>CM067337.1:25867500-30667500 GCA_034376525.1 Nicotiana benthamiana
TCATTCTCTGAATGAGAGTTCTTCACTGGCCAGTACTCCGCCCCATATAACATTGCAGGTCTAACCACAACCTCTATAAAATTTCCCCTTGAGTTTCTGTGGAACTTTCTTGTCACACAAGACTCCTGATGCAAGCCTCCACTTTGACCACCCCACTCCTATACGATGAGTGACGTCCCCGTCAATCTCTCAGTCCCCCTGAATCACCGACCCAAGATATCTGAAATTGTCCCTCTTTGCGATGACTTGAGATCCAATTATCACGTCCCTGCCTACTTCGCTCGGCTCAGCGCTAAACTTGTACTCCAGATATTGTGCCTTAGATCTGCTTATTTTGAAACCCTTAGACTCGAGAGTCTGTCCCTATACCTCTAACCTCTCAATAACACCGACCCTCGTCTCGTCTATCAAGACTATATCATCAGCAAATAGCATACACCAAGGCGCATTCCCTTTTATATGTCGGGTTAGAGCATCCATCACCAAGGCAAACAAGAGAGGCCTAAGCGTCGATCCTTGATGGAGCCCCATAACCACTGAAAAATGGTCTGAGTCGCCCCCACCGTCCTAACCCTAGTCTTAGCTCCATCGTACATGTCCTTGATTACTCTGATGTAGGATTCCGGCATGCTCTTCGCCTCCAAGCACCTCCATAGCACCTCCCTTGGGACCTTGTCATACGCCTTCTCCAAGTCGATAAGCACCAATGTGCAGGTCCTTCTTCTTATCCCTGAACTGCTCCACCAGCCTCCTGACAAGGTGGATAGCTTCTGTAGTGGAGTGCCCCGGCATGAAACCGAACTGGTTCACAGATATAGATATCATCTCCCTCACCCTCGCCTCGATCACCCGCTCCGAGACCTTCATGGTGTGACTTATTAATAATCTAAACTTCAAAGAAAACAGAGAAGGGGGGAGTTTGCAACTAAAGGCTAAAGATTTATAAAGTCGATCATCATTCAAATGGAAATAAAGTATGTTTAATGAGGGGTGAGATGTATGCAAATAAAGAGGAATATTTTGAAATTTTTTTAGAGCATTCAAATGGAAATAAATTATGTAGATTAAGGGCATAGTCCTCTACATTTGCAGTAAAATAGTTCTCTGGTGGAGAAGCACCATGGTATCGTAAGCAAGCATATTGTATACTGTGGATGCATATATATGTCGGATGACACACATGCATTGAATTTTCTTTTTTCCACAGAATCTGCTTATGCTTGAGGAATTCAACAGCAGTTGTAATTATAATGGTTTCCAGAGTTTTCTGCCAAAAACTTGCGTATAGAAAAAATGACTAAATTGTAGTTATGTAACATGTAAGGTTATAAATGTAGAAGACACTTGGGATATTGTGCAATATTAGAAACACATGTTAGGATTATGATTCCAACTAAATATAACAACCTTCATATTGAACAATTTGGAATTAAACTACATGAGCGGAAGCTAACCTGAATCCATGTGTTGAATTTGTTGAACCTCCTTTGATGATTGTCCTTTAGTCCTTATGAAGATTGCTCCTTTGATCCTTCCTTCAAGGATGTCTTTGAAGATATATGACACCACAAGAATACTTCACAAGGCTTAAACAATATGTGAATTGACCCACAACAATAATAATATGACAATGATCAAAATGGTATATGGTTTTCCACAATTATTTGCAAGACAATAATGGTGTTTTTGCTCTTGATTCAATGGGAGGAAGAAGAGTTTGTCTTGCTATAATGTGGGAACCATAACCCCCACTTTATAACAAAAGAGTTACATAACCCAAGAGTCACAAGAGTTACATAACTCAAGAGTCACAAGCTTGTAACCATGGTTACATATATGTAACCTTAGTTAGCCCATCATTAACTAAGTTTACCCTTTTGGGTATCTACACATTAGTCATACACTTTATATGACAACACAATGGCCCCCTTAACATAATGTCCATAAGACCACAAAATTAGGCCAAACCAAAAGATAGCACATAACATATAATTTATCCATATATTGTTCATATGTATGTAGATATAAGTCCATATATCTTACAATCTCCCACTTGGACGAGATACACAAACATATGTACAAACCTTAGCATTATATGTTACTAAATAACCTTACGTGCGCAAAATTGCTATCACAATAAAATTGTCATGAACAATCCGGTCCATCAATCATACCAACATAGGAACTAAGTGCTCTTTGTTACTCATTCGTAACTAGAACCGGCATAGATCACGTATATCAATATAACCAACGACATGGATCAAGTGTAGGTATGTAGCATGGAAACAACATAAAGTGTGGTCAATAGAATGTTTATTTCCAACTGGTTCTCTTTATTGAGATCAATCATAAATTGTAAGAGTACAAAAACTTTAAAACTGAATATCTGCAGATATAACTGAATTACTGAATATCTGAATATAATGAACAATACATAAATGTACAATACAAAACTCCCACTAAAATACATAATCCTTATCTGATTTGACACTCATACAAGCAATATGCTCATGAAATACTTTTGGTGTCAATCCCTTAGTGAGCGGATCCGCAAGCATGGAGATTTGTACTAATGTACTCAATGCACAATTGTCCATTTTGTACTCTTTCTTTAACAACCCGAAATTTGACGTCCATATGTTTTGCTTTCGTCAAACTACTGTTGTTATTAGCATAAAGGACTGCCGATCTGTTATCACAAAATAGCCTAAGTGGCTTTTTGATGCTATCAACAATTCGCAGTCCACCAACAAAATTCCGCAGCCATAATGCCTCATTAGATGCTTCATAACATGCCATAAACTCCGCTTCCATGGTGGAAGTGGCTGTAAGAGTTTGCTTGATACTTCTCCAAGAGATAGCACCGCCCGCAAGCATGTAAATATAGCCTGAAGTGGACTTCAAACTATCCTGACATCCAGCAAAATCGGAATCGGTATACTCAATGATCTCAAGCTGGTCCGATTTCCGGTATGTAAGCATGTAATCCTTTGTTCTCTATAAGTACCTCATGACCCGTTTGGCTGCCTTCCAATGGTCCATTCGCGGATTGCTTAGATATCTGCCTCACATCCCAACAATGTATGCTATATCAGGTCGTGTACATACCTGAGCATACATCAGACTACCTACCGCCGAAGCATAAGGCGTCTTCTGCATTTCCGAAATTTCATAATTATTATTTGGGCACTGTTTGAGACTAAATTTGTCTCCCTTAGCAACAAGGGTGTTGCCTGGTTTACAATCCTGCATGCCAAATCTTTTCAGAACCTTATCGATATAGCCCTTTTGTAACAGACCGAGAACACCTTTAGAGCAATCTCGTTGTATCTGAATTCCTAATACAAAAGAAGCTTCACCAAGATCTTTCATTTCAAATTTCTTTGAAAGAAATTTCTTAGTTTCAAGTAATAATGCTATATCGTTACAGGCAAGCAGTATGTCATCGACATATAAAATCAGAAAAATATACTTACTCCCACTGAACTTATGGTATATACAGTTATCAGCAATATTCGGTTCAAAACCAAAAGATGTAATGACTGCATGAAACTTATAATACCATTGACGAGAAGCTTGCTTAAGCCCATAGATGGATTTCTTTAATTTGCAAACCTTCTTTTCTGATTCATCCGAAACAAAGTTTTCAGGCTGCTCCATATAAATTGTTTCCTCAATGTCACCATTGAGAAATGCTGTCTTAACATCCATTTGATGAAGCTCAAGATCAAAATGTGCTACTAATGCCATTATAGTCCTGAAAGAGTCTTTCGATGAAACTGGAGAGAAAGTCTCTTTATAATCAATGCCTTCCTTCTGAGTGTAGCCTTTTGTGACAAGACGAGCTTTATACTTAATAACATTGCCCCCTGAATCCCTTTTGGTTTTAAAAATCCATTTACAACCAATGGGTTTAATACCTTCGGGCAATGTAACAAGCTCCCAAACGTCATTATCGCTCATAGACTTCATCTCATCATTCATGGCATCAATCCACTTTTGAGAGTTAGAACACTTAATGACTTGACGGAAGTTGATTGGATCATCTTCCTCAAGTCCAATATCACTTTCTTGTTCTTGGAGAAATACTACATAATCATCCGAAATTGCATTTCTCCTCTCTCTAGTGGATCTCCTTAATGGCATTTCAGTTTCTTGAGGTTGTTGAGTTTGATTTTCATTAGTTATATCAGGGTCCTGATGGGGGAGATTTTCGAGATTGTCTTGAACCGGAGTTGTGTGATCCGTGTCATGAAGACCAAGATCAACAACTTGAGGGAAAGACACATGTTCTTCCTCAAAGACAAATCTCTAACAACTTTATCTCCCCACCCCCCAAACTCAATATCCTCAAAGAACCTAGCATTACCCGTCTCAAAAATAGTTCTAGAAGTGAGATCATAAAACTTAAAACCCCTGGATTTTTCAGAGTATCCAACAAAATAGCTACTAACCGTCTTAGCATCCAGTTTCTTTTCATTCGGCGTATAAGGCCTTGCCTCAGCTGGACAATCCCAAATGTGTAAATGCCGAATACTGGGTTTATGCCCAGTCCAAAGTTCATATGGGGTTTTGCTTGTAGCTTTAGTTGGAACTCTATTAAGAATATAAGCTGCGGTTTTTAATGCTTCACCCCAGAGTGAGTCTGGCAAAGTTGTACGAGAAATCATACTTCTTACCATATCCTTAAGGGTCCGATTTCGTCTCTCAGCTACACCATTCATCGCAGGACTGCCTGGCATAGTATACTGAGTGACGATCCTGTTGGACAATACGCTTTACGCTAGAGGGGGGGGTGAATAGCGTTTTAAAAATATTAAGCGTTTTAGTGCGGAATTTAAAAACTTTGCAGAAATTAAAACAAGTGCAGTAGAATAAACTTACACAATGATGTATCCTGGTTGGCCACAAACGTGGTTAGTCCAGTCCCCGAGAGACTCTCTCGAGATTTCCACTAAACTTGTCAAGCTTACGGGTGTTTAACAAACCGTTACAGCTGAGGACACAAGCCTCACCCAGGTGCTCGGGGATCACAATCCCAAAGACTTCAATTGCTCGGGGATACCAATCCCAAAGACTTCAATTGCTCGGGGATAACAATCCCAAAGACTTCAACTGCTCGGGGATAACAATCCCAAAGACTTCAACTGCTCGGGGATAACAATCCCAAAGACTTCAACTGCTCGGGGATAACAATCCCAAAGACTTCAACTGCTCGGGGATAACAATCCCAAAGACTTCAACCGAGGAATCACAAGTTCCTCAACAAACGAGAATCGCAATTCTCTTACAAACACAAAACACACTCACTTTACAAAGCACTCCTTAATGAGTAGATATGAGTAGAAATAGTACGCTCAAGATCACAACAACTTAGCTCAATAGAATGGCTCTTCAAAAAGCTTTATGGATGAATGGAAAATGATGATCAATGTAAGAAAGCTTTTAGCAAAGAAAATACTCAGTGTATATGTTGTTGTTGTGAAAACACTGAGTTGAAGCTGTATTTATAGGTAAAAAACTCAGTCTTACCGTTGTCTAATTGCCAATTAAGGATTGCTGAAATTACTCAGTGACAATCGATTGTCAAGACTAAACAATCGATTGTTTGCCTATCAGATTAAAAATTCAATCCCAGATTTTACGTCAACAATCGATTACTTCAAATCAATAATCGATTATTTATAACGTTAAGAAATCCTTTCCAATTTTTGGCATAAAACATCGATTGTCCGGAAATCAACAATCGATTATTTTAACAACGTTCAGAAAATCTTTTCCAGATTTTAAGCAAAACATCGATTGTTAAATATCAACAATCGATTACCTGAAGGTAATTGAAAATATATGACAACGGTCAGCTTCAACAATCGATTATCAAAAGGAATAATCGATTATTAATTAATTTCAAAACTCTCTGTCTCATATATAATCGATTATCAAAAGCCACAATCGATTATCATTTTATTTAAAATCACTGGGAGACATTTTTCTCATTCTAATCGATTACCATTAGTTCATAATCGATTTTTATGAGTTTTGAAAACTTTGCCTCAGTTAACAATCGATTATCATAAGTACACAATCGATTGTTATGCAGTTTGCAAAAACCTGATGTTAACTGACTTACTCACAATCGATTATCATTAATTCACAATCGATTGTCATGCAGTCTTGGCTTAGAGATACTCGATTATCATAAGTACATAATCGATTATCTTAGCCCAGATTTTTAAGGCATGCTTGGAAAACATTTTAACAAATGTAAATATGCATAGTTTAAAATCATTTGACACTTAATTTAAATATGCATGATTTTGGAAAAATAATTTTAGTAGAGAAGCCATGTTATGAGCCAAGTTGAGGAATCAAGATCACAATTAATATTGACTCAATTATAACATTTCTAAACTTTGTCTTGAGCTTCTTGTAATGCATCCATTTTGTGCTTGTCCTTGAGTACTGCTATATATCGCTTTTTGCTTTGTTTGACATTCATCAAAACCTACAAAAGAACACACGTTTAGTATATTGCATTTGAAACGTGTTTCCAACAATTTCCCCCTTTTTGATAATGGCAAACATAAGCGGGATATATGCAATAATTATTTTGATAATCCAAGACAAGTGTAAAGTATGCAATTTGATGTTCCCCCTCAATTCATGTTCCCCCTCACTTTAAGCATGAATGAAGTTGAGAGTGATATAGCATACTTCTTGATATCCCGTTTCTTCCCCCTTTTGCCATTAGCAAAAATATATACAAGAGAAGAATATGCAAAAAAATATGAAATAAACAAAAGTTTATTTATTGGAAAATAAAGATAACAAAAGTAATCGATTATTGATACAGTAATCGATTGTTTGACGGCGATTTTCCTGTAGAATACTTGAGTATTTTGCGTCATGCTTTTATGATCCCCTTTTCTTTAGGGTGATACCTGCAAAAAAATGTTAGACGCCTCCGACGCTCAAGTTAGAAATTATGTAAGAAATAAAATGCAATGCATGACTTAGATCAACGTGGAGTCAAGGATCCCGAGTTCACTACGAATTCGGAAGAAGGACTCTTTATCTAAGGGCTTTGTAAAGATGTCTGCCAATTGGCTTTTTGTTTCAACAAATTCAATTTCGACATCGCCTTTTAGAACGTGATCTCTAATAAAATGATGTCTAATTTCAATGTGTTTTGTTCGCGAGTGAAGAATGGGGTTCTTCGTCAAGCATATGGCACTAGTGTTGTCACATCTAAGAGGAATGTGGTCAAGACGTAGGCCATAGTCCAAGAGTTGTTGTTTCATCCATAGGATTTGAGCGCAACAACTCCCCGCGGCTACATATTCAGCCTCGGTTGTGGACAACGCAACACTAACTTGCTTCTTACTAAACCAAGAAACTAAAGCGCTACCGAGCAAGTGGCAAGTGCCGCTAGTGCTCTTGCGGTCCAATTTGCATCCAGCAAAATCGGAGTCGGAATAGCCAATAAGTTGGCATGAAGAACCTTTGGGGTACCATAGACCCATATTGGTAGTACCGACAAGATACCTTAGAATCCGCTTTACCGCAGTAAGGTGAGACTCTTTCGGACATGATTGATAACGGGCACAGACGCACACGCTAAACATGATGTCCGGACGACTAGCAGTAAGATAAAGAAGAGAGCCAATCATACCTCGGTACTTTTTGATGTCGACTTCCTTACCTTTTTCATCTTTGTCGAGATGATCGGATGTGCTCATGGGAGTTGCCATTTCCTTTGCATTGTTCATATCAAAACGTTTAAGCAGTTCTTTGCAATACTTGCTTTGACAAATGAATGTACCTTCCTTCATTTGTTTTACTTGTAATCCCAAAAAGAATTGTAACTCACCCATCATGGACATCTCAAATTCGCTAGTCATTAAGTTTGAAAATTCCTTGCATAGAGCATTGTTAGTAGCACCAAAAATGATATCATCTACATATATTTGAACTAGCAAGATATCATTATTTTCATGCTTGACAAATAAAGTTGTGTCAACTTTTCCACGAATAAAATTATTTTCTAAAAGAAATTTACTCAACCTTTCATACCAAGCTCGAGGAGCTTGTTTTAAACCATAAAGGGCCTTTTTGAGTTTGAAAACATGATTAGGAAAATTAAAGTCTTCAAAACCGGGGGGTTGCTTTACATAAACTTCTTCTTGGATAAAACCATTTAAAAAGGCACTTTTCACATCCATTTGATATAAAATGAAATTCATAGAAGATGCAAAAGCAAGCAACAAACGGATGGCCTCTAATCTAGCTACCGGAGCATATGTCTCATCATAATCAATCCCTTCTTCTTGATTATAGCCTTGAGCCACAAGCCTAGCTTTGTTTCTAGTGATTATGCCATTTTCATCTAATTTATTTCGAAAAACCCATTTCGTACCAATTATGGTATGACCTTCGGGTCTTGGCACCAAATCCCAAACGTTGTTACGTTTGAATTGGTTAAGCTCCTCTTGCATTGCAAGGTCCAAAATTCATCCCCAATTGCTTCAGAGATGGTTTTGGGTTCAATTTGAGAAACAAAAGCAGTAAGATCTAAGGTATTTCTAAGGGAGCTCCGGGTACTTACCTTCCCTCCAACGTCGCCTATTACCTGATCGAGAGGATGGTCTTTGACTGTCCTCCATTCTATTTGCTCTTTTGGTTCATTTTCCGGTTGAGGAGCTTCTTCAATTGGTTGTTCCACCGTTTTGTCAATTTCTTTCCTTGGTGGTTCTTCTTGAATTTTGTCCTTTAGACTTTCCAGAATGCCTGAAAGATCAAGACCACAATCCTTTCTCGCCAAGCGAGTATTATCTTCGGAAAATACAATATGAGGAGATTCCTCTACAACTTGGGTTCTTTTATTAAAAACCCTATAAGCTTTACTACGAGAAGAATAGCCAATGAAGATACCTTCATCCGACTTTGCATCAAATTTTCCTAGTTGGTCCTTTCCATTGTTATGCACAAAACATTTACAACCAAAAACACGTAAATGTGAAATGTTAGGTTTTCTACCTTTGTAGAGTTCATATGGGGTTTTTAAGAGTATCGGCCGAATTGCTACTCTATTCAAAACATAGCATGCGGTACTCACGGCGTCTGCCCAAAAGTGTTTGGGAATCTTAGCTTCGTCGAGCATGGTTCTAGCCATCTCTTCGAGACTCCTATTTTTCCTTTCCACCACCCCGTTTTGTTGTGGTGTACGTGGAGCGGAAAAGGTATGCTCGATTCCGAGTTCATCACAAAAATCCGCAAAGAGATTGTGATCAAACTCTCCCCCATGATCACTTCTAATGGAAGTGACAGTTGATTCCTTTTCATTTTGAACTCTTTTAAGAAAAAGCTTGAAGCTAAGAAATGCATCACTTTTATGTGCAAGAAATAATGTCCATGTAAATCTAGAGAAATCATCAACAATTACAAAAGCATATCTATTTCTTCCTAGACTTTCGATACGGGATGGTCCGAATAAATCCATATGCAATAGTTGTAAAGGTCTAGAGGTTGAAACAACATTTTTGGATTTAAACGATGCTCTTGTTTGCTTCCCCTTTTGACATGAATCACAAATAGTATCACTTTCAAATTTTAAGTTGGGAAGACCAATCACTAGATTTTGAGAAATCAATTTATTTAAAAGATGCATGTTCATATGAGCTACTCTACGATGCCACAACCACACATTATCATCTTTGCTCAACAAACAATCAACATACTCGGATGAGGAGTTTTCAAGATCAACCATGTAAATATTGTCAACTCTAAAACCACGTAGAATAATCTTGAAGTCACTACGTCTAAACACTAAACACTCATCCGAATCAAACAACGCAAGATTTCCCTTGTCACATAATTGACTTATGCTCAAGAGATTATGCTTTAAACCTTTGACAAGTAATATATGCTTTATAGAGGATTTTTCATTCTTACCGACCGATCCGATGCCAATAATTTGTCCTTTATTGTTGTCACCGAATACAACGCTTCCTCCTTCTTTGTGCTCTAGTTGAAGGAATTTGGATTCGTCTCCTGTCATGTGTCTGGAGCATCCACTGTCAAGGTACCATAGTACACTTGATCCCTTCAAGCACACCTACAAAGCAAATTAATATTCTTTAGGTACCCATACCATTTTGGGTCCTTGGGGGTTAGGCAAATAACGACCATAATAATATGAAGAATCTCTATGCTTTGTAAAACACATAGGTGCAATATGACCTATACGATTGCAGTAATGACATACTACGTTCGGGTTGTGTTGATGCCTAGGTTGAGCCAACAAAGTTCTAGGTGAATGAAAAAGATGAACACTAGACATATTGTTCCCATTTCTAGTATAATATCTAGATGGTCTAAAGTTATTAGTGCTAGACTTGTTGAAGGACCTAGTGTCATGTCTAGGTGGTCTAAGCTCGTTCCTAGAGTTATTTCTTGGTTACCGAAAATTACTATTTGTAGGCTTGTTTGCAAGAATCCTAGATTCGGATCTAGGTTGTCTAAAGATATTAGTTCTACCCTTATTTTCATACATTCTAGCATAATGTCTAGGTGGTCTAAAAGAATTTGTTCTAGGCTTGTTTAATACCTTAGAGTTATTTCTAGGTGGAGTAGTGAAGTTTTTGTTTTTATGCCGTTGATATTTCTTAGGCGTTTCTTTTTCAACAACTTTAGGAACTTCTTTACTACGTGTTTCTAATGTTTTCCTAAGTTCTGTGTTTTCTAGTTTTAAGGACTCACAAGCAGTACAAGTAGAGCATTTATCAACACAAGAGGCTTCATGCATAGTCTTGATGACTTGTCTAAGTTCTATACTATCATTTAACAAAAATTGATTTTCATTTGCAAGATTCTCGTTATCACGAGACAGATTTTCAACACCTTTTTGAGCTAAAGAAAGACGTTCTTCAAAGTCCTTGTCTTTTAAAAAGAGTTGTTTTTGAAAATCCTCTTCTTGTAAAGAAAGAGTTCTTTGTAAATCTTTAATAGTCTTAGAAGCATTTACCAACTCATCATGCAGTTTGTTATAAGCAATTTGCATATCGTTAGATGTACTTACCTCGTCTTTTTCGTCTGCCATGAGGCACTGACCAGTTGATTCATCGTTTGTGCTGACCGCTTTTTGAGGCGTGTTTTCGTGCAATTCCTCAAGTTTGTCCCACATTTCCTTAGCAGTTTTATAGTGGGAGATTTTTCGCCAAAGTTCCTGGTTCAAGGCGTTATGTAATATATTCATAGCTTTAGTGTTGTATTCACTTACCTTATCTTTCCCGACTTTTGTCGTCAGTTGATCACTGTGTTTAATAGCTTGCCATAGATACAAATCGTTTGCCATTGTAAAAACTTGCATCCGATATTTCCAGACTGAGTAGTCGTTTTCGTCTAATATTGGAGGCGACATGCTGCATTCTCCTTCACCTATTCCTGCAAAGAAATTTAGAGTAGAAGCCATGGATGGTTCTCTCAAACGGTTAAGTTTTTCAGAGAGTATGGCTCTGATACCAATTGTTGGACAATACGCTTTACGCTAGAGGGGGGGTGAATAGCATTTTAAAAATATTAAGCGTTTTAGTGCGGAATTTAAAAACTTTGCAGAAATTAAAACAAGTGCAGTAGAATAAACTTACACAATGATGTATCCTGGTTGGCCACAAACGTGGTTAGTCCAGTCCCCGAGAGACTCTCTCGAGATTTCCACTAAACTTGTCAAGCTTACGGGTGCTTAACAAACCGTTACAGCTGAGGACACAAGCCTCACCTAGGTGCTCGGGGATCACAATCCCAAAGACTTCAATTGCTCGGGGATACCAATCCCAAAGACTTCAATTGCTCGGGGATAACAATCCCAAAGACTTCAACTGCTCGGGGATAACAATCCCAAAGACTTCAACTGCTCGGGGATAACAATCCCAAAGACTTCAACTGCTCGGGGATAACAATCCCAAAGACTTCAACTGCTCGGGGATAACAATCCCAAAGACTTCAACCGAGGAATCACAAGTTCCTCAACAAACGAGAATCGCAATTCTCTTACAAACACAAAACACACTCACTTTACAAAGCACTCCTTAATGAGTAGATATGAGTAGAAATAGTACGCTCAAGATCACAACAACTTAGCTCAATAGAATGGCTCTTCAAAAAGCTTTATGGATGAATGGAAAATGATGATCAATGTAAGAAAGCTTTTAGCAAAGAAAATACTCAAAGTGTATATGTTGTTGTTGTGAAAACACTGAGTTGAAGCTGTATTTATAGGTGAAAAACTCAGTCTTACCGTTGTCTAATTGCCAATTAAGGATTGCTGAAATTACTCAGTGACAATCGATTGTCAAGACTAAACAATCGATTGTTTGCCTATCAGATTAAAAATTCAATCCCAGATTTTACGTCAACAATCGATTACTTCAAATCAATAATCGATTATTTATAATGTTAAGAAATCCTTTCCAATTTTTGGCATAAAACATCGATTGTCCGGAAATCAACAATCGATTATTTTAACAACGTTCAGAAAATCTTTTCCAGATTTTAAGCAAAACATCGATTGTTAAATATCAACAATCGATTACCTGAAGGTAATTGAAAATATATGACAACGGTCAGCTTCAACAATCGATTATCAAAAGGAATAATCGATTATTAATTAATTTCAAAACTCTCTGTCTCATATATAATCGATTATCAAAAGCCACAATCGATTATCATTTTATTTAAAATCACTGGGAGACATTTTTCTCATTCTAATCGATTACCATTAGTTCATAATCGATTTTTATGAGTTTTGAAAACTTTGCCTCAGTTAACAATCGATTATCATAAGTACACAATCGATTGTTATGCAGTTTGCAAAAACCTGATGTTAACTGACTTACTCACAATCGATTATCATTAATTCACAATCGATTGTCATGCAGTCTTGGCTTAGAGATACTCGATTATCATAAGTACATAATCGATTATCTTAGCCCAGATTTTTAAGGCATGCTTGGAAAACATTTTAACAAATGTAAATATGCATAGTTTAAAATCATTTGACACTTGCATGATTTTGGAAAAATAATTTTAGTAGAGAAGCCATGTTATGAGCCAAGTTGAGGAATCAAGATCATAATTAATATTGACTCAATTATAACATTTCTAAACTTTGTCTTGAGCTTCTTGTAATGCATCCATTTTGTGCTTGTCCTTGAGTACTGCTATATATCGCTTTTTGCTTTGTTTGACATTCATCAAAACCTACAAAAGAACACACGTTTAGTATATTGCATTTGAAACGTGTTTCCAACAGATCCCACACTCATCTAGGAATTTAGCAAAAGGCCCTGGACGTTGTTCACTGGAACCATCATATCGACCATAGTATTCACCACCACGGTCAGATCTAACGGATTTAATTCTTTTGCTTAGTTGATTTTCAACTTCAGCCTTAAATGATTTGAACACGTCTATGGATTGGGACTTTTCATGAATAAGATATAGGTATCCATAACGAGAGTAATCGTCTATGAATGTGATAAAGTATTATTGACCATTCCGACAAGGAGTAGGAAATGGCCCACAAATATCCGTATGTATCAATTCTAAGACGTCCGAAGCTCTCTTAGCACCTAATCTAGTCTTGTTTGTTTGTTTTCCCTTGATACACTCAATACAAATTTCCGAATTTGAGGTATCAAGAGAATCAAGAATTCCATCTGACACGAGTTTCTGAATTCTTTGAATGGATATGTGACCCAAACGTTTATGCCAGAGTGATATAGAATTCTCAATAGTTAATTTTCTTTTAGTACCACTTAAACTTGTATGCAAAGTTTCTTTATTTGAAGTTATTGTATCAACCAAATATAAGCTATCAAATGTTGATAAAACACCAGTACCAATAAGATTTGAATTCTGAAAGAGACTAACTTTATTGTCACCAAAAGAACATGTATAACCGGATATGTCCAATTGCGGAATAGAAATTAAATTTCGTCTAAAAGACGGTACAATAAAAGTCTCATCCAAATCTAAATGAAAACCGGTCTTAAACAACAGCCTAAATTTGCCAATAGCTTCAACTGGCACCTTCTTGCCGTCACCCACATAGATGTATCTTTCACCATCATTTGGTTTTCGGCAGTTCAGGCAACCCTGCATTGATATACTTTTCTGAGTAGTAGCAGCAGAATCTACCCACCAAGTATCCTTAGGTACCGAAATTAAATTAACTTCAGAACAAACAAGAGAAAGAAATGTACCTTTTTTCGCATGCCAGGCATGGTACTTGGTACAATCATTTTTCACATGATTAGTCCCCTTACAGAAGAAGCAACCTAATTCAGTAATTTCAACCTTAGGTTCCTTATGTTGCTTAATCTTGGGCTTTGCAACTGCAACTTCCTTACCTTTCCTCTTCTTAGTTTCCGTAGAAGAGGATGCCAAATGAGCATTTTCTGTCTTATCTAGCTTTATCCTTTCCTCTTCTTGCACACAATGTGAAATGAGCTCATTAAGAGTACATTTCTCCTTCAGGCAGTTGTAACTGACCTTAAACTGATTAAAGTGTGCAGGAAGAGATATCAAAACAAAGTTCACAAGCAGTTCCTCAGGTAAATCTAGCTTGAGTGACTTTAGTTTCGAAGCAAGATGAGACATTTCCATAATGTACTCCCTAATGTTTCCCTTGCCCTTATACCTCATGGAAACAAGTTTACTCAATAGTGTACTTGTTTCCGACTTTTCGTTTTGCATAAAACGTTGTTCAAGGTTTCCAAGGAAAACTTTGGAATTAGGTTCATCATTCATAGTGCCCCTGAATGATTCTGGAATTACACGTTTCATTATCATTAGACTCATACGATTCGAGCGTTCCCACTTCTCCATCACCCTCCTTTCATCAGGAGAGGATGTATCCTCAAGAGGAGTAGGTTGCTCGGTCCGAAGAGCAAGGTCAAGATCCATGCAACCGAGAACGATCATGACGTTCTCTTTCCATTCCTTAAAGTTTGTGCCGTTAAGCACATGGATGCTATTGATGTTGGCAGAGATCGTAGAAGCAGAAGAATTAACTGAAAATATAACAAAAGGATTACTGAATACATGCTTACAATTACTTGAATTCAAAATAGGCATATCCCATTACAAGATACCTAGCACAACATTGATTTTAGTCTTTGGACAGAAAAACAACTTGTAAGTGGTACTCTTGGTGTAGTGATCAAACATAGACAATAAACTCCTCTCAAATATCAAACCTTCCTTTGGGCCGATTTAATATTCACATGGAAAACCAAATAATTGTCTCATATTTATCACCACAAGCATGTTTGAATTCCTGCCAAATAACAACCTTCCTTTGGGCCGGTGTTAAACGCATGGAAGACTAACATCCACAGTCACTTATATTTCAAGATTAATCAATCTACACAATAGAGGTTACTTTGGCAACATAATGCTTCAATTGACTAATTTAAAATATCATTAGATGCTAAAACTTTAGTTCCTTAAGCCATATTATGAATCTTAACTTAATATGTTACATGTTTTGACATGCAACAACTGATTATTAATTGTTATTTTACTTGAGAGGACAATTCCAAAAATATAAAAATTGATGGACTAAAAAACAATTAACATTCAAAACTTAAATATTAATGTATAATACATTAATAATCAAACTTAAACATTTTATGTCAATTAAAATCTGAAACTTAAAAGATTTGAAACGTTTTTAACCTTACTGGTCCAGGATAATCGATTATCTTAAATAGATAATCGATTATTCTGGCATAAAAAAAATTTCATAAGTTACTGGACCAGAATAATCGATTATCTAAACCAGATAATCGATTATTCTGGTATTAAGAAAAATTTTCTGAGTTACTGGACCAGAATAATCGATTATCTATACTAGAATAATCGATTATCTGGTATACGAAAAAACGTTTCAAACTCACTGGACCAGAATAATCGATTATCTAAGACAGATAATCGATTATTCTAGTGTTCCAAAAACTGCCAGAATTCTAAAACTTGAGAGATAATCGATTAACTTCCAAGATAATCGATTATTTTTGGATACTGTTTTGCGAAAATTTTTCTGAATAAAACATGATTTTTCAACAAGAATCTTAAACAAGAAAACATGTTGTTTACCAACTAAAATCATGCTTAATACAATGTTTTAATTCAAGTAAAGTTAACATGACATCAAAACATCAAATTTCAACAAAACACAACATTCATAAAATCATGTTATTTCATGGTACTAGAATTTCATAAATAAAATTCTAACATTACTTGAACATGAATCCTAACATAACATGAATCTTATGAACATCCAAATTATCCAAATATGAACCTGGCTCTGATACCAATTGTTAGGATTATGATTCCAACTAAATATAACAACCTTCATATTGAACAATTCGAAATTAAACTACATGAGCGGAAGCTAACATGAATCCATGTGTGGAATTTGTTGAACTTGATGATTGTCCTTTAGTCCTTATGAAGATTGCTCCTTTGATCCTTCCTTCAAGAATGTCTTGAAGATGTATGACACCACAAGAATACTTCACAAGGCTTAATCAATATGTGAATTGACCCACAACAATAATAATATGACAATGATCAAAATAGTATATGTTTTTCCACAATTATTTGCAAGACAACAATGGTGTTTTTGCTCTTGATTCAATGGGAGGAAGAAGGGTCTTGTCTTGCCATAATGTGGGAACCATAACCCCCACTTTATAACAAAAGAGTTACATAACCCAAGAGTCACAAGCATGTAACCATGGTTACATATATGTAACCTTAGTTAGCCTATCATTAACTAAGGTTACCATTTTGGGTATCTACACATTAGTCCTACACTTTATATGACAACACATTGGCCCCCTTAACATAATGTCCATAAGACCACAAAATTAGGCCAAACCAAAAGATAGCACATAACATATAATTTATCCATATATTGTTCATATGTACGTAGATATAAGTCCATATATCTTAGAACACATTCTTCACCTGTCCAATATTTTTAAAAAGTATAGTGATTCTCCTTGACACTGTTCACATGCAAAGTGATTAAAAGTTTAACATAATCATATTTCTTTGGATGTGGACTGAATTTTTTTGACAGACAGATGAAACCAGAAATACGAGACGCAGAGTAGTCTCAATGGATAAATCTACCCATGTCGATTTTGCATGTTTTCACATTGTGGTTCCACTCTTTCTCACTCTTTTGCAGAAGACTATGTTTGATCTTGTTCTGTTATGTGGCTGCTATTCACAAGAGTTCAGCACTGAAGCCTCATATTTCAGGGATGTGTAGCCCATCAGTGTAATTAAACTGACTGTGCGCTAATTTATATACTCTGACAAATCCTCATTATTAACACAGTATATGGCTAATTTATATACTCTGACAAATCCTCATTATTGGGGTTGAGTATTGACCAAGCCATATAATGACAAAAGCTAGCTTATGACGTGAGGATTTGACCAAGCCATATAAGGAGACCAAGGAACTCAAATTTCTCCGATGTGGGACAACTCAACAAAAAATTCTGCTTCTGAAGAGGACACAAATTTTTCAGGGACCTAATACAGCTTGTAGAATTGCATTCATTTCAATTTGAATCAGTTTGTATAGATTTTGTTCAGATTTGATTTACGAGAAGTTCTTTACGTTGTTAAATAAAAAAACTAATAAGGTCCTCGGGCCCGGGCTCAGCCGGGCCATCTCTAACTAGTGTCATAAGAAAGATCAGAGATACAAGAGCGTTGCAATGGTTTTTGGGCTTACAACCTGTCATGGACTAAATGACCCGAAGAATCCGGCCCGCCCCTTAAACTTATCGCTTTTCAATTTGCACTTGATATTCAACAAAAATATACACTTATTCAATACTCCATGTAGTCTGAAGATACAATAGTATCAGTTCATTATTTATATTAAAAGAAAAATTAATTAACGGAAAAGGATAAATAATTTTGGTCCAAAAAATAAATTAATCAAATTTAAAGCCGAACGAGTGACGATAATCACAGTACGAGAATTGCTCTCTTTTCAACTCTTTTAAGAGGTAGAAGAAGTGTTTAAATATATAAGCACAACAATCTAACTCTTCCTGTCTAATAAAGGACAAAGTTCCTTTTTATAAAGGAACCAATTTAAATTTTCATTTCCCGTTATTTTTTTTCCCTCCGTTTTACGGTCACATTACAACTAAAACCTTATCACTTTTTAGGTGTTAACAGCCCAATTTAGCAATAATGTTATTTAACGAGTGGAATTAACTTGAGAAAAAGTCTACGATGCAATAGCAGCAAGGTAGATCAGGTCTGCTGTATAGTTATGAACTTATGATTCTGTATACACCTGGTTTAGCATGTGGTACTGATAACTTGTTTTCTGGAGCTACTTAACCTTGGGAACGCATATAATATACTCGAAAAAATCAATTATTTGTATTTTTGTGAAGATATTATGGATACTATACCAGATTATCTTAGTAATAAATAGCTTCTTTAGGCAAATAATTTAGGCAGCAACGTTAGCGTCAGCAGGTTTGGCACACTCTCTGATTTTTCTCACTGTTCAATGTAAAAGAGGCATATGACAGAGGTGTATTCGGTGTAGAAACTATAATTTTAACTGCACTCATACTTTTATTTATTGATGTGTGATTATAATTTCATAATTTCGTATATTATTTGCTTTGCATTGTATATACTTTAATGGTAAATTATACTTTATTTGCGTGTAATGGATTTTATTCTATGTGTAGGTGAATTTGAGGTGAAAGTAGAACGAAAGAAATGCTTAGACGTCGAAAGTCGTTCGAGAATGGTGAAAAGGACAAGCCGGGCTAAAGCCAACTTGACCAGGCTTTATCTAAGGTGAGGCCAACTTAAAGTCAGGCCTAACCAGACTTTATCCAGGTGAGGCCAGCTTAAAGCCAGGCCTAGGCCGGCGTTATCCAGGCGACGTTAGGCCTAAGGACAGGCCCAGTTCGAGTTCTGAATGGTCTTCATTATTTTCCGTCTTGACTAGGAGTTGACCTACATGTTTAGGTCTTGTCCTAAAAATATAAATAGACCTAAAAACGTCACTTTGACGGATTTTAGATAGACTGAGAAGGAGAGATCGAGTTTGGATACACTTTTCGGCCTAAGGAAGCAAGAACACACTAGGAACAAGGCGGAGAATTCTTGTACAAGTTGTTTACTTTCTTCTTCCTATTTTTCATTATTAGTTATACATTCTAGTATTGTAGTTTTGCATACTATTATGAATAGCTGATTTGTTATCTAGGGTTTGATGGAACCTTTTGGAGGATGATTTTCCTGTTACGCTAATATATATATTTGTTGTAGTATTTTCTCTATTTGTTCAACTACGTTATTATTGTGGTTGGTTGAAAAGCTCTCAATCAACTGTCTCTATTTAGTGTGTATTACTCGGGAGAGAGTGCATATTTAGATAGTTGTTGAACAACATCACTCCTAACGTATAGGAGAGATCAATACGGTGGGTTTAAAGGTGGGATTAGGGATAATGAAACCTTGGTTGTGATCCGAGTAAGCCGTACTTAATGCCAGCTAGCGCAATTCGAGAGAATATGTCTAGTAAATTGTGGTAATTACTCGGAAGAGAGTTAAGAAAGTCAGAGTGCTCATGATCCATAGAGAATACTTAGGCAAATCTATAAAAAAAGTAACGGAAAGGATTTCGACAATTGGGAAAATCATAACTCTAGACCTCCTTAATCTTATCGCTAACCCTTAATATGTGTAGTTGTTAATCTACTAATTTAATTTGTTAGTTAATTAGATACAGGAATCTTATTATTTATAACATAGGAAGTGTTCGAGCATGTCTTCTTAGCAATATTGAACAATTGTAGTTAAGCCTTAGTTCTCTGTGAGATTCGACTTCGGACTTGTAAACCGGATTATACTTACAACGTCCGCTTAGTCCTTTTTGTAAGGCATAATTGGGCATGATCACTCATGCATACCATATATTTTTAGCCAAAAAAATATTAAATATGTACAAATAATAAATTTTGAAATTATTATAAATTAGATATAATGTGATAAGATCACGAACTTGAATCCAAAAAATTTAAATACTGAATCTGCCTCTGCATATAAATGTTAAGAGCTTCATTGCGGATTAATATGAAGTTGTTGTGGGCCTTGCTACTTGATAATCTTTATTTTTTGAATTCATGGCAAAAAGATTGATTCTTTTACGTACTCACATTTGAAAACAATTTATCTTTATCTAATAATTTATAACCACATAAAATTTAACTAATTTTAAAGTATAAATTCAAAAGTCTTGTCTTCTTTCTTAAACTTTGTACTCAATCAAATATGTTCGGCTAAATTGAAACGGAGAAAATACTACTGTAGAAACATATGCCAGCCAGCAAGGAGGTCATAGTCAAGCATGCTCAATTAGACACTTTTTACTGAAAAATTATATCATAACATAGATCAAATTCTGGTGCTTATGCATACGTCCTTGTGTATTTGAGCGTGCTTTAGTTTATACAGTAGTCCGTGAAAAAAGTAAAATTTTCATAATATTTTTAATTGGTGCAGACTTACTGTTGCAATCGTTCTTGGTAGAACAACAAGGTTGAATAATATTTTAAATCTTGCGCCTACTACAACCGTTTGGCTGCTGATGCTACTATTTCACTGATCATATGCGGAAACGCGCCGCAACATAGTGATGTTGCAGTAGTCAGTTGCCTGATTCTAAGAAGATAGCACAAGAAACAAATTGAAACTGGAAAGTCGTGTACAAAGTAATTCGACAGCTATATATATATAAGGTTAACCTCCTTTTTTCGATGTAGAAATGTCAGCAATGGCGTCACA
The DNA here is from genome assembly GCA_034376525.1 of Nicotiana benthamiana. Lineage (NCBI taxonomy): Eukaryota > Viridiplantae > Streptophyta > Magnoliopsida > Solanales > Solanaceae > Nicotiana > Nicotiana benthamiana. Next base: position 25,888,411 of record CM067337.1, read on the forward strand.
AAGCTATCCGAGTCGGCGAGGAACTTGTTACATTTTGGAACTAACCAGGGCCTTAATCTTGCTTTCTCAAAGCAGTCAAACCAACTACTTACCTCGCGTTTGAACATAGATCTCAAATTTATTTAAAAATTTAATTTGGGTGAAATTTGATTTGAAGATGAAAATATATTTAAATATGTTATTTCAGAATATATTTCACTTTTTATTTGAAAAACATGGGGGCAAACTTATACTCACAAATTCTAAAAGAACATTAATTCTCAACATTACAGCCTAACTCAGCCCGATCGGGATGTCACAAGTCACGAGCATCTAGAAGGATCTTGATTACAATTTCAAAGTCTATAATACATAGAGTAAAATCTGGAAAGTCAAGAAGAAGAAGAAACTCGGTGCCGCGAACGCCAGCAGTCACCTTGCTTAGCTACGCTAGCAATACCTGCAATTCGCTTTTAACCCGCTACCGAGTGAACAATACCTGCAACTGCACGCGAGGTGCAGTGAGTAAAGTGAGTACTTCCAACTCAGTGGTAATAAGAGCGATTAATGTCTGAGCGATAAGACAACACGTATGAGCACTCCAAAATGCTATAAAAGACTGCGCAACCCTTTTAAAAAAATAGTAAACCGTAATACCGAGAAAATCCTTTAGAAAATCTCATGCTTATTTTAAAAAATCTCTTTTGAAAATGCGCTTTTTCAACAGTTGCAAAAAAAAAATTTTCAACGAGTAGGAAATAATCAGGAATCTGTACCTCGGATTCAGTATCAACCTCTCAGTACAGTATCAGCCCCGCGGGCTCACTCTCAACTCACAAGGTACAACATCAGCCTCTCGGCTCAGCAGTCCTTAACATGTAACACCAGGGTACCTGGTCAACAAGGCAAGTAGTAGCATGTATGCCAATGATGTGTGGGTGCTATGAATTATGCCACGTAGTGCAAACAGGAATAAATGCATGAATGCACATGGCCGCTGCGGCACGGAGCCCGATCCATTTGGGTACCCTGCGCTCACTGGGGGTGTGTACAGACTCCGGAGAGGCTCCTACAGCCAAGCGCTATAATACTGCGGCGTGCAGCCCTATCCACATAACATATCACTGCGGCGTGTAGTCCGATCCATATGATATACTACTACAGCGTGCAGTCCGATCAATGCATGTATATGTATATACTACTGCACCGTGCAGCCCGATCCATATCTCAATCCAGAAATGCACATATGCCCTTGGGCAATAGTAAAACAGTTTCACCTCAAAACGTCAGAAAAATATCATTTAAGTTTTGCTAATCTTAGAAAAAATGGTTGAGTTTGCAATACAGTATTTAGAACCTTGGACTAGATCAAATAATATGCAACGTAACGCAAAAATAGTGACATCAATACCTTAAGGATTCAAATAATCAGCACGAATTCCAATCAGCCAAAATCATGATAGCATCAAGTAGTTTTCAGTTGATCACGCAGTAAAGTCAACAACTGGGACAGACCAAGTCGCAAATTCCCAACGGTGCTCTACCCCACGGTCATACCTGGAGTGCAAGTCACCACAATATAGCACTATGATGTGCAAATCCATAATTTTAAAACCTCAGAATATCATTCACAAGTATTACTCACCTCGAACCGGCGAAATCTCAAGCATGCGATGCTTTTGCCCATCAAATTGGCCTCCACGGGCGCTGAGTCTAGCCAAAAACAGAGCAAATACATCACAATACCCAAATGGGATAATATCCAATCGAAAACTATCGAATTATAGCAAGAACCTCGAAACAACCAAATTCCAAGCCCCGGGCCTGCTTCTCAAAAAATTACAAAACTTTCATTACCGGATTCCTCGTCTTTCCACGAGTCCGTGCATACCAAGAACTCCCAAATCTGAGCTCAAATGACCTATCAAATCCCAATTTGAAATATCAAAAACTCAAGCCTTAGTTCTTCATTTTTAGGCTAAATCTCTTGAATTTCTAGGTAGATTTCACAATAAATACGAGGTTTAAGTTCAAAAATGTTACCTCCAATCGATTCTCCTTGAATCTCTCTTCAATTCGCTCTCTCAAGCTCCAAAATCGCTCAACAATGGAGGAAAATAACATAGGCTCGCGGATGAAATATTATTAAAAACCCTTTTGCCCAGTCCTATTTGCGCTTCTGCGATACAAATGTCGCTTAAGCGACTTCCGCCTCTGCGGTATTCTTCCACTTTCGCGAAGCCGCATCTGTGATCTCCCTTCCGCAGATGCGGAAATACTTGCTGCAACCAAAACCAGCAAAACTTCCAACTTCAAATTCTCTCGTTCAACCACCCGAATCCATCCTGAGGCCCCCGGTACCTCAACCAAAAGCACAAACACGAGCTATTCCCCTATTCAGACTTGATCGAATCCTCAAAATGCCATCGTTAACATTAAATCCTAAATTTTCATCAAATCAAAGCCTAAGTTTCTTAGAAACTTCCGAATTGCACATTCGATCAAAAAACCGACCAAACGACGTCTGAATGACCTGAAATTTACAGACATATCCAAAATCACCTAATGAAGCTACTACAACTCTTGGAATTCCATTTCGACCCTCGGATAAAAATCTCACCTATCAACCGGAATCCGCCAAAACTCAAACTTCGCCAATTCAAGCCTAATTTTACACTGGACCTCCAAGTTCAATTCTGATCGCACTCGTAAGTCACAAATCATCGCCCGAAGCTAACCAAACCACCGGAATTCACATACGAGCCCTCTAACCACATAGTCAACTTCCAGTTGACTTTTCCAAAACAAGCTCCCTTCTAAGAGACTATATTCCTCATTCCCAACTAAAACCAAATCAATTATATCCGATCAACTCAAATACTGATATTGAAACATAGAACATAATATGGGGAAAACAGGGCGGTAACTCACGTGACAACGGGTCGGGTCATCACACATACAAGAAACATTCGCTATATTGCAAGAAACTGGAAGTCATTACTCATAAATCACTACTAAAATTTGGCCAAAAATCGACCATAAAAAGCGACCAACTTTGGTCGCTTTTTGACTAAAAAGCGACGAAACGTGCCCGGTAACTATATTGATGGTCCATTTTATTTAGGGACCAAAGTTGGTCGCGAATTAGCGACCAACTTTGGTCTCTAACCTAAATGGACCCATTTTTCCGGATATTGACTATAGAGACAAACTTTGGTCGCTTTATTAATTTAATAATATAATTTTGCGACCAAATTTAGTCTCCAAATAAAAAAATATTATTTATTTATTTATTATTAATTATTAAAAAATGACCAACTTTCGTCTCTAATCCAAATATTATATTTTAAAATATGAAAACTAGAGACCGATTGGTCTCTATTTTATTTAATTATTTATATATTTTATTAATTTAGCGACCAACTTTGTCCCTAAATACATTAATGTAATTTAATTTCTAACTAATAGCGACCAAATGTGATCGCTATATCACCAGAATTTTTGTTTTTTAAAGAAATAACGACCAAACTTGGTCTCTTTTTGAAGAAATCTAGGAAAATAGCGACCAAAGTTGGTCGTTATTCTCCAGAAAAAAAAATTTTAACTTGAAAAACGATCAAATAGAGACCAACTTTGGTCGCTTTTCTGTGTATTATTTTACAAAAATGACCTGTTTCTGTAGCTACATCACCTGCCAGTCATACCAATTTCTAAAATAGGCATTTTATGCCAACAACAACAACAATAAAAAGCAATTAAAAGCAACAAAGAATAAAGTTCGGTAGAACTAATACATTAAGCTAACAAAACTAAATTAACGCTTATTACAAGCTCATTCGAACTAAAGAGAACTAACACAATAATAAATTGGTATGTAAATTAGTTCTAACACAATAGAACTAACACAATGTAAATTAATTCTAACACAATAGTAAATTATTACTAACACAATAGTATATAAAGTACTGAAGGAGTGTTCTTTCGTCATCCTCGTCTGAAAGTTGGATTGCCTTGCTCGGTTCATTAGGTGGTTGACTGCGTATGAATTCCCCCACGTCAGCTGTGAAGCGAATTGAACCTATATGAAAAATTATATTGAATTAGTATTTCAAAATCTATATAAAAGCAAATCAAAATATTTAATGAAAGTAAAAAACCTTACATGTATGTAGTCGAGGTTCGACCCTCCTTCCTGAATCAGTCTCTTTCTTCTTCTTTACAATACGAGTTTCATTGAATAGCTCATCTTCCTTCATTCGCATCATAAAGTTGTCCAGTGGCTTTGGTGATTATCCTCGTGGTACTATTACTCGGGATAAACTTTGATACAGAGAATAACTTTGATACGGTACATGACGGAGTGTGTCTTTGATCAATTTTTTATTTCATTAGCTATAATGATAATAAGAAGGCAACGACATGTGTTTCAAAAAAGTGATGGTGTAGGTTGGATTTAATATTTGCTAAGTATATAAAAGAGGTTATAGAGAAATTCTCTACTTCACTTTCCAAGAGGAAAAGAAGTTTGATTGAGAATGACAAGGTTGATGAAGACGGAATGTGTTCCGTTGGTCCTGGCATTTCCCATAAAATGGGGATCATAAGACTCTATGATGACAAAGATTATAGGAAGTTTTGTTCTAAATTTTCTTTCAAGTCAGATTCATCCTTTAATGTGATAATTGTGATATTTCTTCGGACGCAGACACTGATTTGACCGACAAAAGTATGAAAATGCTCTTAAAAGTGTCTGTTTTACTTTTAATTTTAGTCCAAATTAAATACTTAGTTAAGTAATCAAGAAAAAATTCCATTTGTTTTTACTCTTTTACCCTTATGTTCATATTCCTAAAAAAATTTCTCTCTTATCACATTAACTTACTAAATAAGGGTAGTTTAATCATACTAGATAATTTTGTATAATATTTAATATTTTTTAATGGACGTGTTAAACATAAAACAAATACTTACTGTGAACTGGACGGGAGGGAGTAGTACTATCTTACAGTACCTCCTTACTGTCCGCGTCTAATTTAAAAAAAAAATATTAATGTAACAGATGTTTTTCTCAACTAGAAAAAGCGTTGTCCTTCCAAAGAAACCAGTCTCTCCACTAGGGGTGTATATGGGTCGAGTTGGTTCGAATTTTACAATTACCAAAGCAAACCAATTGTGTCAGATTATTAAATTTAAAGGTCAAACCAAACCAATAAAACTCGGGTTTTTCAATATCGTTTTTTCTTGGGTTTTCGGGTTATTCGAATTTTTCTTTTGAATTTTTTTTCCAATAAAATCTTCGTAGAACAGAACATATAACGTCGTATGCTTAAAATATTTCTTTAATCCTAGTAGATACAACTATATAAAGTATTTTTCAAGAAAATAATACAAATATGAGACGTGTCATGACATTATCCTAAAATATTTAACAATGAAGACATAAAATTATGTAATATAAATATTACTAAATTAAAAAGTCATAATAAAATAAACATAATCTAAAAGCACTAAATCATGCTAAAATAAGTAAATTAATAAGAAACTATTAATTACATGACTAAAAGCTAAATCAAAATAAAATAAGTTATACATTTTTATCTAAATTATTACAAAAAATAAATAAATATTCAATACTTTCCCGTTCGTAATATTAAATTGAATATCTTTTGTTAGTATTAATATTAATTGTTAATATTATTTACTTTACTAATATTAATGGTTATAAAATTTATTGGAACATTTAAAAGTTCGAAATAATACCTTAAAAGATAAAATATAAAAAAAATTAAAAAATATTTATAAATTACATTACAATAAGTATATTTATATATTAAATATATCTAAAAAATTTATATATCTAATGTCGGGTTAGTTTGATTACGATTTAACTTTTTTTAATTAAAATCAAATCAAATCAATTATGATCAGATTTTTTTTTCCAACATCAAATAGTACGATAGGGTATATGCTGTTCTATATCTCCATGAATCTAGGAACTTTTGCTTGCATTGTATTATTTGGTCTACGTACCGGAACTGATAACATTCGAGATTATGCAGGATTATACACAAAAGATCCTTTTTTGGCTCTCTCTTTAGCCAGATTTTTTCTCAGTTTAACTCGAATTGTCGAATGTGTGATTTGTGGATTCCCATGGTACACCCCTACTCTCCACCACTTATAATCTACCAAGGTTACGTTCCTAATAAAGACTGCAGTCACCTACACTTGAACACACACCTCTCTTAACACTCGAAAGTAAGAAACTAAAAACACAAGAAAGGAAGGATGAGCTTCCAAGTATTCTATGAAACATGGTTTGAGCAGCTCAAAGAAATGGTACATCAACTGAACAAAACCCCAAGACCCGCCACCAATGACCAACACCACGAGTTGCACCAACAGCTTGTTCAGAAAGTCATGTCCCACTACTCCGAGTACTACCGAGTCAAGTCCTTGGCTGCAAAAAATGATATCCTCTCCGTTTTTTCTGCACCTTGGTGCACTTCTCTTGAACGATCTCTCCACTGGATTGCCGGTTGGCGGCCCACCACCGCTTTCCACCTTATCTACACTGAATCCAGCGTTTTATTCGAGTCCCATATCATCGACATTCTACGCGGCCTCTGCTACGGCGATCTCGGTGATCTCTCTCCCGACCAACTCCGCTGTGTCAGTGAACTTCAATGTCAAGCTGTTCAGGAAGAAAATGCTATTGCTGATGAACTCTCCCATTGGCAGGCATGCACATCCATATACTCATCTCTCTCTTTTAATTTTTTCATAGCAATGGGCTGAATCTCCTTATAGGCCACTCTATCACTTACAATAGCCGTCGCCTTTGAGTTGTTTGCGGTTGAATTTGAGAACCTCAATTATATTAGTATATGACTCATCAATTAATTTCCACTCTATTTAAGTCCAGAATTAATTGCAAATAATTAATGTGTGTGATCTTTTTCATATATTGCATGCAGGATGGTGCAAGTGAAGTAATTGGGTTGATAGGAGATATAGATGCAAAAATGGAAGGGCTGGTGAGCATTTTGGAGAGGGCGGACAAACTGAGAATGAAAACCATAGAGAATTTGGTGCAACTTTTGTCGCCACAGCAAGCGGTGGAATTCTTGATCGCAGCGGCGCATTTGCAATTCGGCATCCGCAGATGGGGAATCAATCATGATCGTCAACGAGGGAATCCCTGACTTCTCATTATATATTATATTACTTCTTGTTCATCATGCAACTGGTTTAATTAATTTGCATGTTTTTTTTTTCTTTTTTGGATCAGTTTTTCTCAAATTAGAGGAGAAAATCAAAACAAGAAATTGATTTGTTCTTTTCTTTTACAAGTGGATGAGTGGTTATGCCACGTATCATGGCACGTGTTAGCTAATACGTACTTGCACACATGCGCGATATCCTTGTTACTCAAATCATCTCGCCACGTGGTGGACGTTACACCAAAACGTGGTGGTTAATACGTAACTCGGTGCGGGGAACTTGTGTTGAGACCTACAACTGGTCAGAGTGTACGTATACTTAGTTCTACAAAGCCCGTGCTCAGCCGGGTCCAAAATTAAGATAATAAAGTTTATTATAATGATTTTTCTTAATAATAATAATAATAGTAATAATTTGTGTTATGTTTTTAGGCATAATTTTTTTAAGATTATCACTTAACAATTTATTATTTATATATTTTGATAATATCATTAGATAATTTATTTAAAAAATATTTATAAGAAAGCAATTGTGCTAATGGATAAGCAGATATCAAATAGACAAAGGTAATTAAATATTTAATAACATTCAAAACGATTCTAAATAGACTATAATTAGAAATTAAAGAAGATATTTTAATATTTGATGAATTTGTGGGCATTTAATTTCTGATTAGAGGAAGAAATAAAAAAGATATTTTAATAGATTATTTAGGAATTTATTGATTAACTACTCATAATTTCATATGACCATAGTTTATGCTTGAAAAAAATATGCCCAATAAAGTGTATGTTTAGATGAAAATCAGAAAGATCCAAATTCATTAAAACAAAGTTCAATAATTAACTTAGTTTTATTATTAACTCATTAATTATTTATTTTTCTAAAAAAACTCTGCAACCCAACCAATTAAATTATATGATTTTTCAAAAATTAAATTGTTTTAAAAAAATATCTTTGTTTCAACAGATTATGAGCATTAATCATATTTCATAAATATGAGAATACAAGTTAATTACTTGCTAAGCACCTCTCCTTTTTCCTCTGTTCTATTCCGACTTAACTAATTGAATAAATTTAGATATTTTTTATTTTATTTTCAAGATTCTAATCTATTAATTTTTTAAAAGTTTTGAAATTTATTTTCTATTGTACTAATTTATTTTTCAAAATAATTTTTTATTAAAATAATATCATAGAGATATTTAATTATAATTTAAAATTACTAAGAAAATTTGATCGATAGAATACTCTCTCAATAGCAAATGAAAACTTATGGTACATACTTCACTTGCAAAAAGTTTGGTTAAGGAGCTATGTATTACCAAAGAGGATTTGAAAGTATTTTAATTTATTGGAAACATACTTTGGTATATGAAGCAATAAATAGCAAATACAAGGGCATATTTAAAAGAGCAAACCCTTTTGGTTGGCAAACTAACAAGATAGATACAATGTAACTAAGGACTACAAAACTTTTACGTTGTCCCTTATATATAGTAGTAATATAAGGAAACATAAATCTTTTTAATTTTATATTATATTGTTAATGTTACGAAGCAATAAAAGAAGAAGAATAGTATTGCAAAAGAAAAGTACAGAGAGAGAATTTTTATTTATTTAATTTGGGATGGATTATAATGAAATAGAATACTTTATTTATAGTGAAAGAGTGGCTTAGTCACCAAGTAATAATTCCTATAGAATCTCTCTAAATATAAATATTCCATAAATAAAAGTTTATTTATAACACTCCCCCTGAATGTCTATTCAACAGATAATGTGTTTCGTTAAAACCTTAACTAAAATAAAATCCAATGGGAAAAATTTTAGAAAAGAAAAAAATACGCATATCTACAATACGTCTTTTGGTTGTCTCATTAAAAACTTTACAAGAAAAATTTAGTGGGACAAAACCTTGTAAGGGAAAAGGAGTAGAATGCAATTAACTTCCCCTGATGTGAGCACCAATTTACATCCTTGGGCCTCTACATTCCAATCTTGTGCACAATTTTTAAAAGATCGTTAGTATAGAGATTTGATAAACAAATTAACCATATTAACTTGAACTAATATATTGAACCTTGAAATCATCATTCTTGATAGAGATGAATTGTCTTTATATGATCTTGTTGGAATCGTCATTTCAAATATCATCATATAGGGGCAAAAACTCTTGCTATCATATTATCATGCGAGTAAATATAGCAAGATACATTTGCGTACAAATAACACTGAAGATGTGGTATTTCAAGATCAAGAATTGTATATGCTTTAAGCACTTTAAATCTTTCAAGGGTTGTCATATAAGTCATATAATAGACTTTAATTAAATGCATATCAAGTTTTCAAATCATGCTAGACAAATAAGATATTGAAAATTAATTGCACATATCATTGACTTTATACTATCAATGGTTTGAACTATATATCTAAAATATCACGACCCCAGTTCGCCCTCCGTGAACATGTCGTGATGGCACCTAGTCGACTAGCTAAGCGTAACAATGCGGAATATAAATCAAATTGCGAAAGAAAATAATTAAACTGAACTAGTGAAATGAATCAATGTTTAAGGTGTCACCTGGCACATACAGTAATAATTCTCGAAGTAAAAAAATTTCCAAAACCCCGAATCGCACAAATCACAAGCTAACGGATATATAAGAGGCTCTGACTCATAAATACCTATACAAAAGAAAAATACTGAAGGAACTATACTTATTACAGAAAGCTGGAGAGGGACTCCCCGCTCTGCGGACGTAGCAGTATATACCTCGAAGTCTCTACCGAAATGCCTCCTTCCAAGGCTGACAGAACTAAGCGGGAGTACCTGTATGTGCACAATAAAAAGTGCAGAACTGTAGCATGAACACACCACGGCGGTGCCTAGTAAGTATCAAGACTAACCTCGGTGGAGTAGTAACGAGGAATAGTCAAGACACCTACCGGTCAATAAGCAGTATAATCATAAGGATAACGGAAGCGCTATATATAAATAAGTAAAGACTGCACAAAATGACCAATAATGCTACAGTACACCATAAGGGAAAAGAACAACAAGTAACAACGAGAAAATTATAAATGATGATATGTAATGACGGCAAAATCGCAATCCAAATCCTAAGGTCACAACACAGCAAGGGTAAAACATGTCAATAACTCATGTCCTACGATAATGTTCACATAAGGTCTTATTCAACTCTTTTCACAATTTTACCAAATTTTGGACAAACCACAACTCACGAAAACCTAGCATCTGAAGTCTAACATTTGGCATCTTGTGCCCCATCAATCTCATGGTCATGCTGACAACTAACTAGTTAAGTAGGGTCACTCTCACATATATAATGGGTAAACAAGGGGGTATCTTCACCCTTAGCAAAATCGGAAGGAATTCACCTCTAAAAGGGGTGTCCAACTACGTCTAAGCTTGTGCAAGTGTGTTCAACAAGAATTTTACCAACTAGTAAGAATAAGAAATGGAACGGACATCACCCGAATTATTTACACACGGATAGAATCAATGAAAACATTAGCTCAGAACACAATGAGTTTAACGGGGGATCTCCCAGGATATCGTCCTGTAGTCCCAGACATAAATGTGTGTGCTAGCGATCTCTTGGTATCCCGAGGATCTCTTGATGTCCTCAATACATGTGTTGGGGATCTCTTGGTATCCTCAATATATGTGCTAGGGATCTCTTGGTATCCCGCACTACAGCCAATCAACATAAATGTACATGTGCACGGCATCACCTTTCCTGCCTTATCACACTTCCTCACCCAAATAATAGAACAACAACATTCCGATAAGGGAGTCAATAATAGAAGACTAACATCCCGGCAAGTGAATCAACAATAGAAACAATAACGTCCCGGCAAGAAAATCAACAATTGAAATAATAACGTCCCGACAAGGAAATCAACAATTGAAACAATAACATCTAGGCGAGAGAACCAATAATACATAATTAGGGTCATGGAAAACCAAGATGCATGATATCAACAAAATAACAAGACATAATAAGTGTGTGATAGCTACACTAGTAGCCACAACAATTGGACATGTAACATATTTGCACGAAGTCACAAATGAACTTACCATCAAGAAGTATCCAAACAATAAGGAAGTTAACATGAATCAAATAATAATAGTTGGGGAAATATCAACTAAACATAAGGTATCTAACTTCTTTTCAATTAAGGCCAATAAATTACATGAGAAGTAAAAATAATAATTTCTAATTAAAGACAAGCAGTTAGGTAAGATAACGTAGCTATATAAGGGTGAATGTCTTCAGTTAAACAAGTAAAAGTCAATTAGGCAACAAGAATAAACCAAAAGGGCAAGTAAATTCCATGTAAGATATGTAGAGGTGGAACTAATAACAGGGAACTCAATCGCATCAAGAACAACTTCCTACTTAGTGATTATACGGATCTAAAAAGCCTAAAAGGGACAATTTCTTCAATTAAATTTGAGCACGCACTCGTCACCTCGCGTACCAGATATATAGTCAACAGAGAAGACTCAGATCCTAAGGGGAAGTCCCCCACATAAGTTAGGCAAGATACTTACCTCAAACCGGCTAAAATCAATTAGCAACCACGTTCTTGCCACGAGTACTCGATTCCAAATGGCCCAAATCTATTCAATTAAATCACATATTGTAAGTAACACCTCAAGCAACTGATTTTACTATTTAATTCAAAGCTAAAGCGCAAAATTAGGAAAAATGACCAAAATACCCCTCAGGATAACGTCTCGGAACCGGATGAATTTAATATTTTCAGAACCCTTGTACTCTCACGAGTCTAACCATATAAAAATCTCCCGAATCGGAGGTCAAACACCCCCCTCAAAACTCAATAATTTGGCCTATGAAGTTTTACCCATTTTTCATTCAAAATCTAAATTAAAGGATGAAATTAAGAGGAGATTCATGAAAATCGGTCTAAATCGAGTGAGAAGCACTCAACCAAGTTGCTAAGGTGAAAATCCCTTCAAAAATTGCCAAGAACCGAGCTCTAGAAGTCAAAATGTAATAAAATGGTGAAACCCTCGAATTTGGAATTAAATCTGTCTGCCCAGTTATTTGTTCATCGCGATCGCAGAACAATGGTCGCGATCGCCTAGAGGAATTTGAGAAAGCCCAGAAAATGTACATCGCGTTCGTGATGATTTGAAGGCGAATGTAGAGAAGAGCAAAATGGTGCTTCCCGATCGCGGAAGCATGAATGCGAATGTGTTGAATGAAAATATTGAGGTCCATAGTTTGCTCTACGCGAACATGTGAAAGTGTCCGCTAACGCGAAGGGCGGACTCTGCATAGGTTTGCGAACGTGAGGTGTTCTATGTGAATACGAAGAGGAAGTAAGCTGGGCTTCGTGAACGCAAGAGGAATTATGCGAACACGAAGAAGAAATTCCCAGGGGGTCAACATAAGTCGTTGCGAACGCGAAGGCTTCATCGCGAACGCGATGAAGGAATTCCAAAAGCAGCAATAGCAGTTCAAAAATAGAAGAAAAAGATATGTGGCCCATCCGAAACACACACACGAGGCTCCCGGGACCCCATCTAGTCACACACAAGTAAAATAACCTATCGTAGACTCACTTGAAGTTTCAAATCACATAAAACAACATCGAAACGACGAATCAACCCAAAATTTAAGCTTATGAACTTTCAAATCTTCGAATATCGAATGTCATGCTGAAACCTATTAATAAAACTCGGAATGACGCTAAATTTTGCATAGAAGCCCAAAATAACATAACGGAGCTGCTCCAACTCTTGGAGTTGCATCCCGACCCCGATATCACAAAAGTCAATTGTTAGTCAAACATCTTCATTTTCCAAGCTCCAACTTTTCTAATTTTCGCCAAAATACCTCAATTCACTCTATGAACCTCCAAATATGAATCCGGATGCGCGCCTAAGTCCAAAATCACTATACGAATCTATTGAGATCATCCACGACCCATTCCAGTCAACTTTTCACCGCTCCAACTTCCAAAACAAGGTTCCTTTTTCCATTTTGACTCTAAATCACCCGAAAGCCGAATTTCACCATGAACACAAGTCGATACTCATATTCTGCAGTTGTTCCAGACCTTACGCCGCTGAACGGAGCTTAATTCATCAAAACGACTGGTCGGATTGCTACATCTTTTCCCTCTTAAAACCGACGTTCCTCCTCGAGCGCGCTAAGATTTGCCTCTAAGTCCTCAAGTCACTGAGTGCACACTTCCAAGATACACGTGCGGGTGATCTCATGTCACCCCAATCCACATAAGCATGATGTCACTATCTCAACTGAAATTTATCCTTTCTAGCAATACCACTCAGCCTTCAAGGCAGAATTCTCACCTTCCATCCATTTCCAAAAGACCCGATCCTACATTCATATCCGGTATCAGTCTCAACCAGCTAGTTCAATTCATGCCCACACTTACAGGGTACAACCACATGACACGACACATCACACATAGTCCCACAATGACATTTCAGATAGCAAAACTTGTCTAACATCAAATCCGTGCCGGCCTTAAGCCTCATATTCAATAGGAATTCCTCTCAAACTTCCACAACTCTGGCGACGATACAGTAACCACAAAAAATACATTGTAAACACCCGAATAACCAAATCTCAGCCAATACCAACGGGCACACACCCCGCAAGTCTGGGACAATCTCTCACCATGTGGCTAGTACCTCCATACTGAAAGCACCATCTCTACTGACGAGGCGGTGGGAACTGTGTGGTATGGGTACTCCGAGACCCATGATTTCCTAAGTGACCATGCAAAGCCTGAAGCGTGAACTGAACTGGCTGACCCGCAAAACCTCTACCATGACGCACCCCGCCTCCAAAATAAGGACCAGCATATCTCACCAGTCTATGAGGCCTCCTCGCCTCCTAAAACTCTGTCTCCTGATTTCGTCTGCTCTCTCTCTCTCTCTCTCACGACCCTGCTTGTCCTGCCTCTCTCTCTAGCATGCATACCCTCTATCCTCTTAGAAACATTCACCACTTGCTAATAAGAAATATCCATCTCCGACTCACGAGCCATGCTAGACCTGATGCTGGGAATAAGCTAAGCCGATGAACCTTCTCGCGAAAAGTAGAAAACAAGGTTGGGGCATGTCTAGCCAAACTGTGTAACGGACAGCAAACTCCGAGATGGTCATAGCACCCTGACGCAAATGCTCAAACTCCCTACGCCATGTATTTTTGAGGCTTTGAGGAACAAACTCTCTCAGGAACATATCTGAAAACTGGGTCCAAGTTAGTGAAGTTGCCTCGTTTGGGTTGTCTAACGCATAGGAGCGCCACCAATTATATGTGTCTCCTTGAATCTAGAAAGAAGTAAAATAAACCTCGCTCGGTCCAGAGATACCCATAGTACGGAGAATGCGATAACACTCATCAGGAAATCCCAGGGCATCCTCCAATGCTAAACCACTGAACTCATGAGGCTTATCTCAAGTCTCTTTTGCTCCTACTTGGAAGTCGTTGCTATGCTCTCAGGCTAAACTGGTGTTGCAGGTGGTGTAGGAATAATCTCAACGACCTGATCTCACTGGTCAGGGGTGCGGGCAGCGGGAGTCTATGCTCCTCCCCCGCCTTAGGATGTAGCTACAGCAAGGGGAAGGAATCTTGCCTGAGCCAAAGTGGTGTACATACTCATGAACGGTAACAAAGTCTCCTGAAGGGCTGGAGTAGAAGTGGTACTAGGCATGTCAGGTGCCTGGACTCCGGCTGGATCTATTGGGGGTACCTCGGTAGCCAGTCACGCAGGTGCTCTCGCTACACCACGTCCGCATCCTCGAACTCTACTCCGGCCCTAAACTCTGACGGCTGCAGCAAGGGGCGTGGTGCCTGATCACCTCAGCTAGCACATGTCCTCATCATCAGTGAGAGAGTAGAAGGCAGAGGTTTAGGATTGTAAATGTCAAAATCTCGCATGACGGGAAAATCAAATAAAGTGGAATTTTCTAACGGTTACACAGCCTCTCGCAGATAAGTACAAACGTCTCTGTACCGATCCAAGAGACTCTAATAAACTGGCTTGTGATTTGTGACTCCTATGAACCTAGAGCTTTGATACTTATTTTTCAAGACCACAGTTTGCCCTCCGTGCACATGTCGTGACGGCACCTAGTACCTACGACTAGGTAAGCCTAACAATGCGGAATATAAACCAAATTGCGAAAGAAAATAATTAAACTGAACTAGTGAAATAAATAAATGTTTTAGGTGCCGCCTGGCACATACAGTAACAACTCTCGAAGCTAACAAAAATTCCCAAAACCTCGAATTTCAAAAATCACAATCTAAGGGATACATAAGGGGCTCTGACTCAAGAATATCTTTACAAAGGAAAAATACTGAAGGAACTATACCTATTACAGAAAGCTAGAGAGGAACTCCTTAGTTTGCGGATGTAGCACAATATACCTCGAAGTCTCTACTGAAATGCCTCCTTCCAAGGCTGACAGAACTAAGTGGGAGTACCTATATCTGTACAACAAATATATGCAGAAGAGTAGCATGAGCACACTACGGCGGTGCCTAGTAAGTATCAAAACTAATCTCGGCGGAGTAGTGACGAGGAACAGTCAACACACCTACCGGTAAATAAGCAGTATATTCATAAGGATAACGGAAACGCTATATATAAATAAGTAAAGACTGCACAACACAACAATAATGCTACAATTCACCATAAGGGAAAAGAATAACAAGTAACAACGAGAAAATAATAAATGATGATACGTAACGACAGCAAAATCGTAATCCAAATCCTAAGGTCACAACGTCGCAAGGGTAAAACAAGTCAATAACTCATATCCTATGATGATGTTCACAAAAGGTCTTATTCAACTCTTTTCACAATTTTACCGAAATCTCGGACAAATCACAACTCAAAGAACCCAGCATCTGAAGTCTAACACTTGGCATCCTGTTCCTCATCAATCTCACGGTCATGCTGACAACTAATTGGTTAACTAGGGCCAATCTCACATATATAATGGGTAAACGAGGGCGTATCTTCACCCTTAGAAAAATTGGAAGGAATTCACCTCTAATGGGGGTGTCCAACTACGTGTATGCTTCTACAAGTGTGTTCAACAAGAATTCTACCAAATAGTAAGTATAAGAAATGGAACAGCTAGAACTCGAATTATTTTCACACGGATAGAATCAATGAAAACATTAGCTCAGAACATAAAGAGCTTAACGGGGGATCTCCCAGGATATCGTCCTGTAGCCCCAGAGATAAATGTGTGAGCTAGGGATCTCTTGTTATCCCGAGGATTTCTTGGTATCCTCAATATATGTACTGAGGATCTCTTGGTATCCCGAGGATCTCTTGGTATCCCGAGGATCTCTTAGTATCCTCAATATATGTGCTAGGGATCTCTTGGTCCCGCACTATAGCCCAATCAACATAAATGTACATATGCACGGCATCACCCTTCTGTCGATACCCCCTTTTCTTAAAGGCAAAATTGGGTTTATGATATTTTGGAGGACGACTCGTTCCCTTTTTTGGAATTGGGTTTTGGATTTGAAGAGTCGCCACCTAATGATTAAGTGCATTAGGACACTATAAAGGTTTTGAGTTTGAAGAGCCAGAGTTTGGGTAAGGGCTAGAAATTATCTCGAGGGGAAGGTGTTAGGCACCCCTCAAGATCCACTAGTGTGGTTCCCGACCATGTTATAATGGTGACTTTACGTAATGAAGTATGCAATTAAGGGCTCAAATAGGAAGGGTTCACACACAATGTTGAAAATACATCGGAGCTTGAGAAAGTTAAAGAAGGGCAGAAATTTTGGGAAAAAGATTTACTTAGTTTTACAAGAAGAGATGAAAGTACATAAAGGGAGAGGGGGTCCTAGTATAATTAATATGGATCACATAAATGCAATATCCAGCAATCACTCCTCAGAAGAGCGGTCACATGTGATATTAGCTCACCGATCATCATATGCATATCTGCCCTTTCCACCCCGTTAAGGTATTAAAGTGCGGAGTAGTATCTTTACTATTGCATGCTATTACCCATCCCAATCCTATAAGTCCCGGAGGCATTAAGACTACTAATCCTAAAGGGGAGGGAGTTGCGGCTTTTCAGAGTTTAAAAAGGATAAAAGTCTAGGCGACAAACAGAAACTCATAAACAGTTAAGGGGAAACAAGTAGCAATTACGGCTCAAACAAGCCTCCCCATTCAAAACAACAAGTCAATTAGCATGACTTACAAGTCATGGTTTGGTCTGAATTAAATTAAGGCGTAGGATAGGCTTATTCATCACATATTTTTTAGAAGAGGAGTCTGAATCAGTCCTGACTAGATGTAGTTATCAACAAAAAAATGATACAGTTAATCAGTTACCTACAGTTTGTCTAAGTGAGGCTTATAAGTATGACATCTAACAGAGCTCTACTTATTTTAAAAGAAATTTACTGATTATGGAGGAGGAATGTGTAGATTTTAAGACTAATTTTAGATTCACAATGAGGCTGATTTGGTTAATAGTCTTATAGGCATGGTCTCTAAGTGTTGTTTGTTTTAGCAGTTGTAAGAGTTCTATAGACATGATCTCTAAGAGAATTGATGATTATTAGACCGAAAGTTGCTTGCCTAGTGGCGTACGTATGCAGAAGTACCGAAAGACATATAAGCATGCTTTCTAGATGCTGAAACACAGAATTATAAGAGGTCCTATAGGCAGATTTTCTAGATGCAAAAATGCAGAACATTCTAGCTACATATAATCAGCTTAATTCCGACTCAAAGTCCAATCATATGAGATAAACCAACTTCCAGGATCAGATCTCCAAAAAACTTTCTCCTATTTGGACTGTGTTAAATTTCCCTACAGCCTCAGGGACTCAGGGCAATGCTTACACCCAAACACATTTCAAAATCAAGAATATAGTGAAGTGTGGAAATGCCAGCTCTCAGATGTCCAAGTTCAAAGGGAACTCAAGTTCCCAAGGCAAGGCTCAAAAGAGATGGGCAGAACATAAGATTCTAGGAATAGGTGTACGTGCACAAGCGGAAGGGAACCAAAGAGAGACAGGGCAAGCTAGTGGTCATGCCCAGCAATTTAGATGCTGGCACACCCTTGACGAGCCTGCTAGTCAGCATTAAGAGTTAGGATCCATTGTGGATCAAGCCAAGACCTGGACAGTAATTAGGATACTGTCAGGCCAAAGGCTTAACTCAGCACATAGAAGGGAATAGGGGTAAAGGATTCATAACAGAAACAGAAGTACAGAAAAAAGATATGAAGCACAAATTACAACATATAAGCAGTAAAGTAAACAAGAAACCTGAAGCTGAAACAAAACACATAGGGGTGAGGCAGAATATTTAAACAAAAGACGTACTAGTTTCAAAGAAAATAAGTGAGCAAAAGTAGTCTTGAAAGAGCCAAATTGCAAACAACAGTTCCAAAAGATCTCAGAAAAGAAGCAGAATGTTGAAAGAATATTGAACTCAAAGCAGTGTGTGAGAGTAAGGAGTGGTAGTGTGAATTTAAAAGCTCGAGGTATTGAAATCGAAGTTGTGTGTGTAAAAGTAGTGAAATTGGAAGTGTGTTAATAGTGCAGAAGGGTAGTCCCCTTTATAATGCAGAAAGACAAGCAAGAAAGGTAAGAAAATAGTTTGCAATCAATCAAATAAAATTTCCCTTTAGTTAAAAGATTTGATTTCAAATGGGCAGAAGACATTTAAGGAAAGAATTTAATCAAAACTTTTCCAAAGTAATACAAGAAGGGTAAATACAGAGGGTTTATTTAAGGCAAAAGTACAATGGTACACGATTTGTGAAAAATAAGAAAAAGGAATCAATTAAACAGCCAGGGAAATCAAGATTACAGGCTTTTACTCGAATGAACCCAGATAGGAATAGATAAAGTGGGTTCAATTAGAGAAAATCAGTAACGATCAATCAAAACCCTTTAGAGGATTCCAGAATCAATTAATTAGTTGATAAAGAACTTTTGAAAGAAGATCTCGCATATATAAAGCACACAAACATGTGAATCAAGAAGTTTATTTAAAAGAGAGTTTAATCAAAGAGAGATCCAGAACCATAAGCATGAAAGGGTTCAAGTCCAGTTTTGGCAGACTTGCAATTGGTCTGAGAGTCCAGGGTCCCAAAGTGAAACCCTAACTCGTAGAAAAAATCAAAATTTCCAAGAAACCCCCAAATCCTATGGCTTCAAAGTCGAATCACACATAGAGATAAGAAGGGAAACAACTGAAACATATTCATAGATCTTTTTTCAGAGCCTTATGAGACCCAAAGACATATGATAGAAAGTTGAAGACAAAGAAAGAAAGCTGATTTAAGAGCATAAAAGAACATATTTTTAAAAAGTCAAGACTTAAGCAAGTTCAAAAGAAAAGAGAGGTAATGCAAACTTATGCAATAAAAGTAGATCACACATGCTTAGCAAGAACACAGACATAGGTTAGTAAAGCAAAAATCAAAGACCTCAACGGTAAACACATATAGTAAAAGAGTAAAGAGGAACATAATACACATTAACCTGTGAGCACATGTATAGTGGAAAAAAAAGTAGAAGAACAGTACATGCATAGTAAAATAAGTCACACAAGCATGATATAAACAAAAGAAGAAGGAGAATTAGAAGGATATTTTGAAAAACTTTCCAGAAATCCTAAATCGAAGACAAATGATTTCTTAAAAATTTAGGAAAAATACTTGAGAAGCCCAGTAGAACACAAACATACCATAGGTCTAAGAAAATAAACAGAAAAGAACCTCAAACAACTTAGGGTTTCGGAGAAACCCAAGAAATGAGAAAGTCTTGGAGGAAAAATCAGATCCTGAGTCGGCTGAGCTAGAAAGTGGCTTCTAACGCCTTAGATACGCTGGAGCATGTCCAGAGAGGCCCAAGAACTGTAGATCTGAGAAGATCTGAAGAGAACCTTCGAGGTGATACCCCAAGACTTCAAGCACCCATGGTTTAATGGCAGATAGGGGTGAGTATAGACCATCCATGGCCTGAGAAGACATGGATTCTGGTGGAAACATATTGAAATAGGGTAGGAGGAAGCTAGGGTTTCGAAGGTGCTTTGAGAGGGTTTTGGGAGATGAAAGGATTTCAAAGGCAGCGAATTACGTGGAATGAGGTAGGGAAAGAGGTTGTTTGGGTTTAATTAGGAAAGAGGAATTTGTGGTCGTTGATAAAAATGATCAACAGACTAGATCGATAGTGGAAAACGTGCGGGTTTTTAAATAGGGTTGGGGCCGAGTTAAAATTAGAATTTGGCTGACTTAATTGAGGTAGAATTGGGTATATTTAAGGGATACAATTTAAATGCCCAATAAGTTGTAATTGAAATAAATGTGGCTAAATATTAAATAGCTAGCTTTCCCCTTTATTTTATAGAAAATAATAAAATGAATTTAAACGCCAATTAAAAGTGCTGAGCTAGTAAATAATATATACATATTAATTTAAAAATATTGAAACCAATTTTACAATTATAAAATGTTATTTATCTAAAAATAGGCTACAATTTCAATTATATGCAATTTAGCTTTTAAAAATATCAAATAAATTTGTAAAAATACATAAAAATCAACTTAACTATATTTTAGTGTAAATATGAGGATAAAATAAGTCATTCACCAAAATCATAATCTTGGGAATAATTATTGGATGTTATACTGCTAAAATAGACAATAAATTAATTTTAAAAATCTTTAAAAATTAGGAAAAAAAGCAAAATTCTTGGGCATGCATATATATGCATACACATACTATTTTAAAGATATTTTGAGTATAAGAATATATAGGAAAAGATTGGGTATCAATAGATTTCCCTCTTTACCCGAGAAAGATGAAGAGTTGTCGGCTAAAGATATGATAGCCAATTTTGATCGAATGAATTGGTTTGAAGAATTTTGACCAAGCTCAGATTCTTGAGCTGCCTACATATCCATAGTTTTACAGGAATTAGGACATATGTAGTTCAGGATCCGTCGCAGGATATGCCGATGGAGATTTTTTTAATAGGAACGACGCGATGTTTTTGATTGAGAAAGGGAGTAGAAGTCCGAATAAGCTGCGGGAAGCGGAGTGGAATCACTCCTACTGAGACGGCCGTTGATAACCGGGGCCCCTGCAAGTGAGAAATACAAACATATATTGTGTATAAATCTACATGTAATGCAAATTCCAGTTGGACCATGAATGCTGTCCTCGGACGGCTAGGATGACGTCCTCAGACCATGACGTCCTGGGCCATGAAGCGTATGATAAAGGATTCACAGGTTATGAAATGGTGTTCTCGGGCTATGAGGATGACGCCTCCGAACTATGATGCCTTTGAATAACTATATGCAAAAGGTAAAATGAGGTCCTCGATCCATGGAATAGCGTTCTCGGGCTATGAAAATGGTGCCTCCAAACAATGGCATCTTTTGACAATTTGGTGATCTTTCAGCCCATGAAATGCATAAGGTGTTTATCTTTCAGCCGATGCAAAATGCAAATGAAAGGTGGTGATATTTCAGTTGGTGAAAGATATAAATAAAAAGTGGCGATCTTTCAACCGGTGCGGGGTTTAAATAAAGGAGTGCGATATTTCAGCCGGTGGAGTATTTAAATAAAGGTGGCGATATTTCTTCCATGCAAAATAAGGTGGCGATATTTCGGCCATGCAGGATGGAGACAATGCTTAGTCTCGGAAAGCAGAAAGGTAGCCCTATGAAATAGGGAAAAATACAGGTGGAGACAATGCTTAGTCTCGAAAAGTAGCCTTATGCAATGCAGCAAAATACAGATGGAGACAATGCTTAGTCTCGGAAGGCAAAAAGGTAGCCTTATGCGAAGCAAGAAATGCAGATGGAGGTATAGCTTAACCTCGGAAGGCAGAAAGGTAGCCTTATGCAATGCAAAAGATGCAAATGGAGACAATGCTTAGTCTCGGAAGGTAGAAAGGTAGCCTTATGCAATGCAAGAGTTGAAAATGGAGAAATTTCTTAGTCTCGGAAGGCAGAAAGGTAGCCTTATGCAATGCAAAAAATGTAGATGGAGCAAATGCATAGTCTCGAAATGCAGAAAGGTAGCCTTATGTAATGCGAGAAATGGAGATGGAGGTAGATCTTAACCTCGGAAGGCATAAAGGTAGCCTCATGCAATGCAAGAGATGCAAAAGGAGACAATGCTTAGTCTCGGAAGGCAGAAAGGTAGCCCTATGCAATGCAATAGAAGCAAATGGAGAAAATGCTTTGTCTCGGAAGGTAGAAAGGTAGTCTTATGAAATGCTAAAGATGCAAATGGAGAAAATGCTTAGTATCGAAAGGCAGAAAGGTAGCCTTATGAAGTGCGAGAAATGCGGAAGGCAAGTAATGGTATAATCTCTTAGCTGATAGCTTTATAGCTGATAGTCGATTGTGATATTGTGGTTGTTGGGAATATTGTGTACGGATAAAAATCGTAAATGGTGATGATTTTGAGGGTTGTAATCCTAAAAAAGTATGAGTGTATAATCATATCTGATGATTTTATGTCTTGGGTGCCTGTATCTAAAGAAAAATTGTGAGTTTCGTAAAAGGGGGGAAGGTTAGTCTATTTTCTTATTGACATTTTCCCGTTCTGCTTTGTGTTGTCTATAATTGGGGTAGCATTGCTAGACAAAACAATTTAGATAATAGTCATGCATGATTTAGTCATTATAACGTAAATACATAGTTGAAAATAGGTTTCTTTAGATGAACCGACGACTGCGATGCAGTTCAAGACATTACAACCTCTCTTGCTCCGGGATTTTGAGGGTCCTCCTCAAAATTCCAACTTAGTTTACTGGGTTGATGCTTCCAAGGGTGCGTGCGATGAGTGGCCAAAAATCAACTTCGCAATTTTGAGAGTCCTTCTCAAAATTTTGCCGCAGTTTCCAATGGTGGGGGAAATGAAAATTTTATTGAATTATGACCAAACCCATATGGGTACCTACTTATCCCCTCTTAAACGGGAATCTGGTCAGGCGTAGTTCAAAATTACATCATATGAGGAAAGCATAAAGTTACGCAACATCGTTTCACTGCATCTGAATTGATCGGCTTTGGCCAAACTTGTCCATCCATTTCTACAAGTATGAGGGCTCCTCCGGTTAGAACCCGATGAACCATGTACGGACCTTGCCAGTTGGTAGAGAATTTCCCCTTGACTTCATCTTGATATGGGAATATTTTCTTCAGCACCAGCTTCCCCGGTGTAAATTATCTCGGCCTGACTCTTTTGTTGAAAGCTTTGGACATTCTGTTCTAATACAATTGACTATGGTAGACTGCATTCATTCTCTTCCCATCTATAGGAGCTAACTTCTCTTAGCGACATTTTACCCACTCTGAATCGTCGAGTTCTGATTCCTATATGATCCTTGGAGGGAATTTTTAACTCGGTGGCAATGACCATTTCTGTATCGTAATCCAACATATAGGGAGTTGCCCCGATTGATGTGCGAAATGTGGTATGGTACCCCCAATAAAGCAAATGATATCTTTTCGTGCAACTGCTTGTGTATCTCTATCATCTTCTTAATATCTTCTTGCTATTCTTGTTAGGCGCTTCTACAACTCCATTCATCTGAGATCTGTAGGTTGTAGAATTCTTATCTTTGAGCTTGAATGTTTCACATATTGCTTTTATCAGGTCATTATTGAGATTGGAGCCATTATCAGTGTTGATTGACTATGAATCCCGAACTTACAAATGATACGGTCGCGGACGAAGTCGGCCACGACTTTCTTAGTTACTGCCTTATATGATGCTACTTCAACCCATTTGGTGAAATAATCAATTTCCACTAGGATGAACCTGTTCCCATTTGATGCGGAAGGCTCGATAGGTCCGATAACATTCATTCCCCAAGCGGTGAACGGCATGGAGAGCTTGTTGCAGTAAGCTCATTTGGAGGCACCTTTATCATGTCTGCATGGATCTGACAATGATGACACTTTCGGACATACTGGATGCAGTCTGTTTCCATAGTCATCCAAAAATATCCTACCCGGAGTATCTTCTTTTCTAGGACAAAACCATTCATATGTCGATCGCAGGTCCCTGCATGAACTTCTTCTAATAACCTGGATGCTTCCTTTACTTCGACACACCTTAGTAATCCCAAATCGGGAGTCCTCCTATATAGGATTCCTCCGCCGTGAAAGAAGTTGTTAGATAACCTCCTAAGTGTTCGCTTTTGAGTAGCATTTGCAAGTTCTGGATATTCTCCTGTTGTCAGATACTCCTTGATGTCATATAACCATAGTTTTCCGTCTGCTTCTTCCTTGACATGAGCACAATAAGCTGGTTGATCATAAATCTTTATGGGTATAGGATCAATGAAATTTTTATCTGGATGCTGAATCATAGATGATAGGGTAGCCAATGCATCGGCAAACTCATTTTGTATTCTGGGGACATGCTGAAACTCTGTGTTTGTAAACCTCTTTCTCAACTCCTATACATGATGTAGATAAGGGAGTATATTAGCGTTCCTGGTTTCCCATTATCCTCGGACCTAATGTATAAGCAAATCTGAATCTCCGATTACTAGCAATTCCTGAATGTTCATATCAGTGGCCAACTTGTGCCCTAAGATGTAGGCTTTGTATTCAGCCATATTGTTGGTGCATGGGAATCTGAGCTTGGCAGATACCGAATAGTGCTGACCTGTTTCTGATACTAGAACTACTCATATGCCAACTCCCTTGAAGTTTGCTGCTCCGTCGAAAAATAATCTCCAACCATCATAGGATTGTGCAATATCTTCTCCTATGAAAGATATCTCTTCATCAGGAAAATACGTCTCTAGAGGCTTGTATTATCCATCCACGGGGTTTTCAACAAGATGATCTACCAATGCTTGTCTTTTGATTGCCTTCTGGGTTACGTAAATAATGTCGAATTCGCTTAGCAGGATTTGCCACTTGGCTAGCTTGCCTGTGGGAATGGGATTCTGAAATATACTTCAGGGGATCCATTCTTCATATGAGATAAGTGGTATAGGTACAGAAATAATGCCTCAACTTCTGAGCTACCCAAGTCAGTGCACAACAGGTGCGCTCTAATAGGGAATACCAGGCCTCGTACGGGGTGAACTTCTTGTTGAGGTAATAGATGGCTTGCTCCTTCCTCCCTGTTTCGTCATGTTGTCCCAAAACACAACCGAATGCACCATCCAATACTGAAAGTTATAGGAATAAAGGTCTACCTGGTTCATGCGAAACCAAAACTGGCGGCATTGACAGGTATTCCATGATTCTATCGAAGGCTTTCTGGAAATCATAAGTCTGTTTGGTAGCGGCGTCCTTCTTTAACTTCTTAAAGATTGGCTCACAAATGATAGTGGACTGAGCTATGAATTGGATGATATAGTTGAGTCTCCCCAGTAAACTCATCACGTTCTTCTTGTTCTTTGGTGGTGGAAATTCTTGAATCGCCTCGAACTTTGACGGATTCAGTTCTATTCCTCAAAGACTCACAATGAGTCCAAGTAGTTTTCTGGCGGGAACACCGAATGCACATTTTGTGGGATTCACTTTCAAATTGTACCTTCTCAGTCTGTTGAAGAATTTTCTCAAATCTTCCATATGGTCAAGGGATCTCTTGGATTTGATGATGACATCGTCTATATATACCTCGATTTCTTTGTGTATCGTGTCATGGAAAATAGTATTCATGGTGCTCATGTAGGTGGCCCCAACATTCTTCAACCCAAACGACATCATCTTGTAACAATACATCCCCCACAATGTAATTAAAACCATTTTCTCTGCGTCCTCCTCATCCATCCATATCTGATGATACCCAGCAAAACAATCAACATACGACAGCAGCTCATGCTTAGTGTAGTTGTCAATAAGAATGTGTATGTTCGGCAAAGGGAAGTCATCTTTCGGACTAGCCCGATTGAGATCCCGGTAGTCGACAAGGACTCTAACCTTCCCACCCTTCTTCGGTACTGGAACAATGTTGGCTAACCATGTTTGATATTCTACTACCCTGAGATCCTTGGCTTTGACTTGCTTGGTAACTTCTTCCTTGATTTTCAAACTCATGTCGAGTTTGAATATTTTGAGCTTCTGCTTTACCGGTGGACATGTCAGATCTGTTGGCAGTTTATGAGCTACAATAGATGTACTGAGACCAGTCATATCATCATATGACCAGGCGAATATGTCCACATATTCCCTTAGAAATTCCATGTACTCTTTCTTTTCCGATGGTGATAGATGAACATTGATGTCCATTTCCTTGGCATTCTCTGTATCTCCCAGGTTAATAACCTCAGTCTCGTCTAAATTGGACTTATGTCTATTTTCAAAATTCTCAACTTCCTTAGCAATCTCTTTTGGTATATCAACTTCTTCTGAATCTATATTCATTTGTTGCATCGTCTCGTTGCATGTCACAATCATCGGTTCATCGAGATAAGTAATAGTATTGTTGTGTAAATAAAATAATGATGGAGAAAATAATAAGAGCAAGATTTATAAGAAATTGAAACGCTTTAATAAATTTCATAATTATTTTGAACATTGGAGCTCTAAGAAAATATTGAAAGAAAATCAACTGCGAAAAGTAAAAGGTAATACATGTACTTTGATCAGCCTAGCTATCCCAAAGCTTTTCGGGCTCTGGTAGTTCTGATGGACCAATTATTGAGATGCTCTCCTCGGCTCGCAGCTTGTATAGAAGGGCCTTCCTCCCCTTCCTCCTCGAAAATAACACAACAATCCATATTGTTATCTTCAAAAAACAGATTCCTCATTGCTGCAAACGCTTCCTCTTCTTTTGACCAATATATGACATATTCTGGCTAGAAAGTCTGCTCCAGTAGGTAGTAGGGACTGGTCCATGGTGGTGGTGATCAGTGGTTGAATTCCTAACAAGTGTATTCATATACCAAACCAAAAATGGTGCCATGTTTCTTCAGCTTAATAGGCTTGGCGATTCCCTGGAGGTTTTTGCCGAGACCCTTTCCATGCTCATACCCATACCAATTCAGCATACTTTCAATCTTGTTTTCCCACCATTTATCCTTGTCCACGACGTTGACTTGCTCAATGTAGTGGTAGGTTTCTCCGCCTATTTTTCTCCTTCCTCCAACCAACGGGATGGACTAGCGACTATATATAGGATTGCTACCGTTGCCATGAATAATTACTTCTTGATGATTCCATTCAAATTTCACTGCTTGATGTAGGGTTGATGCTACAGCTCCAGCAGCGTGAATCCAGGGCCGTCCCAATACTAAGTTGTAAGACGCTAGGATGTCTATCACCTAAAAATCAACGTCAAACCAAGTCGGTCCCATTTGCAGATACAAACTGATTTCCCCAATATTGGCCCTTTGGGAACCATCAAAAGCTTTTACATTGATGGCCCCATCCTTGATCTCCTGCAGGCTCTTTCCCAGTGTTTTGAGAGTTACCAATGGATAAATTTTAAGACTAGATCCTCTGTCGATCAGAACTCTGGTGATGAAATAATCTTCGCATTGCACAGTGATGTGCAATGCATAATTATGGCTCAGCCTTTCTGGTGGCAGAGCATCTTTATGGAAAGTGATTTTATGACTCTCCAATACTTTCCCTTCCATGTTTGCCATTTCTCCTCCAGTTATGTTGCTGGGTACATATGCCCCACTCAACACCTTCAATAAGGCATTCTTATGTGTGTCAGAGCTTTGTAGTAGAGCTAAGATGGAGATCTAGGCACATATGCCTCATCAGAGTTATGTTGTTGGGCACATATGCCTCACTCAACACCTTCAATAAGGCATTCTTATTTGCATCAGAGCTTTGTAGCAGAGCTAAGATGGAGATCTGGGTTGGCATTTTGTTCAGCTGATCGATGATTGAGTACTCTTTTGCTTGTATCTTTCTCCAGGTCATCAGGACCAGTTTCAGTAATGGTCGGTTGTCCAGAGGCTTGCTTACTGGACTCAACTAGATGTTCTGGGGTATAAACCCTGCCAGTTCTCATCATACCCTGTGCAACAATTGCTTCTCCAGATTTGGTTTTTCCTTTCCTTCTTGCTTTGGCCGTGTAATCCAAGGAATGGCATTCGTATGGAATGGTGCTATGGCCGACATAGCTACTGGTATGGTACCCTTGCATTGGAAGGTAACACAACCACTTCAAATGGCGCAAGTGCATTTGGGGTTCCAAACTCGACCTTGATTGGTCTCGGTGTATTTGCAAAAGAAGGTGCTTCGAACTCAAGTGGTATAGACATGTTCACTTCATCGTCCCCAGAAGGCTGGATCTGGACAACAATCGGATTAAGCATGACTGTTGGTTTCTTTGGCTCGTCATCCTCTACAATCAATCAAATTGACCCTTTAGGGTCCCATTCATCTTCTATCTCGATCATGTGAACGCCTCTACCCTTGTGGTTAGGCAGAGGGTGATTACGAATATTAGGAGCAGGCTCATTTATGATGATCTTATTGTCAACTAAAGCTTGGATCTTATCCTTCAGCGAGCGGCACTCGTCAATGGTGGTGTATTGTTCAGGAAGTCTGTGGTCAAAGTTAGGTCAAGGGCTAGGGAATTTTAGGCGAGTGGGAGATGATTGATAGTGAGAGGGTTGCATATTATAATCTTGGTATACAGGTGCAGGTTGAGAGTATCTAGGTGAAGTGCGCTGATATCTAGGAGGTGGATGTGATTAATAAGGGGGTGGTGGAATTTGGTAGGAGGGTGAGGGTTCTTGGTAGTTTGGGTAGGCCGATATGTGAGTGGAGGTAATGGGTAGGTTTGGTATTTTATTGGGGATTTTGTTCTCTGTGCAACCATCACAGCGCTCACATCTTTTTTCTTGGATGTGCCACCAAACTGTAGAGCCTTGTTGGTAGCTTGTAATGCTTCCAAGTTGGTGACCATACTGGTTTTAATACCTTCCTTGATCTTTTCTCCCAGCTTGATGATATCAGAAAATTTCTAGCCCTCAATCAGCATCAATCTCTCATAATATTGTGGGTCTTGAGCTCGGACGAAAAATTTGTTCATCTGTTAATCTTCTAAGGCCATCCTGACCTTAGTAGCCTCTTAGCTCTAATAAGTAGCATACTTGCGGAATGTCACTATAAGTTTCTTCTTTAAATTCTGGATGTAGAATACGTCTGGTGAATTCTTCGTATTGAATCTGAACTTGTCCATGAAATCAGACGCCGTACTTACCCAGTTCGTCCATTTCTTGCTGTCTTGGCTAATGTACCAAGCTAGAGCATCCCCTTTCAGAATTCTCATAAAGAGCTTCATGTGGATCTTTTCATCCCTTCTGACTCCAACCAGCTTGTCGCAGTACGTCCTTAAATGGACTCTGGGATCCCTTATGCCATCAAATATTTCGAACTAGGGAGGTTTGTACCTTTTAGGAAGTTCGACATCTGGATGAATGAAAGGGTCCTCATAATTCATCCCCTCGATACCTTTACTTCTTTTGACACCCCGGACTCGGTTAGTCAGGTTCTTAAGTTCTGTGGCCAGGTTTCTGATAAGAGAGTCTCTGTCATCAAACTCAAATATGCTTGAAATTGGTTGAGTATAGTGTGGTATAGTTTCCACATAGATGGGGGTATTATGGGGTTGATCATTTGTGGAGTTTAGTGGTTCGGGAATGAGTAGTGGGTGTTGTTTGAAGTGTGGCATGTCTTGCAATGTTGAACATGAGTGGGTTGTTTTGTGGTTTCGGGATGTTCTGTGGAGGTGCGGTATTTTGGACATTAGGAAAGTCTATATCGGGAGTGGTAAGGGAAAATGACAAGTTTTCCAAGTTCCAAACTTGGTCCAATGCTTCCTGAAACTTCAATAACTTCGGTTCAAGCTGGGAGGCATTCTCCTTGGCAACCTGAGTACCCTAAGGAATGTCTACCTGTTCACCCGAGTTCTCCTTTCTAATGTTCCTCAAGTCTTCCATTTTTGCCTTGTTCTTGTTTCTGATAGGACTCGGAGGAGGAGGTGGCGGAGGGCCCTTGGATCTCGTAGAGTATGATGATGATTTCAGAGTGCACGAACTAACCTCTTGGGGGAGGGGAATTAAAAAAATAAAAACAAAAAGGTAATAAGTAGTGAAGATCATGAGAAGAAAAACATTGCAATATTTAAACACAAGTGTGAGAAAATAAATCGCGTCCTAGTTTGTGAGCCTCGTTGTGCCCGAGGTAGGCCTAGAAAAAAGTCGATTTGGAGAACTTATAATGTTAAATGCCTCATTTTATTGATAAAAATAAGACGAATCCCAAAACGACAATAAAACTGCAGGAAATTAAAATATCACTAATGGCCATTGGCCTTATTACATTTTAAAGCAAAAAGGAAAATGATCCTAACTACTTGGTCCCAGAAGGATCTTCCCCAGACTCAGTATATTTGGCTCCATCAAACAGCTTCACCAGCTCACGCAGTCCCAGCAAAAAATAGGTCTAGCCAAGTGTCCTCCTTCGTTTCCCTTAGCGTTCTTGCAATTTTCAATCCTCTGGATGAACTTCCTTTCCAACTCTACTAGACCCCACTCCAAATATCCAGTCGCTTGTTGGCGTTGACAGCCATATCTTTCCATTCTTTAATCAACTTCAGATGCGCTTCTTGAACGGTACCTCGGATTTTTCATCGATGATCCTATGGCCTCAAAAAAACCCGGCCTAACCCAAACCATTGTGATAATCCTCCAGCCAACCTGAGTAGTATGGTGAACAACCGGCGTGTCCGTCTCAATAGAATCTTGCCCCAAGATGATTTTGCAGTGCCACATGTGCTGAGCTTGGCACTTGTAAGGGATATCATCATCTTGGAAATCAACCCTAAAGTGGCTTATTTTGTCGACTCTTGATATAATCTGCTTCCTTCCTTCCTTCCTCATGACTCGGAGGAGGACATATGGATAAGTTCCTCTGAGACCAATGATCATGAGAAATGGTGCATCCGAGATCGGGCAATGAACTCTTTAGTAGGGAACGACTCGAAAATCCATTGCACTTGGTCCTCTTTTAGATTTTCCAATAACTCTACCTACCCTTCGGCGTCTTCTGGCTGGGTGAACATGTTGGGCATATAATTTATTTGCCTCGGCTGATGAAAAGTGCTATGATCATGCCAATCCTAGCACAGAATCTCTTGCCGGTATTCACCCTTTTGGAGGTGCTCCATGAGCTAGAGTTGGAGCAATAAGTTACAGCCTTCAAAGTGATTGGCCCCTTGTTGATAGTTTTCCATGGCTCGATATATCCTAGCAACAATCATAGGTACTATGCTGAAAGGTAGGCCGCCAATTCCTTCCATCAAAGTCTCGGTTACCATGGCTAGTCTATCCTTCTTCATAGGAAGTACTATCATTCCTAGAAAGCAGAATATAAATACGAAGACCATTCGGTGGATATGCCCTAATGAGATGAGGGCGAATTTATCTAGGTAAGTGCGGCAGGACTTGTTGTGGTTGTACCTCTCGCATAGATAGTCGAAAAGAATGTAGGAATCCGTCAAGCAAGTCAAGTCTGTGTTCTTTTTTAGTCCCATCATTTTGAGAAAACCCCTACCCTTGCAATTTTTTCTGGCATAAGCAAACCTGGAGTCTCCCAAGGATTACCAGCTAATCCTCCTATTTCCTCAAGCAAATGTGCCATTTCTAGATCCCCAAAGCGAAATACTGATCTATCACCATCCCAGAATAGAGTTACAGCCTCTATGATTTTGTTGTCGGGTTGGACCTTCAGAAGAGAAGGCAAATTTCCCAAATATATGCGGACGAGGGTATAATCACTAGAGTAAAGGTCTTTCCCCCCAGCTTAGCAACCTTGGGTGAATGTTGGTTACCATGCCATATATAAGGACTTCGTGCCTCATTTTCTGCAAAACAAAGTGTTAGACCCTTACCCTGCTGGACTCGACTATTTAAATCAATAATTAGCATAGAAAGCATTTGGTTCTCCAAATAAATGGACATAACATGGTAGTGTCCGTTTGGGTTCCAAGGAAACCCAGTGGACTTGGACAAGGCTACCATTAAAGATTCATTATGTGGACAACATAACTAACTTGGCTAGGTTTGACCATGATGCATGCATAGTTAAATAGAGTAAGGTTTCTATGGGTTATTAGACTGGTACCCTTGAGCGGAAAACTCAAGAGGGAAAGGCACGAAACCGTCGACTGCACCTTTGATCGACTGGTTTTACCGCAAATACGCCATTGCGAAATTGGGTAAAAATATTGGAAGAGCGCAATCACTCATTATAAACGTTGCTATGGTATTTTTTGGCACGAGTGGAATATGATGTTGAAGATGCAATTACAAGAATGAAATATGTTTTCATGTATTTGCACGTTCATAAAGTAATGATTACAATAATTGCTCAGAAGTACAACAGTATCGAAGGAAAGCGGTAAAAGAAAGCATTAAAGAAAAAGAAACAAGGAGCCAAGTCAGTTCCATGGAAGAAGAAGGGATAAAGACATTAAGTAAAAGAAATAAAGAAGCAATCAAGTCACAAATAAATTGTACCGGTAAAATCCTAAATAAAATCCCCAGCAGAGTCGCCATGCTGTCGATGCCCCCTTTTTCTAAAGGCGAAATCGGGTTTATGACATTTTGGAGGACAACTCCTTCCATTTTGGATTTTTGATTTGAAGAGTCGCTACCTAATAATTAAGTGCATTAGGACACCACAAAGGTTTTGAGTTTGAAGAACCAGAGTTTGGGTAAAGGCTAGAATTATCTCGAGGGGAAGGTGTTAGACACCCCTCAAGTAAGCAATTAAAGACTCAAATAGAAAGGGTTCACACGCAATGTTGAAAATACATTGGAACTTGAGAAAGGTAAAGAAGGGCAGAAATTTTGTGAAAAAGATTTACATAGTTTTGCAAAAAGAGATGAAAGCACATAAAGGGAGAGGGGGTCCTAGGTTTATGATTAATATGGATCAGATCAATGCAATATCCATCGATCACTCCTCAGAAGAGGATTCGCACGTGATATTAGTGCACCGGTTATTTTCCCACTCCATTAAGGTATTAAAGCGCGGAGTAGTATCGTTACTTATTACATGTTATTACCCCTCCCAATCCTATCAATTCCGGATGCATTGAGACTACTAATCCTAAAGGGGTGGGAGTTGGGGATTTTTAGATTTTTAAAAGGATAAAATTCTAGGCGACAAACAGAAACACATAAACAGTTAAGGGGAACCAAATAGCAATTATGGCTCAAACAAGCCTCCTCATTCAAAACAGCAAATCAATTAGCATGACTTACAAGTACCAGTTTGGTCTGAATTAAATTAAGGTGTAGGATACGTTGATTAATCCCATATTTTTCAGATGAGGAGTCCGAATAAGCCCTGACTAGATGTGGTTATCAAAAAAGCTGATGCAGTTAATCAGTTACCTATAATTTTCCTAAGTGAGTCTTATAAGTACGGCATCTAACAGAGCTCTACTTATTTTTAATGAAAGTTACTGATTATGGAGGAGGAATCTGCAGATTTTAAAATTAATTTTAGGTTCAAAACAAGACTGATTTGGTTAATAGTCCTATAGGCATAGTCTCTAAGTGTTGTTGGTTTTAATAGTTGTAAGAGTCCCGTTGACATGATCTCTAAGCGAATTGATGATTATTATACCTAAAGTTGCTTGCCTAGTGGCATACATATGTAGAAGTACCGAAACACCTATAGGCATACTTTCAAGATGCTGAAACACAGAATTATAAGAGTTCCTACAGGAAGATTTTCTAGATGCAAAAAATGCAGAGATTATGCAGTCCTATAGGCAGATTTTCTAAATGCAAAAATGCAGAGATTATGCAGTCCTATAGACAGGTTTTCTATATGACATTTATGCAGAATCTAAAACTGGATTTTATATGAAAAAAATGCAGGACCTAAGACAGGATCTCTATATGAAAAGTATTGTGAAAATGCTAAACTTGACATGATTTGTAGAAGGTAATACCTAATGAGAATGATATCTACCATTGTGCGTACAACAAATAACCCTCCCCTATTTTCACTATATACCATATAGTTATTATACAACTTGAATGAATCAGAAAGAGGGAGAAAGTGAAAATTACATCAGAACATTCCAACTACATCTAATCAGCCTAATTTCGACTCAAAGTCCAATAATATGAGATAAACAAACTTTCAGGATCATATCTTCAAAAGACTTTCTCCTATTTGGAGTGTGTCAAAGTTCCCAAGAACCTCAAAGGTACTCAGGGCAATACTTACACCCAAACACATTTCAGAATAAAGAACATAGTGCAGTGTGGAAATGCTAGCTCTTAGATGTCCATGTTCAGAGGGAACTCAAGGTCCAACAAGGATCAAAAGAGAGGGGCGGAACTTGAGATTATAGGAATAGGTGTAAGAGCACAAGGGAAAGGGAACCAAAGAGAGACATGGCAAGCTAGTGGTCATGCCTAGCAATTTGGATGCTGGCACACGCCTGACCAGCCTGTTAGTCAGTACGAAGAGTTATCATCCATTGTGGATCAATCCAAGGATTGGACAGTAATTAGGATACTGTCAGGCCAAGAGCTTAACTCAGCACATAGAAGGGAATAGGGATAGAGGTTTCATAATAGAAACAGAAGCAAAGAAAAGAGATATGAAACAAAACTTATAGCTTATAACCAGAAAAGTAAACAGGAAACCTGAAGCTGAAAGTAAACACATAGGGGCGAGGCAGAATATTCAAGCAAAAGACATACCAGTTTCAAAGAAAATAAATAAATAAAAGAGCCAAATTGCAAATAGCAGTTCCAAAAGATATCAAAAAAGAAGAAGAACATTGAAAGAATATTGAACTCAAAGCAGTGTGTGAGAGTAAGGAGTGGTAGTGATAATTTAAAAGCTCGAGGTATTGAACTCAAAGTTGTGTGTGTAAAAGTAGTGAAATTGGAAGTGTGTTAAAAGTGCAGAATGATAGTCCCTTTTATAATGCAGAAGACAAGCAAGAAAGGTAAGAAAATAGTTTGCAATCAATCACATAGAATTTCCCTTTAGTTAAGGGATTTGATTTCAAACGGGTAGAAGATATTTAAGAAAATAATTTGATTAAAACATTTCCAAAGTAATACAAGAAGGGTAAATAAACAGGGGGTTATTTAAGGAAAAAGTCCAATGGTACACAGTTTGGGAAAATAATGAAAGGGAATCAACTAACAGCCAGGGAAATCAAGATTACAGGCTTTTACTCAAATGAACCCAGTCAGGAATTAAAGAGGGTTGAATTTGAGAAAATCAATAACAATCAAACAAACCCTATTAGAGGATGTCAGAATCAATCAATTAGTTGGTAAAGAACTTTTGAAAGAAGAGCTCGCATATATAAACCATATGTCACGACCCAAACCCGATCATTATGGTGCCCAACCATAACGCGAAGCAAGCCTGACCAGCAATGACCGACAATTTAAGAAAAAATGTAATAGTTTTAGAATAATAATCCAATATTTATAGTAAAATGATACGGAGAAAATACTATTAACTGATAAGACAATCCCAAAAGATCTAGGGTCACGAGCCTAGAGCCTCTAAAACAAACTGGATAAAAATATCTGAACGGAAATACACAAGTCTGGAAATGTATTTAAAAATAAAACTAAAATAGGAAGAGTATTCAGGTCCTGCGAACGTCAAGCAGCTACCTCAATAACTTTGATAAACTCTGGAGACAACGAGTGCTCAGCTAAGCCTCCGGTGCACCTGGATCTGCATACAAGTGCAGGGAATAGGGGTGAGTACTACCAAATCAGTGAGTAATAAGCATGTAAAATGTCTGAAGATAAACAATCCACGAAATGCCACAAATTAAAGCTAAAACTAACAGTCCGTCAACTTAACTACGAAGTAACACCAAGGCAATATCGAGTATATCAGTCGAGTATAATGCAATGAACATAATCCGCCGCAGCGTACAGTCTGATCCAATTAACATCGACGGCGCTCACTGGGGGTGTGTACAGACTCCGGAGGGGCTCCTATAGCCCAAGCGCAATATTATCATATCACTACTGCAGCGTGCAACCCGATCCATACTCAGTCCACAGCATGCATATGAGTCACATAACATATTCAATTTATTCTCAGATTCCAATTATTAAGAAAATATAAATTAGTTATTTAACTTCAGGAAAAAGGTGACTTAGCATTTCATAACAGTGATTAAACACAGGACTTAGCTAAATGATTATGCAAATCATACTATCACAATGATATTCATTCTCTGAGGATGCTACAGATCGGCACAAGGTCCCAAACATGGCAATAAGCCCTGATATGATCAATACAGGGTGTGTTTCAGTCGCCAATATAGTATGATTCTTGTTCGGGATGGACCAAGTCACAATCCCCAGTCATAAAAAGCCCCGCACCTGCCATAGGGTGCGAGTCACGCCCTAATATAGCGCCACAATGTGATAAACCAGGGTTTCAAACCCTTAGGCCGTCATCAATACAAACTACTCACTTCTAACCGGTCGTAGACTGGTCCGCAATGCCTTTCCCTTTTGAATCTTCCTCTACGCGTGTCGAATCTAGTAAAAACCACAACGAATACATAAATATGGGCTAAAGAA
The DNA here is from genome assembly GCA_034376525.1 of Nicotiana benthamiana. NCBI lineage: Eukaryota > Viridiplantae > Streptophyta > Magnoliopsida > Solanales > Solanaceae > Nicotiana > Nicotiana benthamiana. The sequence continues at coordinate 25,925,263 of CM067337.1, forward strand.
ACATAACTCAATCAAAAATACTTGAAAAGTACTAAAATTCATGAAGTTGGTAAAACCCGAGCCCCGGGCCCACTTCTCGAAAAATTACGAAAGTCACATCAACAAATTTCTCGTCTCGCCACGAGTCCGTACATATAAAATTTACCAAAAACGGAGCTCAAATGGCCCCTCAAATCCCAAAAATTCATTTTCAAAAAGAATGCCCTAGTTCTTCACAATTCAAACCTATTTTCATGGATTTGAGTGTTGATTCTTCAATAAAATGGTTTTCTAAGCCAAGAGACTTACCTCGATTCAACACCCGTTGAAAACCCTCTTCAAATCTCTCAAAAATCTCACTTGGTTGATTAAAAATGGTGGAAATATTAAGTGGGTCGCGGATGAATTAACCCTCAAAACATTCTGTCCAGTTGAAAAGTCCTTCTTCGTGAATGCGAGGCACTTCCGCGTTCGAGATGACCAAAATCCACTGGGCCAATTTTCCTCCTTCATGAACCCGTGGCCCCTCCATGTTCGCGATAGCCAAAATACCAACTGCTAAAATTTACCCTTCGCGAACGCGAAGGTGTGGGCTCCTTCGACGCGAACGCGGCCCCTTCATGCGATCGCGAAGCACAAGGCCACGCCCTTCCCAAATGACCCCTTCGCTAACGCGTCCAGCCCATGAGAACATGAAGGGCACTAGACCTCAGGGATATGCGAACGCGAGGCACCCCTGTGAACGCGAAGGCCAAGCATGGCTGCAACAGCTGCTGCAATTTTTGCAGCACAAACCAACATCCGAACTCCCCGTTAGCCATCCAAAACCACCCCAAATCCCTCGGGTCCTCAACTAAAAGCACAGATATATTCTAATACCTCATTCCAACTTGCTCGATTCATAAAAACACTATCATAAACATCAAAACCATCGACTTACCACGGATTCAAGCCTAAGTTAAACTAAAATTTTCGAAACTTCCATTTGATCAAAAACCTGACCAAACAATGTTTGAATGATCTGAAAATTTGCATACACATCCAAAATCACCTAACAAAGCTACTGTAACTGTCGGAATTCCATTCCGACCCTGAATCAAAATCTCACCTATCAACCAGAATTCGCCAACTTCAAACTTAGCCAATTCAAGCCTAATTCTACACCGGACCTCCAAATTCAATTCCGATCACGCTCCTAAGTCACAAATCATCACCTGAAACTAGTAGAATCATCGAAAATCCATTCTGAGCCCTCTAACTCATAAGTCAACATTTAGTTGACTTTTCCAAACGAACCTTCTCATAAAGAGACTAATTGTCTCATTTTTAACCGAACTATATTCGAATTACTTCAAATTCACCAAACACATATAATGAAACATATAGAAGCGTAAAACGGGGAAATCAAGGTTGTAACTCATGTAACGACGGGTCGGGTCATTACAACATACAAATATGTGTATCAAGAAGTTTATTTAGAAGAGAGTTTAATCATTTAGAGGTTCAGAACCATATGAAAGAAAGGGTTCAAATCCAATTTTGGCAGGATTGGAACGAGTCTGAGAGTCTAGGGTCCCAAAGTGAAATCCTAACTCGCACAAAAGATCAAAATTGCCAAGAAACCCCCATATCCTAGGGCTTCAAAGTCGAATCAAACATAGAGATGAAAAGGCAAACCACTGAAATAGACTCAAAGGTCTTATTTCAGAGCCTTATGAGACCCAAAACAGATATGATGGCAAGTTGAACACATATAAAGAAACCTAATTTAAGAACATAAAATGACATTACTTAGAAAAGTCGGGACTTAAGCAAGTTCAAAAGAAAAGAGAGATAATGCAAACTTAAGCAATAAAAGTAGATGAAACATGCTTAGCAAGAACACAAACAGAGTTCAGTAAAGTAAAAATCAAAGACCTCAATGGCAAACACATATAGTAAAGGGGAGCATAACACAGATTAACATGTGAGCACATGTATAGTGGAAAAGAAAAGTAGAATAACAATACATGCGTAGTAAAAGAAGTCACATGAGCATGATATAAACAAAAGAAAAAGGAGAATCAGACGGATATTTTGAAAAACTTTTCAGAAACCCTAAATCGAAGACAAATGATTTTAAAAGGAAAATTTAGAGAAAATACTTTAGAAGCCCAGTAGAACACAAACATACCATAGATCTAAGAAAATAAACATGGAAGAACCTCGAACAACTTAGGGTTTTGGAGAAACCCTAGAAATGAGAAAGTCTTGGAGGAAAAATCAGATCCTGAGTCAGGTGAGTTAGAAAGTGGCTTCTAACGCCTTAGATATGCCGGAGCATGGCCAGACAGGCCCTAGAACTGTATATCTAAGAAGATCTAGAAGAGAACATTCGAGGTCAGACCTCAAAACATCGAGCACCCATGGTTTAATGGTGGAGAGGGGTGAGTATAGACCATCCATGGCCTAAGAAGCCATGGATTCCGGTGGAAACATGGTGAAATATGGTAGGAGGAATCTAAGGTTTTGAAGGGGCTTTGAGAGAGTTTTGGGAGACAAAGGATTTTAAAGGCAGCAGATTAGGTGGAATGGGGTATTTAAGAGATCGTTTGGGTTTACTTAGGAAAGGGGATTTTGTGGCCGTTGATCAAAATGATCAACAGCTTGGATCAATAGTGGGAAACGAGCGGGTTTTTAAATTGGGTCGGAGCTGGGTTAAAATTGAAATTGGGATGATTTAATTGAGGTAGAATTGGGTCAATTTAACAATTTAAATGCCCAATAGGCTGTAATTGAAATAAATGTGGCTAAATATTAAATAGCATTAGTAATCATTTGTGTTTCTCCAAAATAATATAATTGGCTCTTCTAGAGCTCTCAGTTAATTTGGTACTACCACATATTCATCAACATCCATATAGTGAATATCTCTTTTAAAGAGAAAGTTATAAATTATGGTCATTGTCAAAATTATATGCAGGATATGTTTCTTGCATTACTTTTCATGCCATAACAATGATATTATTTTTTTATATCCCCTCAAACCTCCTTCTAGAGCTGAGTGTGGTATATTCACTACCACTAGCATGTTCATATCTTTCAAGAATGAATATGTATTCATAATTAGATGTTGTCACATTCATATCATGAATGTACCATAATCATCTATATGTGTTTTATAAAATCTCATGTTAAATTAATGACAAATAATCCTTATTATTCTCATTATCACAATGATGTCGATAATAATTTCGCCTATTGCCATGTTCACATCCATTGATACCTTCACAATAATAATTTTATCTTCTTTCAGACTTATCACATATTTCTATCACATTCTATTAAGGGAATGAGAATGGAGAAAATTCAATGGGATGAATTTTTAATTCTTTGCCCACAATCATACATGAATTTGATCATGGCAGGACAGAGAAATTTTACCACTTTGAGTGGTTGTAATTTCTTACTAACGCAATTAGAGTTATAATCAAAATTTATTGTCTTTGCTTGTATTTAAAATTAAACTATAGAATTTAAACAATTTTAAAGAGAAAAATAAAGTAAAATACTTACCTTTAATCTAAAATTTAATCATGGAGGAAGTTTATAGAACAATTGACAATCACTATCTTCAATCCCAAAGCTTCTAATCAATCGGTTAGAGTCTCGTGCTGATAATGCATCATGAAACAATAAAAGAAGAAGAACAGTATTACAAAGAAAAGTATAGAGAGCGAATTCTTATTGATTTGGGATGGATTACAATGGAATATAACCTTTTATTTATAGGGAAAGAGTGACTTAGCCACCAAGTAATTATCCTAGAATCTCTCTACATATAGACATTCACCATAAATAAAATTCTATTTATGACAATTAATTATTTTTTATTGATGGTCGAAATAGTTTACACACACATTGACTATTACACCGATTGCTAATTACCTTCTACAACTTTATACAAATTGTTTACCTCAAAAATGGTAATTATAATTAAATTTTATAGTGTGATTCTAAAAATATTTGTATTTTTATGTCGGTTGTTAGAGAATAGATGCTAGGTGTGAGTTAGGAAAATAAAGTAAGAGTAAAAGGTAGTGTTACTATCTAAACCGAAATGATGTGGATCGGTGCCTCGGGCTAGCCTAAGCAGGGCCTCGAGATTGAGCTAAATGCTTGACTGGGGCTGATTGATAGAGAACAAACAGTCCTAAGGGCCTTGACGATAGCTCTTTATGATCAATGATCAGTATTAAATGAAGAACAATCAATAAAATGCAATAAATGTAAGTAACAAATCAAAGGAAAAATAATAGAGAGTGTTTAAGTTAGAGAGCAGAGAATATTCTTGTTCTTGTATTGAATATCATGTGTGCAAAAAAAATAAGGGTCTCTTTTATATAGGAGGAGGAATCCCCACATAGTACATATGCATTTATTACAAATATAAATGGCTGGTACAACCATTTAATGCCACTATATGAACTTGTACTATTCTTATTGACTTGGTCAGCTCTAACCACTTGCCTTGGGAATCTCCTACTCATTCATCATAGCCGTTGATTTGCTCTGGCTCGAGGTCGAGCATAGGGAACCCTCGGTGTTGGGCCTCAAACTGTTCCTCGGGCCTCCTAAAGACGGGCTATGGGATGTCATAATGATCATAAAATTGAGCTCTCCGATTTTAGTCGCATACAGATAGTCCCCGTATTTCTTAGAATTGAATGATATAAAACGACTTTGACATCGATCTCCTCAAGCTTCTCACGATGATTTCATGATTATGACATAAGCTTTTTGATAACTGAGACGTCCCATCGGTTCATCTTTCCATAAACATTCAATGCACCGCCGATTTATTTTCCCAAAAGCAATGATATCATCGAAGATTTATTTCCCAAAAAGCATTGATTGCATACTCGGTTACATTACTGCCTTTATATAAATGAAAGATTACTTGAACCAAAATTCCACCCAACCATTCTTCAAAGACCTTTAACCCTTTGCTTGTCTTCATCCTCATCCAAACTCAAGATTCCATGGTTCAAGCCCGTGACCTTAAGGTTACACGGCAGTAGTTTTGCCAGTTATGTTATGGCTCTTTTTCGGAGCTTTTCCCCTCCGAGTGGGATCATTTTGGTTTTTTGTTGTTGTTGTTGTTGTTGGCCCGAAATAACGAGAGAGGGGCTTCAAATTGTTCTCCTATTAGAGGATATGTAGACCATGAACTGCTGCTCATCTCTCTTAACTTCAACCTGGTGTGGCATTTTACTCCTTTTGCTTTTCATGGAGTGAGGTGGTTCCATCTACTAACTTTTACATCTCATACCGGTACAATATCTCAAGAAGTTGCCTCCCAATAGTAGTGCTGGCGAGACCCATAATCACCAAAATTTTTCACCAAGCCACAATTTTCCTTACCTGTTAAAAGCTTTTGCTCTTTGATAGGCTATAGCATCTTCCTCATCTATTGATGCTTCGGAGGAGATTCTCAAAGACGTTGTTTGAAAGATTGAAATGGAGTCCCCGAGGAATTGGTTATCGCAGATGTCACTCTCGAGAATGTACCTCCGAAAGTATATTACGCTTTTAGACTATTGTGTCCTGCTTCTTTGTTTCTATGTATAGACCTCTCGTGGGTTTTTGTATTCATCTTCTATCAATATAAAAGTTATTTTGATTTGCCTTTAGCTTGTGATGAACTTTTATTTTGCTTTTTATCGGCCCGAACACTAGAACCGGACATCAAAATCTCTCTAGTTCTTGATTAGTTAATATGATATTTCTTGAGATACTTTGTCACCCCTCGGACTAAGTCTTGATTGATCATGTACATACATAGGCCCTGGGACTTCTGAGTTCGATTTGAGTGAGAGCAGGGTCCCGATTTTCTTTGAAATAGGGGTTACCCCATTTAGGCCTTGTCGTTAATCCTCGAGTGAGATTTTGCTCGATTATCTGAAAATAAAGATAGCCCTTAAGCCTTCACAAACAGCCCCCAAGTGAGAGTTTGCTTGAACTCAAGCGACCTCGAAAACTCAATTTGAACATAAAATGAAGATAGCCCTAAGGCATTTTAGATGGCCTCTGAGCGAGGATACACTCAAACTTGGGTGGCCCCTGGGCTAAAGTAAGAGAGAGAGAGAGTTGGGTGAACGACCCGCACATGTAGTAGATGAAATCCTCGAGATAGGGTACCATTTCGAGGCTAGGTTTATATGAATAGCTCTTTAGATCTCATAGATATAGTAAAAAAGATCCTCGAGATCGGGTACTATCTCGAGTCTAGATTGATGTCAATAGCTTCTTAGAGACCAATTTTATAGAGGAACCATTCGAAGCTAGATTGGTATAGATGGCTCTTTAGAGCCCATCGCTATGGTAGCAGAGATCCTCGAGATAAACCATCTCGAGGCTAGGTTGACATGGGAATCTTTGACCCATCGAATGTTGTGTGACAGTTTCATTCATATGGTGTGGTCATGAATTAACCGAGATGGTCCAGTCGGCATACTTCCTCAAAAGTGATAAGGGACTAGTTAGAATTAATTAGCCCTGAAAGTAGGAGGACAGTCGCCGCTTGCTCTATATATGAGTTTGCACTCCCCTTATTTGAGGATTCCGCTACTTTGAGCAGCTATCCTTTTCATAGAGTTCTCCTTCATTGCGTTAGCTTTTTCATCATTTTAATTTAAAGCTTTCGCCTAAGTTTTCATTTCCTTCTCTTGTTTCACCATAGTTATGGCTGCTACGCCAAAATCCACTCACCAAGAAGAGGAGAGTTCCGCCTCTGCTTCCCGCTCTATCGGTGGTACACCACCGGTATTCGGCGAGCTAACCTCGAGATGTTTTGTCTCGAGGACGGACCTTTCGCTAGAGACACCTCCCAATGTTTGCTCTCCCCTTATTTTAGGATTCTGCTACTTTGAGCAGCTATCCTTTTCATAGAGTTCTCCTTCCTTGCGTTAGCTCTTTCATCATTTTAATTTAAAGCTTTCACCTAAGTTTTCATTTCCTTCTCTTGCTTCACCATAGTTATGGCTGCTACGCCAAAACTTGCTCACTAAGAAGAGGAGAGTTCCGCCTCTGCTTCCCGCTCGATCGATGGTACACCATCGGCGTTCGACGAGCTAACCATGAGATGTTTTGTCTCGAGGAGGGACCTTTTGTTAGAAAGACCTCCCAATGTTGAGGGCTATTGGGAGCATGCATCGAGATTCACTTTATCAATAGAAGAGGGACATCTCGAGGTGATAAGGAGAGACTGTGGATGGGGAGAAAAGGTGGTACTGCAGGTACCTTCCCCGGAAGAGAACATCATGGCTCATGTAGAGGAGTTTTTGAACGTATATACGTACCCTATAATATTAGGACCTCTCGATAGAGTCGTGCTTGAATTCTGTCAAAGATATCGGGCTACCCTAGCACAGGTTCACCCATCGTTCAGGAGGATAGCATCTATGATGAACTTCCTTGCGGAGGAAGCCGGGCTTGAGCTCACCCTTAGCCATCTCATCAGATTGTAGCGGCCCTTTCATTATCGAGGCATGATAGCTGTACGATATAGATCCACTAAGACCTTTGTTGCTGATGATGAAAAGAATAGGGACCGAGGTTGGATGAATATATTTGTCCGAGTACGGATAGTTGATATTATCCCTACAGAATCCCTGCCATTTCCTGAGAAATAGAACTTCTCTCGTAAGTAGTACACTTGTATTTTTATATTTTTTTTCTTGGTGGAGGCGTACTCCGTAAAGATGTTTTCCTTTTCCTTTGTACATCAATCCCTTGGATGCCATACGAGGTCCCCGACCTGGCGAATTGGACTTGGAAGTTGGCAGCTCGCTCGACCTACGATAAGCGGAAGTGGCGAGACCTCTCAAAGGGTAGAAGGGAGGCATAACACCACTGTACGTGCTGTGTGGTTTATTTTCTTTGAAAGGTACTTTGTTTATATATAATAACTCTGTCGCCGCAGCCATTGGAGAATTTCCTAAAGTGAGACTATTCCCCCTTAGAGGGGAGGAAGGGTCGTCGGCTTTGGGGCTGAGTTATAATAACAAACGAAAAGAATTCCTGAAGGGAGAATGTTCTCATAGCGAGGGAAGCTCTGCTCGGAGGCTCAAAGAAGATGTATCAGCTGAGCCTGGAGCACTAGAGGTTTTCTTCTCCCATCGAAGGTACTTTGCGGGATGTTCAAGGCTAGGTTCCGCCTAAATCAAGCAAGGTCTCAAGAGACCTTGTCCCTACTGAGATAGGTTCAACTGGGGCCAGTAAGATCAGGCCAATATATGTACGTTCAACCTTTGAGGAGGCTCATCGGCTCTATTCTATGGTGATTTATGGTTGACTTCTGGGTTTTTTGTTTTGCATTTTCACTTTCTCACTAAGCTTCTTTATAGGCCTTTGACACACTCAAGTTTGTGTTGTTCCGCTGTGAAGCCAAGTTGCAGAAGGCCTTGAACGGGGAAAAATCCCTTAGGCTCCTTTGTTATCAAAGGGCTATAGAGTTGATACACCTTCGGTATGAGATGAATAGAAGCCTGAACTCTGAAGTCCGCCTCAAGAAATAGGTAACCTTTGTTCCGAGGGAATACATGCTTCTTCTTCTATCCTTCGAGATTGATATTTTGATACTTCAGTTGCCGAGCATGATGGAGGACCTTGAAAGCCTTAGGGGCGAAGTCAGCCAAGCCAAGTATGAGTGTGATAAGCTAAAGGGTCAGATAGATGCCCAAGTTGCGGCCAAGAAGAATGCTTTGGCCAAGGCTTCTTCCCTCGAGGTGCACTTCTGGAATGCTCGTGAAAACAGCTTGTTCCAAGCGAGCAAGATTGCAAGTCTCGAGTCTGAACTTTTGAAGATGAAGGTCGAGGTTGTGGACCGCCAGGCTGAAGCTGAAGAGATTTGAGCTAAGGCTGACAAGAAAGTGGAAGTCCATTTAAAAGATGTTGCCGATGCTCGGGCTAAGTTGAGAAGGGCTTCTGATTGGGAGACCAGAAGCAATGAATATGCCCGGTGCAAATCCTAGAGGGAAACCCTCAAGGAAAACCATACTAGGGGCTTCGATTTTTAAAAAGAGATTGAGCAGGCCAAGACGGATGAGTATGATGCCAAGTTCCTCGTATTTGATGCCGAAGATAATGAGGGAGAGGCCGACGGGGCCGCAGTCCCGGAGGAGAAAGTAGAATAGGGTATTTTTCTGATTCTATGTATAGGACTCTTAGAGGGCATTGCAAATGTAGCCTTGTATTATTTCACATATGCGTATAAAAGGAAGCCTTTCGATTTCATTTTTTGTGCATTCCCTTTTGCTTGTGCGTATCTTTCTTTGTCTTGTATTTCGACATTTATTAATGACTAGCCAAATGAATTGGCCCTAAGTCTTGTTAGGCTAGCTCGTAGGCTCTTACGCATTTAGTCGGTACGAATTTTAATGTAGGTTGGCGCATAGGCTCTTATGCGTTGGGGTGGTACGACCTTTAACTTAAGTTGGCAATAGTGGCTCTTATGCATTGGGTCGGTATGACCCTCAATTTATGTCGGCGGCAGTGGCTCTTACGTGTTGGGTCAATCGACCCTTAATTTAAGCTAGCAGCAGTGGCTCTTACGAGTTGGGGTCGGCACGACCCTTAATTTATTTGGCAGTAGTGGCTCTTACGCATTGGGTCGCTACGACCTCTAATATAGACTTTATTTTTCCCTCGTTAAAGACTTTTTAAAATTTTATATTCATCCTACTCTTCAACGATTCGATAAGTACCTCGATTATGAGTCGTTATGTGACGATAAATGAGCACCTCGAGAGGTTTCACACATTGGCTGAATTGTTTAGAATTATTTGGAGCTGATATGATCGAAGCTCTTTTGCTTATGCGAGGGTAACCTGATTAACCGGTTCTTTTTGAAGTAATTAAAGGGTTGTGATTTTGTGGCGGCGGTCGAGCATCCCCGAGTCACATTTGTTTGGCCGGAGCCTTATGACCGTAGGCATTATGTTTGGCCATAGCCTTTTAGTCCCTGAATGGAGTAGCTTCGGTATCTATATCGAGGGTATGCCTTATTAGGGGTCTTACAAATTCGAATATATAGCCCTGATTTAAGATCGGGATTATGCCTTTTGAAAGGTCTTATAAATTTAAGCATGCCTTGCTTGAGCTATTACAGATAAGTTACTTGGTACATCATGCCTGGCTTAAGGAATTACAGATATAAGCATGCCCGGAGGTCTTATAGTGTTGAAGATGCCTCATGTGGTCTTACATTGGTGATAATGCCTCATTGAGGTCTTACATTTTTGGGCATCACCACATGGAGAGCTTTCATGATCGAGGTTGCCCGCTCGGGGTCTTATCGCCTCGAATTTTTGATAGCTCGATGGGGCGACAGCCTCTGACACATCGATAGTTCTTGGCTCTGGAGCCATTTTTATGTTGCCTCGTTGTGGGCTTATGAGTTCAAAGTTTCCGTCCCTGAGGACAATTTCTAGACCTAGAGTCGTTTCTTATGAAAATAGTAGATTTTTTCAATCGCGAAGCATTTTTGGTAGTAAAATATACTCCTTTGATATCTTGGTACAAGTATACATGTATTCGTTGTCAAGTGTTCAGTTATTCTATGCGGACATGGTTCATTCGACCATTTGGACCGATACATCATTTTTCCTATCGAAACCCCTTTTGACTTGTCTTGATTTCTCCGGGGAGATGATCTTTCGGGGATGCCCCCAGTATTCGAGGTTGATCATAAATAAGCCTTGAATACTTGTTAAGTTCTCCTTAGTTATCATATAGATGTTTCCTTATTGAAAACCTTGCTGGTAAACCCTTCTTGGGATAAAATCCAATCGAAGGAAAAGAGTGTAACGTATGCTTTAAAACCTGAGGTCTTCAAGCTGGAAGGTACTTCGATTCTTCTAATCAGATGCCTACACACAGGTTAGTGTAAGACGTAAATAAAAAGGGAGGCGGTTATACCTTAGTTGTAATGGAATTTCGAGCCTCAATATGCCTCAACTGCTTGCTCCGGGGATGCAGTATGGTCCTTTGTTCATTCACTCGGGTGCACCCGAGGATTTAGCTCGTGATTGTTGCTTCGTTTTTTGCTTGTCCTTTGGTACCTTCGATATTGAAGGTGTCAATATTGGTGGCACATAGTGTACTACGAATATCTCTTTTACAGCATGTTGTTTCCTGTGAAACTTCATCATTTGATGAAGGGTTGATGGTTGCTCTCATTCAGTGTATCCATGGCCTTCCGAGAAAGGTATTGTATCTCATATCTCCTTCGATGACATGAAACTTGGAATTTTGGATTGTTCCGGCCATGTTTACCAGGAGGGTGATTTCCCCTTTAGTTGTCTCGCTCGCCATGCTGAATCCATCGAGGACTCAAGAGACGAGCACAATCTGGTGGAGCAGTCCATGCTGCTCCACCACCCTCGACCCGATAGTGTTGGCTGAGCTACCTCTACAAGTACACATTTAATTTGAAATGTATTTACAAGAACAAAATTACCAATGCGTCTTTATGAGGATGAGATAGGGTCTCGATGTCCTCACCGCTGAATGTGAAAGAGTTCTTAGGTATGTAACCTCGAGTTTGCTTTTCCCTGGTGATAGATATTTTTGTTCTTTTGATAATGGGTTCTTGTGGGATGTCGACTCCCCCAAACAATCATGTGGATGACGTGTTGTTTCTTCTATTTCAATTTTCATGTTCGCCTCATTTTCCCGAAATTGATTTTTGGCTTGGTCACTAAGAAACTCTATAAGGTTCCTTTTGCTAAGTAGTCGGGCTACTTTTTCTTGGAGCTTTCTGCAAACTTCGGTCCTACGGCCGTGTGCGCCGTGGAATTCGCATACCGGTTATCGTTCCTTTGCTATGGATCTGATTTTACGGGCCTTGGCCACCTAGTGTCTTTGATTTTACCTATGGTTGATACGATGTCCAAAACATCCAAATTGAAGTTGTACTCAGATAATAAAGGTGCCTAAATTGGCCCTGTGTATCTATCAAATTCAGCTCTGTTTACAAGTCCCCGAAGGTTCTGACATCGACCCGTCCTTCGGTTGTTTCGGGGTATGTTATGCCTTGGGGCACTTCTTTGATCTTCAATGTAGGGTTGTTTCCTTTCCTTGTTTGTCTTTGGCTCCTTTTCCTTGAGCTTCTAGGATATACTAAGCCCGAGGGGGCTCCAGTTGGTCGTCCTCGACCCTAATCTTCGATTGATATCAGTTGTGGATATCCGACCAAGTCACTGCAGGATATTCAACCAAGTTCTACTTTAGGTGCTTTGAAGCTACCGAGCTTCGTTCGTTCAACCTTGGGTGAAGGACTGCACTGCCCAGTCATCAAAGACTGGTGCTAATTCCATTCGCTCAATTTGGAAGCGAGATACAAACTCCCGCAATATCTCATTTTCTCTTTGTTTGATTTCGAAGACATCAAACTTCCTTTTAGAAACCTTGATGGCACCGGCATGTTCCTTTATAAAATAATCTACCAACATGGCGAACGATTCAATCGAGTTTGGGGATGTGTTGATATACCACATCATGACCCCTTTTGAAAGTGTTTCTACGAATTTCTTTAACAGGACGGATTCAATCTCGTCGTCCTTCAGGTTATTTCCCTTTACGAAACAAGTGTAAGAAATGACATGCTCGTTGGGATCCGAGGTTCCATTGTACTTTAGGAGATCAGGCATTCTGAATTTCTTCGGGATAGGTTTCGGAGCCACACTTGACGGGAATGGCTTTTGTACGAATTTCTTTGAATTAACACCCTTCGGGATCAGGGGTGCGCCCGGGATCTGATCGACCCTTGAATTGTAGGTCTCAACCTTTTTATCATTAGCTTATATCTTCTTTTCACCCGATTCAATCCTCTTAGTGAGGTCCTCGAGCATCTTCTTAATAGCGGGGTCGGTTGTTGATCCATTGTTGTTGATCTGTTCGGCACATGTTCGGCTTGAGGGGTCATTTCCTATGTTGCTGTGCTTGGAGATTTTTGGTGGCTTTGCAGTTGAGCAATCGCCAGCTGTTGTGCCTGCAACATCTCAAAAATGACGTAAAGGCTAACCTCTTGTCCCCCCCCTCCCCATGAGCTGGGGTTTGTTGATCTTCTTGTTGGTTTTCTTGGCGTATACTCCTGTTAGTGTAGGAGCTTATATCAACATTTTAAGCATTGCATGAGACCACATCCACGGGGATTGGCTCTGATGCATCCTTAGGGTTTTTCAGTGGTACACCGATGCCTAGAACTGCTACACCATTCTCTCCATGGTCCTCAAGACCATTATTTTCATATGCATTCACTGAGTTAGACATTTTGACCTAAAATCAAAGATTCTTGGACAAGAAAAATGTAAAGAATAACTTGTGTTTTGAGTAAACCGGCACGAAAATAATCACTATTATTTTTAGCCCTATGGTGGGCGCCAAACTGTTTACCTCGAAAATGGTAATACAATTAAATTTAATTGTATGGTTCTAAAAATTTGTATTTTATTTTATGCTAGTTTTTAGGCAATAGATGATAGGTGTGAGTTAGGAAAATAAAGTAAGAGTAAAGGGCAGCACTACTATTCAAACCAAACTGCTGTGGATCGGGGCCTTGGGCTGGCCTACGTAGGGACTTGAAGTCGAGCTAAGTTCTTGACAGGGGCCGATTGATGGCAACAGTTCTAAGGGCCTTGATGACGGCTCTTTATGTTCAATGATGAGTATTAAATGAAGAACAATCAATGAAACACAATAAATGTAAGTAATAAATCAAAGGAAAGACAATAGAGAGTGTTTAAGTTAGACAGCAGAGAATGTTCTTGTTCTTGTATTGAATATCATGTGTGCAAAAAATAACAATAGTCTCCTTTGTATAGGAGGAGGAATCCCAACATAGTATATGCATTTATAAAAAATTTAAAAGGTTGGTACAACCATTAAATGCCACGGTACGGACTTGTACTATTCTTATAGACATGGTCAACTCTAACCACTTGCCTTGGGAATCTCCCGCTCATTCATCATAGCCGTCGATTTGCTCTGCCCCGAGGTTAAGCATAGGGAACCCTCGGGGTCGGGCCTCGAACTATGCCTTAATGTCACGATCCGGATTTCCCACCTGTGGGAGTCGTGATGACGCCTACTAATGGGAGCTAGGCAAGCCAAACATTTATTCTTTTTCATTAACAACATACTCCTTTTTAACAATTATCAGAAAAAGTATAAAAGCAACGGAATTAAATAAATAAGCGGAAGTCTTAAATTAAAGAAACTGAATAGAAATGCGGAAATTCAACTTAAGCCTCTACCCAAGACCGGTGTCACAATACTCCCGAACTACTAAAAGTACTAAATACAGTCGTCTGAAAGAAAATAGTATTGTTTGTCTCGAATACAATAAGACAACTGACTAAAATAAAAGATAAAGGAGACGTCAGGCCTGCGAACGCCTGCAAGGCTACCTTGGTATCTCGTTGGATGGAAGGCTCGCTCCCGCGCTACTGCTTCTAATGTCCAAGACCTGGATCTCTGAAAAAGAGCACAGAATGTAGCACCAGTATAATCGACCTCATGTTCTTGTAAGTGCCTAGCCTAACCTCGGCGAAGTAGTGACTACGCTTGGACCAGACTACCAATTAAACATGTATAGTATATATATATATATATATATATATATATATATATATATATATATATATATATAGTGAAAAAGAAGTACAGTAGATAACCAGTCAATGTGGAAGGGGAAACATGTTGTGGGGGAGATAACAGTTTCGAATAGAAACGTCAAATAATGAAAGAACAACATAACTCGGATAATAATAAAGAACTAGAAATCAACCAAGGTACAGCATCACCCTTTGTGCTTTTATTCTCATTCTCACCCAAGCAATATTTATAATATAACTGTGCACGGCATCATCCTTTGTTCTTTTACTCTCGTCTTCACCAAATCAACCATATCAATAATCATGTGTACGGCATCACCCTTCGTTCTTGCACTCTCTTTCCTCATAATATAGTCAAGGAATATCGGTACGGAATGGTACATCGTACGATGCGGTATCACCCTTCGTGCTTTACATTCTTTCCTCACAATAGCAAAGCAATGCATGACATTAGTCTTCGTGCTCTAACGCTCTTCCTCACCCAAACAACAATCAAAAGTAAGGGGCAAGGGAGTAAACAGAGTAATAAGGGAAATCCCGGAAAGGGAACAATAATTAAACAATTAAATCCCGGCAAGGAAACAATAATTAAACAATTAAATCATGGCAAGGGAACAACAACAAGATAATTAATTTCGGTAAGACAACAACATCAATAATCCCAACATCCAACAAGGGAGATAATCAAATAAGCAACAATAACCCGACAAGGGTACATTTTAGTAATTCTTTCTATTTCTTTCACTTTCATTCATGACTCACATTGTCATTTGAGACAATTCTCCAAAGGATTCAATTACCTCATTTACCTCCTAATTCATATTACTACCCAAGCCAATGCTCCTCGAAGTTAAAAGATCACAATTTTCTTCACGTGCTCTTTACAACATATAGAAATCATAAAGTAAGCATGGAAATCAAAAGAAAATCAGAATAAGCGCAATATAAAGACTCACGGTCATGCTAGACACTAATGTATAGATACTTGTCACCATTTCTATACATCGTACTCGACAATTAGCAAGTAACAAACAAGACTCAACTCCTATTCCCTCAAGCTGAGGTTAGACCAAACACTTACTTCAAACTTCCACGGCCAAATCAATCCACAATCACCGCTTTCCCTCTCAAATTCCGCTCCAAATTAATTAAATCTATACCATAATGACCTCATAACATAAATACATGCTAAACAAATCAAACCCAATGCCTAATTCTAGATTTTCAAGCTTTCTTCCCAAATTTCCAAAAATCAACCCCGGGCCCGCTTGGTCAAAATACGAGGTTCGAACCAAAACCATATCACAACCACAAAGTTTTGGTAAAAAAAAGCTTCAATGGACGCCTAACGACCTTGGAGAAGAAGGAGCTCGTGAAAACATATGAAAACTCCGGTCATTGTTCTGTTTGGAATTAAAAATATAACTGGGCAAAATTTCCCTTCGCGTTCGCGACTGGCAGGTCGCATTCGTGAAGGGTAGCACTTACAGACCGTCGCATTTGCGAGCGGAAGGATTCTAACATGGAGAGTAAGTGGCTGGGGTCCAGAAATTTATCTATGCGCACGTGCGGGACTTCATGCAAACGCGATGAAGGAAATCCCGGAAACTACGCGATTGCGAGGTTACGAATGCGAACGCGAAGTGGAAAGAAGACTAAGTCCCCCAGGATCAAACAATTCTAGGCGAACGCCAGGCTAAGGATGCGAACGCGATGAAGGGTAAATCTGAACCTTCGCAAACGTGAAAGAGGCTTCGCGAACGCGAAGAAGAAATGGACCTGCAATTGCTGAAGCCAAAACCTGCAATTTTCCTTAGTTTGAAATCACTTCGAAACACCTCTGGAACACCCCCGAGCCCTTGGGGCTCCTAACCAAACACATGCACTAACTCAACAACATCCTACGAACTTAAACGTGCGATCAAATCGCCAAAATAACATAAAAAACAACGAATCAAACCTTAAAATCAATAGTCTTTCCTCAAACTTCACTAACTTTCAAATATAGAGTTTTAAGTCTGACACACGTCAAACGGGGTCCAATTTCAACCAAACTTTACAGAAGTATCTTAAATCACGTATAAGACCTGTACCGACTGTTGGAACTAAAATACGGACCCGATACCAACACGTTCTAATCAATTTCATTTCAGATATCCTTAATAATTTAAGAAAAATAAATTTACTCGAAAATTCATTTCTCGGGCTTGGGACTTCGGAATTCGATTTCGGGCATAGGCACAAGTTTCATATTTTTCTACGGACCCTCTAGGACCGTCAAATCACGGGTACAGGTCTGTTTACCAAAAATATTGACCGGAGTCAAATTTATTTATTTTAGCATTAAAAGTTAGAATTTTTTACGAAAATTTCATATTTAAGCTTTTTGGTTGCGCGTCCGGACTGCACACACAAATCAAGGTGACTGTAAATGAGGTTTTCAAGGCCTCAGAAGCATAAAATGGATAAGAAAATAAGTGATGACCTTTGGGTCGTCACAATCGGGCCTCCTGAAGACGGGCTATGGGATGTCATACTGATCATAAAATTGGGCTTTCCGATTTAAGCTGTATACACAAATACTGACTACTTCCTCCATTATGACTTAAGTAGCTGCAAAGTTATTCGTTTGGTAGGATGTATCATGTAAAATAATACATGCATTAGCTTTGCATATTAGTAATACTTTGTTTGGTATACTTTTTGAACATATGCATTAGTTATAAAAACATTAGTGATACATCCTATTTGGTATTATCTTACGCATACTAATGCATAAGAAATCATACTATTTACAATCAATGGGTTTTAATACATTCATTGAATAGTTAAAGATAAAATTATCCTTCAAATTTATGCTTGATTAAAATATGTTATTATATTAATGCAAGTTTGAATAATCCTAGAAAGTGAGAAATAAAATTATATCCTTAGTAAATAAGTATATACTTAGCATATTTTTTTTTTTTATAAATAAATATTAAGTTCTACACTACAATATAGGTAGAAAAATCAAATAATTTTTTAAAATTTTTTTTTATATAAAACATTCCTCAACATATCTTTCTTTTAAAAAGAGAAAGTGATGGACTGGTTATGAGGGTAATTTTGTCAATAAACAATTCTTTTAAAAATTGTACAGTGCTTTAATATATCAGACCAAACAATGGATAAGAAATATGTCAGCATAACTAATACCAGCATTACTAATACAACCTATTTAGAACTATTCTTAGTCACTCTACCAATCGACCCCTTAGTGTTTTTTTAGTCGGATTTATATCACGGTCTTTAAGGTTCTTGCCTATTTTATTGACGGTTAACTTACAGGGCAGCAACGCTGGCTAAAGGGTAAGGCAGTTCAAGCAGTTGCGGGACTCATTTTTCATTAGTAGTAATTTCGTGAATTAATTTTATATAAAAAATTGATTATTTTAAGGTTAAAAATATAATTCAAACTTTTAATACGAAAGGAAAAATAATAATTTGTTAATAACTGTGATTGTTGAGATGTGAATAATATTCTAAGTGTGTACAATTTTCTTTGATTTTTATTTAATGAGTAAAAATTGTTAAAAATATCGACTTAGCCTTGATTAAATATAATAATCACTCTGACATGATAATTTAAATTTATTTTTCAATTATATAGTGTTAAAGGAAATGCTATAAGTAAAATATAATATTCTAATCGATATGATTAATAAGATAAAACGACTTGATTATCTTACAAATGCCTATATTCCTTATAGAATACATTACTATAATAGTTGCATTAGGGGAAAGAAGTTTTTCTAAATTAAAGTTGATAAAATCTTATAGAATCACAATGTCTCACAAGAAGCTACATGGATAAGATTAGCAATATAATTAGTTAAAAAGAATTATTAGAATAATTCGATTATAAGAAACTCATTAATAATATTTTATCTAAAAATGTTAGGAAAATAACCTTCAAATAAAATATACTCCTATAATTTTTTTTAAAGAAATTAAGGCCTCTCATCAAGATTTTGCTTTAGGCCACCAACAATGTTGAGTCGTCCCTTAGAGGCAAAGCTAATGTTTTACGTACGAGCTTAATAGAATCGAGTATTTTTGTTTAGATTATGTATTTGCATTCAAAACTCGCTTAAATATAAACAATTTATATAGAATTTCTATAGGGCACCTTTTTCAGAACCCAGAATAAACTTATAATCTTGGCTTCATCTATGGTAAGTTGCATCTTTAGAGGTTCACTAGTATACTACTTGTATACCATTATTAATTACTGGTCGCATCTTGGGTTCCACTTTACTAATTATATCATCAATTATAAACTTCTCAGATAACATGCGATCTAAGTTTGAATTGAAAGTACAAAAAATGCCTAAGTTTGTGGAGTATGTTAATTATTTCTATTTGGCATATATTGGGCAAAATGCTGGTTTATCCTAATTAATAAAGTGTATAGATTGTAGAAGTGGTGGCTGATGATACCTACCAAATTCAAAAAATTAGGCAAATTAAAGAAACACAACTTTTACAAAAGTATCCATATGTTTTCTCCTCGTTATTCTTTTGAACTCGAACTTTCAACCATAAGTGGGAGAGAAAGTGCTCAGTCGTCCAATTTTATTTGTCATGTTCTTTTGTGGTTTGGCTCTGTAAGGTGCATATCTCGAAATTTTGGTAAGTAAGCTATTAACGTAAAAATTCAGAATATTTGATTTTATCTCATCTTTGAAGAGGTTTGCTTTGATGGTAAACAACCCCCCTTCTAACCGAGAGGTTGTGAGTTCGAGTCTCCCCAAGAGCAAGGTGGAAAGTTCTTGGAGGGAAGGATGCTGGGGCCTCTCTACCCCAGGGTAGGGGTAAGGTCTGCGTACACACTACCATCCCCAGACCCTACTAAGTGAGATTATACTGGATTGTTATTGTTGTATTATTGTTGTTTGAAGAGGTTTGCTTTGTGTCTTGTTATCCACCTCATTTAAGAGGATAAAGAATATTTTTTAATGAATAAAGTAAAATTTACTTCTGTTAAATGGTAGGGATTCATTCCAAAAATCATATTAACTGAGAAAATGAATAAAAAGACGTGATACTTGTATTTTTAGTCCGAATTCCTCAACTTGTTGCCTTACTATCGGATTTTAATGGCATTATATTTTACTTAAGTTGGGACTATTGAAAATAACTTTGTTACCTTTACAAAATAAATGTTGTTGTTGTTATTTATTGCTCTACTATATTTAAAGACAAAGTCACCTTTTCCTGTATTTTCTCCTTTATTATACTTAACTTTAATATATTTTCCTTATTATATATGAACGTTTAAATGGTCCATATAGAAGAAGTTGGAACAGTACATGGGAAAGGAAAAAAGCTACTAGAAATCTTCTCTCATTCGCTTTCCAAATCCTCCAACGCTGACTTTGGAATGCTTAGCACGTCCTAACTAATTAATAAAATAAAAGTTGTTATAAATAAAAGATTCTTACACTTCTATTTAAGGTGAATGTCTTTAATGTATTTAATTAGAGAGATTTTAGAGTTCTATTAGTGGTAGCTAAATCTTCCTCTCCCCTATAAATAGAGGTGCCCCCTACCATTGTAAATCATCCCTTGAGACCCCTCTCAACTCAATAAGAAGAATTCTCTCTACTCTTCTTTCTATTGCTATTGTTCTTGTTCTATTGTTCTTGTCTTTTATATTATTTCATAACACGTTATCAGCACGAGTCTCTAACCAATTGAAATTTTCCATTGTCTTAACTTTTGTTTGTGTAGGGTTTTGCTTCAAAGAAATAAGGAAAAGAAAAAAAAAAGGAAAAGGCAGAAGCCTTATTCAAACAAACAAAACAAAAACGTGAAGAAAGAAAAGAAAAAAAAAAGGAAAGAAAGAAGGAAAACAGAAAGAAGGAGATAGAATTCTTTATTGGTATATTTGATATCAAAGGTAAGTAATTTACTTTTCCCTTTTTCAAATTCTTGGAATTCTATAATTTGATTTTATATACAAATATAGACAATCAAGTTTGATTATAACTCTAATGGAGTTTGTAAGATATTGTAACCACACGAAGTGGTAAAATCTCTATGTCCTGCCATGATTAAATTCATGTATGATTGTGGGCAAAGAACTGAAAACCCGTCCCATTGAATTTGCTCCATTCCCTTTAGAGAATGTGGAAGCAGTATATGGTAAGTCTGAAAGAAGACAAAATTATTACCATGAAAGTATCAATGAATATGGACGTGGCAAAGAATTCCGTCCAATTGAATTTGCTCCATTCCCTTTCGAGAATGTGGTAGCAGCATGTGGTAAGTCTGAAAGAAGACAAAATTATTACCATGGACATGTGGTAAGTCTACTCTTCTCTCTATTGTGTAAAGCACATGATTTTGATCCATTCCCTGAAGTGAATGTGATAATTGTAATAGAGCCCGTAAGCATGAACACGCTCTTGATGCAATTGTGTCATATGTATGACAATATGAAAAGAAAGTTCGTTGCCCTTGAAATTTCGGGCAAGAACTATATGACATGGGTGTTGGATGTTGAAACCCACTTGGATGCTATGGGTCTCGGAGACGCCATTAAAGATAGAAATAGTGCATCCACCCAAAACTATGCTAAGGCCTTGATTTTCTTGCGCCATCACCTTAATGAAGGTTTGAAACTGTACGAAGGCCTTGATTTACTTGCGCCATCACCTTGATGAAAGTTTTAAGATTGAATATCTCAACATCAAGGATTCACCCATCTTGTGGAAAGGCTTAAAGAAGAGAGATGACAACATGAAGTTGGTCACTCTGCCACAAGCACGATACGATAAGAATCCAAAAGCAAATAGTTTATAAACTATATATTATCGTTGCGGTGAAAACGGGCACTGGTCTAAGTCTTGCCGTATACCATAACATTTGGTTGACCTTTACCAAGCATCTCGAAAGAGTAAACGCCCTATAACGAATTTTGTCTCTGACGACAACTTGAATGTGGCAGACTTCTTTAAGCAACCCGATGGGAAGATAAACCACCTAATCGATGATGGATCCGTGATGAAAGAAGATGGAGCTGTTTGATTTATTTGTATTAGTTAATGAATAAACTAATAGTCATTAGTATTAGCTCGTATTAGCGAGTTCATGACATGATGTTTGTATTAGTTCTTTAGAATGTCTCAATATGCTCAAATATCAATAATATTTTTACTTTCCAGTAGAGGTAATCGACTAGCCTGAAAAACTAGTCGGTTATCTCATATTTTGCATAAAACTGAAAAACAATCGATTGTCAATGATCAACAATCGATTGTCCTTAAAATAGTGGCCTGGAATTTTTCAAAAATGATCAACAATCGATTGTCTATGTCTCAACAATCGATTGTCTTATACAGAGGTCAAATTTTTCAAAAATAGCAAACAATCGATTGTCTACATTTGACAATCGATTGTCAGATACAGTGAGGTCCGAAATTTTTCAAAAATGACCAACAATCGATTGTCTATATCTAACAATCGATTGTCTTATACAGTGATCCGAAGTTTTTCAAAAATAACAAATAATCGATTGTGTGTGTTTAACAATCGATTGTCTATGTTCAAACAATCGATTGTGTGTGTTTAATAATCGATTGTCTTATGAAAAACGCTGAAATTTTCAAACTGCAAAGTAATTGATTATGGACAACATATCTGATTTTGTTAGTCAACTGTTAGTAGCAGATCTTGAAAATATTATGTGACACAAAAGAATTGAACTTGTTTATTCTTATGTTCATGTATTCCTTTTGTATGTCATACCATGGGAAGTAAATTGATTGAAAGGCTCCGGAAGAGCAAATGTAACTCTGCTCAAAGGCATGACGTTTATCTTAGAGAATGCAATATTCTCCTCCAAGTCTAAGAAGAAACTTGTTGAGTTTAAAGATGTACGCCGGAATAGCTACAATATTGAGACAATGGATGAAGATAATCTTGAATATCTCGTCCTCACTTCAAAGAATGTCTCCGGCCAAAAGAGGGTTATTGAGAAATTCCCGTCTTTATCTTGTGGCCTGTATTGGACAAGAATTAGTGCAATTGAGGCACATTCAACAGTAAATCTAAAGAATACTGAGTCCAATACATTTGTACTTTGGCATGATCGACTGGGTCACCCAGGATCAACCATGATGAGACGGATTATAGAAAGCTCATATGGGCATCCGTTAAAGAATTTCAAAATCCTTTCAAGTAATGAATATCCTTGCACTTCGTGTTATCAAGGCAAGCTGATTATCAAACCATCCCCCACAAAGGTTGGGACCGAGTCACCCCCGTTTCTGGAACGTATACAAGGGGACATTTGTGGACCTATTCACCCACCTAGTGGGTCGTTTAGGTATTTCATGGTCTTGATAGACGCATCATGTAGATGGTCTAATGTGTGCTTGTTGTCATCACGCAACCTTGCGTTTGCGAAGTTAATGGAAAATAGATGAGAATAATCTTGAATTCTTCATGAAAACGAGGCTGCCCATTTCGGTTTGGGTTCACGCCATTTTGCATGCAACAATGCTACTTTGTCGGCTGCCCGCTTCGGCTTAGGGTCACGCCATTTTGCATGCAGCAATGCTAGTTCGTCTCTGACTGACGAATTATCACAAATATTCCCTATTGCAATTGGTTTTGGGTCATGAACCCAATATATCCCATTAAAGAAGCTTTGGATGCGCAGTATAGGTGCTGTAGCACCGCCATCCCGCACCAAAATGGGTTTGCAAAGAAGGTTAGGAATATATGTTGAGTATGAATCGTCCTCCATTATTCGCTACCTCGAAACATTGACAGGAGATTTGTTCACTGCACTATTTGCAGACTGTCAATTTGATGAGACACTTTTCCCAAAATTAGGGGGAGAAGTCGGTGAAACCAAATGGGAAATTTTGTGGAAAAATGTATCATTATCTCATCTTGATCCACATACCTCTATTTGAAAGAAAGAGGTACAAAAGATTATCCATTTGCAAAGAATAGCAAATCAAATGCCTGACGCATTTACGGTCTTGAAGAGGATAACGAAATCCCACATTCACGCGGAAAATGTTCCGATCCGTATTGAAGTCCCTATTGGACAAATATCTAGTGTCATATCCAATGAGTCAAATGCACGCCAGAAGCGTGGCAGACCATTAGGTTCCAAAGATCGAAATCCTAGAAAGAGGAAAAAGAACGATCTAAATGACACTATGAAAGAATCACATGAGGACGCTCATGATTTGATTAATTCCGAGATTCACGAAGAATCTATTGAGCCTGAGACTCTTGAAAATACGGAATGCAAGAATGTGAGGATCTCGAACCTCAGTCTGTGGTAGTACAAAATTAATTGAGAGCTCTCGAAGAGCCAATTATTACTATGTTGGAGAAACACAATTGAGTATTGTGCTGTAGTAAGTCTCAAAGAAACTTATTCAGTTTCCAAAGTACACGCGAAAGCAATTGATTATATTGAGACTATAAATAAAGGAAGGCTTTGATTCTCCTATTACTACAACTTGTAGCGGGGTAATTTGTATATGAAAAGCTACCCGCTTTGTTCTCCAGTTTGTACTACACAAACGAAAGAATGCCACAATAAAGTGGATATCTATTGGTATATAAAGCCATGTCATAATAAACTCGAAGTTTATTGATAAGTGCACATGTCATGGTGTAAATTTGAAGTTTACCAATATTGATAATTTATGTTAGCCATCTCATTTTAAGTATGATGTGCAAATTCACATAGGTGAATATTAAAGAACTAGAAAGTTCTTTACGAATACTCTTGTATCACTTGTTCTCATTAATGAACTGACCAACTAAAGAGTTCGGGTTGAAGCCCATAAATTCTGGAAATATGAAAGGTGAATATGGGCCCATTCACCTGCCATGTATACCACATATGATGCATCTATGATATGGTTACATGCGCCATTGTTATTAACCCGCAGCCTGGCCAGTGCTTGCGAGGTAAATCGCTCAGTAATCTAACTTCGAGCATAGTTTCCAGATTCTCTACTCAAGACAGTTCATCTTGATAAGTTGGTTTATATCAAAGTTGGTTTAGCAAGATAATTATTGAGTGCTTCCACTTAATAGCTAAACTGTTTCTTATGAGAATAAAAGTTGTATATATCAGTTTGATATAAGTTGTACATGAGAGTATATTCTCCCCTCACAAGTGGTTCAGGGTCAGGAACCAAATAATTTCATCTTATTATTAAGGTGCTGTGTATATTGACATAATGCACAAAGATGATTTCCCAAAGTTGAGGAAACATGTTAGCTTTACTAACATAAGGGGGAGACATGATAAACACTTGAGAAAGTGTTACATGGGATGAATTTTCATTTGTATATGTATATCCCCGAATATCATGATATGAACCTGTAGTTCATAAAAAGGAAATGCAATTGCAACATATTGCAAAGCATGCTATACGCATTTGCTGACCCAAAGAAAGTAACTAAATGGAAGAGATACAATTCAAGAAGAATTGATTCCATATGAAAGACATGTAGTTTTGAACCTATAGTTCAAATGCTTGAAAGATAAAAGTCAAAGGTATGTATAGTCAGTTTTCGATATCTTATTTGTTTAGTATCACTAATGAAAGCTTGATATGCAGCTAAAGTTTATTATATGGCTTATATGACTTAACTTGAAAGATTCAAGTTGCTTGAAGCATATGCAATCCTTGGTCCTGAAGTACCACATCCTAAGTACAATTTGTGTACATATGTATCTTGCCATAACTATAAGCATGATGGCATTGAGAATGCATCTATGGAGATATTGAAGAGTTATTCCACGACATCATATGAAGATGTTCATATCTATCAAGAATGATGATTTCAAGGTGCGGAATATTTATTCAAGTCAATATGGTTGATTTATTTATCAAACGTCTACCAAAGATCGTTTTGAAGATGATGCACAAGATTGGAATGCAAATGCTCAAGGATATAAATTGATGTTCTCATTAGGGGGAGTTAATGCGCGTTGCACTCTTTTTCCCTTACAAGGTTTTGTCCCAATTGGGTTTTCCTTGCAAGGTTTTTAACGAGGCAACCAATAGGCGCATATTCAAACATGTGTACTCTTTTTCCTTACTTTAATTTTTCCCATTGGGTTTTGGTTTGAAGGTTTTATGAGGCACATTGTTGAATAGACATTCAAGGGGGAGTGTTATAAATAGAAGATTCTTACACTTCCATTTAAGGTGAATGTCTTTAATGTATTTAATTAGAGAGATTTTAGAGTTCTATTAGTGGTAGCTAAATCTTCCTCTCCCCTATAAATAGAGGTGCCCCCTACCATTGTAAATCATCCCTTGAGACCCCTCTCAACTCAATAAGAAGAACTCTCTCTACTCTTCTCTCTATTGCTATTGTTCTTGTTCTATTGTTCTTGTCTTTTATATTATTTCATAACAAAAGTTACTTTATTTTATTTTTTTTAAAGCACCATATAGGAGCAGGGTACATGCCCAACACCATACGGCATTTGTATAAACAAGAAGAGATAAACAAAATTTTAAAAGAAGGAATTTAAGGAAAAAGTCTTCAAAAAAATGCACAGGTCGGTTTCAAAATTCATATTTACCCATCATGAATTTGAATTAGTCGATAAAAATGTTTTTGCCATGATTTTCGGATATCACTTTGCGAATCCGACTAGCTGTACCCACCGGATCCCGCTGTTTTAAGGCGGGTGCACCACGGTTAGTTTCACGGGGTTCCTGAAGACGCGGTCGGTTTGTAGTGTTTCCAGTGGTCCTGCTGGGGCTCGAAGCGACCTGAAGAACTTTATCCTCAAGCCTTTACCAGCCGAGCTACCCCTCAGGGTTAATGTGTGAGTATTGAATAACGGAGTATGAAGACCAAAAACTAATTGTTAGGTAAATATTCAGTGGCGGAGTTAGAGGCTACATTACGGGTTCCCAGGAATCTAGTAATTTCTATCAATACGTTATATATGTGTAGGCATATAAAATTTATTGATTTCTAACTCAATAAATAATTTGGATTATATTTAAAATATATTAGTCCAAATAAATATTTTGGGCTAATATAATTGGATTGATTGTATAAGACCAATATTATTGGGCTAGCCCATTAAATTGGGCAAAAGTAATGAGCCCACTTCATTAAGCCCAAGATGACATCTTACTAGAGGTCCAGTTTGGTTTCACGTGTCAAATTACGTGGCACGCCAAGTGATCACGCCTAAGTATGCCCTCTAAAAGGACTCTGCGGACGTTACAAATAAAACCCGAGTATTATGCCCAGGGTCGAATCCACAGAGAGTCAACCTATCAACTACCACCTTTATATCCACTATCCTTCAGAACCAGCTTCCCAAGACGTTCGAATCACAAGTGGAGATTTTACTACTAACTAATATTGTAGAAAAGTAACAAACTATAGCTAACTAACTAAGGTTGTAAACAAGAATGAGAGAAACGCTAAGGTAATGACTACCCCTATTTATGGAATCCCTTTATGTTTATGCTTCATACAAATTTACCAACACACTTTATCAATAATGAACAATCAACTTACCGCAACTCTCTCCCGAGCAATTACAGTAACATACTATTGCACTCTCCCGAGATACACTAGCTAGCTTTAATTAACACTGTTCTTTTAATATTATACCAGGACTTCGTTATTCCTAGTCCCGCCTTTAAACCCGCAGTTATAAATTCCTCTTATTACTTTAGGAGTGGTGTTGTTCAATAACTACCTAAATATGCACTCTTTTCCAATTATGCACACTATATAGGTACAACTAATTGAGGATCCTGTCAATTAACTACAACATGGACATAGTTGAATAAATAAAGATTAAAATCGGCAAATTTGCATTAGCATAAACGAGAAGTTCAACCCCCAATAGGTTCCATCAAGACCTTAGAGAGGGAGATTAGCTACTCATAACTATGGGTAAACAAATAAAACAAAGATTCAACATAATCTAGCAATAAAAATCAAAAGGAAAGAAGAAATAGGTTTGAGCTATTCTCTCACACTTGTTTTTCCTTCCAATAACTCAAAATAATCAATACATGCCTCTTAAGAGGCAAAACCTAGTAACTAATATAGGTTTTAGGGCTAAATTCCACATTTTCCCACAACTACCCTTAACTAGGAGCACGCCTTCCGCGGTCGCGGTGCAGGTGAACCGCGCCCGTGAAGCCTCTCTGAATCTCAAGTTGTCTGCAACATGATTTCTTCGTGTTCCTGCCTCGGTTGCAGTAGGACCACGGCCAACAACCTTCTCTGAACTTTGTTTTGCCTGAGGCCATGTTCTACCACGTTCCATCCGCGGTCGCGGCTGGACCGCGGCCAACAGCTGCTTCAGAATCCTTGGCCTGTTTCAACGTGATTTGGTTGGGAGTTTGCATGGTTGGCCTTTTTTCTTCATTTTCTCGGCTCCAAAAGTACTTCTCGCCTTCCTAGTCGCATATACCCTGAAAACACGAAAAAGCACCCATAAGAGCATTTCTGCTAACACTGTTAATATCAAATACAAGAAGGTGGTTATTTAGGGCTTGAAAATAGTCAAATTCACCTATTATCAACACCTCACACCTAAACCTTTGCTCGTCCTCGAGCAAGCTAAACCACACTTCTAGGCCTAACTTTTTGATGCATTACCCAAAGTTATGTCACACCCGCCATTTTCACGGACCAACCTAAGAAATGCAACAACCATACCCAAGTTGTTGACTCTACTGACATGACACAATCAACCTCACTCTATTTACTCTACAGAGGTGAAGCCTCACTTTTTCTTCCTGAGTCGCATGCCATCACATCAACATTATGAGATAAGTTCCACACACATTTAATTTAAATACAAGGACTAAATATAGAAAGAATTTGCTCACTCTCAGCAAAGAGCATTCACAGGTCACACAGATACACCATAAGCTTGCCCCTAGTGTAGTACTCTACTAATCGAGCTGTTTTTGTCAAAGATCAAGAGATCTTTATTTGGCTGTCATGTAGGCTAAGGGACAGGTAGGATACATTTGGATATAGTGTCTAACCTCCCTAAGCACTTTTAATACATACTTCCTTTTTCCTATCTATTTCCATGTTCAGCCCCACTCATTCCTCTACTTTTTTATTTCATAGTTGTCCGCTACTTTTCTTCAGGTGTACTGGCCTCTTATTTTCTAAATCTCTTTTTTTTCTTTTTTCTTTTGCTTTGTTTTCTTTGTTTCTCTTTTTTTTTCTACAAGACCAGTGCATCATTCATTTTACTCATTCTTGATTTCCCCTTTTTCGCTACTCCCTACCACCCCACACTTTGACTTTTGTATGTTCTACATTACATCAAATGCTTCTAGGAGGTACAGGTTCAAACAATTTATTCAATCTCAGGGATATAGTTCATTACAGGGTTACCAAAGAATAGGCTTCAGGCTTAAAGGGGGTTAACTATGGACATATGTACATGTGGATTCACAAAATTTATATAAGGGCTTAAACAAAGAAATGCCTCAATCATCTCTAAAACTTAACAGCTTCTATTTCGATTTGCAAACACACAGCGCAAGTTCTAGGTATCACATGCAAACACGGAAAGCAGGTAAAACCTCACACACACACACAGCATGTAACTCATTCCGAATCAGTTCATCAACACACTCATACGAGCGTTCAAGAAAGAATAGATGTGTGTTGGAAACACGTTCTCAATGCGATATACTAAACGTGTATTCTTTTGTAGGTTTTGATGAATGACAAACAAAGCACAAATTGATATATGACGGAGTTCAAGTACAAGAGCACAAATGTTGAGATTGAAGCTCAAGACGTTGTTTTTAATTGTTATTATTGAGTTATTCTTAAATGTGATCTTGATCCTATAACTTGACTCCATAACATGGCTTCTCTCATAAAACTATTTTCCAAAATCATGCATACTTATTTCTGTATCAAATAATTTCAAATGATGCATATTTACATTAGACAAAATGTTTTCTAAACATGCCTCAAAAATCTGGGCTAAACTAATCGATTATGAACTTATGATAATCGATTGTTTCTGAGCCAAGACTGCATGACAATCGATTATGAATTAATGGTAATCGATTGTGAGTAAGACAGTGAACATCAGGTTTTTCCAAATCTGCATGATAATCGATTGTGATCAAATGCCAATCGATTGTTGTTGAGGTAAAGTTTTTCAATACTCAAAATAATCGATTATGAACTAATGGTGATCGATTATGTTGAGACAATGTCTTCCAGTGATTTTAAATTTAATTAAGTAATCGATTATGTCTTTAGATAATCGATTATCACTGAGACAGTAAGTTTTATGATTTTCAGAAAAAAACAAGTAATCGATTATGGCTTTAGATAATCGATTATCACTGAGACAGTAAGTTTCATGATTTTCAGAAAATAACAAGTAATCGATTGTTGCAAAGGACAATCGATTGTTGAAGCTGACCGTTGTCGAATGATTTTCAAATACCTCAAAGTAATCTATTATTGGTTTTCATATAATCGATGTTTTGCTTAAAATCTGGAAATGATTTTTAGAACGTTGCTGAAGTAATCGATTATAGATTTTATATAATCGATGTTGTGCTTAAAATCCGGAAATGATTTTTAGAACGTTGCCAATGTAATCGATTATGGATTTGGTATAATCGATTATCTGTTTTTGAATTTTGCCAGTAATCGATTATGGATTGTAAGTAATCGATTATGAAGCGTAAAATCTGGGATTGATTTTTGATCTGACTGGCAGATAATCGATTGTTCGGTCATGACAATCGATTGTCACTGAGTAAATTCAGCAATTCTTAATTAGCAATTAGACAACGGTAAGACCAAGTTTTGCACCTATAAATACAGCTTCAACTCAGTGTTTTAAACACAACAACATACACTAACTGATCATTACATTGCTTTAAGCTTTCATTCAATTGTTCATCATTTTCTACTCATTTCATAAAGCTTTTGAGAGCCATATTATTGTTCAAAGTTGTTGTGATCTTGAGCATATTATTTTACTCATATCTACTCATCAAGCAGTACCTTTGTTAAGTGAGTGTTCAAGTATTTCAAATACTTGTAAGAGAATTTTGATTCTCTTGTGTTGAGGAACTTGTGCTTCCTCTGTTGAAGTCTTTGGGATTGTATCCCCGAGCAAGTGAAGTCTTTGGGATTGTATCCCCGAGCAAGTGAAGTCTTTGGGATTGTATCCCCGAGCAAGTGAAGTCTTTGAGGTGAGGAACCTCCGAGCAAGTGAAGTCTTTGAGATTGTATCTCCGAGCAACTGTAAAGGTTTGTTAAGCACCCGTAAGCTTAACAAGTTAGTAGAAAATCTCGAGAGAGTCTCTCGGGGACTGGACTAACCACTGTTGTGGCCAACCAGGATATATCCTTGTGTAAGTTATTTTTATTGCACTTATTTACTTCCTGTAAAATTTAAATTCCGCAAGAAAACGCTAAATTTCATTAAAACGCTATTCACCCCCCCTCTAGCGTTAAGCGTAGTTTCTAACAATTGGTATCAGAGCCCAACTCTCTGAAAAACTTAACAGTTTGAGAGAACCATCCATGGCTTCTACTCGTGACTTTTTTGCAGGAATAGGTGAAGGTGAATGCGACACGTCGCCTCCAAAATTGGGTGAAAACAACTACTCAGTTTGGAAAGAACGAATGAGAGTTTTTACGCTAGCAAACGACCTCTATCTATGGCAAATCATCAAGCATGGAAATCAAATGACGACAAAAGTTGGAAAAGCCAAGGTAAGTGAATACAACACTAATGCGATAAATATGTTGTATAAATCCTTGAACCAGGAAATCTGGCGAAAAATCTCCCACTACAAAACTGCTAAGGAAATGTGGGATAAGCTTGAAGAAATTCATGAAAGAAAATCTCAAGTGGAAAAATGCTCAAATGATGAATCAAATATCAGGTGCCTGATGGCCGACGACAAAGAAAAAGGGGTAAGCACTTCTAACTCTCTCTCGTTTGAAGAACTTCAAAATGCCTATGAAGATATGTTTGGTAAATATGAAAATGCTGTTAAAATGATTAGAGATTTGAAGAAATCACTTTCCCAGCAAGAAATAGATTTCCAGAAAAATCTCTCTTTAAAAGAAAAGGATTTTGAAGAACGCTTTTTATTGAAAGAAAAAGATTTCGAAAATCAATTCTCTTTAAAACAAAAGGATTTTGAAAATCTGTCTCGTGATAACGAGAATCTTGTAAAAGAAAATCAATTTTTTCAAAATGATAGTGTAGAGCTTAGACAAGTCATTAAGACTATGCATGAAGCTTCTTATATTGATAAATGCTCTACTTGTACTTCCTGCGACTCCTTGAAGTTAGAAAACGCAGAACTTAGGAAAACCTTAGAATCACATAGTGTAGACGTTCCTAAGGTTATTGAAGAAAAAGAAACGTCTAAGAGTAATCAATGGCATAAAAACAGAAATTACAATAGAAATCCTACTGCTCCACCTAGAAATAACTCTAGGGCTGTAAACGAGTCTAGGACAAATTCCTTTAGACCACCTAGACACTACGCTAGGATGTATGAAAACAAGTCTAGGGTTAATAATTCTAGAACACCTAGACACAATTCTAGAAATTGGTACAATGAGTCTAGAATTAACCACTTTAGATCACCTAGAAAGAATTCTAGGATGATTGTTAACGAATCTAGGATAAATCACCCTAGACAACCTAGAAATGATTCTAGAAATTTCAACGCATCGAGGAATGACTATAGATCACCCAGAACGTATTTTGCTCCACCTAGACACAGGCACAATCCGAACGCAACATGTCATTACTGCAATCGTATAGGTCACATTGCACCGATGTGTTTCGCAAAGCATAGAGACTTCTTGTATGACTATAATCATTATTTGTCTAACCCCCAAGGACCCAAGATGGCATGGGTACCTAAAGAATATTAAATTGTTTTGTAGGTGTGCTTGAAGGGATCAAGTGTACTATGGTACCTTGATAGTGGATGCTCCAAACATATGACGGGAGATGAATCCAAATTCCTTCAACTAGAGCACAAGAAGGAGGAAACGTCATTTTCGGCGACAACAATAAAGGAAACATAATCGGCATCGGATCGGTTGGTAAGGACGAAAACTCCTCTATTAAACATATATTGCTTGTGAAAGGGTTGAAGCATAATCTCTTGAGCATAAGCCAATTATGTGACAAGGGAAATCTTGCTCTATTTGATTCGGATGAATGTCTTGTGTTTAGACGAAGTGACTTCAAGATCATACTTTGTGGTTTTAGAATTGATAATATCTATATGGTTGATCTTGCAAACTCCTCTCCCGAATATGTTGATTGCTTAATGAGCAAAGAGGATAATACTTGGTTGTGGCATCGTAGATTAGCACACATGAACATGCATCTTTTAAATAAATTGCTTTCTCAAAACTTAGTAGTTGGTCTTCCCAATTTAAAGTTTGAAAATGATTCTATGTGTGATTCTTGTTAAAAAGGGAAACAAACCAAAGCATCTTTTAAATCCAAAAATATTGTTTCAACTTCTAGACCTTTACAATTACTTCATATGGATTTACTTGGACCTTCTCGTATTGAAAGTCTAGGTAGAAATAAATATGCTTTTGTAATTGTTGATGACTTTTCTAGATTTACATGGACGCTATTTCTTGCAAATAAAAGCGATGCTTTTCAAAATTTCAAGTATTTTCTTAAACGTGTTCAAAACGAAAAGGAATCTACCGTCACTTCAATTAGAAGTGATCATGGGGGAGAGTTTGATCACAATCTCTTTGCGGATTTTTGTGACGAACTCGGAATCGAGCATACCTTTTCCGCTCCACGTACACCACAACAAAATGGGGTGGTGGAAAGGAAAAATAGGTGTCTCGAAGAGATGGCAAGAACCATGCTCGACGAAGCTAAGATTCCCAAACACTTTTGGGCGGACGCCGTGAGTACCGCTTGCTATGTTTTAAATAGAGTAGCAATTCGGCCGATACTCTTGAAAACCCCATATGAACTGTATAAGGGTAGAAAACCCAATATTTCCCACTTACGTGTTTTTGGTTGTAAATGTTTTGTTCATAATAACGGCAAAGACCAATTAGGTAAATTTGATGCAAAATCGGATGAAGCTATTTTTATTGGTTATTCCTCACGTAGTAAAGCATATAGGGTCTTTAACAAAAGAACCCAAATTGTGGAGGAATCCCCACATGTTGTGTTTTCCGAAGATAATGCTCGCTTGGCGAGAAAGGATTGTGGTTTTGATCTTGCAGATATCTTGAGTAATTTGAAAAACAAAATACATGAAGAACCGCCAAAGGAAAACAATGATGAAATTATAGAACAATCAACGGAAGAAGCTCCACAATTGGAAAGTGAAACAAAAGAACAAAAGGAATGGAGGACGATCAAAGATCACCCTCTTGATCAAGTAATCGGCGATGTTGGAGGAAAGGTAAGTACTCGAAACTCCCTTAAAAACACCTTAGAACTTACTGCTTTTGTTTCTCAAATTGAACCCAAAACCATCTCTGAAGCAATTGGGGATGAATTTTGGACCTTGGCAATGCAAGAGGAGCTTAACCAATTCGAACGAAATGACGTTTGGGATTGGGTGCCAAGACCCGAAGATCATACCATAGTTGGTACGAAATGGGTTTTTCGCAACAAACTAGATGAAAATGGTATAATCACTAGAAACAAAGCTAGGCTTGTGGCTCAAGGCTACAATCAAGAAGAAGGTATTGATTATGAGGAGACTTATGCTCCAGTAGCTAGATTAGAAGCTATTCGCTTATTGCTTGCTTTCGCTTCCTCTATGAATTTTGTCTTATATCAAATGGATGTGAAAAGTGCGTTTTTAAATGGTTTTATTGAAGAAGAAGTTTATGTCAAACAACCCCCTGGTTTTGAAAACTTTAAATATCCCGATCATGTTTTCAAACTCAAAAAGGCTCTCTATGGGTTAAAACAAGCTCCCCGAGCTTGGTATGATAGGTTGAGTAAATTTCTTTTGAAAAATGATTTCATTAGGGGAAAAGTTGACACAAATCTCTTTGTCAAACACAAAAACAATGATATTTTATTAGTTCAAATATATGTAGATGACATTATATTTGGTGCCACTAACAATGCTTTATGCAAGGAATTTTCCAATCTAATGACTAGCGAATTTGAGATGTCTATGATGGGCGAATTAACCTTCTTTTTGGGACTACAAGTAAAACAAATGAAGGAAGGTACATTCATTTGCCAAGCCAAATATTGCAAAGAATTGCTTAAACGCTTTGATATGAACAATGCAAAAGAAATGGCAACTCCCATGAGCACATCCGATCATCTAGACAAAGATGAAAAAGGTAAGGAAGTCGACACCAAAAAGTATCGAGGTATGATTGGCTCTCTACTTTATCTTACTGCTAGTCGTCCGGACATCATGTTTAGCGTGTGCTTATGCGCTCGTTATCAATCATGTCCGAAGGAGTCTCACCTTTCGGCGGTAAAACGAATTTTACGGTATCTTGTTGGTACCTCAAATGTGGGTCTATGGTACCCCAAAGGCTCTTCATGCCAACTCATTGGCTATTCCGATTCTGATTTTGCTGGATGCAAATTGGACCGCAAGAGCACTAGTGGCACTTGCCATTTGCTCGGTAGCTCTCTCGTTTCTTGGTTTAGCAAGAAACAAGTAACTGTTGCGTTGTCCACAACCGAGGCTGAATATGTAGCCGGGGGGAGGTGTTGCGCTCAAATCCTATGGATGAAACAACAACTCTTGGACTATGGCCTAAGACTTGATCACATTCCTCTTAGATGTGATAACACTAGTGCCATATGCTTGACGAAGAACCTCGTTCTTCATTCGCGAACTAAACACATTGAAGTTAGACATCATTTTATTAGAGATCACGTTCTCAAAGGCGATGTCGAAATTGAATTTGTTGAAACTAAAAGCCAATTGGCAGACATCTTTACAAAGCCTTTGGATAAAGAGTCCTTCTTCCGAATTCGCAATGAACTCGGGATCCTTGACTCCACATTGATCTAAGTCATGCATTGCATTTCTTCTCCTACACATTTCTAACTTGAGCGTCGGAGGCGTCTAACTTCTTTTTGCAGGTATCGCCCTACAGAAAAAGAAAATTTTATTTGGGCAAACCGCAAATCATCGGACATATAATCGATTATCCCGTATCAATAATCGAATGTCACCTTTCTAATTTTCAATAAATAAACTTTGTTTTATTTCGTCTTTGTGTATCTTTCCTTACATTTTTTTTGCTAATGGCAAAAGGGGGAAGATAACGGGATAACGGGTATGCACCACCTCTAAATTGCTTAATTGCTTATAAGCTTAAATTGAGGGGGAACAAGAACAAATATGCATACTTGTTACTTGTCTTGAATCGTCAATATTATTTGTCAAAATTGCATATCCCGCTTAATGTTTGCCATTATCAAAAAGGGGGAAATTGTTGGAAACACGTTCTCAATGCTATATACTAAACGTGTATTCTTTTGTAGGTTTTGATGAATGACAAACAAAGCACAAATTGATATATGACGGAGTTCAAGTACAAGAGCACAAATGTTGAGATTGAAGCTCAAGACGTTGTTTTTAATTGTTATTATTGAGTTATTCTTAAATGTGATCTTGATCCTATAACTTGACTCCATAACATGGCTTCTCTCATAAAACTATTTTCCAAAATCATGCATACTTATTTCTGTATCAAATAATTTCAAATGATGCATATTTACATTAGACAAAATGTTTTCTAAACATGCCTCAAAAATCTGGGCTAAACTAATCGATTATGAACTTATGATAATCGATTGTTTCTGAGCCAAGACTGCATGACAATCGATTATGAATTAATGGTAATCGATTGTGAGTAAGACAGTGAACATCAGGTTTTTCCAAATCTGCATGATAATCGATTGTGATCAAATGCCAATCGATTGTTGTTGAGGTAAAGTTTTTCAATACTCAAAATAATCGATTATGAACTAATGGTGATCGATTATGTTGAGACAATGTCTTCCAGTGATTTTAAATTTAATTAAGTAATCGATTATGTCTTTAGATAATCGATTATCACTGAGACAGTAAGTTTTATGATTTTCAGAAAAAAACAAGTAATCGATTATGGCTTTAGATAATCGATTATCACTGAGACAGTAAGTTTCATGATTTTCAGAAAATAACAAGTAATCGATTGTTGCAAAGGACAATCGATTATTGAAGCTGACCGTTGTCGAATGATTTTCAAATACCTCAAAGTAATCGATTATTGGTTTTCATATAATCGATGTTTTGCTTAAAATCTGGAAATGATTTTTAGAACGTTGCTGAAGTAATCGATTATAGATTTTATATAATCGATGTTGTGCTTAAAATCCGGAAATGATTTTTAGAACGTTGCCAATGTAATCGATTATGGATTTGGTATAATCGATTATCTGTTTTTGAATTTTGCCAGTAATCGATTATGGATTGTAAGTAATCGATTATGAAGCGTAAAATCTAGGATTGATTTTTGATCTGACTGGCAGATAATCGATTGTTCGGTCATGACAATCGATTGTCACTGAGTAAATTCAGCAATTCTTAATTGGCAATTAGACAACGGTAAGACCAAGTTTTGCACCTATAAATACAGCTTCAACTCAGTGTTTTAAACACAACAACATACACTAACTGATCATTACATTGCTTTAAGCTTTCATTCAATTGTTCATCATTTTCTACTCATTTCATAAAGCTTTTGAGAGCCATATTATTGTTCAAAGTTGTTGTGATCTTGAGCGTATTATTTTACTCATATCTACTCATCAAGCAGTACCTTTGTTAAGTGAGTGTTCAAGTATTTCAAATACTTGTAAGAGAATTTTGATTCTCTTGTGTTGAGGAACTTGTGCTTCCTCTGTTGAAGTCTTTGGGATTGTATCCCCGAGCAAGTGAAGTCTTTGGGATTGTATTCCCGAGCAAGTGAAGTCTTTGGGATTGTATCCCCGAGCAAGTGAAGTCTTTGAGGTGAGGAACCTCCGAGCAAGTGAAGTCTTTGAGATTGTATCTCCGAGCAACTGTAAAGGTTTGTTAAGCACCCGTAAGCTTAACAAGTTAGTAGAAAATCTCGAGAGAGTCTCTCGGGGACTGGACTAACCACTGTTGTGGCCAACCAGGATATATCCTTGTGTAAGTTATTTTTATTGCACTTATTTACTTCCTGTAAAATTTAAATTCCGCAAGAAAACGCTAAATTTCATTAAAACGCTATTCACCCCCCCCCCCCCCTCTAGCGTTAAGCGTAGTTTCTAACAATGTGAACAAATAAGGCATAGAATTACAAGTCTACAACTGAGTCTAACCCTCATACTCTCAAGCTCATTTTAATAATTTACAGGTGCAAACACCAGGGGTCGCAATCTAGCCTTCACCCATCTTAGTCTTAAACTACAAAACGAAAACTATACCTAACCCGATTCAAGAAAAACCCTTGGAAAAGAACCATGGTCAAAAGAAAAACCAAGGGTGAATTGCTACACTACCTAAAAAGGAAAAATAAAATAATAAAAAAATATCTACATGGACTACTTCCCTCAAGAATACTGTCCAAGTGGTCCGTCCTCAGGAAAAGTCCTCTCACTGTGTTTTTGTTTTTTTCTAGTTATATCTGATTCCGACTTTGACCCTCAAGAGACTCGTCGACAAGTGTCCTTCGTTGGGCCAAGTCAGCTATATCTAATAAAAGCATACTCAGATACATACAACAATTATCTACAGTTACAACACCAACAAATTTTTTATATACAATACAACATACAGTCAGAGCAAGTCTCCCACCCCACACCTACAATTATGGCATGTCCCCATGTCATATCAAGCAAGTAAAGAGCAGAAGGGTAAAAAGACTTCCCTGAGACTCAATCCGAGTCGGTGACGGTGGCGGGGTCCACATTGCATGCCCTCCCTAGTGCACAAAATCAGTGCATGAACCGGCTCTCTGATCTTGCATGTCGCTCAGACATGGCGTCCATCCTCGTATGAAGACCATCCATAGAGGTGCGGAGTTCCGCGACCTCGTCCTCTATGGACCGCAATATCGGCTGGGAAGACTAAGACCTGGAGAAGCTATCTCCATCCCAAGTGCGTCTAGAAGGTCTGGTACTGTCAATGGACCGCCTGAATGGATCAGGAGGTGCCGCGGCATCATCATCATCTTCGATCTGAATAGGATCCCGAGCACCCTAGCCTATGGTAATGCGGGCGGCTCTAAATGGAGCGGCAGGAGGTACTGTGCCATCAGTAGTATAGGTGGGCACGTTCTTCAGCTGACACAGATAAGTCACCAATGAGAGGAAGTAAAACCCCTTAGACAACAACGGGCCCCTCAAACATCTCATCCCAAATCATCCGGGCAGCATCAAATTTTTTTCCTGTCACAAAGCACCAAGTCAAGACCGCTCTGTTGAAATTCACGTCCACGGTGTTGCCGGACGGTATGAAGCGACTTAATATCACGGTCAGCCAACATTTTTCCAGGTGCATAAAGAAGGAGGAGTCCAAGGTCACACCATCCATGACCCAAGTCGCTTGCCCCTTAACACAAAGTGCGGCAATCAAATCATCCCATGTGAAACGGGCCGGCCATGGTAGTAATCACCATTGCCCATAAATACAGGCAGTCGAAATGCCCTCTAAATGTATGGGATGTGTGCCTGGACATATATACCCCTCACAAACACTTGCCGAAGCGAAGAAACCGGGCAGTTGGCATAAAATTCTCACATAATAATCGGGTTGATCTGGCAAGGATCATTAAACAGGAATTCCATCTGTCGCTGTCGAATTTCCTCGTACATCTCCTCTTTTTTTGCTCGGAGGGAAGCCTAGTCAATGGAACATCCTAAATAAAGGTCTTTCTAGCCTTAGCATGAAAATCATCCTCCGCATGTTCAGAGGCAAGCCTAGACTCGTCATATGTGGGTTGGTTGGATGTGCCAGGCCCTCGCATTTGCTTCTTTCTAGTCATAGTACCTGCATAGAGACCAGACAACCCATTAGATTCATTCATAACAGTGTCAAACGGGTGGTTACTCAGACTTCACCACCTAATGACACCACAATAACACCCCTTTTTGTAGTTCCAAGTGACACCCACGCCCCATTAGCATCGTAGTGAAGGCCTGACGACCTAGCTAAATACAATCATTGGCCAACACCACCTCACACTTACTCTTTCATCCAATTTATAAACAATATAACCTTCGAACTCACCAACTAGCAGACCCCACACTTAGAATTTGGGGATAGCCTGCCCCAAACTAACAAGGCAATCATCAATTTCAAGCCAACATGGCCTCCCAACCACTACAATTCCACAAACAATTTTTCTAGGCCTACAAATAGCCAAAACAAGCCTTATAACCTCAAAGACAATGGATGCCCAACAAATAATCACCAAACCATCCTATATTAACAACTACAAGCATATAAAACACTAACAAGCACAAATATAACAAGAAAAGAAATATAATCAACCTATAGTTTAAGTAAAAGAAGTTATTCTAGAATTTTAAAAAGAAATATTAGAATCTAAAATAAAGAAACAAGAAGGAGGAATATACTAGTAGAGATGAGAGTGAGAGGAGATGAAGGTGAAAGTAGGTGAGGGGGGGGGGTTATTTGAGTTTGTAGTTGAAGGATATTAGAAGAAGAGAAAAAAATTTAGGAGAAGTAGATGAAAAAATCGAAGAAGGCTGCTGGGGGTGGAAGAAAAGGAGAAAAAAAAGGGTTTGAGGGCTGGGGGTATTTTGGGAAAAATAAGGGGGTAAATAAAAAAAACAAAATAAAAAATACTTACCTAGTGCGCGGGCTCCGCGGTCCGAGCGCGGTCGCGGTAGGGCCGTGGGGGAAAAGGTTCAGAGAAGGGTCAGGGCCGCGCTTGGCCCGCGTTCGCGATAGGACCGCGGGAGATAGGGTTCAGAGAGGGGTACAGGCCGCGTTTGGCCCACGACCGCGGTAGGACCGCGGTCTGGCCCTTCTCTGAATCTGACGTTTTTTTCTTTTTCTAAAGGATTACAATTACAACAATTTCATGGGTTGCCTCCCATGCAGCTCCTGATTTAACATCACGGCACGACTCAGATGATCGCATTCACAGCTCGCTCGACCTCTGCGGCTCATTCAAGTGGAATGCAGTTCCTTTCTTGGATTTGCTCATTCCCACGTATTGTTTCAACCGCTGACCATTGACTCTAAATGTGCGAGAGTCATCCTCAGTAGCAACTTCAATAGCTCCATACGGGAGGACTTCAACAACCCGAAATGGTCCAGACAGTCGTGATTTTAGCTTACCCGGGAACAACCGCAATCTTGAGTTGTATAACAGTACCCTGTCCCCGGATTTGGAGGTTCGCTCCATAATGTGCTGATCATGCAGCCTCTTCATTATTTCTTTATACAGTCTTGTGCTCTCAAAAGCAAGATGTCGGAACTCCTCTACCTCATGCAATTCTCTGACTCTAGATGAGCCTGCAACTACCATGTCAAGATTCAGCTGTTTTAGTGCCCACCACGCTCTGTGCTCAAGTTCTACCGGTAGGTGACATGCCTTACCAAAACCAACTTGTATAGAGACATACCAATTGGTGTCTTGAACGTTGTTCTGTACGCCCAGAGTGCATCATCTAATTTTCTTGCCCAATCTGTTCTTGTGGTGTTTACAGTTTTTGTCAACACACAATTTATCTCTCTGTTGGCGACCTCCACCTGTCCACTGGTTTGCGGGTGGTACGGAGTAGCCACCTAGTGGCACACACCATATTTTGCCAACAACTTCTCAAATGCTCTGTTGCAGAAATGAGTGCCCATGTCACTTATTATCGCCCATGGTGTCCCAAAGCAGGTGAATATGTTTTTCTTCAAAAACCCCACTACCACTTTTGCATCATTGGTGGGTAATGCTACAGCTTCCACCCACTTAGACACATAATCCACAGTAACAAGAATGTACTTATTATCGTAAGAGCTGACGAATGGACCCATGAAATCTATCCCCCAAACATCAAACACTTCAACCTCCTGAATCGGGTTCATGGGCATCTCGTGGCGCTGGGAGATGTTCCTGGTGCGTTGACATTCATTACAACCCTTTACCCATGTGTGAGCATCTTTGAACACTGTTGGAAGAAAAACCCGGCCTTAAGCACTTTTGTTGCAGTCCTCACTCCTCCAAAGTGTCCCCCATAAGCCGATGCATGACAGGCCTGCAAATAAAAGATTGTTACATCTCAGAGAGGCATCTCCGGATCATGTTATCCAGGCATATTCTAAAAGGATAGGTCTCATCCCAATAATACATACGGCTTTCACGAAAGAAACGCTTCCTTTGGACCGAAGACAGGTCGTGAGGGACTATACCACACGCTAGGTAGTTGGCAAAATCTGCATACCATGGTGCTTCTATATGGTTACTACGAGCAGTTGCTCATCTGGAAAGGTTTCCAGAATATCCTCAACCTCGATTGTGTTTTCAGCTCCCTCAAGTCGTGATAGATGATCAGCTGGTTCTTAGTGCCCTTTCGGTCACGTATCTCAAGATCAAACTCTTGTAGCAACAACACCTAAACGAACCAGGCGTGGCTTAGAGTCTTTCTTCTCTATCAAGTATCTAAAAGTTGCATGGTCAGTGTATACAATTACCTTCGATCCTATCAGGTAGGACCGGAACTTGTCGAATGCAAACATCACAGCTAACATCTCCTTCTCGGTCATTGCATAATTTAGTTGGGCCCCACTTAGTGTTCTACTTGCATAGTAGATTGGATGTATCAATTTGTCCTTCCGCTAGCCCAATACTGCCCCCACTGCATAGTCACTAGCAATACACATTAGCTCAAAAGGTTGCTTTCATTTGGGGGCAACAATGATTGGTTCTGTGACCAGCTTTTGCTTCAGCTCTTCAAAGGCTACCCTGCATGCATCAGAAAATAAAATGGTTTATCTTTTTCTAGCAACTTACAGGAGGGTTGGCAATTTTGGAGGTCTTTAATGAACCGTTGGTAGAAACCGGCATGTCCAAGAAAGCTTCTTATTGCTTTGATCGAGGTTGGCGGAGGCAGCTTTGCTATGACATCAACTTTGGCTCGATCGACTTCTATCCCCTTGCTTGACACTCGGTGACCCAAGACTATGCCTTCTTGCACCATGAAATGGCACTTTTCCTAATTCAGCACCAGATTAGTCTCGATGCACCGTTTCAGCACACGTGTCAGATTCTCAAGGCACTCATCAAACAAATTCCCCACCACTGAGAAATCATCCATAAACACCTCCATTATGTCTTCAACCATATCAGTGAAAATGGCCATCATGCACCGTTGGAATGTGGCGGGTGCATTGCAAAGGCCAAATGGCATCCTCCTAAAGGCATAAATGGCATAAAGGCAAGTGAATGAGGTCTTCTCGGTCCTCAGGGGAAAAAAAGATCTGGTTGTACCCTGAGTACCCATCGAGGAAGCAAAAGTGCGACCTCCCAGCCAATCTGTCTAGCATCTAATCAATGAAAGGAAGTGGAGAGTGGTCTTTCTGGGTGGAATGATTCAGCTTTCTATAATGCATGCATATTCTCCAGCCAGTGACGGTTCTCGTAGAGATTAGCTCGTTTTTGTCATTTTTCACAACTATTATGCCACCCTTCTTAGGCACACACTGAACTGGGCTAACCCAGCTACTGTTAGTGATAGGGAAGATGATCCCCGCATCTAACCACTTAATTACCTCTTTATTTACCACTTCTTTCATATTTGGATTCAGCCTCCTTTGATGTTCCCTGGAAGGTCTGTGTCCCTCTTCCAGCAGAATCTTGTGCATAAAATAGGCGTGGCTGGTCCCCTTGATATCAGCCATGGTCCATCCGATGGCAGTTTTGTAGTCCTTCAGTACTTGTAAAAGTTGTTGCACCTGCACATCTAGCAAACCAGGTGAGATAATAACAGGTAAAGTAGAGTTCGGTCCCATAAATTCATACCTGAGGTGAGCTAGCAAGGGCTTTAGCTCAGCTTCGGTGGTTCTTCAATGGACGGCTTGGCTGGAGAACTCTCTCTCTTTTCCAAATATAGGTGTTCAAACTCAAGCTTCCTATCCCAAAACCCCTTACCTTCCAACGCCAACATTCATTCTGCCAACTCCTCACCATTAGCCTCCTCCAAATTTGATAGACAAGCAGCCAAGGGATCCTTCACCGTCAATACATCATTATCAGACCGAACAATTACGTCCACAACATCAATGAGAGAGCAATTAGCGAACTCACTTGGACGTCTCGTCGATTTTTGCACATTAAAAATAATTTATTCATCATTGAGCCTCATCTTAAGCTCCCCGGTCTCACAATCAATCAAGGCTCTCCCAATGTCTAAGAATGGTCGTCCTAAAATGATAGGAGTTTCCTCATCTACCTTGCAATCCAAGATTACAAAATCTGCAGGGAACACGAATCTCCCTACCTGAATAAGTACATCATCTAGGATCCCAAATGGACGCTTTACAGTCCTATCAGCCAGCTGCAGCACCATAGAGGTGGGTTTGGCTCTCCCAATGTCCAACCTATTGTAAATAACAAGGGGCATGAGGTTAATGCTGACCGCCAAATCACAGAGTGCCTTTGTAAAGGAAAATTACCAATAGTACAAGGAATAGTAAAACTCTCTGGGTCATAGAGCTTTTCAGCAACGGGTCTGGTCACCACTGGACTACAAGTCTATGTAGTGTTACTGTGGCCAAGTCTTGGAAGTCAAACTTCCGATACATCAAGTCTTTCATCATATTTGCGTATCCAGGCATCTCCTTTAGAGCTTCAATCAGTAGGATGTTTACCTGAATTTGTTTGAGCATCTCAAAGAACTTTTTGTACTGCTCTTTCTTTTGATGCTTGGCCAATCTCTGTGGAAATGATGCAGGAGGTATTTTCTTCCCAAGCACTTGTGACTTTGTCTTTTCAGCTACTATTTCCTCAATCGGTTCTACAATTGGTTCAGCAACTTTCTCGCTCTCGTGCTGCTTAATCTGATTTTCAGGGGTAGGCTGGACTTTCACATTTGTCAGTCTTGTTGACTCATCCAGCTCAATAGGTACCTGAATAAGTGTCTAGGCATGCATATTCTCACGAGCTCTTTCCTACTCAAAATCAAGATCTCTACCATTGCGGAGATGCACCGCCATCA
Organism: Nicotiana benthamiana; assembly: GCA_034376525.1. Taxonomy (NCBI): domain Eukaryota; kingdom Viridiplantae; phylum Streptophyta; class Magnoliopsida; order Solanales; family Solanaceae; genus Nicotiana; species Nicotiana benthamiana. Next base: position 25,970,176 of record CM067337.1, read on the forward strand.
GCTGCTTCGGGGCCTGATTTTTGGGGTTGGTATGAGTATCTGCAGGCAATGTCCCTTGAAGACGGTTATTCAAATACATAGCAATATGGCCAACCTGCACTTCAATATTTTTAATAGTTGCATCATGTGCATCTACCCTCTTATTTATCTTTGCATTGGACCCAATCACTTGTTACATCATCGCTTCTAGCCTGGAGAACCGATCTTATTGTCTCCCACCATGCTGTTTCTGAGATGGTTGGTACCCTTGCTGCTGATTATTATACCCTTACGGTCTAGGATAAGGTGCCATATTGTTGGGGGGTCTCATGCCTCCCATATTTCCGGCATTGTATTGTGGCTGCGGTGGCATGTACTGCTGTTGAGTCTGCTGGCCCCAATTCTGGTTTCTTGCCTCTGACCCCATAGTTCGCCAAATAATTCATATCTTCAGGTTGCTGATGATGAAGGTCATGCTCTACATTCCATGGATTACCAATTTCCTGGTTGATGCACGATGTGCATAAGCCCCCATTGGTAGTAACAACTATATGTACATGATGCTTTTGTCCCGACTCCTCCACCTTCTTGGTGAGGATGCTCATCTGTGTCAAAAGAGTTGCCACATTCTCAACCATAGTGTTAGAAGGATCAAGAGGCACTGAATGAACCACCGGAGTGATAGGTGCATTTTTGGTTGTCCACCCTGAATTCTGAGCCATTTTATCCAACAGATTCTGTCCTTCACTCTATGTCTTGCTCAAAAATACCCCACTAGCTGAGGCATCCACAATATTCTTCATGCTGCCAGAAAGTCCCATGTAAAACCGTTGTCCCAACATCTGCTTTGGAATACCATGATGGGGACACATCACCAACATTCCTTTGAACCTCCCCCATGTCTCGTGCAAAGTTTCCATAGGTTCTGTTTGAAGCTCAGAATCTCATCAATCTATTGTGCTGTTTTGTTGGGCGGGTGGAACTTGTTGTGAAACTGTTTGACTAACTCATACCAAGTTTCAATGGAGTTTATTAAGAGTGAGTTGAGCCAAATCTTTCCAACTCATGTGACAGAAAAAGGAAATAATAGCAGCCTGATTGCTTCTGGAGTCGCATTAGGTTGCCTCTGAGTTTTGCATATGGACGGAAAATTCTATAAGTGCATTTGAGGGTCTTCTACCTGTGTTCCAGAAAACAATCCCTTGTTTTGAAACAAGTGCAGCATGTTCTTTGTAATCTGGAATGATTCACCTTGTATTGCAGGCAGACAATGGCAGTTGCCAAATTATCATATGTTGGTTGTGCCCAGTCCGAAAGTGCACCCTTTGGCACAAGAGGTACCGCCACTCCAGCATTTAAGTTGACTTGCTGATGTGTGTCGTTTTCGTTAGGGTTGATTATGCCTTCTATTTTAGTTTCGAGTTTGTCTATCCGTTGAGATGGTTGAAGTTTTTTATTGGCAAGGTTCAATGCCCGAAATATTTTTTCTAGGAATACACCTATGCAACCAAGTCAACCGTCAAAAGTTTCAATCAAAATTGGGTGTAAAGAAACTAGCTACACCAAGAATTTTTGTATCGTTAGTATTGGAAATTGATAATTCCGATAACTCCCCGGCAACGGTGCCCAAGTTTGATCACGCCCAAATATGCCCTCTAAAAGGACTCTGCGGATGTTCCAAATAAAACCCGAGTATTATGCCCAGGGTCGAATCCACAGAGAGTCAACCTATCAACTACCACTTTTAGACCCACTAAATCCTTCAAAACCAGCTTCCCAAGACTTTCGAATCACAAGCGGAGATTTTACTACTAACTAAGATTGTAGAAAAGTAACAAACTATAGCTAACTAACTAAGGTTGTAAACAAGAATGAAAGAAACGCTAAGGTAATGACTTACCCTATTGATGGAATCCCTTCAGTTTATGCTTCATACAAATTTACCCAACACCTTTTACCAATAATGAACACTCAACTTACCGCAACTCTCTCCCGAGCAATTACAGTAACATACTATTGCACTTTCCCGAAATACACTAGCTAGCTTTAGTTAACACAGTTTATTTAATATTTTACCAAGGCTTCGTTATTCCTAATCCCGCCTTTAAACTCGCAGTTATAGATTCCTATTATTACTTAGTGTTATTCAACAACTACCTAAATATGCACTTTTTTCCAAGTTATGCACACTAAATAGGCACAGCTAATTGAGGATCTGTCAATTAACTACAACAAGGAGATAGTTGAATAAATAAAGATTAAAACTGGCAAATTTGCATTAGCATAAATGAGAATTTTAACCCCAATAGGTTCCATCAAGACCTTAGACAGGGAAATTAGCTACTCATAACTATGGGTAAACAAATAAACTAAGATTCAACAAAATCTAGCAATAAAATCAAAAGGAAAGAAGAAATAGGTTTGAGCTATTCTCTCACACTTGTTTTTCCTTCCAAGAACTCAAAATAATCAATACATGCCTCTAAGGGGCGAAACTAGTAACTAATATAGGTTTTAGGACTAAATTCCATATTTTACCACAACTACCCCTGTCCAGAAGCACGACTTCCGCGGTCGCGGGTGAACCGCGCCCGTGAATCCTCTCTGAATCTCAAGTTGTCTGCAGCATGATTTCATCGTGTTCCTGCGGCAGTCGCGGTAGGACCGCGGCCAATGACCTTCTCTGAAATTTGTTTTGCCTGAGGCCATGCGACCTCGTTCCATCTGCGGTCCCGACTGGACCGCGGCTAACGGCTACATCAGAATCCTTGGCCTGTTTCAACGTGATTTGGTTGGGAGTTTGCATGGTTAGCCTTTTTTTTTTCATTTTCTAGACTCCAAAAGTACTTCTCGCCTTCCTAGTCGCATATATCCTGAAAACACGAAAAAGCACCCATAAGAGCTTTTTTGCTAACACTTTTAATATAAAACAATACAAGAAGGTGGCTATTTAGGGCCTGAATATAGTCAAATTCACCTATTATCAAAACCCCACACTTAAACCTTTGCTCGTCCTCGAGCAAGCTAATCCACACTTCTAGGCCTAACCGTTTGATGCATTACCCGAAGTTATATCACACCCGCCATTTTCACGGACCAACCTAAGAAATGAAACAGTCATACCCAAGCTGCAGACTCTACTGCCATGATACAATCAACCTCACTCTATTTACTCTACAGAGGTGAAGACTCACTTTTTCTTCCTGAGCCACATGCCCTCACATCAACATTCTGAGAGAAGTTCCACACATATTTAATTTAAATACAAGGAACTAAAGATAGAAAGAATTCGCTCACTCTCATCAAAGAGATTTCATAGGTCACACAAATACACCATAAGTTAGTCCCTAGTGTAGTACTTTACTAATCGAGTTGTTTTAGTCAAAATCAAGAGGTCTTTATTTGGCTATCTGATTGATATGACCTAGGTTTGTGGAAGAAGCTTTGCTATGAGATCAACTTTGGCTCGATCGACTTCTATCCCCTTGCTTAACACTCGGTGCCCTACGACTATGCCTTCGTGCACCATGAAATGGCACTTTTCCTAATTCAGCACCAAATTAGTCTCGATGCACCGTTTCAGCACACGTGTCAGATTCTCAAGGCACTCATCAAATGAATTCCCCACCACTGAGAAATCATCCATGACACCTCCCTTATGTCTTCAACCATATCAGTGAAAATGGCCATCGTGCACCTTTGGAATGTGGCGGGTGCATTGAAAAGCCCAAATGGCATCCTCCTGAAGGCATAAATGCCATAGGGGCAAGTTAATGAGGTCTTCTCTTGGTCCTCAGGGGTAATAGAGATCTGGTTGTACCCTGAGTACCCATCGAGGAAGCAAAAGTGCGACCTTCCATCCAATCTGTCTAGCATCTGATCAATGAAGGGAAGTGGGAAGCGGTTCGGGTGGCAAGATTCAGCTTTCTATAATCCATGCATATTCTCCAGCTAGTGACAGTTCTCATACAGATTAGCTCGTTTTTTTTCATTTTACACAACCGTCATGCCACCCTTCTTAGCCACACACTGAACTGGGCTAACCCAGATACTGTCAAAGATAGGGAAGTCGATCCACGCATCTAACCACTTAATTACCTCCTTCTTCACCACTTCCTTCATATTTGGATTCAGCCTCCTTTGATGTTCCCTAGAAGGTTTGTGTCCCTCTTCCAGCAGAATCTTGTGCATACAATAGGCGGGGTTGATCCCCATGATACCAGCCATGGTCCATTCGATGGCAGTTTTGCAGTCCTTCAGTACCTGTAAAAGTTGTTGCACCTGCACATCTAGAAAACCAGATAAGATAATAACAGGTAAAGTAGAGTTCGGTCCCAGAAATTCATACCTGAGGTGAGCCGGCAAGGGCTTTAGCTCTAGCTTCAGTGGTTCTTCAATGGGTGGCTTGGTTGGCGGACTCTCTCTCTTTCCCAAATGTAGGGGTTCAAATTCAAGCTTCCTATCCCAAAACCCCTTACTTTCCAACGCCAACACCCATTCTGCCAACTCCTCACTATTAGCCTCCTCCAAATTTGACAGACATGCAGCCAAGGGATCCTCCACCGTCAATACATCATCATCAGACTGAACAATTACGTCCACAGTATCAATGAGAGAGAAATTAGCAAACTTACTTGGACGTCTCATCTATTTTTGCACATTAAAAATAATCTCTTCATCATTGAGCCTCATCTTAAGCTCCCTAGTCTCGGAATCAATCAAGGATCTCCTAGTGGCTAAGAATGGTCGTCCTAAAATGATAGGAATTTCTTGATCTACCTTGAAATCCAAGATTACAAAATTTGTAGGGAACACGAATTTCCCCACCTGAATAAGTACATCATCTAGGATCCCAAATGGACGCTTTACAGTCCTGTCAGCCAGCTGCAGCAGCATAGAGGTGGGTCTGGCTCTCCCAATGCCAAACCTCTTGTAAATAACCAGGGGCATGAGGTAAATGTTGGCCCCCAAATCACAGAGTGACTTTGTAAAGGCAAAATTACCAATAGTACAAGGAATAGTGAAACTACCTAGGTTAGAGAGCTTTTCAGCAACGAGCCTGGTCACCACTGCACTACAAGTCTGTGTAAGTGTTACTGTGGCCAAGCCTTGGAATTCAAACTTCCTAGATATCAAGTCTTTCATCATCTTTGCGTATCCAGGCATCTCCTTTAGAGCTTCAATCAGTGGGATGTTTACCTAAATTTGCTTGAGCGTCTTAAAGAACTTTTTGTGCTGCTCTTCCTTTTGATGCTTGGCCAATCTCTATGGAAATGGTGCTGGAGGTGTTTTCTTCCCAAGCACTTGGGACTTTGTCTTTTCAGCTACTATCTCCTCAACCGGTTCTACAACTGGTTCAACAACTTTCTCGCTCTCTTGCTGCATAATCTCATTTTCAGGGGCAGGCTGGACTGTCACATCTGTCAGCCTTGTTGACTCATCCAGCTCAATAGTTACCTAAATAAGTGTCTCAGTCTTCATATTTTCACGAGCTCTTTCCTGCTCAACATCAAGATCTGTACCATTGCGGAGACTCACCGCCATCAGCTGCTTCGGGACCTGATCTTTGGGGTTGGTATGAGTATCTGCAAGCAATGTCCCTTGAGGACGGTTATTCAAAGACATAGCAATCTGGCCCACCTGCATTTCAATATTTTTAATAGCTGCATCATGTGCATCTACCCTTTCATTTATCTTTGCATTGGACCCAATCACTTGTTGCATCATCGCTTCTAGCCTGGAGAACCCATCTTCTTGTCTCCCACCATGTTTTTGCTGAGGTGGGTGGTACCCTTGCTGCTGATTATTGTACCCATACGGTCTAGGATAAGGTGCCATGTTGTTTGAGGGTCTCATGCCTCCCATATTTCCGGCTTTATATTGTGGCTGTGGTGGCATGTACTTTTGCTGAGTCTGTTGGCCCCAATTCTGGTTTTCTTGTTTCTGACCCCCATAGTTCGCTACATAATTCATATCTTCAGATTGCTGATGATGAAGGTCATGCTCTACATTCCATGGATTACCAATTGGCTGACTGATGCAAGATGTGCACAAGCCCCCATTGGTAGTATCAACTATATGTACCTGCTGCTTTTGTCCCGACTCATCCACCTTCCTGGTGAGGATGCTCATCTGTGTCAAAAGAGTCGCCACAGTCTCATCCATAGTGTTGGAAGGATCAAGAGGCACTGAATGCACCACCGGAGTGATAGGTGCGTTTCTGGTTGTCCACCCTAAATTCTGAGCCATTTTATCCAGCAGGTTCTGTCCTTCTCTCCATGTCTTCCTCAAAAATGCCCCACCAGCTGAGGCATCCACAATATTCTTCATGCTGTCAGAAAGTCCCATGTAAAACCGCTATCCCAACATCTGCTCTGGAATACCATGATGGGGACACATCACCAACATTCCTTTTAACCTCCCACATCTCGTGCAAAGTTTCCATAGGTTTATGTTTGAAGCTCACAACCTCATCAATCTGTTGTGCTGTTTTGTTGGGTGGATGGAACTTGTTGTGAAACTTTTTGACTAACTCATCCCAAGTTTCAATGGAGTTTATGGGGAGTGAGTTGAGCCAAATTTGTGCAGCTCCTATCACAGAGAAAGGAAATAATAGCAGCCTGATTGCTTCCAGAGTCGCACTAGGCTGCCTCTGAGTTTTGCATATGGACAGGAAATTCTTTAAGTGTTGTTGAGGGTCTTCTACCTGCGTTCCAGAAAACAATCCCTTGTTTTGAAACAAGTGCAGCATATTGTTTGTAATCTGGAATGATTCAGCTTGTATTGCTGGCACAACAATGGCAGTTGACAAATTATCAGATGTCGGTTGTGCCCAGTCATAAAGTGCACCCTCCGGCACAAGAGGTGCTGCCACTCCAGCATTTAAGTTGACTTGCTCCTTTGTGTCATTTCTGTTGGGGTCGATTATGCCTTCCATTTCAGTTTCGAGTTTGTCTATCTGTTGAGATGGTTGAAGTTTTCTATTGGCACGGTTCAATACCCGAAATATTTTTTCAGGGTCTGAGAGTCCTTCAAGTAGTTCTCCAATCCTTGTAGATTTTCTAGGCATACACCTGTGCAACCAAGTTAACCGTTAAAAGTTTCAATCAAAATTGGGTGTAAAGAAACTAGCTACACCAAGAATTTTTGTAACTCTAGCAATGGCAATTGATAGTTCCATTAACTCCCCGGCAACGGCGCCAAAATTTGATCACGCCCAAGTATGCCCTCTAAAAGGACTCTGCGAACGTTTCAAACAAAACCCGAGTATTATGCCTAGGGTCGAATCCACAGAGAGTCAATCTATCAACTACCACATTTAGACCCACTAAATCCTTCAAAAACAGCTTCCCAAGACTTTCAAATCACAAGTGGAGATTTTACTACTAACTAAGATTGTAGAAAAGTAACAAACTATAGCTAGCTATCTAAGGTTGTAAACAAGAATGAGAGGAACGCTAAGGTAAAGACTTCCCCTATTGATGGAATCCCTTCTGTTTATGTTTCATACAAATTTACCAACACACTTTGTCAATAATGAACACTCAACTTACCGCAACTCTCTCCCGAGTAATTACAGTAACATACTATTGCACTCTCATGAGATACACTAGCTAGCTTTAATTAACACAGTTCATTTAATATTGCACCAATTATTCGTTATTCCTAATCCCGCCTTTAAACCCGCAGTTATAGATTTCTTTTATTACTTTAGGAGTGGTGTTAGTCAACAACTACCTAAATATGCACTCTTTTCCAAGTTATGCACTCTAAATAGGCACAGCTAATTGAGGATCTTGCCAATTAACTAAAACAAGGACATAGTTGAATAAATAAAGATTAAAACCGGCAAATTTGTATTAGCATAAAGGAGAAGTTCAAACCCCAATAGGTCTCATCAAGACCTTAGACAGGAAAATTAACTACTCATAACTATGGGTAAACGAATAAAACTAAGATTCAACATAATATAGCAATAAAAATCAAAAGGAAAGAAGAAACAGGTTTGAGTTATTCTCTCACACTTGTTTTTCCTTCCAAGAACTCAAAATAATCAGTACATGCGTCTAAGGGGCGAAACCTAGTAACTAATATAAGTTTTAGTGCTAAATTACACGTTTTTCCACAACTACCCATGTCCAGGAGCACGCCTTCCGCGGTCGAGGGTGAACCGCGCCCGTGAAGCCTCTCTGAATCTCAAGTTGTCTGTAGCATGATTTCTTTGCGTTCCTGCCGCGGTCGAGGCTGGACCGCGGCCAACGGCTGCTTCAGAATCCTTAGCCTGTTTCAACGTAATTTGGTTGGGAGTTTGCATGGTTGGCCTTTTTCTTCATTTTCTCGACTCCAAAAGTACTTCTCGCCTTCGTAGTTGCATATAGCCTGAAAACACAAAAAAGCACTCATAAGAGCATTTTTGCTAACACATTTAATATCAAAACAATACAAGAAGGTGGTTATTTAGGGCCTGAATATAGTCAAATTCACCTATTATCACCAAGTCAAACGTAAGAGCCAATAGGATCATGCCACGTGTCAAAATGACAAGGCATACCAATCACACTAAAAGGCCAATGAAATCGTGCCAAGTGTGCAAGTAACATATTTTGGCCAATCAAATGCGGCCATGTCACACTTTAATTTGATTGGTCAGAAAGAGTTTGTTCTTATTACAACTCCTACCTTCCGCAACTATAAATAGGGGCCTTCATTACTCATAAAAGGCACCAGAAGTTATAACAAGAAGCAAGAGAGAGCTCGTGGAGCAAACACCACAAATTTCTCTACAAGTTTCAAGCTTCAAGCAATCAAGTTCAAGTTCAAACACAAGAACGAAGACGAATCAAGATCTAGTTCAAGCAATCAAGCTCAAGCTCAAGAACAAGATCATCATTCGTGGAAAGAAATGTAGATTCAAGATCAAGTTCAAAGGCCCTTGAATTTAGTTATTATTGGAAAGATGAATCATATGATTCATAGATATTGTACACTCAAATATTCAAAATAAATTACTATGATTGTTGCAATATTTTCGGTTTTGATTTTATTTTCTTGATGTAAATTTATTGTCTACAATATGTATTAAAAAATTTATTAAATATCTATAAATATGTGATTGTGAATCCAATTATTAACTTGAGATGACAATAAGAACCCATAAATTTTAAATTATGAATTTTTATAATGTTGTTTTTGCGTCTAGAGAAACTTGAAATTCTCATGAACAGTAGTACAATGTCAATTTTCAGCAATACTACGAAATTCTAAGCTTTAGTCCAAGTCTCGTAGGTAATGAGTATGATGGTATATGCTTTTATTTAATGGCTAATATATATAAAAATCAAAAAAAGTACAGAGTTATTTGGACTACTTCGCCCTCGACATAAGAAAAGAGGAAAGAGAAATAAAAGGTAACACACAAAGGTTAACAAGGATTATTAAACAACTAACTAAAGTTTTTTGTGTGTATAAGAGATGGAACCGTCTAATTTTGACCGAATCAATCATACTCAAACAAGGAAAAAAAACATAGTCAAACAACAACAAGTCTTTCTTTCTTTTAAAGCATTAAATAAACCCACTAGTCTGACATGTGAGTTCCATCACACATGGCAAAACTCTACAATTTGTTACTTGCAAGATAGATTTTTTATTTTTTATTTTTATTTTTAAAAAAAATCAAACCAAATAATTTAGGAAACAAAATAATTCAGAGATAGGATTTTCAAACTTTCACACACATACTCTCCAAATTTAAATTTGATTTGAAATAATTGATTCTATGTACAGAAAATATAGAATATATTTATACAATTAACTTCAGATTTAGAAATAGATAACCTAATATAAATTACTATAATTAATTCATTATTATAAGTTTAAATTGATAAATTATGTAAAGAATTGAGATCCAAATCCACACGCCCATGACTCGTCAGCCAGTGATGTTAGCTTCAACGGACAGACGGTTACTTTATCTTTCCCTTCCCAAACCAAAATCTCTGACCTCCCTTATTTTCTCAGTCTCTCTCTCTCTCTCTCTCTCATTTACAATTTCAAAGAAAAAAAAATAGAATCAATATGTCACAGCGTCGTTCATTTCTTTCACGAAGAATCCTTAGTCGATCCTTTACATTTTCCAAATCCTTCAAAGAATTCAAACTTCCAGAAACTTCTACTCAATCTGATTTCGCTGTTTTTAGCGGTGGTTCGAACAAATTAGTATTAGGAGGTGAAAATGACGGCGCCGTCGAATCGGATTCCGGCGATTCCACGTCGTCGTGGTCAAATATGTTACCGGAGCTGCTAGTAGATATCATACAACGAGTGGAAGCTTCTGAGGACCGTTGGCCGCTCCGTCAAAACGTCGTCGCATGTGGATGTGTGTGTAAGAGATGGCGACAACTTACTGAGGAAGTTGTTGAGTCGTCTCTTCAGGCTGGAAAAATTACCTTCCCTTCTTGCCTTAAACAGGTGCTAATTACTTTTTTCAAATATTTTTTGTTGTTAGAAAAAAATAAAACGAATTTTTAAAATATTTTCTGTGATTTTCCGTAATTGGAGGTTCAATTGGATATAATCTAGGTCGTTTGAGCTTTAATCTGTGGTTACATTGTGAGGGGAATTTGTTGCGGGTAATTTTTTTATGCTTTTGTATAGTTCTCATTGTTGCATAAGCTTAATTGTCGGGGTGTTCTGAATAAATGAAGCCCTGAGGAAAGGGAAAGAGTTGTTAATTTGGGTTTGTGGAGGGGGGGATGAAATGGGCCCGAGTAGAGCTGAATAGAAATAGAGGATTCATGTAGCTGTCCAAACTATTCGGGGTCAAGGCATAGTTGATTGATTTTAGTTCCGTAGTCGCGTGGACTTGTTGCTTTGGAGACGGGAGCAAGGGACAGATCCAGGATTTAAGCTCTACGGGCTCAACCTTTAAGGTTTTAGTGTTGAACCCATTGTATTTCTTAAATTGGGTTCATATCTAGTATTTTTGCAATTTTAGTGGATTTTTACATAAATTTTTGCTATGCATTGAAAGTGCTGGGTTTAAATGAGCCCCGTGCCCCTCTGGCTGTGAGTGCAAAGGGACTCTCTTTTTAGGCGTTTGGATTGTCCGTGTTGGATACAACAACAACTATCCAGTATAGTCCCACAAAGTGGGGTCTGGGGAGGGTAATATGTAGACGAGCCTTACCCCGACCCGAAAGGGCAGAGAGGTTGTTTCCAATCGACCCTCGGCTCAGTGAAGTAAAGGAAAAACAAAAACAAAAACAAAAGAGCATTAGTACCTCCAGCAGAAATAGCGTAAATAATTATCTAAACATAAGAAACATTAATAAAATAGCATGCAATAATATCATACAGTAACTACCATAAATAACTACCATAAGGGAGACTCAATCCAAAACAAAAATCAGATAGCCCTGCCAAGCCTCACCCAACCCCGGGTGAGGAGTACGAAAAACTCTCGGAGCTCCTATCCTACAACCCTGATACTAGACCTCCAGACTTTCCTATCAAGGGTCATGTCGTCGGAAACCCGCATTCTAGCCATGTCATGCCTAATCACCTATCCCCAATACCTCTTAGGCCTCCCTCTGCCTCGCCGAACGCCGACAATCGCCAGCCGCTCACAACTCCTCACCGAGGCATCAGGACTTCTCCTCCGCACATGCCGGAACCACCTCAGCCTCGCTTCTCGCATCTTCTCATCCACCGGGGTCACCCCCACCTTCTCTCGAATAACTTCATTCTTAATCTTATCTAACCTGATGAGCCCGCACATCCACCTGAGCATCCTCATCTCCGCAACCTTCATTCTCTGAACATGAGAGTTCTTCACTGGCCAGCACTCCGCCCCGTACAACATTGCAGGTCTAACCACAGCTTTATAAAATTTCCACTTGAGTTTCAGTGGAACTTTCTTGTCACACATGACTCCTGATGCAAGCCTCCACTTTGACCACCCCGCTCCTATACGATGAGTGACGTCCCCGTCAATCTCTCCGTCCCCCTGCATCACCGACCCAAGATATCTGACATTATCCCTCTTGGCGATGACCTGAGATCCAATCATCACGTCTCTGCCTACTTCGCTCGGCTCGGCGCTAAACTTGCACTCCAGCTATTCAGTCTTAGACATGTTAGGCTAAATCAAAATTTTCCAGAGAGGTTAGTTGGCCAATTTTGATTATGGTTTAATTTCAGCGAGCTGAGTCCATCCAAACTTAATCAACTCGTACTACACAGGGTTCCCTGTATGTGCAAAAGTTGCGCCCATAATAGTTCTGATAGAACATAGAAGAAGCAATCCCAGGGAAAAAAGGGAAATTATTTTACTGTTCTTTTCGAATAGTGGATTGGTTTTAGCAATTATTTCAGTTGAAAGAAATATTGTAGCTTGATCATCTCTGTAATGAATGTAATTAGGAGCTTAGCATACCTCATTCTTGCAGTGAAAATTCTCTATGCATTTGTTGTTTTTTATTCTATAGTATTTTAAAGTGATGTCTTTTCCCGTCTCCAATTTCCTACTGCAGCCTGGGCCTCGAGACTCTCCTCTTCAATGTTTCATAAAACGTGACAAGAAAAATGCCACATTTTACCTGTATCTTGCTCTTTCACCTGGTGAGTTCTTACTTTAACAAATATTATTTTCAGGAACCTAACTAACTTTGGGAAATTGGCTACTACCTGCAATAATAGATGCTTGACTTGATGAAAACATGATGGTTGGACTGTACTTTAGGTGTTAATTAGCAACTGAATAGTCATACTCTTTAAAATACCTATGAATTTTTCTGGGTCAACTGACTTGGTCTATGTTTTCTTGTTATCTCAGCAGAGACTATTCAAATGTGCATGTGCTATTGACTTATTAATGGAAGTCTCAATTGTCTATTGTCTACATGCTGACACCTATCTTTATCGTGCTCCTAATTTTCTATTGTAAAGATTTGAAATTATTCCTAATCATCTTTATTGTCTTAATCTTTTTATTGGAACAGTCAAAAACATTAGAAAGTTTCCCTTGCTTAACAGTGTACAGAGTCTACAGACATTCACTGTCTTTAAGATCTATTTTTACAAGTACGATAAAGAAGATTCATTATGCTTGTTTATTTTAATTTCACATGTTATTGGGACTCCTTGTAATGAAAGACTGTTGTATTACTGCTATCTTAAGCTATCAACTTGAAGGATGCTTTGAGTCTGGTACTCCAACTACCAATACATATTCTTTTTCAAAGACATATGGAGTCACCAGTTATAATATGTTGCTCTGTTTTAGAAATTTCTCTTTGATTTGACTGTTTTTCTCGGTATTTATCTTTGGCAGCATTAATGGACCAGGGGAAGTTTCTCTTAGCAGCCCGGAGGTACAGAAATGGTGCTCACATTGAATATATAGTATCTCTTGATGCAGATGATTTGTCTCAGAGAAGTAACGCGTATGTTGGGAAGTTAAGGTAAAAATTGGTTGACCCCTGAAACTGAACACTGAGGAAAGCAATTTCTTTTTTGTAATATGTGCTTATATCTGCCGGGCTAAATGAGTCTGAAGGGCTAAAGCTAAGTCCTAATGATCAAAAATATCAAAGTTCTCAGTATCATGTCTAGTTTCATACATGTACCTTGACAAGATGCTGATCAAGGACTTAGGAGAATTGATGTTTGTACAAAAATATAACATGATGTGGCTAGAACTCGGTAGAGTACAATTGAAAACTTACATAATTATTTTGGTTCTTTAAGATTGACATAACCTAAATTCGAACAAAAGATGCCCGGAGTGTATAATAAATAGTTATTGTGATTAGAGTATCATGTACAATGGATTATGTTTCATGAATCACAAGGCGCTTCACCCTTCTCTTGCTTCTTCTTATTGTATGTTTTGCTGATCCTGCAAGTGCCTTTCACAAAAGAAAGGGGAAATGGTGGAATATCCAACCTTCAAAGTCTGATCCACATTGATGATGTCCAATACTAAAAGATATTCTAGATGTGCAACATGTGTCAGTAGTATCAAATGTGTTTTTCTTCGTGGTGTGTCTGTTAGATACATACCTTGTTTTCTTGCGAGATGTTTGGGGGACACAGATTAGTTCTCTAAGTCTGAACCCTAGCTTATTTTGTTGACCTTAAAAGGATTGATTTGGTGCTATTTACTCCTCTCTTTTTCAAAGTATTACAACTTCTAGATATCCAAGTCTCAGAACACACAATTGTTTGGTATATAGATGTTTACCCATCTTTGCTGCCATGTAATAGAGAACTCTAATCTTGCTGATATTTTACAATGCAGTAGTTTTCTGAGTATGTGAAATCATACATTCATACTGCTTCTGATCATTCATACAATGTTGGCTTCAAGTGTTGACATTCCTGTTTAGTTAGTTCGTTCCTGTTTAGTTAGTTTTTTCATGAAACCATTACTTTAATAGAAATATGACGCATTAATGACAGAGGAAATCTATACTTTCCTATTATACATTGTCATTAAGGAATCTGTTGAATCATGGGTATAGAAATTGATGACGCGGTTAAATACACAGCTGTATCCCCCCCCCCCCCACACACACACACGCAACGGAAGTTTGTGCTGATACCCTTTTCATTAGCGGCCCAGAGAAGGTTCTTAACGGTAGCCGCGTTAATTCTATTTCTTTCTTAAGGTTTTTGTCCTGCGATGAGGTTAGAAAGTTGAAAGCTGTACTTGGAGCTTTTTGTTAAGTTCACTTCTCTCCATGTTTTTTAACTAGATTTTCCATCAGGTCTTGTGTCCAATGTTGTTAGCTGCAGAAACAAATGTAACATCACTACATCAGTGGAAAACCCAATACAACTAAGCATGTCATGTCACTTGTCTGCTGGCAAGCTTCTCTTTTCCTTTAACTTGCATACCCCCCCCCGCCCCCCCCCCCCCCCAAATACATGTATTTACCTGTTGTTACGATATTCGAATAAGGGGAGAAAAAAGGTGTTTTGATTTTCATTTTAGTTTGTTCTTTCATGTTCTAACATTCCCACTGAATCCAACCAACAGGTCGGACTTTCTTGGGACCAATTTGACCATATATGATAGTCAACCCCCTCACAATGGGGCGAAGCCATCAAGCAGCCGGTCTTGTCGTCGTTTTGCGAGTAAGCAAATTAGTCCCCAATTACCAGCTGGTAATTTTGAAGTTGGACATGTTTCCTACAAGTTAAACCTGTTGAAGTCAAGAGGGCCAAGGAGGATGGTATGTTCACTCAAGTGTCCCTGTCCTGGAGAAGCTGTTATGGACAAATCCCAGGATGCTCTGAAGAAGCAGCAGCTTGGTTCTGCAGAAACCAGCGGCACTGTTTTGAAAAATAAAGCTCCACGGTGGCATGAGCACTTGCAATGTTGGTGTTTAAATTTCCACGGCAGAGTCACCGTTGCATCTGTTAAGAATTTTCAGCTAGTTGCAACACTGGACCAGAGCCAGCCTGGTGGAAAAGGCGATGAGGATACAGTAATCCTTCAGTTTGGGAAGGCAGGAGATGATGTTTTTACAATGGACTACCGGAAGCCTCTGTCTGCCTTCCAAGCGTTTGCAATTTGCCTGACCAGCTTTGGCACAAAGTTGGCCTGTGAATAGATTCTTACCTCTTAATCGTTGCAAGCATGCTTGTAATGCACAACGTAACGTTTTTCGTTAATTTAGTATTCTCTACTCGTCGCTACCTGTGTAATTTAGTTTTATCATTCTTTCTCTCTTGAGCCGAGGGTCGATTGGAAACAGCTTTTCTGCCCTCTTTCGGGCAGGGGTAAGGCATGTCTACATATTACCCTCTCCAGACCCCACTTTGTGAGATTATACTGGGTAGTTGTTGTAATGTAGTAGATGTGTGACGATGTTAGTGTAATCTAACTTACATGCGAATCCCAACATAGTGTAACAAAAGCTCGATCATTCATACCGGTGTTTCTATCTGCTAATGCCAATTCGGAACTCATTCGAGTTCGCATTAAATTGTTTCTTTTGATCTGTGGAAACTCACTCTTCATATTAACTGAATTCTTCTTCCACCTCTCTCTGACCATAATTTGCTGAACTATTACCAAAAGAGTAACAAAAAGATTGCTGGCGGCCGCCTAAAAGGAGTTCGAGCTTTTTACTTGTAGACTACTTTCGGACGTTTCTAAGGCTTAAGCAAATGTACTCGGTATTGGGTAATTATTGAAGTCACACACATTGCACAAAAATTTGCAAATTACCCACTTTGAAACACACTTCAGACGTACACGTCTTAAGTTTCGAAAATTGGCGTCTGGGGTTGTCGAAGTGCAATCTCCAAATAATCGGGTCTTATGTTCTATTTTCGTAGTGCAAACTTAGGATGGATTATTTGAAGTTACAAATTTCGGTGTGGATAGTGTAAGCTTTAGAAAACTCAAGTCTGTAAGTTAGCCCGTTCAAGTTCAAACTTTAGACAATCGTCTGAAATTCTTCCGACGTAGTGCGAACTTCGGACACATTAGTCTGAGGCAGACAAACTTCAAACAGATTATAGTCTGAACTCTGAAGTGATGCAATATATACGAAGAAAAGACTCCCAGCGTGATTCTTTTTCTTTTTTTGTGTGTGGATTCTTATTACGAGGGGAAACAATGCTCAGACAAAATCATTCCCATATACCAATTTATTTTTTTAGAGAAAGTAACACTTCAATAGCATCAAATTATATTCCATTGCAAATGGATATACCTTGCATATTCCCATGTGCCTGTTACGCATCCCATTATATATCTAAGTAAAGAAGCTCTGAAGAACGACTGGGTCATCATACCACAATGATAACTGAGAACAATCTCTAAAGCAAACAGGAAACACAAGATAACACCACTTGCTTAAGCATAAACGCCTTTATTTTCCATATTAGTAACACCCGTTTAGCTAGGAAATCCTCAACCATCAATCCATACACAGGCACAAGCACCAAAGTGGTTACAGAAAGAGGGCTAACATAGGAAGATGTTCATGTACATGACCACTTTTAGGACTGGAACGGAGATTTGAGAAACCCAAAAGGCACTTCATTTCTTTCCTCTAAGTTTCGCACCAAGAGCTCTCTCCAGTTTAGAGATTATCTGTTGATTTGGAATCGCCTTTCCAGACTCATACTCCTGGATGATTTGAGGCTTCTCATTTATCAACTGCAAAACAACAAGAAGTATCAGAACCATTTTCATACAGATTGTGGAATCACCCACCTGGTATGTACAGCCAATCTTTTCATTTTTTCCCTTTCCTACTCCTTTTTCAGTTTTTGGGGGTCGGGTTGGGGAGGGTGAGACAGAATGGTGTTCATACCTGGGCAAGTTGAGCCTGGGTCAGCTTCTTATCTTGTCGAGCTTGCATGATGGCTTTCTTCAGTTCAGTTGGTACCTTTTGATCTGATAACAAGGCCAAAACTGAAAAATTACATGCGGATATTCACATAGGAAAGAATAAGTTTGTGCTGGTACAAAATACCAATTTAATGAAAAGCATACATAAAAGAGTGGAAGTAGAGACAGGAGTCAAAACAGCTCAAACAACAAAACCAGGTCATAAAGTAGAAGGAGATTCCTCAGAGCGAAAGAAAGAGAACATTTAAAGAGAAAAGAGAGATCACATATGAAACAAAGTACCCCCAGCAACGAGACACTTCAAAGAACAACTGGAAGCAAGCATTATTAAATGATAAAAAATGTTGCTTTAACTTACGAGCCAAATTCTCAGTATCTTCATCAAGTTTCCTGGTGTTCAAGGTCGTACTACTGGAGGCAGCTTTGTTTGTGCCAGCAGCAGCTGCAACAGAAGATAGATGTTGTAAGCACTCAATAAAATATACACAAGTTAACCAAAAGAAAAATAGGCAACATAGAAATTGAAAAAAAAAAAAAAAAAGAGGAAGATTTAATCCACAAACCAACTGATGGAAAGGCGGAAAAAAGGTACTACCAAAAAGAGAATACTCTATTGAGTTCATCCTATTTCCATACAAGGACCTCGTATTTGTAGAGATTTACACACTAACAATAAAGCGCTTGAGAGTATTTGTGAATGTAAATCAAGAATGACCAAATGTTAGATAGGTGCCATCAGTCATCTCATTCCCATCAAATAAACTAAAGACGATTAGAAAAAAATTCAGGTTTCATGATACAATGCTAATGATGATTGATAGTTACAAAATGGAAGTTATCTCAAAGGACCTAAAATCTACCCAAATCCATGCGACTTATCTAAACAAAACGCATGGGAATTGGGATGAGAAAAATTCAATACGGACAATATCACTTAGTTGAGATTACGGCATAGTATTGCAACATCTACATCCGATCTCGTTTTTGCCAAGAATTGTTTTAGTTAAATACAGATTTGCGTGCCAGTGCAAGTATGAATATGAATTGTAGAGAACCTCCAGCTTCGAAGAATCCCTAAAGACAAATATTATCCAGTATCTGAATGCTATGGGCTCAAATAGAGCACCTTAGTACAAAGGGTTCATATACCTACAACAACAACAACTACCCAGTATACTCCCACCAGGTGGGGTCTGGGGAGGGTAATATGTAGACGAGCCTTACCCCTGCCCGAAAGGGCAGAGAGGCTGCTTCCAATCGACCCTCGGCGAGTAGAGTAAAAATGGGAAAGCTGCATTAAGAAACAGAGATAAAATTAGAAACACAAGTAACGTAAATAGTTATGAAAACATAAGCAACATAAATACAGTCGTATGCAGTAATATCAAACGGGAACTACCATACTAAAACACTAATCACCTATGAGCCCCTAACCTACAATCTTGATTCTAGACCTCCAGACTCCCCTATCCAGAGTCATGTCCTCGGTAACCTGCATTGTGGCCATGTCCTGCCTAATCACCTCTCCCCAATGCTTCTTAGGCCTCCCTCTCCCTCGCCGACCACCAACAATCTCCAACCGCTCGCAGCTCCTCACCGGGGCATCGGAGCCCCTCCTCCGAACATGCCCGAACCACCTCAGCCTCGCTTCCCGCATCTTTTCGTCCACCGGGGCCACCCCTACCTTCTGTCGGATAACTTCATTCTTGATCTTATACAGCCTGGTGTGCCCACACATCCACCTAAGCATCCTCATCTCCGCAACCTTCATTCTCTGAACATGCGAGTTCTTCACGGGCCAGCACTCCGCCCCATACAACATTGTTGGTCTAACCACGGCTCTGTAGAATTTTCCCTTTAGTTTGTGCGGGATTTTCTTGTCACACAGGACCCCTGAAGCAAGCCTCCACTTTGACCACCCCGCTCCTATCCGATGGGTGACGTCCCCGTCAATCTCTCCGTCCCCCTGGATCACAGACCCAAGATATCTCACACTATCCCTCTTGGCGATGGCCTGAGAACCAAGCATTACTTCCCCGCTTACCCCACTCGGCTCCTCGCCAAACTTGCACTCCAGATATTCTGTCTTACATCTGCTAGTCTTGAAACCCTTAGACTCAAGGGTCTGTCTCCATATCTCTAACCTTTCACTAACACCGGCCCTCGTCTCGTCTATCAATATTATATCATCAGCAAAGAGCATACACCAAGGCACATCCCCTTGGATATGTCGGGTCAGAGCATCCATCACTAAGGCGAACAACAGGGGGCTCAGCGCCGAAAATGGTCTGATACGCCCCCCACCGTCCTAACCCTAGACTTAGCTCCATTGTACATGTCCTTGATTACTCTGATATAGGCTTCTGGCACAAAGGGTTCATATACCTGACAACAAAAAATTGGAATTCTATCTTCCTCCAGTTTTTGTAGGGGAACGGATAGGAAAGGAAGACAATGTTTAGTATTATACTTCCAATCAACTTTCCTAGTTATGATATTGGGAAGAACATGGAAATTTGTCACTGGCAATGGAAGGATGATAATAGACTTCCATTCACACGAACTTAAGCAGAAAACAATCACTGTCGTTCTACTAACTGATTTCAATGAAAATGAACAACTTTAGGCATCAGATGAATGTGAACCCCACAGCGCAGCAGATATTACACCAGGCCTAAAGGTCATAATTACCCACAAAATTTCAATTAAACAATGCTTGGAGTAGCATATAAAGGCACGTAGAAGAATCAATCAAAGATATACATACAGGTGATAATCTAATACTTAAAAAATGAAAACCCTAGCTGACAGAATTGCCCGTATACGTATTTAGATAGCAGAATTGGAGCCGTCGAGAGAAATAAAAACTGAAAACGTGCGCGCACAAAACAGACACACAGATACAGAGGGAGAGAGAGGACAGAATAGCATAAATAAGAATCGAGATAAAAAAAAATTATAGAAAAAAATTAAAACTGAAAAATCAACAGATATTATGAGCAACAGAAGAAAAGGTTATTAGAAAATTAATAAGGCTAAGATCGAAAACTAAAGCAATATTATATATGACGTTGTAGGAATGATAAAAAGAAGCTGGGAATAAGAGGATACGAACATTTTCGGATGGTTTCGATCTCAGCACCGGAGCGACGGGCGGCGTTGACGGCTTTCTCATCCTTGCGTGCGGCGGCGGTAGGCGCCTTCTTGCGGATCACCACCGGCTCCCAGTCTTGTGCTATTCCTCCACTCATCCTTTTTTTTCTTCTTCTTCTCGGGAAAAAATATCTCTCTTGACCCTTGCTTTTGTTGCGCTTCGTTACTACGCTCTTTAGAAAATATTCTGTCTCTATGCTTGGCCCTTTATATAGAGGGATACTTTAAGGCATGTTTGGTTGCTGGTTAGCATCTTTGCCCGAATTGGTTTCTCTTTATTTATTTTTGTAATTTTATACACCTTCTTCTCTTCTTTTCTTTTTTTGGTTTTTCGAATACACCTTATCTATTTATTTTTTCCAATATACTTTCTCTTCAAAATAGAAGATTCTGTGGAGTTCCTATAATCTATTTTTACATACTCCGTTAACAGAGAGAAGGAAAATTAAATTTATGACATTGTAGTTCAAATTGAGACTTGTTGACTACTTTAGGTTATTCAATTAGGGACTATCGACTAGTATAAATTAAAAGTTTGATTCATCAACTATTGAAGATGTCATACATTTTTCTTTATATATTTGACCCCACCATTGTCATCAATCTTTCATCTTTTTCTTTTCCATTGTATAATAGTGGTGTCCGAGCTAACTTGCTCTCCACAAACACTTGCGCCTATAGATCATTGTTATCACCGCCAATTGGATGAGATAGAGAAACAACTAGGGAGTCATTCCATCAACTATTATGTCTCCTTAGACTAAGTGGTTCACCTAGATTATTGACCAAGTGTTGTTCATCATTCATCGTTCATCGAAGAAAGATTTTACATCTGAACACAAAACTTTATCCTCCCAACTACATGCAACTAAACAAGCAAACTACACGTTAAGACATGACCTAGAACAAGAGATCTCATTTGCATACAGCAACTTGAGACATTAAAATCTTTCCACCTTGCATCCCCTGTCTTCTGGATAGCAACTCATGTCATTTATGAACATCATCATCATCCTTTTGACTCTCTTTTTCTTCATTTGCAACAACTGGACACTCTTTGGAAGGTTCCTGGATAACATTCCACCATAATTGGGTTTGAAAGTAATTATAAGGGATATAATTTGTTACAAGTCCAAAAGAGAAAAGAAAACTAGAGGTTGGGTCAAGATTGAAGTACTAGCAGGATGCAAAAACAAGCAACTCCTAGCAGAAAATTATTTTCTTATTTGGCAGAGACTGAAGAGTAGTACACCAATCAATCCCATGTACATTGTACACAAGTCCTGATGTATGAACTATGAAATATCTACCACGTAAATAACTTATGATGACATTTTTGTTTTCATTCTTTTCAAATTCAATATAGCTTATGAAATTTATGAGAGCTCCTTTGGACAGTGGGTCGGATGGGGTGATGTGACTTATAAAGTGTGCTAGGATGAATTCATTGTTGGAGGACTAGTGGGTGCAACCCATGTAAAAATAAGAAGAATATGCGAATAAGACACAAAACGGCAGTTAGCAAGTTCTGCCAATTCATTCTCCATTAGACCTATCCAAGTCTGAGAACTAACCCTCTTCCTCACAAGCATACTCACAGGTCACCTTCCTCCAATCTTACCCTCTTCATTTGCAAATCTGGTTAGTCTTTTTCTTTTTTAATAGATAAAGGCAAAACTGGTCATTCTTTAACCAAGAATGCCTGGTTAACAAGTTAAAAGATTTCTACAACAGTCCCCTCTCCAGGGATCATTAACTTTTTTCCTTTTTACTTATATCAGGGCTGCACCTATCAAACTCGACACTTCCATTGAACCGTAAAGCATTTTATTTTAGTAATTCACAATCAGATCTAAACTTAATGTTTGTGATTGACTTTTTTCATGTGATGAGAAATCATTTATACGTAAATCTCAAACTTAGAAACATCTTCAAAAATTACCTATCAAAAAAGAGAACTTCTTAAGATATACAACCAGCTATATTCATGTTCAAATGTTTAAGATATACTTGGTTCCTAGAAGAAACACTCACATAGGCAATCCCTCCATCCCAAGTCAAAAAAAAACTAAATTTCAGTGTGGTTTAGGACATTAATTTCTTGATTTTTTTTATTTATTTATTTTTGAAAAAAAAAAGTACTACCAAACTTATCTATACTATTTGACTGGGGTAAGATATTAATTTTGCTTGTATAAAATAAGTAATAGTAGAGGAAATATTAAAGAGTTGAAATTTTGGTTTGACAACCAAAATATCACATCAAGTTTGAATTCAATTAGTTAAATGATTTGAGCTCTTCATTGATAAGGTAAAATAAGCTACTAAAAGATTTGAATTCTTGAAACATATGAAAGTTTCTTAAAAACAATATTACTAATGAAATACCGTCAAACATTTCGACATTCCAAAATAAAACATATAAATTGGAGCAGATAAAGCACTATAAATATTATCCTTATATAATTAAACATACTTAGAAAATAATTGCAAAAATGGTAGTTGTGCTACCTTTTAATATAATAGTGACTTATATCATGGCCAGAGGGAGTAGGCCACAAATTAATCATCTTAGAAACATCAAAATAAACATTGTACAGCAACCTAGTAAGAGATAACCATAGACATTCAATTAAAAAGTAAAAGCAAAGCCTTACCACCCAATTGGATGCAACCTCTTCATTCACTTTCAGTGTTTCGAGACTTAAACAGCTGAGATCTTCCAAGAGTCCATCAGCACCGTCTTTGCTCACAGTATTCCTCTTAAAACAAAACACAAGCCAATCAACTGGGGTGAAATTACAGCTCCGTAATAATCATGGCATAGAAGTAATATAGAGATACCCACCGGAAGAAAAAAAATACAAGAGAAGAGATACAAGTCCAGAAACTTCACCAGACAATCCCTGAAACCCTCCCAGTTCCCTTTTAGTGTTTCTGTAATCCCATTTTAGATATCTTCACGACATCCATTAGCAGTGGCATCAAGTTTATTACACTAAAGATAAAGTAGAGTTACTAACAAGCAAGCAAAATGCAGCCACTGACTCTTACTAGCTGGACATCTCCATGGGAACTAAACGCAAAATAAAGACTCACCAGGCAATTAAAGACACCCTCTGCGCTCTCTTTGGTTGTTTCAGGAATACCTTTGCCGAGATCTCCCAACCTTCTATCAGCAGTGGCTGCTCTTGGAGAATTGTGCTAAAGACAAAATATAAGTCAGCTAACACTTAGCATAATCTTATTCAACTGTCAACTTTACAAATAGCACACTTAAAGCCGCCAAACGAACCTCTAATTCAGTGGAGCCACCACATTTTCCTTGTTGGCTGTCATTTATCAAAGACACTTTCGACAGAGACGCTTCAATACTGCTGACACTTACAGAATTTGTGGTTTTGCATTGAACACTCAAACATTCTTCACCACCATCATCTACATTCCCCTGCAACATGTCAAACTGATAATATATTGGCTTTGCAGTGCAGGTAAAGACTTAACATCCATCTTTTTTCACTCAGTTTGACATAAGCCCTATAGGATAGCTCAAAGCTTCTATAAATGGAACATAAAGGGAGTAGTACCTTCTCAAAAAGAAAGAACCCTCCCCCCCCCCAAAAGAAAAAAAATTTCAAACAATCTCAGCATTTGATATTATGTAACTGCCTATCTACCTATTCGGGCTCGGTTTAAAATCAAATTTGACTCAATCCCAAACTAGTTGAGACTTTGAGTTCACTATATCTATGTCCAATTTCTTCTATTTTTAGGTGGAAAATGGGCTCGTGCCATTACCCTTCTCTACTTAAATACCAGGTTTTGTATGCAGCAGGGTTCTAACCCGTGGCGTGTGCCCAACATAGCCTAACATGCACATCAGGCGCTGTGATCTTACCATTAGACCAAATCCATCTATGTCGAATTGAAACCAATATGAACAGTAAAAAGTTACCTGAGCCTTATCACCTGCAGAAAGTACAATGGAGGGAAGGCGATCAAAGTCCCAACCAAGGATTTCGCAGACGACCTGACAGTAAGCTCGATGAGCCCGTCTCTTCTTGGTCTTAGCAATGGTTATGGCATGCTGAACAAGAGCCCCGCAGTTCTTAAACCTCTTCCACCCTTTCTCACGCACCCCACAACACACGAGACAGCAAAACTCTCCATTCTCACGGCTTCTCTCATAATACTCTCTCAAACCATTATCTCCCTTGAACAATTTCATGAAAAAATCGTAGTATTTAAAACCCTCTTCTTCCTCATCCTCACTGTCGAAATCATCCTCGTCGTCAGTTATATACTCGGGGAAATCATCTTCATCGTCGTCTAGGGTGAGTGTAGACTTCAAATATTCGGAAACAGCGAGTAATGCCTGAAGCTGAGCCTTGTTCGCGGCTTCGTCTTCGGCGGTGGGCAAAGGGGTTTGTAACTTTGATTTTGAACTGTCATTTGGCCAGCTGGAAGGCCAGCCTGACGATTCAGCAGTGGGTTTACAAGGCCACTCAACAACACCGGAGTTTGGAAGTGGGTCGGAATTTTCGAGGTCATCTTGGGTTTTCTTTGCCATTTTGCACAGTGCTTTCTTCTTGAATTGGGTAGTAGACAAGTAGTGGGAGGGCTGAGGGTTGAAGGCTGAAGGGGTGTTGGTCTTGACTCTTGAGGAGTCGTAGGCGCTATATAGAGTGGAAGTAGGCAACTTTTGAATTAAAAGGGGAAATTGTTAATAAAATAGAGAGTTAATACCCTAAAACCAACTTAAACTATACAATTTTTGTCAATTTCATACTTAAACTATTGGGTGTTCCTGGAAACCCCCTAAACTATATCTCCTTTGTAAGTAAACCCCCCCCCCCCCCCAGTCCTAGGCCCTAATGTGTATGATACACGCTCTAATAAAATTATAAAACATGCCAGGTGGCATGCCACATGGATAATTAAACTAATTAAAATCAAGTTAATTAGGTAAAATAATTTTATTATCCCTCAGTCAAAAAATACCTTACTTTACTCATTCCCTTAGTAAATATCTCTCAGTCAAAATAGGTCACGTTTCCTCCCATTAGAAAAACTCTCATCGGACCGTGAGATATCTTCTCCGATCATCTTCCTCCAATTTCTCTCAAAACCAATAGCTGCTACCATAGATTCCTCTTCAAAACTAGTCGTTGCTACTTCGAATTTGGAATAAAGATGATGTTTTGCTGGTGAATAAGAATAAAATTAGGGCTTAGGGTTTTGCTGGTGCAATATCTTTATTTTCTTCGAAGAATCTAAAGATTATGAAAGAACATTGCTTCAATACAGATTTTATTCCTTTTTCCTTATTAACTTTGTTGCGAAATTATGATATGTAGTGCTGCGATTTAGTTCGTAGTACCGAAATTTGGGTATTTTTTGAACTGTTACATCTTCTTGCTTGTCGATGTCTGTTTGTCGAATATGTAGTTGCATGCATGCCGCTTGTTGTTAGTTTAGGATTTTGGATCTTTTTAAATTAGATTAATAAAATATTCCGTTCTTTGGCCTTATTCTTTGCTGTATTTTATTATTATTTTAGGATAATGGCAGTCAATATTTATATTTGAGATTTCATATTGGTGGTATGCTTGTGAATGAGGTAGGGCCGGTTTATGTTGGGGGGGAGACATTGAATATGCATTTAATATGAATACGGACAAACTTTCTATTCCAGAAATTATTGATTATGCTAAAGATTTTGGGTTTACCAATGTAGGAAAAATGTATATTGTATCTTCTAAGGATGGCAGTTTGGTAGAATTGAAAAATGATAGGGATTTGTTGGTACTTGTTGAGTTGTTAAGTAATAAGGATACAATAGACATTTATGTATGCCATAAGGGAGATAATGTGCTCCAGAATAGCCATGTGTCTAGGGGTGTGCATTCGGTTTATCGATTCGATTTTTATCCTTATCGATAATTACTTATCGGTTATCGATTTACATATGCTTATCATTATCGTTTCAATAAGGTTTCGATTTTTTCGATTTCAATTTATCGATTTTTGGGGCTTATCGATTCGATTATCGATAACACCAATAAGCCAAGGGCCGGGCTGCACACAAGACCATCCAACTAGTATTACAAAAAGATAGGCTCCTCAAAAAGAAAAAAAGAAAAAAGATTACACCAGATCTGGTTTGAAAACCCATTCCAAGTCTAATTGACAGATTCTAACAAGTCGAAGTGATTTGACTTGCAAAAACAGTTGGGTTTTTGCTTATAACATGTCCTAAAACCAAGTAACTGGTCAAAATTAGTAACCAAAAGAAAAGGTTAGATGGCTTGTATAGCTCTGTTTTTATTGATTATATGAACAAATTGTTGCTTGAGTTCAAATTATTCCTTAAAATTATTTTGTTTGTACTTGCAGGTTGAAAATTCTACTTTTTTGAGTCGATCATTTCTTCTTTCTTCGGAGTGTTCGTGCTTGAACATATTTATTCATATAGCTACTGAGAATTTGATTCAATCAAATAAAAAATTTCTAGCAGCATCATGGATACAAAAAAGAAGCAGTAGCAAAGGCAGTCGTACCACGCAAGCTTGGTTTTCTGGATTTGTTCTAGCATTTGCTTGGCCAAGCTAAGAGCTATCTTGAAAATCTTTCTCTCAAACTTCGTCAATGGCGAAGAGCGGCACTGGAACTGGAAACTGGAAAATAAAAATAGGGACAAGGTTAGCTGAGTCATATATCTTTTATATATATATTGCGAAGCAGCCAGCGACCAGACCAGCGAATTACTTAATTGATAGGGTAGTAAATAGTAATAGTATTATAAAATAAGGGCATATTTATCTTTTTAATATATCTTATCGATTTATCGATAAACCGATAAACCGAATGGCCAAAATCGAAATCGAATCGATAAACCGATAAGGAAAATTTTCGAAATCGAATCGATAAATCGATAAACCGATAACAAATAATCGATTCGATTTATCGATAAATCGATTCGAATGCACACCCCTACATGTGTCTAGTGTTGTCCTTGAAGAATTTTCCAGTAGGGTTATTGAAAGTTTCAATGCACCTTTAGGCTCCTAAATTGAAAATATTGATTGTAGTGGTTAAATAGAACTTCCTGAACGGTCACATGTTATAGAAAAACTTCCTACAAACTCCTTAGTAGATGAAGATGATAAGATGAAGACTTAGAGGAAGATGACACAGGTAATATTGCAGACACTGATAAATCTAGTAGTTCTTATGATAAAGAGCATGCGGTTGATTATGGTAGTGAAGTGCATGAAGAGTTGAACATAGTTAAAACAGATTTGAAAGTTTATAAAAAGAAGAAAAAAGAGCACCGAGAAAGAATTGTGAGTGTTTTCTTGGACCTGTTGAAATAGATCCAGGTTTTGAAGACATAGATAAAGGGAAGAAAAATATTTCTGGTAAGTTAGTTGGTGATGAGCCTTTTTATGCCAGTTCAGATGCTGATAGTTTTGCGAGTGACAGTGACAATGAGAGTTGTAGTGAATCAGGAAACATAATTGGTAACATGAAAGTAAAAAAAAGAGAACAAGAGGGTAATGTTTGATCCAAAATGGGAAATGGTGGTTTGGCAACTAGTTGGTGCAAGTTATGAAACTAGTTGGAAGATTATGTTTTTTGTAAAAATTTGCTATAATCAATTAATTTAAGTTTTTGTTTTTTAAGAATATCACTGTGGATTATTCTGTCGAATTTTTTTTTATCATGTTTTCCTTTTCTGTTTAATGCACCTTAATGTAAAGCAGTAATGCATCGTATCTTATTAAATTTAATCAAGTCTCCCTTGAAACATATACTAATAATATTTGTAGCATTTCAAACAAAAACAACAACAAAGTTTCCGATTACACTTCATATTCCTAGCATTTGAAACAAAAGTAACTACCAAGTTTTAGATTACAAAATACCTCCTAGGATTTGAACAACAAAAAATACACATTGAAACATATACTAATAATAAGCAGCATCTTCAAAAAAAAATTCTTCTTTAATTCAGCCTCAAGTTCCTTTTTATCCTTCTTTAAGCCAAAAATTATCACCTTCGATTGGCCAGGAAATTCCGGATCATACCACTAGAAAAATCCACAAGCCACACGGTCCTTAGCCTGCAAAATTTTAAAAAAACCATTCAAATAAAAAGCAAAATTTAGCCATATTAAATCTCATAAAATATGATGATTTACAAGATGATTACCCCATAGTACTTGCATCCAAAAAAACGTCTTCACGGATTAGCATTTGTCGTTGATGTTCTCAAAGAAGCAGGTTGCCCACAACTACAAAACACATTAAACCTCATGACTCTTCTAAGATGGATTAAGATAAAGAAAGAGATAAAAGGGGTGAAGAAATGATGAAGAAATGATGAAGAAATGTGAAGAAATGGAGAAGAGGGTGTAATATAAAGAAAAAAGAAATAAAATATAAGTTTTTTTTAAAAAGTTCTAATTAGTCGTTGTAGAAGCTGCAAGGTGGGTCCTATTTCATGCTAATTATCAGTTTTTGTGCAGTTGATATCACACAACATGCCACATAAGCGTCAGGGGGTTTACTTACAAACGGGATATAGTTCAGGGGATTTCAAGGGACACCCAATAGTTTAAGTATGAAATTGAAAAAAATCGTATAGTTTAAGTAAGTTTGAGGGTATTAACTCTAAAATAGACATTGCTTACCGCGATTTATAAAAGTAAAACATGTATTAAAGAATATTGTCGCATATTTTATATTTCGTCTAGTTATATTTTTATTTTTAACTACTTTGTGTGCACCTCCGGTGCCACTAAAGCGGCCGCTTTAGGCCTCACAAAATTAGAGGCCCCCCAAAACTACTCTTTTTATATATAATTTATATATTTATTGTATTTATGAATAAATAGTGACAAGTTTTTTTTTCAACCATCTTTTGCTACCTTATCACCAATTGTTAATAAGATAGTTTTATATTTTTTGTTGTCCTTTCTTGGAGATGGTAAATTCAAATAAAAGTGCAAGGCAACAAAATTTGCAGTTACTTTCTAGTTCTTTTTACTCCAACTAGAATAAATTTTATTTACAACTCCAACTTTGTAGAATATTTTCTTTCAAGATCTATGTAGCACATTTGAAACTAATTAGATCGTAAAAGCTATAGTTAATTTATTTATCATCTTTGTAAATATGAATTTCTACATGATTTTTACTTTGAGAGACAATGCTGTATAGTGAATTATGTTGACGGTCATGTGAAAAAAAATTCAAAACTAGACTTAATAAAATCTTATCAAATGTTAGTAATATTTCAACAAAAACGAAAAGGGTTTGTTACATCATCAAGATGAATTCGCCTCTCAAAAAATAAAAAGAATAAACTTGGAAAAATAATGTTGTATAGCCGCAGTAAAAATAGCAACCGCAGAACGTATAAAATTTGTATATTTTTTGTTATATATACATTTTGTATATTATATAAAAAGTTATACAAATATTATACACTTTTTCGGCTACCAAATGTAAATAGTTTTTGGTGCATGCTAAAAGTGATAATACCCTAATAAACTCCAACAAAAATATCTAAAATTGTTAAACAAGTTTAAGACCGCTTATTATGGCTTGGCTTTAGGCCTCCAATACTATTGAGCCGCCTCTGACCTCCCTTACACGCGCATTCCATATCTTTTTTTACGTAATACATATTAACAAAAATATTTAATGCATACATATTCCAAAATCATTTTATTTAAGTATAATTCTAAACATATATACACCAAAAGATAGCATTCTCGCATAATCTTAGACCATTTATGAGTAAAGTCAATGACATACTCTCTGGCCAACTCTATATTTGTGTATAGGATAAAATCGGTTCACATTAAGTATTAAAATGACAAAGTGACACGTGAAACCGAGGTCAAACAAAAGATGAAGCGAGTGAAAACCAAGACCGAAGACAACAACTTTGGTTGGCATCAGGTAAACCCGGAGGGGGGAGGGGAACATTATCAACGAGGGCAAACAAATACATATTGCAAATTGACATTCAATGAAGAATATTTCTCAATATTAAATACACATCTGTTACATAGATTTTTTTGTATTCATGACCTGTCGTTACATATTCATAAATAGTCTGCATTATTGTCATTTAAGAGGGGCTTGATCCTAGGACTTTGTTCCCTAGGTATAGCTATAAATAGTGATTCAACAACCATTGTAGCACATGAAAATTCTGACAAACTTATGCTACAAATTATTCCAAGCTAAATAATTTTATTTTCTTTCTAAATGTTATTCTTATTGCTACCTACCTTCGGAAGTCTTGCTCTCGGAACCAAGTTGTTTGTTATTTTATCTCGATTTTAACGCTGAATCTTGTGTTTTATTTAATTTATTTATTAATTCATGATTAAACCGATTCACTTGTCTATAAACCATGCTATAAATTCAACTATACCATTTTACAGATAAACAGTTTGGCGCCCACCATGGGGCTTAGACAGCTGCGTAATTGAGTTGATCCTTGCATCTATTACTATTATGTTTGATTCTTTGTTTCTTAACAAAAATCGTGAAAGATGGCATCTAATGATATCAACATCACACACAACGTTGAGGCACAATAAAATCTACCTCAACACGAGAATTCGATCAGCGACACCCATAACGAGGAGGACATAGCACGTCGTTAAATGGCTGGCGGTATCCTCGATATGTATGGGAGGTGACTATTGATGATGTTAAAGAGACGCACATTGCAAAAACTGTAAGGATATTGAGAGAACAACAAAAGGCCAAAATGGGTCTTCGCTGTCGACAAGACCAGTCCATGATAAAATTAAGGCAAACATTGTTGGGTGCTTCTAACAACGCAAATGGAAGAGGTCCAGTTCCTCCCGGTGCTCCAACGAATCAAATAGTGCAAAGGGTTAGTAACAACACCTCGAGGGGTGAGGTTGGCTTCAACAGGGCCGGGGGATTAGTAGCGGATCTCGTAACAACAACAATAATGACCCATTCAAAATCGAGCTCATGCAGCTCATGAAAGAAAGAAATTCCCGAATGGATCAAATTCTGGGAACACCATCGGTTCTGAAGAGCCTGGACTCAAATAAATACACCATGTTGCCATTCAATCTGAGCGCGGCAGCCGAGTTAATTCTGATATCCCAGATGTATCAAAATATGATGAAAGGAAATGACTTTTGATATAAATTATGGAAATTAAGGGTAAAATTGGGGAAACTAGGGCTGAGAAACCTAGACCTTTGATTGAGGATTTGAAGGACCATTCGAGGTCGGATTTTAGAAATTTTGATATGTATAAACTCATGAGAGATAAGAAATCTATTGATGTAAAAATTATCGAATTTTGATACGTGGTCCCGGGGGTCGGGTTTTGGTAATTTTGGGATTTGTGTCGTATATTGATATTTTCGCTTGGGCTTCATTCCCTTAGCATATTTTGATGTTGCGATTATGATTTTGGATAGATTAGACGTGAGAGGAGGCCGGTTCAAGGGGCAATGGCATCGCGAACTAGATAATTGACTGGATTGAGGTGAATAATAATTGTAAACGATGTTATAAGGGTTTGAAACCCCGGATTGCACATCATTGTG
Source organism: Nicotiana benthamiana (assembly GCA_034376525.1). Taxonomy (NCBI): domain Eukaryota; kingdom Viridiplantae; phylum Streptophyta; class Magnoliopsida; order Solanales; family Solanaceae; genus Nicotiana; species Nicotiana benthamiana. Next base: position 26,002,300 of record CM067337.1, read on the forward strand.
CCATATTGAGGTGACACACATGCTTGATGATGAGCGTGGGGTCATGAACTATTGGGAATTGTGACTTAGTCTGTCTCGAATGACTATTTTCTCGTGTATTTGACTTAAATCTATTTGCTATCAACATTATTTGGGCTGAACACCATATTTGGACCTTGTGCCAACTACTTGAACCCTTCAGGGATTTTTATTGATATTTCCTTGATGTTTTGACTTATTACTTGAACGTAGTCATGTTTTTGTCCCATTATTTTAATACTCATCCATGTCTACTATTTTTTAATACTTAAATGATCTTCTAAATGATAATTTGGTCGAGAATCATACTGTACTACTGCCGAGTGGCTTGTGGTGATTTTTGATTGAGTAAGGCTGAGGGCCTATGTTGTGAGGAAACACTAATCATTTTTATAAGGCCGAGGGGCTAAGATATGTACGCCATGATGTGGCTTGTTGATACAATACCGAGAGTCTAGTGATGATGCCACGAGATGGATTGATATTGAGCTTGGCCCGTAAGGGTCCCCTCTAGGAGTCTGCACACCCCTAGTGAGAGCAGGTACCTATGTGATGTGAGATGTAGTCCGAGGGGTGGATTTTTTGATATTGTGATTGAGGAGCAAACCTTTATGTGTTTATCTTTCTTATCTGCTTGTCATTATATGTTTAATTATTGAAAAGGCTTTTCGTGAAATTTACGTTGAACAAAATGACTTTCTCATATTTTAACTAAGTTATTGTTTTTTACTTGTTTTACTGCTTTATCATAGCCTGTAATATGTCTTACGTGTTTCCTGCTTTCAGCCTTTATATATAATTATTACTCACTGAGTTGGAGTGCTCCCTTTACTCCCTGCATTCTGTGTACAGATTTAGGCGCATCTGGTCCTGCTCCTGAGTGTTGATATTTCCAGCTCAGGCAGATCCGACAAATCTTTACGTAGCTGTTGGCGTTCGCATCCCGAAGCTTCTTATTTATCTTATTTCTCCTTATTCTAAGTTTTTGTATTAAACTCTGTAGATTTCTTCGAGTATTCTGTATTTTTTAGATGTTCATGACTAGTAACACCCTGGTGGTATCTGGTTGTGTTGGGTTGTATTCTGCAAATTATGCTATTGTCTGCTTAAACATTGGATTATTTTATCATGCTTTAGACTTGAATCTTATTGTTAATTGTTTAAAACTTAAATGGGAAGTGTTGGTTGGTCTTGTCTTCACGAGAGACATCATCACGACCTGGTCCGGGACTCCGGGTATAGGGTCGTGACAAGTTGGTATTAGAGCCTAGGTTACATAGGTCTTACAAGTCATGAGTATGTTTAGTAGAGTCTCGCGGATTGGTACTAAGACGTCTGTATTTACCCTCGAGAGGCTGCAAAACTTTTAGGAAAAACTTCATATTCTTTAAATTCTTGTCATGCGAATTTGTTGATCAAAGTAATAAACTTCTGTTATTTTATTCTCTCACAAATGGTGAGGACACGCGCTACCGGTCATGATGGATGACCACCAGTACCACCAGCTGTGGCCACTAGAGGTCGAGGACGTGATCATGGTCGCATTAGGGGCATTGGTGTGGCCCACACAGCAGCTAGGCCAGCACCTGCAGATCCACCACCCGCCCTAGTTTAGGATCAGGTCCCAGTTGTGGACGCTCTAACAGCACCAGCTTAGGCACCAGCTATGCCCATTGTAATTCCGGGTCATCAGGAGACCTTGGCTCAGATTCTATCAGTTTGTACTGGCCTAGCTCGGGCGGTCTTAGCTACTACAGCCGCAGCTACTTTTCAGGACAGGGAGGCAATCAAACTCCGGCGGCTCGCACACCTGAGCAGGTCATGTAGGGACTTCAGACACCGGAGGCCCATCCAACCCAGCCGGTAGCAACTGCTCAGGAATATGTAGTTCCTGCCATGCCAGAGGACGAGCACCGTAGGTTGGAGAGGTTTGGTTTACTTCAGCATCCGACATTCAGTGGTGAAGAGGGCAAGGATGCCCAGGTTTTCTTAGATAAGTGTTATAGGATGCTTCGTATAGCAGGTATTCTGGAGACTAGTAGGGTCGCTTTCATTACTTATTAGTTTTCTAGAGCATCCTACACTTGGTGGGAGGATTTTGAGAGGCGTAGGCCTATTGGAGCAATACCCCTTATTTGGTAGCGGTTCTCCGTTCTCTTCTTGGAGAAGTATGTGCCCCAGTCTCGTAGAGAGGATCTGTGCAGGCAGTTTGAGTGGTTACGTCTGGGAGAGATGACCATGTTGCAGTATGAGCTGACGTTCTTAGGGTTAGCTCGTCATGCCATTTGGTTGGTTCCAACATATAGAGAGAGGATTTGGAGGTTTGTTGATGGCCTCACTTATCAACTTTATATTCTCATGACGAGGGAGAGGGTGACTGGTGCTACTTTCGAGGAGGTTGTGGATATTGCCCATGAGATTGAGTCTGTTCTTTGCTAGGAGAGAGAGGAGAGGGAGGCCAAGAGGCCTCGGGGATCTGGTAGTTACAGTGGTACTCCTTCAAGAGGTTAGTTTCAACACGGCAGAGGCCATCTATTTAGGCCTGCTTAGCCAGCTCGGCCAGGTTATCGTGCGGCATCGTGGGGTCATGGTTCTCAAAATTCTCATCAGGGCCAGTCATCACTTAATGACTTTCCAGCTCAGAGTTCGTCCAGTGCTCCATCAGTTCAAGACTTCAGGGGCTCTTCCATGCCAGGTGCATCTGCTAGTTATTCTGGTGCTAGGGGTTCCCTTCAGTCCCTTTCTCCTGCGCTTGGGAGTCGTTTTGAGTGTGGAGAGATGGGTCATATGTGGAGGCAGTGACCTCGTTGTCTTGTGAGTTCATATCAGCAGAGGGGTCAGTCATCGGCTTCAGTGCCCGTTACTTCATCACCACCTGCCCAACCAGCTAGGGCTGGAGGTTAGTTAGCTAGAGGTCGTCCCAGAGGGGGAGGTCGATCAAGTGGTGGTCAGGCCCGTTTCTATGCACTTCCAGCTAGACCCAATGTTATTGTTTCCAATGTTGTTGTCACATGTATTATTTTAGTCTACCACAGAAATGCCTTTGTATTATTTGATCCCAGCTTCACCTTTTCTTATGTGTCATCATACTTTGCTCGTTATTTGGGTACCGTAAGTCACTTGCTTCACCTGTGCATGTATCCCCCCTCGACGGGCAATACTGTTATTGTAGACCGTGTGTACTGATCGTGTGTGGTGATAATTGGGGTTCTAGAGACCCATGTGGATCTTTTATTGTTGTGTATGGTGCATTTCGATGTCATTTTGGGCATGGATTGGTTATCTCCATTTCGTGCTATTCTGGACTATCATGCCAAGACAATCACATCGGCTATATCGGGTGCGCCACAGATTGAGTGGCAAGGTACGACTTATATGTTCCTAGTAGAGTGATCTCATTCTTGAAGGCCCGTATGGTTGGGAACGGTTGCCTTTCATATCTAGCCTTTGTGAGGGATGTCGGTGTTGAGAATCCCAATACTGATTCTGTTCCAGTTGTGAGGGATGTTCCCGATGTTTCTTGCAGACATTCCAAGCATGCCACCATACATGGATATTGATTTTGGTATTGACTTGGTGCCAGGCACTCGGTCCATTTCTATATCGTTGTATCGTATAGCACCAGCGAAGTTGAAGGATTTAAAGGAGCACCAGTAGGGACTCCTTGATAAGGGGTTCATTCGGCCTAATGTGTCACCTTGGGGTGCGCTGGTTCTATTTGTGATGAATTTCACACCTTCTTTTTCCTTTCCCCGAAAGGGGCATAATGTAGTTTTCCCAATTAAAGGACAACCGAAATGAGATTCATTTATTAAGAGATTCAGATTCGCAACTTGGGAGATTTATGGTGTCCCAAGTCACAGGTTGAATTCCCGTATCGAGGAAAGAGTTGGCTCTGTTATACAGTCTGCGAACACAGAAATTCGGGTAAGGAATTCTGTTAACCCAGTAGAAAGTGTTAGGCACTTCCGAGTTCCGTGGTTCTAGCACAGTCGCTTTGATCATACTTGGCTTCACTGAATTGTCTAATTACTAATTTTAGAACATATGTGCATTTACTTTTTACCACTTTAAAATTAAGAAAAGTATCTTGAAACGGGTTACGCGTACATGTACCCATTTATTTGGTGCGTCAAAAATCATGTCACGTGAACGTGTCCACAGTTAATAATGCTTTATTTATTATATTAAAAAAAGTTTGGACGAAGTTGCACGAACGTATACTCCAATTTTGTTTAGAGATCGTAGTCATGTCGACGAATGTGTCTACAACCACGCTAATATTTTACAAGTGAACCCCATAGCCATTACACTTTCTCAAACTTTCGCGGATCCAAGCTAATGAATGGTAAGAGCAGACTGTTCATTTTAGCAGCAATATTGATGGTGATGAACAATTGGATTTGTGTAATGCTACCCATCTTTATCTTTTCCTTTAAAGGCAGTGAAACCATTCTAACACAACAACCTCTAATCCTTAGGGAGTTAACTGTATTGTATGTGTGAGCACGTGATTTTTGTCATATACATAAATTATTTCCATAAAAATCAAACAAATATTTTTTCTTTATTTTTACGATTTTTGTGCATTTTTTGTGTCATTATTTGATAATTGGTGCATATTAATTTATAAAAAATACAAAAAAAATATGAATTTTGCATTTAGGATCTAATTTCATTCTTAATTTTAATTAGGGATTAATTTGTTTTTAAGAAAATCACAAAAAATTGTTCACTTTTGCATTTTAATTATTTAATTGTGAAATTATCGCGAAATAGTTATTAAATACATTTTTAGGCATTAATTAGTTTTAGTTTAATGGTCAATTTAATTTTGCATCTTGATAAGAATTAAAAAAAATTATAATTACAAAATGAAAAAACAAAAGGAAATAAAAAGAGAAAAAAGGAAAATAAATAAAATAAAAGAGTCTTGGTGAGGTGCCTTATTTGGGCCAATTTTCATGAAAATCTCGGCCCAAAATCCCCAAAAATTGATCCAGTCCGCTCAGGCCCAAATCAACCCCACCCGGTCTCAAGCTCTGAACTAAAGCGACGCCGTGTGGTGTCACACGATCTTAGCCATTGATTGTATGAATCCAACGGCCAGGAACTGCCTATGATGTTCGATATATAACTGTCCTAAAGACCCCCCGACCCCAGTTCCCGTCTCTCTCACACCCATATCCTCTCAAAACCCTGATCCCCGCCGCCGCCATTTCCACCGCTTGGAAGCCCAGCGGCGCGCCTCCGCTCACCCCCAAATTCACACCATAGCTCCCCCTCCTCTCCCTCATCACGAATCCTCGCCCACTTTCCCTCGAATCATCACCAAAATCCTCGAATCTTTATTCGAAAAATCCGGCCAAAATGTTAAAACGTCCAAATGAACTCAAATTTGTACCGTGTACTCCCCACCCCTTCCTCATCACTAATCACCAACCATAAATCTTCGAATGTCACGGGTCAGGTTCAAAATTCAAATCTATGGTTCGTGTGTGCCGGGTTATCAAGGAGTTCTGAAAGTTGATTGAACCCAGGTCAATATTATACGTTTGTTTCTTATAAAATAAATGTATAATATTAACCTGAGTTTAATTTTGAAGGATTGTCTCATGAAGTTCGAATTTCAGTGAGTTTCTTCCCTTCCTTATCTTTTTAATTTGATTATTTTGTTGGGGCCAATTATCAGTACTTCATTCCAGTGGGGGATTAAATGGCTAGGTCGATCTTCTTTTCTTTGTTTAATGTTGATTTGATATTGGTTAGCTTAAATGATCAAATAATACCCGTAATTTAATTTGGTTTTATTTTCCTTATACTCTCGATGAAGCTTTTAATTTCCATTTATTCCTATATGCCTGATAAAGTTCTTTAGCATCAAGATTAATTGTTGTTAATCCATAAAATTTAGGATTTTGTTATGAAATCTCCTATTTAAGGTGAATGTCTATAATTAGAGAGATTCTAGAGTTCTATTCTTGGTAGATAAATCATCCCCCTCCCTATAAATAAAGGGGTCTTCTACCATTGTAAATCACTCCTAACATTCTCTAAGTATCAATAAGAAGAACTCTCTCTACTCTTCTCTCTATTTGCTCTTGTTCTTGAGTTATTGTTCTTGTCTTTTATATTATTTCATAACACGTTATCAGCACGAGACTCTACTGTCTCAAGAAGCTCTTTAAGAAGATTAAGCCGCCGTCAATTTCTCCGCATCGGAGCCGCCGTCGTCTGCATCAGTGGAGAAAAGGAAGAAAACATTGAAAATATAATTGGTATACCTTAAAGGTAAGTAATTTACTTTTCCCTTTCAAATTCTTGAAATTCTACGATTTGATTGAATATACAAACAAAGTTTGATTATAACTCTAATGGAGTTTGTAAGAAATTATAACCACATGAAGTGGTTAAATCTCTATGTCCTGCCATGATTAAATTCATGTATGATTGTGGGCAAATAATTGAAAATCCGTCCCATTGAATTTGCTCCATTCCCTTTAGAGAATGTGGAAGCAGTATATGATAAGTCTGAAAGAAGACTAAAATATTACCATGAAGGTATCAATGAATGTGGACGTGGCAAAGAATTCTTCCAATTGAATTTGCTCCATTCCCTTTAGAGAATGTGGTAGCAGTATGTGATAAGTCTGAAAGAAGACTAATTACCGTAAAGGTATCAATGGATGTGGACATGGCAATAGACGAAGTTATAATCGTCATTATTGTGGTAATGAGAACAATAAGGATTCTCAAAATAATCTTTCACTTTATGAAAGTAATATTTGACATGAGATTGTGTAAAGCACATGATTATGATCCATTCCCTGAAGTGAATGTGATAATTGTAATAGAGCCCGTAAGTAAGAACACGCTCTTGATGTAATTTTGGTTTATGTCTGACATTATGAAAAGAAAGTTCGTTGCCCTTGAAATTTCGGGCAAGAACTATATGATATGGGTGTTGGATACTTAAATCCATTTTGGATGCTATGGGTCTTGGAGACGCCATTAAAGACAGAAATAATGCATCCACCCAAAACCATGCTAAGGCCTTGATTTTCTTGCGCCATCACCTTGATGAAGGTTTGAAACTATGCTAAGGCCTTGGTTTTCTTGCGCCATCACCTTGATGAAGGTTTGAAGATTGAATATCTCACCGTCAAGGATCCACCTATCTTGTGGAATGGCTTAAAGAAGAGATATGACAACCTGAAGTTGGTCACTCTGCCACAAGCACGATACGATAAGAATCCAAAAGCAAATAGTTTATAAACTATATATTATCGTTGCGGTGGAAACGGGCACTGGTCAAAGGCTTGCCGTATACCATGACATTTGGTTGACCTTTATCAAGCATCTCGAAAGAGTAAACGCCCTGAAACGAATTTTGTCTCTGACGACAACTTTGACATCACCCACTTGGATGTGGCAGACTTCTTTGAGCAACCCGAGGGGTAGATAGACCACCTAATCGGTGATGGATCCGTGATGAAAGAAGATGGAGCTATTTGATTTTATTTTACTTGTTTGTATTAGTGAATGAATAAACTAATAGCCATTAGTATTAGCTCGTATTAGTTAGTTCATGATATAATGTTAGTATTAGTTCTTTAGAATGTATCAATATGCTCAAATATCAATAATATTTTTACTTTCCAGTAGAGGTAATCGACTAACCTGAAAAACTAGTCGGTTATCTCATATTTCGCATAAAAACTGCAAAACAATCGATTGTCAATGATCAACAATCGATTGTCTTTAAAATAGTGTGATCTGGAATTTTACAAAAACAGTCAACAATCGATTGTCAATGATCAACAATCGATTGTCTTTAAGACAGTGTAATCTGGAATTTTTCAAAAATCATCCACAATCGATTGTCTTTGTCTAACAATCGATTGTCGTTAGACAGTGTAATCTGGAATTTTTCAAAAATCATCCACAATCGATTGTCTATGTCTAACAATCGATTGTCGTTATACAGTGAGGTCTGGAATTTTTCAAAAATAACCAACAATCGATTGTCTATGTCTAATCGATTGTCTTAAGACAGTGTGATCTGAAGTTTTTCAAAAATAGCAAATAATCGATTGTCTATGTTTAACAATCGATTGTCAATGTTCAACAATCGATTGTGTGTGTTTAATAATCGATTGTTTTATGAAAACGTTTAAACTGAAATTTTCAAACTGCATAGTAATCGATTATGGAAAACATATAATCGACTATCTGATTTTGTTAGTCAACTGTTAGCAGCAGATTTTGAAAATATTATGTGACACAAACGAATTGAAGTTGTTTATTCTCATGTTCGTATATTTTCTTTTATATGTCAAACCATGGGAAGTAAATTGATTGAAGGCTCCGGAAGAGCAACCGTAACTCTGCCCAAAGGCATGACGTTTATCTTAGAGAATGCAATATTCTCCTCCAAGTCTAAGAAGAACTCGTTGAGTTTTAAAGATATCATATTGAGACAATAGATGAAAATAATCTTGAATTCTTCATGAAAACGAGGCTGCCCATTTCGGTTTGGGTTCACGCCATTTTGCATGCAGCAATGCTAGTTCGTCGGCTGCCCATTTCGGTTTGGGTTCATGCCATTTTGCATGCAGCATTTTAGTTTGTCGGCTGCCCACTTCGGTTTGGGGTCACGCCATTTTGCATACAGCAATGCTAGTTCGTCTCTGACTGACGAATTGACACAAATATTCCCCGTTGCAATTGGTTTTGGGTCATGGACCCAATATATCCCATTTAAGAATTTTTGGATGCGCAGTATATGTGCCTTTAGCACCGCCATCCCGCACCAAAATGGGTCTGCAAAGAAGGTTAGGAATATATGTTGGGTTTGAATCGCCCTCCATCATTCGCTACCTCGAAACATTGTCAGGTGACTTGTTTACTGCACGATTTGCAGACTGTCGATTTGATGAGACACTTTTCCCAAAATTAGGGGGAGAAGTTGGTGAAACCAAACGGGAAATTTTGTGGAAAAATGCATCATTATCTCATCTTGATCCACATGCCTCTATTTGTGAAAGAGGCACAAAAGATTATCCATTTGCAAAGAATAGCAAAATCAAATGCCTGACGCATTTATAGATTTGAAAAGGATAACAAAATCACATATCCTCGAAGTGAATGTGACAACATCTGATACATATTCATTATTGGAAGAATATGAACATGAAATTGGTATTAAATATACCACACTCACCCCTAGAAGGAGGTTTGAGATGATATATGGCATGAATGATCGTTGGTCACGTACCTATTGTACGCCAAAGTATTTTGGAAATATGACTATTAAAGGACAACGATAATGCAAGAAACATATCTTGTATATAAGTTTGACATGACCATAATGGTATAACTTTCTCTTTAAGAAAGATATTCACCACATGGATGTTGATGAATCTGTGGTAGTACAAAATTAATTGAGAGCTCTAGAAGAGCCAATTATTACTATGTTGGAGAAACACAATTGAGTATTGTGCTGTAGTAAGTCTCAAAGAAACTTATTCAGTTTCCAAAGTACACGCGAAAGCGATTGATTATATTGAGACTATAAATAAAGGAAGGCTTTGATATCTCCTATTACTACAACTTGTAGCGGGGTAATTTGTATATGAAAAGCTACCCGCTTTGTTCTCCAGTTTGTACTACACAAACGAAAGAATGCCACAATAAAGTGGATATCTATTGGTATAAAAACCCATGTCATAATAAACCTGAAGTTTATTGATAAGTGCACATGTCATGGTGTAAATTTGAAGTTTACCAATATTGATAATTTATTCAGTTGGCATTCGTGTTAGCCATCTCATTTTAAAGTATGATGTGCAAATTCACACAGGTGAATATCAAAGAACTAGAAAGTTCTTTACGAATTCTCTTGTATCACTTGTTCTCATTAATGAACTGACCAACTAAAGAGTTCGGGTTGAAGCCCATAAATTCTGGGAATATCAAAGGTGAATATGGGCCCATTCACCTGCCATGTATACCACATATGATGCATCTATGATATGGTTACATGCGCAATTGTTATTAACCCGCAGCCTGGCCGGTGCTTGCGGGGTATATTGCTCAGTAATCTAACTTCGAGCATAATTTCCAGATTTTCTACTCAAGATAGTTCATCTTGATAAGTTGGTTTATGTCAAAGTTGGTTTAGCAAGATAATTATTGAGTGCTTCCACTTAATAGCTAAACTGTTTCTTATGAGAACAAAGTTATATATCAGTTTGATATACGTTGTATACGAGAGTATATTATATTATACACAAGTGGTTCAAGGTCAGGAACCAAATAATTTCATCTTATTATTAATGTGCCGTGTATATTGACATGATAATGCACAAAGATGATTTCCCAAAGTTGAGGAAACAAGTTAGCTTTACTAACATGAGGGGGAGACATGATAAACGCTTGAGAAAAGGTTACATGGGATGAATTATCATTTGTATATGTATATCCTCGAATATCATGATATGAACCTGAAGTTCATAAAAGGGATAATTCAATTGCAACATATTGCAAAGCATGCTATACGCATTTGCTGACCCAAAGAAAGTAACTAAATGGAAGAGATACAATTCAAGAAGAATTGATTCCATATGAAAGACATGTAGTTTTGAACCTATAGTTCAAATGCTTGAAAGTATAAAGTCAAAGGTATGTATAGTCAGTTTTCGATATCTTATTTGTCTAGCATGACATGGAAAACTTGATATGCATCTAAAGTCTATTATATGGCTTATATGACTTAACTTGAAAGATTTAAGTTGCTTGAAGCATATGCAATTCTTGGTCCTGAAGTACCACATCCTTAGTACAATTTGTGTACATATGTATCTTGCTATAACTATAAGCATGATGGCATTGAGAATGCATCTATGGAGATATTGAAGAGTCATTCCACGACATTATATGAAGATGTTCATATCTATCAAGAATGATGATTTCAAGGTACGGAATATTTATTCAAGTCAATATGGTTGATTTGTCAAATGTCTACCAAAGATCGTTTTGAAGATGATGCACAAGATTGGAATGCAAATGCTCAAGGATATAAATTGATGTACTCATTAGGGGGAGTTAATGCGCGTTTCACTCTTTTTCCCTTACAAGGTTTTTGTCCCACTGGGTTTTCCTTGCAAGGTTTTTAACGAGGCAACCAATAGGCGCATATTCAAACATGTGTACTCTTTTTCCTTTCTTTAATTTTTCCCATTGGGTTTTGGTTTTAAGGTTTTAACGAGGCACATTGTTGAATAGACATTCAAGGGGGAGTGTTATGAAATCTCCTATTTAAGGTGAATGTCTATAATTAGAGAGATTCTAGAGTTCTATTCTTGGTAGATAAATCATCCCCCTCCCTATAAATAAAGGGGTCTTCTACCATTGTAAATCACTCCTAACATTCTCTAAGTATCAATAAGAAGAACTCTCTCTACTCTTCTCTCTATTTGCTCTTGTTCTTGAGTTATTGTTCTTGTCTTTTATATTATTTCATAACAGATTTGTTCTTGTTGAATTTTTTTGTTTGGTTTTTCTGTAAATAATTTAAGTCAATTTCACTTGACGAGTTGATTTGTTAGTGGGCAATTCAATTAAGTTAATTGATTTTTAATTATTACAAAGTTTAATGAGGTGGTTTGGATATAGCTGTTTAATTTATTTATTTAGTTAACCTTAGTTAATTTCTAACATGGGTTAAAGGGTTTGGGTTCAGTTAATTGAGGTCTGTAATTTTCAGACTGTTTAAAGGGTAATTTGGGGATGAAAAAGGGTAGTATTTTGAAAATTGGTAATTCTAGAACAAGAAAATGGTAGCTTAGTAATTGTACAGCTAAAAGAGCATCCTAGAAGCTCCTAGAATAGGGCTTTAGTGCACATTTCTGAAAAACCTTAGGAAATAACTTGAGGAACAAGTTAGAAATTAAGGTTAAAAGCTGCAAATAACTAGGGACTAATGGTGCAAATAGAAAATCTGATTGTTGCCCTTGTTTGTCTATATAAAAAGGGCATTTTATGCCTTGGGGAGGGGGTCTTGAATTTTTTTTAGCTCAAAAATTCCACAAAAATCTGCTAGTCTTTTCATTTTTAGCTTTCAAAATTAGCTTCAGCATTCAAATACCCAATAAATACAAAATAATATATATACAAAAATAGAAAAAATCATGGAGTTCTACTGTTTCATTGAGGTTTCAGTCAAATGTTGAGTTATAGCTTCCAAAATTCTGCCTTATAGCTTGGTTTCTAAAGGTGTGGGTCTGTTTCAAGTTGGTTGGGTTTCACTCCATCTCGGATTCGTAGTTTTGTGTGGATTTTAAAATTTTTTGGACTGTCACTCCAAGTTTTCTGGGTTGAAATAGCTGTTAATATTTACTCTGTGAATTGCTTGAGCTGCTGTTGATTTTTTTCCTCTTGTTGAAAACTATTTCCAGGTACACTTCGAGACTGATTTGATGCAGCATCTCCTATTTGAAAGTGAAATGAAAAATGAAGATTTGTCTCTAATGTATTTTTGTCATTTTAATAGTTTTATTTTTTACATTAGATGGTTCTATGTGATTTTAAATTGTCTGAACACTGCAATTTAAATGTAAATAGACTGGATTGGAAATTATTGAAATGATGATTGTTAATTAGTTTTAGTTTTAGTTTTGAAAATGGGGTTTGAAGACCCCAAACTCTATGCATAGTAACAACTGGACAATGGTGACTTTGTAGGTTGTTAGTAGAACTTTGAATTGCATCTTGGCTTAAGGTGACTGTTTAGGTATATTGTGCCTATGTATTTATTCTTCCTTGATGTTCAATGATTTATGTTTAAAAACAAATAAAGAGTGGCGAATGGATTCGAAGTCATGTTTGTTTCAACCTTTTTCTCATTTGTTTCATCGTTAGCATGCAATTTAGACATCAGATAACCTTAGTTAATTGATGTAGTTGGTTTTGAAATTTTTCTTTAAATCCACCAGTGTTTGAATGTGTTTTGGTACAAGTGAAATAAGTAATCAGATTTGTTAATTCATATAACCTGTTTAGTGGAATTTCGAGAGGCAGTCAGTGTTGCCCTTTGCTGGGAATCGATCCCACGCCAGCTCCGTTGGAGACTTGGACGCCCAGATTGGGCCCTAAGCCAATCCATTAGTTTGCAACATTGGGGATTCAATGCCTCCCCACTACCGTTCCTCTTTTCTTGTGGAAAACTGGGCTAGCCCTTTGGGCCCAGCTTAGTGTCTTTCAACTGGTTAAAAGTTATTTGGAATTCGGGTCCCGGCTAAGTAGCGGGTTTAAATTAAAAGATTCATCCTTTTGTTTAGACCCGGACTTGAACCCAAGGCCCGGATTTTGAATATAATCAATTAGCATCTTTCCTTTCCTTATTAGAAATAAAAACAAAATTAGAAAATATAGTCACTTTTAGGTTTATTCTTTAAAATAAAAATGAGACGAGCCTCGCCAACAAAAATACAAATTGTGGGGCCCTCAATAAAGGTTTAAAATATTTTAGAAAAGCGGAAAGCCGTTTAGTGAATTTCACGGCTCTCCCAAAAGACAACAACACACTAGACTCTTTTAGACGCATATTTAATAATTTTACCTTCCTAAATATGAGTGGGCATTTTATGCGGCCCAAATCCAAATCCTAAAACGTTGAATAGAGTGTGCCTAGGATTGCGGGTTCATTTAATGCGGCGTCAATCCGAAAACACACTTTAAACGACATTCACTCTCTTAAAATAAATACTTATTAAATAAAAGCGGTTAAAGATAAAATTGGCACATATGCATTTCGTGTATTAAAATCAGATTTTAGCGATTCATAATAATTTGTGTGACCTTACTAGAACCACGGGATCCGAGGGTGTCTAACACCTTCCCTTGGGTCAACAGAATTCCTTATTCAGAATTTCTGGTTCGCAGACTCCAATTGGAAAGTCGAACATTTTCCTCGGATTGGGATTCCATACCTTAAACTCAATAAAGACTAAACATTAACGATAAAGAATGGAATCTGTAGAACAAGTTTATTGAATCGGATCCTTTGAACAAACAAATACACCTCACGTCTTCAATAGAAATAATAATATGAACCATGTTCTTATGCCTTTTCATTCAACAAGTGAACTTAGTTTAAAATTGGTCTATGCAATTTAGTTTAAGCTTGGTCGTGTAAGATATGTGGACTTATATCTACATACATATGAACAATATATGAATAAATTATATGTTATGTGCTATCTTTTGGTTTGGCCTAATTTTGTGGTCTTATGGACATTATGTTAAGGGGGCCAATGTATTGTCATATAAAGTGTAGGACTAATGTGTAGATACCCAAAAGGGTAACCTTAGTTAATGATGAGCTAACTAAGGTTACATATATGTAACCATGGTTACATGCTTGTGACTCTTGAGTTATGTAACTCTTGTGACTCTTGGGTTATGTAACTCTTTTGTTATAAAATGGGGGTTATGGTTCCCACATTATTGCAAGACATAATCTCTTCTTCCTCCCATTGAATCAAGAGAAACTCCATTGTCGTCTTGCAAATTCTTGTGGAAAACCATTCCCATATTTGGTCTTGTGTGATATTCTTGTGGAAAGCCATACACTAACTTTGGTTATTGTGATATTATTGTTGTTGTGAAATCCATATTTCAAGAAGGATCAAGAAGACAATCTTGAAGGAAGGACTAAGGAACTTGCTAAGGCACACTTCAAACAATCATCAAAGCAGGTTCAAGGATTTCACATATGGATTCAAGTAAGCTTCCGCTCATGTAGTTGTTGTTCCAAATTGTTCAATATGAAGGTTATTGTATTTTAGTCGGAATCATTATTCTAACAATTGGTATCAGAGCCACCTTCATATTTGGATAATTTGGATGTTCATAAGATTCATGTTATATAAAGTTCATGTTCAAGTTAAGTTAGAATTTTGTTTATGAAATTCTAGTGCCATGAAATAGCATGATTTTATGAATGTTATGTTTTTGATGAACTTTGATGTTTTAATATCATGTTATCATTACTTGAATTGAAACATTTAATTTTGCATGATTTTGGTTGATGAGAAACATGTTTTCTTGTTTAAGTTTCTTGTTGAAGACCATATTAAGTTGTTGAAACGTTTTTTTAACCTTTACTGACGACAAAAGTCGCCACTAATACATTTAGCGGCGACTTCTATGGTTTTAGTGGCAGCAACAGTCGCCACAAAAGGTTCTGCCAATAAAGACAGAAACTTTTTTAACCTTCAGTGACGGCAATAGTCGCCACAAAAGGTTCTGCCAATAAAGACAGAAACTTTTTTAACCTTCAGTGACGGCAACAGTCGCCACAAAAGGTTCTGCCAAAACAAAAAAAAATATTTTGTTTTGATTGTTTAATAAGGACATAATTAAGAAACATTTTTTTTAATTAATAAAACGTTTTAAGTCTTTTAAGTTTCAGATTTTAATTGAATATTTATAATATGTCAAGTAATATTAGGTATTTAAAATTATTAATGTATTATACATTAATATTTAAGTTTTGAATATTAATTGTTTTTTAGTCCATCAATTTTCAGATTTTGGAATTGTCCAACTAAGTCTAATAACAATTAATATTCAGTTGTTGCATGTCAAAACATGTAACATACTAAGTTAAGATTCATAATATGGCTTAAGGAACTAAAGTTTTTAGCATCTAATATTTTAAATTAGTCAATTGAAGCATTATGTTGCCAAAGTAACCTCTATTGTGTAGATTGATTGATCTTGAAATATAAGATGATTGTGGATGTTAGTCTTCCATTCGTTTAACACCGGCCTAAAGGAAGGTTGTTATTTGGAAGGAATTCGAACATGTTTGTGGTGATAAATATGAGACAATTATTTGGTCTTCCATGTGAATATTAAGTCGGCCCAAAGGAAGGCTTGATATTTGACAGGAGTTTATTGTCTATATTTGATCACCACACCAAGAGTACCACTTACAAGTTGATTTTCTGTCCAAAGACTAAAATCAATGTTGTGCTAGGTATCTTGTAATGGGATTTGCCTATTTTGAATCTATAAAGTAAAGTTAAAGTTCAAGTAGTTGTAAGCATGTGTTAAGTCATCCTTTTGTTCTATTTTCAGTTAATTCTTCTGCTGCTTCGATATCTGCCAACATCAATAGCATCCCTGTGCTTAACGGCACAAACTTTAAGGAATGGAAAGAGAACATAATGATCATTCTCGGTTGCATGGATCTTGACCTTGCTCTTCGGATTGAGCAACCTGCTTCTCTTGAGGATACATCCTCTCCTGATGAAAGGAGGGAGATGGAGAAGTGGGAACGCTCGAATCGCATGAGTCTAATGATCATGAAGCGTGCAATTCCAGAATCATTCAGGGGCACTATGAATGATGAAGCTAATGCCAAAGTTTTCCTTGAAAACCTTGAAAAGCGTTTTATGCAAAACGAAAAGGCGGAAACAAGTACACTATTGAGTAAACTTGTTTCCATGAGGTATAAGGGCAAGGGAAATATTAGGTAGTACATTTTGGAAATGTCTCATCTTGCTTCGAAACTTAAGTCACTCAAGCTAGTATTACCTGAGGAATTGCTTGTGTACTTTGTTTTGATATCTCTTCCTGCACACTTTAATCAGTTTAAGGTCAGTTATAACTGCCTGAAGGAGAAATGGACTCTAAATGAGCTCATTTCACATTGTGTGCAAGAAGAGGAAAGGATAAAGCTGGATAAGGCTGAAAGTGCTCATTTGGCATCCTCTTCTAAGGAAACTAAGAAGAGGAAAGGTAAGGAAGTTGCGGTTGCAAGGCCCAAGATTAAGCAACATAAGGAACCTAAGGTTGAAATTACTGAATTAGGTTGCTTTTTCTGTAAGGGAACTAATCATGTGAAGAAAGATTGTACCAAGTACCATGCCTGGCGTGCAAAAAAAGGTACATTTCTTTCTCTTGTTTGTTCTGAAGTTAATTTAATTTCGGTACCTAAGGATACTTGGTGGGTAGATTCTGCTGCTACTACTCACATAAGTATATCTATGCAGGGTTGCCTGAACTGCCGAAAATCAAATGATGGTGAAAGATACATCTATGTGGGTGACGACAAGAAGGTGCCAGTTGAGGCTATTGGCAAATTTAGGCTGTTGTTTAAGACCGGTTTTCATTTAGATTTGGATGAGACTTTTGTTGTACCGTCTTTTAGACGGAATTTAATTTCTGTTCCCAAATTGGACATATCCGGTTATACATGTTCTTTTGGTGATAATAAAGTTAGTCTCTTTCAAAATTCAAATCTTATTGGTACTGGTCTTTTATCAACATTTGATAGCCTATATTTGGTTGTTACAATAACCTCAAATAATGAAACCTTGCATACAAGTTTAAGTGGTACCAAAAGAAAATTAACTAATGAGAATTCTATATCACTCTGGCATAAACGTTTGGGTCATATATCCATTCAAAGAATTCAGAAACTTGTGTCAGATGGAATTCTTGATTCTCTTGATTCCTCAAATTCGGATATTTGTGTTGAGTGTATCAAGGGAAAACAAACAAACAAGACGAGATTAGGTGCTAAGAGAGCTTCGGACATCTTAGAATTGATACATATGGATATTTGTGGGCCATTTCCTACTCCTTGTAGGAATGGTCAACAATACTTTATTACATTCATAGACGATTACTCTAGTTATGGGTACCTATATCTTATTCATGAAAAGTCCCAATCCATAGACGTGTTCAAATCATTTAAGGCTGAAGTTGAAAATCAACTAAGCAAAAGAATTAAATCCGCTAGATCTGACCGTGGTGGTGAATACTATGGTCGATATGATGGTTCAGGTGAACAACGTTCTGGGCCATTTGCTAAATTCCTAGATGAGTGTGGGATCGTCCCTCACTATACTATGTCAAGCAGTCCTACGATGAATGGTGTAGCTGAGAGACGAAATCGGACCCTTAAGGATATGGTAAGAAGTATGCTTTGTCGTACTACTTTGCCAGACTCACTCTGGGGTGAAGCATTAAAAACCGCAGCTTATATTCTTAATAGAGTTCCAACTAAAGCTACAATCAAAACCCCATATGAACTTTGGACTGGGCATAAACCCAGTATTAGGCATTTACACATTTGGGGTTGTCCAGCTGAGGCAAGGCCTTATAGGCCGAATGAAAGGAAACTGGATGCTAAGACGGTTAGTAGCTATTTTGTTGGATACTCTGAAAGATCAAGGGGTTTTAAGTTTTATGATCCCACTTCTAGAACTATTTTTGAGACGGGTAATGCTAGGTTCTTTGAGGATATTGAGTTTGGGGGGTGGGGAGATAAAGTTGTTAGAGATTTTGTCTTTGAGGAAGAACATGTGTCTTTCCCTCAAGTAGTTGATCTTGGTCAGGGAGTTCTCATTCCTGACACGGCTCATACAACTCCAGTTCAAGACAATCTCGAAAATCTCCCCAATCAGGATCCTGTAATTACTAATGAAAATCAAACTCAACAACCTCAAGAAACTGAAGTGCCATTAAGGAGATCCACTAGAGAGAGGAGAAATGCAATTCCGGATGATTATGTTGTATTTCTCCAAGAACAAGAAAGTGATATTGGACTTGAGGAAGATGATCCAATCAACTTCCGTCAAGTCATTAAGGGTTCTAACTCTCAAAAGTGGATTGATGCCATGAATGATGAGATGAAGTCTATGAGCGATAATGACGTTTGGGAGCTTGTTACATTGCCCGAAGGTATTAAACCTATTGGTTGTAAATGGATTTTTAAAACCAAAAGGGATTCAGAGGGAAATGTTATTAAGTACAAAGCTCGTCTTGTCGCAAAAGGCTACACTCAGAAGGAAGGCATTGATTATAAAGAGACTTTCTCTCTAGTTTCATCGAGAGACTCTTTCAGGACTATAATGGCATTAGTAGCACATTTTGATCTTGAGCTTCATCAGATGGATGTTAACACAGCGTTTCTCAATGGTGACATTGAGGAAACAATTTATATGGTGCAACCTGAAAACTTTGTTTCGGATGAATCAGATAAAAAGGTTTGCAAATTAAAGAAATCCATCTATGGGCTCAAGCAAGCTTCTCGTCAATGGTATTATAAGTTTCATGCAGTCATTACATCTTTTGGTTTTGAACCGAATATTGCTGATGACTGTATATACCATAAGTTCAGTGGGAGTAAGTATATTTTTCTGGTTTTATATGTCGATGACATACCGCTTTCCTGTAATGATATAGCATTATTACATGAAACTAAGAAATTTCTTTCAAAGAAATTTGAAATGAAAGATTTTGGTGAAGCTTCTTTTGTATTAGGAATTCAGATACAACGAGATCGCTCCAAAGGTGTTCTCGGTCTGTCACAAAAGGGCTATATCGATAAGGTTCTTAAAAGATTTGGCATGCAAGATTGTAAAGCAGGCAACACCCCTGTTGCTAAGGGAGACAAGTTTAGTCTCAAATAGTGCCCAAATAATAATTGAGAAATTTCGGAAATGCAGAAGACGCCTTATGCTTCGGCTGTAGGTAGTCTGATGTATGCTCAGCTATGTACACGACCTGATATAGCATACATTGTTGGGATGTTAGGCAGATTATCTAAGCAATCCGGGAATGGACCATTGGAAGGCAGCCAAACGGGTCATGAGGTACTTACAGAGAACAAAGGATTACATGCTTACATACCGGAAATCGGACCAGCTTGAGATCATTGGGTATACCGATTCCGATTTTGCTGGATGTCAGGATAGTTTGAAGTCCACTTCAGGCTATATTTACATGCTTGCGGGCGGTGCTATCTCTTGGAGAAGCATCAAGCAAACTCTTACAGCCACTTCCACCATGGAAGCGGAGTTTATGGCATGTTATGAAGCATCCAATGAGGCATTATGGCTACGGAATTTTGTTGGTGGACTGCGAATTGTTGATAGCATCAAAAGGCCACTTAGGCTATTATGCAATAACAGATCGGCAGTCTTTTATGCTAATAACAACAGTAGTTTGCGTCAAATTTCGGGTTGTTAAAGAAAGAGTACAAAATGGACAATTGTGCATTGAGTACATTAGTACAAACTCCATGCTTGCGGATCCGCTCACTAAGGGATTGACACCAAAAGTATTTCATGAGCATATTGCTTGTATGGGTGTCAAATCAGATAAGGATTATGTATTTTAGTGGGAGATTGTATTGTACATTTATGTATTGTCCATTATATTCAGAAATTCAGTAATTCAGTTATATCTGCGCAGATATTCAGTTTTAAAGTTTTTTTGTACTCTTACAGTTTATGATTGATCTCAATAAAGAGAACCAGTTGGAAATAGACATTCTATTGACCACACTTTATGTTATTTCCATGCTACATACCTACACTTGATCCATGTCGTTGGTTATATTGATAGACGTGATCTATGTTGGTTCTAGTTAGGAATGAGTAACGAAGAGCACTTAGTTCCTATGTTGGTATGATTGATGGACCGGATTGTTCATGACAATTTTATTGTGATAGCAATTTTGAGCTCCTAAGGTTATTTGTAACATATAATGCTAAGGTTTGTACATATGTATGTGTATCTCGTCCAAGTGGGATATTGTAAGATATGTGGACTTATATCTACATACATATGAACAATATATGGATAAATTATATGTTATGTGCTATCTTTTGGTTTGGCCTAATTTTGTGGTCTTATGGACATTATGTTAAGGGGGCCAATGTATTGTCATATAAAGTGTAGGACTAATGTGTAGATACCCAAAAGGGTAACCTTAGTTAATGATGGGCTAACTAAGGTTACATATATGTAACCATGGTTACATGATTGTGACTCTTGAGTTATGTAACTCTTGTGACTCTTGGGTTATGTGACTCTTTTGTTATAAAGTAGGGGTTATGGTTCCCACATTATTGCAAGACATAATCTCTTCTTCCTCCCATTGAATCAAGAGAAACTCCATTGTTGTCTTGCAAATTCTTGTGGAAAACCATTCCCATATTTGGTCTTGTGTGATATTCTTGTGGAAAGCCATACACCAACTTTGGTTATTGTGATATTATTGTTGTTGTGAAATCCATACTTCAAGAAGGATCAAGACAATCTTGAAGGAAGGACTAAGGAACTTGCTAAGGCACACTTCAAACAATCATCAAAGGAGGTTCAAGGATTTCCACATATGCATTCAAGTAAGCTTCCGCTCATGTAGTTGTTGTTCCAAATTGTTCAATATGAAGGTTTTTGTATTTTATTCGGAATCATTATTCTAACAGGTCGCACCAGTAAACCTTCATTTTAATACGACGAAGTTGGAATAAGCAATTCGAACCAAAATAACGAGGAAAAACAAAGCAAGCCTATATCCCAACCTTTAACACCATGTATTTCACACAAATCTTCATTCAAAAAGAAGAGAGACAGATTCGACAAACTTCCAATATATACTAGTTCAACTACTGTAACACAATTCTACAAAGATCGAGTAAAGCAAGATTTGGAATATAATTAGAACGAAAATTCCTTAAATTAACAGATCGGTTAAGAATGAACATGCGAATTGTAGAATCAAATTTCTTTGAAAGCTTTTAACATGTACATGGACTCTCCAAACAGAAAACCAAACAGAGCAATAAAACAAACTCAAATCAATCAGGAACCTCGACCAGAAAACTTCAGCGGCGCTGGAAACTCGAACCAACAACGGATCAAGAATTATGCCAACGAAAACCTCAACTGATAGCCTCACGAACTCGCCCATTCTTTTTCCGGGTCAGAAGGAGCGGCCATTAGAATCTGGTTCGGAAAATCTCGAACGTCTCCGGCCCTCAACCCCGAACAACTCACCAGATGGACTTCGAAAATGGACTCTACGAATATGAAACTGAAAATCGAAATTCAAACAGAAGAGAAGTAGCAGAAACTCCTCTTTTTTTTTAAATTAAAAGTCAGGTTGTCCACCTCTCACTCTGTTTTTACTTCTGTTGGTGTGTATGTTGTTTAACCAAAAAACTGAATAATTGGTTAAAGTCAGAAATAAAGAGAAATTCGGGTTACTGATAATCAGGAGACGAAAACAATAGAAGACTTTTGAGAATAATAAGAAAGCAATAGGTAATTTTGTGTTTCAGTGTAATCTCAATAATTTTCGTGTATACAGATGTTGAGTCCTTCTCCTTTTATAGTTGATTCTAGGAGAATATGTAATGCCTTTGTCTTAATGAGACAATTATAAGCAATAAATGATATTAAAAGAGACGTTACACAATCATTCTCATTTAATTCAAATTCTCTAACGTATTTGATATTTAATGTTGTATTTGGACTCTTTTACGTCATCAGATTCATATCTCCAACTTCCTCCGATATTCGGGTCTTTAAATGACCCAAATAGGTACGAGAGTCGTGCCATTTGAGTAACGTCTCGTGCCTATGTTGCTTTCTTCTCGTCGAATCTGTTGTCGCCCGTGCCTCTTTGTTATTTATTGTGTTTTCACCTTTTGACCAGTCCACGTATCATGACACGTCATATTCAATATATAGATCCAGTTTTTTTCCCAATACATATAGTCTCTCCACTTTTCATTTATTTATCAATTAAATATTTGGGAAGTGGATCTTCAAAAAGAGGAATTTTGCCGTAATCAATGTTATGACAGTATCGACGCTTTAGTTGTCTTTTCTATTTAATGCCCTACACACGTGTCACCTTCTGATTGGCTCTGTAATTCTGCAGCCTTTTTTCAAGGCTTCTCCATCCCCTCTATTTACAAAGTGATAATTGTCTTTATTATAGGCTTTCCATCATTACACTTCTTTGTTTGACGATTGCTATTATATACATATTTAACATTTTTTCCTTTGTCTTCTTCTTCATAAACCCTTAACAGATACTATACTCTTTACTTTTGTTCTTCTCACCTTTAGTTCATCCTTTCTCTGCAATGTCATCTTCAACCCCAAACCCTAAGAGAGTTCCAATTCTTGATAGTTTCCCCAATGCCCCTGTAAGATATAGAAGGGTAAAGGAGGTACGCTTCGTAGCCTAGGATCTGTTCATGGTGGTTCCTCTGGTTCTATCACTCCTTCATTTAGTTCTGGCACTATTTCTACAGGTTCTACCACTAAGAAATCCTCTTCTAAAGATAAATAACCTTCTGAGCCTCTTCAAGAACCTTTAGTTGAGGAAATAGTACCAAATGACTCATATTTTGAGAATGATAGAAAATCTCTCCATGAACAAGTAGTTAATTTAGAGAAAGCTGACACTTTTACTTCCCTAATTGATGAACCTTTGATTCATATTGTTCGAAAAGATTGCTGCTGGAAAAATGATCTTCGTATGATGATCCCTAATCCAAACCAGAGAGTTTCTTCTTTTAGGATTGGATTTTCTTTTGTTTACACTTATCCCTTCACTTTGGGATTTACTCCTGCTATCGACCCGATTATATTTGATTTTTGTCATTTTTTCAAAATTTATTTAGCACAAGTTGGCCCTCTTGTATGAAGAGCAGTGGCTTGTCTAGGTATTTATCCGTCAAAGCCAATGTTAGCTTTACCTTTCCCCATCTTATTCATCTCTACCATCCCAAACTATTCTGCCATGGGGTTTTTACTTTAACTGCAAGAAGTAAAAGGGTCTTGGTAAGCCCTGAAGATGAAAAGGATCGTGGGTGGTACACTCGTTATGTTATTGTACGCACAATGGATTTGGTGGGTGAAACAAATATCCCCTTCCCTGAGAAGGGGAACTTTGCACATAAGTTTTTATTAACTTATCGTACCTATCTTTAAGAATTTCGATTTATTTTCTAATTTCGTCTCTTTTTGATTTTTTGTAGCAACTATGGGAGATGTGGAATCCGTTCCTAATTTCTGTGGTTGGGTAGATTCAATCTTGAAAGCCGTGCCTATGGAGGCGAGAACATGGAAATCCATTTCTCTTTTACATGGTTGGAAAGTAAAAACTCACGGTATGCATTTATTTATGCTTTTTTGTATGTTAAGTCCTTTCTTGTTTCTAACTTTTTATCCTTCTTTTTGTCAGGATTTGCTATCCGAGGAATGTCATCTGGAGTAGCTACTGCCCTTCGAGCCTCCTCTAGAAGTTTGGCTATGAGGAGGATTACACTGGAAATTCCTGCTAATAACAATCTTTTAAGGAAGTCTGGTGGAGCTGATGCCTGGCTTGGGCCTTTGATTGGAGATATTGAGAAGAAGATGATGAACCATAGCTGCTTAACTTTGATGAATGACATTGTTCATTTACTTTGAAGGTATTTTTCCTTTACTTACTTGTAAGTTTATTTTCTATCTCTAGATATTTACTTTTATGCTTTACCGCTGTAGGATAACATTATTGGCACTGAATTGATGGGAAGGATCTCCACTTTCGAAAAGAAGGCTCGTGAATCTGAAAAGTCTATTTATGAGGCTGAGAGAATAGCCAAGGAAGCCCAACTAGAAGCAGCTAATTGGAAGGAGCAATTTGAAAATGCTCAGGAACCATAGAAGAATTGCAAGAGAGTAGAAATCACCTGGAACAACAAAAGCGAGAACTGACCTTTGAATTAGCAGTTGCCAAAGCTTCTTCAAGTCAATTTTAAAAAGATAAGGAGCGCCTTGAATATTGCTTTTCAGAACAGTTATCAAAGTCAAGTGAAGAAATCATAGAACTTAAGGCACTTTTAGATAAGAAAGAAGAATATGCAGGATAATTAGTGCAAAACTAGACTCAAGTTCAAGCTGATTTAAGGATCCCCTTTGACAAAGTACATGCCTTAGAGAGTTCCCATGCCTCCCTTGAAGCTTCCCTTGATTCCTATTTAGCAGAACATCAAGTGTTAAAGAATGATCTTGCTATGTGGAAAAGGGAGTACGAACTTTTTGAGAAAAAGTTTGATTTAGTGGTGAGTTGGGCTTTCTTGAACTCTCGTCGTGATGCTTTAATGGAGGCCAATCAAGAAAACTTTGACTTAAACTTAGAGTTGGCTAAAGTTTTAGAAACCAATGAAAGAACCCAACAATCACTTGACTTTCCTTCTCTGGAAATTGCCCATGGCTAAGGAACCTTTAAATGGCGAAACCATTACTGCGGCATTGAAGTTGAAAATGTTGCAATTCCAGCTCCCGAGGGTGAAACTTCTATGACTTAGTCTATGAAAGCTGAAACATCCGTGACTCTTGCTCCCCTCGTTGAACCTAACACTCAAGCCCAGTTAAAACCGCTCATGTTGCTGCTTCTTCAGGAGTTGCCACCGTGCCTGTGGCTGTTTCTGAAAGTGAGATTCATATTGCCACTTCTGATGTTCCAACCCATTCTGTGACCAGTTAAATTTCCAAAGTTCTTTTTTCTTTCATCGTTGAATGATGGTTTTATCCCTTAGTTAGTTTTTTAGGGATTTTTTGGTGAAAGTCCCCAGTTATTATAATGGGGTATTTGTATATACTTTTTTGTTGACTAAGTTTCTACTTAGTCTTTTTAAATTATGTCAAGAAGTTTATTAGTACTTCAATGTGTTCTATTCTTGCCTTTTCCTTATATATTTAGGACTTATAGAATAGTTTAGCATTTTTATTCTTTGAAAATGTTTTATGATTCTTCTCGCGACTTATTAACATGAGGTTTATCGACACTTAATGAAGAAGACATCTCAACTTATAACAATGTTACAATACGATGAAAAAATAGGAACACACATGTTTTGTTTGAAACAACTTTGATAAGTTTTTATTCATGAACTTGGACAAGCTTTTGAATATTACATGTATTGAAATACATCTATAACTTTCTCGTAACTGTTTTTCTTGTAACAGATTTTTACAAAATAAATAAAATTCAAACAAGGTTTTTCCTTATAACCCGTTTCAGTACATAGTCATGACTCTGTCTTGATGTATTAGGAAGAGTTTAAGAGGTGACTCTGTTGTTCTCATGGGAAAGAATACTATGATAAATATCTTGTATCTTAATTTGCTTTGATGGGAAAGAACACAATGATGAATGTTGAGGTACCGTAACTTCCGCTCGACACTTGTCTCTTTGTGGCTTGAGTTTTTCGATTTTTGTTTGATTTATGTATTTGTTTTTTCTGCATGTATCGATGTACAATATGTAGTCCCCCAAGTTGAGAGGTGAAGCATGAAGCCTCGAGCAGTTGCTTGTTTCTCTCAACTTGGCCCTTTTCCTGAAAACAGAAAAACATACAAGACCTAGAGATGCGATTAGAGATGAAGACTGCCAAACCCGTGTGCACTTCCATCTGATTAATTGTAACCCTGGGCTGGGAATTTTAGAATATTCTATTTTGCCGTGCAGGTCGTGATCATTATTTGCCACAGTGTGACGACCCCAACCCGGTATTGATGGCGCCCGGCACACTACTAGGCAAGCCCGACCATGTGTAACAGTTACTCCAATGATGTAAATAGGTAAAGATAAAGCCATTTAAATCAAAGTTTGAAATACTGATAATAATGCGAAAAATCTAACCAAATACCAATCCAGCCAAACTAGGACCTGGTGTCATGAACATGAGCCTTTAGAATATAGAGTAATATCCTACTACAAAGTCTGTCTAAAACTGATATAATGCGGAAATAAAGGATAGGGATAGAGGGAAGAATCATCGGCTGTGACGCCCTGCAGCTACCTCAAATACTCCCGAAGATATGAACTCTGGATCAGCTGGATCTACTCAGCCTGAGACTGCCCTGGATCTGCACACAAGGTGCATGGAGTAAAATGAGTACTCAGACCCAGTGAGTAATAAACATAACTACAGTCTGAAAGTAAGAAAACACAGGAAATGCACAAAATACTCTATATCTAGCAGTTCATATCCAAAACAGTGGAAAAAGTAAACAACAAATATTACAGTCAAGAAATAATGCATAAAAGAATGCAACACATATAATGGTCCACACTAGTACCCGCTGCAGCGTGCATTCCGCTCCACTTATTCAACATCGACGACGCTCACTGGGGTGTATACAGACTCCGGAGGGGCTCCTACAGCCCAAGCACAATATTAGCCAGGTATTTGCATAAAACAGGCTCTCGGCCTCAATATCAATATACATAATCGCTACTGCGTGTAGCCCGATCCATATCAAGGAAACATCCTCACTACCGGGTCCCCGACCCATCTCAATCAAATAAGTCCACAGCCAATCGGGCGTGACATAATATAGGAATCTCAGCCCTCATATCCTTTTTCATTTAATAGTCATGTATAAAATACAGTTATTATATTGCTTTTAAAAGTTGAAAATATGACTGAGTGTATATGTGATGCACACAAGTGAGGAAAAACACATAAGGATCCCCTAAGGATTCTACAGGTCGGCACGAGGTCCCAAACACGATAATAAGCCCAATTCACAATAATAAAGTATGCGTTTCAATCGCCAATATAGTAGAAATTAACACTCGAGATGGACTCAGCCTCAAATCCCCAACAGTATACGACCCCACACTCATCGTGGAATGCATGCCATGCCTCAATATAGCATTACAATGTAAAATTCTAGGGTTTCGAACCCTCACAATAGAAGTTACATCAATTACTCACCTCTAGCCGGTCGAAAACTAGCTAGCAATACCCTTGCCTCTCGAATCGACCTCCTCGCGCCTCGAATCTAGCCAAAACTATAACGAATACATTACAATGGGCTAAGGGAATATAACCCAATCGAAAAGACTCAAAAAATATCGAAAACCACAAAATTTGCAAAACATGAGCCCCCAGCCCACTTCTCGAAAGTTAGAAATTTTTACGCCAATATATCCCTTATCTCGCCACGAGTCTATACATGTAAAATTTATCAAAATCGGAGTCCAAATGCTCCCTCAAAAATCCAATTTTTCATTCAAAAACTCAAGCCCTAGTTCTTCCCTTTTTACTCAAATTCTATGAATTTAGATGTTGAAGCCACAATTAGATGATGTTTCTAGGCCATAGAACTTTCCTCCAATCGATTCCCTGTCAAAAACCTCTAAATTCCTCGTCAAAATCTCCCAAGGTTGCTTCACAATGGTGGAAAGTAGACACAAGTCGCGGATGAAATGATATTAAAACCTTCTGTCTGCCAGATTTTCCTATATGCGATTGCAGCCCCAGGCTTCCGATCGCAGAGCACAAATTCTCCACCTCCAGATTTCCTCTTATTAGATCGCACTAAAACCCATGCGATCACATAGAACAACTTACTGCCAGGGACCCCATGCCTAAATACACTACGCGATCGCACCCACTCTCATGCGAACGCACAACCCAAAATTTCGAACCTATGTGATCGCATAGCCCCTAATACAACCGCATAGCACAACACAGGGCCCCTCTCCAAACCTCCTATGCGATCGTAATGAACCATATGTGATCGCATAGGGCAATACCTCTGCAACACTTTAGCAGTTTTTCTGCAACTCCCAAAGGCCAAGTTTGGTCAGATTGACCATTCGAAACCACCCCCGAGGCCCCCGGGACCTCTACCAAAAGTGCCAACCAATCCTAAAACATAACACAAACATGTTCCAATCATAAAAACACATCCAACAACACAAGAATCATCAAATTATAATGGATTCAAGCCTAAGTTAAACTAAAACTTCCGAAACTTGCATACGATCAAAAACCCGACCTAAACACCTCCGAATGAACTGAAATTTTACAAGCACATCCAAAATCACCTAACGAAGCTATTGCAACTCTCGAAATTCCATTCCAACCCTCGGATCAAAATCTCACCTATCGACCGGATATCGCCAAAATGCTAACTTAGCCAATTCAAGCCTAATTCTATATCGAGTCTCCAAAATTACTTCTGATTGCTCTCCTAAGCCTTAAATCATCTCCCAAAACTAACTGAATCATCAAAAATCCATTGCGAGCCCCTAAATCACAAGTCAACATCCAATTGACTTTTCCAAATCAACCCTTCCTTAAAGAGACTAATTGTTTCATTCCAACCAAACTCTATCCGAATTACTTCAAATTCACCAAACACATACAATGAAACATGTAGAAGTATTTAACGGGGAAAACGGGACGGAAATACATCAGACGACGGGTCGGGTCGTCACATCCTCCCTAACTAAAACAAATGCTCGTCCTCGGACGGGTCAAGAAACATACCTGAAGTCTCAAATAGGTGCGGGTATCTGCTCCGCATCTCCTGCTCGGTCTCCCAAGTGGCCTCCTCCACGGGCCGACCTCTCCACTATATCTTCACTGAAGCTATATCCTTTGATCTCAATATTTGAACCTGTCGACCCAAACTAGCCACTGGCTTCACATCATAAGTCAAATCCTCATCCAGCTGAACTGTGCTGTAGTCCAAGACATGAGACGGGTCCCCAACATACTTCCAGAGTATGGAAACATGGAATACCGGATGAACGCCCGACAAACTAGGTGGCAAAGCAAGCATATAAGCCACCTTCCCAACCTTCCTAAGCACCTCAAAAGGTCCAATGAACCGCGGACTCAGCTTCAATTTCTTTTCAAACCTCATCACACCCTTCATGGGTGAAACCTTCAGCAAGACCTTCTCACCCACCGAGTAAGATACATCTCGAACCTTCCGGTCCATATAACTCTTCTGACGCGACTGAGCTGTACGAAGTCTCTCATGAATCACCTGCACCTTTTCTATGGCATCCTGGACCAAATCTGTCCCCAATAACCTAGCCTCACCGGGCTCAAGCCAACCGATCAGAGATCTACACCATCTCCCATATAAGGCCTCATACGGAGCCATCTGAATGCTCGACTGATAGCTGTTGTTGTAGGTAAACTCTGCAAGAGGTAGAAACTCATCCCAATAGCCTTCAAAATCAATCACACAGGCATGCAACATATCCTCCAATATCTGAATAGTACGCTCGGACTGTCCGTTCGTTTGAGGATGAAATGCTGAACTCAGCTCCACATGAGTACCCAAATCGTGCTGAAAAGTCCTCCAAAACTTAGAAGTGAACTGAATGCCTCTATCCAATATAATAGAAACTAGAACACCATGCAATCGGAAAATCTCACGAATAAGGATCCCTGCCAGCCGCTCCGAAGAATATGTGGTACACACTGGAATGAAATGCGCGGACTTGGCAGCCGATCCACAATGACCCAAATAGAATCGAACTTCTTTAGAGTCCGAAGAAGACCACTCACAAAATCTATAGTAACTCTCTCCCATTTACACTCAAGAATAACCATCTGCTGAAGAAAACCGCTCGGTCTTTGATGCTCATATTTTACCTGCTGACAATTGAGACACCGAGCCACGAATCCCACAATGTCTTTCTTCATTCTCCTCCGCCAGTAATGCTATCTCAAGTCCTGGTACATCTTCCCGGCACCCGGATGGATGGAATTCCACGAGCTGTGGGCCTCCTCGAATATTAAATCTCTAAGCCCATCCACATTTTGCACACAAATACGGCCCTGCATCCTCAACACACCATCATCACCTATAGTCACATCTCTAGCATCCTCGTGCTGAACTCTGTCCTTGAGGATAAGAAAATGTGGATCATTATACTGGCGCTCTTTGATGCAATCATACAAGGAAGAACCAGAAACCACGCTCGCCAACACGCAGCTAGGCTCCCAAATATCTAACCGCACCATCTGATTGGCCAAAGTCTGACATAAACTACAAGTGGTCTCTCCCCAACTGGAATATATGCCAAACTCCCTATTCTATCTGCCTTTCGGCTGAAAGCATTGGTCACTACATTGGCCTTTCCCGGATGATACAAAATGGTAATATCATAATCCTTAAGTAACTCAAGCCACTGGCGCTGCCTCAAATTAAGATCTTTCTGCTTGAATAAATGCTGAAGACTGTGATGATCGTTGAACACCTCACAAGATACTCCATATAGATAGTGCCTCCAAATATTTAAGTCATAACTATAGCAGCCAACTCTAAGTCATGAACAAGGTAGTTCTTCTCGT
Source organism: Nicotiana benthamiana (assembly GCA_034376525.1). NCBI lineage: Eukaryota > Viridiplantae > Streptophyta > Magnoliopsida > Solanales > Solanaceae > Nicotiana > Nicotiana benthamiana. The sequence goes on from CM067337.1 coordinate 26,033,298, forward strand.
GGGGTTTCAACTGCCGAAAGCATATGCAGTCACTCTACCCTCTTGCATCAATACACACCCAATACCGACTTTTGAAGCATCGCAATAAATGGTGTAAGAACCTAAAGCTGATGGAAAGACCAATACTGGAGCTGTGGTCAAAGCTGTCTTGAGCTTCTGAAAGCTCTCCTCGCACTCATCCGACCATACAAACGGAGCACCCTTTTACGTAAACTTGGTCAAGGACGAGGCAATAGATGAGAAACCCTGGACGAAACGACGATAATAACCTGCCAAATCGAGGAAGCTACGAATCTCTATGGCCGAGAATGGTCTAGACCAACTCTGAACCGCCTCAATCTTCTTTGGATAAACCTGAATACCATCACTGGAAACCACGTGTCCCAAGAAGGCCACAAAACTAAGCAAGAACTCACACTTGGAGAACTTGACATACAACTTCTCCTCCCTCAATCTCTGCAATACCACTCACAAATGCTCTGCGTGCTCCTCGTGACTACGCGAGTATACCAAGATATCATCAATAAATACAACAACAAACGAATCCAGAATACAGCCGAAATACACTGTTCATCAGATCCATGAACGCTGCTAGGGTATTGGTCAGCCCAAAAGACATAACCAAAAACTCGTAGTGACCATATATAGTCCTGAAGGCAGTCTTAGGAATATCTGACTCCTTTATCTTCAAATGGTGATAACCCAAAGGACGATCAATCTTAGAAAACACCCTTGCTCCCTGAAGTTGGTCGAATAAATCATCGATGCGAGGACTTGTTTTTCACGGTAACTTTGTTCAACTGCCAGTAGTCAATGCACATTCTCATTGTGCCATCTTTCTTCTTCACAAATAACACAGGTGCACCCCACGGTGACATGCTCGGCTGAATAAACCCTTTTTTAGGGGTTCCTAAAGCTGATCCTTCTATTTTTTCAACTCTGCTGGTGCCATACGATAAGGCAGAATAGAAATGGGCTTGGTGGCCGGCACCAGGTCAATACCAAAATCAATGTCCCTGTCCGGGGAATACCCGGCAGATATGTAGGAAATACATCAGGGGAGTCCCTCACAACGGGTACAGAATCAATACTGGGAGCCTCAACTCCAACATCACGCACGAAGGCCAAATATGATCAACAACCCTTCCCAACCATGCGCTGGGCATTCAAGAAAGATATAACCCTGCTTGGGACATAATCAGTCATACCATACCACTCGATCCTCGGAACACCCGGCATAGCCAAGTTGACTATCTTTGCATGACAGTCTAGAATAGCATGACATGGAGATAGCCAGCCCATGCCCAGAATAACATCAAAGTATACAATGCTCTAAAGCAATAAATAACCTCGGGTCTCCAAACCCCCAACAGTAACAAGACAGGACCAATACACATGGTCCATAACAATAGTATCACCCACCGGGGTAGATACGTGCACAGGTAAAGCAAGACACCCTCGGGTCATACCCAAATGATGAGAAAAATATAAAGACACATAGGAATAGGTAGAACCGGGATCAAATAAAACAGAGGCATCTCTGTGGCAGACTGGAATAATACCTATGATAACAACATCGGATTCAAGGGCATCTGTCCTAACCGGAATAGCATAAAATCTATCCTAGATGCCGCTGCCTGATCGGTCTTCGCCCCTAGGGCGACCCTTAGCTGCCTGGCCTCCGCCCCTCTCTGACTGGGCTGGTGCTGAAGAAACCATTACATAAGACGAGGGTTGATCCCTCTGCTGAGACTAGCTACTACAACGTCGAGGACGCTACCTCCTCATTTTGCCATACTCTCCACACTCGAAGCAAATACCAAATGCTGGAGAAGGGGACTGATGGGAACCCTTCTGCGCCGAAATGACCAACCGATGCGCCCTGCACAGAAGAACCTTGAGCTGAATGGGCATGTGAAGAGCTATGAGCTGGGAGGGCACTAAGTGAAGACTGGCCCTACTGGAACCCCTGATGTACACACCCTGAAGACGCCCCACGATACTCAGGACGAGCTAACTGATGAGGCCTGAAAGAACAACCTCTGCTCTGCTGAACCTGGCCCCTAGACGGAGCACCTCTGAAGCTACCTGATCCTCGAGGCCTTTTGGCCTCCCTCTTCTCTCTCTCCTGACGTCGAGCTGTCTCATATAACGAGCAATATCCGCAGCATCCTCAAAGGTATGACTTAGAATCCTCTCTCGAGTCATCAGTATACAGAGTGATAGATAAGTCCGTCCACAAACCTCTTAATCCTCTCCCGATCAGTTGGGGCCATCCATGGAGCATAACGAGCAAACTCCGAAAACCTCACCTCATACTGTGACACAGTCATATCTCCCTGACGAAGCCACTCAATCTGTCTCCGCAGCTCCTCTCTCTGAGACTGCGCTACCCACTTCTCCAGAAAGAGAGTAGAGAACTACTGCTATGACAAAGGCATTTCACCTCTTCGCTTACGCCACTCATAAGCCTCCCACCAAGTGAAAGCCGCTCTAGAAAACTGAAATATAGTAAATGATACCCGTCTCGACTCCAACATCTCTATGTTCCGAAGCATACATCGACACTTGTCGAGAAAACCCTGGGCATCCTCGCCTGTAACACCACTGAAAGTAGCAGGGGAGAGCCTACTGAACCTCTCAAGACGACGCTGCTCATCGTCTAGCATAGCTGGAATCACATCCTCCTGAACCGGGGCAACCGGCAGAACTGGGGCAACCTACTGAACTGGTGGTTCCTCTGGTGTCTGCAAACCCTGCACTACCTACTCAGGCGTGCGAGCACTGGGGGTTTGATTTCCTCCCCCAGCCTGCGAGTAGATGCTGCAGTAGTGGCTGAGACGACCCGAGACAGGCCAGTGCAAACTGATAAAATCTGAGCTAGGGCCTCCTGAAGACCCGGAATCATAATAGGCACAACTGGAGCCTAAACAGGTGCTGCTGGAGTCTCTACAGCTGGAGCCTGCTCCTGAGCCGAGGCAACTGGTGAGTCATTAGGTGCTGAAACCTCGGCTTTGCCTCGACCACGACCGCGTCCATGGCCTCTGATGGCCTTAGTAGGTGGTACAGGTGGTTGTCTGCCACTTCTGGTAGCACTGGTACTCGCCATCTGCGAGTGAATAGAATAACAAAATTTAGTTCTCGGATCAACAAAGTCACACGATAAGAATTCCAAGAATATGAAGTTTCCTAAAGGTTCTGCAGCCTCCCGAGTATAAGTACAGAAGTCTCCGTACTGATCTGCGAGACTGTATGAAACCGGCTCATGACTCGCGAGACCAAGTAACCTAGGCTCTCATTCCAACCTCTCACAACCCCAACTCGGTCGTGATGGCACCCAACACACTACTAGGCAAGCTCGACCATTTATAACAGTTACTCCAATTATGTAAACAGGTAAAGATAAATCCATTTAATTCAAAGTTTGAAATACTGATAATAATGCAAAATATCTAACCAAATACTAATCCAGCCAAACTAGGACCCGGTGTCACAAACATAAGCCTCTAGAATACAGAGTAATATCCAACTACAAAGTCTGTCTAAAACTGATAAAATGCAAAAATAAAGGATAGGGATAGAGGGGAGAATCATCGGCCGCGAACGCCCTGCAGCTACCTCAAATACTCTCGAAGATATGAACTCTGGATCAGCTAGATCTACTCAGCCTGAGACTGCCCTGGATCTGCACACAAGGTGCAGGGAGTAAAGTGAGTATTCCGACCCAGTGAGTAATAAACATAACTACAATATGAAAGTAAGAAAATGCAGGAAATGCAAAAAGTACTCTATATCTAGCAGTTCATATCTAAAACAGTGGAACCAATAAACAACAAATATTACAGTCAAGAAATAATGCTAGAAAGAATGCAACACATATAACAGTACACACTAGTACCCGCTACTGGGTCCCCGACCCAACATGTGAAAGTATGGGGTTTCGAACCCTCAGAACAGAAGTTACATCAATTACTCACCTCTAGCCAACCGAAAACTAGCTAGCAATACCCTTGCCTCTCGAATCGACCTCCTTGCATGTTGAATCTGGCCAAAATCCACAACAAATACATTACAATGGGCTAAGGGAATATAATCCAATCGAAAGACTCGAAAAATATCGAAAACCATGAAATTTGAAAAACACGAGCCCCGTGCCCACTTCTCGAATGTTAGAAATTTTTATGCAAAAATATCCCTTATCTCTCCACGAGTCTATACATATAAAATTTATAAAAATCGGAGTCTAAATGCTCCCACAAAAATCCAATTTCTCATTCAAAACTGAAGCCGTAGTTCTTCCTTTTTTACTCAAATTCCGTGCATTTAGATGTTGAAATCACAATTAGATGATGGTTTTAGGCCATAGGACTTACCTCCAATCGATTCCATGTCAAAACCCTCTAAATTCCTCGTCAAAAGCTCCCAAGGTTTCTTAAATGGTGGGAAATAGACCCAAGTCTTGGATGAAATGATATTAAAATCTTATGTCTGCCCAAATTTTCCTTTATGCGATCGCAGCCCTAGGCTTGCGATCGCAAAGCACAAATTCCCCACATCCAGATTTTCTCTAATGCGATCGCACTAAAACCCATGCAATCGCATATAACAACTCATTTCCAAGGACCCCAGGCCCAAATACTCTACACGATTGCACCCACTCTCATGCGAACGCACAGCCCAAACTTCCGAACCTATGGGATCGCATAACCTCTAATGCGACCGCATAGCACAATACATGGCCCCTCTCCAAACCTCCTATGTGATCGCAATTCATCCTATGCGATTGCATAGGGCACGCCCAAAATCACCTAACAAAGCTACGCAACTCTTAAAATTCCATTCCGACCCTCCTAGCCAATTCAAGCCTAATTCTACACCGAGCCTCCAGAATTACTTTCTATTGCTCTCCTAAGCATTAAATCATCCCTCGAAACTAATCGAATCATCAAAAGTCCATTCTGAGACCTATAACTCACAGGTCAATATTTGGTTGACTTTTCCAAACCAACCCTTCCTTAAAGAGACTAATTGTCTCATTCTAACCAAACTCTATCCGAATTACTTCAAATTCACCAAACACATACAATGAAACATGTAGAAGCATTAAATGGGAAAAATGGGACAGAAATACATGAGACGACGGGTGGGTAGTCACACACGGGTAAGGGTTTTTGCATAGTATCTAAAATCGTTAGTAAAATTTTAACAATTCAAAGAAGAATATTAACATAGCGATACCTGACCGTGGGTATTTTCTCAAAAATAGTATCTTTTTAGGTGGACAACATTCCAATGTGAGGGAAAAACCTTGCCATCCATTGCCTCCAACTCATATTCTCCTTTTCCTGCAGTGTCACGAACTCTGTAGGGTCCTTCCCACGTCGGACTCAGCTTTCTTAAATTAGCAACCTTTGCAGATTGGAACACCTTTTTAAGCACAAAGTCTCCAATCTTAACGAATCTGAGGCATGCTTTCCTGTTGAAATATCGTTCAATTACTTGCTTTTGTGCTGCCATCCTTATTAATGCAACTTCTCTTCTTCTTTCGATCAAATCAAGGTTCACCCGCATCTCTTCATCATTTGATTCCTCCGTTGCTCGAACGTATCGTGTGCTCGATTCTCCTATTTAAACTGGAATTAGAGCTCCGTATCATAAACCATTGAAGATGGTGTTTCTCCCGTGCTTGTGTTTGTCGTTGTACGATAAGCCCATAACACTCCAGGTAATACCTCATGCCAATTACCTTTCGAATCCTGTAACCTTTCTTCAAGTTGTTGACAATGACCTTGTTTGTGGATTCCGCTTGTCCATTACCCACTGGATGGTATGGCGTAGATGTTATCCTGTTAATTTTCCAACTTTGAAAAAATTCTATGATTTGAGCTCTATGAATTGCGGACCATTGTCACACACGATTTCCTTTGGCACTCCAAAATGACATATTATATTTCTCCAAATGAAGTCTTTAACTTCCTTCTCTCGTACCTGTGTAATGCTCCTACTTCTACCCATTTAGTGAAATAATCTGTAAGCACATGTAGAAACTTCACATGACCTTTTGCTTATGGCAATGGACCTACGATATCCATTCCTCATTTCATAAAGGGCCGCAGAGCTATGACAGAGTGCACTAGCTCAGCTGGTCTATGGATATTATTTCCGTATATTTGACATCTATCACACTTAGATATGAAACTGCCTGCTTTTTCTTCCATCTTATGCTAATAATACCCTGCTCGAATCAACGTTTTTACCAGCGACCTTCCTCTTGCGTGATTTCCGCAATGTCCTTCATTACTTCCCTCATCACATATTCTATTTGGGAAGGTTCTAGACACCTTGCTAATGGTCCACCGAACATCTTTCGATGAAGATTCCTTGATGTAAACAGTAACGGGCAGATTTGTTGCGAAGTGCATATGCCTTTCTTTTGTCATTAGACACGATTTCGTGCTGTAAAAAAGCAATAATTTTATTTCTCCAATCCTATGTTAAATGATTAAAATTTACCTCTATATTGTCAAGTTCGATTACGGAATAAAATAAATGTACGACTGAAGCATTTGCATGATTTGCTATGTCTGCTGTAAATGCGAGATTAGCTAAAGCATCTGCCTTCACATTCTCATCTCTTGGATTTGCATTACCTTCCAAGTTTGGAATTGCTTTATTAGTTCTCGTACCTTTTCGAGATATTCTTGCGTTCGTGTCTCCCTGGCTATATAAATCCCCAACATTTGATTGACCACGAGTTGAGAATCACTCTTGATTATAATCTGTGTTATGCCAAGTTCTCGTGCTAATTGTAGACCTGTAATTACAACCACATACTCTGCTTCATTGTTAGTTATAGAATGACATTTTATAGCATGTCTAATAGTTTCACTCGTTGGTGGTATGAGAACTATCCCTAGGCCTGCTCCTTTTACATTAGATGAACCATCAGTGAATAAAATCCAAGTCCCCGGGTTTGCACCATTAAGAACTTGTAATTGTTTTTTGCTTTTAAATGCGTCCCCTAACTAAAATCAGCTATAAAATCGGCTTATACTTGAGATTTTATAGAAGTCCTAGTTTGATAAATGATTTCGTATTCACTTAATTCTATAGCCCATTTTGCTAACCTCCCTGACAATTCATGTTTATGTAAAATGTTTCGTAATGGAAAAGCAGTAACTACAGCAATGGGAGGACATTGAAAATAAGGTCTTAATTTTCTTTATGACATGATCAAAGCTAATGCTAATTTTTCTAGTTGTGGATATCGTATTTCAGCATCTAGTAAAGACTTACTTACATACTAGATAGGAGATTGTTTACCTTGGTCCTCACGGACTAAAATAACACTTACCGCAACTTCTGACACGGCCAAATATTTGAGAAGCTTTTCTTCTTCCGTTGGTTTTGCCAATAACGGTGGATTTGACAAGTAAGCTTTCAAATTTCTAAGGGCTTGTTGACAATTTTCATTCCATTCAAAATGATCTTGCATTTTGAGTGCGGAGAAAAATTTAAAATATTTTTCTGAAGATTTGGAAATTAATCTCCCCAAGGATGCAATTCTTCCCGTACGCCTTTGAACTTCTTTTTTACTCGTAAGGATATCAGTGATTTCCTATATTGCTTTGATCTGAGAAGGATTTACCTCAATACCACAGTTAGAAACGAGAAAACCCAAAAATTTACCTGAGGCAACCCCAAATTCAGATTTTTTTGGATTGAGTTTCATATTAAATTTTCGTAAAATTTCAAATGTAACAGATAAATGAGAAATATAATCATGAGAGTGCTGGATTTTGATGAGCATATCGTCCATATATACCTCTATGGTTTTTTCTAAATGTTCTTGGAATATTTTGGGGACCAACTTTTTGATAGGTTGCGCCAGCAGTTTTGAGACCAAAGGGCATTACTTTATAACAGTAAGTCCCCCAGTCTGTGATGAAAGAGGTTTTTTCTTCATCACTGGGGTCCATTTTAATTTGGTTGTACCCCGAGTATGCATATAAAATACTCAAAAGTTATGTCCAGCAGTTGCATCAATTAATTGATCTATATGCGGTAAAGGGAAAGAATCGTTTGGGCAGGCTTTGTTAAGATCTGTATAATCCACGCAAACTTTCCACTTACCATTTTTCTTAGGTACAACAGCTGTGTTTGCTAACCAATTAGGATACTTTACCTCGTGGATTGACCCAATTTTTAATAACTTTTAAACCTCATCTTGAATCACCTGGTTTTTGAAGGCCTCTTACTTTCTTTTCTTTTGCTTTACTGGTGTGAAGGATGGGTCTTCATTTAGTTTGTGACCCATCACATCCAGTGGTATCCCTGTTATATCGGCATGGGACCAAGCAAAACAGTCCACATTAGTTTTTAGAAATTCAATCAACATACCTCGAATGTCTGAGCTTAAATTGGCTCCAACATAAACCTTCCGTTCAGGCTATTACTCAAATAATATCACAGCCTCGAGCTCTTCAATTGTTGTTTTGATATTTTCATTCTCTTTAGGTTCTTGAATTGTATCAGGTCTCGAGTCTAAATCTGTCTTTTCGTGTTCAGTTGAGGTTTGATCCTTGATACCTTCAACGGTTTACTGTATTTGCTATTTTTCTTTATTTATGGTGCTCGTATCTGTTACAACGTTGATACTCCTAATGGTTTGCTGATCCCCACGAATTTGGAAAATCCCCTATGGTGATGGGAATTTAATACCTTGATGTATAGTTGACAGGAAATCATCCATATCATGGATCCAAGGTCTCCCCATGATTATTTTCTAAGCCATTTCCATATCTACTACCTGAAATTTAGTTTCTTTAAATACATCTGCAGCAAAAGTTATTAGAATTACCTCTCCTTTAGTTACTACACATGAATTTTCGAACCCACACAAGGTATGCGCCTTCGGTATCATTTTGTCTTCAGCTTGCATATCACGTAATACCCTTAGTAGTGTAATATATACGGAACTTCCTGGATCAATCTAACTCGTTTTACATTAGTGTCGTGTACAAGTAAAGATATACCAAAGCGTCATCGTGAGGGTCATGACTCCTTCGGTATCTGCATCATCGAAAGAAATACTTTCATTTTCTAAAACCTGACGTGCCCATTGTCGACGCCCCCCCCCCCCTTTTTCTAAGGCAAAATCAGGTTTATTACATTATGGGCAAAACACAACTCTTATCCCCTTTAGGGGAATCGGGTTATATAATTTGAAGAGTCGCCACCTCAAAAGAAGAAGATTTCGAAAGAAAACCAGAGTTCGGGTAAGGGCTTGAGATTATCTCGAGGGGAAGGTGTTAGGCACCCCTCCAGATCCACTAGTGTGGTTCCCGGTCATGCTTAAATTGTGACTTTAAAAGAAGCGGAAGAGAACAGATAAAACTTTGCACATATGAATCACGAATAAGTTTTAAGCTTTTGAAAAGGGTAAAGAAGATAGAAAGGGACAATTTTTAGAAAAGGAGTTAATTTAAAGAACAAAATTAAAGTAGACATTGCAAATAAAAGAAAAGGGGAAGGGGGTCCTAGGTTTATACGAAATATGGATCACATCAATGCAATACCAGCAATCACTCCTCAAAAGAGGGATCACACGAGATATTAGCACACCAGTTATCATATCCATATTTTACCTTCCCCACCATGTTAAGGTATTTAAATGTGATTAGTCTCGTTTACTTATTTCAAGCTAGTACCCGACCCAACCAATCAGTCCCGGGGTATTAGGACTTCTAATCCTAAAAAGGAAGGAAAGGGATAAGGGGCATATATGGGGTTTAAAAGGATAAAATACTAGTAGCGACAACCAAAATAAATAGCAAGTAATGGGGGGATGGGCAAACAAACATACAAGGCTCATGTAAAATCCCCGTAAGTCATATAACATATAGTTTGGAATGCCTTGCATATAATGATTTGGTATTCAAATTAAAATTTAAGCGGCGAACGGATCAGCTTAACACATAAAATTAGATAAAAAGTCCACATTAGGCAACTCGGATCCAATTGTCAGGAATTGAAGTATTTTAGACGATTATTTAGAAAGTACTGATTTCAGGCGAGGTCCTAAAGCAGAAGAGTTAAAATAGAAAGTTGAACATTGCAGAAGTTTAGAAATGACTTTGAAATCTGCAGATTTGTTTGAGTGAAAATATAGGAGAGTTGCGAAAAGAGTTTTAAAAGTAAAAAATACTTTAAGCAAAAGAGTGAGCTAAAGATCATTTTGAAAGATAATTTCGAGAAATGAATAGAGTTTAGGAAGAATAGTTAAAGAATCACCTCAGACAGATTTGTAGAATTTTTGAGAAAAAAGCATTACAGGATTATAAATTGTTTTTATGAAAAATGTTATATTAAGACATTGGAAAAGCAGTTTACCAGTTATTTAAACAGATTAAGCGCGACACACTTGTCTGGATTTTAGAGCTTATTACAAAGTTAATGAATGGGCGGCAAGTTTGTTTATCCTACAGTTTTGCCTAACACATATGCATTTCCTATCGACATGGTTTCTATATGAAAACTGATTTACATGAACATTAATTCCTATAGGCAAGATTTCTAATGACTTGCAATATGACCGAATGTTATACGTTATAGGCAAAATTTTATATGACCAGATTGTTTGTTATGCATTAAGTCTATAGACATAGTAGCTATTAAAACGTTAAAACCCTATAGGCATGATATCTAGGTGACCGATTTACAATATTAACCGGATAGGGATGATACCTAGGTGACTGATTTACAACATTAACTTTATAGGCATGGCATCTACCCTTCACAATAAAATAAACCCCTCCCAACCTTTCACTAATATTCCCCGAGTTTTATATACAAAATTATTACAGAACCAGAAGAATAAAAGTTATTAAAATACATCATAGCTTACAGCTAGATTCGAGCAGCCTAATTCAATCTTAGTTCCAGTGGCTTGTATTTCACCAATTTCGGATTCCAGATTTCCAAGGCCTACTCTTATCCAAAGTGTTTTAGGGTTCTAAGGAGCCTCAAGGGCTCAAGGCAGTACTTACACTCTAGAAAGTGATTGTAACAGAATAGTGCAGTGTGGAATAGCCAGCCCTCAGGCATTCAAGTTCAGAGGGAACTCCAGGGTCCCAACACATGGCTTACCAGAGAGGGCCAGAACTTAGAACTAAGAATAAGTGCAAAGTGAGAAAGGGGTTAGGGAGCCATAGCAGAGGGTGGTCATACCTAGTCATGGGAATAGAGTGGCACACCCCGGACCCTATGCTTGGCCCAAACAATTAAGAGCAGACTCTTAGAAGTCAGACTTGATTCTGGATGGTGATTAGGACACCCCAGACTTGAGTTAGGCTCAGCACATAAGGGGGAGAAGGGAGTGGGAATTGATTTGAGTAGAGGTTCAAGAGAACCAGGTCATGGGTGGAAACAATAGGATGCTACCATGACTCAGAATTGCACTCACACACAAGAGGGGGTCAAAGGGACAAGGAATTACATAAGAAAGCATTTACAGAAACATGAGGAAAGCAATAAAGCATAATAAACATAAAGGTGCAGAAACATAATGAAAGAGAGCATGAGAGACTAGAATGAACACATAGTGAAGAATGCATAACAGAAGAAGAGAAGTAAACACAAGTTTAGAGGGTATTATTTAATTAGAAGGACGTACAGTTGCAAGCTTTAAAACAACAGAATAGTAGAAGCAAGTAGCATGAAGAAGTCAACAAGAGTAGGCTCAGAAACTTTATCAAGTGTTTGAGAGTTCAAGAAAAACTCAAAGGTATTTTAGACAGTAGAAGAGAAAGGAGCAGAGTACTTAGTATCATAAACAAAGGTAGTAATAGTGAAAAGCATTCGAAGTGTGTTTGAAATCTGAAGAGTCTATGTGTAAAGGTTGTTATTTCAAAAGTGCGCAGAAAGAGTAGTGTGAGAATGTTGTCCTTAAGAGCAGAAGGGTAGTCCCTTTTATAGTGCAAAAAACGAGTAAGCAAATGGTAAGAAATAATTTTCAGTCAATCACATAAGGATCTTCCCTAGGTTAAGGGATTTGATTTCAAACGGGCATGAGAAAATTAAGGAAAGAAAAAAAATTAAAACCTTTTCAGAGTAGCATAACAAGGTAAGTACACATAGTTTAATTAAGGCAAGAATTCTATGGTACACGGTTTGGAAAATAATGAAAGTAAATCAATCAAACAACCAGTAAATTGAAAACCTTGCTCGAATGAACTTAGTCAGAAAAGGGGAGGAAAAGGTTTAATTTGGAAAATCAGTAACAATTAATCGAGCCTTAGTAAAGGGAAATTGGAATCAATCACAAGTTGCAGAATCATTTTGAAAGAAAAACTCTCATATATAAAGTATACGAGTATCAAACAAGAAAGAAAAGACTGACATAGAAAGTTTCAAATCATAAGCAAAAGGATTCCAATTCAGCTATAGACTCAGCATGATTTTTAGAGAGCACAGGGTTCTAGAGTAGAACCCTAGTCAAGACACAAAGACCAAAACTCGCAAAAACCCCCAAAACCCAGGGTTTCTATTCGAGTGGGATACAAAAGGAGAAGGCAAGCCATCAAAACAGACTCAGAGGACTCTTTTAGAGTCTTATGAGTAAGCACACATATACAAATGGCAAGTTTGAAGCAAAAGAGCGAAAAACAATCATAGAGATCATGTCTGAGAAAAAGCTTAGAACTCAAGCAAGTACAGGAGAGAAAATAGGTAACATAGAACTTAAGAAACAATAGATGAAATAGGTTTGGAACCCAAACATAGGTCCAGGAGAGGCAAACAAAAATCAGTAATAAAATAGTAAAGGAACACATAAGATAGGCATGTAAAGCATGTTGTAGAAATTAGTAGAAAAAGTAACAACGCACAAATGAAAACGTGCGTAATAACGGCAAAACATAAGAATAAGAACAAACACATAAGATATGGCATAAACATCTAGATTCACATAAAGAAAGAGGAAGAAGAAGAACAAGAACAGAGATCGTTCTAAGATTTTGAAAACCTTAAATTGAACAGACTAATTTTGAAAAAAAATATTTGGGGAAAGCATTAAACCCTCGAGTATAATACACATCTACCGCAGATCAAAGAAAATAAATAAAGAAAGAACCTCGAACGACTTTTAGGGTTTCTCATAAACCCTAGAGACGAGAAGGCTTGGAAAGGATCTCGTTCAAACAGGTCTGGACCATACCTAGGCCTCTCAAGGCTCGAACATGTCGGAACGGATCCGGAGAAGCCACGGGAACACAGATCGGCAGAGAATCTGGACATGTGTTGTTAAGGATGAACCTCGAAAACTTTGAACAACCATGATTTGGGTTGAAGGGGAGAAAGCGTAGGTCGTTCATGGCTTGAGAAGCCATGGACGCCGATGGGATTTGGTCGGAGAAGACGATAGGGATGGCTAGGGTTCGAGTGTTAGAGAGAGTTTGAGAGAAGATGAGGGATGGGGTTAGGGTTTAGTAAATTAAAAGGGAAAGTGTGACCGAGGGCCGTTGATAAAAACGATCAACGACCAGGATTTAAAGTATTAACGGATGGGTTTAATTAACAGGTAAAGGGTCGGGTTAGATTGAATTGGGCAGTTAACTTGGGGCCTGATTTTCGGTCGATTTGAGGGGTTCAAAATAGGTTAAGATTGAAAGAAATTGAGGCCATAATTGAAATAGCTAGTTTTCCCTTTTGATTTTATAAAAATTTTAAAAGTATTTTAAAAATCAATCTAAAAATAGGCAGATAATAAATAATATGTAAATATTAATTAAAAAATATTGGGATTGACTTGTAATTAAAATACTATATAAATTTGAAAGTGGGCGAAAATTGCAAGTGCATGCAATTTAATTTTAAAAATACTAGATAAGTTTGTAAAAATAAGAAAAAATCATGAAAACCATATTTTGATGTAAATGTGAGAATAAAATAAACTATTTTCCAGAATGGAAAGTTTTAAGAATAATTATTGGTTTTTATGTTGTAAAAATAGGCCGTAAATTGATTTAAGAATCAATATAAATGCCAAAACCTTTGAGGTGCTTATATATGCACATATATGTCATTTTGAATGTATCTAGGGCATAATAAATACATAGGGAAAAATTGAGTATCAACAGGTACCCCTTTTTACCCAAGGAGGATGAAAGAGTTGTCGGGTAAAGACAAGATGACCAATTTTGACCGGAAATGGTGATTTAAAAGGAACTTTGACCGTGCTTTGGTTTCTGGGCTTGCCTACATATCCTTGGTTTTATAGGAATTAGGACACATATAGTTCAGGAACCGTTAACGGAATGTCGAATGGGGGTTTGAAAAGACGGACGCGATGGTCAGATTTTAAAAGTATTTGGAGTGAAATAGGCTGCGAAGAATCGGAGCGGGGATTGCTTCCACCGAGATGGCCGTCGGCTAGCCGGTGTACCTGCAAGTAAGCAATGCAATATATACGGTGCATAATTAAAACATGATGCAAGTTCCCGTTGGACCATGAATGTTGTCTTCGGACGGTTAGGATGAAGTCCTCGGACTATGATGTCCTAGGCCATGAAAAGCATAAAATAAGGATTCGCAGGCCATGAATTGGAGTTCTCGGGCTATGCATATGGTGCCTCCAAGCTATGACGGCTTTGAATAAGTTGGCGATTTTTTAGTCCATGAAAAGGTGGCAATCATTCAGCCAAATAAATGCAAAGCGTGGCGATCTTTCAGCCAAAGCAAGAAATTAAATGCAGGTGGCGATATTTCAGCCCAAGCACAAATTTATATGCGGGTTGTTATATTTCAGCTGTGCAAGATGGAGATAATGCTTAGTATCGGAAGGCAGATGAGTAGCCTTATACAGGATGGAGGTAGAGCTTAACCTCGTAAGGCAGAAAGGTATCCATATGCAATGCAGATGGTGACAGGGCTTAGTCTCGAAAGGCAGATAGGTAGCCTTATCCAGGATGGAGGTAGAGCTTAACCTTGGAAGGCAGAAAGGTAGCCTTATGTAAAATGCAGATGGAGACAGAGCTTAGTTTCGAAAGGCAGAAGATAGCCTTATGCAGGATGGAGGTAGAGCTTAACCTCGAAAGGCAGATAGATAGCCTTATGTAGAAATGCAGATGGAGACAGTGCTTAGTCTCGAAAGACAGAAGATAGCCCATGCAGAATGGAGGTAGAGCTTTACCTCGAAAGGCAAATAGATAGCCTTATGCAGAATGGAGGTAGAGCTTAACCTCGAAAGGCAGATAGATAACATTATGTAGATATGCAAATGGAGACAGTGCTTGGTCTCGAAAGGCAGATAAGTAGCCTTATGGAGAAATGCAGATGGAGACAGAGCTTAATCTCCAAAGGCAGATAGGTAGCCTTGTGCAAAATGTAGATGGAGACAGAGTTTAGTCTCGAAAGGCGGATAGGTAGCCATATGAAAATGCGGGAATGTAAAGGAGCGAACAGTAGTAAGTTTTCTTAGCTGATAGACGGTTGTGATATTATGACTGCTGGGAGATGTTGGGTGTAGATAATAGATTTGTGAATGCGCGATCATTCGGAGAGTTTCAACCCTGAAGAGTACAAGGGAATGATTTGCGACCTGGGTGTCTTCATCCAAAGAAAAAATGTGAGTTCTACAGAGGGGTAGGCTAGTTCATATCCCGTGGATCTTGACGTCACGTATCATTGGGGTAGCGTTTCCAAACAATGGTTCAAATGACAGTTATGCATGATTTAGTAAATATAATGCAAGTACATATACATAAAAAAAAAAATTCTATTTTAGATGAATCAACAACTGCGGCGTGGTTCAAATACATGGCAACCTTACTTGTTTCAGAATTTTGACCTCCTCAAAATTATGTCCCAGTTTACTGGGCTGGAGCTGCTGACGGCTGTGCGGAATTACTGAAAATGGATCGATTCCAGAATTTTGAGGAACCCCCTCAAAATTCTGCCCCAATTTACTAGGTTGGCGCTGATGAGAAAACTGACTTCGAAATTTTGAGGGTCCTCATCAAAATTTTGCCCAAGTTCCAATATCGAGGAAAAATGGAATTTTTATTAAAATGTGTCCGAACCCATAGGGCTGCCTACGTGTCCCCTCATAAATGCGAATCAGGTCATGCGTAGTTCAAATTACATCATGAAGAAAAAACATATGATCAAATGTAGTATCGTTTCACTGCGTCTGAGTTGATTGGCTTAGGCCAGACTTCTCCATCCATTTCTGCAAGAATAAGGCTCCTCCAGTTAGAACCCGGTGAACCATGTACGGACCCTGCCAATTGGGAGAGAATTTCCCCTTGGCCTTATCTTGATGTGGGAATATTTTCTTCAGCATCAGCTGCCTTGGTGTAAATTTCCTCGACTTGACTCTTTTGTTGAAGACTCTTGAGATTCTTTTATGATATAACTGACCGTGGAAGACTGCATTCATTCTCTTCCAATCTATAAGGGCTAACTGCTCGTAGCGACCTTTTACCCATTCAGTATCATCTAACTCTAATGTGGAGGTACGTGGTTCTGGGTGTTCGCATCAGCAGCAGCAAGGGTGATTTATAGGCTTTCCAGGTTCCGGACTTGATCTAATTCTTCTCAAAATCTCACCAAGGTCTTCTCAAGATGAGTAGCAGTTCCTTTGGTAGTTGGAGTGTCCTGAGAAGTTTCCTAAATTTCCTTTCTAGCATTTGCATCTCCCATTTTGTCTTTGTTCCTGTTTCTGATAGGACTCGGATGAGGAGAAGGTGGAAGGCCCTTGGATCTTGTTGAGTATGTTGATGGTGCCATAATGCACGAACTAACCTTTGGGGAGGGGAATAAAATAAAGAATAAAAGAAAAAACACAAAGGCAAACAGTTAGTGCAGATTCAGAGAAGGAAAATATTGCGATATTTAAATACATTGTGCAGGAATATAAGTCGTTTCCTAATTTTGGGTGCCTCGTTGTGCGAGTTAGGTCTAGCGATAAATTAAATTTGGAGAACTTATAATGCCAAATGCCTCATTTTATTGATAAATACAAGAGTTAAAAAACAACTGAAAAGTAAAAGATGTCACTAATGGCCAGTGGCCTTATTACATTATGAAAGCAGTAAATAAAAGGTCCTAACTACTTAGTACCAGAAGGACCTTCCCCAGATTCGGTATTCTTGCCTCCCTCGTACAGCTGCATCAGCTCTCGTAGTCCTAGCAGCAGATAGGCTCGAGCCAGATGTTCGCCTGCACTTCCCTCGGCATTCTGGCAATCTTCAATCCTCTTCAAGAAATTTCCTTCCAACTCCATTAGACCTCGTTCTAGATACCCTAGCCGATTGTTGGCATTGACATCCATATCCTTCCACTCGTTGATCAGCTTCTGGTGTGCTTCTTGTATTTCCCGATGCTCATTTTCACACTCTCGCATCCTTTTACGCAGTTGATTGTATTTAACTCGAGCTTCAGTTTTCTCATCGATGAGACTATGACCATGGACAAACCCTGGATGAACCAAACCAATGTGATCGTCTTCTAACCAACCCGAATAATGCGGCACACACCCGACATGATACCTGTCTGGTTTAATAGATTCTCTTCCTAAGACGAGCTTACAGTGCCACATGTGTTGAGCTTGACACTTATGCAGGCTATCATCGTCTTGGAAGTCAGCCCTGAAAAGACTCATTTTTTCTTCCCTTGGTATGATCTTCTTCCTTCCAGGTTGCCTCATGGCTTGGAGAGGGACATAAGGATGAGTTCCCCTCGGACCGATGAGTATGAGGAATGGTGCATCTCGAGAACGAACAATAAACTCACATGTTGGAAACCACTCATACATCCACTGTACCTGTTCGTCCTTCAGATTCTAAAATAATTCTACCCATCCTTTAGTGTCTTCTGGCTGAACGAACATGTTGGGCATGAAGTTCATTCGCTTTGGGTGGTGAAAGGGATATGGTCATCCAAATCCCTGTGTATGATTTCCTGTTGGTAGTCACCTTCTGAAGGTGTTCTATAAGCTAGAGTTGCAGTAATAGATTACAACCTTCGAATTGTGGGGGCCCTTGTTGGCATTTTCCCAAGGCTCGATAGATTTTGGCGATGATCATGGGCATTATGCTGAAAGATTGCCCGTCGATCCCTTCCATTATGGTCTTGGTTACCATTGCTAGTCTGGTGTGGATCCTAGCCTTCTTCATAGGAAAGACCATCATACCCAGGAAACAGAACATGAACATAAATACCATTCTATGTATATGCCCTAAAGAGGTGAGGGCGAACTCGTCAGTGTAGGTGCGATAGGACTTGCTATGGACAAACCTATCATATAGGAAATCAAACGGTATGTAGGAATCCTTCAGACAAGTCAGATCCGGATTCTTCTTGAGTTCAATCATTTTGAGGAAACCCCTACCCTTGCGATTCTCTAGCGTAAGTACACCCCGAGTCTCCCAAGGAATACCAGCTAGACCCCTATTTCTTCTAGTAAAGGGGTCATTTCAAGGTCCCCGAAGCAAAAAACCGACCGATCACTGTCCCAGAATAGAATTGCAGCCTCTACGATTTTGTTGTTAGGCTGGATTTCTAGAACAGAGGGAAAACTTCCTAAGTACTTGCGGACAAGGGTCTGATTGCTGGCATGAAGATCCTCCCACCATCTTAGCACCCTTGGGTGAATGTTGGTTAGCATACCGAATCTGGGGACTTCGTGCCTCATTTTCTGCAAAACAAAAGGTTAGACCCAGACTCGACTATTTAAATCAACAATTATCATAATGACATTTAGTTCCCCAAATAAATGCACATAACGTGGAGGTGTAAGTTTTGGTTTCGAGGGAACCCAATGGACTTTGGTTTAGGCTATCTTAATGAGTCATTATGCGGACAACATAACTGACTCTGCTAAATTTGACCATGATGCATGAACAGTTTAATGGATACGGTTTTTACTTTTTGAAGTCCTAGACAAGGTACCCTTGAGCTGAAAACTCAAGAGGGAAAGGCGCGGAACCGTCGACCACACCATAGATCGACTGGTTTTACCGCAAATATGCCTTTGCCATATTTAGGGGGTTTATAATATTGGATGGGTGCAACCACTCATTATAGGCGTTGCTATAGTATTTATTTTCGCACGAGTGGAATATGATGTTGAATAATAAAGTTACAAGAATGAAGCAAATTGCATGTATTTTCACGTTCATAGAGTAAAGGATTACAATAAATGCTCAAAAAATTACAACGGCATTGAAATGGTAATAAAGCAGTAAATGAAGAAATTAAAAGAAAGGGAAAACATGAAGAGGCAAGTTAGTATTCATGATGAAATAATTAAAGTCAAGAAAATAAAGGCAATTAATGAAGCAATAAAGTCACACAAAGCATGTAAAGGTAAAAGCCTTAAAGAAATCCCCAGTAGAGTCGCCACGCAGTCGACGCCCCCTTTTTTCTAAGGCGAAATTGAGTTTACGATATTATGGGAAAAACACAACTCTTATCCCCTTTGGGGGAATCGGGTTACCGAATTTGAAGATTCGCCACCTAATGATTATAGTGCATTAGGACACTTTAAATAAAAGAAGAAGATTTTGAAAGAAAACCAAAGTTTGGGTAAGGGCTTGAGATTATCTCGAGGAGGAGGTGTTAGGCACTCTTCATGGTCCACTAGTATGGTTCCCGACCATGCTTTAATTGTGAATTTAAAAGAAATGGAAGAGAATAGATAAAGCTTTGTACATAAGAATCACGAATAAGTTTTAAGCTTTTGAAAAGGGTAAAAAAGATAGAAAGGGACAGTTTTTAGAAAAGGAGTTAATATAAAGGACATATTTAAAGTAGATATTGCAAATAAAAGAAAAGGGGAAGGGGGTCCTAGGTTTGTACAAAATATGGATGTGACGACCCGGCCAATCGTCTCATGAGTTACCGCTCTGTTTCCCCCATTTCTGATTTTTATTGCTTATTGGTTCTATATGTAATCGAGTTGGTTGGCTCGAGTTCGAAAAGGATTTGGTAAGGATTTGAGACACTTAGTCTTTTTTGAGTGAGTTTAGGTTTGAAAAGTCAACCGGATGTTAACTTGTGTATTAGAGGACTCAGATGTGATTTTCGATGGTTCAGATAGCTTCAGGAGGTGATTTGGGACTTAGGAGCGTGATCAGAATGAGTTTTGAAGGTTCAGAGTAGATTTAGGATTGAATTGGCGAAATTGATATCTCGGTGATTTCTGATTGGTAGGTGAGATTTTGATATATGGGTCGGAATGGAATTCCATGAGTTGCAGTAGTTCCGTTGTGTCATTTGGAATGTGTGCGCAAAATTTCAGGTCATTCGGACGGGGTTTGGTTGGGCTTTTTATCAACAGTAGAATTCAGAAGATTTTTGGAAAGTTAGGCTCGAATCTGATGTGTATGGGTTGATTCGTTCTTGTTTGAGGTGTTTTAACAATTGGTATAAGTTTGAATAAGGTTTTGGAATATGCTAGTGCTTTTGGTTGAGGTCCTGGCGGCCTCGGGATGATTTCGGATAGTTAACGGAGAGGTTGAGGTTTTTGGGAAGCTGCAGATTATTGCTGCTTCTTGTATTTCCGCACCTGCGGATTAGGAACCGCAGGTGCGATGCCGCATATGTGGGTAAATGGTCGCAAAAGCGGAAGCTGAGAAGTCGGCAGGAACCGCAGAAGCGATCTAGAAGCCGTACTTGCGATGGCACGGGTGCATATATTTCATCGCAGATGCGGAGTGAGTCGTTTAAGTGATTTCTGCAGAAGAAGTTCAAGGACTGCAAATACGGTACTGCAGAAGCGGGTATATGGCCACATCTACAAAAATGCCCGGGCCAGAAAATATAAATTGTATACTTCGCGATTATTGAGCTATTTTCACCATTGTTGAGTCGACTTGAGAGCTTTTTTGACGATTTTGAAGAAGGACTTCAAGGGAACTTCATTGAGGTAAGGAATTTCAACCCAAAATTCATCCCTATGTTGTTATTTCGCGGATTAGAGCTATAAATTATGAAAATTAAGGGTTAAAATTGGGAAACTAGGGCTTAGAAACCTAGACCTTTGATTGAGGATTTGAAGGACCATTTGAGGTTGTATTTCAGAACTTTTGATATGTATGAACTCGTGAGGAGATAAGGAATCTATTGATGTAAAATTATCGAATTCCGAGACGTGGTCCTGGGGGCCGAGTTTTGGCAATTTCGGGATTTGTGTTGTATATTGATTATTTTCTGTTGGGCTTCGTTTCCTTATCATATTTTGACGCCGTGATTATGATTTTGGATATATTCGATGCGAGTGGAAGCCGGTTCGAGTGGCAATGATATCGCGGGCTAGAGATTTGACCGGATTGAGGTGAGTAATGATTTTAAATGAAGATCTGGGGGTTTGAAACCTCAGATTGCAAATCGTTGTGCTATATTAAGGTGATGCACACGCTTGATGACGAGCGTGGGGTTGTGCAATATTGGGAATTGTGACTAAGTCCGTTCCAAATGACTATTTTACCGCGTATTTATCTGAAATCTATTTACTATCAACATTATTTGGGTTGAACACCATATTTGGGCCTCGTGCCAACTACTTGAAACCTTCGGGGAGTTTTATTGATATTTCCTTACTTTTTGACTTATTACTTGAACTCAGTCATGTTATATCCCACTGTTTTCATAACAACCATTTATACTATGTTTTAATACTTAAATGATCTTTTAAATGATAATTAGGTTGAGAATCATACTTTACTACTGCCGATTGGCTTGTGGTGATTTTTGACTGAGTAAGGCCGAGGGCTCATGTTGTGAGGAAACAATGATCATGTTTATGAGGTCGAGGGTCCGAGATATGTACGCCAGGAGATGACTTGTTGATATGAGGCTAAGAGCCTAGTGATGACGCCATGAGATGGCTTGATATTGCGCTTGGGCCGTAAGGAGCCCCTCTAGGAGTATGCACACCCCCAGTGAGCACGGGTACCCATGTGATATGAGATATAGCTTGAGGGGCTGGTATTGTTCTAAGATATTGCCCGAGGGGTAGATTTTTTGATATTGTGCTCGAGGAGCGAACTTTTATGTGTTTATCTTTCTTAATTACCTGTCATTATCTGTTTAATTGTTGAAAGGGCTTTTCGTGAAGTTTAAGTTGAACAAAATGACTTTCCCATATTTTTACTGAGTTACTGTTTTTACTTGTTTCACTGCTTCATTATAGCTTGTAATGTGCTTTACGTGTTTTCCTGCTTTCAGTCTTTATTTATGATTATTAATACTGAGTTGGAGTACTCACTTTACCCTTGCACCCTATGTGTAGATTCAGACGAATCTGGTCTTGCTCCCAAGTGCTGATCTTTCCAGCTCAAGCAAATCCGAGGGGTCTCTAGGTAGTTGTCGGGTTTCGCAGCGTGGAGCTTCTTACCTATCCTATTTCTCCTTATTCTTAATTTTTGTATTAAACTCTGTATATTTCTCTGAGTATTCCGGATTTGTTTAGATGCTCATGACTAGTGACACCCCGGTATCATGCTGTGTTGGGCTGTATTCCGCAAATTATGCTGTTGACTGCTTAAACTTTGGATTATTTTATCATGAAATAGACTTGAATCTTATTGTTTATTGTTTAAAACTTAAATGGAAAGTGTCGGTTGCCTTGCCTTTATGAGAGGCGCCGTCATGATCGCGCCAGAATTTAGGGTCGTGACAGAGTATTCCCACAAGTTATATGAATAATATCACCTCATGGTATATTTAATTGGCCTCCAAAGACATTAGCACATGAACGCTTTCTAATTTTATTCGAAGATGGGTAATAGTTGCAAGATCAATTATTTTGGAGATCTGTCACTCGAATAATTTTGGAGTATAGAAATCTCGTTTTCGAATTGTTAAAACACTTCAAGGTAACATTAAGTTTTGAAGCAAAAAAGATATGCTAGCCGATGCAATCGTTCTGATATTGCATCTACATAGAGTGATGAGCCTATGAAAATAATGAAAGTGGAATATATGTAAAAATAAAAGTAGTTGATGGATCTACATTAACATATCGGGTGCAACCTTTCTTAATAGTTGTGATTGTTATTTGGGGTATTTAGGATTTCTAGGCTTTAGGTGTTTTTACTCAATTAAATAGTATATTTAGTAAAAATAAGATGGGCATTTTAGTAATTTAACTTTTGATTTAAGAGCTTCCTATTTTTAATATAGTATAGATAAGTAATATTGATATAATTTAAATTTGTAAATCTAGAAAAATTTTGTATCACATGAAATGTATGATAACAATGTAAGGATTAATTTATTTCAAAAAAATAAGTAAAATCACAAAATTGCTCTTTAGTCAAAGTCTTTTTTAGCTTTCTCATAAAAGATTAAGGTTAGAAACTATAATTTATGTAGTTTAAGACTAAATGCATGTTTTAGAATATACACATTATGTTTTATTTTAAGACAAGAGGGGCTTGCTCTGATGGTAAGCAACCCCCACTTCCAACCGAGAGATTGTGAGTTCGAGTCTCCCCAAGAGCAAAGGTGGGAAGTTCTTGGAGGGAAGGATGTCGGGGGTCTATTTGGAAACAACCTCTCTACTCCAGGGTAGGGGTAAGGTCTGCGTACATACTACCCTCCCCAGACCCCACTTAGTGGACAATACTGGGTTGTACTTTTTCTTTTTTCTTAATACAATAAACTAGACAAATTATAAGTACTAGATAATTTGAGATTAATAATTTTAATACTACAGGTATGATAATCACGACAAGAGAAGTTAGAAGAGTTAATAAAATTTGACTTACTTCTATTGAAGAGTTTTTTTGGTCTCGAGAGAATCACAGATGTTTGTGATTAGTCAGTTCGATAATTTTGTTTGCTAATTTTGGCTCACTTTGCCTTTCAATTTGTGTCACTTAATACCTTTACATGCCTAATATTGATATCTAGTGTACGAACATCGTAACGTGAAATCCACATTAGAAAAATTAAGAATAAAAAAAGGCACAATTTTGAAGAAAATGAATTTCTGACTTGACCTTAACTAAACTTTAATTTATATTTCATAACATTGGAATTGTTCAAGACAATATGGTGATATTCCTCTCCTAATATAAGTCAATTAACATAAAGCACGAAAGAAATTGTAGAAGCCGAATACTGTTGAGGAGCATTATTAATGAGCTTTGAGCTAATTAGGAGTGAAAATGGACATTTTCGTACTTCGTTTAAAAGGATGTAAGAATTTGGTCATAGGCAATTCATGCTCCCTTTCAAAATGAGAAGCATGAATTAACTTACTTTTTGATTTACTTTTTGTGATGACAATGTTCAAGTTAGCATGTCTGCAACTTGACTATTTCATTAGATATCTATACTTCTTTATGTTTTCAATATTCATAGTCATTTCATTTACCACTAGTTCAGAACAGAGATGGCCAATGAAAAATTGTCCCTTTGTGAAAAAACAAGCATCTTCAACTGCAATGGAATGGGACAACGCCGGAGACTACCCGAATGCAGGTAAAGGGCTCCTCAAATTTGGGTCGGGTTGAAAATGACCGAGCGAATTAGTTGGCCCAAAGGAGGCAATATACCAACCCAAATGGGCTAGATTCCTCCCCATGGTGTTTTGTGGCTCAGAAGCAAATTAGCCCAAATCTTCAATTGGGCATGAGTAGCCCACGTGACCAATCTCACGACAAACAAACCTACTCAACACACTAATAAAAGATTCCTCTTTGAGCAGAGTATCTGATACTCGCACTCCAAAATGTGATTCCAACAAAGGGAAATAAGATACCTTAAGTGGACTTTTATTTGTTCCCCCAAAAATGGGGTATTCTTACACAGAATAATATTAATATCCTAGTCTCTCAAAGTGATACGTTGACAGCTTAATCCCACTTGTCAATGGGCTAACCCACCTTGTGGGACTTTCACATCTATCGCACTATGCTCACACACATATTCCACATATCTATCTCTCTCTTATCTCCGACAGTGTCACCTTCCTACATGTAATCGATAATCTAATTTACATCAATCTCCCATAGTTACCAGTGAGAAGCCCTTACTTGTCAATCTTCCAAGATTGACTGCTCAAGGAAAATCTTCAGGCATACCTCCGAACGAATGAGTCATGGATTATAGCCATAGTCCTAACAATATGACTCATTCTTCCCAACCCCCAATCATTGACCCACTAACACTCTCCTCCACACCACTCCCATCAAATCATACATCGGACTCTTGGCTGGAGCTGGTATTACAGGGGACCACCCAAAAATTATAATTCATAGTGGGGTCAGTCCCCATAAAATCACAGTCTATGACCCTCGATACTTAGCGAGACTATCCCACAGTTACTCCATCGGAGTCTGGAAAACTTTGGACATCAACTGTAGATGTCTACCTTGCTTAAGGCACAATACATGGTGACACAACAACCATTGTCCATGGAGGAGATCAACAAACTAATGGTTCACTTGTGCCAGTCCATGCCCTTCTTTTCTCTGATGAACTTGGAAGCTGCAACACCATCACCCAACTTCACCATGTGGCCATCAGTATTCCTAGTATCTCCCCCATCATCATGTCCACTATCTCCCATCAACCAGCTAAGCAGGGGACTCAATAATACACTGAGTTACCTCAAGGAATCCAATGTAGACTTGAAAAACCTCATAGAAAAGATGGGGGTCCCAAAAACAAAAGCATTCCTCATGAAAGAGCCATTGGAAATAGAGTTAAAAGAGCCATTGGGGGAAATACTTATTGCTATGCCCCAAAAAGCTAACGAGTTGCTCAACAGATCTCTGAGTGCCCTTATCTCGAGGCTCAGGGAACTCAACAGTATCCTTAAAACCTATGTTGGGTATGATAAAGCCAACCCATGTGGCCAAGGGGAAGAGAACCAGGAAGAAGGCCCCCAATCAAAATTCATTATTAATGAAATTCATAGTATGGAATACTAGGGTGCTAATTATGTTGAGTTCCATAGGCAATGTGCCTCCAAGGTTAAGCTTCACAAACCCTGCTCTGCCGGTCCTACTTAAAACTAGGATGGCAGACCATAGGAACCTCACTGCAGATTGATGCCCAATTCCTAACCCCCTATACTGGCTACTATGGGAGGCATTGTACTCATGTGGAGGGAGGATTTTCTAAAGCTGGAGGAGGTGTCCACCTATCCCAAGGGAATCATGTCATGGTCTAGGTAATTCCATCTTCAAAAAAGTGATTATTTTTTGCTATTTATGCTTGTAACAACTTAGCTGACAGAACTAGATTTTGGGAGCTCCTAGAAGATTTAGCTTCTGTTTATAGGGGCAGCTTGCTAGTTGGTGGTGAATTTAATAAAATTTTGAAAGCTAGAGATAAGTTAGGAGATAACTGCACAAACTTCAATAGGAGCAATAGATTCTGGCAGTGTGTCAATCAACGTAAGCTAGTATATCTAGGATTCAAGGGATCCAAATACATCTGGACCAATAAAAGATATACTAGGAGGCAAGACCTTATCCTAGAAAGATTGGATAAATGCCCTGCAGCTGATAATTGGATATAACTCTTCCCCTAAAATATTTTTCACCCACCTCCGTATCAGTTATTTTGGTCATTGCCTTTTGCTCCTCAACCTTCTGAGCAACCACCATACTTCACACAACAGACCCTTTAGGTTTGAATCTGTGTGGTATGACCACCCTAATTTTCTACCCATTATGCAGCAAAGCTTCTTCCCCGAGCATAACATCCATAGGGCTATTGAGATCTTCAAAAGTAGGGTAACCATATGGAATAAGCATGTGATGTTAATATATTCCACAAAAAAAATATATCCTTGCAAGATTAAATGGTATTCAAAGATGTAATAATTACCCTTTTAACACGTTTCTCCAAAGTCTTAAAGCTAATCTCTAGCAAGAATTCAATGCTATGTTTAAGAATGAAGATGACTTCTGGAAGCTCAAATCTATGATTGACTGGCTTAGTGAAGGAGATGCCAACACTAGATTTTTCCACACCTCTACCCTTAACAAGAGAATGAGGAACATAATACTTTTTTTGAAAGACGAAGTAGGAAATATAACCGAGGAACCACAGATCATCAAAGAAGCCATCATTAAGTATTCACAAATATCTTCACCACCGAACACATTCAATCCAGTAAGACCCCTCCTATAGTAAAGATAGGCAACATGTCATTCATAACTAAGCCAAGCTAATTCCCCTCTTATGCTGTCTAGATTAGTTGTGCCCTAAAATTATTTAAGCCTATGAAGGTTCCAAGTCCTGATGGGCTTCATCCTCTCTTCTATAAGAAACATTGGCATATCCTGGCCAATAAGATAAATAACTACTGCATGGTGTTTTTATTTGGCATTATGCCCCATGAGGTTAAAACCTAATTTTTCCTAATCCCCAAATATCCTAATGCTAGTATGCTGAGAAACTTCAGTCTAATAGGGCTGTGCCATACCATGTACAAGCTTATTACAAAAATCATTATTAACAGAATCAAACCTGTCCTTAACAATATCATTGGCCCCACTCAAGTAGCTTTCTCTCCAATAGAAGAGCTGTTGATAATTCCATTGTGGTTCAGGAATATATTAACCACTTCGAGAAGATGAAAGGGAAAAATGCTAACATAATCTTAAAAGTTGACCTTGAGAAAGCATTTGATAAGTTGAAATGATCCTTCATCAGGGACTCCCTACTCAACCGCAATTTCCTCGATAGACTATCACCTTGATTATGTCTCACTACCAATTCCATCTATGTTCTTGTTAATGGTGACAAGACCAAATTCTTCAACCCAAATAAAGATATTAAATAGAGGGACCCCATTTGCCCCTATATCTTCCTCGTTTGCATGAAAAACTCTCTAGAAACATAGACGATGCTTTTAGAAATAACTCCTGGTTTCCTATGAGCATCACCAGGAGTGGTCCCAAGATATCTCACATGAGTTGATGATCTAAACATATTTTCTAGAGCCAATAATAAGAACCGCCATACTATCTTAAAAACACTGGGGGAATTCAATAATGTTTGTGGCCAAATGGTCAACTTATTAAAATCAAAGGTTTTTCCAGTGCCAACTGTAGGTAAGATTGGGCCAATCAATGCAACTATATCCTGAGCATTAAGACATGTTCAACTTTAGGCAAATATCTTGGATTTCACATACTCAACAAAAGACTCACAAGCATTGACTTCCAATTTGTTATAGATAACCTTAACACCAAGCTGGCTGGTTGGAGAACAAGGTTCCTTAGTATGGATGGTCGTGCTACTCTAGCTAAAGCTAGCATGAGTAGCATTCCCAACCATGTTATGCAGTACATTAAGCTCCCCTCTAAAATAAAAAGTCAGATTGATAAATTCAATGGAATTTTATATGAGGCACTACTGCTGAGAAAAGAAAGCTCCACATGGTTAATTAGGAAACCATTACAAAGCCTAAGAATAGGGGAAATGGTTGGGGATGCAGCAAGCTCACATGAAGAATAAAACTTGCCATACTAGCTTGGCATAGAGAATGTACGATAACACTAGCTCTATCTGGGCTAGAGTGCTCATGGGAAAGCACTGTAATGCAGTTGGCCGGAGAGGTACGCCCAATACTAAAATATGGCAGTGCATTCAAGAGGGCTGGAGAATTTGTACTAGGGACTTTTACCTAGTTATACTATATTAGAAACTTATTTACCAATATTCTCTAATATTTTGTAGTTTTTAATAAGTATCTAGATTTTTCTTATAAATTAAATAGATTGCTCCTTAAAAGGCTCCCACCCCATTATTAGTACCTTCAATTAAGGGATTTAATTATATTCTATCTTTTTTTCCCTCTCCTCTCCTCTTCTCTCTTCTTTTTTTTATAACAAAATTCCCCCATCTTCTCTTTTCCCACCATTGCCGATAATTTATATTACGAAATCATCAATTGCATTGTTCTTTTGCTGGGAGACTGAACAATACTGAAAATGAAAAATATTCAAGGATTGTATGATAAATGTATCATAATTGTATTTAAACTTTATTAGATACATCAATACGTAAAACGTAATTGTATCACAATTGTAGATGGTACATTAGTATCCAAAATAATATCTGATACGTTAACTAATAAACTAATATATAATTATCATATATTTGTGATATAAACTGTGAAATTCGTCACAATCTCACAACTGCCATAATTCAAATACAAATTTGATACAATCCTTAAAGAATTCTTACACAATTCTGATACATTTATGATACAACTTAAAGCTGACTATAAACTTAAACTGATGCAATATCGTATTATACTTGTATTAGTATGGTATAATGTATTATTTTAGGTACAAATTATGATACAATTCTAAGTTATGATACAAATTTAATCCTCTTTCTTTTTCAAGTTTTAATTTAAAATATCCACCTAGAACCAACTATAAACTTAAATTATAACACAATATTGTATAATAGTATTAGTACTATATCAGAATTATCTTTGATATTGATGTATCAAATATAACTCAGATACAATTATGATACATTTATCATACAATCGTAATACAATTCCAAAACTTCATCTTCATCGATTTTCATTATGAAATTCAACCTAAAACCAACTTTAATGTAGAGTGAAGCTTACCACAACTTCATTGTTGAGCAAATCTTCGAATTTCTTCTGTATTGTAAAGAGATTTTGGACGATTAAAGAGAGAAATCATATACCAACAACTTTGGAAGAGGAAAGAATCTGTATTTTTTGGGGGATAACAGTGGAAGAGGGGTGAGGAAGCAAGATTTTTAGATTAGAAATACTATGGGTTTCTTATCGTGGGTAAGTACGAAGACAGATGATGATTTTGGGGTTCAGCAGGTTTCTTACGGTGATAATTTTGGGTAAGTACAAAGAAAGATGATGATTTTGGGTAAGTAGAAAGACAAATATAGTATTCATTGGAAAAAGGAAGAGTATCTTAAATGTAGGGGATTATGTGTAACTGATATCCAATATTTAAGGTATGTTTTATTTTCTCCTTTTTATGGTTCAGTATAAAACTAGTAAATATAGGTATATGAAGTAATTGATAAGGAACCGAAATAAATGTAGTAAATAGGTTTCTATAATAGTATAACTAGGTAAAAATCACTTTGTACTAAAGCCTCAAGATGAGTTATCCATACAAGGGATAGAGTAAACTTTCTGGAGGATAATTGGGTCCCCAGCTTGCAACCTCTTAGCTCTATCTTAAAAAGGACTTGGCAATCAACACATTTAAACAAGAAAGTCAATACAATTCACAGTAACGGAATATAGGACCTAAACTCTATAAGCTACCCCATTACCCGTAATATCTCCCACATTATCCAAAGCACCTTCATTCCTCTGAATGCAAGGGATGATGATATTTCATCTGGAACCTCACCGGCTCTGGCACTTTCTCATCTATGTCAGCCTATAAATTCATTGCCAACAATTTTAACAGCAACCATGCCCAAGAAGATCTCTATGGTTGGATATGGAAGCCGAAGGTTCCTAATAAGATCAAATTCTTTACATGTCTCATGTACCAAAATAGACTTCCCACTGGAAGTTATCTCCACTACATTGGCATGAATATAAACCCTAGATGCTCCTACTGTGGTGGGCATGTAGAGGATATCAACCATATCTTTTTTGATTGTCCCAATGCCAAAACTTTCTGGATTAACATGGTTAAAGCTAGTACCGATAACTAGAACCTCACCCAAAATGCTTTCACAATGAAAAAATGGGAGGAAACCTGTCAAAGACTCAAACACATCCCTTTCAATGCCTATATCGACTGGCAAATGCTTCCCCTCTTTTATTTCTGGACAATCTGAAAAATCAGAAATACTAATGTGTTTGAAAAAAGAAAGAACTATATCTCTATCTAACAAGCAATTGCTATGGCAGTTGAACACTACCATGTAGTTGCTAGGGTAAATCCACCCCCGTAACAATTACTCAATACCTCAAATGGCAGCTACAAGAGGTTGGGACACTAAACCTTAATATTAATGAGCTGCTTGTGCTTCAACTAGGCAAGGAGGTATTAAGGGGAGCCTTTAGGAACAATAGAGGGGACTGTGGATGGGCTACATTAAATGTTTAACTAACATATCTAATATTACAATCGGGCTTCATACTCTTTGACACGGGTTAAGAATTTCTATTTAACATATGTTATCTCCAATTATGGTTGATACAGACTCCATTAAGGTAATAAACATAATAAAAAATGGCAATTTGACTTACAACCCACAATCTGTGATTGCAGGTCAATGATGGAGTAGCTGGGGAATCTAGCCCTCGCGAAGGAAGGAGCAAAATAGAAAACTTTGAAAATACTCGATTTTTGGTAGTTTCTCCGATGTTTGCTAACGAGGTAGTGTAGGCAGACATCTTAGAAACTGTTTTTAAGTGTAAAGTTAACGTTTGTAATATTGATACAATTACTATTCTGGCTACTATCCAAAGAAACTATGATTCCCTTATTAATGATGTAATTTTGTAATATTGTCGATAATTATTATAATATCGTGTTTACCAAAATAAAAAATTCATATCGTGCATGCTATTCAATTTCAATCTTAAATTTGAAACA
Organism: Nicotiana benthamiana; assembly: GCA_034376525.1. Classification (NCBI taxonomy): domain Eukaryota; kingdom Viridiplantae; phylum Streptophyta; class Magnoliopsida; order Solanales; family Solanaceae; genus Nicotiana; species Nicotiana benthamiana. Next base: position 26,064,902 of record CM067337.1, read on the forward strand.
TATAGCTATTTAAATTATACTTAAAAAGGTTTTATATTATTCAACGGGAAATTACCAATTCTGTCCATTTAGAAGTAGCTAATTATAAAAATTGGCCAATCGATAAAATATTACTAATATTAGCCAAAATGGCCAATTAGCTTTTTGTAACCAAAAAAATCAATTTTTTGCTTTCTTTTGAGTGGGTGCTATTAAAATAGATTGGGTATATCTTAAGGAGCTTGAATCTCAGTTTTGGGATGATTTGGTGAAGTTTTGAGGTGGTTTGAATTGAAAATTCGAAGTAAAAACTGAATATGATAAAAAATGATATGTGTATCACACTGTGTATCACATATATATCATATTTGTATCGATTTTGTATCACATGTATATCCATGTATATCTGTGTGTGAGATACATGCGTGATACATGTTTGATACATTTGTCGCAGAAGAATTTGTTGACATCGATTTAATTATGAATTTTGATACAAAACCCGTCCAAATCACCTCCAATCTTCCTTAATGAATTTCGACTATACCCATTTAAACAATTCCTTATTTATTTCGATTTTTGGAGTGTTGCCTAGAGGTTGGTAAGTTGAAACTTATATGAGACATTTCTGTAAGTTTCCCTTATTCAACATATTTTAAAAATATAAGAACATGTTGTAGTTAAAGAAAAAGATTTAGTTTCCAACAAAATTCGGTGCCATATAAATGAAACTAAAAATAGTGTTTTCTCTTAGATGACATCAAAAAACGTTTAAAAGATATTTTTTGTCTAATTTATTTTTTCCAAATATAATTTATTTTATACAAAGTTTCTCGTAGAACGAGTTATTTCCAGTAAATCATCTGTATACAAAACAGAGCAGATATCTTAGGCAAATGTCATTTTCTATATTGGGCGAATCAAAGAGGAGGGATAAAAAAAATGGTGTTTAATTCGAAGCAATGTGTTGCATACGTGACAAATTCTGGTACTATTAATCCGTGCAATTAGAGAAATAACTTTTTTGATAAATAAAGACAAATAGAAGCCAATTTTGTACAGGTTTTTAGACATTTTAATGGGAGTAACAATTTTTACAAAAAAATAAAAGCTCATAGGAAAACAATAGGATTACAAATTAAAACAAAAACGTTGTCCCAGACCAAAAATGTGTCTTATGAGAAGTTGGGAATAATTCAATGGCGGGAAAAAGGAATCCCAAAAATCTCATAAATATTGATTTTGTTGAGGAATTTCTCCATATATTCCATTTACAATCTTAGATAGTCTTCTGAATGCTATGTCCCAAGATATTCCAGCTGCACTTCTTCACATAAAATTCTGTGGTATTGGCTCTTTACTTCCCTCTATAATGTACGATTGTGAAAATATTTCCTTTAGGGTAGCTCCCTGCATCTTGCGCATGCCAAAACCATATGCGTTTCCCATCCCCACTGTGCGGCGAATCTAATGCGAGAAATCTGCCATTCCTTTGTTTATTCTTTTCCAGAAACAAGCTCCATAAGATGTTGTGACATCTTTAATGTACCAACTCTATTCAGTACTTCCATAGTTTGTTGCAATCACAGTTGTCTGCTGAGGTTTTCCTTCTCTTCCGAACTATTGTTTAGTCTGCTAGGCAAGAAATGGTGTGAAAGAGAATAAGTAGTATCCTTTGCATTTAAATCTTGATGGGATTTCACAACTATTCTACCTAGTGGAGTGCCATGTTACTTGATGGGATGGGTATTCTATTATTCTAATTTGAGATTACAATCTTCATGCATCATAATGGCATAGATTTTGTTTATTCGTCTTGAATTATTCGGTGAAGTTGCCATTAGAAATCCACCAATAGTATTTTTCATTATCAATTATTCGTATTAATTTATTCTGCTTATTTTTGCTTGGATTATTAGTGTGTTGAATTATTTTTCAAGCTTGATGTATAGAGTTATCCGGTACTTGTGCTGGTGTGAGTTAGTAGGTAACCCGTGGAATTAGTCGAGGTGCTGCAAGCTGGCTCGAGCAATACAATTATCAGTTTTTGAGTTTCAAGTATCTTGGGTCAATAATAATGTGTAGGCATATTAGGAGAGATACGATTATGAATGAAGATATTCCAGACAAGGTGGAAGTGATCCCGTGGTGGACAAGGCGAGAGAACTAAGGTTGAAATAGTTCCACTTTCTCTGCATTGCTCTATTAAGAATGAAATGTTGCCAAAACCTAATCCTCTATGATGCAAATAGCGACCCCCTAGCCTCAGAAAAGGACACCACTTTCTTCACTTAACCAGATGTTACTTCCTTGTACACCCTAAAGGCTTCACCTATGGAGAAGTAACTATTGCAGGCACCTTTAAGTTTTAGTTTTTTAATTGCCTATGTATTAGTGGATAGCAAGCCAAAATTCTCACATAGGGGTATTGATTTAAAAACTTGTAACTTCAAGATGTACCTTTCCCTTCTATTGACATCAAATAAGCAAGTCTACCTTTACATCATATAGAGTCTGGTGACTTTGTCAAAAAAGAAGTTATTTAGAGTATGGTGAATGCTAAGCATAATATCCCTTCCCCCCCTCCCCCCCCCTCTCTCTCCCTCTTTGTTTTTGTGTGTTAATTTAGTTTTGGATGAACTAGATATATCAATGTCACTTTTACAGCCAAACTTTTCATGTTGGTGAGAGTTCCGTTTTTCTTAGAGTTGGTGCAGATGCTTGGTCTCTAATGCATCCATCAATTCCGGAGAAGCTGCAGAGCTTGTACAATGATGGCTATAAGTTGGTAGACATCCCTTTTCTAGTAAAATCTCTTAATAACATGTTTAATTCATATGTTCCAGTATATAAAGTCACTAGGGGGAGTTGAAGTATGTGTGACAAGTTCATTGTGTTCTCTGGGTTAGCCATCTAAGTTTTATTAACACAAGCAGGTAATATTTACCAATGAGTCCAATATTGAGCGGTAGAAGAAAAGTAGGCAGGCAGCTGTGGACTCAAAGATTGAACGACTTGAACAATTTATCAAACTTGCTGGTGTTCCATTTCAGGTGGTTAAATATGTTTGTGCGCGTGTCTAGATTTGGATCAAGCTAGTGTTTTTTTCTTTGATGTTACAAAGGTTATTTCTCTTTCAGAAGGGAGCTCAACGTAGCTGATAATTTGCTTATTAATGCCATTGTGATTTTCTGCAGCCCCTACTCCAATCAGAGGATGGAATATGGGGAAGTAAAACAGGTTCTCATTTATAATTACCATTTTTCACGATAATACTTCTGGGAATTGGTTTGATGGACCCTAGTTTCACAAATCAATGTATATCAATAGTAGTTCATCCCATTTCTGCACTTATCTCTTCCTTGTTTCTGATTGCCTCCTTTTTGCTTTCATTAAATAAGTAGAACTTTTTCACAGGCTTACTGAAGTAGGATCTCTTTATAACTTTTATTGGTTGTTGGTGATGGGTTGTGGTTTGTGTGCATGTTTGTGGGGGTTATTTTTTGGAGGGGGAGGGGGATCACGAAAGTAGATCTTTTCATTAGCCTTGGAAATAACGAAAGTAACAACAACAACAATCCAGTATAATTCCACTTAGTGGGGTCTGAGGAGGGTAGTGTGTACGTAGACCTTACCCCTACCCTTGGGTAGAGAGACTGTTTCCAAATAGACCCCCGACATTCTTCCCTCCAAGAACTTCCCACCTTGCTCTTGGGGAGACTCGAACTCACAGCAGAGACAAAATAATCAACTTAATTTCTCTGTATGTATATGCTAATGCTGTTTTCATATCTCTGCTGATGCAGGTTTTCATCGCTTGTGGCTTGAGTAACAGTAAGCCAGAAGATCCCTTTCGCAAACCTAAAATAGGGATGTGGAATATTATGAAAAAGCAGTTCAATTTTGGAATTTCCTTTGAGATGGATAAGTTATATCCTCTTCCTTGTTCAATAGCCCAATTATAAAATTAAGTTGTTTTGTTTCTAGTGCTTTGATTGTCAAAGCTAATGGAACTTTGCTTATTGTCATTCTAGATGTTTTTATGTTGGTGATGCTGCTGGCAGACCAGGCGATCATAGTGATGCTGACATTAGATTTGCACAGGTACCTGACTAATCCGCTGCATGGCTGACATTAGATGCTGATTATTGTTGCATGATTATTTTCAATTTTGACAAGAGGGGTTGCTATGATGGTAAGCAACCCCCACTTCCAACCGAGAGGTTGTGAGTTCGAGTCTTCCCATTCCCCAAAATGGCACACCATAAGTCCGCAGGTTCACATCTTCATGCAAGGTATAATATGGGGTTCCACTGTTGTGTTTGCAGGCCATTGGACTAAAATTTTATGTTCCAGAGGAATTCTTTGGAAAATAGTTTACTTGCGATTGTGTAACGTCCACTATAGTAGAAAAGGACTATCTGAGCCCAGGTAGGAGAGAACATGCGTAAAACTCCTTCCCTACAAAGCGGGGTTGCATTGTGTAAATAATACTTGGTTAGATACCTTTGATTGCTTTGCTGAAGATTTTTCTTATTTAAATTATCTTCCATTTATATTGTCTGCAATTATTCTCCAAGATTCAAGAATCAAGTCTATGAAGAGATGCATTGCGGAAATTGGTTATCTAATTTCTTAATACAAAACTGACGAATAGGTTAAAAATTTTGAATTTTTCTGGTTGGTGATGGGACGTTGATGCAAAAAATAAAGTAAAAAAGAAATCTTGGCATAGGCAGAAAGGAGAGTAGTTTGGCGGAGGGCATTTGGATCAGTGTAGTGCAATTTCTTTTAAATTGCCTTTTGACTAGTGATTTCGTTTACCTTTTGATATAACAACAACAACCCAGTATAATCCCACTTAATGAGGTCTGGGAAGGGTAGTGTGTACGCAGACCTTACCCCTAACTTGGGTAGAGAGGCTGTTTCCAAATAGACCCCGGCATCCTTCCTTCCAAGAACTTCCCACCTTGCTTTTGGGGAGACTCGAACTCACAACCTCTCGATTGGAAGTTTACCTTAAAGTGGTTTTAGAAGCTCCAAATTTCCGCTTAGGCAGTAATTGATAAGCGAAATGCCTTCGTGCCTGTATTCTATGAAGACACATAAAGATGATGCCTGAACAAGCTGCACTTCAGATCAAAACTTTGTGTTAATATAGACCGTCACAACAAGAATAGTCTTTGTGAGATTGAAGAGTCAGCTTTTTGCCTCAAATGCAATTATACAAAAATATAACCTATCTCCGACTAACAATACATTCTTTCCTGGGTGTGATATCCAATGTAGCACAAGAGTACTTCTGTCTAGTCCTCTATTGCAAAGGCTGGTAACTACCTCATTTCTTCTGGCCAATCTCGCCTTCTATTATTGCATGTCTGGTCAAAACAATTTTCTTTACCAGATTCTTATAAGTGAATGGTCTAACTGCAGCTCGCATGAACAACTCAGAGGAGTTTTACCTTTCTTAAGTTTCCTTCTAAAAGGACCAAATCCAAGATTCTCCCACTCCTGTGGGCTAACTTTGGCTCTAACACCTCTCAATGCTAATTCATCTCCATCACTACTTTTTGCTTCTTCTTCCTTCATTTCCATTGCCCTTATATTATTTTCATAAAAATTTCGTAGATGTCTCCATATATTTCTTTGCAAACTTCTCCATCGCCTAGTAGCAACGCCTTCTTAAATTCGTCATCCCAGAATGTAGCATCCTCTTTCTGACTTGAATCCTCATCCTCCTTGATACCCATCTCATCATCTTCACTTGCTCTTGCATCCAAATCCACATCGTATTGACCCTCATCTTCATCACCATCTTCATCGTCCTCAATCCAGTCCACTATCTCGGTCTCTCCCTTGTTATTACTACCATAATCATCATCATCATCATCATCATCCGGTGCATCACATCCCATTTCCATTTCCTCCAATTTCGCCTTCCACTCTTTCGTATAAGGATGCAACAACATCACAGGATGATTGTTCAACAAGAACCCTAAGCATTTGGACTTCTTTTCATCATTCATCTTCTCATAAGCTTTAACCACATCATCCACAAATGCCTTAGGATTCACTATCACAATCTTACACAACCCGCCAAAATAAGTACATAACTCCACCCTCCCATTATCATCCTCCAATTCAAACAAAAAATCCTGCTCACTTTCTGGATCAAGCAGCGGCGCTGACGCCTTAAAAAAGTCATCTTGAGGCTCAAATCTACACTGATACACAGGTCTCTCTACATATACAATATCAGGCCTCATCCATGCTGCACATTGTGTGATCAATGACCTCGCCTTATTCCCAAACCGTCCCATCAAATTCCATTTATCCAACCTCTGATTCCCAGCTTCAAGGGCAACTTCAGACACCAAAGTCCATTGTTGCCAAGGCAATTCTGATATCCTCCACTTAGGATGCCTAACAAACACCCAAAAGTACCTAAAGCCCACATTTTTATCCATTGCATCCGATCTATTCTGATATTCCTGAGCCATTTCATGTTGCTCTATCTTTTCCCACTCTTCTTGGTCTTTAACTTCACCAATCATCGATAGGCATTCGTCCGAGAATCTCCCACGAATAGGCTCCCCTAAAACAACTCCACGCCAAGAATATGGGCCAAATTGACCATATTTATACCAAACGGGTTTTTGAGATTTGGGTCATCTTTTTCCATGAACCTAACCATTCTATCATAGCCTAAACCAATCATTTGAAGCTCTTCTTCGGAGAAATTATCAGTGTAGTTTCCGTGAGGGTTCTTAAGCCTGTAAAAAAGGCTTTCTGCTAATTTCTTGCTTTTCCGGCGGGCATCTCTCTTAGCTTGTCGCCGGAACTCAGCGCTTCCCTCCCTCCCCGGCGATGCGCCACCGGCTTTTCCTTCGCTTCGGCCGGCGAATGATCGGATGTCCCTCCGGCGACTGTCATTTCGCCGGCAAATTATGGGCTCTCGGTTGTGGGATTGAATAGTGAGAGGCTTTGGAGTTCTGAAGGTGGATGGAAATTGAGGTATTGTTCTGCGAAGAGGGATGAAGAATTGGGCGAGAGATGGTGATTGAAGAGTTGAGAGGGTAGGACTTTAGCTACGGACAAGTTCTGATTCTGCATTTTTTCACATCAACTGGGGCAAAGGAGTGACCGCTGTTGCTTTTATAGAAAGATAAGTACATTACATCAATAAAGCTCATAGATCTTTTTTCCAAACTAATTAAGTAGATTAACTTAATCAGAAGCATAATGAAGTGGTTAGCTATTTTTTCCTTTGGCTGAAGCGCGAAAATGAGGATGGAATTGCAGCACGGTACAAATACTTCCCATTTTCATGTCAAATCTCTCAAGATATTTTTATTATTACACGTACGAATTTTAAATATAAAATACAAGGGATCGCATTTTCTTCTGTTTAAATAATACAAAATTATGAACCATTTCCACGATGTTAGATGTTCATTTTTCTATTAATATGATAGGTCAAATACAGCAGCACCTTAAAGTTCTCCGTACTTTTTATTTAAAAAATATTTTATTTTAAGTCCGTTTCATTTAAACACTTTAACCAGAATTGTACTGTATCACCGAGACACAAAATTCGTAAGCAACAGAACATAAAATGTGCGTGCAATTCACATCCAGAGTGACTAATAAGACGAGGACATGTGGATTTAACTTTAAAAAAATAAAAAATAAATAAATATAAAAGTGAGAACCCACCCCAACCATCTTCATCTCCCCACTCCTCGTCGGAAAATCAATTTTCTGACTTTCTTTTCTAGTTTTGTCTTCTTCTTTCTGGGTTAAAAACTACTGAGGGTTTTGGCTGTTAATATAGAGTCCCGAACCAAATTGATTGGATAATTCCGAAAATCACATAAACGGATTCCTCGTCTCGCCACAAGTCCGTACATATAAAGTTTACCAAAAATGGAGTTCAAATGTCATTCCAAATCCTAAAAATTCATTTTCAAAAACCAAGCCCTAGTTCTTCACAATTCCAACCTACTTTCATGAATTTGAGTGTTGATTGTTCAATAAAATGGTGTTATTAAGTCAAGAGACTTACCTCCAATCAATACCCGTCGAAAACCCTCTTCAAATCGGTCAAAAAGCTCTCAAGGCGGAGTAAAAATGGTGGAAAAATGATGTGGGTTGTGGATCAAAGGGTTTTTAAACATTCTGCCCGACTACTGTAGCGACCTGTATGCGATTGCATCAATTCCCTAGCGATCGCATAGACCAAAAATCTAGGCCCTCAAATTCCTCTTACGCGATCGCAGAACACTGACCAAAGACCCTACGCGATCGCACGCGCTTTTACGCGATCGCACTGACCAAACACTTAAGCCTACACGATAGCAGGAAGACCTATGCGATCACAAAGACCAAATTAGCACCCCCCTTCAGAACCTTCTATGCGATCGCAGCCCCATGGTCGGGATCGGAGAGAATAATTTCTGCTCTGCAATTTCTGCTGCACTTTTCAAGTTCAAAATTCTCCGTTAGCCATCCGAAATCACCCCGAGGTCCTCGGGACCTCAACCAAACACACAGACATGTTCTATTACTTCATTCAAACTTGCTCGTAGCATAAAAACACTATCATAAACAACAAAATCATCAAATTACCACGGATTCAAGCCTAAGTCAAACTAAAACTTCCAAAACTTACATTTGATCAAAAACTCGACCTAAACACCTCCGAATGACCTGAAACTTTGCACGCATATCCAATATCACCTAACGGAGCTACTACAACTATCGAAATTCCATTTCGACCCTAGGATCAAAATCTCACCTATCAACCGGAATTTGCCAAAATTCAAACTTAGCCATTTCAAGCGTAATTCTACACCGGACCTCCAAATTCAATTCCGATTGCGCTCCTAAGTCACAAATCATCACCCGAAACTAGTCGAATCATCGGAAATCCATTATGAACCCTATAACTCATAGGTCAACATTTGGTTGACTTTTCCAAACTAACTTTCTCATGAAGAGACTAATTGTCTCATTTCTAACCAAACTCTATCCGAATTACTTCAAATTCTTTAAACACATATAATGAAACATATAGAAGCATAAAACATGGAAAACAGGACGGTAACTCCCGTGAATACGGGTCGGGTTGTTACATCCTCCCCAACTTAAACAAACGCTGAGCGGGTCAAGAAACATACCTGGAGTCTCAAACAAGTGACGGTATTTGCTGCGCATCTCCTGCTCGGTATCCTAAGTGTCCTCCTCCATGGGCCTACCTCTCCACTGCACCTTCACCGAAGCTATGTCCTTTGATCTCAACTTTCTAACCTGACGACCCAAAATAGCCACTGACTCCACATCGTAGGCCAAGTCCTCGTCCAGCTGAATCGTGCTGAAGTGTAACACATGAGATGGGTCCCCAACATACTTCCGGAGCATAAAAACATGGAACACCGGATGAACTCCCTATAATCTAGGTGGAAAAGCGAGCATATAGGCCACCTCCCCAATCCTCCTAAGTATCTCAAAAGATCCAATGAACCTTGAACTCAGCTTCCCTCTCTTTCCAAACCTCATAACGCGTTTCATAGGCATAAGATACATCTTGAACCTTCCGGTTCGCATAACTCTTTTGACGCGACTGAGTTATACGAAGTCTCTTCTAGATACTTTCACTTTATCTAAGACATCCTGAAATATCTCGGTCCCCAATAATCTTGCCTCGCCTGGCTCAAACCAACCAACCGGAGATCTACACCGTCTCCCATATAAGGCCTCATATGGCACCATCTGAATGCTGGATTGATAGTTGTTGTTATAAGCAAACTCTGCAAGTGGTAAGAACTCAGCCCAAGAACCTCCAAAATCAATAACACAAGCACGCAACATGTCCTCCAATATCTGGATAGTGCGTTCGGACTGTCCGTCCGTCTGAGGATGAAATGTCGTGCTCAACTGTACCTGTGTGCCCAGCTCCTGATGAAAAGTCCTCCCAAACTGGGAAGTAAATTGAGTACCCCTATCTGAGACAATGGAAACTGGGACCCCATGCGACCATACGATCTCCCGGATGAAAATCTCTGCTAACTTTTCTGCAGAATAGGTAGTACATACCGGAATGAAGTGCGGGGATTTGGTCAGTCTACCCACAATCACCCAAATCGAATCAAACTTCTTCGAGGTACGAGGAATATAACTCAAAAAATCTATAGTAATATTCTCCCATTTCAACTCCGGAATATCCATCCGCTGGAGTACACCACCGGGTCTCTGGCGCTCATATTTGACCTGCTGACAGTTGAGACACCGAGCCACATAATTCACAATATCCTTTTTCATCCTCCTCCACCAGTAATGTTGTCTCAAATCCTGGTACATCTTCGCGGTACACGGATGAATCGAATATCGTGAGCTGTGGGCCTCCTCTAATATCAACTCCAGGAGCCCATCCACATTGGGCACGCAAATTCGGCCCTACATTCACAACACATCATCATCTCCAATGGTCACATCTCTGGCATCATCATGCTGGACCCTGTCCTTTAGGACAAGCAAATGTGGGTCATCATATTGGCGCTCTCTGCTGCGGTCATACAAAGAAGACTGGGAAATCACACAAGCCAACACCCGATTGGGCTCATAAATATCTAACCTCACCATCTGATTGGCCAAGTCCTGAACATCAATTGCAAGGGGCCTCTCCCCAACTGGAATGTACGCCAAACTACCCATACTAATAGTCTTCCGGCTCAAGGCATCGGCCACTACATTGGCCTTCCCGGGATGATATAAAATGGTAATATCATAGTCCTTGAGTAACTCAAGCCATCTCCGCTGCCTCAAATTAAGATCATTCTGCTTAAACAAATGCTGGAGACTACGATGGTCCGTATATACCTCACAAGATACACCATATAGATAATGCCTCCAAATTTTCAAGGCATGAACAATAGCAGCCATCTCTAAGTCATGAACATGGTAGTTCTTCTCATGGGGCTTTAACTGACGAGAAGCATAAGCAATAACTCTACCCTCTTGCATCAATACACAACCAATCCCAACACTCAAAGCATCACAATACACCGTGTAAGAACCTGAAGCTGATGGCAATACTAGTATCGAAGCTGTGATCAAAGACGACTTGAGCTTCTGGAAGCTCTCCTCACATTCATCTGACCACACAAATGAAGCAGTCTTCTGTGTCAACTTCGTCAAAGGCGAAGCAATAGATGAAAAGCCCTGAACAAACCTGCGGTAATAACCCGCCAAGCCAAGGATACTCCGAATCTCAGTAGCTGAGGACGGTCTGGGATAACTCTGCACCACCTCGATCTTCTTTGGGTCAACCTGAATACTATCACTGACATCACGTGTCCCAGAAAAGACACAGTACTAAGCCAGAACTCACAGTTGGAGACCTTTGCATAAAGCTTCTCCTCTCTCAATCTCTGTAATCCCACCCTCAGGTGCTGCACGCACTCCTCGTGGCTACGCGAGTACACCAGGATATCATCAATAAACACGATCACAAAAGAATCCAGATACGGCCGAAATACACTGTTCATCAAGTGCATGAACGCGACTGCGGCATTAGTCAGCCCGAAGGATATCACTAGAAACTCGTAGTGTCCATACCCCGTCCTGAAAGCCGTATTCATAATGTCTGAATCCCTAATCTTCTGCTGGTGATACCCTGATCGGAGGTCAATCTTAGAGAATACCCTTGCTCCCTGAAGCTGATCAAACAAATCCTTAATATGGGGTAATGGGTAATTTTTCTTCACTGTCACCTTGTTTAGCTGTCTGTAATTAATGCACATTCTCATTGTGCCATCCTTCTTCTTTACAAATAACATCGGTGCACCCCAAGGTGACACACTCGGGATAATAAACCCCTTATCTAGGAGTTCCTGAAGCTCTTCCTTCAACTCCTTTAGCTCCGCTGGTGCCATACGATAGGGAGGAATAGAGATGGGCTGAGTGCCCGGTAACTGATCAAGACCGAAATCAATGTCCCTGTCCGGCGGCATGCCCTGCAAGTACGCTGAAAACATATAAGGGAAATCCCTCAAAATGCGAACCGAATCAAGACTGGGAGCCTCAGCCCCCACATCTCTCACGAAATCCAAGAACGACAAACAACCCTTCCCAACCATCCGTTGGGATTTTTGGAAGGTAATCACCTTGCTTGGTACATAATCAGTCACGCCTCGCCACTCGATCCTCGAAATACCCGGAATAGCCAGCGTAACTATCTTGGCATGACAGTCCAGGATAGCATGGTACGGAGATAGCCAATCCATACCCAGAATCACGTTGAAATCCACCATGCCTAATAATAACAAGTCTACTCGGGTCTCCAGACCCCCAATAGTCACCAGACATGATCGATATACATGATCCACAATAATGGTATCACCCATCGGGATAGATATGTGCACAAGCAAAGCAAGACAACCACGGGTCGTATGTGAATGATGAGCAAAATATAAAGATACATAGGAATAGGTAGATCCGGGATCAAATATGACAGAAGCATCCCTGTGGCACTGAGATAATACCTGTGATGAAAGCATCTGATGCAATAGCATCCCTCCTATGTGGAAGAGCATAGAATCGAGCCTGACCACCGCTAGTACGGTCCTCACCCCTGGGGTGATCTCTGGCTACCTGTCCTCCACACCTAGCTGACTAAGTGGGTGCCGAAGAAACCAGAGTAGAAGACGAGGGCTGATCCCTCTCCTGAGAGTGTCTACTACGGAGCCGAGGACACTGTCTCCTCATATGACCAACTCACTACACTCGTAGCAATGACCTGGAGCTGGAGAAGGGGACTGATGGGAACCCCTCGCTGCAGATGAACCTTGGGGTGAAGAAGCAAGAGCAGAGATCTGAGTTGGAAGGGCACTTAGTGCAGGAGGGCTCTGCTGATGTCCTGATGACCCCGACTTGAAGAGGCCCCACTGGACTCTGTACAACCTAACTGAGGAGGTCTGAAGGAACGGCCTCTGCTGTGCTATAACTGGCCCCTAGACGGAGCACCGTTGAAACTACCTGATCCTCGAGGCCTCTTAGCCTCCCTCTCCTCATGCTCCCGATGACGATCTGTCTCAATCTGACGAGCCACATCACTTGCCTACTCAAATGAAACTACTATAGCCCTCTCTAGTCATCAGTATGCGGATCAGATAGTTGAGGCCATCCACGAACCTCCTGATTCTCTCTCGATCTGTCGGGATCATCCAAGTAGCATGCCGAGCTAGCTATGTGAACCTCAACTCATACAGAGTCAACGTCATATCTCCCTGAGTCAACCACTCGAACTGACAATGCAGCTCCTTTTTGTGAGACTGGGGCACATACTTCTCCAAAAATATCGTGGAGAACTGTTGCCAAGTGAGGGGCGCTTCCTCAATATGCCTACACATCTCAAAATCCTCCTACCAAGTAAATGCAAGCCCTATGAACTAGAAAGTAGTAAAAGACACTCCATTAGACTCCCCACAGTACGAAGCATATGCTGGCACTTCTCCAGAAAACTCTGGGCATCCTCCCCCTCAGCAGAACTAAATGTTGGAGACTGGAGTCTACCGAACCTCTCCAACTGACGTTGCTCGTCATCCAGCATAGACGGAACCACATGAGCTAGAGCTGGTGTGACTGGCGTAACTGGGACAACTGGTGCAGCTGGCCTGAACTGGAGCTACCTCACGTGTCTGTAAGCCCTGAATAACCTGCTCGGGTGTGCGTGCATTGGGGGTCTGATGACCACCCCGGTTTGAGAAGTAGCCGCCGCTGTAGTGGCTGAAACCTCCTGAGCCAGGCTAGTCCAGATGGACAAGATCTGAGCCAAAGCCTCCTAGAGACCAGGAATCACGATGGGCACTTCCGGTGCCTGAACAGGTGGTACTGGAGCATCTACAGCTGGGGGTTGGTCCTGGACCTAGGTAGCTGGTGGGTCTGCAGGTGCTGCCCCTGCTGGTCCACCTCGACCACCACCACGGCCACATCCACGACCTCTAGCAGGTGGTACTGGTGGTCGTCCGCCACGTCCGTTAGCATGGGTTCTTGCCATCTACGAGAGAATAGAATACATAAATTTAGTTTTCATATCAACAAAGCCGCACGATATGAATTTCAATAAAGTAGAGTGTTTCCTAAAGGTTTTGTAGCCTCCCGAGGATAGATACAGACGTCTACGTACCGATTCACGAGACTACTAAACCGGCTCATGAATCACGAGGCCATGTAACCTAGGCTCTGATACCAACTTGTCACAAGCCAAAACTCGATCGTGATGGCACCCAACCATAATGTTAGGCAAGTCTGACCAATAATCGCTCTCAATTTGATAATAAATCCCGAAACCGACAATTTGAGGAAAATGTAATAGTTTTAGAATAAGAATCCAATATTTATAGTAAAATAAAATGGAGAAATACGAAATCTGATAAAACACTCATATAAGACCCGGGGTCACGAGTCTAGAGCCTCTAAAACAGACTGGAAAATAATTATCTGTATGAAAATACACAAGTCGGGAAATGTATATATAAATAAAACTGAAATAGGAGGAGTAGTCAGGTCCTGCGAATGTCAAGCAACTACCTCAACAACTCTGATAAGCTCTGGAGACAACGACTGGTCAGCTAAGCCTCCGGTGCACCTAAATCTGCACACAAGGTGCAGGGAGTAGGGGTGAGTACTACTAACTCAGTGAGTAATAAGTATATTAAATGTCTGAAGATACGAATTCACGAAATGCCACAAAGTAAAGCTAAAACTAACAGTCCGACACATTAACTATGAACCAACAACAAAACAACATCAAGCATATCAGTCAAGTATAATGCAAGAATTTGCAATGCACATAACCCGCTTCGGTGTACAGCCTGATCCATTTAACGTCGACGATGCTCACTAGAAAGACTTCGAAGGGGCTCCTACAGCCCAAGCACAATCTCATCATATCATTACTATGGCGTGCAGCCCGATCCATACTTAGTCTATTGTATGCATATGAGTCACATAACAGATTCAATTAATTTCCCAGTTTCCAATTATTAAGAAGAATATAATTTAATTATTTAACTTAAGGAAAAGTGACTTAGCATTTCATAACAGTGATTAAACACAGGACTAGGATCAATGATTATACAAATCATGCTATCACAATGATATTCATCCTCTGAGGATGCTACATATTGGCACAAGGCTCCAAACATGGTAATAAGCCCAGATATATTCAATACAGGGTGCGTATCAGTCGCCAATATAGTAAATTCTTGTTCGGGATGGACCAAGTCACAATCTCCAGTCACAAACAGCCCGCACCTGCCATGGGTGCGAGTCACGCCCTAATATAGCATCACTATGTGATAAACCAGCGTTTCAAACCCTCAGGCCATCATCTATACAAACTACTCACCTCTAACCGCTAGAAGACTAGTCCGAATTGCCTTTTTCTTTTGTATCGACCTCCTCGCGCATCAAATCTAGTCAAAATCACAATGAATACATAAATATGGGCTAAAGAAACATAACCCAATCAAAAATACCCGAAAAGTACTAAAATTTACGAAGTTGGTATAACCCGAGCCCCGGGCCCACTCCTCAAAAAATTTTGAAAATCACATCAACGGATTCCTTGTCTCGCCACGAGTCCGTACATATAAAGTTTACCAAAAACGGAGTTTAAATGGCCTTCCAAATCTAAATATTTGTTTTCAAAAACCAAGCCCTAGTTCTTCACAATTCCAACCCACTTTCATGAATTTGAGTGTTGATTCTTCAATAAAATAGTGTTATTAAGTCAATAGACTTACCTACAATCAATACCTGTCGAAAACCCTCTTGAAATCGGTCAAAACGCTCTCTTGGCGGAGTAAAAATGATAGAAAAATGATATGGGTTGCGGACCAAAGGGTTTTTAATCAGTCTGTCCGACTACTGTAGCGACCTCTATACGATCGCATCAATTCCCTTGCGATCACATAGACCAAAAATCCATTCCCTCAAGTTCCTCTTACGCGATCGGGGGAAAGACCACGCGATCGCAGAACCCTGACCAAAGACCCTAGGCGATCGCACGCGCTCTTACGCGATCGTACTGACCAAACACTTAAGCCTACGCGATCGCAGGCAGACCTACACAATCGCAGAGACCAAATTAGTACCCCCTTCATAACCTTCTATGCGATCGCAGCCCCAGGCTTGTGATCGCAGCCCCCGGCTCGTGATCGCAGAGAGCAATTTCTGCTCTGCAATCTCTGCCGCACTTTTCAAGTTCAAAATTCTCCGTTAGCCATCCGAAATCACCCCGAGGCCCTCGAGACCTCAACCAAACGCACAGATATGTTCTATTACTTCATTTTAAACTTGCTCCTAGCATAAAAACACTCATAAACAACAAAATCATCAAATTACCACGGATTCAAGCCTAAATCAAACTAAAACTTCTGAAACTTGCATTTGATAAAAAAACCCAACCTAAGCACCTCTGAATGACCTGAAACTTTGCACGCATATCCACAATCACCTAACAGAGCTACTGCAACTCTCTTCCATTCTGACCCTCAGATCAAAATCTCACCTATCAATCGGATTCTCCAAAATTTAAACTTAACCATTTCAAGCCTAATTCTACACCGGACCTCCAAATTCAATTCCGATTGCTCTCCTAAGTTACAAATCATCACCCGAAACTAGTCGAATCATCAGAAATCCATTCCGATCCCTCTAACTCATAAGTTAATATTCAGTTGACTTTTTCAAACCAACCTTCTCATAAAGAGACTAATTGTCTCATATCTAACCGAACTATATCCGAATAACTTTAAATTCTCCAAACTCATATAATGAAACATATAGAAGCATAAAACGGGGTAAACAGGGCGGTAACTCCTGTGACGACGGGTCGGGTCGTTACAGGTTGGGTCCGTCTAGGGCTAGCAACCTGAAATGAAAAAGACCATCTTGATGCATCCTACTTTTATTCTGTGCATTTATTTGTTTCAGACCTGCATGTTGACTGGCTTTTGAATCTCGAGAGTGTTAGAAAATTAAAAACAAAAAGGGAAAAAGAGAAAAATAGCAGTTGGAGAGTTATATGATTGTTTTGAAAAAACCAATGGCCAAGTACTGTCGAAACTCTGCCAAAAATTTGAAAACAAATGAAAACGTATATTTTATTTTTAATAGTTTTTTACTAAAAGCCAAAGGAAAATAAAAAAACGGTATTTCATTTTTGGAAGTTGTTTGCTGAAAAGAAAAAAAAAGAGTCTTTATTTTGGGGAAATAGGTTGTATGTTGAAAATGAAAAGAAAAAAAGTTGTTATTTTGTCTTGTTCTCAAAAATAGAAAAGAGAAAATAGTTTGTTTTGCCATGAAAAATGAAAAGGAAAAAGAGTCTTGATTTTTTTTCTTGTTTCAAATAGTTTATTTGCAAACGGAAATGAAAATATGTTTTATTGTTTGTTGAAAAAGAAAAAAAAAAGGAATCTTATTTTAAAATAGTTCGGTTAATTTGCCCGAACTACGCATGTTTGATTCTCACAGGTCGCGAGATACGTAGGCAACCTTCATCAGGTCCAACCTTCCCTTTGCGCAAAATAGCCAAATGTTCCCAAACGGGGCGACGGAAGGCTGACTTTGCATAAACAACTATCTTTGGTCATATTTTAATTTTTGACCATCACAACCTTAAAATCTTCGTCCCCGAGGTACCGAAAGGCCGTGTTTGCAATACCGCATCATTTTTTTAATTTGAGAAATAAGAAAAAGAGTCAGTGGTCAAGTGAATACCGTTCGGATTTTGGGGTCAAATTTGGCATATAGGGGAAGGAATCTGTCATTTTGTTTTTGGGTTTGTATTTCTTTTGATTAGAGTATATGGGTCGTTTGATTTTCGAGTTTGTATTTCATCGTTTAGTTGGTCAGCTTTGTTGTTATTATGAAAATGGAAAATTCCAAAAATGTTTTATTGTCATTTGCATTTTATTTGCAAGATCTACGCACAGTCTGATTCATGCGGGGTCATGATACGTCGGCAATCTCCATAGTATTCGACCACAACAAAAAAAAGAAACAAAAATTGAAAAAGTGGAAAAAATTGAATATAAAAGGTGTTGTTAATAATAAGGACCGACTCAACCCATTCTAACATGTTTTGGTTTTGAATTGTGAAGAAAGTTGAGGTGGTTGGTTTATGGTAACTCATCCATAAAACACAAGGTCAAAAAGCAAGGCAGTCATGGCCGGCAAAGATTTGAACGGAGGTATTACTGATCCATCTTGGGGCATTGTTGAATTATAATCTGAGTTGAAAGACGCGGTTTTGAGGTTGAAAAGACAGATAGTCGGAATGCACAAAGCTTGCACTAGCGGGTATCCTCCGCCTTCAGTCCCCGATGCCCAATATTTTGCTCCAGAACAATTTGTCAAGGCCTCGAGTTCATACCATCACGCTATTCATTTTGAATCTCCCGGTGAGACTACGAAGCTTGCTAAAACAATGGATCAAGATGAGATATCCAGAAAGCTGGAAGGGTTTAAGATGCCGAAGTTTAATTTATATGATGGGCGGGGAGATCTAGTGGCCCACTTGAGGGGTTATTACAATGAAACGAGGAATGTCAGCAAGGAAAATGAGTTGTTGATGTTGCATTTCGGTGAGAGCCTGACTGGGGAAGCCTTGGAATGGCATGATTGTCAAGATGTCGGGAAGTGGCACACGTTGGGCGACATGGCTCAAGATTTTGTGCGACATTTTCAGTTAAATAAAGATATTGTCCCAAACCGTTCCTCCTTATCTAGAATGGAAAAGAAACCAGGGGAAAGCTTTAGAGAGTTTGGGCTCAGATGGAGGGAGCAAGCTGCTCGAATCAATACCCCGATTGGTGAAGAAGAGATGGTTGAAATTTTCATACAGGCCTAGGGGCCCACCTACTTCAATCATTTGATCCCGATCGTGGACAGACCTTTCGATGATGTGTTAAGAATGGGGGAGTTAGTAGAACAGGGAATCAAGTCGGGAAAAATAATGAGTTGTTCGAAAGACATTCAGGACCTCTCGGTAAGCTCGGAAGGAAGAAAGAGAAACAGAAAAGATGATCCAAAGGACTCTCCTGATCAACATTTCCAACCTTGACATCGTACCCGTAAATATCCTTATGCACTAGATGACCCTTCCCAACGTTACTTCTCTCCACAGGACTCCCAAAGACATACCTCACTCTCCAAGTACCCTATACTAGAAATCCCTTGGGTCAGGTTATAGGCCAAATCAGGCGTTTAGGAACGAGAGGTTGCTGAAACGAGAAAAGACTCTCTCCCCTATTGGAGAATCATATGCAGTGTGTTCCATAAGTTGAAGCAAGTAGGCATGCTAAAGCCGATTTAGATAAAAATGCCAAACCCTCTAAAATGTGATTTTTCTCTAAAGTGTGCATATTGCTCAGATGCTCTAGGGTATGACACGGAAAAGTGCTGGAAGCTTAAGAAAGCAATTTAAGAGCTTATTAACGCCGGTAACATTGTCATACAAAGTCCAGCCGCATCGGACACCATCCAAAAGCCGTCGCTTGTACATAATGAGGTAGACATAGTGGGCATGATTTGTTTTGAAAAGGAATGTGAGAATTCTATGAGAGCCTCGAAGACCCAAAAACAACTTGTTGAGGATGATGTGATGAAAGTTTGTAAAGTTCCTAATGTTGGTGATGCAGAATTCAGTGGCTAAGATGCCGTACTTGGTAATTGGAAAGACGCTCCATTCCTAGGTCAGACGGGGAGGAGCTTTGGTGGTCCATTTTGCTCATTTGTGTTGTCCGTGTTATTTGCAAGGTTGTAATCCGGATATTGTCTTGTGATCAAACCCTCTTATCCTTTCATTTTTCTCTAGTTTGCTTAGTCGTAATGGTTTGTTAGGGTTGTCCATCTGTTTCAGTTCATTATAGGGTTGTACTCCGGTTTATTTGCTTGTTTTGTTATTCGAGTTATTTCATCGTTGTCTAATGCAAATTCTTATATTTTGTTACTTCCAATCAATTTTCTTTGTTTAGTTCTTTTCTATTCTTTTGTTTTGTCTTTTGTCTAATGCTGGTTCTAGTGACATGACATGCATGTATAAATCTCAGTCGGATCTTTAAAAGCTATGTTAGTCGGGAAGCAATGAAACCACTTTGAAGACAATGAGGGCATTTGAGGAAATAAGAACATATTTGGATGTTGGAGATTGTTTGACGCCCGAACCATGTGAAACTGGGGCACATAAAATATAAAAAAATTCTCGTAAAAGAAAGTTGGCCAAATTGACAGGGGGTCGGTCGTGGTAATAAGAGTATGAGTGTTGCCCAATGGCACATTATATCTGACAGATGTAGAAGGAAAATGTGTGAAAATGGCCGTCAATTCCGATGCGGTCAGGAGATGATGTGTATGGTTTCTTTATTTCGATTTTACTTGTTTGTAGTTGGCATATTTTGAAGTTTGAAATGACGAAGGCGTTTTTGTTCTGCTATCTAAACACTCTATCCTTCGTTACCCCTTTTTAGCCTTACTTATCTTCTTTATACCCCTCTTTCTAAATCAACGACACAATCAAAGAAACGCAAGCGCCGGAGATAAGCAAATGGAAAAAGAAGGAAAAAGAAAAGGAAGGGAAGGAAAAAGAAGAAGAGAAAAGGAAAAAAAGGAAAAGAAAGGAAGACAAAAAAAAAGAAAAGAAAAGAAAGAAATAGAAGAAAGAAAAGAAAGAAAAAGAAAAAATGAAGAAAAGAAAGGAAAAGCAAGAAAAAATAGAAAGAAAAGAAGAGAAAGAAGATCACAACAACGTGGTTTCTATCACGTGAACTACGTTTGACTTGATCCCGAAAAGGTACGTAGGTAGCCTCCCTGAGGTTCAGTCATACCAAAATAAAATGCAGAAGTCCCCAAGCAAGAAACTGGGGCAGAAGTTGTGATTGTTGAAAGAAATCTGATTATGAAGGTTGTAGTTTTAATCCCATTTCTAAATTGTTTTGAGCCTTTTAGACCCTTTTTTCTAACCCATCCAAAAGCCTACATTGCGGTCCAAAGAAAGACCTTATGATCAGTCATTGAGAAATGCCAAGTCATGCAGGTATGGAAATTCATGTCAGGGATAACACTCCGGTCCAAAAGAGGAAAATGAAGGTGAAAGAATCTTGGTGATGAAAATATTCATGGGCATCGTAAGGTGATGAAGTTGAGAGAGAAAAATGAGAGAGTCTTATTGGTGAAAACCCTCATGGGCGCCTTGAGGCGATGACAAGCTGAGAAAAAGAACGAAATGAGAGAGGCTTGATGGTGAAAACCCTCTGGGCGCCGCAAGTCGAATAAGTACGACGAATCAAATTGGATAAGCAGAGCATTGAAGCCCAGTTTCACAGTGAAAGGTATAACAAGATCTGAACGTCAGAATTGATTGACAGAATGTGTACAGGTGTATGTCATGGTCATTAGAGTCGGTATCCTCATTTGATAGGTTTCTACTTCATAGTTTTCCCTTTAGGATTCATCTCTTTCTTTTTCCTTCACTCCGTTCCTCTATTTTGTTTATTTTCCCTTTCTGAGTCTTTTGGTCGTAACAAGTGAGAAATGGCTTCAAAATTTTCCACCAGCTTTTCAATTGCGTAAAATGGGGTCGCAAGTCAGGAAAAACAACAAGAGCACTAAGCTGGTAATAATCAACATGACTTTGGGGATGCTGGTGAATGTCGGTTGATGAGCAATGCAACAAATAAAGGGTATTGGGTTTGAACGAAGATTAGATGTTTTCTATGACAAGGGTCAAGCGGAAAAGCAACAGACTTCAAGGTCAGGGGCTAGGGGCTTCAATTTGGGAGAACAACATATTGTAGGTGGCAATCAACATGCTTTGAGGGTTCACATGAGGCACAAGGGTTGGTAAAAATTGGTTCAGAAGCAGTGCAACAAATGGAAGGTATTGGAATGTAGAAAAGATATGTTCTGTGCCAAGGATGGCAAAGGAAGTGGTTAGTTAGGAAACATGCAGGGCCTTCGAATGGAAGATAAAGTTATCATGTCAAGTAAGGGAGCAATAGACCTCAAGGCCAAGGCTATCGGATAAATCAAGAAAGAACAACATACTGTAGGGGGCAACAAACGTGCTTTGGGATTCATAGCCGATAGGAAGGGTAAAATGTTGAAGTTTGTGAATAAGGAGTCGCAAAGAAAGTCTCAAGTTATCAGCCAAGTACCAAAGATGGTCAGACAATGCAGAGCATGAAAAGGAGAAAAGGAAAGCCATCCCCAGCAAGAGTACCACAACCAACCACCGCACTTTAAAGTGACAGACTTTTCTTTGATTTGAAACAGGGCATGGATATTTTATTGATGGCGGAAAGATATGCTATAGGAAGATTATCAAACTGGGGCAGAAAATTTTTTGTCGTGTTGAAATGTTTTTTGAAGTCGGGTACTCATATGAAGAACATGAAGGTCAATACAAGTTTTTTAGAAAAGGAGAAAAAGAGAGGGAAGTAGTTTTCAAGAAAGAAATGCTAGTTTTAAGAAAAATAATTTTCAGAGGAATGAAACACCAGTTTTTAAGGAAGTGGTTTTTGAAGGAGGACAACACCAGTTTTTAGGAAAACAGTTCTGAAGGAAGTTAATTCAAGAAGGTATATAAAACAAGTTTCGGAGGAAAATGATTAAAAGAAAACTCTTAGTCTGATGAATTTTTTACCTAAGATGAAGAATCTTAGTCTGTTGAATCTTTCACCTAAGATAAAAATCTTAGTCTGTTGAATTTTTCACCTAAGATATAGAAATCTTAGTCTGTTGAATCTTTCACCTAAGATCAAGGAAGAAGTTGGAAAACAGAAAGGAAGGCCTACTTTGGGAAAAGAAAGGAAGGCATAATTTGGGAAAAGAAAGGATGATATAATTTGGGGAAAAAGAAAGAAGACATAATTTTGGAAAAAGAAAGGAAGACACAATTTGAAAAAGAAAGAAGGGAATGTTGGAATTTGAAAGATTAAGAAAGTCTGAATTCGAAAAATGGACCTAGTCTGATGAATTATCTCCTAGAGTCAAAATCTCAGTCCGATGATTCTTCCTCCTGAGATCACACAAAAATGGACCTAGTCTGATGAATCATCTCATAGAGTCAAAATCTCAGTCCGATGAATCTTCCTCCTGAGATCACGCAAAAATAGACTTAGTTTGATGAATTATCTCCTAGAGTCAAAATCCCAGTCCGATGAATATTCCTCCTGAGATCACACAAAAATGGACCTAGTCTGATGAATTATCTCCTAGAGTCAAAATCTTAGTCTGTTGAATCTTTCACCTAAGATGAAAATCTTAGTCGGATAAATTTTTCACCTAGGAAAAAAGATAAAAATCTTAGCCTGTTGAATCTTTCACCTAAGATGAAAATCTTAGATGATGAATTTTTCACCTAAGATAAAAGATAAAAAGCTTAGTCTGTTGAATGTTTCTCCTAAGATAAAAATCTTAGTCTGGTGAATTTTTCACCTAAGATTAAAGATAAAAATCTTAGCCTGTTGAATCTTTCGCCTAAGATTAAAATCTTAGTCTAATGAATTTTCCACCTAAGATAAAAGGTAAGAATCTTAGTATGTTGAATTTTTCACCTAAGATAAATTTTAAATTTTAAGATGTATTTCAGTCTTTAAATTTTTTCAAAAATAAGAAGGGTTTCATTTCAGTCTTATCACAATTTAAGTGTTAGTTCTTATTAGTATGTGGCAAAAAGCCATAGTTTTCCAAACTGGGGCGGAAAGTTTTCTTTGTTTTCTCTATTTTTGTGAAGTCAGGAGCCCGTCTCGATAATAGAGGAATGCATTCAAGTTGCTGAAGTCAGGAGCCCGCCTGCAGAACAGAGAAATACATTCAAATTACTGAAGTCAGGAGCCCGCCTGGAAAACAGAGGAATACATTCAAGTTGCTGAAGTCAGGAGCCCGCCTGGAGAACAGAGGTATCACAATTCAAGTTTTTGTTTCTAAATTCTTATTAATATTTGGTAACATGCACCCAGTTTCCAGACTGGGGAAAAAAGTTTTCTTTGTTTTGTCTGTTTTTGTGAAGTCAGGAGCCCGCCTAAATAATAGAGGAATACTTTCAAGTTCAAGTTCAGAAGTTAGGAGCCTGCCTGAAGAATAGAGGCATACAATTGAAGTTTCGGAAGTCAGGAGCCCGCCTGTATAACAGAGGTATTTCAAGTCAAGTTTTAGTCAAATTTTTATTAATATCCAGTAATATGTACAGAGTTTCCAAATTGGGGCAGAAAGTTTTCTTTGTTTTGCCTATTTTTATAAAGTCAGGAGCCCGCCTGGATAATTGAGGAATATGTTAAATTTCAAGTTCAGCAATCAGGTGCCTGTCTGGATAATAGAGGAATACATTTAAGTTCATGTTTATTCAAGTTCAGCAATTTGGAGAGAATGAATAACATCTCAGTTGACCAGCTGAAGTAACTACAAAGAATTTCACCGAGAAAACACAAGACAATGAGGCAACAGGAAAATACAAGTCAACAAGGAAGTACAAGAGCAAATTTGAAGAATCTGGATAGGAATTTTTGTAATTCATAGAGCATAGCTAGTTTAGCTTCTTTTTATCTTTGACATGGTGTAATAAGGGAGGTCAACAAGCAGTAGCAGCAGCAAACAGCAGTGAAATCACAGCTCCTGGTAGTCCCAGCTACAAGACACTCCCGAACTATACTGACCTGATTCCTGTTTAGCCCAGGATATGTAGGCAACCTCCGAAGCAGGGTGTAGTCAAGATTTTCAAGAAATGCTTCACACGGAATTTTCAAACGGGCAAAAATCGCTCGTATTTACTCATTTATCTTTGCATGTAAATTCTTCGTGTTTTAGAGCAAAGAAGGGCAGCTGTGAGCACATGTTATTCCCATAAAATTCAAACAAAAAAGATTTTTTCCTTATTTTTACAATTTTTTTAAATTTTGTGTTAATTGTATGCATTTTATTCGTGCATGTTAATTCATATGAAAATACAAAAAATATATATCTGCATTTATGATTTTATTTCCTATTTTAGTATTAATTAGGGGTTAATTTGTATTAGAATAAAATATGAAAAAATAACAAAAATATTTCACTTTTACATTTTTAATTGTTAATTGTGAATTCGTCCCAAAATAGATTTTAATATAATTTTAGGAATTAATTAGTTTAATTTTGAATAATATTAGGAATTTATTTTAATTGTTGCAATTTTATAAAATCAGAAAAATAAATAAAATTACAAAGTGGAAAATAAAATACAACAATAGATAAAAAATAAGAGAGAAAAAAAAAACAAGAACCAAATTGGGCTCATTTCAATTTAACCCAAACCACAACCCTGACCTCCCAACCCGTCCATCCCGGAACCCTTCCCCACCCGGTCCAATTCACTAATATTAAAACGATGTTGTTTTGCGTCGATCAATCTAAACCGTTGAGGTTAACAATATCAATGGCTCATAGGCGGGGTAGGCGTACTTTAAGACTGTCCGAAGCCCATCTACCCCCCATCTCATCTCCCTTGCCTGCTTCGTCTCTCAGAGACCATGTTAGAACCCAAACCCACCGCCACCATATCCACCACCCTAAAACCCGACGGCGCCACCACATACCAGTCCCAAATTTACACCCCTCACTCTTCCCGTTCCCCTCTTACTAAATCTACGGCTCTTTTCCCTCGAATCAAACCCAAGTTCATTGAATATGTGTTTGAAACTCGGGTCCAAAGCACAAACTCTTCCAAATAAACCCAAATCGATACCAGATAGTCTCCTTACCTTCCTCATCTCAAATCTTTTGACAAAACCCAGGGTTTATTTCTTATGAAATGGATGTGTAATATTAACTTGAAGTTAATTTCGAAGGTTTTTCATGAAGCCCAAATGGATTTAGCAGTAAGTGTTCTGCTTTTATTTCCATTTCTTATTTTTGTTTTTGTTTTTCATTTTATTATTCTTGGTTCTCAGTAGTTTGGTTTGTTTGTTAATGGTTTAATGAAGTTTTGATTTGCCCTTAATTGATCATGATTCTGTTATAATTCTACGGGTTAATGTGTTCTTGACCTATTTATTGTTTAGTCTTATTTAGGCAGCTGAATTCAATTTAATTAGGTTTTCTTCACTTTGATTTCAAGTTTTAGTTATGAAATTTTCTTTTGATTTCCGTGAGGCTTTGTAGTTAAGTGTGTTACATTTCTCCGTATTGGTTTGGAAATTTTAGAGTAAATATGATTGCAAGTCTATTGAACATTGTTGATTTCATTTGGATTGAATTAGTATTTTGATAGTTCGATTAGCATGTTTTACTGTTGTTCAATTCAGTTTAGAGTTGGGTTGATTGGGTATAGCTGAATAAATCACCCTTTTAAGATAACTATGGTCAAGTCTTAACTAAGGCAAAAGGGATGGGTTGGGTTGGTAGTTTCAGGGAGAAAATAAGGATATTTTAGGTATAGAAAGGGTAGTTTCTTTTGGAATAGTAATTTTAAAATAGGGGTAAGGATAATATAGGTATTTTGGGGGTAGAAGAGCATCCTAGGGCCTTCTAGAAGGGTACCTTAGTGTGGATGATAGCAATATAGGTATTTACTTGTTGAGCAAGTCAAAAATAAAGGGACCAAACTGAAAATAGAAAAGGACTTAAAAGAAAACCAAAAAAATCTGATTGATGACTCTCTTGTGCCTATAAATTGGCACTCTCATGCCTTAGGGAGGGCCCTTCCTTTTTCAGCTCGAATTGCCCCAAAATTCCTCTGAAAAAACACTTCGTTTTCAATTTTCAGATCTGATTATTAATTCAAATATCCAACAATCCGAAAACAATATAAAACCTTCAGAAAACTACAAACAAATACTATTACATTGATTTTAAGATAAAAAATAGTTCAGTTTCTCTGTTTTTGTTTTATACTTAGCTGTTCAAAGCCTTTTGAAAGTGTTAATGTTCATTTAGAATGAGTTTTTGGTCATTTTGATTGCTGAAGAAGTGCTGTAGGTCCTGGATCAAATTTTGATTGCATTTGGCTCACTAAATTGGTGCTCGAGTTTGCAACTTCAATACTCGGTTTAACATAACATAGATTTGAGTTTTGAGTTAGGTAGCTGGTTCAAACTAAAAAGGTTCCTTTTTGTTTGGACCTAGACTTGAACTCGAAGCTCGAAATAAATAATAAACAATTAGGACTTCTTTTTTCTTTTATAGACAAAAAACAAAAATAGAAAATATAGTCGCTTTTAGGTTTACCTTTAAAAATAAAAATGAGACAAGCCTCGCCCAAGAAAAAACAAATTACGGGGCCCTCAACAAAGGTTTAAAAATATTTAGAGAATCGAGAGGGGTTGTTTAGAGATTTCACGACCCTCCCAAAAGATAATGACGCGTTAGACTCTTTAGAAGCGATTTTAATAAATTATCTTCTTAAACTCGGGTGTGCATTTCATGCGACTCAAATCAAATCCCAAAACATTGAATAAAGTATGTTTACGATTGCGTGTGCATTTCCTGTGGCGCTATCCGAAGGCAAGCTTTAAACGACATTCACCTTTCTTTTAAAAATACACATTGAATAATAAGCGGTGAAAATTAAAATTGTCACATAAGTTCTTCATGTAATAAAATCAGATAAATGCTAAATGAAACAGTTGAGCGACCGTGCTAGAACCACGGAACTCGATAATTCCTAACACCTTTTTCTGGGTTAACAAGATTCCTTATCCGAATTTCTGGTTCGCGGACTGTGAACAGAATCATATTTTTCCTCGGTTCGAAAATTCAAGCGGTAACTTGGGACACCATTAATCTCCCAAGTGGCGACTCTGAATAATTAATAACCAAATTCCGTTCCGATTGTCCTTTAAGTGGAAAAACTCCTTTACGCCCTTGCGGGTGTAGGTGAAAAAGGAGGTGTGACAATTCTTCTAGTCATGTTGATTCTGAGCATGTAAAAGTATTTGATATTAGTAAAGAGGCTATGCATGATCATTGTGACGTTAGTGATCAAATATTTTTCATGATCTTATCTATGACTCTTTTTGTGACACTTTGACCAATTGTTTAGAATCCTTTGATGTTGACAATTTTGTTTGAGAAAGTTATAATCATGAGCTTGAATGTACTAAAAATTTTATTTTAGGAATTATGGGTTCTTCTTAACCTTCTTGTGAATTTAGGTGCTTTTTTGAATAGCTTACATGTAGAAGAATCCATGAGATATATAATTGATACTTGGCTATATAATAAAAGTATTTTATTTGATAGATGTGGTAAAGATACTTGTGTTAAATGGAAGTGTGGTCCATCTTGTGTAATTGCATTACTATGCACATTTTTGGATGACCTTATTGACAAGATCGAATTGCAAGTTCCCTTGTATAGTGCATCTAAGACGGGTTTTTATGGGACAAATCTAAGCAGGAATAAATTTTATTGGGATGATGATGTCCATATGCTTTATAAAGTATTATTTATACCTATTAGGTTTAATTGGATTAAGTGGACACATAGTCATTATCTTGTTTTATTCTTACAATTTTTTTCAGATTAGTGGATGCCATTTACTAGTGCATGTCTTTGTTTTATTGCAAGGCCGAAATTCGAGGATGAATTTTATTTAAGAAGAGGGTAATGATAGCATCCTAGGAAGCTCAAATCTACTCAAGTACAATGATGAAGAATTTGAATCCAAAGAGGGCTTTAACAAGATCTCAGGCTAAAAAGTTACAAAAACATGGCCATTGGACTTCTGGAGCAATCAAAGAAGTTGTTTGTTGGGAGGAAAAGCTTAAGGATAATGGATATGAATTATCTAGGTGTTATAATTATTTTATGGCCCAAATTAATGTCCAAGAAGAGGTGGATTAGATCCCAAGATACATCCTCTGAAGGAAGTCCAAATCAGGCCACCGTTGGACCAATTTGGCATCTAAAATATGTCCAAACTTCATGATGCTTTTCATAGGAGAGACCCGAAGCAAAACCCGCTACCAACCATGAAAGTCACATCACGAACCTTCCAGTCCGCATAACTCTTATGTCTGGACTGATCTGTACGGAGTCAATCCTGAATCACCTTAACCTTTTCTAGCGCATCCTGAACCAATTCTGTACTCAATAGTCTCGCTTCACCCGGCTCAAACTAACCCACACGGAGATCTGCATCTCCTACCATATAAAGCCTCATACGACGCTATTTCAATGCTGGACTGATAACCATAATTGTAATAAAACTCCGCCAATATAAAGAACTGATCCCAAGACCCTCTAAACCCAATCACACACACATGGAGCATATCCTCAAGAATATGAATGGTGCGATCGGACTGTCCGTCTGTCTGGGGGTGAAATTTCGTACTCATAGTCACCCGAGTACCCAACTTCTGCTGAATGGCTCTCCAAAACCGTGATGTACACTGAGTACCCCTGTCCGAGATGATAGTAATTGGATTACCGTGCAGACGGATAATCTCTATGATATAAATCCCCGCTAACCGCTCTGCTGAGTAAGTAGTACACATTGGAATTAAATAAGCGGACTTGGTCAACCAGTCAACAATAACCAAAATAGAATCAAATTTCCTCGCAGTCAGGGGGAGACCAACTACAAAATCCATGGTGATCTTCTCCTACTTCCACTCTGGAATCTCAATTTGCTGAAGTAACCCACCCATTCTATGGTGCTCGGCCTTTACCTGCTGACAGTAGCTACAAACCCCGCTATATCTTTCTTTATCCGCCTCCACCAGTAGTGCTGTCTCAATTCCCGACACATCTTCACGACACCCGGATGGATGGAATACCGCGAGCTATGAGCCTCTGCCAATATCAACTCCTGAATATCATCAACATTGGGTACACAAACTCGACCCTGCATCCTCAATACCCCATCCTTACCGATAGTCACATCCCTGGCATCGCCATGGTCAACCCTATCCTTGAGGACAAGTAAATGGGAGTCATCATACTGCCACTCCCTGATAAGATCAAACAATTAAGACCGGGAAACTACACAAGCTAGAAACCGACTGGGCTCCGAAAGGTCCAATCTCACAAATTGGCTGGCTAAGGCCTGAATATCCATCGCCATAGGCCTATTAGATGCTGGTAGATAAGCCAAACTACCCAAACTCCTTGCCCGATGACTTATGGCGTCGGCTACCACTTTGGCCTTGCCCGGGTGGTACATAATAGTAATGTTATAACCTTTCAATAACTCCAATCACACCTGTGGCGCAAATTTAGATCCTTTTTTTTCTACAAGTTTTGCAAACTCCTACGATCCGTATATATCTCACAAGGCACGCCATACAAATAACAAGGCATGAACAATAGCAGCTAACTCAAGATCATGAACATGATAATTCTTCTCATGCACTTTCAACTGTCTGGACGTGTAGGCAATCACCCTACCATCCTGCATCAATACCTCTCCAAGAACAACCCTCGAGGCATCAAAATAGACAGTATAAGAACCTAAACCTGTAGTCAATATAAGAACTGGGGTTGTAGTTAAAGCTGTCTTGAGCTTCTGAAAGCTCGCCTCGCACTCTTCCGTCCACTAGAATGGAGCACTCTTTTGGGTCAGTCTAATCATTCGTGCTGCTATAGAAGAAAACCCCTCAACAAATCGATGGTAATAACCCGCCAAGCAAAGAAAACTGCGAAGGAAGGTCTAGGTCAACTCTGCACTGCCTCTACCTTCTTTGGATCTACCCGAATACCCTCGCTCGACACCACGTAACCCAAGAAGGCCACAAAATCCAACCAAAACTCACATTTTGAAAACTTCGCATACACCTTCTTTTCCCTCATAGTCTGGAGCACTGTCCTCAGGTGATGCTCGTGCTCTTCCCGACTCTGGGACTAAACAAGAATATCATCTATGAAAACAATGACGAACGAGTTGAGATATGGCCTGAACACACTGTGCATCAAATGCATAAAGGCTGCTGGGGCTTTGGTCAACCCAAATGACATAACCAAAAACTCGTAATGGCCACACCGAGTCCTGAAAGCAGTCTTTGGGATATTCGACTCCCGAATCTTCAACTCATGGTAACTTGAGAGCAAATCAACCTTAGAAAACACCTGTGCGACTTGAAGCTGGTCAAATATATTATCAATATGAGGAAAAGGATAACGGTTCTTCACTGTAACCTTATTCAATTGACGATAATCTATGCAAATAAGCATAGAACCATCATTTTTTTCACAAACAAGACAGCAGAACCCCATAGTGAAATACTGGGTCTAATAAACCCTTATCAAGCAATTCCTATAACTGATCCTTCAACTCCTTAACTCAGAAGGAGCCATACGGTAAGGAGGAATGGATATGGGCTGAGTGCCCGAAAACAAATCAATACCAAAATCAATGTTTCGATCGGGTGATATGCCCGGAAGATCAGCTGGAAATACATCGAGATAGTCCCGTACTACGGGGACAGAATCAACAGAAGGGGTATCAACACTGACATATCTCACATAAGCCAAATACGTGGCACACCCCTTTTCAACCATTCACTTAGCTTTAAGAAAAGAGATAACTCTTCTGGGAGTCTGATCTAAAGTACCACTCTACTCAATATGCGGAATGCCTAGCATATCCAGCATCACGATCTTAGCTTGACAATCAAGAATAGTATAATGGGGCAACAACTAGTCAATGCACAGAATAATATTGAAATCAACCATGTTGAGTAATAAAAGATCTGCCCTGGTCTCAAAACCATGAATAGTAACCATACACGACCGATAAATGCGGTCCACATCAATAGAATCTCCCACTGGTGTAGAAACATAAATAGGAGAACTCAAAGAATCTCGTGCTACACCCAAATATTGAGCAAAATAAGAAGACACATAACAGTAAGTGGAGCCTAGATTGAATAGAACCGATGCATCTTGGTGATAGCCCAGTATAATACCTGTGATGACATAATTGGAAGCAAAAATCTCGGTACGAGCAGTAATAGCATAATATCTGGCCTGGCCTCCCCTTCGAAGGCGACCTCTACCTCCCCGACCTCCGCCCCTAGCTGACTGGGCAGGTGGGGTGGCAGCTGGAGTTGGAACAATGGCGTGTGAACTCTGTGGAGCTCGCTGAGGCTAAGGACTCTGAGAAGGCGCACCCCTCCCAAGTCTGGGGCAATCCCTAACCATGTAGCGTGAGTCACCACACTAAAAATAATCTCTAGGAGAGTGTGGTGCGTGCGACTGAGTGGGTCCACCCCTGCTGGATTGGCCTCTGAAACCACTTCGTGTAGGAGGTGCGTTGGAAACCGGAGGTGCATAGTAAGGCTCCTGAGATCTGGGAGGAGCTGGAGTACTGCTAGATGAAGGGAGAACGGAGTGAACTGGGTGACCCATATAGCCCTTACCATGACGCCCTATTTCTAGAGTACGGGTACCGGAATAGTAATCCGACTCTCGAGACCTCTTGGCCTCTCTCTCGTCTCGCTTTCTAGCGTGTAGACCCTCGATCCTCCTAGCAATGCTCACTACCTGCTGATAAGGAATGTCCATCTCCAACTCTTGAGCTATGCTAGATCTGATGGATGGAATAAGACCCTTAATAAATCGGCGAACTCTCTCATGGACAGTAGTAACCAAGGCCGATGCATGTCTGGACAACCTAGTTTAACGGATGGCATACTCAGAAACGGGCATAGTACCCTGGTGCAAATGCTCAAACTCCTCGCACCATGCACCCCTGAGGCTCTGGGGAACAAACTCCATCAGAAATATATCTGAAAACCGTGTCCAAGTCAGGGAGGAAACCTCGTCCGAAATTTCTAACTCAAATATGCGCTACCAGTCATAGGCGGCTCCCCGAAACTGGAAAGCTGCGAAAGAAACCCCACTCGAAGAAGTGATACCCACAGTGCGGAAGATACGGTGACAACCCTCCAGAAAACCTAAGTCATCATCTGTAGCTAATCCGCTGAAAACCGAAGGGTCATACTTCTTGAACATCTCTAGTCTCTTCTGCTCATCCTCAAAAGCAGGTGCCCCATCCTCGGGCTGAACTGGTACTGCAAGCTGTACATGGATGAGATATGGGACCTGCTCAACTTGCACTCGCTACTCAAGAGTGCGGGCAGCGGGAGTCTGTGCTCCTCCCCCGACCTGGGATGTGTCTGCAGAAAGGGGAAGCAACCCTGCCTGTGACAATATAGCATACACGCTAATAAACTGCGCCAATGCCTCCTAAACAGCTGGAGTAGTTGTGGTTGTGGGCGTGTCAGGTGCCTAAGCCCTGATTGGATCTGCTGGCGGTACCTCAGCGACAGCTCGTCTAGGTGCTCTGGCTGCACAGTGTGCGTGTCCACGACCTCTGCCCTGGCCCCTACCTCCAGCAGCTGCAAGAGGGGGTGTGGGTGCCTGATCGTCCTGAGTAGCACATGTCCTTACCATTTGTGAGAGAATAGAAAGACAAAAGTTTAGAATTGGTGTCCATAAATATCGCACGACAAGGAAATCAAATATAGTGAAGTTCTTTCCAAAACAGTTACATAGCCTCTCGTATATAATTACATACGTCTCCATGCTGATCAACGAGACTCTAATAAATCGGCCTGTGTTGCATGACTCCTATGAACCTAGAGCTTTGATACCAACATGTCACGACCCTAGGTCACCGATTGTGAACCTGTCATGACGGCACCTAGTTTTCACGACTAGGTAAAGCCTAATACATTGAGGAATTAACAAACTTACGAAAAACAACAACAAAATGTTAAATAACATAGAGAAATGTATAAGCTGCCGCCTAGCACATACACTTTATCCTTTAAGAATCTGAAACAACTCTCAAAACCCGGAATTCCACGGGCAACACAGGCTAAAAAGTACATATCACAGCTCTAATCATCCGAAAAAGTCTATAACAAGGAAGAAACAGAATAACATCTAACTAACTACAGGGTAGAATGAGAGGGAGGCTCTTCGGTCTGCGGATGCGGAAGATATACCTCAAGTCTCCGAGAACTCCCCTAAAGTTACTGGAAGTGCGCCTGCGTAGAGATACCTGGATCTGCACATGAAAAACATGCACAGAAGATGCATGACTATACCATAATGGTACTCAGTAAGTGCCAAGCCTAACCTCGGTCGGGTAGTGACGGGGAAGGTTAGGGACCTACAGAGAATAACATAATAATATAAAGATACAATGTATGAACAGGTAAGCTAATAGAGATAGCAACAATTTAATACAGAAACTACAAGTCACCTACAATTAATTGAAGCAAGGAATTAACATAGTAATACAACTCAATATCAAGAAAGTAGTGAGGATCTCCCAGGATACCGTCCTGTAGTCCTTTTCTCAACTGTCTCAGTGGATCTCCCGCGATACCGTCCTGTAGTCCATCATATCTGTTTATCCGAAGGATCTCCGAAGATACCGTCCTGTAGTACAACTCTCAATGTGCAGGGGGACCTACCGAGAATCGAACCGTAGTCCCAAAATAAACAAACAAGGGGAGCTACCGGAATCCCACATCCGTAGTCCCAATTTAAATGCACAATCAAAACCAAGGATATCCAGGAATTCAAATATGAAACACCAACAGTGAAGTCAAACTAGTCTAGTATGCTTTACATAGTACGATTTAGGCAAAATAGGCAATTAAGCAGTTAAACCTAAATAATCATGCTTTTGTAACTAACACAGGTTAAACTTGCATTTATAACAGTCAACTAAGAGAGGAAACACAGTCTAGATAATTCAAGTAAAGTGAATTTTCAACAAATAACACAAGTACACACTCGTCACCTCGAGTAAGAGGCGTTTAAGACAACATTTAAAATATCCTAAGGGGAAAGGTCCCCCACACAAGGTTAGACAAGCTACCAGTGCAAAATCAACTCTGACACGACGCCTTTGCCACGAGTATCCGACTCCTAATGACCAAAATCTATCCAATCCAATTACATAATATAAATAACATCGATAGTAACTAATTCCACTATTAAAATTAAAGTTAAGGCGCGAGAATATGTAAAATTACCAAATCGCCCCTCAAGACAACGGCTCGAAATCGTATAATTTTCATATTTTCAGAACCCTTGCACTCTCACGAGTCTAACCATATAAAAATCTCTCAAACCGGAGGTTAAATGCCCACTCAAAACCAAATAAACAAGTCTAAGAAGTTTCACCCATTTTTCCTAATTTTAGACCTTGAATTCGATTTCTAATTGTGTATTTAACTAGATTTTGATGGAAAACAACTAAATGAGCAACAGAAACATTACCCAGTGATCTCCTCTTCTAAATTCACCCAAAATTGCCTTCTCCCGAGCTCTATATTTTCTAGCTTTTGAAATAAACCCTTGGATTATCCTATTTCAGACAAGTCGTTTCCGCTTTTGCGGTCCAAAGACCGCTTCTGCGGTCCCACCTTTGCGGACAACCAGACCGATTCTGTGGTTTCATTAAACTCCCAACTTCCGCTCCAGCAGTTTGAATATCGCAGAAGCAATACCGCTTCTGCGGAAAAGGCCTCTGCTCCTGCGGTTCCTGCCCATGAGCTCCTGACCCGCTTCTGCAACCTCTTTGCCACTATTGTAGTTGCCTAGCTACAGAAGCGAAAAAACCAGAAGCCTACTGCAATATTTCCTTCTAACTCCATACCTTTGCCCGTTGAGCATTCGAAAAGCACCTGAGCCCCCGGGGACTTCAAGCAACAACACCAATACCACCTAATACCTTATTCGAACTTCTACCAATACTTAAAACACCTAAAACAACATCGAAAACACAATTAATTCAATGATTCAAGCCTAAGAACTCTCATTTCATCCAAGATACACTTCCGATAAAAAACCTTACCAAACCACGTTCGATTGACCTAAAATTTTACACGCATGTCCCAAATGACATGACAGTTCTACAGACACTTCCGGAATCCCATTCCACCCTTGGATAAAAAATTCTCTATCGGACCGGGAACTTGAAAATTTTAACTTTTGGCATTTCTAGCCGAAATGAGCTACGGACCTCAAAAACACATTCCAGACACGCCCCAACCCCGAAATCATCTAACGGAGCTAACAGAACTATCATATTTTTTATTCTGAGGATGTCTTCACACTGTTCCGAATACGGATTACTTTCCAACACTTAGGCTCTCCATTGGGGATTAAGTGTCTCAAGACACCCCGAATCCTAATACCAAATATCCCGGCAAACAAAATTAACATAATTAAACTTAGGGGAAGTAGTTAAGGAGGAACGTGGCATAAATTCTAAAATGACTGGCCGGGTCATTACACTCGCGAGGATGCCACGATGTTTTCTAACATTAGGGTTTGACACAAAAAGACAGAAGGCAGGTATCTGGCAGCGTTCTTATCTTCTTGATTGTGTCCTAACTTTTTCCTAGGCCACCCCTTTCGAAAATTTTAACCTAGCGTACTCTTTTTTTTACGTCCGAACCTTTGCCTAGGATGTCGCTTTTGAGATTTTCAACCTAGCGAATTATATATATATATATATATATATATATATATATATATATATATATATATATATATATATATATATATATATATATATATATATATATATATATATATATATATATATATATATATATATATATATATATATATATATATATATATATATATATATGGGGCCGTACACAGTTTAGACATATGCGGGCCAGGAGTATAGCAACATGCACTTTAGGCTCGTGTATCAAGGAGTGTGATGACTTGCAATTTAGACTCGTACGTCGAGGAGCATTGCAACTTCAAGGATAATACTTCTTCAAAAACTTGCCATTCATAGGGCCGATCCTCTTACCATCTGCATCAACCAGCTTGTAAGCCCCACTTGAGTAAGCTTCTTGTATGACATATGGCCCATACCATTTTTATGTGAACTTCCCTACATGTTTATCGGAAGTAATTATGGGTCTTCATACGGCAAGGACTTGATCTACTACTTGAAAGGATCTCGGGCGAACTCTTTTATTGAAGGCGCGAGATAACCGAGCTTGATAACATTCAATACTCTATTGAGATTTCAATCTGTTTTCATCAAGGGCTTCCGACTCTGCTAATTGAAGTCGAGCATTTTATTCATCAGTATCCCTTCTTCAATAGCCAGTCATAATGAAGGTATTTGACGCTGAAGTGGCAAGATGGCTTCGACTCTATAAATGAGTGAATAAGGAGTCGCCTGTTTTGGCGTGCGGTGAGTCATCCTATATGCCCATAGAGCTTCTTCCATACAGTTGGATTTGGAGATGACTTTCTTTAATAAGTTGCATAGAGTCTTGTTGAATGCCTCAGCTAGACCATTGGCGGCAACACTGTACATCGAAGAGTTATATTGCTTGAAGCCAAAGAGATCACAAATATTGTTCATCAACCTATTATCAAATGGCTTTCCATTTCAGTTATTAGCTAACGAGGAATTCCAAAGAGATAAATAATGTTTACTCAGATGAAACTAACAACTTCAACCCATTTTGAGAAGTAGTCAGTTGTAGCCAAGATGCATAGGTGCCCACTATAGGACTTTGGTAGTGGTCCAACAACATCGAATCCCCAAGCATCAAATGGCCACGATGCAACTGTCGGGTGAAACTCTTTAGGAGGTTGATGAATAAATTCGCATGGAATTGACAAGCCTTGCTTCTTCGAGCGTAGTCCAAACAATCTTTTACCATCATAGGCCAATAATATCCATCCTTTTTATATGGAAGTGGAGCTTTGGTCTAGACTGGTGTGACCTACATACCCCAGAATGTGCCTCTTGCAAATCTTGGAGAGCTTCTTCTTCTCCCAGGCATCGCAAGAGTACTCCCTTGAACGACCTTCTATATAGAGTATCCTTGTAGTAAAGGAAGCGAGGTGCATGATAACAAATTTCAGTCCTTGTCCTTGAATTTTCTGGAAGTATCCCATAGCATAAGTAATCGATAATGGGTAGGCGCAATTCTTCTTTCTCAACTTCTGAAACAGCAACAAGATGCTTGAGTTCGTTTTCTTCACCTTCAGCCTTATTTGGCGGTGGTACTACCCATTTTTGGCATACCGTATCTTGCGCTTGATCAGGTAGGGTTAAAGATGAAGCTAGGGTAGCTAAAGCATCAACCTTTTTTTTTCTTTCCTTGGCACATGCTGAATAGTCACATCATCGAGCCATCCCATCAACTTTAGTGATCGTCCATGGCTAGGGAAGCTATGGATTCCGATGGGTTTGAGGTCAAAAAGAGTAGGCGGCGGCAGTTAGGGTTTGGGAGGGGCTCAGAGAGAGTTGAGAGAGAAACGAGTTTGGAAGAGATGGATTGGGAGACGTGAATTAGGGTTTGGGGTCGTATAGAATTAAAAAAGGAAGAGAGAGATCTGGGTCGTTGATCAAATTGATCAACGACTCAGATTTTAAAAGAAATCGGGCGGGAATATTAAGAGGGTCTGGGTCGGGTTAAATCGAAAATTGGTTTGGGAAACTTTTGGGTCTCATTTGGGCGGAGTTGGGATGCAATTGGGGTGCCAAATTTGGATATAATTAAAATAAAATAAGACTTGCGTTTAAATATCCAATCTTTCCTCTTTGATTTATAAAAAATAGTAATAACAATTTTAAAAGCAAATTGAAAGTATTGATAGGTAACTATTATATAAATATTAATATTAAAATACTGGAAGCAATTTTGTAATTATAAAATGCTATAAATTACAAGATAGGCTATAGTTGCAATTGTATGCAATTTAGCTTTTAAAAATGCCAAAAGAATTTGTAAAAAATGCTCAAAATCACCCTAGTTATATTTTTGTGTAAATATGAGTATAAATTAAGTTATTCACCAAAATGATAATTTTGGGAATAATTTTTGGGATTTTTGTAGTACAAAATAGGCGATAAACTGGTTTAAAAATCATTAAAAAATATCAAAACTCATGGGTATGCTTATATATGTACCTATATGTTATTTTGAAAGTATTTTGGGTAAAAAAATACATAGGAAAAAATTGGGTATCAACAGCTGCCCCTCTTTACCCGAGAATGATGAAAGAATTGTCGGGTAAAGATAAGATAAGATGGCCAATTTTTACCGGAAGCGGCACTTGAAAAGAACTTTGACCGAGCTCTGGTTTTTGAGCTGCCTACATATACCCGATCTTACATGAAGCCCATATGTAATTCAGGAACCATTGACGGAATGTGCCGATGGAGATTTGAAAAGAACGGACGCGGTGCCTAGATTTGAAAAGGTGTTTGAAATATGATAGGTTGCGGGAACCGGAGTGGGATCGCTCCTGGTGAGACGGTCATTTGTTAGACGGTGTACCTGCAAATAAGCAATATGGTGCATATCGTGCATAATTTAAACATGATGAAAGTTCCCGTTGGACCATGAACGTTGTCTTTTAACGGTTAGGATGATGTCCTCAGACTATGACGTCCTGGGCCATATAGAGCATAAATAAAGATTCGCATTCCATGAAATGGTGTTCTCAGGCTATGTAAATGGTGCCTCCAAACTATGATGCCTTTGAATAAGTTGGCTATCTTTCAGCCCATGAGAAGGTGGCAATCTTTCAGCCGATGAATGCAAAGGTGGTGATCATTCAGCCAAAGTGAGAATTTAAATACAGGTGGCAATATTGCAGCCGTTTAGAAAAATAAAGTGGCAATATTTCAGCCATGCAAGATGGAGACAATGCTTAGTCTCGAAAGGCAGATATGTAGTCTTATGCAAGATGGAGACGGAGCTTATTCTCGAAAGGAAGATAAGTAGACTTATGCAGATGGAGGTAGAGATTAACCTCGGAAGACAGATAGGTAGCCTTATGCAGAAATGCAGATGGAGACAGAGCTTAGTATCGAAAGGCAGATAAGTAGCCTTATGCAGATAGAGGTAGAGCTTAACCTAGGAAGGCAAATAAGTAGCCTTATGCAGATGGAGGTAGAGCTTAACCTTGGAAGGCAGATAAGTAGCCTTATGTAGAAATGCAGATAGACACAGAGCTTAGTCTCGAAAGGTATATTAGTAGCCTTATGCAGAGAAAGTGGAGCTTAACCTCGGAAGGTAGATAAGTAGCCTTATGAAAAAATACAGATGGAGACAGAGCTTAGTCTTGAAAGGCAGATATATAGCCTTATGCAATGCAAGAATGTAAAAGGGCGGATAGTGGTAAGCTTTTCTTAGCTGGTAGCTGATCACGATATCGTGACTGCTGGGGATGGATAGTAATTTGTGAATAAGCGATTATTCTGAAAGTTTCATTCCTGAAAAGTATGAGTGCATAAACGTATTCCATGATTTTTGACTTGGGTGCCTGCATCCAAAGAAAAATCGTGAGTTCTATAGAAGGGGGAAATGTTAGTTCATCTTTTCGGCTCCTGACGTCGAGTATCATTGGGTTAGCGTTGCTATACGACAAAATTTAGATGATAGTTATGCATGATTTAGTAAATATAACATAAGTATATAATCGAAAGCAATATTTTGAATTAAACAGTGACTACAACGTGGTTCAAGACATTGCAACCTCGCTTGCTCCGGAATTTTGAGGCTCTTCCTCAAACTTCTGGCCCAACACAAAATTCTACCCAGTTTACTGGGCTGGTGCTTCTGGCGATGAATAGATTGAAAGTCAACTTCGGAATTTTGAGGGCCCTCCTCAAAATTCTTCCCTAGTTACGATAGCGGGGAAAATGGACTTTTATTAAATTGTGACCGAACCCATAGGGCTGCCTACATATCCCCTCTTAAACAGGAATCAGGTGTGGCATAGTTCAAATTACATCATGAAGAGAGAGTAGATAATTACACATAGTATTGTTTTACTGCATCTGAATTGATTTGCTTTGGACAGACTTCTCCATCCATTTCATTATAAATAAGGGCTCCTCCAGTCAGAACCCGATGAACCATGTACGGACCCTGCCAATTAGGAGAGAACTTTCCTTTGGCTTCGTCTTGAAGTGGAAAGATTTTCTTCAACACCAGCTGCCCTTATTCTTTTTCCATCTATAAGGGCTAACTGCTCGTAGCGACCTTTTACCCATTCTACATCATCCAACTCTACTTCTTGTATGATCCTTAAGGAGGGAATTTCTACCTCGGCGGGAATGACCGCCTCCGTACCATAGACTAACATGTAGGGAGTTGACCCGATTGATGTGCCGACTATGGTGAGATATCCTATTTGTTGAAACACGTTCTCAAGTCGCTAAACTAAACGTGTGTTCATATTTGTAGGTTTTGATACATGACAAACCGACGTGAACGGAACATTGACATATGCCGAAGTCCAAGCACAAGAGAAACAAGATCAAGATTAAGTAAAGCAACAAAGTTATACATGAGTCGTTCTATAATTGTGATCTTGATCCGACAATTGATTCAAGACTTGGCTTCTCTCGTAAAATCATTTTTATCAAACCATGCATCTTTAACTTAAAGCAAAATGATTTTCAAACATTTCATTTTAACCAAAATGAATTCTAAACATGTCTTTCAAATCTGGACAAACAAAATTGATTATGTACTTTATGATAATCGATTATGTTAAAGCAGTGTACACCAGATTTTACAAAGCTGTAAGATAATCGATTATGTACCTTATGATAATCGATTATGTTAAGGCAGTGTACACCAGATTTTACAAAACTGCAAGATAATCGATTATGTACCTTATGATAATCGATTATGTTAAGGCAGTGTATACCAGATTTTACAAAACTGCAAGATAATCGATTATGTACCTTATGATAATCGATTATGTTAAGGCAGCGTTCACCAGACTTTTCAAAACTACAAGATAATCGATTATGTGCCTCAGACTAATCGATTATGTTGAGACAGTGAGCATCAGATTTTACAAAGTAGCAAAATAATCGATTATGGCTTTTCTGGTAATCGATTATATTAAAGACCGTTGCCAAAGTATTTTCAAACACTGAAAGATAATCGATTATGTACAATCAGACAATCGATTATGTTAAGCATAAAATCGGGGATTGATTTTTGAACGTTGTCAGGTAATCAATTATACGATTTGGATAATCGATTATTATGCTTAAAATCTGGGAATGATTTTTAAACGATTGGCAGATAATCAATTATGCAGAATCAGATAATCGATTATCCTAGCACAAAATCAGCAATTTGTGATTAGCAATTAAGCAACGGTTTTGGGTGTTTTGAGTACTATAAATACAACTCAAATTCACTCTTTTAAGCATAACAACTGATTACATTCTTCCTAAAGCTTACATACTCTCTTTGCAATCATTTTATATTCATTTCATAAGTTTTTGAGAGCCAAACTCTTGACGAAGTTGTTGCGTTCTTGAGCGTATTGTTTTTACTCATATCTACTCTATAAAGAGAGTCTTGTCTTGAGTGCTAAGTGTTTGTACACACTTGAAGGGATATTCTAATCCCTTGTTGTAAGAAGGAAAAGTAGTTCCTTGGTTTGAAGTCTTGAGGTGCGGTATCCTCGAGCAGGTTGAAGTTTTGTAGAGTGTATATCTACGAGCAAGTGTAACAGTTTGTTAGGCACCCGTAAGCTTAACGAAGTTAAAACTCGAGAGAGTCTCTCGGGGACTGGACTAACCACACGTTGTGGCGAACCAGGATAAAATTCGGTGTGTTCTCTCCTTATCTTTTTAATTACTGCACTTACGTTATTCCTGCAATTTTTAGTTCCGCAAATTTACATTGTTTTTTTTATAACGCTATTCACCCCCCTCTAGCGTTACGCGTATATTCTAACAATTGGTATCAGAGCCATACTCTCTGAAAGACTTAACAGTTTGAGAGAAGCTTTCCATGGCTTCTACTCGTAGTGTTTATGCAGGACTAGGTGAAGGACAATGCTTCACAAGGCCACCACTTTTTGATGGCACCAACTACACTTACTGGAAGGAGAGAATGAGGATTTTCATCCAATCAAACAACTTCCAATTGTGGAAAATTATCAGGAACGGAGAACTACAACCCACCAAAAAGGTTGGAGAAGAACTCGTTCCAAAAACGGAAGACGAATACGACGCGGATGATATCAAAAAGGTAGAGATCAACGCAAAGGCAATCAACATGATGTATTGTGCTATGAACCCCGATGACTATCGAAAAATATCATGTTGCACCACTGCCAAGCAAATGTGGGACAAATTAGAAATCACCTACGAAGGTACGGACCAGGTAAGGGAAGCTAAAATTGATTTCCTAACCCACGAATATGAACTGTTTCGCATGAAGGAAAACGAGAAGATAGATGACATGTTCGAACGATTCTCAAAATCGTTAATGACCTACACGCCCTCAAAAAGACATTCACGGATAAGGAGCTTGTCCGGAAAATTCTACGAAGCCTCGCTCCGGAATGGCGTTCCAAAGCTGACGCTATCCAAGAATCAATCGGCATCACAAATGTCACCATCGACGGACTACGAGGTAATCTTAAAACTTATGAATCAACTATTCTTAACTCTCCTTTGGATGATCAAAGGAAAAGAAAGATTGCGCTCAAAACATCAACTACTCAACCTCAAAACGATGAGGAGTCAAGTGATGAAGATGTCGAGCTTGGACTCGTCATTAAGAAATTTCACAAGTTCATGCAAAAGAAGTATGAACGAAAAGGTAAGCAACAAGGCGACCAATTGAAGTGCTATGGATGCGGAGAAATCGGGCATATCAAATCAAATTGTCCGAACATCAAAAAGGAGCAGAAACCATTCAAGAAACAAAGAGCATACATCTCTTGGGGAGGCGACTCCGGAGACGAATCAAGTGATGGAGAAGGAAACGAGACCGCAAACTTGTGTCTTATGGCACACGAAGAAACGCAAAATGAGGTATGTACTTCTTCTAAGAACTATTTCACTTTAGAAGAAATGCAAGATGCATTTGATGAGTTGTATAAAGAGTTTATTAGCGCTTCTAAATCTATAAAAGATTTAAGAAAACAATTTTCTTCAAAAGAAAAGGATTTTGAAAAACTTACTCTTGAAAATGAGAAATTAAAAGAGGAAAACAAGTTTTATGGCAAAAGAAGCGCCGATAAACCTGAAAGCTCAAATAAGGATTGTACTTCTTGCAAATCTCTAAAGGAAGAAGTAGAAAGTCTTAGAAGCACTTTGCACAAATTCAATTCTTCACACAAAAATCTCAATGAAGTGCTTGTAAATTTGAAATCCACTAAGCACGGTATAGGCTTTAAACACGAGGGAAAAGAAAAAGTTGAGTCCATTCCTAAACCACCTAAGACTCAACTTAGGCCAAACAAAATAAATGTCATCGCTCAACCTAGAAATTTCAATCCTAGAATTACAACTCATCCTAGAACAAATGCTAGAAGAAATATTGGAATGTATAGACCACCTAGACAAGATTTTCGAAAACCACATCAAAACTATTTTCCTAAAAATAGAGTGGATGCTAGAAGAAATGTTGGCATGTATAGACCACCTAGACAAGATTTTCGAAAACTACATCAAAACTATGTTCCTAAAACTAGAGTGAATAAATTTAGACCCCCAAATTACTATCATCCTAGAATAATGCACAATCCGAATGTCATTTGTCATTATTGCTTCACTAGACATAGACATTTCACTGCAGGACAATCACACCAATATGTTGCACCTAACACACAGGACCCAAAATGGCTTGGGTACCAAAATCTCATTAATTTGTTTTGTAGGTGTGTTTGAAGGGATCAAGTGCACTTTGGTACCTTGATAGTGGATGCTCCAAACATATGACCGGGGATGCATCAAAATTCCTTCAACTAAAACCCAAGTAAGGAGGAAATGTTATTTTTGGAGACAATAACAAAGGAAAGATTATCGGCATTGGATCGGTCGGTAAGGACGAATCCTCCTCCATTAAGCATATTTTGCTTGTTAAAGGTCTTAAACATAATCTCTTGAGCATAAGTCAATTA
Organism: Nicotiana benthamiana; assembly: GCA_034376525.1. Classification (NCBI taxonomy): domain Eukaryota; kingdom Viridiplantae; phylum Streptophyta; class Magnoliopsida; order Solanales; family Solanaceae; genus Nicotiana; species Nicotiana benthamiana. Next base: position 26,109,821 of record CM067337.1, read on the forward strand.
TGTGACAAGGGAAATCTTGTATTGCTTGACTCCGAAGAATGCTTAGTTATCCGTCGTAGTGATTTCAAAATTATTCTTCGTGGTATTAGAATGGATAATATCTATATGGTTGATCTTGAAAATTCTTCATCGAGTTTTGTAAATTGCCTTATGAGTAAAGAAGACGACAAGTGGTTATGGCATCGTAGAGTAGCTCATGTAAATATGAATCTTTTAAACAAACTAGTTTCACAAGATTTAGTAATTGGTCTTCCAAACATGAAATTTGAAAAAGATTCTATTTGTGATTCATGTCAAAAAGGGAAACAAACAAAAGCCTCTTTTAAATTCAAATATGTTGTTTCAACCACTAGACCCTTACAACTTCTACACATGGATCTTTTTTTGGACCATCTCGTGTTGAAAGTTTTGGTGGAAATCTTTATGCTTTTGTAATTGTTGATGACTACTCTAGATTCACATGGACGTTAATTTCTTGCTCATAAAAGTGATGCCTTTCATGCTTTTAAAAATTTTCTTAAACGTGTTCAAAATGAAAAGAACACAATCGTCACTTCCATAAGAAGTGATCATGGGGGAGAGTTCGATCATAATATCTTTGCGGAGTTTTGTGACGAACTCGGTATTGAACATACCTTCTCGGCTCCACGTACACCACAATAAAATGGGGTGGTGGAACGTAAAAATCGATGTCTCGAAGAGATGTCTAGAACCATGCTCGATGAGGCTAAGATTTCCAAAAAGTTTTGGGCGGACGCCGTGAGTACCGCTAGCTATGTTTTAAACAGAGCTGTCATAAGACCGATACTCATAAAAACTCCCTATGAACTCTACAAGGTAAGGAAACCAAATCTTTCTCATCTTAGGGTCTTCGGTTGTAAATGTTTTATTCACAACAACGGAAAAGATAATTTGGGAAAATTTGATGCAAAGTCCGATGAAGGAATTTTTCTTTGTTACTCATCACGTAGCAAAGCATATAGAGTTTTTAATAATCGAACCAAAACTGTTGAGGAATCTCCTCATGTAGTATTTTGTGAAAATGATACTCGCTTGGCGAGAAAGGATTCTTGTGTTGATCTTGCAGATGCTTTAAAGAAAATCAATCTTCAAGACGAGGTACAAAAGGAGGATCCAAAGGTAGTTCAAGATGAAGTCATGGAACAACCTTCGGAAGAAGTACCACCACAAGAAGAAGAATCGATGATGCCTAAGGCTTGGAGGACGTCTAAGGACCATCCTCTTGACAAGGTAATTGGCAAAATCGAGAAAGGGGTAAGTACACGAAATCTTCTTAAAGACACCGTAGGGCATATGGATTTTATTTCTCAAATTGAACCTAAAACCATTTCCGAAGCAATTGGGGATGAGCATTGGACCTTGGCAATGCAAGAGGAGCTTAACCAATTCAAACGTAATGATGTTTGGGAATTTGTGCCAAGACCCGATAATCACACCATAATTGGTACGAAATGGGTTTTCGAAATAAATTAGATGAAAATGGCATAATCACTAGAAACAAAGCTAGGCTAGTTGCTAAGGGTTATAATCAAGAAGAAGGAATTGATTATGAAGAAACCTATGCACCCGTTGCACGCCTAGAAGCCATTCGTTTATTACTTGCTTTTTCATCATCTATGAATTTTAAACTATATCAAATGGATGTCAAAAGTGCCTTTATAAATGGATTCATTCAAGAGGAAGTATATGTTGAACAACCCCCGGGCTTTGAAGATTTTAAATCTCCCGACCATGTCTTCAAGCTTAAGAAAGCTTTATATGGTCTTAAACAAGCTCCTCGAGCTTGGTATGAGCGTCTAAGTAAATTTCTCTTAGACAATGAGTTTGAAAGGGGGAAAGTCGACAGTACACTATTTATCAAAAATAAAAACAGTGACATTCTATTAGTTCAAATTTATGTCGATGATATTATTTTTGGTGCTACTAATGATTTTTTATGCGAGGAATTTTCTAAGTTAATGGCTAGCGAATTCGAAATGTCAATGATGGGTGAGCTAAACTTCTTCTTGGGGCTGCAAGTGAAACAAATGAAAGAAGGAACTTTCATTTGCCAATCCAAATATTGCAAGGAGTTGCTAAACCGTTTCGAAATGAGCAACGCCAAAGCAATGGCCACCCCAATGAGTACATCCGACCATCTTGACAAAGATGAGAAAGGTAAGGAAGTAGACACCAAGAAGTATCGAGGTATGATCGGATCTCTTCTCTATCTTACTGCTAGTAGACCGGACATCATGTTTAGCGTGTGTTTATGCGCTCGATATCAATCATGTCCGAAGGAGTCACATTTAACTGCGGTAAAACGGATTATGAAGTATCTTGTTGGAACAATAAATGTGGGACTATGGTATCCCAAAGATTCTTCATGCCAACTTGTTGGCTATTCCGATTCCGATTTTGCAGGTTGCAAAGTGGACCGCAAGAGCACTAGTGGCACTTGCCATTTGCTCGGTAGCTCCTTAGTTTCTTGGTTTAGCAAGAAGCAAGTTAGTGTTGCGTTGTCCACAACCGAGGCTGAATATGTAGCCGCGGGGAGTTGTTGCGCTCAAATCCTTTGGATGAAACAACAACTCTCGGACTATGGCCTTAGTATTGATCATGTTCCTCTTCGATGTGACAATACTAGCGCCATAAGCTTGACGAAGAATCCTATTCTTCAGTCAAGAACGAAACACATAGAAATTAGACATCACTTTATAAGAGATCACGTTCTCAAGGGCGATGTCGAAATTGAATTTGTTGAAACCAAAAGTCAATTGGCCGACATCTTCACAAAGCCTTTAGAGAAAGAGTCCTTTTTACGCATTCGTAGTGAACTCGGAATTCTTGACTCCACGTTGATCTAATTCATACATTGCATTTCTTTTTAAACAATTACTAACTTGAGCGTCGGAGGCGTCTAATTCTTTTTTGCAGGTATCGCCCCAAAGACGGGGGGAACTATCAGACACCGGTGCAGAATAATCGATTTCTCTAAAGTCAATCATCGATTATTCCCCATTTACGTTTTATGTTTATTATGCTGGAAAATTGACATAATCGATTATACAACACTACAATCGATTATCTAACAATTTTCGCTTTGCAGGATTTTAGCTGTTAAATATAAAAATCAATTATCACATATCCCTAATCGATTATGTTGACATTTATTTTCAGGTGTTAAGTCACTGTGTGACAATAATCGATTATTTAAAACAGTGTAATCGATTTTGCTATTACCGTCTCGGATGTCCGTTACTTCATTTCCGAAAATAATGGATTATCTCAAAAGCACAATCGATTATTCCCCGAGTTAGAAAATCACTGGGCACACTGTGTCAGAATAATCGATTACCATAGTTCCATAATCGATTATTCTCAGTCAGTATTTCAAAATAGTTACCGTTTTTGACCGTTTGCCCCTTAAATTTTTGCAGATTTCTTCACTTTAATGCTATTTCATTCTTCACATTATAAATAGGTGCATTATATCTTCAATGTCTTCACTCAAACATCAATCTTAACTCCCAAATTCTCAAAAATCTCTCAAAACTCTTCAAAGGCTATTACTCTTTATTCAAAATGACGGGCAAAACTTCCAAACAAGCTCATTCCGGCAAAAATGTTGCCTCCTCTTCCGTCACTCGTCCACTAGTTCATTGTTATAAAGATGATTCTTATTTATAATTCAATAGTGAAGCCGAACATATGCGCTTCATGGAAAAATTTGAAAATCGAGAAATCCTTCCTCCTCGATTTTCAACGGATCGTTTCCTTAATCATAGCGCCCCTCCATCCACAGCAAATATGCTTATGCAAAGCCAACTCCTTGAATTCCTATATCTTCACACTCCCTACATTCACCCTCCTCTAATCCGAGCCTTCTATTCAAATCTCGAGAAGGACGAGATGGTGATATTGTCTCGCACGTCAATGGAATTTCAATTTCTCTATCTGAGGCAAATATTCAAGCCCTCACTAAACTCCCACGCAATAGGGAAGACATTTCTCTCTATATTACGGAAGAAGGCGCGTTATTTGATGAACAACTTCTCTTCACCCAAATTGGCATCGGTGAATTTATTGCAACTCCGGACCATCGTCGTCCAACCATCACAAACATGATCCCGGAATATCGTCTAATTTTTTATTTCATCACCCGCGTTCTAAAACCGCGAAAATTCAATCACACAACTATCTCTCATGAGGATTCAAAACTCATGCATGCCATTATCACCGGGGCTCGCATCAATTGGTGCAAGTTCGTCATGACTCACTTATATGATGCAATTGGGGAAGATAAGCCACTCCCCTATGCTTTTGTCGTTATGACCATTCTTGTTGCTTCCGGTATCGACACCTCCGTCGGTGCTCACAAAAAGGCGACAAAACATTGGGAAATTCAAGAATCTTCATTTCCCAATATCCGTGAGCATCCGCCTCCTCCTCCACCTCAAAGACGTCGTCATCCGGCCCCGTCCGATGCATCCCTCCAATCTATTTCCGAGCAACTTGCCGCCATGTCCACATCCATAAATCGTATTGATATGAATGTCAATCGATTGACTCACGAGCTCCATGGATATTTTGATCACGTCCATTATCCATATGCCCAAAATGTCTTGTCTCTTTGTTTTTCTAATTTTTTTTTTTTTTTGCAAATTTTTGATTTTATTAATAGAAGTAAAAATACTACAAATAGGTGAATAACATGAAAGGGTGTCAACCTTCCCGTATTCGACCTATTATGATAAAAAAAAAGATAGGTTTATACGATAAGTCTTGGGACGCCAATATTGTCACCCATATAACAATACCAGCGGCAATCTTATCCTATAATTCCTGTCGACACCCTAAACAACCTTATGAAAAAAAAGAAATAAAATGAACATTAATGTGATGGAATAGAGAGCAGATTTGCTTTCTTTTCATCATATTTGTGGACTGTTATCTCCATGAATATTTATCCTTCACGCTTGTTCCTCGCCCGAGTAGCTTTTAAGACGGAAGGTTGTACGGCTTGTTTTTGTTTTGCGACTCTCATAAGGGGCCTTCGAATGTTGGCGTCAACGCCCATCCTGCTGTCGCAAATTCTTTCTCTTTCACAAGCTATCTTATTTGCTTTGCTATGCATTGGCGATAAATCACCATTTCTCGCCGCTTGTGCTTGCCAATTTGATAAAATTTGTTCTTCCTCTCCTTCTTCAAAGAAATGTCTTCCTCTATCCTTTTTCAGAAATTTGTTAGTTTCTGAATCTGCCATTGCTTCCAAGAGTTGCCTTTCCTCAGTCGAGATTAGTGAATCAATTGTGACGAGCTGCCTCGCCTAAGACGTTGCTTCTGTGTTGATATTATCAGATGGAAGCAGAGTTGACGTTTGAGCACCAACTGAAGTTTCTGCCGGTTTCAATTGACGATCTTGTATTGTATCATTTCTGTCTAACTTTGGTGTCCTTGCAATTGAGCTAACTGTTTTTGCATTATTTCTTGGAACAAAAACAGGAGCATTGTGGTTTAAAGTGCTGTTTGCAGTAGCTGTTTGTTTCACAATTGCGCGACAGTTCTTATTTTTATTTTTCCTTTGACATATTTGCTCGATTGAATCTTCACTGTCTCCGTCATTACTGTGTTGATCACCCTCTTGGTCTTCTTCTTCCCATGAGAAACTAGCGAGTCCTTCGCCCCATGTTTCCTCATCATCGTAGTCTCTTTGGTCTTTCCACAATTTCTCTTTAGCGGCCTTTGCCCTCTTTGGCACAGTAGTTGTATCTACAATTGAGGAACTTTGATGTTTGGACTGCAATTGGTTAGAACAGTCCAAATCTGTATGACTATTAGAGATAGTCGCAATATTTTTACTTAAGTTTTGTTGAGATATCACTGTTCTGTGAATTGAATTCTGTCCAGAAGACTGTCCCCAAACATTCTCCACTGAAGTTTTATTGCAAATCTCCTTAAGCTGTTGCTGTTCAAATGACTGTGCAGTAATCAAGTTGTCTATCCTATTTTCCTTTACTGCATTTCCAGATCCACCATTCTGATGTCCCTCGATACCAGACTTCTGACCATCCTTTGCACAAAGACTGCTAGCCAACTTGGTCTGCATTGTGTTTGATTGGTGTCTTGTTGATACTTGCTTTGGAGATGTAACAGTTGCCAAAGCTTGTTGCAGCATTTCATTTTCTACTGCAGTGTTGTAAGTGAGCTGTTGATCAGTATCATTCAATTCCCTCGCATGAGTTCCTGAAGTCTTCAATATACCCTCCTGCATTGTCCCAACATGTTCATTGGATTTGCTTGATTGTGCATTATTTTGGATTGCATCATTTATAGCTGCTGAATGACAGGTTTGAAACACTTCCTCCAAACCTGCATTCTGATTGTGAGTCACCTCACATTGTCCAGTTGTAAAAGTATTAACCTCTGCTGCGTTCACTGGACTGTCATGATACATAGCTTTTGGATCAAGCAAATCTGAGTATTTCTGTACTATACCATTTGACTGATTTTTTTGATTAGGCATTTGTGTCCCTTGATTTGATTCAGAAAGGTAAGATGCATCGCTGAACTTTGCAAGAGTTAAACTCTCTACTGAATCATGATTAATTCCATTTGGAGAAGGATTAACCTCATCCGGCAGCTTATTTCCATTTTCACCTAATTCATCAACATATGCAGCAGCAGTATTCGATATTGACATTCCATTTGGAATTGCCAATTCAGCAGGATTTTGAAAACCAGTTCCCAAAATCTGCTCAGTAGAAATTACCAAATTCTGGCCAGTGATTGTTTCTACAGAAGCCCCAGTTGGAGCTGCAATATCAGAATACAGTTGATCAGAATCATTGATCTGTACTGCACTATGTTGTACAACTTGTTCCTCATTCAGTTTCATAGCATTTTTCCCATTATCAAGAAGTACATTTGAATCATACAGAGTCTCATTAACTTTCTGTCCAATATTCTCGTCCAACACTGAATGATTCTGTATTTTTTCTGCTTCATCATTCTGTGTAGTGTGAATCACAGTAGATTGACTTAGTTTAGGATCGACATTCTGCTTCACCACTTCAATTACTTGTTGAACATCAGAGTCATTAACAGCTTGATCCTCATTCTGCTTCATAGCCTCTTTTCCATTAGCTGGATGTACATTTGAATGTGTACTCACTGCTTCAGCATTCTGTGATGTTTCAATCCCGGCATATTGAATTTTCTTTGGATCGACTTTCTGTTTCCACACAACATTTACCTGATGAACTTCAGAATCAGTAACACCTTTGCCCTTTTTCAAAATTGGATGGTTGTGTACGACCTTGTTTTGTACAGCTCTTTTTTCATTTAGGAAATCCCTCGCATCCCCTTGTAATTTGTCGACAATAGCAGTCGAGTGATTGGCCAGATTATCCTTTTCTGTACTAGGTTGTTTATTATTTTTAATCCTGCAAACCTTCTCCACATGTCCTTGATGCTTGCAAAATGTGCAGTAACTAGGAAGGTTGTCGTAAACAATGATTTGCTGGAACTCAACAGATTTCCCGGAAGTAGAATCAACGAACTGTAGCATGACCTTATTAGGGTGTTTAGCCAACAAATTCACAATAACCTTGACCCTTGTTGCGCTAGGCCTCGTTCTATCCTGTGTCGCCTTGTCAACAGCAATCGGTTTTCCAACAGCGGACGCAATTGACAGCAGCGACCTTTTCGCAAATAGGTTTGGTGGCAGACCTAGCAAAGAGATCCATACGACTGCCATCGATGTCTCCTCCTTTGGATTAAATCCAAAAGTCCAAGGAAACGTTCGGAAGAAATAATCTTCTCCTTTAGATTTAAGATAACCTGTCGTCTTTCCAAGGAAATGAGCATAATCGTCGAACATATCAAACCTGACTGGAAGGTGCCTATATTCCAGCTGTCCAACATTGCAACGACCTTTGACATCAAAATGAGATGAAAAAACTCGTCGCACTTCCGATACATCAGGTTTGCCATATGAAAATTTAATCACAACTGCTTGGTGCAAACCTTCTTCCTTGGTGAAAGTGTTAACATCTTCCATTGTGAATTTGATTACAGGATGCTCATTTTCGAAGTTGACTGCGCAAAGCTCGATCTTTGAAGAGTCATTCTGACTAGCTTGACTAATCGACGCATACGATGGCTTAATAAAATCTTTCGAAGATGTATTTAGTGGAATTTTAATAATCTCTCCCACAGCCAAAGGCTGGGGAGATATCTGTGCAGTCATGGCTGCCAAATCTCGTAAACTCTTCAAACGAGTTAAATCATCGATTTGGATAACAATTCAGCAAGAAAAAGCGATCAGGATGATTTGTGTGAATCGAATCCTATCGACTATATCAACAGATTAAAACTGAATGTGAAATTCAGTTATATGAAAATCACAAGATTTAAGATCTGTTGCGTATGGTGTAAGAATTTGTAAAAACAATAAAAGGAATGAGTTCACCTCAAGAAGGAGATTGTCTAGACACCAAAAAAATAACAATCTGCCACCGGATTCCGATATGAACAGTGACTGAAATTCACTGTTCCCGCACGCTACAGTGAATAGCTACTGTTCATGCGAGAGAGAAATCTTAATTCTTTCGAGGGCGTTTTTAGATTGCTCATTTAACCTTCAATATCAACTATTTTTTTCTAGTTTGCATAATATTCTGTCTTTTATTTTTATGTATTTGCCATATTGTTTAATCAATAAAGAGTTAGCTATTTTTTGCTAATGTCAAAAGGGGGAAGATATGGGCTATGCACACTCTATGCACACTAATACATATTGGCATAAATTGAGGGGGAATTCATAACTTGAGGGGGAACTCGTTGCAAATCTATATACTTGTCTTGGATCGTCATTATGAATTAATTAATATGCATATCTCGATATTGGTTTGCCATTATCAAAAAGGGGGAAATTGTTGAAACACGTTCTCAAGTTGCTAAACTAAACGTGTGTTCATATTTGTAGGTTTTGATACATGACAAACCGACGTGAACGGAACATTGACATATGCCGAAGTCCAAGCACAAGAGAAACAAGATCAAGATTAAGTAAAGCAACAAAGTTATACATGAGTCGTTCTATAATTGTGATCTTGATCCGACAATTGATTCAAGACTTGGCTTCTCTCGTAAAATCATTTTTATCAAACCATGCATCTTTAATTTAAAGCAAAATGATTTTCAAACATTTCATTTTAACCAAAATGAATTCTAAACATGTCTTTCAAATCTGGACAAACAAAATCGATTATGTACTGTATGATAATCGATTATGTTAAAGCAGTGTACACCAGATTTTACAAAGCTGTAAGATAATCGATTATGTACCTTATAATAATCGATTATGTTAAGGCAGTGTACACCAGATTTTACAAAACTGCAAGATAATCGATTATGTACCTTATGATAATTGAATATGTTAAGGCAGTGTACACCAGATTTTTCAAAGCTACAAGATAATCGATTATGTGCCTTAGACTAATCGATTATGTTGAGACAGTGAGCATCAGATTTTACAAAGTAGCAAAATAATCGATTATGGCTTTTCTGGTAATCGATTATATTAAAGACCGTTGCCAAAGTATTTTCAAACACTGAAAGCTAATCGATTATGTACAATCAGACAATCGATTATGTTAAGCATAAAATCGCGGATTGATTTTTGAACGTTGTCAGGTAATCGATTATACGATCTGGATAATCGATTATTCTGCTTAAAATCTGGGAATGATTTTTAAACGATTGGCAGATAATCGATTATGCAGAATCAGATAATCGATTATCCTAGCACAAAATCAGCAATTTGTGATTAGCAATTAAGCAACGGTTTTGGGTGTTTTGAGCACTATAAATACAACTCAAATTCACTCTTCAAAGCATAACAACTGATTACATTCTTGCTAAAGCTTACATACTCTCTTTGCAATCATTTTATATTCAATTTCATAAGTTTTTGAGAGCCAAACTCTTGACGAAGTTGTTGCGTTCTTTAGCGTATTGTTTTTACTCATATCTACTCTATAAAGAGAGTCTTGTCTTGAGTGCTAAGTGTTTGTATACACTTGAAGGGATATTCTAATCCCTTGTTGTAAGAAGGAAAAGTAGTTCCTTGGTTTGAAGTCTTGAGGTGCGGTATCCTCGAGCAGGTTGAAGTCTTGTAGAGTGTATATCTACGAGCAAGTGTAACAGTTTGTTAGGCACCCGTAAGCTTAACAAAGTTAGTGTAAAACTCGAGAGAGTCTCTCGGGGACTGGACTAACCACACGTTGTGGTGAACCAGGATAAAATTCGGTCTGTTCTCTCCTTATCTTTTTAATTACTGCACTTACGTTATTCCTGCAATTTTTAATTCCGCAAATTTACATTATTTTTTTATGACGCTATTCACCCCCCCTCTAGCGTTAAGCGTATATTCTAACACTATTAAGGCGAACGATAACTTCTCATGCCATTGTTTGTGTCTTTCAATCATCTTCCTCAGTATATTCTTGATATTCTTATTAGCCGCTTCCACATCTCCATTCATCTGAGGCCTGTAGGCTGTGGAGTTTTTGTGTTTTGACTTTGAATGTATCACATATTTCCTTCATCGGGTCATTGTTGAGATTGGAACCATTATCAGTGATGATTGACTCCAGAATTCTGAATCGACAAACTATGTGGTCGTGGACAAAATATGCAACAACTTTCTTAGTCACTGCCTTGTATGACGCTTCTTCGACCCATTTGGTAAAGTAGTCAATTGCCACTAAGATGAACTTGTGTCCATTTGATGCGGAAGGCTTGATCGGTCCGATAACATCCGTTCCCAAGCGGCGAATGGCCATGGTGAGATTGTTGCAGTAAGCTCATTTCGAGGCAACTTTATCATATCTGCATGTATCTGACAGCGATGGCATTTTTGGACATACTGGATACAGTCTGTTTCCATATTCATCAAAAAGTATCCTGCTCGGAGTATTTTTTTTGCTAAGATAAAACAATTCAAGTGTGGGCCATAGGTCCCTGCGTGCACTTCGTCCAATAGTCTTGATGCTTCTTTTGCCTCGACGCACCTTAGTAATCCCAAACCGGGAGTCCTCATGTACAAGATTCCTCCGATGTGAAAGAAGTTGTTAGATAACCTCCGAAGTGTGTGCTTCTGAGTAGTGTTGTCAAGCTCTGGGTATTCTCCTGTTGTCAAATACTCATTGATGTCAAGAACCATGGTTTCCTATCGGCTTCTTCCTCAATGTGAGCACAATAAGCTGGTTGGTATAAATCTCGACTTGAATGGGATCGATGAAATTTGTATTTTGGATCTTGGATTATGGACGATAAGGTGGCTCATGCATCATCGAACTCATTCTTTATTATGGGAACATTATGAAATTCTATTTTTGTGAATCTTTTCCTCAACTCCTATATGTGATGCAGATAAGGGAGTATCTTAGAATTCTTGGTCGCCCAATCTTCTCGGACCTGATGTATGAGTAGGTTTGAGTCTCCTATCACTAGTAACTCGTGAACATTCATGTCAATGGCCTCTCGGACCTGATGTATAAGTAGGTTCGAGTCTCCTATCACTAGTAACTCGTGAACATTCATGTCAATGGCCAGTCTGAGCCCCAAGATACATGCTTCATATTTTGCCATGTTATTGGTGCATGGGAATCTGCGCTTGGCAAATACTGGGTAATGATGACCGTTTTTTAATACTAGGACCGCTCCTATGCCGACTCTTTTGAAATTAGTGGCTCCATCAAAAAACATCCTCCAACCATCATAGGCTTCTGCAATGTCCTCTCCTATGAAAGATAACTCTTCATTAGGAAAATAGGTATTTAGAGGCTTGTATTCTCCTCCAACGGGATTCTCGACGAGGTGATCTGCCAATGCTTGTCCTTTGACTGCCTTCTGAGTGACGTAAACAATGTCGAATTCACTTAGAAGGATTTGCCACTTGGAGAGCTTGCATGGGCTTCTGGAAGATATACTTTAGCGGGTCCATTCTGGATATAAGATGAGTAGTGCAAGCACAGAAATAATTCCTTAATTTTTGGGCCAACCAAGTCATTGCTCAGCAAGTGCATTCTAGCATAGAATATCGGGTCTCGTATGGGGTAAACTTCTTACTGAGGTAGTAAATGGCTTGCTCCTTCCTCCCTGTTTCATCATGTTGTCCAAAAATACAACCGAATGGTCCGTCCAATACTGCAAGGTAAAGCAATAGAGGTCTTCCTGGTTCGGGTGGAACCAGGACAAGAGGCATTGACAAGTATTCCTTAATTCTCTCAAAAGCTTTCAGACAATCATCAGTCCATTTGGTGGCAACATCCTTCTTCAGCATCTTGAAGATAGGTTCACAAATGACGGTGGACTGAGCTATGAACCGACTGATATAGTTGAATCGTCCCAGAAAACTCATCACGTCCTTCTTGTTCTTTGGCGGTGGCAACTCTTGAATGGCCTTGACCTTTGACGGATCCAATTCTATCCCTCGGTGGCTCACAATGCAACCCAGTAACTTTCCAGTAGGAACCCCGAATGCACACTTGGCAGGATTCAGCTTCAAGTTGTATCTTCTCAATCTATTGAAGAATTTCCTAAATTTTTCCAAGTGATATGTGGCCTTATTGGATTTGATGATGATGTCGTCTACATACACCTCGATTTCTTTTTGTATCATGTCATGAAAAATGGTAGTCTTGGCCCTCATTAGGTGGCACCAGCATTTTTCAAACCAAACGGTATCATTCTGTAACAATACATCCCTCATGGCATGATAAAAGCCATTTTCTGTGCATCTTCTTCATCTATAAATATCTGATGGTATCCAGCAAAAGCATAGACAAATGACTGCAACTAATGCTTGGCGCAGTTGTCAATCAAAATGTGTATATTTGGCAAGGGAAAATCGTATTTTAGAATGGCCTGGTTGAGATCCCGGTAGTCGACACAGACTTTGACCTTCCCATCTTTCTTCGGTATCGGCACGATTTTGGCTAACCATGTTGGATACTTTACTACCCGGAGAACCCTGGCTTTGAATTGCTTTGTAACCTCTTCTTTGATTTTCAAACTCATGTCGAGATTGAACTTTCTGAGCTTCTATTTTACCGGCGGACATGTCGGATCTGTTGGTAACTTGTGAGCCGCAATGGACATATTGAGACCATTCATATCATCATAAGACCAAGCAAATATGTCCTCATACTCTTTTAAGAACTCTGTGTACTTCTCTTTTTCTGACGGCGATAAGTGCACACTAATACATGTTTCCTTGATATTCTCTATATCTCCTAAATTTACAATCTCAGTTTCGTCCAAGTTGGATTTAAGCCTATTCTCAAAGTTCTTGACCTGTTTGAAAACCTCTTCTAGTATATCATCCTCTTCTGAATCTATATCCATTTGTTGTGTTGTCCCATTACAAGTCACAGTCGTTGGTTCATCATTAGGATAAGTAATAATAATGTTGTTTAAAATAAGGTAAATGATAGAGGAAGATAAGAGCGAGATATATAATAAACTGAAAATGCTTTGATTAAATTCATATTCGTTTGGAACATAGGAGCTCTTTTCAAAAGTAAAGACAATGCGGAAAGAAAAATCAATTAGTGGAAAGTAAATATGCGATGCATGGTGCATCGTTTAGCCTTGCTACCCCGAAGCTTTCTGGGCCCTGGTGGTTCTGACCGACCAATTAGTGAGACATTCCCCTCGACTCACAGCTTGTATGGAAAGGCCTTCCTACCCTTCCTCCTCAAAGATAACACAACATTCCATATCATCTTTCAGAAATAAGTTCTTCATTCCCGCTAATGCCTCATCCTCCCCTGATCCATATACGACGTTCGCCGGTTGGAAGGTCTGCTCTAGATGAGGTATAGGGTGATCCAGTGGATAGTATGGGCTGTGCCATAGTGGCGACCTGTCACGACCTAAAATCGACTAAGGTTCGTGATGGCGCCGGACACCGCTTTCAGACAAACCAACCAGATTACTTAATCAAATCTCATTTATCACATTTGGAAATACATGATTTTTCTTCCATTTTTAGAATTTTTTGAAAATTATAGTTCAAATAACATTTGAGAGTTAAACAACTATTACAAATTTTCAACCATTCCAGAACCTAAAATCACAAGTATATGAGCATCTACTGATTAGAGGGATAAAAATACAACCTCCATACGGAATACAATGAACGAAAAGTAAATATAATGCTGGAAAGGGACAACCCTAGCTGCGGTCGTCTCGAATGATGCAGCTCACTTAGTCCCAGAATTGTTCGTGCTTCTACCTCCAGTAGACCACTGGAATCACATATACATGTGCAACAAAATGCACAGCAAATGAAATATGAGTACAAAAACAACATGTACCCAATGAGTGTCCCTCCTACTCCTGAAGAAGTAGAGACGAGATTGTCAATTCTGACAGTCACTAGCAGTCCAATGACTATTTATCCTTTATCAATATTTTCAAGCAGGGGATTTGTTTTATATGCATTATTCTAATCCAGATATCGGAAGACAAGTAGTCATATAATTCTTTCATGGAAAACTTCCTTATACTTCTTTTTATTATTAATAAAATGATCTCGAGCCATAATGTGGCATAAAAACAACTCAAATGATTTCAAGACAACAACACAAACATGCTAAAATCATGCCGAGGTCGACGGCCCGCTCCAATAGAAATGTAAAGTGTGCACTGCCGAGGGTCGAGCGGTCTATACCATAGATGCATCCATTTCACTAAGGCGATCGACCCATTCCAATAGAAATATAAACACATGCAGACAGATAATCAGTCAAGAAGTCATCATGGAGCAGATATCCAAGAAAGGCCAATTCTCTTCAATAATTTGAGGAAAACACTGCATAAGTCTTTTAGAAATCCATATATTAATTTAATGTGATTAAAGCATTCCAAGCCATCAATGGGTTCACAAGTAACCCAAGTATAACATGCTTTTGGGTCCTAGTATACCTAGACAATAGCATTATAGTAGCTACGCATGGACTCTCGTCACCTCGTGCGCACGTAGCCCCCACAATTAGGAGCACATAATCAGTTTAACTCACCCTATGGGGTAATTCCCCCCTCACAAGATTACAAAGGAGAATCACCTCGCTCCAAAGCATTCCTTCAATAACAAGAATAGGCTCCAACCTTAATCCGAAGCCGAACGAGCACCAACTAGTTAAATAAAGCAAGAACTAGTCAATAAGTGCTCACAAAGTTGAATTCCAACTAATTAAATGATTTCCCAACCTTTCCCGCAAGTTTTCTAAATTCCGACCACATGCCCACGTGCCCGGATTTCGAGATTTTTCGAAGGAAATTACTCTATATAACCTACGGATTACTAGTATGAGGTTTTTAGTTCATTACATAACTAATTGGGTGGTGAAATCATAATTTTATCAAAACCCTAGGTCTAGCTCTATCCCTTGATTTTATTTGATTATTAGTGTTAAATCTATGTAATGTTCATGTATTTAAGCTAAGAGTGAGTGGGAATTACTTACCTCGTGATATTAGGAAGAAATTCTCTCTTTGGAACCTTCAAAATTGCCCAAGTGAAGTGAAAATGAGAGAGAAGGAGCTTGGGTTCGTATTTAATGAACCCTACTGCCCTAGCTATTTTTGCATATGTGGACAAATTACCGCATAGGCGGTGTCCGCTTCTGTGGAAAAACCATTTTTGTGGTTTGGAAGCACTGTGGACTGCACCGCTTTTGCTGTCTTGCTTTCGCACATGCGGGACAGTTTCTGCGCTCCCAGGGCCGCTTATGTGGTATTCACCCTTCTTACCCATCCGCTTCTGCGACCAGATGGCCGCCTATGCGGTCACCGCTTCTGCTGTCAAAGAGCCGCAGAAGCGGTTTTGACAAAAGCAGCAGCCTTGCTTCCTTTCAAATTCCGACTTCACTCAAACCTCGACCGCTCGGGGATCCCGAGCCCACCCGAGCATACCAACAAGTCTAAAATCATGAGGCGGACCTATTCGAACCCTCGAAACACCAAAAACAACACTAAATCAAGGAATCGGACCCCAAAACCAATTGCTCCGATTTAATGAACTTCAAGTTCTTAATTTCTCTTCAACGGGTCAAAACGCCCTTAGACTAGTCGGATTGACACCAATTTTTACGGGTAGTTCTTATATGTTATTTTCGGACTTGTACCAAGTTTCGGAACCAGAATCAGAACTCGATACCTAGGTTTTTAAATAAATTCTTAGATTCTTTAATTCCTTAAAACTTCGATTTAACAATTTTACATAAAAATTCCGTACTCGGGCAGGGGACCTTGGAATTTTATTCCAAGCATACGCCCAGGTCCCATATTTTTCCACGGACCTCCCGGGACAGTCAATTCATGAATCCAGGTCTGTTTCCCCAGAAAGTTGACTAAAGTCAAGTTTGGCGTTTTAAGAAAACCTTAAGGAAATAATTAGTTTTATTTTCACTCAAAACTCTCCTAACTTCCGAACTAATCGCCCCCGCAAGTCATAATTTAGCTAAAGAAAGAGTGGGAAGTTTTATTTAAGGGAACGGGGTTCTAAATAGTTAAACGACCAGTCGGGTCATTACATTCTCTCCCACTTAACCATATGTTCGTCCTCGAACGTGCTGAGAACTATACTGAAGCAGCCTGAAATCACTGTTTCGCACCTCATGCACCTTCCCGTGCTACCACAACTTAGTTGAGAACACTAGCTCGATAAATTCTGAAGACATTCCCTTTTAGTTCAAGCAAATAGGCCTTAGATCTCAATTCCAACATCCGTAATTCTATCATCAAGAGATCACCAAATCATTCACCATACATTGTCCTCAAACATGACTGCATAACTTTGTTGGATTCTTACTTAGCAACACAAAATCCACAGGACCACGATAATATTTTTGGTGATCAACTTAGCCAAAATTCAACAAATCAGATTCTCCCATCGCACCTCACGGCCTACATAGGTCTTGCTCTAACTTTTATAACACTAACACGGCGGAAGAGATGTGCCGTAATTCATAACCAACTGCCGAGTCAACAATTCATTGGGTCTATACTCCTGACAAGCATCATCACTTCATCATGAACCATCTAATGGCCTTAGCTCCTTAATACACTTCATATAATCAAATTGCACAGATCCTAAATCCCATAATCTTGTCTCACCCAGTACGAACTGCTCAGGCAATAAGCCATCCCAAACATGATCAGAAGTCCCATATGATGTCACAAGGTACCAATAGGCTACCACTCAGAATACGATACAAAAAGAAAGTTTAACTCTAAAAAGGAGATCGAATTTCCCCGCTCGCGAATCATACATGTGACGGGGGCTCACAACTAGAAATAGAATCTTGGGAAAGATAAGAGACAGAACACATAAAATCAAATATGGGGGGAGGGTCTGTACTGAACATCACACTGTTGCGGCGTGCAACCTGATCCAAACAGCATAACCATGGCTGCGTGCCACCCGATCCACACAATATAACAATGGAGGCGTGCCACCTGATCTACATGATATAACCATAGCGACGTGCCACCCGATCCACACGATATAACCATGGTGGCGTGCCACCCGATCCACACGTAGAACTCATATAAGGAGATACACATCGAGCTAAATTGCTCACCACATCAAAATATCGAGTATCGGTCATAAACACGCTGAGGTGCATAATACCATCCCTGAGGAAACATATAGTGCCATAGGCTACAAAACTCAAGCACAACTGAGGTGCGTTACATGATCTGAATCTGAAGAGCCATCATACTCATATAACATCACCGTTACGCGGAACCTCAACACATATGAAATTTACCAAGCCGTTTCACAACTCATACGGCGCAATACATCATTACCTGGATTAACCGATGACAAAATAACACCCCGACTATTCCTCCATAGGGAAAACTCACTGAAACAAAGACAACGGGCCTGATATAAAGCCATGTTCACAAATAAATCAATCCACTGATCTCAAGTCGATTTCTAATTGCACCAACTTGGCTAATAACTTTTCAAAGGTTCATAGTAACTCCCTTTTGCCTCATAACATACAAGAACAACCGTCATAACCGGAGAAACCTCCCAAGTTCATAACCCAATAAATAAAGTTCCCTCCTGGCATAAATTCTCAAACTAATGATATTACCACAATGCTCATACTTGGTTTAAATACCTAGCCAATCAAGTGACTACACGTCACACTTATAGAATCTCCCCATGAGACACGCTCCCAAAATCTTCTAAATAATTAATGGGTCCACACATATAAACCATCGGATGCACTAATGCTGAAAAGCGATCCAGAATCCTTAACTAGGATGCAAAGCCTTTCTCACAAAACACCGATCTCAAGTGACACTGGAGACAATACCAATTTACTCAAAACACGGAAACTCCCTTCCTGGATCATCCGAGCTCGTGACATCAAAGTCATTACCAAACTGTAACCCTGATCCTCAATTCAAATTTCATACCACTCACTGCACCAAACGTGCCGATATATGATAGACATGATTTCCATCACAACTCTGGAACCAATGATAGACTAACATTTCATTATAGAAAACTTTTCATTTAACTTACTTCAGGAGAACTACAGAAACATATAGGAGAATTCTCATAACCATCGAATATGCCAACCTATAACTGGTGGTCCAAGCCACCATAACCCTTTCGGGATCCGCCTACTCATAATAGGCCATAATAAAGGAATTCTTATGAATAACATCAACCACTAGGCCGACAAGCATCACACGCACCGCCACAAATCACATGGATGACTTGATCACACTGGATGAACTGATCATCATTAACAATATGCCAAGTTAACCATGGCAAATCAATCTACTTCCCTCTACTGAATCTTTGATTGCCTTAAAGATAATACTTCTTCATTCAACACATAACATACTCCATATGAACTTATACCGAGTGACCTTGATCACGAGACCATGCTGCCTCGAATCTCATGAACCATTTCATATTCCTCATATTTTACATCACGAGTCAAAATATCATAGAACATTCTGGGCACCTTCTTATAAGCTACTATAAAGCTTGATTCTTAACTGTACCCATAGGCTCGAAATTATCGAGCACCACACTTAAACTCCTGAATTCTCTAGGATCATCATTGAGAGTCACCCGCTCCATCTTGGTCCCGAATATAACTCACTCCATAGATCTTATAACACACAAACACTCTCTCCCTGAAGCACCCGGTGAAATCACTTCCTCTGAAACCTGTATCTATACGAGGCATAAATCCTGAACCTTTTCCAAGTCTGAACATGAGCCAATAAGGCAAAATATAGCATGCCTCCAACAATTCATTTTGCTTGAATTACCACCTATGGTCTTTTCACATAGATGAAATAACCCATCAATATGCTAATAACCAGAAATCATGCATGTAGCTAATCATACAGCCCAATAATAAGCGGTAGGACTCTCCCGCTTAGCTTGAAGCCATCATTTCATACTTCTCGAGTTCTCCCGACCTCTTTACCTCTTATGGGCATAACCTCGCACCATAAATTATAAAAATGCCTCGAAATCTAGCGGTAAAACCTATGAATCATCCACCACATTCACGCGACCGATCTCTCTGTTGAACAACCTATAAAAATTCCTTGTAGAAGCTTCGCCAACCACGCGATTGCTAACCTGCTCACGGGGAATAACCCACCTAGGGAAATCAGATCCCGAGATCTTCCCACGGCGCTGCACGGGGTACATTCGCTATGATACCAATAGCCCCTACTTCACATCATACCCACAGGCTTCAATCACAGATCCTTAAAGTCCCTAATTCGATACAAACTCTCCTTAAGACGCGTAGTCTTCCTACTATCAAGCCCGTATGCAACACTCGCAACTCTCCCACTTTGGCGAAACTCTTCTCTTTAATCGACCACTCGACATTGATTCTCATCCTTGGCCTTCTAGAGGTTTTTAAACGCCACCTGACACTTTCCACATGTCCTTCCTCATACCTTGTTGCTCAGTTGCTCCTTTAAACAAAATCTATCTTCGCGGCACTTGAATCCACCATCGCTGCTAACTTTAGAACCTTTCCAAAGGTCATCTTTATCGGTCCCTCAAAATTAGAAATTCTGATTCGATCGTAAACCAATGCACCATGCAACATCTTATAGTTGTATCTCAAATACTATTTCACGATATCCTGCCATACTGAAAATTATAGCAGATTATAATATCGACAAACTTAGTACGTTTCATTAGGGCCACAACATCCCATCATAGTGGAAATCTCAACCACGCTTGTAAATACCGGTCTCATTACTTCCCCAAGCCCAAATATGACTATCCTTAGTCCGACTGCCTTTTCCCTTGCCGGGAGTAATATATTGAATACCTTGATTACACTCTGAGTAAACTCCCATTCAATTCATGGAAAATATCCTACTATCACAACCACACTACGGAATAATAGCATATAAGCATCACGGCAATGTGTGCCTAGCCTCAAGGACCTCAGAGTACCGCCAGTGAGTCGAAAAAATATATATCCTTCCATAGAAAAACTATAACAGTATAATCAACCATACCGGAAAAATCATCCCGCACCATATATGTAGTGCCATTTGAATTCTTCAAATTCTCGATTTCTAGCAAGCGCTCGCGTCACTTAAGACTGAGTAAGAAGGAATCAAACGCATAAGCCTCAAAGAAACAAACCGCACGGAAGGAAATCAAGAAGGTAAGTACTCCTAACAGCTCTGTAGCCTCCTGAGGATAAGTGCAGACGTCTCCCTACCAATCGACGAGACTCTACTATACTTGATCATGACTCATGAGACCGACGGGAACCTAGTGCTTTGATACCATGTTGTCACGACCCAAAATCCACTAAGGGTCGTGATCGCACCGGACACCACTGTTTGGCAAGCCAACCATATTACTTAATCAAATCTCATTTTAACACTTTTGGAAATACATGATTTTTCTTCCATGTTTAGAAATTTTTGAAAAATATAGTTCAAATAGCATTTGAGAGTTAAAAAATTATTACAATTTTTCAACCATCCCAGAACCCGGAGTCACAAGTGCCTGAGCATCCATTGATAAGAGGGATAAAATACAACCTCTGCCCGGAATATATTGAACGGAAAGTAAATACAGTGCTGGAAAGGGACTACCCTAGCTGCGGTCGTCTCGAATGATGCAGCTCACCTAGTCCCAAAATTGTCTGTGCTGCTACGTCCAGTAGACCACTGGAATCACATATACCTATGCAACAAAATACACAACAAGTGTAGTATGAGTACAAAAACAACGTGTACCCAATGAGTGTCCCGCCTAATCCCGAAGGAGTAGAGACGAGATGGTCAATTTTGACACTCACTAGCAGTCCAATGACTATTTATCCTTAATCAATATATTTAACAAGGGGATTTGTTATATAAGCATGATGTCGACGCCCCCCTTTTTCAAAGATTAAAATCGGGTTTCACAACATTATGGGCAAAACAACTCTATTTCCCGTTTGGGAATTGGGTTATAGGATTGGAAGAGTCGCCACCTAATGATTATAGTGCATTAGGACTCTTTAAGAGAGTGTGTTTGAGAGAGAAACCAGAGTTGGGTAAGGGCTTAAGATTATCTCGAGGGGAAGGTGTTAAGCACCCCTAGAGATCCACAAATGTGGTTCCCGGCCGTGCTAATTGTGACTTTAAAAGAAGATGAAGCAAGTACACAAATGATGTACACATATGTACATAATTTGAGCTTTAATGAAAAGGACATAAGTTTGAAATAAAAGAGGATTAGTTTGGAAAGCATTGAGAAAGCAATTAAATACATAGAAAAGAAAGAAGGGTCCTAGGTTTAACTATAATATGGATCATTCAATGCAATATCTAGCTCATATTCCCAGAAGAGGGGTCGCTTCACGATATTATCGCATCATCATCATCTCAATATTCTACCCTTCCCACCCCGTTAAGGTAATAAAGCGCGTTGGTATCGTTTAGTTATTGCATGCTAATAACCGTCCCAACCTGTTAGTCCCGGGGTATTAGGACTTCTAATCCTAAGAAAGGGGGAGAAGGAAGTAGGATGCGTATATGGAATATTCAAAGGTAAAATACTAGAGCGACAGTCAAAAGGAAAACAAGTAGCAAATAAAAGGAAAGCGCATAAACAATTAAGGCTCAAGTAAACCCCATAACAAACAACAAGTAGTTTAGCATGACTTCAATTACTGGTTTGCTCTTTAACAAAAGGTTAGGAGAGCGGGTAGATTAGTTTAATACATAAGAGTTGGGATAGAAAATCTTCTTCGAGCTCCCCGTGCCCGTTTTAATAGTTGACAGGCTTTATAAAATCAGTAAGACTTTAGAGGAAAAAATGATTGTTGAAGACAGGAGTCGACTTAAAATACTTGGAGTTGCAGAAAAGTCTTACAAAAGGAAAACATGAGTTTCAGACGGGAGATTTTAAAAAAGACTACGGATGAGTTTTGAGAAAAAGGTATGCAAATCAGTTGTAAAATTTCAGTAATGGACTGTAGGAAGTTTTGAAACATAGCAAATAGTTACAGGTTCAGTACAGAAGATAGCCCATAGACTCAGAGTTTTACGAAAAGGAGGGAAGCAGACCTGGGATGGTTTGAAAGTAAATAGATTTAGGATAAGTTGAAAACTGGGTTGTTGGAAAACATCAACGGTCTAAACTTATTATGTTAACCTTTGATTTGCTGTTTTTTAGACCATTAGACGTCCTACTATTTGCCTAGTGTTAATATATCTCCTATTGGCATGCTTTCTATGTGAGATTATAAGATGCAAACCTGATAGCATGGTTTCTATATGAATCGATGCAATATGGAAAAACCCTACAGACATGGCGTCTATGTGATATGTAACAACGTGGGAAATCGGTATGGTAACACTACATATAGGTAAACTAAAGGTCCTATAGTCATGGTTTCTACTGATGCATAGATGAATAATCCTAGAGTCATGGTTTCTATATGATTATTGGTGCAAGAAAAGTGGACTCCTATAGGCAGGTTATCTACATAGATGCAATAGTGATAATATATAGACATGTCATCTTGAATTAAGACGGATGCAACCGTATGTACATGGTAACTACATAAAGAACTGATGCAATGAGATGAGATGGTCCTATAGGCATGATTTCTAATGCATATGAGAAATGTAAATTCCCCCATGTCCCTTTCACTATACCCCGAGTTTTACATTACACATTATTAAAGAATGGGTAGAAAAGTAAAAAAAACATTAAAAGAAATAAAAATTTAAAAGTACATCAACAGCCATAACAGGCCCGAGGGGTCTCGAAGCAACATTAATGTCTGACATATGCCTTCTACCAAATCTGAGCTCCCAAGATCCGAGGCTTTTCTCATTTTAGAATGTTACAAAGTTCCAAGGGACTTCAAAAGAGACCCAGGCATTGCATACATCCTAGTTGGAATAATGCAAGTGTGCAATTACCAGCCCTAAGGCATCCAAGTTTAGAGAGACTCCAAGGTCCCTAAGCATGGCTTACCAAAGAGGTGTAGGAACTTAAATGGCTAAGAATAAGTGCAAAGTGAGGATTAAAGGGGACCAATGTATGACGTGGTCATACCCAACCTATTGATTGAGACTGGCACACCCCAGACTCTTTACAAAGGTTACAAACAGGAGGAGACTTGTAAACAAGTCAGACAAGGGCCTGGAAGGTGATTAAGACCTTAACGGCCTTTGTCCAGGCTCAAGCACATAAGAGGGGAAAAGGGGAAGGGGATCATGCTGAGTATAGGATATTAAGCCTTGGTTCTAGATTAGAAGTGGCAATGAGATACCATTCTCATCCAAAACGAACTCAGAAGTAAGCAAGGGTAAAGGGGAAAGGGAAATCACACAAGGGTTGACAGACAAAATTAAGTTGAAAAGATTAGGAAGAAATAAAACATAGTGATGGACAATACACAAGCAGAAGAAGGGAATTTATCATGTTGAAAATATTGAATATAAACAAACAAAAGGACTAACATGCTGAAATCTAACACAAGAAGGCGAGGGATAAAGGGAAATGAGGGTTTAACATAACTGAAATCTACAGCATAAACAAGGGGACAGGGGAAGGGACTTAAACATACTAGAAACTCATATGTAATAAAATAACAAGACAAAGGGGTAAAGGGAAGGGGGTTAAGCATATTAGAACTGTAAAATGACTGCCAGGGAAAGGAAGAGGGAATTTAAACATGTTGGGACTTCACGTAAAGTACTGAAAGAAACAAACAAGGGGAAAGGGAATGAGATTACATGACAAATTTAGACTGCAAGTATGCCAAGCAAAGACATGGTGAAAGTAAAGAAGTAGTTGGAAGATTAGTATTTGAGATTAGAACCTATCATTTGCACTTGAATGACAAAACAAAGAGAAATTCTATAACTAGCCTTGGCTTTCAGCCGACTAGCCTTTAACAGAGAGAGCAAGTAGCAAGAAAATAAAAGCAGAGAGTTTTCGTGAGTGAGAGTAGAGAGAACTCAAGAATCAGTGTTGAGTGAGAAAAGAAAGATCCTATTTATAGTTGAAAGAGAAGCAACAATAAAGCAAGGAAAATATTCAGAAAATCAGTTAGCATCAATTAAGGAGAAGGGAATCCCTTTATTTAAGGAACCGGGTAAAAAAATCAATAGACCTAAGTCTAATTTTGGAAAGCAAATATAGTACTGATCACAAAATATGGGGTAGATGCACATAGGAAAATTAAAAAAAAATCACACGGTTGAACATGTAAGGTAAATAATTACCCAGAAAATCAAGGAGAAAAGATTTTACTTGTACGAACTTATTCAAAGTGCAGGGAACAATTAGAAAATCACACGGTTGTACCAAAATCAATTAGGGTTTCGGAAAAAAGGGAAAAACAGTACTATAAAAGATTCATAAGTCGGAACATGCAAAACTAGGCATAGCAGAATAGACATATAGCAAAATATATACGAGAAAATGATTAGATAGCTAGGGTTCTGCAGAGAAAGATGAATGACAAATAACCTTAGAAATTAGGGTTTCCATTACAATTTAGAACACAAAAGATGTTATAGACGGAGAGGAACAAGAGCAGAACATTGTGAAGAGATCACAGTACAAACTAGATGAAAACCCTAGATAGGTAATCAATGAGGTAAAATGTTTAAAGCTAAAGTAGAAGATGAACAAAATCATGAAGAGGAACACAAAGCAACAAGAAATAAATAACAAAATCAAAGAATCAAACAGTTAATAGAAACCCTAGATTTCAAAAAGACGGGTAGTCTTTGGAAACACAACCAGGCAAAGAAAAGATGAGAGGTACTTAAACACCTTTGGAAAACAAACAAAACTCAGAGAAGATTGTAAAATAACACAGGGAGACAGGAATAAGAACCTCAAATTGATTAGGGTTTTCATGGAAGGCCTCAGAAATGGCGAGAAAAGCCTAGACGACTCATCGGAGTTTTGTAAGGAACCAACGCTTCAAACGCTTGCCAGAGAGAAGCCTGACATAGCCGTGAAACCCAATTAAAGGAACTCTGGTCCATTTACCCTCGAAACAAGGTCTCAATCTTCGAACACAAAGGCCAAGGATGGTGATAAATGACGGATAGAGGTGCTTGATGGCTTGAGCATGGCGAATGCCGGCGAAATGGAGCTGGAGATGATTAGGGTTTGAAGGGGGCTAGAGGGTTATTAGGGATTCAAAGGCGGCTGGTTGAGAGAAATGATTAGGGTTAGGGGGTTATGGGTGTTTAATTATGGTAAGAAACAACATAGGCCGTTGATCTATGAGATCAACGGCCAGGATCAAAAAGGGGGAAAATGGGTCGGGTTAGTTATAAGATAGGATGGGTTATTGGATTGGGGAATTGGGTTTAAAATGTGGCTGAATTTGAAAGACACATGGGCTAGAATTTAAATGACCAATTTTTCCCAAATTTAATATTTAAAAATAGCAAACAATTTTGTAAAAATCCATAAAAATTACTGAGCTAATAAATACGTTTAGAAATTAACTAAAAATACTAGGAACGATTTTTTACTTGAAATACTCGTTAAATTGATAAATAGGCTAAAATTGTAATTTAATGCATATTTAATTTTAAAAGTACCTAATGGCTTTGTAAAAATCAATAAAAAATTACATAAAATTATATTTTTATATGGATGACAGAATAAAATAATTTATTTATTAAAACAACAAGATTGATACTAATTATTGGATATTATAGTACAAAATAAATTATAAATTGGTTTTAAATGCTTGAAAAATTATAGAAAAATACCAAACTCTTGTGGATGCTTATATATGCATTCACACGCTATTTTGGAAGTATTTCGGATACAAAAATATGTAGGGAAAAATTGGATATCAACAGCTGCCCCTCTTTACCCGGGGAGGACGAAAATGTGGTCGGGTAAAGACAAGATGGCCAATTTTGACGGAAGTGACAATTGTACGAGAGTTTCGACCGTGCTCTGACTTTTGAGCTGCCTACATATCCCTGGTTTTACAAGAATCAGACCGCATGTAGTTCAGGAGCCATTGGCGGAATATGCCGATGAAAATTTGAAAAGGTGGATGCAACAGGGTTTGAGATTTGGCAAGGGCTCGAGGATCGGACGAGTTGCGGAGAACAGGAGCGGGAATGCTCCCGCTGAGACAACCATGCCATCCGGTGTACCTGCAAATGAATGATGCGCGGATATTTTGCATAATTTAAACGTGATGCAAGTTCCCATTGGACCATGAATGTTGTCTTCGGACAATTAGGATGGCGTCCTCAAACTATGACGTCTGGGCTATGAAGAGCATAAAAGTAAATATTCGCATGCCATGAAATGGTGTTTTCGGGCCGTGCAGATGGTGCCTTCGAACTATAAAGCCTTTGAATAAGTTGGCGATATTTCAGCCAATGAAACAGTGACAATATTTCAGCCGAATGAATGAAAAGGGTGGCGATCTTTCAGCCGAGCAGGAATTTAAAACGCGGGGTGGCGTTATTTTTGCCAAAAATACAAAATAGAATAAAGGAGGTAAAGCTTAACCTTGGAAGGTCGAAAATAGCCTTATGCAATGACAGAGGCAGAGCTTCGTCTTGGGAGGCAGATAATGGCCTTATGCAATACGGAATGGAGGCAGAGCTTAGCCTCGAAAGGCAAAAAATAGCCTTATGCAATGATGGAGGCAGAGTTTAGCCTTGGAAGGCATCGGGTGTCCTTGTGCAATGATGGAGGTAGAGCTCAACCTCGGAAGGAAAAAAATAGCCATATGCAATGCAAGATAGAGGTGGAGACAGATCTTAGTCTCGAAAGGTAGAAAATAACCTTATGCAATGATGGAGGCAAAGTTTAGCCTCGGAAGGCAGCGAGTAGCCTTGTGCAATGATGGAGGTAGAGCTTAACCTCGGAAGGCAGAAAATAGCCTTATGCAATGCAAGATGGAGACAGAGCTTAGTCTCGAAAGGCAAAAATAGCCTTATGCAATGATGGAGGCAGAGTTTAGCGTCGGAAGGCACCGGGTAGCCTTGTGCAAGATGCAGATGGAGACAGAGCCTAGTCTCGAAAGGCTAAAAATAGCCTTATACAATGCATGGATATAAAGGAAATGATGATGGTGATTTGTCTTAGCTAGTATATGATCGTGATATTGATGACTGCTGGGGAAGTGTTGAATGTAGACAGTAAGCCTTTTGTTAGGTAGGTGGCTTTGGTTTTGTAAGGCTCCTGCATCGCCTATTTGTATCCTGGGTTCCTGCACCCAAAGAAAAATCGTGAGTTCTGATAGGGGGAGGTTAATCCGCATTCTTTGACCCGTGCGCTCTGTACCCCTTGGGGCAGCGTTGCTGAACGATAGTGATCCAAATGATTTTATGCAAGGTTTGGCAAATATGATGCAAATGTATGTATATAAAATAAAGCAAAAGATCGTTTTTTATGATTATCTACAACTGTAACGTGGTCCAAGGCACGACAACCTTGCTGGCTCCAGAATTTTGAGGGTCCTCCTCAAAATTCTGCTCCAATTTACTCGGCTGGTGCTGTTGACAGCGATGCTGAATGACTAGAAGCGGATTGATTTTAGAACTTTGAGGGTCCTCCTCAAAATTCTGCCCTAGTATACTGGGTTGATGCTAATACAAAAGTTTGCAAACTGACTTCGGAATTTTGAGGGTCCTCCTCAAAATTCTGCCCTAGTTCCAAATGCGGGGAAAATGGAATTTTATTAATGATGTGACCGAACCCATAGGGCTGCCTATGTATCCCCTCTTAAACGGGAATCAGGTCATACGTAGTTCAAATTACATCATAGAGAATGCATACTGATTAAATGTAATATTTCTTCACTGTATCTGCGTTGATTGGTTTTAGCCAGATTTATCCATCCATTTCTTCATGAATAAGGGCCCCTCCAGTTAGGACCCGGTGAACCATGTACGGAGCATGCCAGTTGGGAGAGAACTTCCCTTTGTCCTTGTCTTGATGCGGAAATATCTTCTTCAACACCAGCTATCCTGGTGTAAACTTTCTCAATCGAACTCTCTTGTTGAAGGCTCTAGACATTCTGTTCTGATATAATTGACCGTGGTGGACGGAGTTCATTCTTTTCCCATCTATAAGGGCTAACTGCTTGTATCGAACCTTGACCCATTATGCGTCATCTAACTCAGCTTCTTGTATGATTCTCAAGGATGGAATCTCTACCTCAGCGGGAATCACTGCCTCTGTGCCATAAACTAGCATGTTTGGAGTTGCGCCGTTGATGTGCAAACTCTAGTACGATATCCCAGTAGAGCAAATGACAACTTCTCATGCCACTGCTTATGCTTTTTGATCATTTTCCTCAGTATTTTCTTGATGTTCTTATTGGCTGCTTCCACAGCTCCATTCATTTTAGGTCTGTAAGCAATAGAGTTCATGTGCCTTATCTTGAAAGTTTCACACATTTCTTTCATCAACTCGCTGTTGAGATTGGAGCCATTATCAGTGATGATTGACTCTGGAACACCGAACCGACAGACAACCCGATCTCGGACAAAGTCTGCCACGACTTTCTTGGTTACTACTTTGCATAAAGCTACTTCAACCCATTTAGTGAAGTAATCAATTGCCACTAGAATGAACCTGTGTCCATTTGATGCGGCAGGCTCGATTGGTCCAATAACATCCATTCCCCAAGCGACGAACGACCATGGAGAGCTTGTTGCGGTGAGCTCGTTTGGGGGTACCTTTATCATATCTGCATGTATCTGACAGCGGTGACACCTTCGGACATACCTAATACAATCTGTTTCCATGGTCATCCAAAAATATCCTTCTCTGAGTATCTTCTTTGGTAGAACAAAACTGTTAATGTGCGGCCCACAAGTCTCTGAGTGCACTTATTCCAATAATTTGATTGCTTCTGTCGCATCGACACACCTTAATAGTCCCAAATCAGGAGTCCTCCGATACATGATTCCTCTGTTGTGAAAGAAATTATTGGACAGCCTTCGAAGCGTGCGCTTCTGAGTAGCATTGACAAGGTCTGGATATTCTCCTGTTGTTAGGTACCTTTTGATGTCGTGGAACCAGGATCTTCCGTCGACTTCTTCCTCAACATGTGCACAATAATCTGGTTGATCCTGAATTCTGACCTAGATAGGGTTGATGAAATTTGTGTCCGGAGGCTGAATCATGGATGATAAAGTGGCTAAGGCGTCAGCGAACTCATTCTGTATTCTCAGAACATGCTGGATTTCCGTTTCTCTGAACCTCTTTCTCAACTCCTGTATGTGATGAAAATAAGGGAGTATCTTGGAATTCTTGGTTGCCCACTCTTCTCGGCCCTGGTGTATGAGTAGGTCTGAATCCCCAATCACTAGCAGCTCCTGGATGTTCATATCAATGGCCAGTTTAAGCCCTAAGATGCAAGCTTCATACTCGGCCATGTTATTGGTGCATGGGAACCTAAGCTTGGCGGATCTAGGATAATGGTGACCGATTTCTGATACCAGGACTTCTCCAATACCAACTCCTTTGAAATTCACGGCTCTATCGAAAAATATCCTCCAACCGTCATAGGATTCTGCAATATCTTCTCCTATGAAAGCTTTTTCCTCGTCGGGAAAATATGTTTTCAATGGTTCATACTCCCATTCCATAGGGTTTTCTGTGAGATGATTTGCCAGTGCCTGTCCTTTAACTGCCTTTTGGGTAACGTAGACAATGTCAAATTCACTCAACAAAATTTTCCACTTGGCGAGCTTGCCAGTGGGAATGGGCTTCTGAATGATGTATTTTAGTGGATCCATTCTTGATATAAGGTAGGTGGTGTAAGCACAGAAATAGTGCCTCAACTTCTGAGCTATCCAAGTTAAAGCACAACAGGTGCGTTCCAGTAAGGAGTACTGAGCCTCGTACGGCGTAAATTTCTTGCTGAGGTAGTAAATATCTTGCTCCTTCCTTCTCGTTTCATCGTGTTGTCCCGAGACACAATCAAATGCCCCATCCAAAACTGTGAGATAGAGAAATAAAGGCCTCACAGGCCCAGGTGGAACCAGAACTGGAGGCGTAGACAAGTATTCTTTGATCCTGTCAAAGGCCTTTTGACATTCAGGGTCCACTTGGTGGAGGGGTCTTTCTTCAGCATCTTGAAGATAGGTCCGCAGATGACGGTAGACTGATCAATGAACTGGCTGATACAGTTAAGTCTCCCCAGGAAACTCATTACCTCTTTCTTACTTTTCGGCGGTGGCAACTCCTGAATAGATTTGACCTTAGATGGATCCAGCTCTATTCCTCGCCGACTTACAATGAAACCCAATAACTTTCCCATAGGGACCCCAAATGCACATTTGGTGGGATTCAATTTCAAGTTATACCTCCTTAGTCTGTTGAAAAACTTTCGGAGGTCCTTCATGTGATATGCAGCCTTCTTGGATTTAATGATGACATCGTCCACATATACCTCAATCTCCTTATGTATCATGTCATGAAAGAGGGTAGTCATGGCCCTCATGTAAGTAGCTCCATCGTTCTTCAATCCGAACGGCATCATTCTGTAGCAATACATTCCCCAAGACGTGATGAACGCCATTTTCTCTGCATCTCCTTCATCCATCGATATCTGATGATACCTTGCAAAACAATC
Source organism: Nicotiana benthamiana (assembly GCA_034376525.1). Classification (NCBI taxonomy): domain Eukaryota; kingdom Viridiplantae; phylum Streptophyta; class Magnoliopsida; order Solanales; family Solanaceae; genus Nicotiana; species Nicotiana benthamiana. The sequence continues at coordinate 26,141,017 of CM067337.1, forward strand.
AACGAATAACTGCAATTCGTGCTTGGCATAGTTGTCGATCAGAATGTGTATGTTTGGCAAGGGAAAACATCTTTGGGACTGGCCCGGTTAATATCTCGGTAGTCGACACAGACTCTAACTTTCCCATCCTTCTTCGGTACTGACACAATGTTAGCTAACCAAGTTGGATAGTCTACCACTTGAAGAACTCTGGCTTTGACCTTCTTGGTAACCTCCTCTTTGATCTTTAGACTCATATCTGGCTTAAATTTTCTGAGCTTCTATTTTACCGGGTGACATGCAGGATCTGTAGGTAGTTTGTGAGTGACGATGGAGGTGCTGAGACCGGTCATATCGTCATAATACCATGCAAAGATATCCTCATATTCCTTCAAGAACTCAACATATTTCTCTTTCTCTGTCTGTGACAAGTGCACACTGATGCACGCTTCTTTGACTTTCTCGGTATCTCCTAAATTTACGACTTCGGTTTCACCTAAGTTGGACTTGGGCCTATTCTCAAAATTTTCGACCTCTCTGATAACCTCTTCTGGTATATCATCTTCTTCTGAGTCTATATCCGTTTGTTGAATAGCCTCGTTGCAAGTTACAGTTGTTGGTTCATAATCAAGAAACGTAATAGTAATGCTGTGTGAAAAATAAAGTAAATAGCAGAGAAAAGTAATGAATAGCGAGACATTTGAGAAAACTGAAAATGCTCTAGATTGAATTCATAAATTTTCAAAACATCGGGGCTCTTTTGGAAAGTAAAGACAAATGCGAAAAGTAAAGAAAACAACTAGAAATAAAATGCATGATGCTCGTTCAGCCTTGCTACCCGAAGGTTTCCGGGCGATGGTGGTCCTAATTGACAAGTTGGTGAGGCGCTCTCCTTGGTTCATAGCCTGAATGGTAGGGCCATCCTCCCCTTCCTTTTCAAATATCACACAACACTCCATGTCATCCTCCAGAAACAGGTTCTTCATCGCTACAAGAGCCTCATCTTCCTCTGAACCATAGAGGGTGTCGGCTGGCTGAAATGTATGATCCAACAGAGGCATGGGGTGTTCCAATGGATAACATGGGCAGCGCCATGGTGGTGACCAGTTTCTGAATTCTTTACAAGTATACTCGTACCCCAGTCCGAAGGTAGTACCATGTTTCTTCAACTGGATGGGTTTGGTAATACCTTGAAGATTCTTAGCAAGTCGTTTCCCCGGTTCATACCCACTCCAATTAAGAATGCTCTCAACCTTGTTACTCCACCATTTGTCCTTATCCACTGCATTGACCCGCTCAATATGATGATATGTCTCCCCGCCTCTTCTTCTTCTGCCTCCGATCATTGGAATGGTCTGGCAAGTGTATATGGGGTTGCTACCGCGCCATGGATGATTACTTCCTGATGGTTCCATTCGAACTTCACTACCTGATGTAAAGTTGATACCACAGCCCAGCGGCATGGATCCAGGGTCGTCCCAGCAATAAGTTAGAAGAGGCCAGTATGTCGATGACTTGGAACTCAACATCAAACCAAGTGGGGCCCATTTGGACACATGCTAATCTCTCCGAGAGTAGACCTCTGAGAACCGTCAAAAGCTTTAACACTAATAGCCCCATATTTTATCTCGTGCAACCCTTTGCCCAACTTCTTGAGGGTGATCAGTGGAAAAATGTAAGACTAGAACCTCCGTCAACTAGGATTCTGGTGATGAAATGGTCCTCACATTTCACGTTGATGTGCAGTGCTTTGTTATGACTGAGCCCTTCAGGCAGCAATTCATCTTCATGGAAGGTGATTCTGTGACTTTCCAATATCTGCCCTATCATGTTTGCCATCTCTCCTCCCGTTATGTTGCTTGGGACATAAGCCTCGCTCAATATCTTTATCAAGGCGTTTTATGCGCCTCGGAACTCTGCAGCAATGCTAAGATGGAAATATGTGCCCGAGTTTTGTTTAGCTGTTCAACAACTGAGTACTCCTTAGCCTGTATCTTTTTCCGGAGATCATCAGGTCTGGTTTCCATAGGACATCTAGAGGCCTGCTTGTTGGACTCAGCTAGGTGCTCTGGTTTGTACACCCTGCCTGTTCTAGTCATATCTTGCGCGGAAATTGCTTCACCCCCGCATGCTTTTCCTTTCCTTCTCGCCTCGGCTGTGTAGTCCCAGGGTATGGCTTTGGACTCAAATAGGATTACGTCTGACATGGCGACCGAAATGGGCACCTTTGGAGGCAACATAGTAACTTCTATTGGTGAGGGCGCCTTTGGAGTCCCAAATTCCACCTCAATCAGCTTTGGCACCTTTGCAGAAAGCGTCTCAAACTCAAATGGCACGGCTATTTTCACCACGTTGTCCTCAGGGGGCTGGACTTGTACAACAATAGGATTAAGGGTGGCCGTCGATTTCTTGGGCTAATCCCCTTCAGATATCAATCTAATCGACCCTTCGGGGTACCAATCGTCTTCTACCTCAATCATGTGGATGCTCCCACCTTTGTGGTCTGGCAGGGGGTTTTTGCGAACATTAGGAGCATGCTCTTTAGCTACGAGGCCATACCACTCATCGATGGTATGGCCTTTCATCCCCGAATGGTATGCGCAGGTTTTAATTGGGTTAATACTTAATCCATTGGGACGGGTTCTCTAGGGTCGTGGCTAAGATGGGTGTACCATATCCGACGTCTTTGAGCTTCTTATAAAGTTGGTCAATGGGTTTAGAAATAGCGGTGTACTATCTGGGTAGTTTGCGGTCAAAATTTGGTCTTGGTCGCATGAAGTTTTGACGAGTAGGTGGTGATGGGTAGTGAGGAGGTTCGGGTTTGTAGGCTTGGTATACGGGTGCGGGTTGGGAATATACTGGCGAGGTGGGTTGATATGTTGGTGGTGGAGATGATTGGTAGATGGGCGACAGATTTTGGTAAGTAGGCGAAGGTGCTTGGTAATTTAGGGAGGGTTGGTACGTGAGTTGAGTGGGAGGGTAGGGTTGGTACTTCATGGGGGAATGGCTTCTTTGCACAGCCATTACAGAGTTTACATCCTTTTTCTTCAATGAACCACCAGATTGCAAGGCTTTGTTGGTGGCCTGCAGTGCCTCGATATTGGTAATCATACCATTTTTTATTCCCTCTTCAATCCTTTCTCCCAGTTTGATGATATCAGCGAACTTTTGCCCCTCTATCAGCATCATCTCTCGTAATACTGTGGGTCCTGGGCACAAACGAAGAATCTATTCATTTGTTCTTCTTCCTTACTTTGGCAGCTTCTGACCTCCAACGAGTAGCATACTCACGAAAGGTTTCGGTAGGCTTCTTCTTCAAATTCTGAATGCAGAACACGTCTGGTGCATTCTCAGTGTTAAACCTGAAACGGTCTATGAAATCGGACACCATGTTTACCCATCTCGTCCACTTTTTCTCATCTTGGCTGATGTACCAAGATAAAGCATCCCCTTTCAAACTCCTCATGAATAGCTTCATGCGGATCTTCTCATCCTTACCAACTCCCACTAATTTGTCACAATACATTCTGAGGTGAACCATGGGATCACCCGTACCATCAAACATCTCTAACTTAGGAGGTTTGTACCCCTAGGGGAGTTCGACATCAGGTTGAACACAAAGGTCTTCATAATTCAGACTCTCTACACCCCTATCACCTTCCACACCTTGGACCCTGTTAGTGAGTTTCTTTAGTTCAGCAGCCAAGTTTTGAATGAGCGAATATGATTCTGATACATCGGGTATAAGCTGTGTATAGTAGGGAACAATATCCACAAAGATAGGGGTATCCTGGTGGTTTGGAGCATTTTGAGGCTCAGGGATGAGCGGTGGAGAATTGTTGCAAACCTGGGTTGGAATCTTCTGCGGAGGTGCAGGGACTTGATTTTTGACATCCGCGGCAGCAAGGGAGATGGATAGACTTTCCAAACTCCGAATCTGGTCCAATTCTTCTCGAAACCTTAGCAAAGTTTGCTCCAAGTGAGCAGCAGTTTCTTTGGTAATCGGGGTACCCTGAGAAGTTCCTTCAATTTCCTTTTCTTGCTTCATTATCTACCATCTTTCCTTTGTTCCTGTTTCTGGGAGGACTCAGCTGAGGAGGACCCATAGATCTTGTTGAATATGCTGATGGTGCCAGAATGCAGGAACTAACCTTTGGAGAGGGGAATAAAAAACAAAAGGAAAACAAAAAGTAAAAAGTTAGTGTGGATTTTGAGAAAGAAAACATTGCGGTATGTAAACACGTTGTTGCAAGAAATAAATCGTTCCTATTTGGGTGCCTCGTTTTGCCGAGGTAGTCCTAGCGACAAATAATCATTTGGAGAACTCATAATACCAAATTCCTCATTTTATTGATAAAAATAGAACGAGTCAAAACAAAATTGAAATGAAGAAAAATTGTCACTAATGGCAAAGGGCCTTATTACATCCAGAAAGCAGTAAAACCCTAACTACTTGGTCCCGGAAGACCTTCCCCTGATTCGGTATCTTTGGTCCCTTATACAGCTTCATTAACTCGCGCAGTCCCAGCAACAAAAGCATGAGCCAAGCGCCCACTTTCACTACCTTCAGCTTCCTGACAGTCTTTGATCCTTTTCAGAAACTTGCCTTCCAGCTCCACTATACCCTGTTCCAAGTACCCTAAACGGTTTCTTTCTCGAAAATCCATGTCTTTCCATTCATTGATTACCTTCTCTTGAGCCTCTAGTACTTCCTGATGTTCACTCTCGCACTCTCGCATCCGTTTGTATAGCTGGTTGTACTCGACCTTTGCTGCAGCCTCCTCATCAATTACTCTATGACCATGGACGAAACCTATTTTTCCTAAACTAATATGATCATCTTCTAACCATCCTGGATAAAGTGGTGCATGCCCCGCCTGATACCTGTCTGGTTCCATGGACTCCTTTTCTAGAATGATTTTGGAGTGCTAGATATGCTGAGCTTCGCGCCTATGTGGGCTATTGTCATCTTGGAAATCAGCTCTGTAATGACTCATCTTTTCCACTCTTGGTATAATCTGCTTCCTTTCGACTTGCCTCATGAATCAGAGAGGGACATAAGGGTAAGTTCCTCTCAAGCCGATGATTACAAGGAATGGCGCATCCCTAGACCGAATGAAAACTCTCCAGTTGGAAACCACTCGTACATCCATTGTATCTGTTCTTCTTTTAGATTTCTTAATAGTTCCACCCATCCGCTGGCGTCTTCTAGGTGAGCAAACATATCCGGCATGAAGTGCATCTGCTTTGGATGATGGAAAGCAATGTGATCATCCCAACCCCGGTGTATGATCTCCTGCCTATACTCTCCCTTTTGAAGATGTTCAATGAGCCAGAGTTGTAGTAATAGATTGCACCCTTCAAAGCGTGGTTCCCATTGCTGACATTTCTCTAAGGCTCGGTACAGTTCTGCGAGGATCATGGGTGCTATGTTGAACGTTTGTCCGTCGATACCCTCCATTACGGCTTTGGTTACCATGGCTAGTCTTGTATGGATTCTAGCCTTCTTCATCTGGAAAATTATCATTCTGAAAAAATAGAACATGAACAACAAAGCCCTCCTATGTATGTGCCCCAAAGAGGTGAGGGCGAACTCGTCCATGTGATTGTGGTATGATTTGCTATGTCCGAACCTTTCACACATGAAGTCGAAGGATATGTAGGAGTCCTTCAAGATGGTCAGAATAGGATTCTTTTTGAGCCCCATCATCTTCAGGAACCCTCTACCTTTGCAGTTTTCTGGTATGAGCAACCCCAGGCTATCCCAAGGAATTCTGACTAAACCCCCAATTTCCTCCAACAGTGGCGTCATTTCAATATCCCCAAAGCGGAAGACAGACCGTTCACTATCCCAAAACATAATAGCAGCTTCCACGATCATGTTATATGGCCTAACTTCCAGAAGTGAAGGTGATTTCCTAATTGTCTGTGGACGACAATCTGATCACTGCCATGCAAATTGTCCCACCAACTTAGCAACTTTGGATGAATGTTTGATACCGTACCGAACCTGGGGACCTCGTGCCTCATTTCCTGTAAAACAGAGAGTTAGGCCCTCAACCCCACCAGACTCGACTATTTAAATCAATAATTAGCAAAAGGTGTTTGGTTCTCCAAATCAATGTACACAACATGAGTGTCCGTTTGGGTTTCGAGGAAACCCGATGGACTTTTGGTTTAGGCTATCCCAACAAAGTCATTACGGACAACATAACTGACTCGGCTATGTTTGACTATGATGCATGAACAATTAAATAGAGTAAGGTTTCTACTTTTGAAGTGCTAGACAAGGTACCCTTGAGTGGACAACTCAAGAGGGATAGGCGCGGAACCCTCGGCTACACCGTTGATCGACTGGTTTTACCGCAAATATGCCTTTGCCAAAATTAGGGGGTTTGCAAGTATTGGAAGGGAGCAACCACTCAGTATAAGTGTTGCTATAGGACTTGTTTGTCACGAGTGGAAAATGATTTTGAAGGATGCAATTACTATAAGGAAATAAGTACATGTATATTCACATTCATACAATAATGGTTACAATGAATGATCGAAATTAAAGACAGAATTGAAATGAGGTAATGCAATAAAGCCGTAAAACAATTAAAGAAAAAGAAATACACGAAGAAACAAGCTAGTAATTGTGAAAAATAATTGAAGCAATAAATATAGAAAGTAATAAAGTCACAAAAACACGTAATGGTAAAAGCCTAAAAGAAGTCCCCAGCAGAGTCGTCATGCTGTCAACGCCCCCCTTTTTCAAAGAGCGAAATCGGGTTTCACGACATTATGGTTAAAACAACTCTATTTTCCATTTAGGAATTGGGTTATGGGATTGGAAGAGTCGCCACTTAATGATTATAGTGCATTAGGACACATTAAGAGAGTGTGTTTGAGAGAGAAACCAGAGTTGGGTAAGGGCTTGAGATTATCTCGAGGTGAAGGTTTTAGGCACCCCTCAAGATCCACAAATGTGGTTCCCCGCCGTGCTAATTGTGATTTTTAAAAGAAGATGAAGCAAGTAGATAAATGAAGTACACATATTCACATAATTTGAGCTTTAAAGAAAAGGATATAAGTTAGAAATAAAAGAGGATTAGTTTGGAAAGCATTGAGAAAACAATAAAATACATAGAAAAGAAAGAGGGTCCTAGGTTTGACTATAATATGGATCATTCAATGAAAAATATCTAGCTCATATTCACAAAAGAGGGGTCGCTTCATGATATTATCGCATCGTCATCATCTCCATATTCTACCCTTCCCACCCCGTTAAGGTATTAAAGCGTGTTGGTATCGTTTACATATTGCATGCTAATAGTCGTCCCAACCTATTAGTCCCGGGGTATTAGGACTTCTAATCCTATGAAATGGGGAGACGGAAGTAGGATGCGTATATGGAGTATTCAAAGGTAAAATACTAGAGTGACAGCAAAAGGAAAACAAGTAGAAAATAAAAGGAAAGCGCATAAACAATTAAGGCTCAAGTAAACCCCATAACAAACAACAACTAGTTTATCATGACTTCAATTACTCATTTGATCTTTAAAAAAGGTTAGGAGAGCCGACAAATTAGTTTAATACATAAGATTTGGGATAGAAAATCTTCTTCGAGCTCCCCGGGCCCGTTTTAGAAGTTGACATGCTTTATAAAATCAGTAAGACTTTAGAGGAAAAGATGATAGTTACAGACAGGAGTTGACTTAAAATACTTGGAGTTGCAGACAAGTCTTACAAAACGAAAACATGAGTTTCAGATGGGAGATTTTAAAAAAGACTACGGATGATTTTTGAGAAAAAGGTATGCAAATCAGTTGTAAAAGTTCAGTAATAGACTGTAGGAAGTTTTGAAACTCATCAAATAGTTACAGGTTTAGTACATAAGACAGCCCATAACTCAGAGTATTACGAAAAGGAAGGAAGCAGACCTGGGCTGGTTTGAAAGTAAATAGATTTAGGATAAGTTGAAAACTGGGTTGTTGGAAAACATTAACGGTCTAAACTTAATCTGTTAACCTTTGAGTTGCTGTTTTTTAGACCATTAGACGTCCTACTATTTTCCTAGCATTTATATATCTCCTATAGGCATGCTTTCTAGGTGAGATTATAAGATGCAAACCTAACATCATTGTTTCTATATGAATCGATGCAATATGGAAAAAGCCTACAGATATGGTGTCTATGGGATATGCAACAGCGTGGGAAATAGGAATGGTAACAGTACATATAGGTAAAGTAAATGTCCTATAGTCATGGCTTCTACTGATGCAGAGATTAATAATCCTAGAGTCATGGTTTCTATATGATAATTGGTGCAAGAAAAGTAGACTCCTATAGGCAGGTGATCTACATGGATGCAATAGTGATAAAATATAGACATGTTATCTTGAATTAAGACTGATGCAACCGTATGGACATGGAAACTACATAAAGAACTGATGCAATGAGATGAGTTGGTCCTATAGGCATGATTTCTAATGCATATGAGAAATGTAAATTCCCATGTCCCTTTCACTATTCCCCGAGTTTTACATTACACATTATTACAAACTGGGTAGAAAAGTAAAAAAACATTAAAAGAAATAAAAAATTAAAAGTACATCAACAGCTCTAACAGGTTCGAGGGGTCTCGAAGCAACTTTAATGTCCGACATATGCCTTCTACCAAATCCGAGCTCCCAAGATCCGAGGCTTTTCTCATTTTAGAATGTTACAAAGTTCCAAGGGCCTTCAATAGAGACCCAGGCATTGTTTACACCCTAGTTGGAATAATGCAAGTGTGGAATGACCAGCCCTAAGGCATTCAAGTTTACAGGAGACTCCAAGGTCCCTAAGCATGGCTTACCAAAGAGGTGTAGGAACTTAAAGGGCTAAGAATAAGTGCAAAGTGAGGATTAAAGGGGACTAATGTATGAAGTGGTAATACCCATCCTATTGATTGAGAATGGCACACCCCAGACTCCTTATAAAGGATACAAACAGGAGCAGACTTGTAAACAAGTCAGACAAGGTCCTGGAAGGTGATTAAGACACCAACAGGCCTTTGTCCAGGCTCAAGCACATAAGAGGGGAAAAATGGAAGGGGATCATGCAGAGTATAGACAATTAAGCCTTGGTTCTAGATTAGAAGTGGCAATGAGATGCCATTCTCATCCAAAACGAACTCAGAAGCAAGCAAGGGTAAAGGGGAAATGGAAATCACACAAGGTTTGACAGACAAAATTAAGTTGAAAAGACTAGGAAGAAATAAAACATAATGATGGACAATACACAAGCAGAAGAAGGGAATTTAACATGCTAAAAATACTGAATATAAACAAACAAAAGGACTAACATGCTGAAATCTAACACAAGCAGGCGAGGGACAAAGGAAAATTGGGGTTCAACATAACTGAAATCTACAGCATAAACAAGGGGACAAGGGATAGGGACTTAAACATACTGGAAACTCATATGAAATAAAGTAATCAGAGAAGGGGAGTAAAGGGAAGGGGGTTAAGCATATTAGAACTGAAAGATGACTGCCCAGGGAAAGGGAGAGGGAATTTAAATGTGTTGGGACTTCAAGTAAAGTACTGAAAGAAACAAATAAGGGGAAAGGGAATGAGATTACATGACAAATTTAGACTGCAAGTATGCCAAGAAAAGACATGGTGAAAGTAAACAAGTAGTTTGAAGATTAGTAATTGAGATTAGAACCTACCAGTTGCACTTGAATGATAAAACAAAGAGAAATTCTATAACTAGCCTTGGCTTTTAGCCGGCTAGCCTTTAACAGAGAGAGCAAGTAGCAAGAAAAGAAAAGCAGAGAGTTTTCGTGTGTGAGAGTAGATAGAACTCAAGAATCCGTGTTGAGTGAGAACAGAAAGATCCTATTTATAGTTGAAACAGAAGCAACAATAAGGCAAGGAAAATATTCATAAAATCAGTTAGAATCAATTAAGGAGAAGGGAATCCCTTCAATTAAGGAACCGGGTGAAAAAATCAGTAGACCTAAGTCTAATTTTGGAAAGCAAATATAGTACTGATCACAAAATATGGGGTAGATGCACATAGGAAAATTAAAAAAAAATCACACGGTTGGACATGTAAGGTAAATAATTACCCAGAAAATAAAGGAGTCAAGATATTACTCTATGAACTTAGTCAAAGTGAAGGGAACAATTAGAAAATCACACGGTTTTACCAAAATCAATTACGGTTTCGGGAAAAAGGGAAAAACAGTACTATAAAAGATTCATAAGTCGGAACATGCAAAACTAGGCAGAGCAGAATAGACATGTAGCAAAACATATACGAGAAAACGATTAGATAGGTAGGGTTTTACAGAGAAAGATGAATGAAAAATACCCTTAGAAATTAGGGTTTCCATTACAAGTCAGAACACAAAAGATGTCATAGACGGAGAGGAACAAGAGCAGAACATTGTGAAGAGATCACAGTACAAACTAGATGAAAACCCTAGAAAGGTAATCAGTGAGGTAAAAATGTTTAAAGCTAAAGTAGAAGATGCTCAAAATCACAAAGCGGAAAACATAGCAACAAGAAATAAAAAATAAAATCAAAGAATCAAACAGTTCATAGAAACCCTAGATTTCAAAAAGACGGACAATCTTTGGAAACACAACCAGGCGAAGAAAAGATGAGAGGTACTTAAAAACCTTTAGAAAACAATCAAAACTCAGAGAAGATCGTAAAATAATACAGAGAGACAGGAATAAGAACCTCAAATCGATTAGGGTTTTCATAAAAGGCTTCAGAATGGCGAGAAAAGCCTGGACGGCTCATTCGGAGCTTGGTAAGGACCCAAGGCTTCAAAAGCTTGCCGGAGAGAAGCCTGACATGGCCGTGAAACCCCAATAAAGGACCTCTGGTCCAGTTACCCTCGAAACAAGGTCTCAATCTTCGAACACAAAGGCCAAGGATGGTGATAAATGACGGATAGAGGTGCTTGATGGCTTGAGCAGCCATGAATGCCGGCGAAATAGAGCTGGAGAAAATTAGGGTTTGAAGGGGGCTAGAGGGTGTTTAGGGATTCAAAGGCGGCTGGTTGAGAGAAATGATTAGGGTTAGAGAGTTGTGGGTGTTTAATTATGGTAAGAAACGACATAGGTCGATGATCTATGAGATCAACGGGTAGGATCAAAAAATGGGAAAATGGGTCGGGTTGGTTATAAGGTGGGCTGGTTTATTGGATTGGGAAATTGGGTTTAAAATGTGGCTGAATTTGAAAGACAATGGGCTAGAATTTAGATGACCAATTTTTCCCAAATTTAATATTTAAAAATAGCAAATAATTTTGTAAAAATCCAATAAAATTACTGAGCTAATAAAATATATTTAAGAATTAATTAAAAATATATGAATGATTTTATACTTGAAATACTCGTTAAATTGATAAATAGGCTAAAATTGCAATTTAATGCAATTTTAATTTTAAAAGCACCTAATGGCTTTGTAAAAATCTGTAAAAAAATTACATATAATTATATTTTTATGTGGAGGAGAGAATAAAATAATTTATTTATTAAAACAACAAGATTTGATGCTAAGCATTGGATTTTATAGTACAAAATAAATTATAAATTAGTTTTAAATGCTTGAAAAATTATAGAAAAGTATCAAACCTCTTGTGGATGCTTATATATGCATTGACAAGCTATTTTGAAAGTATTTCGGGTACAAAAATAATTAGGGAAAAATTGTATATCAACACATGAGTCTAATCCAGATATGGGAAAACAAGTAGTCATATAATTCTTTCATGGAAAATTTTCTTAGATTTCTTGTTATTATTAATAAAATAATCTCGAGCTATAATATGGCATAAAAACAACTCAAATGAGTTCAAGACAACAACACAAACATGCGCAAATAATGCCGAGGTCGACGGCCCGCTCCAACAGAAATTTAAAGTGTGCACTCCCGAGGGTCGAGAGGCCCGTACCATAGATGCATCCATTTCACCAAGGCGATCGGCCCATTCCAATATAAATATAACCACACGCAAACAGATAATCAGTCAATAAGTCATCATGGAGCTGATATCCAAGAAAGGCCAATTCTCTTCAATCATTTGAGAAAAACAGAGCTTAAGTCTTTTAAAAATCTATTTATCAATTTAATGTGATTAAAGCATTCCAAGCCATCAATGGGTTCACAAATAATCCAAGTATAACATGTTTTTGGGTCCTAGTCTACCTGGACAATAGCATAGTAGTTGCTACGCACGGACTCTCATCACCTCGTGCGCACGTAACCCCCACAATTAGGAGCACATAATTAGTTTAACTCACATATGGGGTAATTTCCCTCTCACAAGATTAGAAAGGAGACTCACCTCACTCTGAAGCATTCCTTCAATAACAAGAATAGGCTCCAAAACTTAATCTGAAGCCGAACGAGCACCAACTAGTTAAATAAAGCAAGAACTAGTCAATAAGTGCTCACAAAGTTGAATTCCAACTAATTAAATGGCTTCCCAACCTTTCCCGCAAGTTTTCTAAATTCTGACACCGAGCCCACGTGCCTGAATTCCGAGATTTTTCAAAGAAAATTACTCTCTATAACCTAAGGAGTACAAATATGTTGTTTTTAGTTTATTAAATAACTAATTAGGTGGTTAAATCATAATTTTATTAAAACTCTAAGTCTAGCTCTAATCCTTGCTTTTATTTGATTATTAGTGTTAAATCTATGTAATGTTCATGTATTTAAGCTAAGTGAGTGGGAATTACTTACCTCGTGATATTAGGAAGAAATTCTCTCTTTGGAACCTTTAAAATCACCCAAGTGAAGTGAAAATGAGAGAGAATGAGCTTGGCTTCGTATTTAATGAACCCTTACTGCCCCAGCAATTTTTGCATATGCGGAAAAATTAGAACATAGGCGGTGTCCGCTTCTGTGGAAAAATAACCGCTTTTGAGGTTTGGGAGCACTCTGGACCGGACCGCTTTTGCGGTCTTGGTATCACACATGCGGGACCGCTTCTACGATCCTAGGGCCACTTATGCGGTATTCACCCTTCCTGGCCCTTCCGCTTCTGTGACCAGGTGGTCGCTTATGCGGTCACCGCTTCTGCGGTCAAAGAGCCGCATAAGCGGTTGTGACAGAAGCAGCAACCTTGCTTCCTTTCATGATCCAACTTCGCTCAAACCTCGACCATTTGACGCTCGGGGCTCCCGAGCCCCGCCCAAACATACCGACAAGTATGAAATCATGAGGTGGACCAAGTCGAACCCACGAAACACCCAAAACAACACTAAATCAAGGAATTAGACTCCAAAACCAATTGATCCAACTTAATGAACTTCAAGTTCATAATTTCCCTTCAACGGGTCAAAACTCCCTTAGACTACTCGGATTGACACCAAATTGTACGGGTAGGTCTTATATGATATTTTGGACTTGAACCAAGTTTCGGAACCAAAATACGAACCCGATACCTAGGATTTTTAAATAAATACATAGATTCTTTAATTCCTTAAAACTTCGATTTAACAATTTTACATAAAAATTCTGTACTCAGGCTGGGGACCTCGGAATTCGATTCCAAGCATACGCCCAGGTCACATATTTTTCCACGGACCTTATGAGACCGTCAAATTACGAATCCACGTCTGTTTCCCAAGAAAGTTGACTGAAGTCAAGTTTGTCCTTTTAAGAAAACCTTAAGGAAATAATTAGTTTTATTTTTCACTCAAAACTCTACTAACTTCCGAACTAATCACCCCCGCAAGTTGTAATTTAGATAAAGAAAGCGTGGGAATTTTTATTTAACGGAACGGGGTTCTAAATAGTAATATGACCACTCGGGTCGTTACACGAGCAATCATCAAACTCTTTCCATGTATACTCATACCCCAGGCCAAAAGTAATACCATGTTTCTTTAACTTGATGGGCTTGATGATGCCCTGGAGGTTATTCCCAAGTCCTTTTTCGGTCTCATTCCCACACCAGTTCAGAATACTCTCGATCTTATTATCCCACCATTTATCTTTGCCCAATGCGTTGACCCGCTCGATGTGGTGGTACATTTCTCCGCCTATTCTCCTTCTGCCTATGATCATCGGGATGGTCTGGCGACTGTATATGGGGTTGCTAATGTTTCCATGAATGATCACCTATTGGTGGTTCCATTCAAATTTTATTGCCTGATGTAGGGTTGATACTACATCTCCAGCGGCATGGATCTAAGGTCACCCCAACATCAAATTATAGGATGTCGGGACATCTATCACTTAAAAATCAATATCGAACCAGGTTGGTCCCATTTGCAAGCACATGTTGATTTCTCCAATGGTTGATCTTTGGGACCCATCGAAGGCTTTAGATTGATAGACCCATCTTTGATTTCATGCAAACCTTTCCCCAATGTCCTGAGAGTTATTAGTGGACAAATGTTGAGGCTGGATCCTCCGTCAACCAAGATTCTAGTGATGAAGTAATCTTCGCACTGCACGGTGATATGCAATCCCTTGTTGTGACTGAGTCCTTCCGGTGGTAGCTCATCCTCGTGTAAGGTGATCTTGTGATTTTACAATACTTGTCCCACCATGTTTTCCATCTTGCCTCAGTTATGTTACTGCGAACGTAAGCTTCAAGCAATATTTTCATTAGAGCATTTTTGTGTGCGTTGGAGCTTTGCAGAAGAGATAAGATGGAAATCTGCGCTGGTGTTTTATTCAACTGATCAACGACTGAGTATTCTTAGCTTGTATCTTTTTCCAAAGATCATCGGGTTCAGTTTCAACTGGTCGCCAAGAGGCTTGTCTGTTGGACTCATCTAAATGTTCCAGAGTATATACCCTGCCTGTTCTAGTCATACCCTGTGCGGCGATTGCTTCTCCGGTTTTGTTTTTCCCTTTTCTCCTAGCTTCAGCTGTGTAATCCCATGCTATGGCGTTTGAGTTGAACGGGGTCGCATCTAGGCACCCTTGGAGGCAACACAACAACTTCAAATGGTGCAGGTACCTTTGGAATTCCAAACTCGACCTCAATTGGTCCTGGCGTCTTTGAAGTAAGTGCTTCAAACTCGAGCAGTATAGACATGTGCACCTCATCGCTCTCAGAAGGCTGGATCTGGACAACAATAGGGTTGAGGGTGACTGTCGCCTTCTTTAGTTCATCTCTTTCGACAATCAATCCTATTTACCCTTTGGGGTCCCAATCATCCCCAATCTCGATCATGTGAATGCCTCTACCCTTATGGTCAGGTAGAGGATTGTTGTAGACATTGGGAGAGGGCTCCTTTGCTATAATGACCTTATTATCAATCAAGTTCAGAATCTTGTCTTTCAACGAGCGACACTCGTCGATGGTATGGCCTTTAATTCCAAAATGGCATGCACAAGTTTTGTTCGGATTGATCCACTATGAGGGATTTTCTAGAGTTATGGCTGGGATAGGAGTAATGTAACTGACTGCTTTGAGCCTTTCATACATCTGGTCAATTGGTTCGGTGATGACTGCATATTGTCTGGGAGGTTTACGGTCGAAATTTGGTCTGGGTCAAGGAAAGTTTTGGCGAGGGGTTGGTGATTTATAATGAGAAGGTTGGGCATTGTAAGCTTGGTACAGGGTACATGGGTATGGGTTGAGAATATTTGGTGAAGTGGGTTGATATGTGGAGGTGGAGATGACTAGTAGGTGGGTGGTGGAATCTGGTATGTCGGCAAGGGTGCTTGGTAATTCAGGATAGGCCAATATGTAAGTGGAGTTAAGGGATATGTTTGGTATTTCACTGGGGATTTGGTTCTTTGTGCAGCCATTACGGAATTCACATCCTTCTTCTTTGACATGCCACCAGACTGTAAGCCTTGTTGGTGGCCTGTAATGCTTCAAGATTAGTAACCATACCGGTTTTGATGCCTTCCTCAATTCTTTCTCCCAACTTGATGATGTCGGAGATATTCTGACCTTCTACCAACATCAACCTTTCATAGTATTGTGGATCCTGAGCCTAGACAAAGAATCTGCTCATTTGTTTTTCTTCTAAGGCTGGCCTGACCTTAGCAGCCTCTGACCTCCAACGAGTAGCATACTCACGGAAGGTTTCTGTGGGTTTCTTATTCGGATTCTGGATATAGAATATATCCGGTGCGTTCTCTGTGTTAAACCTGAATCGTTCCATAAAGTCGGACGGCATACCTATCCAGCTCGTCCATTTATTTGCGTCTTGAGTGATGTACCAGGATAAGGCATCTCCTTTCAAAATCCTCATGAACAATTTCATGCAGATTTTCTCATCTCTTCCAACTCTGACCAGCTTATCACAGTATGTCCTTAGATGGACCCTGGGATCACCTGTACCATCAATCATCTCGAACTTGGGAGGTTTTTACCCTTCCGGGAGCTTGACGTCCAGCTGAATGCAAAGATCTTCATAGTTCAGCTCCTCAATGCCTTTGCTACCTTCGACACTCTGGACCCGACTAGTTAACTTCTTGAGTTTCGCGGCCAAGTTGCTGATAAGGGAGTCTTCTTCTCCTGATTCAGATGCACTTGAGATCGGCTGGTGTAGTGGGGTATAGTTCCCACAAAGATAGGAGTATTGTGGAGGTGGTCGTTTGTAGGGTTTGGTGGTTCGGGAATGAGCAATGGAGTGTTATTGCATTGTGTAGCAGGTTTGAGCATGAGTGGGTTGTATTTGTTGTTGCGGGGTGTTTTATGGAGGTACACGATTTTGGGTATTGACATCAAGAGAAGCAAGAGAGAATGACAGGCTTTCCAAATTTTGAACTTGGTCCAATTCTTCCTGGAATTTCAACAGTTTCTGTTCCAGCTAAGAATCATTTCCCTTAGCAATTGGGGTACCCTGAGATGTTTCCTCTCTTTCATTCTCCTTTCTAGCACTTGTGTCTCCCATTCTACCTTTGTTCTTGTTTCGGATAGGACTCGGAGAAGAAGGAGGTGGAGGGCCCTTGGATCTTGTAGAGTATGTTGATGGTGCCAGAATGCGTGAACTAACCTTTAGGGAGGGAAATAATAAAAAATAAAAGAAAAATAAAAGGTAAAAAGTTAGTGTGGATTTTGAGAAAGAGAATACTGCAATATTTAAACACGTTTTGTAGGGATATAAGTCGTGTCCTAATTTGGGTGCCTCGTTGTGCCCGAGGAAGGCGTAGCGACAAATTAACTTTGGAGAACTTATAATGCTAAATGCCTCATTTTATTGATAAAAATAATACGTCTTAAACAATGGGAAATGAAAATATCACTAACCATTGGCCTTATTATGTTATGAAGGAGGAAATAAATAAAAGATCCTAACTACTTGGTCCCAGAAGAACCTTCCCCCGATTCAGTATTCTTGCCTCTTTCGTACAGCTGCACCAACTCACATAGTCCTAGAAGCAAATAGGCTCGGGCCAGATGTCCACCTGTATTGTCCTCAGCATTTTAGGAGTCTTCAATCCTTTTCAAGAATTTCCCTTCCAGCTCTACTAGACCGTGTTCCGGATACCCTAGCCACTTGTTGGCATTGACAACCATATCCTTCCACTCGATCAACTTCTGGTGAGCTTCTTGTATCTCCCGATGCCCATTTTCGCATTCTCGGATTGTTTTCTGCAATTGATTATACTTAACTTGTGCTTTCGCCTTTTCATAAATGAGCCTGTGACCTCGGATGATCCCAGGATGACCCAAACCAGCGTGATTGTCTTCCAGCCAATCTGAATAGTACAGCACACACCCAGTGTGAAACCTGTCTGGCTCAATAGATTCTCTTCCCAAGACAAGTGTGCACTGTGAGGGCAATCGTCGTCCTGGAAGTCAGCCCTGAAGTGACTCATTTTATCCACCCTTAGTATGATTTGCTTTCTTCCCGCCTGCCTCATGGCTCAGAGAGGGACATAGGGATAAGTTACTTTCAGATTAATGAGTATGAGGAATGGTGCATCCCGAGGACAAACAATGAATTCCCCTGTTGGGAACCACTCGAACATCCACTGCATTTGATCTTCCTTCAGATTCTCAATTATCTCTAACCATCCTCTAGCATCCTCTGGTTAGGCAAACATGTTAGGCATGAAATTCATTCGCTTTGAGTGGTGAAAATCGATGTGATCATCCCAATCTCTACGTATAATTTCCTGCCGATAATCCCCTTTCTGAAGATATTCTATAAGCCAGAGCTGAAGCAATAGATTACAACCTTTGAAATGTTTGGTCCCTTGTTGACACTTTTCTAGGGCTCGATATATCTCATCGACAACCATGGGCACTATGCTGAAAGACTGCCTATCAATCCCTTCCATCAAGGCCTTAGTTATCATGGCTAGTTTGGTGTGGATCCTAGCCTTCTTCATATGAAAGATTATCATCCCCAGAAAATAGAACAAGAAGACAAAAACCCTTCTGGGATATTCCCTAAAGAGGTAAGAGCAAATTCGCCGGGTAGGTGCGGTAGGATTTGCTATCGATGTACCTCCCGTACAAGTGATCAAATGGTATGTAGGAATCTTTCAAGCAAGTCAAGTCCGGGATTTTCTTGAGTCCCATTATTTTGAGGAAGCCCCTACTTTTGCGATTTTCTGGCATAAGCAAACCAGGAGTCTCCCAAGGAATTCCAGCTAAACCTCCTATTTCCTCAAGTATAGGGGTCATTTCAAGGTTCCCGAAGCGAAACACTGACCGGTTGCTATCCCAGAACAAAGTCGCAGCCTCTATGATTTTGTTGCCAGGCTTGATTTCCAAAAGCGAAGGCAAATTCCCTAAGTGTTTGCAGACGAGGGTCAGATCACTGGTGTAAAGGTCCTCCCACCAGCTTAGCAGTATTGGGTGGATTTTGGTTATCGTGCCAAATCTAGGGACTTCGTGCCTCATTTTCTGCAAAAAAAAGTGTTAGACCCTTACCCCACAAGACTCTACTATTTAAATCATCAATTAGTATGATAGGCATTTAGTTCTCCAAATAAATGCACATAACATGGAGGTGTCCGTTTGGATATTAAGGGAACTCAGTGGACTTTGGACTAGGCTATCTTAATGAGTCATTATGCGGACAAATAACTGACTCGACTAGGTTTGACCATGATGCATGTACAGTTAAACAGAGTGAGGTTTCTATTTGAATTATTAAAATGGTAACCTTGAGCGGACAACTCAAGAGGGAAAGGCACAGAACCATCGACTACACCGTTGATCGACTGATTTTACCACAAATATGCCTTTGCCAAATTTAGGGGTGATAATATTGGAAGAGTACAACCACTCATTATAAGCATTGCTATAGTATTTGTTTTTGAACGAGTGGAGTATGATGTTGAAGATGCAATTTACAAGAATGAAACAAATTGACATGCATTTTCACGTACATAAGATAAATTATTACAATAATTCCTCGAAATTAAAAAGATATTGAAATGATAAAGCAGTAAAGGAAAGAAATTGAAGAAATGAAAAGACACGAAGAGCCAAGTTAGTTTCATGATGAAAGAATAAAGGCAGGAAATAAAGGCAATTAACAAAATAAAGTCACAAATAGCATTTTATGGTAAAAGCCTAAAGAACTCCCCAGTAGAGTCGTCATGCTGTCGACGCCCCCCTTTTTCATGAACGGAAGTTCGAAATCGGGTATATGACATTTGGGAGGACAAATCTATTCCCTTTCGAGAATTGGGTTTTTGAATTTGGAGAGTCGCCACCTAATGATTATAGTGCATTAGGACACTTTTAAAGAATAATTGAGAAGAAGAACCAGAGTTCAGGTAAGGGCTTGAGATTATCTCAAGGGGAAGGAGTTAGGCACAAATACAAGGAACAAATAAGGTTTTCACATAATTGTTAAGGTATTAAATCGCGATTAGTCTCATTTACTTATTGCATGCTAGTACTCATCCCAATCCTATCAGTACCGGGGTATTAGGACTCCTAATCCTAAATGGAAGAAAAGGGATGGGGGCCTTATGGAGTTTAAAGGATAAAATTCAAGTTTGACATTCAAAACATGTATCAAATAAAGGGAAGAGCAAGCAAGTAAACAAGGCTCAAATAAACCCCTGAAATCAGACAGTCATACAGTTTAACATGCCCTGGAAAATATTAATTTGGTCTTAGATTAGATTAAGCAGTGATCGTACTGGTACAACACATATATTTAGACAAAAAGTTTGCGTTAGGTATACTTGGTACAATTGTTAGAGATTAAGTCACTGGATTAGCGCGAATTGATTAAAAAGTACTAATCTTTAGAAAATAACTAGTATAAAAGGGTTTGAAGGAAAGGGTATGATGCATGTGAGCACGTGATTTTTGCCATATGAGATTTTCTCCCACAAAATCAAAATAAAATAATTATTTTTCGTTGTTTGCAATTTTATGGATTTTGTGGTATTTTTCTTTTTATTGTTTGCATTTGTCCGTGCATATTTATTTGTTAAATAAATAAAAATACAAAAATTGCATTTAGGATTTAATTTGACAATTAGGAGTTAATTAAGTAATTTGTTTTACAAAAATAAAAAATAACTAAAATAATGTACTTTGCATTTTTTAGCATTTAATGTCGAATTGTGTGATTCTATTGTTAATTGGTATTTAATTATGTGTGATAATTGTTATTAGAAGTTAATTAGTATTTTTATAAGTTAACTTGATTTTTGTAATGTAATTTAGAGTTTTAGTTTTAATAATTAGGAAATAAAAATAAATATAAAAAAATAAGAGGTCATGGTCTTAGGACCATTTGAATTAAAAGAAAGAATTCAACCCAAAACAAATACCTAACCCATAACTCACCAGAACCGGCCCAAAACCCTTCCCTCAACCCCATCTATAACCCACAACCCGCCGGGTCGACCAGACCCAGTCTGCCCAATTCCGAACGACCCCCCTTTCATTTACCATTCATTTTCCTTACACCCAAAGTAACCAAACCCCAAAAGACTCTCCCAAATGCCCCCTTCGTCTTCAGCAGCCCCGTCACCGAGCTCCACCCCGTTTCTCATCGTCAAACCACCGACCACTCTCATCACTCACGTCCAGCAACAATCAAATGACAACCTAGCACAGAAGCGAACCATATACAATGCTTCTTCTTCAGTTATCTTCCTCACGAAAAATCCACCTAAAACTAACCTTGCAACCTAGACCAAAGCTTTAGCCATTTGAACACAAATTAGCGGCTTCATCTCCTTCACAACAACTCTTTCCATTTCCATGGTCGTCGCTGCCATCCAAGGTTTCAGTGATTCTCAGTCCCTCGAGACACTACTCAGTTTGTTCGTTGTTGTTGACGTTTGCCGCCGATCGGTTTTGTTCTATTCTCCCTTAAGACGTTGCTCCTCATTGCTCCTTCTCTTTGACATCGCATGGAGAAAAATACACACACTGTGAAAAAAGTATAGAAACAGAGAGAGGAAAGGGAACAGATCTTCTTAAAAGCGAGGTTTTCGGACAGATTTTGTTTCCATCGAGTTGAAGTCTCCGTCCGAGGTCGCGGCGTAATTTCCTGTTGCTGTATTTTCCATTCCGGTCCGAGATTCTGGTTTGATGATGTTGAGTCATGTCAATGTGCAGTTGTAATTGTTGCTTCATTTCAGTTTAATCGGACTTCTTCGGATCTATCTTTCATCTTCATTGTTTTGTTAGTATGGTTCAATTTTAATGGTTCTGTAAAAATTCAGAGTTTATGGCTTGTGTTTGATTTGGTGTGTTTTGAATGTCTCTTATTAATTCATTGATCCGGATTGTTTGTGATTAGTTAGTAGTACCTCGACTTTTGATTTATGAACATTAAAGATATCAATAGCATGTTACTGTGGTTTTGCTTGATTTCCCTCCCGATTAAATTTTTAGTTGAATGAATTTTAACTTTATCTTAGTCTGATTGAATTTTTTAAGATAAAAATAAAAATTTTAGTTTGATGAATCTTTCACCTAAGATAAAGATAAAAATCTTAGCCCGATGAATTTTTCACCTGAGATAATTAGCCTGATGAATTTTTCACCTAAGATAAAGATAAAAATCTTAGTCAGAAGAATCTTTCACATACGATAAATATTTAGTCTTAGTCTGATAAATCTTTCACTTAAGATAAAAATCTTAGTCTAATGAATTTTTCACCTAAGATAAAAATTAAAATCTTAGTCTGATTAATATTTTACCTAAGATAAAGATAAAAAATCTTAGTCTGATGAATCTTTCACCTAAGATAAAAGTCTTGGTCTGATGAATTTTTCACCTAAGATAAAAGATAAAAATCTTAGTTTGATGAATCTTTCACCTAAGATAAAAATCTTAGTCTTATGAACCTTTCACCTAAGATAAAGATAAAAATCTTAGTCTGATGAATCTTTCTCCTTATATAAACATAAAAATCTTAGTCTGATAAATTTTCTTTTATGATAATTTGAAAAGGAAGGAACACAATTATTTTTAAAAAAGGGAAGGATGAATTTGGAAAAAAGAAAGGAATGAAGAATTTGGAAAAAAAAGGAGGGCATAATTTGGAAAAAAATAAAGGAAGGTAGAGTTCGAAAAAAAAAAAGAAAAGAAATGAAGTCCAAAAAAATTAAGAAAGTCTTGATTCGAAAAATTGGACCTAGTTTGATGAATTATCTCCTAGGATAAAAATCTTAATCTGATGCTTTCACATAAGATAAAGATAAAAATCTTATTCTAATGAATTTTTTGCCTAAGAGAAAAAAATCTTAGTCTGGTGAATCTTTCACCTAAGATAAAGATAAAAATCTTAGTTTGATGAATCTTTCACCTAAGATAAAGAAAAATCTTAGTCTGATGAATCTTTCACCTAAGATAAAGATAAAAGTCTTAGTTTGATGAATTGTTCACCTAAGATAAAGATAAAATCTTAGTCTGATTAGTTTTTCACCTAAAATAAAGATAAAAATTTTAGTCTGATGAATCTTTCATCTAAGATAAAGATAAAAATCTTAGTCTGATGAATTTTTCACCTAAGATAAAGATAAAATCTTGGTCTGATGAATCTTTCACCTAAGATAACATTAGATAAAGATAAAAAATCTTATTCTGATGAGTCTTTTTCCTAAGATAAACAAAAAGGGAAGGCAACAAGTGGAAAAGTTTTAGATAAGAAAGCTAAAAGTGGGAAGCAATGATTGGAAAGTTTGTAGATAAGGAAGCAGTAGAAGGTCAGAAGTTTCCAACCAAGCTCAAGGTAGTCGGACGAAGCAGAGGATCGAAAGGAAAGAAGAAAGAAAAACCATCCCCAGCAAAAAACATTCCCAGCATAAATCCAAGTTCGGAAATCAAGAGAAGACTACAAGTCAAGTTAGAAAGAAAGAAACACCAAAGGAAATACAAGACAACAAGACAACAAGGCAACAAGAGGCGCAATAATAAGTTTTGAAGGTCTAGATAAGATTTTATAATTCATAGGCTATAGATTAGTGTAGCTTTTTATTTTCTTTTAGCACGATTTAATAAGGAGGTTGGTAAGTAATAGCAGCATTAGCAACAGTAGTGACGGTAAAAGTACAGCTTCATGGTAGTCCCACCCAGCTACCAAAACTTGCCAAACTACATTGACCTGATTCTTTTTTAGCCCAGGATATGCAGTAAACCATTGAAAAAAGAGGTTCAGTCAATTCTTTCAAAAAATATGCTTCACACGGAGTATTCAAACGGGCAAAAATCCGCTCACTTTATCTTAGCACAAAAACTCTTCATGTTTTCGGATAAAGAGGGGCAACTATGAACACGTAATTTTTTCCTATGAGAATTTCTCCCACAAAATCAAACTAAAATAATTATTTTTGTTGTTTGCAATTTTGTGTATTTTGTGCTATTTTTATTTTTATTGTTTGCATTTGTCTATGCATGTTTATTTGTTAAATTAATAAAAATACAAATATAAATTGCATTTGCATTTAGAATTTAATTTTATAATTAGGACTTAATTAAGTAATTTGTTTTACAAAAATGAAAAAATAACAAAAATAATGTAATTTTCATTTTTAGCATTTAATGTCGAATTGTGTGATTTTAATGTTAATTGGTATTTAATTGTGTCTTTTAATTATTATTAGAAGTTAATTAGTAGTTTTACAAGTTAATTTGATTTTTGTAAGGTAATTTAGAGTTTTAGTTTTGATAACTAGGAAATAAAAAGAAATAGAAAAAAAATAAGAGGTCATGGTCTTAGGACCATTTGAATTAAAAGAAAGAATTCAACCCAAAACAAATACCCAACCTATAACCCACCAAGACCAACCCAAACCGCTTCCCTAGCCCCATCTGCAACCCACATCCATTCAGGTCCGAGATTCTAGTTCGATGTTGTTGATTTCATTTAAAGTCGTGTCAATGTGCAGTTGTAGTTGTTGCTTCATTTCGGTTTAATCGGAAAGCCTCTTCAGGTCTGTCTTTCATCTTCATTGTTTTGTTAGTATATTTTATTTTAATGATCCTGTAAAGATTCAGAGTTTATGGCTTGTGTTTCATTTGGTGTTCATTATTCTACCATGCTTTAGCTTCGTTTTGAATATCTCTTATTAAGTCGTTGATACGGTTTGGTTGTGATTAGTTAGTAGTATCTCGAATATGATTGTGAACATTAGTGATATCAATAGCAGGTTACTGTGGTTTTGCTTGATGAAAGTCAGTGTGAACTATTGTTTTTACCCCGTTACAACATGAACATACGCACTTTGAATATAAATTTTTATGGATTTTGGTATTTAGCTAGATCTTTGGTTTGTGTGTGTGCAATCTGGGTAGGACTTGTAATCTGTGCGCAATCTTTGGCTTGAGTTATTCTTCCCTACTCATTGTTGTTAATTGATTACCAATAGGTGAATTGGTTATAGCTGATTGGGGTTTTTGTACAAGTTTAAAGGGGATTGGGGTAGGACAATGAATCACAGGGGTTTCATGGGTAATTTGGGATTCAAAACTTGAACAAAGAGTTTAACTTGAGTGGTCTGTCAAGTAAGTACTAATGTACCTTTAAATTAAGTTATTTGTTTAATAATAGTGGGGAACAAGACATAATGATATGGGGAGGTTTTAAGAGAATGTAATTAAACAAATATGTACCTATAACCTTTGAATTGAGAATAGAATGGGACATATTGTAGCGGGGAAGAAGCCAATTAAAAAGAGATCAAACACATAGTAATGGGCTGTCAGGGAATATCATGGGCAAGAATTTTCTTAATTGTTTAATTGATTCTGAATTTCAGTAGAGTAAAAGCATTGAGTTCAAAGGTAATTGGTTGTTTGAGTTTTCATATTAGTTAGAAAGCAATCTGGGCATTATCATTGTAATTAGGATATTAGAGTTAAAATTGAATTCTAGTACTCTCATTCACAGGTTATAAAATCACGTTCTAAGTCCAAATGGTTTAAAATATGTTGAGTCTCAATCTGAACTCGAATGGTCACCACTTTGCTAGTTCGAATAGAGTAACTCAGGATAACTTCAATAAGTCCTTAGTCTAATTGAAGCAAGGCGTCATTCGATACCATCATCTGCCTCCTTCCAGGCACTTTGGGCCTTGATACCTTAGCAAAAGGGCCCAGTCCGTCTCTATGCCTCTACGTGGGCCATTTTAAGGCCCCAAAGCGATTAAGGGATTGAATGAATTACGTTCATGGATCCAAATGTAGTGACCCTTAAATAATATTAATTGATTATGACCTTTTTCTTTATTTTTTAGAGACGAAAAAAATAGATAATATAGTTCACTTTAGGATATCCATAAACAAAAATATGAGACGAGCTTCGCCAAATAAAATGCAAAAATTGTGGGGCGACTTCGGGATGGGCTGTTTAGAGAATTTCGCGACCCTCCCCCAAAATAATAATGCGTTAGTCTCTTTAGGCGCATATATTAATAACATTACCTCCCTAAACTCGGGGTGCACATTTATGTGACCCAAATCTAAATCTCAACGATGTTAAAATATGTCCAAGAATCACGGGTGCATTTGTGTGACATGGTTCAAGACGTATTTTCACGATGTTGCAATTCTCTTTTAAAATAATAATAATAATAGAAGCGGCAAAAATTTAAAATTTACACATAGGTTCAACATGTATTAAAATCATATAAATAAGCCAAATATGACAGTTGAGCGACCGTGCTAGAACCACGGAACTCGGGAATGCCTAACACCTTCTCCCAGGTTAACAAAATTCCTTATCCGGATTTCTGGTTCGCGGACTGTAATACAGAGTCAATCTTTTTCTTGATTCGGGATTCGACCGGTGACGGGACACCATTAATCTCCCAAGTGGCGACTCTGATTCTTTAATAATAAATCCCGTTTCGATTGTCCTTTAATTGGAAAAACTCCTTTATGACCTTGCGGGCGTAGGTAAAAAGGAGGTGTGACAGCTTTGGCTACTCTACTAGGGACAAAGAACCCAGAACGTTTGTTCAGGGTTCAATAATTTGAGCTTAGAATAATTGTTATGTCTGGCTTTATTCATTATCTGGTTGTTATTATATGATTAGGCTTGAATGTGCAAAATGATAATTTTTACCGATTTGATATTATTTGAACTATATATATAAAATGTGCCAATACCTTCTCTTCTCCCTCATGAGGAGTGCACGCTGGTCGTGATTTCTTTCTGTTAGTGTCATATCCCAAAATAGAATGAGGATTTGGAGGAGTTGCAAAACCGGATGATCTTTTGGTTACTGGCACGATGTTTCCATCCTCGGCTCCAGTTGTTCGCTCGGGTAAGCCAGGTCTAGAACAAACACCCAGGATAAACCTAGTATAACAAAACCTCATGCTGGATCCCTATTAGGAACGTTTGTTTGCATCATATGCATTTTTGACTTAGGAGACTCAACATAGGGGTTGGGTCCGTCTAGGACAAGCAACCTGAAATGAAAAGACCATCCTGCTGCATCCTGTTTGTTTTATGCATTTATTTGCTTTGGACTTGCATGGTGACCGGCTTTGAATATTGGAAAAATTTAAATAAAGAAGAAGAAGAAGAAAAATAGCAGTGTAGAGAAATAATTACCTAGTGTCCAAATAATGTAGAAACTCTGCCAAAAGTTTTGGAAAAAATGAAAAAAGGGAAATGTTTTTTTAGTTTGATTTATTTGAAAAACAAAAGAGTCTTGTTTTTAAAATTGTTTGTTTAATTTGGCGAACTACATTGGTTTGATTCTCACAGGGTGTGAGATACATAGGCAACCCTCATCGGGTCCAACTTCCCTTTTTGCAAAAAATATCCAAAAAATGTCAAATTTTTAATGTGACGCCGCTTCGTTAAATATAGACGACTGTTACCGAAAGGGACAGCGGAAGGCTGACTTTGCATAAACAGTCACCTTTGGTCATTTTTTAGGTGTCGACCGCTTAGCCCACACAGCCTTAAAATCTTTATCCCCGATGCGCGGAAAGGCCGTGTTTGCAATATTGGGTCTTTTTAAAAAATAAGAAAAAGAGTCATAAATAAGTCGGGTGATGTCGTTTTTGTTAAAAATAGCCGAATGTTCCCGAAAGTGATGCCGGAAGGCTGACTTTGCATTAACAGCCACCTTTGGGTCATTTTTTAGATTTTGGCCGATTGACCCAGACAGCCTTAAAATCTTCGTCCCCGAAGTGTCGAAAGACCGTGTTTGCAAAATTAGGTCTTTTATTTTAATTTGAAAAAAAAGAGTCAGTGGGCAAGTAACTGCCGTTTTGGATTTTTGGTCAAGATAAGACTAGCCAGCTTCAGCTGTGTCTTAAACCGTTCTTGCCGAGATAACCTTAGAGTATCTTTCAGTTGTCGAAAGGCTATTTCAGTAAAAGAACGAACAAGTTTATGAAGTGTTATAAAATAATCCTCCTGGCCTCAAAATTCATGTGAAAATAGGAAGGAGCCACGTTAGAAAAAAACAGTCGTTTGGTTAAAATCGGCATATAGGGAAAGGAATCTGTCATTTTATTTTTGAGTTTGTATTTCTATTGATTAGAGTATCTGGGTCGAGTCTGTATTCCGTTTTTTGTCAAGATTCTGTTAGTTTAAGTTGTGTTAGTTTTTAAATTATTGTAATCAAAGTTGGTTTTGTTATGAAAATTGATTTTTTTTTTTAGAAAAAGGTTTTATTATATATCCGAACTATGCAAGGTCTGATTCATGCGGGGTCATGATACGTAAGCAATCTCCATAAGATTCGACCACAACTCTATATATATATATATATATATATATATATATATATATATATATATATATAAATATAAATTAAAAAAATAAAATGGTTTAAGAAAAAGTAGAAAATGTTGATAATAATAAGGACTGACTGACTCCATTCTAACATGTTTTGAATTGTGAACAAAGTTGAGGTGGAAGGTTTGTGGCAAGTGGACAACACAAGATCCGAGGAAAAATTGTAACTGACATCGAAGCTGTTACAAGTGCTCAAGAGACTCAGGGTCAGAGGATCCAAGGAGAGTCGACAGTGTTTGAGGAAAATAGAACACTGAAACAGACAATGAATGAAATACGTCAAGCATGGGCCAATGGTCAAGGAGAGCCCCGTCATGAGTCACAATTCGCTACACAGCACGAGCTCTACTCGTACTTATTCGATCTTCCTGCAATCATTGAGAATCCCGCCAGAAAGATGGTACAGGAAGAAATAACCCAAAGAGTGAAAAGATTAGAATAACGGTTGAAAAACAAGCAAGCAATAGGAGGTCAAAAGAGTGTTGCCTTTAGAGATCTATGTATGTTCCCCGATGTCCACTTGCCACCTGGTTTCAAGATTCCCAAATTTGAAAAGTACAATGGACATGGAGGCTCCATAACCCACCTAAAAAGGTATTGCACCCCATAGCTTATTTTGGGAAAGCCTCACGGGAGTAGCATCTGAATGGTTTTTGGACCAAGACACATCTTGCCGGTACATCTGGAATGACACGGCACAGGCATTTGTCAAACATTTCCAATACAACATCTACATTGTCCCAGACCGTATTTCCCTTTCAAACCCGAAGAAGAAACTAAGTAAAAGTTTCAGGGAATATGCCATTAAATGGAGACAGTAAGCATATTGAGCCAACCCACCCATGGATGACCACGAGTTATTCATTGTCTTTCTTCAGTCTCAAGAGCGAGATACTTTCAAAACATGATGACCGCAGTGGATAAATCCTTCCCAGAAGTAATCAAAATTGGGGGAAATGGTTGAGAATGGTCTTAAGACATGCAGAATTATAAGTCAAGCAGCTCTCAAAGCTGTAGCTCAGGCTGTCCAAATTGAATCTGGTGAAGCGAATGAGAAGAATGAAGAAATCATGATGATATCTGGGTCGAGAAGAGATCATAGGAGAACACCTTGAAGGTATATGCAACCTCATCAGGTTTTCCATGACCCCCCTAAGCATTACTATCCACCTCAAAACCCACCATACTCTGTTGATCCACCCCGGTATGTTGTCCAACCATCAAATCACCCAAGAAAGTGAGCACAAGCACCACAAAATCTCCACCAGCCTCCGCCAAAATATTCAAGCACCTTATAACCCACATCCACGCCAGGGGTATAGAAGGGAACAAAAGTTGAAATATAGTTTTACACCAATAGGAGAATCCTATGCAAGTTTATTTGAGAAGTCAAATAAGGTGGACCGACGTGCAAGAAGCTTTGACCCATCTAAAATGTGTGAATACCACTCCAATGTTCAGGGGCACAAAGTGAAAAGTTGGCGGGATTTGAAAAGAGAAATAGAAAGGATGATCCAGGAAAATTTGATTCAAAACAGTGATACCAGAATATCACGCTGAATCCTTTACATGATAATGCACACTTTGTGGGGATGATGCCCGGTGAGATGAGGTATGAGAATCCTTACGGGAACCTGCCAACTGAAACTGGAGAAATCTATGGTAATTCTGATGAGCAAATTTGTGGCTAACTAACACGAAAAGTCATTCCCTCATCACGTAGAAAGGAATATTTAGCTTGTTTTGATGTTTTTCTATTATCGGGGTTATTTTTTTCCAGAGTTGTAATCCGGATATTGTCTTGTGGCTCAAACCCTCATATCCTTTCATTTTGTCTAGCTTGTTTAGTCGTAGTGGTTTTTAGTGTTGTTTTAGGTTTGTTCCAAGGTTGTACTCTAGTTGTTTTGTTTGTTTTGTTATACGAACCATTTAACTGTTTGTCTAATGCAAATTCCGGTCTTTTTTTACCTCCAATCATCTTCTTTGTTTAGTTCTTTTCATCCTTTTGTTTTGTCTTTTGTTCAACGCCGATTCTAGTTACATAACATGCACGCACATTTTAGGCCTAATCTTAAAAGTTAATCATAAATCCACTGGTAGATGATCAAGACACTTAAGGGAAAAAAGAAGAACTTGAGATCATTTGAAGCTTGAACCATGTGGAACCGTGGGCAGATAAAACATAAAGAAAACTGTAAAAACAAGTTGGGCAAATTGTCGGGGGTTGTTCATGGCAATGAGAGTGAAACTGTTGCCCAAAGGGTGCTTTATATTTAACAGATGAAGAAAGCAAACATGTGAATATAAATATCAAGTCTAGCACGATCAGAAGATGTTACGAACGTTTGTTTAATCACGTTGTTTGTGCTTGGCACGTTTTGAGGATTGGAATGATGGAGATATTTTGTTCTGCTATCTAAACACTTTACCCTTCATTACCCCTTTGATCCTAACTTGTTTTCTTTCATGCCCCTATTTCGGAATAAGTAGCAAAGATTAGAAACACAAGAATTAAAGATAAAGAAAAAGAAAACAACAAAAACCACAAAAAATAACAAAACAAAAAAAAGATAAAGAAAAGAAAAATAATAAGTGAAAAGGAAAACTAGAACAACAAGGAATTGGGTGAACTACGTTTGACCTGATTCCTCAAAAAGGATACGTAGGCGCTTCATGGCTCGGTCATGGTGTAACAAAAAATCAAAAGATCCCCAAGAAGAAACTGGGGCGGAAGTTGGGTTTGTTGTAAAGAAATCTAGTTCGGAAGGTTGTAATTTTGAACCCAAGTTGATTTGTTTGAGCCTTTAATACCCTTTCTTTCTAGCCCTAGCAAAAATCCCACATTACGGTCCAAAGAAAGACCTTCTGATCAGTCTTCAAAAAATGCCAAGTCAGGCACATGGAAGTCCAGAATAACATTCTGATCCCTAGAAGAAAAGTAACAAAATGAGAGAGTCTT
Organism: Nicotiana benthamiana; assembly: GCA_034376525.1. NCBI lineage: Eukaryota > Viridiplantae > Streptophyta > Magnoliopsida > Solanales > Solanaceae > Nicotiana > Nicotiana benthamiana. Next base: position 26,172,125 of record CM067337.1, read on the forward strand.
ATTGATGAAAATCTTCAGAGTCACCATAAGACGATGAAAGCTAAGAGAAAGACCATAATGAGAGAGGCTTGATAGTGAAAACCCTTCGGGCACTACAATTCGAATAAGGATTAAGAATCTGATGGGAAATCGCCGGATGGAGATTGTGAAAGACGATTGACGACGGAGAATCAAAGCCCAGTTTCATAGTGTAAGGGTACCGTAAGAGTTGAACATCAGAATTGCTTGACAAAATAGTCCACATGTGCATGTCATGGCCATTACTGTTGGTATCTGTGTTTGATAGGTTTTACTTTATCGTTTTTCTTGTTAGGAGTCATCTCTTTCTTTATCTTTTACCCTGTTACTTTTATCTCGTTCATTTCCCCTTCCTGGGTCTATTTGGTCAGAATAAATGAGAAATGACTTCAAAATTTGCCATCAGCTTGCTAAATGGCATAAGACGAGATCTCGCTAGTACACCAAAAGGAATAAGTCAGAAATAACAACTAGGGCACTGAGCTGGTAATAATCAACATGCTTTGGGGAAAACACAAAGGTTGGGAATATGTCGGTTCATGAGCAATGCAACAAATAGAAAATGTGGGGTCCGATCGGAGAAAAAGTATTTCAGTGATCCGGATGACAGAGAAATTGGTTAGTCAATAAGCAAGCAAGGTCTTTCAAGGTGAAATCAAAGTTATCATGACCACTGAAGGAGCAATCGCCGTAAAGAAGGCCACAAACCAACTACCATTTTTAAAACTGATAAATTTTACTTTTCTTGAAACAGGAACAAAGTAGTGCAAGGAAAGTGTTTAAAAAAAAGAAGAAATTACAAAGGTAAGTTTCTCAAATCTTTGCCTTTATTTATCTTGCTATTGTGCATAAAATCCTACCGTTGATCTTTACATTTTTTCGCCTAGGATAAAAAGTCCTAGTCTGATGGATTTCCCTCCCGATAAAAATATTAGTCTGATGAATCTTTCACCTAAGATAAAAATCTTAGTTTGATGAATCTTTCTTCTAAAATAAAGATAAAAATCTTAGTCTGATGAAATTTTCACCTAAGATAAAGATAAAAATTTTATTCTGATAAATCTTTCACCTAAGATAATAATCTTAATCTGATGAATTTTTCACCTAAGATAAAGATAAAAATCATAGCCTGATGAATCTTTCACATAAGATAAAGATTTAAATCTTAGTCTGATGAATCTTTCACCTAAGATAAAAATCTTAGTCTGGTGAATTTTTCACCTAAGATAAAGATAAAAATCTTAGTGTGATGAATATTTCACCTAAGATAAAGATAAAAATCTTAGTCTGATGAATCTTTCACCTAAGATATAAATCTTAGTATGATGAATTTTTCACCTAAGATAAAGATAAAAATCTTAGTCTGATGAATCATTCACCTAAGATAAAAATCTTAGTCTGATGAATCTTTCACGTATGATAAAGATAAAAATCTTAATCTGATGAGTCTTTCACCTAACATAAAAATAAAAATCTTAGTATGATGATTTTTTTCCTAGGATAATTTGAAAGGGAAAGAAGGCATAATTTGTTTTTAAAAAAAAAGGAAGGTAGAATTTGAAAAAAAAAGGAAGGCAGAATTTGGAAAAACGAAAGGAGGGCATAATTTGGAAAAAAGAAAGGAAGGTAGAATTCAAAAAGAAAAGAAAAGAATGGAAGTCAAAAAAAATTAAGAAAGTCTTGATTCGAAAAATTGGACCTCGTATGATGAATTATCTCCAAGGATAAAAATCTTAGTCTGATGAATATTTCACCTAAGATAAAGATAAAAATCTTAGTCTGATAAATTATTCGCCTAAGATAAAGATAAAAATCTTAGTATGATAAATCCTTCACCTATCAAGCCTCCACAAAGCATCCGCGGACAACGCCGCACCATCACCGGTCTGAGCTGGAATACCGGGGTGGGCTGCCACAGCTGGCTGAACTGCTGGAACTTGAGCCTGAGGAGCTACCTACTCTGGAGTATGCATAACGAGAGTCTAAACTCCTCCCCCAGCCTGGGATTTGTCTTGTGCTACGGGAAGCAAACCCGCTCTAGAGACGCTCTCCATAAATCCTACCAGTCGTACCAGAGAGTCCTGGAGTATTGGAGTGGCTATGAAACCCTCTAGGACCTGAGCTGGGCCCACTAGAGCTGTTGGTGCTGGAACCTCCTCATCATAGTCAACACGAGGCTCCACCTCTGGAACTGCTGCTCAGGGGCTGAGCTTTGCCCCGGCCTCGTCCTCTGGCACGACCCCGGCCTCGTCCTCTACCCTTGATAGGAGCTGTTGCTGAGGGCTCGGACTGCTGCGCGGTAGAAGAGAAAGCACGTGTTCTTGCCATCTTTAAAAGAACAGAGTAGGATGACAATCAGTATTTGAGAAACAGAATCGCATGACAAGAATGAACAAATTGAATTTTTCCTAACTCTATAGCCTCTGGGGATGAATACATACGTCTCCATACTGATCCCTCAGACACTTCCGAGTTTGTCCATGAGTTGTGAGACCTATGTAACCTAGAGCTCAGATAGCAACTTGTCACGGCCCGAATTTCCCATCATCACGAGTCGTGATGGCGCCTACTAACGGAGCTAGGCCAACCAAACATTAAACATTCTCTGATAATTTCTCGACAATATAAATACATGAAAGATATTAAATAAAGCGGAAGACCTTAAGCTTGTGAAACTGAAATCAAAATGTGGAAGTTTAAGACAAATCTCTACCCAAAATCTGGTATCACCAAATCACGGACTGCTAAAGAGTGCTACAAACAAGTCTGAATAGAAGTACAAAATGTCTGTCTCGGCACAATGAAAGCAAAGTAAACATGGAAGAGGACTCCGTCCTCCGAACGCCAGCTAGGCTACCTTGAAGTCCCTGGACTGAAGTCAACTCCCAATCAATATGCTATTGTTGTGGTCCAAAAGCAACTCCGGTATCGTAATCCATGCAAAAATCACAGAAGTGCAGCATCTGCACAACTGACCCCATGTGCTGGTAAGTGCCTGGCCTAACCCCGGCGAGACAGTGACGAGGCTAGACCCGGCTACCAGATAAACCTGTATAGATATGAAGTATACTTTATGAAAAAATAATTGGAGATAAACAGTATATAAAAGGAAGGGGAAACATGCTGGGGGAAACAGATGTAAACAAGGAATCTAATGAAAGTAAATCCACCAACAAAACTCAAGTCCGAAAATAGCACATTTATACCATATAGTGTATCACTGTTGTGGCGTGCAATCCGTTCCACTTACTTATGGTAGTTTTGCATCATGCAACCCGATCCATATGGATATCATTTATCCTTGTTGCGACGTCCAACTCGATCTGTGTGGATATTATGTATCCTTGTTGCGGCGTGCAACCTGATCCATGCGGATATTATGTATCCTTGTTGATGAAACAACCTGACCCACTAAGATCATGTTTTCTCATCCAAACATTAATCACAACTACAGAGCAATAGAAGAATAAACAGTAGAAACATCCCGGCAAAGGAACATGTCAATTCAACAAATTCCCGGCAAGGGAACATATAAACGCAACAAATTCCCGGCAAGGGAACATATAAACGCAACAAATTTTTGGCAAGGGGGTAAATCTATAATACTAATAAAACCTCATGGCATGGGAACAACAATAATAACCTTCACATCCCAGCAAGGGATCTATCACGTCTCTTTCTGTTTCTTTCACTTCATATTCAATTGTCTTCATTTTGTTCGAGCCAACGATCCGAAGAATTGCAATTCATAACTAATCCTCGTACTTTTCACATCATGTAGAATTCATCAATCAACATGGAAGATTCCCAAAATATCAAATAAGTGCAAACAAAGACCCACGGTCATGCTAGACACCGTTGTATAGATACTCGTCACCATGCCTATGCACCGTACTCGATCATTTAGCAACTAGCAATCAAAACACTCTAATCATATTCCCTCAAGCCAAAGTTAGAACAAACACTTACCTCGAAAGCTCCAAACTCAACTCAAGTCTCTAGTATAGCTTTACCCCCTTGGTTCCACCACAAAACCGCTCGAATCTAGCCACAAATTACTTGAATGCATTAATAAATACTATTGGAATTAACCCCAATGCATAAAAATAGTTTTTACAAGGTTTGTACCCAAAAATGTCAAAAATACCCCCAGACCACACGGTTGAAACTTGGAGTTCGGACCAATACTCTATTTCCCATTCTCCCATGAATCCAAATATATGATTTGTTTTGAAACTGAACCTCAAATTGAGGTCCAACTCCCCAAATTTAAGAAAACTTAAGTGCTAACCAAAACCCCCAATTCCCATTTATGAAAATCTTCGATTAAGGTTGAAATCATGTTAAAAGTTGTCAAGGAATAAAGAAATTAAGTTACAAATCACTTACCAATAGTTTTGGCTTGTTTGAGGTGAGTAATGATTTTAAATGATGCACTGAGGGTTTGAAACCCCGGATTGCACAACATACTGCTATGTTGAGATGCGACATGCGTTGTATGACAAGCGCAAGGTCATTTACCATTGGGGTCAGTTGATATTTTTACCGCATAACGGATAAAGATTTATTGTTTTTCACTATGATTGGGGATTATTTCCATATTTTGGCTTTGTGCCAATTATCTAAAATACTTTTTTGAATTTACATAACTATTTTCCTCACTAATTGAAATATTATTTGAACTCAGTCCAATTGAATTATATTATTTTTCAAACTCATCTACATTTAATCTCAACTCGATATTTAATGATATTTATAATGTTGCTGAGCTGAGCACTATTTTTTTTACTGATGCCCAAGAGGCTTATGATTATTTTCTGGACTGATTGAGGCCGAGGGCCATATGTGAGGATATGTTGAGTGATGTGAGGAGGATTTTAGGCCTCGAGTGTTGTATGAGGAGGCTTTCAGGTCTCGTGTGTGATGTGAGGAGGCTTTCCGGCCTCGAGTGTTGTATGAGGAGGCTTTCAGGCCTCGTGTGTGATATGAGGAGGCTTTCAGGCCTTGAGTGTTGTATGAGGAGGCTTTTCAGGCCTCGTGCGTTATGTGTGAAGGCTTTCAGGCCTATTGATATTGTGCTTGGACTGAAAGAGCCCCTCCGGAGTCTGTACACGCCCCTAGTGAGCGCTGGGTACCCAAGTGAGTTGGGAGCGGGCCCGAGAGGCCACTGATGTTGTGTGCTGGTGAGTTGGGAGTGAGCCCGTGGGGCTGATACGGTACTGTTTAATATTGAGCCTGAGAGGCAAGCTTTTGATTATTCCTTACTTGATGAGATTGTTGTTTTCACTGTTTTAAAAAGAGAATTATCTGATACTCCACGGCTTTATTGTATAATTGATTTTACTACTTGAGATAGCGTTATATTGTGCCTTTATGAGATTTTATGCTTTCAGTCGTTATTTATTTTTCTTACTCACTGGGTCGGAGTACTATACTCCCTGCACTATGTGTGCAGATGCAGGTATTGATCACTCAGTAGCAGGATATTAGCTGATTGAAGGTATTTCTATTATAGCTGAGCAAGGTGACCGCTAGCGTTCGCGGCACCGTATCTCTTCCTTTAATTCTAAATTTCCAATATGTATATTACTGTTTTTATAGTAGTTTTCAGATTCCTTAGATGCTTGTGACTTGTGACACACTGATCGGGATATGTTGGGTTGTAACCACTGGTTATTATTGTGTTAAGCTGTATTTATTTATTTATTTATTTATTTATGTTTAAAATTTGTTAAAGAGACAGTTTGGGTTAGTTGGCTGGCCTTGTCTTCACGAGAGGCGCCATCACGATCGGGTTTGGGACATTAGGTCGTGACACCACTCAAAACTCACTCTAGCCCTCGAGGCTCCAAAGCAAACATACATATAATCTCGGAAACCCCTTACGGATTTACTTGTGTGATCAAATCGCTAAAATAACATCGTAATCAATGAATCAAGCCTCAAAATCATCGTTTTCATTTCAAAATTCTTAAACTTCTAACTTTAGATATTCAGGTTCGAAACACGTCAAACGATGTCTGATTTCGACAAAACTTCACAGAAAGCGCTTAACGCATATTTAAGATATGTACTAGGCGTCGGAACCAAAATACGGAACTAATACCTTTATTTTCTAACTCATTTTCATTTCAAATTTTCATATCATTTTCCGAAATATAATTTCTTTAAAAAATTCTTTACTCGAGCTCAGTACCTCAGATTTTGATTCCGGGAATACACCCGAGACCCATATTTTCTTGCGAATCCTCCGTACTGTCACATCATGGGTCCGGATCCGTTTACCCAAAATATTGAACAAAATTAACTTTAACAATATTAACATCAAAATTCATCAAATTTTCACATAATTCGCATATTTCAACATAAAAGCTTTCCGGCTACACGCCAGGTCTGCGCATGCAAATCGAGGCAAATTAAAAAAGGTTTTCAAAGCCTCGGAAGCATGGAAAAGAAAGGAATTCGGTGATGAACCATTTGGATCGTCACAGAAACTAGTGAGGGATTCAGGAAGAGGGAGATCAGGAGGGTATAGGGTGTAATTTTTGGGCCATTTGGAGGAGTCAGGGTATTGGTTCGAGTTTTTCGATTTTATATACAAAGAGATTGGCCAAGATTTGAAAGAAAATAGAGTTGGATATGGACTGGGGAGATGAAAACAAAGCTATGGTAAAAATTTGGGGTTATTTGGAGTTCCGCAGTCAGCGTAGGCGATTTTCGGCCGGCGACGGACAGTGGAGGAGGGGTGGCGGCGTAATAGTACGAGGAAGATGAACTTTGGTCTCTAGGGTTTGCAAATATACTGACAGTTTTATTTAAGATCAGAGAATGGAATTGGACCGTTGGATTAAAGTGGACAGATGGCCCAAATTTTACGACACGGGACGACGTCATTTTGAGGACGAGCACCGGACTGGGTAGTGGTGAGTTTGGGCATGGACAGGACAGGTTTGGGCTAAGAATAATGAATTAAAATCAACCCAATTTTGGGGTCATTAAGAAAGCCCATTTCTTTTTAATTTCTTTTCATTTTCTTTTCCACATTAAACTAAAATAAAAAAAAACCTAAATTAATTCAAAAAACAAATTAATCTACCAAATCAAATTAATTATTCCTAACTATTATCCCAAACTAATCAAATATTGGATTAAATGAAAACGAGCGAAATTCAAAACTATAATTTAAACCATGCTAGGACAAACTATTTTTGTATTTTCTCTTGTATTTTGTAAAATTCTTAATTACTAATTAATTACAAAATGTGCAGAATTAAACCCTAAATGCAATGCATATTTTTGTATTTTATATGAATTAAAATGCACGGACAAAATGCGAACAATTATCATAAAATGCCATAAAAATTCACAAAATTGCAAAATAATAAAATAAATTATTTTGTTCGCATTTTTGGGAGTGATTCATATAGGACAAAAATCACGTGCTCACAACTGAATTTCGTGGCTTTTGAGGGTGGTGCATCTCCACTTTTGCTTTCTTCAAATGCCTAACTGGACTCTTTTTATTGGTCTTTTTACCATCATCTACCTTGTTGGTTGTTCCACTGATTCTTTTTGTGGGCTCATTTTGTGGCACCTACGACGAGTCACTGACGTCCAACCTTCATCATCACCGAGTTGGTTGACTTCAGCTTTGTCGCTCTCCAGTAATTCTTCATATTTACTTTTTTTAAGACCACATAATTCATCTGGAATGAATAAGCAAAAGGTGATAGAGACTTGGTTTGAGCTTGCTTTCTTATCTTCAGTCATGATCTTCTTTTCGTGAGCCATGTCCATGACTTTATCCTTGAAGACAAAGCACTTCTCCAGAGTGTGGCTTACAAGTCGGTGATATTTGCAGTAATTTGGGTCATTTGTTTTCCCAACTTTATTTGGTTGCTTCATCTCCAGAGGCTCAATAAGATTTAACTCGAGGAGTTCTTCAAAAATGGGTGGCACATCAGAATCCAAGAATGAGTAGTACTCTTTCTCCTGCATTTCTTTTAGATCAACTTTCCACTTAGCTTGTCTTGAAAAAAGTGGATTTCATACTCTGCTTCTTGCTCACCTTCGTTTTAAACTTCATCGGTGACGTGTTGACATTCATAGCTTCTTTGTTTTCAGACTTGGGTACAAACTTGCCCCACATTCTGACTTCTTGCTTGTCATTCACTTTGCGAGGTTCATAGAGGGCCACCCTTTCATTTCCAGCGGATGCCATTCTCAATTCCATGTCATGGGCACGAGTTGCAAGTTCTTCAAATGTGCCAGGCTTGATACCCTGCAAGATGTAGCGCAATCCCTAATGCATTTGTTGGATGCACATCTCTATGCATGAAGCTTCACTAAGCATGTCTTTGCAGTTGAGGCTTGCATTCCTCTAACGATTGACATAGTCGATAACTGGTTGCCCCTTTCATTGACGAGTATTCATAAGCTCTATCATACTCACATCGCGTCTTGTGCTATAAAAGCGATTGAGGAATTCTTGCTCTAGTTTATCCCACTGTAAACAGATCTAGCCTCGAGGTCCGTGTAACAATCAAAAGTATTTCCTTTTAATGAGCGGGCAAACTGCTTGACAAGGTAATGTCAATAAGTCCCAACATTATTGCATGTCTCTACAAAGTGCGCCACATGTTGCTTTGGGTTACCTTCACCATCAAACTGTTGAAACTTTGGAGGTTTATAGCAGTAGGCATCTTCAACATATCGACCCTTGCAGTGTACGACTTTGCATATGTAAGTGAGGATTTGGAAGCAACTTCATATTTGTACTTAATGGTTCCTTCAATAAACTCCTTCAATTGACCGATTGGAATCACCTTTTCAGATGAAACAAGAATAGACTTAGTGGATGTTGCTTGTATCGGGGGAGAGTCACTCTCTAGAACCTTTGGGAGCTTGCCTGGTGCATGGTTGTATTCTTCTTCCATCAAGATTCCCACGCTATCTATTAGCTTGTCAATTCTATCCTCTTCATTTTGTATGCATTTGGTCAAGCCGGTGATTACTTCCGTCAAGTTTGCCAACTGCTCCTCCATAGATGAAGTGTTTTTCACCATGGCTTGCATGATTGTCATGGATGACGGGGAATAGCATGGATTTTCACACAGATTAATCCTTGATTGGCTCACGCTATATGGTGTAAGGGAGGATCTATCTCTTGAAGCATCATCATCTTTCTTCATAAAAGAGTACTTGGAGCCGGAGAGGTCAAGTAGAGCAAGAGTTTTCTTGATCTTTTCAGCAACATCGCTTCCTCCTTCAAATGCGTTTGTGGAATATCTTGCTCCTTTTAAGGATGAAGATCCGAAAATATGGGTTGATGGAGACGGCAATTGGGGTGCTTGTTGTCCTAAAGAGCTTCCTCTGCTCTTCGTAACTGGTCTGAAGCTTCCAAAGGTAACATCGAGGATGCTTTCTGCATCAGCATAGAACCTGGAGTTAGCAGTCTTGGTGGAAGTTTAACCTGAGTTGATTTTCTTTGAAGCCATTTTAATGTTCTTGGAGTTTGGTGATTTAAAAGTTGAGATGAGAGGTACAAATTTCCCACTGGGTGTCCCAAAATTTATAGACAATAAATTGCGTCAAAAAAATAAAATCAAGCCAAAAAATATCACAACAATCGTAATATTTTATTTCGAATATTTGATTTTTACAATCTCGGCCCTGAGAACTTCTAAAGGGCAGGGAGAGACTTCAGAAAGGGAAAGCACAGGCACATCGTCATCCATCAACCTATAAAAAGAAAGAGCACGTCTGGCGCTTGTTTTGACCGCGGGAAGGTGAACTTTGCAAAAGTGCTTATTTGGTTGGGAAGAATAGGACCTCTGAATCCAAGCCTGCCCTACCCGAAAAAAAGTATCAGCTATTGATGTAGCCTCTTGTCGATACTACTAGTCCTCTCGCTACCTACTAGAAAAAGAGATGACGTCCCTCAAAGCCCCATTAACGCAAAAGAAGTCGATTCCTACGTTTTTAAATTACCATAAGCGAATTCTCTGATTCTTTTTTCCAATATTAAATAAATTCAAGATCCTTTGAGCTTGGTCTTGAATCTATGTTTGTTGCCACGAACGATGACCTTATTCTTGAGCTTGAGCTTGATTGCTTGGACTTGAACTTGATTTGTTCTTCGTTCTTGAGCTTGAACTTGATTTGTTCTTCGTTCTTGAGCTTGAACTTGATTTCTTGAAATTGAATTTGAAGCTTGGAACTTCTGCAGGAATTTGTAGCGTTTGATCCACGAGCTATTTGCTGCTTCTTGTTATAACTTCTGGTGTCTTTTCTGAGTTATGAAGACCCCTATTTATAGTTGTGGAAGGGAATAGTTGTGATAAGAACAAACTCTTTCCGACCAATCAAATTGAAGTGTGACATGGCCACATTTTTTTTGCCAGAACATGTCACTTGCACACGTGGTGCGATTTCATTGGCCTTTTAATGTGACTTGACATGCTTTGTCATTTTGACACGTGGCATGGTCCTATTGGCTTTTCCGCTTGACTTGGCGCCCACGTGTCATTTGACACGTGGCACCAAACTGGACCTCTAGGAAGATGACATCGTGGGCTTGATGAAGTGGGCTCATCTATCCAAATTAAATGGGCTAGCACAATGAATTAAGACTTATTTATTTAATCTATATGTATTGGATTTATATAATTATTTCAATTATATTAGCACATAATATTTATTTGGACCAATATATCTTAAATTTAAAATATAGTCCAAATTATTTAATAAATTTAATTATAATAAAATTTACATGACTACAAGTACATTTGTTTAAATTATTTAAGAACAAAAAAAGTGTTCAAAATATACTTGTCTTGCGTGACACTATTTATATGAATAGCCTATTTTTTATTAGACCCGTTTGTATAAAATTTTGGTTTGCCGCGACTAGAAAAGATGGAAAAAGAAAAGAAAGATTTTATTGTATTCTTGAATATCTCAGTTCTATACTCATTCCGTCCTACAAGTAATAATGCCAGTACTATTTGAGAGCAAATAATATCTTAGTTGATTATTTTTATCAATAAAATTTACTAAATTCTTAACGGTAGGATTCAGTGTAACTTTATCTAAATTTCTTAATATGTAAAATTTGCTTTAAATGTTTAAGAAATTGATCTCCTAATTTATATACAAACAAACAAACAAGAACAATCCAGTATGATTCAAAAAGTGGGGTATGGAGAGGGTAGTATGTACGCAGCCTTACCCCTATTTTGGAAGGGCAGAGAGATTGTTTCCGATAGACCCTCGGCTAAAGAAGGTGAGAGAAGTCCTAGTAGCAAGTAGCAAAACAATAATTAGAAAACTAAATCAGAGATAACAACAGATAATATGAAAGGGCTACTGCTAAGAAGTAGCAGAAAGATAGTAACATATTTAGAAAACTAATACCAAGGCAACAAACTACACAATTACCAATGGCAAGTAATAATGAAACGAGACATGTGATATAGAAAAGGCATAATACCTTAAATCACCCCTAAACTTGGCTCAGATTATTAGTATCCTCCCTGTACTATGCCCGATCTTAATAACTCCCCTCGACTTGGCCTTTTGAGATTCATTACCCTCATATACGCTGATTTGGCATAAAGTGTGGGTGCACTCGCCTCTCACGTGGATTTTTCTGTTTATGTGGTATTTTTTAAAATAAAATATTTTTTTACCTTTTTAAGAATATTACTTTTTTAGATAATTTTTTCGAATAAATTTTTTAATAAAACTTGGATATAACTATATTATTTAGGCTAATTATTTTTATTTTGCAAAGCTGATAAAGTTTTAGTTAATCCTTTTTTGAATTTAAGATGAAAATAAAGATTTATACGATTGAAATAAATAGTCATTGCATCAAAAGAATAAAAAAGAGCGTACAATTGTACTTGTAATTTCTTGCAACTGTATACCCTTTTTATTTCTTCTTTTGATGCAATAACTAGTATACGTACCGCGCGATGCGCAGATCGATTCAAAGAAAAAAAGAGCGAAGAGAAATAATAAAACATATGCATTTTGGAAATTAATTTTAGCGATTGCGACCAAAACAATTAAATTAAAAGATTAATATTTATTATTGCCAAGAGCCACTGACCTATCCCAAGTGACTCTTTAAAAGAAGGCCTAAGCATGAAATATTTGATTTTTGTTTTGATCGATAAAATATTTATTCCTCATTATGAGTTATAAGTAATAATAATAATAATAATAATAATAATAATAATAATAATCATAAATTTAATTTCTTGGTAAGGAGAAAAATCAACTAACTCATTTAGCTTTGCTAATTTATCGAGCGGCTTGCCACTAACTTTTAATAAGCTACCTGACAAAAAAAAACAGTCACCAAAAAAATACTCCTACTAATCCATAAGGAGTTAAAGTATGCCTTTACATTAGTTGATCAATAAATCGACCAACTTACTTGAATTACCATGAATATAGTTTTGAAGAACTTCAATTATCAGGAAGTTAAATTGGATATGAGTACTTCATTACACTCTGCTATATTGAAGGATATAGATTGTTCTGAATCTTGTAACCAAAAAAGCTGCTAGTAGCATATGGAGGCTATCCAATATCAAATAATAGATGTAATTTACCGGAGAAGACGAATCTCTAGTAAATTATCCAACATTTACAATTGTCTTTCTGATCCTTAACTTCATCAAGGATATCGACTGACGCTGAAATAATAGTACTTGATTGGAAGAAATACTCTGCAATTTGTAGAAAGCAAAAAAAATGTGATTAAAGGGAAAATGCTATAAGACTACATTTGCAATTCAGTCTAGAATATAAGATTTACATCACCATCACCTATTTGGAATACTAAAAACATGAAGCAAATGATGCAACTTTGCCTTAAAAAGGTTATTAGGAGAATTTTGTCTAATGACTACTATATATAAATATTTTTGTACTGCTTCTGCATATCACAAGAAAAAAGAAATAAAATAAAAAGGAAAAAACAACTCTCTTTTGTACTGTTTCACAAATCTAGAGTAAATAACAACAGGTTTCTCAATTAAGCATAATGATGATAAGTATTTCTATCAAACATATTTTGTAAAACGATCTAAAAATATTAGTGCACTAAATTTAAGCAACATTCAACTGGTTATTCCACAAATCAAAAAGGACCTGAGAAATAGTCATAGGTTTCATGAATTGCTAGCAATCATATTACAGTCATATTGATAAATATGCTAACGAACTGAGCCCAAACAGGAATGAATATAAATGTAAAAGAGCATAGACTTTCGGATGGAAAGAATGAGCAGCATTCTAGACATATGTCTCATAACAAAAATGGAGATATATATTTGAAACTTTACGCTGAAGGAGCAGTCACACGCCGAAAAGATGAGAAGAGTGCTCACCTTAGGCAAGGATGGAACTCAAAAGAAAGACTGAAATAACCGAAGAGCGGCTCGAACTATTACTAAGTTAGAAATCTCTGAAAGATACTCGTATTCAACACGCTGGTCGCTGCGAAAAAAATGAGGAAAACTGAAAAGCAAAAAGTGGAATGAAAAGTTTAAGTGAAAAATCAAATGGAACCCAATCAAAGTACTTAAAAGACTTTCCAACTGGGAATCAGAATTTAAAGTAATAAATTGTCGACCAACCACCTAACCTAATTGATAGATTAATTAAAAAATAAAGTACATGTGACTAAGCTACAACATGATATATCAAAGTAAAGTAAATCTGGAAGAATGTTTACCTCATTGAACTTTATCTTTCTCTGTAGTATGAGCAACTATATACTGAGTATGTACACTGAACTTGTCATTGTTTTTACTCATTTGATATTTACTCATTCAAAACTTCTATCCTCTAAGTTCTGTAAAACTTCTTTATACACTACATTTGTAGCTTCATTTTTTACTTTTCCATCTTCATCATAACATAAGATCTTCAACCCTTTTCTACTTGTTACTCTTGAAAGTGCAACATATATTTGTCCATGACTAAACACAGACTTCTTCAAAAATAATCCCACATTATATAATAACTGACCTTGGCTTTTATTGATGGTCATGGAAAAAGATACAATGACTGGAAATTGCCTTCTTTGAAACTTAAAAGGAATTCTTGCATCAGATGGAGTAAGTGTCATTCTTGGTATAAAAATTTTATCTCCAGCCATGTTTCCTGATAATACTTTGGCTTCAATTACCCGATTTCCAAGTCTTGTAATGATCAATCTTGTACCGTTGCACAATCCTGACGATTGATCTATATTTCTTAACAACATCACTGGAATACCTACCTTTAAAGTGATAGAGTGATTTGGAATACCTGAACATTTAATACTATTTAGGAATTCAAGTGTATATACATGTTCCAAAGATGTAAATGCATGATCATACTTGCAAATTGTATATGAACTTAAATATGACTTATCCTGGGTATTGGTGAGAGAAACTATGTAATCATTCACCGATTCGACCATCTGAAGAGTTGGCGCAAGAATTGCTCTTTCTTGGAGGTATTTTATATCAGTGAAATATCTCAAGAAATCGGAATATGTACTTTGTACAATTCCAGATATTGGATCATCACAATGATGTATGAGAAGATCATAGGGTATTTCTACTTTCTCAATACCATCAATGGAAAATCCAATATTTCCATCACCAATTGCAAAAATCCAATCAGAAAACTCGTTTGAATCATCCAAATCAGCACCAGATATATCTCCTTGCAATCTCATATTTGTTGTTAGCTTTAAAACCTGACAGTGGGACCACAAATATGAAGAATTTAGAGTTGCTTTAACAATATCTTGCCTTGCACCTTTTGTAATTACAGGCAAGATTTGTCTAAAGTCACCTCCAAGAACAATTATTTTACCTCCAAATGGCCGATCTAAATTTGACGGATCTTTAAATCTTAGAATATCTCTAAGAGTTCGATCAAGAGCTTCAAATAGTATTTATGCATCATTGGTGCCTAATCTCACATGATCAATTTTGCCTTCACAATCAACTTTGCCAAAGGAGTACCTTGTTTTATATTGCATGTTGAATCTTCAGTTGGATTTAGAGGGATTGCGAATCTTGATTGCGCAGTTTGACCTCCTGGTAACAAAAGAGAAGCAATACCACTTGAAACAACATTTATCACTATATCGCCTTTATATCGTATGCCTGAAGACAATGTTTTCTAGATAAAAGTTTTGCCAGTTCCTCCATGACCATATAAAAAGAATAACCCTCCTTTATCCCTATTCACTGCAGATATGATTTTATCATAAACAGACTTCTGCGTGAATGTTAGTTTCATTAATAATTGTTGATGTTCCTGTGTCAGAGAACGCTTTTTAAAGCGCAATTCTTCATTAATTAGTCTGTTCGCACCATCAAATTCTTCCTCATTGTAATATGGTGTAGGAAAATCGTTAAAGCTTTTTTCACAACCTTTTAAAATCCTGTCCAGCTTTTTCAAGTAACGATTTTTCAATTCATCATCGGTTAGTTCAACCTCTGCATGGCATAAAAATGTTAGAGTTCAAAATAAAATATATACTCATACTTTAAACTCAACCATGTAGTTTCATGTATAATAATTTATTTGTATGAGTATATATATCAATGGTTTTTATATGTTATAGAATAACATATGGATCTGGAGTACTATATTTTTTTTTCTTTTAACTACATGCATAAAAATAAGTCAAAAGAGAAAGTTACAATTTGTGATGTCATTTAGAACATATACGAACAAACTGTAGCGAGAAAAGATTAATATTATAAATTGATCAAATTGACTTTATCAATAAATAAAAGTAGAGAGTTGTCTTCATCTATCAGACTACCAATTACAAAAAGTGGAATATTACAGAAGTTATCATGTATCAATATTTATTCTTCACTAGTTTAAGTGTACGCGCTTTGCGCGTGATTAAAACACGTACCTCATTTAACAACAAATACTACAGAAAAAATTTGGACTTAATTAGAAACTTCGTCATTAATTCATTGCTAAATTACTCGCCGTTATATTTTTATACCAATTGTGTATGTGCTTTGCATGCGCATGGCATCGTTAATAAGTAAAAAATGGAGTGTACAAGAAGAATAAAATGTTATAAAGTATTATTTGATAAACTTTATCATTGGTGACTTTATGGTAAAAACTCCTATTATTAATTATTCGTATGATATTGTTTTCTATCTCTTTAACTAAAGTCTTTGAATCATGACAAATATTTATTTAGACTTATATTTTTAGCATTACCAAAATAGCATATATATTTTTGTATAAGATTATACTAATTTAATGTCTAAGAAAATAACAAATGATCTTTTTGTCACTGTGGAATCTTTTAGTGAATCAAAAAGGTTCAATCAACATTTCTAAGGACCTTATCAGTTTTACTTTTTGTATTATTTATTTGTGCATTGAATTTATAATATATATTATGTAAAAAATATAAAATAATTTATTAGATTGGTTTTATTTCTTAAACTTTGTAACTGAACTGTATTAAACTTTATCAGCGGCGACTTTATTGTAAAAACTCCTCTTATAAGTTATCTGTATAATATTTTTCGTATCTTCTTAATTAAATATACTTTTGAATCGTGACACTAAATAACATATTTATTTAGACTTTCTATTTTCAGCATATATTAACCAAAATAGCCTACATATATTTTGTATAAGATTATACTTATTTAATATTTTAGAAAATAGCAAATGACTTTTTCATGACTTTGAAATTTTTAGTGAATAATAAAAAGTTTAATCAATATTTCTAAGGACCTTATCATTTTAATTTTGATATTATTTATTTGTGCATTGAATTTATAATATGCATCCTGCAAAAAAAAAAATATATTTCTAAAACTTTTGTAAACGAATTTTACGTAAGTCTTTTCTAAACATAATTTGCTAATTTATTTTCTTGTAATTACAGTTAGTGAAGGACTCCTTCCTATTATTATGAGACAAAAAATGATTCTTTATAGTTGCTAGAATAAGTTAATTCTAACCCATCTTTTTAGGAGATTCACATGTGCAATTTAATTCCATCTGAAAAAACAAAAAAGCAATCCAAAGTTTCGAACAACTCTTGTAAATAAACAAATAAAATTCTCTCCTTTAATTTAATATATTTCAGAGTATTAATGATGCATTGTTACCATGGGAGAGAAAATTTCTTTCTAAATGGAAGTGTTTCTTTTATAAGGTAAAAATAAAAAATATTTTGAGAAAAATAGTAAATAACAATTTTGTCTATAAGAGAATAAATTATTGGAGACGCCAAACTAAATATTTCAAGACCCTTTCTTTAAATTAAATATAACAGTTCTAAGTTGCAAATTAGCATATATTACGTTAAATTTTTAATTGTTTAGAGTTTAGCTATTTATGTTTCACAACCTATAATTTTCTTTGCAGTTTTAATGTAGTTGCTATCTAAAAAATATGCAGAGGATCACACGTGTACAAACATACATATGTTACAAATATCGAAAGAAGCATCGACTTTAGATAATCTTAACATGTCGAATAACCCATGGAAATCGCCAAGTATTAGTTTAACGAACTTCATAATTACTGTGTATGAAATTATATTCTATATAAGAAGAAAAAATTGTATTTAGGAAAAAGAATAATTTTACTTTGTAGAAGCGCTAGGAGAAGCAAATTTCACTATTATTATTATTATTATTATTATAAAAGAAACCACATCATAATTATGCAAGAAAATCTCAGCACTTTGAAATGAACATAAAAGCATACCTGGTCGGTTGGTACTATAGATTGCAATAAAACCATGAAAAGCATTAGGCAAGAATTTTAGCGAAGAGTTTATGCGGAGTTCTATATTAAAAGTCAAAATTATTATTAGATATTAATTCATAAAAATATACTATAAAGAATAAAGCAAAAATAGAAAAGCAAAAAACTGTATTTAGGAAAAAGAATAATTTTACTTTGTAGAAGGGCTAGAAGAAGCAAATTTCACTATTATTAATATTATTATAATAATAATAAAAGAAACCACATCATAATTATGCAAAAAAATCTCAACACTTTAAAATGAACATAAAAGCATACTTGATCAGTTGGTACTATAGATTGCAGTAAAACCATGGAAAGCATAAGCAAGAATTTTAGCATAGAGTTTATGCGGAGTTCTAATTGAAAGTCAATATTATTGTTAGATATTAATTCATAAATATACTACAAATAATAAAACAAAAATAAAAAAGCTAAACCTAAATCAAATCAAAACAAACTATGAAACAAATTGGACAACTATACGGTTTCAATTCTCCAAATTTATTTGGAGATATGCTTATATAGTGACTTCTTCAAGTCTCCATATTTGGAAAGAAATCAAAGGGAGTAAGAACTTTCTTTTAATAAATTTGTGCATAATTATTAGGTGAAATATTATAAAAATAATTAGCCAATAATTTGAGAAAAATAGTAAATGACAATTTTGTCTATTGTGGTATCTTTTAATGAAGGGTAAAAAGTTCAATCAACATTTCGCTAAAGACCTTCGTGCTTTTAATATAGTATAGATTTAATCCATATAGCAGTAAAAATTTATTTTACTATGAAAATTTTATCTTTTAATACATGAGTTACTCAATAATGTTCTTTCTTCACGGAGAATATCTTCTGACAATAACTGCCACAATGATTGTCAAACAATTTACGGCCGTGACATTGAATTTGATAACAACAACATGACAAATAGCTGTCTTAGATAAGATGGCATTCCCCAAGTACTTACTTCCTTTATAGCATCGACATACCTCTTTGTCGTCATCCAACAACCCAAGTGCATAACATGCATCTCTAAAAGTAAGATAGTTCTGATTGTTGATTCTTCTAAGTTCTTCATACGAAGTTGGACTTTTGATTACATTTAAGAATAATCTGAGATAATATATCTCTCCACTTCCTGGAGTAAAAAAGAAAATTCTCCCAATAGAAAAAGCTGATTTTATCCTCTTTTCCCATTTTTTAAATTTTTGGTTCCACCAAAATTTAAGAGGAAATTCTGCGTAAATCAAATCTCTTGCTTCTAAATAAAATTTGTGTGCCTCAAACTATCCTAAAAACATAAATTCCTTTACAGTTCGTGTATTGGCAACATTATCAATTGGATCATTATCAGAGAAAATGACACTTTATTCATTTAGAAGATGAAATGAAAATCTTTCCACTGACGGTTCTCTATGATTAATTGGGAATTTAAATATTCTCCAAGCAGCTTCACATGGGGATATGTAGCGACAATCATAATAAATGTTGATTTCATCAATGCTTGATGAAGCATTGTCATGAATACTTTGAGAAAAAGCAGCAGTTGCACGATCATGACCTTTATTAACGTATTTACATAAGTATTTAATGGATCTGGTATGATTGCACCATTCCACATTGATATGAGCGCCATATTTTAATAATAAGTAGCGATTGTGTGGCACAACATACCTGTTATCCGAATGAATACCATTTTTCATAATTGTTCTACCATTATCCCTTCTTCTGTAAACAGGATACCCTTTTTCATCAACCGTTGTTGCGTCAACAAACTTTTTAGGAAAGTATTTTGTACATCTACCGTTCCGCATGCAAGGAGAAGATTTCGTAGCAGAACCACATGGACCGTGTATCATTAAATTTTTTATGGCACTATAATAATTAGAATCACCCACCTCTTCTGGTATTTCTGCCAAAATTATTCAATCAATATCTGATGCAGATGGGAATTTATTATGCTCATGAAGAAAAATTAAGATATGAGCATGAGGCAAGTTTTTGGAACTCGATGGTGTAAATCACTGCATTGGAAATTGTGCAAGTTTATTAGAAAAAATAATTGTCTGAATCATAGAAAAAACACATATAAAATCACCATCTTTATTTAAATTAAACTCTAAATGGTATATGCCTGCTTTTATTTGTCCAAATACTTGATTATCTCTCAAATCCTTTATTAAGTGGTCCAATTTAATTTTGAACATCCTACTTAAAATGTCTGGACGATCTTCAGGATTCAAGCCCCTGTTCTCCGCAAATCTAGTAATCTCTGGCCACTTAGGATTGCAAATAAATGTGATAAAAAGATTAGGGTACCCAACCCATTTGCATATTGCCATAGCATCTTGATAATTCTGAACCATATATCGTGCACCCCCTGTAAAGCTTGAAGGCAGAATTATCCTTTTACCTTGGGATGAATGATCGATGTCACCATGAAATATATCATCTTCTAGGACTTTATAAGAATCAAAACTTAATTGTTTTTGATGACCTTATAAAATATAAACTTCAACCGAGAAGATTATATCATTGTATAACCATCAACTAAAAATTGCTGAAATAATCTTCCTGAAGACACAATGGTGGGAACTTCATCTTTTCTCTCCTGAATTCTACAAGCGAAAAATTCTCGCATGCTTACACATTGCCTTCCTCTCGATGATTGATCACCTTGACTTAAAGGAATGTCCTCTATGTACCCATCTTTACCATAAGGAAAAAGTAAAGGATATTGTAGACCTAAATATGCAACATTTAGTTCATTTATCCTTTGTAGTTGTCCAGATTGTGTTTCTATAATGATATCACAATCACTTCCAGAAACTTCAAAATAACCAACCACTAAAGCAACTACTTCTGGCATGTTGGTAAGTTGTATCTTCTACCATCAGTACCTCTCTTCCCTATTAATCTGAGCTTAACATTGGAGTCTATATTCACTACCAATCTCTGACCATCCTAAATGTCTTTGCCAAAACATTATTGTCATCAAGCATTTATTTCATATCAGAAACAATTTCAGCATGAAGTTTATTAATATATTGGCCACGACTGAAAAAAATATATGAAATGAATAAAGGTTTTTAAATTAATTGCTATTTTAATATTATTATATAATAAAGGTATAAGGCTAACCTGATAGCAGTGATTCTATTTGTAACTTCATTCTCTATATCATATATATATATAACTATGCAAATTTTGGAGTAGATCCTTCAGGAGGTAGTAAGCTCCCAATTTGATGATAGTTTTGACCACATAATCTGAACGTTCTTGGCTCTTTTTTCTAGTTGATAGAGATATCAATCTTACCCCCCATTGACGTAAATGAGAAGATAGAGTTATATCTCCTAATATTTTTCTCGAAAATGGCTACTTTTAGGACCTATATTAAAACCATTCCAAAATGCTAAATGTGAATATAAGTAGATTTGAACATGTTGATATTAAAAGTTATAATTTCTCTAACCTGATCCAAATAAGAGTTGTTCCAAAACTTCAGGAGTCTTCTTAGATCTGGAAGCTTTATTTTTCCACGATCACAACATATTGTGAAAATAGGTTTTTTTTTGAGTTATAATGCTTGCGGATTCTTTCCTCATACCAAAAAAGCGGCCTGCACTTTTTGCATTCATATGTAGCATCTCCTATGTCCTAGTAATCTGTACTTGCAATAGTATATAAAGTCAAAGACAAACGATTATTGATTTGTTTTATCGAACTACGTTGTATGAATAAAGAGTTTCTCATAAGTACCTTCAGTGTAAATTACGCCACATTCAACATCCACATCTAAGAAAAGTAGAAGTTAAATCAATTATAAGGATGGTACGTAGATATATACATCTATATATGTCAATATAGATTGTTCTTTAATAACAACAAAAAAGTGCAAAGGTATGGTTATCATACCTGGATATTCTTCATCATCTTCATATCTTATATTATTTTGCAACTGCCCTGTTATGTGTAAAATTTATGAGTGTATATTGATCTAAGATAATTATTACTGCTACTTCTGCTCCACTAATCATCTATAGGCTCTCGTAGAGAAGCTTTCCCCTAATTGCACAATTTACTTAAAGTAACTTTAGATTCATATAGCCACATGTAGTATAATGTTATTATTTAAAGGTAAATAAATATCTCATAGAAACATACCTTGTATGACAATGTTGTTTATATCAGCCTCGATTTCTAGTAATAGAGTTACAATAATTAATTTTCATTAATGTTAATATTGTAGTTTATTTTTAACTAATAACAATGAGAATTTCAAGTGCCTACCTTCTATTATTGGAGTTTCATTTAAATCTGACAGAGAATTATTTATTTGCATATCTACAAAGTAATCAGATTGTTAGTACTAATTGACAGGTTAATATGACAATCAAACCTTTAATACCTTCTTCGGTTTGAGTGTCGTTTAAATCGGGCAATATATTATCATCGTACAAACCTATGATGAGAATGTATAATAGTAATACAGATAGAACAAAATAAGTAAACAAAAAATGTATATAATGAAAGTCTAAAATAAGAACACCATTGAAGAACTAACCTTGCAATATAGGAGTTGTGTATAAATCAGGGAGAAGATAATTTATTTGCATGTCTGCACAATGAGTTTTATATGCATCATTAGTTGTATGTCTATTAATCAACTTAGACATAAATTATGGTACATTAAGTTGTAACAACACCACTATATATATATTAAATAGATGGTATTGTTAATTAACTTAACCAAACTAATAAACAACAAACTATGGTAAAGTAAATTCTAATAACACAATTATATATATAATAAATAAATGATAGTATCACTCACCATTTGTTATATCAAATAAAGGAGAAAGTCTTTCTTCACTTTCGACCGAATAGTTTATGCTTTTGAAAGGTTCAACTTTATCTGTAGAAAAGATTTGTATTATATTTAAAGTCAAACTTTAGAAGTAACAATACATATAAAGGAAAATTACTTCGCAAAATCAATGGACTAATTATAATACGGTTCTATTTGTCCCAAAAAGCTAAAACATGGTAGAGTGCACTTCATTTCCCTTGTTTCTGTATTAAGCACAAGAAAATAAAGGTAAAAATTTGGTTAATACTCTCTCAATTTTGGAATTTTCAATTGAAAGTATGAAGTTAAATCAAAGTGAATAACAAAGCAAAATATTTCATTAATAAAATAAAATATAGTAAAAATAGCAACTGTAGTGACACGGAGAAAAATAATTATTTTTAAATATAGTGAAAATAGCAACTGTTGGGCCCGTGTTATGAATTCTGAATACTTTTTGAGAATAAATTGAATTATCACAACATAATAAAAGATATTATGTATCAACTTCAGTTTTGAGTGCAACTTGAGAGTTTATAAACTAAATATATCTTCTAGAGTTGGCGAAAGACTGTTTCATTTCAACGCAACTTCCTAACATTCAATGAGAACTTAGGATGAAAAGAATAAAGCTTTTTCCGCTTGTGACATAATGGGGACATGCAAAATATAAACTCTGCCAATATCAACTTCAAACACTAAAGCTTAAAATGTCGAAAACAAAGTTGAAGAGAAAAATGATTCCAATAAAACATCACTTACACCCTGTCACGACCCCAAATCCGGTCATGATGGCGCCCTGCCACGAGGCTAGGCAAGCCAGACAACCACCTTCTAAAAACAACAAACCAACCCCAAACATGAAGTAATTAAGGAGACAGGGCAACTTTTAACAATAAGCTCCAAATCACTTAAAACGGTAAATGTACGAATAGAAAACCACAACTGTACAAGTATTCCCAAGACTTGGGGTCACGACTATAGAGCCTCTAACAAAACCAAGTACGAGTCTAAAATATGAAATACATGTGTCTGAATAACAAGAAATAACTGATATGATAAGAACAGAGCAATCGGTCCTGCGGATGCTGGCAGCTACCTCAATGCTCTGGCAACTAGATAATCAGCAGCAGCAACGCTAAACCTTGGAAGCGCCTGGATCTGCACACAAGGTGCATGGAGTATGGGGTGAGTCTACCAACTCAGCGAGTAATAAGCATGTAAAAAACCCGAAGATAAGAAATTATGAAATAACACAGATTAAAGCTATATAGCAATTCTATACAATACAAGTCTCAGAGATATACAGAATAAGCCACAATTAATAAATGCATGAGGTGCAATGCAATGCATGAACACTGCGAAATGTGCAGCCCGATCCATATGTGTACCCGCGCTTACTGTGGGGGTTCAGACTCCGGAGGGGCTCCTACAACCCAAGCGCCATATCATACAGTGTCAATAGATACCACTGTTTTCATCACAACACACAGTGTCCTTTGTTACCACCGTTTCATTACAATACGCGGTGTCCTTAGTTACCACCGTTCCAATACAATAGTATACGGTGTCCTTAGTTACCACCGTTCCAATACAATAATATACGGTGTCCTTAGTTACCATCGTTTCCATTTAAAATAATATAGAGTCCCAAAATAGCGAGATAATACTCGTCAGCCTGAAATATCATCTAAAAGTCATTTGATTTTTCAAAACGTATAAATATGGCTGAGTTTGCAAAAGAAATAGTATTTGAACCTGGACTGATTTCAAATAATATGCAAATCATGAAAATTCTGAGATAACGTTCCCTGAAGGATCCTGCAAGTCGGCACAAGGCCTCAAACATGGCATCAAGCCCTGATAACATCAATATAGTATGCGAAGCAATCGCCAACATAGTACCATGTGTCCCTCATATTGGACCGAGTCACAATTTCAAACATATACGACCCCGCACTAGCCATGGAGTGCGTGTCTAGCCTCATAATAACGTCACAATGTGATATACCAGGGTTTCAAACCCTCGGGTCATCATCTACACCCATTACTCACCTTAAGCCGCCCGCAAACTAGCCCGAAATGCCTTTCCCTCGAGAATCTACCTCCGCGGACGCCAAATCTGATCAAAACCAATAGGAATACGCCACACTAGGCTAATGGAGCATAACCCAATCTAAATAACTCAAAATACACCCAAACATACGAAGTTGGCGAAACCAGAGACTCGGGCCCACTTCTCGAAAAATCACAAAATTCACATTTTCAGAATCCTCGTCACGCCACGAGTCTATACATATCAAATTTAAAAGAATCATAGTCCATTTGACCCTTCAAATCAACACTTTAAGGTTCACTTGGGTTTCAAGCCCTAACCATCATATTTGACATTAGAGACCTTGATTTCTAAGTGTTTAATCCATGATTTTGCACCATAATCACATATTCGAGGTCTAAGAGATCATACCTGAAGAATCCCCTCGAAAATCTCTCCAAAACCTCTCTCAATCGCCTCAGCCCGTAGTTCTATTGTTATTCTCCTTTTCAAAATATTAAACCCTCTGTTATCATTAAAACTGGACGATTTCTGCGGTTTTTTTCCGCATCAGCCAGTCCTCGCTACCGCGTCCAGTCGACCGCTTCCGCGGTCTGACCATTTCCTCAGCGGCCGCTTCTGCGGTCGATCTTCCGCTTCCGTGACTACCGCAAACGCGGTCCCTTTGGCCGCTTCTGTGGTCTCTGACTTCCTTTTGGCCGCTTCTGCGGACACCGCTCAAGCGGTCCCAAGCCCGCTTCCGCGAAAATACCAGAAGCAACAGGCATGCTTTCATGCCAAACTTCCAAAATTCCTCGCCAATCATCCGGAATCACTCCGAGGCCCCCCGGACCTAAACCAAAAGCACAAACACAACCTATTACCTTATTCAAACTTGCTCGGGACATAACAACACGAACGTAAACACCAAGATCACCAAAATCATCAAATTCAAGCCTAAGATAAACTAGAACTTCCAAAAATCACATTCGATGCCGAAACCAACCAAACGAAGTCTGAATGCCCTGAATATTTGCACACATCTCCAAATTCACCTAAAAAAGCTACTCCAACTCTTGGAATTCCATTCCGACCCTCGGATCAAATTTTCACCTATCAACCGGATTTCTCCGAAATTCTAACTTCGCCAAAATAGGCTAACTTTCACTTCGGACCTCCGAATTCACTTCCGATTTCACTCCTAAGTCACAAATCATCCCCCGAAACTAGTCGAACCATCGGAAATCCGTTCCGAGTCCTCTGACTCATAAGTCAACGTCCGGATTGACTTTTCCAACTTATGCTTTCCTTAAAGAGACTATTTGTCTCATTTATATCAAATTTCAATCCAAACCACTTCAAACTTAACAGACACATACAACAACGCACGAGGAAACATATAACGAGGATAACGGGGCTGAAATACTAGAGACGATGGGTCGGGTCATCACATCCTCCGCAACTTAAACAAACGCTCGTCCTCGATCATATCCAGAGCTGTGCTAGAAGCAACCCAATAACCAAATGACACTGCCAGGCATATGACAGGGTGATCCCACGTCACCCTAACTCACACAGGTACCGAAAATACAACACAATTGAAATTTCACAATCCATCTGGCCCATCAACCGTGGAACCACACTGCATTACCCGAATCATACACAAGATCAGAACCTCACATCTATACTCAGAATCAATCCGAACCCGCTGTAATAACCCACACCTGCAGCCTCAGGTGAATTCATACCATATATACCACATTCCAACACTCGGAACAATAGTCTCTATTTACAGCAATTACCCACAGGAAACCTCTTATCCAGCTAAAGCCTTATTCCAACACTTGCGCATATAGCCAACAATAACTAAAACGCAACAAACATAGCAGTCCTTCAAATCAATCATTCATGAAGTCACTTCGAAGTTGACCACTACCACAACAGATTTTCGAGCCAAACCTCGATATTATCCTTCTAACCCGCTGAAATCAAATGTGCTCATGCTCATTAATAACCAAATGATCACCTCGGGTCTAACACACCACTTCTGGTGATCTGATAACTCAATACAGACCTAAGCCACAATTGCATAATACACGCACCAATAAGAATCAGTCTAAACATTCCCCAAATCAGGGCCAATGACTCAACCGGAATAGTTATGCCTCAAGCTCATCAATACCTTTACGAAACCAAGTTGAGACCATGTCTCACATCATAGGGATAGAGTACCTGAGTCCTCCTCGAGAGATCTTAATTCCACGTGGCCTCCCCACAACGCGCGATCCTAACTCAACTCTATTACACATGAATCACCTCAAGCTACCATGCTCAAAGTAGACAACCATGCACAGATCGATTCCCGAAACTCAATCACCCATCACACTCACGGTGAAACAAGTAATATACACCATTCCGTCCTGAAAGGACACAAACGATACGCTATCCGGCAAGCAATTCTAAATACGGACATTCCCTCGGAAGCCAGGGAGTAAGGAATACAAATCATCACATGGATAGCTATTCACAGCATCACACGGTTGCGGCACGCAACTCGATCCAGATAACATACTCGTGGCGGCGTGCCACCCGATCCACATAACATGCCTCACATAGGGAGGTACCCATCGAGCCAAATTGCTCATAATAACAAAATACCAACATCGGTCGTAAGCAAGTGTGTGCAAAAAGATATTCATATAAGCATTGTAAGCTACAAATTCCATTTCCACTACTATACTCATACCGGAGCCATACGATATGGTGCTCGGCACCAAATAGTTACTGAAATCCAAATCTCACCCGGCGACATGCCCGACCACAAGGACGTATCTGAAAAGTCCCTCAATACTGGAACCGCAATCAATGGTAGAAACCTCTATTCTGACATCCGCCTCGAAGGCCCAATTATGGAACGCAATCCTTCCCAGCTGACCGCTAGTCTCTGGAATTCACTCTCTAGCTAGAACATAGTCCGATACACCCCGCCACGCAACCTGTGGCATTTCCCAACATGACTCATAGCACAATTGTTTAGAATAATTCGACACTGAGACAATCACTCTACATCCCCATAACATATCCAGAATTTAATATACTAAGCACGGAAAGATCCACTCGGCTTCTGAATTCCTAATAGCCACTGACAGTACCAATACAACACACGATCCTTAATCACCACATAGGCTACATCGGAGAACTCCCAGCCTCCGACTACTCATAGCACACACTGTACATGATCCAAATTTCCACAATGCAAAATACCGATTACATCTCAAGTACCCAACTATTCCACGAGAGATACTCTAAAACTCCCTTGCCATCAAACAACTCAGATACCCGCAGTCGATCCCATAAGGAAATACCGTAACACTTCTGACGTATCATTTGCGGAATTACCCTCTTTCCGAAACATAAGCCATCGTCAAATCACATCTAATTAACAATACCAATTCTTGATTACCTGAAGCTACTCATTACCTAAGACATAACAAAACCCACCATACCTTTTAGAACTGAGGCAAAATCTCGCATACGCCCATTTCGGTTCTTTACAACATACCGCATACACAATACCCTCCATAGATAACACGAGAATTTTCATCTCCCTTCTGCGCCGCATACATCGATGCACCCAACTAGACTGGAACTTTCATTGATACCATTTAGGAGAAAAATTATTATACCCTCATGCCAATTTACAGCCTTATAAATGCATCCCTTCAACCTTGTCTTAATCAATAAGAACTCTCCCCATTCCATCTGCACAACTTAACCGTCGTGACTGAATCCCTTTTAATTAGAACACGCCAAGAGAATCATCAATAACCAAGAACATTGCCGCAAAACAAATTACATGTGCTAACCCATTACCTCGAATACGCAGCGAGATATAACCATACCTTTACCATGCCGAATCCGGTCTACTAACAAGCTACTTTATTTTCCTAGATTCCCACCTGATTCATCTTCAACTAGATATACTCTCTTGCTGCAGCACCATAATGTCACAACCCAGGCTCACTACATGAGACCCGAACACCAGACCACACCGTATAAGACCCATAGGCCACTGAATACTTCCTCCAACGTTCTCAGAAATACCACATTTCCAAGTACCTTACCCTAAGGACTTCCTGCGACTCTAAATTAGTTGCCATTACTTCCCAATTTCTGATACCTAGAATTCCTGTAATCAACATAAAAATACCACGAGTCTTGACCTGTTCCAAAGAAAACACTACCTTAGTCACATACTCAACCTTAAACACCTGAGTGATACATATCATATCTCGAACACCCAAAAAGCCATTCTCAAGCCATCCACTCTTATACACACTGCAAATCACTTGACTTAATGAATCTAACCACACGGGACTTATCAGCACTCTGACACTACAAGACGAGAGCTTATTCCGATACAACCGAACAGCTTCCTTCCCTTTACTCTAAGCACTCCTTATCAACAACTCAAGACTTTCCCCTTTTTTTAAACCCCTCCCAAATTAGGAGGATCTATAGTGCTTCCACACTTCCCCTCCCTGGTGACTCGAACCCAGGACTTTTCCCTTAATTTTTCTCGTATCTACGATGCACCATATAACCTTTGACAAAATTTTTGCTTCACTTGTGCCACCCGCGGCTCACTCTCTACAACCAGAACTAATTCTTTCACATGCATCAAATCAGAACTAACACAGTACATAACCGTATCACCAGCTCATCAACAGCAACCTCCCCAACTTAGCTCGAAGTCATATATATATATATATATATATATATATATATATATATATATATATATTAAAACACACATACTCTATAGCCCTCGAAACATCATGGCGAGATTAAACTCGCTCTTTCATAAGCTTGTGGAAACACGAATCATCAGAAAGTCTAACTATTCTCCAATTCTTGCATTTATTCACACAACCGACAAGCCCACTTTTTAGGCGACAAAATTTCTACTAAGTCCCAAATTTTTCCAGAAATTTTGGTAGAGTTTCCTTTGTAATTGAGCATATCCACCTATCAGAGAATTGCCAAAATCATCCTAACTACACGTCCACAACTCGACATAGCATCACAATGTATATCAATAACAGAAATCTCAATGCTACACGCATTATTTTATCAAAATTGACACACGAACATGCGTTGCACCTGTTCGAATCATAACATATAGAAAAATAAATCTTAATTACACAGACGGTCTTCTAACATAAACATAATGATCATACCACTTCTGAATAATCTGTTCGAGATACCCACCTGCTTGCTTCAATATAATATTTCGGTACATCATCCACCGTCATATTCTTCACGCAATCAACTAGTCTTCCTGAGTCTGGACTCATACCACAACACACACACTTCCAGCTATGAGACTTGAAAAGATTCTTCACGCCCCCATAACCCGGGCCATATCTCAATTTCACAATGAGAATCAAACATTTAATGGTTTGTCTACCACCTAGCAGATCTTCTTCAACACTTCTAAGTCATATGGACACATCACACGAAACCAACATACACACCACGTATCTATCCAGCCGCCATCACCACAATTAAGGACAATATTGAACTTATAAGCTCATAACACTAGCTCTTTCAATCAGCACCTTGGCGCTCAAGCCATAGACAGAGATTCGGCCTCAAGTCCTCTAGACTGGCCCAACATCAACTCATAGGAAATCATAATTCGCCCCTTGACCGAGGAACCACCAGCCATCAAGGCAAATATAATACTGGACGCTCATGGACGCCTACAAACATGAGGAAGGAATTTCAAGGGTTAATCTTTCAAACTGAATCAAGGACGCACAATAAGATTTCAAGAAAGTGGAGTGTTTCCTAAAGGTTCTGTAGCCTCCTGCTTATAAGTGTGGTGCACGACACACCCATAAACAAGACTCTACTAAACCGGATCATGACTCGTGAGGCCTAGTAACCTAGGATCTGATACCAACTTGTCACGACCCCAAACCCGGTCATGATGGCGCCCTGCCACGAGGCTGGGAAAGCCCGACCAACACCTTCTAAAAACAACGAACCAACCCCAAACACGAAGCAATTAAGGAGACATGGCAACTTTTAACAATAAGCTCCAAATCACTGAAAACAATAAATGTACGAATAGAAAACCACAACTGAACAAGTATTCCCAAGACTTGGGGTCACGAGTATAGAGCCTCTAACAAAACCAAGTACGAGGCTGGAAGATGAAATACATGTGTCTGAATAACAAGAAATAACTGATATGATAAGAACAGCAATTGGTCCTGCGGACGGTGGCAGCTACCTCAATGCTCTGGCAATTGGATAATCAGTAGCAACAACGCTAAACCTCGGAAGCGCCTGGATCTGCATACAAGGTGCAGGGAGTATGGGGTGAGTCTACCAACTCAGCAAGTAATAAGCAAGTATAAAAACCCGAAGATAAGAAATCACGAAATAACACAGAGTAAAGCTATCTAGCAATTCTTTACAATACCAATCTAAGAGATATACGGAATAACCCACAGTTAATAAATGCATGAGGTGCTATGCAATGCATGAACACTGCGGAACGTGCAACCCGATCCATATGGGTAGCCGCGCTCACTGTGGGGGTTCAGATTCCGGAGGGGCTCCTACAGCCCAAGCGCCATATCATACAGTGTCAATAGTTACCATTGTGTGTCCTTTGTTACCACCGTTTCATTACAATACACGGTGTCCTAAGTTACCACCGTTCCAATATAATAGTATACGGTGTCCTTAGTTACCACTGTTCGAGTACAATAATATATAGTGTCCTTAGTTACCACCTTTTCCATTTAAAATAATATACAGTCCAAAAATAGTGAGATAATACTCGTCAGCCCGAAATATCATTTAAAAATCATTTGAGTTTTCAAAACGTATAAATATGGCTGAGTTTGCAAAAGAAGTAGTATTTAAACCTGGATTGATTTCAAATAATATGCAAATCATGAAAATTCTGAGATAACGTTCCCTGAAGGATCCTACAAGTCGGCACAAGGGCCCATATATGACATCAAGCCCAGATAACATCAATATAGTATGTGAAGCAATCGCCAACGTAGTACCATGTATCCCATGGACCGAGTCACAATTTCCAATATATACGACCCCGCACTAGCAATGGAGTGTGTGCCTAGCCTCATAATAGCGTCACAATGTGATTTACCGGGGTTTCAAACCCTCAGGTCATCATCTACACCCATTATTCACCTCAAGCCGGCCACAAACTAGCCCGAAATGCCTTTCCCTCGATAATCTACCTTCGCGGATGCCAAATCTGATCAAAACCAATAGGAATACGTCACAATAGTCTAATGGAGCATAACCCAATCGAAATAACTCAAAATACACCCAAAAATACGAAGTTGGCGAAACCCGAGCCCCGGGCCCACATCTCAAAAAATTACAAAATTCATATTTTCAGAATCTTCGTCACACCACGAGTCCATACATATCAAATTTACAAGAATCAGAGTCCATTTGACCTATCAAATCAACACTTTAAGGTTCACTTGGGTTTCTAGCCCTAACCATCATTTTTGACATTAAAGACCTTCATTTCTAAGTGTTTAATCCATGATTTTGCACCATAATCACATATTGGGGGTCTAAGAGATCATACCTGAAGAATCCCCTCGAAAATCTCTCCAAAACCTCTCTCAATCGCCTCACCCCGAAGTTCTATTGTTCTTCTCCTTTTAAAAATATTAAACCCTCTGTTATCATTAAAACTGGACGTTTCCGCTTCCGCAATTTTTTTCCGGTTCAGCGGTCCTAGCTACCGCGTCCAGTTGACCGCTTCCGCGGTCTGACCATTTCCTCAGCGGCGGCTTTTGCGGTCGATCTTCCGCTTCCGCGACTACCGCGAATGCGCCCTTTGGCCGCTTCTGCGGTCTCTGACTTCATTTTGTCCGCTTCTGCGGCTTATTGTCCTCTTCTGCGGACACTGTTAAGCGGTCCCAAGCCCGCTTCCGCGAAAATACCAGAAGCAGCAGGCATGCTTTCATGCCAAACTGCCAAAATTCCTCGCTAATCATCTGGAATCAGTCCGAGGCCCCCGGGACCTCAACCAAAAGCACAAACACAACCTATTACCTTATTCAAACTTGCTCGGGCCATAACAACACGAACGTAAACACCAAGGTCACCAAAATCATCAAATTCAAGCCTAAGATAAACTAGAACTTCCAAAAATCACATTCGATGCCGAAACAACCAAACGAAGTCTGAATGCCCTGAAAATTTGCACACATCTCCAAATTCACCTAACAAAGCTACTCCAACTCTCGGAATTCCATTCCGACCCTCGGATCAAATTTTCACCAATCAACCGGATTTCTCCAAAATTCTAACTTCGCCAAAATAGGCTAAATTTCACTCCGGACCTCCGAATTCACTCCTAAGTCACAAATCATCCCCCGAAACTAGTCGAACCATCGGAAATCTGCTCTGAGCCATCTAACTTATAAGTCAAAGTCCGGATTGACTTTTCCAACTTAAGCTTTCCTTAAAGAGACTATTTGTCTCATTTATATCCAATTTCAATCCAAACCACTTCAAACTTACCGACACATATAATAACGCACGGGGAAACATATAATGGGGATAACAAGGCTGAAATACAAGAGACAACGGGTCGGGTCGTCACACACTCAGAAAAAGAATAGAAGTCCTTAAAGCACCATCCTCCTTTTTACTCTATTGCCAATGTAAATCCTAATTTAACTCAACCGACACATAGTCTATCAAACAAATATACCACAAAAAGTAGAATAAAAAACGTAAAAGTTTTAAAGACGAATAATAATGCATACATGGGAGATTTTTATATCTCATTCCCAGTATATAGTTTTGTCTTGCTTCCTTAGTTTTATCATAGAAAATGATGCCTGCATGTGAATCAGAATAACCTCTCATGGAGTTGTGCTAATCTAAATTTGTATGTTACGTATGTATTTGAGGTGTTTATTTACCGAATCTGTTACACAAATTACCACTCCTTCACCAAATCGCCAGTAGATAGTGCCACTACTTGTCATGTTAGATAGGGACGATGCGATACCGAATTGTACCAAACTAAATTGGTACGGTATTTGGTATATATAATTAATATACTGAATACCGAAGTACCGAACCGTAATGCATAAAAACCGTACCGAACGTTCACCCTTAAAAGAAAGTATAGAAACTCCAGCTAAACTTACATAGGCAGAGTCCCAATCAAAATTTGATGGTAATGACTCCCTCACGTAATAATTAAAAGAAAATATAAATAGCATTAAACTCTTTCTTTTATATGTTCCTTTATTCTGTGAAACCACAGAAGAAAAATTATGTCATATGTAAAGGATTTGAACACTGATTGAGGCAGCACGTATATTTATAGGATCAGGCCCTAACTAATTCCTGGCAGAGGAAAACTTAGCAATGTTGGAAAAAATAACTTAGTGTTGTAAGAAAAATTTATCTTACAGAGTTTTGAGCCATTGAAGATAACTAATATTATTCTCATCAAAGCTACCAAGTAGAATGGAGAATAGTTATATTTGGTCATGACCAGAAGAAAAGAGGAACGTTGAAAAAATTTAGAGAGCTCTTAAGATATTCTACCTTATCTTATTTGCATAAAAATCATCCATCCTTGTTAGAACGGCTAGTTCTAACTTACTCTCGAAACACTTTTTCTAGTCTTCTATAGTAGATCATTCACAATAGCGAATGCGTAACGCATAACTGAATCTTATATACCTTCAGTGTCACTAAAATCATCTTCTTCTCCCATTTATATACAGAAAAAAACAGAGATTATAATATATTTTCTACTCAAGTGGTCTTATAGTTGAACTCGCAGATCAAAAATACAAAATCAAGAAAACGTTCAAATCCGTTCATGGGGTAGATGAGAGCAAACGTGCACGACCCAGGGTATTCATCAAACTCAAAACCCTATTAAGATTAAGATACATATAACATAAATAACCAGATGAGAATTGCGACAGAGTCAAAAGGTTTATATTTTAGTGAATAAGTCAGCATTTGAATTCTGAGTGATCGGACAAAGAGAGTAAAATACAATCACAAATTTGATAGTTGAAAACTCGGACTACAGTAGAATGTGTTTTCATGGAGAAGATTCTATCATTTACACAAGTTATGCACACAGATATGTATGTCCATGGAGACAAGAGGGTAAAAGAGAAGTTGTTAGGAATTCAGTTGTCACACAAAAAAGAACACTGACAATTGTATTGGATTGGCCGGTGACATGATAGCGTATTGAAAAACCAAGAGCAGAACGCAACAATACCATACATCATTTTTCCCTTCAAACCCAAACCATATAGTAGAGAGCACCCAAAACGGGAAAAAAACAAAAATAAAAAGAACCATTGTATAGACAAACTTGAATTACACAAAAATACATATTAAGAGAACTTAATGGTAATCAAAGAACAAACCTTTTTGTAACTGAGTTTCTTTTGCACCGTTTCTGATTTTGTATATTGTTTCTACTTGGTCCGGAAAGGGGTGTTTTTTGTTTTTCCATGAAGAAGGATCAGTGAAGTTGCATTCGTATGCCTTTTTTTTTTGAAAGAATTTGTAAGTCCTGAAAATAGACAGAGGTATTCATAAATATTAGTACAAACTGTAACAAAATACTTATTGAAACACATATGAAGCAACAGATCATGTGAAGTAATTGATTTTTGCTGACGATTCTCCAAAAAATCATAAGCAAGAATGGGTGGTATAATCCTAAGATTGGTAAACAACAGTAGCCATAGGAGTTACGCCGTCAGCAAACTTCACAGAAAAATCTATCTCAGCTATAATAAAGTTTGTTTATGAAATACAAAGCATACCGATCACCTCTTGTAGCCGACAATTGCTGTTCGATGTGCAGAAGAGGGAGAAAGAATATATTGTAATAGTGAAAACTGAATTGAGAAAACTGTGAAAATGTTACAAAAAATGTAGGAAAAAAGAATGCGTGGGTGAGAAGTTAAAATCGTGGTAAGAGATCGTGCGATAAAAGCCAAATTTGTAGGATTGCAATTTCTAGCGCAAATATGCGTAGGAAAAGGCCGAATTCCCAATTAGAAACTACCGGTTCTTCAATTTAATAATTCAATAATAGACCTATTAATTGTTTAAATTCAAAATTAAAACAATTTTCCTTTTAGGTAAATATAGTCAAGGTACTAATTAAATGTCCCGAACTTTCTGCTTAGTTGGTATGAACTGACAAAAAATAAAAAAATATCTATACCAAAAAAATCTCTACAAAAAAACACAAAAATAAAAACTCTTTTGTTTCACTGCTCTATAGCCACGTTTTTCCTCATGAGAAAAATCTGGAATGGTATGTATTGCTATTACAAAAAGTATTTGTATAGTATTTTATACACAAATAAATCAATAATAAGTATGTTGTAATTAATAGGCTATTTGATAAAAACTTATTAATAATGTAATATACATTAAATTAATCTTATCAGTCTGATCTACTTATGACTTCATTCGACTTTAATAGTTTTGGCTTAGACACATATATAGAAAAACTCAATATATAATTTAATAATATACCTATTAATTGTTTTTAAGTTAAAAATTTTAAAAAAGAAAGCAGTTTCACCTAAACTAACTAATGGCGGGTTTAAGAAACAGTAGAAATTTTTTTATTTATATAAAATAGAAAAATAGCAAATTAAGTGTTTTCAAGTTCAAAATTTAAAAAGAAAAACTAATTTTACCTAACTTTAACTAATTTGTCCTAAAATAGACACGTGTCATTTTATATGTGGAACACTTTGCAAATTTGTAGGACTGACTTCTTTTTTTTTAAGTAAATATTGACTATTTATTTCAACTGTGTATTTTTATTTTTTTTAGGTAAAATCCAAAAAAAAAAAAATTAGAGCACCGTAATTTAGAGCTATATAAAAAAAATTATATCCCAAAATAGTTAATTTCAAACTATGTATTTTTTATAACTTCTTATGTCTTGACTATTTATTTCAATTGTATAAATATTTATTTTCATGTCACATTTAAAAAAAGATTAACTAAAACTTTATTATTTTTTGGCCAAATAAAAATATTTAGCCTAAATAATGTAGTTCTATTAATATTTTATTATAATTTGTATTCGAAAAAATTTACCTAAAAAGTAATATTCTTAAAATGGTAAAATAATATTTTATTTTAAAAAAAATACCACTTAGACAGAAAAACTATAGGCAAATGAGTGTACCTATATTTTTTACCACATCAGCATCTAGGGAGTAACTCTCAAAGATCAAGTTGAGAGGTAATTAAGATCGATTATAATTCGAAGATATATTTATAATTCGAGCCAAGTTTCGGGTTAAGTTTAATTATTTTGCCTATAGAAACTAAGGAGAAGATCTCCTAATTTATATAAAAAATTTAACTACATTAGAACTGCATTTGATCAGAACCAAGTGCGAATATCCTTATCTCTATGAAATATTTTAATTCCCTTCCCTTAATTTACACAAAAGCAAAATATAAACAAAGAAAACTGTACAATTATATTCCTGGATTTGATAAATTTAGATGATCTTATTCTAATCTTTCCCATCTGACCCGTAATGGCCCGACGAAATCATACGACGGAGCTAGGATGTATAGCCTGCGATGATTTGACGGAGCTCGGCGCCGGCAAAGAAGGTTGGCTTGTAAACAACCCTATTCTCCTCACCGCTCTCGACACTCACTCTCTCACGTTAGCCAACCGCTCGATTGTTCTCATTCTTCATTGTCCGGAGGATCCAACCCGTTAAGAAACCGGGTGAAGGTCGTGCCCGAACTTTCTCCGATCGAGGCTGAGTATATATCGGCGATCGCGTGGTTAGTCTTTGATGATATCAAAGTTCTCGCTTTGGGCACTTCTCGTGGTTATTTGTTGACTTACTCTCTCCGTGGTAATCTCATTCACAAACAGGTACACATTTTTCCAAGTTCATACTTTGCCAAGCAGCATAATAATTACTGTGCTCTTTATTAAAATACTAATAACAATAACAATGACAAAATGGTGATATTATAAATGTATGCTGTGAATTTGATTTGGGACTGGTTGTTATGTGAAGAAGCTATTTGAGGGAAAAAATTATGGTTGTCTAACGTAACAATAACAATAAAAAGATTTTGATTTGGGTGTGCGTTGATAGTGTTGATGGCTTATGAAGGGGAAAGGAAATGGACAGTGAACAGGCTCTAGTATTTTGTTTTTCTGAGAACGTTTGTTCAACAATAGTGTTACTTTTAGTAATGGGACAAAATGTCAAAGAAAGAGCTAAACAAGCACTAGATAAGCAAGTTGGTGCTTCCTGAATGGATTAAGCTGTTGTTGCACATGCTGTATCCTTCATTCGACTGAACTTGCTATGTTTTCCTCTTTCTGCTGTAAGAAGAACTGATAGGGAATAAAGAAAGGAAAAGACTCAATCTTTATTCTTCAGCAATGCATTTGAGTTGTCTTCCTTGACAATGTGTACTTTGGTTCGAGATTATGTGTTGTTTGCTTTCTACTGTCCTTCGCTATGCCATAAGATAATTAGCAAACTGACGAGAACTTTTGTGTGGCAGATAGTAAGCCCTGGGAAGATTCTCAGATTGAGAGTCCGTGGAACCAAGAGAGATTTGACTCAAGATGCATCATCAGAAGAGGTCTGTGTTGTTATGTCAGGTGTTATTGCTCGGTTTGATGGATCGGACTTTCAGGTACGATATTCTCTCAGTTACAGGAAACACTGTTTTTTTTTCATTGATCAACTATAATATGAGAACATCTACTTTTCAGTTTTACATCACCATTTAGATTTTGATACATGAAGTTTAGGATCTCTATGCCATACTGCTAATTCATGTTGGCAATAAAATGCAGAATATGCTTCAGAGGTGGTTTCGGGAAAAAGACTCCTAGTTCTGGGATGAAAGAGATTCCGAAAATTCAATAGATACTTTTGGTAGGCTTCCATACCAGTTATGGAATGTAAGTAAGTATGGTCCTTGTGTTGACGCTGCCATCACTGGTCTGATGCCCCCTCCTCTGCTGGAAATCCAGGTATATTTAATTTCTAACTGTGTCAAATCAGTACTATCTTTTCTTCCTTTTATACAAGCCATACGTTTCTACTGGGATTTGTTGTTTTCTCAACCCCTTCACCTAAAGTTCGACACTCACCAAGAATGAATATTTACTGCCCAAATGAGATGCTATTTTTTGTCCGATGACTTTCGGAAATTTTCCGAAGTTATTCTGGTATTTGAATTCAGCTGCCTTTGTTGTTGGGCAGTCAAGTCAGCGTTATTATTGCGCAATCACTGTTGGAGATGACGCTGCGATTTCCGCTTATCGGTTAGTCTGCAGCATATTGTGTTCAGTACAGTTTATGGTTCTTTTTAAGATCACATTTAAATTTCAATCTAGAAAGCTGTTCTCCTTCCCATTTCTTAATTTATTTACTAAATTGAGTTTCTCTTTACACTTTCAAGACTTCCTGTATA
Organism: Nicotiana benthamiana; assembly: GCA_034376525.1. Lineage (NCBI taxonomy): Eukaryota > Viridiplantae > Streptophyta > Magnoliopsida > Solanales > Solanaceae > Nicotiana > Nicotiana benthamiana. The sequence goes on from CM067337.1 coordinate 26,211,412, forward strand.
CCGAAGCCGATCAATAGTAGGGGCTATTCTCTCAAAGGTTGTGCCTGCAACTTTTTCGACAATAACTTCTATCTCAAAAATGTTATGGAGAAGTTATCCGACTCCCGCAAAAGGACCAGAACCAAAGCCTCAGCCTTTTGCTCGAGGTAGATGGTATTTCTTCATCTGTTGAAAGAATTGTTCTGTTCTCTCTTTGTATTTAGTCATTATAGATGTAGAGGTTGTTCATGTATCCCTGCTTTTACATGTCAAATGCTAAATTATTTTTCACCTTCTGGGCATCCTGCCATCTCTCCTTTGCTCTTTTGAACTTTCATCTATAGATCAAGACTGAAAGAAGGTGTTCTTTCTACAAGTTTATCTTCGAGTTAGAAAGTAGTTTGTAAACCACTGGGCAGTAATTGACATTGACCAGTGTCAAGGTATTGTTGCCAAAAGTTAGTTATAAAGTCCGTAGGAGTTTTTGGGTGGAGGTTTGTTTGGTGTAATTAAGCGATCAATTCTTTCTCTATGTATAAAGTTAGCTCTATGTATTTCTTTCATGTACCTTCTCCCCTCCGTCTCTCTCCCTCTTTATTGTGGTACTAGTTAATTACAACTTTCATTATCTCATACAGTATATTCTGTGTATTTTAGATGTATAGGCGATTGTCTCAAAGTTTCAATATCCGTTCTCTTTCTTTTGAATAAGTTACAACCTTTTCTAACTAATGTAACTTGTTGGAGAGAAAGTTAAAATGGGGTCGGCAGTTGGTACTTTAATGCAAGTTGGAGAATGTTTATTAGGAAAATAGTATGATAGAATTTATTAATCAGTACACTGTAACAGTGATTTTTGTATAGGGATCGTTTTTGTGCAGAGTCTCTATTCGCTCTTGTAATACCAGCATTGCATTTGGTGTTGCTCAGATCCTTCAAAACCCTTGCTACACCTGTGTCTATCCAACACAACTTGGGTATCGGTGAGGGATCTGCATTGGATTTGGTCTACCTTAACTTGAGTGTTTTGACTACACCTATGGCCAAGAAGTATAGGTTGATTGGGTATTTAATTTGATATTTGGGTTATTTCATGAATACATTGATATATTCACATAAAGTACTAGAACACTTTGCTACTATACAAGATTACTCATGAATATTAAGCATTTAGAACGAATTTAATTATACTAGCTTCGATTTAATAACTTCAACTAATTGTCAAAATATATATGTACTTATATATGTCATAATGTACATTATTGTTTTATCTTAACACCTGTACCCATACTCCAATCATATTCCCGAATCCTTAGATTTAGGTGATGACGAATCTGACTTCTAGATCCGCGCTCGTGTTCGGTGCCCACACCGGTACCCGAGCAACATAGGTTGCAGTTAATCAGATTTTGTGGTGTATAGGCTATGGCAAGTAGAAGGAGACACCCTTTGTGTCACTAGGTGGAGTAAAAGGTTTTACCGTAGTATAATGGTGTTCCATATGTTATATTGCCCTTTGTACGTGACAAGCTCCTTTTTCAAGAAAAACCTGTTCAATTATCTCTCTGTTATCTTTCCAGACTTGGAGATAACATGGTCAATATTGATTGGACCAAACCATGGTAATTTTGTTTATTTTTGCTCTGTCTTTGGGTAACTTACTTCCCAAGTTTGTGCTGACAGTCAGTCAGCTAGCTGAACCTGGCAATGCTGGTTGGTAAATAAACGCTATTGTTTCTAGGTTAGCCGTAAAACTCAAAAGTGAACCTGGCATATTGCTTTCTAATTGAGGTTTTATATGTGAAATGAAGGCTTAAGTTATCTTCGGGGTGATTCTTCCCTTGCTCCTTAGTTTACCAGCTGAAGTCCTAGGTTCTCAATAATTCACCTGATAATATAAATTTTAGCTGTTCTTTTTCACCTTTCATGTTTTACGTAATTGTACTTCAGATTTTATCATATATTCAAGAATCTATTTTGGATGTCAATACAGCTGACATAATGTCATTGTAAATTTGCTATTTTTTGGCAGCTTCTTCTTTGACTTGCTTTAAGGATCACCCTAGAAAGGGCGAGAAGCTGACGTTATCACCTAGTGGTACTTTGGCTGCAATAACTGATTCTCTTGGTCGTATCTTACTCTTAAGACACTCAGGCCCTTGTGGTGGTCCTTCTGTGGAAGGTTCGCTCTATGCTCTTATTTATAATTGTGTAGTGTGGTTTATCCAAATTATTAATAGTTATGAGTGATCATTTAGATGGCGAAGAAAATATACTTGTGTAGTTCCGGTAAAATAATGTTTGATTATTAGTTCACTGAATCAGTTTTTTATATAAGAACTGAATCTCAATGTTGACTGGAAAATTGGATTTAACAGATGATTTTGAGTAGTATAGTTGAAATAATCCATAGCAAATGATCCCTAAGTATCTTTTCAGGTTTATCGCCTGATATAATGATGAACATATTGGTTTGCAGGGTTACCGTGATGCAAGTTGTCTATTTGTCGAGATGCTTGCCAATAAGGATGTTGAAACATCTGGACCTGCTTACGGTGAACACGTGAAGAGTGATTATTGTCTCTGTCTAGCAATTCATGCACCACGTAAAGGATTTGTTGAGGTTATTTGCTACACTGTCTGCTGTATCACTCTTCTCATTCATCTCAGCTCCATTTTTAAGTATATACTTCAGACTCATTGAAAGTAACTCAATACAGCCACAACTACCATCTTTTGCAAAATGATTATTAGAGTAAACCACAAACACATTTGTTGGAATAGTTTGCTTGTGAAAAGTGAATACTGTATCTGAGGAAAAATTGTTTGAGTAAGTTTGCTGAGCAGTAGGCGTGGAAAACGAGTAGGTTGGGTCGTATATGGGCGAGTTGATAATGGGTAATGCAAAACGGATAAAATTTCCAACCCGCCCATATTTAATACAGACGGAAAATAGGTTAACTGATGGATAATGTGGATATCCGTATGTTACCTATGGTTCTTGAATGATATCACTTTTGGGAGAATTTCTAGTCTGTCAAATTTGAGGAACATCCAATTTGAGTCTTTGCAAATTTAAAAGTTAAACCCATTGGTTATCATTAAGTATCCATTTTTTAAGTGGACAATATGGATCTTATCCATATTTGACCCATTTTTTAAAAGTTCATTATTCAACCCATTTTTTAGAGGACAATACGGATGAATAATTATTTTTTTATCCATTTTGCAGCCACTACTAAGCAGTAATTTCTCTTGATAGTACTGTATTCGGAAATGAAGATTGGGACATTTCTATATAAATGAATGTTTGTCGTCCTTAATCTCTTATAAGTGTGGAAACATCTGAAAATCACAGTTAGTGCATGCTGGAAAGAGCACTTCCAAGGATGAGATGGAAACTCTAGCTGATTGTATATCTGGAGATGCATTGGAGATTATGCTTGTTTTGACACTTGAGTTTATTATTGCAGATATGGCAGATGAGAACTGGTCCGCGTCTTCTAACTATTCCATGTGCCAAAGGTAGCAAGATTTTGCAGCCTACGTACAGATTTGCGTCATCAGAAGTATCTGTGTCTTCTTATGTTCTTTTTGAATGGAGACTCTGGTCAACTCTTCGTTTTGAACCGATCTCTTAGGTGACATTATATAATAAATTCAAAGAATAAGAGAAATTACAGATAAGTGCCCCGTAGCTGCCTGTAGAGAGTGTAAATTTCATTTGTTTGTTACTTTTTACCAATTCCCAAACTTCCTAAGAAAAAAGGAGGTAAAACGTCGCATTTCTTTCCATTTTGGGATAGAGGCGGGCCTGTATAACAAGGGAAATGTCACCATCACCAATGCAATTGCCACAGATGACATAATACTAATCGCCGTTCTGGCATTGAGGCCAATCAAAGACTGCATGTTATGGTTTTAAATTAGTCGTTTCGTGATCGTTTATGACAATTTACATATGGAGACATAGTGAGATATTTTTGCACTATTCCCTAGTTAATATAGTATTATCATACATATTTTTTAAATTAAATTGGCCTAATTACTACTAGAATATAAACTTAGATGTGATGTTATGTGGTTCACCATAACCTCTTAACTGTTAGTTTCAAACTTTTAATTATCTACTATATATATATAAATAATGCAAATATGTGACATATATTAAACGTGATATCGAATATTTTAGATAAACATAAAAGATAATAAGGCTAACATACAGCTGTTGGAATATCTTGTACTCTATTAAACATGTCTCGAGGAGAATTCAAATCCTCGCGGTTGGATCTTTCATGACTCATCATTTTCTGTCTTGTTTTATGCTAATTATTGCCATTTCAGGATTCATTTTAATTGCTGGGATCTTCACGACTCATATCATTATCTGATTTCATGCAACTTATTCTCATATTTCGGGATTCATTTTGATTGCTTTACTTATTTGGGTATCGGCGATAAATATAAGCTAGAATGAAGTCATCCATTTTGGTGAATTTCTAAGCAGGCGTAAAGAACAAGGGAAACTAGGAAACAATTTCACTTTCCATAGGACATTGTTTCTTGCTCCAAATATCCATTAACAAAACCACCATACTCTGGCTAACAATTCATGGCTATCTCTTTCTTCTTCTTTTTCACTTGTTTCTCAGTACTCCAACTATCGCTCTTTTCCACTGCAAGACTTCATAATGCAGCTCTCTTTAGATCACAACTCACTGCTCAACTAGACTCTTTATCCAAGAATGACACTCCTACGACTTATTTTGAAGTCATTAAGCCTATAAAATTACCTAAAACTAAACCTTGCTCGTACTTCCTCCTCAAACATGACTTTGGCTATACATATGGTAAACCACCGGTACTAACAAATTACACACCACCTTCAAATTGTCCATCTCAGAATTTTTCCAAGATTGTGCTAGAATGGAGAGCAACGAGTAAAGGAAGGCAATTTGATCGCATTTTTGGTGTTTGGCTTGGTGGGGTTGAGATCTTCAGGAGTTGTACTGCTGAGCCAAGGCCTAATGGGATTGTTTGGACTGTCAAGAAAGACATTACTAGGTATTATTCTTTGCTCATGACAAATCAAACTCTTGCTGTTTATATAGGGAACATTGTTGATACTACATATACTGGAGTGTATCATGTGAACATATTTGTCCATTTCTATCCTGCTGATAAAGAACCGATTTTGGATAAGTCGTTTAATAACGGATTTGGTTCTACGGCTGATTTGATCGTACCCATTTCGAGAAATCTGCCACTAAACGATGGTCTATGGTTTGAGATTGAGAATTCTACTGATGTACAGTCAAAGGAGTTCAAAATCCCACAAAATGCATACAGGGCATTATTGGAAGTTTACGTATCATTCCATGAGAATGATGAATTCTGGTATGGAAATTTGCCAAATGATTATATTACTGCGAATAATCGTACTGATATGCAGGGAAATGGTGCTTTTAGGGAAGTAATAGTAAGATTAGATGATGTTGTAGTTGGTGCAGTTTGGCCTTTTACTGTGGTATATACTGGTGGTATTAATCCTCTATTGTGGAGACCAATTAGTGGAATTGGCTCATTTGATCTTCCTTCATATGACATTGAAATTACCCCTTTATTAGGAAAGATATTAGATGGAAGTATCCATAAGATGTCATTCAGTGTCACAAATGCTTTAAATGTGTGGTATATTGATGCAAATTTGCATCTTTGGTTGGATAAAAAGAGTGTAAAAACACAAGGGAAGTTGTTGGAGTATAGTAATTTACCTCTTTCCTTCTCTTTGGCAAGCAATTTTAAAGGACTTGATGGATCCTTTGTCACGAATGCACGTAGGTCGATTTCGTTGAATGGATGGGTAAGATCATCTTATGGAACAATTACTACAAGGTCATCTTAAGATTTGAGTTATAGTAACAAAATTGTGATGGGAAATGAAGCAAAATTGCAAATTGTGGATCAGACTATTGATTATAATGACATAGTTTATGCCAAGGCGCCATCTTTTTCTGGTAATGTTCTTGAATCCTTTAAAAGGTTTCAGTTTCAATTGTACTCTGATGGTGTTGAGATAGGAGATCAAAGCTATGTTTCTATTTCAAATGTGAGTTTGATATTTGATGAGAAGAGATTGAAGGGTTTCAAGAATGGAACCTCAACTAGCTCTATTCAAAATGTGCAAAAAGCACAAGGATATATGCTTCTAAAGGACCAGTCTATAGTCAGTGGAGCTGGGAGTACACAACAAAGATATAAATATGATGGCTGCTATTTCAGGAATATAAGCAGCTCAAATTACACACTGCTTTATGATAAGGTGAGTAATAGTTGTAACAAAACTACTCAGTTTCAGTGGTGATTTAGGAGAAACCTTCAAATAGTTGAACATATAATTTTGGAGTCAAACTCAACTGCTTTAACTTTTAATCTTGGCAATGATGGTATTTAACTGCTAGATTGATATTTGAAAGAGTTTTTACATGTTTTCCTAGCAATTTTTGGTCTCTGAAATTTCAATTGGCCTCTTTTATCTTCCATCTGGATCTCTTCCTTCACACATAGCAATTAGAAAAACCCACGGATAACCAACAGGTTTAATTTTTATATTTAGAAAGATTCAAATTGGGGGTTCCTCAAGTTTGGAACATTAAGAATTCTTTCAAAAATGATCATATTTGAAAAATCATGAATAATATGGATATCCAATATTATCCGCGATTAACCTATGTTTATCCTTATTAAATATGGGTCGGGTTGACTAATTTATTTTTACATTACTCATTTTTAACACGTTCATATCCGACCCCACCTACCCGTTTGGCACCTCACAATCCTAAAGTAATTTCGCTTCATTGAATATCTTGATTTCAATTGGTTCAAGCTGGAAAATATCTTCGACAATTTTTACACCAAAAAGCAGTTTAGGAAAAGCTACTAATTACTGCCTGTGGCCCCCTTGGCCCCTTTATTTGATTGTTTGCCTCTTTTTCGTGATTTAGAATATTTAATTTTTTCATATGTCAAGAAGGAATTAATTTTTTTCAAAGTTGTTTTTCAAATAAAGACTCTAGAAATATTTGTTATATTTTTAACAAACAAATTAAGTTAACATGTTTAATTTTATTGTTTATTAATGCTAAAAAAATCAATTTCTTAATACGTGTGAAAGTAAAATGAAAAATTAATTAGATGGAGTACTGAATTTAAAAAATTCTACCGGTAAATAATACAAGGGAGACATTTGTTTCTCTCTTTTCTTTTTCTCGATTGGCCAGAGTTTTCGCTGTTATTTGTTTTAAGGCGAAATGACTTCATGATCATTTAAATTTATAGGGCTTTTGAAAGTCGATACACAAATTTTAAATTTTTTCATTTGAACATTTGAACTTGTGAAACCCATAACTAATAAATACATTGGACCCTTGACCATTTGCGCATTTATCACACTTCTGCTAACGTGTCCATCCAGTCAGATAATGTGTCCGCCCAATCAGTAGTGAGCCAATTAAAATATTACACGTCAAACACCCAACCCTTTCAACAAAAAAAAGAAGTTGGGTAATGAGCTCACAAAGAAATACCACGCTTTTTTGGCATCAGAAGCTGTTATAAAGCAAATCCCCCGTCTCTTGGGGCCCGACTTGAACAAAGCCGGTATATTTCCTAGCCTTGTTAGCCACCAAGAATTGCTCGAGTCTAAAAGAAATTGTATTACAATCTTGGCGGTTTCTGCGTGTTGCATGTTGTATAGATACTATTAAAATTTTTGGTTAATTGTGATCCTGGATTTTGTCTTGAAAAAAAAAAAATTAATCTGTACCCTCGCCGGAGCAACCTGAAGAGAGATCTGCTTCGGCGCCGCAACAGCAGCAGAAGTGATGATGGATGTAGCGAGAATCGTAAAAGATGTTTCCTCTCACGAATTTGTGAAGGCTTATGCCGCTCACCTCAAGCGTTCCGGCAAGATGGAGCTTCCTGAGTGGACTGATCTTGTCATTTCTGTAAGAGTTGTGGTTCAGTAAGAGCAGTGGTTCTAGAAAGAGGGGTGGGGGGGGGGGGTTCTTTTTCATTTTAATTTTTTATTTTATGTTTATTTTAATTCTATTTTTTTAGTAAAATTACTATTCACACACCTTGGAAGCGTGATTTGCATATAATTTAGCCATATCAGCTGGAGTGCTTCCACATAGGCATAGTCAAAGGTCCAACGTGTTTATTAGTTATGGGTTTCACTAGTTCGAGTGTTTAAATGTGAAAACCTAAAGTTTGTGTATCGACTTTCAAAAGCCCTACAAATTTAAGTGGCCAGAAATCAATTACGCCTTGTTTTAAGGATGTTAATTTCCCCTAATCCTTCATTTCTCTTCAAACAATGAATAGTTAGTTCGACGAACAACCATCTTTTACTTTTTTTTTCGTCAATCTAACTTACTGGTGGCCTCTGTTTCAAAATTTGAATAACTTTCTATATTGATAAACAGCCTTTGAGAAACATTGAAACAAAAATTGGTTTGAACTCTTCAAAAAAATTTGACCAAAGGCCATTTGAGTTCAACTTTAGAAACAGTGTCGAGTTTTCTTTGTAATACATCATCGACTATAAAGGCTCCAATTATTGCTAAAAAAAGCAGAACCGGTCTGATTTACTACTACTAATTGAATCACAATCTCAAATTTAAAAAATAAACAAATTTAACCATTTTTTCATGTAAAAATAAAATCTGAACAAAATTACTTTTAAAATTTAGAAAAATTCAACATAATACGTTGTTGTTCAAATGTTTTACATATGTGATTTCAGCATAATATGCTGGGGTTCCAATATAGTGTACTGAAAGTTTATATATGAGCTCCATAATCTAATATAATATGCTGGAATTTTCCGTCTTTCAGTTAGGGTATTGCTGTTCATATTTTATTTTCGCATATAAAATAATGGCTATTTTTCAATGACTTTATAAAACTGACTATTTTTAATTATCTGTAAGGACTCGACTGGTTGTTTTTCCTTTTAGAATCGCGTTCCCTTAAATAAAACTTTCCGTCCTTGCTTTAGCTAATTTACGACTTTCGGGGACGATTGGTTCGAGAGTTGGAAGAGTTTTGAGTGAAATATGTCCAATTGTTTCTTTAGGATTCTCTTAAAAGACCAAGTTTGACTTCGGTCAACTTTTTAGAAAAATGGACCCGAACTCGTGTTTTGACGGTCTCTGGAAAAATATGGGACTTGGGGTTATGCCCGGAATCAAATTCATAGGTCCCTAGCTCGAGTCATGAATTTTTATTGAAAATTGTTAAGTTGAAATACTAAGAGTTTAATAAAGAGGAAAAATGCTTGATCCTACTAGTATCGGGCCCGTAAATTGGTTTTGGAGCCTGGTACAGGTTCGTTATAATTTATTAGTCTTGTATGTATAATTTGGTGAGAAACGGGACTAGTTTGACGTGATTCAGACGTCCGGTTAAAAATATAGGAATTTAGATGTTCTTATGGATTTCATGCGTTTTGGTGTTGAATCCGTGGTTTTAGGTGTTATTTTGGCAATTTGATTACTTGAGTAAGTTTGTACAATATTGTAGGACTTGCGTGAGCGTTCGTAGTGAAGCCCCGAGGGCTCGGGTGAGTTTAAGGCATGGTCGGAGGTAGAAAAACACACCAGTTTTTCTGGTATTTTTGCTGCTTCTACTGCTGTAGATCTCGCAGTTGCGAGATGGCCATCGCAATTGCGAATTTGCAATTGCAATGATAGCATCGCATTTGAGAATTCGGCTGGCTGGGGCAGAGGTCGCATTTGCGACTTTTTGCTTCGCATTTGCGAACCCAGAAGGGTCTGGATTTGCAACTCCTCAATCGCATTTGCGATTAAGGCAGATAAGGGCCCAGTTCGCATTTGCGAAGGTAATGTCGCAATTGCGACTTCGCATTTGCGAGCCTGGCATCGCAAATGCGACATCAGAGGCCTGTCACGGCTTTTAAAAACGAGACTTAGGGCTTGCATACCTCTTATGTGCTATTTGTTTGGTTTGTCGTTCTAGTATTTTTACCTTTGAAAACTCCATATATATCCTCTCTCTATTTCTCCCCCCTTAGTATTAGAAGTCCTAATACCCCGGGATTAACAGGGGGGTATTAGCATGCAATAAGTAAAGGATATCAACGCGTTTCAATACCTTAACGGGGAGGGAATGGTAGAATATGGAGATGATGACCAGTGCGCTAATGCCATATGTGACCCCTCTTTGAGGAGTGTGAGCGGGGTATTGTACCGATGTGATCCATATTATAATCAAACCTAGGACCCCCTTTTCCTTTGCTTGCTTTATTTAAACGTTTTTCTAAAGTAATGCTTTCTTTTCAAATACATTCTCTCTTCTATTTTATTTAGCCCGTGCCTTTCCATTTTCAAAATTCCTAAGTTGTCCAAATGTTTATATAAATGGATCTTATCTGTCTATTTGCTTCATCTCTTCATAAAGTCACATTAGCACGGCCGGGAACCACACTAGTGGATCTTGAGGGGTACCTAATACCTTCCCCTCGAGATAATCTCAAGCCCTTACCCGAACTCTAGTTTTCTTTCAAAATACTCCTCTTATCTTTAAAAGTGTCCTAATGCACTATAATCATTAGGTGACGACTCTTCAAAATCCATAACCCAAATCCCAAACGGGAATGAGAGTTGTTTTGCCCATAATGTTGTAAAACTTGATTTCGCTTTTGAAAAAGGGGGCGTCGATAGCATGGCGACTCTGCTGGGGAATTTTCTTCAAGGCTTTTACCACTACGTATTTTGTGACTTTATTTATTTATTTACTACCTTTACTTATTGCTTTAATCATTTCTTCATAATTACTAACTTGTTTCTTCATGTCTTCTTTTTTTCAAATGTTTACTGCTTTACTGCCCTTATTTTATTTTAATTCCGTTTTAAATTCCGAGCATTTATTGTAATCATTATCTTATGAACGTGAAAATACATGTACTTATTTCATTGTTGTAATTTCATCCTTCAACATCATTTTTCACTCGTGCCAAACAAATACTATAGAAACACTTATAATGAGTGTTTGCGCTCTTCCAATATTTATAAACCCCTTAAATTTGGCAAAGACATATTTGCGGTAAAACCAGTCAATCAACGGTGTAGTCGACGGTTCCGTGCCTTTCCCTCTTGAGTTATCCGCTCAAGGGTACCTTGTCTAGCACTTCAAAAGTCGAAACCTTACTCTGTTTAACTGTTCATGCATCATGGTCAAACTTAACCGAGTCAGTTATGTTTTCTGCATAATGAATCATTAGGATAGCCTAAACCAAAAGTCCATCGGGTTTCCTCGAAACCCAAACGGACATTCACGTTATATGCATTGATTCAGAGAACTAAATACCTTTTGCTAATTGTTGATTTAAATAGTCAAGTCCGGTGGGGTTAAGGTCCTAACACTCTATTTTGCAGGAAATGAGGTACGAGGTCCGCAGATTCCGTATGGTATCAAACATTCACCCAAAGTTACTAAGTTGGTGGGAGGATCTGCATGGTAGTGATCGGGTTCTTGTCCGCAAGCACTTAGGAAATCTTCCTTCACTCTTGGAAGTTAGGCCAGATAACAAGATTGTGGAAGCTGCTACTATGTTTTGTGATAGTGAACGGTCTGTCTTCTGCTTTGGGGGTATTGAAATAACGCCGTTGTTGGAAGATATTGGGGGTCTAGCTGGAATTCCTACGGATAGCCCGGGGCTGCTTATGCTAGAAAACCGCAAAGGTAGAGGATTCCTGAAAATGATGGGGCTCAAGAAGAATCCTAATATGACCAGTCTGAAGGACTCCTACACATCATTCGACTTCATGTATGAAAGGTTCGTACATAGCATATCCTACCGCACTCACATGGACGAGTTCACCCTAACTTCTTTGGGGAACATACATAGGAGAGCCTTTGTATTCATGTTCTGTTTCCTGGGCTGATAGTCTTTTCAATGAAGAAGGATAGAATCCATACGAGACTAGCCATGGTAACCAAAGCCATAATGGAGGGGATCGACGAGCAGACATTCAGCATAGCACCCATGATCCTCGCCGAACTGTACCGAGCTTAGAGAAATGTCAACAAGGGGCACCACACTTTGAAGGGTGCAATTTGCTACTACAACTCTGGCTCTTTGAACATCTTCAGAAGAGAGATTATAGATAGGAGCTCGTACGTCGAGACTGGGATGACCATATCGCTTTCCATCATCCAAAGCGAATGCACTTCATGTCGGATATATTCGCTCGCCCATGAGACGCCAGTGGATGGGTAGAACTATTGGAGAATCTAAAAGAAGAGCAGGTACAATGGATGTACGAGTGGTTTCCAACTGGGGAGTTTATCATTCGGTCTAGGGATGTTCCATTCCTTGTATGCATCGGCTTAAGAGGAACTTACCCTTATGTCCCTCTCCGAGTCATGAGGCAAGCGGGAAGAAAGCAGATTATACCAAGGGTAGAAAAGATGAGTCATTGCAGGGCTGACTTCCAAGATGACGATAGCCCACACAGGTGTCGGGCTCAGAATATGTGGCATTCCAAACTCATTTTGGAAAAGGAATCTATAGAACCAGAAAGGTATCAGGCAGTGCATGTGCCGCTTTATCCGGGATGGCTAGAAGACGATCATATTGGCTTGGGAAAAACATGTTTCGTCCATGGTCATAGGGTTATTGATGAGAAGACTGCAGCAAAATTCAAGTACAATCAGCTATGTAGACAAATGCAAGAGTGTACGTGAGCATCTGGAAATATTAGAGGCCCAAGAGAAGATAATCAATGAGTGGAAGGACATGGCTATCCGCGCAAGCAACCGTTTAGGGTACTTGGAATGGGGTCTAGTGGAGCTGGAAGGCAAGTTTATGAAAAGGATCAACAACTGTCAGGAAGCCGAAGGTAACGAAGGTGGGCACTTAGCTCGGGCTTACTTGTTGCTGGGACTGCGCGACTTGATGAAACTGTACGAGGGAGGAAAAGATACCGAATCTAGGAAGGTCCTTGTGGGACCAAGTAGTTAGGATTTTTATTGCTTTCTTGATGTAATAAGGCCATTGGCCATTAGTGACAATTTCTCTTTATTTCAGTTTATTTTGACTCGTTCTATTTTCTATCGATAAAATGAGGCACTTGGTGTTATAAGTTCTCCAAATCATATCTGTCGCTAGGCCTACCTCAGTCACAACGAGGCACCCAAATAGGAAACGACTTATATTCTTGCAACAACATGTTGAAATACCGCAATGTTTTCTTTCTCATAATCCGCACTAACTTTTTACCTTTTTGTTTTTCTTTTATTTTTATTCCCCTCCCCAAAGGTTAGTTCGTGCATTCTGGAACCATCAACATACTCAACAAGATCTAAGGATCCTACTCCTCCTCCTCCTCCGAGTCGCCCCAGAAACAGGAACAAAGAAAAGATGGGAGATAATGAATCAAGAAAGGAAATTGAAGGAACTTCCTAGGGTACCCCGATCACCAAAGAAACTGCTGCTTATTTGGAGCAAACTTTGCTAAGGTTTCGAGAGGAACTAGACTAGGTTCAGAATTTGGCAAGTTTGTCCATCTCTCTTGCTGTTGCAGACGTCAACAATCAGGTCCCTGCACCTCCGCAGAAGACCCCAACCCAAGCTCGCAACAATGCTCCATCGCTCATCCCTGATCCCCACAATGCCCAAACAATCAAGATACCCATATCTTTGTGGAAATTGTGCCGTACTATACGCAACCCATATCAAATGTGTCAGAATCAGACTCACTCATTCAGAACTTGGATGCTGAACTCAAGAAACTCATAAGGATAATTCAAGGCGTGGAAGGTAATAAGGGTTTAGAGGGTCTATGTTATGAAGACCTTTGAGTTCAGCCTGATGTCGAACTCCCAGAGAGGTACAAACCTCCTAAGTTCGAAATGTTCGATGGTACGGAGGATCCCAGGGTTCACCTCAGAATGTATTGTGACAAGTTAGTGGAAGTTGGTAGAGATGAAAAGATCCGCATGAAACTGTTCATGAGGAGCTTGAAAGGTGATGCTTTATCTTGGTATATCAGCCAAGATGCGAAAAAGTGGACGAGTTGGGTAAACATGGCGTCCGATTTCATGGACCGTTTCAGGTTCAATACTGAGAACGTGCCAGACGTGTTCTATATCCAGAATTTAAAGAAGAATCCCACTAAAAACTTTTGCGAGTATGCTATTCGTGTGAGGTCGGAAGCTGCCAAGGTTAGACCGGCTTTGGAAGAAGAACAAATGAGCAGGTTTTTCGTCCGTGCTCAGGATTCGCAATACTAAGAGAGATTGATGCTGATAGAGGGGCAAAAGTTCTCTGATATCATCAAACTGGGAGAAAGGATCGAAGAGGGAATCAAAAATGGTATGGTTACTAACCTTGACCAACAAAGCCTTACAACCTGGTGGTACATTGAAGAAAAAGGACGTAAACTCCGTAATGGCTGCGGATAGAAACAACTCTCCCATGAAATATCAACCCTACCCTCCAAATCCACTCGCATATCAACCCTCTCTAAATTACCAGGCACCCTCATCTACCTATCAAAATCCATCACCCGTCTACCAAACATCTCCATCACCAACATATCAGCCCACCTCGCCAGGATATTCCCAACCCGCACCCTTATACCAAGATTAACACTCCCAACCTCCTCTCTATCCATCACCACCTACCCGCCAAAACTTCCCACGACCAGGACCAAACTTTGACCGCAAACCTCCCAGGCAATACACCGCTATTGCCGAACCCGTTGACCAACTGTATGAGAAGCTCAGAGCCGCTGGATATGTTACACCCATCCCAGCCATAACCCCAGAAAACCCTTCCCAATGGATCAACCCAAATAAAACATGCGCATACCGTTCAGGGATGAGGGGCCATATCATCGATGAGTGCCGCTCGTTGAGAGACAAAATTCAGACCTTAATTGACAACAAGGTCATTGTAGCTAAGGAGACTGCTCCCAATGTTCGCAACAACCCGCTACCGGACCATAAGGGTAGAGGCACCCACATGATTGAGATTGAGGATGACTGGGATCCCAAAGGTTCAATTGGTTTAATAGCTGAAGGAGATGAGCCCAAGAAGCCGGCGGTCACTCTTAATCCTATTGTTGTACAAATCCAGACATCTAAGGGTGATGGGGTGAATGTATCTGTACCATTTGAGTTTGAGGCACCTCCTGCAAAAATGCCAATTGAGGTGGAGTTCGGGACTCAAAGGCGCCCGCACCGAATGAAGTTACTATGTTGCCTCCAAGGATGCCCATTCCAGTCAGCATGTCAGACATAGCCCCATTTCAATCAAATGACATACCTTGGGACTACACTGCCGAGGCAAGAAGGAAGGGAAAAGCATGCATGGGCGAAGCAATTGTCGCGCAAGGAATGACTAGAACAGGCAGGGTGTACACACCAGAGCACCTAGCTGAGCCCAGAAAGCAGGCCTCTAGACGTCCCATTGAAACTGGACGTGATGATCTCTGGAGAAAGATATAGGCTAAAGAATATTTAGTTGTTGAACAGCTAAATAAGACCCCGGCACATATTTCCATCTTGGCATTGCAATAGAGTTCCGAGGCACATAAAAACTCCTTGATGTAGATATTGAGCGAGGCTTATGTCCCGAGCAACATAATAGGAGGAGAGATGGCGAACATGATAGGGCAGGTATTGGAAAGTCACAAAATCACTTTCCACGAGGATGAACTGCCACTAGAGGGGCTTGGCCATAACAAAGCACTACGCATCACTGTGCAATGTGAAGATCATTTCATTACCAGGATCTTAATCGACGGAGGTTCTAGCCTCAACATTTGTCCATTGATCACCCTCAAGAAGTTGGGCAAAGGATTGCATGAGATAAAAGATGGGGCTATTAACGTTAAGGATTTTGATGGTTCTCAGAGGTCTACCCTCGGGGAGATTAGCCTGTGTTTGCAAATGGGGCCCACTTGGTTTGATGTTGATTTCCAAG
The DNA here is from genome assembly GCA_034376525.1 of Nicotiana benthamiana. Lineage (NCBI taxonomy): Eukaryota > Viridiplantae > Streptophyta > Magnoliopsida > Solanales > Solanaceae > Nicotiana > Nicotiana benthamiana. The sequence continues at coordinate 26,227,406 of CM067337.1, forward strand.
TCATTGACATACCGGCATCTTACAACTTACTGCTGGGATGACCATGGATCCACGCCGTTGGGGCTGTGGCATCAACCTTGCATCAGGCCGTGAAGTTCGAATGGAACCATCAGGACGTGATCATCCATGGCAACGGTAGCAATCCTATATAATGTCGCTAGACCATTCCAATGATCGGAGGTAGAAGAAGGATATGCGGAGAAACATATCATCATATTGAGCGAGTCAACACAGTGGACAAGGACAAATGGTGGAGTAACAAGGTTGAGAGCATTCTGAATTGGAATGGGTATGAACCAGGGAAAGGACTTGGTAAGAATCTTCAGGGCATCACCAAACCTATCCAGTTGAAGAAGCATGGTACTACCTTCGGACTAGGGTACGAGTGCACTTGGCAGGAATTCAAAGACTGGTCACCACCATGGAGCGGCCCATATTACCCATTGGATTATCCCATACCTCAGTTGGAGCAGACATTTTAACCAGTCGACACTCTCTACGGGTCAGAAGAAGACGAGGCTCTTGCGGCAATGAAGAACCTGTTTCTAGAGGAAGACATGGACTGTTGTGTGTCTTTTGAAGAGGAAGGGGAGGAAGGCCCTTCTATTCAGACTATAAACCGAGGGGAGCACCTCACTAATTTGTCCATCAGGACCACCATAGCCCGAAAATCTTCGGGGTATCAAGGCTGAACAAGCATCATGCATCTTTGTTTTAATTGTTTTTTTACCTCCCGCATTGTCTTTACTTTCCAAAAGAGCTCCAATGTTTTGAACATTTATGAATTTAATCAAAAGCATTTTTTAGCTCATCAAATATCTCGCTATTCATTACCTTTGTCTGCTATCTACTTTATTTTCCGCACAGCATTACTATTACGTATCTTGACGATGAACCGACAACTGTAACTTGCAACGAGGCTATGAAACAAACGAACATAGACTTAGAGGAGGATGATATACCAGAAGAGGTTGTCAGAGAGGTCGAGAATTTTGAGAATAGACCTAAGTCCAACATGGATGAAACAGAGGTCGTCAATTTGGGAGATACAGAGGATGTCAAAGACACGCGCATCAGTGTGAACTTATCACAGATGGAAAAAGAGGAATATACAGAGTTCTTAAGGGAATATAAGGATATCTTCGCATGGTCTTACGGCGATATGACTGATCTAAGCACATCTATCGTCGCTCACAAGTTGCCGACAGACCCTGGATGTTCGACGGTAAAACAGAAGCTCAGAAAATTCAAGCCAGACATGAGTTTAAAAATCAAAGAAGAGGTCACCAAGAAGGTCAAAAGCAAAGTTCTTCAAGTGGTAGAGTACCCAACCTGGTTAGCTAACATCGTGCCAGTACCAAAGAAGGATGGGAAAGTCAGAGTCTGTGTCAACTACCGGGATCTCAACCGGGCTAGTCCCAAAGACGATTTCCCCTTGACAAACAAAAACATCCTGATCGACAACTGAGCCAAGCACGAGTTGAAATCATTCATTGATTTCTTTACGGGGTATCATCAGATATGGATTGATGAAGAAGATGCAGAGAAAACGGCGTTTATCACGCCATAGGGAATATATTGCTACAGAATGATACCATTTGGGTTGAAGAATGCTGGGGCTACTTACATGAGAGCCATGACTACCTTCTTTCACGACATGATACATAAGGAAATTGAGGTATATGTGGAAGATGTCATCATCAAGTCCAGGAAGGCTACAGATCATATGGAGGACCTCCGAAAGTTTTTCAACAGACTAAGGAGGTATAACTTGAAACTGAATCCCGCCAAGTGTGCATTTGGGGTCTCTGCGGGAAAGTTATTGGGTTTCATCGTGAGCCGCCGAGGAATAGAGTTGGATCCGTCAAAAGTCAAATCTATTCAAGAGTTGCCACCGCCGAAGAACAAGAAAGAGGTAATGAGTTTCCTGGGGAGACTCAACTATATCATCCGGTTCATAGCTCAGTCTACCGTCATCTGCGTACCTATTTTCAAGATGCTGAAGAAGGATGCCGCTACCAAATGGACCGATGAATGTCAAAAGGCTTTTGACAGGATCAAGGAATACTTGTCTACGCCTCCAGTACTGGTTCCGCCTGAGCCTGGGAGGCCTTTATTACTCTATCTCGCAGTTTTAGATGGAGCATTTTGTTGTGTCTTGGGACAACATGATGAGACAGGAAGAAAGGAGCAAGCTATTTACTACCTCGGCAAGAAATTTACCCCGTACGAGGCTCGGTATTCCTTACTAGAACGCACATGTTGTACTTTGACCTGGGTAGCTCAGAAATTAAGGCATTATTTCTGCGCTTACACTACCTACCTTATATCAAAAATGGATCCACTAAAGTATATTCTTCAGAAACCCATGCCCAGTGGCAAGCTCGCCAAGTGGCAAATCTTGTTGAGTGAATTCGACATTGTCTATGTCACCCAGAAGGCAGTTAAAGGTCAGGATTTGGCAGATCATCTCACAGAAAATCCCGTAGGATGGGAGTATGAACCATTGAAGATGTATTTTCCCGATGAGGAAGTAGCTTTCATAGGAGAAGACATTGCAGAATCCTATGGCGGTTGGAGGATGTTTTTCGACGGAGCCGCAAATTTCAAAGGAGTTGGTATCGAAGCAGTCCCGGTATCAGAAATCGGTCAACATTACCCGATATCCTCCAAGCTCAGGTTCCCGTACACCAATAATATGGCCGAGTACGAAGCTTGCATCTTGGAGCTTAAACTGGCCATTGACAAGAACATTCAGGAGCTGTTAGTGATTGGAGATTCAGACCTGCTCATACACCAGGTTCGAGAAGAATGGGCAACCAAGAATTTCAAGATACTCCCTTATCTGCACCACATACAAGAATTGAGAAAGAGGTTCAGAAAAACGGAATTCCAGCACGTTCCTAGAATACAGAATGAGTTCACAGATGCGCTTGCCACTTTATCATCCATGATTCAGCATCCAGATACAAACTTCATCGACCCTATCCAGGTCAGGATTCATGATCAACTGGCATATTGTAAACATGTTGAGGAAGAAGCTGATGGAGAACCCTGGTTCCACGACATCAAAGAGTATCTGACAATAGAAAAATATCCAGAGCTTACTAATGCTACTCAGAAGCGCACGCTTTGAAGGTTGTCCAATAATTTCTTTCACAACGGAGGAATCCTGTATAAGAGGACCCCCTATTTGGGACTATTGAGGTGTGTATATACAACAGAAGCCACCAAGCTATTGGAAGAAGTGCACCCAGGGACTTATGGGCCGCACATGAACAGTTTTGTTCTAGCAAAGAAGATACTCCGAGCAGGATATTTCTAGGTGACTATGGAGATAGACTGCATTCAGTACATCCGAAAGTGTCATCGTTGTCAGATACATGCAGATATAATAAAGTTACCTCCGAATGAGCTCACTGCGACGAGCTCACCATGGCCATTCGAGGAATGGATATTATTGGAGCGATCGAGCCTGCGCATCAAACGGACATAGGTTTATCTTAGTGGCAATTGATTACTTCACTAAATGGGTTGAAGCAGCCTCACACAAAGCAGTAACCAAGAAATTCGTGGAAGACATTGTCCGAGATCGTATCATCTGTCGGTTCGGGATCCCAGAGTCGATCATCACTGATAATGGTTCCAATCTCAACAACGACTTGATGAAAGCGATGTGTGAAACTTTCAAGATCTGGCACAGAAATTCTACATCTTATACATCTCAGATGAATGGAGCTGTGGAAGAAGCCAACAAGAACATCAAGAAAATATTAAGGAAAATGATTGAAAGGCACAAGCAGTGGCATTAGAAGTTCTCATTCACTTTATTGGGTTATCGTACTATAGTTCCCACATCAACCGGGGAAACTCTGTACATGCTGGTTTACGATACAGAGGCGGTCATTCCCGCCGAGGTAGAAATTCCATCCTTAAGAATCATACAAGAAGCTGAGCTAGATGACGCAGAATGGGTCAAGGGTCGCTATGAGCAGTTAGCTCTTATTGATGGAAAGAAAATGAATGCGGTTTGCCACGGTCAGTTGTATCAAAACAGAATGTCCAGAGCCTTCAACAAAAGAGTCGACCAAGGAAGTTCACACAGGGACACCTGGTGTTAAAGAAGATATTCCTACATCAAGATGAAGCCAAAGGGAAATTATCTCCCAACTGGAAAGGTTCGTACATGGTTCACCGGGTTCTAACTGGAGGAGCCCTTATTCTTGCAGAAATGAACAGAGAAATTTGGCCAAAACCGATCAACTCAGATGCAGTGAAAAAGTACTACATTTAATCAGTATGCTTTTCTTTGCGATGTAATTTGAACTAGGCCTGACTTGATTCCTGTTTAAGAGGGGATACGTAGGCAGCCCTATGGGTTCGGTCACATTTTTAATAAAATTCCACTTTTTCCCCCGCACTTGATACAGGAGTAGAATTTTGAGGATGATCCTCAAAATTACGAAGTCAGTTTGTTAGTTTCGACATCAGTGTCAACCTAGTAAACTGGGTCAGAATTTTGAGGAGGACCCTCAAGATTCCAAGGTTGATCCGTTTTCAGTCATTCAGCACCACCATCAACAGCGCCAGCCCAGTAAACTGGGGCAGAATTTTGCGGAGGTCCCTCAAAATTTCGGAGCCGGCAAGGTTTCCATGCCTTGAACCACATTGCAGTTGTGGTTCATCATAAAACAAAACTATCTTTTCTTTACTTATATATATACACATTGGCATCATGATTGCAAAATTTGCATTAAATCATTTGGATCACTATCATTCAAAAACGCTACCCCAAATGGTACAATTCGCCACGAGTCGAGGGACGCAAACTAAACTCCCACTTTACAGAACTCACGATTTTTCTTTGGATGCAGGAATTCATAATTCAAATAGGCAATAGATGGGCTTTACAAAACTGAAATTCCGAAACCACTACTTACTTCGCAAAGGTTTACTATCTACATTCAACACTTCCCCAGCAGTCATGATACCACAATCATCTACCAGCTGAGAAAATCACCACCATCCTCTCCTTTATATTTCTGCACTGAATAAGTCTACTCTCTGCCTTTCGAGACTAAGCTCTGTCTCCATCTGTATTTCTGCATAAGGCTATTCTCTGCCTTTCGAGGTTAAGCTCTACCTCCATCCTGCATAAGGATATTTTCTTTTTTCCGAGGTTAAGCTCTACCTCTATCCTGCATAAGGCTACTCTGTGCCTTTCGAGACTAAGCTCTATCTCCATGTGCATTTTTGCATAAGGCTACTCTCTGCCTTTCGAGACTAAGGTATGTCTCCATCTGCACTTTTGCATAAGGCTATTCTCTGCTTTCTGAGGTTAAGCTCTACTTCCATCCTGTATAAGGCTATTTTCTGCCTTTCGAGACTAAGCTCTGTCACCATTTTGCATTTTGCATAAGGCTATTCTCTGCCTTCCGAGGTTAAGCTCTATCTCCATCCCGCATAAGGCTATTCTCTACCTTTCGAGATTAAGCTCTACCTCCATCCTGCATAAGGTTACTATCTGCCTTTCGAGACTAAGCTCTGTCTCCATCTGCATTTATGCATAAGGCTATTCTCTGCCTTCCGAGGTTAAGCTCTACCTCCATTTTGCATAAAGCTATTCTCTGCCTTCTGACATTGAGATCTACCTCCATCCTGCATAAGGCTATCTTCTGTCTTTCGAGACTAAGCTCTGTCTCCATCTTGCATTTTGCATAAGGCTATTCCCTGCCTTCTGAGGTTAAGCTCTACCTCCATCTTGCATAAGACTATTCTCTGCCTTCCGAGATTAAGCTCTAGCTCCATCCTACATAAGGTTATCTTCTGCCTTTCGAGACTAAGCCCTGTCTCCATCTGCATTTTGCATAAGGCTATTCTCTACCTCCTGAGGTTAAGCTCTACTCCATCCCGCATAAGGCTATTCTCTGCCTTCCGAGGTTAAGCTCTACCTCCATCCTGCATAAGGCTATTCTCTGCCTTTCGAGACTAAACTCTGTCTCCATCCTGCATTGCATAAGGCTATTCTCTTCCTTCCGAGGTTAAGCTCTACCTCCTTTATTGTGCATTTGGCTGAAAAATTGCCATCCTATCTCATCTGGCTGAAATATCACCCCCCGCATTTAAATTCTCGCTTCGGCTGAAACATCGCCACCCTTGCATTCATTCAGCTTAAATATTGCCACCTTCTCATGGGCTGAAATATTGCCAACTTATTCAAAGGCATCATAGTTTAGAGGCACCATCCGCTTAGCCCGAGAACACCATTTCATGGCATGTAAATCTTTAGTTTTATGCTCTTCATAGCCCAGGACGTCATAGTTTGAGGACGCCATCCTAATCGTCCGAACATTCATTCCAACTGGAACAGCATCAGATTTAAATTATGCAGTATATCCGCACGTCATTCATTTACAGGTACACCGGCTGGCACGACTGTCTCAGCAGGAGTGATCCCGCTCCAGTTCTCCGCGGCTCGTCCGATCTCCGAACCCTTGCCAAATCTCAAACCCCGTTGCATCCGCCTCTTCCAAAATTTTCATTGGCATATTCCGCCAGTGGTTCCTGAACTACATATGGCCTGATTCCTGTAAAACCAGGGATATGCAGACAGCTCACAAGCCAGAGCACGGTCGAACTTCTCTTACAGTCGTCACTTCTGGTCAAAATTGGCCATTTTGTCTTTACCCAACAACTCTTTCATCCTCCTCGTGTAAAGAGGGGCAGCTGTTGATACCCAATTTTTTTCTATGTATTTTTGTACCCATAATACTTTCAAAATATCATGTATATGCATATATAAGCATCCGAAAAAGGTTTGGTATTTTTCTACATTTTTTCAAGGATTTTAAAATCAATTTATGACCTATTTTGTACCATAAAATCCAATATTTAGTCTCAAATCCTATTATTTGATAAGCAATTTATTTTATTCTCTCATTTACATAGAAATGTAATTTATGTATTTTTACAGAATCTTTACAAAGCTGTTAGGTATTTCTAGATTAAAATTGCATTATATTACAATTTTAGCCTATTTTTCAATTTAATAAGTATTTTATGTACAAAATTGTTCCTAATATTTTTAATAAATACCTAGATATATTTTATAAACTTAGTAATTTTATTGGATTTTTATAGGGTTATTTACTATTTTTATAAAATTAAAGTGGAAAAAATAGCTATTTAAATTATAGCCCTTTTATTCGTTCAATTTTAGCCCGATTGAAGCCCAAATCAACCCCCAAAATTAACCCCCCAATTTCCTGGCCCAATTAAAATTTACCCAAATCGAACCCGCCTAAAACCAATCCGCCCAATTCCTCTTTTAATCATGGCCGTTGATCACACAGATCAACAGCCCACATTTCACTTACCAAAATTAAATCCCAAATAACCCCTAACCTTAATCAGTTAACCAAATCAGCCGCCTTTGAATCCCAAATGCTCTCTAGCCCCCCCTCCCCCCGAACCCTAATCGTCTCCGGCTCTATTTCACCGGCGTTCATGTCCATTCAAGCCCTCAAACGCCTATATCCGTCACTCCTCACCTCTCCTGGTCAATGGGTTCAAAGATCGGAACCCTACCTCAAAGTTGATCGAACCAGAGGTCCTCCAATATGATTACTGCAGCCGTGTCCGGCCTTTTTTGGCAAGCCTTGAGGCTATGGGTTCTTTGCCTACTTCGACGAGTCCATTCTAGGCTTTTCTCAATCCTTCGAGACCTTCTCTGAAAATCCTAATTTTCGAGGTTCTTTTTTGTTTTCTCTGTATTTATCTTACGATTCTCTCTGAATCCTAGTCATTTTCTAAAGATTTTAAAGTACTTTTTCACTTTTTCTTCGCCCTTTTGTTTTCAAACTGCCGTCTTCTTAAAAACCTAGGGTTTCTATGATTTCCCTGATTTCCTTGATTTCTTTGCTCTATTTGCTTTACTATGTGTTCTCATTTAGTACTTACTTTGATTCTAAGTATTTTCTACCATGGCTCTAAGGCGTTTTGTTTTACTGATTATTTTCTAGGGTTTCGAGTTAATGTGTTCTATACTTTCCCTTTATGCTGTTATGCTTTTGTTCATCTTCATCTACGATATTCCTGATGCTCTGTGTGCAATGGAAAGCCTAGTTTTAAGGGGATTTTCCACTTTTTCTCTGTGAAACCTTAGCCGCCTCTAATTCTCGCGTATGTGTTTCTACTACATGTTATTCTACTACTTCTGTTTTTGTATGTTCAAAACTATGCATCTTTTTATATTGTCACATTTCCCCTTTTCTGAGCAACCCAAATGTGGGAAAATTGATTTTGTACATTTTAATTGATTCTCTAATTGAGACATGTTTTCTGACTAAGTTCAAACAAGCTAGTATCTAATCCCTTGATTTTCTAGGTAATGGACATGCCTTGTTTGTTTACCCGTGTGTTTTCAAAACTTCTTACACGTATTTGCCCTATATTCTGTGATTGGTACTTGATTTTCTTTCCAAAAATAAATTAAGTTTATTTACCTCAAGCCGGTTCCTTAATTAAAGGAAACTTTCTCCTTAGTTGTTTGTGATTGATACTGATTGCTATTTTCTTGCCTTATTTCTACATCTTTTCAAACTATAAAACGCCATCACCTTTTCTAACTCAAAGACACTGATACACGACTAATCTCTAGTTTCACTCACTGAAAACTCTCTTCTCTTCTATATTCTTCTACATTACTTGTTTACTTGCTAAGAGTTAGCCGTCTGAAAGCCAAGGATAACTATAAGGATCCGAACTTGCTTTGTTATTCAAATTTGCAACTGGTAGGCTCCTAATTTCTCATTATCAACCTCCAAACTATTTGTTTACTTAAGTCGTTCCCTTTGCCTGTTTATGATCAGTTGAGTTATTACATGCTTAATCCTTTTCCCTTTCGCCTGGTATGTTTACGTTAAGTATTTTAATATGTTTAACCCCCTTTCCCTTTCCCCCTGGTCTGTTTATGTTAAGCATTTCAACTTAAGTTCAGCATGTTTAATCTTTTTCCCTTTTTCCCTTGTCTGTGTATTGTTCATTACCATGCTTTACTTTCTTGTACACCCATTTCCCCTGAATCCCTCTAATTTAATATTTTTCTTTCAAGTATTCTTTATGTGATTCCCCCTTCCCTTGATCCCTTTTTGCATATGAGTATGTTTTGGATTAGGTTGGCACCTCATTGCCACTCCTAGTTTAGAACTAAGGCTTTTATCAGCCTATACTCAAAGTAATCCCATTCCTCATCCCCTATATTATGTGTTTGAGCCTTGACAAAGGCCTGTTGGTGTCCTAATCACCATACAGGCCTTAGTCTGACTCGTTTGCAAGTCTGCTCTTGCTTGTTGAACCATGCAAGAGGTTTGGGGTGTGCCAGTCTCACTTCTTGGCTAGGTATGACCACCTCTCGTACTGGTTTCCTCTAATTACAATCTTTTACACCTATTATTAGTTCTTTAAGTCTTACCCCCCTTTGGTAAGCCATGCTTCGGGACCCTGGAGTCTCCTTTGTACTTGGTTGCTTTAAGGCTAGTAATTCTACACTTCGTACTACTCTAATTGCTTGGGGTGTAAGCATTTCCTGGGTTTCCTAGTAAGACTTTGGAACTTTGAAATATTCTAAAGAGAAAGCCTCGGATTTGGGAGCCCGTATTTGGTAAAAGGCATATGTTGGACATTAAAGTTGCTTTGCGCTTCTTCGGGCCTGTTGTATTATTGATGTATTTACTTATTTCCTTTAATATTTTTTCTGTCCAGATTTTTGTGAATAATTTGTATAAAAAGAACTTTGGGATATAGTAAAAGGGGTATGGGAGGGGCTTTACTTTAGTGCATCAATTTAATGGTAGAAAGCATGCCTATAGATTTACTTTATTATATGGATACCATGTCTATAGGTTTTCCATGCTGCATTTCACTTAGAGATTCTGCTTATAAGGTTTCAATAATGCATCTCAGATAGATACCATGTCTATAGGTGTACTTTATCGCAATCTCATATAGATACCATGTCCATAGGGCTTACACTATCGCATCTCATATAGAAACAATGCCTATAGGTTTCAATGTCATATCTCATATAGAAACCATGCCTATAAGCTTTCAACATTGCATCTTGTATAGAAAGCATGCCTATAGAATCCCAATGTTGCATCTCTCCTGGCAAAACATGCCTGTAGGAATTGTATAAAATGCTAGGCAAACAGTAGGTCGTCTAAAATGTATAAAAAGCAGTAAAAAAAAATCAATATCACGCCTGTAAGGTTAAAACTCGCTTAATGGGCTCACAATGTTTCAGTATATTTTGTCCTAAATCTGTCCATTTTTAAAATCAGGCCCATGTCTGCCCTTTTACGCTACTCTACTAAGTTTGAAGTTTTGAATTACTTTGCCTGCCTAAGTTCATACTTTAAGGTTCTTTTGAAAATTTTCTTCTTGCATCCTTTACTCAAGCAGTTCGGCTAAATTGTATGCCATTTCTGAACTTTTTCTGCAAAACTTTAATTTTCTCTTTAACAGACCTATGTCTTAAACCAATGTTTTCTCTAAAAACTACTGGTTTTAAATCCTGTCAACTCCTAACAACGGGCCCGGAGGGCGCAAAGCAGATTTTCTATCCAACTTCTATGTGTTAAACTAATTTGTCCGCTCTTCTAACTTCTTTTAAAAGACCAAATCGGTATTTGAAGTCATGCTAAACTAGTTGTTGCTATGTTATGGGATTTTGTTTGAGCCTTTGACTGTCTTATTTGCATACCTCTTATGTGCTATTTGCTTTTTTTATTGTTCTAGTATTTTTACCTTTGAAAACTCCATATATATCCTCTCTCTCTTTCTCCCCTCTTAGAATTAGAAGTCGTAATACCCCGGGACTAACACATTGGGATGGGTATTAGCATGCAATAAGTAAACAATATCAAAGCGTTTCAATATCTTAACGGGGAGGGAAGGGTAGAATATGGAGATGATGACCGGTGCGCTAATGCCATATGTGACCCCTCTTTGAGGAGTGTGAGCGGGGTATTGTACCAATGTGATCCCTATTATAATCAAACCTAGGACCCCCTTTTCCTTTGCTTACTTTACTTAAAAGTTTTTCTAAAGTAATGCTTTCTTTTCAAATCCATTCTCTATTTTATTTTATTTAACTTATGCCTTTCCCTATTCAAAATTCCTAAGTTGTCCAAATGTTTATATAAATGGATCTTATCTGTCTATTTGCTTCATCTCTTCATAAAGTCACATTAGCACGGCCGGGAACCACACTAGTGGATCTTGAGGGGTGCCTAACACCTTCCCCTCGAGATATTCTCAAGCCCTTAACCGAACTCTTATTTTCTTTCAAAATACTCCTCTTATCTTTCAAAGTGTCCTAATGCACTATAATCATTATGTGGGGACTCTTCAAAATCCATAACCCAAATCCCAAACGGGAATGAGAGTTGTTTTGCCCAGAAAAAGGGGCGGTCGACACCCTTTCTTCCACATCGTTCGATGTATCCCTTGTTCGATTTTATGGTGTCTTTTTATGACGACCCGACCTGTCGTCACGTGAGTTACTGCCTCATTTCCCCCTTATGGTGTTGCTTCATGTCTCAATGTCAGAATTAGAGTTTATTGGGTGTAATTGAATTGGTTTTGGTTGAAAATAAGGCACATAGTCTCTTAGAAGGAAGCTTGTATTAGAAAAATCAACCGGAAGTTTACTGTATTGTTAGAGGGCTCAGATGTGAATTCTAGTGGATCGGTTAGCTTCGGGGGATGATTTGTGACTTAGGAGTGCGATCTCAAATGAATTTGGAGGTCCGGTGTAGAATTAGGCTTGAATTGGTGAAGTTTGAATTTTAGCGGATTCCAAATGGTTTGTGAAATTTTGATCCGAGGGTCGGAATGGAATTCGGAGAGTTGATGTTGCTTCGTTGGGTGATTTTGGATATGTGTGAAAAATTCCAGGTCATTTGGACGTTGTTTGGTCGGCTTTTAGATCGAATGTGTCATCCGGAAGTTTTAGTTTGACTTAGGCTCAAACTCGTGGTGAATTAATGATTTTTGTGTTGATGGGTGCGTTTTTATGATTGGAACAAGTTCTTATGATATTTTGCGGTATGTTGGTGCTTTTTGTTGAGGTACCAAGGGCCTTAGGGTGGTTTCGAGTGGTTAATCGGAGAGTGTTTGGTTTTTGGAAGTTACAGAATTAACTAGACATGTTGCATAGGATCGAATGTGTCATCCGGAAGTTTTAGTTTTACTTAGGCTCGAATTCGTGGTGAATTGATGATTTTTGTGTTGATGGGTGCGTTTTTATGATTGGAACAAGTTCTTATGATATTTTGCGGTATGTTGGTGCTTTTTGTTGAGGTACCAAGGGCCTTAGGGTGGTTTTGAGTGGTTAATCGGAGAGTGTTTGGTTTTTGGAAGTTGCAGAATTAACCAGACATGTTGCATAGGATTTTCCTCTAAGCGATTACATGAGAGGTATTGCGATCGCATATAAGGCTAGGAGAGGGGTAGGTTTTTGTGCTATGCGTTCGCACTAAGGGTCATGCGATTGCATAGGTCTGGGAGTTTGAGTTGTGCGTTCGCACAAGGGTCGATGCGATCGCATAAGGTAGTTTGGCCTGGGGTCCCTGGGAGAGGTTTGTTCTATGCGAACACAGGGGTGCTATGCAATCGTATAGTTTTATTTTGGGAAGGTGGAAATTTGTGCTATGCGATCGCAATGGATGTGATGCGATCGCATAGAGTAATAACTGGGCAGACAGAATGGTTTTAAGTGTTTTTTCATCCACGACCTATCTCACTTTTCCACCATTTTTGCACCACCTTGGGAGCTTGTTGGTTGATTTTGAAGGGATTTTTGACGGGAAGTGATTGGAGGTAAGTCTCGTGGTCTAGAAACATCATTTAACCAAAGAATCATCCCTTAATTCTCTGAATTTGGATATAAAATTAAAGAAACTAGGGCTTTAGTTTTTGATATTTCAAATTGGGATTCGATAGGTCATTTGAGCTCGGGTTTGGGAGTTCTTGGTATGCACGAACTCGTGCGAGACGAGGATTCCGAAAATATAGGTTTCGTAATTTTTTGAAAAGCGGACCCGGGGCTCGGGTTTTGCTAGTTTTGAGGGTCTTGTTATATTTTGATTGTTTTCGATTGGGTGTTGTCCGATTAGCATATTATGATATATTTGTATTAATTTTGTTTGATTAGACGTGCATGGAGGCCATTTGAGGGGCAAAGGCGTCGCGAGCGAGGAATTTCACTGCTTCGAGGTGAGCAATACTTGGGAATGATATCCTGAGGGTTTGAATCCCCGGAGTTGCACATCTTAGTGTTGTACTGTGGTGACTTGCACGCTGGACCTGAGCGTGAGGTAGAGCACCATTGGGGATTGTGACTTGCTCCGTCCCGATTTTTGATTTTACCGTGTGATTGACTAGAAACTACTTGATGCTATCACGATTTGGGCTGATCGCCATGTTATAAGCGTCGTGCCGATTATTGAATCCTTCAGGGATTGAAATCACTGATTTGTATTACGTTGCATATTATTTGATCTCAGTCCAAGGTTCTAAATTCTTTTTTGCAAACTCAGCCATTTTCCAAGATTTGAAAACTTAAATGATATTTTACTGACATTTTAAGCTGAGAACTACTATTTTACTATTGCCCAAGGGGTTTATGTGCATTTCTAGACTGAGATATGGGTCGGGCCGCACGCCGCAGCAGTATATACATATACATGCACGGATCGGACTGCACGTCGCAATAGTATATTATATGGATCGGACTGCACGCCGCAGTATTATAGCACTTGGGTTGTACGAGACCCTCCGGAGTTTGTACACACCCCAGTGAGCGCAGGGTACCCAAATGGATCGGGCTATGCGCCGTAGCGGTCATGTGCATTGCATTGCATTCACGCATTCTCTCCTATTTTTACTATGTGGCACGACATTTAGCACTTATATATCTTTGGCATACATACTGTTACTTGCCTTGTTGACCAGATACCCTTTGTTATATGTTAAGGAGTGATGTGCCCAATGGGCAGATTTATGAGCCGACTTGTTCTACCTGATATAGTATTCATATGTTTGGTTGTTGAAAACGAAAAAAAGATATTTATAATAGAGACATCGTAAAACCAATTTTGAACTGATCTTGAGATTTTCTAAAGGATTTTCACAGTATTTCGGTTTTCCTCAAAGGGTTGTACTGTCTTTTATAGCATTTTGGTGTGCCCACGTATTTTCTTATCACTCAGATATTATTCTCTCTTATTACAACTGAGTTGGAAGTACCCACTTTACTCCTTGCACCATGAGTGCAGATCCAAGTATTTTGGAAGTTTAGCTGGAATAATTGCTGCTTCAGAGTTATATTGGAGTGGTCAAGGTAGCTGCCAGACGTTCCCAGGACCCGACTCTTTCCTATTTCCTTATTATTATTTCTGCAACTTTGAACATTGAATAATTGGAGTCTTGTTACTCTGCATTGTTAGAGGCTCTAGACTCATGACCCCCAGGTCTTTGAGAGATTATCCAGTTTGGTTTCCATCTATCAGTTAAGATTTTAGCTTTATTATCGATAATGATATTTAATTAACTGGTTTTGAGCTTCATGCTCGGGTTGAGGATTTAAATGGTCGGGCTTGCCTAGCAGTTGTGTTGGGCGCCATCACAATCAGGATTGGGGACGTGACAAGTTGGTATCAAAGCCTAGGTGTCTAGGCCTCATGATTCATGAGCCGGTTAGTAGAGTCTCGGGGATCGTACAGAGACGTCTGTATTTATCCTCGAGAGGCTACAAAACCATTAGGAAAACTTCACTTTCTTGGAATTCTTGTCGTGCGTACTTGATTCAGCTTGAGATATAATTCTTGAAATTTCTTCCACATGCATGTATGCGCATGTGAGCGCTCAGTAGTATATGTGCCTCTTTGTAATTCCCCGATCGAGGGGCGAGATGTAATCTCTGTGAGTTTATGTTGGTCTTGTCGGGAGGACTTGAGTCCGGATATTTGCCTATGGTATGAGCACCAAGGTGCTGATTGTGTGATCAAGTGCGGATATTTGCCTATGGTATGAGCACCAAGGTGCTGATTGTGTGATCAAGTGCTTTGAAATTATATGTTCAGTAATGTTCTTTTTAGTCGGGTTGGCGGTAGGATATCCATGTGATGCGAATGTCAGTACTGCGAGGCGTATCTATGCGATTTTGGTAGTAACGAGGAAGTCTGGTGGATAATAGATGAGCTGTTAAGTGTTTGTTTTCTATTACGGTCTTATGTGTATCCCCAAGTTATGGGCGCGTGAAGAGTTTTTTTTTATGTCTCTTAGTTGGAAAATGTACATTTCATGTGGCGGTATGAGCTCAGACTCAGGAAGACTAATTGATTACGTAACATATATGGTGGTGGAAGGCATGTTAAAATATCAAAATGAGGCGAAGCAGGTGGGTTATCTCCTGCGGAGTGTTTTTGAGGGGTATGATCCTTATGTGTATGTTAGAAGGTCTCATGTGTAATTGAAGGGTATATGTTGAAATTTGAGAATTGGGGACGCTTAAGAAAATAGACTCATTTGATGTGGAAATGAATGCAAGGTTTGCAGAGAATGTCAGTGCTAGATGATTTGTGTATTCACAAACTTATAAGTGACTTGAGTTTAATCTCACTATAACATTGTGGCATCATTGGAGTAAAAGTGCTATGAGTTGTAAAGAGAGCCTTGATATATGGCTTCGAGCCAAGTTGGGGAGGTTGTTGTTGGTCAGCTGATTGCACGGTTATGTGCAATGTTGGTTCTGTTCCGAGGGATGATGGCGGATCAGTTCTGGTTGTTTGTATCTGTAGGAAATCATGTTTTGCGGTGTCTGAATACCACTAAGGCATGAGTGGTTCCGTTCATTTAGAGCATGTGAATTGCAGCTGAATAAGAGTGAATGACTCTCGACAATTGTTTTACTGTGTTCAAGATTTTTCATGTAACAATCAGGAGTCTTATGTTTGTGCATGTGGCTAGAGACTGTGTTTTCATTAGAAAAGATCAAGACTTGTGGTACTTTGTGTTAATTGTGGGATTCTACGTATCCGCATTTGGAAGGTAATGGTACATGAATTCATAATCAAAGGAAGTTCTTCAAAGTAAAGCATTATGGAATGTGGTATTTCTGGGGAACTTTTGAGAGGGTATTCAGTGGCCTATGGGTCTTAGATAGTGTGGTTTTATGTGCGAGTCTTGTGTGGTAACCTGGGTTTAGGTATTGTGGTGCAACAACAAGGGAAAATATCAAATTAAAGATGAATCAGGAAGGAAATTGGATAAATGGAATAGCTTGATAATGAACTGAATCGGTATGGTAATGATATGATTAATTATTGTATGTGTTCGAGGCAATGAGCCTTACAAGTATTGTGCAGCAAAGCTTTTAAGTGCTGGCAGTTTTCTTAACTTGGTTTGGGTAGAAGGATTTAGTCCTGCAGTTTAGCTTGTGCAATGGAATTGGAAGAAAGAGCTCTTGATATGTTTTACCGTCGTTTGAAAAGGAGTATATTTCCTATGGGTATGCGAAGCATGGAGTGTGTAATAATTTTTCTCCAATATGGGATCATGAAAGTTCTTAACTAGTTGAGTGCGTCGATGTCTGCGGTGCAGGAGAGAGATAGAAGTCCTCATGTTATCCTAGTGTGGTATGGTCTATGTGTTATGATATGGAGAATTGAGATTCGCGTGTTCAAGGTTTTGGATCAGTCATAATAGGGAGTAATTAAATTCATAAGTAGCACGGGCAGTTGCAGGTGAATTAAGCGTCGATCTTCAGATGATTAAGGAAATGGTATTGCTATGCTAGTGATTTAGCAGGGGTTTATGTTCAGAAAGGGGGCAAGGTAAGGAAAACTGATAATATTTGGTGGTATTGCGGTGTTCTCTGCTTGGATCGACCGTTGATAATTGAGTTTTTGCTGGCGCAGGGAAAATTTTTGAATATCTTTTGTGGTATGAATGGATACTTGATGTGTGTTATGATTTCGTACGGCGGACTGTGGGACCAGGCATAGTGATTCATGTGTTATATGTGTTGGAAACTAGAAGTTCTCGTGATCCGACTATGCAGTGGTTGTATATCGTGTGTATCGACATCGTCTAGCGGTCATGGAAATTGGAGGTCCGAGTGGATCTTTCTTTGCTTGGTATGTTAAACTTGGGTTATGATATTAGATGTTATCCCAATGTCAGGTTGTCTAGACAAATGTGTTATGGGCTATATCGGAAATGCCCTAGGCTGCAGGCAAGGTGCATCGGATTATGTTCTAATAGGGCAGCTTGTATTCCAGAGACCAGCGGACGGCTGGCAAGAATTGCTTTATTAATTGGGCCTTCGTGGAGGATGTTAGTGCAAGGTTTCTAACATTGATCCAGTTCCAGTATTAAGGGACTTGTTCGGATGCATTTCGTGCGGACGGGCATAAGACTATATGTGTTTATTGTAATAAGAAAATTTGCCTCGATGTGTATCTCCTTTTGTGAAATATATATGTGTGTATTGGGTGGCACGCCGCCACGGGTATGTTATCTTGATCAGGTTGCACGCCGCAACAGTATGATGTGGAGAATAGTTTTCTATATGTTACTTTGGATACCTTGCTTCCTGGTTTCTGAGGAAAATCCGTGTTGGGGATTGCTCGACGAATAGAATTGGGAAGGATTCGCGTACTCTATTTCAATGATGTGAGACGGGATCTCAGATTGTGTTGCAATGGTATTGACAAGCTTGAGGTACAACTCTTTCGTTTGAGTCATTGTCATGATTTGAGTATGTTCAGACTGCTTGTCATTGGTGCGTGTGTTACGCAAATTGTGGCTTAGGCCTGTGTAGAGGTGTCATATCACCATAGGGGTGGTTAGATTCGAAGTGATCATTGGATTCATTAATGAGCACGAACCAATTTGATTTCAGCTTGTTAGAAAGGTAATATCGAGGTTTTGCTCGGAAAGCTATTGTAGTATAAGACAAGAGGGAAATGGATTCATGAATGGTTGATCTGAGTGATGGGTTCGGTATTACGCGTGTTTTAGTTACCGTTGGCAGTATATGAAAGTGTTGGAATAAGACTTTAGCTAATAAAAAGGTTTTTCTATCGGTATTCGGTTATTGTGGGCAATTGCTATGAATGAGGCCATCATCTCGAGTGTTTGGGTTGCGTAGTATATCATATATCTCACCTGGAGTGGCAAGTATGGGTTATTATAGTTGGTTCGGGTTTATTCTGCATGTAAACGTGAGATTCTGATCTGGTGCATGGTTTTGGGAAGTGCAATGTGGTTTATGGTTTAGATGGACTGTGAAATTCCAGCTATATTGTGATATCGGGCCTATGTGAAATATGGTGACATGGGATCACCCCGAGTATATGCTTGGTAAGGTCATTCAGCTATTGGGTTGCTTCTAGTACAACTCTGGGTACGCTCGAGGACGAGCGTTTGTTTAAGTTAGGGAGGATGTGACGACCCGACCCGTCGTCACGTGAGTTACTGCCCCATTTCCCCCTTATGGTGTTGCTTCATGTCTCAATTTCAAAATTAGAGTTGATCGGGTGTAATTGAATTGGTTTTGGTTGAAAATAAGGCACATAGTCTCCTAGAGAGAAGCTTGTATTAGAAAAGTCAACCGGAAAGTGACTGTGTGGCTAGAGGGCTCAGATGTGAATTCTGGTGGTTCGGTTAGATTTGGGGGATAATTTGTGACTTAGGAGTGCGATCGGAATTGAATTTGAAGGTCCGGTGCAGAATTAGGATTGAATTGGTGAAGTTTGAATTTTGGCGGATTCCGGTTGGTAGGTGAGATTTTTATTCAAGGGTCGGAATGGAATTCAGAGAGTTGTTGTAGCTTCGTTGAGTGATTTTAGATATGTGTGCAAAATTTCAGGTCATTTGGACGTTGTTTCGTCAGGTTTTTGATCGAATGTGTGATTCAAAAGTTTTAGCTTGACTTAGGCTCAAATCCGTCGTGAATTGATGATTTTTGTGTTGATAGGCGCATTTTTATGATCGAAACAAGTTCGTATGATGTTTTTGGGTATGTTGGTGCTTTGGTTGAGGTCCCGAGGGCCTAGGGGTGGTTTCGAGTGGTTAATTAGAGAGTGTTTGGTTTTTGGAAGTTTCAGAATTCAGCAGAAATATTGCAGAGGATTTTCCTCTATGCAATCGCATGAGAGGTATTGCGATCGCATAGAAGGCTAGGAGAGGGACATGTTTTTGTGTTATTCGTTCGCATTGAAGGTCATGCGATTGTTGGAAACACGTTCTCAAAGCATTATACTAAACGTGTGTTCATATTTGTAGGCTTTGATGAATGACAAACTATGCGCAAATTGACATATGACGAGGTCCAAGCACAAGCGCAAAATTGATATATAACGATATTCAAGCACAAGACAAAGATCGAGATTAAGTTTTATATGAGTCGGTATTTAATTGTGATCTTGATCCGACACCTTAAACTCAAGACTTGGCTTCTCTCGTAAAAATATTTTTAACAAATCATGCATATTTAAATTAGAGCAAAATGATTTTATATAATGCATATTTACTTTAGTCAAAATGATTTTTAAACATGCCTCTAAAATCTGGACTAAGATAATCGATTATGTACTTATGATAATCGATTATGTTTAAGTCAGCTGCTTGACAATCGATTGTGAACCTATGACAATCGATTGTGTTAAGGCAGTGAGCATAAGATTTTTCAAATCTGCATGACAATCGATTGTGAACCTTATGACAATCGATTGTGATGAGGCAGTGTCTATCAAAGTTTTTAAAAGCTCAAAATAATCGATTGTGAAGCTAATGACAATCGATTGTGAAGAGACAGTGTCCATCAGATTTTTCAAAGTCACAAAATAATCGATTGTGAACTTATGACAATCGATTGTGTTGAGGCAGTGTCTTCCAGACTTTTTCAAAGTTATTAAATAATCGATTGTGAACCTATAACAATCGATTGTCAAGAGGCAGTGTCTAAATTGATTTTTCAAGACTGATATATAATCGATTGTTAACTTAATATAATCGATTGTATAACTGACCGTTGCCAAAATATTTTCAAATACCGTCAGGTAATCGATTATTGATTTCTTATAATCGATTGTGTTAATTAAAATCTGGAAAGGATTTTTTGAACGTTGCTGAGTAATCGATTATTGATTTCTTATAATCGATTGTTTTAATTAAAATCTGGAAAGGATTTTTTGAACGTTGCTGAGTAATCGATTGTAGATTTCTGACAATCGATTGTTTTACGTAAAATCTGGAAATGATTTTTTGAACGTTGCCAGTAATCGATTATTGATCTTAGATAATCGATTGTTATGCGTAAAATCTGGGATTGATTTTTGGAAGAACTGGCAAACAATCGATTGTGGTATTTTGACAATCGATTGTCACTGAGTAAAATCAGCAACTCTTAATTGGCAATTAGGCAACGGTAATACAAAGTTTTTCAACTATAAATACAGCTTCAATTCAGTCTTTTAAGCACAACAACATACTACAACTAATCATACAATTGCTAAAGCTTGCATACTTTATTGCTAATCATTTTATATTCATTACATAAGCTTTTTTAGAGCCAAATTCTTGTCGAAAGTTGTTGCGATCTTGAGCGTATTCTTTTTACTCATATCTACTCTTAAAGGAGTGTCTTGTTTGAGTGCTAAGTGTTTTTGTACACTTGAAGGGAAGTGTTAGTCCCTTGTGTTGTAAGAAGGAACTTGTGTTTCCTTGGTTGAAGTCTTGGAGTGTTGTATCTCTAAGCAAAGGTTGTTGAGGCTTGTGTCCTCAAGTTGTAGCGGTTTGTTGAGCACCCGTAAGCTTAACAAGTTAGTGGAAATCTCGAGAGAGTCTCTCGGGGACTGGACTAGCCACCGGTTGTGGTGAACCAGGATATATCGGTGCGTTTGTTCTAATTTATTTACTTATCGCACTTATTTATTTCCTGCAATTTTTAAATTCCGCAAGTTTACGCTAATTTTTATTATAACGCTATTCACCCCCCCTCTAGCGTTAAGCGTATTATCTAACAGCGATCTCATAGGTCTGGGAATTTGAGCTATGCGTTCGCACAACGGTTGATGCGATCGCATAAGGTAGTTGGGCCTGGGGTCCCTGGTAGAAGTTTGTTCTATGCAAACGCAGGGGTGCTATGCGATCGCATAGAGTTACTTTGTGAAGGTGGAAACTTGTGATATGCAATTGCGATGGATGTGACGCGATCGCATAGAGTAATAACTGGGCGGACATAATGGTTTCAAGTGTTATTTCATCGGCGAGCTATCTCACTTTTCCACCATTTTTGCACCACCTTGGGAGCTTGTTGGTTGATTTTGAAGGGATTTTGACAGGAAGTGATTGGACGTAGGTCTCGTTGTCTAGAAACATCATTTAACAAATGAATCATCCATTAATTCTCAGAATTTCGATATAAAATTGAAGAAACTAGGGCTTGGGTTTTTGATATTTCAAATTGGGATTTGATAGGTCATTTGAGCTCGGATTTGGGAGTTCTTGTATGTATGAACTCTGGCGAGAAGAGGATTCCGGAAATGTAAGTTTTGTAATTTTTCGAAAAGCAGGCCCGGTGCTCGGGTTTTGCTAGTTTCGAGGGTCTTGTTATATTTCGATTGTTTTCGATTGGGTATTTTCCCATTAGCATATTATGATATATTTGTACTGATTTTGGTTAGATTTGACGCGCGTGGAGGCCAATTTGAGGGGCAAAGGCATCGAGAGCGGGGAATGTAACCAGTTCGAGGTGATTAATACTTGGGAATGTATCATGAGGGTTTGAAACCCCGGATTTGCACATCTTAGTGATGTACCGTGGTAACTTGAACGCTGTACCTGAGCGTGGGGAAGAGCACCATTGTGGATTGTGACTTGGTCCGTCCGGGTTGTTGATTTTACGGCGTGATTGACTGGAAACTACTTGATGCTATCATGATTTGGGTTGATCGACATGTTATGGGCTTCGTAGCGATTATTGAATCCTTCAGGGATTGATATCACTGTTTTGTATTACGTTGCAAATTATTTGATCTCAATCCAAGGTTCTACATACTGTTTTGCAAACTCAGCCATTTTTCAAAGATTTGAAAACTTAAATGATATTTTACAGCCGTTTTAAGCTGAGAACTGCTATTTTAATGTTGCCCAATGGGTTTCTGTGCATTGCCGGACTGAGATATGGGTCGGTCTGCACGCCGCAGCAGTATATACATATACATGCATAGATTGGATTGCACGCCGCTGTAGTATATTATATGGATTGAACTACACACCACAATATTATAGTGTTTGGGCTGTAGGAGCCCCTTCCGGAGTCTATACACACCCCCAGTGAGCGTTGGGTGCCCAAACGAATCGGGCTACGCGTCGTAGCGGTCATGTGCATTGCATTGCATTCACGTATTCACTCTTGTTTGTACTATGTGGCACGACATTTAGCACTCATATATCTTTGGCATACATACTGTTACTTGCCTTGTTGACCAGATACCCTGGTGTTATATGTTAAGGAGTGTTATTCCCAATGGGCAGACTTATCAGCCGACCTGTTCTACCTGATATAGCATTCATATGCTTGGCTGTCAGAAAAGAAAAAAAGATGTTTGTAACAGACATTGTAAAAAATATTTTGAACTGATCTTGAGATTTTCTAAAGGATTTTCATAGTATTTCGGTTTTCCTCAAAGGGTTGTACTGCCTTTTATTGCATTTTGGTGTGTCCATACGTGTTTTCTTGTCGCACAGATATTATTCTCTCTTATTACTACTGAGTTGGAAGTACTCACTTTACTCTCTGCACCATGTGTGCAGATCTAGGTATTTCAGAAGTTTAGGTGGGATAATTGCTGCTTCAGATTTATATTGGAGTGGTCGAGGTAACTGCCTGACGTTCGCAGGACCCGACTCTTCCCCTATTTCCTTATTATTATTTCCGCAGCTTTGAACATTGTATTGTTGGATTCTTGTTACTCTTCATTGTTAGAGGCTCTAGACTCATGACCCCCAGGTCTTTGGGAGATTATCCGGTTTGGTTTCTATCTATCAGTTAAGATATTATCTTTATTGTCGATAATGATAGTTAATTAACTGAGTTTGAGCTTCATGCTTAGGTTGAGGGTGTAAATGGTCGGGCTTGCTTATCAGTTGTGTTGGGCGCCATCACGACCGGGATTGGGGTCGTGACACTTTTTCTGTTCGTCAAAAATCTACGTTTTTCAAAGAGAAGATTTCGAGGTATTTCGTGTAGATTTTCTCTTCTATATCAACAGAGTTCTTTTGATTTAGAGATTCTATGGTGTTTTTGTCGAACCTCCAAATGTGATTGAAGAACCTAGGGATTCTCTGTCAGACCTAGGGTTTATGCTGCTAAAGGCCTTTACTTCTTCAGGTCGCGATGAAGTCTAATATTTTCGTTCCCTAGCTGCTTGTTTTCTTCAGTGCGTGAAAATATTGAATTGAACTCTTTTGAACACTTAGTAGTTGATGTTATTCGGTTGATATGGGTAATCTCGATCCTAAACAATCTTCTGCACCAGTTTACACAGATGAACCCTCTTCCCTGTTATTTCTCTTCTTTCCTGATATACCTGAAGTTCCTCTTATTGTGGTGCCGTTCTCGGGGAATGGGTTTAGAGGTTGGAAGCGTAATATGATTGATTCATTGTCTGCTAAAGATAAGATTGGTTTTATTAATGGGACATGTCTGAAAGCTCCTGAGAATTCTCCTCAGTTTAGGAAATGGGATCGTTATAATAATATGGTTATATCGTGGCTAACCAGTTCACCCTCACCAGATATAGCTGAGTGTACAATATTCAGATACTGCTGAAGTATATGGAAACAGCTTAATAACATATATGGGACAATAAATAGAACTAAGGTCTTTGAATTAAAAAGAGAACTAGCATCCACATACCAGGGATCTCTTGACATTCCTTCTCATTTCAACAAACTTAAGAAAATATGGGATGAAATGGGGGTTATACGCAATAGTCATGCCAATTCTTGTAATAGTGCTGCTAAAGAAGGTTTACAAAAGGAAAGAGAAGATGACAAAATACATCAGTTTCTTATGGGGTTAAATAAGGTTTATGTAAGTGTTAGAAGCAATTTACTGATGATGCATCCTTTACCTTCTCTTGATTGTGTCCATAACATACTTCGACAATATGAAAAACAGAGGCAAGTCAATACAAATCCTCAGCTCCATCCTGAATCTGCTTCATTCAATGCTTATTCCAATAATATCAAATTCACTCAGCCACACCCACAACAAAGACAGTATAATAAGAGGATATCCTTTTATCAATCTAAGTTTGACCTCTTCTGTAAGTATTGTAAGAAATTATGTGATGACCCAAAGGGGTGGGGTCATCACCTATTTCTAATTAAAATCTGCATCTCTGATCTCTTGAAAACCTCATTTAGGGTTGGCTCGATTTGCATGCGTAGTCCGGGCGCGTAGCCGGAAATCTTTAAAATGAATTATGCGAGAAAAATACTAAAATTTTTATATTAAAATAAATAAATTTGACTTCGATTAATATTTTAGGTAACATGAACCGGACATGTAATTGGAAAGTCCCGGAGGGGCTGTAGGAAAATATGGGGCTTGGGCCTGTGCCCGTAATCGAATTCCAGGTTCCAAGCCGGAGAAATGAACTTTTGAGAGAAATTATTTTCTGAAAATAATTAAGGAAATTAGAAATGAAATTTGATTAGAATACTATTGTATCGGTCCCATGTTTTGGTTCCAGTGCCCGGCGCAAGTCTTATGTATGATATAAGACGTTTCTGTAAAGTTTGGTTGAAAACGGACGTCGTTTGACGTGTTTCGGACTTAAAATGGAAATTTAATATTTTATGAAAATTTGGAAGGAATCATGGGATTTAGCGCTTAATTCAATGTGTATGATTTTATTTTGGTAATTTGATCGCACGAATAAGTCCATAGTATGTTTTTAAGGTTGTATGTATATTTTTGTTTGAAGCCCCGATGGCTCGGGTGAGTTTTGGAATAGGCCACGAGTGCATTTGGAAATTAGTAATGTTGCAGAAAAACTTGCTGGTATGCCCAGGTCTGCAGGTTTCGCATTTGCGAAGCTTGGCTAGCAAATGCGAGTTCGCAAATGCGAATGATGGATCGCAAATGCGAAACCAGCCCAGGCCTGCCTTGCCTCGCAAATGCGAGGTCCTCTTCGCAAATGCAAGTTCTGCCTATTGGCCAGGGATCGCAAATATGATGAATTATTCGCAAACGCGATAACGCAAATGCGACAATGTGTTCGCAAATGCGAAGGTTGCCATTTCTGAAAGGTTCACAAATGCGAACCCAGTTCGCAATTCCCATATCTACAACCTGCATTTTTCATAATTAGCCGCATTTGAACTCCATTTTTCATATTTCTCAAATTCAAACACCCATTGGTAATTTTCCAAGAATTCTTTATTCTCCAAATCAATTGTAAGTTAGTTTCTACTCATTTCTTTTAATCATTAACATGTTTTTAACATAAAACGAAGGATTTCCATGGGTGAAATTGAGAGTTTTGGGTAGAACTTAGGTTTTTCTAAAGTTGAGGGTTTGGACCTCAATTTGAGGTCCGATTTTAAAATAAATTACATATTTGAGTTCGTGCGGGAATGGGTAACTGGGTTTTGGTTCGAACCTCGGGTTTGACCACATGAGCCTGGGGGCATTTTTGGACCTTTTGGGCAAAACTTTGAGAAATTCATGCCTTCTAATAGATTCATTTACCATTATTGATGAAATTATATAACTTGTGACTAGATTTGAGTGAATTTATGGTGGAATTCGATGGGTAAAGCTATATTTGAGGCTTGAGTTGAGCTTAAAGCATCAAGGTAAGTGTTCGGTCTAACCTTAGCTTGAGGGATTAGGATTTGAGTCGTATTTGCTACTTGTTTTGTGTTGAGAACGGCGTATGGGCATGGTGAAGAGTATCCATATGTTTCTGTCGAGCATGACCGTTGGTCTTATATTGATAATTATGTATTCTTAATTGATTTTGTGAAATCCTTCGATTGAAGATCCACAAGAAGAATTATCTGGTTCATGATCTAGAGTTGACACCCTTTTTTCATGACTTGAAGATTTGGAGGCATTACTGTACGGTGTGACATTTGAGGTGCAGATTCATCAGTATTTGTTCAAGTAAAAGGAGTTGAATTTGAGGCAGAGAAGGTGGTTGGAGTTGTTGAAGGATTATTATGTTTCTATTTTGTATCACTCAAGGAAGGCCAATGTGGTGGTTGATGCTTTGAGTAGGAAGTCAGCCAGCATGGGCAGTCTTTCTCATATTCCCGTCAGCTAGAGACCGCTTGCTTTGGATGTTCCGGCCTTATCCAATCGATTCGCGAGGTTGGATATTTCTGAGCCTAGTCGAGTGTTAGCTATCACGATTGTTCGTTCTTCATTATTAGAGCGTATCCATGATCGGCTATTTGATGAATCCCATTTGTGTGTTTAGAGACACGGTGCAGCATGGAGGTGCCAAGAAAGTGACTTTAGATGACGATGGGGTTTTGAGATTGTAGGGGCGAGTTTGTATGCCCATCAAGTTGAGCATTGAAAGTGAAAGTTGTTTTATCTATTCTTATCCATGTTAGCGGCTTTATAGTTGGTTTCATTATCAGATCTGAGAATCCTCTTTATTTTTCTATCCCCGGAGCATATCTCCCCTCCCCACTTTATTTTTTTATTTCTTGTTATTTCTTTCTCCATATATTATATAACTGCACAGGTTTATTTGGAGTCTGGTCCTAGCCTCGTCACTACTTTGTCGAGGTTAGGCCAGACACTTACCAGCACATGGGGTCGGTTATGCTGATGTTATACTTTGTGCTCTTTTGCATAGATCTAGGCGTCGAAGCAGCATTTGAGCAGCAGTATTATATCGGGAGCCTACCTTTAGTCCATATACACCAAGGTAGCTTGCAGACGTCCGCAAGCCCGGAGTCTCTTCTATATTTTTTCCGCCTATTAGTCTCATGTATTTCGAGACAATCAGTTTACATTTCCTTTCAAACAATTGTATTTAGTGCATTTAGTAGTTTGTGAGTGATGTGACACCAGTTCTTGGGTAGAGAATATGGTAAATTCTGCATTATTGTTCAGTTTAGTTAGCTTCAGTCTTCCGCATTAATTTTCATATTTTTTGGCAATTGTTTAATTATTGAACACTTGTTGATATTTTTGGTAAAAATGGCTTAAAATAAAGGAGAATAATATATGAATGTGGCTTGCCTAGCTTCTACGAGTAGGCGTCATTACGACTCCCGAGTGTGGGAATTTAGGATCGTGACAAGTTAGTATCAGATCCAGGTTTATTGTTTCAAAGGATTGAGCTTCCTAAGTGAAAGTGGGAGAGGATTACCATGGATTTCGTAACTGGACTTCCGTTGACTCGAAAAAAGTTAGACGCAGTTTGGGTCATTGTTGATAGGCTGACCAAGTCAGCTCATTTAATTCCTTTGGTAGTCTCCTATTCGTCCGAAAAGTTAGCTGAGATCTATATCCCGGAGATCATTCGTATTCATGGTGTGCTAGTATCTATCACTTCAAACCGAGGTACGCAGTTCATCTCGCATTTCTGGAGAGCAGTTCATCGAGGGTTGGGCACCCAGGTGGAGTTGAGTACAACATTTCATCCCCAGATGGACGGCCAGTCCGAGTGGACTATTCAGATTCTAGATGATATGCTCCGAGCTTGTGTCATTGATTTTGGAGGCTCGTGGAATTAGTTTTTGCCCTTAGCAGAGTTTGCCTATAACAATTGCTACCATCCAAGTATTCAGATGGCTCCTTTTGAGACATTGTATGGTAGGCGATGTCGATCTCAGGTTGGATGGTTTGAGCCGGGAAAGGCTAGTATTATTGGGTAATGATCTGGTTCAGGAGCCCTTGGACAAGGTTAGGATTATTCAGGATAGGCGTCGTACAGCTCATTCCAGAAAGAAGATTTATGCAGACCACAAGGTTCAAGATGTGGCTTTTATGGTTGGTGAGCCGGTATTTCTCCGAGTGTCCCCAATGAAGGGCGTGATGAGATTTGGGAAAAAGGGCAAGCTTAACCCTAGGTTCATTGGTCCGTTTGAGATTCTTGATCGAGAGGGAGAGGTGGGTTATATACTTGCGTTGCCTCCTAGCTTATCAGTCGTGCATCAAATGTTTCATGTGTCCATGTTTCGTAAGTATCACGGCGATCCTCCCACGTGTTAGATTTCAGCATTGTCTAGTTGGACGAGGATATGTCTTATGAGGAGGAGCAGTGTCTATTCTAGAACTTTTGGGTGCCTTTATTATGCCACTGTTCCAATTTCTTAAAGAAATAAATTTAAACCTAGAGCCTTTCCATGTATGTTCCTTGGTTATCCTTTGCTAAAATGGGAGGCAAGTTGTATAGTTTGCACATTAAACAATATTTCGTTTCCAGAGATATGGTGTTTCATGAACACAATTTTCCTTGTTCTTTTGATTTTTCTTTACATGTTTCTTGTGAATGTTTTTTACCAAATGCATCACAACCTTCACCTTCTGTTACTAACATTGATCCTTCTCCTGAAGCTCTTGATGTTACACACAACCACAATCCCCTCCCACTAGCCCAAATTTCACCTGTGTTACTAGTCATGTTCATTCTGTTCACTTTCTTGATCCCATTTTACATGATCATGTTCCTGAAGTTCCCCCTTCTCCTACTTCCTTCGATCTTGATATCATCCCTGCCACTATACCTATCCCTTATCATGATGTAATTCTTATTCTTCACCACCTTTAAGGAAATCCATTAGAGTTCATTATCATCCCTCATATCTGAAAGATTATGTTTATAACCTTCCCTCGTCTCTTCCTTGTTCTGTTACTCAGCATAAAGAGTTTGAACCTTATATTCCAAGGCAGCTCTTATTCCAGCCTGGTAAGATGCCATGAGGAAAGAATTTGAAACTTTAGACCTAAATCACACTTGGGATATTGTTGAGTTGCCATATAGTAAGAAGTTTGTTGATTGCAAATAGATCTATAAGATCAAATACAAGACTGATGGTAATTTAGAAAGAGATAAGGCTAGGCTTGTCATTAGAGGGGGTACGCAAGTTGAGGGAGTGGACTTTAATAAAACTTTTTCTCCTGTAGTGAAAATGTCTACTGTAAAATATCTTATTGTTGATGCTGCTAAGAAAAAGTGGTCTTTATTCCAAATTTATGTCAACAATGTATTTCTTCATGGTGGTTTGGATGTAAATATCTACATGAAGCTACCTCTGGATCTTTCTATTTCATCTTCCAATTCTTCTGCTTCTGCTCCTTCGGTTTGTAGACTTGGAAAGTCCCTTTATGTTTTATGGAAAGGTTCAAGGAAATGGTTGCTAAATCGTCTCATGCCTTATGTTCTAGAGGCTATCATCTTTCCCTTAATAATTATTCTTTATTCATAAAAGGGTCTCCCAGTCATATAGTCATCCTGGCAGTCTATGCTGATGATATAATTCTCACAAATGATGATTTGCATGAAATTGATTCCTTGAAATATTTTCTAGACAATGAATTCAAGATTAAAGATTTGGGGTCTTTGCATTATTTTTTGGTCATTGGAGTCAACACTCTGCCTGGGACCTGGGGTGTTCTCCTTAATCAAAAGAAATTCGTGACCAATTTGCTTCATGAATACAACTGTTCTGATGTGAGTTCTGTAGGGAGTCCTTTGGAGTTGAATAATAAACTACATGTTGATATTGGTGATATTCTTCCTACCACCGAAAAGTATAGAAGTCTTATTGGCAAACTGTTATTTCTTACACACAACAGATCCGATATTTCTTTTGGGGTTCAACACTTAAGTTAATTTTTGAAAATGCCCAGACTTCCTCATATGTCTGATGCTCTTCACCTACTTAGATACCTCAAAGGTACTGCTGATATTGGGCTATTCTATTCTGATCCCTCTGATTTGTCTGTACATGCCTACTTAGATAGTTATCGGGTTGCCTTCCCAGATGCACGCAAATTTGTCACCAGTTATTGCATTTTTCTTGGAGATAGTCTAATTGGATGGAAGTCTAAGAAGCAACCAGTGGTTTCTTTGTCTTTAGCTGAAGCAGAATATCGTCCTGTGAGCAAAGTCGTGGCTAAATTAAATTGGTTATCCAGATTACTGCATGACATTTATGTTCCTGTTTCATCTCCTATTCCTATTTTTTATGATAATTTGGCAGCCATTCATATTGCCAAGAATCCAGCATTTTACGAGCATACTAAACACATGAGGTGGATTGTCATTTCATTCAGACTAAGTTACTTGAAGGATTGATTCAGCTTCACCATGTTTCCACTGCTCAAGAACTTGCTGATGTGCTTACCAAGCCTTTACCTGGTGCTCCCCATCATTTTTTCCTGGGCAAGTCGAAGGTACTATCCTTCTTCAGCTTGAAGGGGGTGTTGGGTTATCTGCATATTTGGCTTCATGCCTAAAGTTGAAAATGTAGAACTTATAGGACCAATGTATATTTATATGTATATCATTCTTTTGTTTAGAAAATAAAATAGCTTTTCCTTTTATTTTAGTTTAGTTGGACTAATGTTGTAATGAACTGGACCCGAGTATTGTATATAAAGGAGGAGGCCCAACTCTAATGGGTTGACCGACCTATTTTCATTTTTACATTTCTATTGGTCTGAGTTCTCTCTAAGGAGAACATTCTTGAACCCCAACCTCCATTGATGAAAACCTTCATCTCTTTTTATTTTACTGGTTAACAATACATTATATAGGTAGTGTTTCAAGCGTCATTTGGATATTAAACCAATGGTAGGCGGATTCAGGATTTGATAATTATGGATGCCACTATTTAAATGCAAACCGACCACTAGCAATAAAGATTATATTAGGGAGTACATTTAGTTGGTTCGATCCACTTTGGATTACTTCGATTTGGAGTTCGGTACATTTTGAATTTAGTCAATCTTTTTTTTAAATGCATAAAAGAATATATCATACGCCCCTTCAATCTACATGTAGTTGGTTAATAATACTACATTATGTCTTTTATGTATCACTCTAAAATTAATATAATAACAACATATGTATAAAAAGAGAAAATAATTAAAATTACATTCAAATAAAATTTGAAAATCTAGAAAAAAAAGACAAAGGAAGCAAATAAACAATATAAATAAATAATAAAAATGAGATTGCACAAAAAAATGAATAACAAAGATGAAGAAAATAAAAAAAATTAACAAAAGGAGCATAAAGAAAAGAAAGGAAAAAGAATAAGGGAACAAAAGGAATAACAAGGAGCAAAATGTTAGTCATTCCCGATCCTGTGTCCATATGGAATTTCAGCACTTTAGCCATGCTGTATCGATTTTGTGTCTTGGGGTGCCACGCATTCAATATGTAGGATATTGAAGGAAAATATTAGTACATATATAAGATTTTATCCGAGCAATCGAGTGGCGTACCACCCCGAACTCTATATATAGATCCGTCCGTATATCTCATCAAAGTGATGCTTTATGGGTCCTCATTGACAGCTTTCAAAGGGCGTTTGGATTTGATGGTCCATTGGCTTCTCTTTTAGTAGAATTAGGATTCTTTGGATTACCCTGGGGAGTTGAGATTGCACTTGGCAGTTCAATGGTGCAATTTTTACCGAACTAGTCGGCCGGATATTCATTGCTGTTATGAAATCTCCTATTTAAGGTGAATGTCTATAATTAAAGAGATTCTAGAGTTCTATTCTTGGTAGATAAATCATCCCACTCCCTATAAATAAAGGGGTCTTCTACCATTGTAATACACTCCTAACATTCTCTAAGTATCAATAAGAAGAACTCTCTCTACTCTTCTCTCTATTTGCTCTTGTTCTTGAGTTATTATTTTTGTTCTTATATTATTTCATAACACGTTATCAGCACGAGTCTCTAACCAATTGAAATTTTCGATTGTCTTAACTTTTGTTTGTCTAAGGTTTTGCTTCAAAGAAAGAATGAAGAAAGAAGGAAAAGAAAAAGAAAAAAAAAAAGGGAAACGGAAAAGAAGAAAGAAACGAAAAACAAAAGAAAACAAAGGAACGAAAAGAGAAAAGAACGAAGAAGCAAAAAGGAAAAGAAAATGTTGAAGAGGAATTGAAAACAAAGGAGAAGAAAGAAACAGAAAACAGAAATAGAAAACGTGAAAGAAAGATTGGAAACAGAAATTCGAGATTTCGACCTCGGTTCCGTGTTCGTGATTCTAAAAGGCACGAGACTCTACCGTCTCAAGAATCTTCTTGAGAAAATTAAGGTAAGTATTTTACTTTTCTCTTTCAAATTCTTGGAATTCTATAATTTGATTTTATATACAAACATAGACAACAAAGTTTGATTATAACTCTAATGAAGTTTGTAAGAAATTATAACCACATGAAGTGGTAAAATCTCTATGTCCTGCCATGATTAAATTCATGTATGATTGTGGGCAAATAATTGAAAATCCGTCCCATTGAATTTGCTCCATTCCCTTTAGAGAATGTGGAAGCAATATATGATAAGTCTGAAAGAAGACTAAAATATTACCATGAAGGTATCAATGAATGTAGACGTGGCAAAGAATTCCGTCCAATTGAATTTGCTCCATTCCCTTTAGAGAATGTGGTAGCAGTATGTGATAAGTCTGAAAGAAGACTAATTACCGTAAAGGTATCAATGGATGTGGACATGGCAATAGACGAAGTTATAATCGTCATTATTGTGGTAATGAGAACAATAAGGATTCTCAAAATAATCTTTCACTTTATGAAAGTAATATTTGACATGAGATTGTGTAAAGCACATGATTTTGATCTATTCCCTGAAGTGAATGTGATAATTGTAATAGAGCCCATAAGTATGAACACGCTCTTGATGTAATTTTGGTTTATGTCTGACATTATGAAAAGAAAGTTCGTTGCCCTTGAAATTTCGGGCAAGAACTATATGATATGGGTGTTGGATACTTAAATCCATTTTGGATGCTATGGGTCTTGGAGACGCCATTAAAGACAGAAATAATGCATCCACCCAAGACTATGCTAAGGCCCTGATTTTCTTGCGCCATCACCTTGATGAAGGTTTGAAACTATGCTAAGGCATTGATTTTCTTGCGCCATCACCTTGATGAAGGTTTGAAGATTTAATATCTCACCGTCAAAGATCCACCTATCTTGTGGAATGGCTTAAAGAAGAGATATGACAACCTGAAGTTGGTCACTCTGCCACAAGCACGATACGATAAGAATCCAAAAGCAAATAGTTTATAAACTATATATTATCGTTGCGGTGGAAACGGGCACTGGTCAAAGGCTTGCCGTATACCATGACATTTGGTTGACCTTTATCAAGCATCTCGAAAGAGTAAACGCCCTGAAACGAATTTTGTCTCTGACGACAACTTTGACATCACCCACTTGGATGTGGCAGACTTCTTTGAGCAACCCGAGGGGAAAATAGACCACCTAATCGGTGATGGGTCCGTGATGAAAGAAGATGGAGTTATTTGATTTTGTTCTACTTATTTGTATTAGTTAGTGAATAAACTAATAGTCATTATTATTAGCTCGTATTAGTTAGTTCATGATACAATGTTAGCAGTAGTTCTTTAGAATGTCTTCAATATGCTCAAATATCAATAATATTTTTACTTTCAAGTAGAGGTAATCGACTAACCTGAAAAACTAGTCGGTTATCTCATATTTCGCATAAAAACAGTCAACAATCGATTGTCTATGATTAACAATCGATTGTCTTTAAAACAGTGTGATCTGGAATTTTACAAAAACAGTCAACAATCGATTGTCTATGATTAACAATCGATTGTCTTTAAAACAGTGTAATCTGGAATTTTTCAAAAATCATCCACAATCGATTGTCTATGCATAACAATCGATTGTCTTAAGACAGTGTGCTCTGGAATTTTTCAAAATAGCCAACAATCGATTGTCTATGCATAACAATCGATTGTCTTAAGACAGTGTGCTCTGGAATTTTTCAACATAAGCCAACAATCGATTGTCTATATTTAACAATCGATTGTCTTAAGACAGTGTGATCTGAAGTTTTTCAAAATAGCAAATAATCGATTGTGTGTGTTTAACAATCGATTGTCAATGTTCAACAATCGATTGTTTGTGTTTAACAATCGATTGTTTGAAGAAAATGTTTAAAGTGAAATTTTCAAACTGCAAAGTAATCAATTATGGATAACATATCTGATTTTGTTAGTCAACTGTTAGCAGCAGATTTTGAAAATACTATGTGACACAAACGAATTGAAGTTATTCATTCTTATGTTCGTGTATTTCTTTTGTATATCAAACCATGGGAATTAAATTGATTGAAGGCTCCGGAAGAGCAACTGTAACTCTGCCCAAAGGCACGACGTTTATCTTAGAGAATGCAATATTCTCCTCCAAGTCTAAGAAGAACTTGTTGAGTTTTAAAGATATCATTCAAAATGGATATCATATTGAGACAATAGATGAGAATAATCTTGAATTCTTCATGAAAACGAGGCTGCCCATTTCGGTTTGGGTTCACGCCATTTTGCATGCAACAATGCTAGTTCGTCGGCTGCCCACTTTGGTTTGGGTTCACGCCATTTTGCATGCAGCAATACTAGTTCGTCGGCTGCCCACTTCGGTTTGGGGTCACGCCATTTTGCATACAGCAATGCTAGTTCCTCTCTGACTGACGAATTGACACAAATATTCCCCGTTGCAATTGGTTTTGGGTCATGGACCCAATATATCCCATTTAAGAATTTTTGGATGCGCAGTATATGTGCCTTTAGCACCGCCATCCCGCACCAAAATGGGTCTGCAAAGAAGGTTAGGAATATATGTTGAGGTTGAATCGCCCTCCATTATTCGCTACCTCGAAACATTGACAGGAGATTTGTTCACTGCACGATTTGCAGACTGTCAATTTGATGAGACACTTTTCCCAAAATTAGGGGGAGAAGTTGGTGAAACCAAACGGGAAATTTTGTGGAAAAATGCATCATTATCTCATCTTGATCCACACACCTCTATTTGTGAGAAAGAGGCACAAAAGATTATCCATTTGCAAAGAATAGCAAATCAAATGCCTGACGCATTTATAGATTTGAAAAGGATAACAAAATCACATATCCTCGAAGTGAATGTGACAACATTTGATTCACGAATACATATTCATTATTGGAAGAATATGAACATGAAATTGGTATTAAATATACCACACTCACCCCTAGAAGGAGGTTTGAGATGATACCACACTCACCCCTAGAAGGAGGTTTGAGATGATATATGGCATGAATGATCGTTGGTCACGTACCTATTGTACGCCAAAGTATTTTGGAAATATGACTATTAAAGGACAACGATAATGCAAGAAACATATCTTGCATATAAGTTTGACATGACCATAATGGTATAACTTTCTCTTTAAGAAAGATATTCACCACATGGATGTTGATGAATCTGTGGTAGTACAAAAGTAATTGAGAGCATAGAAGAGCCAATTATTACTATGTTGGAGAAACACAATTGAGTATTGTGCTGTAGTAAGTCTCAAAGAAACTTATTCAGTTTCCAAAGTACACGCGAAAGCGATTGATTATATTGAGACTATAAAGGAAGGCTTTGATATCTCCTACTACTACAACTTGTAGCGAGGTAATTTGTATATGAAAAGCTACCCGCTTTGTTCTCCAGTTTGTACTACACAAACGAAATAATGCTACAATAAAGTGGATATCTATTGGTATAAAAACCCATGTCATAATAAACCTGAAGTTTATTGATAAGTGCACATGTCATGGTGTAAATTTGAAGTTTACCAATATTGATAATTTATTCAGTTGGCATTCGTGTTAGCCATCTCATTTTAAGTATGATGTGCAAATTCACATAGGTGAATATTAAAGAACTAGAAAGTTCTTTACGAATTCTCTTGTATCACTTGTTCTCATTAATGAACTGACCAACTAAAGAGTTCGGGTTGAAGCCCATAAATTTTGGAAATATCAAAGGTGAATATGGGCCCATTCACCTGCCATGTATACCACATATGATGCATCTATGAAATGGTTACATGCGCAATTGTTATTAACCCGCAGCCTGGCCGGTGCTTGCGAGGTAAATTGCTCAGTAATATAACTTCGAGCATAATTTCCAGATTTACTATTCAAGATAGTTCATCTTGATAAGTTGGTTTACATCATAGTTGGTTTAGCAAGATAATTATTGAGTGCCTCCACTTAATAGCTAAACTGTTTCTTATGAGAACAAAGTTATATATATCAGTTTGATATACGTTGTATACGAGAGTATATTATATTCTCCCCTCACAAGTAGTTCAGGGTCAGGAACCAAATAATTTCATCTTATTATTAATGTGCCGTGTATATTGACATGATAATACACAAAGATGATTTCCCAAAGTTGAGGAAACAAGTTAGCTTTACTAACATGAGGGGGAGACATGATAAACACTTGAGAAAACGTTACATGGGATGAATTATCATTTGTATATGTATATCCCCGAATATCATGATATGAACCTGAAGTTCATAAAAGGGATAATTCAATTGCAACATATTGCAAAGCATGCTATACGCATTTGCTGACCCAAAGAAAGTAACTAAATGGAAGAGATACAATTCAAGAAGAATTGATTCCATATGAAAGACATGTAGTTTTGAACCTATAGTTCAAATGCTTGAAAGTATAAAAGTCAAAGGTATGTATAGTCAGTTTTCGATATCTTATTTGTCTAGCATGACATGAAAACTTGATATGCATCTAAAGTCTATTATGTGATTTATATGACTTAACTTGAAAGATTTAAGTTGCTTGAAGCATATGCAATTCTTGGTCCTAATGTACCACATCCTAAGTACAATTTGTGTACATGTGTATCTTGCTATAACTATAAGCATGATGGCATTGAGAATACATCTATGAAGATATTGAAGAGTACGACATTATATGAAGATGTTCATATCTATCAAGAATGATGATTTCGAGGTGCGGAATATTTATTCAAGTCAATATGGTTGATTTATTTATCAAATCTCTACCAAAGATTGTTTTGAAGATGGTGCACAAGATTGGAATGCAAATGCTCAAGGATATAAATTGATGTTCTCATCAGGGGGAGTTAATGCGCGTTGCACTCTTTTTCCCTTACAAGGTTTTGTCCCAATTGAGTTTTCCTTGCGAGGTTTTTAACGAGGCAACCAATAAGGCGCATATTCAAATATGTGTACTCTTTTTCCTTTCTTTAATTTTTCCCATTGGGTTTTGGTTTTGAGGTTTTAACGAGGCACATTGTTGAATAGACATTCAAGGGGGAGTGTTATGAAATCTCCTATTTAAGGTGAATGTCTATAATTAGAGAGATTCTAGAGTTCTATTCTTGGTAGATAAATCATCCCACTCCCTATAAATAAAGGGGTCTTCTACCATTGTAATACACTCCTAACATTCTCTAAGTATCAATAAGAAGAACTCTCTCTACTCTTCTCTCTATTTGCTCTTGTTCTTGAGTTATTGTTTTTGTTCTTATATTATTTCATAACAATTGCTTAATTTTTTAAATATATATATATATATATATATATATATATATATATATATATATATATATATATATGTGTGTGTGTGTGTGTGTGTGTGTGCGCGTACACAATTATATATATATTATATACTCTATATGTTTAAAAGGATTGTCTTAGTTTGATTTAGCACAAACTTTAATAGAAAAGAGAAGACTTTTGAGATTATGGTCTTAAATAAAATCATAGCATTTCTGTTGTCGTAAATCTTGTGAAACTTGTGTTCCTAATCTGTCATACATTTGTGTCATTATAAAATACTTCATATACGGAAATATTAAAAGGTGTCAATCATTTTGAAACGGACTAATAAAAAATTTGTATTAATCTTTTTGAAAACAAAGGTAGTACGAGTTTTGTATTGAAATCAAAATAACAAGGCGTCATGTGAAAGCTAAAAGATAAACATTAGTGATGGTAAACCCAATAACAAAAGATAAAGTTATACTAAAAGAGAATATTATAACATAATTTGGCCAATTGATTTACATTTGTAAAATGAATCTCTTAATGTAAAAGAAGGTACTAAAATATCGAAAGAAAAGGAAGCTAACCAAGACTTTCAAAACCCAAAATGGCTACAATGTGGATGCTCTTAAGGATCTTCAATTTATAAAAGTACAAAAAAAAATTCCAACGTTTGAAGGATACAACGTTGGAGCATTTTATTTGATTTCGTTTGAAGGATAGAACGTTGGGGTATTTTATTTGAGTAGCAATGTTAAAGTTGGAGCATATGAATCTCGTATTAGTTTTTCCTGACCACTAATTATGTCTGATGATAAGATAATATAATAGAGGACTATACCTTGGCATGTGATGGAGCCAAAATTTTCAATAAAGAAAGTTAAAATATAAAAAATTAAGCCCAACGAAAAAGTCAAGAGAAGTAAATATATCTATATTATTATAAAGGCATGAATACAATGTCGGTTTACAAAAATAACTTTATAATGTTAAGCATAATAACTCATAATAAAAGAACATAATCGAAATTCTAGATATCACCCTTATAATCCTATTAGTTCTAGGACATAATACTACACATTAGTATATAGTATTTTAAAATTAACTAAATTTTGGTTATTAAATCTTTTCTTATTGAATTGGGTAAGAATTCATAAATAAAAACATTAATTTAAACCTTGATTTGGAAACAATTAAAGAGGGAATGGTCTAAATACGTATGGAAAGGCTTTGAAAATATTTGGAGTTAAAAAAATAGAAAGATTATAAACTCAAGAGTGTTATGAAATAATATAAAGACAAGAACAATAATACAAGAACAAGAATAATAGAGAGAAAAGTAGAGAGAGAAGTATTCTTATTGATACTTAGGGATTGTTAGGGATGGTTTACAATGGTAGAAGACCCCTTTATTTATAGGGAGGTGATGACTTAGCCACCAAGAATAAAACTCTAGAATCTCCCTAATTATAAACATTCACCTTAAATAGAAGTCTATTTATAACACTCCCCCTTGAATGTCTATTCAACAATGTGTCTCGTTAAAACCTTAAAACCAAAACCCAATGGGAAAAATTAAAGAGAAGGAAAAAGAGTACACATGTTTGAATATGCGCCTATTGGTTGCCTCGTTAAAAACCTTGCAAGGAAAACCCAGTGGGACAAAACCTTGTAAGGGAAAAAGAGTGCAACGCGCATTAACTCCCCCTAATAAGAACATCAATTTATATCCTTGAACATTTGCATTCCGATCTTGTGCATCATCTTCAAAACGATCTTTGGTAGATGCTTGATAAATAAATCAACCATATTGTCTTGAATAAATATTTCGCACCTTGAAATCATCATTCTTGATAGATATGAACATCTTCAAATAATGTATGGAATGACTCTTCAATATCTCCATAGATGTATTCTCGATGCCATCATGCTTATAGTTATAGCAAGATACACATGTACACAAGTTGCACTTAGGATGTGGTACTTCAGGACCAAGAATTGTATATGCTTCAAGCAACTTCAATCTTTCATGGATTGACACATAAGTTAAGTCATATAAGCCATATAATAGACTTTTGATGCATATCAAGTTTTCATGTCATGCTAAACAAATAAGATATCGAAAACTGATTACACATACCATTGACTTTATACTTTCAAGTATTTGAACTACATGTCCAAAACTACATGTCTTTCATATGGAATCAATTCTGCTTGAATTGTATCTCTTCCATTTAGCCAATATTTTTGTTTGTATTCGACAAACATAAGATCCTCATCAATATTTAGCGCTATCATTGATGTTGTCGACGAACATTTTATATCGGTTCCAGTAAATTTTCATAAAGACATAACATGGAGATCTCCTTATTCATATATTCAGGTACCTGAATCTCTCATGAGATTTTATGAAGTGTTATGTCATGTGATCTTCCAGATCACTTGCCTCCCCATTATGATCACTTTGATCATTTGCTCATCTTCTTTGTTAAGAAGTTATTTTGAAACCGATTTGTCTATACGCTTTAAGCGTATCAAAGACTTTGTCCTCCTGGGACTTAATATGAGCATTTGCAGTGAGAATATAGTTACTTTCTTTGGGTCAGCAAATGCGTATAGCATGCTTTGCAATATGTTGCAATTGAATTATCCTTTTATGAACTTCAGGTTCATATTATGATATTCAAGGATCTATATATATAAATGATAATTCATCCCATGTAACCTTTTCTCAAGTGTTTATCATGTCTCCCCCTCGTGTTAGAAAAGCTAACTTGTTTCCTCAACTTTGAGAGTCCATCTTTGTGCATTATGGTGTTAATGAAAATATACACCGCACATCAATAATAATAAGATGAATTATTTGGTTCCTGACCCTGAACCATTTGTGAGGGGAGAATATAATATACTCTCGTATACAACGTATATCAAACTGATATATATAACTTTGTTCTCATAAGAAACGGTTTAGCTATTAAGTGGAGGCACTCAATAATTATCTTGCTAAACCAACTATGATATAAACCAACTTATCAAGATGAACTATCTTGAATAGAAAATCTGGAAATTATGCTCGAAGTTATATTACTGAGCAATTTACCTCGCAAGCACCGGCCAGGCTGCGGGTTAATAACAATCGCACATGTAACCATATCATAGATGCATCATATGCGGTATACATGGCAGGTGAATGGGCACATATTGACCTTTGATATTCCAGAATTTATGGGATTCAGCCCGAACTCTTTAGTTGGTCAATTAATTAATGAGAACAAGTAATACAAGAGAATTCGTAAAGAACTTTCTAGTTCTTTAATATTTACCCATGTGAATTTTCTATTACTGCACATCATACTTAAAATGATATGGTTAACCCGAATGCCAACTGAATAAATTATCAATATTGATAAACTTCAAATTTACACCATGACATGTGCAATTATCAATAAACTTCAAGTTTATTATGATATGGGTTTTTATATCAATAAACGTCCACTTTATTGTGGTATTCTTGTGTAGTACAAACTGAAGAATAAAGCGGGTAGTTTTTCACATACAGATTATCCCGCTACAAGTTGTAGTAATAGAAGATATCAAATCTCCTTTATTTATAGTCTCAATATAATCAATCGCTTTCGCATATACTTTGGAAACTGAATAAGTTTCTTTGAGACTTACTACAACACAATACCTTATTGGTAATCAATTGTGTTTCTCCAACATAGTAATAATTGGCTCTTCTAGAGCTCTTAATTAATTTTGTACTACCACAAATTTATCAATATCCATGTGGTGAATATCTCTTTTAAAGAGAAATTTATACCATTATGGTCATGTCAAAATTATATGCAAGATATGTTTCTTGCATTATTATTGTCCTTTGATAATCACATTGACAAATTATTTTGGCGTACAATAGGTACGGGACCAATGACTATTCATGCCATAACAATGACATTATTTTCACATATCATCTCAAACCTCCTTCTAGGGGTGAGTGTGCTATATTCAATACCAATTTCATGTTCATATTCTTCCAATAATGAATATGTATTCGTGAATCAGATGTTGTCACATTCACTGAGGGGATATGTGATTTTGTTATCCTTTTCAAATCCGTAAATGCGTTAGGTGCGTTAGGCATTTGATTTGCTGTTCTTTGCAAATGGATAATCTTTTGCACCTCTTTTTCACAAATAGAGGTATGTGGATCAATATGAGATAATGATGCATTTTTCCACAAAATTTCCCGTTTGGTTTCACCAACTTCTCCCCCTAATCTTGGGAAAAGTGTCTCATCGAATTGACAGTTTGCAAATCGTGCAGTGAACAAATCCCCTGTCAATGTTTTCGAGGTAGCGAATAATGGAGGGCGATTCAAACTCAACATATATTCCTAACCTTCTTTGCAGACCCATTTTGGTGCAATATGGCGGTGCTACATGCACATATACTGCACATCCAAAAATTCTTAAGTGGGATATATTAGGTTCATGACCCAAAACTCATTGCAACGGGGAATATTTGTGATAATTCGTCGTTCTGAGACGAACTAGCATTGCTGCATGCAAAATGGCGTGACCCCAAACCGAAGTGGGCAGCCTCGTTTTCATGAGTAAATGAGGAATTCAAGATTATTCTCATCTATTGTCTCAATGTGATATCCATTTTGAATGATATCTTTAAAACTCAACAAGTTCCTTTTAGACTTGGAGGAGAACATTGCATTCTCTAAAATGTTGTTCCTGTAGGCAGAGTTATAGTTGCTCTTCCGGAGCCTTTAATCAATTTACTACTACCAGAAATTGTAGTAACATCTGCCTTACACATACTTAAGTGAGAGTAATATTTCTTCTCTTTGAATATCGTATGTGTGGTACATGAATCAATTAATCAAAAGAGATATACGAACATGAGAATAAACAAATTTAATCCGTTGCTTCATAATTAAACAATATTTTCAAAATTTGCTGAGGTTAGTCGATTAACTTAGTTAATAGTCGACTAACTTGGGAAGCAGTCATTAGGTTAGTCGACTAACTAAATCAGATAGTCGACTATCTTGCCTTGCGGAAAAGTCCAGTTTTAATGTGAAATATTAGTTAGTCGACTAACTAAGTTGATAGTCGACTAACTTAGTAAACAGTCATCCGGTTAGTCGACTATCTAAATCAGATAGTCGACTAACTTAGCTTGCGGAAAAATTCAGTTTTAATGCGAAATATTAGATAATCGACTAACTGTTAGGGTAGTCGATTAACTCTACTGAAAAATAAAAATATCTTTAAAATTTAAGCATATTGAAACATTCTAAAGAACTAATACTAACATTATATCATAAGCTAACTAATACGAGCTGATACTAATGACTACTAGTTTATTCACTAACTAATACAAATAAGTAAAATAAAATCAAACAATTCCATCTTCCTTCATCACAGATCCATCACCAATTAAGTGGTCTATTTTCCCCTCATGGTGCTCAAAGAAGTCTGCCACATCCAAGTGGGTGATGTCAAAATTGTCGTTAGAGACAAAATTGGTTTCAGGGCCTTTTCTCTTTAGAGATGCTCGATAAAGCTCAACCAAATGTCTTGGTACACAGCAAATTTTCGCCCAGTGCCCTTTTCCATCGCAGCGATAACATATAGTTTATGAACTATTTGCTTTTGGATTCTCATCATATCGTGCTTGTGGCAGAGTGACCAACTTCAGGTTGTCATATCTCTCCTTTAAGCCATTCCACAAGATAGGTGGATCTTTGACTGTGATATATTCAATTTTCAAACCTTCATCAAGGTGATGGCGCAAGAAAATCAAGGCCTTAGCACAGTTTCAAACCTTCAT
Organism: Nicotiana benthamiana; assembly: GCA_034376525.1. NCBI lineage: Eukaryota > Viridiplantae > Streptophyta > Magnoliopsida > Solanales > Solanaceae > Nicotiana > Nicotiana benthamiana. Next base: position 26,270,935 of record CM067337.1, read on the forward strand.
CAAGGTGATGGCACAAGAAAATCAAGGCCTTAGCACAGTTTCAAACCTTCATCAAGGTGATGGCGCAAGAAAATCAAGGCCTTAGCATAGTCTTGTGTGGATGCATTATTTCTGTCTTTAATGGCGTCTCCAAGACCCATTGCATCCAAATGGATTTCAGCATCCAACACCCATATCATATAGTTCTTGCCCGAAATTTCAAGGGCAACGAACTTTCTTTTCATAATGTCAGACATAAAACAAAATTACATCAAGATCGTGTCCATACTTACGGGCTTTATTACAATTATCACATTCACTTCAGGGAATGGATCATAATCATCTGTATGTGTTATATACAATCTCATGTCAAATATTACTTTCATAAAGTGAAAGATTATTTTGAGAATCTTTATTATTCTCATTATCACAATGATGACGATTATAATTCCGTCTATTGCCACGTCCACATCCATTGATACCTTCACGGTAATAATTTTGTCTTCTTTCAGACTTATCACATACTGCTATCACATTCTCTAAAGGGAATGAGAATGAAGCAAATTCAATGGGACATTTAATCATGGCAAGACATAGAACTTTTACCACTTCACGTGGTTATAATTTCTTACAAACTCCATTAGAGTTATAGTCAAACTTTGTTGTCTATGTTTGTATATGAAATCAAATCGTAGAATTTCAAGAATTTGAAAGGGAGAAGTAAATTACTTTCCTTTAAGGTATACCAATAAATTTTGTGATATCGAATATACCTCTTGAGTTTCCATCCCGTTGCATTATTTTATGATGATACCATCTCTTCTATTTTCCATATAGAAATTCTCATATGGAGCAGTAGCAATCGTTATTACACTCTTTTGCTTGGAAATTCACCTTCAAAAAGAAAACAAAAGTAAACAACGAGAAAGAAAAAAATTGAAGAATTTCAGAAACCAAAATATCACAAATCTCGTTTCACTCCAATAGAAAAATCCAAACGACGGAACACGAATTAGAGTGGATGAATCTGATTGCAACTCGAGATTCTGAGAGCGATAATTGCTGAATATTAAATTCAATTGGTTAGAGACTCGTGCTGATAACGTGTTATGAAATAATATAAAGACAAGAACAATAATACAAGAACAAGAACAATAAAGAGAAAAGTAGAGAGAGAAGTATTCTTATTGATACTTAGGGATTGTTAGGGATGGTTTACAATGGTAGAAGACCCCTTTATTTATAGTGAGGTGATGACTTAGCCACCAAGAATAAAACTCTAGAATCTCCCTAATTATAGACATTCACCTTAAATAGAAGTCTATTTATAACGAAGAGTCCACTTTAACTCTACGTTTTAAAATTAATAATAGTATATTACCTTCTTTATTTATATTAAAAATTGATGGAATGTTTTTTTTTTTTTGGGAACAAAATACAGTTCCTTCATAAAAGTTGTAGTTGCATTATATGTTGATTTTAATTAAAATTATTTTATTTTATTTGTTGTTTCATCTTCATGATTTTTTCTATTTTTAGTTAGTTAAATAGAATCAACATTTAACATTTACATAAAATTTTATTTGCTTTTCAACTCATAAATCAAACATGTTGTTTAATGTAAAATTTACGCGAGTTTTTAATATTGGATAGTTATTGATAGGGTACCTACACAATGTACATACCGTGATTAATCTATCCTTATTTATTTTTATTTTCATGCATTTTGAAATATAGTAAGTAAATAAAAAAGTTCAAATATTACATCGTGACTCAAAGCTAACGTCATGGTTCTAATGATTAGTACTCTAACTTGACGATTTACAAAAATAACCTTATAATATTAAGTATAATAACTCATAATAAAATAACATAAATAAAATTCTATGCTAAATTTGGATATTTAAAATTTTAAAATTAATGAAATTTGGTCTATTAAATACTTACTAAAAATATGTAGGGATGTTTAATAAAATCAATTTCATAAGAATCCTCTGTATGGGCAATACATTATCACTCCATAATGTGCAATACCAAAAATAATTAATATTAAATGAACCTTATAAAGAATTGAAGTTGAGGGGAAAAAAATACGCACACGACAATATATTTTTATATTATATTTGAACTATATACATACATATATATATATATATATATATATATATATATATATATATATATATATATATATATATATATATATATATATATATATATATATATATATATAGTTATATATATATAACTATATATATATATATATATATATATATTTCGTGTAATTCTAAAAAAATACCCAATAAAAGATGATTTTGGTTTCCTGAACACTTGGTTATCAATCAATAATAATAGTACTGCATTTAATAAGAGAAATATTTCTATCTTTAGATTAAATGTAATTTGTGCGAATCGCATGATTGAATTAAAAAGATATCTTAGCTAGCATAAATGAATATGTTGATCGACGAAATAAAAGGTTGATTGTAAAATTTTATAGTAAAAAAAGTATTTTTCTATTTTTGACTCGGCAGAAAATGATACTAATAATTACTACTAAAAAGAATACTTAAACAATTTAGTACCAAATGGACTTCTATCATATATGTGGTCAAGTTTATTATTTCTTACGTCTGTTAGTATCACCGTATATGTAATAGACTAAGTTAAAATTGATCTTCGATTGTATATATATTAATTTTGAAGAAAAAAATGTCTGACATGCTACTGGAAAACTTATAGCTTATGTAATAGCACACATATGGTATATAAAAATTTTGACAATAACGCCATACATGCAAAAATTATGATACTAGTCAATGTGCTTCTAAGTATATTCTTATCCCTGAATTTAGTTTTCTTCTTTCGAAACTAAGGAATATCCTTTTAAATTTGTGTGAAAATAATTTTAGTATGTTTATGTTTTGCAAATATAATAAATAAAGCACACGGACAAACATCCTAAATATTAGACTATATTTACCGCAATATATTTTCTTGGACAAATAACTGTGTGTTCAAGAGGGATATCAAGATTGACAACAAAAGTTCCGGTTAAGGCATGGCAGCCGAAGCATTAGGAGGAAACATACACAAAAATATTATCCACAAAGAAGTGTTGGTTAAGATACCATCACACTATATACTTTTAAACTATATAATACATAATTATCTAATTAACATGATAAAATTGATCATTTGTGTAATCTTGATGATGTCCTTTAATTTTAAATTCATGTATTATGCTAATGCAATAATATTTTTCGGCATTTACATGATTGTTGTATTATTATATATAACTTTTTAATTAACTAAATATTATTATTCCTTCATATAAATAAATATTTAAATCATCACGTGTCATTATTAACGTGCAATGCACGTTGATGAATACTAGTAATATTATATATTTACTTAAATTAAAAGAATACCTGATTATACAATATAAATTTCCAAAGAAGGGGTGTCATTTGACACCTTTTGAATGTATGTGGCTCTGCTCCTTGTATATGACTTCAAAACAAATAACTCCGCAGTCTGAAAAGAATGGACCTTGGGCCTAACTCAACCCCAAAATCTAGCTTATGAGGTGAGGATTGCCCAAGCCATATAAGGAGACCAAGGACCTCAAATCTCTCCGATGTGGGACAACTCAAACCCCCCCCCCCCCCCCCACACACTCAGATCTCTGGAGCGTGGACAACATAAATGGGGGCCAACATCGGTTAAAATTATTGGGATGGGCCTGGCTCTGATACCATGAAAAGAATGGACCTGGTCCTAACTCAACCTCAAAAGCTAGCTTATGAGGTGAGGATTTGCCAAGCCATATAAGGAGACCAAGGACCTCAAATCCCTCCGATGTGGGACAACTCAACACAGTCATGACTCTTGAGCTATATTTTTTCTCTCTCTTTCTGTTATGGTTATTGAATTTAGTTTTAAGGATTAGAGCTCCCAACTCTTTGAAGATTTGTTAAGTCCAAGTAAATTCGTCTCATTGCATAACGAAAACTTTACATTTGCAATTGCATCTTTCGTCTTCATATGCAGAGACAAAGCCAAAACTTTGGGATTTTATTTTTTTTAAGTTATCGAATTTTAAATTAATAATTGTTATATATTTAATAAAGTTTTAAGATAAATACAAAGTTTATACCAAAACTATTGAGTTCGGCCGAATCCGTAGATGAAAGACCATTTCCGCCTCAGGTCACGTTAATAGAGTTGGAAAGCTCCATCGAAATAGTATTAATCAATGTGATTTAATTAAATACTGAAGTCCAAATTGATATATTAGCCGCATTGTTGTTCGTACCATTTACAATTACGATTGAGTACGAAAATGGAAAAACTACCCTATATGCCTACCCAATCAAAAGTAATTACCTATTTTAAAAGTAATTACATCAATAAGTATTTTATTATGACTAATTATCCGCCCATTAAATTTCCGCTTGCAATGGATATATCTAATTTAAGCAGCAAAAGTGTGAATCCTAAAAGAAGCCAAAAATTAGTTAGTTTTTTTAATAGTGGGCAGTGTTGTTAGTATTGTACCGCTTTTTGCTATCATCACCTTTTTTTAAATTTGTGCTCCATAATTTATTTTATCTTCTAAAAGTAAAACAAAAAATAATATGTACTATATAACAAAAAATTTGAATTTTCATGTGTGTTGAAGTGTTTGCTGTTGGAATATATTGGGTATTGTTCTTTGATTATGATATTAATGTTAATTTTCAAATATTTTATTGTACAAAAATTTAAATCCACATTTGAAGGAGTTTGAAGCTTGAAACCTATAACTTGGTTTGTTTGAATTTTTAATTGTTTTGATCCGATCATATATGGGTTTGTTTAGAAAGTTGATTGGAGGTTGTAGCTAAAGTTTTAGTCAATTTGGTGGAGATTTTTAGTAGATTTTAGAAGTTTGGGTTAAAATATAGTTAAACAAGAGAAGAAGACGAATTTGTATTGTATACTCAAATAATATACAAATATACTATTTGGTATACAATTCATTCCAACTATATACCCTATTAGTATAGCTATATACTATATTGGTATCATATGCTAGTTGAATCACTTTTTGGTTGTCTTAGCTGTATTTATTAGTACAATATTTAATTTTCTTTTAATAATAGTAATATAGTACAATATCTTGAAATACTTTATTTTATTAATATGAGGTACTACTTTTTTATTTTTTTCTTTATGCATGTGTGTTATGTAATAGTAGTATAGTCAATAGTTGCTGGAAATTAACCAGCAAAATCGTATACTATATTGGCATAGTTATATACCATATTGATATCATATGGTTAGACAAGAGGGGTTGCTCTGATGGTAAGCAACCCCACTTCCAACCGAGAGATTGTGAGTTCGAGTCTCCCCAAGAGCAAGGTGGGAAGTTCTTGGAGGGAAGGATGCCGGGGGGTCTATTTGGAAACATCCTCTCTACCCAAGGGTAGGGGTAAGGTCTGCGTACATACTACCCTCCCCAGACCCCACTAAGTGGGATTATACTAGGTTGTTGTTGTTGTTGTTGTTGGTATCATATGGTAGTTTGAACATTTTTTAGTTGTCTTGGCTGCATTTTTAAGTGAATTCTATTATGAAATTATTTATATGAATGTAATTTGCGGTGCTAGAATTTTTTGTGCTGATGGATATAAATTATGTAATAATTTTTATAATTATAGGAAATTGTCGGAACGACCCATACAACAATATACCCTTTTCGCATATAGAATGAGCAAGTTGCTTTGTGAATATTTAGCTTGCAATGCGGGCATGTAATTTTCTCATACTTTTATTGTATCCTTTTAATGTTTTGGTACAGTAGTATAGTCATAGATAGTTGTAGCAATATTCTAGAGCAATCATATACTCTATTGGTATACATGTATACCATATTGGTATCATATGGTACTAGAAGTCTTTTTACTACTTATATTTTTATTGCATTTTTCAGTATTTCATTATTATTTCTATTCTAACTAGTGTATATGGAGATTTAGTGACCTTAGATTATATTTTCTTGCTCCATCACTGGTTGGTGTTACTGCTAATGGTAGAGTATGTACAGATATTTGTAAGGAAGGAGATCAAGGTTCGCATGGAAATCATGTGAAATTAGAAAAAGAACAAGAAATAAAGAAAAAAATAAAAAGAAAAAAAAAGTAAAGAAGGAGTCAAGTTTGAGTGTGGAATAAGTTCTGGTAAAAATAAAAATAATACGATTTAGGCAAAAACAAATGAATAAAAGAGAAAAAAGAAAAAAAATAGGAAGAAAATGAGAAAAAAAGAAAAGGAGAAAAGAAAGAAAAAAAAGGAAAAAAGAAAAGAATCATAGAAACAAAAGAGAATTGGAGAATAAAGAAAAAAATTCCCCTCAAAAATTGATATGGATAGAAAAGATAATTAGTTTATGGGTAAAAAAGTAAATAAATAAATAAAAGTAAATAATTTTTTTTTGTAGGTAACTATGTCAAGCCTCCGAAAAGAATTGATTAGCTTTGATGGGGCTTCGGTGTGCTATGTAGTTTGTTACATAGCCTAAGCCACTCGGGCAGTTCACATGGGCTTCAACTTCCTCTGTCTAGCCCTCAGCCCTCATCAAATGATGATGTTGAAGAATTAATCAAAATAGCCTTTTATTCAATATATATGTATAGTATATGTATACTTATATACTTATATATAATCAATGTATTATTTATGTACATCATCTAAAAAAAGCAAATAGTGAATTCAATTGGATATTTGCGTAAACATCCCATGTTTCATTGGATTGGCAGGATAAAATTCAGAAATAGTCACTTCCCAGCCATGTAATAAAAAATAATCATATATTACAAGTTAAAACTCTAGAATATTGTCACGAAGTTTTACTTGCAGAATTTAAAATTTTATCATAATGACTTTTCTCCAATTGCATGACTAAAAGTGGCTAAATCCCGCTATTAGTACTGATTACATTACCTCATTTATGTAAAAGAAGGAATAAGCCCAAACCAAGCTTGCAAAAGGAAGTCTAGGAGCCGAAAGAGTTATGGAACAATTAGAGATAGGACGATTTGACCACGTAGGGGCACCACTGTATGCTAATCACTAGCGAAATTGGGTGTATAACTCTTTGAAAATCTTAATGATTATGAAGATTTATCATTCAAATATAAACAAAAAGTTCTAATAAAAAGAAAGTACCGAACATAGAAAGAGATTTCTTCACAAAATGAGTGCTATGGGAAGGGAAGGTATTTGATTAAGCATGTTTCACACTTTAAAATTTTTAGTTTTTTAATTAAAAAAGGGGGTCAGTGATCAAAAGAGCGTTCAAACTTTAAATTATCAAAAAACTGACCAAAGACTTCAAGATTAAAGGTATGTTAATGGTTAAAGAACCAAATAAAAGTCTCAAACTCTTAGTTGTCATTGTCGAATCCGCGTCAAAGTTATTGTTGAAGAAGGTTGTGACAGAAGGATTTATATACTTTTTATTTGTCGAGCGATAATTTGCACATTAAGACGTTTAATTTTAAGGGAGGAATTTGGAAAAAAAATTAATCAAGTTGACTAGTATGTGTTAGGGCTAAACTATAATTGAATTAAAAAAGAAGAAGATAAAAGTAAAAAGTAAAGTAATTTGCTAAATAAAAATTTACGGTGTATTCAAGGAGGAGAAGAAAAAGCAAGAACTAAAATGGGAAGGAGGAGAAAAAGCAGAAGATGGTTTCAAACCCTTTTCCATCTAGCAAAGCATGGAACTTAAGCGCACAACACCACTTCTGCTGTCTGGCTTTTTGTGTTCGGGGAACTAAGGCTGTATTCGGTTCCGGTTTTGGGTCTATGGTTCCAGTTCTGGCGGTTTTAGTTCTGCGGTTCTGGTGGTTCCGGTTCTGGCGGTTCCGGAGCCGGAACCGCTACCATACGGTTCCGGAACCGTCCGGTTCCGGTTCTGGCGGTTTCGGTTCCGCGATTCTGGCGGTTACCGGTGGTTCTGATTTTTTTTTTAAAATCAATATCTTGTATAGTAGTCATTAGTATATTGTAGAATATATTTTATATGGTTTACTATGTTATTAGTATAATATATATTGTGTTTGGTAATTAGTATATATTGTGTATAAGTAGTGTATATTTTGTATATAAGTAGTATATATTGTATTTAAGTAGTATATATTGTATATAAATAGTGTATATTGTGTTGTAGTTAGTAATTAGTATAAATTGTATATAAGTAGTATATATTGATAAAAGAATATTGTCATTTGTATATTGTGTTGTATGTTATATATTGTATGTTATATAAATATTCAAGGATTGATATAGAATTAAAGACAATGAAATATTGAGACAAAAGATATTCAAGGATATGATAAAGAGCATATTTGTTGACCAAAATGGTATATCTTTTTTTATTCTTCCTTCCCCCAATGGAATGAGCACAACATGGTACTAATACCACCATTAAAAGGAAAAAAAACTAAAAGAAGACATGCCAATGTACAAGTTACATCATAGTTTATGTATTATTTCTAACAAATCTCATAAAACCTTCAACGTTTGGAGGTGGTTGTGTTGGCGGTGGTGGAAATGAAGCTTGTTCATCACCACTTCCGGGTGAAGATGTTTCCTGAGCAAGTTCCGCTAGCATTTCTTCATAGCACTCATCTATTTCTGGTTGTGATTCAGCTAGCCCAAAGTTCCTTCTTTCTGCGCGGATCCAATCTCGAAAAAGCACTGATTTTTCCAAGCTGTCCCGCATCGACGCCCTGTGATCACCTATTTGTAGTCTTGCTTGACTAAATGCGCTCTCCGATGCAACAGTTGACGCTTGAATCGACAGAACATCCCGAGCCATCCTTGCAAGAATTGGAAAATGCTTTTCCCTTGCCTTCCACCAATCCAAAAGGTCGAAAGAGTCGTCTGGATTCTCATTCTCTAGTCCCTGCGACAAAAAAACTTGAAGCTCATTTAGATGGGAAAAATCATCTACATTTTCACCTTGAGTACCCATGAACTCCGTCCACGATTTAAGAGCTGTTAAGCCAGCAGCTCTTTTAGGCGCCTTTGATGTGGACGAAGTAGGGGTTGGAATATTAGGCCTAGCATGCTCTAACGCCTGTTTATAAGCATTATAAACAGTTTGAGCATTCACTGTAATTTATGCTTTCGCATCAGATAGTGTAGCCATTTCTTCTTCTTCAAGATCTAAAGCTTGATAAATAGTAGAATACCAAAAGTTAGGACCTCCTACTTTCATAGTAGGATTTAACATAGCAGCCACACCAAATATAGGAGGGATTGGAAAAAAATATTTTTTAAACTTCTTTTTCATTTGAGTAATTGCAATTTCATAAATTTCCCCTCCCTCGTTAAAATCAACAAACAAATTAGCAAGTGCAGCAATATAAACTAAACAGTTAGAAATAGTTGGATAATATTGGCCAGATAAAGCAGTTGTAGCCACATGAAAATGTTCTAAAAAATCCAAAAGAATTTTAACGTTAGTCCAATCTTGATTAGTTAGCATGTCATTATCTTCCTCCCCACAATCTCGAGAATTATAAGTAGCGTCAATTGGGTTTCTATATTCGTACGCCACTACTAAACTTTCATACATGTAGTTCCATCTAGTCGGGCAAGGTTAAGGAACCTTTCTTTCTCTAAGGCCATATTCGTCACATTTTTTAAAATATTCTCTAAGTCTACTTCTACGGTTAGAATAAAAAAGCCAATTAAGAGCGAATTTAACCTTTTCAATTTCTATGTTTAAATTCTCATACCATCCCCAACAATTAAATGATAAATATGACATATACATCTAACATGGAAAATATTAGTAAAAGCAGGATGAAGTGTTCTAGTTAAAATACCTATTGCACTAGTGTTGCTACTAGCGTTATCCATAGAAATTGACATTATTTTATCACTAAAACAAAAATATCTACATACATCTGAAACAGTGTTAGCAATAAACTTACCCGTATGCCGTGAATTAATTATTCTATATGCAATAATGCGTTTTTGTATTGTCCAGTCTTCGTCTATCCAATGACTGGTTACGGTTAGATAATCACAATCATTATTACTTCTACCAATATCAGTTGTAATAGACATACGATTACTTATATGGGTAAATAAATAACGCAAGTATTGTTCATATTCATGCTTGTATTTATAAATGTCGGCCTTAACTGTGGCGCGAGGCCAACCTTTATACGTAGGATTAAATACTCTTCTAATATAATGAATCCAAGCAGGATTAGAAGCAAAAGAATAAGGCAAACACATAACAGTAATCATTTTAGCTAATTCTTCACGATCCTTATTTGGATCGTAATACAATATACCTCCGGTGACTGTGTTTATTCCTGGTTGAACTAGATTTGAACCAGTACTTGGGTTAACTGTAGAATCAGGACTTGTCCTCCCCTCTTGTTGCGCTTTAATTGAAAATATCTAGCCTTATCGCTAGGGTGTAATTTTATATGTTTAGCTAAACTACTTGTGCCGCTACGATCTCCAGTATACCTATACACAAGTAATTTCCAACAAGATTTAGCCTTATTTTGTTCTCTTAGTTGAATAAAAAATTGCCAAACTAATGAAGTTTCTGAACGTTTAGGAGGTTGTCCACTAAAAGTGGGAGTTTGTACGGGTGGGTGTTCCGGTTCATTAGTAGCAGGACTAGTAGGTGTATCATCTAAATCTACCGGAGCTTGGGTTTCGTCATCATCATCATCCTCATTTCCCTCTAAGATAGGTGCATTAGGATAAAGAATATTCATAATATCATCGTATATTCTATCACCAACTGCTACATCATGTAGAAAATCAACATCGCTAAATTGAAAACATGGGTGATCACTATCAAGGATTCCGAAGGTTTCATTAGTATTTCTAGGTTGGCTACTACTTTGAACTTGTTTATCTTTTCTAGGTCGGGGAGCTGGGGGAGGGGTAGTATTTTGGCGACTACTTTCACCGGTTTTAGATTTTCCTTTTCCGAACATATTTTTCAATGAAAATGCCATAGTAATTATAATTTAGCAAAATAACAACACACAAAAATATTCTTAGCACGTAAGAGTTGAAACGAGTTTACCGGATTGACGAACAACTTCTTGAAAATTGAAAATCGTTGAAATTGAACACTTGAAAACTTCAATTCAACAACTTCACAATGTTTCACGAATTTGCAACAATAAATTAAGCACTTGCACTAGAAAGATTGAAAGAGAGCTTGAGAGAGATTGATGAATTGGTGAATTAAAATGAAAGAATGAGGGGGTATTTATAGTTGAGAAATGAGAAATTGTGTAATTATATAAAGTTTGGGGTTAAATTAAAGTTTGGGGGCCAAAATGGTTATTTTTGAAAATTCCAAACGGCTAATTTTGAAAAAGAGCCGTTTGGAAATTTTAAAAAAAAAAAAATTTTAAAAAAAATCGGACCGTTGCGGAACCATTTGGAAGCTGATGGAACAGTTTGGAACTGCTTGAACCGGTCCGGTTCCGGTTCTGGCGGTTCCGGTTCCGCGGTTCCAACGGGTGGAACCGCTCCATCACGGTTCCGGGGAACCGCCGGAACCGGCAGAACCGCGATTCCGGTTCGGAACTGTCGAAACCGGCAGAACCGGCAGAACCGCGGTTCCGGTCCGATTCCGATTCGGAACCGCCACACTTAACAGCCTTACGGGGAACAAGTACAATATTTAAGGATTTCCATATATATATATATATATATATATATATATATATATATATCTGAACCCACAACGTGGATTCGCCTCGGGGAACAACACTTGCAAGTTGCAACATAAGCAAATACACAAGAAAAATAGAGCTAAAAACAAAAATAATCCCTTAATTATGGGGCTGATTTTACTACTATATAGAAGGCACTTGGAAAGCAGGTCAGGATCGTCATGCCTGTTTACCAAGGGAAATTTGGTCATTTCAGGTGTCGATACAGGGGCTTTTAGGTCTTTTCATTGCCTTTTGCAGCTATACACGTAGCCTAAAATTTGCTAAGTAAGCGACATGACTTGCAGAGCCTTTTCATTGTTTCATCTGCCTTGCTCTATTCCATAGTCTATTCACCTGCATATCTCTTTATTTTCCCCTTTACTTCTTGATTTGTCTCTGTGAATTCACATGTTGGCATATGCAGGCAGTTTATCCATCTTTGTTGTGTTCGAATTCGATGCGAGCTCTTTAATTGGGTTAGTTGTTTGTGCAATTTTCTTTATTTATTGCACCTCTTCTACTGCTGATCTAAGTTTTTGTTGGTAAATGTTCGTTTTCTGCTGTTTTGCATAATTGTTGCAACAACTTTTACATACATATCAGTAAATATTCCTGATTTGCACATTACTATGTGTTTTGATCAAATTTGTTCGTTTTTTGCTGTTTTCACTAATTGTTCCTGATTTGCACATTTACTGTCTTTTTTTTTTATAATGAAATTTATCTTTTGATGTCAACTAATCAGTTTAGGATTAAATAGAGAAGTTCTTTTCTATCATCAATAAGGTCTTAAGTTTATCAGTTGAATTGCTTTTACTTTTCAAGAGGGAATGGCAAGCACCTCTTGGTCAACATGAGTGCTTCCCTGAAATTAACAATTTATGTGACCATATTGTTGTCATTTAACGTATTTCTATGTTAACTCTTACTGGTGGGACAACACGCGCAGCCTCATTTTTTGTTAGTGGAACATGTGTTGCTCTCTAGGACTGCTGTTCTCTCTTATCTTTTCTGATCTCAGGTGAGGGTTATGTTACCGCTGTTTTTCAGTTATTTTATTTCATAATTATCTTACAATTTTCTGTAATTCGTTTAGATTTTATCGCTGTTTTTTGCTGGATTTTGTTGTTCTCATCCTGTGTTTTCTGTTTCATGTAGCTGTTGTTTTCTTCTGGGTTTCCTTGTTCTCATCTTTTATTTTTCTGTTTCATTTGGCTTTATAAGTATTTGACAAAATTCTTCAATGAATTAGCCCTTCGATTGATTAGACGACGACAACAACAACCCAGTATAATCCCACTTAGTGCGGTCTGGGAGGGTAGTGTGTACGCAGACCTTACCCCTACCCTTGGATAGAGAGGCTGTTTCCAAATAGACCCCTGACATCTTTCCCTCCAAGAACTTCCCACCTTGCTCTTGGGGAAACTCGAACTCATAACCTCTCGATTGGAAGTGGGAGTTGCTTACCATCAGAGCAACCCCTCTTGTCTAAATTAAGATAACGTTTCTTCATTTAATAAAATACATTATGTGGTTACTCTATGAATTAGGTCTTTTAATCTAATAATTAGGTTTTCTAAATTTCTTTTTGGGTCTTGGCCGTACCAATAATATATTAGATCGTATCTTTCTTTTATCCAAATTATTAATGCTATAGACTGTATGTGATTGCAGTGTCTACTATCAACTTCCCTTATGTACTTTAGTTGTGGGTGTTGCTAACTAAACACTATTTTTGTTTATTCACGTTGCTTAATAAGCAGTATTTTGATATTATAGTAGTACTTTTAACTTCATGAAAATTATACAATAATATCAAGGATACAAAACTAGTTCGATTTGTTATAAACTAAAGCAAAAGACAAGAACAATAGAACAAGAACAATAGCAATAGAGAGAAGAGTAGAGAGAGTTCTTCTTATTGAGTTGAGAGGGGTCTCAAGGGATGATTTACAATGGTAGGGGGCACCTCTATTTATAGGGGAGAGGAAGATTTAGCTACCACTAATAGAACTCTAAAATCTCTCTAATTAGATACATTAAAGACATTCACCTTAAATAGAAGTGTAAGAATCTTCTATTTCATAACACTCCCCCTTGAATGTCTATTCAATGATGTGCCTCATAAAACCTTAAAACCAAAACCCAATGGGAAAAATTAAAGTAAGGAAAAAAGAGTACACATGTTTGAATATGCGCCTATTGGTTGCCTCGTTAAAAACCTTGCAAGGAAAACCCAGTGGGACAAAACCTTGTAAGGGAAAAAGAGTGCAACGCGCATTGACTCCCCCCTAATGAGTACATCGATTTATATCCTTGAGCATTTGCATTCCAATCTTGTGCATCATCTTCAGAACGATCTTTGGTAGATATTTGATAAATAAATCAACCATGTTGACTTGAATAAATATTCCGCACCTTGAAATCATCACTCTTGATAGATATGAACATCTTCATATAATGTCGTGGAATAGCTCTTCAATATCTCCATAGATGCATTCTTAATGCCATCATGCTTATAGTTATAGCAAGATACATATGTACACAAATTGTACTTAGGATGTGGTACTTCAGGACCAAGAATTGCATATGATTCAAGCAACTTAAATCTTTCAAGTTAAGTCATGTAAGTCACATAATAGACTTTAGCTGCATATCAAAGTTTCATGTCATGCTAAACAAATAAGATATCGAAAATTGACTATACATACCTTTGCCTTTATACTTTCAAGCATATGAACTATAGGTTCAAAGCTACATGTCTTTCATATGGAATCAATTCTTCTTGAATTATATCTCTTCCGTTTAGTTACTTTCTTTGAGTCAGCAAATGCGTATAGCATGCTTTGCAATATGTTGCAATTGCATTTCCTTTTTATGAACTACAGGTTCATATCATGATATTCGGGGATATACATATACAAATGAAAATTCATCCCATGTAACACTTTCTCAAATGTTTATCATGTCTCCCCCTCATGTTAGTAAAGCTAACATGTTTCCTCAACTTTGGGAAATCATCTTTGTGCATTATGTCAATATACACAGCACCTTAGTAATAAGATGAAATTATTTGGTTCCTGACCCTGAACCACTTGTGAGGGGAGAATATACTCTCGTATACAACTTATATCAAACTGATATATATAACTTAGTTCTCATAAGAAACAGTTTAGCTATTAAGTGGAAGCACTCAATAATTATCTTGCTAAACCAACTTTAATATAAACCAACTTATCAAGATGAACTGTCTTGAGTAGAGAATCTGGAAACTATGCTCGAAGTTAGATTACTGAGCGATTTACCTCGCAAGCACTGCCAGGCTGCGGGTTAATAACAATGGCGCATGTAACCATATCATAGATGCATCATATGTGGTATACATGGCAGGTGAATGGGCCCATATTCACCTTTCATATTTCCAGAATTTATGGGCTTCAACCCGAACTCTTTAGTTGGTCAGTTCATTACTGAGAACAAGAACTTCTAGTTCTTTGATATTCACCTATGTGAATTTGCACATCATACTTCAAATGAGATGGCTAACACGAATGTCAACTGAATAAATTATCAATATTGGTAAATTTCAAATTTACACCATGACATGTGCACTTATCAATAAACTTCGGGTTTATTATGACATGGGTTTTATACCAATAGATATCCACTTTATTGTGGCATTCTTTCGTTTGTGTAGTACAAACTGGAGAACAAAGCGGGTAGCTTTTCATATACAAATTACCCCGCTACAAGTTGTAGTAATAGGAGAATCAAAGCCTTCCTTTATTTATAGTCTCAATATCATCAATCGCCTTCGCGTGTACTTTTGGAAACTGAATAAGTTTCTTTGAGACTTACTACAGCACAATAGTAAATTGTGTTTCTCCAACATAGTAATAATTGGCTCTTCGAGAGCTCTCAATTAATTTTGTACTACCACAGACTGAGGTTCGAGATCCTCACATTCTTGCATTCCGTATTTTCAAGAGTCTCAGGCTCAATAGATTCTTCGTGAATCTCGGAATTAATCAAATCATGAGCGTCCTCATGTGATTCTTTCATAGTGTCATTTAGATCGTTCTTTTTCCTCTTTCTAGGATTTCGATCTTTGGAACCTAATGGTCTGCCACGCTTCTGGCGTGCATTTGACTCATTGGATATGACACTAGATATTTGTCCAATAGGAACTTCAATACGGATCGGAACATTTTCCCGCGTGAATGTGTGATTTCGTTATCCTCTTCAAGTCCGTAAATGCGTCAGGCATTTGATTTGCTATTTTTTGCAAATGGATAATCTTTTGTACCTCTTTCTTTCAAATAGAGGTATGTGGATCAAGATGAGATAATGATGCATTTTTCCACAAAATTTCCCGTTTGGTTTCACCAACTTCTCCCCCTAATTTTGGGAAAAGTGTCTCATCAAATTGACAGTCTGCAAATAGTGCAGTGAACAAATCTCCTGTCAATGTTTCGAGGTAGCGAATAATGGAGGACGCGTCAAACTCAACATATATTCCTAACCTCCTTTGCAAACCCATTTTGGTGCGGGATGGCGGTGCTACAGGCACATATACTGCGCATCCAAAGCTTCTTAAATGGGATATATTGGGTTCATGACCCAAAACCAATTGCAATGGGGAATATTTGTGTCAATTCGTCAGTCAGAGACGAACTAGCATTGCTGCATGCAACATGGCGTGACCCCAAACCGAAGTGGGCAGCCGACGAACTAGCATTGCTTCATGCAAAATGGCATGACCCCAAACCGAAGTGGGCAGCCGACAAACTAGTATTGTTGCATGCAAAATGGCGTGAACCCAAGTCGAAGCGGGCAGCCGATAAACTAGCATTGTTGCATTCAAAATGGCGTGAACCCAAACCGAAATGGGCAGCCTCGTTTTCATGAAGAATTCAAGATTATTCTCATCTATTGTCTCAATATGATATCCATTTTGAATGATATCTTTAAAACTCAACAAGTTCCTTTTAGACTCGGAGGAGAACACTTTGATTAATATCATTAAAACTCAACAAGTCCTTCTTAGACTTGGAGGAGAACATTGCATTCTCTATGATTAACGTCATGCCTTTGGGCAGAGTTACAATTGCTCTTCCGGAGCCTTCAATCAATTTACTACTTCCATAGATTGTAGTAATGTTTGCCTTACACAATTACTCTTCTTTTCTTTGAGTATTGTATGTGTAGTACATGAATCAACTAGGCAAATACTTTTACAATTGGACGTTGGTCCAAGTTCGCTTTGTGAGATATCCATATTTGCTATCCCATAGTTTAACATACAAAAGAAATACACGAACATAAGAATAAATAAGTTCAATTCTTTTGTGTCACATAATATTTTCAAAATCTGCTACTAACAGTTGGCTAACAAAATCAGATATGTTATCCATAATCAATTCCTTTGCAGTTTGAAAATTTTCAGCGTTTTTCATAAGACAATCGATTATTAAACACACACAATCGATTGTTTGAACATAGACAATCGATTGTTAAACACAAACAATCGATTATTTGTTATTTTTGAAAAACTTCAGATCACACTGCCTAACGACAATCGATTGTTAGACATAGACAATCGATTGTGGATGATTTTTGAAAAATTCCAGACCTCACTGTTTCAAGACAATCGATTGTTAGACAAAGACAATCGATTGTTGGCTATTTTTGAAAATTTCCGGACCTCACCGTTTCAAGATAATCGATTGTTAGTCGACGACAATCGATTGTTGATCATCTTTGAAGAATTCCAGGCCACTATTTTTAAAGACAATCGATTGTTGATCATTGACAATCGATTGTTTTGCAGTTTTATGCGAAACGTGAGATAACCGACTAGTTTTTCAGGCTAGTCGATTACCTCTACTGGAAAATAAAGGTTTTATTGATATTTGAGCATATTGAAAACATTCTAATGAACTACTACAAACATCACATCATGAACTAACTAATACGAGCTAATGCTAATGACTATTAATTTATTCATTGACTAATACAAGTAGAATCAAACAGCTCCATCTTCTTTCATCACGGTTCCGTCACCGATTAGGTGGTCTATCTTTCCATCGGGTTGCTCAAAGAAGTCTGCCACATTCAAGTTGTCGTCAGAGACAAAATTCGTTATGGGGCGTTTACTCTTTCGAGATGCTTAATAAAGGTCAACCAAATGTCTTGGTATACGGCAAGACTTAGACCAGTGCCCGTTTTCACCGCAACGATAATATATAGTTTATAAACTATTTGCTTTTGGATTCTTATCGTATCGTGCTTGTGGCAGAGTGACCAACTTCATGTTGTCATCTCTCTTCTTTAAGCCTTTCCACAAGATGGGTGAATCCTTGATGTTGAGATATTCAATCTTCAAACTTTCATCAAGGTGATGGCGCAAGAAAATCAAGACCTTCATACAGTTTCAAACCTTCATTAAGGTAATGGCGCAAGAAAATCAAGGCCTTAGCATAGGTTCAAACCTTTATTAAGGTGATGGCGCAAGAAAATCAAGGCCTTAGCATAGTTTTGGGTGGATGCACTATTTCTGTTTTTAATGGCGTCTTCGAGACACATAGCATCAAAGTGGATTTCATCATCCAACACCCATGTCATATAGTTCTTGCCCGAAATTTCGAGGGCAACGAACTTTCTTTTCATATGACACAATTACATCAAGAGCGTGTTCATACTTACGGGCTCTATTACAATTATCACATTCACTTCAGGGAATGGATCAAAATCATGTGCTTTACACAAGCTGCTACCACATTCTCTAAAGGGAATGGAGCAAATTTAATTTGACGGAATTCTTTGTCACGTCCACAATCATACATGAATTTAATCATGGAAGGACATAGAGATTTTACCACTTCGTGTGGTTATAATTTCTCACAAACTCCATTAGAGTTATAATCAAACTTTGTATATAAAATTTATAGAATTCCAAGAATTTGAAAAGGAAAAGTAAATTACTTACCTTTAAGGTATACCAAATATATTTTCTTCCTTTCTTCCTTTCCTTTCTTTCTTTCCTTTTTCTTTTCACGTTTTTCTTTCTTTTCTTTTTCCTTTTGCTTTCCAGAGAAAGTTTTCTGTTTCTCTCTTTGTTTTTCGTTTCCCTTTTTTTTTTTTCTTTCTTTTCCTTCTTTCTTTGAAGCAAAACCCTACACAAACAAAAGTTAAGACAATCGAAAATTTCAATTGGTTAGAGACTCGTGCTGATAACTTGTTATAAACTAAAGCAAAAGACAAGAACAATAGAACAAGAACAATAGCAATAGAGAGAAGAGTAGAGAGAGTTCTTATTGAGTTGAGAGGGGTCTCAAGGGATGATTTACAATGGCAGGGGGCACCTCTATTTATAGGGGAGAGGAAGATTTAGCTACCACTAATAGAACTCTAAAATCTCAATTAGATACATTAAAGACATTCACCTTAAATAGAAGTATAAGAATCTTCTATTTCATAACACGATTCATATTTTTATGGACTTTTAGGGCATTGATGGCATTAAAGTTATTTGTAAAAAAAAAATTAGCATAAAATGATTGTTCCTGCTTTTCCTTTTGATGGTCTAATATAATAACTTATTTGGGTATAGGTCAATTCGGGTTGAAGGGAAGTAAGGCAAACTAGGTATGGTCATTTAACCCGATGTGGCATTATTGTTAGAGTTTTTAAATAAATTTAATGCCAAGTCAGATTTTTTATAGAATATTTTATATTTTTTAAGTTAGAATGACTTTTAAGTGAGAAAGATGACTCTTAAATGATAAAAATAGAATAATAACTTTTGTAAAATAGACACAAAGTTGAATGACCACCAGCGAAATTAATCCTACCACTCATGGTGATATTTATATAGACTGCATTAAGGCTTAGGGTTTGATCTAAAGACTAATTGGTCAGAACACCTTATGGGTGTACTAGGCCCAAAAAAGTATTTTTTTCAACAGAAATGATATATTGTTATCGTTCTCGTTTTTACTGATGTCACATTTTGATATGCTTGGTACTAAGGCAACGTTTTACTTATTTATATTACTACTATTGTCACATTTCGTGTTTCCCGTGATTAGGGGTGTACATAGACCGGGTTGGTTCGGATTTTACAATTATCAAACCAAACCAATTATGCCGGGTTATTAAATCTAAAGACCAAACCAAACCAATAAATTCAGGTTTTTCAATATCGGTTTTTCTCGGGTTTTTTCGGGTTTTTTCAAATTTTTTTCCCGGTAAAATCTTATAACAAAATATATAACGTATACTCAAAATATTTCTTTAATCCTAGTAAGATACAACTATATAAAGTATTTTTCAAGAAAATAATACAAAATATGAGATATGTCATGCCTCATGACATTATCCTAAAATATTCAACAATAAAAAATAATAAAATTATGTACTATAAATATTGCTAATTAAAAAATTATAATAAAATTAAACACAATCTAATAGCACTAATTCATGCTAAACTAGATAGACTAATGAGGGAGTATTTATTATATGCCTAAAAGCTAAAGAAAAATAAAAATAGGTTATGGATTTTTTTCTAAATTATTGCAAAATAAAAAATAGACATTTAATGCATTCTCGTTCGTAATATTGAATTGAATGTCTTTTGTTAACAATAGTATTGATTGCTAGCATTATTTAATTTACTAAGATTAATGGCTATTAAACTTATTAGAGCATTCAAAAGTTCTAAATCAAACCTTGAAATAATACCTTAAAAGATAAAATTATGAAATTTTTTAAGAAATATTTATAAATTACATTACAATAAGTATATTTATATATTAAATATATCTAAAATTGCTATATATCTAATGTCGGGTTGGTTTGGTTTCGGTTTGACTTTCTTTAGTTAAAACCAAACCAAACCAATTATGGTCGGATTTTTTTTTCCAATACCAAACCAAGTCAAACCAAACCATAGTCGGGTTTTTTTTCTCGGTTTGACTCGGATTATTGGGTTGGTGCGGTTTATCGGTTTTCTTTGTACACCCCTACCAGTGATCATTCCTCTGAACCCCACTTTTAATCGAGAGGTTGTCAGTTCGAGTCTCTCCAAGAGTAAGGTGAAAATTCTTGGAGGGAAGGATGCCCGGGGTCTACTTGAAAACAGCCTCTCTACCCAAGGGTAGAGGTAAGAGTCTGCGTACACAGTACCCTCCCCAGATCCTACTAAGTGAGGTTATACTGATTTGTTGTATTCCTCTGAATGAGATTATATGACGATGTTCTTGAAAACTCAGTTTTCTACTAGAATGCTATATAAAATACATAGACCTAATTGCAAAATCTATAAATTTTGAATGATGAAGATGATATTAGTAGAATCATTAAATTCTAATTAATTCAAGTTTCTGGATGGGAAACAAGTTATCTACGTACTTCTGATATTGCCTAAACTGCTAAATTTAGAAGTCAAGGAAGTAACATACATTCAATAATTTAGATGATACTAATAAACTTCCAAGGGCAAGAACTGGAAAAAAGAAAGAAGATATACTCGCTTAGAGAATCAAGCCTACTCAAATCTAAGTTTCAAATTTTGACAATTGCCGTGAGAATCCTGTTGTTTCTGACCTTTCTAGAATAGTATAGTTTGAATAGAATATACGGAAAAAGGTCAAAAATATACTTAAACTATTGGAAAATGTTTAAAAATATCCTTCATCTACCTATTGGGCTAAAAATATCTCTCCATCCACTTTTTTGGTTCACTTATGTTCTTTGACCGTTAGATCAATGCTAAATTAAAAATAATTATTATTCTTTTTGTAAAAATAAAAAATAAATTTGCAAAATACTTTCGTTTTTTTAAAACTAATGTACCAGTAATACACTAATTAAATAAAGACTTCTTTAATTTTTTCCATTTTTTACAAAAACTAATTCATTTTTTACAAAAAAAAATCCAAGTTTTTCAATTTTTAAAGCATTTTTTAAAAAAATATTTTTTGTAAAACTGAAAAAAAAAATATTTTTAACAAAATATTTTTATTTTTTAAAAACTAAAAAATATTTTCATTTTTGAAAAATATTTTTCTTTTTTTAGTTTTCTTAAAGCATTTAATTTGTAAAAACTGGAAAAATAAATTTGTTTTTGGAAAAACTTAAAAAATATTTTTGTTTTTTAACAAAATATTGTCGTTTTTTAAAAACTGAAATTTAAAGAAAAACTGAAAAAATGAAAAAAGGGTCGGGTTGTGGGTTTTTATTTTAAAACGACTTCTTCTTTTACGATTAGAAGTCGGGTGATCATTATTACTAGTACTACCAGAAGCTACAGGATTAGCATCATTATTGACCCATTCTATAGGATGGACAGCTCTCATATGTCTTGCAAATGGTTCAGTCCCTCCTAAATTTCCTTCGGTCAAATATTGAAAAGTTTCGTTACAAAATTTGCACTTAACACTATTAGTACCTTCTATTATTTCAAAAAAATTCCATACCAGACTTCTTCTTTTACGATTAGAAGTCGGGTCATTACTATTACTACCAAAAGCTACAGGACTAGCATCATTAAACATATTGTAAAAATGAAAATATAAGCTTAAATTAAATATGCAATTAAAATATTAAATAAGAGAAAGAGTTGGAAAGAGTGCACCGAATTCGACAATAAATTGAGCACTTGATTATGCAAATCCGCTGTTACCACGAACAAACGTCAAGCAAGTATTTCAATGTTGAACACTTGAACTTCAAGCTTAGAATTCCGATTTCCGAATGAGAAATTACGATAAATTAAATTCGGGAAAACAAAGACAATAAAATTATAAAATTAGAATATGAATTCTTGAAAATTGAAGAGAAGAGAGTTATTGATAATTTGAGAATTGAGAGAGAGATTGATAATTTTGAGTGAGGAAATGAAGAAGAGGGGAGGGTATTTATAGATTTTAAGAAGGGTTAATAATGTAATTTAATAAATACAAAAAAAAAAACAAAAAAGTGGCCATTTCTGAAAATACTCCCGTTGGCCAACAGTTTTGGACCGTTGCCAACGGTCCTGTGGGGCCCACATGCTCAGAAATTATTATTTTTTTAAAAAAAAAATTTTTGACCGTTGTACCGGTCCGGGTCGACCGGTTCAAGCACTCTTTTGCTTACCGGGCCGGTCCGGTCACGGGTCTTAATCCTAAAATCCTAACCGTTCTAACCCCTCCCCCCCTCCCTAACCCAGCCCAGCCCACCCCTTAAGAACCGGTCCGATCTGGTCCCGGTTTATACCGGGCCGGTCCGGTTCGGTCCCCGGTCAACCCGGACCGGTTGACAGGCTTAGTATAATGTTCAATGCAGATCCCAATAATCCACAGAAAACGACTTATTATTGATCAACTTTTCCCTCGCTATTATTTTCAACTTGTAAAGGAAGAAATTTAAAAATAGCCAGATTTACACGTGGTTTTTGTAATTAAAATTTAGCCACTTTTCATATAAAGATAAATTTGAACGAAAATACGATTCAGAATCCGAAAAAACACTACAAAATCTGTGTGACGATCCGGCCAGTTGTCTAATGAGTTACCTCTCTGTTTTCCCCATTTTCGCTTCTTTATGCTTTGTTTATCCGTGTTATGTGGTATCGGGGTCGGAACGAATCCAGAATAATTTTGGTAAGGTTTGAAACACTTAGTCTCTAAAACTAGCTTTAGAGTTAGAAAAGTTAACCGAGAGTTGACTTACTGATAAATAACTTCGTAATGCGAAAGCACTTAGTCTCTAAAAGTAGCTTTAGAGTTAGAAAGTTAACCGAAAGTTGACTTATTGATAAATAACCTCGGAATGCGAACTTTATCTCAGATAGCTTTGTTAGGTAATTTGGGACTTGTATCCGAAATATTTTTGTGATGTCCGGTGTAGAATTAGGATTGAATTAGCGAAAGTTAGTTTTTGGCGATTTTCTTTCGGCGGTGGAAATAGGCTATCGGGGTTGCAATGGAATCTGACAGTTGGAACAGGTTCGTAATGTCATTTTGGATATGTCTGCAAAATTTTAGGTCAATCAGAGTTGTTTTGGATAGTTTCAGCAACGTTGGTGGAATTTTGGAAATCAAAGTTCATATGCTTGAATTTCATGTGATTTTGGTGTTTAATGTTGTTTTTGGTGTTTCGAATGCTCGACTAAGTTCGAGTGATGTTATGGGACGTGTTGATATATTTGTTGAGATTTCCGAGGGCCTCGGGTGGATCTCGAAAGGTTAAAGGATCAATTTAGACTAGAAGAAAAGTTGCTGTATTTTTTCACAGCAGCATGAACAGTAATTCGGATGAACAGTACTCGGGTGAACAGTAAAATGCGTGAACAGTATTTAAATAAACCCTTCGCGACCATTAAGCCCGTTACACCATTTTTTAACGGGAAAAGAGCTTTGAGGCGATTTAGAAGAGAGAAAATCATTGTTCTTCATTGTTGTAAGGATTTTGAACCCTAAAACTCCATTATTTGTGATTAACGAACAAAATATCAGCGTTTAATTCATGAAAATTAGTATAAAAAGGTGGAGTTAGGGCTTGAGATTATAAGACCTTCTAGGGATGATTTGACGGGTCAAACGAACTCCGATTTTCGAGTTCTTTATATGTACGGACTCGTGAGATGATGAAGAAGATTTTGATATAAAATTTGTCCAGTTCCGAAATGCGGTCTCGGGGTCGGGTTTTGATTGATTTCGGATTTTGTGCTTAAAATCAATATTGTTTAATTGGAATTCATTCGCTTAGCATAATTTGATGATAAAAATCTGAACTTGGTAGATTTGGAGCACTCGAAAGTTGGTTCGAGAGGCAAGCGTGGTGCAAAGTAGCTTTTTGGGCTAATAGGAGGTGAGTAATAATTTTAAATATTATTCTAAGAGTATGAAACTCCAGATTGTACAACGTCATGCTGTGTTGAGGTGACGCACACACTAGATGATGAGCATAGGGTCGTGCACCATTGGGAATTTTGACTTAGTCCATCCGAATGACTATTTTTCTGTATATTTGGTAGCTAATTAGTTGATATTATTATAATTTGGGCTAAATGTCATATTTGGGTTTCGTTCCAATTGTTTGAACCCTTAGGGGTTTGTTATTGATATTTTCCTCACTGTTTGATTTCACACTTATGCTCAGTCATGCCAGATCTTTCAATGTTTTCAAAACTCAGCTATGTTATTTTGTTTTAGAAACCTTAAATGATGTTTTAAAGATATTTTGAGCTAAGTTGCATATTTTGAGATTCTGACTGAGTAAGACCGAGGGACTGTATTGTGAGGATACTTTTGGTTCGGGCTACACGTCGCAGTAGTGATACACTAATTATGATAATAAGGCCGAGGGCCTGAGATTGTACGCCACGAGGTGGCTTGATATTGATATGAGGACGAGAGCCTGTTTATGATGCCACGAGATGACTTGATATTGCGCTTGAGCCATAAAGGGCCCCCCTCTAAGAGTCTGTACACCCTAGTGAGCGGGGTACTCATTGTGACATGAGATATCGCCTGAGGGGATGGTATTGTTCTATGATGGTACCCAAGGGGATTATTTGATGTTATTGTGCCCGAGGGGCAGTTCTTATGTGTTTAACATTCCTAGTTGTTTTTCCTATCTATTGTTGGCTGCTTAAAATGTGTTTTATGAGATTTCATTGTTAAATTGTGTTACTCATTTTGTTATGCCTCTGATAGCTAAATATTATTTCATATCTTCAGTCTTCATTTATTCTTATTACTCACTGAGTCGGAAATACTCACTTTAGTACATGCACCTCTATGTGCAGATTCGGGAGCTATAGGTCCTGCTACTGAGGTTTGACAGCTCCAACAGACCTTCGGAGGTTTACTAGGAAGCTTCTTGGCGATTCGCATCCAGTACAACCTCCCTCTATCTTATTTCTTTTCTGATTCAGTTATTTAGTAGTGGAGTAGAAATTCAGACTGGTAGTATTGTTTTAGATGCTTATGACTAGTGACACCCCGATGCCAGGCTGTGTTGGCTTTCATTTCCGCAAATTATACTGTTAAATGCTTATTTTTTGAATTTTAGTTCTGATTAAAGACTTAGTAGTTATTATTTTAATTGCTTAAAGTGAACTAGAAGCGAGTTGGCTGGCCTTATCTTCACGAGAGGCGCCATAATGACCGGGTTAGGTTTAGGGTCATGACAATCTGATCCATAAATCTAAATGTGACGACCCGACCCGTCGTCTTATGTGTTTTTCTCAGTTCCCCCTTATTGCGTTTATTCATGTTTACATATCACTATTAGAGTCGATTGGGTGTAATTGAATCGGTTTTGGTTGAAAAATAAGGCACATGGCCTCTTAGAAGGAGGCTTGTTTTGGAAAAGTCAACCAGAAGTTGACTTGTGAGTTAGAAGGCTCGAATGTGATTTCCGATGATTCAGTTAGCTTCGGGAGATGATTTGTGACTTAGGAGAGCGGTCAGAATTTAATTTGGACGTCTGGTGTAGAATTAGGCTTGAATTGGCGAAGTTTTAATTTGGCGGAATTTTGGCGTTGCAGTGCTTCGTCGGATGATTTTGGATATGTGTGCAAATTTTCAGGTCATTCGAACGTCGTTTGGTCGGGTTTTTTTATCGAATATGAGTTTCAAAAATTTTAAGAAAATTTAGGCTTGAATCCGTGGTAATTTGATAATTTTTGTGTTGTTGTGTGTTTTTGTGATTGAAACAAGTTCGTATGATGTTTTGGGGTATGATGGTGCTTTTGGTTGAGGTCCCGAGGGCCTCGGGGTGATTTCGAGTGGTCAAACGAAGAGTGTTTGGTTCTTGGGATTTGCAGAAATCAGCAGAAATGTTGCAGAGGTGTTTCCTCTATGCGATCACATAGGAGGCTGGAAGAGGGGTCTGTTTTTGTGCTATGCGTTCGCACTAGGTGGTATGCGATCGCATAGGTCTGGGAGTGTAAGCTATGCATTCGCATAAGGTGGATGTGATCACATAGGATAGTTGGGCCTGGGGTCCCTGGCAGAGGTTTGTTCTATGCGAACGCAGGGGTGCTATGCGATCGCATAGGGTTATTTTGGGAAGGTGGAAATTTGTGCTATGCGAATGCAATGGATGTGATGCGATTGCATAGAGTAATAACTGGGTAGTCAGAATGGTTTTAAGTGTTATTTCATCCGCGACCTATCTCATTTTTCCTCTATTTTTTAGCAAGCTTGGGAGCTTTTGGCAAGGAATTAAGAGGGTTTGGACTGGGAATCGATTCGAGGTAAGTTTATGAGTTAAATACGTCATTTAATCGAAGAATTATCCATTAGTTCTCTAAATTTGGGTATAAAAATTGAAGAGCTAGGGCTTGAATTTTTGATATTTCGAATTAGGGATTTGATAGGTCATTTGAGCTCGGATTTGAGAGTTCTTGGTATGTACGGACTCTTGGCGAGACGAGGATTCCGGAAATGTAAGTTTCATAATTTTTCTAGAAGCGGGCCTGGGGCTCAGGTTTTGCAAGTTTCGAGGTTCTTGCTATAATTCGATTATTTTCGATTGGGTATTGTCCCATTTGCATATTGTAATGTATGCGCTCTATTTTTTGCTAGATTCGACGCGCGTGGAGGCCAATTTGAGGGGCAAAGGTGTCACGAGCTTGAGATTTTGCCGGTTCGAGGTGAGTAATACTTGGGAATGATATCCTGAGTGTTTGAAACCCCAGATTTGCACATCCTAGTGTTGTATTGTGGTGGCTTGCATGCTGGACCTGAGCGTGGGGTAGAGCACCGTTGGGGATTGTGACTTGGTCCGTCCCGGTTGTTGGTTTTTATTTTCGTTAAATTGTAAATTATTTGTTTTTATCATTATGCCTTGGGCTCATTGCCATACTTGGGGCTTATTGCCGATTATTTGAACTCTTTATGAACTATCATCACATTTTTCCTCACTATTTAAAAGATTATTTGAACTCAGTCCATGTGATTTATACTGTTTCCTAAACTCAGCTATAGTTTTCTCAAACTTGGAGTTTTAACTGATATTTAAACTATTATTGAGCTGAGTATTAATGTTTTACGGATGCCCGAGGGGATTTTGACTATTTTGGACTGATTGAGGATGAGGGCCATATGTGAGGGCATGAAGAGTAATGTAAGGAGGCTTTCCGGCCTTGAGTGTAATGTGTGCATATGCATATACATGCATGGATCGGACTGC
Source organism: Nicotiana benthamiana (assembly GCA_034376525.1). Taxonomy (NCBI): domain Eukaryota; kingdom Viridiplantae; phylum Streptophyta; class Magnoliopsida; order Solanales; family Solanaceae; genus Nicotiana; species Nicotiana benthamiana. Next base: position 26,298,861 of record CM067337.1, read on the forward strand.
ACGCCGCAATAGCATATTGCATGGATCGGACTGCATGCCACAAAATTATATATATTATGTTGGATCGGGCTGCACGCCACATCATTATACATATTGGATCGGGTTGCACGCCGCAGCATTATATATTTTATATTGGATCGGGTTGCATGCCGCAACACTATACATATTGGATCGGGCTGCACGCCGCAACATTATATATATTATATTGGATCAAGCTGCACGCCGCAACATTATACATATTGGATCGGGCTGCACGACGCATCATTAAATATATATATATATATATATATATATATATATATATATATATATATATTAGATCGGACTGCACGCCGCAACATTTTTACACTTGGGCTGTAGGAGCCCCTCCAGAGTCTGTACATACCCCTAGTGAGCGCAGGGTACCTACAGATCAGGCTATGCACCGTAGCGGTCATGTGCATTGCATTAACGTATTCACTCCTGTTTGTACTACGTGGCACAACATTTAGCACTCATATATCATTCGCATACATGTTGGTACTTTCCTTGTTGACCATATACCCTGGTGTTATATGTTAAGGAGTGTTGAGCCCGAGAGGCTGATGTTATATGTTGTGAGTCGGGACTGAGCCCGCGGGGCTGATACTGTATTGAGAGTTGATATTGAGCCCGAGGGGCGGGTTTCTGATTACTTCCTATTTGTTGAAATTACCTTTGCAACTATTGAAAAAGCATATTTTCAAAAGAGATTTTGAACTGATCTTGAGATTTTCTAAAGAGATTTTTCACAGTATTTCGGTTTTTCTCAAAAAGGGTTGTTCTTTCTTTTATAGCAGTTTGATGTGCTCATACGTATTTTCTTATCGCTCAGATATTACTCTGTCTTATTACCATTGAGTTGGAAGTACTCACTTTACTCCCTACACCTCGCGTGCAGTTGAAGGTACTGATCACGCGGTAGCGGGTTAGTAGCGGATTGAAGGTATTGCAATCGTAGCTAAGCAAGGTGACCGCCGATGTTCGCGGCACCGAGATTCTTCTTCTTCTTGATTCCCGGAGTTTACTCTATGTATTAGACTTTTAAATTTTAATAAAGGCACTCCTAGATGCTCGTGACTTGTGACACCCCAGTCACGCTGTATTGGTATTCATATTGATTACTATCATAAATTTAGATTTGATCTGTTATATAACTGGCTAATTGCTTTAAGTGGTTTTTTGAAATGGTCGGGCTGGCCTTGTCTTCATGAGAGGTGCCATCATGACCGGATTTGGGAATTGGGTCATGACAAGGTTGTATCAGAGCCTAGGTTACTAGGTCTTACGAGTCATGAGCAGGGTTAGTAGAGTCTCATGCATTGGTACAGAGACATTTGTATTTATCCTCGAGAGGCTGCAGAACCATTAGGAAAAACTTCCCATTCTTGGAATTCTTATCGTGCGTACTTGATTCAGTTTGAGATAACTCTTGAAAATTCATTCCACACGTCTGTATGCGCATGTGAGCGCTCAGTAGTATAAGTGCCTTGATGGCTTGTGATTCCCCGATCGAGGGGCGAGAGGTAATCTCTGTGAGTTCATGTTGGGTCAGTCTGGAGGACTTGAGGCCGGATATTTGCCGATGGCTTGAGCACCGAGGTCCTAATTGTGTGAGTAAGTGTTTTGAACTTATATGTTCAGTGTTATTCTTTTTAGCCGGAATGGCGGCTGGATATCCATGTGGGCATGTTAGATGCGAGGTGTATCTATATAATTTTGGTAATGATGAAAAAGTCTGCTGGATAATAGATGAGCTGTTAAGTGATTGTTTCCTATTGTGATCTGTTGTGTAGCCCGAGGCATGGGCGCGTGAAGAATATGTTTGTATCCCCCAGCTTAAGAGTGAGGTGCAATGCATGTGGCGTATGAGTCCAGACTCAGAAAGACTAAATGGCGGTATGTTACGTATATGATGATGGAAGGTATGTGGAAATATTGAAATGGGGCGAAACAGATGTGTTATCTCCTGTGGAGGGTTTTTTGCGATATGATCCTTATGTGTATGTAAAATATCTCATGCGTAATTGAGGGTTATGTGTTGTATTTTGAATAATTGGGACGCTAAAGAAAGTGGACTCAGCTGATGTGGAAATGAATGCGAGGTTTGCAGAGAATCTCAGTGCTAGATGATCTGTGTATTCAAAAAACTCGTAAATGATTTGAGTTTGATCTTATTATGGCATCATTATAGTAAAAGTGTTATGAGTTGTTAAGAATGCCTTAATATACGGCTTCGAGCCAAGTTGGGGAGGTTTGTTGTTGGTCAGCTGATTGCATGGTTATGTGCTATGTTGGTTCCGTTTTGAGGTATGATGGCGGATCAGTTCTGGTTACGAAAATTGAGCCGAGGATGGCACGTGTGAAGGAAAATTTCGACAAAGGTTATATGGTGCTTTCGTAAATGTGAGAAAATACTAGGATATTTTGAGCTGCTGTTGATAAGAATGCTCGGTGCATAAATAAGGAAAATGGTTGTGTGTATGTGTATGAAATCATGTTCTGCGGTGTCAGGGTGCTAAAGAGGAACGAGTGGTTCCGTTCATGTAGGGCGCGTGAATTGCAACTGAATAAGAGTGAACAACTCTCGAGAATGGTTTTACTATGTTCAAGATTTTGTCTGTAACAATCAGGTGTCTTAAGTTTGTGTATGTGGCTAGAGACTGTGTTTTCATTAGAAAAGATCAAGACATGTGGTATTTTATGTTAATCATGGGATTCTATGTATCCGTATTTGTAAGGTAATGGTAATGAATTGAGATTCGCATGAAGTTCTTTAAGGTAAAGCATTCTAGAATATTTTATTTCTGAGAAGCGTTCGAGAGGGTATTCAGTGGCCTATGGGTCTTTGATAGTGTGGTCTTATGTGTGAGTCTCATGTGGTAACCTGTGTGAGGTATTGTGGTGCTACAGCAAGGGAGAATATCAAATTAACGATGAATCGGGAAGGAAATTAGATAAATAGAATAGCTTGATAATACCGAATCGGTATGCTAAGGATATGATTGATTATTGTATGTGTTCGGGGTAATGAGCCTTACGGGCATTGTACAGCAAAGCTTTAAGTGCTGGCAGTTTGCTTAACTTGGTTTGGGGTAGAAAGATTTATTCATGGCAGTTTAGCTTGTGCAATAGAATTGGGAGAAAGAGCTCTTGATGTGTTTTACCGTGGCTTGAGAATGAGCATATTTCCTATGGGTATGCGAAGCATGGAGTGTGTAATAATTTTTCTCCAATATAGGATCTTGAAAGTTCTTGACTAGTTGAGTGCGTCGATGTCTGCGGTACATGAGAGAGAGAGAAGTCCTCATATTATCCTAGTGTGGTATGGTCTATATGTTATGATATGGAGAATTGAGATTAGCATGTTCAAGGTTTTGGTCCAGTTCATAATGGGAAATCATTAAATTCTTGAGTAGCACGGTCAACTACAAGCGAGTAAAGAACTGATTTTCAGATAAATAAGGTGATGTAAATTAATGATACGACAGTAGCATTGCGACATTTTCTTGTTGGGTCGACTGCGGATATTTGAGGTTGTTGATGGCAAGGAATTTTGAATATCTTTCGTGGTATGAATGGATACTTGATGTGTGTTATGTATTCGTACGGCGGAGTGTGGGATCAGGCACTGTGATTCATGCGTTATATGTGTTCGAGACTAGAAGTTCTCATGATCTGACCATGCGGTGGTTGTAGGTCGTGTGTATCGGCATCGTCTAGAAGTTGTTGAAAATTGGAGGTCCGAGTGGATCTTTCTTTACTTGGTATGTTAAATCTTGGTTATGGTATTTGATGGCAGACTGATTGTTCCAGAGTCAGATTGTCTATATTAATATGTTATGGGCTATGTCAAGGTACATCGGATTATGTTCTAGCAGAGTAGCTCGTATTCCAGGGACCAGCGGACAGCTAGCAAGCATTGCTTATTGATTGGGCCTTCGTGGCAGATGTCAGTACAGAGGTTTCTACCATTGATCCAATTCTGGCATTGAGGTTTCGGATGTATTTTCTTGTGACAGGGCAGGAGGCTATATGTGTTTATTGTAATGAGAAAATTTGACTCGATGTGCATCTCCTTTTGTGAGATACATGTGCGTAACGGGTGGCACGCCGCCACGGGTACGATATCTGAACCGGGTTGCGCGCCGCAACAGTGTGATGTGGAGAATAGTTTTCCTATATGTTACTTTGTATGCCTTGTTTCCTGGTTTATGAGGAAAATCTGTACTGGGTGTTGCTTGACGAATAGCGCATCGGTTGTGTTCTTTCAAGATTGAATAGTGTATAATACTTGCTTCACCGTAGGTGTGATGGATTGCTTGGTTTCAGACCTCAATCTGTGCGTGGCTATCTGTGTTGAGCATGGTAACTTGAGGTGCTTCATGGATAATAGTGTTTGGATAGAATCGTGCGTTGTGGCAAGGCCACGTGATGATATGACCTTTCGAGGAAGATTCAGGTACTCTATTTCTATGATGTGAGATGGGATCTCAGTTCTGTGTTGTGATCGTACGGAGGAATTTGAATTCCAACTCTTTCATTTGGGTCAGTTGTCTTGATTTGAGTGTGTTCAGATCGTTTCTTATTGGTGTCTGTGATGAGCACGTTGTAGCTTAGGTCGGTATTAAGGTGTCATATCACCAGAGTGGCGCGTTGTAGCTGAGATGATCATTGGGGTCATTATAAGTACGAGCATATTTGATTTCAGCCTGTTAGGAAGGTAATATCGAGGTTTGGCTCCGAAAATCTATTGTAGAATCAGTCAAGAGGGAAATAGATTCATTAATGGTTGACCTGAGAGATGGGTTCGGTTCATCGCGTGTTTCAGTTGCCGTTGGCAGTACATAAAGGTGTTGGGACAAGACTTTAGCTAATAAAAAGGTTTTTCTATCAGTATTTGGTTATTGTGGGCAATTGCTGTGAATGAAAGTTATCGCTGCATGTGTTGAGTTATGTGGTATATCATATGATCGCAGCCGAGGTTGCAAATGTGGATTATTACAGCTGGTTCGTGTTTATGCTGAGTAAAAATGCGAGGTTCTGATCTTGTGTAAAATTTCAGAGGATGATCTGTAGTTCTATGGGTTATGGACTAAATGGGTGAAATGGGTGAAAGATTTCAGCTATATTGTATTATCGGACGTATGTTAGATAGGGTGACGTGGGATCACCCCGAGTATATGCTTGGTAAAGTCATTCAGCTTTTGGGTTGCTTCTAGTACAACTCTCGGCACGCTCGAGGACGAGCGTTTGTTTAAGTTGGGGAGGATGTGACGACTCGACCCGTCGTCTTGTGTGTTACTGCTCCGTTTCCCCTTATTGTGCTGCTTCATGTTTCAATATCAGCATTAGAGTCGATCGGGTGTAATTGAATCGGTTTTGGTTGAAATTAAGGTACATGTCATCTTAGAAGGAAGCTTGTTTTGGAAAAGTCAACCAGAAGTTGACTTGTGAGTTAGAAGGGTCGGATGTGATTTTCGATGATTTAGTTAGCTTCGGGAGATGATTTATGACTTAGAAGAGCGATCGGAATTTAATTTGGAGGTCCGGTGTAGAATTAGGCTTGAATTGGCGAAGTTTGAATTTTGGCAGATTCCGATTGGTAGGTGAGATTTTGATCCGAGAGTCGGAATGGAATTTCGAGAGTTGAAGTAGCTTTGTTGGGTGATTTTGGATATGTCTGCAAATTTTCATGTCATTTGAACGTCGTTTGGTCGGGTTTTTGATCGAATATGTGTTTCGGAAGTTTTAAAAAATTTAGGCTTGACTCCATGGTAATTTGATGATTTTTGTGTTGTTGTGTGTGTTTTTGTGATTGAAGCAAGTTCGTATGATGTTTTGGGGTATGATGGTGCTTTTGGTTTAGGTCCCGAGGGCCTCGGGGTGGTTTCGAGTGGTCAATCGGAGAGTGTTTGGTTCTTGGGAGTTGCAGAAATCAGCAGAAATGTTGCAGACGATTTTCCTGCAACATTTTGTGCTATGCGTTCTCACTAGGTGGTATACGATAGCATAGGTCTGGGATTGTAAGTTGTGCGTTCGCACAAGGTGGATACGATCGCATAGTGTAGTTGGGCCTGGGGTCCCTAGCAGAGGTTTGTTCTATGCGAACTCAGGGGTGCTGTGCGATTGCATAGGGTTGTTTTGGGAAGGTGGAAATTTGTGCTATGCGATCGCATTGGATGTGATGCGATCGCATAGAGTAATAACTGTGCAGTCAGAATGGTTTTAAGTGTTATTTCATCTGCGACCTATCTCATTGTTCCTCCATTTTTAGCAAGCTTGGCATCTTTTTTGGCAAGGAATTAAGAGGGTTTCGACTGGAAATCGATTGGAGGTAAGTTTTATGAGTTAAATACGTCATTCAATCGAAGAATCATCCATTAATTCTCTGAATTCGGATATAAAAATTGATGATATAGGGCTTGAATTTTTTAATATTTCAAATTGGGGATTTGATAAGTCATTTGAGCTCGGATTTGGGAGTTCTTGGTATGCACAGACTCGTGTCGAGACAAGGATTCCATAAATGTAAGTTTTGTAATTTTTCGAGAAGCGGGCTCGTGGCTCGGGTTTTGCTAGTTTCGAGGTTCTTGCAATAATTCGATTGTTTTCGATTGGGTATTGTCCCATTTGCATATTGTGATGTATTCGCTCTATTTTTGGCTAGATTCGACGCGCGTTGAGGCCAATTTGAGGGGCAAAGGCGTCGCGAGCTTGAGATTTCGCCGGCTCGAGGTAAGTAATACTTGGTAATGAGATCCTGAGGATTTGAAACCCCAAATTTGCACATCCCAGTGCTGTATTGTGGTGACTTGCACGCTGGACCTGAGCGTGGGGTAGAGCACCGTTGGGGATTGTGGTTTCGTCCGTCCCGGTTGTTGGTTGTTTTTAAATATTTGTTGTTATCATTATGACTTGGGCTCATTGCCATCCTTGGGGCTTATTGCTGATTATTTGAACTCTTTATGAATTATCATCACAGTTTTCTTCACTATTTGAAAGATTTTTTGAACTCAGTCAATGTGATTTATACTGTTTCCTGAACTCAGCTATATTTTTCTCAAACTTGGAGTTTTAGTTGATATTTGAACTATTGTTGAGCTGAGTATTAATGTTTTACTGATGCCGAGGGGCTTTTGACTATTTTAGACTGATTGAAGCTGAGGGCCATATGTGAGGGCATGAAGAGTGATGTATGGATGCTTTCAGGCCTCGAGTGTTATGTGTGCATATGCATATACATGCATGGATCGAACTGCACGTCGCAGTAGCATATTGCATGTATCGGACTGCATGCCGCAATATTATACATATTGGATCGGGCTACACGCCGTACCATTATATATATATATATATATATATATATATTATGGATCGGGTTGCACACCGCAACATTTTTGCTCTTGGGTTGTAGGAGCCCCTCCGGAGTCTGTACACACTCCAAGTGAGCACAGGGTACCCATGGATCGGGCTACGCGCCGTAGCGGTCATGTGCATTGCATTGCATTGGATTCACGCATTCACTCCTGTTTGTGCTACGTGGCACGACATTTAGCACTCATATATAATTGGCATACATATTGTTACTTGCCTTGATGACCAGATACCCTGGTGTTATATGTTAAGGAGTGCTGAGCCCGAGAGGCTGATGTTATATTTTTTGAGTCGGAAGTGAGCCCGCGGGGCTGATACTGTACTGAGAGTTGATATTGAGCCCGAGGGGCAGGTTTCTGATTACTTCCTACTTGTTGAAATTACCTTTGCAACTGTTGAAAAAGCATATTTTCTAAAGAGATTTTGAACTGATCTTGAGATTTTCTAATGGGATTTTTCATAGTATTTTGATTTTTCTCAAAAAGGGTTGTTCTGTCTTTTATAGCAGTTTGATGTACTCGTACGTGTTATCTTATCGCTCAGATATTATTCTCTCTTATTACCACTGAGTTGGAAGTACTCACTTTGCTCCTTGTACCTCGCGTGCAGTTGCAGGTACTGATCACCTGGTAGCGGGTTAGTAGCGGAATGAAGGTATTGCTATAGTAGCTAAGCAAGGTGACCGCCGGCATTCGCGGTACCGAGATTCTTCTTTTTCTTGATTCCCGAATTTTACTCTATGTATTATAGACTTTTAAATATTAATAAAGGCACTCCTAGATGCTCGTGACTTGTGACATCCCGGTCGGGCTGTATTGGTGTTCATATTGAGTAATATTATAAATTTAGATTCGATCTGTTATATAACTGGCTAATTGCTTTAAGTGGTGTTTTGAAACGATCTGGCTGGCCTTGTCTTTATGAGAAACGTCATCACGATCAGATTTGGAAATTGGACCGTGACACTAAATTCGTGACAACAAGATAAAGTTGGCACCATATTAATTAATCAATGTATAATTTCTTGGGATCAACCCCTAAAGCTAAATTTAGTTTCAAGAGAAGACTGCAAAACTAGCAGACCTACTAAAATGGATCAATGTGTGTTGCTGCTGCTTCATTTCAAAGTGAATTTTTTAGGCATTACTTTCGAATTAGGTATCCACAGTTATTTTACACATAAAGTGAACTCGAACTGTACCTTTGTATTTCCCTGTACTCTATTTTTTTTTTTTTTTTGGAGGGGGTTGATAATTGGGATGTTACCGGCCAGCAAATTTTCGGATGAGTTCGAGTCTCCCCAAGAGCAAGGTGGGAAGTCCTTGGAGGGAAGGATGCTGGGGTCTATTTGGAAACAGCCTCTCTACCCAAGGGTAGGGGTAAGGTCTGTGTACACATTACCCTCCTCAGACCCCACTAAATGGGATTATACTGGGTTGTTATTGTTGTTATACGCAATGGAATTTTTTTTCTTTCTGAACTATTGAAATGCAGTTGCTATCTTGCGATAATTAGCTTGTGAAGAAATGTCTTCCAAACAAAGAAATAAATGGCCATATTCACAAGAGAGAAATGATGAATTGAAACTCAGGTGGGGTGATAATTATGGGAAGATATCAGCTGATAAAAAAGAGGCAATGTTACTACAATGATGCACGAAAGAATTGGAGTGAAAAAAATGCAATTGATGCAATAGAAAGATTTTAGCTTCTTGAGAAGACTATAAGAAATTGCGTAATTTTCACATATCTTGATGCTGGGATTTTTATAATCAGTTCATATGTTCCTTTTTTAAAACATAAAATCAATGCATTGTGGTCTCTTAATCTCCTATATGTATTATCTAGAGCTTGATTTAGTTATACTTGTCCACAATTCATGTTAGAAGCTGCTTTATTATGTAGATGGAGTTGAGGGGGAAATGAGACTAAAATAGGTATGATCACTTAAGCCGATATGGCATTATTTTGGATATTTTAATTACATTTAATCCCATGTTAAATTTTTTTGTAGAATATTCATATTTTTAGAGTTAGAATGACTTTTAAATGAGAAAAATAAAATTGAGTGACTTTTAAATAATAAAAAGTAAAATAATCTCCATCCAATCTAAAATAAATAATTTTTTTATTTTTTTCTTGTGATCCAAAATAGATGATTCTTTCGTATTTTCTTTACTAGCATTATTACACATTCCCTCATCAATAACCTTGGATTCCTTTGATTTATCTTATTGAACAACCTAGAATGCAGCATACGAAAGTGACCCGACGTGGCATTTCGTCATCAATGACTGGGCTTCTGGCCGCCGCTTTTCTCTTTTAGGTAATGAATTGACGTTAAATTCGTTTTTATTTAAAAAGCTTTTTTTATTTTTTTTATTTTTAAAAGGTAATGAATTGATGCCAAATCGCGCAGCCACTCGAAAGCATATCAGAGTATAGGATACCCGTACCCGTTTGCCCATGGGCCATGCTCTGGTGCCTGTCGTTGCCATTGACCAGTTCACGTGTGAGCTGGAGGTGTACCACAATTTTAGTTCTACGAGAGTCAAATAAATATCATTATTTTCAAATATATTATATTTGTTATGAAATAGAAGATTCTTACACTTCTATTTAAGGTGAATGTCTTTAATGTATTTAATTAGAGAGATTTTAGAGTTCTATTAGTGGTAGCTAAATCTTCCTCTCCCCTATAAATAGAGGTGCCCCCTACCATTGTAAATCATCCCTTGAGACCCCTCTCAACTCAATAAGAAGAACTCTCTCTACTCTTCTCTCTATTGCTATTGTTCTTGTTCTATTGTTCTTGTCTTTTGCTTTAGTTTATAACACGTTATCAGCACGAGACTCTACCGTCTCAAGTATCATTCTCGAAAATCCAAGGTATTTTCCCTCTTCCTAATTTAATTTTCGAGTATGTCTGACATTATGAAAAGAAAGTTCGTTGCCCTTGAAATTTCGGGCAAGAACTATATGACATGGGTGTTGGATGCTGAAATCCACCTAGATGCTATGGGTCTCGGAGACACCCTCAAAGATAAAGAAAAAGCATCCACCCAAGATTGTGCGAAGGCCTTGATTTTCTTGCGCCACCACCTTGACGAAGGTTTGAAGATTGAATATCTCACCGTCAAGGATCCACTCGTTTTGTGAAACAGCTTAAAGGAGAGATATGACAACCTGAAGTTGGTCACTCTGCCACAAGCACGATATGATTGGGCCCATCTGAGGCTACAGGACTTTAAGTCCGTTTCTGAATATAATTCTGCTATGTTCAGAATTACTTCTAAACTGAAGCTATGTGGAGATAACATCTCCGATTACGATATGCTTGAGAAAACGTTTACAACGTTTCATGCCTCCAATATGGTACTGCAGCAACAGTACCGAGAGAAAGGCTTTACGAAGTACTCTGAACTGATTTCTCTCTTACTAGTGGCTGAGCGAAATAATGATCTGCTCATGAGAAATCACGAAAATAGACCAACTGGGTCTACACCACTGCCTGAAGCAGATATGGTGCACTCGCATTATGCCAAACATAAAAGGGACCATGATCACGGTCATAAACGGGGTCAAAGCCAAGGACGTGGACAAGGAAGAAATTCCAAAGAAGTCCGTCACCCCCCAAAGAGAGATAACCACCGAAAGCAGAAACGGGATCCCGAAGATCCTAAGGCAAATAGTTCAGAAACTATATGTTATCGTTGCAGTGGGAAAGGGCACTGGTCAAAGATTTGCCGTATACCAAGACACTTGGTTGACCTTTATCAAGCATCTCGAAAGAGAAAAGGCCCTGAAACAAACTTTGTCTATGACGACAATGAGGACATCACCCACCTGGATGTGGCAGACTTCTTTGAGCAACCCGATGGAAAAATAGACCACCTAATCGGCGATGGATCCGTGATGAAAGAAGATGGAGTTATTTGATTTTGTTCTACTTATTTGTATTAGTTAGTGAATAAACTAATAGTCATTAGCATTAGCTCGTATTAGTTAGTTCATAAAGCAATGTTAGCAGTAGTTCTTTAGAATATCTTCAATATGTTCAAATATCAATAAAACTTTTATTTTCCAGTGGGGGTAATCGACTAGCCTGAAAAACTAGTCGATTATCAACTATTTTCGCATTAAAGTTGAAAAACAATTGATCAACAATCGATTGTCTTTGGCTAACAATCGATTGTCTTGAAACAGTGTGTTCTGGAATTTTTTTTCAAAAATAGCCAACAATCGATTGTCTTTGTCTAACAATCGATTGTCTTGAAACAGTGTGTTCTGGAATTTTTCAAAAATAGCCAACAATCGATTGTCTTTGTCTAACAATCGATTGTCTTGAAACAGTGAGGTCTGGAATTTTTCAAAAATCACCCACAATCGATTGTCTATATCTAACAATCGATTGTCGTTAGGCAGTGTAATCTGGAATTTTTCAAAAATCATCCACAATCGATTGTCTATGTTTAACAATCGATTGTCTATGTTCCAACAATCGATTGTGTGTGTTTAATAATCGATTGTCTCATGAAAAACGCTGAAATTTTCAAACTGCAAAGTAATTGATTATGAATAACATATCTGATTTTGTTAGTCAACTGTTAGTAGCAGATTTTGAAAATATTATGTGACACAAAAAGAATTGAACTTGCTTATTCTTATGTTCCTGTATTTCTTTTGTATGTCATACCATGGAAAGTAAATTGATCGAAGGCTCCGGAAGAGCCATTGTAACTCTGCCCAAGGGCACGACGTTAATCATAGAGAATGCTATGTTCTCCTCCAAGTCTATAAGAAACTTGTTGAGTTTTAAAGATGTACGCCGGAATGGCTACAATATTGAGACAATGGATGAAGATAATCTTGAATATCTCGTCCTCACTTCAAAGAATGTCTCCGGCCAAAAGAGGGTTATTGAGAAATTCCCGTCTTTATTTTGTGGCCTGTATTGGACAAGAATTAGTGCAATTGAGGCACATTCAACAGTAAATCTAAAGAATACTGAGTCCAATACATTTGTACTTTGGCATGATCGATTGGGTCACCCAGGATCAACCATGATGAGACGGATTATAGAAAGCTCATATGGGCATCCGTTAAAGAATTTCAAAATTCTCTCAGGTAATGAATATCCTTGCACTTCGTGTTATCAAGGCAAGCTGATTATCATACCATCCCCAACAAAGGTTGGGACTGAGTCACCCCAGTTTCTGGAACGTATACAAGGGGACGTTTGTGGACCTATTCACCCACCTAGTGGGTAGTTTAGGTATTTCATGGTCTTGATAGACGCATCCTGTAGATGGTCTAATGTGTGCTTGTTGCTATCACGCAACCTTGCGTTTGTAAAGTTAATGGATAATAGATGAGAATAATCTTGAATTCTTCATGAAAACGAGGCTGCCCATTTCGGTTTGGGTTCACGCCATTTTGCATGCAGCAATGCTACTTTGTCGGCTGCCCGCCTAGGCTTAGGGTCACGCCATTTCGCTTGCAGCAATGCTAGTTCGTCTCTGACTGACGAATTATCACAAATATTCCCTATTGCAATTGGTTTTGGGTCATGAACCCAATATATCCCATTTAAGAAGCTTTGGATGCGCAGTATATGTGCCTGTAGCACCGCCATCCCGCACCAAAATGGGTTTGCAAAGGAGGTTAGGAATATATGTTGAGTTTGACGCGTCTCCATTATTCGCTACCTCGAAACATTGACAAGAGATTTGTTCACTGCACTATTTGCAGACTGTCAATTGGATGAGACACTTTTCCCAAAATTAGGGGGAGAAGTTGGTGAAACCAAACGGGAAATTTTGTGGAAAAATGCATCATTATCTCATCTTGATCCACATACCTCTATTTGAAAGAAAGAGGTACAAAAGATTATCCATTTGCAAAGAATAGCAAATCAAATGCCTGACGCATTTACGGACTTGAAGAGGATAACGAAATCCCACATTCACGCGGGAAAAAGTTCCGATCCGTATTGAAGTCCCTATTGGACAAATATCTAGTGTCATATCCAATGAGTCAAATGCACGCCAGAAGCGTGGCAGACCATTAGGTTCCAAAGATCGAAATCCTAGAAAGAGGAAAAAGAACGATCTAAATGACACTATGAAAGAATCACATGAGGACGCTCATGATTTGATTAATTCCGAGATTCACGAAGAATCTATTGAGCCTGAGACTCTTGAAAATACGGAATGCAAGAATGTGAGGATCTCGAACCTCAGTCTGTGGTAGTACAAAATTAATTGAGAGCTCTCGAAGAGCCAATTATTACTATGTTGGAGAAACACAATTGAGTATTGTGCTGTAGTAAGTCTCAAAGAAACTTATTCAGTTTCCAAAAGTACACGCGAAGGCGATTGATGATATTGAGACTATAAATAAAGGAAGGCTTTGATTCTCCTATTACTACAACTTGTAGCGGGGTAATTTGTATATGAAAAGCTACCCGCTTTGTTCTCCAGTTTGTACTACACAAACGAAAGAATGCCACAATAAAGTGGATATCTATTGGTATAAAACCCATGTCATAATAAACCCGAAGTTTATTGATAAGTGCACATGTCATGGTGTAAATTTGAAATTTACCAATATTGATAATTTATTCAGTTGACATTCGTGTTAGCCATCTCATTTGAAGTATGATGTGCAAATTCACATAGGTGAATATCAAAGAACTAGAAGTTCTTGTTCTCAGTAATGAACTGACCAACTAAAGAGTTCGGGTTGAAGCCTCTAAATTCTGGAAATATCAAAGGTGAATATGGGCCCATTCACCTGCCATGTAAACCACATATGATGCATCTATGATATGGTTACATGCGCCATTGTTATTAACCCGCAGCCTGGCAGTGCTTGCGAGGTAAATCGCTCAGTAATCTAACTTCGAGCATAGTTTCCAGATTCTCTACTCAAGACAGTTCATCTTGATAAGTTGGTTTATATCAAAGTTGGTTTAGCAAGATAATTATTGAGTGCTTCCACTTAATAGCTAAACTGTTCCTTATGAGAACGAAGTTATATATATCAGTTTGATATAAGTTGTATACAAGAGTATATTCTCCCCTCAAAAGTGGTTCAGGGTCAGGAACCAAATAATTTCATCTTATATTAAGGTGCTGTGTATATTGACATAATGCACAAAGATGATTTCCCAAAGTTGAGGAAACATGTTAGCTTTACTAACATGAGGGGGAGACATGATAAACACTTGAGAAAGTGTTACATGGGGTGAATTATCATTTGTATATGTATATCCCCGAACATCATGATATGAACCTGAAGTTCATAAAAGGGATAATTCAATTGCAACATATTTCAAAGCATGCTATACGCATTTGCTGACTCAAAGAAAGTAACTAAATGGAAGAGATACAATTCAAGAAGAATTGATTCCATATGAAAGACATGTAGTTTTGAACCTATAGTTCAAATGCTTGAAAGATAAAAGTCAAAGGTATGTATAGTCAGTTTTCGATATCTTATTTGTTTAGTATCACTAATGAAAGCTTGATATGCAGCTAAAGTTTATTATGTGACTTACATGACTTAACTTGAAAGATTTAAGTTGCTTGAAGCATATGCAATTCGTGGTCCTGAAGTACCACATCCTAAGTGCAATTTGTGTACATATGTATCTTGCTATAACTATAAGCATGATGGCATTGAGAATGCATCTATGGAGATATTGAAGAGTTATTCCACGACAATATATGAAGATGTTCATATCTATCAAGAATGATGATTTCAAGGTACGGAATATTTATTCAAGTCAATATGGTTGATTTGTCAAATCTCTACCAAAGATCGTTTTGAAGATGATGCACAAGATTGGAATGCAAATGCTCAAGGATATAAATCGATGTACTCATTAGGGGGAGTCAATGCGCGTTGCACTCTTTTTCCCTTACAAGGTTTTGTCCCACTGGGTTTTCCTTGCAAGGTTTTTAACGAGGCAACCAATAGGCGCATATTCAAACATGTGTACTCTTTTTCCTTACTTTAATTTTTTCCCATTGGGTTTTGGTTTTAAGGTTTTATGAGGCACATCATTGAATAGACATTCAAGGGGGAGTGTTATAAAATAGAAGATTCTTACACTTCTATTTAAGGTGAATGTCTTTAATGTATTTAATTAGAGAGATTTTAGAGTTCTATTAGTGGTAGCTAAATCTTCCTCTCCCCTATAAATAGAGGTGCCCCCTACCATTGTAAATCATCCCTTGAGACCCCTCTCAACTCAATAAGAAGAACTCTCTCTACTCTTCTCTCTATTGCTATTGTTCTTGTTCTATTGTTCTTGTCTTTTGCTTTAGTTTATAACAATATTGTCTTTTCTTTCCTTCTAAATAAAGTGCGGCTTTAAATTGAAACAGGAAATTTAACAAGGTTCAATACATAACGAAACTCATTTTGATGATTGTGTTCTATGCAAGTCTGTGCAGAATTTAAATCAAGCGTGTAAAGAGGGATGATTACGAAAATTATACTAATATTTAGAGATGGATTTAGGATTTGAATTTAAATTTTTAGTTTTTAGTGTGATTTCAAGTTAATGATTGAGTTCACAATTTAATATTTTATATATATACTATTTAACTAGGCATAAAGAGTAATAAAGAGAGCAACACTTCTGAAACATTTGGTACTAAATAAATCTTAATATTTGTGTGGCTATAAATGTATCCCCTTAAGAAAATATAGGAATATATTTATCTTTTTTCAAATAAACTAATAAATAAAATAGTGTTAGTCACTTTAAAATAGAGAAAGATAAATGTAAGTACGATATCAAAATGAAATCGACCCCTGAAAAGTAAAATTTGATACAATTTTGGGAAAAATATAAGTACGATATACCTGTGTGAGGACTGTGGGGTGTATCTCTGAATATATCTCGGTTATGATAGGGTTGCATCAAGGATCGATACTTAACCCTTTTTTGTTTGCCATGTCAATGGACGTACTGGCCTACCACATCCAAGGGGAGGCATCGTGTTACATGTTATTTGCAGACGACTTTGTTTTGATTGACGAGATGCAAGACAATATAGACAGACAATGGAGTCTAAATATTTCAAGCTGAGCAGAATCAAGATAGAATACTTGGAGTGTAAGTTTATGATGCTACTCAGGGAGTGGAAGAGGAGGTGAGATTGGATTCACAAGTCATACCTAGGAGGGAGAATTTTAAGTATCTTGAGTCTATTATATCATAGCATGGGGAGATTGATGAAGATGCCACACATCGTATTGGGACGGGATTGACAAAGTGGAGACTTGTTTTCGGTGTTTTGTGTGATAAGAAGGTACCATCAAAATTAAAAGGTATATTTTATAGAGCGGTGGTTAGACCGGCTATATGTTGTATGGGGCGGAGTGTTGGTCAGTCAAGAACTCTCACTTCTGGAAGATGAATTATCATATAGATGAGGATGTCGAGATGGATATGCGGACACACCAGATTAGACAAAATTAGGAATGACGTTATTCAGGACAAGGTGGGTGTGGCTCCTAATGAGGACAAGATGCAGGAAGCACGGCTTAAATGGTTTGGACATGTGAGGAAGAGAAGCACAGATGCCCCAGTAAAGAGGTGTGAGAGATTAACATTGGAGGGCCTTACACTACTAGAAAATAAGCCTACGGCAACGCCACACATTCTGTTGCCATAGTAAAATAATCCGTTGCAATAAAGCTAGTGCGACGGTTTAGCATCTGTTGCTGGAACTTGCGTCTCTAGTGGCCTATTGCATCGTCTTCAAGCAATGGTTTCATAATCGTTTCCATAGATATCCCTATGGCAACGGTTATATCATGAGCAAATCCAACGATTAAGATTGAGTTGTGGCAAAAATTTTGAACCGCTGCTATTTGTGTATTGCAACGCCTGAGAACCGTTGCTATTGACATTACGACATTTTATATATCATTTTATTTTACCTGGTGGAACGGTTATTATAAGTTGATGCAAAGGTTAAGCTGAACTATTGCAACGGTTATGCTGAGCTACTGTAACGGTTATGCTGAGCTAATGTGCCTACTGTCGGAAGCTATTAACAGTATCAATATTGCAACAAGAAAAATTTATAATACACTAAAATTAATATATAAATGATGAAATATATTCGTCAATAAGTCATAATTTAAAATATACAAGTACGATTATCCATTTATAAAAGTAAAATATACGATAAAAGTGTTTTATAATCCAAGAGTTGGGAGTACATATGTTTGCAAAATAGTTCAAAAATGAAAACATTCCTATATCGTGTGAAGATTCTTCAACTAATACTTTTAGGTAAGGTCTTCACTGCTTTCATCTCCCCCTTAATCATTTGGTTCACTTGTATTTCAACAAGAAAAAAAATAGTTAGAGAGTAGGAAAAAAAATATTATCTTTTCAATATCATTATTATTGCACTATATATTAACACCAATAAAATAATATAAGTACTTAGAAGACAAAATTACATTATTTAGAAGACCAAAAATAAAATAAAATTGGCATTGCCACTTTAAAAATCAAGCTACAAAAAGCTTGATTACAGTAGGTTTCCATGTGGCTATTCAAGTAAATATCCAAGATCAAAAAGCTTTACTGATCCGTTTTTGTTCTCGATTAATTCAGAAAACTTCGATCTCTACATTTACTGAGTTTTCCGAGCAGCACAAGTGTATGTGTACAGTAGAGATGTAGTTTCTGCAATTCTTTGTTGGACTTGGCACTAATAGGCACTACTAATGTGTAGAAAACAATTTGAAGGTGAATTTTGGCTCTGTATAAAGTTGAACTTTGAAAACAATGGCTGAAGGTGGAATGATTGGAACCTGGTTTTAGCAGTTGCTGCTGTTATGGATCCTAGGTTCAAGATGAAGATAGTCGAGTTCGCCTTTAACAAGATCTATGGTGAAGAAGCTGAAACTTGGATCAAGATTGTTAATGAGGGAGTCCATGAACTGTTTTGTGATTACATCGTGCAATCACTTCCTCCGCCTCCGCCTAATTTTGTGGATGAAGCAAATGAGAATATTATAATATCTGAATTCTGTCAGGAAGATAATTTCCTTCCTAATGGTGATACATTTGCAGATTTTGATGTCTATCTCCATGGCATTATGAACAATAAGCAGATGAAAATAGAGTTAGATCTTTTTGAAGAATCTCTCATGCCCCGTTCACAAGATGTTGATGTTTTGGGTTGGTGGAGAATAAACAGATCCAAGAAGAGAACTTGCCAAGAGACTATGAATTTGTTAAGTCGATCGTTCGTCCCCAACGACCGCCTTAAAAATGAGCCTCGGTACGACCTCTACTAGAGAACTATGCTTTGGCAGGGCATGGGACACCATAGCAGAACTTAGAGAAAAAAAACACCAGTCCAAACACGAACAAGCAAATGTAGTCATAATTATTAGGTTCGTCCCCGATGACCGCCAAAAAAATCGGCCTCAGTCCGTCTAGTTCTATTGACAAGGCAACAAAATATAGAACAGGGCCAAGTGCTGCGAGGGTTAAGGCCAAGTTCTGCAAGGGTTAAGGTCGTGTTGGATCTGTTGGATGAGCATCCAAAAAAATCAAGATTTCCGTCATCGACAAGATTTTTGTAAAATCGACTGATTTTCATCAAAAGATTGTGTATGATAATCTTCCAAAGTATTGTACATGTTGTCAGCACCAAGGGCACGATGATAACTCATGTCGCTCCACGAAAGGGAGAAATAAAAATGCAAAGGAAAATAAAGAAGAAACAGTTCGAACAGATTTGGAAGATTTGGAAAAGAGTTTTGATGAACAGTTTCAAGGAGATGCAAGGCAGGTATTGAATGCAATAAGAGATCCCAATCAGCTGCCAAAAAATGAAAATGTGAATCAATCGCAGGGAGTGGTCAATGACAATGTACCTGTTCTGAATAAGATGAAAGGTAAGGCTCATGCTACAGGAACTCTTGCAATCTTCACAGGTCAAAATCCTACTGGAGATATAGGTGGAAAATGGAAAGAGGTGAAGGACAATCGTGTGAAACCTACTAAATACATTTCATGATAAACCATGAAAGGGTACTTTAGGCTTCAACAGAACCTACACACTTGTCGTAGTTTCTTTCTACTTAGCCATTTGCTTTTAATCTAACATAAAGAAGTCAACTAAGCAAAGCAGAGAAGGTCAACTAGTCAAAGTAGAGAAGAAACTGAACAACCAGAGAAGCAAAGCAGAGAGGTTATTTCAACATAAATTCAGCAAGCAAAGCAGGAATTGCTGTTAATGCAATTCTCAGTATTGATCTCTGACATTTTCTGACATAAAGGAGTCAACAAGACCAGAGAAAGAAGTGTTCAATTAAGTTGTACCTCAAATCAGCTCACAGATACTCAAAAATGCTAAATCATCCCAAAAAATGATATAATCAATGAGCCATTTCAAAGATAGCACAATCAGATGTGAAGATATACACAAATCCTATAAACGCCAGTTGGGGAGCGATAATCCTCAACTAACCAAGGGAATGATGCCACAACTTGAACGGCACAATGGAATTTACCAACCACCTACAAGGTAGAAGCTCAATGATATAACTTTGAATATGTCAGGTCAAGTATATGGTCCAACACTTGATCATTTTCAAAATCATCTCAAGCTACACATCATGTAACCGTCAACCTAATGGACAAAGACATGAAAAATGGAACAACTCCCCTTAGGTTTAGCGCCTTGAAAAATCGAACTTAAAGTGGAACCAAATACAATATTAATAGAAGCCACTGAAAGCAAATGGCTAACACAGAGCTAAATCCAAACGGATCAAACTAGAATACCTCACCCAGTTGGATACAATCCCCTATGAGACATCAATATTCTCTATTCACTGGGAAGTATAGCTAGACACCTTAATGAACGATTTATTATTGATAATTTTCCAAAAGTAAGGCTTCATAATGTAGATAGAGTTGTTCTAGATCACAATAACAACAGTACCCATATCAATAACAGTAGTAGCCATATCAATCAACAATAGGCACAGCAGTTGAAGAGGATTCAACTTACCTGGACTTTTTCGGAGTTCCAATATTTGAGGAGATCCTTAAATTGAGATGCTGGAATATATTCAGGCCTATTTTGCATTCGAATTTCATCATTACTGTAGGCTTCAAAGTGCTTTCTTTTCAAATTATTCTTGTGTCTTCTCCAACCAGCTTGAATTACATCCAAAACCTATCTTTTCGCACTGTCATGGATATCATACTTCTTCTATAAATCTTTTTAATGGGTTAGTAAAAAAGTATTGAATATATTCAAACAAAAATTGAATTAGAAACTTCAAACCTTGGTATATGCCCACAAACCTTTGTGTCCATTTTCCTCCAATCATATATATCAAGAGGGCAAATATTCGCATTCCTTGCCAATGTGCCAAGGAAACTGCCCAATTCTGTCACAACATCTTTATTAGGATCAACATGTTGATTTCGCTCATTTACTACGATCAATTTTCGGTCATGCCTTCTATGTACACTTAACATCTTTGTTTTACCTCTTTTCCTTTTTTGAGCAGAAGACCCTACAATAATACAACCATAGATAATAATAAAATTACATATAATTCCATTTTATAATTGAAAAAGAATGCCACTATTTGTATGAAAATTCTTGCCTTGTTGTTCACATTGATCTTGTTCATCAACAGTAGAATTCAATTGCATTTGCTCCTCTAATATTTCTGCTGTAGGGGTGGTTGTTTTAGTTAGTATTTTATGGTCTTCAACTAAATTTTGAAGATGCTCGCCCTCTTCACTTGATCGCATACAGCTGGCTGGAACCTTTATTTTTCTGGTCAGCGATAACTTTTTTGGTATGCCAAATAGGCAAGTGTTCCAGCATTAATACATGTCGAGCTTTTTATTTTTTTCTTTTGTTTCAAACGTTCGTCTTACCTCATTACTATCAAACTCTGTCAAAATGATAAAACATAAAACAGTTAGAGCCAAAATTATTATAAAAGAAAGCAATCTAAAATAACACTCAAATAAAATTATAGAACAATCAAAGAACCAATATCAAATAACATTCTTTTCCATTTTCTTTCAAAGAAGAATAGAAGAAAATGCAAAAGAGAACTCTTCTGAAGTATTCATATTCGTTATTTTGAAAAGAAGTTCAGAAATTACTCTTCAATTGTCAGCATCCATCCAATCCCAATCAGTATCATCAATATCATTCTCTTCTTCCGATGATTCTATATTTGTATCTTGTAAAGGCTCTGCATGAGATGGCATATCACTGACATCACTAGGAACATCTTCTCTCGACCATATAACATCAACATCAGGCAATCTAATTGATGAACCAATGCCATCATCAGGCTCCCTCCAAAATGTGTCTGCATTATTATCACAATTGTCTTCCTCCAAATCATAAAAGTCAACAGGAACTCTATTTCTTGGGTAATAAACATCTTTCTCGATTGGATCCTCCACATAAAAATTTTGATGCACTTGAGATGCAAATACAAATAGGTCATCGACAGTACATAATCTGTTGAAGTATACCCGAGTTAAGCCATACTCATCTATTTCATTATGGAACGAATCACATCTAAACAATATAACACTAAAACAACCCCAATAATCAATCTCAATAATATCCTGAATAGATCCATAATAGCTAACCTCTCCATCGATAGGATTTGAATCTCTATCACTAGCAAAACTATCAGTTGTTGCTGACAGAGTCACTCCATTATTTTGAGTCTTGACTCGGGTATCTAGTTCCATCGTATGAAATCGGTATCCATTTATGAAATATCTTGTATATCTTTTTACAAAAACATTAGGCCCTTTAGCTAGCCACCGTAAATGATTTGGCACTTCAACAGTTTTAACTTTCTCTTTGAACCAGTTGCCGAATTCCTGACTATGATTTCGTGCTCTAATCCATGCATTTGATCTTGTATTATTATCAATTAAACTCTTATGTTCCCTGCAAACATGAATATTTTAGATTTATATATTATACCTTTATGAATAAAGTATAAATTATCATATCATATAAATAAATTAATAAAGTTTATAATAAAAATGATAATTATCTTATTGGATAAACATCTCCATTTGTTCATCTCCGGTATTGAACAAAACATATCGATGTGCTTCAAAACATAATTGTAAACCCATGGTAAATGCATTGCCTTTTTTTTTCTTCCCGATTGGATGGCCTAACTTAGGGAATATAGGTGACATATCATCTCCCTCTGTTTCAAACCCTTCATCATCATCTTCTGTTTGATACCTGCTAAATCTTGTTTTCACTTCATCATGTAGGTATCTCAAACAAAAGGTTAAGCACTCTTCAACCAAAAATCCCTCCACTATTGACACTTCTGAATGATATCGGGTACAAACAAATGTCGTATACTTACATAGATTTTGCTCAATAGAATACATACAACGTAAATGAGTCGGATCCCCAAGCTTAATTTCATCTACTAAATGGATAGGCAAATGTTCCATTATGTCAAAAAAAGTTGGAGGAAAGATCTTTTCAAGGTCACCTTCAATTTCATTGATTTCAGATTGCATTTTATCAAGATCTCCTCGCCTTATAACCTTGCTACATATGTCTCTAAATAAGTTCCCCAACCTAATCAACACCAAAGAAACATTCTTGGGCAACACTTTTCTAACTGCAACCTGGAGCAAGTAATGCATGATAAAATGAGCATCATGACTCTTGTACCCTAATACTTTCATTTCCTCCACTTCCACATGTCGTGATATATTTAATCCACACTCTTTTGGTAATTTCACATTTTTAAAATAGTGCAAAACTACTTCTTCTCTTCTGGTTTCATGGAGAAACAAGCTTTAGCCAAATAAACATTTCTATTATCCTTATCTTTAATGGTTGAAGCTCTTTTCGTATCCCCATTTCTTCCAAGTCATAGTGAGAAATTAGATGATCTTTTGACTTTCCAGGCATATCCAATAAAGTACCAAGCAATCTATCACATATGTTCTTCTCGATGTGCATTACATCAAGATTGTGTCTCAGTTTGTTATGTGCCCAATACGGCAATTCAAAAAAGATTTGTTTTTTCTTCCATGGACCCTCATTACCCCGGCACCGTTTCTTTTGACCCTTTCCAAAGACATGATTAAATTCATGCAATTCTTCTGACACATCTGCGCCTGACAAGGTAGTAGGTTTTGTTCTATGATCCTCTTTACCATCAAATGATTTCTTATCTCTTCGAAATGGATGATCAGGAGGCAAAAATCCCCGATGACCCAAGTAACACATCTTACGACTATGTTTGAGATATTGAGAGCATGTGCCATAATTACAAGTTGGGCATGCCAGTCTCCCCTTGGTTCTCCATCCGGAAAGCATTGAAAGTGCTGGAAAATCACTAACTGTCCACAACAAGGCTTCATACATTTGAAATGTTTGCTCAGATTTCACATCATATGTTTCTACTCCTGTTTCCCATAGTTCCTTCAATTCAACAATTAGCAGTTGTAAGTACACATCTATATCATTTCGTGGTGCAGAAGGACCTGGAATGATCATTGACAACATTATATACTCTGGCTTCATGCAAATCCATGGTGATAAATTATACTCCATTAGCATAACAGGCCTTGTGCTATGGAAAATGCTCATGGTTCAAAACGGATTAAAACCATCACTTGAAAGACCCAATCTAACGTTACGAGGATCCCGACAGAAATCCTTGTGCAAGAGATCAAAATTCTTCCACGCTTCCCCATCAGCAGGATGTCTTAAATTCCCATCATTGGGTCGTTCAGTAGCATGCCATTTCATAGCTGCAGCTGTTTCAGAGCACATTAATATCCTTTAAAGTCTAGGCTTTAAGGGAAAGTACCTCAAAACCTTTGTAGGGATTTTTGAGTTTGCATTAGTCACGCCATCAACGACATTCTTCAATCTAGAAGTTCCACATACAGAGCAATTATCTTTCTTCTCATTTTCATTCCAAAAAAGCATGCAATCATTAGGCACGCATGTATGTTTTCATAATAAAGACCCAAATATTTTATATATTTTTTGCCTTGTAAAAAGACTCGGGTAGCTTAGCAAATGAAAATGCCTCTTTATTAAGTCTAACAAGTCTGAAAAAGACACATTACTCAAGCCATGAATGCATTTGATTAAGTACAATCGAATGGTGAAACTCAATTTAGAAAATTCTCACACCCCGGGTATAACTCTTGTTTTCCTTCCTCCACTAATTTAAAAAATTTCTTTCCATCTTCAGATGGTCCCTCTCGCACACCTTCTTCATGCCTCATGTCACCCCCAACATTTCTAAAAGTGTCATGAAGTATGTCCATCAATATCACCATGCATATTGGAACCCTCATCACCATTGCTTGGATGTGGATTATTTCTCGAGAAAATCTTTTCCCCGCGGAAAATCCATTTGGTGTATCCTTGAATAAATCCATAAGCAACCAAGTGATTCTTACCACATTTCTAATACGCCAACAACAATTAGCACATTTTTTGCAAGGACATAATATTTCATTGCCTTGGGAAGCCCAATCTAATGCCTTATCAAGAAAATCATTCACTCCGCGAATATACTCATTTGTGGATCTTCGGAGACCCATCCAATTTTTATCTCCATTATCCATTGAATATTAAATACCCTATGGGTCACAGATACAAATCATAAAAATTAAGATCTAAATAACAAATTTCAGAAATTACTGGAGATACATAATTATAGCACTTAATCTATAGCTTTCTCTACTGTACAAAACGAAAGAGATGTAAACTATGAAAAGTTATGTCACCATTTGATAGAATTGCATCCTGATACAGTACATGAAAAACTAGACTAATGAAAACAATCAACACTAGAATTAAAATCCCTGGTCAGAGTTACTAAGAAAAAAGTGAGTCTAACAGGTTGTGTGCACTAGATTTGCCTAGTATAATTTAACATGCATCTCATATTTTGTGAATCTTCTTTTAACTTCAAGGTTGAAAAAGAATAAAAACATATGGGTGTCTAATTATAATGGAAGAATTGATACGGTTAGATATACATTTCAGAACTTACTACTCACATAGTAGAAAACCACCATGTCCACCCACCTTCCTTCGCTAACATTATTTTTCTGATGTATGGACTTCATGTATAATTTTAGCACTTCATATTATAAAAATGTAGCATGTCTTGCTCTTTTAATTTCCTCATATCCCATATTCAATTGGCTTGGAAAAAATCAAGAGGTAATTCTGATATAGAATCTTTATCCTTCTAGTCGAATTATGATCTTAATTTTGGCCACCTATTAACACAGATTTACAAGGAACAGAACTTACCAAATATTTTCAGCTGCAGCTGGCTCCTCAAGCAATCCCAATAGTAATTTGCTTCGCGGACCTGAAAACAGAAGTACTACTTATGTTTTCAACTGCAAGATTCAAGGAAAGGAAATCGCAGACCTATAAGAAGTGCTGAAAACAGAAGTACTGCTTATGTTTATGGATTTGTAAACTAATTAGAGAGAATTATAAAGTAATAGAATTTCCAGGAGCCCAACAATTTCTAAAGAAACACAATTTCCAAGAGCACAACAATTTGTAAAGAAACAGAATTTTCAGGAACACAACGATTGTAAACTAATAAGAGAGAATTATCCTAATTGAAATTAAAAACATGTTTAGGAAGGCCGACAAAAAATCAATTCGAGATCTTTGCTTTAATTTATCTGATTACCTTCACAAAGAGTAAAGAAACATATAAACAAACTCTCTGTTGATGAGTGAGAGCAAAAATTTAAGAAAATAAATATGTTTTGGAAAAAAGAGAGTTGGATAGAGATCAGAACCTCTAGGACAGGTCTTTTAGGGCTGAGCAAAGCTCTTGGATTTTCCTGCGTTAATCCCTTCTCGTGGTGGTACGCAACTTGAGTGTAGACGCAGGGCTTTTAGGATTTGTATCAAGTTTAGGATTTTTTTATGTATCTGTATTAAGGACTTTTTTTTTTCTTTTCCTTTTTCATTGAGACGCTTTGTCTCTATTTTATGGAAACAAGGCGTGAAAAATATTTGGTGAAAAAACAACGCATGAAATATTTAGAAGAGGGAAAATAGGGGGAGGGGGGAATGTATAACTGATCCAGCAGCCCTTTTTTCTAAGACTGTTGCCATAGATGACTCCGTTGCAACAGATTAAGACACCGTCACAATACGTCAATCTATAGCGACAGTTTTTGTCCTAATGCAACAACTTGTTTTACTACCTATCTTAGTAGATCAGAGAAGATTATGCGACGGTTGTAACCGTTGCCATAGGTATTTTATTGCAACGTTTGCGTAACCGTTGCTAAAAATATTGTTGCCATAAGTCTATTTTCTAGTAGTGTTAGGAGGGGTAGAGGTAGGCCAAATAAGAGTTGGGGTGAGGTGATTAGGCATGACATGGTGCAACTACAGTTGACCGGGGACATGGCCCCTGATAGGAAGGTGTGGAGGTCGAAGATAATTATACTAGGTTAAGTAGTCTAGATTATTTATATCGGAAGTGTTAGTACTTAGTATATACTCTCGCATTTGGTTGGTAGTAGGCTTTTGGTATTTCGATTATCTTACTATCTTATTATGTATGCTGCTTTTACTTGGTTTTTTTTAGTGTTGTCCCATCTTATTTCTGGTTGTTATTGGGGTACCTTTATTTGGCTGAGCCGATGGGTTATTGAAAATAACCATTCTAACTTCACAAAGTAAGGATAAGGTTTGCGTACACAGCTTTTCCTCAGACCTTACTATGTGAGATACATGCTGAGTATGATGATGCTGCTGTTAGGGATATAGTTGATATGCCCTAGATCCAATATCATATTTGATAACTTGAACATATTTTTGTGAATGTCATTTGATATAAAATATATGGCATTTGATATTCTTTTATCATTATTATCAATTGTTTGATTATTTTGATAAGGTCCTTGATTAAATTTTGAGATTTTTCAACGTGATAAAGATCATGATAATGAGAGCAAAGTCTTTTAGAACTTAATCTAAATTTGTTCTTGATCGTAGGATTATTAATTTGGACATTAGTAATCCGGTTAGATCAGTATTTATGTGATCGTCTTTATCGGATAAAGATTAGTTGATCTCATTAACTAAATCACATAGATAGATCATGCATATAGAGATATGGTCATTGAACCGACTCATTGGAAAATTCCTAATGGTTAAAATTACCATAGACTGTCAATAGGATATTTCTTGAAGAATGTGATGTAACTGTTTCCTTTGACTTGAGATCGTCATAGTAATTGACAAGTTATTTATTGTGCTTTGATACTAGACACCTATGGTCCTAGGGCGATAGTTGAAAGGATATTGGGTACGATTAAATACTTGTAGAATTAGTGATTGATCAAGACGGAATCTGTCAACTCTTGGTAATGAGTTTAAGCTTCATGTTGTCATGAATTATAAACGACCAAACTAAGACCTTGGCCAGGGCAATTGAATAAAGAAGAAATGAGTTTCTTAGGTCATTCAATGGTCGATTATATTTGACGTGAACACATAGTTGATCGCCTATTAAGATTTGACAGTTGAACCATATCCTAGGGTGATCCAGAGCTATAAGGACAAGAAGGATTACTACATTATTCTTCTACTGATTCTTGAGAGTAAATTGTATACTTCATGCTATCCGGTCATTAAGGAGTATTGCTAGACGCCACTCTTGATTAGCATATTGATATGATCAATTTACTACCGGTTTAGTATTGAACCTATGGGGTCGCACACTAACGAGTGTTCTGAACTTTGCTAAAGGATTAGTTAACTTATTATTTGATAATTAAACTAAAGAATTTAATTAGTCAAATATTTTTAGTTATTAGTCCAAATAAATTATTATTATATTCTTTGATAGCACAAAGATTATATTTAATATTGTGAATACATTGAAGTTTCTATTTAGAATAGAAATGAAATAATATCTCTTGGTTGAAATATATGTGATATATATAATTAATATTATTTTATATAATAGATGTATATAAAATATAATATTAATAAAGGCTTGTTAATAAATCTAATTTTGAATTGGATTATTAATTGAAGTTTTAACCTATTTGGAATGGGATTAATATTTTCAATAGGAAAATATTATATTAATATAAAAGTTTACAAATTAGAATCCAATTTAGTATTGGACATAAAAAGTGAATAAATATGCGTTTTTGAAGAAGGAAAACATATACAAAGTTTAATTTTAGAAATTAAACTTGTACTATGGAAAAAAGTAAGAAAGCAATTCCAACTTTGAGTTGGAAAAATTCAAGTGATGTGAATTTTGGTAAATTCCATCCGAGAGCAATTTTATGAAAAATTGTATGATGTTTATTTTTGGAATAAACTTTTACCCTAAGTAAATTATTACCTCAACCAAATAGGAAAATTGCTTGTAGGTGATGCTATATAAAGGGTGATGAAGAAAATTTGCAAAGTTTTTTTAGTTTTAAATTTTTCTTGAGAAGAAAACCTACTTTGTGAAAGTGAGAGTGCAATACAAAGCCAAGAGAGAAAATACAATTACAAGAAAGTGTTTCTTGTTCTTCTAATTTGAGTTGAGATTTTTGAGAAAAATTTCAACACAATATTCTTCGTTCAATTTGTTCGCGGGTTTCATTGATCATTAAGTTGATAGCAAGGATCGGTCTCGGTGTGGATACGCATAGAATCTTCGCACTATCGAAAAATTTTGAAACGAGACGCTCTTCACTAGGTACGTCTTAGATCTGATCTTTGACACGTAAATAAATCTTAAACATGAAAAAATCTACCTAGGATTGTTATTGTCTTCCGCTGCGTGTTATGCACACCTGTATGCAATCCCACAGTGGTATCAGAGCCATGGTTTATTGTGTCTTAAATTTATTTACGAAATATATTAATATTATATTTGAAGAGTTCAAACCATAATAGATGTACCTTGTGCAATAGTCAAATCGTTTTAATGTTGATATTATTTTATTGTGGATAAAATATGCATTCATATGACTATTGAGATCGTTCATAACTTGAAATTGAAATTTTATATTAGATACAACGGGAATCTGTAATATGTTACATGATTCTATTATTATTTTAATTGTTATTAGCCCATGAGCTGTTAATTAATAATAATATTCTAGCATGAATTCTTTTTATGTGATATATAAGATAAACATGTTAGAGGATGTTGAATTGTGTTTTATGCCATGTGCTTGTCCATTATATAATTTAGAATTATTTATTACATATGATGTAAATTAATTTAGGACTAAGCATGTAGACAACTTGAACTAAATTCACATGCTATAAAAGATTTGATCTTCGTGTTATTAAAAAAAATTATTTTTGTAACAATTCCCTCTTACTAAAATTTGAGTTCTTAAATAATAAAATATAAGATATTTTATTATAGAGTTATCCATCAAGGTACTTAATTTTACTTCTTTCTTGTTTATAAGGAGCGGCCTGACTATCAGGAGACTTATAGTTCGAGAATATGTTAAAATTATTTATTGCATTAGATGTATGGATTGAAAGAATTATTCAATTTTACACTAGACGTCAGGACTACCTCGGGGAGTATAAAATTTAATAAGTTCTTTTCTATCATGATGGTTGAACTCAACTATGCCAATAGGATTGACCTGACTACCAGGGGACTATTTGACATAGAGCTATTTAAGGAAATTGTATGGGGATACAATTGGTAAGAGTACCTACCTTTAAATATATATGTGAGAAACGACTTGATTTCCAAGGGGCTCATACATATTGTTAAAAAGGATTCCTTTACTCCACTAAAAGAAATAAAGATTTCGTAAACAATAATGAGGGTAAATAGTTTAAAATAATTAGTGGAAATATCATTTAGATAAAAGTTCATGTCTTTAAGATATATGCAAATATGTTCTTATATTACTGCTTTTTCTTTTCTATATTTTAGATTTCTCAATAAGTCTGTTATATCACTGTGTGAAATACTTGAGACCAACAAATTGGTAGGACCAAACTTTGATGACTGGTATAGAAATTTGAGAATTGTTCTCATGCATGAAAATCTTATGGATGTGATCGATAAGCCTGCAAAGATAATCCCTCCAGAGAATGATGCTCAAGGCAACAAGGTTTATCATAAATAATTGGAAGAAAACTGCAAGGAGTATCTTGCAACTCTAAAGGACAAGAAACAAGGTGAGACATTAATGAAAAATATTTTCAAGGTTTCTTCAGCTACCACTAATTCTTCACTGTGGGTATTAGATACTGGCAGTGGTTATAACATCTGCAATATGTTGCAAGGGTTCAAGATAAGTAGGAGGCTAAAGAAAGGAAAAATTAATCTACAAGTTGGAAATTGTGCAAAAGTTGCGGCCGTAGCTATAGGATCAACTTCTTTAATAATGCCTACGGGAAAAGTAATTATGTTGGATGATTGTTATTATGTTCTTAAATTTGTTTTGAACATAATCTCAGCTTCTATGTTAGACAAACGTGATTTTCACATTAATATAGGAAATGGTATTTGCTCTATTTATTATAGTGATAATTTATATGTGAATGGCTATCTCCAACATGATGTTTATGTCTAACCTAGTGTGAATGCTAATTCGATTATGCATGTTTCAAGTCTTAAGAGGAAAAGAGATGATCATGTAAATCAAACATACCTTTGGCATTGTAGGCTTGGTCATATTGGAGAGAAAAGAATCAACAAGTTGTACAAGGAAAGGTACCTTAACGAGTATGATTTTGAATCATATCCAACTTGTGAATCTTGTCTCAAAGGAAAAATGACCAAATCTCCATTTACTGGATGTGGAGAAAGAGCTTCTGAATTATTGGGACTAATTCATACAGATGTTTGTGGGCCCATTAAAATTCAAGCTAGAGGTGGATATTCTTACTTCATTACCTTCATTGATGATATGTCAAGATATGGATTTGTATATCTTATGAAACACAAGTCTGAATCTTTTGAAATGTTCAAAAGATTCCGTAGTGAAGTTGAGAAGCAGATTGGTAAAAGTATCAAAGTACTTAGGTCTGATATAGGTGGAGAATATCTTAGTGAAGATTTTACGAGATATCTCACAGAGAATGGGACTCTCTCACAGTGGACACCTCCAGGAACACCAGAACACAATGGTGTGTATGAAAGGAGAAATAGAACCTTATTAAATATGGTGAGATCTATGATGGGGTTCACCGATCTTCCAATAAATTTATGGGGATATGCTTTGGAAGCAGCAACATACTTACTTAATAAAGTTCCCACTAAGTCAGTCTCTAAAACACTATATGAGATATGGAAAGGATGTAAGCCTAACCTTAAACATATTAAAGTTTGGGGTTGTCCAGCTTATGTTAAGAGACTACAGTCTGATAAACTTGACTCAAGTTCAGATAAGTGTAGGTTCATTGGGTTTCCCAAGGAAACAATGGGACATTATTTCTATCACCCTTCTTACCATAAAGCGTTTGTGGCTAGAGGAGCAACCTTTTTGGAAAGGGAATTTCTTTTGGAAGGAAATTATAATGGAGAAATAGAACTTGATGAAGATCAAGAAACTAATGAATCAACACAATATGAAGATCATGAAACCCAAGTTGAAGAACCTTTATTGGATGTTTTGAAGTTGCCAAGGAAATTTTCATCTTCAACGGTTGAAGTTCAAGAAATAAATGAAGTTCAAGAACAGGTTAATGAACCAGTTCCAAACTAAATTGAGCAACAATGAAATCCAACACAAGGTGAACAGGTTGTACAAGTACCTCTTCGAAGGTCTACACGAGAACGTCATGTACCAACTAGATTAAATTTATTGGTACAAAATGATTTATAAAATAGGTTGATCATAATGATGATGACCCTAAGACATATGAAGAGGCTATACAAAGTTCTGATTATGAGAAGTGGCAAAACGCCATGGAATCCGAAATGGAATCCATGAAGGAAAATAAAGTATGGACTTTAGTTAAACCTTCAAAGGATATAAAATCTATAGGTTGTAAATGGGTTTTTAAGAAAAAGATTGGAGCAGACGGAAAGGTGGAGACCTACAAAGCATGTCTGTTGCCAAGGGATATCGTCAGAAAGAAGGAGTCGACTATGACGAGACTTTCTCTCCCGTGGCAATGCTCACATCTATTCGGATTTTGCTTGCTATAGCAGCATACTATGAGTATGAAATATGGCAAATGGATGTGAAAGCAACTTTCCTTAATGGTGAGCTAGAAGAGGATGTGTACATGACACAACCTGAAGGTTTCACATCTTCGTCTGATCATAATAAAATTTGTAAGCTACAAAAATCTATTTATGGATTAAAGCAAGCTTCTCGAGGTTGGAATATTCGATTTAACAAAACAATTGAAGAGTTCAATTCTGTTAGATGCGAAGAAGAACCTTGTGTGTACAAAAGGTTAGTGGGAGCACAATTATATTTTTAGTGTTGTATGTTGATGATATATTGCTCATAGGAAATGACGTACCGGCATTGCAAAATACCAAGATTTGGTTATCTAAGCAGTTTTCCATGAAAGACTTGGGAGAAGCAGCTTATATATTAGGAATAAAGATATATTGAGATAGATCTAGGAAGCTGCTTGGACTTTCCCAGTCTTTGTACATTGATACTATCTTAAAGAGGTATAACATGGATAATTCCAAAAGAGGCTATCTACCTATAGGCACTGGAATTTCTCTCAGTAGGGAGGATTGTCCTAAAACACCTGAAGAGAGAGAACGCATGAGTAGGATCCCATACGCTAGTGCAGTGGGAGCTATCATGTATACCATGACATGTACACGTCCTGATGTGGCTTATGCACTTGGAGTGACTAGCTGATATCAGGGAAATCCTGGTGAGGAACATTGGAAGGTGGTGAAGACCATTCTTAAGTACTTAAGAAGGAATAAAGACCAATTCCTCATCTATGGGGATTCTGAGTTGAAACTTCAAGGTTATACTGATGCAAGTTTCTCTTCAGATAGGGATGATAGCAAATCTATTTCTGGTTATGTATTCACCTTACATAGTGGTGCAGTGAGTTGGAAAAGTTCCAAACAAGCAACAGTAGCTGATTCAGTTACTGAAGCAGAATATATAGCAGCTAGTGAAGCTGCTAAGGAAGCTGTATGGATGCAAAAGCTCTTAACTGAACTTGGTGTGGTTCCTTCAATAGAAGGTGCGGTTCCATTGTTGTGTGACAATACTGGAGCCATTGCTCAAGAAAAAGAACCAAGATCACACCAAAAGTCCAAACACGTTCTGCGAAGGTATCACTTGATAAGAGAGATCATTGAACATGGAGACGTCGAGATTCAAAAGGTTGATGGAAAGGAAAATGCTGCATACCCATTCACTAAAGCGCTTGGCACAAAGGAGTTTGACAAGCACAAGTGGAAATTGGGGATGAAGTACAAGAGCGATTGGCTCTAGTGCAAGTGGAGATTGTTAGGGATATAGTAGATATGCCCTAGATCCAATATCATATTTGATAACTTGAACATATTTTTGTGAATGGCATTTGATATAAAATATATGGCATTTGATATTCTTTTATCATTATTATCAATTCTTTGATTATATTGATAAGGTTCTTGATTAAAATTTGAGATTTGTCATCGTGATAGAGATCACAATAATGAGAGCAAAGTCTTTTACAATTTAATCTAAATTTGTTCTTGATCGTAGGATTATTAATTTGGACATTAGTAAACCGGTTAGATCAATATTTATGTGATCGTCTTTATCGGATAAAGATTAATTGATCTCATTAACTAAATCACATAGATAGATGATACATATAGAGATATAATCATTGAACCGACTCATTCGAAAATTCCTAATGGTTAGAATTACCATAGACTGTCAATAGGATATTTCTTGAAGAATGTGATGTAACTGTTTCCTTTGACTTGAGATCGTCATAATAATTGACAAGTTATTTATTGTGCTTTGATACTAGACACCTATGGCCCTAGGGCGATAGTTGAAAGGATATTGGGTACGATTAAATACTTGTAGAATTAGTGATTGATCAAGACGGAATCTGTCAACTCTGGTAATAAGTTTAAGCTCCATGTTGTCATGAATTATAAACGACCAAACTAAGACCTTGGCCAGGTCAATGAATGAAAGAAGAAATGAGTTTCTTAGGTCATTCAATGGTCGATTTATTTGACGTGAACACATAGTTGATCGCCTATTAGGATTTGATAGTTGAACCATATCCTAGGGTGATCCAGAGCTATAAGGACAGAAAGAATTACTACATTATTCTTCTACTGGTTCTTGAGAGTAAATTGTATACTTCATGCTATCCGGTCATTAATGAGTGTTGCTAGACGCCACCCTTGATTAGTATATTGATATGATCAATTTACTACCGGTTTAGTATTGAACCTATGGGGTCGCACACTAACGAGTGTTCTGATCTTTGCTAAAGGATTAATTAACTTATTAATTGATAATTAAATTAAAGAATTTAATTAGTCAAATATATTTAGTTATTAGTCCAAATAAAATATTATTATATTCTTTGATAGCACAAAGATTATAATTAATATTGTGAATATATTGAAGTTTCTATTTGGAATAGAAATTAAATAATATCTTTTGGTTAAAATATATGTGATATATATAATTAATATTGTTTTATATAATAGATGTACATAAAATATAATATTAATAAAGGCTTGTTAATAAATCTAATCTTGAATTGGATTATTAATTGAAGTTTTATCCTATTTGAAATGAGATTAATATTTTCAATAGGAAAATATTATATTAATATAAAAGTTTACAAATTAAATCTAATTTAGTATTGGACATAAAAAGTCAATAAAGATCTGTTTTTGAAGAAGGAAAACATATACAAAGTTTAATTTTAGAATTAAACTGAAAAAAGTAAGAAAGCAATTCCAACTTTGAGTTGGAAAAATTCAAGTGACGTGAATTTTGGTAAATTCCATTCGAGATTCAATTTTATGAAAAATTGTATGAAGTTTATTTTTAGAATAAACTTTTACCCTAAGTAAATTATTACCTCAACCAAATAGGAAAATGGTTTGTAGGTGATGCTATATAAAAGGTGATGGAGAAAATTTGCAAAGTGTTTTTAGTTCTTAATTTTTCTTGAGAAGAAAACCTACTTTGTGAAAGTGAGAGTGCAATACAAGCCAAGAGAGAAAATAGAATTACAAGAAAAGTGTTTCTTGTTCTTCTAATTTGAGTTGAGATTTTTGAGAAAAATTTCAACACAATATTCTTCATTCAATTTGTTCGCGGGTTTCATTGATCAACAAGTTGATAGCAAGGATCGGTCTCGGTATGGATACGCAGAATCTTCGCACTATCGAAAAATTTTGAAACGAGACTCTCTTCACCAGGTACGTCTTAGATCCGATCTTTGACACGTAAATAAATCTTAAACATGAAAAAATCTACCTAGGATTGTTATTGTATTACGCTACGTGTTACGAAAACCTATATGCAATCCTACAGCTGTTGTTATTAAATTTTTTTCTCACGTTCTGGATAAGTCATATATGTAATATCATACAGACCGGTCGTCGTTGGCGATTATCAACTTGTAACAAAGTGACAACTTGAAAGAAAGCGATTTCTTGGTTTAGACAAAAACTATGATTGATTGCTATGGTAAAGAGAGATCAATGATTATGAAACATAAACTAATGCTCGTGTATAAATTTAATTGAAACTTAAAAAAAAAAAAGAATTGATGATAAGATAAAAATGATTTTTAAAATTTAATGTAGTATTTGAATATATATTTTACTTCAAAAAATTGAAGTTACTAAAAACTAGTCTAAACCACTTCTTGAAACTTGAAAAATTCATCTTAAAAAATTGCTCAAATACTGATATTTTTATAATCAAACAATATTTTTATTTTTTTAAAAATAATAAAAGAAAAACTTATGTAAAACGGGAGCATAATTTTCGCAATCAGCCGCCTGCCCTTTTTCATCGAAATACCAAAGTCGGAAACAGTTGGCATGGCTCAACTTTAAAAAAGCAAGGATCACTATCTTATTTTACCTTCAAATCTATGGTGAATACTAAAAATAAAGTAAAAATCATAATTCGAGTATGTTTCTACATACAAGTATTTGTTTTTTGTTTTTTCAATCGATGTTCGATATCGGCATTGAAGTCCAATTAAATTTGAATATATACCGAAAAATCTTACATTATGAGGTAGGCGTTCCCTGATAATAGTTAGTATTGCAGAAATTATATATGTGTGTGTGTTTACTTTTTCAGCATTAAATTTCATATAAAAAATGCAAGAATTTTCTCATAAAATTATCCTAATGATATATGAAAAAATAAAAACTACAAGCTAAACATTATATTAATAATGCGTTGGACTTATGTGGAGATAAAATCTCTTTGACACAACCAAAACAATCCGTCATTGTCGTCATGTTAAAAATCAACATATTTTAAATTATTTTTAGTTCTCTACATATGTCGAATTTGAGACAACAAATGCATACTCTTGGTTAGGTAAATACTTACATTCATCTGATATTTATATCAACCTAATATATGTTAGAATATATTATGTGTATTTTTTATTATTGGTAGAATATTCTTTCATTATTGTACAGTCCTATAGTTGGTAGGATTTGATTTCTTTTATTATTGTACAGTCCTATAGTTGGTATGATTTGATACCTCTCTGTACTCTATATATATTTTTGTGAACAATACGAGAAAATTAATTCTCCCAAAACTCTCTACATGGTATCATACGTCAGTGACTTATCGCCAAAGAAACCCTAATTCTTTCCTACCCGCGCCGCCGCCGCCGCACTAATCGGCAGCCCGGCGCCGCCGACCTTGTCGGTCCACCGCCTCTCTTCGGCATCTTGCCGCGCCACCGCTGCACTAACCGGCAACCCTCTCTCTCTCTCGACGTCGATCAGCGCATCCTCTGCCTCGCGCTTCATGGCCGCTACGACATCCAACGATCTTCTCCAACTGATTGCCATCAATGCATCGGCTCAGATCCCACTTAAATTGGATTCCACTAATTACCTGGCGTGAAAATTTCAATTCCGAACCCTTCTTACGGGTTACGACCTCCTCGGCTTCTTGGATGAATCGAAGCCGTGCCCACCAGCCACTACGTCGACAAGGAGGTAACTTCCCCCAATCCAGCATATCCTTACTGGATTCGCCAGGACAATCTTATTCTCAGTGCCATCATCTCGTCGATCACACCGATGATCATCTCCTTTATTGCCGCTGCGGAAACCTCTAAAGAGGCCTGGGACATCCTCGCGCGCACATACGACACTGCTTCTCGTGGTCGTATCATGGCTCTCAAACAGCAAATCAGCCCCCTTACGGTGGACCACTGCCGTGACCAGCATATGCTGCATCATCTTATCCGGCTTCTCACACAGCCCATCACTCTCCATCTGATTGGATCCTGGACTCTAGTGCCACTCATCACATAACCAATGATCTTGCCAACATTTCTCTTGAAAATCCTTACACCGGCTTAGATGATGTGGTTATTGGTAACAGTGAAGGTTTAAAAAATTACACATACTGGCCAACTTTTCAGTTATTCATCTCTTTTATTGACTGGGGCTCTCTGTGTTCCACATATTCGTAAAAATTTGATCTTTGTTGCTCAATTATGTCGTCACAATAATGTTAATGTTGTTTTCTCTGATACTGATTTTTAGGTGAAGGATTGCCACACGTGGGCAACACACGTCAGCGGCCCACGTAGGAACGACGCCTACTACTGGCCGACGGCTTTCCGTCTACCGTTCGCCCTCACGGCACAAAAGCTCCCTACATCATTGTGGCATTCTCGGTTTGGTCATCCGTCAACTAAAATCCTACGTCATTTAGTATCTTCTAGCAGTATAACGTCCAGTAGTGTGTCTGGTTTTGCTTGTGTCTCTTGCTAGCTTCATAAGTGCCATAAGTTATCTTTCTCTGAGTCAAGTTTATCTTCTACTGCTCCGCTTGAGCCTATTTTTTCTGATGTATGGACCTCTCCAATTATTTCTAATGAAGGATTTAAATATTATTTTTGTTGATCATTTTTCTAAGTACGTTTGGTTTTTCCCTTTACGCCGTAAATGTGATGTCTTACAAACCATCCCCACTTTTAAGTCCATTGTCGAAAAATACTTCTTCTGTATACTGATAATGGGGGTGAATTCCTAGCTTTACGCTCTTTTCTTGCCTCCCATGGCATCTCACATCTCACTTCACCTCCTCATACACCTCAACACAATGGCTATGCTGAACGCCGTCACCGTCATATTGTCGATACTGGTCTCATTCTCCTTCATTATGCCTCGGTCCCTCTCATTTACTGGCCTTATGCCTTTTGCCACAGCAGTCTACCTCATTAATCGTCTTCCCAAGAAAAATCTATCGATGCTCTCCTCCTTTGAGTCTCTCTTCCATAGGCGCCCCAACCTTGCCAAACTGCGTGTCTTCGGCTGTCAATGCTTCCCTTGGCTTCGTCCTTACACCTCACACAAAATGGAACTCAGATCTCGTGCCTGTGTCTTCTTCGGCTACTCATCTACTCGAAGCGCATATCTATGCTTTGATCCCTCAACGTCTAAAATCTTCGTCTCGCGTCATGTCACCTTCCATGAAGATATCTTCCCGTTCTCCAAATTGTCTAACCCCAAGTCTCCACCCGTACCCATTCGGTCACCCTAGAAGTCCTTCCCCTGCCTCCGCCAGTACCTGCCACCGCTCCCACCAGCGATCCTTCACCGGACGCACTGCCGGTGCCAACGCCCGAGCCACCAGCGCCTCTTACGGCACCGCCAGTGGCCCCCGCTGCCGCTACACCCACTATGCCGCCACCTTCATCCTCTCAGGGTGGTCATCACATGCAAACTCGCAGAAAAAATTACATCTTTATGCCCAACAAGAAGTTTGGTATGTCTGCTGTATCCTCTCTAGCTGTTACAGAACCTCAGACTTGGTCTAGTGCTATGTCTGATGAGCGCTGGCGCGCTGCTATGTCATTAGAGTTTGATGCTCTGCTACGGAATGGCACTTGAGATCTTGTTCCACCTGATTCTTCACAGAATGTTGTGGACTACAAGTGGGTTTATCGTATCAAACGAAAGCCGGACGGTAATGTGGATAAGTTCAAAGCCCGACTTGTTGCAAAAGGCTTTCATCAGCGACCAGGTGTCGACTTCCAGGAGAATTTCAGTCCGGTTATTAAGCCGGCAACTGTGCGTTTGGTTCTCAGTCTAGCTGTATCCAAGGGCTGGCCTCTTCGTCAAATGGATGTGAACAATGCCTTTCTCCACGGGAGGCTTACAGAGGATGTCTATATGGCACAACCACTGGGTTTTGTTGACAAAGCCTATCCATCTTATGTCTGTAAGTTACAGAAAGCTATTTATGGTCTCAAACAAGCACCCCGGGCATGGTACAGTGAGCTCCGCCAATGCCTTTTGGCCATGGGTTTCGTCAGCACTACCTCTGACACTTCGCTCTTCGTCTTTCAGCATTCTGGTATTGCAGCCTTTTTTTTGGTATATGTTGATGATCTCATATTGACTGGTAATGACTCTTACTTCTTGAACCGTGTGATTGACTCTCTTGGGACTAAATTTTCTCTTAAAGACATGGGTGATCTAAGCTACTTTCTTGGTGTTGAGGTTCTGCGCAGCTCCAAGGGGTGTTTTCTTTCTCAGCGTATGTATGTTGTTGATCTTTTGACTCGTCATAATATGTTGGAATCCAACCCTGTTCAGACGCCAACAACGGCATCCACCCGCCTTCATCTCTCGGCTCCTGGCGACGCATCCGCCTATCGACAGGCCCTTGGGGGCCTCCAGTGTCTCTCCTTTACTCGTCCTGATATCTCCTTTGCTGTGAATAAACTCTCACAGTTCATGCACGCTCCTACTGTCACTCATTGGGCTGCTGTTAAGCGCCTATTCCGGTATCTGAATGGGACGCGTGACTTCGAAGTCTGGCTGCTTCCTTCATCTGCCATACCTCTGCATTGTTTCTCTGATGCTGATTGGGGTGGAAACTGTGATGACCGCTCCTCAACTGGTGCCTATGTTGTCTTTCTGGGGCCTAATCCTATTTCCTGGAGCTCCAAAAAGCAGCGTTCTGTTGCACGATCTTCTACTGAGGCTGAATATCGTGCCATTGCTTCTGCTGCCGCTGAAGTCCGTTAGCTTCATTCACTGCTGCGCGAGCTTCATGTCCCTCTTCCGGCTGCTCCTGTCATTTACAGCGACAACATTGGCGCCACTTACCTCTGTGCCAACCCTGTGTTTCATTCGCGCATGAAACACATCTCCACTGATTATCACTTTGTTCGTCAATTAGTTCAGAATGGGTCTCTTCGTGTTGCTCACGTATCCTTTGCGGATCAGCTTGCTGATGCTCTCACCAAGCACTTATCTCGTCCTCGGCTTCTTCTATTGATGTCCAAGATTGGCGTTTCCTCCGGCCCTCCATCTTGAGGGGGCGTATTAGAATATATTGTGTATGTCTTTTTATTATTGGTAGAATATTCTTTCATTATTGTACAGTCTTATAGTTGGTAGGGTTTGATTTCTTTCATTATTGTACAGTTCTATAGTTGGTAGGATTTGATACCTCTCTGTACTCTATATATATTTTTGTGAGCAATATGAGAAAATCAATTCTCTCAAAACTCTCTACAATATATACATCACATGTCTTTATAAGCATAGCTATCAATTAATAGAAGTTAATTTAATACTTATTCTTATCTTATTTATCACTTATATGTGACAAGGGGTTGTTCTGATGGTAAGCAACCCCCACTTACAACAGACAGGTTGTGAGTTCGAGTCTCCCCAAGAGCAATGTGGGATGTTCTTGGAAGGAAGGATGTCGGGGGTCTATTTGGAAATAGCCTCTCTACCCCAGGATAGGGGTAAAGTCTGCGTACACACTACCCTTCCCAGACCTCACTAAAGTGGAATTATACTGGATTGTTGTTGTTTGTATAAAAATGAGAACTCCTCTAGGAGAGTGTTTTAAGGCATATATCCATGTAGACGGTAAACTCATAATTATGCTCCTGTGCACCATATGCAGACAGCACCTCAACATTGACCGTTTTTGAATTGACTACATTTGCGCCAACTTGTGCATTATAATATAAGATACGGATGAACAGTAGTATTCATAACTATCTATAAATACGGACAGCAAGAAACTAAGGATCATATCATCAAACAGCTAAAAGAAGAAATTAAACATGTCTCCTTCATTGCCTACTAGACTTGTTGCCTCTCTCTTTCTTTTCAGCCAAATATTTTGTTCAATTGCCCAAGTCCCTGTTGAAAACACCTTCAAATTCGTCAATGAAGGTGAATTAGGACCTTTCGTTGTCGAATACCAAGCAGATTATCGGGTTTTCTCTGGAATTTTCACTAATCCATTCCAGTTCTGTTTTTACAACACTACCCCTAATGCCTGGACACTAGCTTTGCGCATGGGTACTGTCCGTTCCGAATCTCTAATGCGTTGGGTATGGGAAGCTAATAGGGGAAATCCTGTCAAAGAAAATGCCACTTTTGCTTTAGGAACAGATGGAAATCTTGTCTTGGCAGAAGCTAATGGTCGAATTGTTTGGCAAACAAACACAGCTAAAAAAGGTGTCAGTGGTTTCAAGTTGTTACCAAATGGTAACTTTGTCCTTCATGACTCTAAGGGAAAA
The DNA here is from genome assembly GCA_034376525.1 of Nicotiana benthamiana. Classification (NCBI taxonomy): domain Eukaryota; kingdom Viridiplantae; phylum Streptophyta; class Magnoliopsida; order Solanales; family Solanaceae; genus Nicotiana; species Nicotiana benthamiana. Next base: position 26,341,075 of record CM067337.1, read on the forward strand.
TTCATTTGGCAGAGTTTCGATCATCCCACCGACACTCTTTTAGTGGGCCAATCGCTCCGCTTGTCAGGCCCGAATAAGCTTGTGAGCCGGGCCTCCGTGAAAAAGAACGCAAACGGGCCTTACAGCTTGGAAGTGAAGCCCAAAATATTCGGTATTTATAACAAAACCAAGCTTCACGTAGAATTAGCTTGGTTTGATTTCAAAAATAGCACTTTGGAATCAGTAAAATTGAACAGCGGAAATCAAAGAGTGAAATTGGATTACAGATTGGCTAAATCAACAACAAGAAATTCCCATGTTATGGCATTCACTGAAATCAACACAACTTTGACATATCTTCGTTTAGAAATAGATGGAAATCTGAGGGCCTACACTTTCTTCGAAGACAAAGAAGAAGACAGATTCCGTTGGCGTGTAACTTATAGCATGCTTTAAGAATATGCTTTGAATATTGCTTTATAACATAAGGATTTTCATATTCAGAACAATAATAAGTGGAGGTTCCACAGTTATTCCAATAGGTTAGGGATTCCTATGTAGAGCTAGAATTTTATTTCCCTTCTTTTACTGTTTTTCTTGGGTTGAGGGTTGAGTTCTATTTATGATTTCTACTTTTGTTAAGATTGAAAGGTGTATTTTTATTATGTTTTCTATTTAATAAATGCTTTGTCAACTGTGAGATTTTGATGGCTTGTTAATTTTCTTCTTCATACTGCGCTAAGCATATAGCATGTTACTTTATAGACTTCTAAGTTCTAACTTTAGGTAAAATCTAAAGTACGTAGAATTCTTGGTCCCTATTAGAAATCAAATCTGAAATTTATAGATATGTGTCTTGTCAACCAAAAAGATAAGAAACGAATGATAATTTGGCCAGCAACTCAGTACAGTATTAGAATTATTATGATTATTGGCTCCGATGAGAGTGCAATAATCCCGAAGCCTGAAGTTTGTAGCTAAAGGCTTCAATGAGAGTGCAGTAATCTTTGTTTTTCTTTCACCATTTTTTTCTACCTTGATGTACATAGTGCTCCCTCCTTCACTTATGCTATATTTTTCTTATTTTGAAAGTTAAAATTTCGTCTTTTTATTATTTTGAATTATTAATTATTGTGACATATAATACTTTTATATACTTTCCAAATATATAAAAGCCTATTTCGTCAAGTTTTTCGGAGGCTAAAAATATATTTCTTTTGTTTAAAAAGTATTTTTTGAAAAATTTGAAATGTTTGATCGATATAAAAAAGTACTTTTGAGTAGCAAATTTTTTCTGCTTTGGGAAGAAGCTACGAATGCAGAAAGTTAATTTGTTCAAATAAAAATATCCTTAAAATAAATTTATATTTTTCATATTGTCTCTCATTATTTTAAAATTTTGATTTTTTTCTTCTGTCATACTTTTTTTTTTCCTTTTTACTTCCTTCAGATTTTATTCTCTTCTCCTATTCCTCTTTGGAATAGTCTTTCTACTATAAATAAATCTCTTCAATTTTACTTTATTTGTTATATTTCTATGGAACTTTTTGTATAAATATTTAAATATCATTCTCTTTCTTAAAAAATACTAAAAGCAAATTAAACAGTTACAAAAGCACTACTCAAATAAATTGGTCAAAAAAAAATTCTACCATACAAAAGTACGTTTTCGAAGAATATTTTTGAACAAAAGCATTTTCTAAAACTAAGCAACATTGTTATCTTAGCCAAAAGGGCTCGAAATTGTATTGAAAAGTGAAACTATGTCCAGATACATTGTCACAATTAAAAAGATTAATTGTTAGAAAAGCGAAAAATGTTACATAAAGTGGAGTAGCTTACAGAGGAAGTATGATAAGTACATTTTACCTGATCTTAACTACGCAATTTTTCTCAGAAAAGCAAAAAAATTATCAGGTGGTAATACAAAGAAAATACACAAAGAAGTATTGCGTAGCAATGCACCAAGTCTTGATTTGCCATGGCGAAATCGACGAAATCCAAATTTAGAATGACGAATTCTTATCTCTACAAATGTTAAATCTGGATTTGCTATGTGATTTTCGCAGTCTGTGGTGCCATCATATATCTTCAAATACGGTGGCATTTTGAAGGTCTTGGGTATGGCATGCGGGGCTGCGTCCTCGCTATACGGTTGTTCGGCGAATCGGTTGACTTCCCATTTTGGTAGCAGTTTTGGGGCACCCGGTAACTTGTCGATCCTTTTTTGATGTTCCTTCATCTGGTCGCAGAGTGCTTTATCTCGTTTTTTATTTCTTCTATTTTCTTAGAATGGCTACAAGTGCGTCATTACCTACATCAACAGCGGTGTGAGTGTGACCTGTTGGGAGAGTGGGTTGATCGCCGGTGGTCGTTGTTGTGACAACCTAAAGGGTCATCACCGTAATTCTTCCTTTCTCCGTGCTATCGAGGCCTTGGAAGCCTCACTTTTAGTTGCCTCGATTTGCGTGCGCAGTCCGGACGCGAAGTCGAAATTTTTTTATGTTAAGATATATAAATTTTGTGGAAAATTTGAAAAACTTTGATACTAATATTGATATAGTTGACTTTGGTCAACATTTTAGGTAAACGGACCCAGACCCGTGATGTGGCGGTACCAGAAGGTCTGTAGAAAAATATGGGACTCGGGCATATTCCCAGAATCGAAATCCGAGGTCCCAAGCCCGAGTACGGAAATTTTGAAAGAAATTGTTTATCTAAAAATGATATGAAAAATTGAAATGAAAATGAATTAGAAAATATAGGTATTGGGCTCTTATTTTGGTTCCGAAGCCCGGTACAAGTCTTAAATGAGCGTTAAGCTCTTTCTGTAAAATTTAATTGAAATCGAACTTCATTTGACATGTTTCGGACCTAAATATCTAATGTTAAGGTTTATGAACTTTGAAAAGGGAAATGATGATTTTGGGGTTTAATTCATTGAATTTGATATTTTTTGGCGATTTGATCGATCGATTAAGTTTGTAAGGTGTATTTGAGTTAGTGTGTGTGTTTGGTTGGGAGGCCTGAGGGCTCGGGTGAGTTACGGATGGGTATCGAGGTGGTTTTGAGACTTAGAAAACTGCAGAACCTGCAGCAGGCTTTCCTCCAATGCGTTCGCAGGATAAGCTTGCGTTCGCTTGGCTTTCCTTCTCCTTCCTCTTCAGTTTGCAGTAAACGGACGTGTTCTCGTAGCCTTAGTCCGCTTCTATTCGCGTTCGCATAAAGCCAAACGTGAACGCATAAAGCCAAACGTGAACGCATAGTGCCCTGACCCTGGAAATTTCCCTCCGCGTTCGCGATAGCCTTGCGCGTTCGCATAGCTTAGCTGGCCATTCTCCTTCGCGAATGCAACTTGGTCCCGCATTCACATAGTGTATTTTCCCTTCAGTGATTTTATATTAAAATAGAACTTTGAACACGGGATTTTTACACTTTTCTCACACGGACCCTTCTTCTTCACCCTCTATTGACGAGTTCCAAGCTTCCCTTCCTCCATAACTCTTTGGGTAAGTATTCTTAACTTCATTTCCTCATTATTTCTTCATCTAAATAGTAAATTCCTAGCCCTAAATTATAAAATCAAGGTAGAAAATGGGGGATTTGGGTAGAACTAGGGCTTTTGGTATTTTGGGTGATTTAACCTCAATTTGGGGTTGAATCTTAAAACAAATTATATATTTGAACTCGTGGGGTCATGGGTGATTGGGTTTTGGTCTGAGCCTCGAGTTTGGACCATGTGGGCCGGGGTCGGATTTTGGTATTTTTGAAAGAATGATAGAAAATTCATTTCTAAGCTATGGAATTGTATTTTTATGCCATTATTGATAATATTGAACTAATTATGGCTAGATATCGTTGTTTCGGAGTTGAATTCTAGAGGAAAGGCGGTGTTAGAGGCTTGATTGCTATTTTTGGACTGAGGTAAGTGTTTGATCTAACTCTGGCTTGAGGGAATATGATTAGAGTGTTTTGATTACTATTTGCTAAATAATCGAGTACGGTGTATAGGCATGGTGACGAGTATTTATATACCGGTGTCTAGCATAACCGTGAGTCGTAAATGCTTTTAATTCGAAAGATATGACACAACTGCCTTGTTAAATAGATAACTTCTACGTAAAGTGTTACATAAGAACGAAATGAACTAAAAGAGTTTGTGATGCAGTGATTATCTTGTCAGGACGAGTAGACTGTTACTATTGAATTCTTCATTGCCGGGATATTTGGGCTGTTAGCTGTACACTTGCCGGATTTAACTGTTATGTCGTTGTTTTACCTAATGGGACCTCCTTTGGGAGATTATTAGTGTTATTAATTATAATATGGGATCGTGTGGCTCGCCGACCACTTATGAATTATAATATGGGATCGTGTGGTACGCCGACCACTTATGCACTGATAAATGGGTTCGTACGGCGCGCCGTCCACTTTGACATATCTATATACGAGTTATAGTATTGAGATGGTTACATGGTTATATCTGTTGATTTGTTCTTTACTGTATCTCCCCGTGCATGTCCCTTTCCCCCTTTGTTGTTGGTATTTCCTTGATGTTATTTTCGTTTTTTTGTACATATATATGGAGATATCTGTACAGATTAATTTTAGTAGGTCCTGTCTAGCCTCGTCACTACTTCGCCGGGGTTAGGCCAGACACTTACCAGCACATGTGGTCGGTTGTGCTGATGCTACACTCTGTGCCTTTTTGTGCACAGATCAGGACGCAGCTTACGGACCGCAGTGGTAGGATTTTCTGGGAGCTATCTTCAGTCCAGGGACTCTCAAGGTAGCCCAGCTAGCGTTCGTAGGCCGAAGTCCCTTTCTTTACTTTTTTTTTTGTTCATCTCGTATCAGGAAAACACTATGTGTTTCTTTTTCCTCACTTGTATGTAGTATTCTGTAGTAGTGACACCAGGTACTGGGTAGAGGTGAATTTTGAAAACTTCCACATTTACCTTTTGCAGTTAATTAAGTATTTATAAGTCTTCCGCATTTGATTATCATTTCAGTTTATTTTAATTGTTTAAAAGAAAGCAGTAGAAATGTTGTATGGATTGGCTTGCCTCGCTCCGACAGTAGGCGCCATCAAGACTCTCGATGGTGGAAAATCCGGATCGTGACAAGTTGGTATCAGAGCACTATGTTACTTAGGTCTCACAACTCACAGACAGGCTTGGTAGAGTCTGAGGGATCAGTACAGAGACGTCTGTATTTATCCCCTAGAGGCTACAAAATTAGGAAAATTTCACTTTGTTCATTCTTGTCGTGCGATTTTGTTTCTCAAATATTGATGGTCGTTCTACTCTATTCTTTTGCAGATGGTGATAATACGTGCTTCCTCTTCTACCGCGTAGCAGCCCGATCCCCCAACAGTAGCTCCTATCAGAGGTAGAGGGTGAGGGCGAGACCGTGCCAGAGGCCGAGGCCGAGACAGAGCTGAGCCCCGAGTAGCAATCCCAGAGGTCGAGCCTCATGTTGACTATGATGAGGAGGTTCCAGCACCAACAGCTCTAGTGGGCCCAGCTCAGGTCCCAGAGGATTTCATAGCCACTCCAGTACTCCAGGACGTCTTGGTCCGACTGGTAGGCTTTATAGAGAGTGTTTCTACAGCGGGTTTGCTTCCCGCCGCACCTGCCACATCTCAGGCCGGGGAAGGAGTTCAGACTCCCGCTACGCGTACTCCGGAGCAGGTAGCCCCTCAACCTTAGGTTCCAGCAGTTCAGCCAGTTGTGGCAGCCCAGCCGGGTATTCCAGCTCAGACCAGCGATGGTGCGGTGATGTCCGCGGATGCTTTATGGGGGCTTGATAGGTTCACCAAGATCTTCACCACCACCTTCAGCGGTGCTTCTACAGAGGACCCCAGGACTTTTTATTCAGCTGCCATGAGGTTCTCAAGACTATGTGTATTGTGGAGACCAATGGGGTCGACTTCATCACTTTTCAGCTTGCAGGATCCGCCAAGACTTGGTGCAGGGACTATTGTTTATCTAGACCAGCAGGGTCGCCATTATTGACTTGGGATCAGTTTGTAGAGTTGTTCTTGGAGAAGTTTCTCCCGATGACTGAGCGAGATGCTCTACGCAGGAAGTTTTAGCATCTTCATCAGGGTACTATGACAGTCACGCAGTATGAGACTCGGTTTATTGACTTGGCACGCCATGCTATTGTTATACTTTCCACTGAGAGGGAGAGGATACGGAGATTCATTGATGGGTTGATTTAGCCGATCCGGCTTCAGATGGCCATGGGGGCCGGTAGTGATATGTCTTTTCAGGAGGCGGCCAATGCGGCCCACAAGATAGAGATGGCATTTGCATGAGGAGGTAATCAGGGGTCATATAAGAGGCCTCGTCATTCTGGTAGGTTCAGTGGTACATCATCTGGAGGTAGGGATTCATATGATAGAGGCCACCCTCAGAGGCCCTTTTAGTCCGCATTTCAGGTTTCATATGGTACTATAGGTGGCCGTGGTTCCCAGCCACAGTATTCTGACCAACAGCTTTCTAGCTCACCATCAACACCTATCAGTGCACCACCACTCCATTATTCTCAACATCCGAGGGCTGTTACACATGTGGCGACACGAGACATATATCCAGGTATTGCCCTCGAGCATCTAACAGCTCTCAGCAGCAGGGTCCTCACCCCATGATTCAGGTAGTAGGTGATCCCCAGGCAGCCCAGCCAGCTAGAGGCGGGGGTGGAGGCAGGGATGATAGAGGAGGATCTCGGGCCGCCAGAGGCAGGGTCAGCCATTTACAGATCGTCCCAGAGACGCAATTTAGGGAGGTGGGGGCCAGCCCCATTGTTGTGCTTTGCCAGCCAGGCTAGAGGCCGAGTCATCAGATGCTGTGATTACAGGTACGATTCTGGTCTGTGATAGAGGTGCTTCAGTGTTATTTGATCCAGGATCTACGTATTCATATGTGTCGTCCTATTTTGCACACTACTTGGTTATGCCTAGAGAGGCCTTGTGTATTCCTATATATCTGTCCATTCCGGTAGGTGATTCTACAGTAGTTGATTGAGTACATCGTTCATGTGTGGTAGTATTTGAGGATCTGGAGACCTGTGTCGACTTATTGCTCTTAGATATGGTGGATTTCGACGTTATATTGGGGATGGATTGGTTGTCCTTACATCATGCTATTTTGGATTGTCATGCCAAGATCGTGACCTTGGCTTTGCCATATTTGCCTTGACTTGAGTGGAGAAGGACCCCCGGGTCATTCCATACACAGTGTTATTTCGTATGTCAAGGCTATACGTATGGTCGAGAAGGGGTGTCTAGCATATCTGGCGTATGTTCGCGACTCCAGGGCAGATGTTCCATCTATTGACTCTATTCCTATTGTTCGGGAGTTCCCAGAGGTTTTCCTTTCAGACCTGCCGGGTATGTCGCCAGACAGGGATATTGATTTCTGTATTGATCTAGCTTCGGGCACTCAGCCTATTTCCATTCCTCCGTATTTCATGGCTATGCCAGAGTTGAAAGAGTTGAAGGAGCAGCTTTAGGACTTGCTTGATAAGGGTTTCATTAGACCTAGTGTATCGCTTTGGGGTACACCAGTGTTATGTGTGAAGAAAAGGGATGGGTCGTTGAGGATGTGCACTGATTACCGGCAGTTGAACATGGTGACAATAAAGAACAAGTATCCACTACTGAGGATTGATGATTTATTCGACCAGTTTCAGGGTGCTAGGGTGTTCTTGACGATAGATTAGAAGTCTGGTTATCATCAGCTAAGGATTAGGGCGTCTGATGTCCCTAAGACAACATTTCGCACACGGTATGGGCATTATGAGTTTTTGGTCATGTCATTTGGGTTGACCAATGCCCCGACAACATTTATGGAGTTGATAAACTGAGTGTTCAGGCCCTATTTGGATTTGTTTGTGAGTCTATTCATTGACGACATTTTGATATACTCCCACAGTCAGGAGGAGCATGAGCAACACCTCAGAGTGGTTCTTCAGACTCTGACGGATAGTCGGTTGTACGCCAAGTTCTCAAAGTGCAAGTTTTGGTTGAGTTCAGTTTCATTCTTGGGTCATGTCGTATCAGCAGAGGGTATTCAGGTGGACCCAAAGAATATAGAGGCAGTCAAAAATGGCCTCGACCAGCTTCACTACAGAGATCCGGAGCTTCTTGGGGTTAGCTGGTTACTACCGATGTTTTGTGGAGGGGTTTTCATCCATTGCAGCCCGATGAATAGATTGACCCAGAAGGGTTCCCAGTGCAGATGGTCAGATGAGTGCGAGGCGAGCTTCAAAAAGCGTAAGACAGCTCTGACTACGTCACCGGTATTAGTTTTGCCCACGGGATCAGGGCCTTATACTGTTTATTGTGATGCTTCCCGTATCGGGCTTAGCGCAATATTGATGCAGAATGGCAGAGTCATAGCATATGCTTCGAGGTAGTTGAAGATCCACGAGAAGAATTATCCAGTCCATGACCTAGAGTTGGTAGCCATTGTTCATGCCTTAAAGATTTGGAAGCATTATTTATATGGTGTGACATGTGAGGTGTACACGGATCACAAGAGCCTTTAGTACTTTTTCAAACAGAAGGAATTGAATTTGACGCAGCGGAGGTGGTTGGAGTTGTTGAAAGACTGATGTTTCTATCTTATACCACCCGGGGAAGGCCAAAGTGGTGGCCGATGCATTGAGTAGGAAGTTCGCCGGCATGGGTACTCTTGCCTATATTCCGATCAGCCAGAGATCGCTTGCTTTGGATGTTCAGGCCTTGGCCAATGGATTTCTGAGATTGGATATTTCTGATCCTAGCAGAATGTTATCTTTCACGATTGCTCGTTCGTCGTTGATGGAGCGGATTTGGGAGCGGAAGTTTGATGATCCCCATTTGTGTGTCATGAGAGACACGGTACAGCGGGGAAGTGCAGAGAAAATGAATTTGGGAGATGATGGCGTGTCGAGATTGCAGGGGCGAGTTTGTGTTCCCAATGTTGATGGTATTCAGGAGTTGATCTTAGCGGAGGCCCACAGTTCTCAGTATTCGATTCATCCGGGCACCATGAAGATGTATCAGGATTTGAGGAAGCATTATTGGTGGCGTAGAATGAAGAAAGACATTATTGCATATGTTGCTCGTTGTCATAATTGTCAGCATGTTAAGTACGAGCATCAGAGACCTAATGGTTTATTTCAGAGGATTGAGCTTCCCGAATGGAGGTGGGAGAGAATTACCATGGATTTTACTGGACTTCCGATGACTCGGAAGAAGTTTGATGCTATATGGGTTATTGTTGATAGGCTGACCAAGTAAGCGCATTTTATTCCAGTTGCCACCACCTATTCCTCCGGGAGATATGCTGAGATTTATATCATAGAGATCGTTCGCCTTCATGGGGTGCCTATATCTATTATTTTGGACCGGGGTCCGCAGTTAACCTCGCATTTATAGAGAGCGGTACAACAAGAGGTGGGCACCCAGGTTCAGTTGATTACAACATTTCATCCCCAGACAGACGGTCAGTACGAGAGGACTATTTAGATTCTTGAGCATATGCTTCGAGCCTGCGTGATTGATTTTGGAGGCTCGTGGGACAAGTTCTTGCCTTTAGCAGAGTTTGCCTAAAACAACAACTACCAGTCCAGCATTTAGATGGCTCCGTATGAGGCATTGTATGGTAGCCGGTGTCGTTCCCCAGTCGGATGGTTTGAGCCGGGAGAGGACAGGTTATTGGGTATAGATCTAGTACAGGAGGCCTTGGATAAGGTCAAGATCATGCAGGACAGACTTCGGTCAGCTCAATCTAGGCAAAAGAGTTATGCAGATCGCAAGGTCAGGGATGTTGCTTTCATGGTTGGTGAGCGAGTATTGCTCCGTGTATCGTCTATGAAGGGCGTGATGAGATTCGGAAAAAAGGTCAAGCTTAGCCCTAGGTTTATTGGCCCATTTGAGATTCTCGATCGCATGGGAAAGGTGGATTATAGACTTGCCTTACCGCCTAGCTTGTCAGCTGTGCATCCGGTTTTTCATGTATCCATGCTTCGGAGGTATCAAGGAGATCCCGCCCACGTGTTAGATTTCAGCACTGTCCAATTGGACAAGGATCTGTCATATGAGGAGGATCTGGTGGCTATTTTTGACTGGCAAGTTCGACAATTGAGGTAGAAGAGTTTTCTTCAGTGTGTGTTCAGTGGAGAGGTCAGCCTCCTGAGGCATCGACCTGGGAGTCCGAGTCTGATATGCGGAGTCGTTATCCCTATCTATTCCCCGATTCAGGTATTTCTTTCTTTTGTCCGTTTGAGGATGAACGATTATTTTAGAGGTGGAGGATGTGACGATCCAAAGGGTCATCACCATAATTCCCCCTTTCTCCATGCTTCTGGGGCCTTGAAAACCTCGCTTTTAGTTACCTCGATTTGCATGTGCAGTCCGGACACGAAGCCAAAAATATTTTATGTTAAAATATGTGAACTTTGTGGAAAATTTGAAGAATTTTGATATTAATATTAATATAGTTGACTTCAATATTTTGGGTAAACGGACCCGGACACGTGATGTGACGGTCCGTAGAAAAATATGGGACTCGGGCGTATTCTCAGAATCGAAATCTGAGGTCCCAAGCCCGAGTACGGAATTTTTGAAAGAAATTGTTTATCTGAAAGTGATATGAAAAACTGAAATGAAAATGAGTTAGAAAATATAGGTATCATGCTCGTATTTTAGTTCTGACGCGCGATACAGGTCTTAAATGAGCGTCAAGCGCTTTCTGTGAAATTTGGTCGAAATAGGACGTCATTTAACGTGTTTTAGACCTAAATATCTAAAGTTATTTATGAACTTTGAAATGGGAAATGATGATTTTGGAATTTAATTCATTGAATTTGATTTTATTTTAGCGATTTGATCGCTCGACTAAGTTCGTAGGGTGATTTTGAGTTAGTGTGTGTGTTTGGTTGGGAGCCCCTAGGGTTCGGGTTAGTTATGTATGGGTATGGGTGGTTTTGAGACTTAAAAGACTACAGAACCTGCAGCAGGCTTTCCTTTAATGCATTCGCAGCATAAGCTCGCGTTCGCGTAGCTTTCCTTCTCCTTCCTCTTCCCGTTTGCAGTTGACGGACGTGTTCACGTAGCCTTACTCCGCTTCTCTTCGTGTTCGCGTAAAGCGAAACGCGAACGCATAGGCCAACTGCCCTGGCCCTAGAAATTTCCCTCCGTGTTCGCGATAGCCCTTTGCTGTCGCATAGTTAGATGGCCATTCTCCTTCGCAAACGCGACTTGGACCCGCGTTCGCATAGTGTATTTTCCCTTCAGTGATTGTAAATAAAAACAGAACTTTGAAAACGGGATTTTCACAGTTTTCTCACACGGACCCTTCTTCTTCACCCTCCATGGACGAGTTCCAAGCTTCCCTTCCTCTATAACTCTTTGGGTAAGTATTATTAACTTCATCTCCTCATTATTTCTTCATCTAAATAGTAAATTCCTAGCCCTAAATCATAAAATCAAGGTAAAAAATGGGGATTTGGGTAGAACTAGGGCTTTTGGTATTTTGGGTGATTCATCTGCAATTTGGGGTCAAATCTTCAAACAAATTGTATATTTGAACTCGTGGGGTCATGGGTGATTTGGTTTTGGTCCAAGCCTCGAGTTTGGATCATGTGGGCCCGGGGTGGGATTTTGGTATTTTTAGAAGAATGATAGAAAATTCATTTCTAGGCAACGGAATCGTGTTTTTAAGACATTATTGATAATATTGAACTAATTATGGTTAGATATCGTTGTTTCGGAGTTGGGTTCTAGAGGAGAGGAGGTGTTAGAGGCTTGATTGCTATTTTCAAACCGAGGTAAGTGTTTGATATAACTCTGGCTTGAGGGAATAGGATTAGACTGTTTTGATTGCTATTTGCTAAATGATCGAGTACGGTGTATAAGCATGGTGGCGAGTTTCTATACGCCGGTTTCTAGCATTACCGTGAGTCGTAAATGCTTTTAATTCGAAAGATATGACACAACTGCCTTGTTAAATTGATAACTTCCATGTAAAGTGTTAGATAAGAACGAAATGAACTAAAAGAGCTTGTGATGCAGTGATTCCCTTGTTGAGATGAGTAGACTGTTACTATTGAATTCTCCCTTGGCGGGATATTTGTGCTGTTAGATGTACCCTTGACGTGTTTATCTATTATGTCGTTGTTTTTCCCTAATGGGACCTTTTTTCGTGAGATTATTAGTGTTATTCATTATAATATGGGATCGTGTGGTACGCCGACCACTTATGCACTGATAAATGGGATCGTGTGGCGCGCCATTCACTTAGACATATATATATATATATATATATATATATATATATATATATATATATATATATATATATATATATATATATATATATATATATATATATATATACACGAGTTATAATATTGACAGTTGTGGTGTCTGCTTGCGCGACGTTTCTATTCTCTCTTTGAACGGGTTTGTCGAGTATGTTATTTAGATAACTTTTCATCCACTTCTCTAGTAATTTTTCACCACAGCTGGAACTTCCTCAGCTATAGACGTAGAAGCTCCCCATTCGCGTGAAGCGGTTACACTTCCGTAAGGGGAAAGTGAATCACTCCGCCTAGTTTTAGCACTTGGTGTCACATTCTCATCGTCTTCTGTCATCCTCGTTGATGGTGTTTAAGATATTGGTGGTGACACCCATTACTACTTTCTGTCTTTCATCTCCTTTTCCCGCCATTGTTAGTTTCTGCAAACGAGAAAAAGATGTCTGTCCTTCTTCATGATCTAGAAGAAATAAAAATTTTAACTAAAACCTCCCTTCAGAAGGTTCCAAATTGTTCGACCAAAAAGTGTTAAACTAATTATTAAACTTGTTAATGATGATATATAGGGTAAATATTATTTAAATATAATAAAATTTAGACAAACAACTTGGACAGATCCGTGGAATGAGCTCACCTTTAAGAGTAAATAAGACGAGGCACATGTTTAATAACTATCAATGAATGTTGTAATAAAACATGTACAAAATATAGACAATGGCAGTAAATATAATAAAGAGGAATTTATCACCCAAATTTTAGATGAGTTAGGTAATTCTACTTCCTAACGGCAATGTGGGACAAAGTAATGAAGATGGATAATAAATCTTTGGATCTTGTTCGCAAGGAATAAGTAACGAATGTGGATCTTTACAATCATTGAACAAGACAATATTTGTATATTCTTCTTGGTCAACTCTTTAACAAAGTGTCCTCATCAGGAATTGAAGATCCCCCTTTTTGTTCTCTATATCTTCCAATTTACAAGGGATATTTCCAAGAAACCCTTAAAAAGTACAAAATAAGGAATATCTAAAGGAATATTCCTTATGTCCATTTCTAAACCTATCCTACCATTATTTCTTTACTCCAATTGCTCGTCCTTGCCAATAATCCTTCTGAGGACGACTTCCCGATATTGCACCTTGGTCGATTCCGTCCGTCCTCGACCATATTTATCTACCGCTATCAAGTCGCCAAATTTAGACCAATACAGATTGGATCCCTCAAATGATATTAATAAAAATTTACAAAGTTATCAGCCATGTCTATGTATGTTAGCAATGTGGTAAGAAAACTAGTTTGCTACATCATGTCAACATATATATATATATATATATATATATATATATATAAGTTAAACTCTTTTTTGATAAATCGATCAAAGATGAAGGGGTAAATCGTAGCTGAAGATAATAAGCACTAGGATGATAATAATAGAGAGAACAAAGTTGTCAATTTTCATTCAAGTACGTTTTACAAAGTGTGCATGCCTCGTTTACAAGGATTTCATCCCTCTTATAGACTGAGGAGTTTCCTCCAATTGCAAGAACGACAAGTCGAAAACATCTAATGAATATTCCCTAGGTCTCCTAATGTGCTAATTCTACTGTCGATATCGTAGCGTCTCTCCTTAGGTCATGGTCGATCAAATTTGGACCCATAGATCTAGTCTCTTTGCTCGTCCAGGTCGCGATCGCATGCCTCCTTGATGAGCGGATCTATGCCTTCTTTGGGAGGAATTTAACCTGTTGGGATGTTACTATATGTCTAACAAGGGGTGACTATCATGTTGGCAAGATCACCGAAGAGTACACGCCACTCGGGGGTGATGTCAGCTTTTACGGGTGCCATCATTACACAGATTTTTGAGGCAAAGACTGATGGTTTGTCTCTTTAACTCTTGCGCTGATTTGAAACTTGCCGCCTCGATTATGGCGCACCCAAAACTATAAATAGATGAAGGGTTCTATTTTTTGAAAAACTTTAGTCACTCTCTCTTTATAACTCTTTAGTCTTCTTCATTTGCTCTTACACCTTCTTGTTTCCATTCCTGGCCGGAAGCTTCTTCTTTTTCACTCCCTTTATGTAGCTACTCCTTTTAAACGGAATATTGACAAGGTCTCATCTTACTAATGAAGAGGTTCTTGAGGTCGCTAAGTCAACCACAACACCTCTTTCCGGCAGCGGAGAGGTGGAAAAAATAAGAAGGTGATAACCCTCTCATAGTGGAGGCACTACCACCAAGACATCCCCTATCCCGAAGTGAATTCCTCAAAGATCTGCCCCTACTCTGAACCCTGTACTTTCTAAGACAAAGCAGGCTCACCTTGATGCCCTCCGCATAAAGTATGGTATGCTTGCCCAATTAGCGATGATTCTGGCGGGGGAAGATTACGTTGACGTAAACACGCCTGGATATTACGCTTTCTATGAATATCCTTTTGTGATCAGCTACACCCTTCCTCTATTCTCTCTAGCGGAAGATTCTACAGATTTTTCCAGGTTAGCCCGACTCAGCTTTCGCCGTACACGCTCAAGGTGCTTCTGCTACTGACTAAGTATGCAGAGTTGTTAGAATGGGATGTCTCTGTCCGTCATCTTTTGCACTTATTTACGACTGGTCTCCTCAGGGTACCATGGTGCATTTGAGACTTTATGGTACAAAAGGGATGGTGGTTTGGACGGATGATCGGGTGAGCCGTAAGTTTTGGCACAAGTACTTCTTCATGAAGACCGAACATGTCGTTTCTGACCCCGCCAAATTTCTGGAGCGATTGAATAGAACTCGTAAGTACCGCCGTTCTCTATGTTACCCTGTTTTATGTAATTGTTGTAACTTTTGCTCACTCGTCGTTCTACAACTATGGGGCGTCTGCCCCATCCCATTGCGGAGTCTCAAGAAGTGGGTTGCTTGCCGATTTCCCCATACAAAGAAAACTCAGACCTAGTCTGCCTTCGTGCAACATTATGGCTCTAAGGTTTCCTCAGGTAAACACTTGCTCTACTACCTCATAGGCCATGCCACCTTTCTTAGCTGTATGACCCTTTATGATGAGAGGTCGGGGAGCTTCTAGGCAGAGGGCGCCAGTTACTGCTTTTTGAAAAGGCATTGCTACTACGGACACGTCATTCATTTTGTTTGAGTTTGTTCAGGAAATCCGTCCTCAACTTCCTCAACATGGAGATTTGTCTCGAATTGTGGCCATGAGGGAAGAAGCCTTGTTGGCACTGACGTCAAATCCTATTGATGAATCTTCTAATGGTGATGAGCCATTAGATAGGAAAAGGAGAAGGTTGGAGTTGGGAAAGGGCGTGGCTACTGATGCCGACGGGTGTGGAGTATCCCCGACAGTTTCGATGCTTGTATTCATGGACGGCGCCATTTTTTTGGGAAGGTCTCCCCGAGTGGAGAGGGTTGGCCTGGGAGCCTGTTCAGTGTACTCTATTGAAGTTGGAACGTCATCCAATGTTGGAAGATCTCGTGTTGAGAGTGAAGAATCGGGCTTGGATATCGGCCTGGAGGATGCTAGTGAATATTTGGGTCGCCATACCCACGTGGAGGTGAGGATGGACGGGTCTGACCATCATGTGGTAATGCCAGGGAGCTACAACTTGCTGCTGAACAACGAGCTGGTTGCATGACCCTTGCTCATTTATGCGCCGCTCCTGAAAGCGAGACGCTTGGAGTAATGAGCGACACGGAGTTATCTCTGAAGGTTGTCGGTATGGCCCTGCAGGTATGTTCCCTTTTCTTCACTTATTGTTTTGGGGTTGGTGTGACAATCTACATTGTGTATTATTTTTCTAACTCAGCCCTTCGTTTTTGTTAGACCCTCATCCTGGAGGTGGAGAGAGAGTGTCGTGAACGAAAAAGGATGGGTCTCTATAAGAAGATGTCGTCGAAGTATCATCAGTACCGTGCTAAACATCGGGCGATGTATGACATCCATCATCAAGATACCGTATTCTAGGTGTTTCGCGAGGGACATAAGTAGCGGGATGACCAATTGGAGCATATGATATGGGAGCTGAAAGAGAGGGACGAGGAGCTTGTAAGGGCTATCGCACGTAATAGCAAACTGGAGGCCTTCCTTATGGCAAAGCAGGCTGAGCTCGAGTTGAGCCAGGGGTTAATGGTTGAGAACGCCGACTTATAGCGAAAGGTGGCCGGCTTGACCATAAAGTTAAATGCAAAAGGAAGTGGAGGTCGACGGGCTCAAGGGCGAGCTGAACTCCAGCGCCGATAAGTTGGCAGCAAGTATTTCAAAGTTGATATCTTTGCAGGATGCCCTCCACATTTCTAAGTCAGAACTTACTAAGGAGCGGGAAGCCTCCGGTCATCAAACCATAGGGCTTGAAGGGTGTGTTAAGGTGTTGGAGGTGGAGTTGGCTGCATTGCAAGGGCAAATGGCTTTGCTAAGGGTGGAAGAGGCAAATCGACATTCTCAACCTTCCATGTCTCGTGCCTCAATTGATCAGGGCTCACCTTGTCACTTGTATGAGTTATGGGTCCACACAGAGGCTTGGCGCGATGTGCATAAGTCTTTTCACGCCGTGGGCAGGGCAATAGAGGCAGAGGTTCAGGCGGTGCATGCCAAAGCGCATTCAACCCATGAGCCGTGTGGATACAACCCCCTCCCTCCTGATGGGTAAGGTGTCAATTCTGATGATGCGAATCACCTTGCTTCGGCTTCGTGGTATGAAGATGCTTACCTCGCTAGGGATGATTTGAGTCTTGGTTTGTATTTCATTTTTTGCTTAGGAATTTTTTGACTCGATCCGTACTAGGGTCTGTTCGTAGGGGAAAATGTAAATGATATTTTGTTTCAATGTAAACGTTACTTTAATTGGTTTGTTTGTTTGTCATTTTCTCTTTTGTTTATTGCTGACATTCGCGTCTGTGGCTAATGGGATGTTGCTTCGATTATCATCAAAGTAGAATCCCATCGTGGTTCGACCGAGGTCGAACTAATATTTTCGTCGGTGGCCTTGGCCATTAGGATGTTGTTTTGACCATCATCGAAGTGGAATCCTGTCGTGGTTCGAAAGAGGTCAAACTCATAATTTATTATGTCGATGGCATTGGCATTAGGATGTTACTCTGACTGTCGTCGAAGTGGAGCGCTGTCGTGGTTTTACCGAGTGCGAACTCGTGTTGTCGATGACCTAGGCCATTAAGATGTTGCTTCGACTGTCATCGAAGTGGAATCCTACGTGGTTCGACCAAGGTCGAACTAATATTTTTGTAGGTGGACTTGGCCATTAGGATGTTGCTTCGACATTCGTTGAAGTAGTATCATGTCGTGGTTTGAACGGGGTTGAACTTGTGTTTTGTTGATGGTTTTGGCCATTAGGATGTTTCTTCGACTGTCTGCTAAGTGGAATCATATCATAATTCTCGTAGGAAGATGTAATTGTTGATTAATGGAGACCTATTTGAATGAGGTCGAACTCATGTTTTATCGATTGCCTTGGCCATTGGGATGTAGCTTCAAGTTGTCGTCGAAGTAGGATCCCATCTTAATTCCCGTAGGAAGACATCACTTGTCAAGTAGTGGAAACATGTTTGAACGAGGTTGAACTCTTGTTTTGTCGTGGCCTTGGCTATTGGGATGTTGTTTCGAGTTGTCGTTGAAGTAGTATCCTGTTAACATTCTCGTAGGAAGATGTTACTTGTTCATTAATGGAGACCTGTTTGAACGAGGTTGAACTCATGATTTTTCGATGTCCTTGGCCATTGGGATATTGCTTCGAGCTTTCGTCGAAGTAGTATCCCATTGTAGTTCCTGTAGGAAGACATCACTTGTCGATTAATGGAGACCTGTTTGAATGAGGTCGAGCTCATGTTTTGTCGATGGCCTTGGCCATTGGGATATTGGTTCGAGTTGTCGTCGAAGTAGTATCCCGTCAAAATTCCCGTAGGGAGACATCACTTGTCGATTAATGGAGACCTGTTTGAACGAGGTCGAACTCATGTTTGTTGATGGCCATGGCCATTGGGATGTTGGTTTGAGTCGTCGTCGAAGTAGTATCCCGTCGTAATTCCCGTAGGAAGACGTCACTTGTCGATTAATGGAGACCTATTTGAACGAGGTCGAACTCATGTTTTGGATTAAATTTCTTACATATAGTGGAGATTAGATCTCGCCCGTAATAGAGATTAGATTCTGTTCATACAATGGAGATTAGATTTCGTTCATACAATAAAGATTAAATTCCGTCTGTACAATGGAGATTAGATTATATGTATGTAGTCCTTTCATTACTTCGAGCCAGAGATCATACCGACAGGTTGAGGTGATGAACAACATTTTGATCCATAGGGCGTCCCCTTTACCTCCTCATTTAAAACCTCTCCGGGAAAACCCGATTGGGACAAAACCCGGGTGAGGGAAAAAGAGTACAATTTAGGGGACACCTTTCAGAAGTGGAAGTACTTGAGATGGGCGATGTTCAAGTTGTTTTGGAGTAGTTTTACCTCCATTGTTTCTAGTTGGAATTCCCCTTTGTTTGCTACTGCTACAATTTTATACGGTCCGTACCAGTTTGTTTGTTATTTTCATTCATTAGGATCCTTTGATGCATGTGTTTGGCCTTGAGGACGTAGTCACCAATTTTGAGTGATCACTCATTGGCTTTCATGTTGTAGTATCTTTCTAGTTTCTATTTATGGGATACCATTCTTACGTGGGCCATGTCTCTTTGTTCTTCAACTTTATCTAGGTCTTGTAGCCTACTTTCGTCGTTATCTGCCCTGCCCTCATTGGAGTATCTCAAGCTGGGTTCCCCGACCTCAATGGGTATGACTGCGTCGGTCCCATAGACTAGTGAGTATGGCGTTCTCCCGTGTTGGATTTTGGCATAGTGCGGTATGCCCATAATACTTGAGGTAGTAGTTTGGGACATATCCCTTTAGCTTCCTCGAGCTTCTTTTTCAATATGTTCAGTATCACTTTGTTGGAGGATTCGGCTTGGCCGTTGGCGGCAGGATGATACGACGTGGAGAGTATCCGTTTAATGTGCCATTTTTCGCAGAACTCAGTCGTTCTTTTTCCGAAGAACTGAGGTCCAATGTCGCAGCTGATTTCCTTGGAGATGCCGCATATAATATTTTTTCATATAGAGGCAACGACCTTCTGTTCACGTATCTGAGGGTATGCACCTGCTTCCACCCATTTACAGAAGTAGTCAGTTAAATCAAAAAACAAACGTACCTTACCTCGCCCTGCTGGGAGATGGCCTACTATGTCCATTCTCCATTTTATAAATGGCCATGGAGAAGTGATGGAATGGAGGAGTTATCCTGTTTGATGTATCATGGGGGCATACTTTTGACATTGCTTGCACCTTCGTACATATTCCGCAACATTTATTTTCATGGTAGGCCAGTAGTAATTAGCGAATGAGGCATCAAATGAGGGTGTGATTTTCCATGTGGGCACTACAGTGCCCCTCGTGTACTTCTTCTTGTACTCACCATTTTTGATATGGTCCAAGATATTTGGCTAGGGGCCGCCAAACGTTCTCTTGTAAGGATCATGACCTACTAGGTTGTATCGGGCTGCCTGCACCAGGAGTGTTTTGGCTTTTTTTTTGTTCTGTGGGAGCAGTCCATCCTTTAAATAGGCTACAAAGTGGTTACACCAAGCCCAAGTTAGGTTCATAGAGAGTATCTCGATGTGGTCTATGGCGGAGTGAAGAAGGGTGACCACATTTTCTTTGCCAATATGTCTGGTGGCCGCAGCTAATTTGGCGAGGCTATCAGCTTTAATATTTTGCGCCCTAGGTATCTGATCGAGGCGGCATTTTTCGAACTCAGGATTTCCGACTGATACTTTTGTAGTCTCTGCTCTTTGATTTGGAAAGTCCCATTGACTTGATTCACAACTAGTTGAGAGTTGCAATGGAGGATGAGTTATCGGGCGCCGTATTTGAGGGCTAACTTCATACCTGCAGTCACAGCCTTATACTCGGCCTCATTATTATTCATTTAGGGGCATCGTATGGACTGGCGAATTACTTCTCCTATAGCGACTTTAAGTACGAGTCCCAATCCCGATCCCGAGGCATTCGAGGCGCCATCGATGCAGAGGACCTATAGGTCGGTACGTGTGGAAGCACGAAATGCTTCTTGTTCTGCCTCGGGCAATATTTTCGTGCTGAAATTAGTGACTAAGTTGGCGAGCACCTGTGACTTAATGGCAGTTCGCGGTTGGTATGCTATGTCGTGCTTGCTTAACCCTATGGCCCATTTGGCGAGTCGGCCTGAGAGTTCGGGTTTGTGTAGGATGCCTCTAAGGGGAAAGTTGTTACCACTTTTATGGGATAACATTGGAAATATGGTCTAAGCTTGCGTGAAGCTACGAATAGCGTCGGAGCTAGCTTTTCAAGGTGAGGGTACCTTGTCTCAGCATCTATTAAAGTTTTGATGATGTAGTAGATTGAAGACTGCGTACCTTTATTTTCGCGGACCAAGACTGCACTGACTGTTCAGAAACTGCCAAATACACAAGCAGACACTCACCCGGATCCACTTTTACGAGTATTGGCGGTGAGGACAGATACGTTTTTAGCTTCCTCAAGGCATCGACATATTCTTTGTTCCATTGCAACCTGTGGTATTTTCTCAACATATTGAAGAATTTGGGGCATCTGTCTTAGGATCGTGAAATGAACTCAACAAGGCGGATGTTCGCCATTTTAGCTTCTATCCTATTTTTTCCTGGTCAGCACCTATGGTATTGTGTCGATGGCTTTGAATTGATCCAAGTTGACTTTGATTCCCCGTTGTGATACGAGGAAGCCAAGGAATTTTACCGAGGCTACTCCGAAGGCGCACTTCTCAGGATTTAGCTTCATTCCATAGTGCCTTAATATCTTGAAGGCCTTTTTCAGATGGCTAATGTGATCCTAATTCTTTATCCACTTTGCCAGCATGTCATCGATATAGAACTCCATGGTCTTGCCGAGCTTCTCTTTGAACATCTTGGTGACTAGCCTTTGGTAAGTGGCCCCTGCATTCCTGAGTCCGAACGACATCACCTTATAGCAATATGTTCCTTGGTGAGTGATGAAAGTCATATTTTTTATTCTACTTCGGCCATCAGAATATGATTGTAACCGGAGTAGGCGTCCAAGAAGCTCAGCAATTCATGCCCCATTGTTGCATCGTTTAGTTGGTCGATATGGGGTAACAGGAAGGAATCCTTTGGGCATGGTTTAATAATATTGGTGAAATCTACCAACATTCACTATTTCCCGTTCTTCTTTTTGACCATGACTACGTTGGAGACCCATTGTGGGTACTTTGATTCCTTGATGGAACCGTTAGTGAGTAATTTATCCACCTCTTCGATGACTACCTGATCATGCCCAACTATGCCTTATAAAAAGGACACGCGGACGTTGTAAATATAATCTAAAAAGGACACGCGGACGTCGAACGCACAAGGAATTAACATATCAATTACTCTCATTGGACTTACTAAATTCTACATAATCAACTTCCCAAACTTTGTAAATAACAATTGATGGTATTTCTACTAACTAAGAATGAATGTAAATAAGCAGTTGAAAACTAACTATGATTAAGTTGTAAACAGTTAAGAAAAGGTTCTAAGGTTACGATTTCCCCTATTGATGGAATCCCTTCCGGTTATGCTTCACATAGATTCACCCAATAATCGTCTCTATCAATCACGTGCACTCTTATTACTGTAAATCTCTCCCCGAGTAATCACAATAATTTACTAGACGCACTCTCCCGAGATACGCTAGCTGGATTGGGTTATTACAACTCACTTTAGATTGCACCCAAGGCTTTGTTATCCCTAATCCCGCCTTTAAACCCACAGTTATTGATTCCTCATATACTTTAGGAGTGGTGTTATTCAACAATTACCTAAATATACACTCTCTCCTGAGTTATGCTTACTAAATAGGAATAACTAATTGATGATCCTGTCAATTAACTACAACAAGCACATAGTTGAACAAATAAAGATTTAAACTTGGTAAATTATATTAACATGATGAGAAGTTCATCCTTCAATAGATTCTATCATAACCTTAGACTAAATATTTAGCTACTCATACTAGTGTTCATCACAAAAATATTCAAATTCATCACAAATCGTAAAAACAAAAGGAAGAAAGGAAGAACTCAATGTTGAATTATCCCCTTGCCTCTTGCATATCCTTGCTTTGAACTAAGCTATGAAAATCTTGATAATCAATCCTTGGGCGAGCTGGACTTTCAATAGGTTAAGTGAATTTACACCCGAACTTCCAAGTTTACCCCTGTAATTTACTTTACTGGAACTGGGCTAGCGCAATCGCGCTAGTGGGCGTGCTAATGACCATGCATATGCCCTATCATTTTGCCTCGACCATCTGGGCTAGCGCCAAATTACATAATCTAGCCTATTATCAACACCCCACACTTAAAATCATTGCTAGTCCTCGAGCAATCCGCCAGAGGTTCCTTCACTAAGCATTATTCCCAAACGCATCACACCAAGAATAAATCACATAAGTTACGCATAGTAGTAAACAATATTAGCCTCAAAAGTCGACTCTCATGCGTCATGCACTATTCATACTTACTCAAATTACTCTACATAGAAGTCAAGACTTGCCTTTCCTTTGTAAAACACATGCCCTCACATCACACACGAGAGTAGTTCCACATATAATGATATTTAGAACAATTAGGAACTTAGATAGACAAAATTTTCTCACTCTCAAAAAGACAATTCACATGCCACAAAGAGGCACCATAGGCTTTCCCGTAATGTATTACTCTACTAATCAAGCCCGCTCAGTCTAAAATCAATAGGACTGTCGCACCCCCTTTTCTCGCAAAATTGGGCTTGTGACATTTAGGAGGACAACTCACTCCCTTTTGCGAATTGGGTTTTGGAATTGGAGAGTCGCCACCTAATGATTATAATGCATTAGGATACATTAAGAAGGGTTTGAGTTGAAGAAACAAGAGTTCGAGTAAGGGCTAGAAATTATCTCGAGAGGAAGGCGTTAGTCACCCTCAAGATCCACTAGTGTGGTCCCGGCCATGCTAAAATTGTGACTTTACAAGTTAACAATCAAGGCTCAAATAAGGGGGCTTCTCACATACGTTTTGCAAGTAGGTTGAAAGTTTGAAAATAAATAAGGCAGAAATTTTGAAGAAATTATTATAGACAAGTTAAAAAAATAAACAAAGGGGAGGGGGTTCTAGGTTTGTGAATAATATGGATCACATCAATGTAATACCTAGCAATCACTCCTCAGAAGAGGGGCTACATGAGATATTAGCGCATTGGTCATCATCTCCATATTCTACCCTTCCCATCCCATAAAGGTTATTTAATACGTGTGAATTTGGTCACAGAAGCTTATTGTGTGCTATTACTCGTTCCATCATATAAGTCCTAGATTGTATTTAGGACCACTATTCCTACAAGGTAAGGACTAGGCTGAAACTTTAGGTTTAAAGGACAAAATGCTAAGCGACGTACATAACAAGTAGGACTACACATAAAGGAAACACACAAAGGCAAATAAAAAGCTCACAGATCCCTCCACAAGTAAACATGTAATTAGCATGTATCAAACACATTTAAGGTCTTAAAGATAGGAGTTTTTACAGAAATGGAATAAGTGACAGCATTTGAGTAAGTAAAAGATAAGGGAACCGTTAAAACATGGTTTCAAAAGGTTGACACTTGTAGATAGAATAGTTTAACTAGACAATTATCAAAACAACACAATTCTGGGTAGAAAAGGTAACCCAGTAGTTTGAAAACTTAATAGGACAAGAATCAGAAAATCAGTGAGAGTATATAGATACGTAATTTCAAAAACATGTTTCTAGATAGAGATGGATTTCAGAAGAAAAAACAAGAGTGAACTTCAGGAAGTCATAAAAAGAATCAGAACGGCAGAGTTCAAATTAAAAAGGCTGGTTAGTCTGAAGCTGATAAAAACAGGATTAGTCGATCCTTACTAGGCCTAAAGTTTACCTAGGCGGCGTATGTGTTGCCTAATTACCTTAAAAGGGTGAACATGCATATTAATTCCAGTTTTAAAAGGACGCAGTTAACCAAACTTGCATTATTAGATTAAACATATCGTGAGGCGTTCAGCAATTGCAACTCAGACAAAATAAAAACCCTTAGTAACATGATCTCTAATTCACATAAAAGCTTCTAAAACATGGTCTCTAAATGCTAGTGAGAGCGCAGCAGTAATTTTATAACAATTACTTGTTGGTTATTAGCTAATCTTAATTATGAAATGAGTATAATAACAGGCTGAAAGTAAAGTGCCTAAAATAGGATTACTAATATATGATATGCATGTCCTATACATGATATCTATTGCGCAAAAAGGTAAATAAAGTCCTATAATCATGTTTTCTACGCATTACTTAAACTAAGCATGCATAACCCCACCCATATTCACTATTCAACCCCAATCGATCATTTAAAAATTATTAGAAACCAAGGATAGCAGAATTATAGTAATAAAGAAAAAAAAGAAGTTATTCTATAGGGAGCCTTCAACCAGGCCCAATCTTCCGACCTCACTCATTTCGAGTTTCACTGCCTTTGTTCTGGGTGCGGCAAAGCTCCCTAAGGCCCATTGGGTCCTTGGCCAATACCAGCATCCAAACACTTACCCAAAAAATATTGAACGAGTGCAGTATGGAATTATTAGCCTTGTGCATCAAAGTTCAGTGAGTACTCAGAAGTACTCAAAGCAATGCTTACACGAAGGGGTAGAACCTAATCTCTAAGAGTAGTGAGAGTGCGTGATAGAGTTTTAAAGAAATTGAATTGAGAAAAACAGTTTAAAAATGGTCCATATAGAATCAGTTCTTAAAAGAAAAAAAATAGAAGAGTGTGACAGGTTTTATAAGAAGGTGAGTAGGACAATCTTAGAAAAAAAATATCACACATTGTTCAGGGAAGCAAACACAAATATGGGAAAGTGAATATTGGGACAAGTAGTTCACATGTAAGAGCATAGTTGCAACATAGACATCAGAGAAAACATTTCTGAACTTAAACAGTCAAAAAGTATTTCATCCCAAAGAGGTTCGGGAATATTTGGTGAATACATGCTGATAAAGTACTCAGAAGTACCCAAAGCAATGCTTACACGAAGGGGTAGAACCTAATCTCTAAGAGTAGTGAGAGTGCGTGATAGAGTTTTAAAGAAATTGAATTGAGAAAAACAGTTTAAAAATGGTCCATATAGAATCAGTTCTTAAAAGAAAAAAAATAGAAGAGTGTGACAGGTTTTATAAGAAGATGAGTAGGACAATCTTAGAAAAAAAATATCACACATTGTTCAGGGAAGCAAACACAAATATGGGAAAGTGAATATTGGGACAAGTAGTTCACATGTAAGAGCATAGTTGCAACATAGACATCAGAGAAAACATTTCTGAACTTAAACAGTCAAAAAGTATTTCATCCCAAAGAGGTTCGGGAATATTTGGTGAATACATGCTGATAATGTATTGGGGTTAGGGGGTAAGGAAGTATTGCATTAAACAAGTAAGGGAAGTAGTAGACATGCTGAATTAAAGGAAAGGTAATCAAATCAATGAACTAGCAAACATGCACTCTAATTGCAATGAAAACAACAAAACCATAAGTAGAAGCATAAAAGAAATAAGAGAAAGTGCAATATGCATGAAATCATGCTGTTTTGGAAACTGTAAATCAAATAGAAGACATACCAGTCAAAAGTGAGATAATATGGAGCAGTGGTGTGATGGGAAGTAGAGCAGTAGTGTGCAAACCAAGAGAGAAGCAATGTATAGAGCAATAAAACAGTAGAGTAACAAGTTACTCAGTCTTGGCTTTCAGCCGACTAGGTAATGAGTAGTCAATAAGAGAAGCGAGAGAGAATGTGTAGGAAATTAACAGAGAACAGTGAGTATGCTTGTGTGTGTAAGAGAAAGTTCAGAACAATAGGATTGTTCGTGTCTTGTTAATGAAAGCATTAGGGTATTTATACCTTTGATTAAGTGAAAAATAAGGTAACAAGTATTGACTGATAATAATTATAGAAATAATACCAACTAGAATCAATTAAAGATCCGGACTCCCTTCAATTAGGGAGTCATAATTCAAACGGGTACAAGTTGTATCAAATAAGGAAAATAATTGTTTGCAAGACTGATACTTTTATAATAGTAATAGTAAAAGCATGATGCATGTAATAGGAACTAAGTACAGAATATTTTCAAGTAAGGAAAGTATAATAAGAACATATTGTGCACATAAATAGGCAGATTACAAGTTGATTTTTAAAAAGTAGTTCTAAGAATCACGGATGAGATTGAAAATCACAGGGAATCAGTACTAAGTAAGTAAAGCATCTCACAAATAAGGAAGTGATTCAAAATCTGTGGAAAACTTCTAAGGAAAACATATACAAAATCAGGCATTCGAAGAGATGCATAGAATCGGCAGAATATTTGTTAAACAATGAATAATTAGACCTATTAAACACAATAGGCACAAAAATCAAGAACCCTAAGCAAGAAATCACAGAATCAGTAGAAGGTTGGAAACCCAACAACAAAATTAAAGGATAGAACTCAGCGAATAACCCAGAAGATCACACAAACAAGCAAATAACACAAACAAGCAAATAACACAAACACAAACATATAGCACTCAAAAATTAGAAGATATAGTGATTTCGAAAAAGGTTCAGAAACCCTAATTTTTTTTAAAAAGAACAAAACAATTAAAACCTGAGCAATCGTAAAGATCGAGTAGAGAGTAGTGTAAAACATAAAGGTGTGAGTTAAAATCACTAAAAAAGTAGAGATTTAAGAGGTCTGGGTAGAGATAAGGGTTTCATAGGAAACCATTGAGAAGTAAGGGAAACCTGGCCATGAAACTCAGCAATAATGGTGTTCATAGCACCATCGGACCGAAACCCATCAGAAAAAGGATGAAGACAAACCAAGCAAAGCTTTCAGTGACATCTGGGCCGTTGATATCATTTGATCAATTGCTCAGATTAAATTGGAGCTGGGCCGAGTTATTCGGAGATTTGGGCTGGAGGATTTAAATTGGTTATTGGGTAAGTTGGTTTAGTTAAAAATATGATAGGGTGGGTTACAATTGGAGCTAAAATTGCAATAATAGGCTAGGTATTAAATATCCAATTTCTCCCTTTTAATTTTATAAATGTAATGAAAATGATTTTAAAAGAAAATTAAAAGTATTGAAACCATTAATAATACATAAATATTAATAAAAATACTGAAACTAATTTTGCAATTATAAAAATACTATTAATCGAAACATAGGCGATAATTGTAATTATATGCAATAGCTTTAAAAATACCAAATAAATTTGTAAAAATATTTAAAATCACCTTAATTATATTTTGCTGTAAATATGAGAAATAAATAAATTATTCACCAAAATGATAATTTTGGGAACAATTATTGAATTTTGCACTGCTAAAGTAGACAATAAATTGGTTTTGAAAGTATTTACAAATTTGGAAAAAATACTTAATCACTTGGGCATGCTTATGTATGCACATATATGTTATTTTGAAAGTATTTTTAGTGTAAAAAATATTTATAAAAAATTGGGTATCCACAAGGACTTCACTTGGTTGTAATGTAGGCTAAGTGAGGTGTAGAATATATTTGGATATAGTTACTAACCTCCATAAGCACTTTTAATACAATTACATTAACCTTCAAAACCATACTTATGTAAACCAAACACTCCACCAATTTTTATTTACAACAACCCCATCTATTAGGTGCAACTATAACAAACCACCACTTATCGATTAATACATTTACTCCTTTTTTTTCTTTTCTTTTCTAAGTGGAACTTATTATTTTCCTTTACCAAACATTGCACCTTCTCTCTATTTCAATGATTCTACTCAAAAACAAAACCCCCACTCCATACTTTTTCTTTTGCATAATTTCAATACCATTCAAGTGCTTATAGTAGGTAAAAGGGTTCAAACAGAAGACTATTCAAATAATTTGGTAAAGTTTGCATTGTGGATGCCAAAGAAACAAACTTATATGCTCAACGGGGTTAACTAAGATGTATTACATTTTAGATGGGTTTAATTTATATGTTTGGCTCAAGAAATAAATTCTTATATCACTTCTAAGATTGAATGAAACTACTATTTCGCTTTGCAAACACACGGGCAAGTTCTAGGCATCAAATATGAATCATGGAATATAGTAAAACTGTCACGCCCCAACCTCGAGAGGCGGGATTGGTGCTCAATCGAGTGAACCCAACTGAGCAAGCCTTATCAAACACTACCTACCCAACTCAATATGATTAAGGAAGCCATGCTTAGCTTTATTTAGACTAGGAAAGATAGTACATTCAACATTTTAGTTCATTTTATGTCACAACATTAAAATGTAGTTAAGCTTCCAAGATTCCATACAAGTTATAGTTTAGAAGAAAGCAAGAGTACAGGGCTACAACATGGTTCATTGACCTATCCAGTACCCACACAAATGTCTACGGAGCCTCTAATGATACAAAAGACATTGATAATAACGCCGGTAACAAGGCCCCGACTATACCTCAAAAGTGAAAATCCAAATAAGAAGATGTGCAATATAGCCCCTTGAAGGAGAAGGGGGCTCACAAAAGTCTTGAGAAGAAGGATGCTCCGCTACACACAATCAGCACTATCCGCTACGGAGCCACCTACATTCATTTAAAAATGTAGCGCCCTCGGCAAAAGGCACGTTAGTACCATGGAATAGTACTAGTATGTATAACTAAACACCATTTTACTAGAAAGAAATATCAAGCAAGAACAAGTAAATCAAGGGTTCTAACTGAACATCACATCATCAAATATGCAAGCCATATAATCTTTCACATATTTTCTATAACTTACTTTGGGGCACTTCTTTCATACGTTCATCATTGTTCTCAATACCACTGCTATCTTGTGCGGAGTACGATCACGAATCGACTAGCTAGGTTGCCTCATTTGAGGCATATATCTCAATCACTATTTCATTTCCATTATCTAAAATTCAATATCAGCACATTACCACCATGTGTGCAGCATGTTGTCTGATCATGACCCGATCGACTAGGCCACCCTTCCTAGGCGTTGTTCCCTTTGTCATTAATCATCACATCTGAATCTTTATTTTACATATATCATATCAATACTTTGGCACTTAGGGCATAGTTATCACAATATTTCCTTTTTCAATATCCATCTTGCAATTTATGATCATAGGCACATACAAAAGTAATTCAAGTTGCAACACAAGTAAGTGTTCACATCGTTATCATGAGAAATTTTCAGTTTTAATCTTGGTTTATAGCCTAAGTATTTCAACACATGATTGTATTCTACATACTTCTCTAAATATCAAGAATAGTACATTACTCACACTGAGGCACATCCTTCATGTATATGTGTATATAATTGCAAATCAATTAATGTGAAATAACAATCAATACATCAACCAATCCAAATATTACCACACTTTCGTAAACGCCGACGGAGCTCAATTTCTAATAAAAGGGCATTTTAGCCATACATACCTCAATATATCTTTCCTTACTCTTTACAAGATTCCTAAACTCTTAGCACTTCGATCTATTGTGTAGGAATTATAAATCAAATCGAGAATTAGAGCGAGATTGAGATTCTAGCTTGTTTCGAGCATATTATCAAATACTAAAGGCGCATTATGATCCTAGGTCCTTTTTTAGAGCAATTTCTATCATTATATACCCCATTTGCTTTCTTTTTGGTTCATTACCTCCCATTACCCTAAGATTTGATATGCATGCAAGGAAATTTATTCTTATGCCTATGAATTACCTCATTAATGACCCCTTATAGCTGAGTATAGAAATAAGAACTAAGGTGATGAAACCTTACGTCTTAGGATGAAGATATATGTGCTTTCACTTGATTATCTTCAATGTATTAGAAATGTTTCATGGAGTAATCTGATAGGAAACACGTTCCCTCTCTAAGACCCTCTCTCTCTAAAAGCATCAGGAAATATGCTCAAAATGAGCTATAATACCGAATATATTGATAGGGGATCGGGTTTAAATTTAAAAATTGGAGCCCCGAGTCAGCTCTGCGATCGCATTTACGATCGCAAAGTGGAAATGTGGCCCGCGAATGGATCGCAAAAGTGCTCCCAAAATCTGAACATTCTGTCTCGGTATACGGCAGAAATGCGGTCCACATACCCGTTATGCGGTCGCATAATGCACCGCAGAACTGCCCCTTACAAAATTCCAAGAAAATTATGCGAAGACTATGCGGTTCGCATATCAATTATATGACTGCATAATGGACCAAGTTTTAACCTCAAATTTGTCTAACACGCTGACTCAATTTTGAAGTGACTATACCTCTTATGCGGCCCGCATACCTGATATGCGGCCGCATTCTCGACCGCAGAATCATACTTTTCTGGAAAATATTATTTCTTGTCTTTTTAATGCACTGTTCAGTCCAAATTGTCCGAAACCGCGGGTAAGGACGAATTTTTGTGAATTTCTAACACATGATCCTAACTTGGCACCACAGGATTTGGGTTTTTGAGTAGGAAATTCACGGGGCCTTAAAAAAATCACACACACATGGAATATGACTCATTCCAGATTGGCTTATCAAGACACTCTCTTCTAAGTATTCAAGTCAGTGAAAAATATACAGTTTAAGGCACTTTAGCAAGAATCAAGCATTGAGACTAAGCGTTATACTCTAGTGTCTATTGTGTTCAGGTGTATCAACGCTAAGGGTTTCTCTTTGGATTTCGTAGCTCGTAGCTCATTAGTCCTAACTAAAAACTAAAAAAACTAACTAACAAAAACTACCTACAATCGGTTCAAGCTAAACCCTTGGAACAGAACCGTGGCCGAAAGAAAAACTAAGAGAGAGTTACTACACTACCTAAAAAAATTTTAAAAAAAATCTTTTTGGCCTTTTCTCTGGAATTACTTTCCTCAGGAAAATTTACCATGACTATGTTGGCGACTCATTAGGGGTACTTTGATTCCCTGATGGAACCGTCACTGATTAATTTATCACCTCTTCGCTGACTGCCTGATCACGCCCAACTATGCCATATAAAAAGGACACTTGGACGTTACAAATATAATCTGAGTGTTTAGCCCAGATTCGAACCTAACCTATCAATTATTCTCGTTAGACTTACTAAATTCTACAGAATCAACTTCCCAAACGTTGTAAATAACAATTGATGGTATTTCTACTAACTAAGAATGAATGTAAATAAGCAGCTGAAAACTAACTATGATTAAGTTGTAAACAGTTCAGAGAAGGTTCTAAGGTTAAGATTTCACCTATTGATGGGATCTCTTCCGGTTATTTTTCACATCGATTCACCCGATAATCGTCTCTATTAGCCATGAGAATTTTTATTACGTAAATCTCTCTCTAGTAATCACAATAATTTACCAGACGCACTCTCCCGAGATACGCTAGCTGGCTTGATTTATTACAGCTCACTTTAGATTACACCCAAGGCTTCGTTATCCCTTATACCGCCTTTAAACCCTCAGTTATTGATCCCTAAGATACTTTGGGAGTGGTGTTGTTCAACAATTACCTAAATATGCTCCCGAGTTATGTACACTAAATAGAAACAGCTAATTGAGGATCTTGTCAATAACTACACTAAGCACATATTTGAACAAATAGAGATTTAAACTTGGAAAATTATATTTATATAATGAGAAGTTCATCTTTCAATAGATTTCACCAAAACCTTAGACTAATTATTTTGCTACTCATACTAGTGTTCATCATACAACACAAGTTGTAAAAACAAAAGGAAGAAAGGAAGAACTCAATGTTGAATTATCCTCCTTTCCTCTCCTTGCCTTTAACTGAGCTATGAAAACCTTGATAATCAATCCTTGAGAGAGCTAGGCCTTCTATAGGTTAAGTGAATTTACCCCTGAAATTCCAAGTTTACCCTAACTTTTACTTTTTCAGAATTGGGCTAGCGCGGTCTCGCTCTAATGACCGTGCATATGCCCTATCATTCTGCCTCGATCATCTGGGCTAGCGCAGTCCCGCTAATGGACACTCTAGTGGCCGCGCTAGTCTAGGTCTTCATTTCATCTCTTATTTTTCTCGTCTTCCCATGTACTCAGCTCCTAGGGGTTTTTCTTGCTTTAATTTAGCTCCAATCACACCTTTAAGGCCTCGTACATGCTACTCACTCCTCCCCTTTAATTATCATTTAACTATATCATCACATTGAAATATAATCAAGCTGGGGCACAAACATTCACCAAATTACATAAATCTAGCCTATTATCAATGCCTCTTTGATTACAACATTGAACTTTCTCCTCAATTGTCGTACCGACGGATAGGGTGGGTCAACATTCAGTTTTAAGTGGCGATGTCTTTTGGGATTCCAGGCATATATAAATGGGAGAAGGAAAAAAATCGGCGTTGTTAGTTAAAATTTCATGATACTTACCTAGCTCCGAGAGGTTGTTCCCTATGTAAGACTTTTTGTGTTCTCGGCATCGTCCAATTAGACAGGGTCAAGGTTCTCTATAGTTGCCTTGCAGGATTCTACGATGTCTGGGTGTTTGATGGCCTCTATCGGTGGGTCGGGTTTAGTTCCCCACATGGCTGATTGATATGCCTCCACTTGCACCTTTCAGTTGTTTGGCGTGCGTGAAATCTTGGGCGATCTGATAGCATTCTTGGGTAGTGCGTCGCTCGCCTTGGATGCTGAATATTCCCCATGAGGTGGGAAATTTGATCACTTAGTAGAAGATTGATGGGACGGATCGCATGACGTATATCCATGGTCGTCCTATGATGGTGTTATAGGCTGTTTCCTGGTTCATGACCTGAAATGTTGTGTGACTCCCCCCGATAGGATAGGCATCACTATTTCTCTTAATGTCCGCTCCACTACATTGTTAAAACCCGTTAGTATTATTCAACGCGGTATTATTTTATCCTCAAGCCTCATTTGTATGATAACTCGCGGGTGAAAAATACACGCGCTTCTTCCGTTGTCTACCATGATTATTTTTACATATATATCAGCAATGCGTAAAGTTATAACCAAAGCATCATAGTGAAGAAAGAAAAACTATTGGCATCTGACTTAACAACGATAATACTGTCTTTGAGGTCATCATACCGTTCGTGGGCGACGATTCGTTTGAGTTTATGGGTGGTTTTGGAATTCACTTGGTTGATTACCACATTGTCTCCAACGACAATGATCATTTGTATGTTGCATGCTGGTGACGGTGGCTTTGGAGGTCCCTGAGATAGATCGTATCGTCTGGTGAAGTTGGCCCTTCCTTTATCACTAAGCAGTTCTTTCAGGTACCCCTGGTTGAACATCATGGCTACTTCCTACCGTAGTCCAATGCAATCTTTGGTCTTGTGTCCTCTTTCTTGATGGAATTCACAAAGGACGTTTGACCTCCTGGTGCTTGGGTCCAATTTCATTTTTTGCGGCCACTGCACCTTCGTGCCCAGCTTTCCCAATGCGTACACTACCTCTGAAGGAGAAACACAAAAGTTATGAGCAGATAAAAGGGGAGGCATACCTTTTTTGTTTCGGAGGGGTACGGCGTATCGTAACACGACATCCAAATGTCTTGGAGGTGGTGGGTTATATGTTCGGACGTAGGGCTGATGCGTTTCTCGATTGAAATGTAGGGGCTAATCTGTTCATCCATCACTACGTCAATCTCTCCTTGCCTAGGTCTGAACTAACGTTAATCGCTGAATCGAGCTATTCAGATCGTCCTCATCTGCTCTTACCTCAGTGCAATAGGCATTATGGATCTCCTCCCATGTGGTGGGGGAGGGGTAATTCATGTGTCTGCTGAGCAATGTTTTGGTTGCCTTGGATCCGTTCCTATTTAACCCATTCTGAAAGGCTACCACTGCCATCCCTTCTGACATGTTTGGAAGGCTCATCCTTACTCTGTTGAATCGGGCCAAGAAGTCCTGAAGTCCCTCACCCGTCGTTTGCCTGACGACGAAGATATAATTTACCCTAGCTTCGGCATTCTTCGCCCCTGCATGAGTGGTGGCAAATTTATCTGCCATCTCTTTAGTTGTTGATATTAATCGCGTTGGTAGCTGGTAGTACCATGTCAATTTTCCTCCTATCAAAGTTTCACCAAACCTTTTTGGCAGCACAGATGGTACTTATTTCTTTGACAAATCGTTGCCCTTTACTGCAGTAACATAATGGATTAGATGATCTTCTGGGCCCATGGTCCCATCGTATATTTTCAATTGTGGTGACATTTTGAAGGTTTTTGGAATGGGGTGAGGATCAGCCCCGTCGTTATATCGTTGTTCGACGAATCGGCCCATCACGTTTGGTAATAGCTTAGGGGCGCCAGGTATTTTGTCAACCCTTTCCCGATGCTCCTTCATTTGATCACGGAGTGTTTTGTTCATGTTTTCCATCTCTTCCATTTTCTTTAAGATGGCCATGAGCGCATTGTCACCTACATCAGTGAAAGTGCAGGTGTTGCCCATTCGTGTAGTGCTTGGTTCTCTCATGGTAGCTGTGATTTCTGTAGGTGGTTAGTCTTTGACATTTCCTTGAGGGGGTTTTCGAGCATGTTGCTCAGAGCACATGCAAACCATTCCTCTAGCAGCGTTTTGAGTGATGGTGGTGTTTCTCCTACCATGGATGTCGAGACTCCCCTTTCGTGCAAAACCGTTAGTTCCCCGTGTGTAGAAGGTGAGATCTCCCCCTATGGTGTAACCCCTAGTGTTGTATTCTCAGTGTCTTCCGTACCAGATTTGTTGAGGGAGTTCAGGAGATTGTTTGAGGCATCTGCTATCATCTTCAGCCCGCTTCTTTCTCTGCCATTGTTAGTTTTTATGGGGTTTGAAAAACAGTAATCGTCACTTTCAATAACCTAGATGAGAACTATGATGTTAGCTATGAAAATCCCCACAGACGCCGCCAAATTTTTTGACTCAAAAGATATTAAACTCTTTTTGGACAAATCAATCAAAGATGAAGGGTTAAATCGTAGCTGAAGATAATAAACACTAGGATGATAATAATAGAGAGAAGAGAGTTGTTAATTTTCACTCAAGGTTAATAAGTTTTACAAAGTGTACATGCCATGTTTACAAGGCTTTCATCTATCTTATATACTGAGGAGTTTCCTCCAATTGCAGGAACGACAAGTTAAAAACATCTAATGAATATTCCCTAGGTCTCCTAATGTGCCGATTCTACTGTCGATATTGTAGCGTCTCTCTTTTTACCAAAGGGTCGTATCCCTCTGGATGTCGACTCGTAGGTGCTCAATCGTCTGTGTTGCTCACCATAGGCCGTGATCGATTAAATTTGGATCCATACAATAGTTTTAATGGGAAGCTGTCAATCTCACTCTAGCATAACACACGGAGAGAGGATAGTTATACCCAACTTTGGAATATTCCTTACGATAATATCAATGAAAAAGATCAGGAATTAAGGATGTGAAAGAACCCAAGGTTGCGTTATCGACTTGTTATAAATGTATGAGTTACTTGTAGCTGATAAGTATTCTCCCCCTCTATTTTTTTATTTGATTAAACACAAAGTTTAAGATATGAAAGACTTTTTAAATATCATATCATACTATATTACAAGTGTGAAGACTTTTAGGTAAAATTATTTTACTAAAATATCCTTTAAAAATTAAATGACCAAATTGCCCCTTACTTAAATACTACCCTATTATATTCTTATACTAAAAATTCAAATTACCTTCCAAGAAATAATAAATTTGTATTATGACTATGATAAATAAGAAGAGAGGCGTTTAGATCCATGCAATAACTTAGTGAGGCCTATTCAAATTCTTGATGTTGTTTTCTCCTTCTGGTACATTACTGGCTTAGTGCAAATAAACTATCTCAACCTTTGACATACCTATTCAATATTTATTTATTCAGCTTCCAATAATTATTACAAATTTATTTTTTTTAACTTTATAAAGTGGACAACTAAATCAAGTAAAACAATTCTTCCCCATCAAACTATTATCAAAAGAAAAAAATCCTTTTTGTTTCATGAAGGATACTTTTTTCATCAGGCAAATCTGCTCACCATTTGCAACAACAACTCATTTACAAGACAAAGGTAATTTTTTTCCTTCTCGTATTAGTTTTTATAAGTGTAATGCTAATTCCATAGTTTTAATATGTATCTTTTCATTATTATTGTCATAAAATGAGTATCTTTGTTTATGAAAATTATTTGGATATATATATACAATACATTCCTAGCTAATTTTCATTAGGAATAATGCTTATTTGTTACTTATTTCCTTTTTATCGTAAACACACCATCAGTGTGTTTGGGATGCTAGTATACTGTCTGTGGCGAGAAAGAAACAAGATTAGGTTCCAAGGCGGAAGAATCGGTATAAATGATACATGCAAAGAGATATCAGTTCACATCATATACAAGGGAGCTCTTTTAAACACTGGAAGGATGCTTTGCGAAGACTAGATCACTACCCTTAGATATTGATGTATATATGAATTACGGGAGTGAATCCCTATAGACTGATTGAGAGCAGTAGCTGGTCAGCAGCTACTTTATTATGTAATGTTTAGATTTTTGATGAAATGAAGCTTTAATTTTCAAAAAAAAAAAATAGTAGTACAAAAAAAGAAAATTTTGATTCAGGAATATGCTAATTGTTGTCCATTAGCTGGCTTGACTTCTTTACGTTATCTTGTTTGTTCAATTTCACGTTAAATATTTTGGGATGGGACAATATCCCAATAGTTTCCTTCTATTTTTTCTCCTTCATTTGTGTTCTTTATTTTGGTGTGATTTGCTTCATTCCGGATAGTAGCGGAAGCAGGATGTTATTCAGCAAATAATTTATTTATTTATTACCTTTTTCTCTATTTATGTTTGTTGAGATCAATCGTATTGTTTTTAATATAATAAATAAATTCTATAAAGTTGTAATATATTTTATTAATATAATTATTATTTTAGAAAGTTTAATACAATTAACATGGAATATACGATGTAAGGCACGTATTCGAAAACTAGTGAGATTTTAAAAAGTCATTGATATTTATATGACATTAAATTGTCTTATTAAAGATACAATAAAAGTTTTACGTTTAAATTAATTTTGTAAATATATTATTCCTTTGGAAAACAAACGAAAATAAATTATTTTTCACATTTATTGGAACGAGGGAGTAATGAATTGGGTCATACCCTGGTGTCAGTTGTCGCCCATGGACCAGTTCAAGGGTGAGTTGGAGCCGAATAACAACTTTACCTTTTCAACGGTCAAATAATTTCAGTTCACATTACATTCCTTTTATGTTGAGATGTTCCAAAAATATTGGATACCGTTTTACTTTAACATAACCTTCATAACCACAATAACAATCCAGTATAATCCCACTTAGTGAAGTTTGAGATGATAGTATGTAAGCATACCTTAACCCTACCCTTGGATAGAGAGGCTGTTTCCAAAACCCCCGTCATCCTTCCCTCCAAGAATTTCCCACCTTGCTCTTGGGGAGACTCAAACTCACAACCTCGTGATTGGAAGTGGGGGTTGCTTACCATCATAGCAACCCATCTTGTCTTTAACGTAACCTTCGTAATTCTTAGAAATTCAATTTCATGAAGCTATTCAAACTTTTACTTCAATATGATATTTTTTCTATTTTCATCTAACAGTTTAATATTCTTTTGTAAACGCTAAAATATCGTATAAAATAATATTTTTAATTTTGAATTTAGTCAAACATCATCACATGAAACAAAATGAAAGAAAAAAAAACATTTTGTCAAAAGAAAAATCTGGAGCATAGTAGTTTTGTCGAGTTTTGAAATATTTTTAGCATTGTAGTTTTCCATAAAAATTAATTACTATATGCATGACATAAAATAAAAAAATCATAAAAATTGACCTTCGCAAAGTAAAATACATTAAAATTTTGGGAATGCGTAATCTGCTTTTCTCTTATTTTGGATAGTTTAACAGTTCGTACTCCTCACCCGGGGTTAGATGAGTCTTGACAGGGCTATCCATAGATAATTTGTGTTTTGGCATGTGTCTCCTTTATGGTAGTTATTTATGGTAGTTACTGTACTATATTATTGCATGCTATTTTATTTATATTTCTTATGTTTAGATATTTACGCTATTGCTGCTGAAGTTACTAATGCTCTTTTTTTTTTTTTTCCTTTCATTCACTGAGCCGAGGGTCGATTGGAAAGAGCCTCTCTGCCTTTTCGGATAGGGGTAAGGCTCGTCTTCATATTACATTTCCCATGCCCCACTTTGTGGGACTATACTGAATAGTTATTGGATTGTTTAGCAGTCCAAGATGGTTTAATAAATAATTTAATAAATATATTTTTTTTAAAACAAAATTCGTATTGTCTTAAGGGGTGTGTCAGAGGCTAAAAGGTCACTTAATGAATCGAAGGGAGTAATGCAAAAAATTGTAACATAAAAATTAGTTATGCA
Source organism: Nicotiana benthamiana (assembly GCA_034376525.1). Classification (NCBI taxonomy): domain Eukaryota; kingdom Viridiplantae; phylum Streptophyta; class Magnoliopsida; order Solanales; family Solanaceae; genus Nicotiana; species Nicotiana benthamiana. The sequence continues at coordinate 26,379,934 of CM067337.1, forward strand.
TGAATTATATTTCATGGATGTTTAGTATGATATAGACATATTTCTTCTACAATTATTTTCTTCTTCGATTGGAAGTTCGCATGTCATGCATTATATCCACTTGGTTCCATACCCAATGTACGGACAGCACCTCAACATTGACCGGTTTCCTATGGACACATTTGTGACAACGTGTGTGTTATCATTACGTTTATAATCATATTTACGTCTATCAATATCTGGTCATGCAAAAATCTTGAAAATTCTGACGAAAAGTTTTCACTAATTAATTAATTATCCTTCCCCATCCATCTATAAATACAGATAGCAAAAAGCGAAGGATCATATCATCAAACAGTTAAAAGAAGAAAGTAAGCATGTCTCCTTCATTGCCTACTACACTTCTCGTCTCTCTCTTTCTTTTCTGCCAAATATTTTCTTCAATTGCTCAAGTCCCAGTTGACAAAACCTTCAGATACGTCAATGAAGGCCAATTTGGGCCTTCTAATATCGAATACGGAGCAAATTACCGTGGTATTTTCGACATTTACACATATCCATTCTTGTTGTGTTTTTACAACACTACCCCTAATGCCTGGACACTAGCTATGCGCATGGGCAGCGTCCCTGCTAATTCTATCATGCGCTGGGTATGGGAAGCTAATAGGGGTAATCCTGTCAAAGAAAATGCCACTTTTTCTCTAGGAACAAATGGAAATCTTGTATTGGCAGATGCTAATGGCCGAATTGCTTGGCAAACAAACACAGCCAATAAGGGTGTCACTGGTTACAAGATATTACCAAATGGCAACTTTGTCCTTCATAACTCCAAGGGAAAATTCATTTGGCAGAGTTTCGATTATCCCACCGACACCCTATTGGTGGGCCAATCGCTCCGCTTGTCAGGCCCGAATAAGCTTGTGAGCCGGGCCTCGGTTAAAAAGAATGCAAACGGGCCTTACAGTTTGGAAGTGAAACCGAAAATATTCGGTATTTATAACAGAGCCAAGCTTGCCGTGGAATTAGCTTGGTTTGATTTCAGAAATAGCACTTTGGAATCAGTAAAATTGAACAGCGGAAATCAAAGAGTGAAATTGGATTACAGATTGACCAAATCAACAACAAGAAGTTCTCATGTTATGGCGTTTACTAAAATCAACACAACTTTAACATACCTTCGGCTAGAAATAGATGGAAATCTCAAGGCCTACACTTTCACCGGTGACGAACAAGACGATAAATACTTTTGGCATGAAACTTATAAAAGGATTTAAGAAAACGCTTTTTCATATTCGAATTAAACATAGCTCCCTTTAAGATAGCATTTCATATCCAGTATGGTTCAATAGCTGGTCAAATAGATTTGTACTTGTACTTTTAATATCTTGCTTTTTTGTTCTTCTGTTTTTACATTTTTTGGGGCTGAAGGGTGTATTTTATTGTAATGTTTATATATTCTTTCGAATAAAGTATGTATTTTATAACGTTATCCTTTTAAGAGGTTATTTCAACTATAATGATTTGGTTACTTGTTAATTTTCTTCTTCTTACTGCTCTCAAGCATTAAAAATGTCTGCTAATGGTGTTATAAGGGGCCATTGTTTGACTCAAAAGTTTTCAAATATTTTTCGAGCAAATCAATCAAAATAAATCAAGAGTAAATCGTAATCGAAGATAATAAGACCTTAGGATGTATGATATGTTCGTTCGTTTTTGGTCTCAGTATGTGAAAGATATTCAAAGATCAAGAGAGTGATTTAGAGAGAGAGAGGGATAGAGAGATCAAGAAAAGTTCAATAATTATCCCCCCTTCACAATGCTAGGATCTCCTTTATATATTAAGGGACCCTCCTTCCCATATTATAATAAATAGAAACAAAATACATATTCTTGAAAGGACGACGGAACCTATGGTGTCGTTTCTCCTAATGCTAATAAGTCATCCTCTGCCCTGGCTAATGCTCGCTTGACGGTTATCCGGTCCGACAAAGAGACGTGGTTGGTCAAATTCGACCCCATATAGTAAGTCCCTCCGTTCGTCGGGGTCGTAGCGAGGTGCGTCCTTGATGGACCAATCAATAACCTCATTCAGGGAGAGTTTGACCTTTGTTTAAAAGTAGTAACGCAGCAGGTAGGGGACTGCACTCGTGTCTGTTGAAATGCTTACATGCAATTCCTTTGCTTTGGTGACGTTAGCACTCGCATGCATCATCATTACGCATATTCCCGAGGCAACACAAAAGGCGCTCTGACATTTGGTTTCCCGCGCCGATTCAAAATCTGTCTCTTCAATTTTAGCGCCACCCAACCCTATAAATAGGGGAATGGTTTAACCTGAAACAAGTTTCGATCACTTGCGAGAGATATTCCCTTTACTCAAGTAGCATTTTTGTTCTTCCGCTTTTCTCTGCAGTCGTAAAATTCCCTGTCCTCCGTTGTGTTATGCACATTTCCTTCTTAAAAGAGAAAGATGTTCAAATCTCTACGAGATAATCCGAGGGTTACTGATACTAATCCATCAAATATGCCGCCTCCCTCTAGCAGTGGTGAGAGAGAAGAAGAGGAAGACATTAGTCCCCTCACATTGGATACTCTGCTACCAAAGAACCTTATATCTGTTGGAAATCATGTATATCTATGATATGTGCGCTTTGGTTGTATGAGCATGATTTTCAGGTATAGGTTTTGATGAATGACAAACAATGAAGTCAAGTGTCAAACAACGATATAATATGACAATCAATCAAATGGCAAGAAGCATACTGATGACGGAATTGCATGAACGAGCCAAAGTGTTCAAAGACCGAAGACCCAAGACGTAGGTCGTTTGGTAGAACCAATGTAAGGACAACGTTTAAGTTATCTTATCCTTTGGCTCAAGATTAGGTCATCATAAACATGCATAAAATATTTTATTAAATTATATTTATCATAAACATGCATCTTTGTGTTTAAACATGTCTTTTAAATCTGGACCTAAACAATCGATTATATGCTCCAAACAATCGATTGTGTTTTTCAAAATAGCAAACAATCGATTTTACAGTTTTAACAATCGATTGTATTAAGACAGTGTGATCTGAAGTTTTTTCAAAATAGCAAACAATCGATTGTTTACTTTTAACAATCGATTATTTTGAGACAGTGTGCAACCGAAGTTTTTAAACATTAAAACAATCGATTGTTGTTATCATACAATCGATTATACTCATAAACAATCGATTGTCATTTTCATACAATCGATTATTTTTTGACCGTTTCCACAGAATCCTAAATTGATTTTTGAACGTTGAAGAACAATCGATTATTCAGGGTTAACAATCGATTATTTAGCCTAAAATCAGGAATCTGTTTTTTGAACGTTGGTCAAACAATCGATTGTCTACTCCAAACAATCGATTGTCTGAGCACAGAATCAGGGATTTTATTTGTCAATTAAGCAACGGTCAGCACCACTTTTTCACCTATAAAAAGAGGTCTTTTGAGCTATTTTTAAACACACAACTCCTGCATATATTGATATACATATTGATCATTTATAAGCATCATTTTAGATCTTTTGTTGAGCCATTTGATAGACAACTTTGTGTTGTTCATAGAGCTTATTTTGTTTCTCTTTATCCACTCCATTGAGAGAGTATTTGTTGTAAAAGAGAGTTGTTTGAGAAGAACATATCTTCTCATTTGTCGGGTTTGCTGAGTACCCAAAGTCTTAGTGGTTGAAGTCTTGGGGTGAGGTATCCTCAAGTAAGTGAAGTCTTAAGGTGTGGTATCCTTGAGCAACTGTAACGGTTTGTTGAGCACCCGTAAGCTTAACAATGTTAGTGGAAATCTCGAGAGAGTCTCTCGGGGACTGGACTAGCCACGGGTTGTAGTGAACCAGGATACATCGGTGCGTTCGTTCTTATTTATTTACTTATCGCACTTATTTCTTTCCTGCAATTTTTAAATTCCGCAAGTTTACGCTAATTTTTATTATAACGCTATTCACCCCCCCTCTAGCGTTAAGCGTATTTTCTAACAATATCTCGAAGCGACTTCAACAAAGATTCACCTGCGCAACCATCGGAACTCTTTGAATTGTTACAAGATCATTTAGATGATCTCCGCGAGACATACGTCATATATGCTCACGTGGAGGTAGTTCAAGCGAGGGCGGATCATGTAGACGTTCATAGACCGGATATTGCACCCTCTACGACTATCCACTCGTGATTGGCTACGGTCTCCCCATATTCCCCTTGGCAGAGGAGCTCTGCTGCTTTTCGTATGCCCATCTCAGCTTACGTCGTATGCCCTAAAAATATGTCAGATCAAATATGTTGAGCTGGTCGGGTGTGAGGTCTCTGTCACCATCTTCTGCAATTATTCAGTACCGGCTACTAAAGAGGCACCATGTTGCACTTGAGAAGTCGTGGTACAAATGGGCTGGTGATCAAGATCGATGACCGACCTATCCACGAATTTTAGCGTAGATATTTCTATGTTAGGACCGAGCACCTGGTCGCTAACCCTGCTGGGTTCCCAGAAAAGTGGAATTCGAAACATAAGTGTCTCTATTCATTGAACTCCACGCTACTTGTGACTTATCGCGATTCTGACTTCTTTTTTTTGTTGCAGCCATAACTCACACACCTTGGCTCGTTACCGACATTAGGATTTGGGTTACCGACCTGTTTCCGTATGCAGAAAGGACCCGCACATGGCCCGCTTTTCTCCAGCATTATTGCTATGCGGCCCCTTCAGGTAGATTTTAGGCTTCGTTTAATGAATTTTGCGAATTTCACAGACTGGTTTATTTTTATTACAATAGGACGAGCTACTCCTAGGAAAAGGGTGGTACTACTGACTACTACCTGGTCCGATGCTGCTTCGGATACTCAAGAGATACTCTGTATGTCCGTCCGAGGAGGCGTTACTATGGTCCCTTTGCAGGGAGTCACGTCGGTGGCAACAATTGTGAGAGAGCCAGCGTCGTTGGTACCAACTCCGCAGCCTATAGATGATTCTCCTGAGGGTGAAGAGCCGATGGAGTGGAAAAGGCGAAGGCTTGTGATGGGCAAGGTGGTGGCCACAGAAGACCAAAGGAGTAACGTGCCTCGACACATGCCTAAAACCATGATCATGGCCGATGCTATCCGTTCTGGGATGTCTGCCCAAGATTAGAGTACCACTACTGGTACTAGTTTGTTAGGTGCTGCTGAGGGTGGTTCGACGACCAACATCGATGGAGTAGGCGGGGGTGTAGATGGATCAGATTCCGAGATAGCCAGGAGGACATGGACAAGCTTGTGAAGGGCCTTACACAGGTGCGTCTGCCGTCGAATTGTGATCCTGAGTGCTTATAATTTACTGCTAAATAGTGAACAGGCCGCATCAGAACTTACTTTGCTATGCGCTACCCCTGAAAGCGAGACGCTCAAGGCCGTCAGTGATGCAGACTTGTCTCGAAAGGTCACCGGCATGACTTTACAGGTAACCCTTTTAATGATTATTCTTTGCTTATCGTACAGTTGGCTTGATGTATTCTAATTTTCGACGTTTTTTCAGACCCTCGTTTTGGAGGTGGAGCAGAGGCGTCAAGAACAAAAAAAGGCGACCATCTTTGACAAGAAGGTCAAGAGATACAGATGGTACCGCTCCAAACATCGAGCGGCGACGAACCTTTTCCAGTAAGACCCCGAATTTTTGGTGTTCTATGAGGGTCTTGAGTAGAGAGAGGCCCAGCTAAAACGTAGGGAGTCTGATCTAGAGAAGGCGGAGGATGAGCTGGTGAGAGCCGAAGCTCGTAGTAGCGAGTTGGAAGCACTTCTCAAGGAAAGAGATGATGAGCTTGAAAAGACTCGAGGGTGGCGGTGGAGAATGCCGATCTTCAGCGTAGGGTGGCGGATTTGACCGGTGAACTTAAAGCTAGGGAGACAGAGATTAGCGCTCTTAGGTAGGGTTCCTCCCAAGGTCTGAGTATGGGGTTCGACCTCCATAGCTTTCCTCATTTCACCTCCCGTCTAATCAGAATGCGCGTCGCAATGCACATGAGATATGGATTTTAACGGAAGCCAGACTTGACATACATAGAGATTTTCATGCTGCGGATGGGGCGACGGAGGAGGAGGTCCAAGCGCGGCGGAGCGAGGCTCGTGCCGCCCGTGAAGCTTGCGGGTATAACTCTGACTCCCCTGACCAGGAAGGCTACCCTTTGGAGGACATCGACCGTCTGGACTCCGAATCCTAGTATAATGAGGTTTATTGCCCAGGAGACGACGTGCAGGGTAGCGAGGAGCCTTGAACCTGTACATGTTTTGTTGCACTTTCTCTCTCTCTCTTTTTGGAATGTAATGAGGCCTTTCACGGGGTTCAATGTATATACATTTTTTCTATGATATATAAACTTTATTTTGGTCGTTGTTCTTATCTGATCATTTTTTCTTTGTTTCTTTTCATTCCCCTTTTTTGTTTAAAAGCTCATCGTGACTTGAGTGGGTTCGAAACAATTTTGACGATTTTAGCCAATAGGACATTACTTCGACTGTCGTAGAAGTGTTATCCATCATGGTCGAACTGGGTCAAACCTTGATGTTTATGGCCTTATCCAATAGGACGTTACTTTGACTTTCGTCGAAGTGTTGTCCGTCGTGGTCAAACTGGGTCGAACCTTAATGTCGATGGCCTTAGCCAATAGGGTGTTACTTTGATTGTCGTTGAAATATGATACGTTGTGGTCGAACTGGGTCGAACCTTAATGTCTATGGCCTTAACCAATAGGATGTTACTTTGATTATCCTTGAAATTTGATCCGTCATGGTCAAACTAGGTCGAACCTTAATGTCGAGCCAATAAGATGTTTCTTCGAATGCCGTCGAAATATGATCCGTCGTGGTCGAACTAGGTCGAACCTTAATATCGATGGCCTTAGACAATAGGATGTGACTTCATCTGTTGTCGAAGTATGATCCGTCGTGGTCGAACTAGGTCGAACCTTAATATCTATGGCCTTAGCCAATAGGATGTTACTTCAACTATCGTCGAAATATGATCCGTCGTGGTCAAATTGGGTCGAACCTTAATGTCGATGGCCTTAGCCAATAGGATGTTACTTCGACTGTCGTCGAAATATGATCCGTCGTGGTCGAACTGGGTCGAACCTTAATGGGGATGGCCTTAGCCAGTAGGATGTAACTTCGACTGTCGTCGAAGTGTTATCCGTCGTGGTTGAAATTGAGTCGAGCCTTGATGGCGATGGCCTTAGCTAGTAGGATGTAACTTTGACTGTCGTCGAAGTTTTATCCGCCATGGTCGAACTTGAGTCAAACCTTGGTGGCGATGGCCTTAGTCAGTAGGATGTAATTTCGACTGTCGTCAAAGTGTTATCCGCCGTGGTCGAGCTTTGATGGCGATGGACTTAGCCAGTAGGATGTAACTTTGACTGTTGTCAAAGTGCTATCTGTCGTGGTCGAACTTGAGTCAAATCTTGATGACGATGGCCTTAGCCAGTAGGATGTATCTTTGACTGTCGTCGAAGTGTTATCCCCCATGGTCAAACTTGAGTCGAACCTTGATGGTGATGGCCTTAGTCGTTTGCACGATGAAGACAATGGCTTTGGCGGTTTGCATAATGAAGAAACTAGCCTTAGTTGTTTGCATGATGGATACAATGGCCTTGACTCTATACATAATGGAGAAAGTTCTGCACAATGGAGAATTTTGTAAAACATAGAGTTTTGCCCATACAATGGAGATTTAACTAGTGTAGTACCTTTATTATATCGGCCCGAACCGTATCGACTAGCCGATGTGATAAATTTGCTCTCAGATACCACCAGGTGTCCCCTCCACTGCCTCGTTAAAAACCTTCACGAGAAAACCCAATTGGGACAAAACTTGGGTAAGGGAAAAAAGTATGACTCAGGAGACTCCTTTCTGAAGTGGAAGTATTTGATGTAGGCGACGTTCCAGTTGTTTTAGAGTGTTTTTATCTCCATTTTCTCTAACTGGAATGCTCATTTGTTCTCTACAACTGTGATTTTGTATGGTCCATCCAATTGGTATCCAATTTTCCTTCACTCGGGTCTTTTGATGTCAATGTTTTGGCTTTGAGGACGTAATCTCCCACTTTGAGTGGTCTTATTTTGGCTTTCTTGTTGTAATACCTTTCAGATTGCTATTTTTGGGCCGTCATTCTTATGTGGGCCATGTCCCTTCATTCTTCGGCTTCGTCCAGTTCTTGAAGCCTATGTTCATCGTTCTCTGTCCCACTGGTACGTGAATATCTCAGGCTTGGCTCCCCGATTTCAATGGGTATGACTGCGTCGGTTCCGTAGACCAATGAATATTGTGTTTCTCCTGTGCTGGATTTGGGTGTGGTATGATATGCCCACAACACTTTTGGTAGTAACTCTGGCCATAGCCTTTTAGCTTCTTCGAGTTTCATTTTCAATATGTTCAATATTTTTTTTGTTGGAGGACTCGGCTTGGCTGTTGGCGGCAGGATGGAATGGAGTGGAGAAGTATCCGCTTAATGTGCCACTTCTCGAAGAACTTAGTTGTCTTTTTACCTATGAACTGGGAGCCATTGTCGTAGATGATTTCTTTAGGGATGGCGAAGCAACATATGATGTTTTTCCATATAAAGGTGATGACTTCCTGCTCGCGTATCTGTGCATACGCAGTTGCTTCCACCCACTTAGAAAAGCAATCAATTAACACTAGAAAAATTGTATCTTTCCTGATCCCGTTAGTAGGGAACCAATTATATCCATTTCGCACTTGATGAAGGGCCAAGGCAAGGTGACTGAGTGGAGAAGCTCTCCTGGTTGGTGTATCATGAGGGCGTACCATTAGCACTGCTCGCACCTGCGGACGTATTCTGGTGCCTCTTTTTTCATAGTGGGTCAGTAATAACCAGCTCGAATGATGCAGCGGATGAGGCAGTGATTACCTGTATGAGCATCATAATGGCCTTCATGCACCTCTTCTAATACTTTTCTCGTTTGGTGCAGCCCAAGGTACTAAGAGAGGTGTCCACCAAATGTCCTTTTGTAGAGATCGTGATTTATCAGGCTGTATCGGGCGTCTTATACACGGAGTTTTTTGGCTTCTTTCTTGTCGCGTGGGAGCCTCCAGTTCTCCAAGTAGGATACAAACTGGTTATGCCAGTCCCAAGTAAGGTTCAAAGAGAGTACCTCAACGTGATCGATGATCGAGTGGAGGAGGGTGACTATACTTTCCTTGCTGATATTCTTGGTGTCCGCGACTAGTTTTTCTAAGCCATCCGCCTTGACATTTTGTGCCCTAGGGATTTGTTCGAAGCGACATTCGTCGAATTCAGGCATCTGCTTGTGGATTTCCGATTGGTATTTTTGTAGGCTCTGTTCTTTGACTTGATAAGTCCCTGTGACTTGATTTACTATGAGTTGGGAGACACAGTGGAGGATGAGTCGTCGGGCCTCGTATTTGATGGCTAACTTCATACCTGCAATCACAGCCTCATACTCGGCCTCATTGTATCTCGAGGCATCGTATGGACTGACGAATTATTTTGCCGGTGGGGACTTCAAGGACGAGTCCCAGTCCCAATCCCGAGGAATTTGCGGCAACGTCAGTATATAGAGTCTGAAGGTCGGTGTTAGGGGAGGCACAGAGGTCCTTCAGTTCCGCCTCTGGCAGATTCTCTACACTGAAGTCGGTGACAAAGTCGGCAAGTCCCTGTGATTTAATGGCGGTTCTTGGATGATAGGATATGTCATGCTCGCTAAGCTTTATGTCCCACATATCGAGCCTACCCGAGAGTTCGACTTATGTAGGATGCTTCTCAAGGGGGAGATCGTTATTACTTTTTTGGGGTGGCAATAAAAATAGGGTTTAAGCTTCCGTGAAGCTACAACCAGTGCTAGAGCTAAATTCTCGAGATGTGGATACCATGTTTCAGCAGCAACTAAGTTTTTGCTGATATAGTAAATAGGAGATTGCGTACCTTTATTTTTGCGGACCAAGACTGTGCTGAAAGCAACTTCGGATATGGCCAGATATACTAGCAAACTCTTGCCTGGGTTGGCTTTGACCAGCAATAACGGCCAAGATAGGTAGGCTATTAATTTTTATAGGGCCTTGATGCATTCCTTGTTCCACTATAACCCATGATCTTTTCTCAGTACACTGAAGAACTTATGACATCTGTCGGAGAACCGTGAGATGAACCTTGATAGGGTATATATTAACCCCGTAAATATTTGTACCTGCTTTTTGCTGTTCAAAGTCTTAGGCATTGCGTCCATTGCCTTGATCTAATCCGAGTTGACTTCGATACCTCGTTGTGATACAAGGAAACCCAAGAATTTTCCTGAGGCCATGCCGAAGGAGTACTTTTTAGGGTTTAGCATCATCCCGTACTGTCTCGGTATCTCAAAGGCTTCTTTCAAATGATCGATATGATCCTCTTTCTTTGCCGACTTTACTAGCATGTCGTCGTTGTAAACTACCATGGTCTTGCCGAGCTGTTCCTTGAATATTTTGGTGACCAATCTCTGAAACGTTGCTCCTGCATTTTTTAGCCCGAATGGCATCATCTTATAGCAGTACGTCCCTTGGTGAGTGATGAAAGTTGTCTTTTCTTGATCTTCTTCGGCCATCATGATCTGGTTGTAGCCGGAGTAGGCATCTAAGAAACTTAAATTCGCGCCTTGCGATTGCGCCTATTAGCTAGTCCATGTGGGGTAATAGGAATGTGTCGTTTGGGCATGCCTTGTTCAGGTCGATGAAATCCACGCACATTCTCCACATCCCATTTTTCTTTTTGACAATGACGACATTAGCGACCCATTGCGGGTACTTCAATTCTCTGATGGAACCGTTGTCTATTAATTTTTCCACTTATTCACTGACCGCCTCATTGATTGTGGCGTTGAATTTCCTTATCAACTGCCACACGCGCGGGTACAGTGAATCGACGTTCAGCTTATGAGTGGCGATGTGTTTCGAAATTACCGCCATATCTGAATGAGAGAAGACAAATAAATTTGCATGGTTAGTTAAGAATTCGTGGTACTTACTTGGATCGCAGAGACTGTGCCCAATGCAGGCTTTCTTTGAGCAGTCGGCATCGTCCAGCTTTGCAGGCTTCTATGATGTCTGGATCTTTGATGGCATCTACTGTCGGGTTGGCTTTAGTCCCCGACATAGCTGATTGCTATGCTTCCTCACTTGTTCCTTTAAGATGTTTGGTATGTGTACAGTCTTGGGCTATCCGATAGCATTCCTGCGCGGTGCGTGGCTCGCCTCGAATGCTTAATATTCCCCATGGGATAGGGAACTTGATCACCTTGTATAAGCTCGAGGGTACTGCACGCATGGCGTGTATCCAAGGGCATCCTATGATGGCGTTGTAAGCTGTTTCCTGGTCCATGACCTGGAACGTGGTTTCCAGCGTAACTCCCCCTGCTAAGACTTGCAATAATATCTCTCCGAGGTCCGCTCCACTGCATTGTTAAAACCTGTTAGTGTTACGCAATGCAGTATTATCTTATCTTCGAGTCTCATTTGCATAAGGACTCTTGGATGGACAATACAAGTGCCGCTTTCGTCGTCTACCATGATTCTCTTAACATCAGTATCGGCGATACGTATAGTTACAACTAATGCATCATAATGAGGAAAATACAAACCGTCGATATCAGACTTATCGAATGTGATACTACTTCTTGTCGTAGACCTATGCAGTCTTTGGTCTTGTGTCCCCTTTCCTGATAGAATTCGCACAGAACGTTCGACCTCCTTGTGCTACGATCTTGTTGGAAACACGTTCTCAAGGCATTATACTAAACGTGTATTCATATTTGTAGGTTTTGATGAATGACAAACTATGCGCAAATTGACATATGACGAGGTCCAAGCACAAAGCGCAAAATTGATATATAACGAGATTCAAGCACAAGACAAAGATCGAGATTAAGTTTTATATGAGTCGGTATTTAATTGTGATCTTGATCCGACAACTTGAACTCAAGACTTGGCTTCTCTCGTAAAAATATTTTTAACAAATCATGCATATTTAATTTAGAGCAAAATGATTTTAAATAATGCATATTTACTTTAGTCAAAATGTTTTTTAAACATGCCTCTAAAATCTGGACTAAGATAATCGATTATGTACTTATGATAATCGATTATGCTTAAGTCAGCTGCTTGACAATCGATTGTGAACTTATGGCAATCGATTGTGTTAAGGCAGTGAGCATCAGATTTTTCAAATCTGCATGACAATCGATTTTGAACCTTATGACAATCGATTGTGATGAGGCAGTGTCCATCAAAGTTTTTCAAAGCTCAAAATAATCGATTGTGAAGCTAATGACAATCGATTGTGAAGAGACAGTGTCCATCAGGTTTTTCAAAGTCATAAAATAATCGATTGTGAACATATGACAATCGATTGTGTTGAGGCAGTGTCTTCCAGACTTTTTCAAAGTTATTAAATAATCGATTGTGAACCTATAACAATCGATTGTCAAGAGGCAGTGTCTAAATTGATTTTTCAAGACTGATATATAATCGATTGTTAACTTAGTATAATCGATTGTATAAATCACCGTTGCCAAAATGTTTTCAAATACCGTCAGGTAATCGATTATTGATTTCATATAATCGATTGTTTTAATTAAAATCTGGAAAGGATTTTTTGAACGTTGCTGAGTAGTCGATTGTAGATTTCTGACAATCGATTGTTTTACGTAAAATCTGGAAATGATTTTTTGACCGTTGCCAGTAATCGATTATTGATCTTAGATGATCGATTGTTAAGCGTAAAATCTGGGGTTGATTTTTGGAAAAACTGGCAAACAATCGATTGTGGTAATTTGACAATCGATTGTCACTGAGTAAAATCAGCAATTCTTAATTGGCAATTAGGCAACGGTAATACAAAGTTTTTCAGCTATAAATACAACTTCAATTCAGTCTTTTAAGAAGAACAACAATACACAACAACTGATCATACAATTGCTAAAGCTTGCATACTTTATTGCTTATCATTTTATATTAATTACATAAGCTTTTGAGAGCCAAATTCTTGTCGAAAGTTGTTGCGATCTTGAGCGTATTCTTTTTACTCATATCTACTCTTAAAGGAGTGTCTTGTTTGAGTGCTAAGTGTTTTTGTACACTTGAAGGAAAGTGTTAGTCCCTTGTGTTGTAAGAAGGAACTTGTGTTTCCTTGGTTGAAGTCTTGGAGTGTTGTATCTCTGAGCAAAGGTTGTTGAGGCTTGTGTCCTCAAGTTGTAACGGTTTGTTGAGCACCCGTAAGCTTAACAAGTTAGTGGAAATCTCGAGAGAGTCTCTCGGGGACTGGACTAGCCACGGGTTGTGGTGAACCAGGATATATCGGTGCGTAAGTTTACGCTAATTTTATTATAACGCTATTAACCCCCCCCCCTCTAGCGTTAAGCGTATTATCTAACAATTGGTATCAGAGCCCAACTCTCTGAAGACTTAACCGTTTGAGAGAAACATCCATGGCTTCTACTCGTGATTCTTTTGCAGGAATAGGTGAAGGACAATGCTCCACCCGACCACCGCTATTCGATGGCACAAATTATACATACTGGAAGGAGAGGATGAGAATATTTGTACAATCAAATAGTTTTCATCTTTGGAAGGTCATAACGAATGGAGAACAAATTCCAACCAAGAAGGTTGAAAATGAATGGGTCCCAAAGTCCGAAGATGAATACGATGCGGATGATATCCGAAAGGTGCAAAATAATGCTAAAGCTATTAATTTATTATATTGTGCTGTAAATGCTGATGATTACAGGAAGATATCTTGTTGTACAACGGCGAAACAAATGTGGGACAAGCTGGAAATTACGTACGAAGGTACGGACTAGGTAAGGGAAGCCAAAATTGATTTCCTAACCCATGCATATGAATTGTTTCACATGAAGGAAGGCGAAAAGGTCGATGAGATGTTTGAACGATTTTCAAAAATCGTAAATGATTTACATGCTCTTAAGAAGACCTTCACGGATAAGGAACTTGTCCGAAAAATTCTCCGAAGTCTCACTCCGGAATGGCGATCCAAGGCCGACGCGATTCAAGAATCCATTGGCATTTCAAATGTCACCATCGACGCATTAAGAGGTAATCTTAAAACTTATGAATCTACTATACTTAACCCTTTTGTTGATGATCAAAGGAAGCAAAGAATCGCTCTCAAGGCAAGCACTAGCCAACCTCAAAATGATGAGGACAGAGACAACGAGTTCGGACTCGTTATCAAGAGATTTCAAAAGTTCATGCGAAAAGGGTATGAACGAAAGGGCAAAAAGCAAGGAGATCAAATAAAGTGCTATGAGTGCGGAGAAATCGGGCACATTAAATCAAATTGCCCAAATGCTAAAAAGGAGAAGAAACCCTTCAAGAAGCAACGAGCATACATATCTTGGGGAGGCGACTCCGGTGACGAGTCAAGTGAGGAAGAAGAAGACGAAGCCGCAAATCTTTGTCTTATGGCACAAGAACACAACAAAGAAGAGGTATGTCAAATTTCTTCCAAAAATTTCTTTTCCCTTGAAGAAATGCAAAATGCTTTTGATGAGTTGTATAGTGAATTTATTAAAGCTTCAAAAACTGTTAAGAGTATAAAAGAAAATGCTTCTTTAAAAGAAAAAGATTTTCAAAAACAACTCTCTTATAAAGAAAAGGAATTGGAAAAACTGATTTTAGAAAATGAGAAGTTGAAAGAGGAAAACAAATTTTTTGGCAAGAGAAGCGCCGACAAGCCCGAGAGTTCTAGAAATTGTACTTCTTGCATGCATCTCAAAAATGAAGTAGAAAGGCTTAAGGGCACCTTAGATAAGTTTAACTCTTCTCATAAAAATTTGAATGAAGTGCTTGTTAATTTGAAGTCGACCAAGCATGGCATAGGTTTTAGAAACGAGCCTAAAGAGAAAGTTGAAGCCAACCCCCAACCACCTAAGGCTCAACCTAGGATAAATAAAACAAATGTTCATCCTAGATACAACAAACCTAGAAATGGTTTTCATCAATCGCAACCTAGAAATAATCATGCTAGAATTAATGCACATTCTAGGCCAAACACTAGAAGGAATTTTGAACCTTTTAGAACACCTAGAAATGACTTCCAACCTAGAAACAACTATTCTAGAAATGACGCATATCCTAGAACAAATGGTAGGAGAAATGATTTTCATGATTTGTGCAATAGTTATATTGTCAAGAATAGAGTAAATGAATTTCGTCCGTCCAATTACTATCAACCTAGAAGGATGCATAATCCTAACGTGACTTGTCATTCTTGTAGACGAATTGGACATATTGCTCCTGCTTGTTTTACACGACATAGACATAACACTCAATCACATCACTATGATTTGCCTAACCCCCAAGGACCCAAAATGGCATGGGTACCTAAAACTCATTAATCTGTTTTGTAGGTATGTTTGAAGGGATCAAGTGTACTATGGTACCTTGATAGTGGATGCTCCAAGCACATGACGGGAGACGAATCCAAATTCCTTCAACTAGAACACAAGGAAGAGGGAAGTGTTATTTTTGGTGATAACAACAAAGGAAAGATTATCGGCATCGGATCGGTCTGTAAGGATGAAATTTCTTCCATTAAGCATATATTGTGAAAGGTTTAAAACATAATCTCGTGAGCATAAGTCAATTATGTGACAAGGGAAATCTTGTTTTATTTGATTCGGATGAATGCTTAGTTTTTAGACGTAGCGATTTTAAAATTATCCTTCGTGGTTTTAGAATGGATAACATTTATATGGTTGATCTTGCAAATTCTTCACCCGAATATGTGAATTGTTTAATGAGCAAAGAGGATGATTATTGGTTATGGCATCGTAGAGTAGCTCACATCAACATGCATCTTTTGAACAAATTGGTTTCACAAAATTTAGTTGTTGGTCTTCCAAACTTGAAATTTGAAAATGACTCTACTTGTGATTCTTGTCAAAAAGGGAAGCAAACAAAAGCATCTTTTAAATCGAAAAATATTGTTTCAACTACTAGACCATTGCAATTACTTCACATGGATTTATCTGGACCATCTCGCATTGAAAGTCTAGGTAGAAATCGTTATGCTTTTGTTATTGTTGATGATTATTCCAGATTTACTTGGACTTTATTTCTTGCCCATAAAAGTGATGCTTTTCAGAATTTTAAATATTTTCTTAAACGTGTTCAAAACGAAAAGGAAACAACCGTCACTTCAATTAGAAGTGATCATGGGGGAGAGTTTGATCATAATCTCTTTGCGGACTTTTGTGACGACTCGATATCGAGCATACCTTTTCTGCTCCACGAACACCACAACAAAATGGGGTGGTGGAAAGGAAAAATAGGTGTCTTGAAGAGATGGCTAGAACCATGCTCGAAGAGGCTAAGATTCCCAAACATTTTTGGGCGGATGCCGTGAGTACTGCATGCTACGTTTTAAATAGAGTAGTCATAAGGCCAATACTCATGAAAACCCCTTATGAACTCTACAAGGGAAGGAAACCAAATATCTCCCATTTTAGAGTATTCGGTTGTAAAGTTTTTATTCATAACAATGGAAAAGATCTATTGGAAAAATTTGATGCCAAATCCGATGAGGGAATTTTTATTGGGTATTCTTCACGTAGCAAAGCATATAGGGTATCTAATAATAGAACCCAAACTGTGGAGGAATCCCCTCATATTGTGTTTTCCGAAAATAATGCTCGCTTGGCGAGAAAGGATTCTTGTTCTGATCTTGCAGGTATTTTAAATAGTTTAAAAGACAAAGTACAAGAGGAAACTCCTAAGGAAATTCAAGATGAAATCTTGGAACAATCAACGGAGGAAACGCCACAATTGGAGAAAGAAACGAAAATGCCTAACGAGTGGAGGACAATCAAAGATCACCCTCTCGAACAGGTAATTGGTGACGTCGGAGAAAAGGTAAGTACCCGAAACTCCCTTAAGAACACCTTAGGACATACTGCTTTTGTTTCTCAAATTGAACCAACAACCATCTCCGAAGCAATTGGGGATGAATTTTGGACCTTGGCAATGCAAGAGGAGCTTAACCAATTCAAACGGAATGACGTTTGGGATTTGGTGCCAAGACCCGAAAATCATACCATAATTGGTACGAAATGGGTTTTTCGAAACAAACTAGATGAAAATGGTGTAATCACTAGAAACAAAGCTAGGCTTGTAGCAAAAGGCTATAATCAAGAAGAGGGTATTGATTATGAAGAAACATATGCTCCCGTAGCTAGATTAGAAGCTATTCGTTTATTGCTTGCTTTTGCCTCTTCTATGAATTTCAATTTATATCAAATGGATGTGAAAAGTGCTTTTCTAAATGGTGTTATTCAAGAAGAAGTTTATGTTGAACAACCCCCCAGTTTTGAAGATTTTAAATCTCCCGATCATGTTTTCAAACTCAAAAAGGCTCTTTATGGTTTAAAATAAGCTCCCCGAGCTTGGTATGAAAGATTGAGTAAATTTCTATTGGAAATGATTTCATTAGGGGGAAAGTTGACACCACTCTTTTTGTTAAGCATAAAAACAATGATATTCTATTAGTTCAAATCTATGTAGATGATATCATATTTGGTGCTACTAACAATGTTTTGTGCAAGGAATTTTCCGATTTAATGACAAACGAATTTGAGATGTCTATGATGGGTGAGTTAACATTCTTTTTGGGATTACAAGTAAAGCAAATGAAAGAAGGTACGTTCATTTGCGAAACGAAATATTTCAAAGAATTGCTGAAACGATTTGAAATGACCAATGCAAAAACAATGGCAACCCCCATTAGCACATCCGATCATCTAGACAAATATGAGAAAGGTAAGGAAGTTGACATCAAAAAGTATCGAGGTATGATTGGCTCTCTCCTTTATCTTACTGCTAGTCGTCCGGACATCATGTTTAGCGTGTGCTTATGCGCTCGCTATCAATTGTGTCCGAAGGAGTCTCACCTAACTGCGGTGAAACGGATATTGAAGTATCTTGTTGGTACTGTAAATGTGGGTCTATGGTACCCCAAAGGTTCTTCATGCCAACTTGTTTGCTATTCCGATTCCGATTTTGCTGGATGCAAATTAGACCGCAAGAGCACTAGTGGCACTTGCCATTTGCTCGGTAGCTCTCTCGTTTCTTGGTTTAGCAAGAAACAAGTAAGTGTTGCGTTGTCCACAACCGAGGCTGAATATGTAGCCGCGGGAAGTTGTTGCACTCAAATCCTTTGGATGAAACAACAACTCTTGGACTATGGCCTAAGTCTTAATCATATCCCTCTTAGATGTGATAATACTAGTGCCATATGCTTGACGAAGAACCCCGTTCTTCATTCGCGAACAAAACACATTGAAATTAGATATCATTTTATAAGAGATCACGTTCTCAAGGGCGATGTCGAAATTGAATTTGTTGAAACCAAAGATCAATTGGCCGACATCTTTACAAAGCCCTTAGAGAAAGAGTCCTTCTTCCGAATTCGTAGTGAACTCGGGATCCTTGACTCCACGTTGATCTAAGTCATGCATTGCATTTTCCCTTTCACATGTTTTCTAACTTGAGCGTCGGAGACGTCTAACGTATTTTTGCAGGTATCGCCCTAAAGGCAGGGGGAATTATAAAGCTTGATGCACAGAACAATCGATTTATCTTTTATATAATCAATTATCAGTATCAATAATCGATTGTCTTGACACTATTTGCGTTATTATTTCTGAAATTGCAGATTTAATAAATGAACTTGTTTTTTTTTAATTATTCTATATTTTTTTTGCTAATGGCAAAAGAGGGAAGATAACGGGTATGCACTCTCAATACTTATCGGCATAAATTGAGGGGGAACAAATTGCATATCTATATACTTGTTGCATATCTTTACTTGTCTTGAATCGTCATTATGAATTGCCTAATATGCATATCCCGCTTAAAGTTTGCCATTATCAAAAAGGGGAAAATTGTTGGAAACACGTTCTCAAGGCATTATACCAAACGTGTGTTCATATTTGTAGGTTTTGATGAATGACAAACTATGCGCAAATTGACATATGACGAGGTCCAAGCACAAAGCGCAAAATTGATATATAACGAGATTCAAGCACAAGACAAAGATCGAGATTAAGTTTTATATGAGTCGGTATTTAATTGTGATCTTGATCCGACAACTTGAACTCAAGACTTGGCTTCTCTCGTAAAAATATTTTTAACAAATCATGCATATCTAATTTAGAGAAAAATAATTTTAAATAATGCATATTTACTTTAGTCAAAATATTTTTTAAACATGCCTCTAAAATCTGGACTAAGATAATCGATTATGTACTTATGATAATCGATTATGTTTAAGTCAACTGCTTGACAATCGATTGTGAACTTATGACAATCGATTGTGTTAAGGCAGTGAGCATAAGATTTTTCAAATCTGCATGACAATCGATTGTGAACCTTATGACAATCGATTGTGATGAGGCAGTGTCCATCAAAGTTTTTCAAAGCTCAAAATAATCGATTGTGAAGCTAATGACAATCGATTGTGAAGAGACAGTGTCCATCAGGTTTTTCAAAGTCACAAAATAATCGATTGTGAACATATGACAATCGATTGTGTTGAGGCAGTGTCTTCCAGACTTTTTCAAAGTTATTAAATAATCGATTGTGAACCTATAACAATCGATTGTCAAGAGGCAGTGTCTAAATTGATTTTTCAAGACTGATATATAATCGATTGTTAACTTAGTATAATCGATTGTATAAATGACCGTTGCCAAAATGTTTTCAAATACCGTCAGGTAATCGATTATTGATTTCATATAATCGATTGTTTTAATTAAAATCTGGAAAGGATTTTTTGAACGTTGCTGAGTAATCGATTGTAGATTTCTGACAATCGATTGTTTTACGTAAAATCTGGAAATGATTTTTTGAACGTTGCCAGTAATCGATTATTGATCTTAGATAATTGATTGTTAAGCATAAAATCTGGGATTGATTTTTGGAAAAACTGGCAAACAATCGATTGTGGTAATTTGACAATCGATTGTCACTGAGTAAAATCAGCAATTCTTAATTGGCAATTAGGCAACGGTAATACAAAGTTTTTCAGCTATAAATACAACTTCAATTCAGTCTTTTAAGAAGAACAACAATACACAACAACTGATCATACAATTGCTAAAGCTTGCATACTTTATTGCTTATCATTTTATATTCATTACATAAGCTTTTGAGAGCCAAATTCTTGTCGAAAGTTGTTGCGATCTTGAGCGTATTCTTTTTACTCATATATACTCTTAAAGGAGTGTCTTGTTTGAGTGCTAAGTGTTTTTGTACACTTGAAGGGAAGTGTTAGTCCCTTGTGTTGTAAGAAGGAACTTGTGTTTCCTTGGTTGAAGTCTTGGAGTGTTGTATCTCCGAGCAAAGGTTGTTGAGGCTTGTGTCCTCAAGTTGTAACGGTTTGTTAAGCACCCGTAAGCTTAACAAGTTAGTGGAAATCTCGAGAGAGTCTCTCGGGGACTGGACTAGCCACGGGTTGTGGTGAACTAGGATATATCGGTGCGTTTGTTCTAACTTATTTACTTATCGCACTTATTTACTTCCTGCAATTTTTAAATTCCGCAAGTTTACGCTAATTTTACTATAACGCTATTCACCCCCCCCCCCCTCTAGCGTTAAGCGTATTATCTAACAGATCTGATTTCATTTTCTGCAGCCACTGCACCTTTGTTCCCAGCTTCTCCGATGCGTACACTATTTATGAAGGGGATACACAAAATTTATGGGCATATAATAAAGGAGACATACATCTTTCATTCCGGAGTGGGACGACATGTCGCTGTACTGCATCTGGGTGCCTTGGAGGGGGTGGATTAGACGTCCTGACGTAGGGCTGGTGCCTTTCTTTGTTTAAGCATGGGGGTTGTTCCCGTCGTTCATCATTGCGTCGATCATTATTATTGTATCCCCATTAGCCGCTGGGTTGGCCCATTGATATCGTCCTTATCCGCTCTTACTTCAACACAGTAGGCGTTGTGGATCTCTTCCTATGTGGTGGAGGGATATTTTATGAGTCGACTTAGTAGTTTCTTGGTCACTCTTGAACCATCTCTATTCAGCCCGTTTTGGAAAGCCGCGATTGCCATGCCTACCGATATGTTTGGAAGACTCATTCTTACCCTGCTGAATCTGGCCAAGAAATCCCTAAGTCCCTCACCTATTGTTTGCCTGATGGCAAAGATGTCGTTGACCCTAGCTTCGACCTTCTTCGCTCGTACATGAGCGGTGGCGAATTTGTCTGCCATTTATTTGAACATCGATATTGTCCTAGCTGGCAGTTGAGAGTACCACATTAAGTCCAATACCGTTAACGTTTCTCCGAACTTCTTCAGCAGCATGGATGGTACTTGTTCTTTTGACAAATCGTTGCCTTTCACAGCAGTCACTTAATGAATCAGATTATCCTCGAAATCCGTAGTCCCATCATATATTCTTAAGTATGGTGGCATCTTGAAGGTTTTTGGGAATGGGTGAGGGGCATCCTCCTCACTGTACGGTTGTTCGACGAACCTTCCTATGTCGCGCTTTGGCAGTAGCTTAGGGACGCCAGGAATTTGTCTACTCTTTCCTGGTGCTCTCTCATTTGATCACGGAGCGATTTGTTTTCTTCTCCATCTCTTCCATTTTCTTGAGGATGGTTGCAAGTGAACCATCGATGGAGTTATCATCCACGTGAGTGTTTCTTGCTCGTACAGTACCGAGTTCACCAGTGGCAGTAGTGACATCTGCTGCCGGCGAGTCCCTAGTATTCTCTTGAGGTGATTTTTCGAGCAAACTACTTAGAGTGTTTGTCAACCATTCTTTCAATAGCTTCTTGACTACCGGGGGTGTTTCTTTGGCAGCAGATGTAGAAGCCCCTTTCTCGTGCAAAATCATTAAATCTTCAAGTGAAAAGGGTGAGATCTCACCATCCCATGCATTACTGGGGGTTGTGCTCGTGATATTTTCTCTACCGGCCTCGTTGAGAGGGCCTATGAGGTTGGTTGCGACATCTGATATTGTCTTCATCCTTGCTTCTCTTTCTGCCATTGTTCGGCTTCTATGGAGTATGAAGAATGGTTACCGTTATTTTTTGATATCCTAGGTATGAAATATGATTTCGATTTTCGAAATCCCCACAGACGGTGCCAAATTGTTTGACCCAAAGTTTTCGAATACTTTCCGAGCAAATCAATCAAAATAAATCAAGGGTAAATCGCAATCGAAGATAATAAGACTTTATGATATATGATATGTTCGTTCGTTTTTGGTCTCAGTATGTGAAAGAGATTCAAAGATCAAGAGAGTAATTTAGAGAGAGAGAGAGAAATAGAGAGATCAAGAGAAGTTCAATAATCATCCCCTTTACAATGCTAGGATCCCCTTTATATATTAAGGGACCCTCATTCCCATATTAAAATAAATAGAAATTAAATACATATCCTTGAAGGGACGACGAAACCTATGATGTCGTTTCTCCAAATGCTACTAAGTATTATCTCTGTCCTAGCTAATGTACGCTTGACGGTTATCCGTGCCGATGCAGAGATGTGGTTGGTCAAATTCGATCCCACACCGCCATAAGTCCATAACTCATAAAGATTACAGCAACGCCAAGGCCCTCTTTTGTTAATTGTGATTACAGCTTTCTGTCTGTTTCTGGCTTCGCTGCATACCTGATAATTTTCAAAATTTTCAATTGATTAAAATTAGGAATAAAATAAATAGTTTAAAAGAAAAAGTTTCTCTGGCAGCAGATGTAGAAGCCCCTTTCTCGTGCAAAATCATTAAATCTTCAAGTGAAATGGGTGAAATCTCCCCATCCAGTGCATTACTGGGGGTTGTGCTCGTGATATTTTTTGTACCGTCCTCGTTGAGATGGCCTATGAGGTTGGTTGCGACATCTGCTATTGTCTTCATCCTTTCTTCTCTTTCTGCCATTGTTAGGCTTCTATGGAGTATGAAGAACGGTGACCCTTATTTTTTGATATCCTAGGTATGAAATACGATTTCGATTGCCGAAATCCTCACAGAAGGCGCCAAATTGTTTGACCCAAAGTTTTTGAATACTTTCCGAGCAAATCAATCGAAATAAATCAAGGGTAAATCGCAATCGAAGATAATAAGACTTTAGGATATATGATATGTTCGTTCGTTTTTGGTCTCAGTATGTGAAAGAGATTCAAAGATCAAGAGACTGATTTAGAGAGAGAGAGAAAGAGAAAGAGAAATAGAGAGATCAAGAGAATTTCAATAATCATCCCCTTTACAATGTTAGGATCCCCTTTATATATTAATGGACCATCATTCCCATATTAAAATAAATAGAAATTAAATACATATTCTTGAAGGGACGACGGAACCTATGATGTCGTTTCTCCAAATGCTACTAAGTTGTAATCTGCCCTAACTAATGTACACTTGACGGTTATCCATACCGACACAGAGATGTGGTTGGTCAAATTCGACACCATACCGCCATAAATTCATAACTCATAAAGATTACAGCAACGCCAAGGTCCTCTTTTGTTAATTGTGATTACGGCTTTCTGTCTGTTTCTGGCTTTGCTGCATACCTGATAATTTTAAAAAATTTTAATTGATTAAAATTAGGAATAAAATAAATAGTTTGAAAGAAAAAGTTTCTCAAGAAAGGATCAGTTTATAATAGTTGATTACTTTGCAATGGGACTTTTATTAAGAGAAGACTTCGCCAAAGCTTTTTAATTCAAGGAGACAGCAGGCGCACGAATCTGTACGTAATTTTTATGAATGCATGACATAAATTGTCAGTCCTGATTACGACTAGGACTATGTCAAATTTAATATTATATACTATTTCATCATAATAATTATCAGCTTGAGCGCAATAACATGGCTAAATGAATAGATCTTCCCCCGCCCAACATCCCACAAAAAATTAAAGGAGAAACTATGTTATGATTGTAATCAGTGGTGGAGGCAGTATCTTCACGAAGAAGTTTAAAGAAAAGTTAAAAAAATTGTAACTAATGAAAATTGAATTTATGACCTTAGGAAATTTTTGAACTCTCTTTACCACTAAGCTACACTTTTGGCTTGTGTTAAGAGGATTCATAATTTAATATATACAACAACAACAACAACAGCAACAACCCAGTATAATCTCGTTTACTGGGGTCTGGGGAGGGTAGTGTGTACGCAGACCTTACCCTACCCTTGAATAGAAAGGCTGTTTCCAAATAGACCCCCGGCATCCTTCCCTCCAAGAACTTCCCATCTTGCTCTTGGGAAGACTCGAACTCACAACCTCACGGTTGGAAGTGGGGATTGCTTACCATCAGAGCAATCCCTCTTGTCTCATAATTTAATATATAGAAGTAAAAAATAAATTTTGCTTTATATATATAACGTAATTTTTTGACAAAAAGGACTCGGATGAACCCTTCCGATCCTAAATCCGCCCCTGATTGTAACTAGCATATGTGAGGAAGTTAACGAATTTCTCTTTTTTGAAAGCAGCTTCAGTTGATGAGCTTTTAACATTTAATTCAATTTATGTTATTTTCAATCTTCAAAAATAAAAGAAATTGTGTTCCACTGGTAGTCCCAACTCTTTGGTACAGAGGATTAGACCATTAAATGAGGAAATAGCTGTCTTCAGCTAACTTGGCAGTTGGCGCACCAAAGAAAGGACCATTTCTCTATGTGAAAGCATATACCCCATTTGTTGTCACATGTACCGTACAACTAACAAGAAGTACAGAAGGTATTTGCACCAAATTAATTTAACTTACCATAGTCAAACGATTTAATGAAAGGATATAGACTTATTCATAGCTTGTAACTAAATCCATTTAACACACGTCTCACGGATAACTTTTTACACATTAAATATCTCACAAAATATATCTAATACGCACTATTTAGCTCATCTGTTCTAAGCATAAAAGAGTTGCGTGAATTTGTTTTCCTGTAGTTTATATGGATATCAAGTGTCTTTTTTTTATTTCTTATTTCTTTAAATCATCTTTCTATTTCTTGAAAAGTTCAACGCCAAAAGCTAGGGTCGTGGTTTTTTTTTTTTTTTTTTTATCATAGGAGGTAGGGGTGTTCATCGGGCGGATTGGACCGCTTTTACTCTTAATGGTTTGGCTTAACGGTTATCGGCTTTTAAATGTATTAATCCGTTAGCCACCCGATAAGATATCGGGCGGATTGGTATCGGGTTAGCTCTTATAGGGCGGTTATTGGGCGGCTTATCGGCCTAACATACATGTTTACTAGAATTTGATAGATCTCTTCAGGCAATTATAGATCAAACACCTATTCCAGTATACCTTCATATGAGCTAGCTTATTAATGTCTTTTCAGGGCATTCATTTTATCCCTGAGGTAGTATAGCTTTGCCCTCCTCACTTTTTTCTTGTCCATCACCTTCATCTCCTTTATGTTAGGCGAGTACCTGCAAATCATCTAGATCCCGAGATTAAAAATGCTTAGAAGTAGAAATAAACTTTTGTTAATCATTTTTAAGGGTTTTGAGTTTTTTTATATTTAATATATATAAATAAAAATAAATTATATATATATATATATATATATATACATAATATATATTTATATTCTTAACGGGTTAACGGACTAGCCGTTAAGAAAATTGAATAATCCATCCCCAAACCGATAAGCCGTTAATAAAAAAAATTCAATCCATTCCCCGTCCGTTAAGCCGTTAAGCCGTTACCAGTAAGCCGTTAAGCTTCGGTTTGGATTGGTTTTCGGTTTCGGATCGGTTTTGAACACCCCTAATTGGAGGAGCTACAACAGAAGGTGTGGGATTAGGCGAACGCAGTGATTTTTTGCCTGTATTTATATTGAATTACTCCTTTTATTTTCTGGTCAGGGACAGAGCTACAGTACGAGGTGTGAGATTGGACGAACCTAGTGATTTTTTTTCCGGATCTTGCATTTGTATTAAAAAATATAATGAATATACATACTTATATCATATACTCATATTGTGTCTAATTTCTCGGTCATATTTCTATTTATTGGAGTGCTAGAATTAGAAAATGATTGTGTTCTAACTCTACCACTACTACTTGATTTTGGCCTAGAGATAGCCAGCCAACCTTTTTATATCTGACGGAAGATAAAATTTAAATTTGATATAGGTGACAATGATCTTGTATAAATCGTTAAGGATCACATGAGATAGATGTATGGCCTCACGTTCAGCAAATAAGTAGTAATGCGATCTCTCGGACAGCTTTTGGCAGTACGTAGCTATGAAGAAGGTAGAAAGATTTTTGAACTTCAAAAGGAACAAGCTCGGCATCTTATGGCAGCTTTCCGCTCCATTTATATCCCACTCTAATAAGCTACAAGGTTCATTAGGAAATGTGACATGATTAATTCTGACTCTTATGAATGATAAATCTATTAATGCACATAGCTCTTTCTTATCTATTGCTGTTTGGTTTTCCTTTTCATAAAACTATTTCAAAGATTTTTTTCCAGCAAGGAGGCACAGAAAAATGAAGGAAATAAAAAAGGATGTTCATGAGGCGCGTCAATTAGAGGTATCATTTATAAAAGAGTCGAGGCATTAATGAAGGCGGGATACACCATTAACGAGGATCTACTGGCCATATTGCTAAAACCGAATTTTAAAGAAAGCAAAGATACTGGCCATCTACGATCTTGTTGCATCATGATGAAGAGAGATGAAGATGCAAAGAAGTTCAAACCAGAGAGATTTACAGAAGGAATATATATATTTGCCATTTGGCTGGGGTCCTAGAATATGCATTGGACAAAATTTTGCCATGTTAGAAGCAAAGATGGCTCTGTCTATGATCCTGCAACGCTTCTCTTTTGAACTGTCTCCGTCTTATGCACATGCCCCTCGATCCATAATAACCCTTCAGCCTCAATATGGTGCTCCACTTATTTTCCACAAACTATAATTTTGCTACTTCTTGTACTAATATTTTAGGGTTTATTCAGACTCAGCTACATGCTTCAACATGGTTTTAGTGTCAAGATTTTATTAAACAGATGGAAGCATTATCTTCAGTCAAGTAATTATTGTACAATCTATATTATATCAGTTAGTTTTATTAGCATCCAATTATCAAAACTGATCTAGATATCCAACCACTTGAAAATCCACGAGAAGGAGAAATGTCCATAAAAAGTGCTGATATCTTCCTAGGACTACCCATCAACTCCATCCTTGGATGCACAACCGTACGGTCAGAAACATCACACAAAAAGAAGTTTTTAATTTTTCAAATGAAAATATAAAAAGATTTAAATGCAAATAACCCAAAAAAAGAAAATTCCGTTACCGGGAATCGAACCCGGGTCTCCTGGGTGAAAGCCAGATATCCTAACCGCTGGACGATAACGGATTATATTTATGACTCTCTAAATTTTCTTTTATATTTTAGCAACTTTTGCTAGCCTAGCACAATAAGAAGGTTTGGAAAATATTTTATCACTGGCTATTAACCTTATTGGACAAGATATTGATTAGTAAATAACTGATGAGGGGCAATAACCTTATTATTTATTAGTTACTTGAATAATCATATCATTAGTAATAGTAGCCACCAGATGCACGTTGGATCATTGGAGTGCGTCTCGCTCGACAATTTTTACATTATGAAAACTATATAAATAATATTGTCATTGCTTACACTTGCAAATATTTTATGCTCTGCCTAGAGCTAAATAATTATATAAAATTCACCACCAATGTTGTTAAAAACATTCATATATTATGTGGTTCTGAAAATTGTTTGAATCTTCAAGAAGGCTAATTTGGGATCGTTTTGGAAGCTGATTTTTTCCTCCTTTTGCATCAATGAACTAGATCAAATAAAAAAAACACTAAAACAAAAAATGAGCAAAAAGTCGATAGTACTAGATAGAAATAAAAGAAATAAAAAGGCCTAGAATTGAGACAAAAAAATCGCTACAGAAAAGCAATTGAGTAGGAAAGAACACCTAAAAATGATTCGGTGGGATGATAAAATAAAATAGAACTGCTATTTAATCATTTGCTTTTAGCGAAATCAACCTCTTATCGTCGTTATTGCGCGATTGAAGCACCCACTCTTAACCAAAGTAGTCAATCAAATATTTGTTTTATGGGTGCTTTCTAACTAAATGCATCTGTTTCTTAGTATTTTTAATATGCCTTCGTACACTTCACGTCAAGGTCAATAGATGCTTAAGCAGCTACATCCATATATGTAAATTTGCCCATGGTTATGCACCAACAATATGAAAAAATATTTTTAATATTATAAATAATAAGTAAGTTATGAAGTAGAATTATTATATATAAAAAAGGTTGAGATAAAAGATTAAATTGAATTATTTAATAATAAGAAAGGGCAAGATGAGAGGGGGAAAAAAGGTAATATCGCGACTACACCAAATCAATCGTTTCTTAAAGTAATAGTTTCCGGCGTAACAATGTATTGACTTTGATGATATGATACAATAAAATTTGAATAATAATAAAAAAAATATCATATTTAAAGTAACAATACGATACAATACAGCATATAACAACCATCCAAACAAGTTGTAATATATTTAATTTAGTCTTCTTTTAACTCAAAAAAAGTAATGGCCTGATAAAAAAATGATACCAATATCATATATGAGATCTTCTATTAAAGGCCAAATACATATCCAACCCATCCAATTTGGTATTATTTTTTATTTTGGCATTTTTATCCGTACCTTGTTCTATTTTATCCCTCCAATTATATTTTATATGGTCCATTTTGACCCCTTAATTCTATTTTTTATGTTTCACTTTAACACAAAAGCTGAAATCAGTGCAAAAAATTATAGCACGTGTGTTTACACAAATCTAATGTGTGATAAATATCTAATTAAACGTTGCATCTGCCTTTTCATCTATATCAAAAGGGTCAATACCAAATACCTTAAACCCACCTCTTTTATTCATCTACTGTTACCCCATCTTCATTCTCTAGTTCCAAAGTATTCATCCGCTGATTTCATACATGGCCCGTTTAGATGAAATAAACTCATAAAAAATATGGTCGGGTTCATGTATTTTAGTATTAACCCGTTTGACATGGATGAAAAACTAGGTAGTAATATTTAATTGGATATTTATAACACTTCGGATTTGTATATACACACGCGCTATATTTATTGCGTTTTCAGCTTTTGTGTTAAAGTGGTCATAAAGAATAGAGTTGTAGGTCCAAAATGAAACATATAAAATATAGTTGGATGGGTAAAATCATAGGTGACAAACGGGTCTACCGGGCCAGTCCGGGTCGTGAATTTTTCGACCCGTCCGGGTTCCAGGCCGAGCCGGGTCGGGTTGAACAGTGACGGGTTCGTAGTGGGCTGGGTTAGTTCGGCTTAAAATTGAACCATACGGGTTACGGGTTGAAGGTGGCCGGGTTTAGTATATTTTCAATTTTTTTGGGATTAAGTATAACTATTAAGTTATAATTATATTAATACTTTGTAATAATTGAATGAATACAAGTAATATGGGAAAAAATTGCACTTATTGCAAGTGTTACTTTATTTCTCAATTTCAAATTGAAAAAGTAAAAAATGAAATGTTTACATTGTTTCTAACAAGTAAACTAGTAAATTAGTAATTTCAAATGTTTTGCATCGCCATAGCAAGTTCATCATAATCAATATGAACCGATTGGCCTTCTTCTGGGGAGTTAAATTCGGATGGGTTTCCATGGGTTAATATATCTCCAAGTTCCTCGCCTTCTAGGCTATCAACATCTTCCTTTCCTTGATTTCTTCGTTCCGATCTAATCCAATCTTTAAAATATACTAAAAATTCCAAAGCATTGCTTCCCAATGAGTGGCGGGTGTCTCCAAGTTGTTGTCTTGCTTGGCTAAATGCACTCTCTGATGCAATAGTAGAAATTGGCACATTCAGCACATCCCAAGCCATAGCGAAAAGAACAGGAAATTGCTTTTCATTTTCATGCCACCATCCCAACGGTGAAAAGTCCTTTGTGTGAGGCTCATTTTGCTTCTGCAAGTAGAATTGAAGCTCATCAATATTCCTGTTACTGGTTTGAGTGTTAGAAAATGTAGAAAAAATATTAAAACTATCAAGGCCTTCATCATCCACAATAGCAGAACTGCTACATTGCATAGCGGGATTAACATTGCCAGAAGCACGAGCAGTATTATCACATTCATTTGCATAATAATTATATAGTTGTTCTAAATATTCATTTAGCTTGTTCATAGAATCATAGAAATTTGGGGTTTCAGTTTCTCCAATCTCCATATAAGTATATAATGCATTCATTAATTGGTGACAATCACTCATTTTAATAGAAGGATTTAAAACTGCACCAATTAAGTAAATCGGAGGAATTGGAAAGAAATATTTTTTGAGTTTCGCTTGGATTTTTTCAACAACATCCATATATATTTTTTTTCTTCTTAAGTTCATATAGTAACAAAGAAATTTCAGATATATGTACTAAAGCTATAGTAACAGTGGGGTAATATGCACCAGAAAACACAACAGTAGCAATATAAAATTTATGTAAAAATTTACAACATCATTAATGACCTCCCAAGTATCACTTGTTAACATACGCCTAGGATCAGTACAATGTGCATTAACAACTTCAGTTATAGGAAATCTATATTTGTAGCAATATTTTAAAAATATATATGTATAGTTTCATCTAGTAACAATTTCGTGAGGCATGAATCTAGGTTTAAGGTTACACTGGATACACTTAGTCTTAATTTCTTTTATTCTAGATTGTCTATTATTTCCTTGAATAACACCCAACTGCTCTTCTAACATGAGTAATCTCAACTGAAAATAAATCAAAGGCACTTTTAACAATTAAATTATAAACATGACATGCACACCTAACATGAAAAATATCATTAAGGGGTGGTTGCAAATGCAATTTTAAAATTGAAACTGCAGCATTATTGTTTGAAGCATTATCAAAAGACATACACAAAACTTTTTGGTTAAGATTATAAAATTCAACAACTTCAACAATTTTACTACTTATAAATGTAACAGTATGACTCTGATCTTCATCATATTTAAAAGCGATAATACGTTTTTGCATACAACTATTATCATCTATCCAATGGCATGTAATTGTCAAATAATCATTTCCATTAACAGCATGACCAATATCAGAAGTTAGACATAGGTGACTAAACAAATAACGTATGTATGTTTGATATTGTCCATGAAGTCTAAAGATATCTGCTCTACAAGTACTTCTAGGGATACCTTTAAATAAAGGATTGTAAATCCTTTGAATATACATAATAATATATGATGAAGAAGCAAAAGAAAAAGGTAAACAACCCAAAGTAATCATTTTTGCTAATTCCTCACGATCCCTCATTTTATTATATTTTAGTAGACCTCCAGTAGTAGGGTTAATAGTTGTTTGACTTCCATCCCTATTATTGCCCCATTCTATGGGATGGATAGACGTCATATGTCTAGTAAGTGTCCCAGACCCCCCTAAATTTTCTCTGGTCAAATATTTAAAAGTTTTCGTTACAAAGTTTGCACTTAACTCTATTAGTACCTTTTATTATTTCAAAAAATTTCCATACCGGACTTCTTCTTTTACGATTAGAAGTTGGAGCCACTGGTGGTCCACTACCCCTTGTAGCACTAGCAACTCCAACTCCAATACTACCAACATTTCCACTATTAGGTGTAGGTGGTATCTCATCTTCTATTCCAATTTCATTATCTTCTATTCCAAAATCTTCTTGTAATTGTTCATAATCAATCTTTACATCTTGCAAATTAGGCGATGATTCAGAAACATGTGTTATTGGGTCATTACTATTACTACCGGAAGCTACAGGACTACCTCTTTTTTTATTTCCACCCCTACCAGTAACTTTTCTACACGCTCTTTTAGTAGCATTAAACATATTGTAAAAATAAAAATATAAGCTAAGATTAAATATGCAATTAAAATATTAAATAAGAGAAAGAGTTAGAGGGAATGAACCGAATTCCACAATAAATTGAGCACTTGATTACGCAAATCTGGTGTTACCACGAACAAACGTCAAGCAAGTATTTCAATTTTGAACTTCAAGCTTCAAATTCCGAATGACAAATTGAGATAAATTAAATTCGGGAAAAGAGAGACAAATAAAATTATAAATTTTAGAATATGAAATCTTGCAAATTGAAGGGAATAGAGAGAATGATAATTTGAGATTTGAGATTGAGATAAGAATTTTGAGTGAAGAAATGAAGAAGAGATGAGGGTATTTATAAATTTTAAGAAGGGTTAATATTGTAAATTAAATAAATATAAAAAAATAATGAAAAAATGGTCATTTTTGCAAAATTGTCCGTTGGCCTACGGATCTGTACCGTTGTCAACGGCAATGTGGGCCCCACAAATTCAAAAAATAATAAAAAAATTTTACCGTTGAACCGGGCCGGTCCTACCGGTTCACGGTACTGTTTACACAAACCGGGCTGGTACAGTCCGGTTCCAACCCCAAAAAATTCAAATAGACCAATCCCCTACCCCCCTCGAACCCAGCCCACCCCGACCCTTAGTAACCGGGCTGGTCCAATCTCGGGCTATATTGTCCGGTCCGGTCTGGTCCCGGTCCAACCCGGACCAGTTGACACCCTTAGGTAAAATAGAACAAGGTAGAAATAAAGTGCCAAAATAAAAAATAATTCCAAGTTGGATGGATTGTATATGTATTTGGCTTTTATTAAATAAATAAAATGTAGCCACTTATGTTATTTCCAGAATAAGAAAAAAAAAACATACACCTATATACTCTCTTTGTTTCATATTGTTTGAATTACTTTTTTTTTCGTCTGTTCCAAAATGAATGACACATTTTTAAATTTGAAAATAATTCAATTTTAAATTTTTCATGTTACCCTTTTTGCCTTAGTAAGAAGCTTTTATAGCTACACAAATGGTATAACCCCACAAATCTTTAACTTTTTTAATCTTTTATGATTATAAATTTTAAAAATTTTCTTTTTTTCTTAATGTTCTTGGCGAGTCAAAAATAATATGAAACGGATGGAGTAGTATATATATATGAAATATGTGGCTATAATAGTGAGATCCGTACTCACACATTGAACGTCAGATATTTGCCTTTGCTCGTCATTGATGACGACTTCATTTTGTTTTATTCCCAACGAAATGGTAGATATGAATATATGATATTTAGGGCAGTAAGGGAAGAATTACTGGGAGAAATCTAGTGAATGAAAAATGGAAACAGTTCAAATGATAGTGACGACATCTTGTGCTGCCATAGTAATTACTGTACTGGTCTGTGTATGGAGAGTGCTGAATTGGGTTTGGTTCAGACCGAAGAAATTAGAGAAGTTGTTGAGAAGACAAGGTCTGAAAGGGAATTCTTACAAGGTTTTGTATGGGGACATGAAAGAGTTTTCTGGAATGATAAAGGAAGCATACTCAAAGCCTATGAGTTTGTCTAATGATGTTGCGCCAAGACTGATGCCTTTCTTTTTTGAAACCATCAAAAAAATATGGTATGTTTTTACAAAATCATGTCACTTCTTAGGTAGTCATAGGTAAATTTCTTGATAAATGTTAATTTGCAACAGTAACTAACATGCTGCTATAGTAGTTTTCTGGGATAATTAAGAAAAATCATTCACTTTTCCACCCTAGATGTTGCCTATTTGCTTTTGGACAAGGGGTGTTAGGCTGTTAGCTGTGATGGTAAGCAACCTCCACTTCCAACCGAGAGTTTGTGAGTTCGAGTCTCCCAAGAGCAAGGTGGGAAGTTCTTGGAGTTAAGAATGCCGGGGGTCTATTTGGAAACAGTCTCTCTAGGAGTATGGGTAAGGTCCGCATACACACTAGCCTCCACAGACCCTACTAAGTGGGATTATACTTTGTTGTTGTTGTTGTTGTTGTTTCGGTTGTATTCAAACATTCATTGTGAATTGTGATTAATGAAGGTGAATAAATAGAAAAAATGATCATATCAGTTAGGCCTATAATAATCCAAATTATACCTGCCGTTATTTTAATCAAACAAATTAAAGGTCAGCCCGGTGCACTAAGCTCTTACTATGCGCCGGATCCAGGGAAAGGCCCGGACCACAATGATCTATTGTACGTGGCCTTACACTGCACTTTTGTAGGAAGATGTTTACACAGCTCGAACCCGTAACCTCTTGGTCACATAAAAAAGCTTCCCTTATAATCAAACAGATTGTTCTTTTTGAGCATCTAATTGATGAACTTCTAACGAGGCTTCTTCTCCTTCTTTCTTTATCTTTTGAAGACTCTCTTTATTTCTTTCTTTTTGTTTGTATATGTGTTCTATTCTAATATTGTAGTAATTAATCCTGAAACTGTTGTAGGAAAAAGATCCTTTATATGGTTTGGTCCAAGACCACTAGTATTGATCATGGATCCCGAGCTTATAAAGGAAGTACTCTCAAAAATCTATCTTTATCAAAAGCCTGGTGGAAATCCATTAGCAACGCTGTTGGTACAAGGAATAGCAACGTATGAGGAAGACAAATGGGCTAAACATAGAAAAATCATCAATCCCGCTTTCCATCTAGAGAAGCTAAAGGTTTTGTCACTGATTTCCTTCCTCTCTTCTGATTGGTTTGCTTGTTATTGCTTTTTCCTTTTATCTTTCTTGGGCCGAGGGTCTATAGTAAATAGCCTCTTTGCCTTCTTAAAGCTAGGGGTTAAAGGTTTGCGTACACACTATTCTACCTAGACCCCACTTGTAAAATTATAGTGGGTTTGTTGTTGTTGTTATTGTTGTTATTATTGTTGCTGGCTAAATGAATTCTGATTAAGTTGTCCATAGCTACTACATTCAGTGCTAGTCTTCTTGCAAGTATTTTTTTTCTGGTAATATGGTCAACCAAGAATTGTGATGTTCGCAATTCTTCATCCACCAATAGATAAAATTGCTTGCTCTTGCTTCTTGGCTTCCAGCTAAAGATTTCTTTCTGCTTTAACTTCCACTCCTTATTTCCCAATCTGGACGTGCATGTATTCCACATATGACTATCTCAAGTGCTTTCTGCTACCTAGCTTGAGTTAGAAGAGCAGAGAGGGATTTTACGGTTGTAAATGTCGAAATTGTCTGGTTCATCATTTGTCGAGAATCGTTTGTGTACGTTCCTTGACTTGGGTAGGGCATTTAGTCCGTGTTGCTCTTCCTGCATCCAGAGAGGTTTACATTCGTGGATAATGTCTTCGATGTATTACAACAAAATGGATCTGTTTCTTATTAAGGAATTCGTCATCCTGACCTTGCTTCACCTGAATTGTTATTTGAACACTCTTTCTTTTCATTGAAAAAGCAACTTACATTAGATGGTGATGGTATTCTGTAGTTCTGTAGAAGTGTCATGTCATTGACATCTTTCCTCTTTCACCATTTCTCGAACAGCATATGCTTCCAGCATTTCGCTTAAGCTGTAATGAGATGCTGAGCAAATGGGAAGACATTGTTTCAGCTGAAGGCTCACATGAGATAGATGTATGGCCTCACCTTGAGCAATTGACTTGCGATGTGATCTCTCGGACAGCTTTTGGCAGTAGTTACGAAGAAGGTAGAAAGATTTTTGAACTTCAAAAGGAACAAGCTCAGTATCTTGTGGAAGCTTTCCGCTCCGTTTATATCCCGGGAAGGAGGTAAATTGATTTGCCTAAGAAGGAAATTCAACTTGATTAATTAGTTCCGACTCTAGTGAATGCATGATAATTTATTTATGCACATCTCTTTCCCATCTTTCTTATCTAATGCCTTCTAATTTTCTGGTTTATATAACTACTTCAAAGATTTTTGCCAACAAAGAGGAATAGGAGAATGAAGGAAATAAAAAAGGATGTTCGGGCGTCAATTAAAGGTATTATTGATAAAAGATTAAAGGCAATGAAAGCAGGGGACACCAATAATGAGGATCTATTGGACATATTGCTGGAATCGAATTTTAAAGAAATTGAACAGCACGGAAACAAGGATTTTGGAATGAGCATTGAAGAAGTCGTTGAAGAATGCAAGTTATTCTATTTTGCTGGCCAAGAAACTACATCAGTGTTGCTCCTATGGTCTCTAGTGTTGTTGAGCAGGTATCAAGATTGGCAGGCACGGGCCAGAGAAGAAATCTTGCAAGTCTTTGGCAGTCGAAAACCAGATTTTGACGGATTAAATCATCTCAAAATTGTAAGTACTCTAGTTGGGTGGTTCAATTTCTATGTCATGGGTATGAACTCTAATTGTTATTGCTATTGTTTGAGTGCTTTTATTTTAAAAGACTAGTCCTTTGATACTAATGTTTGATACTGGACTAGAAGATGCCACGTGTGAATTTCTTTTGATAATCGGTAGGGTTCAGTGTGAGTCTTGAACTCGGGATGCTTGCTCCGATATCATGTTGAATTGTTTGATCATCTCAGCTACAAGTTTAAGCTATTAGAGATAACACTCTTTTAATTAATTGTGTCTTCAACAGTGGGGATGATCTCATTTTCAAAACTTCTCTGTATTGGTTACAAGCTAGAGGAGTAGCCTATAGGAATTAGTTTAGCTTCAAGAATATACGGACTTTTTACATGTCTTGTTCATACTAAATATAACTGATGGAGGAGCATTGTAAATTGTTGCAGGTGACAATGATCTTGTACGAGTCTTTAAGGCTATATCCCTCACTAATAACAGTTACCCGCCGGTGTAATGAAGACATTGTATTAGGAGAACTATCTCTACCAGCTGGTGTCCTAGTCTCTTTGCCAATGATTTTGTTGCATCATGATGAAGAGATATGGGGTGAAGATGCAAAGGAGTTCAAACCAGAGAGATTTACAGAAGGAATATATATATTTGCCATTTGGCTGGGGTCCTAGAATATGCATTGGACAAAATTTTGCCATGTTAGAAGCAAAGATGGCTCTGTCTATGATCCTGCAACGCTTCTCTTTTGAACTGTCTCCGTCTTATGCACATGCCCCTCGATCCATAATAACCCTTCAGCCTCAATATGGTGCTCCACTTATTTTCCACAAACTATAATTTTGCTACTTCTTGTACTAATATTTTAGGGTTTATTCAGACTCAGCTACATGCTTCAACATGGTTTTAGTGTCAAGATTTTATTAAACAGATGGAAGCATTATCTTCAGTCAAGTAATTATTGTACAATCTATATTATATCAGTTAGTTTTATTAGCATCCAATTATCAAAACTGATCTAGATATCCAACCACTTGAAAATCCACGAGAAGGAGAAATGTCCATAAAAAGTGCTGATATCTTCCTAGGACTACCCATCAACTCCATCCTTGGATGCACAACCGTACGGTCAGAAACATCACACAAAAAGAAGTTTTTAATTTTTCAAATGAAAATATAAAAAGATTTAAATGCAAATAACCCAAAAAAAGAAAATTCCGTTACCGGGAATCGAACCCGGGTCTCCTGGGTGAAAGCCAGATATCCTAACCGCTGGACGATAACGGATTATATTTATGACTCTCTAAATTTTCTTTTATATTTTAGCAACTTTTGCTAGCCTAGCACAATAAGAAGGTTTGGAAAATATTTTATCACTGGCTATTAACCTTATTGGACAAGATATTGATTAGTAAATAACTGATGAGGGGCAATAACCTTATTATTTATTAGTTACTTGAATAATCATATCATTAGTAATAGTAGCCACCAGATGCACATTGGATCATTGGAGTGCGTCTCGCTCGAAACTAGTTTATAAACAGGTACTAGTAGTAGTAGTACAAGAATTCCGCGTCTATTATTACTCAAAGTTGTTGCCTATAAAATATAAATGTGCTATAATTATGCACAAGGAAGGCCATCTATCTATCTATATATATATATATATATATATATATATATATATATATATATATATATATATATATATATATATATATATATATATATATATATATATATATATATATATATATATATATATATATTTATTGTACTTTTCCTTCAAGTTGGAGCATGGATATAAATCTGGCTCGACTTAATTCAAAGATATACTATCGGAATCTATTTCAAAATCTTCGTAAATATATCACCGATTGATTTAATTCGTTTTCACATAGCCAACGGAGATCAAGTCTATCGATGTGTTTAGCCCAAAAGTTATCGATGTGCTTTGTAAGCTTTAGAAAACAATCAAAAGATAACAACAACAACAACAACTACCCAGTATACTCCCACCAGGTGGGGTCTGGGGAAGGTAATATGTAGACAGCCTTACCCCTACCCAAAAGGGCAGAGAGGCTGCTTCCAAGCGACCCTCGGCGCATAGGACAGAATGAAAAGTTGCA
Source organism: Nicotiana benthamiana (assembly GCA_034376525.1). Classification (NCBI taxonomy): domain Eukaryota; kingdom Viridiplantae; phylum Streptophyta; class Magnoliopsida; order Solanales; family Solanaceae; genus Nicotiana; species Nicotiana benthamiana. Next base: position 26,418,345 of record CM067337.1, read on the forward strand.
TTGGAAAACAAAGATAAAGTTAGGAACCAAGACAAGACAAAACACAATAACAAAATAAAGCATAAGTAATCCTGCAGAAATAGCGTAAAAAACAATCAAAAGATAAATAAGGATAAATCATAACCAAATATAATCTGACCTAGAGATTAGATAGAAGATATTATAGTTCTATATCTCAAAAATAGAGAAATAGTCTTAGCTTAAGATTGAAGCAATAGTTGGAGATAGAGATAGAGAGAGAAATTATATTATTCGAGAATAATCATAATGTCTGTTACAATATGGATGTCTCCTTTATATAGCAGGAGACCTCCCTCGAAATAATCAAAAAAGTATAAAAGTTGGTGGCTTCCACTTAGTAAAGAAGTTAAGCTCTAAATAACATTGCCTTTACTATCACGTCCAGGCCGCGCCCTTACTTTGGTTGGCGTCTGCTTATTGGGCATACCCATTAATCATGGGGAAGTTGAGGACCAAATTTGACCACATACAGTTAGTCCCTCCGTTCGTTGGAGAATTTCTCGATGGACGTCTTCAGTGGACGGATTCACAAGCCTCGTCCTAAGAGAATTTGGCCACATCCTTGGTCTTTAGCATGAATGAGACAAAAACGCACGACATAGTTGAACCGTTGACGCATAGTCTCTTTTTGGAATGACGTCATTAGTCGCATGCGTCATTATTACTTTTGTTCCTGAGGTAGTTCAGTTGGTGATGTGACATTCTGGTTTCCTGCGCCCGTTCTGATAGTACCTTTTCGATTTCCGCGTAACTTCATCCTATAAATAGGAAAAAGGTTCAAACTTATTTATCTTTGGAACCTTTGAGAATACTTTCTTATTTCCTTTTCTGTCTTTCTTTAGTTCACTCAACCTCTTGTGTGAGATCTTCCCTGTTTCTGTGTGGTTGTATTCCGGTTACTAGTATTTAAAAACCAGTTCAATTGGCAAAACGCCAAAGTAGTAAGAAACGCAATGGTACCGCCCCATCTAGTGTTCTCCCTTCCTCTTGTGGTGAAGAGGAAGAAGTAGAAAATGTTAGATAATACGCTTAACGCTAGAGGGGGGTGAATAGTATTATAATAAAAATTAGCGTAAACTTTGCGAAATTAAAAAATTGCAGGAAGTAAATAAGTGCGATAAATAATAAAGTACGCACCGATGTATTCTGGTTCACCACAACACGTGGCTAGTCCAGTCCCCGAGAGACTCTCTCGAGATTTTCCACTAACTTGTCAAGCTTACGGGTACTCAACAAACCTTTACAACTTAAGGAGACAAGCCTTAATACCTTTGCTCGGAGATACAACACTCCAAGACTTCACTGTTAAGCTTACGAGTGCCTAACCAACCTTTACAACTTAAGGACACAAGCCTTAACACCTTTGCTCGGAGATACAACACTCCAAGACTTCAACCAAGGAAACACAAGTTCCTTACAACAAGAGAATCACAATTCTCTTACAAGTGTACAAAACACTAAACACTCAAACAATACACTCCTTAATGAGTAGATATGAGTAAAAGAAGTAAGCTCAAGATCACAACAACTTTGAACAATAATATGGCTCTCAAAATTTATGTAATGAATATAAAATGATAAGCAATAGAGAACGCAAGCTTATAGCAATTGTATGATCAGTTGTTGTATGTTGTTGTATTTAAAACATTGAAATGAAGCTGTATTTATAGTTAAAAAACTTGGCATTACCGTTGCCTAATTGCCAATTAAGAGTTGCTGATTTTACTGAGTGACAATCGATTGTCAAGAAGCCACAATCGATTGTTTGCCAATCGTTCCAGAAATCAATCCCAGATTTTACGCTTAACAATCGATTGTCCAAGATCAACAATCGACTATTGGTAACGTTCAAAAAATCATTTCCAGATTTTACGTAAAACAATCGATTATACCAAATCAATAATCGATTATTCAGCAACGTTCAAAAAATCCTTTCCAGATTTTAATTTCAACAATCGATTGTACAAAATCAACAATCGATTATTCAGCAACGTTCAAAAAATCTTTTCCAAATTATAATATCAACAATCGATTGTACAAAATCAACAATCGATTACCTGACGGTATTTGAAAACTTTACGACAACGGTCAGCTTCACAATCGATTGTGCAATGTTAACAATCGATTATTTATCAGACTTTGAAAATCATTTTAGACACTGCCTCTTGCCAATCGATTGTTTTGTACTCACAATCGATTATTTAATAATTTTGAAAAAGTCTGGAAGATACTGCCTCAACATAATCGATTGTCATTAGCTTCGCAATCGATTATTCTGAGTTTTGAAAAACTTTGATGGACACTGCCTCATCACAATCGATTGTCATTAACTTCACAATCGATTATTCTGAGTTTTGAAAAACTTTGATGTACACTGCCTCATCACAATCGATTGTCATAAGGTTCACAATCGATTGTCATGCAGGTTTAAAAAACCTGATGCTTACTGCCTTAACACAATCGATTGTCATTAGTTCACAATCGATTGTCATGCAGTCTTGGCTTAACATAATCGATTATCATAAGTACATAATCGATTATCTTAGTCCAGATTTTAGAGGCATGTTTAAAAATCATTTTGACTGAAGTAAATATGCATGATTTAAAATCATTTAGCACTAAATTAAATATACATGATTTTGTAAAAATAATTTTACGAGAGAAGCCATGTCATGAGTCAAGTTGTCGGATTAAGATCACAAATAAGAACGACTCATTTAAACTATAAAACTTTGTCTTGTGCTTGAATCTCGTTATCCACCAATTGTGCGCTTGTACTTGAACTTCCTCATATATCAATTTGCGCTTCGTTTGTCATTCATCAAAACCTACACATAAGAACACACGTTTTAGTATAAAGCCTTGAGAACGTGTTTCCAACAATTTCCCGCTTTTTGATAATGGCAAACTTTAAGCGGGATATGCAACTTAAACAATTTATAATGACGATTCAAGACAAGTAAAGATATGCAATAAGTATGCGATTAGTTCCCCCTCAATATATGAATTCCCCCTCAATTTAAGCTTATAAATATTGAGAGTGCATACCCGTTATCTTCCCCCTTTTGCCATTAGCAAAAATAATATAAGAAGATGCCAAAGATGTAAATAAAACTTGTTTATTTATTGGAAAGAGAAAAAAAAACAATTACATAAGGAGGGGACAATAAAACATATCACAATAGAACCAAAAAAAAAACAAGGAAATCATTCATCATCATTTCCCGCCTCATCATCCGGCACTGCTTCGAAGGGAACAAGACCCGCATATGGATAATGAACATGGTCAAAATATCCATGGATCTCATGAGTCAATTGACCAACAGAGGTGGTCAAGGAAGCAATTTGGTCGGAAATGGATTGGAGAGTGGGCTCTTGAGGCGGACGAGTTCGACGGGTTGGAGGAGGAGCAGGCGCTGCATGATCACCGTCATGATGAAAGGAGGATTCTGAAATTTCCCACTTCTTGGTACTCTTTTTGAGAGGACCGTTGGAAGTGATGAATCCGGAGGCTTCAAGAAAATTCATGATGAGGAGAGCATAAGGAAGAGGCCTATCATCTCCGATAGCGTCACGCATGTGAATCTTGACGAACCGACACCAATTGATGTTAGCTCCGGTTATTATGGCATGTGTGAGCTTGGTGTCCTCTTGGGAAATGGTGGTATGGTTATGCTTGCGAGGCTTGAGGACTCGGGTGATGAAATAGAAAATCAACCGATAATTTGGATCCATTCCCGTAATTGTAGGACAAAGGGAAGAAAGATTTGGATCATAAGAAGTAAGTCCGGTTTGATGTAGGAGGACTGTTTCATCAAAAAGGGCTCCGGCCTCGCCGATGTACCGTAAAATGTCTTTGCCACTATGAGGAAGACGGGCAATGGTATGAAGGTTTTCATCGGAAAGAAGAATTTGAACACCATTTATATTTGTCACAAGCTCACCGTCATCATCCTCATGAAGGTTGGAGTAAAATGCTTGAATCAATGTAGTATTGATGTAAGGATGGGTAAGAAGTAAGAAGTCAAGAAGTTGACAATTTTTGAGCATATTTGCAGCAGGGCCATAAGATTCAAGATACTTGTTGGTTGAAAAGCGGGGAGGAAGAATGTCGCGCTTTTCAAATTTTGTTAAAAATCGAGTAAGCTCGATGTCAGAATTAAAATAAAGAATGGAACCATCTTGGTAAGGATAGTTTGGAGCAGCAGAGGAGGATGCACCATGCCTAGCAGAACGGGAACGTTTGGAGTGACGGCCCGACATTTTCACTAAGTATTGCTGGAATTTGCAAGAGACTTGAAAGAATTTTGATAGTTTGAGAGCTAAAGTTGATGCTTGAGTGAATATAAATGAACATATATGGAGCCTATTTATAGAGGGGAGAAAGGCATTTCATTAATGGAAGAAATCTGCAGAAAATTTAGAGATGAAACAGTCAGAAACGGTAAAAATAAGTCTTACTGACCATTAGACAATCGATTGTTGGAATGAGATAATCGATTGTCATTAAGATTTGACTGAATCTCGGAACTGACACAAATCGATTGCAGAACCAAACAGTAACAATTTTGAGTTTCTAACATGAAATAATCGATTGTCAAAATATGGTAATCGATTGTTATGTTAAAGTGAGCACAGTGATTTTCTGACTCGGAAAATAATCGATTATATATATGGAACAATCGATTGTTGTAGAAAAGCAGTACTGAATGGCTGAGACGGTAATCGATTAAACAGCTAAAAAATCGATTGTTAAACAAAACTTCATAATAAGCATGAACTATAAATGATCGATTAGTGATACTTGCTAATCGATTTTTCTGCACAGTAAAATAATCGATTATTTGCTGTAACAATCGATTGTTTTATGCCATTTCTTTATAGTTCCCCCTACCATTAGGGTGATACCTGCAAAATAGAATTAAACGTCTCCGACGCTCAAGTCAGTAATTAAAATATAAATGCAACCCAAAATGTATGCATTTAGATCAACGTTTGCCCGCATTCAATACTTCATTTGGACATGATTTATATTTAGCACAACATTAAACGCTAAATATTTTATCAAGTCTACTAGCAATAAGGTAAAGTGAGGAACGATCATACCTGTGTAGTTCTTGGTATTGCTCGTCTTACCTTTCACATTTCTGTCAAGATGGTCATCTAAATTCATTGAAGAGAACATTGGTTTGGTATTGCTCTTTTCGAATTGATTTGGCAACTCCTTGCGACATTTAGATGGACAAATGAAAGTTCCCTCTTTCATTTGCTCAATTTGCAGCTCCAAGAAGAAATTAAGCTTGTCTATCAATGATATCTCAAATGCGATTTACAGATTCCTTGCATGACACTTATTAGTTGCTCCAAAGTAATACAAATATTTTCTAAGATATCATTTTCCACAAGATTTGGAATGCAAGATATTAGTGGCATGAGAGTTTGAAGAAAATAACATTGCCAATATAGAGAGTTATTTTGAAATTCTGTCATCAAAAAGATAGTAAACTTCATGCAATCTATTTCCCCTTAATCAGAAATTTATCAAGACATACCAACAAGACATAGATATACCAATTGTTATAAAACAACGATAAACCCATTTGTTGGATGACATAACAAGTGTACCAAAAGTTATTTTATTAACAGTGATACAAATTGTTATTTTTAGTAAAGCATATTACAAACGAGTGTTGACTGTTAACAGATCAACCATACATCGAATTTTGAAGAACATACCAACCATTATCCAGACCAAAGGATGTGTTCATCAAGAGACGATTTTTAACAGAAGGATTTTTGTCAATTGTTAGAAACATGACACATCTCAATTATTTTTCAAAGCTGAGGATAGCATTCATCAAAAACGTGAGTGAAAACTTTTTGAAGAATATGCTAATAGATAATACACACCACACAGTATACTAACAGTTATTTAAACCACATATAGCAATTATCAAATCATGAATGAAATGATTTTATCAATCTAACTGTTAATACATATCAACAGTTTTGATCTTTTAAAAGCAGATAACTAACAAGTAAACTAATTGACACCAATTGTCATTTAACACCTCGTCTTCACCATATGAATCAACAAAGCTAATTGATATTGATTGTTGACAAGGATATCTCAATTGTTAACGCACATCAACTATTACGACTAAGCTTATCAAAGATTCAACAATAAGGGAACCAAATTAACAACAAGTAAGTTACTATTGGTTGCTAGCACATATCAACAATTCGGTTTTTGTCAAAAAGGATAACTAACCGAAATTTCCTCTTGATGCAATGAGGTGTCGTGCTTGGTGCATCTACTACAATACTGTAGCCTTTCAAGCACACCTGCAAAACAGATTAATGATCTTTTAGTACCCATGCCATTTTGGGTCCTTGGGGGTTGGGCATATCATAATGATGCGATTGAGTGATATGTCTATGTCGTGTAAAACATGCAGGAGCAATATGACCAATACGTCTACAATAATGACAAGTCACGTTGGGGTTATGCATCCTTCTAGGTTCATAGTAGCTTGACGGACGAAAATGGTTTACTCTATTTTCAGCATTATGACTATTGCGCGCTTTATGAACATCATTTCTCCTACTATGAGCAGCATTTCTAGAATAATTATTTCTACGTTGGAAATCATTTCTAGGTGCTCTAAAGGGTTCAAAAATCCTTCTAGTACTTGGCCTATAATATGCATCATTTCTAAGGTAGTTATTTCTAGGTGGTACGTCATTGCTAGGTCTTCTAAAATGTTCAACATTTAGTCTAGCATGCATATTGGTTCTAGGATTGCTATTTCTAGGATAAGCATTTTTATTATTAGTCCTAGGTTGAGCCTTAGGTTGTTGGGGTTTAGCTTCAACCTTTTCTTTAGGCTCATTCGTAAACCCTATGCCATGCTTGGTTGACTTCAAATTATCAAGAACATCGTTCAAATTTTTGTGCGAAGAACTAAACTTATCTAATGTGCCTTTAAGCCTTTCTACTCCATTTTTGAGATGCAAGCAAGAAGTACATTTTCTAATAGAGCTTTCGGGCTTATCGGCGCTTCTTTTTCCGAAAAACTTGTTTTCCTCTTTCAACTTCTCATTTTCTAAAACCAGTTTTTCAAAATCTTTTTCTTTTAGAGAGAGTTGTTTTTGAAAATCTTTTTCTTGCAACGACAGAGTTTTCTGCAAATCTTTAATAGTCTTGGAAGCATCAACAAACTCACTATGTAATTTATAATAAGCATTTTGCATTTCTTCAAGCAAGTGAGAGTTGGACGTACTTACCTCTTCTTCTTCGTTTGCCATGAGACATTGGCCAGTTGATTCATCATATGAGCTGTCCACTTTTTGAGGCATGCTTTCATACATTTCCTCCAGCTTATCCCACATCTCTTTGGCGGTTTTGTAGTGGGAAATTTTCTGATACTCTTCCTGATTCAAGGCGCTATATAACATATTTATTGCATTAGTGTTGTATTCACTTACCTTGGCTTTCCCAACTTTTGTTATCATTTGATCACCATGCTTGATGATTTGCCATAGATAAAAGTTGTTGGCTGTGATGAAAATTCTCATCCGATCTTTCCAATATAAGTAATTATTTCCATCAAATATTGGGGCAACATGTTAAAATCACCTTCACCTATTCCTGCAAAAGAGTCACGAGTAGAAGCCATGGATGGTTCTCTCAAACTGTTAAGTCTTCAGAGAGTTGGGCTCTGATACCAATTGTTAGATAATACGCTTAACGCTAGATGGGGGGTGAATAGCGTTATAATAAAAATTAGCGTAAACTTTGCGGAATAAAAAAATTGCAGGAATTAAATAAGTGCGATAAATATAAGTACGCACCGATGTATTCTGGTTCACCACAACACGTGGCTAGTCCAGTCCCCGAGAGACTCTCTCAAAATTTTCCACTAACTTGTCAAGCTTACGGGTGCTCAACAAACCTTTACAACTTAAGGACACAAGCCTTAATACCTTTGCTCGGAGATACAACACTCCAAGACTTCACTGTTAAGCTTACGGGTGCCTAACCAACCTTTACAACTTAAGGACACAAGCCTTAACACCTTTGCTCGGAGATACAACACCCCAAGACTTCAACCAAGAAAACACAAGTTCCTTACAACAAGAGAATCACAATTCTCTTACAAGTGTACAAAACACTAAACACTCAAACAATACACTCCTTAATGAGTAGATATGAGTAAAAGAAGTAAGCTCAAGATCACAACAACTTTGAACAATAATATGGCTCTCAAAATTTATGTAATGAATATAAAATGATAAGCAATAGAGAATGCAAGCTTATAGCAATTGTATGATCAGTTGTTTTATGTTGTTGTGTTTAAAACACTGAAATGAAGCTGTATTTATAGTTGAAAAACTTGGCATTACCGTTGCCTAATTGCCAATTAAGAGTTGCTGATTTTACTGAGTGACAATCGATTGTCAAGAAGCCACAATCGATTGTTTGCCAATCGTTCCAGAAATCAATCCCAGATTTTACGCTTAACAATCGATTGTCCAAGATCAACAATCGATTATTGGTAACGTTCAAAAAATCATTTCCAGATTTTACGTAAAACAATCGATTATACCAAATCAATAATCGGTTATTCAGCAACGTTCAAAAAATCCTTTCCAGATTTTAATTTCAACGATCGATTGTACAAAATCAACAATTGATTATTCAGCAACGTTCAAAAAATCTTTTCCAGATTTTAATATCAACAATCGATTGTACAAAATCAACAATCGATTAACTGACAGTATTTGAAAACTTTACGACAACGGTCAGCTTCACAATCGATTGTGCAATGTTAACAATCGATTATTTATCAGACTTTGAAAATCATTTTAGACACTGCCTCTTGCCAATCGATTGATTTGTACTCACAATCGATTATTTAATAATTTTGAAAAAGTCTGGAAGACACTGCCTCGACACAATCGATTGTCATAAGTTCACAATCGATTATTTTGTGACTTTGAAAATTCTGAAGGATACTGTCTCTTCACAATCGATTGTCATTAGCTTCGCAATCGATTATTCTGAGTTTTGAAAAACTTTGATGGACACTGCCTCATCACAATCGATTGTCATTAACTTCACAATCGATTATTCTGAGTTTTGAAAAACTTTGATGTACACTGCCTCATCACAATCGATTGTCATAAGGTTTACAATCGATTGTCATGCAGGTTTAAAAAACCTGATGCTCACTGCCTTAACACAATCGATTGTCATTAGTTCACAATCGATTGTCATGCAGTCTTGGCTTAACATAATCGATTATCATAAGTACATAATCGATTATCTTAGTCCAGATTTTAGAGGCATGTTTAAAAATCATTTTGACTGAAGTAAATATGCATGATTTAAAATCATTTATCATTAAATTAAATATACATGATTTTGTAAAAATAATTTTACGAGAGAAGCCATGTCATGAGTCAAGTTGTCGGATCAAGATCACAATTAAGAACGACTCATTTAAACTATAAAACTTTGTCTTGTGCTTGAATCTCGTTATCCACCAATTGTGCGCTTGTACTTGAACTTCGTCATATATCAATTTACGCTTCGTTTGTCATTCATCAAAACCTACACATAAGAACACACGTTTTAGTATAAAGCCTTGAGAACGTGTTTCCAACAGAAAAGGCCCTTGTTCCTCTCTCGGAATATAATATTCTTCAAAGAATATGAGTGCTCGAAGTGATTTCATCACGAAAGGCTCACCTCTTCCTTGGGAGTTCAGCGAATTACTGCAGTCTCACTTAGACGCCTTTAAACGTACAATATTCCAGCCCATGTTGAAATGGCTTCAGCTGGGATGGACTATGCCAATGTGCATAGGCCTGGGTTCTGCACATTCTACGAATACCCGCTTCGGATTAGATATAGCTCCCGCTTAACCCTCTAGCGGAGGAGCTCTGCTGCTTCTTCAGAGTGTGCCTGGCTCAGCTCACGCCTTATACTTTGAAGGTATGTAGAATTCTCACCATGTATATGTCCAAGGCCGGGAGCATGGTTTCGGTTCACCATCTTTTGCATATGTTCAATGCAAGCTACTTGAGGGGTACCATGCTCCATTTGAAGCGTCGTGGTACAAAGATTTTTGTAGTGAAGTACGATGATAAAGCCAACTGCAGCTTTGGAAAAGATACTTCTATATTAGGGCGGAGCACCGGGTGTCTAACACCGAAAGGTTCCCCGAGTCATGGAACTCGGAATGTAAGTACCCTTGTGTGTGATTTCGTGATGATTGTTGTCCGGGAGGCTCAACCATTGTGGTTTCTTTGTCTTCCTTTTGTAGTGGCGGCTCGCTCGCCTCGAACTATTAATGACATCAGGTCGTGGGTGGAGAGGTTGATACCGTATCCGGAGGAGGGCCACACTTGGCCCGCGTTCTGTAACCAATACGGCCCGCCAGGTAGTTTTTATATTTATTTTGGCTTCAGTTTTGAAAGCCTCTCAAATTTTTGTTACCTGACCTGTTCGTGCTGGCAGGTCAGGTCGTTTCCAGAAAGAAGAAGACCATAGTTGCCTCGTCTAGGGCGGAGGTTGACTCAGATGACGAAGTCGTATCACGCAGCTCACCGAATGATAGCGCTCTTGTGGGCTCTCATTAGGGGGTTGCGCCGGTGGTGGCATGTGAGTCGGCACCTGAGGCTATGCCAGTAGTGACACCTGAGGTCGTGCCTATGATGGTGTCTGAGGCCGTACTGGTAGAGGAGACATCTGAGGGTGAAGAGCCACTGGAGAGAAACAGGCGGCGGTTGATTACCAGTACGGGGATTTCAACCGAGGACGTAAGGCCTAGCGAGCCCCTTCGAGAGCCAAGGCCAGCTTTTATGGCCGAGGCTATCTTTTTAGGGAGGTTGGCTCCTCGAAGGACAATAGCCTCCACTGCCACCTCAGCCCGCGTCCCATAGGGTGGGTCGTCCTTTGCAGTTTGGCAAGCGGGCGTAGAAATTGAGAGGACGGGCTCTGAGGCTGCTCTTGGAGATGCAACGGGGGACTCTTCCCGCGTGGAGATGAGGGCGACAAGTCTACTCGCTGAATCGTGATCCCTGGTAGGTATAACTTGTTACAAATAGCGAGCAAGTTGCAGTGAAAATGACCTTGTTATGTGCGGCTGCGGAGTATGAAACGCTAAAAGGCGTTAGTAACTGGGATTTGTCGAGGAGGGTCGTTGATGCAGATTTGCAGGTAGCTTTCAGTTTTTCTTTTATGGGTCTTAAAGGCGACTTTGGTGCGTACTGATTTGTATTTCCTCTCCTCTTCTTTTTAGACCCTTGTCTTGGAGGTGGAGAGGAGGCAGCGTGAGAAAAGGAAGGCGGCCACCTTCAACAGAATGGCGAGGAAGTACAAGGAGTGCCCTGCCAAACATCAGGCGTTGGCGGATGTGCTTAAGCAGGACCCTCAGTTTCGAGTGTTCCGTTAGGGTCTTGACCAATCAGAAGTACAATTGAAGAGGAGGGTGAACGAGTTGGAGAGGTCGACGAGCAACTGATGGCTGCTTTGGCTCGAAACATCAAGCTGGAGAATCTTCTTCAATCAAAAGAGGATGAACTGGAGATAAGTCGTGGGGTAGCAGCGGAGGCGGCTCAGTTGCAGGCCAGAGTCGCCACTTTGACTGCTGAGCTCGACGCCAAGGCGGCTAATGTTGAGACCCTTGAGCGAGCTGCTTTATGAAAACCCGAAGATGACGCACATCGTGAGGTGCATGAAATGTAGGTGTATGTCGAGGCTAGACTAGTCGTGCTCGAGGAGTATTTCTCTGCTGGTCGAGCCACTGAAGTGGAGGTTGAGGAACAAAGGCGCTTAGCCCGTGCCACCCGTGACACTTGTTGTTATAACTCTGATTCCCCCAATAGGACGGGCTGTAACCCTAACAACGTCAATCGTCTAGAGTCCGGCTCTTGGATTTCTAAGGCATATCCTCCTGTGGGCAATGCCGGACCAAATGGCGGGCAAGCAGGGCATGGTGGACGAAGTGGCGAAGGCTCATATATATATATATATATACACACACATATATACACATATATATACATACATATATATATATATATATATATATATATATATATATATATATATATATATATATATATATATATATTTGTTAGTAACCGGGGCCTTTTTGAGGGTCGGATGTACATGTATATTGTTTGGAAATAATGGAGTATAGCTTTATGCTAATTGTTCCTTTGCTTTCTTGTTTTTCTTGTGTCTCGTCTGCGTAGAGCGGGCGCTCATTTACTTGTTGGAATTTTATTGCATTTTTGCTTTACGTTCACGTGCTTTATGCCGCAATTGAACTAGGCCTTAGCCGTATAATTTCGACGGCCTTAGATGTGGGTGTGACTTTGACTGTCATCGAGTCATTCGCTAATTTTCCGTGGTCGATCTAGGTCGATGTATGACGCCGATGGCCTTGGCCATGATGAAGTTGATGGCCTTGGCGATATGGTTTATTTCGACTGTCGTCAAATCATTTGCTTGCCGTAGTTGAACCAGGTCGATTGTTGGCGGTGATGACTTTAGCCATGATGAAGTCGATGGCCTTGGCCAGAGTTAAGTTGGGACCTTTAGTTATAACTTGTTGATTTCGACTGTCATTGAATCATTTGCTTTCCGTAGTTGAACTAGGTCGAATGTTGGCGCCAATGGACTTATCCATGATGAAATGGATGGCCTTGGCCACGATGAAGACGATGGCCTTGGCCAGAGTTAAGTTGATGACCTTTGGTCATAACTTATTGATGGCCTTGGCCATATGGTAGATTTCGACTATTGTCGAATTATTTGTTTGTTGTAGTTGAACTAGGTCGACTGTTGGCGGCAATGGCCTTAGCCATTTGTGCATTGGAGATGGCCGTAGCTATTTATATAGTGGAGATGGTCGTAGCCGTTCATACATTGGAGATTTCCATAGCCGTTTATACATCAAAGACGGTCGTAGTCGTTCATACATTGGAGATGGCCGTGGTCGTTCGTACATTGGAGATGGCCATAGCCGTTTATACATTGGAGATGTCCATACATGTTTATACATTGGAGATGGCCATAGCCGTTTATACATTGAAGATGGCCATAGCCGTTGATACATTGGAGGTGGTTGTAGCCATTCATACATTGGAGATGGTCGTATCCGTTCATACATTGGAGATGGCCATAGCCGTTTATACATTGGAGGTGGCCGTAGTCGTTTATACATTGGAGGTGGCCGTAGCCGTTCATGTGTTGGAGATGGCCATAGCCGTTTATACATTGGAGATGGCCATAACCATTTATACATTGGAGATGGCCAAAGTTGTTTGTACATTGGAGGTGGCTGTAGCCGTTCATACATTAGAGATGGTCGTAACCATTCACATATTGGAGATGGCTATAACCATTTATACATTGGAGGTGGTCGTAACCGTTTATACATTGGAGATGGCCGTAGCCGTTCATTCATTGGAGATCATGCTAGTCTAGTCCCTTTATCATAGTGGCCTGGAGAGCGTATGGAGAGGTGATATGATAAACTTGTTCCGCAAATATCTCCTGGTGTCCCCTCCACCGCCTCGTTAAGAACCTCCCCGAGAAAACCCAATTAGGACAAAACTCGAGTAAGGGAAAAAGAGTACGACTCGGGAGACGCCTTTCAGAAATGGAAATACTTGAGGTGGGCGACATTCTAATTATGTTGTAGTATTTTCCCTTCCATTGTTTCCAACTGGAATGCTCCTTTATTGGCTGCTGCTATGATTTTGTAGGGTCCATCCCAATTAGTGCCCAATTTTCCTTCGCTTGGGTCTTTGGATGCCAATGTCTTGGCTTTGAGGACATAGTCTCCCACTTTGAGTGGTCTTATCTTGGCCCTCTTGTTGTAGTATCTTTCGACCTGTTGTTTTTGGGCCACCATTCTAACGTGGGCCATTTCTCTCCTTTCCTCAGCTTCGTCGAGGACTTGGAGCCTGTTCATGTCATTTTCTGTTCCATTGGTGTGCGATTACCTCAATCTTGGTTCATCGACCTTGACTGGTATGACCGTGTCGGTTCTATAGACCAGCGAGTACGGTGTTTCCCCTGTGATGGATTTGGGTGTGGTCCGATGGTCCCATAATACTTCTGGTAGTAGTTCGGGCCATAGCCCATTGGCTTCCTCAAGTTTCCTTTTTAGTATATTTAATATTTTCTTGTTGGAGGATTTTGAGCTTGGCCATTGGCGGCAGAATGGTATGGCTTTGAGATTATTCGCTTGATATTCCATTTTTCGAAGAATTATTTCATTTTTTGATTGACAAATTGTCGTCCGTTGTCGCAGCGGATTTCCTTGGGGATGCTGAAGCAGCATATGATGGTTTTCCATATGAAGGCGATGACCTCCTGTTCGCGTATTTGAGCGTACGCACCTGCTTCCACCCACTTGGAGAAATAGTCAGTTAAAACTATTAGAAACCGTACCTTTCCTCGTCCCACTAGGAGGGGCCCAACTATGTCTATTCACCATTTGATGAAGGCCATGGTTATGTGACTGAGTGGATAGGTTCTCCTGGTTGGTGTATCATGGGGGCATATTTTTGGCACTGTTCGCACCAGCGGACGTATTCTGCTGCTTCCTTCTGCATGGTAGGCCAGTAATAGCCAGCCCGTATGAGGAATTGCACGAGGGAACGATTACCTGTATGGGCACCGCAGTGAGCCTCATACACTTCTTCGAGCATCGGCCTCGTTTAGTGCGGCCCTAGACACTTGGCAAAGGGTTCGCCGAATGTCTTTTTGTAGAGGATATTGTTTATCAGGCAATACCGGACAACTTGTACGTGGAGTTTCTTTGCCTCTTTTTTGTCGAGTGGCAACGTCCTGTAGGTAGGATGCAAATTGGTTGCTCCAGTACCAAGTCAGATTTAGAGAGCATACCTCAGTATGGTTGATGGTTGAATGGAGGAGGGTGACTACGCTTTGCTTGTGAAAATTTTTAGTGGCCGTGGCAAGTTTTGCTAGGACGTCTACTTCGACGTTCTGTGCCCTTGGGATTTGCTCGAGGCGGCACTTATCGAACTCGGCCATCAACCTATGAATTTCTGACAGGTATTTCTGTAGCCTTTGTTCTTTTATTTGGTAAGTCTCGGTGACCTGATTTACCACAAGTTGGGAGTCCCATTGGAGGATGATTTTTCGAGCCCTATACTTGATGGCTAGTTTCATACCTGAAATTACGGCCTCGTACTCGGCATTATTGTTAGTCATTTCAGGCATCGTATAGACTGGCAAATTTGTTTCGCCCGTGGGAATCTCGAGGAAGAGTCCCAGTCCTGATCCCGATGCATAGGTGGCACCGTCAGTATAGACAGTCCATAGGTGTCAGTATTAGAGGAGACATGTTGTGTCTCATGCTCCACCCCCAGCAGGATTTCTTTGCTGAAATCCGCTATAAAATTAGCAAGCACTTACGACTTGATGGAGGTTCTTGAGAGGTACGAGATGTCGTGCTCTCTGAGCTCAATGGCCCATCTGTCGAGCCGGCCTAATAAATCAGGCTTGTGTAGGACACTTCTCAACAGGAAGGTCGTTACCACTTTTATGGGGTGGCATTGAAAATAAGGTCGGAGCTTCCGTAAAGCCACGACCAATGCCAGATATAATCTCTCAAAGTGTGGATACCGTGTTTTAGTGTCCACTAATGTTTTGGTAATGTAATGAATAGGAGATTGTGTACCTTTGTCTTCGCGGACCAGGACTGCGCTAACGGCAAGCTGGGATACGGCCAGATACACTAGCAGGAGTTCGCCTAGGCTCGCTTTGACTAGTAGGGGTGGTGAGGATAGGTACATTTTCAGCTTTCTCAAGGCTTCGATACACTCCTCATTCCACTATAACCCTTGGTCTTTTTTTCAGCACGTTGAAAAACTTATGGCACCTGTCAGAGGACCACGAGATGAATCTGGATAGGGCAGTTATCTTCCTGTTAGCTTTTGTACCTATTTCTTGTTGTTCAACACCTCAGGTATAGCGTATATCGCCTTGATCTGGTATGGGTTAACCTCGATGCCTCGTTGTGATATAAGAAATCCTAAGAATTTCCCTGAGGCCACACCGAAGGCGCACTTCTCAGGGTTCAGCTTCATTCCGCATCTCCTCTATATCTCAAAGGCTTCCTTCAGTTGGTTGATGTGGTCTTCTTTCCTTGCTGATTTTACCAGCATGTCATCGATGTAGACTTTCATGGTCTTACCAAGTTGTTCTTTGAACAACTTGGTGGCCAGTCTCTGGTACGTAGCTCCTGCATTTTTGAGTCCGAAGGGCATTACCTTGTAGCAATATGTCCCTTGGTGGGTGATGAAAGTTGTTTTTTCCTGGTCCTCTTCAGCCATCATAATCTGAATGTAGCCGAAATAAGCATCTAGGAAGCTTAGCAGCTCGTGTCCCGCAGTAGCGTCGATCAGTTGATCGATGTGGGGCAGTGGGAATGAATCCTTCGGACAGGCCTTGTTTAGGTCAGTGAAATCCACACACATTCTCCACTTCTCATTTTTTTTTGACCATGACAACATTGGCGACGCATTGGGGATATTTTTATTCCCTAATGGAGCCGTTGGCCAGTAGTTTGTCTACTTACTCATTGACTGCTTCATTCATAGCGGCATTGAATTTCCTCCTCATTTTCCTCATGGGCGGGTGTAATGGATCAACGTTTAGCTTGTGAGTGGAGATGTCTCGCGGTATCCATGGCTGAATGGGAAAAAGCAAACAGGTCTGCATGGTTAGTTAAAAACTCATGATACTTACTTGGATCAGTGAGGCCGTGCTCAATGTAGGCTTTCTTTGAGAGGTCGGCGTTGTCCAATTGGACTAGGTCAAGATCCTCGACCATAGATTTACAAACCTCTATGGTATCAGGATCTTTAATGGCTTCCTTTGTCGGGTCGACCTTAGTCCCCGACATAGATGATTGTTATGCCTATGCACTCGCCCTTAAGTTGTTTGGTGTGGGCGCAATCTTGAGCTATTTTGTAGCATTTCCTTGCGGTGCGCGGCACGCCTCGGATGGTGAATATTCCCCATGGGGTAGGGAATTTGATCATTTGGTAAAAGCTTGACGGAACTGCTCGCATTGCGTGTATCCATGGGCATTCTATGATGGTGTTGTATGTTGTTTCCTGGTTCATCACGTGGAAAGTAGTTTCCAGCATGACTCCTCCCACTAAAACGGGTAGGGATACTTCTTCGGAAGCCCGTTCTGGAAAGCGGCCACCGCCATGCCTTCCGATACGTTGGGTAGGCTCATCCTTACCCTGTTAAACCTGGCTAGGAAGTCCCTAAGGCCTTCCGATACGTTGGGTAGGCTCATATTGAAGGCCAAATTTAACCCATACAAATCGTACCACGGATAAGGTAATAATCAATATCGGTCTGTTTAGTTCTATTAAGGTAAAGTGCTCTAAGGTATGTGTGAAAAGTAACTTTACTATTATGAGAGAGTTTTACTGGTGACAAAGGCTTCAAAATTTAAGCTAACAGGTGAAGATTAATAGTATTTCGTATGTAGACAAGCCATAGTCCTATATATATAATATTTTATTTATATATATAGTGTAATTTTTCGACGAAAGGGTAGTCAACTGACCACCCTTGTAACCATATGGCTTCGCCACTGGCCCTACACTCAAATTCTACTTTAGATGAAGCACAATACTCTTATTCTTACTTGGCATTCGATGTTTACACCAAATCAAATAAATTAATTAATTATAACTGTAATAATTAAAATAAAAATACATAGCATTTACTCATCGTTAAATGATAAATGTGTATATGAAAAATATACATATCTTATATTCATATAGTAGCAAATATCAAGTGTGCATAAGGTTTTATTGTCTTTTTATTGGACAAACCCATAAAAAATAGTATCAGATATTTGTGCAGTAGCATTGCCGGTTAATGCGGATCTGAAACTCGTGAAATATAGGTCAATTTCCTAGGAAATCAACCACCGTTGTTAGGGATACATAGATTGTATTGGTTTGGACAAAATCAAATCAAATCAATAAAGTTGAATTTTTCAATCTTGATTTTTTTCGAATTTTTGAATTTTTTAAGGCGAAGCCTTCATGATACAAAATTTGTAATTTGTGCTGTAAATATTTTTTTAGTCATAGTAATATACAATTGTATAATGTATAACATAATAATATGAAAAAAATCATAGCATTATACTAAAATATTCAATAATTAAAATAATAAAACTACATAAAGTTGATATTACTAATTAATAAGTCATAGTAAAAATTAACATAATCTAAAAATACTCTATAAGTTATGCTAAAATAAGTATAGCTAATAAGTATAATTTAATTACATAAATATGCATTAAAGAAAAAGATAAACTAAGTTATACATTTGTATTATAAACCAATATAAAATAAAAAAATAGATATCCAACATTATCATCATTCCTAGCATCGAATTGAATTCTTTTGTTAGCATTAGTATTGCTTTGAACTTTCTTTTATTTACTATATTTTTGGGCTAAAAATTTTATTTACCATTCAAGAATGTTAAGTCCAAACTTGAAGTAATATGATAAAAGATAAAACTGAGAAAAAATTTAATATATATTTATAAATTACATCACAATAAACATCTGATCTTTATGCTTAAAATATTTTTATAAATTGTATAAATATACTATCGGGTTGGTTGGTTTCCGTTTGACCTTTTTTTAGTTAAAACTAAATAAAAAACTAATTGTGGTCTGATCTGTTTTTCTAATACCAAATCATAATCGATTTTTTTTCTTTTATTTAACTCAAATTATCGATTTTATGCGATATATCGTTATTTTTCATACACCCCTAGTTTAAAATAATAGTTGAGTGGTATTCCATATTCGATTGAGTCGCTTGAGAACCTAAGGCAGCAAGTTTAAGTTTGCCCAACTTACAACGAAGTTTTTTGTGCAAGTAGTTTCGTACATATTTTGAGCGATATGGATAGTTAAGATTTATATAACCAACTTCAATTTGTTGGGAATTAAGACTTAAACATTGTTGTTGTTCTTGTAATTCCAATGTATTTTGGGAAGTCACGTGGAAAAATTAGAACATCACAAGATGTAACGCTAGAGTATGAAATTAGCGACGTGTATAATTCAATTCAACTTCCTTATTATGATGTCCTTTTCATGCTAGAAATAGACCACAGATCTATTAAAGTGCTTTTCACCTTTTTTCTGTATAAACTTCGTGATCCAAACTTAAAGACATATGGAATTAGTTGTTAATTAAAGTATCAATTTAATGCGCCTAACATGGACCAATAAGCTGCGCATAAAAAATCTAAAGAGTCGTACAGATTACTTAACACTATTAATTGAGGTAAGTGAGTCCAAGAGCAAAAGTCAGATGTAATTGGGGGTAAGCGATTCATGTTCATATTATTTGTCTTTTAAAGTTATGACACGCCCTATAAAATTGTGTTTTTCTCAAATAAGAAATCTACCATGAATATTTGACGAGGGATAATTGGACAAATATGCGCTGAATCATAGCACTACGCTTTAGAATCATAGTACTCGGGGTCGATCGCGGATTAGATGAGGAGCTTTGTCTAAGGAGAAAGCTCAGGAGTTGGAGAGGAAGTTAGTTTATGGTAGAGCTTGGAGTAGTTCTGGGGAAGCGAACGCAATGTGATCAGTGACGACAAACTTGGTTAGGGAGGCAGCGCGGGATGTGCTTGGGGTAGCCAAGGGCTATTCAGGCAGACACCAAGGTGACTGGTGGTGGAACAAGGTAGTCCAAGAAAAACTGGAGATGAAGAAGGCGGCGTTTGCTAAGTTGGCAGGGAGCTCAAGCGAGGAAGAAATGAGGGTGAACAGGAAAATCAACAAGGTGGCGAGGAAGGAAGCGAAACTGGCGGTCACGGAAGCTAAAAATACGGCGTTTGATCGCATGTACGAGGAATTGATGGAGAAAAGCAGGGACATGATATTATTCCGGTTGGCTAAAGTGAGGGAGAGGAAGGCGCAGGATCTAGACCAAGTTAGGTGCATCAAGAACAGGAATGGTAGAGTTTTGATGGGGGAGTCTCAAGTCAACCGGAGGTGGCAGGAGTACTTTTGAGACCTGCTTAACAAGGAGGGGGATCAAGACCTAGAGCTGGGGGAGCTGGGGCATTCAGAGTGTCATAGAGACCTTAGGTACTGCAGGCGCATTAGAGTGGAGGAGGTCGTGGGGGCTTTGCGTAGGATGAGTAGGAGTCGAGCGACCGGGCCAGACGAAATACCGGTGGAGTTCTGGAAATGCATGGGTATGTCAGGAGTGGAGTAGCTGTCCAGGTTGTTCAATGTGATCTTCAGGACTACGAGGATACCGGAGGAGTAAAGATGGAGTATAGTGGTGCCCTTGTATAAAACAAAGGGGATATCAAGTGTTGCGACAACTATAGGGGTATCAAATTAATAAGCCACACCATGAAAGTCTGGAGCGGGTGGGCGAGTGAGGGTAAGGGAGATGACATCTATATCCGTGAACCAGTTCGGTTTCATGCCAGGTCGCTCCACTAAAGAAGCTATCCACCTTGTGAGGAAATTGGTGGAAGAGTTCAGGGATAAGAAGAAGGACCTGCACATGGTGTTTATTGACTTGGAGAAGGCGTATAACAAGGTCCCAAGGGAGGTGCTATGGAGGTACCTGGAGGCGAAGATGCCGGAAGCTTACATCAGAGTGATCAAGGACATGTACGATGGAGCTAAGACTAGGGTTACGATGGTGGGTGGCGACTCGGACCACTTTTCAGTGGTTATGGGGCTCCATCAAGGATCTGCACTTCGCCCTCTCTTATTTGCCTTCGTGATGGATTCTCTAACTCGCTATATTCAAGGGGATGTGCCTTGGTGTATGCTATTTGCTGATGATATAGTCTTGATAGACGAGATGAGGGCTGATGTTAATGAAAGGTTGGAGGTCTGGAGTCAGACTCTCGAGTCTATGGGTTTCAAACTAAGCAGGTATAAGACAGAATATCTGGAGTGCAAGTTTAGCACCGAGTCGAGCGAAGTTGGCAGGGACGTGAAGCTTGGATCTCAAGTCATCGCAAAGAAGGACAGTTTCAGATATCTTGGGTCGGTGATTCAGGGGGACGGAGAGATCGACGGGGATGTCACTCAACGTATAGGGGCGGGGTGGTCGAAGTGGAGGCTTGCATCAGGAATCTTCTGTGACAAGAAAGTCCCACAGAAACTCAAGGGGAAATTTGATAGAGCAGTGGTTAGACCTTCCATGTTATATGGGACGGAGTGCTGGCAGCGAAGCGCTCTCATGTTCAGAGAATGAAAGTTGGGGAGATGAGGATGCTCCGGTGGATGTGCGGGCTCACCGGGTTAGATAAGATTAAGAATGAAGTTATTCGGGAGAAGGTGGGGTTGGCCCCAGTGGACGAGAAGATGCGAGAAGCGAGACTCGGGTAGTTTGGGCATGTGCGGAGGAGAAGCCCCGATGCCCCGGTGAGGAGTTGTAAGCAGCTGGCGGTGGTTGGCGTGATTCGAGGCTGAGAAAAGCCTAAGAGGTATTGGAGTGAGGTGATTAGCCAGGGCATGGCTAGAATGAGGATTTCCTAGGACATAGCCCTTGATAAGAATTTCTTGAGGTATAGTATCAGGGTTGTAGGATAGGGGCTTCTAGAATTTTTCGTACTTGGGTCCGGGGCTGGGAGGGGTTCGGTAGGGCTCTCCATAGATGATTTGTGTATTGTATTGTGCCTCTTATTGTAGTTACCGATTGGTATTATTGCATGCCATTTTATTTTTGGTTTTATGTTTAGGTAATTATTCATGTGATTTCTGCTAGATTTATAATACTCTTTTGTTTTGTTTTTTATTTTCTCTCTCTTTTCCTGAGCCGAGGGTTGATCGGAAACAGTCTCTCTATCCTTTTGGGTAGGGATAAGATCTGTGTATGTATTACCCTTCTCAAACTGTACTTTGTGGCAATATACTGAGTAGTTATTGTTGACGTTGTAGAGTTACAAGATTCTTATGCTTCACATCAGTAAACGATCAGCCCCTGCTTTAATTTTGTCACATTTAAAACAATCTTTCAAATTACTTTTTCCTTGGTTAGACTTTATATACTATTAAAAATCTATGCTTTTTCTTGCTGATTGGGCCACATATTGAGTTAATAAAGCAGCAGAATACCCACACACAAAAAAGTGCCTCTTTTGGTTTTCATACATATTCCCTACTGCTTACTCACTTCTTGACTAGCTATATTGTAGACTCATTATCAAAATTTTAAATTTATTAATTTTTACAAAAGTCTTAATTTAATATATTATACTAATTGAATTAACGGACTAGGTTCGAAACGAAATATTCTTATATATTTAATCGATTTTTCAATATAAATAAAAATTTAAACAAAAGTTTGTAGCTATTGCACGGGATGCACCCCTAGTGGTGGATCCTACAAAAATGCACTATTTGAAAGATCCAACTTGTATTCGGCGATATTTTCGAAAAATCCAAGCTACATAAGTAGCTAGTGGGATTGGGTCAGCCACATCACGCTTGAAAAATAAATATAGATGTCACAACTAAGGAAAAATGTGGTTTAACTAATAACCTACACAATTAGTGGCAGAGCCAGGAATTATACAAAGGGGTGTCAAAATAAAAAGAAATTTGTTATAAATAGACTTCTATTTAAGGTGAATGTCTATAATTAGAGAGATTCTAGAGTTTTATTCTTGGTAGCTAAGTCACTACCTCCCTATAAATAAAGGGGTTTTCTACCATTGTAAATCATCCCTAACAATCCCAAGTATCAATAAGAATACTCCTCTCCCTATTCTCTCTATATTGTTCTTGTCTTTTATATTATTTCATAACACGTTATCAGCACGAGTCTCTAACCAATTGAAATTTTTGATTGCCTTAACTTTTGTTTGTGTAGGGTTTCACATGAGGTTCTGCCGCAACCAAATCCCAAAGGTTTCACATGAGGTTCTGCCGCAACCAAATCCCAAAATCTTCTATACGGAAAATAGAAGAAAAACGTTGAAAAGAAAACAGAAGGAACGAAAGAAGAAAACATTGAAAATATAATTGGTATACCTTAAAGGTAAGTAATTTACTTTTCCCTTTCAAATTCTTGAAATTCTACGATTTGATTTTATATACAAACAAAGACAACAAAGTTTGATTATAACTCTAGTGGAGTTTGTAAAAAATTATAACCACGTGAAGTGGTAAAATCTCTATGTCCTGCCATGACTAAATTCATGTATGATTGTGGGCAAAGAATTAAAAATCCGTCCAATTGAATTTGCTCCATTCCCTTTAGAGAATGTGGAAGCAGTATGTGATAAGTCTGAAAGAAGACAAAATTATTACCGTAAAGGTATCAATGGATGTGGACGTGGCAATAGACGAAATTATAATCGTCATTATTGTGATAATGAGGATAATAAAGATTCTCAAAATAATCTTTCACTTTATGAAAGTAATATTTGACATGAGATTGTGTAAAGCACATGATTATGATCCATTCCATGAAGTGAATGTGATAATTGTAATAGAGCCCGTAAGTATGAACACGCTCTTGATGTAATTTTGTTTTATGTCTGACATTATGAAAAGAAAAGTTTGTTGCCCTTGAAATTTCGGGCAAGAACTATATGGCATGGGTGTTGGAAGCTGAAATCCACTTAGATGCTATGGGTCTTGGAGACGCCATTAAAGACAGAAATAATGCATCCACCCAAGACTATGCTAAGGCCTTGATTTTCTTGCGCCATCGCCTTGATGAAGGTTTGAAACTGTGCTAAGGCCTTGATTTACTTGCGCCATCACCTTGATGAAGGTTTGAAAATTGAATATATCACAGTCAAAGATCCACCTATCTTGTGGAATGGCTTAAAGGAGAGATATGACAACCTGAAGTTGGTCACTATGCCACAAGCATGATACGATGAGAATCCAAAAGCAAATAGTTCATAAACTATATGTTATCGTTGCGGTGGAAAAAGGGCACTAGGCGAAAATTTGCCGTGTACCAAGACATTTGGTTGAGCCTTGTCAAAGCATCTCTAAAGAGTAAATGCCCTGAAACAAATTTTGCCTCTGACGACAATTTTGACATCACCCACTTGAATGTGGCAGACTTCTTTGAGCACCCTGAGGGGAAAATAGACCACCTAATCGGTGATGGATCTGTGATGAAAGAAGATGGAGTTGTTTGATTTTATTTCACTTATTTGTAATAGTTAGTGAATAAACTAATAGTCATTAGTATCAGCTCGTATTAGTTAGTTTATGATATAATGTTAGTATTAGTTCTTTAGAATATTTCAATATGCTCAGATTTCAATAATATTTTTATTTTCCAGTAGCGGTAATCGAATAACCTAATAGTTAGTCGATTATCTAATATTTCGCATTAAAAACTGCAAACAATCGATTGTCAATGTCCAACAATCGATTGTCAATGTTCAACAATCGATTGTCTAAATTTAACAATCGATTGTCTTAAGAAAGTGTGCTCTGGAATTTTTCAAAATAGCCAACAATCGATTGTCTATATTTAACAATCGATTGTCTTAAGACAGTGTGATCTGGAATTTTTTCAAAATAGTCAACAATCGATTGTCTATGTTTAACAATCGATTGTCTTTAGACTGATCTGGAATTTTTTCAAAATAGTCAACAATCGATTGTCTATGTTTAACAATCGATTGTCGTAAGACAGTAGTTTTTCAAAATAGCAAATAATCGATTGTGTGTGTTTAACAATCGATTGTCAATGTTCAACAATCGATTGTGAGTGTTTAACAATCGATTGTTTTAAGAAAATGCTTAAACTGAAATTTTCAAACTGCAAAGTAATCGATTATGGAAAACATATAATCGACTATCTGATTTAGTTAGTCGAATAACCTCAGCAGATTTCGAAAATATTGTTTAAGTATGAAACAAACGGACTGAATTTGTTTATTCTCATGTTCGTATATTTTCTTTTGTATGGCAAACTATGGGAATTAAATTGATTGAAGGCTCCTGAAGAGCAACTATAACTCTGCCTAAAGGAACGATATTTTAGAGAATGCAATGTTCTCCTCCAAGTCTAAGAAGCACTTGTTGAGTTTTAATGATATCAGTCAAAATGTTCTCCTCCAAGTCTAAAAGGAACTTGTTGAGTTTTAAAGATATCATTCAAAATGGATATCAGATTGAGACAATACATGAGTATAATCTTGAATACCTCATTTACTCATGAAAACGAGGCTGCCCACTTCGGTTTGGGATCACGCCATTTTGCATGCAGCAATGCTAGTTCGTCTCTGACTGACGAATTGTCACAAATATTCCCCGTTGCAATTGGTTTTGGATCATGAACCTAATATATCCCATTTAAGAATTGTTGGATGCGCAGTATATGTGCCTGTAGCACCGCCATACCACACCAAAATGGGTCTGCAAAGAAGGTTAGGAATATATGTTGAGTTTGAATCGCCCTCCATTAATTCGCTACCTCGAAACATTGACAGGAGATTTGCACGATTTGCAGACTGTCAATTTGATGAGACACTTTTCCCAAAATTAGGGGGAGAAGTTGGTGAAACCAAACGGGAAATTTTGTGGAAAAATGCATCATTATCTCATCTTGATCCACATACCTCTATTTGTGAAAGAAAGGTACAAAAGATTATCCATTTGCAAAGAATAGCAAATCAAATGCCTGACGCATTTACGGACTTGAAAAGGATAACGAAATCCCACGTCCCCGCGGAAAATGTTCCAATCCGTATTGATGTCCCTGTTGGACAATCATCTAGTTCATATCCAATGAGTCAAATGCACGCCTGAAGCGTGGCAGGCCATTAGGTTCTAAAGATCGAAATCCTAGAAAGAGGAAAGTAAATGATAAAAATGACACTACGAAAGAATCTCATGAGGAAATTCATGATTTAACAAATTCTGAGATTCATGAAGAATCCATTGAGCCCGAGACTCTGGAAAATACGGAACTATCCATAAATCCAATTAATATTGAGGAAAATATTAATCGAGTGGATATAGTGGTAGATAATGTCTTTGCTTATAATGTCGCATCTAGCATTATGCAAGAATGTGAGGATATCGAACCTCAATCTGTTGAAGAATGTCGAAAAAGACATGATTGGCCAAAGTGGCAAGAAGCAATTCAATCAGAATTGAATTCGCTGGCAAAACGTGAAGTTTTTGGCCCTATAGTTGAAACACCTAATGGTGTCAAGCCTGTTGGCTATATATATGGCATGAATGATCGTTGGTCACGTACCTATTGTACGCCAAAGTATTTTGGAAATATGACTATTAAAGGACAACGATAATGCAAGAAACATATCTTGCATATAAGTTTGACATGACCATAATGGTATAACTTTCTCTTTAAGAAAGATATTCACCATATGGATGTTGATGAATCTGTGGTAGTATAAAATTAATTGAGAGCTCTAGAAGAGCCAATTATTACTATGTTGGAGAAACACAATTGAGTATTGTGCTGTAGTAAGTCTCAAAGAAACTTATTCAGTTTCCAAAGTACACGCGAAAGCGATTGATTATATTGAGACTATAAATAAAGGAAGGATTTGATATCTCCTATTACTACAACTTGTAGCGGGGTAATTTGTATATGAAAAGCTACCCGCTTTGTTCTCCAGTTTGTACTACACAAACGAAAAAATGCCACAATAAAGTGGATATCTATTGGTATAAAAACCCATGTCATAATAAACCTGAAGTTTATTGATAAGTGCACATGTCATGGTGTAAATTTGAAGTTTACCAATATTGATAATTTATTCAGTTGGCATTCGTGTTAGCCATCTCATTTTAAGTATGATGTGCAAATTCACATAGGTGAATATTAAAGAACTAGAGAGTTCTTTACGAATTCTCTTGTATCACTTGTTCTCATTAATGAACTGACCAACTAAAGAGTTCGGGTTGAAGCCCATAAATTCTGGAAATATCAAAGGTGAATATGGGCCCATTCACCTGCCATGTATACCACATATGATGCATCTATGAAATGGTTACATGCGCAATTGTTATTAACCCGCAGCCTGGCCGGTGATTGCGAGGTAAATTGCTCAGTAATCTAACTTCGAGCATAATTTCCAGATTCTCTACTCAAGATAGTTCATCTTGATAAGTTGGTTTATATCAAAGTTGGTTTAGCAAGATAGTTATTGAGTGCTTCCACTTAATAGCTAAACTGTTTCTTATGAGAACAAAGTTATATATATCAGTTTGATATACGTTGTATACGAGAGTATATTCTCCCCTCACAAGTGGTTCAGGGTCAGGAACCAAATAATTTCATCTTATTATTAATGTGCTGTGTATATTGACATGATAATGCACAAAGATGATTTCCCAAAGTTGAGGAAACAAGTTAGCTTTTCTAACATGAGGGGGAGACATGATAAACACTTGAGAAAATGTTACATGGGATGAATTATCATTTGTATATGTAAATCCCCGAATATCATGAACCTGAAGTTCATAAAATGGATAATTCAATTGCAACATATTGCAAAGCATGCTATACGAATTTGCTGACCCAAAGAATGTAACTATATTCTCACTACAAATGCTCATATTAAGTCCCTGAAGGACAAAGCCTTGGATACGCTTGAAGCGTATAGACAAATACTTGATTCCATATGAAAGACATGTAGATTTGGACATGTAGTTCAAATACTTGAGAGTATAAAAGTCAAAGGTATGTATAATCAGTTTTCGATATCTTATTTGTTTAGCATGACGTGAAAACTTGATATGCATCTAAAGTCTATTATGTGACTTACATGAATTAACTTGAAAGATTTAAGTTGCTTGAAGCATATGCAATTCTTGGTCCTGAAGTACCACATCCTAAGTACAATTTGTGTACATATGTATCTTGCTATAACTATAAGCATGATGGCATCGAGAATACATCTATGGAGATATTGAAGAGTCATTCCACGACATTATATGAAGATGTTCATATCTATGAAGAATGATAATTTCAAGGTGCGGAATATTTATTCAAGTCAATATGGTTGATTTATTTATCAAATATCTACCAAAGATCGTTTTGAAGATGATGCACAAGATTGGAATGCAAATGCTCAAGGATATAAATTGATGTTCTTATTAGGGGGAGTTAATGCGCGTTGCACTCTTTTTCCCTTACAAGGTTTTGTCCCACTGGGTTTTTCTTGCGAGGTTTTTAACGAGGCAACCAATAGGCGCATATTCAAACATTGTACTCTTTTTCCTTCTCTTTAATTTTTCCCATTGGGTTTTGGTTTTAAGGTTTTAACGAGACACATTGTTGAATAGACATTCAAGGGGGAGTGTTATAAATAGACTTCTATTTAAGGTGAATGTCTATAATTAGAGAGATTCTAGAGTTTTATTTTTGGTAGCTAAGTCACTACCTCCCTATAAATAAAGGGGTCTTCTACCATTGTAAATCATCCCTAACAATCCCAAGTATCAATAAGAATACTCCTCTCCCTATTCTCTCTATATTGTTCTTGTCTTTTATATTATTTCATAACAAAATTACTATTATGGGGAATGGAACTTGCAACCTTCTTTAATATTTGACACCCCTTAACTATTGCACCAAGAGTTTGTCTTGTGTCAAGGGTTGTCAGCCCCTTGTAAATATTCAATTTTTAAGAAAAAAATATCTAAAATATCTATTTACAGTTATACAGTGTTATTTTCCGGTGAAGGAGTGTCAGTTGACACCCTTCGAGCAAGGGTGGCTTCGCCACTGTACACAATTCATATAGTCTTAAGAGTATTGAACAACCTACAAAATTCATTAAAACATGAGTAAAATGCATTTGACCATGGTTAATTGATTAAAAGGCAGAATACATAAAATAGTATCTAAATTTGTATCCAAATCCTTGTTACACACTTGTTGATCACGGCAATCTTTTACACATCCAACCTTTTAAAAGTGTATCAAATACACACTACTTTTTTCTTGACCAATTTTTCAAAACATATGTGATTTCACGCTCCAATCAGATAGTGACATGTGTCACTATTTTTTATTTAAAGAATAAAACACTTAAAATTACACATATAGCCCTTAACCATTCTCAATTTCATATCTTTCTCTTTTCCATGGGAGATTGACGCCATACACCACCAAAAATCCACATTTAATCACCTTCATATTATAAAGCAAAATTAGGAACTCAAGTACATTAATCACGAGTTTGTGAGTCTAGATTCAAATTTGACATAAGAAATATAGCGCAAAACTCAAAACTCCATTAAAGTTGGTTATGGCCAAATCCATGGTTGCTCGATTCGTGGTATAGATTCAAACCCAGATTTATAAAATTCTCGTGATATAGATTTCTTTTAATCTTCTTTACCAATTTCTTCCAAATTTATTTTATATTATTGTTATTCTTAAAATGGCGGACATGGAAGATGAGGAAATGGATGGGGAAGATGACGAAAATAGGAAAAGGGGGAAGGGCAGCAACAAACTGGTTGTTTATTTCTATGGGAGAGTGAAGGAAGTTTTCAATAGTGAGATTTTGGAGAAAAAGAAAAGGGAATAATTTCTCCATTGTTGTAAGAGCTGGTTGTTTGTTTAAGCTCTTGACGAAGAAGATGATATTTTTAATTAAAAAATAAAAAAAATAGACATGTGTCAGTTACACACGAGAGTTCAATGATTTCTTTTCCTATTCACTCGCCTAATTTGTGTGTAAAATACGCTCTTGCCATGTAGTCAAAATGGTGTATAACTGACACACTTTTAAAAGGTTGGGTATGTAAAAGATTGACCGTGATCAACAAGTGTGTAACAGTGATTTGGGTACAAGTTCAGGTGCTATTTTATGTATTCTGCCTTGATTAAAACTTACACATAAAGCTGTCAAAACGGGCCAGCCCAACCCAACTCAACTCAGCATAAGCCTTGTGGGATTTTAGTTTTGATGGGCTAGGACGGGCTGGTTTGCCGTATGAGCGGGTCTTAAAATAGTCAGTCCAACCAACCTTACGAGGGTCGGGGGCTAGGGCGGGCCAACCCTTCAATAAAAGAAAATTTCTTTAAATCCTCAAATATTTTTCGTGATATAATCAATTAATCATGTAAATAACTTCTATTTGCTTAGAGTATTCAAAAAAGCTTGATATTTGACGAGGAATCTCGTAATTGAAATACAAATTCTTTATATCTATAGCTTTTTTAAAAAAAAGTTATATGAGTATTTTCTTAATACTATTCTTTCATTTTCCTCATATTTAGGGATTGTTTCAATAAGTTTATATGTTAGTTTTTTTTTAATTTAGGAATAACAACATTTGCTGATTTCATCATTATATTCCATAAAAATTTTAAAATTCCTGAAGTTTGCTAGTGGTCAATTTGTTTTGTGTGTGTATTTAAAATTGATCTTTTTCTATACTAAAGAATATTTTATATATTAATAATATATTAAAGTAATTCAAACTGATCATTGGCCACTTACAGTAATATTTTCTTTTGCAAAAATATTATTATTGGCCACCAAAAACTTCTCGACTTAGTTATTAATTAAGCAAAAAAAACTACTTTTGTCATATTACATTCATGTCAAAAATCCAATTCTATTTGATATGGAAGGGTAAATGAGCAATCT
This sequence comes from Nicotiana benthamiana, assembly GCA_034376525.1. NCBI lineage: Eukaryota > Viridiplantae > Streptophyta > Magnoliopsida > Solanales > Solanaceae > Nicotiana > Nicotiana benthamiana. The sequence continues at coordinate 26,449,078 of CM067337.1, forward strand.
AGAGTTGTAAAATGGGGATTATAGTTAATAATATTTTTAGTTTTTACTTTTTAAAATTCTAAATATTTAATAGGTAATTAATTTTGACTCATGGACCGGTCCAGACCCAACCTCAATTAAGCTTCAAGGGCCAACGAACTGACTTGAGCCGGGTTTATAAACTTCAATTTTAAATGAGCTCAAAAAATCCTAACTTAACTCTACTCAAATAACGAGTTAAGTTGGGAGGGCCTCACCCATTTTGACGGTTCTGCTTACACATATTTTGAATTCATTTGATTATATATAAACGGGAGAATGGATAGTGTAAGTTATGGATCCATTGACCCCCAGTTGTATTGGCTTGGTCCTGATGTACATGCTAAACAATTTATTAACAAATAAATATAAATAATTCATTTTGGAACATAATAAATCAAATGAGTTGCAACAGTATTTCGAACAGAAATTCAAGAACCTCGAAACTTGAAGACATATGAATTATAGTAATATTCCAAATTCAAATCGTAAATTAGATTTGCCCATAATTTCTCCCTTACCATCTAAAATTTGCATATTCTGCCATCCCTATGAAATAAGGTTTTTAGTATAGATGTGTTTGCTTGTAAAATAGTATAATTGAATATATGCGTGATTTTTAAATAAGAAAATTAATTTGATCCTAAAATGTAAGATAATTGAAGAAATATACAATACTTAGCCTTGAGATGGAGACGAAATAGCATAAACACAATCGGGCACAGAATTAATGAGATAGAAAGGCAAGAAGACAAAATTGTATTTAAGCTTTGGATAGAGTGTAGTATAAGTTTGCCAGAAAATTTTATATCCCCTTACGATGATAGCTGATCTTACTGTTTATATCTACGTCTAGGGAAAGAGGTCGTAGAATTGTGCCCATTTTTAATGTCAAATATGAGAGACATTAATGAAGATGTAATGGTTAGTATAAATGCCAATTTCCTTGTAACGGGGAATCGTTTTAAATGCTGACGGCCAATGAGTATCTATTACATCCTTATGAGCGTTATTCTCCCCAATGACAGACGAAACAATTGCCTTCGATCTTGGACATTCCCCCTCTTAGGTTCCACGTGTCACTTTTTTGGACTGCCATGTGGCATATCGTATTTTACCTATACATATAGTCCCCCTTCTTTCTGGTGACATAACTTTGTGCTACCGGGAAGTTGGTAGAAGTATTCTTTTGGCGGGAATTACGATAACTCCATCTGAAAGCTTCTGACAGTTGATTAGACGGATGTGTCTCCGTATTTAACGCCCCGAACACGCGTCATCCCGGGATTTAGCATAGCTTTTGCCGATTATAAAGGTAATCATGGCCATGAATTTAGCTACCAAAACTTTTGCTTAAACGCATCAACTTTCTCCCTTATACTCCATAATTTTTCAAGCTTCCCTTATTCGACTTGCATCCTGTTCTTCATCTTTTCCCTAATTCACTTCAAGAAAAAATCTTTTCTTTCTTTCATACAATGGCGTCTTCCTTTAAACGTACCAGTTCTTTAAAGAATAAGAACAAGCCCGAGGACTCTGCTCCTCCAACAGTGGGATCCATCATCCCTAGAAGTCTTGTTACCACAAAAGACTTTGAAGAGAAATTTTCTAGTGCAAACCCTCGTACATGGGCTGTCAGTAAGTATCCTTCTTCTATTCGTCCTTCTAGCATTCCTGACGTGAAGGAAGACTGTCGTTGCCTTGAATTTGATATTGTTGTTCCTGATCTATCGGAGCGAGTGTCCCTACCCCAAGGAGGATTTTACATACTTTTACATGTATCCCTTTATATTGGGTGTGTTTTGTTTGAATGAAGAGCTTGTGTGACGACCCAAAGGGTCATCACCATTATTCTCCCTTTCTTCGTACTTCTGAGGCCTTGAATACCTCTTGTTTGGTTGCTTCGATTTACATGCACAGTCCGGGCGCGAAGCCGAAAAGTTTTTATGTGGAAATATATGAATTTTGTGTTAAAAACTATAAATTTTGATAATAATATTGATATAGTTAACTTTGGTCAATATTTTGGATAAACGAACCCGGACCCGTGATGTGGCGGTCTGAGAGGGTCCGTAGGAAATTACGGGACTCGGGCGTATTCCCGGAATCAAAACCTGAGGTCTTAGGCCCGAGAAAAGAATTTTTTGTGAAATTATTTTCTGAAAATGTTTATGAAAAATTAAAATAAAAATTGATCTAAACGTAATGGTATCGGACTCGTATTTTAGTTCTGACGCCACGTACAGGTCATATATGTGGTTTACGCATTTCTTGTAAAATTTGGTCGAAATCGGACGTCGTTTGACACGTTTCGGACCTAGATATCTAAAGTTGAAAGTTGATGAACTTTGAAATGAAATTATGAGTTTTGGGGGTTGATTCTTTGATTTTGATGTTATTTTAGCGATTTGATCGCTCGAGCAAGTTCGTAGGATGTTATTGAGTTATTGTGTGTGTTTGGTTGGGAGCCCCGAGGGCTCGAGAGTGATTTCGGGATTTGTTCGAGATATTTTAGAACTCAAAAACACACCAGAAAATTCAAAACTATTGCAGACCAATTTATCTCTTTGCGATCGCGCTCCTCAGCCGTGTTCGCACAGCTTTATTATTTTCACCATCCGCGTTCACGTCTGACCCTCACGTTCGCGAAGCAGTGAGGTCCTTCTTCATTGCGTTCGCATGCTTACTCCGCGAACGCGTAGGCCTTTCTTCCATTGACCAAGGTTTCCTCTTCACGTTCGCATCCCATCTTCGCGAACCTGAAGCTTTCCGGCCCAGTGCCCTTCGTGAACGCGTCTACCTGTCACGATCGCGTAGTGTATTTTTGCTTCAGTGATTTTTAATAAAAATAGAACTTTGAACATGGGATTTTCACGCTCTTCTCACATGAATCCTTCTTCTTGACCCTCCATTGACGAGGCCCAAACTTCTCTTTCTCCATAACTCTTTGGGTAAGTATTCTTAACTCCATTTCCTCATTATTTATTCATCTAATTAGTAAATTCCTTGCCATAAATCATAAAATCAATGTAGAAAATGGGGGGTTTGGGTAGAAGTAGGGCTTTTGGTATTTTGGGTGATTCAACCTCAATTTGAGGTCGAATCTTAAAATAAATTGTATATTTGAACTCGTGGGGTTATGGTTGATTGAGTTTTCGTCCGAACCTCAAGTTTGGACCATCTGGGCCTGGGGTCGAATTTTGGTATTTTTGTAAGAATGACAGAGAATTCGTTTCTAGGCTATGGAATTGTGATTTTAAGCCATTATTGATAATATTGAACTAATTATTGCTAGATACCATTGTTTCGGAGCTGGATCCTATAGGAATGACGGTGTTAGAGGCTTGATTGCCATTTTCAGATCAAGGTAAGTGTTTGATCTAACTTTGGCTTGAGGAAATAGAATTAGAACATTATTTTCTATGTGCTATATGGAGTCGGTGTATAGGTATGGTGACAGTTATCTATGTGCCCGAGTCTAGCATGACCGCGGGCCTTAAATTTCTTCAGTTCGAATAATGTGCTATGACTTGTTGCTTAAATTGATTGAGTTCACATGATATGATCGGTTGAGGATAAATAGAGACTTGTATAGCTTATTGAAGCATTGGCTCGACTTAGGATTGTTGGTAGTTAAGTGTTAAAAGTGGAGTCCTATGATTATTTCCCTTGCCGGGATTTTGGTATAAATTGAACCCTCCCTTGCCGGGAGAATTTAGCTGTTACTTATATTCCCTCGTCGGGACTCTTGTATTTTGATGTTACACCCCTTGCACTTGAGTTTCGAATGATGTTGGGTGAGTTTTGTTGGTAAATATCGAGGATCGGGTTGCACACCGCAACGGTACTAGATATTGAGGATCGGGTTGCACGCCGTAACAGATAAATTATCGAGGATCGGGTTCACGCTGCAACGGCATTAAATGTTGAGGATCGGGTTGCGCGCCGCAACGGGAATATGGACTGAGTATATATTTCTGTCTGTTGATTTTCGGTATTTCTTTATCAGTTATTATCTGCTCAGTTTTCAATCTTGTTAACTGATTTCTGTATTTGAACTGTTGTATCCCACAGCATGCTTCCCTCCCCTTTTAACTATTTAGATTAGTGTATTCTCCTGTTATTGCATATATCTTTAAAGGTTATTATGGTAGGTTCTTTCTAGCCTCGTCACTGCCTCGTTGGGGTTAGGCCAGGCATTTACCAGCACATGGGGTCGGTTGTGCTGATGTTACACTTCTGTGCTTTTTTGTGCACAGATCAGTAGGCAACTTACGGACCGCCACAGCAATTCTAGACTGGGAGCCGACCTTCAGTCCAGAGACTCTTAGGTAGCTTAGCCGACGTCGGTGGACTCGGAGTCTCATCTACGTTATTTCAGTTTGTTTATTTGTATCGAGACAGACTTTCTGTGTATTTTCTTTCCGACTGGTATTTTTGTACTCCTTAGTTGTCCGTGAGTGATGACACCAGATACTGGGTAGAAAAAGTACTTTGAGACATTCATATCCTATGTTTTTTTCTGCTTTAAGTATTTAAAAGACTTCCGCATATTTAAGTATTTGTTTCAGTTTATCATATTGCATTAACTAAAAAATTGTGAAATGCCTAAAAAGTTAGCTTGCCTAGCTCCGATAGTAGGCGCCATTACGACCACCGACGGTGGGAGATTTGGGTCGTGACAAGTTGGTATCAGAGCACTAGGTTACTTGAGTCTCACAACTCATGGACAAGCTCGGTAGAATCTGAGGAATTGGTGTGGAGATGTCTGTATTTATCCCCCAGAGGCTACGGAGTTAGGAAAGTTTCACCTTGTTCATTCTTGTCATGCGATTTTGTATCTCAAATATTGATTGTCGTTCTACTATGTTCTTTCGCAGATGGAGAGAACACATGCGTATTCTTCTACCGTGCAACAGCCTGAGCCCCCAGTAGTAGCTCCCGTGAGGGACAGAGGCCGAGGCCGTGCCAAAGCCCGTGGTAGGGGGAGAGCTCAGCCCCAGGAAGCAGTTCCAGAGGTAGAGCGTCATATTGATTTTGATGAGTAGGTTCCAGCCCCAGTAGCTCCAGTAGGCCCATCTCAGGTCCTAGGAGGGTTATGTTTCCCCTGGATCTCTAGGATGCTCTAGTCCGCTGGCAGGCTTTATAGATAGTGTCACTAGAGCGGGTTTGCTGCCAGTAGCACCAGCCACTTCTCAGGCTGGATGAGGGTTTCAGACTCCTGCTATGCATACTACGGAGCAGGTAGCTCCCCGGACTTAGGTTCCAATTGTTCAGCCCGCAGTGGTAGCTCAAACAGGTATTACAGTCAGGCCAGAGATGGAGCGGCCATGTCTTCGGATGATATTTGGAGACTTGATCGGTTCTCCAAGCTTTTCACAATCACTTTCAGCGGTGCTTCATCGGAGGATCCCCAGGATTTTCTATTCAGTTGTCATGAGATCCTCGGGACTATGGATATAGTGGAGACCAACCGGGTCAATTTTTGCACCTTCAGGCTTGCAGAATGTGCCAAGACTTGTGGAGAGATTATTTCCTATCTAGACCAGCAGGGTCTCTAGCTTTGACATGGGATCATTTTGGAGAGTTATTCTTGGAGAAGTTTCTCCCCGTCACTCAGCGGGAGGCACTTCGTAGACAGTTTGAGCACCTCCAGCACAGTTACATAGTATGAGACCAGATTTATTGATTTGGCATGCCATGTAGTTTTGATACTCCCTACAAAGTGAGAGAGGTTCCGGAGATTCATTGATGGATTGATTCAGCCGATCCGTCTTTAGATGTCCATGGGAGTTGGTAGTGATATTTTCTTTCAGGAGGCGGCCAGTGAGGCCCGCCGGGTAGATATGGCACTCGCTCGAGGAGGTGGTCAGGGGTCAGATAAAAGGCCTTGTCATTCTGGTAGGTTCAGTGGTACCTCATCTAGGGGTAGTGATTCATATGATAGAGGCCACCCTCAGATGCCCTTTCAGACAGCACTTTAGGTTTCACACGGTACCGCGAGCGGCAGCGGTTCTCATCAGCACTACTATGATCAGCAGCCCATCAGTGCATTACCGCTTCAGAGCCTTTGAGGAGGTCAGTCAGGGTGTCAAGGTCAGCACCAGTCTTCTCAATTGCCGCATTTCGCTGGGTGTTATGAGTGTGGAGATCTCAGTCATATCAGGAGATATCTCCAGAGGTTGAGGGGTGATCAGTCACAGCAGCAGGGTCTTTGTCCCATGATTAAGGTAGCAGGTGATTCATAGGTCGCCCAACCAGCTAGAGGCGGGGGTAGAGTCCATAGAGGTGGAGGTAGGGAGCATAGAGGTGGAGCTTAGACTGCCAGAGGCAGGCGTCAGCCAGTAGCAGATCGTCCCAAAGACACAGTTTAGGGAGGTGGGGCCCAGCCCTGTTGTTATGCTTTTCCAGCCAAGCCAGAGGGCGAGTCATCAGATTCTGCGATTACAGGTACTATTCTGGTCTGTGATAAGGTTGCTTCAGTATTATTTGATTTGGGATCTATGTATTCCTATGTGTCGTCCTATTTTGCACCTTATTTGGTTATGCCTAGTGATGCTTTGGGTATTATTGTATATGTGTCTACATCGCTTGTGATTCTATAGTGGTCGACTGAGTGCATCGTTCATGTGTGGTGGTATTTGAGGGTCTTGAAACCCGGTCGACTTATTGCTCTTAGATATGGTGGACTTTGATGTTATATTAGGGATGGATTGGTTGTCCCCGTATCATGATATTTTGGATTGTCATGCCAACACCGTGACCTTGGCTTTGTCAGATTTGCCCCGACTTGAGTGGAAAGGGACCCCATGTTATGCAGCCCGTTGAGAAGTGGTGTATAGCATATCTGGCGTATGTTCGTGACTCGAACACAGAGGTTCCATGTGATAACTCTATTCCTATTATTTGGGAGTTCCCCGAGGTTTTCCCTACGGGTATGCCGCTCGACAATGATATTGATTTTTGTATTGATCTGGCTCCGGGCACTCAGCCTATTTCTATTCTGCCGTATCACATGGCCCCGCCATAGTTGAAGGAGCAGCTTCAAGACTTGCTTGATAAGGGTTTCATTAGACCCAGTGTATCTCCTTGGGGTGCATCAGTGTTATTTGTGAAGAAAAAAGATGGGTCGATGAGGATGTGCATTGATTATCGGCAGTTGAACAAGGTGACGATAAAGAACAAGTATCCAATGCTGAGGATTGACAATTTATTCGACCAACATCAGGGTGCTAGGGTGTTCTCGAAGATAGATTTGAGGTCTGGTTATCATCAGCTGAGGATTAGGGTGTCTGATGTCCCTAAGAGAGCATTTCGCACTCAATATGATCATTATGAGCTTTTGGTCATGTCATTTGGATTGACCAATGTCCCAGCAGAATTTATGGAGTTGATAAACAGAGTGTTCCGGCCCTATCTGGATTTGTTCGTGGTTATATTCATTCACGACATTTTAATATACTCCCGTAGTCAGGAGAAGCATGAGCAGCACCTCAGAGTAGTTTTTCAGACTCTCAAGGATAGTCACTGGTACGCCAAGTTCTCGAAGTACGATTTTTGGCTGAGTTTAGTCGCATTCCTGGGTCATGTCTTATCAGCAAAGGGTATTCAGATGGACCTAAAGAAGATAGAGGCAGTCAAGAATTGGCCTCGACCAGCTTCAGCTACAGAGATCTGGAGCTTTTTGGGTAGTTACTTCGTGGAGGGGTTTTCATCCATTGCATCCCTGATGACTAGATTGACCCAGAAGGGTGCCTAGTTCAGGTGGTCAGATGAGTGTTGGGCGAGCTTCCAGAAGCTCAAGACAGCTCTGACTACAACACTAGTATTGGTTTTGCCTACGGGATCAGGGCCTTACATTGTTTATTGTGACATTTGGCGCAATGTTGATGCAAAATGGCAGGGTCATAGCATATGCTTTGAGGCAGTTGAAGATCCACGAGAAGCATTATCTAGTTCATGACCTAGAGTTGGCAGCCATTGTTCATGCCTTGAAGATCTGGAGGCATTATTTATATGGTGTGACGTGTGAGTTGTACACGGATCACAAGAGCCTTCAATACTTGTCCAAACAGAAGGAGTTGAATTTGAGGTAGCGGAGGTGGTTGGAGTTGTTGAAAGACTATGATGTTTCTATCTTATACCACCCAGGGAAGCCCAATGTGGTGGCCGATACATTGAGTAGGAAGTTCGCTAGCGTGGGTAGTCTTGCCTATATCCCGGTCATCCAGAGACCCCTTGCTTTGGATGTTCAGGCCTTGGCCAATCAATTCGTGAGATTGGATATTTCTGAGCCTAGCAGGGTGTTGGTTTTCACAGTTGCTCGTTCGTCGTTGATGGAGCGTATTCGGGAGCGGCAGTTTGATGATCCCCATTTGTGTCCCGAGAGACATGGTGCAGCGGGGAAGTTCCAGGAAAATGACCTTGGGAGATGATGGTGTATTGAGATTGCAGGGGCGAGTTTATGTGCTCAATGTTGATGGTATTCGGGAGTCAATCTTAGCGGAGGCCTACAGTTCTTGGTATTCTATTCATCCGGGCACCGCGAAGATGTATCAGGATTTGAGGCCGCATTATTGGTGGCACAGAATGAGGAAAGACATTGTTGCATATGTGGCTCGTTGTCTCAATTGTCAACAGGTTAAGTAGGAGCATCAGAGGCTCGGTGGTTTATTTCAGAGGATTGAGCTTCTCAAGTAGAAGTGGGAGAGGATTACCATGGATTTTGTTACTGGCCTTCCGATGACTCAGAAGAAGTTTGATGCTATATGGGTTATTGTTGATAGGCTGACCAAGTTATCACATTTTATTCCAGTTGCCACCACCTATTCATCTGAGAGATATGTTGAGATTTATATCAGAGAGATCGTTCGCCTTCATGGGGTGCCTTTATCTATTATTTCGGACTGGGGTCCACAGTTTACCTCGTATTTTTGGAGAGCGGTACAGCAGGAGTTGGGCACCCAGGATCAGTTGACCATAACATTTCACCCCCATACGGACGGTCAGTCCGAGAGGACTATTCAAATTTTTGAGGCGCCGAGCCTACGTTATTGATTTTGGAGGTTCGTGGGACTAGTTCTTGCCTTTATCAGAGTTTTCCTACAATAATAGCTACCAGTCCAACATTCAGATGGCTCCGTATGAGTCATTGTATGGTAGGCGGTGTCGGTTCCCAGTTGGATGGTTTGAGTCGGGAAAGGCACGGTTATTGGGTATAGACCTAGTACATGAGGCCTTGGATAAGGTCAAGATCATTCAGGACAGACTTTAGTCAGCTCAGTCTAGGAAGAAGAGTTATGCAGATCGCAAGGTCTGGAATGTTGCTTTCATGGTTAGTGAGAGAGTAATGTTTCGTGTATCGCCTATGAAGGGCGTGATGAGATTCGGGAAGAAGGGCAAACTTAGACCTAGGTTTATTGGCCCATTTGAGATTCTCGAATGCGTGGGGAAGGTGGCTTATAGACTTTCCTTTCCGCCTAGCTTGTCAGCGATGCATCAGATTTTTCATGTGTCCATGATTCGGAGGTATCACGGTGATCCTGCCCACGTGTTAGATTTCAGCACTGTCCAATTGGACAAGGATCTGTAATATGAGGAGGAGCCGGTGGCTATTTTAGACCGGCAAGTTCGACAATTGAGGTTGAGGAGTTTTCCTTCAGTGCGTGTTCACTGGAGAGGTCAGCCTCCTGAGGCATCGACCTGGGAGTCTGAGTCTAATTTGCGAAACCGTTATCCCCATCTATTCCCCGACTCAGGTACTTCCTTCTTTTGTCAATTTGAGGACGAACGATTGTTTTAGAGGTGGAGGATATGATGACCCAAAAGGTGATCACCGTAATTCCCCCTTTTTCTGTACTTCCGAGGCCTTGAAAACCTCTTGTTTGATTGCCTCGATTTGCGTGTGCAGTCCGGGCGTGAAGCAGGAAAGTTTTTATGTGGAAATATATGAATTTTGTGTAAAAAACTATGAATTTCGATAATAATATTGATATAGTTGATTTTTGTCAGCATTTTGGGTAAACAGACCCGGACCCGTGATGTAACGGTCTCGGAGGGTCCGTTGGAAAATATGGGATCGGGCATATTCCCTGAATCGAAATCCGAAGTCCCAGGCCCGAGAAAAGAATTTTTTCTTGAAATTGTTTTTTGAAAATATTTATGGAAAATGAAAATGAAATTTGATCAAAACGTAATGGTATCGGGCTCGTATTTTTGTTCTGACGCCCGGTACATGTCATATATGTGGTTTAAGCGCTTCCTATAAAATTAGGTCAAAATCGGACATTGTTTGACGCATTTCGGACCTAGATATCTAAAGTTGAAGGTTGATGAACTTTGAAATGAAATTATGAGTTTTTGGGGTTGATTCTTTGATTTTGATGTTATTTTAGCGATTTGATCACTCGAGCAAGTTCGTAGGATGTTATTGAGTTAGTGTATGTGTGTTTGGTTGGGAGCCCCGATGGCTCGAGAATGATTTCGATGTATGTTCGAGATGTTTCAGAACTCAAAAACACACCAGAAAATTCAAAACTGTTGAACAGACCAATTTATCTCTTCGCGATCGCGCTCCCCAGTCGCTTTCGCACAACTTTAGCTTTTTCACCTTCCGCATTCGCGTCTGACCTTCTCACGTGAACCAGTGAGGTCCTTCTTCATCGCGTTCGCAGGCTTACCCTCGCAAACGCGTAGGCCTTTCTTCCACTGATCCAGGTTTCCTCTTCGCATTCGCATCCCATATACGCGAATGCGAAGCTTTTCAGACTAGTGCCCTTCGCGAATGCGTCGCCCTATCGCGATCGCATAGTGTATTTTCCCTTCAGTGATTTTTAATAAAAATAGAACTTTAAACACGGGATTTTTGCACTCTTCTCACACGAACCCTTCTTCTTCACCCTCCATTGACGAGTCCCAAGCTTCCCTTCCTCCATATCTCTTTGGGTAACTATCTTAACTCCATTTCCTCATTATTTCTTCATCTAATTAGTAAATTCCTAGGCCGAAATCATAAAATCAAGGTAGAAAATGGGGAATTTGGGTAGAACTAGGGCTTTTAGTATTTTGGGTGATTCAACCTAAATTTGGGGTCGAATCATAAAACAAATTGTATATTTGAACTTGCGGGGTTATGGGTGATTGAGTTTTGGTCCGAACCTCGAGTGTGGTCCATGTGCGCCGGGGGTCGAATTTTAGTATTTGTGAAAGAATGATAGGGAATTCATGTATATGCTATTGAATTGTGATTTTAAGCCATTATTGATAACATTTAACTAATTATGGCTAGATATCGTTGTTTCGGAGTTGGATTCTAGAGGAAAGGCGGTGTTAGAGGCTTGATTGCTATTTTTGGATCGATATAGTGTTTCATCTAACTTTGGCTTGAGGGAATAGGATTAGAACATTATTTGCTATGTGCTATGTGGAGTTAGTATATAGTTATGGTGACGGTTATCTATGCGTCCGAGTCTAGCATGATTGTGGGTGTTAGAAGTGCTTCAATTCGAATAATGTGGTATGACTTGTTGCTTAAATTAATTGAGTTCACCTGATATGATCAGTTGAGGACAAATAGAGACTTGTATAGATTATTGAAGCATTGGCTCATCTTAGGATTGTTGGTAGTTAAGTGTTAGAAGTGGAAGTCCTGTGATTATTTCCCTTACCGGGATTTTGGTATAAATTGAACCCTCCCTTGCCAGGATAATTGAGTTGGTAATTATATTCCCTTGTCGGGACTCTTACATTTTGATGTTACTCCCCTCGCACTTGAGTTGCGCATGATGTTGGGTGAATTTTGTTGTCAAATATCGAGGATCGGGTTGCACGCCACAACGGTACTAGATATTGAGGATCGGGTTGCATGCTGCAACAGATAAATTGTCGAGGATCGGGTTGCACGTTGCAACGGCATTAAATGTTGAGGATCGGGGTGCGCGCCGCAACGGGAATATGGACTGAGTATATTATTCTGTGTGTTAAGCATTCAGATATTTCTATATCAGTTGTTATCTACTCAGTTTTCACTCTTGTTAGTAGATTTATGTATTTGAACTGTTGTACCCCACAGCATGCTTCCCTCCCCTTTTAACTGTTTTGATTAGCGTATTCTCCTGTTATTGCATATATCTGTATAGGTTATTATGGTAGGTCCTGTCTTGCCTCGTCACTACCTCACCGGGGCTAGGTCAGGCACTTACCAACACATGGGGTCGGTCTTGCTGATGCTACACTTCTGTGACATTTTGTGCACAGATCAGGAGGCATCTTATAGACCACCGCAGCAGTTCTAGACCGGGAGCCGACCTTTATTCCAGAGACTCTTAGGTAGCTTAGCTGACGTTCGCGGGCTCGGAGTCTCATCTATGTTATTTCAGTTTGTTTATTTGTATCGAGATAGACTTCCTGTGTATTTTCTTTCAGACTAATGTTTTTGGTACTCCTTAGTAGTCCATGAGTGGTGACACCAGATACTGGGTAGAAAATGTACTTTGAGACCTTCATATCCTATGTTTTTTCTGTTTTAAGTATTTAAAAGTCTTCCGTATTTTTAGTTATTTGCTTCAGTTTATCATATTTCATTAAATGAAAATTTGTGAAATGTTTAAAAATTTGGCTTTCCTAGCTCCGATAGTAGGTGCCATCACGACCCTCGACGGTGGGATATTTGGGTCGTGATAGCTTGACTCCGTTATTTCGGAGTTTTGTTTTCGCTACAAGGTATGTTTCGGACAAGTAAGTCCTTTTGCGTGGAGGACGGTTGTCTGGATTCGACGTTTATGCCAGGAAACAGGAGATGAGCTATATTTAGCTCATGTGATGAACCTTTATTCCCACAAGATCTATTGCGCGGGAATGGCAAACCTCTGCAAGTGTGGCCACCATGCTCTATTATCTAAGCATGGATGATGACAACAATCGTGGATGGATGAAATGGTTCATTTCAATTTCCACCAACGATATCATCCCGAGAATGGCTTCATCCTTTCCGGAAGCATAGAATTACACTCGTAAGCTCTTAGTTTCATATTTAGTTTATTAGAGATACTTACATATATGTATTGATCCTTTATTCTATGCTTGTTTCAGAAATTCGATGGGTTCCGCCTATGGTTGATGGCTTAGGCCAATGGTTCCAAAAGATCTTGGACGTCACTGCGCCCGAGATCGGTATATGGAAAGAGATGTCCATCAAATACGCGCGGAAGGCCAAAAATCATGGTAATCCAGCTAACATTGTCTCAAATATTTATGTAAGGAAATTGATTAATCCCTTTTATCTTTTTCCTGAAATTAGTTTTGTGTGTGGGATCTATTGTTATCCCCGAGGAGGACGTTTTGGCTGATCTTGTTGTTGCGGCGAGGCTGCTTCACAAGGGTTTACTCAAACATGTGTCTTTGGGCTTGCTTCGGTCACATGTGGTTTACTACGGAGTCCCTGGCCGCAGAACAAATAACTAAAAAGAAGACGTTCTTTTGTGGCCGGGGAAAAGATTAAGAGGGCAAAGACTGTTGCCCCTGAGTCGTCTCCGGAAGTTGTAATAACTAGCCCTCCTCCCGGGCCGGTGATAGACACTGTGATGATCTACGATGATGGATAAGCTAGTGATGATGGATCTTCTCTACACAGAAGGTGACGTTCATTATCAACTCAGCAGAATTCTCAATCTGTTAAGTTAGTTACACCAACCGAGGACGATGCCTCAGCACTTTGGAAGAAGTTTGATTTCGTAAAAAATGCCTAATCCCATTTTGGGGCCCCAATTGTTGTGCTCGGTACTGTAGGGCTGAGTACCGAGTCCTTGTTGTAATTGGTTGGTGAACTTCCAAAAACCAGCACTGCATTTAATGCAGCTGCTTTTCATTCTTCAACTCCACCAGCTTCATTTCCATCTTACCAACAGCAACAACTTCTACATTGTTTCCATCTTTATCCACTCTTCCACCAACAACTACTACATTATCTCCAGTGGCCGCATTTGACCATGAAGAAGGTGTTCCTCTTCCCCAGTCCCCAGTTCATGGGATCTTGGGCAAAAATATGTTGCCCCTTCTGAAGATCCATAAAAGGGGAGGAATGTTGCTCTTTCGGTCACTAATGGATGGAACTTGCTATCCCGGATGGTAGATCTTGCTAATTATCCGAAGCCTTTGGCTTCAGAGAAAGATTTGTAAAAGATTCAGGCACTCTCTCGAGATCATTTGTTGAGCAAAGCCATACAAAATGCCGCAATAGTACATTCCTTTCGTCCTTTTTGATTTCTTTTATTTTTGTATGAACTCTGAGTTTTACCTTATTTTCTTTATTGTCCAATTTGATTCCGAGGGCCTTCAGAAGTTGATTTGTCAGAAGGAAAAAATTACTTCTGCACGGAATCAAATTTTGGTAGAGCGGGAGTAAAGTGCCCCCCGCCTCTCGGAACTGGAAGCAAAGGCCATTGAAGCCGTTGTATTGGAAGCTTGTTTGCAGCAAAGCGAGTAAGATGTGGAAGCCCTTAGCTAAGAGATTGCTGAAAGTACAAGGGAGGGGTGAATTGTAGCCCTTTTAAATTTCTAGTCGACTACTCTTCCGACCTAGTCGGCTTATACGGAGACAACCTACACAGAACTGTTAGTCCTATATATTTAAACAAGTTTTAATCCTAATAAATAGCAAAGGAACAGAGTGTAATATAAAAGCGAAAAAGTAAATGACACCAAGAATTTTATACTGGTTCGGAACCAATATGGTTGCTTAATCCAATCCTCTTGGGTTGCAAGAGTATTGTCTTTTAAAGCTCTTCGTACATTGAATTGAGTAAAGCCTTTGTGATTTTCATCGATCACCACCAAGGTGACAGGGTTGGTTTTCACTCGCTCACCACCAACAACTCTTTGGTTTTGACTTGCTCACCAAAGAAACGAACAATCAACCACTAGAACATACTGCCTCTCCAATATTTTTCGGTCTCTCTTCTCATTTTGGGTGCACAGTAAATCTACTCAACTAAATTAGAATGCTTGTTAAGAGTAGAATGAAGAACTTATAGTTGGATAGATAATTTCTATAGAAGGCTGCATAAATTTCCCGTCTTTGATCGCTCCTTCTTATACTAGCATCGAATCCTTCTAGCCGTTATACTTCATTAAAACAGTAGCATTTTTAAGATCTTGTGTCCTGCTTGATTTTTGCAAATTGATACTTTCTCCAACGTTTCATTCTTGCTTCTAACATCTTGCACTTTCTTGTCCATGTTCATTTGCCTTTTATATCTAAGATGATTAGATTTGTCCAGAAAGATATTTCTATGAAGAAGCCCTTCACATGCTTTTAAATAATCTAAGGAATTACTTTTGGATCTTGCACTTGAATGATCTCGTAGAGATTTGAGATCATTTCTATTAGTAATCCTTAATCTTGGACCTTAATTATATCATTCCCTTTATAACAATATTTTCTTTGTAAGCTCTTGCTAGATCTTTCTCCATGTGCTATTTAAAAACCCATGATTGACTTTCTATTATTCTTGTCCAGAGATATAATAATCTTTAATTAATCAAAGACCACTCTTCAATCTTCCTTTTTTGTAGCTTTCCAACGTGATGTTCTTTCATTCTTCACTAGACCAATTTATTTAATTCGTACTGCACATATGCTCTTTTTATGGTGAAAAATATTTCTATCCTTTTAACAAAATTTTCTTTTGATAAATCTCAATATATCTTTGACACCTTTCTTGATCTTGAGAAATACTCTCTTTCCATAATATAGAATATACTATCCCATAATATATTTTCTTTCCATAAAAATATCTTTCCTTGGTCTTGTGGTATCTCTTCCATATAGTATTTTCCTTCCACAAAATAATAGATCTTCTCTATGATTTTAGAAACTTTCCTTGAATATATTTCCTTCCATAATTTCCACAAAGTCTTCTTCCAATATTCTAGTAAGTCATCCAATATTTAAAACTTGACTTTCAAATATTATTCTTTCTATGGTTCATGGAAATTAAGTCTCTGAAAATAATCTTCCTTGATAAAATCTCCACATGATATTCTCTTTTTGTATTTGTCTCGATCTTTACCATCATCTTCTTGAATAAACCTATGTAGAAATAAGATTACTACAAGTAATGTTCTTTGATTAGTAATTATGTTGGTTTGTTATCATCAAAATTAATACTTGAAACCTTGAAGCTAACAATCTTCCCCTTTTTAATGATGGCAAACCATTGAGTACAAAATAAGAAAATTAATCAAAGATTTAATTAAAGGCAGTAGCGGGATAAGCTAGATAAGTTGGTTACTTCCCTGAAATCATCTTCTCGAAATGCATGTAGTACATCAAGTGTGAACTCCCCCTTACTCTATGCATTCCTCAGTTATGCTCCCCCAGTCTCCATGCATTCTAGTTGCATTTTAGAGCTTTTGGAGTCATTATTTTCTCTGCCTTTTGTCATCATTAATAGGGTGGAATAGAATATAAATTACTAAACCAATAATAAAGCATACGCTCAATTTATTTAAACAAAAAAATCTATATCCCAAGACTCTCTCAATTAGATAAGTACACAATCCACCATACGGTAAAACCATCTATATGTATTATAAACACAAAGCAATCAATACCAAATATTTGATTCTTTTTAACATTGAGTATTCAAATCATTGTTGACTATACGAAACATGAGAAATTGTAGTTTATTTTAGGCCAACCAAAAATAATTTCAAATATTTGAAGAAAATTATTAGTCTTCTAAAATCATAGAGTAGGACGACACAATTTTTAATCTATTAAAAATAATTCTAGTAGAATTGAACTATAGACATGTTATCATAGACTTGAAATCACACAAATGGTAAACATAAAAAAAAAGATAACAAGATAACAAACCATTTTACCAAAAAGGATACATTAAGATGTCATTTTTATACCACATTGTTTCGTAAATGTGAGGAAATATCTACAAGATGATGGTCAATTTCCTCGAGGCATATTTCCAAAATACTTCTTGTCACAAGCAATATAATAACACATGTTTTACCTTGTGCTCTAGTTTGTCTTTCGCATGAGAATTTAAAAATCTCCATGCTATTTTTTTTATTTTAATCCACTTTGTTTCCTGCAAGATTTGCATCATAAAATATCCTTGGTACTTTATTTGATCGTTGGACTTACTAATTTTCTCCTTGCTTCGCATTATGGACTGTGAGATAAAGGTAAATTATCCATTATGCTCATTTCTAACCCGATCATCTTCCAGAAGCTTAAAAGTTACTTGATATGCTTTTGGTTAGTATAAAAAATGCTCTTTTAAAAACAACTTTGGAAAGAATAATTGCCACAAGATAACTATGAATCTATTTTAAATGGTAACTAGTCTTCGTCACATGAATGTGATTAAAAAAACTTTCAATTCTATAGAGACACTAGAAAAAAATGTTATGCAATTTTCACCCATTTAAAAAATATTTCAATATCCATATAAACACTTTCATGTGCAAACTTTGTAATAAGCACATGAAAATGACATTCTAACAAAACTTTCAAGGAAGAAACAGACCTTGTTGTGAAACCTTGAACTGCAAGTTTACACAAAATTTTTACAACCTTACCAATCTTATCAGACTTTTGATATCCATGATTGTAGCTCATTTGCTTGATACAAGATTTTCATATTGTTGATTTTTTAAGCTTTGCTCAACAAATCTTGTATTGCTAGAATCCAGCATTCTTCGTTTAATGCTTCTTCATAACTATCTAGCTCAATTAGTATAGATGTGTCACCAGCTATTTATTTTAAGCTATCCATTGTAATTCTCCATCCTTATTCACAAATTGCTTATAAAAATATTAGTATAAACATAAACGTGCATAATGATATTTCTTTACAACTAATGAATAAAAAACATGCTAAGAGTCTTACCAAGACAGCTGCAACCAAAGGAAATAAGATAACAAAAAAAATGATTTTTCTTCCTTCCCATAGCTTTCGACATAATTTCATTCAAGATAAGATTCAATGTAAATATTAAAGCATATATAAGCCAATGATGATAATTTATGCAAAAAAAGATGCTTTCTTTTCAAGTCTACATTCAATTCAGGCGCCAAACTGAAATGTGAAAGGTCATGCTTGTTGCAAGAAAATATCAAACAAATACTATTAAAAATCACATTGATGATCATAGCAAAAGCGTTATTTTCTTATTAAAAAAATGAACCTACGCAAAAGTAAGGATAATCATCAGTAGAAACATATATATGTATCTTCCAAGCTTTTGGTAAGCATTTGCAACAAAAAATATAGAAATAATCAACACTTGATTTTTCTTTCTTCTATATCTCACATATGGTGTCCTCTAATATAGATCCAGAATATAACTCAATAAAGTCTAATAATAGAGATACATATCTTTCGTCTTCAAGCTTTTGAGTTTTGCCCAAAATGTTTCATGTGAAGAAGTGGACTCAAAATTAAATAACTTTCTTGGTCTTGAGTGAAGTATTAGTATTTTTACCAAGAAAGTACTATTACATAAATAATTCACTTCAAGAATAATCTAAGATGCATATAGGCATGATTCCAGTTCGTACGATATCAATATAATTGCATGCTTGCTTGTCCTAATATCTTAAGTAATATGACATGGTTAATGCAAGACATGTACTTAGGCTATTTAATGTCTCTAAGTCATGGATAAAATTAACCAAATAGAACAACAATTTGATGTAGCTAGTAGACTCAAAGTGTATATAGATGACTAATACACATATATTATGCTATACTTTACTAAACCAATAGCTGAATATGTATCATCTAATACGGCGAGAAGAACTTGAATAAACCTTAGTGATATCAGTCACTCTTTTTAGATCATATGTCGTATTTTCTTCATCCTCTGTGAACATATAGGAACTTTGAAGTATGTTTCTCGACCAACCAATATGCAAACATCTTTAATCCTTTCTATGGATGGACTTAGAAATTCCTGCAAAACAAATTAGTTTATTTTTGGTACCCAAATCTTTTTGTGTCCTTCATGGTAAGCGGCTTGTATAATTAGAGATACATGTAACTATTTAGGTTTCCAAATAATTTTTTATCTAACATGACTTTTGGCATAAATACATGCAAATGCCTTATGTCCAAAATTACCACAGTAGTGACATGTAACAAAAGAAGTTGAGTATTTACCAGCAGGTGCCTTAGTCGACTTGAAGCTTTGTTTAGTCGACTTGTTCGAAGTAGGGTGTTTACTAGTAGATTCCTTGTCAGTCAACTTGGAGTTGTTAAGAAAATGAGCTTGCTTGTTCAGCCGATCAAAATGGCGACGGGAAGATATGTGCAAACTATTCATTTGTTTGTGAAGTTTTGCATTTTCTTCTTCAAGTAAGTCATTTTCAACCTTATATTCTTCGTGTAGAATATCCCACTCTTCCTTTTTCCTTTTTCAAATTTTTATATTCTTCAAGTTGGGTCTCCAAGTTTTTTTTCTCCCGTTTATTCTTCATAATATCATCAAGAGTTTTTCTCATATCTTCTAAAGCATGTTCTATGATACTTTGAAGTTCATTACATTTATCACAGTCATGAGATCTTACCTCACTTGTTTTATTAGGGCCATGAAGCAGTTGCTTGTAGATTCATCAAAAGATTTTCTTTTCTCACTTGTCTCACTTCGTGCCATGAAACAAAGGTTGACAGCTCCACTATAATTTTTATCTGGCATATATTCATCAATCCATATGTTGGATAATTTTCTCTTTTGATTGACCTTTTATAGTTTCCATTATATTTCTGGACAGTTGGCTTAGATGTGACCATAATTTTTGCATTTGTCGTATTTTCTATCATTATTTTTCTGCTCACTTATTTCATTACCTTTTCTAGAACTTGATTTGACTCTTCTATTTTTCTTGCTTCTTCGCGTCGTGTTAGAGACGACTCTAGAAAATAATGCAATATCATTTTGATGTATGTCTCCTTGTTCTTCAGCATCTCTTTCAGACTCAGCAATAGTTGATTTAGAAGCAACACTCTTTCTCTTCTCTTCATGTTCATGCTTTTTGAGATGGGTTTGCTGAAAAGCTATAAGGTCTTCACGAAGTTCATGTTATGATAGTTTGTCGAGATCTCCGTATTCAATAGCAACAACTTTTGGTTACCATACAGTGGGTAAACTTCTTAGAAACTTTCTGATTTGTTCACCACTTGAATATGGTCTTCCAAAGGATTTTAGATCTCTAACTATTTTGCTAAATCGGCCAAACATATCTTCAATGGATTCATCATCTTTCATTTGAGACAACTCATAATCACGAATCAGACGATTTATTCTTGTCTCTTTTACTTTACCGGTACCTTCATAGGTAACTTTAAGTTTATCCCACATTTTTTAGCTGTGTCACAACTTGATCTTACTATCCTACTATTTATTATTGGCCCGATGCTTAGGGCCATCCAAAGCTGATTACGTTATGCAAGAAGTCCACGAAGGGATATGCGACAACCATTAGGGCGTAGATTCTTTAATACCGAAGTTGGTAAGGTCAAAGTATTATTGGCCCCATATGGAACAAGATACCAAAGAGTTCGTACGAAAATGTGTATCTGCCAACGATATGCACCACTAGTGCATCGACCAGCAGAACCTTTACATTCGGTTCTATCCCCGTGGTCGTTCATGAAGTGGGGGATGGGCATCGTCGAACCACTGTTACCGGCTCCGGGAAAGGTAAGATTTATTTTTATTTTGACTAACAATTTTTTTAAGTGTTTAGAAACAATCCTTATCAGAAGATCGGTGAGCACGAAGTGGTTGATTTCTTGTGGGAAAATATAATTTGAAGTTTCGGAATACCAAAAGAGATAGCATATGATAATGGGCCACATGTTATTGGTCCAAAAGTCGCAAAGTTTCTTGAAGACTTGAAAATAAAGAGGATCACATCTTCGCTTTATCATCCGAGCGCAAATGGTCAAGCAGAGTCAACGAACAAAGTAATTATCAAAACCACAAGAAAAGGTTTAAAGAGGCTAAAAGTAATTGGCCCGAGTAATTACCTGGAGTTTTATGGGCATACCGAACAATGGCCAAATCGAGCAGAGGAGACACTCCATTTTCCCTTGTGTATGATGTTGAAGCTTTAACCCCGGTGGAAGTAGGGGAGCCTACCTTGGGATATTTCCAAGCAAATGAAGAATCAAATAACGAAGCAATGGTAGTCAACTTGGAACTACTTGATGAGCGAAGGGACTTGGCGCACGTAAGAATAGCAACCCAAAAGCATAGAATGGAGCGGTATTATAATCAAAGAGCCAACCTCTATTATTTCAAAGTAGGAGACTTGGTCCTAAGAAAACTAACTCAAAAAACCTGGAGCATAACACATGTAAACTAGGTCCAACATGGGAAGGCCCCTACCAGATTTCAGCTGTCACCAGGAAGGGATCATATGAATTCGAGAATAAATAGAGAAAAGTTGCCCAGCAATTGGAACGTGGTGCACCTCAAAAGATATTACTGCTGATGAACATCACCCAAATTGAAAGTATGTGATGCACTATTTTTCCCTTTGTTCAGTTTTTGTCCCAATTGGGTTCTTCTAGCAATGATTTTAACGAGGCAGCAATAGAAAGCATACTACGAAGAAAGTTTCAACAGTAGCAATACAACCCTTAATAATAAGACACACAAGCAAATATCCACTCTCGGACGGTTAGTTAGTCTTTTTCTCTATAGAAAAATTTCCACTAGGAAATTAAATTTGCTATAGGGAAAAGGTTATCCGACCGTTTACAAGTGCAAGACATTAAAGGATTGTTAGATAGTGTTTTGCTCGATAGCATAAATTCTTAAGGGGAAGAAAAGTTTGTTACCGAGCATAAGGTTGTCTAGCAATTCATTAATGGGACCCTCGAAGGTGAAAGACTTCCAGTGTTACATTTCGCATTCAAACACTAGGTGGGAGGGGGGTAGATACAAAGATACGACAACAATAACTGCCACGTCAACTGGGAAATTAAAAACCAAAAACATAATTGTATCATTGGTACCGAGGATTGCGCAGACAATCCCGTAGAAAGAAGTTGTAAAAATTATCCACAAGTAATGGCAATTTTTGTTTTTCATCATTGCAAATGTATATGTACTTTTTAAAAATTGAAGGAATAGAATGAAATGAAATCGTTTTGTTTCTATCGTGTTTCTTATCTCAAAAATGAATTAACTTTGTCATTTGAAAGTTAAACAAATACTTCAAATTCTAATTCCGTAATGAATAGGAGATGTTCTCTTTAAGAGCATCGCAAATATAAAAGGGCCTTTCTCTTATAAAAACCCTCATGATAAAGGGTTGGTTTCAGAAGTATTTATCCGCATAATTGAAATTCCTTCGGGGAAAAATATACCCAAAGACGCATACAAAAGGACACAAAAAGTAAACTTGCAAAAATACATATCAAAACCCTAACAAAAAAAGGGTCGATGCCCAGAGCCAAATTCGGGGAAAATACACCAAAGGCTTCATATAATAAGATGCAAACACAATAACTTGCACAAAACTCCTAAACAAAGGAAGAAAATGTAAAGATTTTTTGAGCAAAAAGATTCAAATGAAATAAAAACACAAATAATATTTGAGCAAAAAGATTCAAATGAAATAAAAACACAAATAATATTTGAGCAAAAAGATTCAAATGAAATAAAAACACAAATAATAACATGCCAAAAAGATTTTTTTATTTACAATAACATGCCAAAACGGCACAGATAAAAGAATTGGAAAAAGAAAAGAAAACCTAAACTGCAGTATCTCCGGAACCAGGAGGAAGAGAAGTGTCCGCACCCCCGAGAGAAGTAGGTGGATCCACCGATAGCTCAACATTTTAGTCATCACCGGTCTATATATTGTGGTATCAGAGCCTTCCCATCCTTCAAAAGGGAGGAATTGTTTACTAAATATGTCCGAGTCATTCCCATCATCCTCTTCCCTAGCAATAATGAATATGTCTCCTACTCTACACAATACTCCGTCTAAAAAATATGATTACCTATATGAACTAGATATCCTACCTGATGAACAAAAAAGTATCATCCACTGAACTACCCTCGTAAAGCCCTACTCAGCTTTCACCAAAAAATCCTTTGCACCTTGGATCCAAATTCGTTCCTTAGTCCAACAGAGACTAAAATGAGTCAAAAAATATGTTGCTGCCTCAAAACTTGACCAGCATCCTATTCTTTCCACTTGAGAGGAATAATTTATCACTCTTCAAATCCTAGATAATTTTTCCAGGCGATGGAGAGATCATGGTTTTACCCATATCCATTTTGGTGCAATCCAAATCGCTTTAACATATCATGGAAGAAAAGGTTAACCTGTTGTAGCTCGACTTTCTCTTCTAGATACAAGATACTTGGAGTACCAACATGCAAATCTGGGTACTGCAGAAGTTACCCTGAATGCCAGGACTGTCAATATAACTACCTTTCCAAATTTTAACATGTCCCTTTATGATCCATACTTAACTGAAGCTATAAAAATCCAAGTGCAAATCCAAGGATCCCCTCAAGCCAAAGATTCCATCCAAGCCACTCTTCATCACCAAATAGTGTGGCGAGTCCAAAATCATGCCCTTTTGGTTGGAAACTGCACTCTTCTTGTTCCAAAAAGCCATGATAAAAATCTTCCAACCCATCATTCATACCTCTGTAGTTTACATTGATGACATCCTGTTATTTAGTGATACATAGGAGGAATATGTCAACTTACTTCGTCAATTTGAGACATTAGTAACACAGTACAAGATAATACTTTCTGCAAAAAAGATGGTTCTTGCTCAAAAGGAGATCGATTTTCTTGGAGTGCATTTTTTCAAGGGGAAATACAGTCCAGGACCACATACATGTCAAGAATTACTCAAAGTTCAAGATACGAACTTCACAAAAAAGCAGATCCAACAGTTCTTGGGTGTAATAAATTATGTATGCAATTTCATTCCAGATATCTATACATACATTTTTCCACTCATAGAAATACTCAAGAAAAATGCTCCATCATGGGGAGAGAAACAGGATGAACCAGTCAGAAAAATAAAGGAGATATCTGAAAATGTCAAGTCTCTTTACATCCCTTCAGATGGAAAGAAGATACTACAAACTGATGCTAGCCATGAATATTGAACTGCTGTTCTATTTGAAGAAAGAAATGGCCAGAGAAAAATATACGGATATTCTAGTGGAAAGTTCAACGATGTCGTGCAACATTATCACTCCACTTTCAAGGAAATTCTTGTAGTAAAGAATAGAATCGAGAAATTCAATTTCTTCCTTATCCATATAGAATTTTTAATAGAGATGGATAAGAAGGCCTTCCCAAAGATGATCCAGATAAATTCAAAAATTATTCCCAATCCTCAGATTCTCAGATGGGCTCAATGGTTCTCTCCATACAACTTTCAAGTCAAGAACCTGAAAGGAAAAGATAATATTCTCGTATTTTTTTTGTCTCGACCGGAAAAATTCTCAAAGAGATTTTTCCAAGCAAAACCAAAGTCAAAGCAACAACTAATTAGCCATGTCTTTATGCTTTCCAACATACCAGGAACAAATTTATTACAGCCAACAGATCATCCACCGGAGTTTTTCAACCCCATGGATCCCTTTGATCCATTAATTATTATGGAAAGAAGAACTTATTATCTATGGTTTTTCTGGTACCTATGCAATAACTATTATATTTTCATAGAATTCAAATGCAACGTCTTCAAGGATTTTGATAACATTGCACCATCTCTTAAAGTATTTTTACTATGATTCAAGCCTAGAAGATATTGGATGAAATGTTTCATCGATTCCTATGCAGCAAGATATTCATGTTCCATAAGCCAGTAAAGATCATTAATCGAAAAGTTCAGGCGCAAGCAGAGGCATCATTCTGGTAGAAATTTCATGTGTCCATTTTATCAATGGAGGAAAAATATAGTGAGGCATAAAGAATCATTTCCAGCAAAATAGGTGCATCCAAAGAGAGATATGGACAAAAGATTGGGCAAGCTGAAATTATATCAACACTCATTCTCAATGGGAAAAAGTCCGGGAAGCAGCGAAAGAATATCAAACTCCATACGAAATCATCCAAGAAAAGATCATTCACAACATTTTCAGATTAAAGTTGCAAATTAAATCTCTCAATCCAAAGGAGAAAGAACACAGTAGAAAAGGACCGTCAAGTTCCAGAGATTACTAAACTAGGTCTTTGAAAAGATGCCTAGAAGACAACCCTAGAATCAATGAAGTATAGTCATCTAAATCCCTGATAATCCGACCATAATCCTACATTACCAAACAAAAAACCCTAAAAAATATCCTACCCTTTCCAAGATAATTCCCACATCTTTCCATACCATCTGGGGGCCCCTTCCACTTGTTTTCACATGCTTCCACATGCCTTCAATTGCTTCGTCACATGCAACACAATATTTTTACATGGTGTCACATTCTCCCTCATAATTTCACATGCTACACCATGTATATTTCATCCCTTTCACATGTTTTCAGGTGTTTTTAGTGGTTTTGTCTAAAGTTCTTCACATGCCAAGAAAGACCCGCTTGTAGATAAGTTTTTCATGTAAGATAGGTTTATTTTATCATAAAAGTTTGTCTTGTAATAACCTCGTAGCACTATATAAAGGAGGACTTGTAGTAATGGTAGGATCATCTTGTAACCTTTGTAAATCTTTTGTGATATATTACATATGAGTGCTTTCAAACTTTCCCTCTTGTTCTTTCTTTCGAATGGATGGAAAGTTCGGTCCATGTTTAAAAATAGAGTAAGCACACTCTTTGAAAGTTATCTTATTGTAGAACAAAAGTTTTCTGAGTTATAAACAACTAATGTTGGTTATAGTACAAAAGTTTTCTGAGTTGCATAGCATGGCAAACCATCACTTATGGGTTGTTGAAGCCAGCCCCTTTGTAGGAAAACTTTTACGACTACAAACAAACTAACTGTTTGCACCAGTTTTGAACCTCATCATCCTCTGGTTCTTCTTTAGTTCCCAAGAACTCGGAACTAGAACCAGAATTACTAGTAGCATCAGACCTCACTAGGGCCACTTTTAGTAGCTAACTAAAGCTCACAAGACCTAGCAATTTCGCCATCAAAATCGATGATACTAGCTTTTGCCTCTTCCAAGGTTTTTCCCCTCATGTTGTACATAACATATGTTTTATCAACAATAAGGGAAGCCTCTCGGCACTTAAGTTCTTCTTTGAGTCGGGTTACCTCGGTAGAAAGGCTTTCACGGGAGGATCGAACAGAATTGAGGCTAACATTAAGACCACAAACAGTTGAACTACAGAGCATATTATGCTCGATACTTTTCCTGTACGTCTCCTCCAATTGGGCATGTTTCACCCCTACAGCAGCAAGCTTTTAGTTTTGAAATTCAATGTTGCCTCCAAATTAATCAATCTTTCGGCGGAGGCAGCCTTAGGATCGGATGCAACAATAATGACGTTATGGACGTCAACCCATTTATTTTTAGCTTCTTCAAATTGAACCCTAAATGGGAAGACTGTTAGCTTCAAAGTTTCAAGTATTAATTTTGATGATAACAAACCAACATAATTATTAATCAAAGAGCACTTACTTGAGGTAATCTTATTTATGCACAGGTCTATTCAAGAAGATGAGGGTAAGGATCGAGATAAATATGGGAAATAGAATATCATGTGAAGATTTTATCAAGGAAGATTATTTTCAGAGAGTTAATATCCAAGCATCATAGAAGGAATAATATTTGAAAGTCAAGTTTCAAATATTGGATGGCTTACTATAATATTGGAAGAAGACTCTATGGAAATTATGGAAGGAAAGGTTTTCAAGGAAAGTTGCTAAAATCATGGAGAAGATATACTATTTTATGGAAGGAAAATACTATATGGAAGAGATAAAACAAGACCAAGGAAAGATATATTTTTATGGAAAGAAAATATATTATGGGTATAGTATATTCGATATTATGGAAAGAGAGTATTTCCCAAGATCAAGTAAGGTGTCAATGATATATTGAGATCTATCAAAAGCATACTGTGTTACAAGGGAAGAAATATTTTTCACTATAAAAAAAGCAGATGTGCAGTACGAATTAAATAAATTAGTCTAGTGAAAAATGAAAGAAAAGCAAGCTGGAAAGCTACAAGAAAGGAAGATTGAAGAGTGGTCTTTGATTAAGTAAAGATTATTATATCTCTGGATAAGAATTATGGAAAGTCAATCATGGGTTTCTAAACAACACATGGAGAAAGATCTAGCAAGATCTTGCAAAGAAAATATTGTTATAAAAGGAATGATATAATTAAGGTCCAAGATTAAGGATTTGTAATGGAAATGGTCTCACATTTCTACGTGATCATTCAAGTGCAATATCCAAAAGCAATTCGTTGTACTATTTAAAAGCATGTGAAGGGCTTCTTTTGAAAATATTTTTCTGGAAAAATCTTATCATCTTTAGATATAAAAGGCAAATAAATAAGGACAAGGAAGTGCAAGCTTTCAGAAGCAAGAATGAAACATTGGAGAAAGTATCAATTTGAAAAATTCAAGCAGGACACAAGATCACAAAAATGCAACTACATTTATGAAGTATAACGGCTAGAAGGATTCGAAGATAGTGTAAGAAGTAGCGATCAAAGACAAGAAAATTTACGCAGCCTTCTATAAAAATTGTCTCTCCAACTACAAGTTCTTAATTCTACTCTTAAAAAGCATTGTAATTCAGTTTAGTAGATTTACTGTGTACACAAAAGAGAGAAGAGAGACAAAAAAAATATTGGAGAGGCAGTGTGTCCTAGAAGTTGTGTCATTGTTCGTTTCTTTGGTGAGCGAGTGAAAACCAAAGAGTCGTTGTTGTGAGCAAGTGAGGACCAACCCTGTCAGCATTGGTGGTGATCGGTGAAAATCACAAAGGCCGTACTTAATTCAATTTACGAAGAGCTCTAAACGACAATACTCTTGCAACCTAAGAGGACTGGATTAGGATACCACATTGATTCCGAACCAGTACAAAATTCCTGGTGTCATTTACTTTTTCGCTCTTATATTATATTCCTTTCCTTTGCTGTTTTTTGTGATTAAAACTTGTTTAAATAGAAATGACTAATAGTTCTGTGTAGGCTGTCTCCCTATGCGTCGACTAGGTCGGAAGAGTTGTCGACGAAAAATTTAAAAAGGCCACAATTTGCCCCCCGTTGTACTTTCAATTGGTATCACAGCATGTCTCACATTTTTATTTTTGACAAACAAATCTGTTTGAAAGAGTCAACACCGTGGACAAT
The DNA here is from genome assembly GCA_034376525.1 of Nicotiana benthamiana. Lineage (NCBI taxonomy): Eukaryota > Viridiplantae > Streptophyta > Magnoliopsida > Solanales > Solanaceae > Nicotiana > Nicotiana benthamiana. The sequence continues at coordinate 26,477,425 of CM067337.1, forward strand.
AATAAATAGTAGGATAGCAAGATCGAGAATATCCTGAATTGGTGTGGATATGATCCTGGAAAGGGACTTGGCAAAAACCTCCAGGGCATTGGCAAACCATCAAGCTGAAGAAACATTGTACCACTTTTGGTTTGGGGTACAAATACAATTGGAAAGAGTTCAAGGAATGGTCGCCACCATGGAGCAGACTTTCCAACCAGCAGACATTATATATGGGTCAAAAGAAGAAGAGGCATTGGCAACAATGAGGAACTTGTTTTGGGAAGGCGATGATATTGACTGCTGTGTTATTTTCGAGGAGGAAGGGAGGAAGGCCCTTCAATACATGATGTGAACCGAGGAGAGCACCTAATTAATTGGTAGATCAGAATCACCAGGGCCAAAAAAACTTCGGTGTAGCAAGATGAAACAAAGCACCATGCATCACATTTTACTCTACTAGTTGATTCTCTTTCTGTATTGTCTTTAGTTTTGAAAAAAGAGCTCCGATGTTCAAATCAATTATGAAATTTAATCAAAGCATTTCATTTTATTATATATCTCGATCTTATTACTTTCTCTATTATTTACTTTATTTACACAGCATTACTATTACTTATCTTGATGATGAACCGACGATTGTGACTTGCAACGAGACAAAGCAATAAACGGATATAGATTCAAAAGAGGATGATATACTAGAAGAGGTCGTCAAAGAGGTTGAGGATTTTGAGAATGGGCTAAGTCTAATTTGGAAAAACTTAAGGTCACCAGCTTGGTAGGATACAGATAATGTCAAAGAAACGCGCATCAGTGCTCACCTGTCACCGTCAGAAAAGAAAGAGTATACGGAGTTTCTAAGGGAATATGAAGACATAGTCGCATGGTCGTATGATGATATGACTGGTCTCAGTACATCCATTGTAGCTCAAAAACTACCAACAAATCCAACATGTCCGCCCATAAAGCAGAAGCTGAGAAAGTTTAAACCCGACATGAGTTTGAAAAACTAGGAAGAGGTCACCAAGCAAGTCAAAGCCAAGGTTCTCATGGTGGTAGAATAACCAACGTGGTTAGCTAATATTGTACCAGTACCAAAGAAAGATGGCAAGGTTAGAGTCTGTGTTGACTACCGAGATCTTAACCGGGCCAGTCCAAAAGACGAATTCCCCTTGCCAAACATACACATTCTAATCGACAACTTTGCCAAGCATGAGCTGCGGTTGTTTGTTGATTGTTTTGCCGGGTATCATCAGATATGGATGATGAGGAAGACATGGAGAAAACATATTTCATTACTTCGTGAGGGATGTATTGTAACATGATGATGCCATTCAGATTAAAGAATGTTGGGGCCACCTATATGAGGTCCATGCCTACCATTTTCCATGATATGATACATAAGGAGATTGAAGTGTATATAGACGATGTCATCATCAAATCCAAGAAAGCCACTGACCACATGGAAGATATGAGGAAAATCTTCAATAGACTGAGAAAGTACAATATGAAACTGAATCTCGCCAAATGAGCGTTCGAGGTTCTTGCCGAAAAATTACTGGGTTACATCGAGAGTCATTGAGGGATAGAATTGTATCCATCAAAGGTTAAAACCATTCAAGAATCGCCACCGCCAAAGAACAAGAAGGGCATGATGAGTTTTTTGGGGAGAATAAACTACATCGACCGATTCATATCTCAGTCAACTATCATTTGTGAACCCATTTTTAAAATGTTGAAGAAGGACGCTGCCACCAAATGGGCTGATGATTGTCAGAAAGCCATTGACAGAATCAAGGAATACCGGTCAATGCCTCGAGTTCTGGTTCTGCTCGAGCCATGAAGACCACTATTGCTTTACCTTGCAGTATTGGATGGATAATTCGGTTGCGTTCTAGGATAATACGATGAAACAGGGAGAAAGGAGCAGTCCATATACTATCTCAGTAAGAAATTCACCCCGTATGAGGCCCAGTATTCGCTACTAGAGCGCACCTATTGTGCTCTGACTTGGGTAGCTCAGAAGTTGAGGCATTATTTTTGTGCCTATACCACTTATCTCATATCAAGAAGGGATCCACTGAAATACATCTTCCAGAAGCACATACCCACTGGCAAGCTCGCCAAGTGGAAAATCTTTCTAAGTGAATTTGACATTATTTACATAACTTCGAAGGCGGTCAAAGGACAAGCCTTGACGGATCATATCGCAAAGAATCCCATGGACGGAGAATACGAGCCTCTAAAGACATATTTTCCTGATGAAGAAGTATCTTTCATAGGAGAAGATATTGTAGATTCCTATGATGGTTGGAGAATGTTTGTTGACGGAGCGGAAAATTTCAAAAAAGTTGGAATAGAAGTAGTCCTAGTATCAGAAACCAGCCAGCATTACCTGGTATCCACCAAGCTCAGGCTCCCATGCACCAACAATATGGCTGAATACGAAGCCTGCATCTTGGGGCTCAAGATGGCCATTGACATGAACATTCAGAATTGCTAGTAATAGGAGACTCAGACTTGCTCATGCACAAAGTTTGAGAAGAGTGGGCAACCAAAAACTTTAAGATATTTCCTTATCTGCATCACATTCAGGATATGAGAAAGATATTCACAAAGATAGAATTCCAGCATGTTCCCAGAGTGCAGAATGAGTTCGCTGATGCATTAGCCACTCTATCATCCATGATCTAGCATCAGGATAAGAATTTCATTGATCCCATCCCGGTAAAAGTTTATGATCAGCCAGCTTACTGTGATCATGTTGAGGAAGAAGTATATGGAAAACCATGGTTCCATGACATCAAGGAGTAATTGACAATAAGAGAATATCTAGAACTTGCAAACGCCACTCAAAATCGCACCCTTTGGCGATTGTCTAACAATTTCTTTCACAGCAGAGAAAACATGTACAGAAGGACTCCCGATTTAGGATTACTAAGGTGTGTCAAAGCAAAGGAAGCATCCAAGTTATTAGAAAAGGTTCATGCAGGAACCTGCGGACCGCACATGATTGGTTTAGTCTTAGCAAAGAAAATACTCCGAGCAGGCTACTTTTGGATGACTATGGAAACGGACTGCGTCCAATATTTTCGCAAATTCCATCGTAGTCAGGTACATGCACATATGATAAAAGTGCCTCCAAATGAGCTTACTGCAACAAGCTCGCCATGGACATTCGCCGCTTAGGGAATGGATGTTAACGGACCTATCGAGCCTACCACATCAAACGGGTATAGGTTCATTCTAGTGGCAATTGATTATTTTACTAAATGGATCAAAAAAGCATTATGTAAAGCAGTAACCAAGAAGGTTGTGGCAGATTTTGTCCGCGACCATATTGTTTGTCGGTTCGGTATCTCAGAGTCAATCATTACTAATAATGGTTTCAATCTCAATAGTGACCTGATGAAAGCAATGTGTGAAACCTTCAAAATCAAACACAAGAACTCTACATCCTACATGCCTCAGACGAATGGAGTTGTAGAAGCGGCCAACAAAAATATCAAGAAGATACTAAGGAAGATGATAGAAAAGCACAAGTAATGGCATGAGAAGTTATCATTCGCCTTATTGTGATACCGCACCACAGTCCGCACACCAACCGGGGCGACTCCCTGCATGTTAGAGTGTGGTGCCGAGGCGGTCATACTCGCCGAGGTAGAAATTCCCTCCTTGAGAATCATACAAGAAGTAGATATAGATGATGCTGAATGGGTAAGGAGTCGCTACGAGCAGTTGGCTCTTATAGATGGGAGGAAAATGACTGCAGTTTACCATGGTCAATTGTAGCAGAACAGAATGTCCTGAGCTTTTAACAAAAGAGTTAAGCCAAGAAAGGTTACAATAGGGCAGCTAGTATTTAAGAAAATATTTTTGCATCAAGATGAAGCCAAGGGTAAATAGCAAGGTCTGTACATGGTTCACCGGGTTCTAACAAGAAGATCCCTTATACTTGCAGAAATAGACGGGAAAGTCTGGTCGAAGCCAATCAATTCAGATGTAGTAAAATGATACTATGTGTCACCATTTACGATTTCTTTATGATGTAATTTGAACTACGCCTGAACTGATTCCCGTTTAAGAGGGGATACGTAGGCAGTCCTATGGGTTCGGTCACAATTCAATAAAATTTCCATTCCTCCTCCCCCTGCTATTGGAAACTAGGGCAGAATTTTGAGAAGGACCCTCAAAATTCTGAAGTTGATATTCAACCATTTATCAAACGCAACCGTTAGAAGTGACAGACCAATAAACTGGGGCATAATTAAGGAGGACCCTCAAAATTTCGGAGTGAGAGAGGTTGTAATGTATTGAACCGCGTCGTAGTTGTCGGTTCATCCAGAAAAGAAAACTATTATTTGCAATTATGTATTTATGTTACATTATTTTGCTAAATCATGCATGACTATTATCAAATTGTTGTGTTAATTAACACTACCCCAATGATACACAACATTGAGCAGGACGAGCAAAGGCCACGGGAAGACGAACTAACCATCCCCCTTTTACAAAACTCACGATTTTTCTTTGGATGCAGACACTCAATTCGCAAAATCATTAGATGTATTTATACACTTATACTTTCTCAAGAATGCAACTTCTCAAAATCCTCACCTATTCACAGTTGCTATCCATACTCGGCCTCCCCAGCAGCCACAATGATACAATCAGCTATCAGCTATCATCTACCAGCTAAGAGATTTTTTTGCTATTTGCCTTTTATATTCTACATTATCTTCCTTTCGAGACTAAGCATTTCCATCTACATCTCATGCATTTTGCATAAGGCTGCTATTCTGACTTTTGAGACTAAGCATTGTCTCCATCTGCATCTCATGCATTTTGCATAAGGCTACTATTCTGCCTTTCGAGACTAAGCATTGTCTCCGTCTGCATTTCCTGTATTTTGCATAAGGCTACTATTCTTCCTTTCGAGACTAAGCATTGTCTCCATATGCATTTCCAGCATTTTGCATAAGGCTACTATTCTGCCTTTCGAGACTAAGCATTGTCTCCATCCGCATATATCTGCATTTTGCATAAGGCTACTATTCTGCCTTCTGAGACTAAGCTCTTTCTCCATCTACATATCTCTGCATTACATAAGGCTACCTTTCTGGCTTCCGAGACCAAGACCTATCTTCATCCTGCATGGCTGAAATATCGCCACTTTACTTATGGTTGCATGGCTGAAATATCGCCGTTTTCATTTAAATTCCTCAGGGCTAAAATATCGCAACATTTATTTAAAATCTGCATGGCTGAAACATCGCCACCTTCATTTACATCTCGCATCGGCAAAAACATTGCCACTATATTTTTCTTGCATGGCTGAAACACCGCCACCTTTTTACGTTTTGCATCGGCTGAAAGATCGCCACTTTTTGCATTTTACGGGCTGAAAGATCGCCAAATTTTCCAAGGGTGTATGTTCGGGGGCACCATTATCATAGCCCGATAATGCCATACCATGGCTTGAGGACCCTATTTTACTTTTTCCATACCATTGTTCAAAGGCATCATGGTTCGGAGGCATCATCTTCATAGCCCGAGAACATCATTTCATGGCCTGTGAATCCTTTATCATACGCTTCATGGCCCAGGACTATCACGCCCCAAATCTGTGGGCATGACCATCACTCAACCAGGTATCCCCAGCTGAGTGGACCTGGGTGCCTTTCCTATTTCCCACGCGTTACCCCACATTATTCAATGATAATTAGCCAAAGGATACTACATTTGAAATTGAAAGAATATAAGATTTCTCTTTTATAACCACACATTATGATTTACAGGGAACATCTTTTACAAACATATATAACAATTAACAGGGAACGTGGTACACAAGTTTACAACGCCCAACACATACACCTTATGACATAAGCTATGACCCCCATACCATTGTCTACAGAGCCTCTAGGAGAAAGATAATACAACACTTGCCGGCGAAAGGGCCCCGTCCATACCCTTACCAAATGACACAGAACTACACAAATACAACAACAGAGGTGGCATAGGCCACACATGGCCCCGGAAGGAAAGGGGATCACCAACACGAATACTGCCGATAGAGAGAAGGAGGAGCTACGAATGGTGGAATGGAGTGCCTTCCACAGATCAACCTACATTCATAACACGAATGTAGCGCCCCCGACAAAAGGGACGTCAGTACATTTGAATTGTACTGGAATGTATGAACTAACTCTGTCCCAAGTAAACTAAAGCCAAAATGCATGTACAAGTATAGAACTGAACAACAACAGTACAATTACAACCATGGAGCAACAACCAAATACTTCACAACAATTTATTCAAGTAGTCAAACAAAGAGGCAATCAGTGCCCCACAGGTTACAAACTCTCCTGCTATCTCCTTTCACATTTCCACATTTATCATTTCATGATTCGTATTCATATCAATACTGATATTGGATCACATTTTCCACCCTTATTGCCTCGTCCACCTTTATTACCTCGGCCACCCTTATCACCTCAACCCACACATTATTTCACCGTGTTGCGGTGCGCAACCCGACCCAGCCTGACAGTTATCAATTCACAACAACAAACAGCACAAGAACAACTACAAGAATTCAACTATGGCACATTATTAACATAGATCCACAATGAGGGTAATGCAATTCCACAACTAGCAACGACAATTCCTCAGGTTCATCATATTGGTACACAATTTAGATCATCACAACAATTATTCACAACTAATCACACACGTTATTTCAATAATACTTCCATTTTCACTATTCCACATTATTCCTATTTCTATTGTTCCACATTACTTTCCATTTCCGTTGTCCCAATTACAAATTCCACAACATTCATCATAAAGTATTACCACAAAATCATACAACACAAAGCCTCACAATGATTTTTCATATGACTATCTACTATCAACAATTTCATATCTAGCATAGGGCGATTTCACAAGGATCACAGTTAGCCATACATATTTGGAGCTGAGTTTTCCCTTTTTAAACCTTTAGTCCAATTTGCCAAGCAATCAAGAAGTCAATCTAGTTCATGAACAATACTTAGGTTTTAGAAAATTAACTCATAGTTACTATCCAATTCCCTTTTTACAAGATTCATGAGTTTTGAAGACATGCATGAAGATTTTATAAAGAAAACTCAAAGCAAGTGTATGGAGTTTCCTTCCCAAGCTTAAATTTCAAAGTTGGGGGAAATGGGTTAGGGATTTTACCTGAGAAATCAATGAAGAAGCCAATGCACCAAGGGTTTTCCACGCTCCAATGATTTTGAAAGATCAACTGATGAAGAACTTGCTTTCTCTCTCTAGGATCTTCTCTTCCTCTCTCTTATTTTGATCAGAAAATGGGTAAAAAATGAGGGATGGGCTGTTTTTATTAAAGAGGGGTCAGACTTAGATTTTTAGAAAAATAACTATGCGAGCTCACTCTGGAACGCCACTCAGCCATCGCAGAACAAACATGTGGTCCGCAGAATGGACAGCAGAAAGGGCTCAAATTTCAAACATCTTAGGTTGGGAATGCGGTAGACATGTGGTCCGCATTTGCGTTCTGCGGTCGTAGAATGCACCGCAGAATTGACCTTTGAATTTTCTTGGGGACAATATGTGATCACTCTACAGTCCGCATATTGATTATGCGATCGCAGATTTGACCTTATTTTCAACATCAAAAATTAGTTTCTGTCTGATTCACTCTGCGGTAGGAATGCGGTCCGCATAGCTGATCTGCGACCGCATCCTGGAGCACATTTTGACCATTTTCTGGAAAAAATTCGATTTTGCATTTTCAAGTACAAAACATTAACAAGGGTCCAATTCATGCAGCTAGACTCGACTATATGAGTTGCTAGCATCTGAGCGCTCATTTTCACGGAGCCTTACATCCTCCCCCGCTTAGGATTCATTCGTCCTCAAATGAGGGCTTGGGAATGAGTTTGAAAACATGATATGCAAGTTTTTACACCTTTTATTAACTTTCAAGTTTGTATTAGAAAATTTTTGCCATAGATTCCTTTGAAATATGGACATAACCACCTATCAAAGAGTCTCTAAAACCCATTCCCAGGCATTACTACACAAACCTGCTACCTTTACAACAGTTGCAAAATGCATAATCCTCACATTTGCACATATTCAACAATTTGGCACACAACATGTAGTCAAATTAAGCATTAATCGTCTGTACTATTTAAAACCAGTCACCTGTCACATGAGTACGGTTGAGTTAACCATTTCAATGCAAATCCTCCATGCAAAAACTAATCATTACACAATTAGAACACTTTGATACTCTCTATCCATGCAAAATTAATCATTACTTCCATACATCACCTTACTATGAGAGCACAAGACTTCCATTACAAAAAAGGACTGCACATTGTTCAAATAGTCACAACACATGAATTTGTTAGCACAACTTGGAGAAACTACAATAATAAGGCACTTGGAAAGAGAAGGGATGGCTCTTACACCTAATGGAACACAACATTAGCTCTCCTAGGGACATGATTCGTATCATCATTTCTAACTTATTCAAATAGATTTGGGTATTTTATCTTCATCTCATCTTCCGCTTCCCACGTGGCTTCCTCAACTTATTGGTTTCGCCACAACACTTTAACTGAAGCAATCTCCTTGATCCGCAACTTTCGGACTTGCCAATCCAGAATAGCAACCGGAATCTCTTCATATGACAACTCTTCCTAAACCTTGATGTCTTCAACTGGCACAATTTTAGATGGATCACCCACAACTTTCCTCAACATGGATACGTGAAACATCGGGTGCACTAAAGACATTTCAGGGGGCAATTCAAACCTATACTCAACTTGGCCGATCCTTTGAACGACTTGATAGGTCCCAACATACCTAGGACTTAGTTTTCCTTTCTTTCCAAAGCGTATGACTCCCTTCATAGGAGAAACCCTCAAGAATAGCCAATCTCCCTCTTGAAACTTCAATTCTCTTCGACACACATCCGCATAGGATTTCTGGAAACTTTGAGCAGTCTTCATTCTCTCTTGAATGACTCTTACTTTCTCCATGGCCTGATGCACGAGATCTGGCCCTATTAAATCTGCTTTACCAACCTCGAACCACCCGATCGGGGACCTACACCGTCTTCCGTATAATGCTTCGAATGGGGCTATTTGGATGCTAGCATGGAAGCTGTTATTATAAGCAAACTCTATAAGGGGCAGGTGATCGTCCCAATTACCTTTGAAATCCAAGACACATGCCCGCAACATATCCTCGAGCGTCTGAATAGTCTGCTCTGCTTGGCCACCACCGGTCTGCGGATGAAAAGTTGTGCTAAGATTCACTTGAGTACCCAAACCTTGCTGAAATTTCCTCCAGAAGTTAGCTGTAACTGAGCTCCTCGATCCGAAATAATAGAAAGCGGCGTACCATGAAGCCTCACTATCTCCTTGATATACAGTCGAGCATATTATTCTTCAGTATCGGTTGACTTGACTGGCAAAAAGTGAGCTGATTTGGTGAGCCTATCCACAATTACCCAAATTGAGTCAAACTTGTGTTGAGTATGAGGTAATCCTGTCACGAAGTCCATATTGATCATTTCCCACTTCCACATCGGTATTTCTATAAGCTAGGTCAAACCTCCCGGCCGTTGATGCTCGGCCTTCACTTGCTGGCAATTCGGACACTTAGAGACGAAGTCCGCTACACTCTTATTCATAACACTCCACCAATAGATATCTCTGAGATCGTGATACATCTTTGTAGAGCCTGGATGCACTGAATACCTAGAATGATGAGCCTCCGCCATTACCCTCTCCCAAAGATCATCCACATGCAGGACATATAACCTGTCATGGCACCGTAGCTCACCATCATTGTTGCCGAGTGAAAATGCAGAAATTTAGTTACTTAGAGCCGCCTCCTTCAATTGTGCCAATGCTGGATCAACAAACTACTTTTATTTAACCTCTGCCACTAGCAACGATTCTGCTGTATTATGCACCATAAGTCCCTCCTCATTCAGGGCCGAGATACAAACCCCAAGGCTAGCCAACTGGTAAACCTCCCGAGCTAGGAGCCTCTGATCCACTCTCAAGTGAGCCAAGATACCCATGGATTTCCAATTGAGGGCGTTGGCCACCACGTTCGCCTTCCCTGGATGGTACAAGATGTCCATATCATAATCCTTAAGCAATTCGAGCCACCGCCGCTGCCTCCACTTCAGCTCCTTCTGCTTGAAGAAATACTGGAGACTCTTGTGGTCTGAAAACACATCTACATGAACCCCATAAAGATAATGCCGCCACATATTCAAGGCGAACACAACAACTGCGAGCTCCAAATCATGGGTCGGACAATTCTCCTCGTGATTCTTGAGTTGCCTGGAAGCATATGCTATGACCTTCCCGTGCTACATCAGAATACACCCTAAACCAACCCTGGAGGCATCACAATAAACCACAAATCTCTTTGTGCCCTCTGGCAAGGCCAGCACCGGTGCCGAAGTGAACCATGTCTTCAATTCTTGAAAACTTTTCTCACAAGCATCTAACCACTGGAACTTGGCTGATTTCTGCGTCAATTTGGTCAATGGGGAGGCGAGGGTGGAGAATCCCTCTACAAACCTCCGATTGTTACCCTACTAACCCCAAAAAGCTACGGATCTCCGTCGGGGTCATGGGTCTAGGCCAATCCTTCACCGCTGCAATCTTCTGGGGGTCAACCTGAATGCCCTCAGTGGAAATAACATGACCCAGAAAAGCGACGGACTCCAACCAAAATTCACATTTGGAAATCTTGGCATACAATTGGTGTTGATGAAGAGTCGGCAAAACCGCTCTGAGGTGACTGGCATGGTCCTCCCTGCTCCGCGAATATACGAGGATGTCGTCATTGAAAACAATCACGAATGAGTCTAAAAATGATTTGAAGACCCCATTTATAAGATCCATAAAAGCTGCCGGGGCATTGGTTAGCCCAAAACACATGACCAAGAATTCAAAGTGGCCATAACGCGTTCTGAAAGCGGTCTTAGGAATATCCTAATCCTTGATCCTCAATTGGTGGTACCGGATCGTAAATCAATTTTGGAGAAGAACCTTGCACCTTGCAATTGATCGAACAAACCATCTATCCGAGGCAAAGGGTACTTACTCTTGATGGTGACTTTATTAAGCTGCCGATAATCAATACACATCCGAAGAAACCCATCCTTCTTTCTGACAAAAAGAACCGGAACACCCCATGACGACACACTTGTCCGGATAAACCCCTTCTCCAATAAATCCTTCAACTGCTCCTTTAACTCTTGCAATTCTGCTGGCGCCATTCGATACGGTGGAATAGATATTAGCTGAGTATCTGGCAATACATCAATCCCAAAATCAATCTCCCTATCTGGCAGGATTCCTGGAAGCTCATCTGGAAATACCTCAAGAAACTCATTCACAACTGGCACAGACTCAGTGCAGGAACCTCTGGAGTAGTGTCCGCCACCCGGACTAAATGATAAATACATCCCTTCCTGATCATCTTCGAAGCCTTAAGGTAGGAAATAAACCTACCTCCGGCTCATTAGGGAACTCGAGTCCCATGACTCTCGTCCGGCAGTCAAGCTTAGTGAAGCATGAATAGAGCCATTCCATCCCCATGATTACATAAAAATCCACCATCCCAAGCTCAATAAGGTCGGTCGTGGTAACACGACCACCTACCATAACAACGAAATTCTTATAGACCCGCGGGGCTATAACAGAATCACATACCGGAGTTGACACAGAGAACGGCTCAAGAAGCTGTTCGGACTCAATCCCAAAACTCGAAGCAACAAATGGAGTGACATAGGACAAAGAAGACCCCGGATCAATAAGAGCATAGCAATCAACAGTCTAAACAGATAGGATACCTGTGACAACATCTGGGGAAGCCTCAGCACTCTGGCATCCACTCAAAGCATAAAACCTGCTGGGTCCGCCCCTACCACAGGCTCCACCTCGCCCTGCTGGGGCTGGAGGGCGCACTGATTGACGTAGCAACTGATGAACTGGATGGCAGAGCAGGTCCCCTACACGTGATCTGCCTGGGAGCATGGCAGTCTCGCTGTATGTGACCTCTCACCCCACAATTGTAGCACACTGGAGCATCCAAGTAACAAGCCTCTGTAGGAGATCTCCCACACTTAGGGCATATACCTCCTTGCTATCGGGGTCTCATCCCCGAATGACTGAACTGGCCGGACCTCCTACTGTCTGAATCTGGGTCCTAAGGGCTACTCTGCTGGGAACGGTGCACGGATGGCGGTGCACTAGCTGAGGATTGAGCATAAGACTGAAATGGTCCAGATGACCCTCTCCCTGGAGCTGACCTCCCTGAGTGACCCATAGACTGGGCCCTACTGCTACTCTCCCTGTCCGCCCGAATCTTCAACTTCCTGGCCTCTGTGGCCCGAGAAAAACCCACAATCTTTCCATAGTTCATGTCTGAATGCAGAGCCGTTGTTGCAGCTTCATTTACTACCAACGGGCTAAGACCCTGAACGAAACGCCAAACTCTAGCCTCCATAGTTGATACCAACTGAGTTGCATACTTGGACAACCTCACGAACTCCATATAATACTCCCGAACACTCATGCTACCCTGCTTGAGGACCTCAAACTTGGTGGCACGGGCTGCCATGGTCTCAGAAGGAAAAAAGTGGTCCATGAAGGCATCCACGAACTCATCTCATCTAGCTGGAGGGCTCCCCTCCTTACAGGAATCCTCCCATATCTCAAACCACGAATGTGCAACCCCTTTCAACATGTATGAAGCCAATTTTACCCCCTTTATTTCCGTAGCCTTCATCACTTGAAGGGTCTTGTACATCTCATCAAGAAATTCTTGCGGATCGGCCTCTGGATATGTTCCTGAGAACTCTAGAGGATTGAGTCGCAAAAACTGATGAACTCTGGAGCTAGAGGAATCTCCCTATACGCTGGAGGACACAGGTGCATCATGAGATCTTTTGGCCTCGGCGGCCACTAACTGAGTCAGCATACGGATAGCTCCCCTAAGATCTCCATCAGAATTACCGGAATCGGAAACTAGAGAAACATAAGGATTAGGAGCATTGGCAGGAGGGATAGTAGCACCCACGGTCGTTGCTGGAACATGATTGCTTGGAGCAGGAATGGATGAAGCAGCCAAATTAAGAACGGGGGAATCACTCTCACCCACGGCAGTCGGCACATGATCCACAGCCGGACTGGAAGTGGCATTGGCCCCTAGGCCGAGTCTAGCTTTCTTCTTAGGTGCCATCACTGAATATTCGAAATAGAGCACGAATTAGACACAACATCACTTCACCGCACGAACTTGGAATAACAAAGAAGAGGATCATTTTTCCTAAATGCCCGTGTAGCCCCCAGCTTATAGGTGTGGTCGACAACACACCGATAAGAAGGGCTCTACTATGCACAGCTCCAAGACATCCTAGGACTCTTTTAAAACCTTAGGCTCTGATACCAAGTTTGTCACACCCCAAATTCGTGGGCATGACAGGCACTCAACCGAGTATCCCCAACCGAGTAGATATGGGTGCCTTTCCTATTTCCCACGCAATACCCCACTTCATTCAATGATAATTAGCAGGGAACATCTTTTACAAAACATATATTACAATTAACAGGTAACGTGGTACACATGTTTACAGCGCCCAACACATACACCTTAAGACATAAGATCTGACCCCCCATACCATTGTCTATGGAGCCTCTAGGAGAAAGATAATACAACACTTGCTGGCGACAGTGCCCCGGCCATACCCTTACCAAATGATACAAAACCACAAAAATACAACAACAGGGGTGGCATAGGCCACACATGGCCCCAGAAGGAAAGGGGTTCACCAATACGAATATTGCCGATAGAGAGAAAGAGGAGCTACGAAAGGTGGACTGGAGTGCCTGCAACGGATCCACCTACAATCATAACACGAATGTAGCGCCCCCTGCAAAAGGGACGTCGGTACATTTGAATTATACTGCCATGTATGAACTAACTCTGTCCCAAGTAAACTCAAGCCAAAATGCATGTACAAGTATAGAACTGAACAACAACAGTACAATTACAACCATGGAGCAACAACCAAATACTTCATAACAATTGATTCAAGTAGTCAAAAAAGGGACAATCAGTGCCCCACAGATTACAAACTCTTCTGCTGTCTCCTTTCACATTTCCTTATTTATCATTTCATGATTCGTATTCATATCAATAGTGATATTGGATCGCTTTTTCCACCCTTATCGCCTCGTCCACCCTTGTTACCTCAGCCACCCTTATCACCCCAACCCACACCTTATTTCACCGTGTTGCGGCGCGCAATCCGACCCCGCCTGATAGTTTTAAATTCATAAGAACAAACAGCACAACAACAATTACAAGAATTCAACTATGGAACATTATTAACATAGATCCACAACAAGGGTACTGCAATTCCACAACTAGCAATGACAATTCCTCAGGTGCATCATATTGGTACACAATTTAGATCATCACGACAATTATTCACAACTAATCACACATGTTATTTCAATAATACTTCCATTTTCACTATTCCACATTATTCCTATTTCCATTGTTCCATATTACTTTCCATTTTCGTTGTCCCAATTAAAAATTCCACAACATTCATCACAAAATATTACCGCACAATCATCCAACACAAAGCCTCACAATGATTTTTCACATGAATATCTACTTTCAAAAATTTCACATCTAGCATAGGGCGATTTCACAAGGATCACAGTTAGCCATACATACCTAGAGCTGAGTTTTCACCTTTTAAACCTTTAGTCCAATTTGCCAAGCAATCAAGAAGTCAATCTAGTTCATGAACAACACTTAGGCTTTAGAAAATTAACTCATATTTACTACCCAATTCCCCTTTTACAAGATTCTTGAGTTTTGAAGACATGCATAAAGATTTTTTTAAGAAAATTCAAAGCAAGTGTATGGGGTTCCCTTCCCAAGGTTAAATTTCGAAATTGGGGGAAATGCGTTAGGGAATTAACCTGAGAAATCAATGGAGAAGACAATGCACCAAGGGTTTTCCACACTCCAATGATTTTGAAAGATCAATTGACGAAGAACTTGCTTTCTCTCTCTCGGGTCCTCTCTTCCTCTCTCTTATTTTGATCAGAAAATGGGTAAAAAATGAGGGATGGGCTATTTTTATTAAAGAGGGGTCAGACTTAGATTTTTAGAAAAATAACTAGGCGAGCTCACTCTGCGACGCCACTCAGCCATCGCAGAACAAACATGTGGTCCACAGAATGGACCACAGAAAGGGCTCAAAATTCAAACCTCTCGGGTTAGGAATGCGGTAGACATGTGGTCCGCATTTGCATTCTGCGGTCGCAGAATGCACCGCAGAATTGACCTTCGAATTTCCTTAGGGACAATATGTGATCACTCTACGGTTTGCATATTGATTATGCGATCGCAGATTTGGCCTTATTTTCAACATCAAAAATTAGTTTCTGTCTGATTCACTCTGCAGTAGGAATACGGTCCGCATAGCTGATCTGCAACCGCATCCTGGAGCGCATTTTGACCATTTTCTGGAAAAATTTTGATTTCGCATTTCCAAGTACAAAAAAATAACAAGGGTCCAATTCATGAAGGTAGACTCGACTATATGAACTGCTAACATCTTAGCGCTCATTTTCACGGGGCCTTACAAGGACATCATGGTCTGAGGACATCATCCTATTCGTCCAAAGACAACATTCATGGTCTAACGAAAACTTGCATCACGTTTATATTTATGCATATACGTTTGTATTGTTCACTTGCAGGTATACTGGCTAGCAGTGGCCGTCTCAGCAAGAGAGATCCCGCTCCAGTTCCCGTAGCCTATCAAGATTTAGCTACAACCTAAACATCGCGTCCGTCGTTTTTTAAACTCTATTGGCATACTCCTCCGATGGACCCTGAACTACATATGGCCTGATTCCTATAAAACCAGGGACATGTAGGCAGCTCAAGAGCCAGAGCTCGGTCAAAATTCTTTTCAAATTGCCTCTTTCAATCAAAATTGGCCATCGTATCTTTACCCGATAACTCTTTCATCCTTCCCGGATAAAGAGGGGCAGCTGTTGATAGCCAATTCTTCCTTGTATTTTAATATATGCAAAATGCCTTCAAAATAACATATATGCATATATGAGCACTTAAGATATCAAAGGTTTCTTGCAGATGCCTAAGGTGATCACCTACATTTAAAGACTAACGAGCATATCGTCTATATGAACTTCCATAGTTCTTCTTATTTGTTTTTCAAATATCTTGTTCACGAGCTACTGATAAGCAGCTCATGCGTTCATTAACCCAAAGGGCATCACATTGTAGCAATATGTATCGAAATTCATTATAAATGAAGTCTTTTAATGATCCTTGGGGTTCATCTAAATTTAGTTGTACCCAAAATAAGCTCTGAGAAAACTCTTTAACTCGTGCCCGGCAAAGGCATCAATCATTTAATTGATGTTTGGCAGTGGGAATGAATCTTTCGGGAATTCCTTATTAAGATATTTATAATTTACAGACATGCAAATTTATTATTCTTCTTAGGAACTATTACTACATTGGCTAGCCAATCGGGATACTTTTCCTCTCAAATCGACCCGATGTTAAGTAAGCGATTTGCCTTCTATTTGATGAATTTATTCCTGACTTTTGCAATAGGGCATTTCTTTTGTCTTACCGGAGGGATGTTGGGGTCCATACTTAATTATGTACAACTACCTTTGCCAGGATACCTGTCATATCTGCATGCGACCATGCAAAAAAATCGGCATTAGATTTAAGAAATTCAATAATGCTAGACCTGAGTTCGGGGTATAGTCATGTCCCCTAGTGGAATTTCCTTTCTAGGAATCCTTCGAACAATGCAATCTACTCAATCTCATCCGCTGTGGATTTCATTGCGTATGTCTCTTCTGGAACCTGGAAATACCTCAGCACCTGATAATATTTTGACGTTTGTGTCCCCAGTCTAACTTCATCTAGTCCGGAGCAGGCGCCGGTTCCTGTAGTTGCTATGCCGCATGTCCCTTTTCTATACTACTGGAAACCGAAATTGCATTCATCACCCTTGCTTCCAGTTGATCACCCATTATCTGTTTGACCCCCTCGGGCATTGTATACTTAAGCAATTGATGATATGTTGATGGTATAACTTTCATCTTGTGCAACCATGGTCTTCCCAGAATAATGTTATATCTTATATCACAGTCTACCACTTCGAAAAGAGTTGTCTTCATTACCCTTCGGTGTTCATAGGAAGCAGAATCTCCTCTACGGTTGTCATGCTCGCGAGGTTGAATCTGGCGAGGAGTTTTATGGCCGGAATAATGCTTTCAGTGAGTTTATCTTGCTCCTATACTCTCCACTATATGATATTAGTCGAACTTCTTATATCCACTAGAACACATTTAATTTAAAGTCTATCATATTTAAAGAAATTACCAGTGCATCATTTGTTAGTAGCAACAATTTGTGTGCGTCCTCCTCCATGAAAGTGATATCATCTTTGTCCAACTTCTTGAAGCCTCTTGCTATAGGTTATTGAAACTTTCATCTTTTTTGCTGCCGAGAAGGTGACTCCATTGATTTCGTTCCCTTCGAAGATCGTGCTGATCATTTCGCAAAGGGTATCTTCTCCTACTATCAAGGGTTCTGCATTATCCCCATTGCGACCATAATTGTTCTTAGATCAATCACTTAAGAATTCTTTGAGATGACCTTTCTTTAACAGTGTTGCAACTTCTTCCCGAAGATATCGGCAGTCCCCAATATGGTGGCCATTCATCCTGCCGTATTCTCGCACCACAAGTTGGTATATCTCTGGCTGGGATCAAATCTCATTGGTTTGGCGAACCGTACTTCTTTGATGTTTCTCATGGCTGACACCAGCTCTATGCTGACGTTGAAATTGTATTCTGATTGCTTGGGATAGGAAGGATCCTGCGACCCTAACGCTTTTTTATCTTGTATTGATCTATTGTTTCGATAGAGATCAGTCCTTCTATCGATGACAAACCTGTCCGCTGTCCGAAGTCTCTGCCGCAACCTTCAGTCCGTTCGTAGGGCAAAAACTGACACCTCAAAGATCGCATGTCCGTGTCAAAATCATCTTTTGATTTTTCTCTGTTCTTCTCCCGTACTTTGGTTGATGATGGAAAGGCAACCTGATCATCTTCGATCATTATCTTTGATTCGTACCGGTTGTGGACATCAACCCAAGTCGTTGCTTGAAACTCAAATAGGCTTTCTTAAGTTTTCGGGAAGCATCCCAACTTCTCGGATTCAGTCCCTTGATGAATGCTTCGGTTTCCCATTCATCTAGGATAGCCGAGAACAACATTTTTTCCTTCTGGAATCGGGTATTGAAGTCTCGTAGCAACTCAGATTCTCCATACATAATCCTGAATATTTTGTCTGTTTAGGCCTGTACTTTTCTAGCTCCATCATGAGCCTTGATGAAAGAATCTACGAGCATATCAAAGGACTCTATGGAATGCTCGTATAATAGTGAATACTACGTCAAGGCTCCCCTCGTGAGAGTGTCTCTGAATTTATTCAGTAAAATGGATTCAATTTCATGAGGAGCTAAATCATTTCCCTTCACCGACATTGTGTAGGTGGTAATATGCTCCTGAGGGTCTAAAGTCCTATCCTACTTTGGCATGTTGGGCATTTTAAATCGCATTAGCATTTGTTCTGATGTTGCACTTGTCTTATATGGAAACCGAGTATACTTCTTTGAGTCTGAATCTTTTAGCTGTTGATACCCAATTTTTTTCCGTGTTGTTATATATGCAAAATACCTTCAAAATAACATATATATATATATATATATATATATATATATATATATATATATATATATATATATATATATATATATATATATATATATATATATATATCACGTATATATGAGCACACCCAAGTGCTTTGGTATTTTTTCAAATTTTTAAAGGTTTCCTAAAACCAATTTATTGTCTACTTTAATAATACAAGATTCAATAATTATTCTCAAAATTATCATTTTGGTGAATAATTAATTTTACTCTCGTATTTATACTAAAATATAGTTTAAATAAATTTTGCACATGTTTACACATCTATTTGGTATTATTAAAGCTAAATTGCATATAATTATAATTACAACCTATTTTACAATTAATTGAAATTTATAATTATAAATCATTCCAGTATTTTTAGATTAATGTCTATACATTATTAATTACATTAGTACTTTTAATTTATTTTTGAAATTATTCTCACTATATTATAAAATAAAAAAGGGGAAAATGGACATTTAAGTGCTAGCCGTATTTTATTTCAATTGTAGCCACATTGGACCCCCAAATTAGCCCAATTTTAGACCCGATTAATCTAACCCAATGTCCCTTTAAAAACGACTTGCCCGGATCCCTTACCTATCCATTCAATTCCGAAAGTTGATTATTTTGATCAACGGCCACCTTTTACTCTTCCTTAATTAAACATAAACGACCCCCTGACTAAGTCATTTCCCACCAACCCGCCGCCCTAAAATCTCTTTCCTCTCTAATTCTCTCTCAGACCTAAACCTACCCGCCGCCTCCCTCCGGTTACTACCTAAAACCGCCTGAATCCATGTCTTCCAAAGCCATTAAAGGTCTGTACCCGCCTTCTATGACTCCTACGTGCTCGATTAACATGGTTTCCAGACCAGACTTTGGAGAGGCTTGGCCTAGACCTTGTTTGGTTCGAGTTCTTTGGCTTGTCTCCGAATTTGCTCCGGCCAGCCATGGCTGTTAAAGCTTGGTCTTGACATCTTCGGCTTAGATCCATGAGTTTTCCAGGCCTTTCTCACTTCTAGGTTTCTTCTGAAACCTTAACCTTTCGAGGTTCTTCTGATTTCTCTAGATCTGTCCTAGATATGTGTTTATCTTAAGGTCTCAAACATTTTCTCAAAAAGTTCTTTCAAAACTTTGCATTTAAACCTTTCATCTTCTCTGATTTAGGGTTTTTTTATTTTTTAACATGATCTACTGTGTTTCTTCTACTGTGATCCTTATGTGTTTCATCTACTGTGTTTCTTCTACCTTGTTCTTATGCGTTCTTCTACAGTACTTTTTTTTTTTTGCATGATTGTTCTCTTATTATGTTTTTCATGAGTTTTCTTCCATTGGGAAGCATGTGTTAGAGGTCTCAGTTCCTTTATGATATCTGCACTTATTTCATTGTTACTTTTGCCTGATTTATTTGCTTTCGTCTTTATACTTGATTAATAGTAAAAGCCCTATAATTTAGGGTTCATCCAAGTTTTTGATGCTATTTGTTACATGATTTGTTTCTCATCTCTGAACTTGTTTTCAAAACCCTAGTCTTTTTGGACCTATTTGAGTTCCTGAAGTTGTTTCCTCTACTGCTCGATTGAGTTTCAAAATCTTTGTTTCAACTTTGTTTCTTCACATGGTTCTCACTTCTTGCTAAACTCTATAAGATCTTTTTACCTGACCCTTTTTGCATGTTATCTGATATTCCCTCTTCTCTGAGATGACTACCATGTTCATATAGTCCCATACTCACTGATTTTTTATTACATGACACTTTTCTTTATCTTAAATCCAGCCTCACGCTTAATGTTTATGCACTTTTTATAGGTTAAATTTACCTCTCAAAATAACCTTTTATTGTGGACTAATTTCCAATCTCTTTATAATTCCGATTGCACTCTTGTAATTGATTCTTTCCTTATTGTATTGATATCCCTTGTTTCTTAGACTTGCTGGAATACTTTCCTTTGAACTTCTGACCTATATCTTTCTACTTAAGTTAATTTGATCCCCTTACCTTGATTACATTGTTATGGGATTCTTATAGACCTTTCCTTAATTAAGGCCTAATGAACCTAGCCTCTATTACCTATTGTATACTAGTACTGTGTAGAAAATATTTTCCTTATTTGACATGTTCAGCCCCTACTTGATTTGTTTCCTTATTTAACACTAGCATACTACCATTTGATTTAATTCCTTTAAAGAAAGTCTTTGATACTAATTTGATTTTAATGGACACATATTCCCTAATTATGTTTGAATTACAGTATTTACCTTATTTCTGACTATTTCTCACACTATAAATACATGCTCTTTCATTGACACAAACACCACCAACACTCGTAGTCTTTCTGAACTCACACTTGCACACAAGAGTATTCTCTCTTGCTGCTTGTACTCTGGCCTATTTGCAAGACTTCTGCTTTCTTTTGCTTGTCTCTTTCTGAAACTGGTATGTCTTTTATTTAAACTTTTGCCTCATCCCTATGTGTTTATTCTGTAGTTTCATTCTTTTTGTTTGGTTTGTTGTTCATATTCTGTAACTTATGTTAAGCATTTTTCTTTCTTTGCTTCTATTCCCATATGAATCCCTACCCCTAATCCCTTCTATGTGCTGAGTTAAAACCTTGGCTTGACAGTATCCTCATTACTGCCCAGGCCATGGCTTGACCTTCAAAGATCCTGACTCTATAATTTTGTCTAGTAGGCTGGTCAAGGGTGTGCCAATATTCCATGTTGCTGGGCATGACCACTAGCCTGCCTTGACATACCCTAATTCCCTCCTTTGCACTCACACTTACTCTTATACTCTAAATTCTGCCCCTCCCCCCCCCCCCTCCTATGAGGCTTGCCTTGGGACCTTGAGTTCCCTTTGAACTTGGACATTGGAGGGTTAGCCCTTCCATACTGCACTTTAATTTAGTTCTGTAATGATATCTGGGTGTAAGCATTGCCTGGAGTTCTTGAAACTCCTTGGAACTTTGACACACTTCGAATAAGAGAAAGGCTTTGAAACTTGATCCCGGAAGTTGGTTCATCTCATATTGTTAAACCTTAAGCCTGCATTAGGCTCCTTGGATGTAGCTTAAAAGTTCTGGTAAATTTTTATTTTATGTCTGATTTATTTGGTCTGTAATGAACTTGTAATAACTTATGGGGCTTTAGTAAAGAAAGGGGAGGGTTACTTATTATATGCATAAGGGTAGATACCATGCTCATTAGGAATTTACTTTCGCAAATCATGTCAAGTTCTACATTTTGTTTTATATAGAAATCATGCTTTTAGGTTCTGCATCTTCGCATAGAAATCCTACTCTAAGTTCTGCATATAAATCATATGGATAGCTTCTCCACTTCTGCATCTCATGTGTAGAAACCATGTCTATAGGATTTTGTACTTCACGTTTTGCAAATCATGTCTATATCCTTTGCACTTTATACATAGATATCATGCTTATAGCATTGGATTTACTGTATCATGTAGAAATCGTGTCTATAGCTTCGGCGCTGCATATCATATAAATAACCTGCTTATAGAATTTTCTGGATTCTGCATTTACATCTATCATTAGGCAAACGACTTTTGGGCTTAAAACAATAATTGCATTCTAGATAGCATGCCTATAGGACTCCTGCATTCCCATAATTATTTTTTAACAACGCATAGAAAGCATGCCTATAGGAGTAACCAATTGAATCTGAATCGTCCACGAGTCTAAAATCAGTAGCAATGTCACTCAATAACTGCAGAACTTGTATTATTCTGTTAAAAAAACTGGCAACCTTTCTGTAATGGTGTTTACTTCTTTACTTCTCAAACTAGTAAAAATCATGCTTACAGGTTTCACGTATGCAAGCTTTAGGGTAAAAGTTATAACTACGTCAGTCTTCGACAAATTACAGCCAAGTGAGCCTAATGTGAACTTCTTGTCTGAAAATATGTGATGAACCAGCCCACCTAACATTAAGTATAACTTGGACCTAATTAGTATATGTAAGACGTGCTAAACTACATGACTTCTATAGTTAAAGGAGGTTTATCTGAGCCTTTAACTGTTGTGTGCACCCCATAATTATTTTTTATGTGTTTTTCCTGACGTCTTAGTATTTTAACCTTTCAAACTTTTGAAAAAGCCAAATGCTCCTCCCTTTAATAGAACTAGAAGTCCCAAATGCCTCTGGGACTGATAGGGTTGGGACGAGTGCTAGCATGCAATAAGTAACGATACTATTCCGCAATTTAATACCAACAGGGTGGGAAGGCTAGAATATGGATATGATAATCGGTGCGCTAATATCACGTGCGACCCCTCTTCGGATGAGTCATTGCTGAATATTGCATTGATGTGATCTATATTAATAATAAACCTAGGACCTTTCTTTCTTATTTGCTTGCATCTTTTCTTACTCTTTAAATCTTTCTTCTTTATAAAATTTTGTCCTCTCTGCTTATCTTTCAATTTTTCAACTTATTGCAACATTATATGCAAATTCTTATTTGAGCCTTAAGTGTTTATTTGTTTATGTAAAGTCACAATTGTAACATGTTCGGGACCACACTAGTGGATCTTGAGCGGTGCCTAACACCTTCCCCTCGAGATAATTTCTAGCCCTTACCCAAACTCTGATTTCTCCATCTCAAACTCTTCTTAGAAGTGTCCTAATGTACTATAATCATTAGGTGGCGACTCTTCAACTCAAAAACTCAATTCTCGAAAGGGAATAGAGTTGTCTTACCCAAATGTCGAAAACCCGGAAAAAGGGGGCGTCAACTTCAGCACCGGTGGTGCGCCCGGGATTTGGTCCATGTGGTTGTTCACTTCCCTCTTAAATTGTAAGAGTTTACTTTTTAAGGGATCGTTTTTGTTATTGGGACCAGATCTGCTCCCCTCATCTCCATCAAAGCCAACTTTGCCCCTCGAGGTGTTGTTGTCGACCCTCTGCATTGTTTGACATGCGATAGCATCGGGAGGAACCGACTCTCATCTATTCATATTATTTGAAGCCCTTGACAGAACTTGCTTCAACTCTGTCATAACTTTATCCTGTCACGTGATGTGGTTTAGAATGATCGCATGCTGCTCTTGCAAGACATTTATAGTGTCGATGATGTGTTCCTTCTCAATGGCATCGAGAGTTGTCTCCCAAACATGTCGAGGATATTGCCTATCATGCACTGATGTGGCGCCATCCCCCTCGTAGTGGGTGTCACTAATTGAGTCTTCGAAATGAGGCTAATCCTCTCGAACCTCGGGGTTGTGCGTGCGGTTAACACCCTTATCTATCATTTCTTATGATTTTCTCTATGATAGAATAATCAAAATACGTTAGTAAAAAAGGCACGGATAAATTTAATTGCACGGTTGTTTAGGCCCTACAGCGGGCACTAAACTGTTTACCCGTAAAATAGTACAGTTAAATTTATACGTGGTTTCTAGATAAGTGAATTAATTGATCCTGAAATAGTAAGATAATTGAAAAAATATACAATACTTAGCCTTGATATAGAGACGAAATAGCAGAAACACAATGGTCCCGAGCACATAATGAAATAGAAATGCAAGAAAATAAAATTGTATTAAGCTTTGGATAAAGTAGTATAAGTTTGCCAAAATTTTTTATCTCCTCTCACAATGATAGCTGGGCTTACTATTTATAGTTATGTTTAGAGAAAGAGGTCCAAGGATTGTACCCCTTTTTAATGTCAATTATGAGCGCCATTGGTGAAGATGTAACAGTGAGCATAAATACTAAATTTTTTATAACGGGCGTCATATTTAATGCCATGGAATATTCATTATTAAATGCTATCGAGTGAGGAGTATTTATTACATCCTTATAATTATTATTCTCCCCGATGACACGTGGAACAATTGCCCTGGATCTTGGATATTCCCTCTGTCTTGGATTCCATGTGTCCCTTTTTTAGACAGCCATGTGGCAGGGCTGTATTTTACCCTATACAAGGTGGCCTCCTATTGAAAAGAAATGAAAGATCATTAGGCATATTGGGAAGAGAAATTAGTGCCATGTTAGGAGAGTAGAGTAAACTGAACTAGTGTAACTATTGTAGTTTGACCATCCTCTTTTTTCAAAAGCGTGAAACCAGCAAATCACATTAAGAGTGCATTGTGGCCCGGTCCTGAACCGGACCGGGCCCGCGGTCCTGGCGGGCCTAACAGGCCTGGTGGTCCGGTCCTGGTGGTCCTGCGCCTAGTGTTACCTTTAGGCCCGTGACGGGCCAGTCCAAGACCATTAGCCCGTGAGCCCGGGACCGCTAGGCCTGGGACCGTCAGTCGGGCCTAGGCTGGTCCTGGCGGGCCTAAACGGGCCCAATGACTATTTTTTAAAAAAAAAATCAGCAACGGCCATATTTAAAATATAGCCGTTTGGGCTGAAAATATGGCTGTTCGAAAGTTTACAAAATGGTCATTTGGCCCCCAAACTTTATATAATTACACTTTTTCCCATTTCTAAACTATAAATACCCTCTCGTTCTTTCATTTTTATTTACCAATTCATCAATATCTCTCAATCTTTCTACTATAATTGCTTAATTTATTGTTGAAAATTCGTGAAAAATTGTGAAGTTGTTGAATTGAAGTTTTCAAGTGTTCAACGATTTTTAATTTTCAAGAAGTTGTTCCGCAATCCAGTAAACTCGTTTCAACTCTTACGTTTTAATAATATATTTTTGTGTGGTTGAGTTTGCATAATTATAATTAATATGGCATTTTCTTTGAAGAAAACGTTTGGTAAAGGAAAAGATAAAACCGGTGAAAGTAGTGGCCATAATGCTACCCTTCCCCCGGCTCCCCGACCTACAAAATATAAGCAAGTTGAAAGTAGTCACCAACCTAGACGTCCTCCTCCTCCTCCTGTAATGCTTGATAGTGATCACCCTTGTTTTTAATTTATCGATAGTGAATTTCTACATGATGTTGCAGTAGGTGATAAATTAGATGATGAAATTATGAATGCTCTTTATCCTAATGAACCTATATTAGAGGAAAATGATGATGATGATGATGAAACCCAAGCACCAAATTTGTATGATACACCTACTAGTCCTGTTCATAACTCAAGTAATGCACCAGCCGACCCACTTGTAGAAACTCCAATTTTTAATAGACAACCTGCTAAACGTCAAGAAACATCATTAGTTTGGAATTTTTTTACTCAAGTAAGAGAACTAAATAAGGCTAAGTGTAAAACTTGTGGGAAATTACTGGTTCATAAATTTACTGGAGACCGTAGAGGCACAGGTAGTTTGACGAGGCACATAAAAACACACCCTAGAGATAAGGCTAGATTTTTTCAAATGCAAGCGCAGCAAGAGGGGACAAGTGTAGATTATGCGGTTAATCCTAGTACAGGTTCAAATCTAGTTCAACCAGGTATTAACACTGTCATCGGAGATATTTTATATTACGATCCAAATAGAGATCGTGAAGAATTAGCAAAGATGATTACTGTTATGTGCTTACCTTATACTTTTGCTTCTAATCCTAATTGGGTTCATTATATTAGAAGAGTTTTTAATCATACTTATAAAGGTTGGCCTCGCGCAACAGTTAAGGTCGATATTTGTAAATTCAAACATGAATATGAACAACATTTGTGCTATTTATTTACTCATATACCTAATCGAATTTCTATTACTACTGATATTGGTAGAAGTGGTAATGATTGTGATTATCTAACTGTTACAAGTCATTGGATAGATGAGGACTGGACAATGCAAAAATGTATAATTGCGTATTGAATAATTAATTCACGTCACACAGGTAAGCTTATAGCTAACAATGTTTCAGATATTTGTAAATATTTTTGCTTTAGCGATAAAGTTTAGTAGTTGCATATGAATATAGAAACTCAATTAGTGCAACGTTTAATTCTCGGGTAGGTGGCGAGGATGATGATGAAATGCTTACTACCCAAGATTGGACGAATGTTAAAATTCTTTTAGATTTTTTAAAACATTTTCAAGTTGCTACAAATGCATTTTCTGGGCAATATTATCCTACTATTTCAAACTGTTTAGTTTATATTGCCGCACTAGCTGATTCATTTGTTGAATTTGGCGAAGGTGGGGATATATATATATATATATATATATATATATATATATACTACAAGAAAATATATACGAGAATATATATACATAACATACAACCTAAACTACAAGAAAATATATAAGTAATAACATATATACATAAGATACAATATATATAAGAGAATATATATACATTATACATAAGAGATACAATATATATACTACAATAAAATATATAACTATATAAGTTAATATATATACATAAGATACAATATATATACTACAAGAAAATATATAAGAGAATATATATACATAACATACAAGAAAATATATAAGAGATTCATATAAGGGAATATATATATATACATAACATATAGTATATACTAATTACTACAATACAATATACAATGAAATATATATTATATATACTATACTAATAACTAGTATACTATATAAATATATTCTATACTATACTATTAATTACTATATAAGATATTGCCTTAAAAAATTACAAAAAAACCCCGACAGGCCCATCAAACCCACCAAACCCCGGCTCGCTAAGCTCAGGACCACATGGGCTTAGGCCCGTCACGAGTTGGTCTCACCCATTGAGCCCACGAAAACCGACACCGTCAGGCTCGGACCACTAGAGCTCGTGAGGCCCGTTTAGGCCCGATCCCGGGACAAAATACACCATTAAGTCACATTAATTCAATTCAAGACATGATACTATCCGTCGACACATGTCACAAATAAGTACAAAAGAGTTCCACTTTGTCTATATATAGCGAACCAGTTCCGTAACTTTAGATCACACCTCTCACTCAAAACAAATAAAGTTTCTATCTTTCCTCCTTCCTTCTTCATCTGTATTTCTTTTTGCTTTTGTTTTATGTTCTTCTTCATCTGGATTCTGACAGACCAAGATTCAGGTACTTTATGTTACACTTAGACTCACTTCTCCATTCTCAAATTTAAAAACCTCTTTTTTTTTTTCTAGAAAAAAATGTCCAATCATTTTCTGCACATGACTTCCCTACGATTCTTTTGTTTTATTTACCTACGTTTCTAAATCCATATAATTGGAAAAATAACAAAGTAAGAGTTTTTACTCATATGAAGTTGCATCTGGGTTCTGTTGGAGCCATAGGAACGTGGCATTAAAAAGGATACTCCTTCATATCTTGTGGGCCCCCACATATCTTTTTCTGTTTTTATGGGGTCTTATGATCAGATACTGTGGGGCTTGTGATTTGTACAAAATCCATTTTTTTCAATTTTTCATGTACAGGATCTTGATTTTGTAGTTTAAATTAAAAGGATGGCGACTCGTAATTTGGAGAAATTGGCATCAATAGATGCGCAGTTAAGGCTCTTAGTTCCAGCAAAGGTTTCTGAGGATGACAAGCTTGTTGAGTATGATGCTTTGCTTTTGGATCGCTTTCTTGACATTCTTCAGGATTTGCATGGCGAGGGTCTCAAAGAAACTGTATGCATTTTCTTCTATCATTCTTCGTTTCTCCTTATTTTTTGTGATTTTTCAGGTACTATGTTTAGCCTCAACTATTCATAATACTAGGTGTTTTGTTTTATGCTGCGTAACCGGAGTTTAGTATTGAGTAGGTTTGTGATTTTGCTTGGTTTTCGATCAGCAAGTTCGTGTCTTTCTTCACTATTTTAATGTTGTTTATTGTTTTTTGAACTAAAGTTTTGATTTTATGTCTGTATAGACTTAGTTGAACACAAACATGAGTTTTAAGAAAAGTAATCTTACAACTTTATTTAGATAGATAGAGTTACCTGATAAGGTAGTCTTGAAATTAGTCCAGGTGTGCTCAAGCTGGCCTGGACACCACCATTATCACAAAAAAAGCTTTTCCATGAATCAAAAAGTGTGTTTGATTTTTGAGTAGTCTGACTATATTAGAGGTTCAGAAAAAGTCCACATTTGTTTAGTTATTGGGGATCCTAAAGTTATTTTTGAATAGTTGTTACTTCATCAACGTAAATTAATTGAGAGGTTGTAGAAGAAAAAAGTGGTCATGTTTTAAAGTTCATTTGTTGAATGTGATATTAGGTACAAGAGTGTTATGAGCTTTCTGCTGAGTATGAAAGCAAGCGTGATAAGAAGAAGCTTGAGGAGCTCGGCAATGTATTGACAAGTTTGGATCCAGGGGATTCGATTGTTGTTGCTAAATCAATATCTCACATGCTTAACTTGGCCAACTTGGCTGAGGAGGTTCAGATTGCCTATCGTCGGAGGCAAAAGCTGAAAAAGGGTGATTTCCTTGACGAGAACAATGCAATGACTGAATCAGACATTGAAGAAACTATCAAGAGACTTGTGGTGGCCTTGAAGAAGTCTCCTCAAGAAGTGTTTGATGCTCTCAAGAATCAGACTGTTGATTTGGTCTTTACTGCTCATCCTACTCAATCCATCCGAAGATCTTTGCTTCAAAAGCATGCAAGGTCTGGTCTCTCGTTTATTAAATACCAGAGGACTCTTAGATTTGTTACACTTTTACACAAGTTTGATTTTTGTTTGTTTATTGCTTCTATAGTATTAGTCATAATCCATGGGAATCTTCTTATTCCATTTTTATTCAGTTGTTTTACTTGTTTAGTGCTGACTTTTCTTCTGTTTAGGATCCGGAATTGCCTGGCGCAGTTGTATGCTAAGGACATTACACCTGATGATAAACAGGAGCTTGATGAGGCTTTACAGAGGGAGGTAAATATCAGTGTGCACTTACTAGCTGCAAGTGAAGTGCCTTGACTGATTTATATCATTTTGCTTCTTTAATTTTGATGCTTTTCTGTAGACTGTCCAGCTCTTATAGTAGATACATGGGTGCAATGTCCTATCAAAGTTGTCTTCATCTGTCGGACCGTCACTATCTATTTGTGCACTTTCAAAGTCCAGTACCTTTTAAGCTTTCTTAATGTGATGCACTAAACATATTGTTTGTTAACTGCTGATACGAGGAATTGGTGGAACCAAAGTCATCTGTCACCACTTATTTAACTTATTACCAATATACTTACCTCGACTAATAATATAGCAACCAAACTTTGGTTTTCAGTTATTAGGATGTCAGATTTCTTTTCCAAATAAAAGACTTCTGTAATACTTTAGTTTGAGAAGCTTATATGACATTGTTTCTATTCAGTCGAATTCAATCACGATCAAGTTGCATTTTTTAAATCAGGTGTTCCTTTTATGAACACGAAGATTCCTGTCTTTTGAGTAGAGAGTTCAAGTGGGTTTTAGAATTTAGGCCATTTCTGTCATTCTCCAGAATATGGATGCTAAGTATGTAGTAATACAGGTTCGGAACTCTCTCTCTCTCTCTCTCTCTCTCTCTCTCTCTCTCTCTCTCTCTCTCTCTCTCTCTCTCTCTCTCTCTCTCTCTCTCTCTCTCTCTCTCTCTCTCTCTCTCTCTCTCTCTCTCCATCTCTCTCTGTGTTGGTATATATTTTAATAGTCATACTCAGATTCTACTCCAACAGTGCTAGTATTATCTTTCACTTCTTTCATTTTTCATGATACTTCGTGGAATATGTGACGAATGACTTAATTTCACTCTGGAATTAGCGAGTAGTTCTGGGCTAACTCTGTCTTACTACATGAATCCAGTAAAGTTGGAATATTGAAGCAGCACTGAAATCTTTTTGCTTGATACTTTACGAGTGACTGTCCATAAAAAGAAAAGAACTCAAGCTTTGAACTTGAATATTTCTGGAAGAATGAAATTTTTGCTTTTCTCAATGCATCCTGCTTACAACATGTGCAGATTCAAGCTGCTTTCCGCACTGATGAAATTCGGAGGACTCCTCCAACTCCACAAGATGAAATGAGAGCTGGAATGAGCTACTTCCATGAAACAATTTGGAAGGGTGTTCCAAAATTTCTGCGCCGTGTAGACACAGCTCTTAAAAACATAGGGATTAATGAACGAGTTCCTTATAGTGCTCCTCTTATTCAGTTCTCCTCTTGGATGGGTGGCGATCGTGACGGTACAATTCCTTTCCTGTTAATGGTGTTATTTTCTAATTAGAGAACACAAACCATTTGAAACCTGTGATATTGTAATGATACATTATTTGAAGGGCAGTCGGAAGGATTTGCTACATAGATTTCTCTTTTGAAATAGAAGTCGCGTTTCAAGATTACTGGATATATTTGATAGAAGATAGGATAAATACTTCTTCCATCACCCGTTAAGCATGTGTTTTCTATTAAATGCAGGTAATCCAAGAGTAACTCCAGAGGTCACTAGGGATGTTTGCTTATTGGCCCGAATGATGGCAGCTAATTTGTACTATTCTCAGATTGATGATCTAATGTTTGAGGTTTTAACATCTCATATATCTTTCTGACTTTCCTCTTGGTCTATTTTGAAAAACTTACATCATTTCCAACATCTGATTCGAACTAGCACATTGTTTCAGATGTCTATGTGGCGTTGCAATGATGAGCTTCGCGTTCGAGCAGATGAACTCCACAGTTCATCAAAGAGAGATGAAAAACACTACATAGGTAACTAGCGTGAATTTGAATCACATAAAGATAACCTGCTAGTTTCATATACATTTGATAGCACAGCACGGAGTTTTGGCCTGAGGTAACCCTTTGAATGTTCGCCACTTCAAGTGAAACATAGGTAACGAAGCATGAATCCTCTTGAGGTGTTCCATGAATGCCAATCTAAAGAAAAGAGAATTTAGTACTTTTATACAAATTCAATTGGATTGTGTTGATGCTGTTTTTATGAATGCTTTCTATGTTCTCCATTTCAAGTGAGCAAAGGGTGTTGTCGATGATTTTAAAGAGACAGAGAGAGAAAAGAAGTAATTTCACCGTTTGCTGTTCAGTCGGTCTTGAGAAGTTGCATGAGACTGTCTCGATACCTCTCTTTAACAGAGCAATTGCATAACTCCTGAGCTACAAACTTTTCTATGATGTAGAGTTCTGGAAACAAATTCCACCAAGTGAACCATATCGTGTAATTCTCGGTGATGTGAGAGATAAGCTGTATCATACTCGTGAACGTACTCGCCAACTGTTATCCAATGGATTCTCTGATATTCCAGAGGAGGCAACATATACTAATATTGAGCAGGTGTGCAACACATCAGTATTTTCTCGTCTTTCTTACTTTTGTATCGTATCGTGTGACCAATTTGTAGAATCCCGAATAAATCAACGTTGTTATTCTTTGTTGAACAACTTGACATGTTATTCCTGATCATAAGACTAGAGAGTACCACCAGAATTGTACTTATGTACAGTTTGTTGTCTAGGCATTGCCATGCTCATTTGTTTTCAGAATTTGTACATACCTCCATTTTCTGCCACACAATGTTTTTTTTAATTGTTAAAGGATGATGTTAAGGAGCAGCGAAATGCTGCAGAGGAAACTCTGCCACACAATGATTCCTTTTGCATGAATACTAAGGTGCTAATATTTTTGCACATTTTGTGCAGTTCTTAGAGCCTCTTGAGCTCTGCTACAGATCTCTTTGTGCTTGTGGGGATAGACCCATTGCCGATGGAAGCCTTCTAGATTTTCTAAGACAAGTTTCCACCTTTGGACTCTCACTTGTGAGACTTGACATAAGACAAGAGTCGGATCGCCACACTGATGTCTTTGATGCCATTACCCAGCATTTGGAAATTGGTTCATATCGAGAGTGGTCTGAGGAACATAGACAGGAGTGGCTTCTGTCGGAACTCAGTGGCAAGCGACCTCTATTTGGACCTGATCTTCCGAAAACCGAAGAAATTGCTGAGGTTTTGGATACATTCCATGTCGTATCAGAACTTCCATCAGATTGCTTCGGGGCATATATCATCTCAATGGCCACTGCACCATCTGATGTGCTTGCAGTTGAGCTTCTACAGCGTGAATGCCATGTGAAGCGACCTCTACGGGTAGTTCCACTTTTTGAGAAATTGGATGATCTGGAGGCTGCTCCTGCTGCTGTTGCACGTCTTTTTTCTATTGAGTGGTACAAAAACCGCATTAATGGGAAGCAAGAGGTCATGATTGGCTACTCAGACTCTGGCAAGGATGCTGGTCGTATGTCGGCAGCATGGCAGCTATATAAGGCTCAAGAGGAGCTTATAAAAGTTGCCAAAAAATATGGTGTGAAGCTAACTATGTTCCACGGTAGAGGTGGTACAGTTGGAAGAGGAGGTGGTCCCAGCCATCTTGCTATATTATCTCAGCCACCTGATACAATTCAGGGATCTCTCCGTGTAACAGTTCAAGGTGAAGTTATTGAGCAATCATTTGGGGAGGAACACTTGTGTTTTAGGACACTCCAGCGTTTCACTTCTGCCACCCTAGAACATGGGATGAATCCACCTCTCTCCCCAAAACCGGAATGGCGTGCCCTTCTGGATGAAATTGCAGTCGTTGCTACTGAGAAGTATAGGTCAATAGTATTCAAGGAACCCCGATTTGTCGAGTACTTCCGCCTGGTCAGTGTGCTACGAAAATGCATTATATTCGTTCTCAAACAGTGTGTGTTACCAAAGGGTAACAACTATTTCTTTTAACTATAGTAAGTTAATAGTTTTCTTTTTTTTTCTTTTGGATCATAATTACAGGCAACACCTGAGCTGGAGTATGGTCGAATGAACATTGGCAGCCGTCCATCAAAGCGTAAACCCAGTGGAGGCATAGAATCACTTAGAGCTATTCCGTGGATCTTTGCATGGACTCAGACTAGGTTTCATCTGCCAGTCTGGCTTGGCTTCGGGGCAGCATTTAAGTATGCACTTAACAAGGATGTCAAGAATCTCCATATACTGCAGGATATGTACAACAAATGGCCATTCTTTAGAGTTACTATTGATTTGGTTGAGATGGTGTTTGCCAAGGGAGACCCAGGCATTGCTGCTTTATATGACAAGCTTCTGGTTTCTGAAGATTTGTGGTCCTTCGGTGAGCTTTTGAGGGCCAATTACGAGGAGACAAAGAGCCTCCTGCTTCAGGTAAAATTGTATGACTAAGTTCTTGCATTTGGCACACGGTGTTACTTATCATGTTTGATTGCATGATAACCATTTTCTCTTGTATGTTGCTTTTGTATAGATTGCTGGACACAAGGATCTTCTGGAGGGAGACCCCTACTTAAAACAACGACTCAGGTTGCGTGATTCCTATATCACTACCTTAAATGTGTGCCAAGCTTACACACTAAAGCGAGTTCGTGATCCAAACTACCTTGTTACACTGAGGCCTCATATAACCAAGGAATACATGGAATCAAAGCCTGCTGCTGAACTAGTGAAACTGAACCCGCGAAGTGATTATGCCCCTGGCTTGGAAGACACTCTCATCTTGACCATGAAGGGTATTGCTGCTGGAATGCAGAATACTGGTTAAGTCTATTTTGTTCTATGTTTTAGTGTTTGTACTTGAAAAGCATTGCTCTCTTGTGTTTTGTGGCGGTGAAGTATTTGCCCACCCTATTACCGGAAAGTATACATGTGTACTCAAGTTCATTTTGTTTCCAACTTCTGGTTTAGTAAATCCACCTGATGGCTGAATAATTATTGCCTCTTGTTTACTAGCTTCTTGAATACAAGAATGCTGTAAGTAGCTTTTCTCCTTTTGATTTTTATTCTTTATGCTTCAAAATTCAAGAATCTTTTCCAGTTGCCTTCTAGTTTTTAATTGGAGGAGTAAATGGTTTTGGGAGTCCTGAATTTTAGTGGTTAAAATAGCAGGTAGATTTACGCTACAAACTACTAATTGCTAAATGAAAGACGACCCAAAAGAATCTATGATAACCCTCAGCCATAAAGCCAAGAATTTACTCAAGGGTGTTCATACTTGAAAGAAGCACAAAATATTTTTGACAAAAGGTGTTCAATATATGTTATGTATTTCTAATATATGATATTTTACTTATATATGCAATGTAATTTTTCGATAAAGAGTGATCAATTGACCACCCTTATCAAAGTGTAGCTTCGCCCCGATAACCATAATCAGAGCAAGTCTAGCCATTAATTTTGCAAAATAATAGGTATTTTGGTATTTCTAAAACCTACATTACCCAATATATGATACATTTGTACAATATGTTGAATAAGCGAACCTTATATAATGTAACAAAACAAGAAGAAAATAATCTACTCATAACGAACGCCTTGAATAAGTTATTCTTAATTTAGATGACGTCGTGTCTGAAATTTTGAACAAGTGATTTGTGACAGAGTAGTAGGTAGGAGTGGGTATCGGTCGGTTTGATTCGGTCTAGTGATTGCGAAATCTAGTTTTCCTAAATGAGAGGAGCTACCAAAGTTCGGTGGCGAAGACTCAGATTGACTATCTCCTCCTCAGGAGATACGATAGAGGGTTGTGTGAGAATTGCAAAGTTATCTCAGGTGAGACCCTTGCAACGCAACATAGGCTTTTGGTGATGGACATTGGTATTATGATAAGGAGGAAGAAGAGGTCAGTACGAGGCCGCCCGAGGATTAGGTGGGGTGCCTTGATTGAGGATAAAGCTCAGGAGTTGGTAGGAAGGTTATCGCCAATGGGAGCTTGGAGAAGTAGTGGGGATACAAATACTATGTGGTCGACGACGGCATACTGTATAAGAAAGGCGGCGAGAGAGGTGATAGGAATATCTATGGGACGCACCGATGGCCACAAAGGAGACTGGTGGTGGAATGCAGCTGTCCAAGGTAAAGTGGAAGCAAAGAAGGCGGCTTACCTGCAGTTAGTAGGGAGCATTGGCGAGGAGGAGAAGAGAGCGAACAGTGAGGGATATAAGGTTGCTAGGAAGGAGGCTAAGATGGCAGTTACGGAGGCTAAGATGACACCTTTTGCACGTCTGTATGAGGAGATAGGGAACAAAGTCGGGGAGAAGAAGATATTCTGACTCGCTAAGGTGAGAGAGAGGACGGCTCGGGATCTGGATCAAATGAGGTTCATAAATGATGATGAAGGCAAAGTTTTGATGAGGGATGACCAGATTAAGAGGGGATGGCAGACCTACTTTCATAAACTTCTGAATGAAGAAGGGGATCAGGATATTATACTAGGTGATTTGCGGAACCCTGACAGCCCACATGAGATAAATGATTGTAGGGACATTGAGGCCGATGAGGTCATGGAGGCAATGCGTAAGATGAGAAAGGGGCAGAGCTACCGGGCTAGAAGAAATTCCGATTGAACTTTGAAAATATGTGGGCAGAGCAGGCTTGGAATGGCTTACTAGGTTGTTTAATGTTATATTCAAGACTAATAGAATGCTTGAAGAGTAGAGGTGGAGTACAATGGTTCCGTTGTATAAGACCAAAGGCGATATGCAGAGCTGTAACAACTATAAGGGTATCAAATTATTGAATCATACCATGAAAGTCTGGGAGAGAGTGGTATAAATAAGAGTGCGAAGGACGGTTTCTATTTCAGACAACCAGTTCGGGTTCATGCCGGGGCGATCTACCACAGAAGCCATCCATCTTATTAAGAGGATAATGCAACAATACAGGGATAAGAAGAAGGATCTCCACATGGTGTTTACCGATCTAGAGAAAGCGTACAACAGGGTTCCTAAGGAGGTCTTATGGAGATGCTTAGACGTTAAAGGGGCCCTGGTTGCCTATATTACAGTGATTTAAAGACATGTATGTTGGAGCTAAGACTCTAGTTAGGACAGTAGGAGGCGACGCCAGGCATTTTTTGATTGTTACGGGGTTTCACCTGCTTGTCCTGGTGATGGATGTCATAACGCATAATATTCAAGGGGAGGTGCCATGGTGCATGCTATTTGCTGATGACATAGTCCTAATTGACAAGACAAGATGCAGC
This sequence comes from Nicotiana benthamiana, assembly GCA_034376525.1. Taxonomy (NCBI): domain Eukaryota; kingdom Viridiplantae; phylum Streptophyta; class Magnoliopsida; order Solanales; family Solanaceae; genus Nicotiana; species Nicotiana benthamiana. Next base: position 26,514,165 of record CM067337.1, read on the forward strand.
GTCAACGAGAGGCTAGAGATTTGGAGATAGGCCCTTAAGTCTAAAGGTTTCAGGTTGAGCAGGACAAAGACGGAATATCTCGAGTGCAAATTTGGGCCCGATCCGACGGACGTGGGAGTGGAAGTGATGCTTGACTCTTAAGTCATCCCTAATAAGGGTATTTTCAAGTACTTTAGGTCAGTTATTCAGGGAACCGAGGAGATCGATGAGGAGGTCACACACCGTAAAGGTGTGAGATGGATGAAGTGGAGGTTAGCAACGGGAGTTCTATATGATAAGAAAGTGCCACCATTACTAAAAAGGCAAGTTTTATAGAGCAATGGTTAGACCAGCCATGTTTAATGGGACTGAATGTTGGCCGGTTAAGAACTCACACATCCAGAAGATGCAAGTAGCAGAGATGAGGATGTTGAGGTGGATGTGTGGGAATACAAGGATGGAAAAAATTAGCAATGAAGATATTCGAGAGAGGGTGGGTGTGGCGCCCATGGAGGACAAGATGCGGGAAGCAAGACTTAGATGGTTCGGGCACATTCAGAGGCGGAGCAGTGATGCACCGATGAGAATTTGTGAGCGACTGACAATGGTGGTCACATGGAGAGGTAGATGGATACCTAAGAAGTATTGGGGGGAGGTGATCAGGCAGGACATGGCGGCGACTTAGGATTATTGAGGACTGGCCCTTGACAGAGGATTGTGGATGTAGAGCATTAAGGTTGTAGATTAGGGGAAGTTGAAAATATTTCTATAGCGCGCTAGAGTGAGACTAGTAAGTTAGGAGTATGGCTTAGGATGCTACTGATCAGCTACTGATGCAGGGCTTTATATGCTAGATATTAGTATACTTTCCTCTTTCTCGTATTTCCTATATTTCTTATATTGCCCCTCGGGGTAAGGGTAAGTTCTGCGTATATATTACCTTCCCCAGACCCCACTTGTGAGAATATATTGGGTTGTTGTTTGTTATTTTTGTTATTATTGATAACCGAACCGATAAGATTCGACTATCGGTTAATCAGTTATCGATCATTATCGGTTCGGCTATGGTTTATCCGATAAGATAACTCAAATATAGATTTAAGCAAAAAAGTGAAGAATTCACATATAGTATACTATCCATTTCTGCATTCTATCTAGTGGCAATAATAGAATAGTACTAATTCTTCAATAACAGTTGTCCAATACATTGATACTAATACAAAGTAGTAGCAAATTTACTTTAAAATTAACAAGTCCAAACATATAGTACTAACAGTCCAAGATAAACTGGATGTTTTTTGTCAAATGTCTAACTTGAAAAAAGAAACCATGGAGCAAAACCTTGATCTGTGCATGGGCAATACTGACACAGAAATGAAAAACACCTAGAAGGCAAGAAAAGGTTATCTTGTTGTCTAAGCTCAGCGTACTATACAGAAGAATAATGTTAAAAATATACCTGAAACTAACGAAGATTGTCAATTGAGAATTGATAAGTGCTAAGAAAGATTGATAGTAGGTATAAGCTGCACAACGTGAGCTCACAAAATTAAGAAAAGAAAATAAAAAAATAAAGAATCATTAATAGTCAAAAATACCAATATGAAAATGAATTTTATTATAGAAATTAAAAGCCTAATTATAAGACTAAAGACTTACGCTAGGAGTAAGCAACTGAAGAATGCAGCTGAAAAAGAATAGCAGAGAATGAACTGAAGCCCTAGCATATGTATATACTTAAGGGTAAAGTCATAATTTTATTAATTCTTATTAGGTTATCGATTAACCCATAAATAGCTAATTGAAAAATCGAGGCTCGAACCGATAGCCTAATAGTAAAAAAAAGTAAAAATTACGTGGGTGGCCACTTTTTAAAGTGGTATTTACTTTTTATCCACCATTTTTAATGCTGAGCAAAAATAGTCACTAACCTATTAAAATTAATATGAAAAGGCTGAGTTACCCTTTCCTTCCCAAACGAAATTAAAGTGGATTGAAAAGACTAGGTGGGCGGAGCTAGACTTGGCGGCGACGATACAAGCAATAAGTAGAAGTCTCTAATCTACAATTACAAGTTTTCACCTTGTCATTGAGTTATATGGCTGATTCACTGGTCTAAGGAATACTAAATATAATGGATATTTTTCATCTTATGGGTTTGAATTTCCTTTACCGAGGCTTCATTAAATTATCTATACACGTTGTTTTTCCTTCTTCCACCAATATTATATGCAATTTTCTGCAGTAAATGAGTATTTTCTGAACTTAGGTTAAGAAGTTCAAAAGTTAAGGATAATAGGTCCTGAACTTAGGCTAAAAAGTCCAAAAGTTGAGGATAATAGGTCCTAAATTTAGACTAACAAGCTCAAAAGTTAAGGACACTTGGTCCTGAACTTACACTTACAAGTTCAAAAGTTAAGCAGTCATTAACTTACAGTTACAAGTTCAAAAGTTAAGTACAATAGATCCTTAACTTTGATTTCCAAGTTCAAAAGATAAGGATAGACAGTCCTTAACTTACAGTTACACGTTCAAAAGTTAAGGACAAGGAGTCCTTAACTTACATTTACAAGTTCAAAAGTTAAGGACGCTTGGTCCTTAAGCTTGAGTTCCAAGTTCAAAAGTTAAGGATATACAGCCTTGAAATCCTGAAAGTTCAAAAGTTAATGACATCTAGCCTTGAAGTCCTGAACTTAGAGCTCCAAGTTCAAAAGTTAATGACATGTAGTTCTGAAGTCCTGAACTTAGAGTTCAAAGTTCAAAAGTTAAGGACATATAGTCCTGAAGTCCTGAAGTTAAGTACAAAAGTTAAGGACATGAGCAGAAGGGTATTTTCGTCCGGGTAGTTAAAGTTTATTAAAGCAGTGGCTAAAGGCTAAAGATATTTTAAACGATGGCTTAAAAGTAAATATATGTATTATTAGTGGCCAACCTGTGCACTTCCTCCTAAATTATTTTGGGTAAATTACCCTCTATAATCCCTCAAAAATTTAATAGCCCATGTTTTGTACCACTTTCAAAAAATGGCCCTTCGGCCCAAAAGTATTGTATATAGTAGTCGAAAGGAATAAGAAAGACAACATAAGTGCCTATAGCTCAGTGGCTAGAGTGCCTGTTTCCTAAGCTGAAGGTCGTAGGTTCGACCCCTTCCTGGAGCGTTAGAGCTAACCCTTTTTTTTTGCAATGTATAAATATTATATCCTATGTTCGACAGTGTGTCCTTGGTGTATATTGAGCCTATCTCAAGTGTGCTTGTGTATCTAAAGTATATATATTTGTGTACCCTAAATGATTTTTGTATCGTGAATGTATTATCTGTCCGAACAATCTATGGAAATTTTATATAATGTGTATTTTCTAATATGTATAGTGTATATAAATTATATATCATTTTATATGTGTAATGTACACACTGTGTATTTGGAGTGTATCGTGTATTTTTGTATAGTGACTGTCTTTTTTGTATATATTTTGTATAGTTACATCTATTTTGTATATAAATTATATAGTTACATCTATTGTTGTATATATTTTTTGTATAGTGACACTCTATTTGTATATAAATTGTATACGGACAGTCTATTTTGTATATAAATTACATAATGACAGCCTATTTTGTATAATGTTTGTATAATACCAGTTTATTTTGTAGATATTTCAACTTTTCATAGTCATCTCCTTTGTTCTTCCTCTCATTGAGAAACTAGCCATTGGCGTCCATGGCCTCACAATGCCGAAAATGGTAACAATATCGCCGAAGTTTTAAATTTTTAGCCAAAAATGATAAGCGAAAATCAGAGAAAGAAGAAAGGGTTGTCTCTCTCATTGCCTACACACTGCTCCTCTCGCTTTCCTCTTCTTCCCTATAGGTTGCTGCTACTGAAAGATGTTACCGTACAGGAACATACTTAACTCCAAGGACACCTTTTCATTCTCCATTTTTATAATTGTTTATTATTTCACAAACCCTAGTTCTCACTTCCCCGATCCAAATTTCTGAAAATCAGGAATGATTATGAAGTACTTAATTACCAAATAAACTATCAACAATATGTCAAAAACTCAATGATACCATAAGAGTACTATTTCAATACCCTTATTTTCAGGAGAATGCTCCAATATGTCAAAACTTAATTTTGACTATTTTCATCTAAATGTAGTAACCCAGAAATCTCTAGACATCATATAATTAATCAAGAAAAAATAAATACCAACATCCAACTTGCTCTCAACTTGCACCGCATTTTTGTAAATTAAAAAAAAAGTTAATTCAATATCTAGCTTATGATTATTCCTGAAAATGGACAAAAAATCTGGTCTTTGATGAAGAATATCGATAAAAATTAAAGAATAATAGAAAATCGCAAACACTATAAATCATTCAATAAAAAAATAAAATTCAAATCCAGCAAATGGGTATGTCCAGAAATGAAAAAAAAACTGATCTTTACAGAAAATTTTAAAAAATAAGAGTAATACAAATGGATATTTGGGACATCAACGGCCATGTGTTAAGAGGAAACGATTCCAACTTCCACCTATAAACCAAACAAAGTGAAAAAAAACCAGTACAAAGATAAGAAAAAAAAATACATATGACCGAAAATACACAAAAATTCTGGGGAAGACATTAAATATATAAAAAAGAGAAAAGTATAAAGACAGGAATGTGATTAGAAAGAGGGACATGTGCTTTGGCGTGAAGATGAAAAAGCCTATGATAGCTGAGGGAGAAGGAAATTAGGTTTCGAGTGACAGTGATGTTGGGCTAGCCTTTTAATTAATTTTGGGCTGTTAATTATATGAGGTTATTTTATGGCTATCTAGTGATATATGTTTGACCCTAATGGCTACAAATGAACTTTGCTCAAAACATTTTAAACCATTATCGAACCGTTAACCCAATAACACGATACCGATAACCCAATAAACGATTAACGGTTCAGGTTATCGGTTTTACCCGATATATGCCCAACCCTAGTAGTAGGTGTTCATTACTTTAATACAATAAAAATTTATTCGTCACAAATTTTGACCCAAAAAAATAATAATTGAAACTTGTAATAGTAATATTGTATGCATGTCCCGACCTTTGTGTGACTATAAACCTTTTAAAACTTACGGTGTTAAAATATGCCATAAACTCATTATATTTTTATAGTTAAAAATCTTCTCATTAAGAACACAACTAAGAGGGTAAAGTTAATTATTTTTAAATATAAAAGTATATTGTTTTTTTTGGAATGAATAATATGAAATGAACAATAGCTAGTATATGGAAATTTTCAACCCATCATATACAATTTAATAAAATAGGATATGTTATAAATAGAACTCTAATTAGAGTGAATGTCTATCTTATAGAAGAGTTCTACTTTGAGGCTAAGTCTTTTCTCTTCCTATAAATAGAGGGGTCTTACCCCATTGTAAATCATCCCAAAGTATCAATAAGAATACTCATCTCTCTACTTTTCTCTATATTGTTCTTGTTCTTATATTATTTCATAACACGTTATCAGCACGAGTCTCTAACCAATTGAATTTAATATTCAGCAATTATCGCTCTCAGAATCTCGAGTTGCAATCAGATTCATCCACTCTAATTCGTGTTCCGTCGTTTGATTTTTCTATTTGAGTGAAACGAGATTTGTGATATTTTGGTTTCTGAAATTCTTCAATTTTTTTTCTTTCTCGTTGTTTACTTTTGTTTTCTTTTTGAAGGTAAATTTCCAAACAAAAGAGTGTAATAACGATTGCTACTGCTCCATATGAGAATTTCTATACGGAAAAATAGAAGAGATGGTATCATCATAAAGTAATGCAACGGGATGGAAACTCAAGAGGTATATTTGATATCACAACATTTATTGGTATACCTTAAAGGTAAGTAATTTACTTTTCCCTTTCAAATTCTTGAAATTCTACGATTTGATTTCATATACAAACATAGACAACAAAGTTTGATTATAACTCTAATGGAGTTTGTAAGGAATTATAACCACGTGAAGTGGTAAAAGTTCTATGTCTTGCCATGATTAAATTCATGTATGATTCTGGGCAAAAAATTGAAAATCCGTCCCATTGAATTTGCTTCATTCTCATTCCCTTTAGAGAATGTGATAGCAGTATGTGATAAGTCTGAAAGAAGACAAAATTATTACCGTGAAGGTATCAATGGATGTGGACGTGGCAATAGACGGAATTATAATCGTCATCATTGTGATAACGAGAATAATAAAGATTCTCAAAATAATCTTTCACTTTATGAAAGTAATATTTGACATGAGATTGTATATAGCACATACAGATGATTATGATCCATTCCCTGAAGTGAATGTGATAATCGTAATAAAGCCCGTAAGTATGGACACGCTCTTGATGTAATTTTGTTTTATGTCTGACATTATGAAAAGAAAGTTCGTTGCCCTTGAAAGTTCGGGCAAGAACTATATGACATGGGTGTTGGATGCTGAAATCCATTTGGACGCAATGGGTCTTGGAGACGCCATTAAAGACAGAAATAATGCATCCACCCAAGACTATGCTAAGGCCTTGATTTTCTTGCGCCATCACCTTGATGAAGGTTTGAAACTGTGCTATGGCCTTGATTTTCTTGCGCCATCACCTTGATGAAGGTTTGAAAATTGAATATATCACAGTCAAAGATCCACCTATCTTGTGGAATGGCTTAAAGGAGAGATATGACAACCTGAAGTTGGTCACTCTGCCATAAGCACGATGCGATGAGAATCCAAAAGCAAATAGTTCATAAACTATATATTATCGTTGCGGTGGAAAAGGGCACTGGGCGAAAATTTACCGTGTACCAAGACATTTGGTTGAGCTTTATCAAGCATCTCTAAAAGGTAAATGCCCTGAAACCAATTCTGTCTCTGACGACAATTTTGACATCACCCACTTGGATGTGGCAGACTTCTTTGAGCAACCCGAGGGGAAAATAGACCGCTTAATCGGTGATGGATCTGTGATGAAGGAAGATGGAATTGTTTGATTTTATTTTACTTATTTGTATTAGTTAGTGAATAAACTAATAGTCATTAGTATCAGCTCGTATTAGTTAGCTTATGATATAATGTTAGTATTAGTTCTTTAGAATGTTTCAATATGCTTAAATTTCAAAGATATTTTTATTTTCCAGTAGAGTTAATCGACTAACCTAACAGATTGTCGATTATCTAATATTTCGCATTAAAACTGGATTTTTCCGCAAGCTAAGTTAGTCGACTATCTGATTTAGATAGTCGACTAACCTGATGACTGTTTACTAAGTTAGTCGATTATCAACTTAGTTAGTCGACTAACTAATATTTCGCATTAAAACTGGACTTTTCCGCAAGGCAAGATAGTACTATCTGATTTGGTTAGTAGACTAACCTAATGACTGCTTCCCAAGTTAGTCGACTATTAACTAAGTTAATCGACTAACCTCAGCAGATTTTGAAAATATTGTTTAATTATGAAGCAACGGATTAAATTTGTTTATTCTCATGTTCGTATATCTCTTTTGATTAATTGATTCATGTACCACACATACGATATTCAAAGAAAAGAAATATTACTCTCATTTAAGTATGTGTAAGGCAGATGTTACTACAATTTCTGGTAGTAGTAAATTGATTAAAGGCTCCGGAAGAGCAACTATAACTCTGCCTAAAGGAACAACATTTTAGAGAATGCAATGTTCTCCTCCAAGTCAAAAAGGAACTTGTTGAGTTTTAAAGATATCATTCAAAATGGATATCATATTGAGACAATAGATGAGAATAATCTTGAATTCCTCATTTACTCATGAAAACGAGGCTGCCCACTTCGGTTTGGGGTCACGCCATTTTGCATGCAGCAATGCTAGTTCGTCTCAGAACGACGAATTATCACAAATATTCCCCGTTGCAATGAGTTTAGGGTCATGAACCTAATATATCCCACTTAAGAATTTTTGGATGTGCAGTATATGTGCCTGTAGCACCGTCATATTGCACCAAAATGGGTCTAGAAGGTTAGGAATATATGTTGAGTTTGAATCGCCCTCCATTATTCGCTACCTCGAAACATTGACAGGGGATTTGTTCACTGCACGATTTGCAGACTGTCAATTCGATGAGACACTTTTTCCAAAATTAGGGGGAGAAGTTGGTGAAACCAAACGGGAAATTTTGTGGAAAATGCATCATTATCTCATCTTGATCCACATACCTCTATTTGTGAAAAAGAGGTGCAAAATATTATCCATTTGCAAAGAATAGCAAATCGAATGCCAGACGCATTTACAGATTTGAAAAGGATAACAAAATCACATATCCCCGCAGTGAATGTGACAACATCTGATTCACGAATATATATTCATTATTGGAAGAATATGAACATGAAATTGGAATTGAATATACCACACTCACCCCTAGAAGAAGGTTTGAGATGATATATGAAAATAATGTCATTGTTATGGCATGAATAGTCATTGGTCACGTACCTATTGGTACGCCAAAATAATTTGTCAATGTGATTATCAAAGGACAATAATAATGCAAGAAACATATCTTGCATATAATTTTGACATGACCATAATGGTATAACTTTCCCTTTAAAAGAGATATTCACCACATGGATGTTGATGAATTTGTGGTAGTGCAAAATTAATTGAGAGCTCTAGAAGAGCCAATTATTACTATGTTGGAGAAACACAATTGATTACCAATAAGGTATTGTGTTGTAGTAAGTCTCAAAGAAACTTATTCAGTTTCCAAAGTATATGCGAAAGCGATTGATTATATTGAGACTATAAATAAAGGAAAGATTTGATATCTTACTACAACTTGTAGCGGGATAATCTGTATGTGAAAAACTACCCGCTTTATTCTCCAGTTTGTACTACACAAGAATACCACAATAAAGTGGACGTTTATTGATATAAAAACCCATATCATAATAAACTTGAAGTTTATTGATAATTGCACATGTCATGGTGTAAATTTGAAGTCTATCAATATTGATAATTTATTCAGTTGGCATTCGGGTTAGCCATATCATTTTAAGTATGATGTGCAGTAATAGAGAATTCACATGGGTAAATATTAAAGAACTAGAAAGTTCTTTACGAATTCTCTTGTATTACTTGTTCTCATTAATTAATTGACCAACTAAAGAGTTCGGGTTGAATCCCATAAATTCTGGAAATATCAAAGGTGAATATGGGCCCATTCACCTGCCATGTATACCACATATGATGCATCTATGATATGGTTACATGTGCGATTGTTATTAACCCGCAGCCTGGCCGGTGCTTGCAAGGTAAATTGCTCAGTAATATAACTTCGAGCATAATTTCCAGATTTTCTATTCAAGATAGTTCATCTTGATTAGTTGGTTTATATCATAGTTGGTTTAGCAAGATAATTATTGAGTGCCTCCACTTAATAGCTAAACTGTTTCTTATGAGAACAAAGTTATATATATCAGTTTGATATACGTTGTATACGAGAGTATATTATATTCTCCCCTCACAAGTGGTTCAGGGTCAGGAACCAAACAATTTCATCTTATTATTATTGATGTGCGGTGTATATTTTCATTAACACCATAATGCACAAAGATGGACTCTCAAAGTTGAGGAAACAAGTTAGCTTTTCTAACATGAGGAGGAGATATGATAAACACTTGAGAAAAGGTTACATGGGATGAATTATCATTTGTATATATAGATCCTCGAATATCATAATATGAACCTGAAGTTCATAAAAGGATAATTCAATTGCAACATATTGCAAAGCATGCTATACGCATTTGCTGGCCCAAAGAAAAGTAACTATATTCTCACTGCAAATGCTCATATTAAGTCCCAAAAGGACAAAGTCTTTGGTACGCTTAATGGGATGAATTATCATTTGTATATATAGATCCTCGAATATCATAATATGAACCTGAAGTTCATAAAAGGATAATTCAATTGCAACATATTGCAAAGCATGCTATACGCATTTGCTGACCCAAAGAAAGTAACTATATTCTCACTGTAAATGCTCGTATTAAGTCCCAGAAGGACAAAGTCTTTGATATGCTTAAAGCGTATAGACATATCGGTTTCAAAATAACTTCTTAATAAAGAAGATGAGCAAATGATCAAAGTGGTCATAATGGGGAGGCAAGTGATCTAGAAGATCACATGACATAACACTTCATAAAATCTCATGAGAGATTCAGGTACCTGAATATATGAATAAAGAGATCTCCATGTTATGTCTTTATGAAATTTACTGGAACCGATATAAAATGTTCGTCGACGACATCTATGATAGCGCTAAATATCGATGAGGATCTTATGTTTGTCGAATACAAACAAAAATATTGGCTAAATGGAAGAGATACAATTCAAGCAGAATTGATTCCATATGAAAGACATGTAGTTTTGGACATGTAGTTCAAATACTTGAAAATATAAAGTCAATGATTGAAGTTGCTTGAAGCATATACAATTCTTGATCCTGAAGTACCACATCCTAAGTGCAACTTGTGTACATATGTATCTTGCTATAACTATAAGCATGGTGGCATCGAGAATACCTCTATGGAGATATTGAAGAGTCATTCCACGACATTATATGAAGATGTTCATATCTATCAAGAATGATAATTTCAAGGTGCGGAATATTTATTCAAATCAATATGGCTGATTTATTTATCAAATCTCTACAAAAGATCGTTTTGAAGATGGTGCACAAGATCGGAATGCGAAAACTCAAGGATATGAATTGATGCTCTTTTCAGGGGGAGTTAATGCGCGTTGCACTCTTTTTCCCTTACAAGGTTTTTTCCCAATGGGTTTTCCTTGCAAGGTTTTTAACGAGGCAACCAATAGGCGCATATTCAAACATGTGTACTCTTTTTCCTTTTCTTTAATTTTTTCCCATTGGTTTTGTTTTAGTTAAGGTTTTAACGAGGCACATTATTGAGTAGACATTCAAGGGGGAGTGTTATAAATAGAACTCTAATTAGAGTGAATGTCTATAAGAGTTCTACTTTGAGGCTAAGTCTTTTGTCTTCCTATAAATAGAAGGGTCTTACCCCATTGTAAATCATCCCAAATTATCAATAAGAATACTCCTTTCTCTACTTTTTTCTATATTGTTCTTGTTCTTATATTATTTCATAACAGGATATGACTTTTAGCTCAAACATGAGTTTAACTTCAAGAATAAGTAAAGGATCTCGTTGAACCGGACTCCCAAACGGTTCAAAACAACCGGAAAGCCGATTATTGAACCAGAAGGAGAAGAAAGCACAAATTTTCAGAAAAGAGAGAAGCTAAACAGTGAAATGGCTCTAGCGACGAGGCAGAGACGACCTTTACCGTCGGATCTTCCGGCGGCGGCGTCATCGCCAAGGACGTCGTATACAAAGGTGGATAAGCCGAAGAGATCGGATGGTGAAAATGAGGGCGTCGATAAAGGACTAGGTTGGCTTCTGCCGTTGATTTGCTTAGGGATGCTGAGGCACATGAGCGCTACTTCAAATATAATTCACGATTGTGATGAGGTGTTCAATTACTGGGAGCCTCTTCACTACTTGCTCTATAAGTCCGGTTTCCAAACTTGGGAGTACAGGTTCACCTTCTTCCATTACATAGCACTATATAGTCAAATGTTGTCTTTGGAATATCTTATTTCAGCTGATGCGTAGCATTTTTGTTCAATGTCTCTAAAGTGATAATTTCTGGATCCATCAAACAAAGTCGATGTAATATTAAGTGATATTCCTCTGTTCCATTTCATGTGGCACACTGTTAATTTGAGATATCACCTCACTTTTTCTTGAAGAAATGAAAATGAGATGAAACCTGATATGAACGAGGAGAGAGAGAGAAAGGAGAAAATATCCTGTGCTTACTATTCCAGAAAGTTCTGTTGTGTATTGTTATTACAATGTTTATAAAATGAATGAGAACACAAATGATATAAAGAATTGGGCCGGGTATACAATTGGGCCAGCTTCTGTAAACTAAACTATGTAGGCTCACTATGTAAGCCCAATATTGTCAACACCCCCCCCCCCCTCAAGCTGGAGGGTGTAGACACTCCAAACTTGCACAAAAACTGATGGTGGAGAGGTCCAGACAAGTGCTTAGTCAACATATCAGCAAGTTGGTTGGTGCTAGAAACAAACTGAAGAGAGATCAACCCAGAACTCAAGCTGTCCTGCACAAAATGACAATGAACTTCAATGTGCTTGGTTCGCTCTTGGAAAACTGGATTTTTAGCAATGTCTAAAGCTACCTGGCCGTCACAAAAAGAAGAACAGGAGCAGAAATATGCATTTGGAAGTCACCAAGCAATCTAACCAACCAAGAAATTTCAGCTACCACCATCCTCAAGGCCCTATACTCAGCTTCAGCTGAGGAGAGAGAGATAGTAGGTTGTTTCTTGCTCTTCCAGAAATAGGACTGCCTCCAAGAGTAATATAAAAACCAGTGACAGACCTTCTAGAAATAGGACATGCAACCCAATCAGAGTATGAGAAAGCCGCTAAGGACAAATCAGAGCTGGCAGAGAGGAGAATTCCTTGGGCAAGAGCATTTAAGAGATATATGAGGACATGAAGAGTTGCTAGCATGTGAGGAACATTGGGAGATTGTAAAAATTGGCTGAGGTGCTGGACAGAAAAAGATATGTCAGGTCTAGTATGTTGGAGGAAAATTGAGTTTGCCTACCAATCTCCTGAATTTGGTAGGGTCAGAAAGGGGGTCTCCCATATCAGTAACAAGTTTCACAGTGGAATCCAAGGGAGTAGCAACAGGGGTGATGTGAAGTCATTTCCAAACCCAAGAAATAATGGACAACACCTAAATCCTTAATCTTGAATTGGTCATCCAAGAAAGCTTTCAGAGAATTCAATTCAATAAGATCATCCCCGGCTAAGAGGATGCCATCCACATAAATGGCAACCACAATAAGAGAAGCACCAGAACCCTTGGTAAATAAAGAATAGTCATTTTTGCTAGAACTGTAGCCTCTGGATAGCAAAGAATCAGACAACTTTGAAAACCACTGTCTAGATGCTTGCTTGAGGCCGTAAAGAGACTTCTTGAGTCTGCAAACCAAAGGTGAAGAAGGAGATGATGGACCAGAGATCACAAAACCCGGGGGAAGCTTCATGTAGACCTCCTCATGGAGGTCATCATGCAAAAAGGCATTGTTGACATCCAACTGAAAAACACTCCAACCCCTTTTGACAGCCAAGTAAGAAGACATCTAATAGTGGTGATCTTAACAACGGGGGAAAATGTTTTAGTGTAGTCAACCCCTTCTCTTTGGGTATCCCCTCGAATTACTAATCTGGCCTTGTACCTCTCAATGGTACCATCTGACCCTTGTTTGATCTTATAGACCCACTTACAAGGGAGGGATAACTTTCTTATCTGGAGGAAGGGGGACAATGTCCCAAGTCTGATTTGCAGCAAGAGCATCAAATTCCTTTAGCGTGGCCTCTTGCCAGGCAGGATTAGCTGCAGCCTGTTGATAAAATTGGGGCTTATGCATATGTAGGTCAAGTGTAGGAACCTTGGATGACACATGAGGAGAAAAAGAGGAAGGAATAACTGAATTGTAGATATAGTCCCCAAGATAAGCAGGGGTTTGAATAGTTCTGCAGAATCTTCTAGTTCAGGAACAGGAACAATAGGTAGAGAGGTGGAAGAATGAGAGGTAGAAAGAGAAGGGGGAGAGCAAGAGGAAGAACAGGGGAGGAAGAATATGGGATAGGAGCAACAGATTGTGTAGAGGGAACATCAACAAATATGGGGGGAGGAGAAAGATCAGAAGAAGGAGAAGATGGAAAAGGGAAGATGTGCTCATGAAACACAACATCCCTAAAAAAGAAAATAGAGTGGGAAGCTAAATTCAGCAATTTGTATCCCTTTTTCCCACAAGGGTAACCCAGAAAAACATCATAAATGGACCTAGGTTGAAATTTAGCCCTGCCAGGCTTAGGACTAACAGCATGGCAAAGGCAACCAAAAAATCTTAGGTGATCATAAGTGCGGGCATGACCATGCAATTTTTCAAAATGAGAGACATTTAGAAGAACGGGAGAAGAAATCCTGTTAATGAGATAAGTGGTAGTGAGAACACACTCACCCTAATACTTGAGGAGAAGCTTTGATTGAAATAAAAGTGTTCTGGAGACTTCTAACAAATGTTTGTGTTTTCTTTCAACAATACTATTCTGTTGGGGAGTGTGAGGAATGGTTGTTTGGTGATGAATCCCATTAGTAGTGAAGAATTCCTGAGTTTCAGCACTACTACCTAGTTCATAGGCATTGTCAGATCTGAAACATTGAACAAAGGACTGAAATTGAACTTTGACAATCTGAAAGAAAGCTTTAAAAATGGAAAGAGCATTACTCCTACAAGACATAAGATGAATCCATGTGACTCTAGTGAAGTCATCAACTAAAGTCAGAAAATACCTAAAGCCATTATATGTTTGGGTGTTGTAGGGACCCCAATATCAATGTGGACAAGTTGAAAAGGTACAGTGGAATGGATAGAGCTAGCAGGGAAGAGTAACCTCGGCTAGGGCATACATTACACATAAATGGTTGTTTGGGTGAAATCTTATCTGAGGGATAGACTTCATTCTTGCAAAATGAATATGACCTAATCTTTGATGCCAAAATACATCATTTTTATGCAACAATAGAAAAGTTACAATGTGAACTAGATAGTACAGAATGAGAAGTAGAACAATGAACTTGACTAGGTACATCACAACCAATAGATTTTGAATCTGGAACACATTTGGAAATAGAAACAGGAGAGGATCTACCATCTGAATGCAGGAAATACAGTCCATCTGCAGCCTTACCAATTACCAGAGGCCTCCTCAGAGAAGGGCCCTGTAAAATACAATTGTAAATGGTGAAAACTGCAAGGCATGTGAACTGAAAAAGTAATTTATGCACAGAAATCAAATTGAAGTGAAAAGATGGAACTAAGAGGACATTGTGTAATGTCATATCAGGACTGAGAATTAAGGATCCAGTAGATATGACTTTTACCTTATATCCATTAGGTACGCTTATTAGGAAGGGTGTGAGTAAATGTTTGAGATTGTGAATAAGATGATTGTGTGGTGTCATATGGTTTGTGCCACCAGAGTCAATGATCCAAGGATCTCTACCTAAATGTGACACTACAGATGCATGAAATGCAGCAGAATGGACCTCAGGATGGTTGTACACACCTGCAAAATTGGCAAATCTAGTACTGTCTGTAGCATAACTGTCAAGATAGGAAGATGGATGAACATTCTGAAGCAGAGTCATTAGATGTTGGTATTGTTCCTTGGTAAAACCATGGGCAACAACTTCACAAGGACTAGGGTTGAGAAAACTAGGTACTTGCACCAGGACTTCCAGACTGAACACAAGCTGCAGATCTCCTACTCTTTGTAAACTTGAAATCTGATGGAAAATCATGTTGTCTGTAGCATTTATCAATGGTGTGTCCAGGTTTTTTGCAGTATTTGTATACCACATTGGGAGAGGAACCAAGAAATTTCTTTGACTCAAACTGAACCCTCTTATTATAACCTTTGTGGTTATTGATAGGACAAGTTGTAGCAGTAAAAGAGACAGAATCATTTGAAAAACTTGGAATGGGAGCAGAAGTTTCTTTCTGTTTTTCATCATGTTGAAGCATAGAGTATGCTTTACTCAAGGAAAGAAGGGATGGCATCATCAGAACGTTACTTTTACAGGTGGAGTAGGATTCATTTAAACCACTAAGAAACTGATATATCTTCTGTTCCTCAATGAACTTAGATAGTGCACCACAAGAACACACAGGGCCAACATAGGTAGTGGTAAGTTCATCCCAGAAACCTCTCAATTTAGTGAAATAAGTTGCAATATCTGAGGATCCTTGGGAGGGTGCACTAAGTTCTCTTTGAATCTGAATGTATTTGGAACCATTTGAAGTACCAGATCTATTATTTATATCAGTCGAGATGTCCTTAGCAGTATCAAAACCCAGGACACTATTAGCTATGTCCCTAGACAATGAATTAGTTATCCATGCGATGACCATGTCATTGCACCTTTCCCAAAATTGATAGTAAGGTGAGTCAAATTGTGGTTTGGATACTCTACCGGTGATGAGGCCTAACTTATTTTTGGCAGAAAGTGCAGGCAACATATTTTTACGCCAATTTACAAAACTAGTTCCATCAAATGGGGAGACACCAGATGAGTGCTTGGACTATCCGAGGGATGTACATAAAAGGGATTAGAGATAGGGATAGTGAATTCATCAAAGCCCCCAATCATAGAAGACGAACTTATTTCGGGACTACCCATACCGAAAACCCTATATTTGTAATGTTTACATATAAATCCTAAGGATAGTGAAATTCGATCAATAACACTGTGATAGAAAGGGTTACCGTCCTCCTTTGCGACCTAAAGGAGTAAAAGCCTTGAAATTTGTTGAGGAAATCAGCAACAATGTGCAACTGACCCTCGATCAATCAAAACACCACCACTGTAGTATATCAACCCAAACACGTCGAAGAAAACACCGCAGAAATTGCAAATAAACACTGAAGAAATCCAGAGATCAACGAATACCCAGTAGAACGAAATTACCAAACAAAAAACTTGACGGAACAGAATCTCCGATGGAATTCGATGAAACTACTATCGATGAGAAGAGCTGAGCTAGAATCGACCGATGTTGGCTCTGATACCATGTTAATGTGAGATATCACCTCACATTTTCTAGAAGAAATGAAAATAAGATGAACCCTGACATGAACGAGAAGAGAGAGAGAAAGGAGAAAATATCCTGTGCTTATTATTCCAGAAAGTTCTGTTGTGTATTGATATTATAATGTTTATAAAATGAATGAGAACAAAAATGATATAAAAAATACAATTTAGCCAGCTTCTGTAAACTAAACTATGTAGGCCCACTATGTAAACCCAATATTGTCAACACACTCTTTGTCTCAAAAAGAAGAGTTTAATTATATTACCATCACTGTAAACATTTTTTTGCACTATAAGGTCATCCAAAGGATATCTACATGTAATCCTCTTTTCAACTGTGAGAGTTGTAATCTTGAAAATAAGACAGATTACCTACTATAATAAGTAAAGGTGACCAGATGGTGTAAAAATTTCACTCCAAGAAGTGTGACACCTTTTTATATTTAGAAACATTTAACTTTAACTTTTTATTACCCTTAATGAGATGATTTATAACTATAAAAATATTTATGGCTTGTTTTAGACCACAAATTTGAGAAGTCTTTCTTTCGTTCTTAAATTAATAGTGCCGCATAAATTGAGACGGAGGGAGTTCTTTATCTCTACTTCCATGTGATATCTAAATAATCAAGTATGTATTTTACTTATAGTACCACATATTGTAGTTAAATATTCATCCTTTGGCACATATGCCAACACATATATTTTGGGATTGGCTGGAAGTGATTCAGATAGAGGATACAAACTAGTATTTTCGATTAAGGTTTAGTCATTGTTGTTACACATACATTAGGTTAGTAGTTGACGAGAGTCCTTTAATTTGGTTCAAGACTTGTGTGCTAGTGTGGGGATAAGTGTGTGATCTAGAAACCCCATTATTTTCCTTATTAGATGAATTATCTATAAGCAAATTGGAATTGAAATAACTCATGGCCAAATAGAGAGGAATGGTTACAAAGGAACCTTATAGCCGACCCCAACTTTGCTTTGGATTGAAGCACAATTGATTTGTTGATGATATTAGTATGAACCCTTTTAGTAACTAGATTTCACTTTGTTTTGATGGTACTTTTACAAAGTTGGGTAACATGTTATTTGCAGTTCGCAGTTTGCCTTGCGGTCATATCTTTATATCCTACTTCACAAACTGGTGGGTTGGCCTGCTTCATGGTGGTTTGGGGAGGAGAAGGTGAGATTGTTTTTGTTTCCAGAAATATTTCCCATCGTATTTGTTTCTCAAATTTCTCCATCTTTCAACATGTCAGGTGAGAGTATTTTATGCTGTGAGAATCTTTCTTGCAGTGCTCTCTGTGATCAGCGATGCTGCTCTAGTCGTAGCCCTTTCCCGGAAGTATGGAAAGCGTCTTGCATCATATACACTCGCAATGCTATGCTTAGCAAGTGGTTGTTTCTTTGCTAGCACGAGTATGTTCTCTCGCTAGACTATATTTGAGGTTTCTCCTTTTTTGGTGGTAAACAATTAATGAAGCACAAGTATGTTCTTTCAGCGAACTGTATATGAGGTTTTCATTTTCTGGTGTTAAACAATTAATGATTTTTAAATTTTAGCTTTTTCTGTGTGCTGCTTTCATACTATGTGTGATCTAGATATGCACTGGTGACTCCTTAATATTGGTTGCTAACACATCTGGTCTTGCTCACAACTTTCAACCACATGTACATTGGGTCCGTTTTTCTCATAATACTAAGGCCTATTATGTGTCCTTTGTACAGGTTTCCTGCCGAGCTCATTCTCAATGTATGCCATGTCTCTTTCTACAGCACTATTCCTCTTTAATAAGCCTGCCATGGCACTTTCTGTTGCTGCCACTGGAGTGATTCTGGGATGGCCGTTTTCGATCCTAGCTTTTCTTCCTCTGACAATTTACTCACTGGTTAAGAGATTCAAATCTGTCTTTCTTACAGGTGTTGTCACTTCTGTCATCCTTATGGTAAGTTTTGATTATATTAAGTCTCTTGTGATGTTGAGTTCTCGTGTTTCAAACTTAAAACTTGGGAAGTTTCCTTTAAAGGGAATCAAAATTATACATTTCCAACCTAAGTTGCTCGGACACGGGTGCGGGTATCCAACTGGGGATGCGGATCTAGAGGTCAAATCCTTCAAGCTATAAATTTTAAGATTCGGGGATATGGATCCTAGTACAGATACGTGTGCGGAGATCCGGCTAAAAATAATTGAAAAAAATATAAAAATAAAAAGAATATCTCTAAATTATGAGAAATTTTGTGGAATACTTACGTATAACTTGTAAAGCGTGAATTTATTTTTATTCTCAAGTTGTAGATAAGTAAAGGATTGATTTCATAGATAAGGTATGCTATTTTCTTCAAATTTTACCCTAGTTTTGGTTCTGATTTTGTGAATCAAATTGTATCTCGTCTTGATATTTTCTGTCCATCATGGTCAAAGTATCCAAAATTGTTTGACCAGATCCTGTATGGACCATACATCCCACACCCATACTAGTGCCGTGTCAACACAGATGCAACACGTAAACTGTCATGTCAGAGCAACTTAGTTCCAACATATGGAGTTATTCATGCTTATTGCGCAAGATGCAGGAAGATCGCCAACCAAATGTTCATGTTGCTAAATTCAATATGCAAGTCCATCTTCCTAAATTGAAATTTCAAAATTCTAACCTATTAGTTTGCCCGTTTTAGTGCTGCTGGCATGTTTTTTTCCCTCCCTGGAACACATATCTGTGCTGCCTGATGACTCGACTTGTTGTACAAATTGTTCTAGGTACTCTCACTTCTTGTTGACTACCGCTACTATAAGAGGTGGACATCCTCTGTTATCAACTTGCTGGTATACAATGTTATAGGGGGTGGTGAAAGTCATCTCTACGGTATTGAAGGGCCATCATTTTATTTGAGGAATGGCTTTAACAATTTCAACTTCTGTTTTGTGTTTGCTCTACTGTTCTTAGCAATACTACCCATTGCTAAGAAGAAGTATGCTCCTGAGTTGTTAGGTGTTGTTTCACCTGTCTATCTCTGGATTGCCTTTATGTCCTTACAACCGCACAAAGAAGAAAGGTTAGTCCTCTTCAATTTTTCTTCTTGCCACGAGAATATATATATATATATATATATATATATATATATATAGAGAGAGAGAGAGAGAGAGAGAGAGATCATATATTACATGTGTACTTGTAGAGCTTCATGTGCCTCTGAAGATATAACAGAGGAAATAAGTATCTTTTCTGAATATGGCAAGGTAACATAGCAAATAACTAAAAGTCAAGACTGAAATTGCTAGCTGAAAAGATATTTTTGGTCAACATGCTCTACCAATATCCTTTTCTAGGAAAAGCGGAGCTATATTTGGCTTCTTCAAATTTCTTATTTGCAGTACTATACTGAAATTTCATCCATCAGGGATTTGTATGTCTGTTCGGGTTGTATGGAATCCACATAGCGTTTAAATTTTGGCATTGTTCTTGATATCTGATGCATTAGCTTTTTCACACGAAATGATAATTGCCCGGAAGATGCTAGTGTCATAAGGCAATCCTGTTTGTCGCCAAGAAAGGTGTATCTATCTTTATCTGCATCTGAGATTGAAAGTTGTAACATGAGCTGTGAATTGGAATATGTAGCAGCTCATAGTTTACTGCCTGTGCAGATTTCTGTACCCAATATATCCACTTATCTGTGTTGCTGCTTCTGCTGTGATTGAGAGCTTTCCTGATCTGTTCAGGGATAAGTATAATCCCAACGATACATCCGTTCTAGTTATGGTAATTTCCTATGCCCGAAGAGAAATTGTCAAGCTTCAATTTTCGGTGCCTATAGTATTCACTTCATTTGCTTATGCAGATAGCAAAATTTCTCCGACCTCTAGCTCTTGGTTTGATTCTTTGTTCTTCCCATGCTCGGACATTTTCCCTTATTAATGGTTATTCAGCTCCTATTGAGATTTACAAGCATTTAGACTACTATGATGACGCTGGAACAGGTGAGTATTAGCCTGTTTAATGAAGAGTTGAATATCTGTTTGTTAGATTTTCATTTTTAGAATGTTTAAGGCTCTGATGAATGGCGTAAAAATCTTGATGCACGAGTTAATTTTTTTCCTTAGTATAACATGTATTCTATGTGCCCGGCATTGAGATCTTTATTTGTTGGATTAAAAAGACCTTATAATTGTTTCTTGAACTTATTTTTTTTTTGTATAAAGTATTTTTATCCAGTAACATTATACTGGTTAAATGAGCAGATGAAACGATTTCTCTTTTAAAATCTGATTTTTGGGAGCCAAAGGTGTCCTTTCTGGCATAGGGTTGAAATTGAATACATGTTTTAATGATTTGAACCTAGATGAACTTATTAAAGAATAAAAGGGTGTTCAGGTCGAGATATGAGAGGTGATTTGCTGTTATCATGTGGTTCTTCATTTATCTGGTCAGTTAGCTAATCGCCCTTTAATATCAGCGTTTGTCAAATGCGAGCAAAAACACTAAGGACATCTATGTGTGATATTTTCCATTTTAAAGTTGCAGCTATGTTCTTTTTTCTCCATTTACTCTGTTCATGCAGTGCATTTCAGGTGCTTTGTTTAGCATATGAGGCTGAACGAATGCTGCATCTTTTCATATTATGAAAGACTCACATGCAGTATTCATTTCTCCATTACATTTTAAACTCCCCGTGTGGTTCAGGTTCTTTCCTTTGCGTTGGAAGTGAGTGGCACCGGTTCCCTTCTTCGTTCTTCATTCCTGATTACGTGGGCCAAGTTAGATGGTTGGATGATGGATTCACTGGCCTTCTTCCAGTTCCATTCAATTCTAGCTTGGGTGGGACCTCGGCAGCACCATCTTACTTCACTAATAAGAACAAGGCATCAGAGGAGCAATATGTAAGCGGACAAGACCTATTATGTTTAACCAGAAACAATGCCCATCTTTTACAAGTCTGTATTTTGTTTCTATTGTAGTGCACAATTTATATCAACTCGAGGATGACACTCAGCTTTGATTGGTAATAATTTCACAGCTTATGGATCCTGAGCAATGCACTTTTCTGATAGAGCTGCAACTTCAACGGCCTTATCCTACACGAGGAAGTGACTTGTCTACCTGGGAGGTACTGGCTCATCCTCGTAAGCTTATCACTCTCTTACATGCTGCATGTTATTGACTTGTAAAACTGTTGCCTGCAGATTGTTGCAGCACTTCCATATCTGGACAGGGAGTTATCTCCTCCATTGTACAGGTCGTTCTTTGTTCCGTATCACTGGCAGCAGAAGAATGTCTTTGGCCAGTACAGATTACTTAGGAGAATACCAAAGTGATTGCAGATGTAGAAGCTGAATTTTCTGTTGTCCAGCAAGTTTTGACGTGCCTCAGCTATAGTAGTAGTTTAAAATCGATTAGGTCACTTTTGTATTCTGGTACTAGCTAGTAGCTCTTGTAAGAGCAGCCAGTTGATTTTGGTTATTGGATCAAATCTTCCATTAGTTTGAAAGTCAGATTTTGTACTCTCTTTTTTTCAGTGTAGATTACACACATGAATGTTTGAACTTTAATGTGGAAGCAAGATGTCAGTCTTTTATCGGCCAGTAGACAAGCGTTCATGATTTGGAAACTGGGTTAGTTGAATTGTGACCCAATGTTTAGCTTAAATTGATCTAAGACATGTTTTCAGAGTAAACTTTGTATAACCAACTCGTTATTGATTCAACAGTTTTAACTTGTTCAAATTTAAACTAAATATGACAGTTCTATAAAGCTGGACGGCAAAAGTTCGCTTAACGATTTGGGTTAGTCTTTCTAGTGTTTGTGAATTGTGATGTTGACTAGTTGTCCCTTCAGATAAAAGAAAATTGAGTATTTGATTTCTTGGCAAGGTAGAAACGAATGTACATTTATATACGACCCTAACCAAGCGAGGCCGGAACCAAAATGTAGTTATTTTGGACTCAAAATAGTTAATAAGTGAAAAAAAAGAGTAACCGAAATAGGAAGAAGGTGGATACTACTTTGATTCCGATTCGGGCGGAGGAAGTATATAAAGCCATCAGTTGTGGCGCCATACAGTCACTTTATCTGACACCTTTGTATGGCGCCACCAACTGTGGCGCTACGTCAGTTTTTTCTGCCACACACAGGCATGGTGCCATCACTTGTGGCGCCATACTCCTTATTTCCCTGACCCCACCAATAATTGGTGGGCAATAATTCAAAAGTGTTTGAAGCCACCAAATGTGGCGCTATATACATAAAAACAAACCTTTCCGGCTAGCCATCTCCTATATAAACATCATAAGAATGGCATATCTTCATTCAAAATTTTTCTTTTACTCTTGTTGGTTTGTATTATTGTTAAATTCTCCAGCATTTTTTCATTATGTCTGAAGAACGTAGTATAAGAGTATCATTATATTGGGGGGGGGGGGGGGGGGAGGTGAAGTTTTGATGGAGAATAACTCTGTGGACTACATTTTATCTGCTAAGTGTACTGTTAAATTGCCACTTTCAATGGAGTACGAAACATTGATATCGTTGTTATGCCAAAAAATGAGTGTGAGAAAATGTTCAGTGATACTCAAAGTACCGGAAGATATCCGAATTCCGTTACGCCGCACGGGGTTGCTTTTTTTACTTAGAGTTTAACATCGACGATAATGACACTTTGAGTGATTTCCTGAGGACTCCGGACGAATGCCGGAAATTTTTTGTAATCACAACGGTTGAGATGTACGTGAAGGTCGAAGGCATTAAAAACAATGAGGTTGTCCGTAGTAGAGATAACCCCAGTCATCGGGTGGTTATTATGGATCAGCTTTTCCCGACATGTTCAGGATGAAAGTCATTTTCTTGATTTAAACTTATCATCGTCGTCGAATGAGCAGCGAGAAAATAATTTTATACCCTGCTTTCCATAGCTCACAAGAAGAGTGGTAAACTTTAATTTTCATTTGAGTTAATTATGTATATTTTTGGCGTATTGAATTTTTATTAACGCTCATTTATTTAACAGGGGGTACCGGCCGGATATGAATTTTACAAGTGGCCCATCCGATATTCATTACCTAATGGAAAATGTCCATCATGGAATGTCATCACACTACGACTTGTAAATGAAATGATATAGCCATATGTAAAACTTTTATTAATTTAGTAGCTTATATTTCTATTGAAATGTGCAGTGAAAACGAGCAAGTTGAACTACCCGTACTCACTCAATTGTCCGAAATGACGTATTACATAAGGATCTGGCAGATGCACAGAGTGAGGACGAGAACAGTGATTACAATAACAATGCCGATGAATCGGGCGACAAGACACCATTTGCTCGTGAGGATGGTGATGAAGAGGATGATGAGGAAGGACCCGATTTGAAGAGAGCCCCCTAGACGAAAAGTGTACGAGTCTGAAGTGCCATTTCATTCAAGGGAGATTCCGTATATTGACAACTTGCCAGTCGTGCCGGATGTGGAAGCTCTCACAAGGGATTTTGATGAAATCCGGACAACAATGTGGATGAGTCTAGACCAACGTTGCTTGCAAAGGGGATGCTTTTTCCTGATAAAGCACGTGTAAGCAGGGCTTGTAAAATGCACAATGTTAAAGAGTGTCGTGAGATGTAGGTATCGGAGTCAAGTCCGACGGTATACAAGGCTATTTGTCGCAGGTGGTTTTGGCCATGTGACTGGATGTTGCGTGCGTCGAAGAAGAAGACAGGTATGTGGAAAGTGGGTAAATATATTCCCACCCACACATGCGAAATGGACACATTCAACGGGAATCACTTCAACTTGGATATTGACTTGATATCGCTTGTACTTATTCCGCACATCGAAGCATCCATAAGGTATAAAATCAAAGAGTGCATTATAGCAGTCCACCAGAAACATGGCCACATAATTAATAAAAGAAAGGCATATCTTGGGCGCAAAAGAGCGTTTGAAATAGTCTATGGTAACTGGGATAAGTCATTTGCGGATCTGCCTAGGTACATGGCTGCACTGCAGCAGTTTAACCCCGGAACAATTGTTGAATGGAAGCTTGAGCGGAGTCTGAGTAAACTAGAATATATATTCAATTACGTGTTCTGGGCGTTTAAGCCAGCAATTGATGGTTATCCGTATTGCCGGCCCGTAATATCCATAGACGGAACTCATGTCTACGGAAAGTACGATATCAAGCTATTGATAGCCGTGGCAGCGGATGCTAATGAACAGATATTTCCTCTAGCCTTTGCTATTTGTGCCAATGAAAACACAGAAACGTGGACAATATTTTTGAACCACATGAAGGAGCATATTGTCAAACAGCGTGCAGGTATTTGTCTAATATCTGATCGGCACGGGGGTATATTAAGTTCTGTGGAGAACCTTCCTGCATGGCAAGAACCTTATGCATACCACCGTTACTTTGTGAGGCACTTGAAGGCCAATTTCCAGAAGGCTCATCCCAAAAAGGATCTACACGATTTGATGTGGATGGCAGCAACAACATAAATTCCGGCGGCATATGGATGCTATCAGGCAAAAAGACGAGGCAGCATATCGTTGGTTAATACGACATGACCCTGAAAAGTGGACGTTGCATGCAGATGGTGGCAGCGATGGGGAATTCTTACTACAAACGTGTCAGAGTCCTTCAACGGGTTGTTGAAGTAGGCAAGAGGATTGCCCGTCACAGCCATGGTGCGTATGTCTTTCGAGCAAATGGCAGAGAGGTTTGTGCAACGGTCTGCAGCTGCAACGGAGTTGATGGAAAGGGTGTTCAATTTATGCCAGTGCCTATGAAGAGATCAGAGAAATACAGAAGGCGAGCATATTGGCATTCCTTTTTTGCAATATGATAACGAACGAGGTATTTTTGAAGTTCAAACCGCTATCCATAATAATCGGGGTAATAATGTACATACTGTGAATGAATCTACAAGGTTATGCTCATGTGGAAAATGGTCAATCTACCACATGCCTTGCTCACATGCCATCAAGTGTTTTCAGCGTGTTGGTTATGCGGAGACCAACTATATTGATCAACAATATAGTGTTTCCAAGTACCTACACACATATAGTGGTCAGTTGCAGCCAGTGGGTGCTGAGGATTACTGGCCCCCAGAACCATTTAAAACGGTGTGTAACAAGTCTAAAAGACAGGTACAGAAGAGAACGCGTATACGGAACCAAATGGATGTTAGTGATACCGTATATGCGCGCAAATGTGGTATATGCTCGCAAACATGACACGATCGTAGAAAATGTCCTTTGGGTGGCAACAGTAATCAAACTAAGGGCAGGTGTTCTTCTATTGTACCTAACTACCCATGAGTGCATGTTGTAATAATTAGTTGTAGTGTATCTGTATAAAATTTACTTGTTTGTTAATTATGATTTGTACTTTCCCATTTTTCCTATTTAAATAAAAATTTATAATTATCGATATATTTATTATGTGTGTGTTTTCTTATCGAACTGAAAAAGCTGACCGACTGACATAAAGCCGTATTGTCAATATCACGATATTTAATACGCAAAATATAGCGCCATTGCATATGGCGCTATGTGTGTGTTGTCTTGTCAAACTAAAAAAGCGGACCGGCTGACATAGGGGTGTTCATTCGATTTATTGATTGGATTTTGACCCTTATTGATAATTATTTATCGATTATCGATTTGTACATATGCTTATCGTTATCGTTTCAATAAGGTTTCGATTTTTCGATTTTGATTTATCGATTTTGGGGTCTTATCGATTCGATTATCGATTACACCAATAAGAAAATTTGCGGGATTCCACGGAAAGTAAATCGCTATAAACGCGCCTAACTTATATGGACAAAAAGAAGCTAAAATAAGACGAAATCATTTATAACATAAAAATTGTATTAACAAGCACATGTAAGAAAACTAAAGTAAGGAATCAAATGTATGGCACCAACACTCCAACATTATAAAAAAATAAAACAAGACAAAATACATCATCATGACTAATTTTATTTTCCATTAATTTGAACTTCATTCCCTTGATCTTTAAATATGATTATTCCTTAAATGTGGCAGAGGAAATAATAGGGTAAGGGACTTAGAGTAAATGAAAAGGTATAGATTAGGGAAAATGATATTGCATAGCCGCTTTTAAAAAAGTAGCGGAATATATATACATTATGTATGTTATATTAATCTACACAAATAGGTAATTATTCATTTTATAAGTCTCTACAGTGATAGGGCGTGCATTCGATTTATCGATTCGATTTTGACCCTTATCGATAATTACTTATCGATTATCGATTTGTACATATGCTTATCGTTATCGTTTCAATAAGGTTTCGATTTTTTTTATTTTGATTTTTCCGATTTCGATAACAAATAATTGATTCGATTTATCGATAAACCGATTCGAACGCACACCACTAGGCTGACATAATGTCATCTTGTCAACATCACGATATGGCGCCATTAGATATGGAACTATATAATATAGCGCCATTACGTATGGCGCTATATGTGTGTTGTTTTGCCTATAAATAATGGGGTCATTGTAGTTTTTCTATGTGCTCAAAATTTCCCCAAGAAACATTTCATTAAAAGTAAGGAAGGTTTTTTTTATTATAAGCAAATATTTCACAAATGGCTCAACTTGGCCATCCACCAATTTGCTTCTATGGAAAACCATGCATGAAGAACTGTATGTGGGAAGGGGCTGACAATGGACGCCACTTCTGGTGCTGTATGAACACATTGTACAAGCAACCCGACAAACCTACTTGTGAATTTGATGAATAGGTTGAGGAACCATGTTTTCAGGAAAGCTACAGGAAGAGATTCCAGGATCTTCATGGTATGTGGTTATTCCAGGTGAGAATGCAAAATGAGGGAGATAGAACTATTACAGAAATGAGGGAGAAAGTGAAGGAGTTGAAAGATAAAAATTGGAGAGTTGAATGGAATTGTCAAGCATACAAGGAACATAGCGAAAAATATGAAAGGGAACTTGCGAAGGTGAAAGCGAGAGTAAAAGAGTTAGAAGAAGAAAAAGAACAAATGGAAGAACGATTTAAGTGGTTGGAGCGAAGAATACATGGCATCTATGACTAAACATTGGTGTGTATGTGTTTAGTTTATTTCATGTCTTTTTATTACTTTAGCCTGTTAGATAAAGTGACTGTATGGCTCCACAACTTATGGCTTTATATATATTTTGGTCACTCTTTTTTTTTCACACTTATTAACATATTTTAAGTCCAAAATAACTACATTTTGGTTCCGGGCAGCTAACCAAGCTGAATCTGTTGGGTGGAAGAAATGGAGACTGCAATTAACTGATGACTTGAGTGAAATAACTCGAATGACAATAAGGTCATTTAATTTGATGATCTTTTCTATCTGACATAGGGGACCATATATCTCCAACAGTACAATTTTGTGAATAGGGAGGGCTAGTAAACTACAATTAGTAGGGAAGCAAACAGCCAAACATGTTATTATGTGTATGTTGCATGATCATGACTCGTTGCCTGTAGTGGCAAAAAGAACACCAACAGAATATAAAGTCACAACTCACAGAAATGCCTTAACCACAAAATTCGTAAAGTCAGGCAAATGCTCATCCATAAATTAGTAGGTTAGCAAATGATTGGCCAATGGCCCATTGCCTCATTCTGATTTCGTTCAGGACTGGCAGAGCTGACACCAAAAGTAGGAAGCAACAAAACAACAACAACACCACCCCAGTGTAATCTCACTTAATGGGGTTTGGGGAGGGTAGTGTGTACGCAGACCTTACCCCTACCCTTGGGTAGAGAGACTGTTTCCAAATAGACCCCCGGCATCCTTCCCTCTAAGAACTTCCCACCTTGCTCTTGGGGAGACTCGAACTCACAACCTCTCGGTTGGAAGTGGGGATTGCTTACCATCAGAGCAATCCCTCTTGTCTTAGGAAGCAACAAAAGTATAACAAAAATTTATTGATGTCTATTCAACTGAGTAACATGTTTTGGAACTCAACCAAGAAGTAGAAAATCAACTTGCATTTCTTCTGATATACTACTACTTGCCAAAACTGACAGCAGAGTCATGACATCTATCCTAAATCCTTTCAAGCTCAAGTTCAAATTAGAAAAAGAACTCAAAAGAAAAGAGCCTCTCCTAACCATCTATGTGGTTAAACAAACAGTACAAATTATAGGTTACTGAACAAGTGGTCAAATGAGCTTTGCGATTGAAGTCTTATATCAAAGATAAATTACCGACTTGCAAAGCTGATACCAAAATTCTGGCTAGGACCGTTACTGGATTCTGGAAGTCATCCTTGTGACATTGGCACCTAGACCTTGAAGTTTCATCTCCAAACTTTCATAACCTCTATCGACATGGGAGATTCCACTGATTTCGGTACATCCTTCAGCAGCTAGACCCGCCAAAACCAATGACATCCCCCCACGCAAATCAGTTGCAATAACTTGAGAACCACATAGTGGACTAGCAAAAGGTCCATATACGAATATAAATCAATTTCCCAATACTCAGTTGAATAAATTGTTTCAGGAAATCAATGAAGAACTAGAGATTTACCTTGCATTTCCCTTCCCAAAAACTAATGCTGTGCTTCCACAAACCTGAATTTTAGCTCCAAATTTCTGCAGCTCTGTTACTGCAAAGAAGAAGACCATGAAACAACACTTGAAAAAAAAATTAATTAAAATAATCAGTGGAAAAGACATCAACCATTTTCTATGCATTCTGACCAGATATTCTAAGACAATTGTGAGAAAGCACGGGATAAAATATATTATTGACTAATATTGATAATGATACAATGAGCTCTATATATACAATACATGTCCTACTCCAAATACATATGGGAATAGGGTTATTTACTACTATTTATACAATAAAACTAACGCTCCCCATCAAGCTGGTGCATATAAATCATATGTACCGAGCTTGTTACATTTATAACTAATACGAGGAGCAGTGAGAGACTTGGTGAAAATATCAGCAAGCTGATCATTGAACTTCACAAATTTTGTAGCAATATCTCCCGTATCTTTTCTCTAACAAAGTGACAGACAATCTTGATGTGTTTAGTTCTCTCATGGAACACTGGATTTGATGCAATATGAAGAGCACCTTGATTATCACACACAAGTCTCATCTACACTAGACCGAGCAACCACATTCTGCTTCTTGCTCTTCCAAGACACCAAATTTCCTCCTACTAAGACACAATATCCAGACGTAGAACGTCTATCAGAAGGTGATCATGCCCAATCAACATCTGAGTATCCAACGATCTGCTCATGGCCTCGATCTTCAAACAATAAGTATTTGCCTGGAGCTGATTTTATATACCGAAGAATGCGGACAACTGCATCCCAATGACTATCACGGGGAAAATCCATAAACTGACTCACAACACTCACATGAAAGGAAATGTTAGGTCTAGTCACTGTGAGGTAATTTAATTTACCAACCAACCGCCTATATCTTGCAGGATCGCTAAGAGGCTCCCCCTGTCCTAGCAGAAGTTTAGAATTCGGATCCATCGAAGTGTCAACAGGTCTAAACCTGTCATTCCTGTCTCCTCGAGAATATCAAAGGCATACTTCCGTTGTGAGATCACAATACCTGCGCTAGACTGAGCGACCTCAATACTCATACTTTAATCTGCCCAGATCCTTAGTCTGAAAGTGCTGAAAGAGATGTTGCTTCAACTTACTAATATCATCATGATCATTGCCGGTAATAACAATATCGTCAACATAAATGACCAGATAAATACAGAGATTTGAAGCAGAATATCGATAAAATACAGAGTGATCAGCTTCACTACGAGTCATGCCAAACTCCTGAATAACTGTGCTGAACTTACCAAACCAAGCTAGAAGAGACTGCTTTAGACCATAGAGGGACCGGTGCAACCGACATACAAGGCCACTAGACTCCCCCTGAGCAACAAAACCAGGTGGTTGCTCCATATAAATCTCATCCTCAAGGTCACCGTAAAGAAAAGCATTCTTAATGTCCAACTGATAGAGAGGCCAATGGCGAACAACAACCATGGATAGAAAAAAGCGGACTGATGCAATTTTAGCCACGGGAGAGAAAGTATCATTGTAATCGAGTCCAAATATCTGAGTATATCCTTTGGCAACAAGACGAGCCTTAAGTCGATCAACCTAGCCATCTGGACCAACTTTGACTGCATATACCCAACGACAACCAACAGTCGATTTACTCGAAGGAAGAGGAACAAGCTCCCAATTATCACTCGTATGTAAAGTAGACATCTCGTCAATCATAGCCTGTCACCATTCGGGATGAGACAGTGCTTCACCTGTAGACTTAGGGATGGAAACAGAGGACAAAGATGACACAAATGCACAATGGGATGATGAGAGACGATCGTAACTTAAACCGATATAATGAGGATTAGGATTAAGCATGGACCGTATATCTTTTCGTAGTGCAATAGGTTGATTAAGAGGAAACAAGATCGCAATATCAGCAAAGGTCAGGTGGAGGACGTGAATCAGCTGGGCCTGATGCTGGGGGCGGACATCGATGATAAGCCAGGAGTGGTGGAGCTGTAGAATGTTAAATTGGCCTAGGTGGTAACACTAGACCTATAGTTGGTGGAACTGGACTAGGTGGTGGCACTGGAGTTATAATTGGTGGAACTGGACTAGATGGTGGAACTAGACTCGGTGGTGACACTAGAGCTATAGGTGGTGGAGCTGTAACTGGAACTGTAGGCGTTGGAGCTATGGAGGAAGATGAATGGGTGATAGGGACTGAATCTCCAAAAGAAGGAACAGGTAGCACTGCAGAAATATCTAAATGATTAATTGAACATGTGAAGTATGATTGGGTTTCAAAGAAGGTAACATCAGCAGACATAAGAAATCGCTGAAGGTCAGGAGAATAATATCGATATCCCTTTTGCATTCTCGAGTAACCCAGAAATATGCACTTAAGAGCACGGGGAGTTAATTTATCTTTTCCTGGAGTAAGGTCATAAACAAAGCACGTACTCCCAAAGACACGGGGTGGAAGAGAGAAAAATGGTAAGTGGAAAAACAGGATAGAGAATGGAACTTGATTTTGGATAGCTGAAGATGGCATATGATTAATAAGATAACAAGATGTAAGAACTGCATTCCTCATAAACACAGCGGAACATGAGATTGTATGAGTAGGGCATGAGCAGTTTCAATAAGATGTCTATTCTTTCGTTTAGCTACCCCATTTTGTTGGGATGTGTACGGACAAAATGTTTGATGAATAATCCCATGGGAGTTCATAAACTGCTGAAATGGGAAAGACAAATACTCTAGGGCATTATCACTACGAAATGTGCGGATCGAAACCCTAAATTTATTTTGAATTTCAGCATGGAAGGTCTGGAAAATAGAAAACAACTCAGATCGATTTTTCATCAAAAATATCCAAGTGCGCCTGGAATAATCATCAATGAAACTGATAAAGTAGCGGAATCCTAAGGTAGAACTAACCCGACTACGACCCCAAACATCTGAATGGACTAAAGTAAAAGGTGACTCTGCTCGATTGTCAAGACGCCGCGGGAAATGGGAGCGGGTATGCTTATCGAGCTGACACGACTCACACTCTAGAGTGGACAAGTGAGATAAGCCAGGTATCATTTTCCGAAGTTTTGACAAACTGGGATGTCCTAACCGTTTATGTAATAAATCTGGTGAATCAGTAACATGAGAAGTTATTGGAGGAAGACAAGATGCGAGTCCATATGATTTTGCAAGGATATGGTAATAAAGTCCATCTGACTCACGTCCAGTACCAATGATTCGCCTTGTACTGCGTTCTTGTATAAAAACAAGGTCATCAAGAAATAAAACAACAGATTTAAGTGGTTTGGCTAAGCGACTAACAACTATGAGATTAAAAGGACTACCAGGAACATAAAGAACTGAGTCTAAAGGTAAGGAAGGAAGTGAACTTGTTTGACCTATTGCAGTTGCCATGGCTTGAGACCTATTGGCCATTGTGAGTGTTGGAAGAGATTGAGAATATGAGATACTGGTGAAAAGAGATTTGTTACAAGAAATATGATCAGATGCACCTAATCAATGACCAAGACTCAGAAGGTCAAGATTGGGAGACACCAGTCATGCTACTATTTATTGGAACAACGGAGGTTAATCCTGAAGATGACTATTTACGTGCTTTGTACTGAAAGAATTCAATGTAATCCGGTAGAGAAACCATCTGAGTCGGATTGATTGCACTTAATCCGACGGATTGTGAGTTAAAGGCTTCAGGTACGAATTCCACTATAATATCGCACCGGAAAAAGCAGAAAACTGCTGGGATTACTGTTTACGCTGGAAAAATCACTGTAGCTCGCCGGGAAAAACTTATAGTGGTTGGAATTTGTTTTGAACTAGATTGGTAGGCTCGGAATTGTGAGGAGAGCAAGCTGTCCGGAAGGAATTTCGCGAAAAAGTGGCCGGAAACAGTGTCACGCGCCGGCTCGTGGGTGTTGGAGCTTCGTCGGAAAATTTCTTCCGGTGGGGCATGGCGGCGTGTGGGGTCTTCTGACGGAGAAATTTTTATGGGTTGGTCGCCGGAGGCCGATCTACTTCGTGGTGGTGTTGGTTTTTGCACAACATGACGAAAAGTGATTTTTTTTATTACGAACAACCTCTTAAGTTGCCGGAAAATTGCACAGCAACGAGGTCTTTCTTCCTAGAGGCTGCTGGAATGATGCACAACGCTAATTTCTTACTGACGCTCTGATACCATATAAGAAAGCACGGGAGAAAATATATTATTGATTAATATTGATAATAATACAATGAGCCCTATCCAATACATGTGATATTCCTAATACATATGAGATTAGGGTTATTTACTAGTACTATTTATATAATGAAACTAACAACAATCATGTGAAATGACTCAGATTCTACGGAGAAATCATAAACCTCATCCCTGATTGGTGAATGCAAAGCACCAGAATAAGAGAAAGGGGAAGAAAAACATGTGTCAGAGTTCAATGGCCAAAGAAAAATAAGAGAGAATAGAATCTTGAGCACACTGTTCTTGCTAAAAATTTGCAGTACATTTGGAAAGAGTCATGATCACAACATACACATAATAACATGTTTGCTTCCTCGATAAATAGATCAATGTTGATTCCAATAGCTGCTCAAAGTAGAATTATTAGTCGAAGTACAAACTTAAAATTACCAAATCAATTGGGGTTTCATGATTCCAAGTAGTTCTCAAGAAAGATGGAAATCAACACAATGAGCTGCAGTTAGCAGTCACATTTTGTTTGAGCAGTACAGTGGTATATTTACTAGGGGGTCAAGTAGAAAGACAAGTCAATAATCCAGATTGTAGAATGACTTCTACAGGGATAAACTTCTGACATGAGCTATGCAGGTGATTTTTGAAACAACTAGACTGCAGACAAACAACCAAAGTAGCTGCGCATCATAATTATCACATACCATGGCTCATACGATTTTCAAAGACAGTTTCCTCAATAACGCTTATGCCTTTGCACGTCGAAAGCAATGCCATTGTCAGAGGCTGGAGATCTGTCGGAAATCCAGGAAATGGATGCGTCTTGATACTGAACCCTTGCAAATTGTCTCTAGTTGCCCCAAGTACTGCTGAAAGCTGGTCTCATGAACCAAATTATCATAAGAAGATGTGCACGAGATGGAAGAAAATTAAGACATTAGCACATTTCCTATACCTCCAAAGTGTCATCACTAAGATGTAATATTTTACAACCAGCACGTGAAAGCTTGTCTAATAAACAAGTCAAATTGCTGTAAATGACAGGTGACATTGAGATATGTGATCTAGTAATAGCAGCAGCTAACATATAAGTTCCGGCTTCAATCCTGTCGGGCATTATACTATACTCAGAACCATACAGCCTTCTCCTTCCACTAATATACAGTGTGTCTGTTCCAGCTCCTTCCACAACTGCCCCACAATTTGTTAAGAAGCCAGCAAGGTCAATGATCTCTGGTTCCTGCATCGTACATATCAAAGTAAAACAATTTAAAAATGCTCTGTGCATTTGAGAATAAAGGGCTAAGAATAAAGATAACAGATTTATTAGATAGGAACTTCAAGTAACTGTCATAGAAGTTGAAACACAATACACTTTCATACTTGAGCTGCATTTGAGATTACAGTATTTCCCTCAGCCAAACATGCTGCCATCATAAGAGTTTCTGTTGCTCCTACGCTTGGGCAGTCAAGTCGAAAGCTTGCACCAGTCAAACATTTACCATTTGACACATGTGCTTGCACTTTTCCATCCCTATGTGGACTCACAAAGTTAATCACTACTCGCATGCTATCAGTACTATGGCACAATCAAATTGAAAAAATAGGACATCATAACATGTCAAAAATCTAAAAGAAAACTCCACAAATAAGAAATAAAACAGATCCTAAGGGGGCTAGTTCAGTTTCAAATGGTAGTGTCATGAGTTCCAATCTCAAGTTGGACCTTTCTGCCGGTACGAACTTATCGCTCCCGGTGTTATACCAAACGAATAAATACAAAAGAATATGTTTGGCATACACACTTATCACCAAACCTATATATTCTCACTTTAATTTTTAACTACTCCCAGTGTCTCAATTTATGTGGCATTGTTCGGATTTTGAGTCAAACTTTTTTAATTATGACCGTGAATTTAACATGGAATCTTTTAAGTTCTTCTAAATAAAATTTATATATTTGAAAACTATGTAAAAAGTACTACTATAAGCTACAATAATTAACAATTCAAAATATTTTTAAAACGTATACAAAAAATTGCAATCGAAAAACTTGTTTGACTCTCAAATTTGAATGGTGCCGCATAATTGGGGCCTAGGCACTAAAGTTAAATTACTTATTTTGGTGTAAAAACCTAACGTGAAAAAAATAACAGAAATTCCATGAGTTCACCAACCTCAACTCAACTGTAGCACCTAGAGCTTGGAGACCATGAATATAGAGATCAATAGGCCTAGCTCCAATGTCACATCCACCAGGTAACCCAACAGTAGCCTCACCAAATCGAGCCAATAATGGCCCTAACACAAAAAACCCACCTCTAAGTTTCCCAATTTCAGTCGAATCAGGTTCTACAGACAGCAGTCCATCAGTGTTAACCACTATTTCTCCATTAAAAGTCACAACTTGAGCACCCAAAGACTCCAAGATTGAAGCCATTCTTCTAGTATCTGATAAACAGGGTACATTTTTAAGGTTTGAAGATCCAGAGCAGCAAAGGGTAGCTGCAACAATAGGTAAAGCTGAGTTCTTGGACCCACTAATGCTGACATGGCCAGAGAGTGTGGACCCCCCATTGATAATTAGTTTTGGATCTTGAATGAGAGTTTTGGGAGGAGGAGAGAGTTGTTTAGGGTCCTGGAATAAGCAAGCGCGGGTATTTGGATGAAGGTCATATCGGATAGGATTGAACTTAGAAACCATTGGATTGAGTGAGAGAAGCAAGAAGTAGTACTCTTTGAAAAGCAAATTTTTTTTTCAAGATTTTAGTTGAAAAGACAAAGACACGCAGAGATCTGGAAAAGCGGTGGGAGTTGAAGTTTTGAAGAGAGCGGCTACACGAGTGACTTGCTATTTTTAGGCAAAATAGAACATGACACACACTTTCCTCTTTTGGCAAACTAAACTTGACTTAGACTAATTAAATTTCTTTTTTAATTAGTGGTAAAAACTTGAGTTTTCTTGGTCTTTTTCCTATGTTTAAAAGCTTAACTTGGGGTTTTAATTAGAAAATATGTTATTATTGGTATTTGGTTTGAGACGAAGTTTAAGAAAGAAGATTTCTATTTATGTGCGTAGAAGCTGTAGTGTGAAGTTGTGTCATAGTGCCAATATAAGTTTTCCGCATCCTTCATTCATATATTGCTTGCCTCCTTTTCTATTTCTAATAGATTCTATATTATATGTTGGTTACGTCATAATAAGTTGCGATTAAAGTGATTCACAGCAAGATTTTTTTGCTTCATGAATTTTAGATTTTGGCTATATAATTCTATAGGCAAACCCAAAATTTGAAGGGTGTGGGTGCACCTTTGAATTTAACAATAATTTGCTTTGTATATATAGTAATGTCACTACTAATATATCACTATTTTCTAATAATATACATATACATATATATATATATATAATAAACTTAATGTGCAGTTTACTTCTGTTGTCACGCTAAGAAAAGAGAAACAAGTAATAATTTGTATCCAAAGAGTGAGGAACTAATTCAACAGAGTATATGATAGAATATATGAGTCCTAGAGACTAGGTCCTTTATGAGTTTCTACTGAGAATACTAATGAAACGATAAGTAAAATAGATCAGGGAGTTTTTACGTGAAAAAATCCATGCTCAAGGGGATTAAAAAAACTATAACCTACACTGGTAGGATTTCAACTTCACTATGAGCAACTTTAGATTACAACCCTATGCAATCTAGGAATTAAACTCTTAATTCCTCACTAACTTGTAATAGCCACTTTGCAATAAACCTGTTACGAAGACTTCAACTCATGACTAACTCTAGTCACGACACAAACACTTGGGGTTTATGGTTTACAAAAGGTTCCTAAGTAACGCTTCTAGAAAGCAAAGTAGGAATTACAATGAAGAACAATTACAAAGTTACAACTCAATTAAGGACATACAAAATACAAGTTGTAGGAACTGGTCTGTAGTAGTGTTAAACTTTGTTCTTGATGCACTTGAGAATTCAATGCTTGAATGAATTCACAAGTGTTTTTGTTGTAATGTTTAATATTAATAGAACATGATGACATCACTTGAATGATGTAATCACTTGGTAGATCAAATGAGAAGTGACTTCAGAACTGTGCTGCACTGTTTCTGTGTACATTGCAGGCAGTTACTTTCCATCTGTAGATAGTTGGTTTTGTACTGCTGTCAGGGATGTCACGACCCAAATCGATGGGCAGCGACGAGTGCCCAAGTCCTACCTGTCGAATACCCTTAAGCATGCAACTAAGATAAACATGAATAATATTTGTTGAATTACGAGAGTAACATGCACGAGAAAACTTGTCCAAAAGACATATATACATATACATGCGGATATAGTGGGCGAGCCGACAAGGCTGCGATAGACACTATATACCCAAAACTGAACGCCAATAAGGCCACATACTATCCAACTGCACATAACTGTCTACAGATCTTTAATAGAAATACAATTGTACAGAGACGGGACTAAGCCACATCATACTCATATATATATATATATATATATATATATATATATATATATATATATATATATATATATATATATATATATATATATATATATATATATATATATATATATATATATATATATATATATATATATATATATGTGTGTGCACTTAACCATGGCCGGGGTGAGGTTAAAGAAAAAAGAGTTAAGAATAGATTCAAATCTATGAAGAATTGGAAAGAAGAGATGAACAGAGTAAAAAAAAAAGGAGAAAAAAAAAATTGGAAAGAAGAGATGAACAAGTAGTTAAGTGCACATACCACTTAGATTCAAATCTATGAAGAACTGGAAAGAAGAGTGTTAGATAATACGCTTAACGCTAGAGGAGGGGTGAATAGCGTTATAATAAAAATTAGCGTAAACTTGCGGAATTTAAAAATTGCAGGAAATAAATAAGTGCGATAAATAAGAAAGAACGCACCGATGTATTCTGGTTCACCACAACCCGTGGCTAGTCCAGTCCCCGAGAGACTCTCTCGAGATTTCCACTAACTTGTCAAGCTTACGGGTGCTTAACAAACCTTTACAACTTGAGGACACAAGCCTCAACACCTTTGCTCGGAGATACAACACTCCAAGACTTCAACCAAGGAAACACAAGTTCCTTCTTACAACAAGAGAATAATAATTCTCTTCAAGTGTACAATACACTAAGCACTCAAACAAGACACTCCTTAATGAGTAGATATGAGTAAAAGAATACGCTCAAGATCGCAACAACTTTAAACAAGAATTTGGCTCTCAAAAGCTTATGAAATGAATATAAAATGATAAGCAATAAAGTATGCAAGCTTTAGCAATTGTATGATCAGTTGTTGTGTGTTGTTATGCTCAAAAGACTGAATTGAAGCTGTATTTATAGTTGAAAAACCTTGTATTACCGTTGCCTAATTGCCAATTAAGAACTGCTGATTTTACTCTGTGACAATCGATTGTCAAGAAGCCACAATCGATTGTTTGCCAATCGTTCCAAAAATCAATCCCAGATTTTACGCTTAACAATCGATTATCTAAGATCAACAATCGATTATTGGCAACGTTCACAAAATCATTTCCAGATTTTACGTAAAACAATCGATTATGCAAAATCAATAATCGATTATTCAGCAACGTTCAAAAAATCCTTTCCAGATTTTAATTTCAACAATCGATTACCTGACAGTATTTGAAAATATTTTGGCAACGGTTAGTTATACAATCGATTATACTAAGTTAACAATCGATTATATATCAGACTTAAAAAATCAATTTAGACACTGCCTCGTGACAATCGATTGTTATATATTCACAATCGATTATTTAATAGCTTTGAAAAAGTCTGGAAGACACTGCCTCAACACAATCGATTGTCATATGTGCACAATCGATTATTTTGTGACTTTGAAAAATCTGATGGACAATGTCTCTTCACAATCGATTGTCATTAACTTTACAATCGATTATTTTGAGCGTTGAAAAACTTTGATGTACACTGCCTCAGCACAATCGATTGTCATAAGGTTCACAATCGATTATCATGCAGATTTGAAAAATCTGATGCTTACTGCCTTAACACAATCGATTGTCATAAGTTCACAATCGATTGTCAAGCAGCTGACTTAAACATAATCGATTATCATAAGTACATAATCGATTATCTTAGTCCAGATTTTTGAGGCATGTTTAAAAATCATTTTGACTAAGGTAAATATGCATTATTTAAAATCATTTTGCTCTAAATTAAATATGCATGATTTAAAATTATTTTTACGAGAGAAGCCAAGTCTTGAGTTTAAGTTGTCGGATCAAGATCATAATTAAATACCGACTCATATAAAACTTAATCTCGATCTTTGTCTTGTGCTTGAATCTCGTTATATATCAATTTTGCGCTCGTGCTTGGATCTCGTCATATGTCAATTTGCGCATAGTTTGTCATTCATCAAAACCTACAAATATGAACGCATGTTTAGTATAATGCCTTGAGAACGTGTTTCCAACAAAGAGATGAACAGAGTAAAAAAAAAAAGAAAGGGAGAGATTACCCCTTTTATACTCTTCTGGACAAGATTACCCCTTTTATATAACACTATATTGTTCATATAAGAGAGGGAGAGTACCCCTTTTATAAAAGATTACCCCTTTTATATAACACTATATTGTTCATATAAGAGAGGGGGAGTACCGAGTAGGATTTTTACAGCATAAAGTTTTAAAACACTTCTACTGCGCTGTTAATGTCTGATAATCGTAATAATTATACATATCCAGAAAGCTTTGCAGAAAGTCTTAATTATAGCTTAGGCGAATTTATTTGGGACGTAGACACAGGATTCTATTCTATCGTAGACTACGCTATACATTTTATTTATATAACAGAAAATAGTAGATTTTGTGTAGATTTATTTAATAAGCAGTTATATCTTATAATTAGAATACTACAAATACATTTATCTAGCCTCTCTCACTGTTCTTATTCAAGACAATAAGTTTATATATAAATATTACTATCTAAGACAATAATTAATCTAAGACGGTTATTTTCTTATTAATTTATTATTTTCTTATCTCTCTTTAATTATTTTCTTATCTCTCTTTCTAAGACAATAATTAATCTAAGACGGTTATTTTCTTATTAATTTATTATTTTTTAAGCATCTCTTTAATTATTTTCTTATCTCTCTTTAATTTGTTATCAGAGCAAGAAGATTTTTCGGACCACAGTTTTATGAAACAACACTATATTGCTAAATATATAAGCTGTTATAATCATATAATCTATATTACTATAGAAAATATAAAATTCATATTGAATATAAAAAGACATTAGAACTATATCAAAATAATCTTAGTACACCAGAACTAAGTGATTTTAATAACTTTCTACTTTTTGAACAACAAAGAATTAATTTTGAAATAGAACAAGAAAGAATTTATCTTAGATCAATTAAGAACAAAATAAAATATATTCCATTAGGATAAAATATATGTTAAGACGACATCCAGTAACTAAAGTAATAAGGTGTAATTATTGGTTTTTAAGAAAAGATATAATAGCAAGGCAGGATTTAAAGAAAGAATTAAAAAAGGTTAAAGCTCTATTAATATCTATATTAGAATTAGCTAAACAAATAAAAGAATCATAGTTAAGATATTATGGTGAACCAAGTTATATAGTAAAGAGTCTTATTAATCCAGGAACTATATCAGCTCTACAGTGGGATATACAATATCTAGAAGGTCAAATAGATTCTTATAATAGATTAATAAAATATCATAAGGAGAGAAAAATTTGGATACCATTAGGATAAAACAACATAGCTAATTTAAAACATCTAGAATATTTAGACTTAAAAATCAATCCAGAAAAGAAATATAGAATATTAAAAGATAACATAGTAATAAAGTGTAATTTTAATAGTGGAGAGCATATATTACATACTAAAGATAAACAATATAATACTTTAATAGATTTAATAATAAACTTTGGAGAAAAAACTCAAGAAAATAATAAAAATATAATAAAAACATTAGAATTAGTAGAAATCGGACATATCAAACAAAGAAAGACTTTAGAAAAATTAGAACAAAATTTAGACTTTATAAAAGCACAAGAACTAGAAATAGACAGAAAAATACAACTTTTAAATAACAAATTTAATATAGAAAAAATACCTACTAAAAACGAAATAGAAAAGTTAATTAAGACTATTACGGAAAAG
Source organism: Nicotiana benthamiana (assembly GCA_034376525.1). NCBI lineage: Eukaryota > Viridiplantae > Streptophyta > Magnoliopsida > Solanales > Solanaceae > Nicotiana > Nicotiana benthamiana. The sequence goes on from CM067337.1 coordinate 26,555,931, forward strand.
CCTAAAGAATTAGAAATACAAACAACTAAATTAGTAGAAAAAATAACTGAACAAGTAGAGGTATTAAAAGAAGAGATAGGCGCACTTAAAGAAAAGATAGACACAATAAAGGAAATCGCTCTTTCATGAGTGATATACAAATAGAATTAGACCCGATATATGAAGAAGTGTTAAAATTAACAGCAAAAATTCAACCCAATCCGGAAGGACTAAGTAATTATACTCCTCAAAGTAAAGTTGATCAAATAATACTAAAGCAGAATAATACATTAATAATCTTATTATTAGAAGTTAATAGAAAACTAGATAAAAATTTTAAGGAAAAAGAACTTAAGACTGAAATTCCAAAGGTAGACGATTTAATAGAATAATTAAAAAGAGTTGAAATAACACCACAAAAAGAAAAAATAAAAGTAAGAAAACCACAAAAATGGATTTTTTTCCAAGTGGGTCATGAAGAACAAACCAAGAAAGATCAAGAATAAGTTTTTCAGAAAATAGAATAGGAAACAATATGTTAGCTAGAATTTTAACTAGAAAAAGACAAGAAGAAGATAAAAAAATAGAAGAAATAATAGATATAGATAAGGATATACAAATTTTTCAGCAAAACCAATTAAGATTATTATATCCAAAAATACTATATAATACAGGATATTTTTCCAACAATTCTCAATTATATAGACATTATAGAGAAGAACAATTGTCAGCTATAGGAAGTAAAGTAGAGACATTAAACTTAATCAATCCAGAATCAGTAAAACAAATAAAAAATTATAAAAGGAATTTAATGCATATGGGATTAATAGTAATTGGATTAAAAGGATTAACAAGAAAGAATTTAGGGACTAAAGTATTGATAGTAGTATATGATGATAGATGGTCAGATCAGAAGAAATCTATAATAGGTTTAACAGAAGTAGATATGACAAATAACGGAGGAATATTTTATATTAGCCCAGATTTTATGATAAATCTAGCAGAATTTGGAAAAAATATAAAAATAGGAATACAGACTAAAGGGTATGAATAAATGAATAATGGAAATAATCTATTAATATGTGTAGGTTTTATAGGAAAAATGGCAACAAATAGCAATACAAAATTTAAAATTAAGGTAGACGATGGGAAATAAAGGTATAAAATTATTAAAACCTATTAAAATAGACCCAGAAGAATATGCTGGATTAGAATGGAACTTAGAAGATTTTTCCAAACCAAAAATATTTAAACCAGAATCTTACTTGATGTATACAAATTCTAAAGGAGAAACGTCAATTAGGTTTACTGATTATTATTATTCTACTCATAAAGATATAGATGATGAAGATGAAAATAAAGTTGAAGAAACTGAATGTATGAATGTTGAAATAATACATGAAGAATTTGAAGTAGACATAGCAATAGAAGAAGCAAGAAAATTAGTTAGAGAAAATAAGAATAAGACTTTCCAATGTAAAGGATGTAAACTAGGAAAATTAACCTTAGGAAATGTAGAAGAACTTTTTAAAAAATGCGAATTAAGAACAGACAATTTAGGATATAGAAAAGAAAATAGGTTACAAGAAAAATCAGGTAAATTTGATCAAATTTTTGAAGAAATACAAGATAGTTATGAGACAGAAACAGATTCGGTAATTAGCCTAAAAGAATTAATGGAATCAGTTAATTCTAGCCCAAGCCCATTTCAAAGAACAACATACCAAAGTACAGTAGATACTAGTACGGGGAATGTACCTAGAAGAAGAGTATACAAAATAGACCAAGAAACAGAAATAGAAAATGTAAAACCATCAGGAAAAAGGATGTCAATAGAAGAACCTATAAGATTACAAGAAGGAGGTAGTAAACGTAAAATATTAAATATAGCAGCCCATGATCCACAAATGTGGAACTCAGTAATAGATCTATGGAAAGGAATAGTAGTAGCAGACTTTATAAAAACTTATAATGACACAGATGCAGAAACAATGTATAAATTATAAATATATGAAAACTTTTCTAGGAGAATCGACAAAAGGTTTATGGGAAGCTTATAAATCAGAATTCCCTCAAGATTTTCAAAATTTAATAGCAATGGGTGCAAATCCTTATAATTTTACAAATAAAATACATAATTTGATTACAGGAGAAGATCCAAATAGTGGATTAGTAGTACTACAAAAGAATGCTTTAATAAAATTAGAACAGTTAAGTATAAGTAGTTCGTTCCATATAAAGAAGTTTTTAAATGATTACTTTTATTATTGTACTATTAGTGGAAATGCTTTTGATCAAGAATTAGGTAAAAAATTATTCGATAAATTACCAGGAGTCTTAGGAAGAGAAATAGAAGAAAGATGGTATAAAAGAGAAGGAGTAATACAAAACCCAAATACAAAATAGTCTATAGGACACAAAGTACAGCATATTATGAAAATATTACAGGAAAAATGTACAAACTTACAAATACAAAAACAGTTAAAACAGAACAATATGAGTTTCTATAAATCAACAGTATATACAACCCAAAGTTATGACAAAAATGAATACAAAAGAAAGAAATACAAAAGATATAAACCCCAATACAATAAGGAATACAATAGAAAAATTTATTATCTTAGAAAGTCTTCAGCTAGAAAGCCCTATTTAAATAGAAATAGGCATGTTAAAAAATATAGAACATATAGAAATTATAAAAACAAATTAGAATATTTTACTTGTGGTAGTGTAGAACATTTAGCCAACACTTGTCCAAAAAGAATCAATAGCAAAACAAGAAATTCACAGTTAATAGAAGATTTTCAAGAAACTCTAATAAATGTAGATGAATACATGTCAGACAACGAAAGTATATATTCTATAGTAAGTGTAGGAGTAGACGAAACTCAAATAGAAACCTCAGAATCAGAAGAAGAGGAATTAATAAATGAAATAGGATTAGAAAAATTAGACCTAGAAGAAAATAACTTTGTTAATATATTAGAAGACTGTACCCATGAGTTTGAAATAAATAAAGGATTAGATAGCAATCAATGTTTTAAATGTAAATGGTATCCTAGTAGAAATAAAAGAGCTAAATGTAAATTATGCTATTTAGAAGGATGTATTTTATGTATACAAAAAGATTTTGAAATAAAAATAAATAAAGAAGAAATTTATCAAGAGACAAATAATTCTGTTATAAATTTAAGAATAATTACATTAGAGAATAGAATAAATGAATTAGAAAAAAGAATAATAAAAATGGAAAAAGGAAAAGAGAAATTAGAAGATATAAGAAATGAAGAAGAAAGAGAACTGATGAGTATAGAAAATTATGATGCCTTAATATGTAACGAAGATAAAAAATTATCTACGATAAAAATTCTAGCAAGAATTAAAATAGAAGATTATGAAATAGAAACATTAGCTCTAGTAGACTCAGGATGTACGAGATGCATAATAAATAAGAAGATAGTTCCACCTAATTTAATAAAAACATTAGACAAACCAGTAGCAGCTATGCAAATGGATGGAACCCATAATATCTATAAACATTATATAGATAAATCACAGATTAGTTTTGTAAATACATGTTTAGATTTTTATAAACCTAGTTATAAGGTAGATAAAATTTGGGTAAGAGATCTAAATATAAATGTAGATTTTGTGTTAGGTTTAAGTTTTATATTACATAATAATGGTAGTTGTTTGCTTAGTAGAGATGGAGTAATATTCTTTAAAAATATTACACAAACACCAGTACAAACAATAGAAGCCGCAACTAGGATAAGGACAAGACTAAAGGAAAATCAGATAGACCTGCAAGAAAATGAGAAAGAATGTTGTAAAAAATGTAAAGATAATAAAACATGTTGTAGGGCTAAAGAAGAAAAAAAAAATTAATATTAGAAGAAAATGAAGATAGAGATATAATAGAAAAAGATTATACATTAATAGACATTGAAACAGAATTATACAATTTCAAAACAGGATTACAAAGAATAGGAATAATAAAGAATGAAACAGATCTAGAAATATAATAAAATTTTTAGATGAGATAGAAATAATAGGAGAAAAACCTTTAAAACACTGGGAAAATAATAAAGTAATGTGTAAATTAGACATAATAAACCCGGAATATATAATTAAAACGGCCTCAATTGAAGCTACAAATGAAGACCTTAACGACTTTAAAATTCAAATTAAAGAACTTATAGACTTAGATGTAATAAGGAGATCTACTTCTAAACATAGATCAGCAGCTTTTATGGTTAGAAATCATAGTGAAATAGTAAGGGAAAAAGCGAGAATGGTAATAAATTATTAAAGACTTAATGATAACACTAAAACAGATGGATATAAGCTACCTGATAAAACGGAATTAATAAATAGGATACAAGGTAAAAAAATATTTAGTAAATTTGATTGTAAATCAGGATATTGGCAAGTAAAAATGCACGAAGACAGTATCGAGTGGACAACATTTACTTGTCCAGAAGGACATTTTGAATGGTTAGCCATGCCGTTCGGATTAAAAACAGCTCCACCAATTTTCTAGAGAAAAATGGATAATATATTTGGAGAATATAAAAGGTTTGTCTTAGTATATGTAGATGATATAGTAGTATTTAGTAAAGATATTAAAGAACATTTAGGACATTTACAAACAGTATTTAGATTATTTGTAGACAATGGAATAATTATTAGTAAAAAGAAAATGGAATTATGTAAAAGTTATATAAACTTTTTAGGAGTAGTTCTAGGAGATGGAAGGATTAAGCTGCAACGGCATATAGCTAAAAAAGCTCTAGAAATGCCAGATAAACTAGACAATATTAAAGAACTACAAAAGTTTCTAGGAATAGTAAATTATACAAGAAGTTTTATAAAAGACCTAGGAAAAATAGCAGGACCTTTATATACTAAGACAGGATCTACGGGGCAAAAACATTTTAATACAGAAGATATTAAATTAGTACAAAAGATTAAAGAAAAAATAAGAAATATTCCTGATTTAACTATGCCATTAGAAACTGACTATTTAATTATAGAAACAGATGGAAGTTTTGAAGGATGGGGAGCAGTTTTAAAAGCAAAACCGAATAAATATAGTGATAAGAATACAGAAAAAATATGTGCATACCAAAGTGGAAAATATAAAGAGAAAGGAAATATGAGTAGTATAGACGCAGAAATCCTAGCTGTAATATACGGATTAAATAAATTATACATATTAAACAAACAAGAAGTAACAACTAGAACTGATTGTGAAGCTATTGTGAAATTCCACCAAAAGATAAATTCAAAAAATAGTAGTAGAAGGAGATGGTTGAATTTTATTGATACAATATCAATATATAATTTAGTCTTTGAACATATTAAAAGAAAAGATAATAATTTAGCAGACACTTTAAGTAGGCTAAAAATTATTGTTAATTAATAAGAATATTTTTATATGTACAGAATGAGACCAACAGTTTCAAAGACTGAAGACAAGGGAAAAGGCGTTCAAGCCTTACCCTCAGACAGATATTCGCAGACAGTATTAGGTAATCTTCATTTTAAGCCACAGACCATCACAGAACAAAATAATTTAGAAAGAATAAATTTTGGGAAGCATAATTTAATATTTTTCCCACCATCAAATATTTCATTTAGAGTTTTGGCAGAATGTGTTATAGATAGACCCCAGAGATGCTTGATTGATAATTTATGGATAGCATATAATAAGAAAGACACTAAATATGTTATAGCAGCTCTTAATGCCTTAGGGCAATATTTTACAGACAAAAATCAAGAGAAGAAGTTTAAATACTATGTAGTCATACACGGTAAGACAAATGGTATTTTTCAAACATGGATAGAAGTATTAGACTCTATTAAAGATATACAAAAACCACTTTTTAAAGGTTTTAATGATTTTACTGAAGCTCTAGACTATGCAAGAGGAATACTAGAACCTAATTATTATATTTCCCCAGCTCTTAGACAAAACCCAGAAAAGATCCAATATAAAATCCAAAAAGACACAGACAAAATAATATTTTGTGACCATTGCTCATCCATGACCGAAGCTTTCAGAAGATTGAACCTGAAGAATGAAAGCTTAGAGAAAGAAAAAGTCAGACTTATGGAGCATGTAAAAGTTTTAGAACAAAAGGTACAGGCGTTAATGCAGTCTCAGACTCAAGTTGTTTTGCAACAAGATACGAGTTTTCCATCTCGAGAAAAAATGGATGAGAAGGGTGTGCGTTCCCCAATGAATGCAGAAAAATCCACTGTATCGGATGATGATACAGCTAGTCCGGTTCAAACGGTGACCGGTAAAGACAAATCAAATCCGTTTATGGCTGTCACTTTGCCAAAAAGTGAAGACGAAGGCTCATCAAGACGAAGACTGCCCAGAACATTAACACATGGAGACATATTAAAGAAAAAGAGTATAATTGCTAAAAAGAAAAAAAATGAGAAATTAGAAGTTGTAATTAAACAGACATTAGAAAATTTCTTCTAGCAAAAAGAAAGACATGACAAACATATGATAAAAAATCCTAGTCCAAGTCCCAGTCCATAAAGGTCAAGATCTAGTCCAGAAATGTCTCAAAGCTCAGGAAGAGATGATAATGAAGACAACCTGAATTATCAAGATTCTCAAGATCCATATGAAGACTATGATTCGGGAATGAGTTTTGATTCAATAGCACTCCATAATTTAGACACATAAAAATAATTCGGAAATAATAAATCAAGAAGGAGACAAAAGAACAATAATAGAGAATAATAATGGAGGAGACAATAAGTGGGGTCAGATGTGACGGATGTGATATAAAGACAAACAAGTAAGAAAAATGTGGACGACATAAAATGGAATCTATGCACCAGCCATGTGAAGATGGGGCCCAATGAAGTACCCTACAAGGCTAGAAGACAAAGATTTCAAAAATTTTTTGAAGTCCGCATTTCAGATCCGCTCAAAAAACCAGCTATAAAAGGCAGACCAACGGAGAAGAAAAAGAATCGAGCAAGAAAGAAAAAGTAAGAAGTCCTCTGAAAGCCTTAGCCTCAGCCAACTTTCCAAAAATCCATCCCAAAAACCTTTCCGAAACAACTTTGTAAAATATTCCCTTTATGAATATTCTAGTACTTATTCCTCTAAGTTTGTAAAATAAATAAAGTTTGTATGCTTAGAAGTTGATCGTTTTTTAATCCAGAAGTCTAGCAAAACCTTTTCGGGTTTCCCGAAAGGGAAATCACATCTCTTGTAAACATGTAAGTTACTATGTCTATCTAAGTTATGTTCTAAGATATTACCCCTATGTCTTGTTATGATTTCCTTTTATGCTTATGTTTTTATTATGTATAGTTTTGTTATTCTGTAAATTATTAAACTACTCTTAGTATATGGTTATCTTTCCAATTTCTTAACAATGTTGATGGATTAACCTGTAAATTCCTAGGAAAAAGCTGGTTAAGATAAACCAAGTGGTATGTGCACTTAACCATGGCCGGGGTGAGGTTAAAGAAAAAAGAGTTAAGAATAGATTCAAATCTATGAAAAATTGGAAAGAAGAGATGAACAGAGTAAAAAAAAACAAAAAAAAGAGTATAAAAGGGGTAATCTTAGACATAATTATGATTACACTGTAACATTATAAGTTTACATATAAGAGAGGGAGAGTACCGAGTAGGATTTTTACAACATAAAGTTTTAAAACACTTCTATTGTGCTGTTAATGTCTGATAATCGTAATAATTATACATATCCAGAAAGCTTTGCAGAAAGTCTTAATTATAGCTTAGGCGAATTTATTTGGGACGTAGACACAGGATTCTATTCTATCGTAGACTACGCTATACATTTTATTTATATAACAGAAAATAGTAGATTTTGTGTAGATTTATTTAATAAGCAGTTATATCTTATAATTAGAATACTACAAATACATTTATCTAGCCTCTCTCACTATTCTTATTCAAGACAATAAGTTTTTCTATCTGTTCTATATTTTCTAACACGCCTATTTCTATTTAAATATGGCTTTCTAGCTGAAGACTTTCTAAGATTATAATTTTTTTTATTGTATTCCTTATTGTATTGGGGTTTATATATTTTGTATTTCTTTCTTTTGTATTCATTTTTGTCATAACTTTGGGTTGTATATACTGTTGATTTACAAAAACTCATATTGTTCTGTTTTAACTGTTTTTGTATTTGTAAGTTTGTACATTTTTCCTGTAATATTTCCATAATATGCTGTACTTTGTGTCCTATAGACCATTTTGTATTTGGGTGATGTATTACTCCTTCTCTTTTATACCATCTTTCTTCAATTTCTCTTCCTAAGACTCCTGGTAATTTATTGAATAATTTTTTACCTAATTCTTGATCAAAAGCATTTTCACTAATAGTACAATAATAAAAGTAATCATTTAAAAACTTCTTTATATGGAACCAACTACTTATACTTAACTGTTCTAATTTTATTAAAGCATTCTTTTGTAGTACTACTAATCCACTATTTGGATCTTCTCCTGTAATCAAACTATGTATTTTATTTGTAAAATTATAAGGATTTGCACCCATTGCTATTAAATTTTGAAAATCTTGAGGGAATTCTGATTTATAAGCTTCCCATAAACCTTTTGTCGATTCTCCTAGAAAAGTTTCCATATATTTATACATTGTTTCTGCATCTGTGTCATTATAAGTTTTTATAAAGTCTGCTACTACTATTCCTTTCCATAGATCTATTACTGAGTTCCACATTTGTGAATCATGGGCTGCTATATTTAATATTTTACCTTTACTACCTCCTTCTTGTAATCTTATAGGTTCTTCTATTGGCATCCTTTTTCCTGATGGTTTTACATTTTCTATTTCTGTTTCTTGGTCTATTCTGTATACTCTTCTTCTAGGTACATTCCCCGTACTAGTATCTACTGTACTTTGGTATGTTGTTCTTTGAAATGGGCTTGGGCTAGAACTAACTGATTCCATTAATTCTTTTAGGCTAATTACCAAATCTGTTTCTGTCTCATAACTATCTTGTATTTCTTCAAAAATTTGATCAAATTTATCTGATTTTTCTTGTAACCTATTTTTTTTTTCTATATCCTAAATTATCTGTTCTTAATTCGCATTTTTTAAAATGTTCTTCTACATTTCCTAAGGTTAATTTTCCTAGTTTACATCCTTTACATTGGAAAGTCTTATTCTTATTTTCTCTAACTAATTTTCTTGCTTCTTCTATTGCTATGTCTACTTCAAATTCTTCATGTATTATTTCAACATTCATACATTCAGTTTCTTCAACTTTATTTTCATCTTCATCATCTATATCTTTATGAGTAGAATAATTATAATCAGTAAACCTAATTGACGTTTCTCCTTTAGAATTTGTATACATCAAGTGAGATTCTGGTTTAAATATTTTTGGTTTGGAAAAATCTTCTAAGTTCCATTCTAATCCCGCATATTCTTCTGGGTCTATTTTAATAGGTTTTAATAATTTTATACTTTTATTTCCCATCGTCTACCTTAATTTTAAATTTTGTATTGCTATTTGTTGCCATTTTTCCTATAAAACCTACACATATTAATAGATTATTTCCAATATTCATTTCTTCATACCCTTTAGTCTGTATTCCTATTTTTATATTTTTTCCAAATTCTGCTAGATTTATCATAAAATCTAGGCTAATATAAAATATTCCTCCGTTATTTGTCATATCTACTTCTGTTAAACCTATTATAGATTTCTTCTGATCTGACCATCTATCATCATATACTACTATCAATACTTTAGTCCCTAAATTCTTTCTTGTTAATCCTTTTAATCCAATTACTATTAATCCCATATGCATTAAATTCCTTTTATAATTTTTTATTTGTTTTACTGATCTGGATTGATTAAGTTTAATGTCTCTACTTTACTTCCTATAGCTGACAATTGTTCTTCTCTATAATGTCTATATAATTGAGAATTGGTGAAAAAATATACTGTATTATATAGTATTTTTGGATCTAATAATCTTAATTGGTTTTGCTGAAAAATTTGTATATCCTTATCTATGTCTATTATTTCTTCTAATTTTTTATCTTCTTCTTGTCTTTTTCTAGTTAAAATTCTAGCTAACATATTGTTTCCTATTCTACTTTCTGAAAAACTTATTCTTGATCTCTCTTGGTTTGTTCTTCTTGACCCACTTGGAAAAAAGTCCATTTTTGTGGTTTTCTTACTTTTCTTTTTTCTTTTTGTGGTGTTATTTCAACTCTTTTTAATTGTTCTATTAAATCGTCTACCTTTGGAATTTCAGTCTTAAGTTCTTTTTCCTTAATAATTTTATCTAGTTTTCTATAAACTTCTAATAATAAGATTATTAATGTATTATTCTGCTTTAGTATTATTTGATCAGCTTTACTTTGAGGAGTATAATTACTTAGTCCTTCCGGATTGGGTTAAATTTTTGCTGTTAATTTTAACACTTCTTCATATATCGGGTCTAATTCTATTTGTATATCACTCATGAAAGAGCGATTTCCTTTATTGTGTCTATCTTTTCTTTAAGTGCGCTTATCTCTTCTTTTAATACCTCTACTTGTTCAGTTATTTTTTCTACTAATTTAGTTGTTTGTATTTCTAATTCTTTAGGCTTTTCCGTAATAGTCTTAATTAACTTTTCTATTTCGTTTTTAGTAGGTATTTTTTCTATATTAAATTTGTTATTTAAAAGTTGTATTTTTCTGTCTATTTCTAGTTCTTGTGCTTTTATAAAGTCTAAATTTTGTTCTAATTTTTCTAAAGTCTTTCTTTGTTTGATATGTCCGATTTCTACTAATTCTAATGTTCTTATTATATTTTTATTATTTTCTTGAGTTTTTTCTCCAAAGTTTATTAAATCTATTAAAGTATTATATTGTTTATCTTCAGTATGTAATATATGCTCTCCACTACTAAAATTACACTTTATTACTATGTTATCTTTTAATATTCTATATTTCTTTTCTGGATTGATTTTTAAGTCTAAATATTCTAGATGTTTTAAATTAGCTATGTTGTTTTATCCTAATGGTATCCAATTTTTTCTCTCCTTATGATATTTTATTAATCTATTATAAGAATCTATTTGACCTTCTAGATATTGTATATCCTACTGTAGAGCTGATATAGTTCCTGGATTAATAAGACTCTTTACTATATAACTTGGTTCACTATAATATCTTAATTCTGATTCTTCTATTTGTTTAGCTAATTCTAATATAGATATTAATAGAGCTTTAACCTTTTTTTAATTCTTTCTTTAAATCCTGCCTTGCTATTATATCTTTTCTTAAAAACCAATAATTACACCTTATTACTTTAGTTACTGGATGTTGTCTTAACATATATTTTATCCTAATGGAATATATTTTATTTTGTTCTTAATTGATCTAAGATAAATTCTTTCTTGTTCTATTTCAAAATTAATTCTTTGTTGTTCAAAAAGTAGAAAGTTATTAAAATCACTTAGTTCTGGTGTACTAAGATTATTTTGATATAGTTCTAATGTCTTTTTATATTCAATATGAATTTTTTATATTTTCTATAGTAATATAGATTATATGATTATAACAGCTTATATATTTAGCAATATAGTGTTGTTTCATAAAACTGTGGTCCGAAAAATCTTCTTGCTCTAATACCAAATTAAAGAGAGATAAGAAAATAATTAAAGAGATGCTTAAAAAATAATAAATTAATAAGAAAATAACCGTCTTAGAAAAATTATTGTCTTAGAAAGAGAGATAAGAAAATAATTAAGAGAGATAATAAAATAATAAATTAATAAGAAAATAACCGTCTTAGATTAATTATTTTCTTAGATAGTAATATTTATATATAAACTTATTGTCTTGAATAAAAATAGTGAGAGAGGCTAGATAAATGTATTTGTAGTATTCTAATTATAAGATATAACTGCTTATTAAATAAATCTACACAAAATTTACTATTCTGTTATATAAATAAAATGTATAGCGTAGTGTACGATAGTATAGAATCCTGTGTCTACGTCCCAAATAAATTCGCCTAAGCTATAATTAAGACTTTCTGCAAAGCTTTCTGGATATGTATAATTATTACGATTATCAGACATTAACAGCACAGTAGAAGTGTTTTAAAACTTTATGTTGTAAAAATCCTACTCGGTACTCTCCCTCTCTTATATGTAAACTTATAATGTTACAGTATAATCATAATTATGTCTAAGATTACCCCTTTTATACTCTTTTTTTTTTTACTCTGTTCATCTCTTCTTTCCAATTCTTCATAGATTTGAATCTATTCTTAACTCTTTTTTCTTTAACCTCACCCCGGCCATGGTTAAGTGCACATACCACTTGGTTTATCTTAACCAGCTTTTTCCTAAGAATTTACAGGTTAATCCATCAAAATTGTTAAGAAATTGGAAAGATAACCATATACTAAGAGTAGTTTAATAATTTACAGAATAACAAAACTATACATAATAAAAACATAAGCATAAAAGGAAATCATAACAAGACATAGGGGTAATATCTTAGAACATAACTTAGATAGACATAGTAACTTACATGTTTACAAGAGATGGGATTTCCCTTTCGGGAAACCCGAAAAGGTTTTGCCGGACTTCTGGATTAAAAAACGATCAACTTCAAAGCATACAAACTTTATTTATTTTACAAACTTAGAGGAATAAGTACTAGAATATTCATAAAGGGAATATTTTACAAAGTTGTTTCGGAAAGGTTTTTGGGATGGATTTTTGGAAAGTTGGCTGAGGCTAAGGCTTTCAGAGGATTTCTTGCTTTTTCTTTCTTGCTCGATTCTTTTTCTTCTCCGTTGGTCTACCTTTTATTGCTGGTTTTTTGAGCGGATCTGAAATGCAGACTTCAAAATTTTTTTGAAATCTTTGTCTTCTAGCCTTGTAGGGTACTTCATTGGGCCCCATCTTCACATGGCTGGTGCAGAGATTCCATTTTATGTCGTCCACGTTTTTCTTACTTGTTTGTCTTTATATCACATCCGTCACATCTGACCCCACTTATTGTCTCCTCCATTATTGTTCTCTATTATTGTTCTTTTGTCTCCTTCTTGATTTATTATTTCCGAATTATTTTTATGTGTCTAAATTATGGAGTGCTATTGAATCAAAACTCATTCCCGAATCATAGTCTTCATATGGATCTCGAGAATCTTGATAATTCAGGTTGTCTTCATTATCATCTCTTCCTGAGCTTTGAGACCTTTCTGGACTAGATCTTGACCTTTCTGGACTGGGACTTGGACTAGGATTTTTTATCATATGTTTGTCTTGTTTTTCTTTTTGCTGGAAGAAATTTTCTAATGTCTGTTTAATTACAACTTCTATTTTCTCATTTTTTTTTCTTTTTAGCAATTATACTCTTTTTCTTTAATATGTCTCCATGTGTTAATGTTCTGGGCAGTCTTCGCCTTGATGAGCCTTCGTCTTCACTTTTTGGCAGAGTGACAGCCATAAACGGATTTGATTTGTCTTTACCGGTCACCGTTTGAACCGGACTAGCTGTATCATCATCCGACACAGTGGATTTTTCTGCATTCATTGGGGAACGCACGCCCTTCTCATCCATTTTTTCTTGAGATGGAAAACTCGTATCTTGTTGCAAAATAACTTGAGTCTGAGACTGCATTAACGCATGTACCTTTTGTTCTAAAACTTTTACATGCTCCATAAGTCTGACTTTTTCTTTCTCTAAGCTTTCATTCTTCAGGTTCAATCTTCTGAAAGCTTCGGTCATGGATGAGCAGTGGTCACAAAATATTATTTTGTCTGTGTCTTTTTGGATTTTATATTGGATCTTTTCTTGATTTTGTCTAAGAGCTGGGGAAATATAGTAATTAGGTCCTAGTATTCCTCTTGCATAGTCTAGAGCTTCAGTAAAATCATTAAAACCTTTAAAAAGTGGTTTTTGTATATCTTTAATAGAGTCTAATACTTCTATCCATGTTTGAAAAATACCATTTGTCTTACCGTGTATGACTACATAGTATTTAAACTTCTTCTCTTGATTTTTGTCTGTAAAATATTGCCCTAAGGCATTAAGAGCTGCTATAACATATTTAGTGTCTTTCTTATTATATGCTATCCATAAATTATCAATCAAGCATCTCTGGGGTCTATCTATAACACATTCTGCCAAAACTCTAAATGAAATATTTGATGGTGGGAAAAATATTAAATTATGCTTCCCAAAATTTATTCTTTCTAAATTATTTTGTTCTGTGATGGTCTGTGGCTTAAAATGAAGATTACCTAATACTGTCTGCGAATATCTGTCTGAGGGTAAGGCTTGAACGCCTTTTCCCTTGTCTTCAGTCTTTGAAACTGTTGGTCTCATTCTGTACATATAAAATATTCTTATTAATTAACAATAATTTTTAGCCTACTTAAAGTGTCTGCTAAATTATTATCTTTTCTTTTAATATGTTCAAAGACTAAATTATATATTGATATTGTATCAATAAAATTCAACCATCTCCTTCTACTACTATTTTTTGAATTTATCTTTTGGTGGAATTTCACAATAGCTTCACAATCAGTTCTAGTTGTTACTTCTTGTTTGTTTAATATGTATAATTTAAAACTATTTAATCCGTATATTACAGCTAGGAATTCTGCGTCTATACTACTCATATTTCCTTTCTCTTTATATTTTCCACTTTGGTATGCACATATTTTTTCTGTATTCTTATCACTATATTTATTCGATTTTGTCGTACCAAAATCAAAAGCAGTTCCATGCCAACTCTCGCTGATCAAGGATCCCAAAAAGGGGGATCCCCAGCTTGTCTACCTGCACCTGCGGGCATGAAACACAGGCCCCATAAAGTAGGGCGTCAATACTAAAAATTACTGAATATGTTAGGCATAAAAATCAGTACGTTAAAGACATAGATGAAACATGAAAATAAGAAATCCATCTGTAAATGTGTATTAACTTTCTAAATTCTGAAACATTTATAATTTCATGCACATGCATATAAATATCGTGTCATGCATAGGTATGGGTGTACATAATATCATCAAGCCTCTAAGGGCATTCCATCATATCGTCTCGGCCACTATAGGCAATCGCATTAACATATACAAACTGATCAGGTGGCAGTGTGTATGTAACGTCGTAACCTTTTTTCCATATCTCATATATATATATATATATATATATACGCATATATGGTCATATGTCAATGTATATGTATAAATGAATGAAATGCATGAAAATCTGTAATAATCTCAATATTTCTTTCAGATAAACTTTATCAACTGCGTATTATTCTGAGACCCATGAATAGAAGGTAGAATAATATGTCATATGGGGAATCAAGAACACAAAGATCCCTAGTATTTCTATGAATAGAGTCGATTATGAAAATTTTTTATTTGCTCGTTTCTTCTGTATAATTTGAACCATGCAAAAAAGAAAGAAGGGATAACCTTAACATACTTAGATTAGAAAAAATTTCGTATAACATTCTTGAAAAAGATTGCACCGTACTTCTTTAGAACCGCAGAAATTTTACATTGCTACGGTTCTAACAATTCTCGTTGGAATTGTTTTGATGCAAGAATTTTCGTTGAAGCCTGGATTGAATTTAGCTATTGTTCTTGAAGTATTTTGAATCTAGGAAGAATGATATGGAAATGAAAATGGACTTTCTGATTCTTTGTCCAAAATGAAAATGGAAACAAGACTTAGTAGTATGTTTACTTTATTAAATTCCTACTAACCTTATAAGATAGCCACCTAATGATATGATGTCTAAGAGTCATGAAAAATTTTATTTTATGCCTTACACAACTGACATTAGAGGTGTGAGGCCTTTTTTTTGTTTCACAATTATGTGAGTTTCATAATTTTGTGAACACATATATATAATATATGAGTCCACAAATATGTGAAATAAAAAGAGGCCCCACACAATTAGTGTAAGTTATGTGAGGCACAAAATAAAATCACTCACCACCCTCTTAGTTTGTGGCGTTCTGCCATGTTTTTGAGGGAGGGATTAATCTTATTCACTAATTTTTTTAATTAACTAGGTAATGTCTCGTTATCCGATAATTAATCAATTACCCGTATAATTAAGAATTATCTCAAATTACCTAAAAATACTACTCATTTTTTTTAACATACTTTATACATCACATTATCACGGCCATATGGTACCTTGTATGGTACTAGTCCATACATATTGGTAAGGGTGTACAAAGGAAACCGACAAACCGCACCAACCCGATAATCCGAGTCAAACCGAGAAAAAAACCCGATTATAGTTTGGTTTGACTTGGTTTGGTGTTGGAAAAAAAAAGCCCGACCATAATTGATTTGGTTTAGTTTTAACTAAAGAAAGTCAAACCGAAACCAAACCAACCCGACATTACATATATAGAAATTTTAGATATATTTAATATATAAATATACTTATTGTAATGTAATTTATAAATATTTCTTAAAAAATTTCATAACTTTATCTTTAAGGTATTATTTCAAGGTTGGATTTAGAACATTTGAATGCTCCAATAAGTTTTATAGCCATTAATATTAGTAAATCAAATAATGCTAGCAATTAATACTAATGCTAACAAGAGACATTCAATTCAGTATTACGAACGGGAATGCATTGAATGTTATTTTTTGTTTTGCAATAATTTAGATAAAAATACATAACCTATTTTTATTTTGCTTTAGCTTTTAGGCATATAATTAATACTTATTAGTCTATCTACTTTAGTATGAATTAGTGCTTTTACATTATGTTTATTTTTATTATGATTTTTTAGTTTGCAATATTTATATTACATAATTTTATTGTCTTTATTGTTGAATATTTTAGGATAATGTCACGAGTCATGACATATCTCATATTTTGTATTATTTTCTTAAAAAATACTTTATATAGTTGTATCTTACTAGGATTAAAGAAATATTTTGAGCATACGTTATATGTTTTGTTTACGAAGATTTTACCGGAAAAAAAATTTGAAAAAATCCGAATAATCCGAAAACCCGAGAAAACCCGAGAAAAACTGATATTGAAAACCTGAGTTTTATTAATTTGGTTTGGTCTTTAGATTTAATAACCCGACACAATTAGTTTGATTTGATAATTGTAAAATCCGAACCAATTCGGTCTATGTGCACCCCTACATATTGGGTAGTATCGCTCGACCCGTATTTTATCCCAAATCGGAAACCTTCAACGAAACTCTTCTTCTTTAATTCGTCTACCTTTTATCCTTCATGACACTTACTTTTCGCTTGTTATAAATAGCATAAATACGTTAACCTCAAGATAATCTTATCCCCGAGTCTACGTCTATTAACTGAAGACGAAACTTTAACATACGAAAACGCGAGATGTAACATCCTTCCCCTCTTAGAAACTTTCGTCCTCGAATGTTTAATTTTTCGGGATCTATATAACCTTGGTATAGTCGCCTTTGTAACAATACTACTACCAACTCTTTCTGTTGAAACTCAATAATTCAACACCACATAGGACCACAATCATCAATAACGACCAATGACAATAACTAACACAAGAATCCATACACGTACCTTAAGGTTGTGACGTCTCAGTCGGACCCTTCTATGGAGGAGGAAATAAGTAGGGATATTTAGACTTCATGTCCTCCTCGACCTCCAAGTCATTTCTTCTACATTGTTGTTTCTTCAAAGTATTTTCACCTAAGTTACGTCCTTAGTTCTCAATATCCAAATCTTTCTATCTAATATAGCAATGGGAGTTTCTTCGTATGATAGTTGCTCTATGACCTGAAAGTCGTCAACTGACACAATTCTGGAAGGATCTCCGATACATTTACGGAGCATAGACACATAAAAGACAGTATATATAGACTCCAAAAAGGCAAGTCCAACTCTATTTCCATATCCTGAACCTAAACTAAGTGATAAATACATCCATTTCGGATCATCTTCCTTGCCTTGAGATAGGAAATAAATCTACCTCTCGGCGATGTCGTATTACCTTTCCACTCCAAAGTAGGATCCCTTGGAAATTGAAATCATATTATCTTTGATCTACAATCAATGTTGGCATGACAAGAAGTCAACTAATCCATACCCATGATAACATCAAATTCTACCATATCTAACTAGATTAGGTCTGCTAAGGTAGGTCGACTATGAACTACTATCACACAACTCCTATATACTCGCTTAGATTTCACTGAGTCCCCAACAGGTGTAGACACCTCAAAAGGTTTAACCAATTCAAGTTTTATTCCAAACTTACTAGCAACCAATGGAGTAACATATGATAAGGTGGAACCTGGGTCAATCAGTGCATATACATCATATGAGGAGACTGATAATATATCTGTAACAACATCAGGAGATGACTCCTGATCTTGTCGTCATACCAACGCATAAATATGGTTATGAGGATCACTCGAGCTAGATTCTCCGCCTCTGCCTCTACCATGACTCACTAGTGCTTGTGAACCTTGCCTAGAGGGGCGTACTGATGATGACAAACCAGCTACAAATCCTGCTGGTTGAAATATGCTTGCATCACCTATTATCGGACAATCCCTCATAACATGGCCCGGATAACTAGAAGTATAATGTCACAATCCAAATCCCAACCTGGTCATGATGGAGCCTCTAGTAAAGACAAGGCCAACCAACAAAACAAAACCTTTCTTCTAATAGTTAATTATCATTTATAAAGCTAAAACATGATTAACATTATCAAGAGTGTAGAAAACAACAATAATAACAGGGAACCATCCCAACACAACCCGACATCGGGATGTCACCAGTCATGAGCTACTACAGAGTTCACTAAAGTACTACAAGTCCAAAGATGGGAATAAAGTAAGAAAATAACATGAACAACATAATATAAGGGAGAAAAATCCAGTGCAGCGGACGCTGGCGGTCACCTGGCTAAGCTATGACAACAAATCTTCAATCAGCTCAAAACTCGCTACCGGGTAAACAAATACATGCATCTGCATACAAGGTGCATGGAGTAAAGTGAGTACTCCAACTCATTGAGTAATGAAACTAAACAACAATTGAGCAGTAAGAAATCACGTATAACATATCATCATGCTGTATAGCAGCAGTGAAAATCCCTTAAATTGAGAAAATCAGTGAAAACTGTGAAATCTTTTGAAAATGATCCTTTCAACATTTGCTAAAATAATTTTCAGCAATTAGTGACAATATGTACAGAAACCCGTCCCTCGGGAAGTATTCTTATTCCTGGTCAGCCATTGTTACCTGACCAAACGCATCATACAGCATCATTGTTACCACTATCTAAAGTTTATCCTTTTTAAAAGTGATCAGATAATAACAGAACACCAAACAAACATCTCAAGAAATAACACAAACAACAATTAATGAACAAATGCATGAATGCAATGCAATGCAAATAACGGTACACTCTAGTACCCACTACGGCGTGCAGCCCGCTCAATTTATTATCGTTGACGGCGCTCGATGGGGGTGTGTACAAACTCCGAAGGGGCTCCTGCAGCCCAAGCGCAATAGCAGCCAGCTCGTGGCATCAAAAAGGCTCTCGGCCTCAATATCAATATAATACTATTGCAGCGCGTAGCCTGATCCAAATCATAGGAAAGACATCCTCACTATTGGGTCCTCAGCCCATCTTAGTCAAATAAATTCACAGCCGCTCGGGCATAACATACTGTAGGGATCTTAGCCCTCATATTCTCTCATTTATGATTCATGTTCGAAAATACAGTTCTTATCATATTTTTAATAGTTGAAAACATGACTGAGAGTATAGTTTATGCAAACAAGCAAGGAAAAACAGATGAAGATCCCCTAAGGATTCTACAGGTCGGCACAAGGCCCCAAACATGGCAATA
Organism: Nicotiana benthamiana; assembly: GCA_034376525.1. Classification (NCBI taxonomy): domain Eukaryota; kingdom Viridiplantae; phylum Streptophyta; class Magnoliopsida; order Solanales; family Solanaceae; genus Nicotiana; species Nicotiana benthamiana. The sequence goes on from CM067337.1 coordinate 26,575,821, forward strand.
AGCCCAATTCACAGAAATAAAGTATGCATCTCAATCGCCAATATAGTAAAAATAACAGTCGGGATGGACCAAGTCACAATTCCCAACAGTAAAAAACCTCGCATGTGTCATAGATTGCGCATCACGCCTCAATATAGAGTTACGATGTGAAATTCGGGGTTTCAATCCCTCAGGATATCATATACAAGCATTACTCACCTCAAACCGGTAAAATCTCTAGCCTGTGATACCTTTGCTCCTCAAATCGGCCTCCACGCGTGTCGAATCTATCCAAAATCAGAGTGAATTTATCACAATTATCTAAGGGAACAACGCCCAAGCAAAAACAATTAAGAACAAGAATAAATCCCGAAATTACCAAAATTCAAGCCTTGGTCCCACTTCTCGAAACTTAAATTTTTTTACATATTTTGATTCCTCATCTCATCCTGAGTTCATACATATCAAGAATGCCAAAATCGGAGTTCAAATGACCTCTCAAATCTTCAATTTAAAATCTCAATACTAAAATACCCCCACTCGTCATAGAATGCGTGTCACGCCTTAATATAGCATTACAATGTGAAATCTGAGGTTTCAAACCCTCAGCATATCATTTAAAAGCATTACTCACCTCGAATCGGCAAAATCTCTAGCCCCTCGTGCATCGAATCTATCCAAAATCAGAGTGAATATATCACAATATGCTAAGGGAACAAAGCTCAAGTGAAAACAATCACGAATGTGCACAAATCACGAAATTACCAAAACTCGAGCCCAAGCCCATGTCTCGAAACTCAAAATTTTTTACATATTGAGATTCCTCATCTCATCCCGAGTTCATACATATCGAGAATACCAAAATCATAGTTCAAATGACCCCTCAAATCTTCAATTTAAAATCTCAAAACTCAAGCTCTAATTCGTCCTCTTTTTGCTAAGTTTCCATGACTTTCTAGGCCAATTTCACAATATAATCGAGTATTGAGACCAAGATTCTTACCTCAAGTTTATTCCTCTTGAATCCTTCTCTTATTTCCTCCAAAATTCTCCAAAAACGAGCAGTCATCGGTGAAAATAAACCCAAAATCGCGAACAAGATGATTTTAAAACATTCTGCCCAGGCTAAATTCCTTCTATGGGATCGCGGGAAAACCTTCGCGATCACGAAGTACAAAATTCTCAACTCCAATTTGACTCTATTTAAACGCATCAAATGTTATGCGATCACAATGCACCTCCAGCTTGCACCATGCGATCGCGGACCATACTCCGCGTTTGCGGAGAACACATTCCCCAAGCTATGCGATCGTAACTTGTACTATGCGAGCGCATTGAACACTAAACAGCCCCTCACCAAATCCTCTTATGCGATCGCAGAGAGCAAAAATCCCGCAACTCTGAACCTGCAATTCCTGTTGCCTTTAAGGCATAAGTGGTCAGATTGACCACCCGAAACTCACCCGAAGCCCTCGGGACCTCAACCAAACATCCCAACATATCCCGTAACATCATTCAAACTTGTTCCAATCAACAAAACACCTCAAAAAACATCAATACCATCAACTCACATCGAATCCAACCTTAAGTTTTCCAAGAACTTCGGAAACACTCTTTTGATCAAAAACCCAATCAAACGACGTCCGAGCGACCTAAAATTTTGCACACACATTAAAAATCACATAACGAAGCTACTTCCACTCCCGTAATTCCATTCCGACACTCATTTCAAAATCTCACCTACCAACCGAAAACCTCCAAAATACTAGTTTTACCAATTCAAGCCAAATTCCACACCGGACCTCCATAACCAATTTCGATCGCGCTCCTAAGTCATAAATAACCTTATTGAGCTAGCCAAATCATAAGAACTCTGATCTAAGCTCGTATGCACATAAGGAAACTCTTGGTCAAATCTTTCAAATTCAAAGTTTCCAACTGCAACTATTCTTTCAAATTCATCCCGATTTTCCTGAAACTCATAAGCAACGATCCATATCAGTCATAATACATACCACGAGGCAAGTCATGCCCGAGAACTGGCGATAAAAATGTAAAATCTCAAAACGACCGGTCGGGTCGTTACATATAACAAAATCCAAGTCCCATATTCATTGCTCGACATGCTGCTTACCATACTGAGCACATCGTGCCAAGGGCGGCCTCATTTGACTTGACTCACCCCTATATTGAGAACTCGAGGCCCCGGAATTCTTACCAGACCTGAATATGTAGAATGATCAAATCTCTTACTGCCAAACTGAGGGGGTGTGCTAGCCGATGGATAGGCTAGATATCTCGGGCACTGTTGTCTCTGACCACCTCGAAAATTACCAGAAGGACCCGAAGGTCTTGCTCTCTTATTCTGGGACCTATCATGCTCATGATTGGCCCTCTGTCCTCTACACCCTGAGCGTATTCCTGAATATGAGAAATACTCATGTCTGGCTGAAGTAAGACCGACATACAATCGTTAAGCAAGTGAGGCTCTAATCATATCATGAACCGGTGAACCAGATCTTCCATCTTAGATACAATATTGGGAGCATACCTAGCAAAAGAATTAAACTGAATACTGTACTCCTGAACACTCATGCTAGTGCCGAAGGGTCAAGAACCTATCAACTCTGGCCCCTTTAAGCTCTGGTGGCAGATAATAATGAAGAAAAGATTATGTAAAATCCTTCCATATGGCTAGAGGTGCATCCTCACCTCTGGACAATTCCCAAGACTCGTATTAATTAATTGCAATATCTTGGAGTCTATAGAAAGCTAGCTCAACTAACTCGGTCGTAGTGGACTTCATTACCCTTAACGTCCTTTGCATTCTATCAGTAAATACTTGAGGGTCCTCATTTAGATCTGCCCCAGTGAATATTGGGGGGTCTAAATTAATAAAGTCATGAACCCTCGCACTAAGGGACATATCTGCATGATACCTATTTCCTGGTGTCGAGCCTATACTGTTATTAGTCGGGTAAATTAATGGTTGAATAACATCTCTCATCTCCTTACGAGTGCATCTGGCTGAGGAGACGGACGTACAAGAGCAGGCACTAGAGCTGGTGCCCCTCGGAACTCCTATGGAAAGGGCGGGGTATGTGAAGTCTGAGATGGAAAATCACTATTGAGACTCTCCCCGAACCCTGGTAACTCGTAGCGCTCGACTAGTATTCTCGTCAGCCGCAGACTTTCCCTTTTGGATGACTGTAATCTTCGGAGGCATCGATGAATACATAATATATTGTTAGGAACGTGAATTGTTATCTCGCACGATCAGAGATAAAAATATAGGATAACATCCTATATGTCCTGTAACCTCTTGTCTATAATTGTGGTGCACAACACACCCATAAACAAGACTACTAGATACGGTCTATAGATAACCCTAGGACATAACTGCTCTTATACCACTTTTGTCACGACCCAAACCGATGGGCTGCAACGAGTGCCCGAGTCCTACGTGTGGAACACCATTAAGAATGCGACTAAGATATAAACATCAATAATATCTGCTGAATTACAAGAGTAACATGCGCGAGAAAACATGTCCAAAAGAGATATATACATATATTTACGGATAACAGTGGGCGAGCCAACAAGGCCGTGATAGACAACTATATATTCAAAACTGAAAGTCGACAAGGCCACATACTATCCAACTGTACATAATTGTCTACAGACCTCTAATAGAAATACAAGCGTACAGAGACGTGATATATATATATATATATATATATATATATATATATATATATATATATATATATATATATATATATATATATATATATATATATATATATATATATATATATATATATAGACACATATATACACACATAAGCATATCGTACAAAAATCAATACCAACTCTCTCCGATCAAGGATCCTAAAAAGGGGGACCGTCGGCTTGCATACCTGCACCTGCGGGTATGAAACGAAGGCCCCATGAAGTAGGGCATCAATAGAAAAAATATACTGAGTATTTAAGGCATGAAATCAGTACTTAAAAGACATAGATGAAACATAGAAATAAGAAATCCATCTGTAAATGTGTATAACTTTGTAAATTCTAATGCATTTATAATGACATGCACGTGCATAAAAATATCGCGTCATATATAGGTATCGGTGTACATAATATCATCAAGCCTCTGAGGGCATCCCATCATAACGTCTTAGCCACTGGCAATATCGTTAACATGTACAGACTGATCAAGTGGTGGTGCGTATATAATTTCGTAACCTTTTCTCCATATCTCATATACATATATATATACATATACATATAAATAGAATATATAACGCTATCTGGTCGTGTGTCAATGTACATGTATAAATGAACGAAATGCATGAAAATATGTAATAATCTCAATACTCCTTTCGGATAAACTTTATCAACTACATATTATTCTGAGACCCGTGAATAGAAGGTATGATAATATGTCATATAGGGAATCAAGAACACAGAGACCACTAGTATTTCTATGAATATAGTCCTTTATGAAAACTGTGTATTTGCTCGATTCTTCTGTATAATTTGAACTATGCAAAAAAGAATGAAGTGACCTTAACATACCTGGAGTAAGAAAAATTCTGTATAATATTCTTAAAGAAGATTGCACCATACTCCATTAGAACCGCAAAATTTTATGTTGCTACGATTCTAACAATTCTAGTTGGAATTGTTTTGATGCAAGAATTTTCCTTGGAGCCTAGAGTGAATTTAGCTACTATTCTTGAAGTATTTTGGATCTGGAAAGAATGATATGCAAATAAAAATGGACGTTCTGATTCTTTGTCCAAAATAAAAATGGAAACATGACTTAGTAGTAAGTCTTACTTTATTAAATTTATACCAACCTTGGAAGATAGCCATATAATGATAAGATGACTAAGAGTCCCCTCTTAGTTTGTGGCCTTCTTCCACGTTTTTGGGAGGGATTAATCTTATTCACTAAATTTATTTATTAACTAGGTAATGTCCTATTACCCAGTAATTAGTCAATTATTCCTATAATGAAAAATTATCTCAAATTATCTAAAATTAATTTTTTAATATACTTTATACATTATATTATCACGACCATATGATATTTTGTATGGTACTAGTTGATAAATATCGGATAGTATCGCTCGAAACGTATTTTATTCCAAATCGAAAACCTTCAACGAAACTCGTCTTCTTTAATTCGTGTACCTTTTATCCTTCATGACACTTATTTATTGCTTTTCATATATAGAATAAATAATTTAACCTCAAAATAATCTTATCTCCGAGTTTACGTCGATTAACTGAAGACAAAACTTTAACGTACGACAAAGCGAGATGTAACAAGGGAAACACATGGGTATCAAGTCCCCGTGTTGATTATCTATTTTCTGAAGTCATAGCAACTCACATTAGCTGGAGTCCGTTGATTTGAGTTGTGTGCCAAGTGTGTTAGGTTCCTTATCTGGTTCTTTGACAGTAAGTTTGTTAGAGTATCAAAACATAAAGCTAAGGTATTGTAAACCCATTAATTTACCCCTTTTTGATGATGACAAACTTAATAATTGATAACACGTGATTAGAGCAGAATCAGGAACTTCACAAGTTCCCTCTGACTTTATGCTTCCCCCCTTAAATAGATCCATGTTCCAATTATACTTTCCCTTTTTGCATCATTGAAAATACACAAGCAAGCAATCAACAAAAAGAATTCTAGCCGAGCTAAATCATGCCACATATGTGCACACAACATGATAAAAAAAGGAGAAGTAGAGAAACATATGCAATTAACAGTGAAAGAGGATAGTTTTTATAAAACATAAGCCTTTGCCATTACAACAAAGGCAAAATTTTGGACTGTTATCATCAGCAGCAGTACAATGAAATTCCATCCACACCACAAAAGAAAAACAAAAACACTTGCCATAGTCATCAAAAGCAAAAGAGATAATCAAGAAAATGGTCACTGAAACGGTTAGCCTAGGGGATTCTAGAAGTTGAGGGCTTAGAAGCTGCAATAAGAGTGTTGAGAACGAGATCAATTCGAGCATTGGCTAACATTTGCTCTACGGGCAGTTTCTCCTTCAGGTTCTCCACCTTTGCCTGAGATCATTTTCTTTGGTTAGACGAGCGATCTCCTCATTTGACCTTGATGCCCCTTAGGCATGCTGGCTCTCTAGAATGGCATTCCTTGCCCTCAACTTTCTAATATCCTCAGTAGCACTATTTTGGGCATTGATAAGCTGAGAGATTGTCGAAGTGCTTCATACACCTCCAACTCTTTCAATACATTCACATACTTCCAGAGTAGTTTGGGAGAAGGCCCGCTTCTTGGTCCCTATCTTAGGTTGTTCCAAAGGAACTTCAAAGAACTTGAAGACATGCTCGAGAAGAAATCCATATGGAAGACCATGGTTTCCATCTTTGAAATTTTCCGCCTTTGCATGTTCTCAATCATGATGGCTAGCAAGTTTACAGCTTTAAACCCATCCAGTGCTTCCATTAAATACAAATCAGACTTGGAAGTAATGGACCTTCTCTCAGCACGAGGTAGAACCTTGTTTACCAACTCAAATAATTGCTGATAAACGGGAAGTAGAGCTTTCTTGTGGAGCCATTCCCCCCACTGGAAAACACCTTTCTTCATAATATCATTCCTAAAATTTGACCCACGAACATTCTTGACAGAGAACATTCCATCAACATGGACCTTAAGTATGTCCCCAAGCAAAGCAACATCCAAAACAATATCAAACACCATTAACCAAAGCACATATATGATCAGTTTCAATAGGAAAGATGCTCCCACAGCTACTTTTTACCTCATCCTCATAGACTTTGGCACATCCACCTTGAACAGATGTCCCTACTGTTAAAACTCGGCCATGTCTATTATTTGCCTCTTGCCGGCCATTTTAGAGATTTCTGGGTCAAAAGTACGTTGATAATAGGCTATATAGTTGTTATTTACGCCATAATTACCCATGCTTGTTGTTGTTTTGTAATGTAAAGTTGCCAATAAAATACTTTAATTGATGCTATTTGGTTTTGCATGGAATACAAAATGTGAAGAAGCAAAAATGAAGTGTTTGGAGGAAAAAACCTGAAGAAATAACCCACTCAAGAAGCACCCAAACACAATAGAGCAAATGATAGAAGTAACGCGGAGAAAAATTAACCTTTAGTGATTCTGACGTCCAGAGCCACGGTTTGTATCAGAGACGCCAGCGGTTGGATCTGCGATGGAATGTGCAATGCTGTGAGGGGTCAAAATGTAAACTCGGGAAAGCTTTTGTAAAATCCTTATAATATGTGCCCAAGGCTAGGTTAGACTTAATTTGGAGATTATTTTGGAAGAGAAACAAGTATGAGAGATCAACCAAAATATCATTAATCTTATTCTCTCTTATTTTCTTGCAATTTATAATTATGAACCTTTTCATAGTTTATTTCCCTATTGTTATGAGTAGCTAAATACCTGAATCTAAGGTTTTGGTGGAACCCGTTGAGGATGACTTAGTTGTTTTATTAATATAATGGGATTTGGTTGTTAATCTCTATTTGTTAATCTATATTTTGATTGTGGATTAGTTGAATGGCCCTCAATTATCCGTTACTATTTAGTATGTGTCTGCTTGAGAGAGAGTGTATATTTAGGTAAATTGCATGAACAACATCACTCCCAGAGCATAGACGAGAGTCATAACCGAGGGTTTAGAGGTTGGATTAGAGATAACTATACCTCGGGTGCAATCTAAGTAAACTGTATTGTGAAATAGCTAGTGTAGCTTGAGAGAGTGTGCCTAGTAGATTATCATAGTTACTTGAGAAAGAATTATGATAGCTTGAGCATTCATGATTGATAGATGTCACACCTCCTTTTTCGCCCCCGTGAGGGTGTAGAGGAGTTTTTCCAATTAAAGGACAATCAAAATGAGGTTATTTATTAAAGATTCAGAGTCGCCACTTAGGAAATTTATGGTGTCCAAGTCACCGGTTTAATCCCGAATCAAGGAAAATAATGACTCTGTTTAACAGTACGGGCACAAGAAAATCGGATAAGGAATTCTGTTAACCCGGGAGAAGGTGTTTAATACATTCAAGTTTTTGAAATCAGGAGCCCGCTTGGAGAACAGAGGTAGTACAATTCAAGTTTTAGTTTTCAAATCTTAACCGGTAACAAGCACCCAGGTTTCCAAACTGGGGAAGAAAGTTTTCTTTGTTTTGTCTATTTTTGTGAAGTCAGGAGCCCGTATCATGGAGAATTCTTCAGAAAAAATTGTGTCTTCCACAATGGAATCTGATAAGTGAGATCTCGAGTAAGTGTTTACATAATCTTCTTCTGTCCGAAGAAATGATTCATCGAAATAATAAGTCACCATTGATATTGGCGCCTGGAGAATAGGAGAATACAGTTTAAGTTTTGAAGTCGGGAGCCCACCCGTACAACAAGGGAATGCATTCAAGTTTAGCAATTTGAAGAAAAGGAAGAACATCTCAGTTTGCAATTTGAAAGGGCAACAATGGATTTCACCAAGAGAATGCAAGACAGCAAGGCAACAAGAAATACAAGAGCAAGTTTTAATAATTTAGATAGGACTTTTATAATTCATAGTTCATAGCTTAGACTAGCTTCTTTGATTTTGATGGTGTAATAATGGAGGTCAGCAAGCAGTAGCAGCAACAATCGCAGTAAAATCACAACTCCTGGTAATCCCAGCTACCAGACACTCCCGAACAACACTGATTTGATTCTTGTTAAGTCGAGGATATGTAAGCAACCTATGAAGCATGATATGGTCAACTCTTTCAAAAATGCTTCACACTGGATATTCGAACGGGCAAAAATTGCTCGTTTTCGCTCACTTATCTTTGCACGAAAACTCTTCATGTTTCCGGGCAAAGAGGGGCAGCTGTGAGCACGTGATTTTTTCCCTATATATGAATTATTCCCAAAATTTAAACAAAATAATTTCTTTATTATTTTACAATTTTTGTTGAATTTTTGTGTTATTTTCTGGTAATTATTGCATTTTATCTGTGCATTTTAATTCATAAGAAAAATACAAAAATACATTTGCATTTAAGATATAATTTTATATTTTAGGATTAATTAGGAGTTAATTTGTTTTAGAACAAAGTATGAAAAAAAATAACAAAAAACATTTCACTTTTGCATTTTTAATTGTTTAGTTGTGAATTTGTCACGAATTAGATTTTCAAACAATTTTAGGAGTTAAAAAAAATATAAAAATACAAATAAAATACAAAAAATTAAATAAAAGAAACAAATGAAAAAGAAAACAAATAGAAAAGGGGCTGGTCTTAAAGACCCAAATTTGGGCCAACAATGACTGAGCCCAAACAAGATAACCTCTGAAAGACCCAATCTGAAGCCCTACCCGGTCGAGTCCCTATCTCCACCAAACGATCCCATTTAAATAAGTCAATTGATTTGAGCCCTCCAATTGTTTTCATCCAACGGTTCAGATCCGTCCAAGGCAATTACAAAAAAATGTAAGAAACGCCTCACAATTTTAGAAACAGACCAGTCGTCTTCCTCGTACCAAACTTATCCCGCCGTCTCCCACCGCCTTCCGCCTTCCGCCTTCCGCCTTCCGCCTTCCGCCATCCGCCGCAGGCCGAAAATCGCCTGCGCCGGTGGCGGTGCTCCAAACTATCCCAAAAATACACCCCAGGATCTTCTCTTCCTCCTCTTCTCATATCTACCATTAGTTTCGCTTAACTCGTAGCCAAAACTCTTGAATTTTGATTTAAAAAATCCGGCCAAATTGCTACCTTGTCCAAATGACCCCAAATTCGTACCATACACTGCCCTGTCCATCCTCACCCCTAATCCCTAACCAAAATCTCTCGAATCCGAGTAAAATTGGTCAAAATTCAAATCTAGGGTTTAGTGGGTTTGGGCCTATTTCGGGAATTCAAGTGTTCGACTGACTTTGAGTTAATGTTACATGTCTATTTCAGATGAAATAGACATGCAACATTAATTGAAAGTCAAGTTCAAGGTTTAACTCAGTCGAAGTTTTAAATCGGTGAGTCCATATTTCTTCTTTTCTTCTCTGTTTTCAGTTTTTTTAATACTTGTTATTGTTTGTTTGTTTAGACTTCTATTGATTAGGTTGTGATGATTAGAATTTCAATTTAGGTTTTAATTACTCTTTCACAATATAATTAGTATGTTTTAGTAGTTTGTTCATCGATTTCAGTAGCAGGATTCTAGGTTCAATTGCCATTTTGTTGTTTGAATTTTAGTCGATTAATCTGCATAGTTGGCCTCAGTTTTGGATTGGTTTATTGGTGTGGATTTCCAGTTTTTTAGGGTTAAGTGTCAAGCTAATTAGGTTAGTTAGGTTAATATTTCTTTACATTCTATTCAGTTGATCAATTGTGTTACTTGGTTTTTCATTTGTTAATAGCATTAATTTCCTTTCAATTCTAGGAGTTGTTTGGTTAATTTGCAGAATTCCTGTTAGTTTATTCTTCTTGATACATGTTTAATCAAGTGTCTAGTCGATTCTGTTTAGTTATTGTTTGATTCTTATTTCTGTTAGTTTTGATTAGTTTAATTTAGTCCACTTGGATTTAATCAGTAAGTATTATTGGTAATTCATTAGTTCATTTAGTCATTAGTTTTAGCTTAATTGATTGGTTATAACTGAGAGATTTTGGGGGGTCTTCAGGGGTATTTTGGGCACCTGAAATGGTTAGTTTGTTAAGGCTTGGTAATTCAAAACAACTTCACGGGTATGTTAGATATTTAGAGGTGCACAAGAATGTTGTGGGTTAAACTAGAATATTCTAGGACCTTCTAAAGTAGGACTTCAGTGTATAATTCAGAATTTAGGTGCGCACTTGCTTGAGCAGCAAGTTAGAAAATAAGGGACTAAAGCTGAAAATAACATAGGGACTAATGTGTAAAAATTGAAATATAAGGCTGCACCTTTTGTGCCTATAAAAGGGCATGCCCTTTACCTTCAAAAACAAGTTTTTTACCTCAAAAATTCCCCCAAAAACCCCATTACAGATCTGAGTCCAGATTTTTGAATTTCAAATCAGTAGAGATCAAACTCTTCTTCTAGTTCTTAGTTCTAAAACAAAAAACCAAAAAAAAGAAAATGAAAATATAGCAAAAGCAAAAAAAAGGCATTGTTCAGAGTTCTAGCTACTGAGTTGCAATTTCTGGGTCATTGTTTGTTTATTGGAGCTTTTGAGGTTTATTGGTTGGTTTTCAAGTGATTTTGGGGTCATTGGAGTTGGTTTTAGTTGATCTGGTCACTCTGGGTGATTTCAAACGTTTTCTGGTTTGTTTTTGATCATTTGTTGTTGGTATTCATACTTCTGGATATTGATTGGTATTGTTTGAGCTATTTCGGTTGTGTGCTTGGTTTTCTGGAGATCCTGGATTCAATTTCAAGAGTTTTTGAGCTTATTCGAGTGGTATTGTTAAGTTTCTGATGCTGTTTGGTTTCGAACTTCTCCTGGGTTACTGAACCTATTTCTGGTTAACTGTTCGAATTCTGCTTGCTATTGCTGCTAATCTCCTGTTTCTTCTCTTTTCATTGTATTCTAGGTACATTACGAGACTTTGATGTATCTCCTATTGTGCTTAATCCTAGACAAGTATAAATCATATATTATCTTTTCTCCTATGACAACTCAAGCATGCATTTCTCAGAAAGACAAATTGGATATCAAATAGGCTTTAGGAAATGAGGCCTCAAAGGACTTCTGCCCAGATATTCGTTGGGTCAATTATAAGCCCAAAATGAAGGCATTTTCCTACTGGGTCGTCCATTTACTCATGTCGCCCAGTCTGATCTAGCTCCCTTGGGCATGGGTTGGTTTAGAAGCCCACTCTTAAAAGCTATTCTTGGGCTGTCTCTACTGAGTATCCATTTATCAGTGTTAATTAATTAGGGCTTTTCCTTTTATTCATAGAGACAAATTAAAATAAAAAATTATAGGTTGTTTTAGGATTGCCTTTTTAATATAATAAATGAGATGAGCCTGCCAAAATAAAATACAAAATTGCGGGGCCTTCAATAAATATTGCATTAATTTTTAGACTTCGGGATGTGCCGTTTAGCAAATTTTACGGCCTTCCCCAAAATAATAACGCGTTAGTCTCTTTAGGCACGATTTTAATAAAATTACCTTCCTAAACTCAGGTGTGTATTTTATGTGACCCAAATCAAATTCCAAAACGTTGAATAAAATGTGTTTAGGATTGCGGGTGCATTTCATGTGACGCGATCCAAAGGCACGTTTTAAACGACGTTCAACATTGTTTAAAAAAATTAAATGAAAAGCGGTTAAAAGTTAAAATCGGCACATAGGTTCATCATATAATAAAATCAGATAAATAAGCTCAACATGACAGTTGAGCGACCATGCTAGAACCACAGAACCCGGGAATGCCTAACATCTTCTCTCGGGTTAACAAAATTCCTTACTCGGACTTTTGTTCGCGAACTGTTAACAAAGTTATATTCTCCTCGATTCGGGATTTAACCGGTGACTTGGGACGCCGGTAATCTCCCAATTGGCGACTCTGAATCTTAATAATAAATCCGTCCCGATTGTCCTTTAAGTGAAAAAACTCATTTACGCCCTTGCGGGGTGTAGTGAAAAATGAGTTGTGACAGCTCTGGTGACTCTACTGGGGATTTAACCCAGAACGTTTTGTTCAGGGTTCAGAATTCGAGCTTAGAATAATGGTTGTGTTAGGCTTTATCTGAGTTTGTTACATGATCTGTGCCTAATGTGCTAATTGGCTGTTTTTACCGCTTTGATATTGCATGAACTGTATATAAATTGCGCCGAAACCCGTCTTCTCCCTGATTCTACTAAATCATGAATAAGGGTACACTTCGTGTGACTTCTTTTCTGTATAGAGTCTAGTTACCAATTTAGAACGAGGTTTTGGATAAGTTGCTAAGCCGGTGAAGCTTCTACATTCCCGGAACGCTCCCTCCCCCTCGGCTCGAGCTGTCCGTTCGGGTAAGCCCGATTTAGAATAAACACCCAGGTTTGAACCTAGAATAACTCAGCCTCATGCCGGATCCCTAGTAAAAACGCTTATTTGCATCATGTGCATTTGAATTAGGGGACTCAACACGGGGGTTGGGTCCGTTTAGGACAAGCAACCTGAAATGAAAAGACCACCCTGATGCATCATACTTATTTTTCGTGCATTTATTTGTTTCGGGCATGCTTGCTGACCGGCTTTTGAATATCGTGAATATCGAAAAATTGAGAAAAAAAGAAAAAGAGAGAAACAATAGTGTGAAGATTTAATTACCTGTTTTTTAGAAAACCAATGCTCAAATACTGTCGAAATTCTGCCAAAATTTCGAGAAAATGGAAAAATATTTTGTTTGTTTTATTCGTAAAACAAAAGAAAAAGAGGTTTTCATTTTTTTTAGGCTGTCTTGTTTTCATAAATAGAAAAGGAAAGATAGTTTGTTTTGCCATGGAAAATGAAAAAGAAAACAGTCTTTATTTTTGGTTTTTCTAGTTTTTAAAATAGTTTATTTGCCAACGGAAAAAGGAATAGGTTGTTTTATTGTTTGTTGAAAAAAAAGAGTCTTTATTTTAGTTTGGAAAAATAGGTTGTTTGTTGAAAAAGAAAGGGAAAAAGAGTCTTGTTTTCGAAAGTAGTTAGTTTATTTGCCCGAACTACGCAGGTTTGATTCTCACAGAGTGTGAGATACATAAGTAACCCTCATCGTGTCTAACCTTCCTTTGCAAAAATAGCCAAAAATATTTAAGTTTAAATTTTGGCATGAATAAGTCGGGCGAGGTCGTTTTTATCAAAATAGTCGAATGTGCCCAAAAGGGATGCCGGAAGTTGGATTCTTCAAAGTCCCTTTGGGAAAAGCTAAAATGGGTAAGCAAACCTTCTCCAAAACCACTCTCTGGGAATGTGAATTCATTGATATGAGTGGAGGGGTTGGCATCAATTCCACTATCTTCCTGCTGATCAATTCTCAGAATAGTGTCACTGAAGAGATAAAGAAGCTGAAGGCAAGGAGCGCCATTCTCGAAGGTCAGCTAAGTGAGATTCAGGAGGCACCTTGTTTCAGCAGCTCTAATAGAGGTTTCTCGTCTGACAAAAGAAAATACCGACCTACGGAAACATGTTGAGGACCTGAAGGAGAGTCTACTCAACGAGCATTGTCAGCTCATAGTCGAATGGACATCCTTCTTAGAACCCTTGCCTATTCATCTGGGCCTTCCCCTTCCAGTGCTCCCTAAACAGTGTCTCATTCCCAAGTGTCAAGACTCTTAGTGTCTGTCCTCTATTTTAGTTATGATAATATTTATGATCGGTACTTTTATTTTTGCTGTTTAAATTTTGTGGATGTGTTGGGAACAATGGAACTGCTCCATATTTAATATCCAAATTTTAATGAAAGCTTCCTCCTTTTGTTGTGTATGACTTGCTCTTAAGTTTTATTTTTAGTCATGTTTGCGTGCACACATGTGGCATGAGTTAACTAAACTATACTTCTTTTTTGCTTAATGTTTGCTACTGATCTTTTTATGATGCCAAAAGGGGAAAACATAATTGACGGGGAGCAACATGATGGGGAAAAGATTTAGAGAGAATACAGGAAATGCAAATGTCATTCTGGTTCTTAGGGAGAACTTAAATTATAAGTTTGTCATCATAAAAAAGGAGAAAATTGACAGGTTATATGAGTATCCCTGCTATATTTTGATGATCTAACAAACTTATTGGTAAGAACCATATAAGGAATATGGTACACTTCCTCAAGTACATAATCAACAAGTCTCCAGTCAGGGACGCGGTTCAACTCTTCAGAGTCAAAGGAACAACAGAGGGAACATATATCTATCAGTTCCCGTGGTGACTGTACAAGTAAACCCCCCCTCCCCAAGAGCTATAAAGTTGCCGCCTGCACACGCAACAGTGCAAAAATAATGCAACAGTCAACTTTATAGGGATGCCCTTTACCTAACTTGCTTGCATTATTCAAGTGATGTCACAAATGAATTATTAACATCAAGCAAAGGTAAAAAAAAATACTTGCACATTCAAGAATTAATCAACCATTCTCTCAAGTGATCTATCAATCTGGCAAGTGGCTCTCAAAGGCATCAAGAACAAAGAACAACATAACAAGGGACCAGTTCCCTGTATAGAGTTACTACATGTAGTTAGTTGTGTTGCACCTTTGTTAAGCACTCTACTTGTAATTCCTACTTAGCTTAGTTAGAAGCATTGTGTAGGAAATATTTATAAATCATAAACCTTTGTGTTTGTTTCTTCGCTAGAATTAGTCGAGTTGCAAGTCTTTGTAATAGAGTTATTACAAAGTGGCTTGTAATAGAGTTGTTACAATCTAGTGAGAGATTAAGAGGTTAATTTCTAGATTACAATAAGTTGTAATCTAAAGTTTGCTCAATAGTGAAGTTGAAATCTTAAAAGGATAGATCATGGTTTTTAATCCCGTAAGCTGGGAGTTTTCCAAATAAAACTTCATTGTGTCATTTACTCAATACAGTGTGCGTGTGTTACGTGGAAACTAATAGAAAATATGATTCTCTATGTAGTTTGATACATCCTTAATTTCTATCACCCTGTTTCTGTTGTGTTCTTGATTTACTTCATGCTCTTTTTTAACTAACTATTGACGTCACTAATAAACGTTTTGCGACTGGTCTTGCATGTACTTCTTTGATGAACGTTCAAATAAGATTTCTATATGTGTTTTAGGGATTTCGTTCATTTCCAATGAATCGTCCATCAAATTATGTCAATTGATCTTTGATAAAAGAATGAAAAGAACTCTCCTAATTACTTGAGTAGAAAATCCTTTTTTCTTTTGGAAAAGTAGGAGATAAAAGTATTTTTGCTCTGCAGTATCAACCTGCAAAATGTGACAATTATAGAGGAGATGCACATCCATGTCCGTTTTGCATGCGTTATATACAAATTTATTTGTCCTCGTTTCCAAATAGACGAGTTTTTTTTATTTATCAAAACGATAGAATAATTTATTCATTGGCCGACAAAGCAAATGAGGTACCAATCTGCAAATTGATCATTCTAAGAGACTTTATGTACTACTAAACAAATAAACAAGTTGGTGAAACAAAGTAAAAAATAAAAACTAACAATATCAAACCAAATAAGAGACGTATTGGAGGTAATGATTACTTATCGAACAATTCATCAAGAGTTTGCTCTCATATGGTAACCTAAATTATTAGCCACAAATAAAAGTTGTCCTTACTTTCTTCCTCTTTCAAGTAAGCATTTGAAATTTTCTTAACCGCATGCTTCAAAAGAGCTAAGTCCCAATCTCATTGAGTTAGGTGTACTTGAAATATCTCTTTAGTTAGATCATCCTTGAACTCAATAGAAACAAATGTTTGTCAAGATAAAGCATAGGCATCAATGTTCTATTAATGACCATTTCTTCGTTTAATCATTTATGTAACATTAATAGCAAAATTCAAATATTATTATCGAAATGTTATTGAGTTAAAAACTATTTACTAAAATAGCACTTAATAAATAAATAAGTTACCTCTGAACGATTTAAACTGTTTGAATTGGATATATTAATCTCTCGAATAGGTAAACAAATATCATATTTATTATGCCTATAAATTTAACTATCAGCAACAATAACAACAACGGTCCAGTAAAATCTCTCAAGTGAGATCTGAAGAGGATAATATGTACGCTGATCTTACCTCTACCCCGAGGGGGAGAGAGGGGCTGTTTAGACCCTCGGCTCAAGAATACGAAAAAAATATAAATTTAACTATCAGATTCAAGAAAACTAAAACTAAGTTAGAGCTCCTAGCATGCTAATAAACTACACCTCGTTTATTATTATTATTATTATTAGCATTACTCCCTCCGTCTTAATTGGTGGTGTTTGACTCGGCACAAATTTTTAAAAAAATATAAGAGTTATTAAATTTGTGGTCTAAAACAAAATAGAGATAAAGTAGAAATTCTAAAAATAAGTAATTTTTAAATAATTAAAAATATTTTTTTTGGATTGACAAAAAGAAAAAGTATCATATAATTTGGGAGTATTATTTAAAACGGAAAAGGTCATATATGTCGCTCTACTAGTCAAAATAAGCTGCATCTGTCCTCTATTATACTATTTGGCCATATATTTCCCTACAGTTCACATCTATGGTCTATGTCCCTCTGACGTTAATTTTTTTAAAAAAAATTAAAAAGCCATGTGTTAGAGCCCTATTAGTTAAACTAAACCCACTACCCTTTTTCTTTATATTAAAACGAAAATATGTAAAAAACTTGTAATAAATGGGGAAAAAATTTGTAAAAAGTGTAATTTTTTTTGTAAAAACTAGGTTCTTTTTATTTTTTCAGATTTTAAAAAATGAAATTATTATATTAAAATAAAATATTATACTAAAGAATGAAAAATTGTCTAAACTAATTTTTTTAATGAAACATAAATAACAATTATTTAAACTAATTTTTCATTTTTTCAAAATATTTCAAAAATATGAACAGAGCATCTCTAAATGAATTGGAATGATAAGGAAGACATTCTTCTGAAATGAGACGCATGTGGTGGGCATGATTCGTGTGAAAAAGGAATATGAGAAATCTTCTGAATCCCTTGGTGGGCCACCTACCGCAAAGTTTTCAACGCTATCAGCCTCGGTTCCAGAGGTTGATCTTAAGAGCGAGTTGGCAAAAGGGACGCAAAAGTTATTTGCTGAGATCAACGTGATGGAGATTTATGGAGGTTTTGTTAATATTGATGTGCAATCCAGTGGCTATGATGTCGAGCCAGGCAATTGGAAATACACTCCTTTCTTGGCTAGCCAAGAAGGAGTTTTGGTGGTTTATTTTGTTGTCATTTCTGTTTGTCCGGAATATTTCAGGGTTGTAATCCGGACATTGTCTTGTGGTTCAAACTCTTCTTCTTTTGCTTAATTTGTTTTATTGTAGTAACTCGTCTAGTGTTATCTAGGATTGTTCTAGGATTGTAACCCATGTCTATTTTGCTTGTTTTGTTCAAACCCTATTCACCATCTGTCTAATGCAATCTCTTGTTTTCTGTTAGTTCTAGTTAGTTTTGTTTAGGTCAATTTTCCTTTTGTAGTTATTTTCATGCTGACTCTAGTGACATGAAATGCGCGCATAATGCTTAGCTTGATCTTGAAAGTTAGTCTAATCATGAAGCAATAGCACAGTTTTGAATATGATAAAATGATGCGTTTGAGGAAACAATTAAAGATTCACGCATTCTGAGATGACTTGAACATTAAATTGTTGAAACACGTTCGCAAGTCGCTAAAACTAAACGTGTGTTCATTTCTGTAGGTTTTGATAAATGACAAACCGACGCGCATGGAATATTGACATATGCCAAAGTCCAAGAACATGAGAAACAAAGAGCAAGATCAAGAATATCAACAAAGTTATAAATGAGTCACTTTATAGTGTGATCTTGATCCGAACACTTATTCAAGTCTTGGCTTCTCTCGTAAAATCATTTTCATGCATCGTTGATTTAAACTAAAATGATTTTCAAACATTTTCATTTTAGCCAAAATGATTTTCAAACATGTTTTTCAAATCTGGCCATAAATAATCGATTATGTATTTATTATAATCGATTATGTTAAGGCAGTGTTAACCGAAATTTGCAAAACTCATAAATAATCGATTTTGTCTCTTCTAATAATCGATTATGTTGAGGCAGTGTATAACCAGATTTTCAAAGCAACGAAATAATCGATTATATCTCTTCTAATAATCGATTATGTTGAGGCACTGTATAACCGGATTTTCAAAACAACGAAATAATCGATTATGTCTTTTAGGTAATCGATTATGTTAAGACCGTTGCCAAAGTATTTTTAAATCGCTGAAATATAATCGATTATACACAAGGCTATAATCGATTATGCTTGCACAGAATCTGCATCCGATTTTTTAACGTTAACTGATAATCGATTATGTAGCTTGAATAATCGATTATTATGCTTAAAATCCGCATATGATTTTTGAACGATGTGCAGATAATCGATTATGCAGATCATATAATCGATTATGCAAGCACAAAATCAGCAATTAGTGATTGACAATTAAGCAACGGTCTTGATGACTTTGAGCACTATAAATACACCTCAAAATCACTCTTTTAAGAACAACAACTGATTACATTCTTGCTAAAGCTTACATACTCTCATATCAATCATTTTATATTCATTTCCTAGCTTTTTGAGAGCCAAACTCTTGACTAAGTTGTTGTGTTCTTGAGCGTATTGTTTTTACTCATATCTACTCTATAAAGAGAGTCTTGTCTTGAGTGCTAAGTGTTTTTACACACTTGAAGGGATATTCTAATCCCTTGTTGTAAGAAGGAAAAGTAGTTCCTTGGTTTGAAGTCTTGAGGTGCGGTATCCTCGAGCAGGTTGAAGTCTTGTAGAGTGTATATCTACGAGCAAGTGTAACGGTTTGTTAGGCACCCGTAAGCTTAACGAAGTTAGTGTAATACTCGAGAGAGTCTCTCGGGGACTGGACTAACCACACGTTGTGGTGAACCAGGATAAAATTCGGTGTGTTCTCTCCTTATCATTTTAATTACTGCACTTACGTTATTCCTGCAATTTTTAATTCCGCAAATTTACATTATTTTTTATTATAACGCTATTCACCCCCCCTCTAGCGTTAAGCGTACAATCTAACAATTGGTATCAGAGCCATACTCTCTGAAAGACTTAACAGTTTGAGAGAAACTTTCCATGGCTTCTACTCGTAATGTTTATGCAGGACTAGGTGAAGGACAATGCTTCACAAGGCCACCACTTTTTGATGGCACCAACTACACTTACTGGAAGGAGAGAATGAGGATTTTCATCCAATCAAACAACTTCCAATTGTGGAAAATTATCAAGAATGGAGAACTACAACCCACCAAAAAGGTTGGAGAAGAACTCGTTCCTAAAACGGAAGATGAATATGATGCGGATGACATCAGAAAAGTAGAGAACAATGCAAAGGCAATCAACATGATGTATTGTGCGGTGAACCCCGATGACTATCGAAAAATATCATGTTGCACCACTGCCAAGCAAATGTGGGACAAGTTAGAAATCACCTACGAAGGTACGGACCAGGTAAGGGAAGCTAAAATTGATTTCCTAACCCACGAATATGAACTGTTTCGCATGAAGGAAAACGAGAAGATAGATGACATGTTCGAACGATTTTCAAAAATCGTTAATGACCTACACACCCTCAAAAAGACATTCACGGATAAGGAGCCTGTCCGGAAAATTCTACGAAGCCTCACTCCGGAATGGTGTTCCAAAGCCGACGCTATCCAAGAATCAATCGGCATCACAAACGTCACCATAGACGGACTACGAGGTAATCTTAAAACTTATGAATCAACTATTCTTAACTCTCCTTTGGATGATCAAAGGAAAAGAAGGATTGCGCTCAAAGCATCAACTACCCAACCTCAAAACGATGAGGAGTCAAGTGATGAAGATGTCGAGCTTGGACTCGTTATTAAGAAATTTCACAAGTTCATGCAAAAGAAGTATGAACGAAAAGGTAAGCAACAAGGAGACCAATTAAAGTGCTATGGATGCGGAGAAATCGGACATATCAAATCAACTTGTCCAAATATCAAAAAGGAGAAGAAACCCGTCAAGAAACAAAGAGCTTACATCTCCTGGGGAGGCGACTCCGGAGACGAATCAAGTGATGGAGAAGGAAACGAGACGACAAACTTGTGTCTTATGGCACACGAAGAAACTCAAAATGAGGTATGTACTACTTCTAAAAACTATTTCACTTTAGAAGAAATGCAAGATGCATTTGATGAGTTGTATAAAGAGTTTATTAGCGCTTCTAAATCTATAAAAGATTTAAGAAAACTCATTTCTTCAAAAGAAAAGGATTTTGAAAAACTAACTCTTGAAAATGAGAAATTAAAAGAGGAAAACAAGTTTTATGGCAAAAGAAGCGCCGATAAACCCGAAAGCTCAAATAAGGATTGTACTTCTTGCAAATCTCTAAAGGAAGAAGTAGAAAGTCTTAGAAGCACTTTGCACAAATTCAATTCTTCACACAAAAATCTCAATGAAGTGCTTGTAAATTTGAAATCCACTAAGCACGGTATAGGCTTCAAACACGAGCCAAAAGAAAAAGTTGAGTCCATTCCTGAACCACCTAAGACTCAACTTAGGCCAAACAAAATAAATGTCAACGCTCAACCTAGAAATTTTAATCCTAGAATTGCAACTCATCCTAGAACAAATGCTAGAAGAAATATTGGAATGTATAGACCACCTAGACAAGATTTTCGAAAACCACATCAAAACTATTCTCCTAAAAATAGAGTGGATGCTAGAAGAAATGTTGGCATGTATAGACCACCTAGACAAGATTTTCGAAAACTACATCAAAACTATGTTCCTAAAAATAGAGTGAATAATTTTAGACCCCCAAATTATTATCATCCTAGAAGAATGCACAATCCGAATTTCATTTGTCATTATTGCAATAAAATTGGACATATTGCTCCCGCATGCTTCACTAGACATAGACATTTCACTGCAGGACAATCACACCAATATTTTGCACCTAACACACAAGGACCCAAAATGGCTTGGGTACCAAAATCTCATTAATTTGTTTTGTAGGTGTGTTTGAAGGGATCAAGTGTACTTTGGTACCTTGATAGTGGATGCTCCAAACATATGACCGGGGATGCATCAAAATTCCTTCAACTAAAACCCAAGGAAGGAGGAAATGTTATTTTTGGAGACAATAACAAAGGAAAGATTATCGGCATTGGATCGGTCGGTAAGGACGAATCCTCCTCCATTAAGCATATTTTGCTAGTTAAAGGTCTTAAACATAATCTCTTGAGCATAAGTCAATTATGTGACAAGGGAAATCTTGTATTGTTTGACTCCGAAGAATGCTTAGTTATCTGTCGTAGTGATTTCAAAATTATTCTTCGTGGTATTAGAATGGATAATATCTATATTGTTGACCTTGAAAATTCTTCATCAAGTTTTGTAAATTGCCTTATGAGTAAAGAAGACGACATGTGGCTATGGCATCGTAGAGTAGCTCATGTAAATATGAATCTTTTAAACAAACTAGTTTCACAAGATTTAGTAATTGGTCTTCCAAACGTGAAATTTGAAAAAGATTCTATTTGTGATTCATGTCAAAAAGGGAAACAAACAAAAGCCTCTTTTAAATCCAAAAATGTTGTTTCAACCACTAGACCCTTACAACTTCTACACATGGATCTTTTTGGACCATCTCGTGTTGAAAGTTTTGGTGGAAATCTTTATGCTTTTGTAATTGTTGATGACTATCTAGATTCACATGGACGCTATTTCTTGCTCATAAAAGTGATGCCTTTCATGCTTTTAAAAGTTTTCTTAAACGTGTTCAAAATGAAAAGAACACAACCGTCACTTCTATAAGAAGTGATCATGGGGGAGAGTTCGATCATAATATCTTTGCGGATTTTTGTGACGAACTCGGTATTGAACATACCTTCTCGGCTCCACGTACACCACAACAAAATGGGGTGGTGGAACGTAAAAATCGATGTCTCGAAGAGATGGCGAGAGCCATGCTCGATGAGGCTAAGATTTCCAAAAAGTTTTGGGCGGACGCCGTGAGTACCGCTAGCTATGTTTTAAACAGAGCTGTCATAAGACCGATACTCATAAAAACTCCCTATGAACTCTACAAGGGAAGGAAACCAAATCTTTCTCATCTTAGAGTCTTCGGTTGTAAATGTTTTATTCACAACAACGGAAAAGATAACTTGGGAAAATTTGACGCGAAATCTGATGAAGGAATTTTTCTTGGTTACTCATCGCGTAGCAAAGCATATAGAGTTTTTAATAATCGAACCAAAACTGTTGAGGAATCTCCTCATGTAGTATATTGTGAAAATGATGCTCGCTTGGCGAGAAAGGATTCTTGTGTTGATCTTGCAGATGCTTTAAAGAAAATCAATATTCAAGACGAGGTACAAATAGAGGATCTAAAGGAAGTTCAAGATGAAGTCATGGAACAACCTTCGGAAGAAGTACCACCACAAGAAGAAGAATCGATGATGCCTAAGGCTTGGAGGACGTCTAAAGACCATCCTCTTGACAAGATAATTGGCAACATCGAGAAAGGGGTATGTACACGAAATCTTCTTAAAGACGCCGTAGGGCATATGGCTTTTGTTTCTCAATTGAACCTAAAACCATTTCCGAAGCAATTGGGGATGAGCATTGGACCTTGGCAATGCAAGAGGAGCTTAACCAATTCAAACGTAATGATGTTTGGGAATTGGTGCCAAGACCCGATAATCACACCATAATTGGTACGAAATGGGTTTTTCGGAATAAATTAGATGAAAATGGTATAATCACTAGAAACAAAGCTAGGCTAGTTGCTAAGGGATATAATCAAGAAGAAGGCATTGATTATGAAGAAACCTATGCACCCGTTGCACGCCTAGAAGCCATTCGTTTATTACTTGCTTTTTCATCATCTATGAATTTCAAATTATTTCAAATGGATGTCAAAAGTGCCTTCCTCAATGGGTTTATTCAAGAGGAAGTGTACGTTGAACAACCCCCGGGCTTTGAAGACTTCAAATCTCCCGATCATGTCTTCAAGCTTAAGAAAGAGCTATATGGACTTAAACAAGCTCCTCGAGCTTGGTACGAGCGCTTAAGCAAATTTCTTTTGGAAAATGAGTTCGAAAGGGAGAAAGTTGACACTACACTGTTTATAAAAAATAAAAACAATGACATTCTATTAGTTCAAATTTATGTCGATGATATTATTTTTGGTGCTACTAATGATATTTTATGCGAGGAATTTTCTAAGTTAATGACTAGCGAATTCGAAATGTCAATGATGGGTGAGCTAAACTTCTTCTTGGGGCTGCAAGTGAAACAAATGAAAGAGGGAACTTTCATTTGCCAATCCAAATATTGCAAGGAGTTGCTAAATCGTTTTGAAATGAGCAACGCCAAAGCAATGGTCACCCCAATTAGTACATCCGACCATCTTGACAAAGATGAGAAAGGTAAGGAAGTTGACACCAAGAAGTATCGAGGTATGATCAGATCCCTTCTCTATCTTACTGCTAGTAGACCGGACATCATGTTTAGCGTGTGTTTATGCGCTCGATATCAATCATGTCCGAAGGAGTCACATTTAGCTGCGGTAAAACGGATTATGAAGTATCTTGTTGGAACAAAAGTGGGACTATGGTATCCCAAAGATTCTTCATGCCAACTTGTTGGCTATTCCGATTCCGATTTTGCGGGTTGCAAATTGGACCGCAAGAGCACTAGTGGCACTTGCCATTTGCTCGGTAGCTCCTTAGTTTCTTGGTTTAGCAAGAAACAAGTCAGTGTTGCGTTATCCACAACCGAGGCTGAATATATAGCCGCGGGGAGTTGTTGTGCTCAAATCCTTTGGATGAAGCAACAACTCTCGGATTATGGTCTTAGTATTGATCATGTTCCTCTTCGATGTGACAATACTAGCGCCATAAGCTTGACGAAGAATCCTATTCTTCACTCAAGAACGAAACACATAGAAATTAGACATCACTTTATAAGAGATCACGTTCTCAAGGGCGATGTCGAAATTGAATTTGTTGAAACCAAAAATCAATTGGCCGACATCTTCACAAAGCCTTTAGAGAAAGAGTCCTTTTTCCGCATTCGTAGTGAACTCGGAATCCTTGACTCCACGATGATCTAACTCATGCATTGCATTTCTTTTTAAACAATTACTAACTTGAGCGTCGGAGGTGCCTAACTCTTTTTGCAGGTATCACCCCAAAGACAGGGGGAATTTTCGGGCACTGGTAACAAATAATCGATTATTGACTCAGAACAATCGATTATTCTAACATCTCGGTTTGCAGGAATTTGGCAATAATCGATTATCATATATTGCTAATCGATTAATTTGAGATTCAGTGTTACAGGTTTTATCTTAATCGATTATTTAGCACTGCATAATCGATTATCTTTTATCGTCTTGGCTTTTCGTCACTTCACTGGACTGAAATAATCGATTATCATATTAACCAAAATTGATTATTCCCCCAGCTCGGACCCTCATAATACTTACTGTCTTCAAATAATCGATTATCTCCTATCGCATAATCGATTTCTTCACTGACTACAATTCAAATAATCGATTATTCAGCCTCCATAATCGATTACCAACGGTCAGTATTCAAAATTTTTTTACCGTTCATGACCGTTTGGCTTCATAATCTGAAGCTTTTTGCTCCATAAATGCCTCACTTCTTCAATTCTATAAATAGATGTTTTCATCCTTCAAATTCCTCACTTCAATCTTCACTCTTAGCTTCAAACAATCTTCCAAAGCCTTCAAACTTTTGAAACAGCTCCTATTTCTTCATACTAATGGCAAGCAAGCACTCTAAACGCTCTCGTTCCGGCAAACAAATTGCCTCCTCTTCCGCCACTCCTCCACCCGTCTTCAACTATAAAGACGGCTCTTATTTGCGTTTTGATACTCAACCCAAACTTCTTCGATTCATTGAAAAATTTGAGAATCGAGAAATCCTTCCACCTCGTTTTTCAACTACTCGATATCTTCAAAATAGCGCACCCCCATCAACAGAAAATATTCTTATACAAAGCCAACTCATTGACTTTCTATATCTTCAAACTCCTCACATTCACCCTGCTCTAATCCGTGCCTTCTATTCAAATCTACAGCAGGACGAAGACGGTGACCTTGTCTCTAACATCAATGGAGTTCCAATTTTTTGTAAATGAGGAAAACGTGCAACTCCTCACTAACCTTCCACGAAATGATGAAGACATTTCTCTCTACACTAGAGAAGCAGGCGCTTTATTTGATGAACAACTTCTTTTCCACCAAATTGGTATTGGCGACTGTCCGGAGAATCGTCGCCCAACTATGACGCACATGCGCCCAGAATATCGTCTAATATTTTATTTCATCACCCGAGTTCTCAAACCCCGAAAATTCAATCATACAACTCTCTCTCATGAGGATTCAAAACTCTTACATGCAATTATCACCGGGGCTCGCATCAATTGGTGCAAGTTCGTCATAACTCATATGTATGATGCTATTGGGGACGATAAGCCACTCCCATATGCCTTCCTCATAATGGCTATTTTTGAAGCCTCCGGTATCGACACCTTCGTCGGTCCACACAAAAAGGCAACAAAGCATTGGGAAATTCAAGAATTTTCATTTCCCAATATTGGTGAAAATCCTCCTCCTCCTCCTCCTACTCAAATACGTCGTCCTCAAGCTCCTACTCTTCAAACCATTTCGGACCAACTTGCTTCTTTGTCAACATCAGTGGCTCGTATTGATCAGAACGTCACTCGTTTGACTTATGAGCTTCATGGGTACTTTGATCATGTCAACTATTCATATGCCCAAATTGTTCTTCCGGATGGAGTGCCGGATGCCGAGCCGGATGTAAATGATGAACATGAATAATAATTTTTTATGTATCGTTTGAATTATATTCTGTCTATTTTTTTCTTTCTCATGTATGTTTAATATTTTTAATGAAAGTTCATTTTTTTTGCTAGTGTCAAAAGGGGAAAGATTAAGGGCTATGCACACTAACTCATATTGGCATAAATTGAGGGGGAACTCATAAATTGAGGGGGAACTTATACTTATCTTATGCATATCCCAATATTGGTTTGCCATTATCAAAAAGGGGGAAATTGTTGAAACACGTTCTCAAGTCGCTAAAACTAAACGTGTGTTCATTTCTGTAGGTTTTGATAAATGACAAACCGACGCGCATGGAATATTGACATATGCCAAAGTCCAAGAACATGAGAAGCAAAGAGCAAGATCAAGAATATCAACAAAGTTATAAATGAGTCACTTTATAGTGTGATCTTGATCCGACAACTTATTCAAGTCTTGGCTTCTCTCGTAAAATCATTTTCATGCATCGTTGATTTAAACCAAAATGATTTTCAAACATTTTCATTTTAGCCAAAATGATTTTCAAACATGTTTTTCAAATCTGGACATAAATAATCGATTATGTTTTTATTATAATCGATTATGTTAAGGCAGTGTTAACCAAAAATTGCAAAACTCATAAATAATCGATTTTGTCTCTTCTAATAATCCATTATGTTGAGGCAGTGTATAACCGGATTTTCAAAGCAACGAAATAATCGATTATGTCTCTTCTAATAATCGATTATGTTGAGGCAGTGTATAATCAGATTTTCAAAACAACGAAATAATCGATTATATTAAGACCATTGCCAAAGTATTTTTAAATCGCTGAAATATAATCAATTATACACAAGGCTATAATCGATTATGCTTGCACAGAATCTGCATCCGATTTTTAACGTTAACTGATAATCGATCATGTATCTTGAATAATCGATTATTATGCTTAAAATCCGCATATGATTTTTGAACGATCTGTAGATAATCGATTATGCAGATCATATAATCGATTATGTAAGCACAAAATCAGCAATTAGTGATTGGCAATTAAGCAACGGTCTTGGTGACTTTGAGCAGTATAAATACACCTCAAAATCACTCTTTTAAGAACAACAACTGATTACATTCTTGCTAAAGCTTACATACTCTCATATCAATCATTTTATATTCATTTCATAGCTTTTTGAGAGCCAAACTCCTGACTAAGTTGTTGTGTTCTTGAGCGTATTGTTTTTACTCATATCTACTCTATAAAGAGAGTCTTGTCTTGAGTGCTAAGTGTTTTTACACACTTGAAGGGATATTCTAATCCCTTGTTGTAAGAAGGAAAAGTAGTTCCTTGGTTTGAAGTCTTGAGGTGCGGTATCCTCGAGCAGGTTGAAGTCTTGTAGAGTGTATATCTACGAGCAAGTGTAACAGTTTGTTAGGCACCCGTAAGCTTAACGAGGTTAGTGTAAAACTCGAGATAGTCTCTCGGGGACTGGATTAACCACACGTTGTGGTGAACCAGGATAAAATTCGGTGTGTTCTCTCTTTATCATTTTAATTACTGCACTTACGTTATTCCTGCAATTTTTAATTCTGCAAATTTGCATTGTTTTTTATTATAACGCTATTCATCCCCCCTCTAGCGTTAAGCGTATAATCTAACATAAATTGAGTGAAACTGAGGCAGTAAGTTTGGGAAATCAAGAGGTTGATAAGAGCATACAACAAGGAAATGTCTCTCAAGCAGTTTGAGTAAAATCAATCAGTGCGGAAATGCATTCTTCCACATCAAAATAAGGTTGAGTCAAGTCTGCTTCGAACTGGCAAGGGTCATTGATTGGAACAAAGGTATTGCCCACTGGCACTTTTGTTTGGGATTGATTCCATCAATAGATACTATGTGTGATTTATTTGCTTATCTTCAATTGCATGTTTTTAGTTGGAATTTTTAAGTTTGGTATGACGAAGGCATTTTATTCTGCTACCCAAACACTTTTATCATTTTATACCCATTTTGAGCCTAATTTTTTGTCTCATACCTCTCTTTTGGAATCAGAAATAGAGTTAGAAAGTAGAAAAGGAAAATAAAAGAGAAAAGGAAAAAAAAAGAAGAAAAAAAAGAAAAAAAGGAAAAGAGAAAAAGAAAAAAAGGGAAGAAAAAAGAAGAAAAAAAGGGAAAAAAATAACGTTGTCTTTTGAACTACGTTCGACCTGATTCTTGTCACCACAAGATATGTAGGCAGCATTACAGTTTGGTCATACCAAATAAAATGTTTCATAATCCCGAAGTCAAGAGTGGGGCAATTTTTCTTAGAAATCTCATCAAATCAATAAATCAAAAAAAATAAAATCCCCAGACTCAAGAAACTGGAGAAGAAATTTTAATTTTTTCAAAAGACCTAATTCCAAAAGTTGTAATTTTGAACCCTTTTCATCATAAATTATTTTGAGCCTTCATACTACCTTTTCTTTCTAACCCTATCCAAAAGCCTACATTACTGTCTAAAGAAAGACCTTCTGACCAATCCTTGACGATGCCAAATCAAGTGTGTGGTGAAAGTATCATCTTCCTATATCATGGGTAATACCTTTGTTCTCAGCACAATGAGAGAAAATAAGAAAATGAGAGAGTCTTATCGTTGAAAACCCTCAGGGGAACCGCAAGGCGATGGTGAGTTGAGAAAAGAGCAAAATGGGAGAAGCTTGATGGTGAAAACCCTTCAGGGCACTACAAGTAAATTGAGGATTGTGGATCAGATGAGACAATTGAAGCGCTGAAGCCCAGTTTCACAGCAAAAAGGTACAACAACAGTTAAATATTAGACTTGCTAGAGAGATCAGGCCGCCTAATCCAAAATGTATGTCATGGTCAGTGGAGATGATCTTCAAATCAGATTAGTTTCTTCTTTATTCTTTTTCCTAGGTAATAATATTTTCTTGTTAGACACCATCTTTTCTCGTTTTCCCCTTATTTTGTTCCTCCTTTTTTGTTTGAGTCCCTTCTTGAGTCTGTTTAGTTAGAGAAAGTGATGAATGACTTCAAAATTTATTACCAGCTTTCCAATTACACAAAACAAATTTGGGTGGCACATCAAAATGGCATATGTCAGGAAAGAACAGTATGCGTACCGAATTGGTAACAATCAACGTGCTTTGGGATTCATGTGAAATGCAAGGGATCGGTAAATATCAATTAATGAGAAAATGCAACAAATAGAGGATATTGGGATCGAATATAGCAGAGGCATTTTCTGTGGTAAGAGTTGAAAGAAAATGGATAGTCGACAACCTTCAAGGTCGTCCAAGTTGAAATAAAGGTTATCTTGGCAAGTGCAGAAGCAACCGCCTTCAAGGTCAAGGCCACAAACTAACCACCACATTTAAACTCAATAGTTTTCTTTGTTTGAAGCAGGAACAAATCAGTGCAAGCAAGTTGGATAAAAAACAAGAAACAAAAAAAAAAAGAAAAATGAAAAAGAAGAAAGAAGAAGATAAGAGCCGACAAAAGGGAAGTTTCTCAAATCTTTGCCCTTACCTGTCTTTCTAGTGCGCATAAATGTTGCCATTGCTCTTCACTTTTTTTCTCCTAGGATAAAAAGTCATAGTCTGATGGATTTCCCTCTCAATCAAATCTAGTCTGATGAATTTTTCTCCTAAGATAACATAGGAGACCTAGTCTGACGGATTTTCTCCTAGGATCAAAATCTTAGTCGGATGAATCTTTCTCCTAAGAAAACAAAAAAAGAGACCTAGTCTAATGAACTTTCTCCTAGGATCGAAATCTTAGTCTGATAAATTTTTCTCCTAAGATAAGAGACCTAGTCTGATGAACTTTCTCCTGGGATCAACGTCTTAGTCTGATGAATATTTCTCATAATATAAGGGACGTAGTCTGACGAGCTTTCTCCTAGGATCAAAATTTTAGTCTGATGAATCTTTCTCCTAAGATAGAAAATCTTAGTCTGATGAATCTTTCTCCTAAGATAACAAAAAGGGACCTACTCTGATGGACTTTCTCCTAGGTTCAAAATCTTAGTATGATGAATTATTCTCCTAAGATAACAAAAAAAGAGACATAGTCTGATGAATTTTCTCATAGGATCAAAATCTTAGTCCGATGAATCTTTATCCTAAGATAGAAGACCTAGTCTGATGAATTTTCTCCTAGGATTAGAATCTTAGTCGGATGAATCTTTCTCCTAAGATAATAAAAAAAATAAAGAAAGAGGAATTAGTCTGATGAATTTTCTCCTAGGATCGATATATTAGTCTGATGAATCTTTCTCCTAAGATAGAAGACCTAGTCTGATGAATTTGTTTGTCAAATATTCTTGGTTTTATTCACAGGAGACGCACATCCTAGTCGAGTATTTATTTTTACTCTCATCATTGCATCAGTAGCATAAGTAGTTTACTGTTTTGATAACAACTCACAGATCTTTCTAGTGCAAATTAGGGCTGAAATATTTTTTTGTTTTGTTGTTTTGATTGCAGGTGACCACCTAGAAAACGAGGGAAGACATTTCAAAGTTTATTTTAGAGTCATTTCAAGTTTCAAGTTAGTAGCAGGCACCCACCTGGAGAACAAGGGAAGTCATTTCAAAATTCAATTCAAGATTAGAAGTAGCATAAAAAAAAGGAAAAAAAGAAAAATGAGTGAATACAAAATACAGAAGCCAGGACTAGAGGTGGAATGATCAAGAAATGACTAGAGTCACAAGCATGGTGTGTCCGGTTTTGATCCGAAAAGCTGAAGAAGAATGAGTTAGCATCTACAGCTCCATCATTGTTCCTACTTCTGAACTACACGTGACCTTATTCCTTTACAGCCAAGGATATGTAGGCAGCTCAGATACTAGGGCTCGATCACACTCTCTTCATTTCTCTTAGTTTTTTGCCTCTCCAAATAAGGGTCGGGTCATTAAACCTGTCTAGTCGTTCTTTGACTGGAAAAACG
This sequence comes from Nicotiana benthamiana, assembly GCA_034376525.1. NCBI lineage: Eukaryota > Viridiplantae > Streptophyta > Magnoliopsida > Solanales > Solanaceae > Nicotiana > Nicotiana benthamiana. The sequence goes on from CM067337.1 coordinate 26,607,302, forward strand.
AACCCTCCCTGAAATTTCACCCATTTTAAAGTAAAATATTTAATTTAGGCTTAATATAGTTATATAAACTAATTTTGACTCTTTTATATTATTTTCACAAAATTAAAAAATACGAAAAACATTGTTCCATTTTTATTATTATTTAATTCAATATTAAGTATTTTTTTAGAAAGATATATTACTTTTAACCTATTTTAATCCTAATATAATCCTCGAAAATACTAAAAATAGTTCCAACTTTAATTGTTAGTTTTATTTTAATACTAATAGGTTATCAAAATTAATGTAGAATTTTTATAGAGTTTTAATTTGAATTTTCAGCTTTTTAGCCCAAATTAATAGAATTTCATAGTCCAATTTAATCTAGGCCCAAATTAAATAACCCAAGCCCAATATCTACAACCCTACCCTCTCCTTCTTCTTTTAAGAAGACATTACACAATACAAGAAAAAAATATCTAGCCAGCCGTGAACCAGCTCTCACGCCGCCGATCAAAGCCCACAGCCACTCCTCGCCAAGGTAGCTTCTGCCATGACCGTACCACCCATGAACCCTTCAACCTTCAGCCATAAATCACCAAACAGTCACCGGCGGACCACCCTTCTCGCTGCTGAACCACCATACACGACAACCAACCGTCCGGATTCGCCGGAAGAAGAGATCAGTCGCACACCAGATACCCATGGCGGTCTTCTTCCTCGTAAAAACGGATCACTAACTTGACAAACGCAACGACCACCAAACGCAGCCACTAGCATCGCCACGCTAGCGACCCCACTCAACGAAAAACATACACAACTCTCAAAGCACTTCACTCTACACCGCCGCCAGGCCTCCCATAAATGACTTATCATCGCCGCTACCATTAGCGAGTAAGTGTGGCTAGCGCTGTCCACCTTTCTTTTCTCTTTTCCTCCTCACGTTGCAAATGCCAGAGTTTTTCGCCTATTGCTGTCTATTCCCTTCTCCGGTAAAGTCCAGTTGGCTCAGAATGTCATCTAACATTGTCTATCCGAAGCGAAGCTGGAAAATCATAGTCTGTTGGGGGTTTTAGGAGTCGATGTTCGCGGTTTCGTTGCTTAGCATTGTCAAACTATCAAATAGTGAAATTTCTGATTTGTTCGAGGGCTATTTCTTCCTTCTTTACGCTGTTTGTGCTTAATCTCTTTATTAATTTGTTGCCTCCCTGTTTGTTTATATGTTTGACCTAATCTTCGCTCATATATTTGAATGACGCTTTATTGATTGTTCATGTCATCTGTTCTTGTCATTTGGCTTACTCACTATTCAGATAGCTTTTAATTACATGTCACCATTATTCAATAGAGTTTTGATTCCTTACTTATTTGGATGTTTAAGGAGCTTTGATTAATGTTTTGGGTGGCTTCAAAGTTATTAAATTTATTATATGAATTGGGCGATGGCTTAGATAGTAAAACAAGTATTCAGCTGTTGAACCGGTTTGAAAGTTAAAACTAAATTGATGTATTGTTATTGCTCTACTAATTAACTGGATCACTAGGAGCATGCTAGGCAGGCAACACTTGGCTAGGCAAGCTTTAGGATTTTACTAGTAATGAGAAAAGAGGTCATTCCTTTAGTTGATTGAAGTCCAAGTTCCAGAGGCACCTAACATCAACCAGAACCCACTGCCAACCTGTCAAGAGACAAACATGATCGATATAATGCATAAAGGATGGGAGCCCAAGAATCCTTCACAGATTGTCATGATGATTCAGTCTAGTGAGGTCAATTCGGTTGAAAAATCAGCAAGTGAGAGGTCAGTGATCAAGTTGAGCGAGACAAATGGTGAACCATCTGCGATAGTCAAGAAGGGGTCCTCAAGTGATGTTGCAACAAAACAAGAAAGGTCAAAAGTGGTTGTTCCAGGAGTGGCAAACAAGACTGTAGTAATTGTAAAAGGTGCCTGCAAATATCCTGTCATTATGAAGCCTGTAATGCAGTTACCGATAGTCATCAACAAGGCCATCCCGTGGAATTATGAATGGGTGGCGGTGACCTACAAAGGAAAAGAAGTTAAAGAAGAAGTCAATGCGGCCTATGGACTAACTTGTTCGGGAAGATGCTTTGCCCCGAAAGAGTTAAGAAAAGCTAAAACCTCCAAAAATAACCTAGTTCTAGAGAAGAAGGTTGCAACTGAAGAAGAGGCAAAGTAGTTTTTGAGAAAAATGAAGGTACAAGACTGTTCCATTGTGGAGCAGTTGAGAAAGACACCTACTCAGATTTCACTGTTGTCATTGTTGATCCATACAGACGAGCATCGCCAGGCATTGATGAAAATTTTGAATGAGGCCTATGTTCCCGACAAAATCTCAGTAAACCTTCTGGAAAAGATTGCCAAAAAAGGTATTTGAGGTGAGTAGAGTCACTTTTTCTGATGATGAGTTTCCCGTGGAGGGTACTGAGCACAACAGAGCCCTCTATCTTACGGTGAAATATGAAGATTCCGTGGTTACCTGGGTATTGACTGACAATGGTTCCAGTGCAAACATTTGCCCTCTCTCTACCCCGAACAAGTTGAAAGTGGATGATGAGAGGATTCACAAGAACAATATCCGTGTTTGGGGATTTGATGGTGGAGGGAAAGATTCAGTTGGTGATATAGTGCTTGAGTTGACAATAGGAATGGTTGAATTCACCATGGAGTTCCAGGTGCTGGATGTAGCTGTTTCCAACAATCTGCTATTGGGTCGACCTTGGATTTATGCCGCTAAAGCAGTCCCTCCACTCTGCACCAGATGGTAAAATTTGCATGGGATAGACATGAAATCATTGTGCTCTGCGAGGATAATTTGTGTGCTCACAGTGATTCCTTTGTCCCTTTTATTAAGGTTAAAGATGACAAGGGGTCTTGGGTCTATCAGGTTTTTGAAATAGCGTCGAGCGAGAAAATTCCAAAAGGGAAATGCGTTCCAACTCCGAGGGTAACCACCGCATCAGTCATGGTGGCCTTTGAAATGCTGAAAATGGTTTTGTATCTTGTAAGGGTGTGGGTGCATCTCTGAAGGGTATCATACCACGGTGTCTCTCCCCAAAAACTTGGGTACATTTGGTATGAGATTCAAGCCCATAGTAGTAGACATGAAAAGAGCTAGAAAGTTGAAACAAAGGGCGTGGGTCCTTCCAAAGCCTGTCCCATGTCTCTCCAGGTCGTTTCTCAAGCCTGGTGCCTGGAAACGCCCATCAACAACATTTCCCAGTTATGTGGTATACCTTGATAAAGATTTAATTGAAAGGCTTGAGAGGTTGTTCGACGAATTGAACATGGTGGAAGTTGGAGAAGGTTCTAGCAAAGCAGATGTGCAATTTGTCGGGCCGAGTGAGAAGCTTAACAATTGGGAAGCTACTCCTCTCCCTACCCGGAAGGAGTTTTGGTAGTTTGCTTTGATTTTCTTTTAGTTTATCTGGATTATTCTAGGGTTGTAATTCAGATTCTATGTTCCGTCCGTTTGGATGTATAAACCTTGTTATCTTTTGATTTCAATGAAATGCAATTTCCCTCTTCAATCATTCCTCATAGTTTTACTTTTTTTGTTCTTCCTTGTACAGTTCTTTTTATGCTGGTTGCAATGACTTGACATGCATGAGGAATCTTCGGCCCAGTCTTAAAAGCCAATCTAATTTTGAAATAATAATTCAAGAAATAGAGTGTGATGATGAATTGGAATATGATGAGGATGATGCATTTGAAGAGATTAGTAAAGAATTAAGCCATTTTGAAGAAAAATCCAAGCCTAACTTGAATGATACGGAAGCAATCAATTTTGGGGGAACCAGATAATGTCAGAGAAAGTAAGATAAGTGTCTATCCTGAACCGCAAATCAGGGAAGAGATAATTAAAGCACTGTTTGAATGCAAAGATATTTTGCACGGTCATATGATGACATGCCAGGCCTAACACTGACTTGGTGGTTTACAAATTGCCCACTCACCCGGCATTCCCTCCCGTAAAGCAAAAGTTGAGAAAGTTCAAAACTGACATGAGTGAGAAGATTAAATAAAAGGTCACAAAGCAATTTGATGCAATGGTCATTCGAGTCATGCGGTATCCCACTTGGTTAACCAATGTTGTGCCTATGCCAAAGAAGGATGGTAAGACCAGAGTGTGTGTTGATTACCGTGACCTCAACAAGGCAAGTTCAAAGGATAACTTCCCACTTCCAAATATCCACATTTTAATTGCTAATTGTGCAAGGCATGAGATTGGATCTTTCGTGGATTGATATGCGGGATATCATCATATCTTAATGGATGAGGAAGATGAGAAAAAGGCAACATTTAGCATGCCATGGGGAACATATTGCTATCAGGTCATGCCTTTCAATTTGAAAATATTGGGGATACTTACATGAGGGCAACGACGACCATATTTCATGACATGATACACAAGGAGATCGAGGTTTATACGGATGATGTGATCATAAAGTTCAGAAAGCATCCTGACCACGTCAGGTATTTTAGAAAGTTCTTCCAAAGGCTCCATAGGTACAATCTTAGGCTCAATCCTGCGAAGTGCAAATTCAGTGTGCCATCTGGAAAACTGTCAGGATTCATAGTCAGCCATCGAGGTATTGAATTGGACCTGTCAAAGATCAAAGCCATCCAAGAATTTCCACCTCCAAGGAACAAGACTGAAGTGATGAGTCTGTTAGGGAGACTGAACAACTTCCGCAGGTTTATTACGCAACTCATGAAAACTTGTGAGCATAACTTCAAGCTGTTAAAGAAGGATGCTGCGATCAAGTGGACTGATAAGTGTCAGGAAGCATTCAATAAGATAAAGGGTTACTTGTCAAACCCACATATATTGGTCCCACCAGAATCGGAGAGACCTTGATTCTGTATTTGACAGTCTTAGACAATTCATTTGGCTGTGTATTGGGTCAGCATGACATCACCGGCAGGAAGGAGCAAGCCATCTATTATCTCAGCAAGAAGTTCACATCATATGAGGTTAAGTACACCCACTTTGAGAGGACATGTTGCGCCCTAACTTGGGTAACATAGAAGTTGAAACATTATTTGTCATCTTACGCCACTTGCCTCATTTCTCGTATGGACCCATTAAAGTATATCTTTCAGAAGCCTATGCCCATAGGAAGGCTAGCAAAATGACAGATCTTGCTAACAAAATTTGATATTGTCTATGTGACTCGGACTGAGATGAAAGCCCAAGCATTGGCCGACCATCTGGCCTAGAATCCGGTGGACGAAGAATATGAACCTTTAAAGACTTACTTTCCTGATGAAGAGGTGATGCACATTGACGAGTTGGAACAGGCTAAAAACCAAGTTGGAAACTTTTCCTTGATTGGGCTGCTAACATGAAAGGCGTTGGGATATGAGCTGCACTTATTTTTGAAACATGGCATCACTACCTTGTTACGACTCAGCTTCGTTTCTACTGTACCAACAACATGGCTGAGTACGAGGCATGCATTTTGGGTTTGAGGCTAGCTTTAGACATGGGTGTCCAGGAAGTTTTATTCTTGGGAGACTCAGATTATTTGGTGTCCCAAATTCAAGGAGAATGGGAAATACGGGATTTAAAACTCATACTGTACCGAAAATGTTTGCATGATCTTTATAAACTGTTTCGATCAGTATAGTTCAGGCATATTCCAAGAATACATAATGAGGTTGTCGCTGCCTTGGCTATTCTGGTGTCAACGTTACATCATCCAGATAAGGCTTATGTTGACTCTTTGCATATTTAGGTCCGCGATCAGCATACTTACTGTAATATGGTGGAATAAGAACTTGATGGGGAGCGGTGGTTCCATCATATTAGGGAGTATGTCAGGATGGGGATGTATCCAGTACAAGCCAAATGTGATCAAAAGAGAATAATTCGACAATTGGCAAGTGGATTTTTCTTTAGTGGAGGTGTTTTGTACAAATGAACTCCAGATCTTGGATTGTTAAGATGCATAGATGCTAGACAGGCGACAACTATCATGACCGAAGAACATTCTGGAGTCTATGGACCACATATGAGTGGTTACTTTTTGGCAAAGAAGATTCTCGAGTAGGTTATTATTGGCTCACCATGGAGTGAGATTGTATCAGTTTTGTGTGCAAATGTCATCAATGCCATGTACATGGAGATTTGATTCATTTTCTCCATCTGAATTACTGATGTTATAGACGTCAATACCACACAAGGGGGGGGGGGGGAATTGTGTGGTACCTAATTTTCGCTTTAGAAGAACCAAGTTCTTCTAAGTGTTCTAACTACAGCAATTTGCGGAATAATAAATACTGAAAGTAAAATGCACAGATATCTTTACGTGGAAAACACCTGGCTCAAAAGGTAAAAAAACCATGGACTACTACACAGTAGGATATTCCCAAACTCCACTAAAATCACTAAGCCAAAAACAGCATTTACAAAACTCTTTGTAAACCTAAGGATTAACTCTAATCCCAGTGTGGCACACAGCCTCAACTGTTGCGACACTTTCAAGTTAACTCTAACTTGAATACTCAAAGTACCTAATACAATTTCTTCTAAATAAGCTGAAAGGTACAATATAAAAACCTACTACAATTGAACTAGACTTCGATTAAACACAATGATGGAACTGGTTCTTCTATCTTAGTTCATGTAGCTTCAGGCGGGCACACTTGTATCTCCCATATATTGCTTGCAAATCACACTTGCTCATTTTGCTCTCAAATATGCTTAACTTCTACGTATGTGCATTACCTGTAAAAGAGAACAACTTGGTTATTTAATAGATTAGCAGTTAAGAGTTTGATCAAGACTTCAATTCTTATCCTTAGTCGATTTGAGTCCTTAACCAATACAAACTCCAATCCTTATCCTAGCTTAGGATTGTGTTCTCTTATCATAAGGAGACTGTCCTCCTTAGATCTCAATGCAATCTTTTTGATTCAGTTCAGAAAATATTTGCTGCGTGATCTTCAATACATATCTTCCTCACGTGCCTTCCATGTACAATGGTTATGACTAACTGTGTCTCTCAAGATGGACCAGGTCCTTCCCTGAGTTCATTTGTCAATCTTCAAAACTTCAACTGAACATGGGCCAACAAATTCCCTGTTTTTGATGATGACAAACTCTATGCTTTTAGTGATTAGAGAACCTATGGAACTCAGCTAAAATATCAACAATTAGAAAAATTTAATTTATCACCAAGGACCAGATTTAATTAGGTCATAAACATCACTTGTTCAGATAATAAATTTAGGCACAATATCTTCCCCCTTTTTGCATCATCGAAAGGTTGCATAAATAATGTGAATCCCATAAAGTTAATTAGTACTCATGGCCACTGGGGCAACTGCAAGTGAACATATACTTTAGTTAATCAAAAATAAACTCATCAAAAATAACTATTAAGAACATAATTAACAAAAAACAAGGAAGCTGCATTCATTGTTTAGTGGTGTTTCTACATTGCAGTCCACAAAAAGAAAAATAGAATTACCAACCATGAGAAAAATTAAAAGGAAAAAAATAGATAATATCCCAAATTTGGGTCACTGAGGAGGGGGGGGGGGTAGGACCCCTGGAAATGAGCGCTCAAGTCCTAGCAACTCATAGAGTGGGGTCCATCGATGTGTCGGAATCCTTTTCTACTAATTTTACACTTAAAAATCTAGAGTCAAAATTTTTCCAGAAAATGTCAATTCTGCGGTGAGGAATGTGGTCCCAGATCAGGTATGCTCACCGTATATCGACCGCAGAATGAATCAGATGGTAGCCAAAATTGGATATTGAAAATGCGATCCATTATGCGATTGCATAACCAATATGCAGACCGCATATCACCGCAGAGTGAATCAGAGAGTATCCAAAATGGATGTTGAAAATGCGGTCCATAATGGGATCATATAACCAATATGCGGACTGCATAGCCGTCGCATAAATTTCTCGAGGATTTGTGGAGGTTAATTCTGCGGTGCAATCTGCGATCGCAGAATGTGTATGTGGACCACATTCTCACCGCATAACTAAAACAGAGACGTTAGCAATTTGGGACCATTATGCGGTCCAATTTGTGGACCGTATGACAACTATGCGGATCGCATAGTTGACCACAGATCCGTCGCGAACATCAATGTTCTAAAAATTTTAAACCCGACATTTTTCTAATAAAATACCCCTACCCCTCATTTTTACTCATTTTCTGAACAAAACAAGAGAGCGGGAAGAGAGAGTTCTTGAGAGAGAAAGGAATTTCTGTCAAGTTGATCCTCTAAAACCATCCGGGTCGGAAAATTTTAAGTTATTGTCTTCATCCCCACTCTTACAGGTAAAGTTCCTAACCTTTTTCCCCAATTTTTCTGATTTAAATTAAGGGAAGGGAGTCTTATGCCTTAATTTTGAATTAACAGCCGAGAACCCTCATGCATGTAACTCAAACCTAGAATCTAGTGAAGGGACAATTGGATAAGAGTAGGGGGTTGTGCTAGATAGCTTGGTGACTAAAAAATAGGAGCTTAAAAAGAGAATTAGACTCCGGGTATGTATTGCTAACCTTGATTCTTGTTAAATCGCCTTGCTTGGTATGTAAATTGTTTGGTAATTGATATCTATGTTTGTTAGTTGTGAGCTTCTTGACAGGTTGATTGTGAATGCACCTTGTGGTAAAAGTTGAATAACAAGTGATTAAAGGAATCTGTAAATGGTGAAATGAGGCAATTTGTGATAACAATGTACTTGAAATGTTGTGGGCGATGGTGGTAACTTTAAATGAGTACGAATTGTTGATAGTCATGAAATTGGTACTAATAGTTGTGGAGACACATATAACACTATCGTGGTGATATCTTGAGGTGTACTTGTTGTTTATTTTTGTGACTTGCTATTTGGTTGTGTTTGTTGTGAATTGAAACTGTACGGCGGGGTCGGGTTGCGCGCCGCGCCATGGTGTAATAAGGTGTGGGTTGGTGTGATAAGGGTGTCCAAGGTAATAAGGGTGGAAAATGTGATAGAAATCACTATTGATATATATATACATTGAACAAATCATGAAATTAATGGTGTGGAATTGTGGAAGGAGACAACATGAGAGTTTGTAACTTGTGGGGGCATTGATTGCCCCTTTGTTTAACTATTTGTACCTCTATGTGTGTTTGGTTGTTGTTTCTATTGATGTGCACTTGTTTCACTTGCATATGGCGTGAGTATATTTGGGACAAGTTTTGTTCATACATGCCAGTACAATTCAAGTGTACTGACGTCCCTTTTGCCGGGGCGCTACATTCATGTTATGATTGTAGGTGGATCTTCAACAGGTACTCCAGTCCACCGTCCATAGCTCTTCCTCATTCCCCGTCAGCGGTATTGGTGAGCCCCTTTCCTTCGGGGGCCTTGTGTGGCTCACGCCACCCTTGTTATTGTATTTTGGAGTCTTATTTTGGTTTTTGTAAAAAGGTATAGCCGAAGCCTTGTTACCGGCAAGTACCATCTTGTATCCTTAGAGGCTCCAAAGACATGAATGTGGGTCACAAACCATGTATTATGTACTTTGTACTTTGGGCAATGTAATTTGTAAACCACGCTTATATCATGTATGTTTGTATGTATGGCTTGTTAAAGGTATTTCAATCATAAACCTTTGTTTCCATTTGGTTAATAAATAATGAAAATGTGGGTAACTCCTGGGTCAGGAAAGGCACCCAGGTCCACTCGACTGGGAATACCCGGTTGAGTGCTGGTCATGTCCCTCGGATTTGGGGCGTGACAAACTTGATATCAGAGCCAGGTTTTAAAGGGGATTCCTAGGGTGTCTAAGAGCCGTGCCTAGTAGAGCCCTTCTTATCGGTGTGTTGTCGACCACATCTATAAGTAGGGGGCTACACGAGCATTTAGGAAACTAATCTTTCTTTGTTATTCCATTTTATGCGGTGAAGTGAAAGGTGAAAGTGTTTGTGTCTAACTCGTGCCTTGTTCCAAAATTTTCAGAGATGGCACATATGAAGAAGGCTATATTCGTCCTTGAGGCCAGTGCCACCTCGAGTGTGATTGCGAGCCATGTACCTGACGCCGTGGCTGAGAGTGACTCCCCGGCTTTGAATTTGCCTGGCCCGTCCCTTCCGGATCCTAGCACTCCTATTCCAGCAGCAGCAGAGGGCGTCACCATCCCTCCTGCCGATATTCCTAATCCTGGCATTGCTTCAACTCCCGGTCCCGAGGCTTCTGATGGGCACCTTAGGGGAGCCATCCTTATGTTGACCTAGTTGGTAGCTGCTCAGGCCTAGAGATCTCACAGTGCCTCTATGTCCTCCAGCGGACAGGAAGATTCTGCCAGCTCCAGAGTCCACCAGTTTCTGAGATTGACCCCTCTAGAGTTTTCAGACACAGACCCAGAGGCCGATCCGTAGGATTTTCTTGATGAGCTGTACAAGACCTGTCATGTGATGAAGGCCACAAAATTAGAGGGGGTTGAATTGGCTTCCTACAGGTTGAAGGGGGCGGCACGTTCATGGTTCAAGATGTGGGAGGATGCCCACGAGGAGGGGAGCCCTCCGGCTAGATGGGAGGAATTTATGGATGCTTTTATGGATCATTTCTTTCCTGCCGAGACAATGGCAGCCCGCGCCATAGAGTTTTAGGTTCTCAAGTACGGCAGCATGAGTGTTTGGGAGTACCATATGGAGTTTGTAAGATTGTCCAGGTATGCTTCTCAGTTGGTGTCGACCATAAGTGCTCGAGTTCGAATTGTTCAGGGACTTAGTTCATTGGTGGTGAATGAGGCTGCTACAGCGGCATTGCACTCAGATATGAACTATGGGAAGATTGTGGGTTTCACTCAGGCCACTAAGGCTAGGAAATTGAAGATACGAGCAGATAGGGAGAAAATCAACAGGGCTCAGTCAATGGGTCACTAAGGGAGGTCAGCGTCGGGGAGGATCAGGGCCATCCCGTACATATGTTCAGTCTTCAGACAGCGCACCGCCATCTGTGCATAGCCTCAGTAGGGTGGTTCTTCGAGACCAGGTTCTGACAGCAGAAGGTTCCACCAGTCCAGTCATTCGGGGGTGAGGCCCCAGCAGCAAGGGGGAGCTACATGTCCCAAGTGTGGGAGGTTCCGCACAGAGACTTGCTATTTTGACATCCCGGTGTGCTACAATTGCGGGGTGAGAGGTCCTGTCCAGCGGAATTGTTGTGCACCGAGACAAGGCACGGGTAGGGGATTCGCCCTGCCATCCAGTTCTTCCATTGCTACATCATTTGTGCGTCCTCCAGATCCAGCAGGGGGTGGTGCAGATAGGGGTGGGCCTTGTGGTAAAGGTGGATCGAGCCAGTTCTATGCTTTGAGTGGTCGCCAGAATGCCGAGTCTTCTCCAGATGTGGTTACAAGTATCTTGTTAGTTCAGGCCATTGATTTTTATGCTCTTATTTGTTGAAACACGTTTTCAAATCGCTAAAACTAAACGTGTGTTCATCTTTGTAGGTTTTGATAAATGACAAACCGACGCGCATGGAACATTGACATATGCCGAAGTCCAAGCACAAGAGAAACAAAGAACAAGATTAAGTAAAGCAACGAAGATATACATGAGTCGTTTTATATTGTGACCTTGATCCAAAAATAGATTCAAGTCTTGGCTTCTCTCGTAAAATCATTTTCGTCAAACCATGTATCTTTGTTTTAAAACAAAATGATTTTCAAACATCTTCATTTTAGCCAAAATGAATTTTAAACATGTCTTCCAAATCTGGACAGAAATAATCGATTATGTTTTTCTTATAATCGATTATGTTAAGACAGTGTAAACCGGAATTTACAAAACAGCAAAATAATCGATTATGTTAAGACAGTGTACAACCAAAATTTACAAAACAGCAAAATAATCGATTATGTAATATGATAATCGATTATCCTCTTTATTCGAATTATTCCGCAGAGGTCAATAATCGATTATCCTATATAACATAATCGATTATTCACTGACCGTTGCCAAAGTATTTTTAAACGCTGAAAGATAATCGATTATGCACAAGGCAATAATCGATTATGCTAGCATAAAATCAGCGTCTGATTTTTGAACGTTATTAGATAATCGATTATGCTGTTTGAATAAGCGATTATTCTAGCTTAAAATCTGCATATGATTTTTGAACGATTTGCAGATAATCGATTATGCAAATCAGATAATCGATTATTCTAGCACAAAATCAGCAATTAGTGATTGGCAATTAAGCAATAGTCTTTGGGTCTTTGAGGGCTATAAATACACCTACAAACCTCTCTTTTAAGTACAACAACTAATTACAATTCTTGCTTAAGCTTACATACTTTCATATCAATCATTTCATATTCATTTCATAGTTTTTGAGAGCCAAATTCTTGACGAAGTTGTTGTGTTCTTGAGCGTATTAATTTTACTCACATCTACTCTATAGGAGAGTCTTGTCTTGAGTGCTAAGTGTTTGCATACACTTGAAGGGAAGTTCTAATCCCTTGTTGTAGGAAGGAAAGTTTAGTTCCTTGACTTGAAGTCTTGAGGTGAGGTATCCTCGAGCAAGTTTAAGTCTTGTAGAGTGTATATCTACGAGCAAGTGTAACGGTTTGTTAGGCACCCGTAAGCTTAATGGAGTTAGTGTAAAACTCGAGAGAGTCTCTCGGGGACTGGACTAACCACACGTTGTGGTGAACCAGTATAAATTCGGTGTGTTCTCTTCTTACTACTTTAATTACTGCACTTACTTTATTCCTGCAATTTTAATTCTGCAAATTTATCTTGATTTTTATTAAAACGCTATTCACCCCCCCCTAACGTTAAGGGTATATTCTAACAATTGGTATCAGAGCCTAACTCTCTGAAAGGCTTAACAGTTTGAGAGAAACAATCCATTGCTTCTACTCGTAACGTTTATGCAGGACTAGGTGAAGGACAATGCTTCACAAGGCCACCACTCTTCGGTGGCACCAATTACACTTATTGGAAGGAGAGGATGAGAATATTCATCCAATCAAATAATTTTATACTATGGAAAATTATAAAGAATGGAGAGCAAATACCAACCAAAAAGGTTGAAAATGAAATGGTTCCTAAATCCGAAGATGAATACGATGCGGATGATATCAGAAAAGTGAAGAACAACGCTAAAGCCATCAACATGATGTACTGTGCTGTAAACCCCGATGATTATAGGAAAATATCATGTTGCACAACGGCCAAGCAAATGTGGGATAAATTGGAAATCACCTACGAAGGTACGGACCAGGTAAGGGAAGCTAAAATAGATTTTCTAACCCATGAATATGAACTTTTTCATATGAAGGAAAACGAGAAGATAGATGATATGTTCTAACGATTTTCAAAAATCGTTAATGATCTTCATGCTCTTAAGAAGACTTTCACGGATAGGGAACTTGTCCGTAAAATTCTTCGAATTCTCACTCCGGAATGGCGCTCCAAAGCCGACGCTATTCAAGAATCAATCGGCATTACAAATGTCACAATCGACGGGCTTAGAGGTAATCTCAAAACCTATGAATCTGCTATTCTTAACCCTCCTTTGGATGATCAAAGGAAACGAAGAATCGCCCTTAAAGCAAGCACGGCTCAACCTCAAAATGATGAGGATTCAATCGACGAAGATAACGAGTTCGGACTCGTTATTAAGAAATTTCACAAGTTCATGCGAAAGTAGTATGAACGAAAAGGTAAGCGACAAGGAGACCAATTAAAGTGCTATGGATGCGGAGAAGTTGGGCATATCAAAACAAATTGTCCAAATACCAAAAAGGAGAAGAAACCCGTCAAGAAACAAAGAGCATACATCTCTTGGGGAGGCGACTCCGGAGACGAATCAAGTGATGGAGAAGGAAACGAGACCGCAAACTTGTGTCTTATGGCACACGAAGAAACTCAAAATGAGGTATGTACTACTTCTAAGAACTATTTCACTTTAGAAGAAATGCAAGATGCATATGATGAGTTGTATAAAGAGTTTATCAGCGCTTCTAAATCTATAAAAGATTTAAGAAAACAAATTTCTTCAAAAGAAAAGGATTTTGAAAAACTAACTCTTGAAAATGAGAAATTAAAAGAGGAAAACAAGTTTTACGGCAAAAGAAGCGCCGATAAACCCGAAAGCTCAAACAATGGTTGTACATCTTGCAAATCTCTAAAAGATGAAGTAGAAAAACTTAAGAGCACCTTGAATAAATTCAACTCCTCTCACAAAAATCTCAATGAGGTTCTTATAAACTTGAAATATACTAAACATGAAATAGGTTTCAAAAATGTGCCTAACAAAAAGGATGAGACCATTCCTATACAACCTAGAAATAACAATCCTAGGACCACTATACATCCTAGAACGAGCACTAGAAGAAATGTAGAACAATTTAGAACACCTAGAAAAGATTTTCAATAATTGCAACCTAGAAATATTCAACCTAGAAATAATAATCCTAGAATAGTTATGCATCCTAGAATAAACACTAGGAGAAATGTTGAGCAATTTAGAACACCTAGAAAAGATTTTCGAAAATTACATCAAAACTATATTCCAAGAAATAGGGTGAATGATTTTAGATCCCCAAATTATTATCATCCTAGAAGAATGCACAATCCGAATGTCATTTGTCATTATTGCAATAAAATTGGACATATTGCTCCCGCATGCTTCACTAGACATAGACATTTCATTGCAGGTCAATCACACCACTATTTTGCACCTAACACACAAGGACCCAAAATGGCTTGGGTACCAAAATCTCATTAATTTGTTTTGTAGGTGTGTTTGAAGGGATCAAGTGTACTTTGGTACCTTGATAGTGGATGCTCCAAACATATGACCGGGGATGCATCAAAATTCCTTCAACTAAAACCCACGGAAGGAGGAAATGTTATTTTTGGAGACAATAACAAAGGAAAGATTATCGGCATTGGCTCGGTCGGTAAGGAAGAATCCTGCTCCATTAAGCATATTTTGCTAGTTAAAGGTCTTAAACATAATCTCTTGAGCATAAGTCAATTATGTGACAAGGGAAATCTTGTATTGTTTGACTCCGAAGAATGCTTAGTTATCCGTCGTAGTGATTTTAAAGTTATTCTTCGTGGTATTAGAATTGATAATATCTATATGATTGATCTTGAAAATTATTCATCAAGTTTTGTGAATTGCCTTTTGAGTAAAGAAGATGACATGTGGTTATGGCATCGTAGAGTAGCTCATGTCAACATGAATCTTTTAAACAAATTAGTTTCTCAAGATTTAGTAATCGGTCTTCCAAAACTAAAATTTGAAAAAGATTCTATTTGTGATTCATGCCAAAAAGGAAACAAATAAAAGCCTCTTTTAAATCTTAAAATATTGTTTCAACCACTAGACCTTTACAACTTCTTCACATGGATCTTTTTGGATCATCTCGTGTTGAAAGTCTTGGTGGAAATCTTTATGCTTTTGTAATTGTTGATGACTACTCTAGATTCACATGGACGTTATTTCTTGCTCATAAAAGTGATGCCTTTCAAGCTTTTAAAAGTTTTCTTAAACGTGTTCAAAATGAAAAGAACACAACCGTCACTTCCATAAGAAGTGATCATGGGGGAGAGTTCGATCATAATGTCTTTGCGGATTTTTGTGACGAACTCGGCATTGCACATACCTTTTCGGCTCCACGTACACCACAACAAAATGGAGTGGTGGAACGCAAAAATCGATGTCTCGAAGAGATGGCGAGAACCATGCTCGATGAGGCTAAGATTCCCAAACAATTTTGGGTGGATGCCGTGAGTACCGCATGCTATGTTTTAAACAGAGCTGTCATAAGACCGATACTCATAAAAACTCCCTATGAACTCTACAAGGGAAGGAAACCTAACCTCTCCCATCTTAGAGTCTTCGGTTGTAAATGTTTCATTCATAACAACTGAAAAGATAGCTTGGGAAAATTTGATGCTAAATCTGATGAAGGAATTTTTCTTGGTTATTCATCGCGTAGTAAAGCATAAAGAGTTTTCAATAATCGAACCAAAACTGTTGAGGAATCTCCTCATGTTGTATTTTTCGAAAATGATGCTCGCTTGGCGAGAAAGGATTCTTGTGTTGATCTTGCAGATTCTCTAAACAAGATAAGTCTTCAAGACAAGGTGCAAAAGGAGAATCCAAAGGAAATTCAAGATGCAGCTGTGGAACAATCGTCGGAAGAAGAACCACCACAAGAGGAAGAATCGATGATGCCTAAGGCTTGGAGGACGTCTAAAGATCATCCTCTCGACAAGGTAATTGGCAACATCGAGAAAGGGGTAAGTACTCGAAACCTCCTTAAAGACACTGTAGGACATATGACTTTTGTTTCACAAATAGAACCTACAACCATTTCCGAAGCAATTGGGGATGAGCATTGGACCTTGGCAATGCAGGAGGAGCTTAACCAATTCAAATGTAATGATGTTTGGGAATTGGTGCCAAGACCCGATAATCACACCATAATTGGTACGAAATGGGTTTTTCGAAATAAATTAGATGAAAATGGTATAATCACTAGAAACAAAGCTAGGCTTGCTGCTAAAGGTTATAATCAAGAAGAAGGAATTGATTATGAAGAAACTTATGCACCAGTTGCACGACTAGAAGCCATTCGTTTATTACTTGCCTTTTCATCATCTATGAATTTCAAATTATTTCAAATGGATGTCAAGAGTGCCTTCCTCAATGGGTTTATTCAAGAGGAAGTGTACGTTGAACAACCCCCGGGTTTTGAAAACTTTAAATCTCCCGATCATGTCTTCAAGCTTAAGAAAGCGCTATATGGACTCAAACAAGCTCCTCGAGGTTGGTACGAGCGCTTAAGCAAATTTCTTTTGGACAATGAGTTCGAAAGGGGGAAGTTAACACTACACTGTTTATCAAGAATAAAAACAATGACATTCTATTAGTTCAGATTTATGTCGATGATATTATTTTTGGTGCTACTAATGATTTTTTATGCGAGGAATTCTCTAAGTTGATGACTACCGAATTCGAAATGTCAATGATGGGTGAGCTAAACTTCTTCTTGGGGTTGCAAGTGTAACAAATGAAAGACGGAACTTTCATTTGCCAATATAAATATTGCAAGGAGTTGCTAAATCGTTTTGAAATGAGCAACGCCAAAGCAATGGCCACTCCAATGAGTACATTCGACCATCTTGACAAAGATGAGAAAGGTAAGGAAGTAGACACAAAGAAGTATAGAGGTATGATCGGATCCCTTCTTTATCTTACTGCAAGTAGACCGGACATCATGTTTAGCGTGTGCTTATGCGCTCGATATCAATCATGTCCGAAGGAGTCGCACCTAACTGCGGTAAAACGGATAATGAAGTATCTTGTTGGAACTATAAATGTGGGACTATGGTATCCCAAAGGTTCTTCATGCCAACTTGTTGGCTATTCCGATTCCGATTTTGCGGGTTGCAAATTGGACCGCAAGAGCACTAGTGGCACTTGCCAGTTGCTCGGTAGCTCTCTAGTTTCTTGGTTTAGCAAGAAACAGTAAGTGTTGCGTTATCCACAACCGAGGCTGAATATGTAGCCGCGGGGAGTTGTTGTGCTCAAATCCTTTGGATGAAACAACAACTCTCGGATTATGGTCTTAGTATCGATCATATCCCTCTTCGATGTGATAATACTAGCGCCATAAGTTTGACGAAGAACCCTGTTCTTCACTCAAGAACGAAACACATAGAAATTAGGCACCACTTCATAAAAGATCACGTTCTCAAAGGTGATGTCGAAATTGAGTTTGTTGAAACCAAATATCAATTGGCCGACATTTCACAAAGCCTTTAGAGAAAGAGTCCTTTTTCCGAATTCGTAGTGAACTTGGGATTCTTGACTCCACGTTGATCTAATACATGCATTGCATTTTTCTTTTCAACGATTACTAACTTGAGAGTTGGAGGCGCCTAACTCTTTTTTGCAGGTATCGCCCCAAAGACAGGGGGAATTCTTGGGCACTGGTGATAAACAATCGATTTTTCTTAGACAATAATCGATTATTACTCCTTTATGTTTTCCTATTATTCTACTGGAAAATAAACCAATCGATTATACTAATACTAGAATCGATTATCTAACATTTTGATTTTGCAGGAATCTGGCAATCATATTTAATAATCGATTATCAATACTACTAATCGATTATTGAAAGTTCAGTTTTACAAGTGTTAATAAAATAATCGATTGTTGAAAACTGAATAATCAATTTCCTCTTACCGTCTCGGTTTTTCATTGCACTGCCTAAAAATAATCGATTATCTCCAAATCAAAATCGATTATTCCCCGAGTCCGTATAACACACTGTGCAGCAATAATCGATTACCAAAGTTCAGTAATCGATTACCAACGGTCAGCTCATCAAAATTGTTACCGTTTTTGACCGTTTGGCTTAATAAATCTGCAGCTTTTTGTTCAATAAATGCCTCACTTCTTCAATTCTATAAATAGGTGTTTTCATCCTTCAAATTTCTCTCTCCAACTTCACTCTTAGCTTCAAACAATCTTCAAAAGCCCTCAAATTTTTGCAACAGCTCTTATTTCTTCATAGTAATGGCGAGCAAGCACTCTAAACGCGCTTGTTCCGGCAAACAAATTGCCTCCTCTTCCGTCGCTCGTCCACTCTCCCACTACTATAAAGATGGATCCTTCTTACGTTTCGACACTGAACCCCAACTCCTTCGATTCGTTGAAAAATTTGAAAATCGAGAAATCCTTCCTCCTCGATTTTCCACTGGTCGATTCCTTAGCCACAACGCCCCTCCATCCACAGCAAATATCCTCATGCAAAGCCAACTCCTTGAATTCATATATCTTCAATCCCCTTACATTCACCCTGCTCTAATTCGTGCCTTCTATTCCAATCTCGGGAAGGACGAAGATGGTGAACTAGTCTCAAACATCAATGGAGTTCCAATTCTTTTAAATGAGGAACACATGCAACTCCTCACAAAACTTCCACGAAATGGGGAAGATATTTCACTTTACACTAGAGAAGAAGGTGCTTTATTTAACAACTCCTTTTCAACCAAATTGGCATTGGCGAATTTATTGCTAGTCCGGAGCATCGTCGCCCAACCATTACGCACATGCTCCCTGAATATCGCCTAATCTTTTATTTCATCACCCGCGTTCTAAAACCGCGGAAATTCAATCATACAACTCTCTCTCATGAGGATTCAAAACTCATGCATGCAATTATCACCGGGGCTCGCATCAATTGGTGCCAGTTCGTCATGACTCACATGTATGATGCAATTGGGGACGATAAGCCACTCCCCTATGCCTTTGTCATAATGGCTCTTTTTCAAGCCTCCGGTATCGACACCTCCGTCGGTCCTCTCAAAAAGGCAACAAAACATTGGGAAATTCAAGAAACTTCATTTCCCAATATCGGTGATCATCCGGCTCCTCGTCCTACTCAAAGACGTCGTCCTCAGGATCCTTCCCTTGCTTCCCTCCAAACCATTTCTGAGCAACTTGCCTCTTTGTCCACATCTATGAATCGTATTGATAGAAATGTCACTCGATTATCCCACGAGCTTCATGGATATTTTGACCACGTCCACTATCCATATGCCCAAGTTGCCCTTCCGGAAGAAGTGCCGGATGCCGAGGCGGATGTTAATGAATAATATTTTTTATGTATCGGTTGAATAATATTTTGTCTTTTTTTTCTTGCTTTATTATGTATTTTCAATATTGTTTCCTCAATAACAGTTTATTACTTTTTTGCTAATGTCAAATGGGGGAAGAATAAGGGCTATGCACACTAATACATATTGGCATAAATTGAGGGGGAACTCATAAATTGAGGGGAAACTCATTCACATATCTATATACTTGTCTTGGATTGTCATTATCAATTATTTATTATGCATATCCCGATATTGGTTTGACATTATCAAAAAGGGGGAAATTATTGAAACACGTTCTCAAGTCGCTAAAACTAAACGTGTGTTCATCTTTGTAGGTTTTGATAAATGACAAACCGACGCGCATGGAACATTGACATATGCCGAAGTCCAAGCACAAGAGAAACAAAGGACAAGATCAAGTAAAGCAACGAAGATATACATGAGTCGTTTTATATTGTGATCTTGATCCAACAATAGATTCAAGTCTTGGCTTCTCTCGTAAAATCATTTTCGTCAAACCATGCATCTTTGTTTTAAAACAAAATGATTTTCAAACATCTTCATTTTAGCCAAAATGAATTTTAAACACGTCTTTCAAATCTGGACAGAAATAATCGATTATGTTTTTCTTATAATCGATTATGTTAAGACAGTGTAAACCGGAATTTACAAAACAACAAAATAATCGATTATGTCTTTTTGATAATCGATTATGTTAAGATAGTGTACAACCGGAATTTACAAAACAGCAAAATAATCGATTATGTAATATGATAATCGATTATCCTCTTTATTCGAATTATTCCGCAGAGGTCAATAATCGATTATCCTATATAACATAATCGATTATTCACTGACCGTTGCCAAAGTATTTTTAAACGCTGAAAGATAATCGATTATGCACAAGGCAATAATCGATTATGCTAGCATAAAATCAGCGTCTGATTTTTGAACGTTATCAGATAATCGATTATGCTATTTGAATAAGCGATTATTCTAGCTTAAAATCTGCATATGATTTTTGAACGATTTGCAGATAATCGATTATGCAAATCAGATAATCGATTATTCTAGCACAAAATCAGCAATTAGTGATTGGCAATTAAGCAATAGTCTTTGGGTCTTTGAGGGCTATAAATACACCTACAAACCTCTCTTTTAAGTACAACAACTAATTACAATTCTTGCTTAAGCTTACATACTTTCATATCAATCATTTCATATTCATTTCATAGTTTTTGAGAGCCAAATTCTTGACGAAGTTGTTGTGTTCTTGAGCGTATTAATTTTACTCACATCGACTCTATAGGAGAGTCTTGTCTTGAGTGCTAAGTGTTTGCATACACTTGAAGGAAGTTCTAATCCCTTGTTGTAAGAAGGAAAGTTTAGTTCCTTGACTTGAAGTCTTGAGGTGAGGTATCCTCGAGCAAGTTGAATTCTTGTAGAGTGTATATCTACGAGCAAGTGTAGCGGTTTGTTAGGCACCCGTAAGCTTAACGGAGTTAGTGTAAAACTCGAGAGAGTCTCTCGGGGACTGGACTAACCACACGTTGTGGTGAACCAGTATAAATTCGGTGTGTTCTCTCCTTACTACTTTAATTACTGCACTTACTTTATTCCTGCAATTTTAATTCCGCAAATTTATCTTGATTTTTATTAAAACGCTATTCACCCCCCCTCTAGCGTTAAGCGTATATTCTAACATTATTGACCCTGGTCTTCTTTGTCATATGTTACCCCATTCGTTGCTTCGAGTTTTGGGATTGAGCCTGAACAACTTCTTAGGCCATTCTCTGTTTCGACTCCGGTTGGTGATTCTATTTCATTCGTGCGAGTTTATAGGAGATGTGTTGTCACGGTGTGTGGCCGTGTTACCACGGACGATCTTATTGAGCTTGGGATGGTGGAATTTGATGTGACTATGGTAATGGACTGGCTTTATTCGTGCTTTGCTAAACTTGACTGCCGGACAAGAGTCGTGAGACTCGAGTTTCCCAACGAGCCGGTTATTGAGTGGAGAGGGAATGGTGTTGTGCCAAAAGTTAGGTTTATTTCTTACCTTATGGCTTCGAAGATGATTAGGAAGGGGTATATCTAATCATTTGGTCGGGGTGGCGGACACCACTTCAGATGTGCTTGCCCTCGGAGAGCTTCCAGGGATTCTGCCAGATAGGGAGATTGACTTCTAGATCGATGTGTTGCCAGATGCTCAACCAATATCTATTCCACCGTACAGGATGGTGCCAGCAAAATTACGAGAGTTAAAGGAGCAGTTGAAAGATTTATTAGAGAAGGAGTTCATTCGACCAAGTGTGTCGCCATGGGGTGCTCCAGTTCTTTTCGTCAGGAAGAAGGATGGGTCTCTTTGGATGTGTATCAACTATCGACAGCTTAACAAGGTCACCATCAAGAATAAATACCCTTTGCCCCAGATAGATGATTTGTTCGACCAATTGAAAGGTGCAAAGTTCTTCTCTAAAATTAATCTGCGATCCGGATATCACCAATTGAAGATCAGAGAGCGAGATACCCTAAGATTGCCTTCAGAACCCGCTATGGTCACTTTGAATTCTTGGTCATGTCTTTTGGGCTAACTAACTCCCTGACATCTTTTATGGATCTTATGAATCGGGTCTTCAAGCCATTTCTGGATTCCTTTGTGGTTGATTTTATTGACGACATCCTCATTTATTCGTGAAGCAGGGAAGATCAATGCGGATCACCTCAGGGCAGTTTTGCAAACTCTTCATCAGCACCAGTTGTATGCTAAATTCTCAAAATGTGAATTTTGGTTGGAGTCTATCGCTTTTCTAGGACATGTTGTTTCGGGAAACATGATTCAAGTGGACCCCCAAAGGATTGCAGCAGTAAAGGATTGGCCTAGACCTACAACCCCGACGGAGATTCGTAGCTTTTTGGGGTTAGCAGGTTATTATCGGAGGTTTGTGGAGGGTTCTCTACCCTTGCCTCCTCATTAATGAAATTGACGCAGAAATCAGTCAAGTTCCAACGATCTAATACTTGTGCAAAAAGTCTTTAGGAATTAAAGTCAAGGTTGACCTCAGCACCAGTGTTGGCTTTGCCGGAAGGCACCAGTGTTGGCTTTACGTTTTTCCTTAATTAACTAACTCTTTAAAATGGGCTGAGGTGTGCCATATTAGCCAAAAGACATAGTTTATGGCCCCCAAAAGCTGAGTTTTGAATTTTCTTAAAATTAGATTCGAGGTTTGCTGTGCCAAAGAAAATCTTAAAATTCATGGCCCTCGCATAATTAATATTTTAATCTTTAGAAGTCGAGGCTTGCCAGTTAGTTGAATTTCCATGGCCCTCGCAGATTTAAATGCGTAGTTGCTTTAGGTGCGCTATTTTAAAATTTACCTTCCTAAACTCGGGTGTGCATTTCATGTGGTCCAAATCCAAATATTAGCAACATTAAATAAAATGTGTTTCGGACAGTGGGTGCATTTCATGTGGCGTGATAAAAAGACATATTTTAGATGATGTTGAAATCTTTCTTATATAATTAAAAGCGGTTTTAAAGTTAAAATGCACATCGATTTAATGTATTTTAATATAAGATAATGAGCCAATAATAACAGTTGAGCGACCGTGCTAAAACCACAGAACATGGGAATGTCTAACACCTTCTTCTGGATTAACATAATTCCTTACCCGAATTTTTGTGTTCGCGGACTGTAAAACAGAGTCAATATTTTCCTCGATTCGGTATTTAAATCGGTGACCTGGGACACCATAATTATCCCAAGTGGTTATCTGAATTTAATAAATAAATAATTCCATTTTGATTGTCACTTTAAGTTGGAAAAAACTCCCTTACTGCCCTTCCGAGGGTAGTAAAAAGGAGGTGTGACAACGTCCACAACATACCTCAATAAGAGATATGATACGGTCATATGCAATAATAATTACTAACTATGAGTTGGGGTCGAATTCACTGGGAGTTATCACGGGTGTTAGAGATATATATTTGGAACAAGCGAATGGGTTACTTAAGATTGTACTTCCACAACAGAGGTTTATTTTCTACTTCCACTGTTAATCTAATGAACGCAAGCTAAAGAAAATAGATTAGAAATGAATGTTTTTGAGGTTTTTTCAAATAGTTTAAAGGCCTTGGGATATGGGCATAACCTAGGTATTTGTCTAATAGGATAAATGCCTTAATGCTTGTTTTGTTGATTGGGGTATATTAGAGCTCTCAACTCTACATTACCTACTCCATACCTCTCGATAGAGAGTGATTTGCCAAATTTGGCTTTCTCAAGTCCAAATCAGTATCAACCAAAATAGTTGATAAAAGCTCAAGTCGGTTTCTTACTATCTCTTGTTTGAACCCTTTAATTAGGCTAATCAATCTATCAATTCACTCAATTCCTTATTAGATAAGTTATCCTAGACTAGGTCCCTCTTTCTCAAGTAGAGACTAAGTCAAATAGGCTTTAATCAATGTTTGCAACTATTAATTCAAAAATTGAAGAATGAACTAAGCTAAATAATCAACACCCAATCATAAACAAACACTATATTAATTACCTATAAGGTATACACACTAGGGTTGAGTCACAACAATAATAAAAATCTAGCTACTCATAATTAAAATTATAAAAAATGAAGAAGCAAAGCTAATTAAACTCATAATGAAAGATTAAAATGATGAAATCGAGTGTTAAAATACTCAAATAATCTAGAACTTCCTAAAATAGTAAAAAAGAAATAGTTGCAGCAACTTTGAATGTTCAAACTTGACCTAATATTGTGAAACTCGTCTATTTTTACTAGGATAAAAATCATTGACAAAAATTTGCCTCGGGAGGTTCTGCGGCCGCACAATTCTATGTTCGATCCATAGATTTCTTCAGCTGGTAGGAAGGTGAGTTTTGCAGTCGCACATTCTTAGATTGCATCTATGAAGCTAGTTCTGCAGCCGCACAATTCATGTATGGCTGATACTTCTGTAAGTCATCAGGACTTGGTCTTTTGCATATTCTCTGAACTTGAAAATACTTGTCAGTGTGGACCCTGATTTGTGGCAGCACAATTGATGTGTGGCTCACATATTTGTCAATTTCCCGTTGGGCTATTTGGATTGGGTTGCGGCCGCAGATGGAATTCTGCAGTCCGTAATTTCTTCTGCGGAAAACACATCTATGCTTCTGTGCCTTTTATTTTCCAGTGCTTCGGAACACTCTTTTTTGAGTCGCAATTCATCATGGGAGACCAAACTTCCAACATTCATGCAATTTGCACAATTTAATTAGTTTGGGAATACAATTCGATACTTTTGGACTAAGACAAGAGCAAAAAGGTGCTACAAGCAGTCAAAATCCCTATTTATCAGGGATATATGTCACTTGACGTTATGTTTTGTTTTTTAAGGTATAGCCAGGGCCTTGTCGTCCGTACCTTCATACTACTCTTTTATTGTACATAAAGTCTGTTGTGGGTGGTATTCGATGTTGGGTAATGAATTAGAAGTATTAGTATTTGAAAAACATGTTTTTCCTCGTAACTATAAACGTATAATATTCTGGAAATCATAAAGGAATATCCTTTGAGTAATGGAAAAAGAATCTGGAATACTTTGATCTTCTCATGTCTCTATCTTATTATTGGATCTTATATTGTTAATAAGTAAGGTTGAGTAGAAGGCATCAAGTATGCTTGCTTGACCGGGGTATCTCAGTTGAGTACCGATCACGCTCCCCGAGGTCGGGGTGTGATAGTAATATTTTCGGAGCATGAAAACATGGAGTACAGGGTGAACTGCCGATAAATTAGGTGGCAATGTAAGCATGTAGGCCACCTAACCAACTCTGAATCTCAAAAGGACCAATATACCTAGGGCTCAACTTGCACTTCTCCCTGAACCTAATCCCCCTTCATGGATGATACTCGAAGCAAAACCAGCTCTTCCACCATAAATGCTACATCACAGGCCTTATGATTGGCATAACTCTTCTTCCTAGACTATATTGTACTAAGCCTATTCTAAATCTACTTGACTTTCTCTGAGGCATCTCGAACAAAATCTGCGTCTAACAGCCTAGCCTCTCTCGGCTCAAACCAACCGACTGGAGAACGATACATCCTCATATATAAAACATCATAAGGAGCCATCTAAATACCCTATTGTAGTAGTTGCAAGCGGCAAGAATCGATCCCAAAACCCCCAAAATCGTAGCATATCCTCTTAGATTTTAATGGTGCGCTTGGATTGTCCATCCATCTAGGTATGAAAGGTTGTAATCAACTCAATCAACGTGCCTAAATAAAGTTGCACAGCTCTCCAAAAATTGATGTTCATACTTCATCTACCGATTGTTCAGGCATTAAACCGCAAACTCTACTATATCTTTCTTCATTCTTCTCTACCAATAGTGCTTCCGCAATATTTATATATCTTAGCGGCTCCCGGATGAATAACATACGGAAAATGTTGGGCCTCCTCAAGAATTAACTCACGTAACTCATCTATATTGGGCATACATATACGGCCCTACATCCGTAGCACCCATAATCTCTAATAGAAACTTCCTTGGCATCATCGTGATGTACCATGTCCTCAAGGACAAGAAAATGGGGGTCGTCATACTAAAGATCTATGATGCGCTCATATAACAAAATCCGAGAAACCACGCAAGTAAGAACCCCGCTGGGCTCCAAAACATCCAATCTTATAAATTGATTGGCCGAAGCCTGAAAGTCCATAACTAGTGGCATATATGTTGCCAGTAGATATGCCAAACTATGCATACTCTCTGCCTTTCAATAAAGGAATCGACCGCCACATTGGCCTCTATGAGATGATACATAATAGTGATATCATAGTCTTTTAGCAACTCTAACCATCTCCTCTGCCGCAAATCGAGTTCCCTCTGCTTGAACAGATGTTGGAGACTCTGGTGGTCGGTATGGACCTCATAAGGGATACCGTACAGGTAATGTCTCTAATCAATGCATGAACAATAGCTGCCAACTCCAGGTCATGGACCGGGTAATTCCTCTCATGTACCTTCAGCTGCCGAGATGCATAGACAATCACCCTACCGTCTTCATCAACACCATTCCAAGTCCTACACGTGAAGCATCACAATACATATTGAAAGACCCCAAATCCATAGGCAATACTAACATCGGATATGTAGTCAAAATAGTCTTAAGATTTTGATAACTCACCTCACACTCCTCGGACCATCTGAAAGTAGCACCCTTCTAAGTCAATCTAGTCAAAGGTGCAACAATTAATTAAAAACCATGTACAAAACAACAATAACATCTGCCCAACCCAAGGAAACTTAGAATATCAGTAGCTAAAGATGTTCTGGACTAACTCTGAATTGACTCAATCTTCTTCGGTTCGACCTTGATCCATTCACTAGACACCACATGACCCAAAAATGCCACTTAATCAAGCCAGAATTCATACTTTGAGAATTTTGCATATAAATTCTTCTCCCTCAAGGTTTGGAGTATGATAATGTTTCTCCAAATAAAGTCCCTGACTTCATTTTCTCTCATTTGTTTGAAAGCTCCGTCTTTTTTCCATTTTGAAAAATAATTCATTAAAACTAATAGAACCGTACCTTTCCTTTAGTTTGAGGTAACAGACCTATGATATCCATGCCCACTTCATGAAGGGCCATGGTGAGATAACTAAATGTAACAACTCTGGTGGGCGATGCATGTTATTGGCATTATCGTTGACATTTATCGCTCTTAGCTACGAAGTTTTTTGCTTCCTTCTCCATTTTTTTCTAATAGCATCCTTCTCTTATTAAAGTCTTCACCAATGATCTTCCTCCAGCATGATGGCCACAGTGCCCTTTATGTACTTCCCCCATCACATATTTTGTTTGTGAGGTACCAAGGCACCGTGCCAAAGGTCCATCGAACATTTTTCGGTATAAGTTTCCACGAATTAAGAAATATCGGGAGGCTTTTTGGCGAAGTATCTGTGACTTCTTCTTGTCTTCAGGTGAGATTCCATACTGCAAAAATTTGACAAACTCGTTCCGTAGTCTTTCCCATATATTCTTGAAACATTTTAGTTATCATTCTTTGGTACGTGGCTCTAGTATTTGTTTGGACCAAAGGGTATGAGTTTGTAACTGTAAGTCCCCCTGACTGTGATAAACAAAGTTTTCTCTTTATATATAGGATCCATCTTTATTTGGTTATATCCTGAGTATGCATCTAAACAACTTAACAGCTCATATGGTAGAATCAATTAGTTGATATATGTATGGCAAAAGGAATGAATCTTTTGGACAAGGTTTATTTAAATCAGTATAATCTACACAAACTCGCCATTTTCCATTATTTTTTGGAACTACCACAATATTAGCTAGCCAGTTAGGATATTTTACCTCTCGTATTGATCCAATTCTAAAAGCGTTTGTACCTCATCTTGGATTACTTGATTTTTGAAGAATCCCTGCTTTCTCTCCTTTAGCCTGACAGGTGGATATGATGGGTCCTTATTTAGTTTATGGGTCATCATCTCTGGTGGTGTACCTGTCATATCTGAATGTGACCAAACAAAGCAATCTGCATTAGATTTTATAAATTTAATTAACTTACCTTTCATTTCTATGCTCAGGTTCACTCTGATGTAAACTTTTCTGTCCTGCTAGTATGTAAATAGAACCACTGCTTCGAGTTCTTTGGTAGTTTTCTTGATGTTTTCATTTTCTCATAGCTCTTGAATAACATCGGGTCTTGAATCAACATCAGTTTGCCCTGGAATGCCTTCAGTTGAGGTTTGTATTACAACATCCTCAACTAAATTCTGTAACAGCTATTTCTCGCCTGCAAATTGATATTTCTAGAAGCTTGTTGATCTCCACTGACTTGACGAATCCCCCATTATGAAGGAAATTTGATAATTTGATGCAATATGGACGATACAACATCCATATCATGAATTTGGTCTTCCCAGGATTATATTATAAGCATATCTGCTTCTATCATTTGAAACTTTGTGTCCTTGATAACCCCTTCTACAAATGTAGCAAACACTACTTCCCCTTTTGTGATAACACTTGAATTGTCATATCCAAACAAAGACAGTGACTTTGGTATCTCTTTGTCTTTAGCTTGTATTTCATCCACCACTCCTAGTAAAATGATATTCACGGAACTACCTAGGTCAATCAAAATTTTTTTTACGTTAGAATCGTGTACAAGTAAAAATATTACACTACGTCATTGTGAGGAATCATCAAGCCGTCTGTATCTTCGTCATCAAATGTTATACTGTCTCCTTCCAACGCTTGACATATTCACTTCCCATGAGTAACTGTGACTTTTGACGTCTTCTTTGTAGCTGTATAAGTCACATTATTGGCTTCGTATCCCCTATTTATTACGTTAACAGTTCTTTTTGAAGATGAGGGGTTCTTATATGTTCTTCATATATGATTGTCTACCCTTTGAATAGGTCAGTTAGATAACCTTGCTCCAACAAATGCTCGACCTCTCCTTGTAGTAACCAGCAATATGTTATTCTATGGCCAATAATCTGAATTTCTTTTGCTCGGGTATGATCTCATTTCCTTAGACCACTGCACCTCACCTCCCATACCTCTTAAAATAGCCACTATCTCGGAGGTACTGACACTAAAACTGTAATCTCCAACTCTCGCACGTGTGCTGGAATTGTCACCTCGTGTATCCTGTTCCTTTCTAAATCTAGATGAAGAACCCGCATCTTTTTGTCTTGATCTCAATTTAGACCGTAAGTTTTCCTGTTTGGACCGAGAATCTCGACCCTTTAAGACCTATGTAAGGATCATACCTATTTTTCATGGCTCTTCTTTCTTATTCTGAACATCTTGACCTTGCTCTTTCATCAACCCTTGGCTGTGCAATCGTGTGTTCTTCTATCCGCAGCTTTGTGCTCTATCTGTTGTACACATCTTTCTAAGTTGTTGCTGGAAATTCTCGCAAACTTTCCTTAAGTATCCTCGTGGCTTCTGAACTTTTCTCGTTTAGATTGCTCACAAATGCTATGACTGCCCAATTGTTAGGTACTCGTGGTAACATCATCCTCTCTCGGTGGAATCTATCCACAAACTTTCAGAGCAATTTTTTGTTTCCTTATTTTACCCTAAAGATCTCTTCAATCCCCTTTTCAACTTTTTGAGCTCCCGAATGTGCTTTTATAAATGAATATGCAAGCTCAGCAAAAGAATCAATAGAGTTTTAGGTAAGAGAGAATACCACGTTAATGCTCATTTCATGAGTGTTTCACTAATTCTTTTACCAAAACTAATTTGATTTGCTGCTTGGTTAAATCATTATCTTTCATACTAGTTGTAAACGCAATTACGTGATCTCAAGGGTCAGTTGTTCCATCATATTTTGGAATATCAGGCAATTTAAACTTTTGAGGGATTGGCAAAGGTGTTGCACTTGGATTCCAGGACTGTTGTGGATATTTATCCATATCTACTCCTTTAATCACGGGAGGTACGCCATGTATTTGTTGTATGCTATTATTTTTCTCTTTCAACTATTTCTGCAATGTCAGTACCAAACTTTGTAAATCAGAGTTATTTGGTGTACCTGACCTTCCATCACGAGATTCATTAAGAGTTCCTCCACTTCCAGAATTGGGGTGCCCCGAGCGTGGGTTTTACAGGATTGCGGTATTGTTTGGAGGAAGAGTTTGCGGCATAGTTGGCAATCCTCTAACAAAGGCTTAAAGAGGATTGTTTGTGTGTTCTGTGATCGATTGTCTTAAACCATCTTGTTTGGCAGTCTGCTCGTCCCCTTCATGATCATTCACGTGTGATGTTGATCTTTCAGATGACCTATCATGGGAATGTCTATGTCACAACCCAAAATCCACTAAGGGTCATGGTGGCGCCTGACACAACTGTCAGGCAAGCCAACCAAAATACTTAATTAAATTATCGTTTTAATAATTTTGAAAACTATGATTCTTTTTAATTTTACCAGTAAAAAATGATCATTTCAAATCAGATATGAATGTTAGGAAGTTAATACAAGATGTCCCATAGTCATCCCAGAACCCGATGTCACAAGTGCATGAGCATTTACTAAGGAATGACATAAAAATACAGTAACTGTCTGGAATACAAGTGGACATAAATAATACAGTACAATACTCTGAAGGAGACTCTACTAGCTGCAGTCGTCTCGGTAAATGCAACTCACCTAATTTTTCGTATCAACCATGCCGCTATGCCGCTAAGACACTAGCCACACATAAACCTGTGCAACGAAAATGCACATCAAGTATAGTATGAGTACGAAAACAATGTGTACTCAGCAAGTATCCCGTCTAATCTCAAAGAAGTAGAGATGAGAGATCAACTTTGACACTTTCTAGTGGTCCAATATTAAAATAGTAAAAATGTAGGGAAACCATAGATTTACATAGAAATTATAACTCATAAAGCCAGAACGCAGGTAACCACCTTCTCAAATAATAAAGAATTTCGAAGATTTACTTTTCATTATCTTTATCAATTTAAATCTCCAGGAAAGGCAAATATCAACATTTAAAATTTTCATGCAAGCAATACCAGCATGCGCATATCATGCCGAGGTTGTACAGCCCGATCCAACAGAAATTAAAATGTGCTCTACCGAGGGTCGAACGGCGCGAACCATAGATGCATCTATTACCCCGCTCATGAATCATACATGCAACGCGGTCAAATTTAAATAAATAATTACCCTGCTCGCGAATCATACATGCGACGCATGTACACATATACATGCTCAAACAGCCAATCAACAATCTATCGGGGAACATTTATCCAAATAAAAGTCAATTCTCTTTTAATGATTTAAGAAAGTGAAGGATAATTCTTTTAGAAAATCATTTACAAATTCAATGTGAGTTAAGCAAATCAAACTGTCAATAATATTACAAATATTCCAAGTATAGCATGCTTTTTGGGTCCTAAACTACCCAGACTTAAACATAATAGTAGCTACGCACTGACTCTTATTGCCTTGTGTGTACGTAGCCCCCACAAATAGTAGCAACTAACCAATTAACTCGCATATGGGGACAATTCCTTCTTACAAGGTTAGAAAGGAGACTCACCGCACTCCGAATATCCATATCCGGTATTCCACGATCTTCTGAATACTCGAATCGATGCACAATCTTTCAAAACTAACCAATAATTACGCAAATCCATTAATACATGTTAAATTACTCACTACAATCTGATTTATAACAATTCCTAACCCCAATTGAAAAGTTGACAAAATTTTCCTCGGGCCCACGTGCTAGAATTCCTAAATTTTCGAAGATAAAGTTTACCCATGAACTCACAAACTCGAATATATATTTTCTCTTAATTCCTTACCCAAAATCGTGATCAAAATTCAAGAACACAAATTTTCTAGGTTTTCCTTAATCCCCCAATTTTCTACCTATTTACATGCTAAAATCCATACATAATCAATATATTTAACTCAAGATAGGTGGGGTTATCTTATCTTCTTGATGATGAATAAAACCCCCACTTGAAGCTCTCCAAAATCGCCCACACCAAATGAAAAATAGAAGAAAAATGACCATCTCCCGATTTAAAAAGAATACACTGCCTCCAACCTTTTCGCACCTGCGGTCACTTGACCGCTTCTATGGTTCCGCAGGTATGACCACCTACTGGCTTCTGCAGTTTCTCACCAAGATGCCCTTTTTCGCTTCTCCGTCCTCTCCAGCAGGTGCGGTCCCATTTCTGTAGTGACCTGACTGCATATGTTGTCCCAGCGTAGCTTCTGCGGCACGAAGGCTGCTCCTGCTGCTCTGCACCTGCGGCCCTTGCCTCGCAGGTGCGGTTATACAAGCAACCAGCAACTTCAACTTTTTTGCAAAATTCCGTTTTCGATCCGTTAACCACCTGAAATTCACCCGAAGCCTCCGGACCTGAACCAATCATGCCGACTAGTCCCAAAATATATTATGGACTTGCTCGAGGCCTCATATCATATCAGACAACGCTAAAATCATGAATCGACCTCCAATCCAAACTTTACGAACTTTAAAATCTCAAACTTCTACTTTCGATGTTTGAGGTCCTTGGTCTCCTTATATTGCTTGAAAAATCCCCACCTCATAAGCTAGCTTTTGGGGTTGAGTTAGGCCCAATGTTCATTCTTATCATAGTATCAGAGCCAGACCCATCCCAATTATTGTTACCGATGTATGTTATCCATGCTCCAGAGATCTGGGCGTGAGGGGGGTGTTGAGTTGTCCCACATCGGAGGGATTTGAGATCCTTGGTCTCCTTATATAGCTTGGACAATCCTCACCTCATAAGCTAGCTTTTGGGGTTGAGTTAGGCCTAATGTTCATTCTTATCAAAACCTATCAAATCACGTCCGATTGACTTCAAATTTTGCACACAAGTCATATTTCACATTATGGACCTACTCCTACTTTTGAAATTGGATTCTGACCCCGATATCAAAAAATCCACTTCCGGTCAAACTTCTCAAAAACCTTTAATTGCTATATTTAGCCAAATAACTCCAAAATGACCCACGGACCTCCGAATAACTTTCAATCGCGCTTCCAATATCACAATCACCATACTGATCTATTCCTAGACTCGGAATCTCAAACGGACATCGATAACACTGAAATGCACTTCAACCCAACCTTATTAAATTCTTCAAAATGCTAACTTCCACAATATGCGCCAAAATGCTTCCGGGTCTTCCAAAACCCGATCCGATCATGCGCCCAAGTCCTAAGTCATCATACTAACATGTTAGAACCTTCGAATCCCGATTTCGATGTCGTTTACTCAAAAATCCAATCCTAGTTAATTCTTTCAACTTTAAGCTCCCGAAATGAGAATTCTCTTTTCAAATCAACTCTGGACTTCCCGAAATTCAATTTCGACCACACGTACAAGTCATAACACCTGAAATGAAGATGCTCATGACCTCAAATTTCTGAACGCATGCTAGAGCTCAAAACAACCGATCGGGGTATTACAGTCGAGGAGATCCTTGTGGAGAAGGGAGTGGTGAAGTTGCTCCCTCCTGTGGGTTTAGCTAGTTATTTTTGTTGACAGTTGACATAGTTGGTTGCCAGAAATAGAATTTAGAAGGTAAAAAGATTATCATATTTTCGGTAACAGAACCAATTTGCTTAACCAAAAAATAGATTTATCGGTCAAAATCTAAATTTAGAAGAAAACGGACTACTAATAACCAGGTTTTACTTTACTTTTACAATGATATTTAAGAAAAATATAAGAATGGTAGAGAAAATTTATTCAAAGAAATAACAAATAAGTTGATGGTAAAATTATAAGATCAAGGTCGAAAACTTCGATAATGCAAAGAAGTAAAGAATATATTTCATTAATACATGGAATTTGTCTTTACAAATAAAATTATGTGTCCATATATAAGGGTGTACCATCATAGCGGTTTTCTTATATAATTTGGGTTTATTGTTGCTTTCAAATGTACATGAAAGTATACGCAGTCGTCAAGTAGCAAAGTAACTAAAATTCGGATGTCGATTCCACAAGGACCTGTGATTAACTATTAACTAAATTAGACTATCCTACTTATCTAAGCAAGAATTAAACCTAGAAGTAGTTGATTCTAAGCTAATCGAATAAAGAAATATAAATATTATACTTGAACAGAGGACGAGCAGATTTTTGTAATATCAATGTAATGAACACGATCAAGGGTGATGTGCTATCTAACATTCCTATTGTATTCTTCAATTGAATTGACTAACTAATTTATCTAGTTTATTGGTTGAGAGAGTTAATATTGCTCATAAAAATATGTTGATTTCTTACTCGCCTGTTCAAGCTAAACTAACTACTATATGTCTATAGAGTTAGAATCAACAAGGACGCATTTATAATTCCTGTAAATCAACCAAGTAAGGTGATTAGGTATATGTCTATCCCAACCGCGAATTCATTCCTGATGCCCAGGTTCAAGAACTTGCTCAACTCAATCCTATATGCAATCTAGAATTTCCACTTTCGAGTTCAACTCTAGATTTGTAG
Source organism: Nicotiana benthamiana (assembly GCA_034376525.1). Classification (NCBI taxonomy): domain Eukaryota; kingdom Viridiplantae; phylum Streptophyta; class Magnoliopsida; order Solanales; family Solanaceae; genus Nicotiana; species Nicotiana benthamiana. The sequence continues at coordinate 26,641,995 of CM067337.1, forward strand.
ATAATATTCAATTGGTGATCAAGAAATTAAATAATTAAGCGCGAGATTGAATAAATAAACCAATATGATAAATCAAGAAGGCAAAATCAACTTTCGAATAACAATAGTCATGAAAAAACCATAACCCTAGAACGTGAAGTCTTAGCTCCACATAGACATGGTAGCAAGACAATAAATCATACAAAGAAACATAAAAAGACTAAGATGGTGGAAGAAAAGATGAAATCCGGCCTCCACGGCGGCTCTGTGCTTGTGTTTTCCTCTTAAAAATGTCCTCCTCCCTTCAAAATACCGTTTTTCATATATATATATATATATATATATATATATATATATATATATATATATATATATATATACCAAGTAGGGTTGGCCCAACAATTATACCTTCTCCAATGTGAAAAAGGACATTTATTTTTCCTGATTGACTTGCGCGAGCTCGCGCTACACTTCGCGCATGTTCCCTGACATCCTGCCTCCAGCTTCTAGACTAGCGCGACTTTGCGCATCTCCTCGCACGTCTGCTCGCGCACCTAGGCCATGATTTCTTCATTCTTTGTCTCGTCCTTATGCGCACTCAGCTCCGAGGAGTCGTTCTCGCTCATAAATCATTCCGATAGCCTCTTGAAAGCATCACATAAGCTCCTCATCCAGCAATGTATACAAATCACAATTAGAGTCTATTTTTCATTAATTAACAATATTATGACATTGGGATATAATCAAGCAGAAGTATAAACAGTAGCTTAATCACCTAGATTTCGCCTATTATTATTTATTATGAATATTAATTGTTTTGATTGCCCATTACCACAGATAGATGTAACTGACGTATTATTGCTATAAATGCTCTATGACTATTCCGATTCCCCTTTCTTATTTACTTCTAGTTCGCGTATCTTCCCTTCTTTTTGTTCCTTATTCATTCTGTTCTTGCCTTTTCTTTGGCAACCGCTAAGCCTGGTTCTCTTCTATGTCCTGTCTCGTGGGTGTTTCTCTCATTCCTTCCTTTTTCAATTAATTCTATTATTTGAGAATGCCACTTATCGTTATATCATTACTGCACGTATTGTGCTTCGTTAGCATGCTGACATTCCACCTATTATCCTTTTTTTCCACCAATACACAAGTGGTAAAGGATCATGTTGAACTATTTTATCTTGATGTCGAAATGAAATGTCAATGAATTATGAATTTGAGCATAATGAATATGTTCAGTTAGTACGGTGAGCAGACGGTCACAGCTTTCTAATCAAGTTGTGACGATATGCATGGAAGAAAATCTAATACTAAAAAACCTCTACGATTATCGTAATTCTTATCCATAGAGCAAAAATCTTGAACTCCGATTTGAAGTTCAATATTTAAAATAAGTTTGAACACAACCAGCGCCTTTTCTATTTTTTTATGCTCCAACGGCAGTACCTTTTTTATTTTCAAATCTTTTTATAATTTTCTAAAAATGTCAATCTATTTATTTGGCTAAAAATTAAAGTACTTGTTAAGCTCAGAAACAATAAAAAAAATAGTATGGGTTAATCGGAATCAAGGATAATATGAACTAGAAAAACCACTTTGTTAAGATTTGAGATAACAGTAAAGATAGCTTGAGATGTAAGAACAAAAAAGCAAGTGAGATTCGTTTCACAAGAAAGAGAGAGGGAGAAAGGGGAGTTGTATATCCTTAATAATAAGATACGCATGAGTCCTTTACAAAGGGAAGGTCTCTTTCATATACTAAGGGACCTTCCTCGAAATAATCAAAAAAGTACAAGGGGTTGGTGGTCTCAGTGTACGGGAAAGTCACAACTTTAAGCGACGTTGTCTAGAGTTATGTCGCTTGGTCTGCCGCTTGCTGAGGCCGCCCTTATTCGAGTCGGCCTCGATTAGGCCGTTTTCTACGTCGTAGGTATGCATAGATAAACCCAAGAACGTTGGGAACCAAATTTTCCCAATACATATAGTCCCTCCGTTTGTTGGAAACATAGCTGAGAGAGGTCTTCAACGAAAGGACATGCATGCTCGTCCTTTCTACAAACAGGGCCGTTCCCGTTGATATTGTAGAAAAGGGGGCGTGATCATATACGGAGGGCTTATGCCGTTGACATAAAAACCTCCTTTTTAGGTCTCCTTTTTTAAGATGATGTCATCGATCACGTGCGTGATCGTTACCTTTTTTTTCGAGGTGGTTAGGGACATGACGTGACGTTTTGGTTTCTCGCGCCGGTTTTCGAACCAAGCCTTTATGATTTCCATGCACCTTTCCTTATAAATAGGGGAGAGGTGGAATACAAATCATCTTTCAAACTTTTTGGAGAGCACTTTCTCAACCCTTATCTCATCTTTCTCTGGCACCCGTTGATCTTTTCCTTTAAAATATTCGTTCCTGAGAATCGAACCTTGTATCCTTAAAATGCCCTTCTCTCATAACTTCCATTATGACTAAATGTCATCACGACAGTATTAGGACTGGGGGTGACGTCCATTCTAGGGCCTCGTCGTCCTCGGATGATGGGGAAGATGAGGAGGTTCTTGTTCCCTTGTCAACGACTAATATTCTTCTACTGGATATTGCCACACGGAAAGATTTTAAGAACCAGTGTAAGATTCCCCCTTGGGAACTCAGCAAACTGACGCCATCTCTTTTGGATATTCTCAGGGAGTCATACAATATCCCTGACTACATCGAGCTGATTCCTTCCAGGACAGACTATGCCAACGTGCACAGGCCTGGGTATTGCACATTCTACGAGTGCGCTTTCCAAATCGGGTATAGTCTCCTGCTTTACCCTTTGGCGGAGGAGCTTTGTCGCTGGTACGGGGCGTGTCCTGCCCAATTTACTCCGTACGCATTGCAGTTGTGTAGGATTCTCACTACCTATGCGGCGAAGGCTGAGAAAGAGGTTACCATTCATCACCTCTTGCAAATGTTCGGCATGAGCTTTATGAGAGGCTCAATGCTCCAGTTAGTACACCGGGGCAAGAAGAGCTTTGTATTGCAAGCGGATGACAAGGCCAACTGCAAATTTTGGAAGATATTTTTCTATGTGCGTACTGAGCACCTGGTGTCTAACCCTGAAGGATTTTCGGAGGCGTGGAACGAAGCATGTAAGCGTTACTGTCTGTAACTTTTATTATGGCAGTCTTGGTTTGCTGGTTTTCACCATTGCAGATTTCCCTTTGCCTTCATGCAGTGATAGCTCGCCCTCCTCGAAGGGTTGACAATGTCAGGTCATGGGTGCGAGTGTTGGTACCATTTGCAGAGGAATGCCGTACCTGGACGGAATTCCTCAAGCTCTATGGTCTGTCAGGTAACGGCCTTGCTTGATTTTTCCTTTCCACTTTGACTTGGGGGTTCTTCATAATTTTCTTGCCTATCTCATACGTGTTTTGGTAGGTTAAGTTTCCTCCAAGAAGATGCAGAAGAAGAAGCAGAAGAGACATGTGGCCGGCCCATCTATGGCGGCACCTAGCCTTGGTGAGGAGGATATGATCCTCGTAGTCACGTCCATGGGTAGTGTTTCTCCCCTCTCAAGGCAGGAGATTGCATCAGAGGCGGCTCCAGAGTTAGTGCATGAGGCTGTGCCTGGGGTCACCCTTGAAACAGAGCCTGAAGAGATAACAACGGGTGGGTGAGCATATGAGGCCGAAGTTGAGAGCCAACGCCAACTGGTTAGAGCTGCCCGTGAAGCGGCCGACTACAATCCAGAATCGCCACCTCGGTAGGAGGGTAACTCTGCATACGTCAAATGTTTTGGAGTCCAGTTCTCGGATCAAGGCGTATCCCCCTGGGAACGAAGATGGGCCGCATGAGGTCAGGCGGGGCAGGACAACCAGGAGGCGGAGGCCTTTAGTACCTTTGTAAATATATTTGTTAGTACTGATTTTTGTATAGTGGCCGTTGACCCTTTTGGGGATAAAGATATACGAGTTTTGCTATAGTCAATTCTTTCTGTTTTCTGGAACATTATATACTTCCCTTCTTTTTATTTTCCCCTTGCCGTAGTTAAAGCCAATTGGGCCGTTCGGCGGTCTTGACCGCGTGAAAGTGATGGACATATCCAAATAAGGTTTGACGGCCATAGCCGTATAAAAATGATGGCCTTAGCCATGTAACAATGATGACCTTTGCCATGTAACATTCGACGGCCTTAACTGTGTTAAAACAATGGCCTTAGCCATGTAAAAATGATAGCCTTAGCCACGTCAAACTCGATGGCCTTAATCGTGTTAAAATAATGGCCTTAGCCATGTAACAATGATGGCTTTAGCCATGTAATACTCGACGGCTTTAACCGTGTTAAAATAATGGCCTTAGCCAAGTAAAACTCGACAACCTTAATTGTGTTAATATAATGTCCTTAGCCGTGTAAAAATGATGGCCTTAGCCATGTAAAACTCGACGGCCTTAACCATGTTAAAATAATGGCCTTAGCCATGTAAAACTCGACGGACTTAACCGTGTTAAAATTATGGTCTTAGCCGTGTAAATATTATGGCCTTAGCCATGTAAAACTCGACGGCCTTAACCGAGTAAAAATAATGGCCTTAGCCATGTAAAACTCGACGGCCTTAACCGTGTTAAAATAATGGCCTTAGCCATGTAAAACTCGACGGCCTTAACCGTGTTAAAATAATGGCCTTAGCCATGTAAAACTCGATGGCCTTAACCGTGTTAAAATAATGGCCTTAGCCATGTAAAAGTCGACGGCCTTAACCGTGTTAAATAATGGCCTTAGCCATGTAAAAATGATGACTGTAGCCATGTAAAACTCGACGGCCTTAACCCTGTTAAAATAATGGCCTTAGCCATGTAAAAATGATGGCCTTAGCCATGTAAAACTCGACAGCCTTAACCGTGTTAAAATAATGGCCTTGGCCATGTAAAAATGATTGCCTTAGCCCCCTTCATGCGATTAGAGTTGGCCGTAGCCTTTTCATTCACTTGGAGATGGACTTAGCCCCTTCGTGCATTTGGAGTTGGTCGTAGCCTTTTCATTCACTTGGAGATTGTTGTAGCCTTTTCATCCATTTGGAGATGGTAGCCTTTTCATTCATTTGGAGATTGTCGTAGCCTTTCTATATATCTAGAGATGGTCGTAGCATTTTCATGCATTTGGAGATGGATGTAACCTTTCTATAATCTGGAGATGGTCGTAGCCTTTTCATTCATTTGGAGATGGCCGTAGCCTTTTCATTCATTTGGAGATGGTCGTAGCCTTTCTATATATCTGGAGATGGCCGTAGCCTTTTCATTCATTTGGAGATGGACGTAGCCTTACTATATATCTGGAGATGGCCGTATCTTTTTCATTCATTTGGAGATGATCGTAGCCTTTCTATACATCTGGATATGGTCGTAGCCTTTCGATACATCTGGAGATAGTACTAGTCTAGTCCCTGTATCATGTCGGGCTTGGAGAGTACACGGTGGGGCAGATGTGATACACTTGTAATGCAAACATCTCCAGGTGTTCCCTTTGCCGCCTCGTTAAAAACTTTCCCGTGAAAACCCAATTGGGACAAAACTCGAGTAAGGGAAAAGGAGTACGACTCAGGGTACGCCTTTTAGAAGTGGAAATGTTTGAGGTGAGCGACGTTCCAATTATTCGGGAGCATTTTTCTCTTCATTGTCTCGAGCTGGAATGCTCCTTTCCCAGCCGCCTCTGTGATTTTCTAGGGTCCTTCCCAGTTTGTGCCCAGTTTTCCTTCATTTGGGTCTTTGGAGGCCAATATCTTGGCTTTGAGGACATAGTCTCCTACTTTGAGATGTCTTACTCTTGCCTTTTTGTTGTAATACCTTTCAATTTGTTGTTTTTGGGTTACCATATTGATGTGGGCCATTTCTCTTATTTCCTCGGCTTCGTCAAGGTCTTGGAGTCTACTGGCATTGTTTTATGTTCCACTGGTGTGCGAATACCTTAAGCTGGGTTTGCCTACTTCGACAGGTATGACAGCGCCGGTTCTATAAACCAGTGAGTACGGGGTTTCCCCGGTGGTGGACTTAGGTGTAGTTCTGTGTGCCCACAAGACTTCAGGCAGTAGTTTGGGCCATAACTCTTTGGCGTCTTCCAGCTTTTTCTTTAGTATGTTTAGTATTGTTTTGTTGGAGGATTCCGCTTGACCGTTGGCGGCAAGGTGGTATGGCGTGGACAGTATCCTTTTGATGCGCCATTTCTCGAAGAACTCTGTCATTCTCTGACCGATGAATTGACTCTCGTTTTCACAACTTATTTTTTTGGGGATGCCGAAGCGGCATATGATGTTCTTCCATATGAAGTTGATTACCTCTTGTTCGCGTATTTGCTCGTACGCACCTGCTTCTACCCACTTAGAGAAATAGTCAGTTAAAACGAGTAAGAATCGTACTTCCCCTCGTCCTGCTGGCAGTGGGCCGACTATATCCATCCCCCATTTGATGAATGGCCAGGGTGAAATGATGGAATGGAGGGATTCTCCAGCATGATGTATCATTGGGGCGTGCTTTTGGCATTGTTCGCATCGGCGAACATACTCGGCTGCTTCTTTTTTCATAGTGGTCCAGTAGTAGCGGGGCGTATGATGCACCGCACGAGGGCGCGATTACCAGTGTGAGCGTCGCAATCCCAATCGTGTAATTCCTCAAGTACCAGCCTCGTTTGGTGCGTCCCTAAGCACTTGGCTAGGGGGTCATTGAACGTCCTCTTATAGAGGTCGTTGTTGATCATGCAGTATCGGGCGGCTTGTACCCGAAGCATTTTTGCCTCTTTTTTATCGGGGGGCAATGTTCCGTCCTGTAAATAAGATATGAACTGGTTGCGCCAGTCCCAAGTCAGGTTTAAGGAAAGTACCTCGGTGTGGTCAGTGGGTGAGTGGAGGAGCGTGACCATACTTTCTTTGTTGAAATTTTTTGTGGCTGCAGCCAACTTTTCCAGGCCGTCTGCTTTGATGTTCCGTATCCTGGGAATTTGTTCGAAGCGGCATTCGTCGAACTTAGCCATTTGTTTACGGATTTTCACCTGGTACTCTTGCATCCTCTTCTCTTTGATCTGATAAGTCCCAGTGACCTAGTTTACCACAAGTTGGGAGTCGCATTGAAGGATGATTCGGCGAGCCCCATATTTGGTTGCTAGTTTCATGCCTAAAATAACGGCCTTGTACTTGGCCTCGTTGTTAGTAATTTCCGGGCATCGTATGGACTGGCAAATTATTTCGCTCGTGGGAACCTCGAGAACGAGTCCTGATCCCGATGTATTATCGGTGCTATCCGTATAAAGGACCCATAGGTCATTAATAGAGGATACGTGTCGATTTCTGCCTTTGGCAGGACTTCCGCGCTGAATTCGGCGATGAAGTCGGCAAGGACTTGCGACTTGATGGCAGTCCTTGGAAGATATGTGATATCATGCTCGCTGAGCTCAACCGCCCATCTGGCAAGTCGTTCTGAGAGTTCGGGTGTAGGACGCTCCTTAAAGGGAAGGTCGTTACTACCCTTATGGGGTGGCACTAGAAATAGGGCCGAAGCTTCCGTGAAGCTACTAGAAGCGCCAATGCCAGCCTCTCAAGGTGTGGGTACTGTGTTTCGGCGTCCACTAAATTTTTGCAAATATAATAGATAGGAGATTGCGTACCTTTGTTATTGCGCACCAAGATGGCGCTGACTGCAACTTCTGACACAGCCAAGTAACCCAACAGTGGTTCGCCTGGGTTGGCTTTGACCAACAGGGGTGGCTATGAAAGGCATGCCTTCAAACTTCTCAAGGCGTCAATGCATTCTTCATTACATTGTAGTCCTTGGTCCTTTTTAAATAAACCAAAGAATTTGTTGCACCTATTGGAGGAGCGCGAGATGAACCTGGAGAGGGCGGCTATTCTACCCGTCACCTTCTACACTTGCTTTTTGCTACTCAGTATTTCCGAGATGGCTTCTATGGCCTTGATCTGGTCCGGATTGACTTCGATTCCCCTTTGTGATACTAGAAATACAAGGAACTTTCCCGAGGCTACGGCGAAGGCGCACTTTTTGGGATTTAACTTCATGTCGTATCTCCTCAGTATTTCGAAGGCTTCCTTCAGGTGGTCGACGTGGTTCTCTTTTTTCGACGACATCACTAGCATGTCATTGATATAGACCTCCATTGTCTTGCCAAGTTGCTCTTTGAACATGGTAGTCACAAGCCTCTGGTATGTAACCCCCGCATTCTTGAGCCCGAAGGGCATTACCCTGTAGCAGTAAGTCCCTTGGTGAGTAATGAAGGTCGTTTTCTCCTGATCCTCCTCGGACATCATGATCTGATTGTAGCCGGAGTATGCATCGACGAAGCTCAGCAGCTCATGTCCTGCCGTGGCGTCTATCAATTGGTCGATGTGGGGTAGAGGGAATGAGTCCTTTGGACATACTTTATTCAGGTCGGTGAAATCTACGCACATCCGCCACTTCCCCTTCTTCTTTTTAACCATTACGACATTGGCTATCCATTCTGGATACTTGGATTCCCTAATGGAGCCATTAGCTAGCAGCTTGTTTACTTCTTCACTCACCGCTTCATTGATGGCAGCATTGAATTTTCTCCTCACATGCCGTACGAGTCGGTAAAGTGGGTTGACATTCAGCTTGTGGGAGGCAATTTCTTGTGGGATTCCACGCATATCTGCCTGGGAAAAAGAAAAAAGGTCTACGTGGTCAGATAGAAATTCACGATACATACCTGGATTTGAGAGACCGTGGCCTATGTATGCTTTCTTTGTGGAGTCGTTGTTGCTCAGCTGGACAGGGTCGAGGTCTTCGACCATGGCCTTGCTAGCTTCGACATCATCAGGATCTTTGATGGAATCTTCTATTAGGTGGACCTTAGTCCCCGACAGGGCTGATTGCTATACTTCCGCGCTTGCTCCTTTAAGCCGCTTGGTGTGAGTGTAATCTTGGGCTATTTTGTAACACTCTTGGGCGGTGCGTGGCTCGCCGCGTTTACTGTACACTCCCAATGGGGTTGGGAATTTGATCACTTGATACAAACTGGAGGCGGCTGCTATCATGGCATGTATCCATGGACGTCTTATGATGGCGTTGTATGCCGTTTCTTGATTCATTACGTGGAAAGTGGTTTCCATTGTACCTCCTCTGGCCAAGACTGGCAATGTTATCTCACCATAGGTTCTTTCAACTGTATTGTTAAAACCAGTTAGTGTTATGCAGTGCGGAATTATTTTATCCTCGAGTCTCATTAATGCAAGGACTCTTGGATAGATGATGCACGCGCCGCTGCCATCGTCGACCATAATCCTTTTTACATCAGTATCTACTATGCGTAATGTAATAACTAAGGCATCATAATGGGGGAAAACAAACCGTCGGTATTAGACTTATCGAATGTGATACTAACTTCGAAGTCGTCATACCGTTCGTGAGCGATAGTTCGCTTCAATTTGTGAGTGGTGGTGAACTTGACATGGTTGATCGCCGAGTCATTGCCGTCCCCAATGATCATGTTGATGGTGCGTGTTGGCGAGGGAGGCCTTGGTGGGCCGCGAGGTTGTTCCCGCTTGTCTGCGAAATTGAGCTTTCCTTTGTCGCAGAGTAGTTCGTTCAAGAACCCTTGGTTCAGCAGCCGGACCACCTCCTGTCGGAGATCTATGCAATCTTCAGTCTTGTGCCCCCCCATTCCTGGTGGAACTCACATAGGGTGTTTGATTTTCTGTTGGCGGGGTCGGAGTTCATCTTTGCTGGCCATTGTACTTTGTTGCCCAGCTTCTCCAGCGCATACACTACTTCTGAAGGAGACACACAAAAGTTATGTTCAGATAATGAAGGAGGCATACCTCTGTCGTTCCTCAGAGGGGCGACGTGTCATTGCAAGGCATCCGCGTGCCGTGTTGGTTGTGAAGATCTGATGTAGGGTTGATGTCTCTCCTTGTTGAGGCGTGGTACTTGTTCCCGTCGTCCCTCATTACGTCGATCTCTTCGGATTTCTGGGTTTACCGCTATTAGCCGCCTGGTCGGGCCATTAAGTTCATAGCCATCTCCACGTACCTCGGCGCAGTAGGCGTTGTGGATTTCTTCCCAGGTAGTAGGGGGATATTTCATAAGGTGGCTAAGCAATTTTCTAGTCGCCTGTGAGCCGTCCCTTCTGAGTCCATTCTAAAAAGCCGCAACTGCCATGCCTTCTGACACATATGGTAAGCTCATCCTGACCGTGTTGAACCTGGCTATGAATTCTCTGAGCCCTTCTCCTGAGACCTGTCGAACAGCAAAGATGTTGTTGATACGAGCTTCTGCTTTTTTGGCTTTCGCGTGGGCGGTGACAAATTTGTCCGCCATTTCCTTGAACATGGAGATGCTTTTGGCCGGCAAGTAGGAGTACCATGTTAGGGCCGCTCCTGTTAGCGTTTCGCCAAACTTCTTCAGAAGCACGGATGGTACCTGTTCTTTTGATAAATCATTACCTTTGACCGTCGTGACGTAGTGAATCAAGTGGTCCTCGGGATCCGATGTCCCATCATATACCTTCAAATAGGGGGGGGGGGGGGAATTTTGAAGGTCTTTGGGATGGGATAAGGTGCAGCTCCTTCTGTGTAGGGTTGTTCAAAGAACCTCCCCACATCTCTTTTTGGCAGCAACTTAGGTGCACCAGGGATCTTGTCCACTCTTTTTTAGTGTCTGGTCACGAAGCGACCTATTTTCGTTTTCCATTTCTTCCATCATTTTTAGGATGGCTGTGAGCGTCCCCTCCTGAGCTGGAGCATCGGCGGGCACGTTGTTTGTTGAAGTGACCTCGAGTTCACCTTCGGTTATGGCATGGTCCGTCACTGGCATTGGTGTGTATCTGGTATTGGGTGGTTTCTGGCCAAGTTGCTCAGAGCACTTGTCAACCATTCTTCCAATAGCCTCTTTACCTCTGGGGGTGCTTCTTTGGTTGTAGATGTATAGGCCTCTTTTTCCCGTGGAACCACTGGACCTTCAAAAGGGGAAGGTAGGTTTTCCACGCTAACCAAGGTGCTAGAGGTCGCGTGTGGAGTGTTCCCTTCAGTAGCTGCGTTGAAAGGGCCCATAAGGTCGGCTCTAGCATCCATGATAGCTTTCATTCTTGCGTTATTTTCAGCCATTTTGGGTTGTGGGAGGTGGTTTTTTGAAAGATCTCTAGAAGCAAATTACAACTTTGATTCACGAAATCTCCACAGACAGCGCCAAATTGTTTGGCTAAAAAGTAAAGTACTTGTTAAGCTCAGAAATAATCAAAAAAATAGTATGGGTTAATCGGAATGAAGGATAATATGAACTAGAGAAACTACTTTGTTAAGATTTGAGATAGCAGTAAAGAAAGCTTGAGATGTAAGAACAATAAAGCCAGTGAGATTCGTTTCACAAGAAAGAGAGAGAGAAAGAGAGTTGTATATCCTTAATAATAAGATACACATGAGTCCTTTACAAAGGGATGGTCCCCTTTATATACTAAGGGACCTTCCTCGAAATAATCAAAAAAAAAGTACAAGGGGTTGGTGGTCTCAGTGTACGGAAAAATCAGAACTTTAAGCAATGCCGTCTCGAGTTATATCGCTTGGTCCGTCCGTTTGCTGAGGCCGCCCTTATTCGAGTCGGCCTCGATTAGGCCGTTCTCTACATCGTAGGCATGCATAAATAACCCAAGAACATAGGGAACCAAATTTGCCCAATACACTATTATCCTTTACTTCCATTATCAACAGATAATCACGTGAATATTTTTTGTTAATTATTAGTTGATGCCAACCAATAGATATAATCAACTCTCTTTTTTTTCTTTATGTTTTAAAATAGCGGGACAATAATATCAAAATACTTTACAAGTTTACTGCACTCCAGAACTGGATAGGGTCTCTATATATTTTTTTTTGTTTAACCATTTGGGATTAAAACTCACTGCTGACTCGACTTATTAAACTGCATCACGCAGGGCCATTTCACACGGAAGCCCTCTTTACAACAATTTTTTGAAAAGAATGGATCTTGGGTCTAACTCAACCCCAAAAGCTAACTTATGAGGCGAGGATTGTCCAAGCCATATAAGGAGACCAAAGACCTCAAATCCCTCCGATGTGGGACAACTCAACACCCCCCTCACGCCCAGATCTCTGGAGCATGGACAACATAAATGGGGGCCCAACATCGGTAACAATAATTGGGATGGGCCTGGCTCTGATACCATGAAAAGAATGGACCTTGGGCCTAACTCAACCCCAAAAGCTAGCTTATGAGGTGAGGATTGTCCAAGCCATATAAGGAGACCAAGGACCTCAAATCCCTCCGATGTGGGACAACTCAACATTTTTTCTTTCTCATAATTTAAATTCGAGACGATAAGATATCTAGTTAATGGTAAAGATATCTCAACCATTTCACCACATTCTTCCGGAGGAGTCAAAGTGATTATAGTTAATACTTTATGAGCGACAAAGAGAGAGTAGCAACTAATGCATTAACAAAAGCAGTAAGCATCACCTTATCTTAAGCTTGTCCTAATCATAATTAGAAAAAATATTAGTAAAAAATAAAAGCAAAACAAAGAGGACCATGTCAGTTCTACACCTTCGCCCTTGTGTTTACCACCATTTTATTTGAAAAATAATAATCTGTGCTAAACAAAGATATTATCAAGTACTGCTATATCACAAAGATTATCTTGCTTTTATCACAAGCCACAAGAATATAATATAACTCCGAAATTGATCTGGTGCCTTGTGATCATACAACATATATATACAATAAGTGGGGCCGCTAGCTACTCAATTCTTAATCCAAATAGGTTAAAAGAATTGTCTCCAAATCTACAAGAATTTATCTGATCATGATCTTGAGATTAAAAGGCTTTGGCAAATATTTATACTATATTAATAGCACGAATGCCATTAGCGAAAAATCGTTCGTCTTTTTTATCCTCTTAAAATATCTTTCATAATGGATAAAATTATAATTCAAATAATTTCCTAATATTTAGGACGTTGAAATAAATTAAAATCTTGCATATTAGATTTTTCCTTATTAAATTAGGTAAGAAAATTCACATAAATATTTTAGCTTATATATATTATACTAATTGAAAATAGATGAGAGCATTTTGTATGGTTCTTTGAATTGATTTCTAATTTAATTGAAACACCAGGACATGAAATCACATATTAATTTTTTTAATACAATAGCGTCTACATTAAAATTGTTTAGCATGGAACAATAAAACATGAATTTTAAAAGCTCTTATTGTAATCACATAATATAATCTATTTATGTTCAATTAAGCAACCAAAATAATTATTTGATAGCATATTTAATCATACTAAATTGTAAAAGCTTAAATCTATATATATGAAAGCGGTCAAACACAAAAATTAGTCACTACCGATGTTTATAATATGAAATGTGTCTTCTACATATACTTTTATGATCACTTAATTATGATTAATCAATGTAATCTTATTTAGTGAATCTTTTTTATTTATTTATTGAACCTTTTCTTATTTAGACTATATTGGAAGTATAAATATTTAGAACTTTAAAATGGATTATATATTAAAAATAAAATATCTAAATTAATATGAACATACACACACAGTAAATTTCAATAATTTTTCATAGCAATTTGTCCACCCTATTAAATCTTATGTTTTAGTAATGCTTTCTTTGCCATGCACGTTTCGCCAAAATTATGTAAATTATTTTTTTAAAATATCAGCAACTAAAACATTACTACTTGGGTAACATTATAACCTTTGAAAAGAGATAAATTGAGAAGACATAAGATTTAATTTTTTAATTTATGTTAAATGAACTTTTTGTAAAGAATCATAATAAAAGTGCTAAGTAATCACGTTTGTATTTTCTCGCATGAACTGTAGAATAGCTTTTGAATAATATTTTTAGAAAAGTTTTAAATCTTCAAGGTTATGTGTTTTTACTGAAACTAAAAAGAAAGTACTGTACAATAATCGGTAAAGTTAAACTGATAAAATAAAAAAAAATAGAGCATAATTTGAGGTGAATATATTGAATAATATAATGATAGAGGACTTTTATGAACAAAATTTTTCTTTATGAGTTAGCTATATAGGATTATATTTTAATTAATTTTAGAAGTTTATACTTTATTTTATAATTTAAAAATAATTTAATAAAATATATATATGTCTTATAAAAATTACTTATTAAGATAGGGAACACGCGTACAATAAACCTAGTTAAATAAAAATGAGAACTAGAACCTCAAGTCTAAAGAGGAAAGAATAGAAATTGAACACTAGCTTAATTATCTTGTTATTATCTTGTTGGACGATACAAATTAGGTCTCTTCTTTTGTGGTAATTTATATAGGGGCAAAGTGACTATTTTTTTTAATTTTAAACAAAATGCTTTTTAACAGACTTTTGGCAAGATTAGAACCTCGGATGTACGGACTAGTTTTTCCATATAATTTTCTTTTCTTTTTTTTTTCCAAACTTATTTTTAAAACATTTTTTATTTGCATTAGGCTAATTTTTGAAGATGAGTTTGAAGAAAATCACTTTTTCAGGTAAACAATATTTTTTCTCGCAAAATTGTAATATTTTTTCAAGTAAAATACATGTCTAAACACAATTACAAATTCAAACACCCCTCTAATCGTAATGATAAAGTAACAAATGTTGCTACTTTTCACACATATTTCACTACTTTCTACAAAAAGTGACCTTTTAGGTAAATAACATTTTGCCTTTTATCTTTAAATGGTTGAATCGATGACATTTCATGCTGTATCCCCTCTAATGCCAAACTTTGTTGTTATAATTACTGGCCACTCGAGAATATTTTACATCTTAAACCTACGGCAATCAAACTCAAACTTGAAAAGAACTCTGAACCAAATGGGAACCAGCTAAACACTAAGATTTTGTTCTACTAGGAATCTATCTGATTACATACGAAATGACAAGTGGTATGTAGCATTATATTACGAGAATTAAAAGAACAACACACTAGGAATAGGTTACTAATATGTGTTGTGGAAGATAGAGTTTCAGTTTTTCTACAACATGCTGCACATTAATATGTACAATCAGCTAGTAATATATACATATGATGTTGACATGCATCCATTGTCTTCGTTCCTCCAAAAAACTACAACTAATAATATATACGAGGTAATTGATTAGTCCTTTATATTGTTACTTTTCGGCTAAAGGTCATGTTAAAGATAGGTCTAGAAGGTATTATCGAAATCAAAGTAGAAAGAAGCAAACACTTGATCCAAATATCTCCAGAATTCCAACCAAATGGGAACTAGTTAAATACAAAAAATCTTTGATAGAAGCGATGGGAGATCAATTGAAGCTAGAAGAAGTGAGAGATTCAGAGAAAAACTAGGAGAAGAAAGAGCAGAGCTTCTTCATTTCTGAATAATCAAGTGTACAAGAACTACAATATTTAACTACAAACTACTAACAAAATAACCTCTTTTTACAAACTCATTGTCTAACTAACCCTAGTTAACATGATAATTAGACTTAACTACAGTAAACCAACAGCTTGTTACACAGCTGCTGGTTAACACACCCCCTCAAGCTGATGATTCAAACAAGTTCTTCATTCCAATCTTGTTCAACAGGTACTCATGTTGAGCTTTACCCAATCCCTTTGTAAGCAAATCAGCTAGTTGATCTTCTGTATTTACCTTACAAAGTGGCACTCTATGTCAATGTGCTTTTTCTTTCATGAAATACTGGATTAGTAGCTATTTGGATTGCTGCTTTTCAATCACATATCAAGGTTATTGGTAGTTCAATCTTGACACCTAGCTTATTGAATAAACCAGTTAACCAAGTGGCTTCTGTTGCGCATGATGCCATACTTCTAAACTCTACTTCTGCAGAACTTCTAGAGACAATACTTTGTTTCTTAGACTTTCAGGATATCAGTGCATTCCCAAACTTGACTAAGTACCCTGTAACAGATCTGCTTGTCTGTATGCATGCCCCCAATCTGAGTCACAATAAGCAGTCAGCTTACTTGAAGATTCTGATGGCATAAGTAGTCCCAGCCCTGGTTCCTTCTTTACATACCTTACTACTCTCAATGCTCCTTCCATATTGGATACTTTAGGACAATGCATGAACTGACTAAACACTTGTACCACAAAGGCAATATCTGGCCTGGTCATAGTGAGATACAACAACCTTCCTACTAGTCTTTGATAGGCACCAGGATTCTTGAGAACTTCATCTGAGTGAGTATTCTTGGTATTGAAGCACTTACCAAATTTAGTGGTTGTCAACTTCTGGTTCAGTTCTAAGAGTGTTCAGCTGGCTTTGCACCATTTAATCCTGACTCAGAGATTAACTCTAGTGCATATTTTCTTTAGTGCATGAGAATTCCTTGTTTAGACCTTGTAAAATCAATACCTAGAAAGAATTGTAGCTCTCCTAGATCCTTCATCTTGAACCTTTTCTTGAGATCTGGTCTTGTTTGACACAGTAATTGTTGATTGTTCCCAATAATCAAATGATCATCTACATAGACCAGTATGACCACTATATCATTCGCAGCATTCTTTGTAAACAAAGAATAGTCATAATGACGTTGTTGAAACCCTATACACAGTATGTCCTTTGTTAATTTCATATTCCATTGTCTTGGAGCTTGTTTAAGTCCATAGAGGGACTTATGAAGTTTGCAGACTTTCTTATGATTATCCTCTGTCTAGCAAACCTCTCAGGTATGCATATAAACCTCCTCAATATGATCACCATTAAGGAAGGAATTATGAACATCCATCCGAAAAATCAACCAATGTTGAGAGGCTGCAAAGACAATAATGGATCTGACAGTAACTATCTTAGCAACAGGAGAGAAGGTTTCACCATAATCTAAACATTCTTTCTGACTGTATCGCTTAGCATCCGGTCTAGCTTTGAATTTTTCTACCTCCCTAGATGCTTTGTACTTGATTTTATACACCCATCTATAGCCAATGGGTGTCTTTCCTGGTGGAAGGTCCAAAACACTCCAAGTTTTATTGTCTCAAGTGCAGCAATCTCCAATTGTATATCTTTTACCCACCTAGGATCGACAGCAGCCTCTGTGGAGGTGGTAGGTTCTGTAATAGTTGAGTAGGCTATGCGAGCCTGCCAAAAAGTTGGAGATATATATGAATAATAAACATAAGAGGAAATAGGATAAGTTCATTTTGATCCTTTGGAGAGAGTGACATTATCTTGCAACCACACAAGTGGTTTGCTTGGTCTAGAGGATCTCGTCTATCGTTCAAGATTCTCAGTAAGATCAGACTGACCAACATATGACTCATCACAACCATTGTCTTAAAGACTAGGCATAGTACAGGGGATAGATTCAGAAGCAATTCTCTCTGGAGAGGAAGAAGGAATTTCTGCAGAAAAATCATATGGCACTTGATCTGTAGCAGGTTCAGTTGACCTTTCTACTGTAAGTATTGAAGAAGAAGTAGGGGAAACATTCAATTCATGAGATAGTAAATCTAGAATAGGGAATACCATAGTTCTTGAATCCTTAGTATGCTTTAAGGAAAAGATAGATTCATGAAACACCACATTTCTATTAACTAAAAAGTGCTTGGCATGTAGATCATACAGCATATAGCCCTTTTGAGTAGAAGAGTAGCCTAATAGCACAACTGGTACTGCTCTAGGAGAGAACTTATCTAGGACTTTAGGATATGTAGAATAGCACAGAAAACCAAATACCTTGAGGTGAGACAAAGAGAGCAGATGTAGATACAGACTTAAATAGGGAGATTTGTTTCCAATTACCTTAGAAGGTAGCCTGTTTAGTAGATACACAGCTGTAGCAACACATTCTCCCTAGAATTTTAAGGGCACGGATGCTTGAAATCTGAGAGATATAGCCATGTCCAAAATGGTTCTATGTTTTCTTTCCACTACCCCATTATTTTGGGGTGTGTAAACCTAAGTACTAATGTACAATACCAAGATCAGACATCAAATCCTTGAATGATTGCTAAAGAATTCACTTCCATTGTCTGTTCTTAGAGTTTTAACAGTAGTAGATAACACATTGCTTACTTGAGTGAGAAAATCTCTTAAAACTACAATTGCTTCTGATTTGCAGTTCAAAAGAATATCCAAGTAAACCTACTATAGTCATCAACTATGGTGACAAAGTACCTTTCACCATCATGAGTAGGTACACTACATGGACCACAAATATCAAAGTGAACTAGCTTAAAAATAGACTTTGAAGTAGAATTACTTAGCTGAAAGGGCATCTTAGTTGTTTAGCAACTGGACATACAGTACAGGGCTGACTAAGAACTCCTATTGTCAGATCATTCAATGTTTCTATCTTCTATATTACATCTATATGATCATGTCCCAATCTCTTATACCATAAACGGCAAATACTAGATACATGTGTTCTAGATGGAGTATTGGAAGCAGGTGAAGACATAGATGCATCATTTGCTGAAGCAACAAGAACTTCATTTGTTGTGTTGGCACATTTATTTGTTGGCTGAGATGAGATTGTAATAGAGGTACTCCCACGCAGTATGTATAAACCATGTTCTTCTCTACCAATCCCCTTTACCTGACTGCTGAAGAGGTCCTGAAATATACAAAAATCAAGAAAGAAGCCAATCATACATTTTAGTTCCTTAGTAAGCTTTGAAACTGAGAGTAGATTGAACTTAAAGTTAGGAATATACAAGACATTAGAGATTTCATGATTGCTCAATACAGAAGCATTTCATGTGTGTAATACAGATGCCACACTACAGTAGGTAATTGTACTTTGTTTTCTTCTGTGTTTGGAAGTGATTTATAATCATGTAGTATTTGAAGGCTGGAAGTCATATGATTATATGCCCTAGTGTCAACAATCCACTTGTCATTAACACAGGGAGACATAAATGCATTCACTTTGTTTAGAATACCTGGAGTTGTTGACTTGTTTAGTGCTTCTGATCCTTCTGTGCTTCCTTTGGATAAAATGCAAACTATTGGATGATACTGTTCAGGAGTAAAAATAGGAGTAGAGAGTGACATTTGCTGACAGAATACAGGCTGACTGGCTGGCTGTGTTTGTGAGGCACCTACATTAGATTGATTACTAACTCCACCTTGTTGAACCACATTATAAGCTACATTATTTCCCATACCATATCTATTTGCATAATTCAGTTTTCTGGATTATACACCTGATTTGCATACTATCCTATATTGACACCTTTCTTCTTGGACTTGAAGTCAAGGGGATATCCAGTCAACTTATAGCAGTTTTCCTTGCTATGTCCCTTGTAATGAAAATATTCACAGTAAACTTGATTCCTTTTCTGTTTGTAGCTTCTAGTGTTATTTATCTCTTTGTTACTGTACATGGCTAAATTCTCCAAACCCTCAAAAACTTGGGCTACTTGTGGCATATTAACAAGATTTCTCTGACTTTCCTGATCAACTAACATAGAGTATGCTCTATTTATACTAGGGAGAGGAGACATCATCATAATTTGGCTTCTTGACTGAGAGTAGGACTCATTCAGTCGAGTAAGGAACTGAAGTAGTCTTTGATACTCAAAATGTTATGCATAAATCTTTGACTCATGAAAAGGACATCGAGGACATGTCATAAGAGCACAAAATTAATCCCAAAGTTCTCTTAGTTTTGAAAAATAATCAGCCCCTGTCATAACTCCCTCAATTAAGATGTGAACTTCTCTATGTAGGTACGGAATTCTAGAGCCATTAACTTTGTCGAATATCTCCTTTAGATCTTCCCACACTTTATGAGCACTAGATGCATATAAGACACTACTCAACAAACCCAACCTTACGGTATTCATTATCCATGACAAAACAATAGCATTCAATTTCTCCCACAAATCATGAAGTTCAAGTTCAAACCTAGACTTAGGAAACCTACCATCAACAAAACCTAACTTGCTTTTACCTAATAAGACAATTTGCAATGCACGACTCACAAGGCGTAGTTATTAGATCCAGTAAGCTGAAAATAGATCAGAGAACTACCTGGTGTCATTAGGTTGTAGGTACAAAGGATGATTGTGATCGACAACAGAAAATGAGGAGCAGGTCACAAAATTGCCATTCTCTAAATTCGTAGTTGTAGCAGTACGAGTGGGAGTGGTAGAAGCATTAAGGTGATCATCTTCAATCGCCATTGGTACCAGAAAATTAGCTTTGAGGAAAACAACTTGCAAAGCCCTAGCTTCGATTTTGAGTTACTCTGAGGCAATTCTGCAATTTGAGATTCAAAATTAAAGTAACCTAAAAGAAGAAATTAGTTTGCTCGTTCAAATTAGATCTTATACCAATGGTTCTGATACCATGATAGAAGCCATGGGAGATCAATTGAAGCTAGAAAGAAGTGAGAGATTCAGAGACAAAATGGGAGAAGAAAGAGCATAGCTTCTTCATTTCTGAATAATCAATTGTACAAGGACTACAATATTTAACAAAATAACTGTGTTTTACAAACTTATTCTCTAACTAACTCTAGTTAATATGATAATTAGACTTAACTATAGTTAACCATTAGCTTTTTACACATCTGCTGGTCAACAATCTTAAGTGAGGATTTGGTCTACCGGAGTACTTGGAAAAAGAGCTAGTGGATGCCTTGGAAAATGTAACCAATGGCAGGGAAGATATGGCTTCCAAGACTTACGACTAATTAATTATATATTGTTACTTCTCTAATTATAATTAAAACTTAGTTGACCAGCCTCGGAGTTACTGCTTTATTCTGATTTTGGTCCTTCAATTAATTAGAAAAGCTAATTCGTCCTTTAATTAAATCAAATGTACACTTCCCCATTTGGTTTTCTCCTTTGTATACGGTCAAAATTGGGTATGACCTATTTCTCGGGCTCGAGGGGTCGCCCTAAGTCCGAGTTCAAGATAGACTGAGTTCAAGTTCGATGGATCAGGCTCTAGCTCAATAACACGGTACAAGGCTTGAAGAACCAAATGTTCGAGGAATGTCATTATGGATCTGTAACAGAATGAGCAAGATTCTTGCCATGTCCCCAAGATCGTGGCGCAAATCCTAGAATATATTTGTACGAGTCCGTACTAGGCGATTAGACAGTTTTCACAATAAGATTATTGACTGTAAATTAAAATGTACCTTATTAAGGGTTCCCCTATTATATCAAGGGAACCCAATCATTTGTAAAGACATTCGATCATTGAAAAGGAATATACTCTCTTACTTTTCTCGCTCATTGTTCATTAGAATTGTCCTTTAGCTTTATTGTTCTTACTTTATTGTTCTTAATCTGTCTCGAGGTCACTTTGGCTCGAGGTCGAGATTAGACTACATTCTGGTTTGGTTCACTTATTCCTTTCTTTTATTCTTAATATTTTTTGGTTATTATTTAGTATTGAACTAAATAATGTATCTTTAAAACCATAAATAAAATTTAATTATTACTCATATTTTCAAGGAAAACAGTTTGGCACACCGTGGGGATAAAGATAATAGTGATTATTTCATTACTGCTTCTGATAACACACGTTATTTTCACACTTGTTATTGTCAAAAAACAATTTCTCAGGATTAAACATGTCAAACTCATAAAACACACATGTACACCATAACAAAGGTCTTGGATTTCATGGGGAAAACAACAACGTAGGGGTCGGTGTACCCTAGATAAATACTGGAAAGTTCCAAATGTGGAACCAGTTGATGTCAGTTCACACATTTCTTTCGATGTAGATTTAGGCATGGACATCGGAGAAAGTGTACACAGGGAGGCCCAATCTAGGGGCCAAGGAAAACAAGGTATAGGAGATGGGGGAGTCAGCCTCCAAGTGATATTCGAGATGCTACAAGCTCAACAGATTGCCATCGTCCAACTTCAAAGTCAAAATAAAACTCCTAGTATAGCTGAACTAGAAAACACTCGACGTGTTGAACCAGTACCAGAGAGGTCAAATGAAAATGGCTCGGGGACTGACCCCACAATTATGAGAAAGCTCGAAGAGCTCACCAAGAGGATCGAGTACGAAGAAAAGACGAATAAGGACAATGAAAAAAAGGTGGAGACTTATACTCCCGTGTTGATCAAATACCGGGGTTCCCTCGGTCTTGAAAGGTCTATATGCCAAAACATTCATACAAAAACCATTCCCTCATAGCATGGCTCCGATGCCCATTCCAAAAAAGTTTGGAATGTCCAATATACCCAAATATAACGGGAGTACGGGACAACCGACCCTAATGAATATATTACCTCATATACTTTCAGGATGAAAGGAAACGACCTGAATGATGATGAGATTGACTCAGTGTTGTTGAAAAAATAGGGAAAACTTTATCGAAACTAGCCATGTTTGGTACCACAACTTGCCCTCGAACTCTATCGATTTGTTTACTATGTTAGCAGACCCCTCCACGAAAGCACATGTCGGGGCCATAAAGGTTGCGATGAGGAAATATGATTTTTTTAGATAAAACAATGGAATAAGGAGATGTTAAGGGATTTCGAGTCCCGATTTCAGATAGAACGAATGGAACTAAAACGATCTCGGATGGCTGGGCAGTACAACCTTTTATGCAGGGTTTGAATGAGCGAAGTTCGATCGCGTCTCGACAATTAAAGCAGAATCTGATCGAGTATCCAGATGTGATGTGGTTAGATGTGCATAATTGTTATCGATCGAAGATCAGGGTCGAGGACGATCAGTTGGGAGCCCTTCGGGTCCAATTCATCCTAATAGAATGGCAGCCAAGCCCCCGAGGGATACAAATAGGGAATCAAAATCAAACAAGAAACAATATATTTGTATGTAGATTAGAGAAACAATAGCTTAGGTCGTAACGCTCCTCTCAATGATCAGAGAAATGATCGAGGTCAAAGATCTCAGGAACTCATGAGTAAGAATGGGTTTGATAAACATACCGGCCTCGCGGAGGTACCTCGATTATTAGAATATAATTTTAGTGTAGATGCACTAGGGATCGTGTCAGTTATTGAAAGAATCATAGACACCAGGTGGCCCAGACCTATACAAATCGATCCTTCTCAAAGGAATAAAAACTTGATGTGAAAGTATCATGGAACACATGGTCGTAGAATCGAAGACTACAGGCATCTAAGGGAGGAGGTAGCTCGGTTTTTCAACAAGGGTCACCTACGAGAATATCTCAGTGATCGAGCTAAGAACCACTTCAGGGAGATAGATTCAAATAGAAAAAATAAACAGGAAGAACCACAACATGCAATCCATATGATCGTTGGAGATGTCCCACAAGGCCTGTATTCAAACACACCAAGGTGTCGATCACCAGAGAAAACGTACACGGAGCTATATACCCAAGGACGTTCTATCATTATATGATGAGGAAGCAGAAGGCATATCTCATCCGCACAATGATTCCCACGTAATTTCTATTCTATTAAATAAAACTCAAGTTAAACGTGGTCTAGTAGATCCACGTAGCTCAACAAACATAATTAGATCGAGGGTCGTAGAGTAGCTCGGCCTACAAGCTCAATTTGTACCTACATCCGGGGTCCTTAATAGCTTCAACATGGAAAGCAAAACAACAAAGGAAGAGAAAATCCTGCCGATGAACACAACCGAGACCATCCAAGATACAAATTTCCATGTCATCGAAGGTGACATGAGGTATAATGTGCTCCTCGGCAGGCCATGGATCCACAACATGAGAGTAGTACCTTCAACCCTCCATCAGATGATGAAATTCCCACAGGATGGTGTTAAAATTGCTTAAGGAGAACAATACGCTGCAAAGGAGATGTTTGTGGTCGAAGAGGTGATACCGGTACCATTGCCTTCGACCTAAAAAAATTCAAGCACCAAAGGTAAGCAAGTAACCAAATGGCAATCACCAATCTCAGTCCCAATCGAGCAAGAGGAACAGGTAATAAAATAAGAAGAAGAGGATTTCCTTACTCCTCAAACATTCGTTGTTCCCTAAGAGTCCGACGCGACCAAATCAATGGTCGAGGAATTGGAATAGGTCATACTGATCGAGTACATGCCCGAGAAAAAGACATGACAGGGATCCCGTTGGAAATAACAACGAACCGGTTAAGCATCGACCCTAGGTTCAAACCAGTGTAGCAAAATAGGAGGTCCCCATACGAGGTAAAATATGCATTCATAAAGGATGAGGTAACAAAAGTTCTTAAAATAGAGTCTATTCGGGAGGTAAAATACCTTGAGTGGTTAGCTAACATAGTCGTAGTTCCTAAAAATGGAAAAAAACTTAAAAT
The DNA here is from genome assembly GCA_034376525.1 of Nicotiana benthamiana. Classification (NCBI taxonomy): domain Eukaryota; kingdom Viridiplantae; phylum Streptophyta; class Magnoliopsida; order Solanales; family Solanaceae; genus Nicotiana; species Nicotiana benthamiana. The sequence continues at coordinate 26,666,237 of CM067337.1, forward strand.
GTGAGTAGATTATAAGGATTTAAACAAAGCATGTCTTAAAGACTCTTTCCCACCACCTAACAACGATCGCATGATCGATGCCACGGTCGGTCGCGAGACCCTTACCTTTCTCGATGCCTACTCCGGGTACAATTAGATTCAGATGAACCTAGGGGACCAGGACAAGACCGTGTTTATCACGAAGTTTGGAACTTATTCTTACATCGTAATGCCATTTGGGCTAAAAATTACCGGAACTACATACCAACTCCTAGTTAATAAAATGTTTGAGAAAATAGGTAAATCAATGAAAGTTTACAATGACGATATATTAGTTAAGTCCCTAGCACAGAGAACCATTTAACTCATTTGCAGGAAACATTCAAAATCTTGAGAAAGTACAATATGAAGCTGAACTCAGAAAAATGTGTCTTCAGAGTCGGCTCAGGTAAGTTCCTCGGCTTCATGGTGTCAAATCGGGGTATCGAAATTAACCTCGGCAATATCAAAACCATCGAGGATATCAGGATCGTAGATAGTATAAAGGTTGTGCAAAGGATAACAAGCCAAATAGCCGCCTTGGGTTGGTTCATTTCGAGGTCATCAGATCGAAGTCATAGGTTCTTTTCCTTGCTCAAAAAGAAAAAGCATTTTGCATGGACCTCGGAATGCCTGAAAGCATTAGAAGAATTGAAGCAATATTTATTAAGCATGCCTTTCATTCACACGTCGAAGGTAGTTAAAAGCTTTACTTATATTTGGCAATGTCCGAGATAGTGGTAAGTGGTTACTAATTCAAGAAGAGCAAGGAACGCCATTCCCTATTTATTATGTAAGCTGAACTCCAAGAGATGCTGAAACTAGATAACCTGACTTAGAAAAATTAGCACTTGCATTGATAAGCGCATATAGAAAGCTAAAGCCATATTTTCAATGTCATCATATATGTGTGTTAACCAATTACCCCCTTCGAAATTTCTTATATAAGTCTAATCTGTCGGGCCAACAGGCCAAATGGGTCATCAAACTTAGTGGGTACGATATTGAGTATCAATACCGAATGACCATCAAGTCTCAAATCCTAGCTGACTTCGTGGAAAATTTTGCGCCGACCCTCATACCCAAAGTAGAGAAAGAACTCCTGCTAAGATCGGTTACATCATCGAGGGTATGGACCTTTTTCACAGACATTGCCTCGAATGTGAAAGGGTCCAGGCTTGGCATTGTTTTGAAGCTACCTACATGTAATACCATTAGACAATCTATCAAAACTTCTAGGTTCACTAATAATGAAGCCGAGTATGAGGCCATGATTGCATGTCTCGCGCTAGCTAAAGGCATGGGGTCAGAAGTTATTGAAGCCAAGTTTGATTCACTATTGATGGTAAACCAAGTGAACAAAATTTTTGAAGTTCGAGAGGATAGGATGAAGTGGTACTTGGATAAGATACATGTACCTTTTCACCGCTTCAAGGAGTGGACTCCAGATCATGTGCATCGGGAAAAAAAGTGTTGCCGAAGCACTTACTAATTTGGGGTCATCGGTTGAAGAAGATAATATCGCCCCGGAGACTGCCGTCCACTTATTGAGGTCTCTGGTTGAAGAGGGTCATGCCGAGATAAATTCTACAAATTTGACTTGGAGTTAGAGGAATAAGTATATCGATTATATGAAAAATGGAAAACTCTCCACGGACCATAAAGAATTCAGGGCCCTACGAACCAAGGAAGCTAGGTTCACATTAGATGAAGATGGAACATTGTATAGGAGGACGTTTGATGGAACATTAGCAATATGTTAGGGCCAGAGGAAACTGATTATGCTTAACAAGAAATCCACTAAGGTACTTGTGGGAATCACTTCAGCACGGAATCTTCTATTTGCAAAACTATTAGAGCAGGGTATTACTCAGATAGCATGGAAAAAGATACTAAGCAGTTTGTTAAAAATGTGATAAGTGCCAATGGTTTGCATCAATGATCCATCATCCGTGATAGCAACTCCACTCAGTCCTATCCTCGTGGCCTGTCATGAAATAGGGAATGGACATAATCACCCCTCTATCAATGGCCCAGGTAAAGCTTTGTTTATGATTATTTTTCTAAATGGGTGGAAGAAGAGGCCTTCGAGAAGGTCAGAGAAAAAGAAGTTATTGACTTCATCTGGGACCACATCATATGCTGGTTCGGGATACCTGCCCAAATTTTATGTGACAATGGAAAGCAATTAGTCTGCAGTAAGGCAACGGAGTTCCTCGAAGCACACAAAATAAAGAGGATCTTATCAACATTGTACCGCCCCACCAAGAATGGACAGACCGAGTTAACAAATAAAACTATCATTCAAAACCTAAAGAAAAGGTTGCACGATGCAAAGGGAAAATGGAAAAAAGTCCTACCCAAGGTCCTTTGGGCATATCGAACAACATTGAAGTCCAGCACGGGAGCCACCCTGTTCTCTTTAGTATATGGCTCCGAGGCCTTAATCCCTATCAAGGTCGGAGAACTCAATGCTAGGTTTCAACATGCATCATAGGAGTCAAATCACGAGGCCATGAATATTAGCCTCGAGCTATTAGATGAAAAATGAGAGGCAACACTTGTTTAGATGGTCGTGCAGAAGCAAAGAATCTAGAGATACTTCAATAGAAGGATGAACCTTCGACATTTTGGAATTGGGGAATTAGTTCTACGGAAAGTTACCCTTCATACTCGATACTCAAATGAAGGGAAACCAGGACCAAATTGGGAAGGACTGTACCAAGTCATCGAAGTTGTCAGTAATGATCTTACAAGCTCAACACGATGGAAAGTCAGCAACTGTCGAATAATTTGAATGTATCACTATTCAAAAGATACTATTGCAAAGGTACGACTTTCTCCTTTTGTCCATTTAAATTTGAAACTAACACATTGCAGTGTTCGATCTAAGATATCGAAGGAACATTTTTACACGAATACCTTAGGTTTTAAAGCACACATTGCACTCTTTTTCCCTTAGATCAGATTTTGTCCCAAATGGGTTTTACCGACAATGTTTTTTAACGAGGCAACAACTATGTGCTACCTAAGGAGAACTCAACAAAATCCAAGGCTTATTTTCAATCAATCTCGAATACTGGAGGGCATCACTTTCGGAGGTTACATGTTCGACGAAAATAATTCACGCCTAAAAGGACCTTGATAGGAGAACTTTGTAATGGGACAAAGTGTCAGATGAACCGTGTCCATATAGAATAGTCGAGCCCTGGTGGTAAAATATGTACACATGTATCAATTATTCAAAGAATCATTCTTTATATATCAAACACTTTGTGTCTCAAAGAAGTCTACTATTATACGAGCTTCATACTTATAACTCTATGAGAAATGGCTCAAGGGCCAGAACGCAAATACACCTCGAACTCGGGCACTGTAAATGATATTCAAAACATCTGAATCATCGAAACTTGAATTCATAAGACCTCAAAGAGGCATGCCCTCAATATGAAGGCTAAGTCCATCAAACTCAGGGACTAACCTTTATAACAAGTTCTAAAGGTTTTCGGGAAACAAGTCCAAGATACATATCCAAAAGTAAAGGCCACAATAGATGCTACAGCCATATTAAAGACTATGGTCATATAGAAAATGCTACGACCGAATAACGTGGCTCAGAGACGTCCGACTGTTTCCATAAACTAAAGGCCTTCAAACACTTTGAGAAACTGATTAAATCAGGCTACCCTCAGCAAAATCAATGATCAAGGACTTTGATAAAATCAACCCTCGAATAATTTAAAGGCTTCGATAACATCAGCCTTCAAAAAGATCTCAAGAGGTATTCGATTATCGCTATGCATATGAATTAAATATAAGGTTCCGATCAGTCAAACATTCGAAAAACCACACGGGTACAAGAAACACATGCTAAGGCATAGAAAACAAATCACTAGGTCTTTTAGCCAAAAATAGGGAGAAATTATAGCCACTTTAGAGGCCAAATTGGCCCAACTTAAAGTGCCTACGGGCCAACCAAAAAGAGCTTAAGGGCCGATATAAAAAAGCCTAAAGGGCAAAACATATAAAGTTCGACCTTATTCTTACTCAACTTGGACTTAAAGGTCCCATCATCCAAGCTCGCACAAAATCGACTTAAGCATAGCTCGAGGGCTAACAAAAAACCTCAAAAGTTATTCTACTATAAGTTCGAAGATCGCCCATTGATCACTAAAAACTTAAGGGTTTTTTATATTCAAAGCTCGAGCCAATGCTCACTTGATCATTGGAATTATGACATCAAAATGTTTTCACAAATGAAGATGAAGCAAAATTCAACAAAAATCGGAGATAAAGTGGAAAGAAAGGGAATTCATTATATTCACATAAAGCATTTACAATTCCCACAAGGGGCCTTACACAAAAACAAAATAAAGGAACCTAATCTACTTAGGGGCCACATCCTCGGGAACCTCCTCCTCGGGAACTCCATCCTCATCTCCCTTAACCTCGGAGCCACTCATAGAATCTTCATCATTGGAAGAGACTAGGAACTTCGTATCGGCCTTGAGTGCTTTTTCTTAGGCTATTTTATTGGGGAGGTCAAAACCTCGAGCGTGAATCTCTTCGAGGGTCTCCCTCCTAGCTTGACACTTGGCCAAATCGATGACCCGCTTCTCCCGATCGGAGGCCTCTCTTAATTCCTCTTGAACAACCTTGACATCTCTCAAGTAAATGGCGATAGTTTCATCAGCCATGGCTTGTCTTTTTCAATTTTAGCCTTGGCCTCAGCAACCTCGGCCCCGGCTAGAGTGAGTTTTATCTAGAGCTCCTCGATATTCTTAGCCTGGGCCAAAATTTTCACTTTGATACCTCAAAGCTGATTCTCCACCGAGGCTAATTGGGCTTGAGCAGCCTCTTTGTCAGCAGCAAGTCAGTCCATGTTCTCCTTCCATATGTGGCAGCCAGCCTTTATCTAAACAACCTTGCCATGAAGCTGCCCGATAACCTCGAACTTTTGCTGCAACTGAGACAGTGAAGTGTTAGCCTCCCCAATAATGCCAAGAAGACCATACATTGTCAATATCACAACTACCTGCTTGTCTAGCTCGGCCTTATTTTTTTAGCTTTATCCAAATCAGCCCGAAGGTCCTTGAGCTCCTCCTTCTTTTGGCTACAAAGGAGCCTCAGGGTCTTTCCTTCATCTAAAGCCTTCCTAAGCTTGGCCTCACATTGGCTCAGCTTGGCCTTGAACTTAATTATGGCATATGCATAAAACCAAGGAATATTATTCAATAAAAGGGGAGAGGAAACAAAAATTACAACAAATAAAAGTTAGTATTTGCCCGAGAAAAAAGATGATCATCCTCTTCAAAGAGGGTGGATGCGTCATTAAGGTAATAAGCATCATCAACCCTAGTGAAACTATCCTGAAAAGGATCTTCTTCTAGGACCTTGATTAGGTCGGGCGTTTGCAGAGCCCGAGCATCTTTTTTTGCCTCCATGAAGTAAGATGGTAGAGAAGAGGAGTGGCCTATTGTCAGGGCTCCGAGATCTCCACTCGGGACACTCTGATTGGTGTTGATAGTTTCAGTTCTTGCCTCCATCGGTATACTTGTGGAAGGCGGAGGAATAACCTTGGCTACAGGGACTTGGGGGTTTCCCCTCGAATTTTTCTTCGGAATTTCCTCACCACGAGGTGTGGTCTCCAGTTCGGAGAGCTTGGCGGCCTTGACAAATTTCCTAGTCTGGATCAAATAAAGCTGATTTTTCACCCTCAACTTCTTCATCATCTAAAAATTGGTGGGCAGAATATACTTCCACGTGAATGAGCTTCTTCTTTAGCCTTAGAGCAGGGGCTTTCTTGTCTTGGGGATATTCGAAGCCCTTTTCCTTTTCTAATGCTTCCCTAATTTAGGAACCGGGGACTTAGTCTCTTCTCCAGGAGGGGTTGGCCTCATCTCAGAAAAATCTTCGAGGCCTACATAAATCAAGAACCAAGCATGAGGAAACCACTGGCTGCTGTAAAAGAGGAAAGCATCAAAATTCTTATCAAGAAACACCCACCATGATTTTTTTCTTCACATTTACTCCTCGACAAGTCACTCCAGTTGCGGTCATCATACGAGGAGGCCGTGGCTAACTTTCAGACCTAATCTTCAATGTCTGGGATTGCGTGGGGCATCCATGCTTCGGCTGCAAAAAAGATATAAGAATCACGCAACGAAGGAACAGGATACAAGAAAACATTGATGGAAATACTTAGCTTTGGCTCATGATTCCACTTCTCCGGGAATGACATTTTTTCCTTGGTATGAGGTCCTCACTCGGATGAATCGGCTCATCCAGCCTTGATCTTTGGCCTTGTAATTGCTAGCAAAGAAGGCTTTGCTAGATTGGTATTGAAGCTTAATCAGACCTCGAAAAGTTGAGGCTGATATAATCGGATAATATGATTGAGGGTAAACTCCAGTCCCCTAGCTTTGCTAGAGAAATAAAGGAGCATGATTACTATGCACCAAAAGGAGGGATGAATCTATCCAGTGGTGATTTGATATCTTTTACAGAAATCAATCACGACTGCATTGGTGATTTCATTAGGGTAAGTGTAAACACTCAGAAACCCCTCCACGTTGGTGGTGACATTCTCATCGGGGGTCAGGATATGTACAACCTTATCCCCCAGCCACGATATTTTTTTACGGCCTCGAGGTGTTTTTCCATTATCGAACAGATATACCTCGAGGCATGTTCACATCGACCAAGAACTACAGGGGGTTTTCTACATCAAAGTATTTCTTTATAATGCAGGCAATGAGAACGATCTAGTAAAGGGGCGTCGCTTTGTCACCTGCCGGACGGGAGGAAAAGGAAGAAGCGTTTTCTTTTTTGGGGAACTATTTTAGAGGTTTTTTCCATGATTTCAAGTTAAGAAATGAAGACAGAAGTGGAATGTGATGTTTTCTGGGGACTTGGCATTTTTCGGCACTTAAGGTTGGTGGAAGCCGATGATTAAAAAAACAAATATGAAAAGGAAAGAGGATTAGAGTGAATGTAATGAAGAAGTAATGTTCTAAATTCATAGAAGGAGCCTTGTATTATAGATGAGCGGCAACAGTTAGGCAGCGTTAGTGGAAAACCATTACTGGCTTGCATTTAATATCCCCCATTTTCGCATACTGTGAAGTCACCGGCGTGAACTCCGGCGCCGGGAATCTCAGGTAAGTTTCCTCTCTCCTTATCTCTCACACTTTCCCCCTCCACCCTTCTCTCTCCCATGTTTCCTTTCTCCCCTTCTCACGTTTTCTGTATTTACGTCTATCTCTGTGTCATCCTTCGCCGGAGTTCCTCACCGGCGACTGGTCGTCCCACCCCTATTATGTTCTCTTCTCTCTTCCCCCTTTCTTTCTCTCCTCTTTCCCCTTTTCTGTTTTGCAGCAGTTCACTGCATCAGTCACGCCGGAATTTTCCATCGGCAACTAGTCATATACTCAGCTCTCACTTCTTCCCTTTTATCCTCATAAGCACGAACCCTAGCATCCTGTGGGCGACCTCTAGCCGGCGAACAATTTGTAGCTGTCCAGATCGCCAGTACCCCCCCACCCCTATTATTTTCGTGGGGGTTATATGTGATTTTGTAGGGAAATAGTTGTGTTTGTAGAGACAAGCGCTACGAGCAAGAAAACAGAGCATTCCCAGTGGGTAAGTGCGAAGGGTGGTGTGATTTGGGCGGACGCACAGCGGATTTCGTGACCTAGGGTGTGCATCAAGTCATATATCCAGGTACTAGCTGCGGCGGACTAGGAAAGCTTACAGCGTTTGGGAGTGAAGAGCGTAGCGACACCGGACGAAACGAGCAGGAGGTGGAAGTAGTTAACCTCGGGTGCATTAAAGCTTACTTCCAGGTTTTCTTGCATCAGGAGTTGGTACCTCCCGATCTCTTGTCTACTCTGTAAATCTTTCTCGAATTCTAGTTAGCTCCTTTTTTAGTTTTCTGAGTGATAGTGGCAGCGGCGGGAAATGGTCGTGTAAGGTCTTGTCCTCGGGGGGTGGGGGGTGGGGTGGGGTGAGCAGGGGAGCAGGGAGCGGTTCTGGGGGTGGGGCGGGAGGCAAGGGTGGGAAGGGGATATCGGACGTTCATAGATTGAGGATTGGGTCGTGGAACATAGGCACACTGACTTGTAAGTACATTTAGTTGGCTAAGATTCTTCAAAAGAGGAGGATCAGCGTAGCGGGTCTGTAAGAGACTAGGTGGAAAGGGCCGAAGGCGTGGAATGCGAACGGGGTCAAGTTGTGGTACTCTGGGGTAGAGAGGGGTAAGAATGGAGTGGGTATCATGGTGGAAAGGGATGTTAGGGAGTCCGTGGTTGAGGTTAGGCGAGTGAATGATTGGTTGATTTCTATTAAGTTGAGAATTGTTAGTTGCATCCTCAATGTCATCAGCACTTACGCTCCACAAGAAGGATTAGATGAGGATGTTAATAGGCGCCTTTGGGAGGGCTTGGATGAGTTTGTGAGAAGTATTCCCAATCTGAGAAGTTAGTTATTTGAGGTGATTTTAATGGTCATATTGGGGCTTATGTTGGTGGTTATGGTGAGGTGCATGATGGCTATGGCTTTGGGGTTAAGAACGGAGGAGGCATTTGCTGCTTGATTTTGCCAGGGCCTTTGAGCTTTTGATTGTAAACTCGGCATTTCATAAGTGAGAGGAGCATTTGGTTACCTTTAAGAGTTCGGCGGCAGTTACTCAAATTGAGTACCTTCTCCTTCGAAGGAGCAATCAAGGGTTGTGCAAGGACTATAAGGTTATTTCGGGAGAGTCCCTTTCGACTCTCCATAGACTCCTAATGATAGACGTTGGTCTCTGGGTGAAGAGGAAGAAGAGGGGTGCTCGGGGCCGCCCGTGGATTAGATGGGGAGCTTTGACTAAGGAGAAAGCCCGGGAGCTGGAAAGGAGGTTAGCTGATGGTGGATCTTGGAGGCCGCGCGAGATGTGCTCGAGGTAGCCAAGGGCTATTCAGGCAGACATCTAGGGAACTGGTGGTGGAACGATCTTGTTCAAGGAAAAGTGGAGGCAATGAAAGTGGCGTTCGCTAAGTTGGCAGGGAGCTCAAGCGAGGAGGAAAGAATAGCGAATAGGGAGAGCTACAAGGTGGCGAGGAAAGAAGGAAAGATGGCGGTCTCGGAAGCTAAAAATGCAGCGTTGGTCGGATGTGTGAGAAATTGGGGGAGAAAGGTGGGGACAAGAAGTTATTCAGGTTGGCTAAATTTAGGGATTGGAAGGCGAGAGATCTAGACCAAGTTTGGTGCATCAAGGATGAGGACGTTAGAGTCCTGATGGGGGAGTCTCAAATCAAGAAGAGGTAGCAGGCACACTTTCATGACCTGCTTAATAAGGAAGGGGATTGAGACTTAGAGGGGAAGTTGGGGAACTTAGAGTGTCATAGAGCTTGGGTTCTGCAGGAGCATCAATATGGGGAAGGTAGTGGCAATTTTGCATAGGATGAGTAGGGGTCGTGCGACCGGGCCAGACAAAATCCCGATGGAGTTCTGGAAAAGCATAGGTAGGGCAGGAGTAGAGTGGTTGTCCAGGTTGTTCAATGTGATCTTCAGGACTAAGAGGATGTCGGAGGAGTGGAGGTGGAGCACATTGGTTCCCGTGGATAAGAACAAAGGGGATATCCAGTGTTGTAACAACTATGGGGTATCAAATTACTAAGCCACACCATGAAAAGTCTGGGAGGGGGTGGTGGAGGAGAGGGTAAGGGAGATGATATCTATCTCCGTGAACCAGTTCGGCTTCATGCTGGGCCGTTCCACAACAGAAGCAATCCACCTTATCAGGAGATTGGTGGAACAGTTCATGGATAAGAAGAAGGATCTTCGAATGGTGTTTATCGACATGGAGAAGGAGTATGACAAGGTCCCAAGGGAGGTGCTATAGAGGTTCCTGGAGGCGAAGAGTGTGCCGGAAGCCTGCATCAGAGTGATCAAGGACATGTACGATGGCGCTAAGATCAGGTTTAGAAGATGGTTGGCGACTCAGACTATTTCCCGGTGGTTATGGGGCTCCATCAAGGATCTGCGCTTAGCCCTCTTCTATTTGCTTTGGTAATGGATTCTCTGACTCACCATATTCAAGGGTATGTGCCATGGTGTATGCTATTTGCTGATGACATAGTCTTGATTGACGATATGAGAGTCAGTGTGAACGAGAGATTGGAGATGTAGAGACAGTCTCTCGAATCTAAGGGTTTCAAACTAAGTAGGTCTAAGACATAAAACTTGGAGTGTAAGTTTAGCGCAAAGTCGAGCGAAGACGAAGTAGGTAGGGTCATGAAGCTTGGATCTCAGGCCATCGCCAAGAGGGACAGTTTCAAAAATTTGGGGTCGGTGATTCAGGGAGATGGAGAGATCGACGGGGATGTCACTCACCATATAGGGGCAGGGTGGTCGAAATGGAGGCTTGCATCATGAGTCTTGTGTGACAAGGAAGTACCACAAAAACTCAAGGGAAAGTTTTATAGAGTAGTGGTTAGACCTGCCATGTTGTATGGGGCGGAGTGCTGGCCGATGAAGAAATCTCATGTTCAGAGAACGAAGGTTGCAGAGATGAGGATGCTCAGGTGGATGTGCGGGCTCACCAGGTTAGATACGATTAGGAATGAAGTTATTCGGGAAAAGGTGGGGGTGGCCCCAGTAGATGAGAAGTTGCGGGAGGCGAGGCTCAGGTGGTTCGGGCATGTGCGGAGGAGAATCCCGATACGCCAGTGAGGAGTTGCGAGCGGTTGGAGGTGGTCGGCGTGAGCCGAGGCAGAGGGAGGCCAAAGATGTATTGGGGAGAGGTTATTAGGCATGACATGGCTAGTATGCGGATTTTCGAGGACATAGCCCTTGATAGGAGAGTCTGGAGGTCTAGTATCAGGGTTGTAGGATAGGGGCTTTCAGTTAGTGGTTGTGGTTACTACATTCCATTTTATTTACTGGATGTGGCTAAATTAATACTTGTGAATGCCCTTTTACTTCTGTTTTTGTTTACCTTTTGCTTTTTGCATGTCATGTACTTATGGTCTATGTTTATGTAATTATGTATCGTGCTTTCTGCTAGAGATACTAATGCTCTTTTGTTTCTGTTTTTGTTGTTGTATTTCCTTTTTTTTTTCTAAGCCGAGGTTCGATTGGAAACAGCCTCTCCATCCTATTGGGTAGGGGTAAGGCCTGCGTACATATTACCCTCCCCAGACCCTACACTGTGGGACTATATTGGGTAGTTGTTGTTATTGTTGTTATTGAACCGATGGGATAATTCGGTCACTTCAAGTGCTTACGTCACGAGAATGATGTCATTGTCAGAGACTCCAGAAAATCGAGGTTAAATTTGTTTTTTATCATCTTACTCTAAAAAGCATGGGGACTATCTGATACACTCAAAATCGGATATGAACAATTTTTCGGGCTAGAGGGGTCGCCCTAAGTCCGAGTTCAAGATGGACCGAGTTTGATCTCGATGGATCAGGCTCGAGCTCGATACTATACGGTACAAGGCTCGAAGAACCAAGTGTTCGAGGAAAATATGACTGGCCTCGAGATAATGCCGTTATAGATATGTAACAGAATGAGCAAGATTCCTGCCATGTGCTCAAGATCATGGTGCAAATCCAGGAATAGATTTGTACGAATTCGTACTAGGCGGTTAGACAGATATCCTAATAATATTTTTTACTGTAAATGGAAATGTACCTTATTTAGGGTTTCCCTATTATATAAAGGGGCCCCCCAATTATTTGCAATGATATTAAGTCATTAGCAAAGAATATACTCTCTTACTTTTCTCGCTAATTGTTCATCAGAATTATGCTTTAGCTTTATTCATTCATACTTTATTGTTCTTAATCTGTCTCGAGGTCACTTTGGCTCGAGGTCGAGATTGGCCTACATTCTTGGCTATTAATTAGTATTGAACTAAATCACGTATCATTAAAATCATAAATCAAATTTAATTGTTACTTGTATTTTTTAGATAACAACCTTATAATGATACTCCTCTCCTCTTCTTTTTTTGGTTGAATAGGATATATAACAAGATGTGATCATTCTCCTCAGTATCTGATTTGAAGGGTCATAATATAGTAGTCAAATACAAAAGAAGAATATAAAAATATTGTTGTATATTTATTGTTACAACCGTAACTAGACAGAATATCTTGTGTTCGAAACCTAAATGCCAATGTTTTGGACTCAAAACACATTTCTGCAGTGTAAAAAGGTTACTTTTCTACATAAAATGCTGTATCATATTGTTTTTTACTTTAGCGGAATTTTAACCGTTAAAGTAAAGTGCAGTATAATACCACATTTTAGATATAGTGCAATATTATACCGCATTTTACTTATTAAAATTTAAAACCCCCTTTCTTCCCCACAATAGAACACTGGTTTCATCCTCCATTAAATAATTCCAACATCGCCCCCACCCCCTACACCCTCCCCCCCCCTCCGATTCTAAAAAAGTCGAGTAGACCCCACCCGTTACACAAAAAGTAAATATTGCAGGTCCCACATACAACCCAAGCCTTCGATTGTTGTGATTTCCTTGGGCTTAAAATTTAAATTTTCCGACTTTTCTAAAAACATAAATGGAGGTAATCTAATATAGTTTATGTTGAAACTCGTATAATAATGCATATTAGTTTTCATGAATGTATTTTCGTGTTGTTTTGTGTTTTATTTGCGATTAAGTTTATATGTTATTGTTATCCAAATTAAATTATTAGTGTTTTAAAAAATTGTTAAAAGTGGAGGAATAATTTTTCTTGGTAATAAAACTGTTCATAAATTTCTTGTACTGTTTTATATGTAATTACGTAAATGTTATGTTATTAAAATATGTTTGTTGTTTTTATTTAGTTTAAATTATTTATTTGCTTAAAAAATAGGCCCTTATAGCGTAGTAAACTATAGAGCCTTTTAGCGTAGTAAAATATAAAGCCTTTTTGCGTAGAATCTCTGTAGTTTAAGTATCTACTAACTACAAACTCTATCAAATTTTACTTTACAAAAATTAATTATTTAATTTATAAAACAAACACACAGAACTAACAAATTAATATATAATGTCCAATTAAATATCAAGCGTGGAACACATAGATATATACTCTGTCCAATTAAATAATTAAATATTAATAATTGTAAGACAAACAAAATTCTAAAAATATTAAAATTGACAAACATAAGAATTCAGGATAGCTGGTGCTATTGAGCCTCAAATATCGGGCCTGAAACCTATAGATATATACGTTGTCCAATGAAAAATTAATTATTTAATTTATAAAACAAACAAAATTCTAAAAAAATTAAAATTGACTCTCATAAGAATTCAGGATAGCTTGGTGCTACTCGGCCTCATATATCGGGCCTGAAACCCATAGACAAATACTCCATCCAATTAAAAATTAATTATTTAATTAATAAAATAAACAAAATTCTAAAAATATTAAAATTGACACACATAAGAATTTAGGATAGCTTGGTGCTACTGGGCCTCAAATATTAGGCATGAAACTCATAGATATATACTCTATCTAATTAAATAAGTACATATTAATTATTATAACACAAACACACAATTAATATTGTTTAATTTACAGTAGACGATATGGATGTGCCGCTTGTGCATCCTGGACCTTTCTCGGATGAGATATTAGTGTTAAAGGGCGATCATAGGTTCGCCTACATATGGGCGGGAGAGATAGTGGAGCAGACTCTCCGCACTAGGAGAGTGGACGACGTGAGGGACTTTCTGAGGGGCAGATATTTCCATCCCCGAGTAGTCCAGCACTTGAGGGGTACTGACTTTTATAGGATTTTTTAGATTGGGTGGATGCAACTCGACAGGTTTTTGATCACGGCATTGATAGAGCGGTGGCGACCACAGACACATGTTTTCCACCTACCTATTGGCGAGGCCACCATCACACTTCAGGATGTTCAGGTTTTATATGGGCTGCCTGTTGATGGACTAGTCATTGCACTGCCTCGACATATGAGATCTATGTCGCGTGCCTAGTATTTGGACTTGCTGCAGCAGTTCACTGGTTTCAGACCATAGGCTTAGTTGCAGCTTCAGGGGGCAGTCACATTTATGTGACAGCTATTAGATAGCATTTGGAGGCATTGCGCCCCAACATCACCACTGAGACCGATGATCTACATATTCACATATACACAAGGTTGGATTTGCTCTTTATTTTTGGGGGTGTCTAGTTCCCGAACACTTCAGGAAATCTAGTGAGTATGTGATTTCTACATCATCTTCACTAGCTAGATGAGTTACCCCAGTACAGCTAGGGTGTTTTTGTTCTCGCTTACCTGTACAAGAGTATGTGCCGGGCTAGCTTGGGCACCCAGAGCGACTTATGTAGTTTACTATCGCTTCTACAGGTGCCAACATATTCGAATACTCTGTTCATTACTTCTAATTCTATATAGTCAAAATGACTCTTAAACTTTACGTCAACCTTGTACGTTAGGTATGGTCCTGGGAGCGGTTCTTACCATTGCAGACACCTCTACCACCACTACCTCCGGATTTAGCACCTCCATTTCTCCCTCTAGCTAAGAGGTGGGTTCTCCGGTGTGAAAATTACCGAGCCATTGATGCTCATCATAATCTCCCCCTTGTCAAGGATGTGTTGGATATGCTGGAGGCCGCACAGGTAAATATGTACCTAAACTTACTTGTTATAAATTCACTTGTGTTATGCATACTCACTTTTCTGTTATTATTTGATAGTTCATTTGGATGCCATGCATCGACAACTTGATAGTTGTCATGCCTGATTATTGCTCGGCTGGTCGACTAATTTGGAGCACCTATGTCCCGCTGATGTGCCTCGATATGGTGGAACATCATGCCACAGACCGGGTACTTCGCCAGTTTGTCCATCCGCACACTATACCGAGGGGTCCTGCATGGGAGGCTACACATTATCAGTGGGATGATCGTTCAAGGGAGGACGGCGCATTACTAGCATGTCTAGAGGCGCAGGTCCAAACTTAGGACAAGCGGAGGACTTGATTCTGCCACCACATTCGCATATCCAAGCGGAGACTATTCCGATGCATATGTCCTGGTATCGTAGCATTACCTGAATTTTTATCGGGAACCACGTTCATCAAGCTGGCGATCGGTACAGACCATACACCAGGAGGCACGAGGCAATGGTATGTTATTTTTGGAACCCTTACTTATGAGTGTGATATAGCATTCTGTAATTAATATTTTAAATGTTGTGCAGGCTATTAGTCATCATTTATTCTACCAGTTAGGACTGCGTATGTAGCAGCATACCAACGATCCGACAGTCATTGAGTATGGGCGACAGGTGATAGAGTTGGCTCTCTAGACGCTGCAGCAAGCCAGATAGGGCGAGAGGTTAGATCACGAGGCTTCCTATGTGGCTTAAGAACACTGCCATCGAGGTAGGCTTGTCCACACCCGAGGGGACAAGCACGAGCTTGGTCTTCCCTACGATGCAGGTTTGTCCCACGAGGCAAGGATAACCACGGGGCCGTGGGGGACGGGGAGGTGGTGGTCCCCAGCAAGGGGGCATTAAGGCACCCATTGAGGCACTTGATGAGGATCTTGGAGATGATCAGTCGGGTTACATCCCTCAGCAAGACGAGTCTTCCAGCAGCATGCTGCCGTACAACTTTCAGCTGGAGCTCCCAGCATCGTAGTTGTCCCCGCCAGATCCATTCTTGATCACGAGCATGAGCTTCACCGCAGACACAGATAAGTTCTTTTCAGGCCCATCTATCATATTTGATGATCTGACGACCCGAGACTTGGATGGTAGGCGCAGGTTTAGTTTTGACTCATCATCGGCCGTTGCGGCAGATCTATCACAGGCGCATGTATGTTTGTATTACAATTAAATTTTAATTTGCTTTTTTTGCCTCAATGCTTTGCCATAAATTAATTTTCAATTTTCTTATTAAGGCTTCATCACATTTATTCATGGAGCCCACTTTATGCGATGCTGAGGACACCACGAATGCTTATACTCAAGAGCTCGACGAGACTATGGTAAGAAAATATTTTTGATTTAACACATACATTACTAATATACATTTTCATATATTATGCTTACTAATTGTCTGTAGGTTGCTAACGGATCGGCGACCCCTTCTACCAATCCTTCCAACCCTACTGACGATCATGCTGCAGCACATTCTCATATATAGAGGCAACTTGATGAGGATGATCCTGATAGTGTATGCACGATGCGCCTTAGGCCAGTGGCTGCATTGAAGCACATAGGCCGTGGGACACGTTGATTTGTTTTTGTATTTTATGTAAACAATACATTATGTAATTAATAACACAAATCTTATTTTAACAAAAATATGTAGTTTTAAAACAAATTTGAACAAAAATTTTATTTTAACACTACAACACAAACAAAAACATAGCAAACTTAACATAACTTAAATTCAGTACAACTAATGAAAACACATGACACGGAAAACATAAAGATACACTACTATACTTAACACGTACATATCATTATTTAGTCACGTCTGCCTAGTAGTCTCTGCTCTAACCACTTAAATTTTTCTTCCAACTTATTTTTTTCTGCTTCCGCCTCCTTGAGTTTCTCCTTCAACTTCGCAACTTCTCGTTTGGATTGTCGCTCTCTTTTCCACTGCTTCAAACACAAACTATGAAGATGCTGCAAATTTTCTTTGTAATATTCCTATTGATATGGTTCATCAATCCATACCTCAAAATAGCAAACAGGTTTGTCGGGAACCCTATAAAACTTGTTCATACAAGCCCAGTAGCGGAGTCCAGCTTCTTCCCAACAGCCGTGCATTACGCATTTTTTGTTGCACCCACACCTTGGGACATAAAGGGGTTCAAAAATTGTTAAAGCATAAAGAAAAACTTTGATTTTATGTAAATATTTGCTATTGGTTATTGTTAAGTGCAGAATTAACTAGAAAACGCCTGTTATTTATAGGCAAGACAACATACAAAATATAGTATTGTATCGCGCTTAACATATTCAATTTTTCATAAATGAAATAGTTTTTTTGCAGTCGGTCAGCTTTTCAGACCGACCAGAAAACATACAAGATGTAGTATTGTACCGCTTTACATATTAATTTTTTCTGAAACAAAACAGCTTTTTTTGCAGTCGGTCAGCTTTTTAAACCGAAAAGACAACACACAAAATTGTACCGTGCTTTACATATTAAAATTTTCTAAACGAAATAGCTTTTTGCAGTCGGTCAGCTTTTCAGACCGACACTAGAACACACAAAATGCAGTATTATACCACGCTATACATATTCTTTTTTTCTAAAACGAAACAACTTTGTCTTGATTTATCCTTTATTATTTTTTGTTTTCATGTATGTTGCTTTAGAAATGGTCATTGTGCTTTTATCTCTTCGAATATTATGCTATAAAATTTCAATCTTCATATTGGCCTTCTTCACTAAGACCAGTAAGTTGAATGTTGGAACTGTCATATCATCATCCCAATTCAAAAGGTCATGTTAAAAAAAATACGTAACAAGACTATGGAAAATAATTTTATTTGATAGACATTGCAAATCAAACAAGTACAGACACTTATTACAAAAAATATTACGAAAATAAAACACTAGTTGTACCCTTGGTAGTTGGATAAATTTGACGACCTTGCACCAGGAGCTAGATTACCACCACAACCCAGACCAGCTAAAGGACATTTACGATGGTTGTGTCCTATTTGTGAGCATATTCCATACTTACGCGCATAAATGGTATCACCAACATCCATTTGGTTCCGTATATTAGATCTCTTTTGCACTTGCACCTTGCGTAAATAGTCCTTGTTATGTAGCATTTTAAATTGTTTCGGTGGCTAATAATGCTCAGCACCCAATCATCGCCGGCATAGCCATAAAAAAGATCGAGCGGGATACAAGGGGTACCCCCATAGGTTCCCGATGCCCTACCTTTTTCATCTATGGAAGCCCCATTCTTCATGTTCTCGCGGCAGACATATGCTCAATTGAAGCTGGATTTAGAAAGAATGGATGTAAATGCCCAATATATGTGTTTACGTATGCAACAACAATATATTGCTTATCAACATAGTTTGTTGCCCCTAAACCAACTTGTTGAAAGCACTTCATGGAACATATGGTAGATGATTGATTTCTCACATGAACACAACCTATTGGATACATTCACGGTGTGAAGATTATTCCTCCGGTGTCCGCGAATAGCGGTGCAAACTTCAAAAATATCTTGGTCGTGATTGTACTGCAAATGTGAATGTCAATGTGCTCGCCTCCTGTATTTCTCAAATCTTCTCATCAGTATTGGCATAAATTGAACACCATTGTCCATCAATTCCAATGCAGCTCTATGCCTTTCAACAAACCTCTTTGCAATCTGTTTGAATGTCATCCGGACCATGGCAGTGACAGGCAATCCATGTGCAGACTTCAATAAGCTATTGAATGAATCCGACATATTTGTAGGCAGGGTCTGCCACCATCAGCATGTAATGTCCACATGTAAAGCTCATGTCCCATCAGCCAAGTATAGCCACGTGAATCTAACTGCCGGATCGCTTCCACGAGCCTCGTGAATTTGCACTGCTGGTGCTCAGTTGTAGTCATCCACGTTAAATCATGCAAGGCCTTGTCAAGATATTTCTTTTGGAAGTTGGCCTTCAGGTGCCTCACACAGTAACGATGGTATGCATAGGGTTCCTTCCATTTAGGCAAATGCCGAACAAAACATAAAATACCACCATGTCGATCAGATATTAGACAAATACATTAACGCTGTTTGACAATGTGCTGCTTCAAGTTGTTCAAAAAAAGTATCCACATCTCTTCACTTTCATTGGCACAAATGGCAAAAGCTAGTGGAAATATTTGTATGTTGGCATCTACTGCAACTGCAATCAAAAGCTTAACATCATACTTTCCATAGACATGAGTACCGTTTATGAAAATTACAAGATGGCAATGCACAAAGTTGTCGATTGATAGTTTAAATGACCAAAACACATAGTTGAAAATGTATTCTGGTCTTCTCGAACTCCGCTCATGCCCCCATTCAACAACAGTCCCGGGGTTAAAGTGTTTCAGTGCGGCCATGTACTTGGCTATAGATGAAAATGACTTATCCCAGTCACCATAAATAATTTCAAAAGCAGGTTTGCGTCCGAGATATTCCTTTCTTTTGGTTATAGTACACCCATACTCCTGGTGAACGACTGTAATACACTCTTTTATCTTGAACCTAATGGACACTTCCAAGTATGGAATCAAGACAAGAGAAATCAAGTCGACATCCAAGTTGAAGTGATTCTCACTGAATGTTTGCATTTCACATCTGTGAGTGCTAATATATTTACCCACTTTCCACAACCCTGATTTCTTATTGCTAGCACGCAACATCTAGTTACAACCCATAATGTCCCTACGGCATACAGCCTTGTATGCCTCCGGAGTTGACTCCCTTACTGTTATTTCACGGCACTCTCTTATGTTGTAGATTTTTACAGCCTTGATTAGGCAAGCTTTATCGGAAAAATGCATGCCCTTTGCCAGCACCGCTGGTCTAGACTCATCCCACATTGGTGATCAAAATTTGTTAACATCCCTTGTGAGTGCCTCCACATCCGGCATACTTGGCAAATTATCAAGGTAGGGAATATTTCGCTCATGAAATGGCATGTGGGACTCGTACACTCATTGTCTAATGAGAGGTGAAGTAGCATGCTCCCTTGTTATTTCAAGTTCGACATTCACTTCCTCCTTATCATCACCCTCATTAGGCAAGGGTGTATCATCTCCAAGCTCATCGGCATTATTTTTCATAATAACTATCATCTTACTGGATATGTACATCTTCCAAATCACGAGTCAACACATCGTCTATAGGAAATTGTGTAAGGTCAGAAACATTAAGTTGCTCCTTTTCACTACACAAAAAGAACAAAGTGAAAAGTTACTCAAATTGATAAATACTTTACATATAGCAATATCACTTCACTTACAAGTCGTACTGTGTTGACATTTCATGATGGATATTTTCTTGTTGGTGATGACTTCCGGATAAACCAGCGTGATCCAACACGCTAGAACTACACATATACCAACTAGGAGCGGGGTCATAACTTGTAAAACTCATCCGGATAGTACCCCTTATGGAAAATATGAGTGTTAATAAAAATCCAATTCAACATAAAATAAACATCGCTAAATCATAGAAAAATTGAAGTTTACCAATCGTCTTTTGAATTATGTAAAGTAGAAAAAAATTTCCTCGCTGCCCATTCGCCAGTGGTGATAAGTTTAAATCAAGTCAAACTCTTTCATCAAGAATCTATCCGGAAAAAACTGCTCCAGAATAACCACCCAATGACTGGGGGTTACCCCTACTATGCACAACCTTATTATTGGGAACGTCTTCAACCTTGACGTACATTTTTAATAATTTTATTACAATAAATTTCATGTATTCATTCGGAATCCACAAAAAAAACTCTAAGAGTTTCATCAAATTAGATTTAAACACAGAATAATAAGCAAACCCCTACGGAGCCATAGAATACAGAAATATACCGGTTACATCAAGGCTCATTGAACGTTTTCGCACACTCATTCTTTTACATTCTCACAGAGTTATTCTCCATTACAACCTCATCCCCCTCCCCCTCCCCCTCCCCCCACAATATAATGAAACCCTTATTTTTGGCTCACCACACATTATAAAAAGAATGCTTGATAATAAGAAGAAAAGTATGAATGAAAGCTTGAAGGTAAGTTTTGAATGGATTTTCATAAAATCCTAACGCCTTTAAATATGGCAAGTCCTAACTTGTGGTGCAGAATTTTTTTAATATAAAATGCGGTATAATACCACGCTTTATATATTTGAATTATTGTTATGTCATTAACTGAAAAACACTTATAGGTGGGCCCAAAAAAGAATTTAAATGCGGTATTACACCGCGCTATATGTAAAATGATGTATTATATTACGTTTTAATTTAATGGCTAAAATTTCGTTAAAGTAAAATACGGTATAATACCGTGCTATATATAAAATATTGTATTATACTGCGTTTTACTTTAACGGCTAAATTTTCTTTAAAGTAAAACGCAATAGAAAAATATGTTTTTTTTACACTGTAGAAATTTATTTTGAGTCCAAAAGGTTGGCATTTAGATTTCAGACTCAAAATATCTACCATAGTGCTACCTTCTAGGAAGATATGAGACTCTTCTTAGGTTCTCTTTTGAATTTAGTTTTAGTTGAAGTTCAATTTCTTTATAGAAAAAAAGAGGTATGGAAAAAGTTGTGTGATTTTTTAGTACTAAAAAAGGATTGATAGAGAACTTGGCCAGATAAATTTCTTTTATGGTATGTTTGTTTGATCGAGTAATTACTTCGTCAGCATAAAAGTGGGTGTAATTGAAGGGATATAATTACATTCTCCAATTCTCAAGAGGAGGTGAGAATTGACGGTAATTACATTGTGTAATTACAAGGTTATTTTTTCTTTTCTTTTCTTTCCTTTTTATTTTTATTTTAATTTATTTTATTCATAACTTTTTATTTCTATTATTTTAATTTTTTAAAATTTTATTTTTACTTTTTAATTTCCTTTAAAATTTTAAATATATTTTTCTTTGTACATTATTTATCTTTTATTTCTTGTTATTTCATGTAATTGCTTGTATTTTATTTTTATTTATTTTATTTTTTAATTTTTTAAATTACACCTCCTAATATTATAAATAATGAGTCATTTATAAACTGTCATATAATGAGTGATGTAATTAAAGTGAAATTTTATTGTTGAATGTTCCTAATCTAAAATTATAGTGGAACTTACTGTTGTTATGTTGGAATTTGACGTATGCTAAATAAATATTTTTTGAATTTTGATATTGTGCTATATTAATAGTTTCAATTTATTTATTTTAGTAGTATTGGCTCACGTCCCATGCTGTTCATTTTTTAGTAAAACGATAGATCAGTTTTGTCTAATATTTGAATAATGCTATGACATTATATTTATAAGTATTAATTTATTTTATCATAAATGAATTTCATGATATTCTTACAAAAAATGTATATTTTAAATTTTTATAAGTATCTAAACTAAATATTATTAATTTAAAAAAAAATATATATATATATATAAAAATTATTTTTACAATACTAGTTATAAATATATGATTACTTATTAATGTATATTCACGAAAAATATACATCTTAAATATCAAAGATAATTTTATTTATACTTATAAAAATTTATAGGCATATATTTATTATATTAACTTTTAAGTTTTGATAATTACTTAATTTGAAATTTAATTGAACTGTTTAATAATATTATGACAATTACACAACTATATAATTACTAGGCTGTATAATTACTACCTTAATAATTACACAAATTCCAATGTCAGGGTGACTTTCTTGTCATGCTCTTAGTTTTTGATCGAGAAATGAGAGAATTGTACAAAAAGGGAATTCATATAATTCGATTGTATTAGTTCAGCCTGCAAAAAGGAACTATTTTTCACTTGATGTGCACCAAAACATAGTTAACAGACGAACTTAAAAAAGTGAATTGATATGAAAGCACTCATAGTTGCAGAAAAGGAGAGAAAAAGCGACTGGAAATAATGACAGGCACCGATTTCTCCTTGCCAATCATGTATGTAAGTAATACGTGATTATGATTTTGGGTTTTCATATCTCTTCGAGAAAATGACAACATAATTATCGTAATTGGATTTTTTTTTGTACAAAGAAATTGAAGTTTATTATATTTGGCTAGCTAGTCTTTTTTTAGGAAAAAATTTGGACTTCTATAAATTACTGATCCTTCCTTCACATCAGCAACATTCACAATGTAGCTATATAGAGTTTGAGATTCGTATTTAGGGAGAGAACTTTACGGGACAAGTGTTAATGTCACTTGTGTTTACCTCCTCGTGAGGTTGTTCTCTCGATATTTTGTACTCTTTTATATAGTGGATTACTCATTCTCATTCGTAAACGTACGTAGGTCAATTGGCCAAACCACGTAAAATGTTTTTGTTCCTTTTGGTATATTTTCTTTTTATTATCTGATTTATCGTCGTTTAAAATTTATTTTACTAGCTTTCGCATGACACATGATTTTTTGGTGCACATAAAACATAGTCATAAAAACTTAGTCCAATTTGTTTCTCTATTGTCCACCTTCAATTCTCCTTTATCTAGTCTAGTATTACAAAGATGTTAAATACGGGTAAAAAGTGAAGGGAGGAGCTACTACAATCTGACATCAAATGTGTTGCTAAGGTAAATAACAAATGATATTTTTAGGTTTGTGTATAAGTGTGCTACGAGAAGTTTTATTTTGTATATCATATAACTGACACTAGTTATATGAAATTTCTTTTTATCTCGTAAAATAGTGGACCTCAATCTTATACTTTTGCGTTCATAAAACAGTGAAATAAAAAGTTGCCTCATACAACTAGTATAAATTGTATGAGACATAAAATAAAATTTTCAGTGTGTTACCTACTGCTTTGACTTATCCCAATAAGTTATTTAATTTCTTTTCAAGTTACCAACTCAGGTTTATGCGAAGACATTTAGTTACAAATTGTTCCACTACATAAGAATTCTTTAAGATAATTGTCAAATGATATATGGAAAAAGTCAAAGACGAGGAGATGAAGTGGAGCTGGAAAGGACATTTCAATACACATAATTCAATCCCCCACAATCCCCCTCTCGCTGGATAATTATTCAAAAAGTCTAATGAGATAAGAAGAAATCATTTGCAAATTTTCCATTGTTGTGGACAGAACAGGGAAATTTCTTGAACCCTTCTTCGGCTTTAGGGCTCCCTTTGGGTCCCAAATATAATTTGTTTGGAGATTTGATTCACGATAATGCCCATATCCACGTGGTAGCCGGCAATGAAAGTGGGCTGGCCCCATCTTGAGTGGATAGCCCATAGCTTATACCAAGAGTCTTAAGACTCTAGGGGTCGTTTGGTAGGTTGTATAAAATAGTGTGGAATAAGGTATATTAATAATGTTTGTATTAGTAATGCATGAGTTAATAATGCAAGTATTAGTTATGCTGATATTATTTTTTATTTACTGTTTGGTGTAGCGTATTAAAAAAATAATTATTTACACAAATGTCCTCCATATTCTCTAGCTTTAAGAAACATTTTATTAACAATTATCTTTAACGATACTAATGCATTTATTAACAACTTTAGTATTACTAATATCATAATTTTCTATGCATTACTTATATAGAGGTTAATACCAAATATGATATATATATATAGAGAGAGATTGAAAAAATATACGAAACAAAATATTAATAATACACAGAACTAAAGCTTGCATTGTTTTGTATAATACCTCTTGCCAAACGACCGCTAATTTTAATAATCTTGTCACGGCACTTTCTTTTTCAAAGAGGAAAATTGCTACTTCTAACAGATATACACGGGTTGGTCGACTTGGCAGTTGTTTATAATAAACTCTTATCTATAGTGCTTATTATTAGAAATAATTAAATCTACTTAATGAAAACATGGCTTGAAACTCTCAAACAATCTCTATGGAATAAGGATAAAATAAAATATAATATACTTTCATATTAAGAATAAAAAAAAACTTTACACCTGTTAGCCCTTTAAATGTTTCCTATATAAGCAACTGCCTCAAAGGGGAGACTTCAATTCAATCAACACCAACATATATATATATATATATATATATATATATATATATATATATATATATATACTCAAAGAAAACACACATTCTCTCAACCAAAACTCCATGGCAACTACTTCAACTATATTCAACCAAGAATTAATGGAGAAGTTCCACTACTCAAGAAGAGTACTACTTGTAATACCAACTACATTACAACAATACCATCCCGAGACCACCGTGGCGCCGCCTCCCGCAACCGGAATCAGCCACGACACAACAGAAGATGAACCATCATTTGATACAAAAGTTGTGATGATCTTGTCTGTACTTATATGTTCCATAATTTGTTCACTTATCACCAACTGCCTTATAAAGTGTGTATTGAGGTGTGCTAGCCGCCGAGTATTGGTATTGCCAAACTCATATTCATCAAACCATACAAACCCTTGTATAGCAAAGCTAGCTAATAGAAGGATCAAGAAAAAAGCCCTCAAAAAAATTCCTGTCATAACTTACACTAGAGAAATATTGATGAAATATCCGAGGCTTGGCACTGAGTGTGTAATTTGCTTATCAGAATTTGGAGTTGGAGAAAAAGTTAAGGTTCTGCCTAAGTGCAACCATGGGTTCCACGTCAAGTGTATTGATAAATGGCTCAATTCCCACTCTTCTTGTCCTACTTGTAGGCACAGCCTTATTCAAACAATTGTAAATGGAGGCGCTTCTGTTACTACTACTGCAATTCCAAACACTCAAGTAGTTACAACATCGGCACCACTTCAACAAATCATGATAGAGATTGAATCTCTCCAACCTGAAGGTGTTATATCTAACAATCTAAGTTAGTTAGAAAAATAGGAGTAATTTTCAGTCGCGTATGTAGCATAATTTTTAAATTTATGTATAAAAATTTATTAAAATTGTAAGAAATACTAAATATGAAACCACAACTTTGTAAATTTGATGGGCTCAACGTTAAAAACTTTATATATTAAACCAATAAAATTTGTTAAAATAGCACGATATAGCCAGTTTTCGCACTGGTCAATCCAAAATAGCCACCGTTTACGAAGTCAATAAAAAGTAGACAATATTTTGCTGCAATAGAGACGGTCCCACACATATATGGGAATTCGGTGCATCTATGTACGAAATCCAGCATATTATGTTGGATCAGTATACTTTGCTGACTCCTGTAAAATATACGGGAGACTGTAGCACTTGTGCTCCAAACTCCAGTATATCATTCTGGACATTTATACTTGGTGGAACTCCAGTATATTATGTTGGAGTTCTAGTGTGCTTATGCTGGAGTTCTAGCATAGTTATCCTGGAACTCCCATATAATATACTGGAGTTCAAGCATACTTATGATGTAACTCCAGTATAATATACTAGCGTATTTTTCGGATTTTAAATAGTATTTTTGCTCAGATTTATCTTTACATGAAAAGTGGCTAAATTTCGATAACTTTGAAACTAGGCTATTTGTGAATGAACAGTTGTAAATTGGGATTTTTACTTTCCTATACCACATATGGAACCTTATTACCCTCAATGTTTAAGATTTGAGTTAATTACATTTCAGTATACTAAATTACTATATATATATATATACATATATATATATATATATATATATATATATATATATATATATATATATATATATATATATATATATATATATATATATATATATATATATATATATAACACAATTCAAATTAAGGATATAATATGGGGTGCATTTATATTAAGCATAATTATAGGATCGTATCTTCCCACTTTCCCCCTCCCCCCCCCCCCCCCCCACATTTCTTTTTTGAATTCCACCATTGACCCTAATTTGAAAGCTTTGAAGCTTTGAATTCAAATTTAAGTTTTCAAAAATCATTATTTATTTTGATTGGGTGTTGTTGTAAATAATTCGGAATATGTTTTAGGAGTTTATATCTCAATTTTGAGTGGATTTGGTGAAAATTTAGACTTGGTTTTAAAGACACTTTTCCAGAATTTATAGATAAATTGTAGTCAAATTAGAAAAATTGTAGATAGTAGACTGTTTTTTGCAGAAGATTTTGTAGAAGCTTTAGTCGTTTTGGATTTGTGAAAACAGAAAATAATGCATCTACAATCAGAATACAAATAATCTACAATTTACCTACAAGATATCTACAAACTGGATACATTGAATTTTAATATCCCAATTCTCATTTCAATTATAGCATAATTGGTATTTTCGACATAATTGTAGAAGACTTGTAGACGTTTTAGTCTTCCCAATCTACAATTTATCTATAATTCTACAATTTATCTACAATTTCTGAAAATATGTCTTCTTCTTCTTCTTCGAGTTTCAATCTGAATCCAGTCAAAACCAAGTCTAATCTTCACTAAAACCCATCAAAATTGAGATATAGACTCCAAATCATATTCCCGATTATTTTCAATAACACCCAATCCAAATAAATAATGATTTTTGAAAACTCAAATTTGAGTTCAAAACTTTCAAGCTTTTTAATGGCTATCAATGGTGGATAATATATGGAAGAACAGATGAAGATGAAGATGAAGAACACAAATCTCATTTCCGTGTCATAATTGTTGGAAACACGTTTCAAATGCAATATACTAAACGTGTGTTCTTTTGTAGGTTTTGATGAATGTCAAACAAAGCAAAAAGCGATATATAGCAATGCTCAAGGACAAGCACAAAATGGATGCATTACAAGAAGCTCAAGACAAAGTTTAGAAATGTTATAATTGAGTCAATATTAATTGTGATCTTGATTCCTCAACTTGGCTCATAACATGGCTTCTCTACTAAAATTATTTTTCCAAAATCATGCATATTTAAATTAAGTGTCAAATGATTTTAAACTATACATATTTACATTTGTTAAAATGTTTTCCAAACATGCCTCAAAAATCTGGGCTAAGATAATCGATTATGTTCGTATGATAATCGAGTATCTCTAAGCCAAGACTGCATGACAATCGATTGTGAATTAATGATAATCGATTGTGAGTAAGTCAGTTAACATCAGGTTTTTGCAAACTGCATAACAATCGATTGTGTACTTATGATAATCGATTGTCAACTGAGGCAAAGTTTTCAAAACTCATAAAAATCGATTATGAACTAATGGTAATCGATTAGAATGAGAAAAATGTCTCCCAGTGATTTTAAATAAAATGATAATCGATTGTGGCTTTTGATAATCGATTATATATGAGACAGAGAGTTTTGAAATTAATTAATAATCGATTATCCCATTTGATAATCGATTGTTGAAGCTGACCGTTGTCATATATTTTCAATTACCGTCAGGTAATCGATTGTTGATATTTAACAATCGATGTTTTGCGTAAAATCTGGAAAAGATTTTCCGAACGTTGTTAAAATAATCGATTGTTGATTTCCGGACAATCGATGTTTTATGCCAAAAATTGGAAAGGATTTCTTAACGTTATAAATAATCGATTATTGATTTGAAGTAATCGATTGTTGACGTAAAATCTGGGATTGAATTTTTGATCTGATAGGCAAACAATCGATTGTTTAGTCTTGACAATCGATTGTCACTGAGTAATTTCAGCAATCCTTAATTGGCAATTAGACAACGGTAAGACTGAGTTTCTCACCTATAAATACAGCTTCAACTCAGTGTTTTCACAACAACAACATATACACTTTGAGTATTTTCATTGCTAAAAGCTTTCTTACATTGATCATCATTTTCCATTCATCCATAAAGCTTTTTGAAGAGCCATTCTATTGAGCTAAGTTGTTGTGATCTTGAGCGTACTATTTCTACTCATATCTACTCATTAAGGAGTGCTTTGTAAAGTGAGTGTGTTTTGTGTTTGTAAGAGAATTGCGATTCTCGTTTGTTGAGGAACTTGTGATTCCTCGGTTGAAGTCTTTGGGATTGTTATCCCCGAGCAGTTGAAGTCTTTGGGATTGTTATCCCCGAGCAGTTGAAGTCTTTGGGATTGTTATCCCCGAGCAATTGAAGTCTTTGGGATTGGTATCCCCGAGCAATTGAAGTCTTTGGGATTGTGATCCCCGAGCACCTAGGTGAGGCTTGTGTCCTCAGCTGTAACGGTTTGTTAAGCACCCGTAAGCTTGACAAGTTTAGTGGAAATCTCAAGAGAGTCTCTCGGGGACTGGACTAACCACGTTTGTGGCCAACCAGGATACATCATTGTGTAAGTTTATTTTACTGCACTTGTTTTAATTTCTGCAAAGTTTTTAAATTCCGCACTAAAACGCTTAATATTTTTAAAACGCTATTCACCCCCCCCCCCTCTAGCGTAAAGCGTATTGTCCAACAATAATTACGCAGCTTCAAGATCTCCTTTACGTTTCAAATTTCGAATTTAATGTGGATAATGTTAGAAAATACGCTTAACGCTAGAGGGGGAGTGAATAGCGTTATAATAAAAATTAGCGTAAACTTGCGGAATTTAAAAATTGCAGGAAAGAAATAAGTGCGATAAGTAAATAAATAAGAACGAACGCACCGATGTATCCTGGTTCACCACAACCCGTGGCTAGTCCAGTCCCCGAGAGACTCTCTCGAGATTTCCACTAACACTGTTAAGCTTACGGGTGCTCAACAAACCGTTACAGTTGCTCAAGGATATCACACCTTAAGACTTCACTTGCTTGAGGATACCTCACCCCAAGACTTCAACCACTAAGACTTTGGGTACTTAGCAAACCCGACAAATGAGAAGATATGTTCTTCTCAAACAACTCTCTTTTACAACAAATACTCTCTCAATAGAGTGGATAAAGAGAAACAAAATAAGCTCTATGAACAACACAAAGTTGTCTATCAAATGGCTCAACAAAAGCTCTAAAATGATGCTTGAAAATGATCAATATGTATATCAATATATGCAGGAGTTGTGTGTTTAAAAACAGCTCAAAAGACCTCTTTTTATAGGTGAAAAAGTGGTGCTGACCGTTGCTTAGTTGAAAAATAAAATCCCTGATTCTGTGCTCAGACAATCGATTGTTTGGAGTAGACAATCGATTGTTTGACCAACGGTCAAAAAACAGAATCCTGATTTTAGGCTAAACAATCGATTGTTAACCTGAATAATCGATTGTTCTTCAACGTTCAAAAATCAATTTAGGATTATGTGGGAACGGTCAAAATATAATCGATTGTATGAAGAGACAATCGATTGTTTATAATCGATTGTGTGACAAAGACAATCGATTGTTTTGATATTAAAAACTTCGGTTGCACACTGTCTCAAAATAATCGATTGTTAAAAGTAGACAATCGATTGTTTGCTATTTTGGTTTAGCACAAAGATGCATGTTTATGATAAAAATGTTTTATGCATGTTTATGATGACCTAATGTTGAGCCAAAGGATAAAATAACTTAAATGTTGTCCTTACATTGGTTCTACCAAACGACCTACGTCTTGGGTCTTCGGTCTTGAACTCTTTGGCTCGTTCATGCAATTCCGTCATCAGTATGCTTCTTGCCATTTGATTGATTGTCATACAATATCGTTGTTTGACACTTGACTTCATTGTTTGTCATTCATCAAAACCTATACCTGAAAATCATGCTCATACAACCAAAGCGCACATATCATATATATACATGATTTCCAACAGATAAATCAATCCCAGATTCTGTGGCTGACTTTTCGCGCGCTATAAATGGCAGATTCTGCCTATTTAACGATTGATATATAAATTGTAGTTAAAGTGTGTACTGGGCGGGTAATATACAAACTATGCACATTTTTAGTAATAAAGTTTCATATAAAGGTGTCTAACAGGTGCGCCGGACCGGGCCGGTTCCGGGTTGAACCTTAACGAGTTTAACGGGTTCGGGTTATAACGGGTAAAATTGAACCATACGGGTTGCGGGTTGAGGGGGCTAGGCCGGGCCGAATTTAGTGTAATTTTAATTTTTTTTTTGGAATTTTATATAAATATTGCAAGTCATATTAATAAAAATTACTAACATAAATAATCCAAGGAAGATGGGGAAAAATTGCACTTATAAATTACAAGTGCTACATTTATTTTACAACTACAAAATTAAAGTTTGCATTTAAAAAGTAAATTAATAAATAAATAGTAAACTAAATTTTCATAAATAATAAATTAATAATACTTCAAATTAATTACTAATCTAACAAAATAAAACATTAAGCATAAATGCTTCTGAATTTAAAATAACACAATATGTCTTAAAATCTTAAAATAACACATGTATAGCATATTTTAAAAATAGTACGTTACCATCATATTCTAAGATTTGAGCATTTGTAGTTTTATACCCTACATATATACACTATATGTTCAATTCCAACAATTTATAATTGGTATATTTATGGTATATGTATAGTATATTCATAATATAGTTAGAGTATATTTATGGTATATTTATGATATTTTCATAGTATATTCATATTATACTCACGTTTCCCAGGCCGGGCTGGGCCGATTAACCTGTTCAATAGTACTATTCATCCAACGGGTTTAAACGGGCCGATTAACCCATTAAAAATTTTGAACCGTGCAACCCCCCCCCAAACCCCCTACCCAGCCCAGCGCACCCCCCCCCCCCTTACCGGTTCCGGGTTCTACCGGTCTGGGCCGATCCAGAACCGGGATTACCCAGCCCGTTTAATACCTCTAGTTTCATATATGGTATAATTAAGAAAAAATCCCTTATAAATTAAGTATTTTTAAATTTTTCTATTAAAATTTAAATTTTGGATCCGCCTCTAGACTTGATGCCTCCGCAGTTTCCAAATGATTCTTTTGTTTTGCAAGTGTATACAATGATTAAATTTTATGCCGGGTTCTTTATTGAACTTTAGTTTATTCCTGTCAAAAACCAGTTACTCCGTATTTTATTATTCGGATGCATTATAAAGAATCGAAAAAATTAAAAAAAATTGAAACTCGGGTTTAATTTTGACGTTAGAATATTATCTTTTCCAATGATTTGATTGCTTGATTAACATACTTAGAAGATTTGATGCTTGATTAACATACTTAGACTTGGTTGTAAATAATTCATGAATTAACCAATGTCAAAGGAGCTTTTACATAGAAAATGTCGTGAGTATTGAGTAATTTAGGTCATTTTACCTATATATGAAATCGCACTAGGGGCGGACATAGGTTGTCCAAACCTGAAATTCACACCAAAATACTTTTCGAATTTTTTGTTTGAATTTTCAAATTACGGATTGGATTTCAATTTTTTTTTGATTTAGACATTACTCCATGATCCACATTACAATAGTAATAAGTCTAATACTTGGTCCATTCGGTATTATTCCATACATTCAATATATTACTAAGTTACCATCACAATATTTTCTATTTGAATATATTTTTACTATTGCTAATTCTTATCTGCCTTCTTAGCACTTAGCTATTTTATTTGGATGATTGCATTGAGAATAAGGAAATTATTTAGACAATATAATATGAATACTTTATTTAAATATTCATTTTTGTAAGAAGAAGAACAAATTCAACTTATAGATTCAAAATCTAAAATCTGGAACCGAACTTAAAAAATTCGATTCAATGCGAAATTATTTAACTTGTCATTTTTCCAATTTGAAAAACCACCCCTGGAAAAAAGGGGAGGTATTAAAAAAAAAAAAAAGATATGAGAAGATAACAGAAAAACGGACATGAACACTCAAAAAGCTAGTCCTAAACTGGAAATACTTCACAAGAAATGCAACCGTCCGTCATTATAAACAGATTCTGAAATTGGTGGTTCCCACCAAAACTGAAAGAAAATAATTAATTAAGACTTTTATTTAGGATCCATTCTCACAATGCCTAGATAAAGTATTGTGAGAAAAATAAATTGAAAAATGGAAACGGGTCATGTATGTCCCTGAATTATATATTTTGAATCAATAATGTCCTCCATCCACTTATTTGGCCAAAAATATCCTTCCATTAATGTTTTCGGCTCAGAAATGACATTTGAGTTAACGGATGGACACGTGTCATCCTCCTGTTGGTCCATTCTAAATATTTCGTAATTAATTAAAAAAAACATATTATTCATAGACAAAAACAATTTTCGAACGCAATTCTTCTAAAACTTTTTTTTACTAAAAATTGAATTAAAAAATGTATTATTTTTCTAGTTTTTACAAAAAAATATTTTTTTTACTAAAACAATATTTTTGTAAAACAAAAATAAAATCTGAAAAGCAATATTTTTGTGAAAACTAAAAAAAATAGATATTTTTTGATAAAATTTCTAGCTTTCTCCAGCTTTTACAAAATACCCATTTTTTATTCTAATTTTTTTTCAAGTTTTTTTCAGTTTAGCAAAAAAACTAGTCACATCAAAGTAAATTTTCCAGTTTTTGCTAAATCTAGTTTTTTTCCATTTTTACAATGATGACATATGTGTATTATTGTATTATAATATAGAGTTTAAGTTGGATACTTTAATGTGACTAGTTTTTTGCTAAACTGGAAAAAACTTGAAAACAAATCTAGAATAAAAAAGGGGTCTTTTGTAAAAACTGAAAAAATCTAGAAATTTTAGCAAAAAAAAAAATCTACTTTTTTTTAATTTTTACAAAAATATTGCTTTTTAGATTTTATTTTTGTTTTTATAAAAATATTATTTTAGTAAAAAAATCTCTTTTTTTGTAAAAACTGAAAAAAAAGTTTTTAGCCAAAAAAAGTTTTAGAAGAATCGCTTTCGAAAATTATTTTTTGGGTATGAATAATAAGTCTTTTTAATTAATTACGAAATATTTAGAGTAGTCCAACAGGACGATGACATGTGTCCCTCCGTTAACTGATATGGTATTTGTGAGCCAAAAACATTAATAGAAAAATGTATTTGGCCCAATAGGTGAATGAAGGGCATTATTGATCCAAAACATACAGTTCACGAACAAATCTAACCCTTCTCCGTTGAAAAAAAAAAAGGAAGACAAATTGTCACAACTATTTCATGTATACCTTTCTAGCAATGGGAAAGGATCACATTCATACAGTTACAATGCACAGCTAACACCTTTGCACTTATATTTTTATAGTTCAATAATTTCCTATCACTAAACAGTAAAGTGCCACTGCCTCTTTGCTTTGGCTCCATACCATATAAGGATTCAAGGAACCATGGATGTATACTTTAAGCCATTTGGCTTTAAAGTAAAAAAATATAAATTGGAAATAGAAGAAAATAAAATAAAGGAAATAAAATGGAGGAAAAATAAAAATTTGAAGAAGTGAACTTTTGTCGAACACTTTGTCCTTCATTGGTTAGGGACAACCACATTTGTGTGCTTATATATAGAATCGCTTCTTAAAGCTCTTAAAAGGAGTTGAAGAGAATAAACCATCGCGCTGTCATCGTCGTTCGGTTTCGGCTTCGGCTTTAAATTATTTGGAATTGTCAAATGATCGATCGATAAGATTATTTTTGGACAAAATTTATTTAATTATTTTAATAATTAATTAAATGCCAAATCACTGCTGAAAATACACCAAAATACGCCAAACCCTGCAGAAAGTTAAGAGAACCTAGCTGGCCACGTTTCTGCTGCGAATGCAGTAGAACCGCTGCAGTCAGTTTCAGAGGGCATCTCTGGCCGCGGTTCATCCGCCATCGCGGTAGAACCGAGGCAGGCTGCGTATTTTCTGAAAAGACACCTTTTTCAGACACCTCTTCTGATATTTGCCTATAAATTCTGAGGCAAGGATGCATCTTAAATATACGAAAAACACTCCAGAACTTCTTTCTTTCTGAATATACTACATCTTAATTCGCAGTCCCTCTCTCTCAAATTCGTAAGTGTGATTTTGCTCCATTTTTTTGAGTTCGTTGGTATCCTATAGTTTGTATTGCCACTGTTGCAGGAAGGTTTATTCCGTTTTATCCTGGGAGGATTTAATCCATTACCTTGGCAACGTGTGAGGGGGTTAAAATTCCTTAAGGACGTACAAGAAAATTGTGGACTCGAAATATTTCTAATTCTTTATTATTTTGTACATTTCTTTATTCTTCTAACAGTTTTTATGATTTTTTTTAACACAGTAATTCTAACAGGCCAGGATACCAAAATGTGACCAGGGGTGTACATAAAAACCCGAAAAAATCAAATCAAACCGATAAAAACCCGATTTTTTTTTGTTTGATTTGGTTTTGGTTTTGGTTTATAATTTTAAAAACCAACCAAATTTGGTTTGATTTTTGTTTTAATAAAAAATAACCGAAAAAACGAACCAAACCGACTATAGAAGTAGTTATTTCAAATTTATTATCACACTTATATATATGTATATTTTTGTACAAAGTTTCTAAAATTTGATGGTAAATGTTAATCTTTTGCACTTTTAGTACAGTTCTTTGCATTTACATTCTAGTTTGGTTGGTAGTTTTCATTTGTTAAATGTAACAATCCATTTCATATTAAAAATAATTTATTTTTAATTGAGTCCTTAAATTATTCATCACTATCTGATTCAATTATCATCAATATATCTTAATAACTGATAGATTTCTCAAAGCATAATTGATTTGATAGTGTTACGTCAAAAATAATACACTCGACGGGATATGTATTTGGTAGTGCATGTCTTATATTTAAGAAAAAATCGATAAAAAAAATCGAAAAAACCGACAAAATCCGACATAAACCGAATCGAGAAAAAACCGACTTAATTGATTTAGTTTGATTTGGTTCTAATATTTGAAAAACCGCCTTACTTAATTTGATTTTTTTTTAGGAAAAAACAGATCTAAATCCAACCATGAACATCCTTGTACGTGACACTTATATTATTCGTAAGTGTTTTTAATTCTTTGATTTTAACTATGCTTTTTTAAAGTCAACTATGCTTTTTTTCTTTTTGTTCATCGTCTCCTGAAAGAATTTAACAGACGAACGTAGTCCTTCAAATTAAAGTGGCAATGTTGCATGCATTGGAGCCACGAAAAAATATAAATTAAATTATGCACGTTTTCCTCCTTTAAAAACAGAAAAGTTAAAAATGACAACGCGGCTTCAGATTTGGTGAGTCCAAAGTCAACAAATTGTGGACATAATTATACGCTTGTTACACAACAATTTCTTATAAGGAAGACCAAATAGGGGGAGAGCTGGTAGGAGAAATGGTGGCTTGGGCTCTAGATATTTCAGATAATCGCACAATTTGAAATATGTTTACATTTACATAATAGGAAAAAGATCTAATATGTTATGAAATATTAGAATATGGTGGATGTTCATAACTTCTATAACACCCACTATTTTTATCCATTATCTCCATAACTCTCACTACTCCAATACTTATGGTTGTAACTCCCACACCTCCATGATCTCCCCCATGATCTTCCTCCATGATCTCAAAAGCTTAATGACATATTTATGGAATTCTTTTAGTATACCTCTATGTAGTACTATAAATAGAGGATGAGAAATCATTTTGTAATATACTTGAATACATAGAAGAAATATATTCTCTTCTCTATTTCTCTCTACTTTGTTGTCTATCTTTTTGTTTAGTACTTTGAGCTAAGTTTTGTAACACGTTATCAGCACGAAGCTCTACTATCTCAAGAATCTCTTTGAGAAAATTAAGGTATTTTTTCTCCTCCTAATTTTGTTTTAATTATGTCTGACATTATGAAAAGAAAGTTTGTTGCCCTTGAAATTTCGGGCAAGAACTACATGACATGGGTGTTGGATGCTGAAATCCATTTGGATGCAATGGGTCTTGGAGACGCCATTAAAGACAGAAATAATGCATCCACCCAAGACTGTGCTAAGGCCTTGATTTTCTTGCGCCATCACCTTGATGAAGGTTTGAAAATGGAATATCTCACAGTCAAAGATCCACTTATCTTGTGGAATGGCTTAAAGGAGAGATATGACAACTTAAAGTTGGTCACTCTGCCACAAGCACGATATGATTGGGCTCATCTGAGGCTCCAAGATTTTAAGTCTGTTTCTGAATATAATTCTGCAATGTTTAGAATTACTTCTAAATTGAAACTCTGTGGAGATACTATAACTGATTATGATATGCTTGAAAAAACGTTTACAATGTTTCATGCCTCCAATATGGTTCTGCAACAACAGTACAGAGAGAAAGGTTTCAAAAAGTACTCTGAGCTGATTTCTCTTCTCTTTGTGGCTGAGCGAAGCAATGACCTGCTCATGAGAAATCACGAAAATCGACCCACTGGGTCTACACCATTGCCTGAAGTAGATAAGGTGTATTTCCATTATGCTAAACGTGGAAAAGGCTATGGCTTTAATCATGGTCGTGGTCGTGGTCGGGGTCATGGCCGTGGACGTGGACAAGGAAGAAATTTTCCTGGTGTTAGTCACCCCCCAAAGAGATATAACCACCAAAAGCGGAAATGGAATTATGAGAATCTAAAAGCAAATAGTTCAGAAACTTTATGTTATCGTTGCGGTGGAAAAGGGCACTGGGCAAAAATTTGCCGTGTACCAAGACATTTGGTTGAGCTTTATCAAGCATCTCTAAAGAGTAAAGGCCCTGAAACCAATTTTGTCTCTGACAATAATTTTGACATCACCCACTTGGATGTGGCAGACTTGTTTGAGCACCCTGAGGGGAAAATAGATCACTTGATCGGTGATGGATCCATGGTTAAAGAAGATTGAGCAGTTTGATATTTTTATTTTTACTTATTCGTAGTAGTTAATGAATAAACAATTATCATAGTTTACATAAGTTATCTATTATTGTGATATGGTTCAAGTTTTATATTTTCTTCTTTAAGCTAGTAAAGCTAAGTATCAAGCAAGTACTCGTTAAAATTATAATATGCTTGAAATAAAATAAAAAAATAAAAAAAATATATTAAACAGAATGATCAGTTTCATTTTTGTAATCCTTTCTAATCTGCTCGGTGTTAATGTGTTAGCACATTAAAGGTGTTATTATACTAGTAGTATTATGAACCTGAAACAGATTCACTGCCAACAGCAATTAACTCAATTAGTTGAATCATTCTAGGTGAAACATTCAGTTTAAAACAATTCAATCAATGATCAAATATCGATATGTACCTTAAGAATTTTATCAACTTGACAAATAATCTGTATTATGGTTTTAAAATATATAACTTTAGATTACACATTCATCTTATGCTTTATTTGTAGCACATTAAATATAGTAATAAAAGAAATATTGTGAAGACTCTTTATGCTACTACTAATTGTTAATACTTTGATATTAAAAGGAAAATAACTATGATAAAAGATATTTTTTTTCATAATGACCGCACTGAAACTACTATGTTGAATCATAGACTTAAATTTGTTTATTCTCATATCTATAAAAAAAATACTAATATTTTTCATATATTTCTTTTGTATGTCAAACCATGGGAAGCAAATATGGATATCCCACAAAGCAAACTTGGATCAACGTCCAATTGTAAAAATATTTGTTTAATTGATTCATGTACCACACATACGATATTCAAAGAGAGGAAATATTTCTCTCATTTAAGTATGTGTAGGGCAGATGTTACTACAATTTCTGGTAGTAGTAAATTGATTGAAGGCTCTGGAAGAGCAACTATAACTCTGCCTAAAGGAACAATATTTATCATAGAGAATGCAATGTTCTCTTCCAAGTCCAAGAGGAACTTGTTGAGTTTTAAAGATATCCGTCAAAATGGATATCATATTGAGACAATAGATGAGAATAATCTTGAATACCTCATCATTACAAAGAATGTCTCTGGCCAAAAGAGGGTTATTGAGAAGTTCCCATCTTTATCTTGTGGCCTGTATTGGACAAAAAGTAGTGCAATTGAGGCACATTCCACAGTAAACCAAAAGGTTACTGATTCTAATACTTTTGTACTTTGGCATGATCGATTGGGACATCCTGGATCAATTATGATGAGACGGATTATAGAAAACTCATATGGGCATCCATTAAAGAATTTAAAGATTCTTTTAAATAATGAATTTTCTTGCACTTCTTGTTATCAAGGCAAGTTAATTATTAGACCATCACCAACAAAGGTTGGAACTGAGTCACCTACTTTTTTGGAATGTATACAAGGGGATATTTGTGGATCTATTCACCCACCTAGTGGGTCCTTTATATATTTTATGGTCTTAATAGACGCATCCTCTAGATGGTCTCATGTGTGCCTATTGTCATCACGCAACCTTGCGTTTGCAAAATTAATGGCACAAATAATTCGATTACGAGCACAATTTCCTGATAATCCAATTAAGTCTATTAGACTAGATAATGCTGCTGAGTTTCCATCCCAAGCATTTAATGATTATTGCTTATCAATTGGGATAAAAGTGGAACATCCTGTAGCTCATGTTCACACTCAAAATGGTCTTGCGGAATCTTTAATTAAACGTCTGCAGTTGATTGCAAGACCATTACTCATGAAAACGAGACTGCCTACTTCGGTTTGGGGTCACGCCATTTTGCATGCAACAATGCTAGTTCGTCTCAGACCGACGAATTATCACAAGTATTTCCCGTTGCAATTAGTTTTGGGTCATGAACCTAATATATCCCATTTAAGAATTTTTGGATGCGCAGTATATGTGACTGTAGCACCGCCATATCGCACCAAAATGGGTCCGCAAAGAAGGTTAGGAATATATGTTGGGTTTGAATCGCCCTCCATTATTCGCTACCTCGAAACATTGACAGGGGATTTGTTCACTGCACGATTTGCAGACTGTCGATTCGATGAGACACTTTTCCTAAAATTAGGGGGAGAAGTTGGTGAAACCAAACGGAAAATTTTGTGGAAAAATCCATCATTATCTCATCTTGATCCACATACCTCTATTTGTGAAAAAGAGGTGCAAAATATTATCCATTTGCAAAGAATAGCAAATCAAATGCCTGACGCATTCACGGACTTGAAAAGGATAACAAAATATCACATCCCCGCAGAGAATGTTCCAATTCGTATTGATGTCCCTATTGGACAATCTTCTAGTGTCATATCTAATGAGTCGAAAGCACGCCTAAAACGTGGCAGGCCATTAGGTTCCAAAGATCGAAATCCTAGAAAAAGGAAAGCAAATGATCAAAATGACACTACGAAAGAATCTCATGAGGAAATTCACGATTTAATAAATTCTGAGATTCATAAAGAATCCATTGAGCCCAAGACTCAGGAAAATAAGGAACTATCAATAAATTCAATCGATATTGAGACAAATTTTAATTGAGTGGATATAGTGGTGGATTATGTCTTTGCATATAATGTTGCATCTAGCATTATGAAAGAAAGTGAGGATCTTGAACCTCAATCTGTTGGAGAATGTCGACAAAGACTTGATTGGCCAAAATGGCAAGAAGCAATCCAATCAAAATTGAGTTCACTTACAAAACGTGAAGTTTTTGGGCCTATAGTTGAAACACCTAATGGTGTTAAGCCTGTTGGTTATAGATGAGTCTTTGTACGCAAGAGAAATGAGAAAAACAAGGTACAAAGATATAAGGCACGCCTTGTTGCACAAGGATTTTCTCAAAGGCCTGGTGTCGATTATGAAGAGACATATTCACCCGTAATGGATGCTATAACTTTCTGTTATCTCATTAGTTTTGCTGTCCTTGAAAAGCTTGACATGCATTTAATGGATGTGGTTACTGCCTATCTTTATGGCTCACTTGATAATAAGATATACATGAAAATTCCCGATGGATTCAAAATGCCAAACACTCATAATTCAAAGTCCCGGGAAATATTTTCAATCAAATTGCAAAGATCTTTGTATGGTCTAAAGCAATCAGGACGAATGTGGTATAATCGTCTTAATAAGTATTTATTAAAGGAAGGCTATATAAATGATGCCATTTGCCCATGTGTTTTTATAAAGAAAACAACATCGGAATTTGTTGTACTTGCCGTATATGTCGATGACATAAACCTTATTGGAACTCCCATAGAACTGCAAAAGGCAATTGATTATTTAAAGAAGGAATTCGAGATGAAAGATCTCGAAAAGACAAAATTATGTCTTGGTTTGCAAATTGAACATTTGGCAAACGGAATTTTTGTTCATCAATCTGCCTATATAGAAAAGGTATTAAAACGATTTTACATGGATGGAGCATATCCTTTAAGTACTCCGATGGTTGTTCGATCACTTGATGTGAATAAGGATCCATTCCAACCGCAAGAAAAGAATGAAGAGCTACTTGGTCCTGAAGTACCATATCTTAGTGCAATTGGCGCACTAATGTATCTTGCAAATACTACAAGGCCTGATATAACTTTTTCAGTTAATGTCATAGCAAGATATAGCTCTGCTTCCACAAGGAGACATTGGAATGGAATCAAACATATATTGCGGTATCTAAAAGGGACTACCGATATGGGCTTATTTTATAGCAATAATTGCAGTCCTGATCTTGTTGGTTATGCTGATGCTGGATAATTATCTGACCCACACAAGGCTCGATCTCCAACAGGTTATGTGTTTATCTGTGGAGGCACTGCCATATCTTGGCGGTCGACTAAGCAATCAATTGTGGCTACTTCATCTAATCATGCTGAGATAATCGCTATTCATGAAGCAATTCGAGAGTGTGTGTGGTTGAGGTCTATAATACATCATATTCAAGACAAATGTGGTTTGAAATGTGACAAACTACCCACGATTTTGTATGAAGACAATGCAGCATGCATAGCCCAATTGAAGGGAGGATTCATAAAACGAGATAGAACAAAGCATATTTCACCAAAGTTATTTTTCACACATGATCTTCAAAAGAATGGTGATATCAATGTGCAACAGATTCGTTCAAGTGATAATATGGCTGATTTGTTCACAAAATCTCTACCAACGTCAACCTTCAAGAAGCTGGTTCACAAGATTGGAATGCGAAGGCTCAAGGATGTGAATAGATGCTCTTTTCAGGGGGAGTTAATGCGCGTTGCGCTCTTTTTCCCTTACAAGGTTTTGTCCCACTGGGTTTTCCTTGCAAGGTTTTTAACGAGGCAACAAAAATGCATTTTGTTAGATATGTGTACTCTTTTTCCTTTTCTAGAATTTTTTTTCCCATTGGGTTTTATTTTAGTTAAGGTTTTAACGAGACACATTATCTTTGGACATCCAAGGGGGAGTGTTATGAAATATTAGATTATGGTGGATGTCCATAACTCCTATAACACCCACTACTTTTATCCATTATCTCCATAACTCCCACTACTCCAATACTTATGGTTGTAACTCCCACACCTCCATGATCTCCCCCATGATCTTCCTCCATGATCTCAAAAGCTTAATGACATATTTATGGAATTCTTTTAGTATACCTTTATGTAGTACTATAAATAGAGGATGAGAAATCATTTTGTAATATACTTGAATACATAGAAGAAATATATTCTCTTCTCTATTTCTCTCTACTTTGTTGTATATCTTTTTGTTTATTACTTTGAGCTAAGTTTTGTAACATAATAAGAAACTTCTACCACGATCATTCTACTAACATACATAATAATTCATATTTAAAAATTTGTTTGAAGTTCAATGTTTAAAAGAATTTTCAAATAAATTGTGAAAGGTAATCCATGTCAATTGCCCCTTACTGTTAGAATCTGAAGGATTCAGAATTAAACACAGGAGCAAAATTGGATAAGAATCGTCTCATACAAAGCGAGAGAATTTATTTCAAGAGAATGATTGTCGTGTTACTTACATAAGGTCCAAAATATTTGACCGACCTGAAACCTACTACAAATGAAAAGAAATAATGCAGATCTAGCTACCGCCCAATACAAATAATTAAGCCCAAAACAGTCAAAGCACAAATATATTTAACCAAAAAATATAATTTGGTCAAAGCTAGAAATTTGCGAAAAGAAATCGGGTTACTGATAATCAAGAGACCAAGAATATAAGCTTTTCGAGAATAAGAATAAGCAGTAAAGAAATTTGTATTGCAATATAATGTAGATGAACTTTCGTATTCTTACAAATGATGAGACCTCCTCCTTTAATAGCTAATAAGGAGTGATGGATTAATCTAAATAATAACGGACATTTAATGAGGCGTTACACAATCATTGCTATTAAATACCAATTTACTAACGTATCAGGTATTCAATAATGAATTTAGACTAATTTTTGTCTTCAGTGCCTTTTGATCCGTTGGCATTAAATGACTCGAATTGGTACGAGACTCGTATCTGAGACTCCTTCTCGTGCCTGTTTAATTTTCTCTTCCCTTGTCTGTCGTTTCCATTAACTTTTACTCGTTTATCACACTTTGACTTTTTGACCAGTCCACGTGTCATGCCACAGTATCTTTAATTTAAATTCAGTTTTTTCCCAATACAGATAGTCCTCCCACTTTTCATTTATTTATCAATTAAATAATTGGGAAGTGGATCTTCATAAAAAAGGGAATTTTTGTCACAATTAATGCGTATGACAGTGTTGACGTTTCAGCTGTCTTTCTCATTTAATGCTTCACACACGTGTCATTTTCTGATTGGATCTGCAATTCTACGCCCACTTTTCTAGGCTTATTCAACTCCTCTTTTCACGAAGCGATAGTTATCTTTAATATAGGCTTTCCATCGTTATACTTCTTAATTTGACGGTTGCTTCCATATAACCTTTTAATTCTCTCTTCCTTTGTCATCTTCTTCATCAATTTTCATCAAGTATTTCCTTAATTTCTTTTACTTCTCCGTAATTCAAACTCGTCCAACAATGAAATCTCCAAACCCCAACCCTAGAAAAGTTCCAGTTCTTGATCAATTTCCTAATGCCCCTGCTCCGATTAGGCATAGAAGAGGCAGAGGAGGAAGGCTTCGGAGTTTGGGATCCACACGTGGAGGTTTGACTGTCTCTGCTTCTCCTTCTTCAAGTTCAAGCATCAAAGGTTCCATCTCCATAACTCCAACTTTGAAAGGTAAAGAGATTTCTGACCCCTCGCAAGAACCTTTAGTGAAGAGATTATTCCAAGTGATTCGTCTTTTGGGAGTGACAGAACATCTTTTCAGTTACAAGTTGCAAGATTAGAAAAGGTTGATGCTCACCCTTCTCTTATAACTGAGCTTATAATCCCTACTATTAGAAAAGATTGTAATTGGAAAGAAAGTCTTCGTCTATCAGTTCCTGTCATAAATCAAAGGATTTCTTCCTATAGAAGTGTTTTTGTTTATATTTATCCCTTTATTTTGGGATTTAAACCTGTCATAGATCCAGTTATCCTTGATTTCTGTTGCTTCTTCAACATTTTCTTAGCTCAAGTTTGCCCCTTAGTATGGAAGGTTGTGGCTTGTTTGAGGTATCTATCTACCAAAGCTAAAAATAACTTTACTCTTTCCCGCCTCATTCACTTATACCACCCCAACTTAATACGTCATGGGTTTTTACCTTAACTGCGAGGAGTAAGAAAGTTTTAGTAAACCCCGAAGATGATAAAGACCGTGGGTGGTATCTTCGTTATATTATTGTTCGTACATTGGATTTTCTTGGTGAATCAAACATTCCCTTCCCTGAAAAGTGGAACTTTGCACGTAAGTTTCTATTTACTTTTCCGTACCTAAT
The DNA here is from genome assembly GCA_034376525.1 of Nicotiana benthamiana. NCBI lineage: Eukaryota > Viridiplantae > Streptophyta > Magnoliopsida > Solanales > Solanaceae > Nicotiana > Nicotiana benthamiana. Next base: position 26,710,555 of record CM067337.1, read on the forward strand.
TTTAGAGATTTTGATTTTCTCTTTAATCTCGTCCTTGTTTTGTTTTTTGTAGCAACCATGGGAGATGTGGAGCATATTCCCAACTTCCGTAGTTGGGTAGATTCAATTTTAAAAATCGCTCCTAAAGAAGATGGAACTTGGAAGTCTATTTCTTCTTTATATGGTTGGAGAGTGAAAACACATGGTATGCATCTCTTTACATATATATTTTCTAGATACATATGATAAACCCCAATATTGAGTTCATATCCTTATTTTTATCAGGATTTGGTGTGAAAGGAATGGCAGCTTATGTGGCTTTGGCTATGCGCACTTCTGCCAATGCCTCCCTTGATTTGGATAAGGATAAAGCCTTGATAGAAAAGAGAAACGCTATGGGAGTAGGCACTGCGAATGAGGAAGAAGAAGGTACCTCGTTGGTATCTAGACCTAGAGTTAAGAAATGCGTCATTGTTGAAGATGAAGCTTAAGATTCTCTTGCTCGTACCTCCGTTACTGAGCCTGTTCTGATCCATTCTGATGAAGAGGCCACACCAAGAGACACTAGTGAATCTATTCACCGTCTCTTTGTTGGTGGTTTTGGAAATGGGGAACTCGGCCCTGTTTAAACGAAATTCCTCTGTCTTCCCCAGTTCCTATTTCTCCTATTCCTTTTGCCTTTTCACCAACCATAAGTGTTTCTTCTCCTGTGTTGACCTCTTTTGCTCCTTCATTTACTTTGAGTGCTCCAGCTTCCGTACCTATGTTAGCTCCCGTGCCTATTTCTTATGCTCCTACTTTGACTCCCACGGCGGCTCTTGCTATTTCACCTCTTCTACTACTCCTCCTTCCACTGCTCCTTCTTCCTCTATTGTGCATTCAGAAGCTGGCCCCAATAGCAGAGGCATGGCTATGAGAAAGGTTACACTTGAAGTACCTGCTACTCATAGCCTTTCGAGTAAGACTGGTGGAGTAGATGTTTGGCTCGAGCCTCTAATCGGAGATGCGGAGAGGACGAAAATGCAGAGCCACAACTATTATACTTTGATGAATGACATAGTTCATTCGACCCTGAAGGTAACTTCCTTTAACTTGAATATTTTCTCTCCTTTTGCTTTAAGTTCTAATTTCTGTGCCTTATATACAAGCTAACTTGATTAGGACCGAGCTGATGGGAAGGGTCTCTATTTTGGAAAGAAAGAATCGTGAGTCTACAGAGGCCATTTCTAAAAGAATCGTGAGTCTACAGAGGCCATTTCTAATGTCAAGAGAATATCTGAGGGAGCCTAGTTTGAAGCTCAAAATTGGAAGGAGTAGTTTGAAAGTGCTTTAGGGAGCATAGAGGAGTTACAAGATAATAAAGCTCAATTGGAACAGCAAAATCACACTTTATCCACAGATTTAGGTATTCTCAAAGCTTCCCAAAGCTATATAAAAAGGGATAACGAGCTTTTGAAGGGTTCCTTTTCAAAGGCTAATGAAGAAATTAAAGAGCTCAAAGCACTTATGGAGAAAAAAGAAGAATATGCGAAGGAGTTAGTGAGAGCTTGAATCAGACTCAAGCTTATTTAAAGGTTTCTTCAGATAGAGTTTATGCTTTGGAGAGTTCTCATGCCACTCTTGAGACTTCCCTTGATTCCCACCTAGCTGAGCAAGAGATAATGAAAAACGACCTTGCTATGTGGGAAAGGGATTATAAAAACTTGGAGAAGGAGTACAATTCTCTTACGGAGAATTTTAATTGCTCCCTCCATTCCCATTTATGTGAACTTGTTTGACTGGGCACGGAGTTTAAGAAAAAATGAAGACTTTTGGAATTTGTGGTCCTAAACAAGTCTAAATGGGGGCCAGAGTATTTATGTGGTTATAAAAGCTTCTTATTAAGGGTAGAGTTGTAACTTTAAACTAAATTGTTACCAAATTTATAAAGGGTTCATTCTATTTGGAATGGACCAAAAAGGAAACAGATTTACATAATATGGAACGGAGGGAGTATGAGATTAATTGGGCTTTTCTAAAGTCTCGTCGTGATGCTTTGGTGGAAGCTACTCAAGAAAATTTCAACTAGCAATCTGAGTTAGCCAAAGTCTTAGACACGATTGAGAAGAATAACCAACCTGTTGACACTTCTTCTCCAGACCAACCAATTGATATTTCCTCTCCTGCATTTGAACTCCTGGGGTAGAAGAGCCTTTGAACTCTGAAGCAGCTACTGAAACTATTGAAGTTGTGATTCCATTGAGTGAGGGTGAAACGTCAATAACACAGTCTGTGGGAATGGAAGTTCCCATGACTACTGCATCCCTCGAGGATGTTAATACTTCAAGCTCAGCTAAAACTGCCCCAATTGTTGCTCCGTTAGAAGTTGTTACCGAGCCTATTGTTGCTTCTGAAGATGAGACTACAACTTCTAATGTTCCAACCCCTTCAATGACCAGTTAAAGATGTTTCAGACCTTACCCTCTATTATTTGGTGATGCAATCCCTTGGTAATTTTAAGGGATCTTTTTGGTGAAGTCCATTGTTTCTATAATGGGGCACTTGTTTAAAGACAATTGCATTTTAATGACTAAGTTTTTTTCCTTAGTCTTTTATGTTAAGAAGTTTAATTAGTACTTCTATATATTTTATTCTTGCCTTTTTAGTCAAGACTTTATAGCTTTCCACTTATTCTATGCTTGCCTATTTTTTTAGGACTTATAGAATAGGTTAGCCTTTTTATCTTTTTAGAAAATGCTTTATGATTCTTCTCATGGATTATCATCATGATGAAAATAAAAGAGGGCCATTTATTTATCGACACTTACTGAAGAAGACGTCTCAAATTTATAATGGTGTTATAATACGATGAAAGAGATAGGAACACACATGTTTAGTATGAAATAACTTTGACAAGTTTTTATTCATGAACTTTAACAAGTTTCTTGTGTAGTACATGTATTGAAGTACATCTATAACTTTCTCGTAACTATTTTCTTGTAACAGGTTTATAAAATAAACAAGGTTTCCTTTTCATAACTTGTTTTTAGTACATAGTCATGACCCTATCTTTACATATTAGGAAGGGTTTGAGAGGAGATTCCATTGTTCTTATGGGAAAGAACACTCTGATGAGTGCTTTTTGACTTCACGATTTTTGCTTAACGCATGATTTCTTGTAGCTTGATTTTTTCTTATTAAATCATGTTCACTCGTATATATTCTTCTGCACAAACTCGTGTGTATATCATATAGTTCCCCAAGTGTTCGAGCGGTGAAAAATGAAGCCTCGAGCACTTGTGTGTTTTCTCCCAATTTGGTCCTTTTCGTCAAACAAAAAAATATACGGGACTCGGAGGTGAGATTATAGATGAAAACTACCTAACTCGTATATATTTCCATCAGATTAATGTAACCCTAGGCTGGGAATTTAATAGTATTCCATTTTGTCGTGCAGGCCATGACTCATCATTTGGCACAAGTTAAGATTTTTGCCTAACATCTAAAATCGTTAGTAAAATTTAACAATTCAAAAAAAAATTTAACATGGCGGTACCTGACCGTGGATACTTCTTTAGAAGTAATATCTCTTCAAATGAACAACATTCCAATGTCAAGGTAAAACTTTGCCATCCATTGTCTCCAACTCGTATGCTCCTTTCCCCACAATTTCACGAACTCTATAAGGTCCTTCCCACGTTGGATTTAGCTTTCCTGAATTAGCTGTCTTTGTAGATTGGAACACTTTTTTTGAGCATGAAGTCCCCAATTTTAAACAACCTGAGACGTGTCTTCCTGTTGTAATATCGCTGAATTACTCGCTTATGTGCTGCCATCCTTATTAATGTAGCTTTTCTTCTCCCTTCGAGTAGATCAAGATTTACCCGTAACTCTTCATTGTTTGAGTCCTCCACTGCTTGGACATGACGGATACTTGGTTCATCTATCTCAACTGGTATTAAAGCTTCTACACCATAAACCATCGAAAACGGTGTTTCTCCCGTACTTATTTTTGCCGTTGTTCGATATGCCCATAATACCGCTGGTAATACTTCAGGCCAATTACCTTTTGAATCTTGTAACCTTTTCTTTAAGTTGTTGATGATTACCTTGTTTGTAGATTCCGCTTGTCTGTTACCCACAGGATGATATGGTGTTGATGTTATTCTCTTGATTTGCCAACTTTAAAAGAATTCTGTGATTTGTGCTCCTATAAATTGAGGGCCATTTTCACATACGATATCCTTTGGTACCCCAAAGTTGCATATTATATTTCTCCAAATGAAGTCCTTAACTTTTTTCTCTCGCACCTGTTTAAACGCTCCTACTTCTACCCATTTAGTGAAATAATCAGTAAGCACGAGCAGAAACTTTACCCGACCTTTTGCTTGTGGTAATGAACCTACGATATCCATTCCCCATTTCATGAAGGGCCACAGAGCTATAACAGAGTGTAATAGTTCAACTGGTCTATGCATATTATTGCCATAACTCTGACATTTGTCATACTTAGATACGAAATCATTTGCTTCCTCTTCCTTTTTGGACCAATAATATCCTTGTCTAATCAATGTCCTTACAAGTGATATGCCTCCTGCATGATTTCCACAATGTCCCTCATGTATTTCTCTCATCACATACTCTGTTTGAGAAGGTCTGAGACACCTAGCTAATGGTCCACCAAACATTTTTCGGTAAAGGTTCCCTTGATATAGGTAACAACGAGTAGCTTTCTTTCAAAGTGAATGAGCCTTTATTTTATCCTCAGGTACGGTTCCATGGTGCAAAAAAGCTACGATTTCGTTTCTCTAATCCCAAGTTAAGTGATTAAAGTTTACCTCATTTGTGTTAGGTTCAAGAATGGAATGGAATAAGTGTATGATTGAAGCGTTTGCATCTTTCGCTATGTCTGCTGCAGACGCAAGATTAGCTAAAGCATCTGCCTCCGCGTTCTCTTCTCTTGGGATTTGCATTACATTCCAAGCTTGGAACTGTCTTATCAGTTCTCGTACCTTCGAGATACTCTTGCATTCCAGTTTCCTTGGATATGTAAGTCCCTAGCATTTGATTTCCTACTAGTTGTGAATCACTTTTGATTATGATTTGCGTGATACCAAGTTCCAGTGCCAGATCTAAACCTGTAATCACAACTTCATACTTTGTTTCATTGTTAGTTACAGGGTTACATTTTATAGCTTATCTAAATAAGAACAATTCCTAAGCATGCCCCCTTTACATTAGATGAACCATCATTAAATAACATCCAAGTCCCCGAATTAGCACCATTAAAAACTTGTAACTCTTTTTCTGCTTCTAAATGCATTCCTTGACTAAAATCAGCTACGAAATCTATGAGTACTTGGGATTTAATAGCAGTTCTAGGTTAATAAATTATTTCATATTCACTTAATTCTATATCCCATTTTTCTAATCTTCTTGATAGTTCATGTTTATGCAAAATATTTCGCAATGGAAAAACAGTAACAACAAAAATATGATGACTCTGAAAATAAGACCTTAATTTTCTAGATGCCATGATGAGAGCTAATGCTAACTTTTCTAGTTGCAGATACCTTGTCTTAGCATCTAGTAAAGTCTTACTTACATAATAAATAGGAGATTGCTTACCTTGGTCCTCATGGACTAAAACAACACTTACCGCTACTTCTGAAACTGCCAAATAAATTAGTAACTTCTCACCTTATTTTGGTTTTGCCAATAGAGGAGGATTTGACAAGTAAGCTTTCAAATGTTTAAGGGCTTTTTAGCAATCATCATTCCATTCAAAATGATCTTGCTTTTTGAGCGCAGAGAAAAATTTGAAGCACTTTTCTGAAGATTTGGAAATAAATCTTCCTAGGGCCACGATTCTTCCTGTTAATCTTTGAATCTCCTTTTTACTGGTAAGGATATCAGGTATTTCTTCAATCACTTTAATCTGAGAAGGAGTTACCTCAATGCCAGTTAGAAACAAGAAAACCTAAAAATTTACCTGAAGAACTCCAAATGCACATTTTTTAGGGTTGAGTTTCATATTGAATTTTTGCAAAATTTCAAAGGTAAGAGTTAAATGAGAGATATGATCATGAGAATGCTGGGTTTTGACGAGCATGTCTTCTATGTATACCTCCATAGTTTTTCCTAAATGTTCTTGAAACATTTTGGTGACTAACCTTTGATAGGTTGCTCCAGCATTTTTAGACCAAAGGGCATTACTTTATAACAATAAGTCCCTCGATCTGTGATGAAAGAAGTCTTTTCCTCATCACTGGGGTCCATTTTAATTTGGTTGTACCCCGAATATGCATCTAAAAACGTAAAAGTTCATGACTGCAGTCGTATCAATCAATTGATCTATATGGGGTAGAGGAAAAGAATCCTTAGGGCAAGCATTGTTTAGATCAGTATAATCTGCAAGAACTCGCCACTTACCGTTCTTCTTAGGTACGACCACCGTGTTTGCTAACCAATCAGGATACTTTACCCCGCGATTCACCCAATCTTTAACAATTTTTGGACCTCATCTTGAATTAACTAATTTTTGAAAGCCCCTTGCTTTCTTTTCTTTTGCTTGATTGGAATAGAGAATGGGTCCACGTTGAGTTTGTGAATCATCACATTAGGTGGTATTCATGTCATATAAGCATGGGACCAGGCAACACAGTCCACATTAGCTTTTAAAAACTCAATTAACATACCTCTAATGTCGGAATTTAGATTGGCCCCTACGTGAACTTTTCTTTCAGGCTTGTTGTTTTAATGTTCTCATTTTCTTCAGGTTCTTGAATTACATCCGTCCTTGAGTCTAAATCTAGTTTTTCTTGTTAAGTTGAAGTTTGATTGCTGACACCTCCTACTGTTTCCTGTAATTGCTATTTTTCTTTACTTACAGTGCTCGTATCTGTTATGATATTGATACTCCTAGCTGTTTGTTGATCCCCTCGCATTTGACATATTCCCAGGGTGATGGAAACTTAATAACTTGATGCAAAGTTGATAGAACAACATCCATATCATGGATCCATGGTTCCCCATGATTATGTTGTAGGCCATATCCATATCAACTACCTGAAATTTAGTTTCTTTAACAATACCTGCAGCAAAAGTTGTTATAATTACCTCACCTTTTGTTACCACGCTTGAATTATAAAAGCCTGACAAAGTATGTGCCTTGAGTATCATTTTATCTTTAGCTTGCATTTCCCGTAATACTCTTAGTAGAATGATGTTTGCAAAACTTCCTGGATCAATCAAAACTCGTTTTACATCAGTGTCATGTATAAGTAAGGATATTACCAACGCATCATTATGAGGAGTAATCACTCCTTCTATATATGCATCATCAAAGCTTATGCTTTCGTGATCTAAGGTTTGTCGTACTCGCTTTCTGTGTGTGATCGTCATTTTGGAAATCTTATTTGAAGCCGTGTACGTTACTCCATAAATATCTTCCCCTCCTCTAATGACATTCACTTTTCTTTTAGGTGATGGTGGTTTTGGTTGCTCCTGAATGTTTTTCATGTAAGCTTGTTTTCCCTTCTCACTAAACAACTATTGATACCCAATTTTTTCTATGTATTTTTGCACCCAAAATACTTTTAAAATAGTATATTTATGCATATATAAGCATGACTGGAAGTTTTGGTATTTTTCCTTAATTTTTATGCATATATAATTTTACTTTCAAATAATGATATTTTAGGTGCTTGGTATTGGCCATGGGGTTCAAATGAACCCTTAGGAACTTTGCCGCACGCAAACCTTGGTACTAGCTGTGAAATTCAAATAAGTGAGGTTGGAGATGGTTGGCATGGCTGAAGGCTCCCTATAGAATAACTTCTTATTTTCTTATTATCACTGTTGTATTTAATCATTTGGGCAATAATAATTTGTATATAATGATGGGGTTAATAGTGAATTGGGAGGGTTATGCATGCTTAAGGTAAGGGAATGGGTAGACAACATGTCCATAGGTTTTTATTTTTTGCTTGTGCAATATATACCATGCTTTAGTACATGCATCCCTGCATATAGAAATCATGTTCCTAGGATTTTCACTCTCAGTTTTTACTTGGCACGTTTTCTTAATCAAATCAATCAATAATCAGCAACTCATACAATCACATTTAGATACCATGTTTATAGGACTTTTGTGCATTAGATATCCTGCCCTTTAGGAATTTTATTTGCAACTGTTTAAACACTTCACTAAATTGGTAAAATTGGTTAACGCCTTTTAAAACTTTAAGCAAATGTGGATGCTGGCCATCTTTAATAACGCCTAGGTAAGCCTTAGGTCGGATAAAAACTGACTAATCACCCTTTAAGTCGTGTTCAAATTAACATGCCTCTGTCAGAACTCATTTGTCTCAGAGGCCCTCTAGTTTTATACAATCTTCTGCCCTATTTTTAAACTATCTATGCAAAAGGTTTTACTGTATTTTTTTTCCAGAATTGGACTACTATTTCAACTATTTGAATAGTGTAATTTTTAAAAGCTCAAAAGCTAGTATGTTTACTATCTCTCTTTACACTTCTGCAATCTCAAAATATTTTCATATTTGTCCTTTCACTCTGCCTGTCCGAAGAATTGTTTTAGCATATTTCCCACAAATGTTTTTCTAAGTAATTTCTACAGATTACTAAAACTGCTACTGCCTTCTTAAAGTTCTGAATGTTTTTCTTACGACCTCTTTTCTGCAAAAACTCTCCAGCTTATGTTTTTTAAACTTATACTCCAGCTTTCTAAAACTCTCTCTCTCTTTTTCTTAAGACCTTAAATGTGTCTGAGACGTGCTAATTACGTGTTTATTCTTAGGGGGTATTTGAGCCTTTCATATGTTTATATGATCCCTTTATGTGCAAGTCCTATTTGTTCTTGTATGTCGTCTAGCATTTTAACCTTTAAACTTAAGGGTTCAGCCTAATTCCTACCTTATAGGAATAACGATCCTAAATGCCCTCTAGGATCTATAGAATGGAATGGGTAATAGCTTGCAGTAAGTATTCGTGACCAATACACATGCTTAAATAACCTTTACAGGGTGGGAATAGTAGAATCTGGAGATGATGACGATGCGATAATATCATAAAGCGACCCCTTTTTGGGAATATGTGCGGGATATTGTATCGAATGATCCATATTATAGTTAAACCTAGGACCCCCTTACCTTTACTTTTGTCTAAGTACTTTCTCTAAAACTTTTCCCTTTTACTGATACTATTCTTTTTTCAAAATTGCCCATTAGTTTTGATATTCTTTATATGCACATTTGCTTGTTTATTTCTATACTTTTTAAAGTCACATCTAAGCAAGGCCGGGAACCACACTAGTGGATCTTGAGGGGTGCCTAACACCTTCCCCTCGAGATAATTTCAAGCCCTTACCCGAACTCTGGTTTTCATTCAAAATCTTCTTCTTCTTAAAAGTGTCCTAATGCACTATAATCATTAGGCGGCGACTCTTCAATTTCCTTAACTTAATTCCACAAACGAAATAAGATTTATTTTGTCCATAATGTCGTAAACGGATTTCGCTTCTTTTAGGGGAGGGGGAAAAGGGGGCATCGACAGCATGGCGACTCTGCTGGGGATTTTCTTTAAGGCTTGCTTTTGTGACTATTTGTTCATTTTAATCACATTTATTTCTGCTTTGATTATTCCATCACAATTACTAACTTGACTCTTCATGTTTTCCTCTTTCCTTTAACTGCTTTCTTTACCGGTTTATTATTTCAATAATGTTTTAATTTCGAGCAACCATTGTAACCATTTATCTTATGAACATGAAAATACATGTAACTTGTTTCATTATTGTAATTGCATTTCTCAACATCGTATTCCACTCGTGCCAAAACAAATCCTATAGCAACGCTTACAATGAGTGGTTGTGCCCTTCCAATATTATACACCCCCTAAATTTGGCAAAGGCATATTTGCGGTAAAACCAGTCGATCAATGGTGTAGTCGATGGTTCCGCGCCTTTCCTTCTTGAGTTGTCCGCTCAAGGGTACCTTGTCTAGCACTTCAAAAAAATAGAAACCTTACTCTATTGAACTGTGTATGCATCATGGTCAACCCTAGCCGAGTCAGTTATTATGTCTGCATAACGATTCATTAAGATATCCTAAACCAAAGTCCATCGGGTTTCCTGAAACCCAAACGGACACATTCACGTTATATGCATTTATTTGGAGAACTGAATGTTTTTGCTAATTATTGATTTAAGTAGTCGAGTCTGATGAGGTTAAGGGCCTAACGCTTTATTTTGCAGAATTCGGTATGGTATCCAACATCCACCCAAGGTTGCTGAGCTGGTGGTAGGATCTTCATAGCAGCGATCAAACCCTCGTTCGTAAGCACTTAGGGAATTTGCCTTCGCTTTTGGAAATCCAACCCAACAACAAAGTCATTGAGGCTGGCACTTTTTTTGCGATGGTGATCGATCAGTGTTCCGTTTCGGGGACTTGGAGATGACCCCTTTGCTAGAAGAAATAGGGGGCCTAGCTGTCATCCCTTGGGAAACGCCGGGTTTACTCATGCTAGAGAATCGCAAAAGTAGAGGTTTCCTCAAAAATGATGGGACTCAAGAAAAATCTCAACCTTTCTTGCTTGAAGGACTCTTACATATCATTCGACTTCCTATGCGAGAGATACGGCCACAGTAAGTCCTATCACACCTACATGGATGAGTTCTCCCTCACCTCTTTGTGGCACATATATAGAGGGTGTTTGTGTTTATGTTTTGCTTCTTGGGCATGTAATTTTTCCTATGAAGAAGGCTAGGATCCACACCAGACTAGCCTATGGTTACTAAGACTTTAATGGAAGGGATCGATGGAAAATCCTTTAGCATAGTACCTATGATCCTCTCGGAAATCTATCGATCCTTGGGAAAGTGCCAACAAGGGGCTCCACATTTCGAGTGTTGTAACTTATCACTTCAACTATGGCTCCTAGAAAACCTTCAGAAAGGCAACTACAGACAGGAACTCATACGTAGAGATTGGGATGACCATATCACTTTCATCATTCAAAGCAAATGAACTTCACGCCCAATATGTTCGCTCAGCCAGAGGACACCAAAGGATGGGTAGAGTTATTCGAAAATATAAAAGAAGAGCAAATTCATGGGATGTTCGAGTGATTCTCGACAGGGATGCACCATTCCTCATACTATTAGCCTGAGGGGAACTCATCCTCACGTCTCTTTGCAAGTGATGAGGCAAGTCGAAAGGAGACAAATCATACCCACGATAGAAAAAATGAGTCATTTCAGGGCTGACTTTCAAAATGACGATAGCCCGCAAAGGTATCACACTCAGCATATGTGGTACTACAAGCTCGTTCTAGGGAAGGACTCTATTGAACCAGACATGTATTATGCCGGGTGTGTGCCGCACTACATAGGTTTGTTAGAAGATGATCACATTAGTTTAGGTCGTCCGGGGTTCATCGATGGTCACAGAATTATTGATGAGAAAGCTGAGGCGCGAGTCAAATACAAACAATTGCGCAAGAGGATGATAGAATGTGAGAACAAACATTGGGAAATACAGGAAGCCCACGAGAAACTAATCAACGAGTGGAAGGATATGGTTGTCAATGCCAACAACCGTTTGGGGTATCTGGAGTAAGGTTTGGTAGAGTTGGAAGGAAAGTTCTTGCAAAGGATCGAAAACTGTCAGAATGCTGAAGGAAGCACATGCGGACATTTGGCTCGAGCCCACCTACTGTTAGGGCTTCCCGAGTTGATGCATCTATACTAGGGAGGAAAAAATACCGAATTTGGGGAAGGTCCTTCTTGGACCAAGTAATTAGGATTTTTACTTTTCTGCTTTACTGTAATAAAGCCACTGGCCATTAGAGATTTCTTTTATCATTTAGTTGTTTTTATCAATAAAATGAGGCTTTTTTCATCACAATTTCTCCAAATTTTATTTGTCGCTAGGCCTACCTCGGGCACAAAAGAGGCACCAAATTAGGAAGCGATTTATATTCTCGCACAATGTGTTTAAATATTGAAATATTATTTATCAGAATCCGTAGTAACTTTTTACCTTCTTGTTTTTCTTTTATTTTTATTCCCCTCTCCAAGGGTTAGTTCGTGTATTCTGGCACTATCAGTATACTCCACAAGATCAAAGGGTCCTCCACCTCCTCCTCCTTCGAGTCCTCCCAGAAACAGGAACAAGAACAAAATGGAAGATACCAATACTAGAAAGGAAGTCGCTGAGGCTTCAATCACCAAAGAAATTGCTACTCACCTCGAGATAACTTTGTTGAGGTTCTGAGAAGAGTTGGAACATGTCCGAAACTTGGCAAGTCTTTCGATCACTCTTGTTGCCACTGATACAAATAAATCACCACCGCCGCCACCAGCCTAGCCTGCTCAGACCCAAGTCTGCAACACAGGCAACAATGCTCCACTGCTTATCCCGAAGCCCAAAACACCACATATAACAAGAACATTCCTGTCTTTGTGGATGTTGTACCACATTACGGTCAGCAAAACACCAATGTAGCCGAGTTATTGGCCACTAAGATTAAGAAGTTAACAAATCAGTTTTAGGGCTTCGAAGGTAACAAGGGTGTTGAAGGTTTGAATTACGAAGATCTCGGTGTTCAACCAGATGTTGAGCTCCCGGAGGGGTACAAACCTCCCAAGTTCGAATTGTTCGACGGTACCGGGGATCCCAGGGTTCACTTGAGAATGTATTGTGACAAACTAGTAGGAGTCGATAGCCATATACGAAGATATTCATGGGGAGCTTGAAGGGTGATGCATTATCCTGGTATATTAGCCAGGATGCGAAGAAAAGGACTAGTTGGGTAAACATGGCGTCTGATTTCATGGATCGATTTATGTTCAACACTAAGAATACACCAGATGTGTTCTATATTCAGAATCTCAAGAAGAAGCCCACAGAGACCTTTTGCGAGTAAGCTACTCATTGGAGGTCGGAAGCTGCTAAGGTCAGGCTGGCCTTGGAGGAAGAACAAATGAATAGATTCCTTTGTTTGTGCTCAAGATCCACAGTACTATGAATGATTGATGCTAATTGAGGGTCAAAATTTCTCTAATATCATCAAATTATGAGAAAGGATCGAAGAAGGCATCAAGAACGATATGGACACTAACCTCAAGGCATTGCAAGCCACCAACAAGGCTCTACAGTCTGGTGGCTCGTCAAAGAAAAAGGATGTATATTCTGTAATGGCTGCGCAAAGAAACAACTCTGCCAGGAAGTACCAAACATATCCCTCAACCCCACTCACATATTAGCCTACCCTAAATTACCAAGCACCTTCACCCACTTACCAAATTCCACCACCTACTTACCAATCGCCACCACCACCCACATCTCAACCCACTTCACCCAGATATTCCTAACCTACACCCATATACCAAGCATATAACTCCTAACCTTCTCACTACCCATCACCGCCTACTCGCCAAAATTTCCCTCGACCTAGACCAAACTTCAACAATACACCTCCATAGCCGAGCCAATTGACCAATTTCATGAGAAACCCAAAGCAACATGTTACGTTACCCATATCCCACCCGTAACTCCAGAAAACCCTTCCTAGTGGATCAACCCAAACAAGACTTGAGCATATCATTCCGGGATGAAGGGCCATACCATTGACGAGTGTCGCTCGTTAAAAGACAACATTTAGAATCTAATTGACAATAAGATTATTATAGCAAAGAAGCCCTCTCCTAATGTCCACAACAACCCTCTGCCTGACCAGAAGGGTGGAGGCATCCACATGATTGATATCGAAGATGATTGGGACCCCACAGGGTCAATTAGTTTGATAGATGAAGGAGATGAGCCTAAGAAGCCAACGGCTACACTCAATCCCATTGTCGTCCAGATTCAGCCCTCTGAAGGCGACATGGTAAATGTATTCATGCCACTCGAATTTGAAGTACCTTCTGTAAAGATACCAAAACCAATTGAGGTTGAGTTCGGAGTTCCAAAACCAGCTACACTGTTTGATGTTGTTATGTTGCATACCAAGGGACCTATTCCAATCTCCATGATAGACATGACCCCGTTCCAACAAATGTTATACCGTGGGATTACACTGTTGAGGCTAGAAGAAAAGGAAAGACACATACTGGAGAAGAAAGTGTGCACAAGGCATGACCAGAACAGGCAGGGTATACACCCTGCAACATTTGGCTGAGTCTAGCAAGCAGGCCTCTGGGAGGGCTGTTAAAACTGGACAGAGTACTCGGTCATTGAGCAGTTGAACAAGACACCGGCGCAGATTTCTATTCTAGCCCTTCTACAAAGCTCTGAGGCACATAAAATTCGTTGATAAAGATACTAAGTGAAGCTTATATTCCCAGAAACATAACAGGAGGTGAGATGGAAAACATGGTGGGAAAGATACTGGAAAGCCATAAGATCACCTTCCACGAAGATGAATTACCACCGGAAGTACTTGGTCAAAAAAAAGCATTGCACATCACTACGCAATGCGAGAATCACTTTATCACCAGGATTCTTGTCGACGGGGGATCCAGCCTCAATATTTGTCCGTTGGTGACTCTCAGGACAATTGGCAAAGGGTTGCACGAGATCAGGGACGTGGCTATCAAAGTCAAAGCTTTTGATGTATCTCAGAGGTCCACAATTGGAGAAGCTTATGCCTGCATATGGGGCCCACCTGGTTTGACATTGAGTTCCAAGTCATTGACGTACCAACGTCCTATAATTTATTGCTAGGAAGGTCCTGGTTCCATGCCGCTGGGGCTGTGGCATCAACATCGCATCAAGTTGTGAAATTTGTGTGGAATAATCAAGAAGTAATCATTCATGGCGGCGGTAGCAACCCCATATATAGTCGCCAGTCTATCCCGATGATCGGAGGAAGAAGGAGAGTCGGTCGAGAAACATACCATCACATCGAGCGGGTCAATGCCAAAGATAAGGATAAGTGGTGGGATAAGTAAATCGAGAGCATTTTGAAGTGGAGCAGATACGAACCCGGAAAGAGGCTTGGCAAGAATGTCCAAGGTATCACCAAGCCCGTCCAGTTGAAGAAGCATGGGACCACTTTTGGCCTGGGTTATGAATACACTTGGAAGGAGTTCCAGCACCGGTCGCCACCATGGCATGGTCCATACTACCCACTAGAGCACTATCTACCCCAGTTAGAGCAGACTTTTCAGCCCGCTGATATCATATCAGAGGAAGATGAGAAGCTAGCAGCCATGAAGAACCTGTTTCTGGAGGATGATATGGATTGATGTGTTACCTTCAAGGAGGAAGGGGATGAAGGCCCTTCCATTCAACCTGTGAAACGGGGAGAACACCTCACCAATTGGTCAATCAGGACCACCAGTGCCCGTAGAGCCTCGAGGTAGCAAGGCTAAACGACACATATGCATCGCACTTTAATTTTAGTTGACTTTTACTTTTCAGCACTGTCTTTACTTTTGAAAAGATCTCCGATGTTTTAGACAATTATGAATTTATTCAAAAGCAATTTCCAAGTTTATCCTTATATTTCGCTCTTATTAATTTTCTCTACCATTTACTTTATTTTACACACCTATACTATTACATATCTTGATAATGAACCAATGACTGTAACTTGCAACGAGACAATGCGACAAATGGATGTAGATTCAGAGGAGGATGAAATACCAAACGAGGTCATTAAAGAGATTGAAAATTTTAAAAACAGACCTAAGTCCGATTTGGACAAAACTGAGGTGATCAATCTGGGAGATGCATAAATTGTCAAGGAAACACAAATCAGCATACACTTGTCACCATCAAAAAAGGAAAAATACACAGAGTCTTTGAAAGATTATGAGGACATATTCTCCTGGTCGTATGATGATATGACCGGCCTCAGCACGTCCATTGTGGCTCACAAGTTACTGACAGATCCAGCATGCCCACCGGTCAAGCAGAAACTCAGAAAGTTCAAGCCAGACATGAGTTTGAAAATCAAAGAAGAAGTCACCAAGCAAGTCAAAGCCAGGGTTCTCAGAGTGGTAGAGTATCCAACATGGTTAGCCAACATTGTATCGGTGTCAAAGAAGGACAGGAAGGTTAGAGTCTTTGTCGACTACCGGGATCTCAACCGGGCCAGTCCTAAAGACAACTTTCCCTTGCCAAATATACACATATTGATTAATAACTGCACAAAACATGAGCTACAGTCGTTCATCAATTGTTTTGCTGGGTACCATCAGATATGGATGGACGAAGAGTATGCAGAGAAAATGGCATTCATGCAGTGGGCAATATATTGTTACAGAATGATGCCTTTTGGTTTGAAGAATGCTGGTGCTACCTACATGAGAGCCATGACCACAATCTTTCATGATATGCTACACAAGGAGATCGAGGTATATATGGACGACGTCATCATTATATCCAGAAAAGCTGCAGATCACATGGAAGATTTGAGAAAATTCTTTAATAGACTGAGGAGATACAACTCGAAACTAAACCCCGCAAGTGTGCATTCGGGGTCCCGGCCGGAAAATTATTGGGTTTCATTGTGAGTCTCCAGGGTATAGAGTTGGATCCGTCAAAAGTCAAGGCCATTCAAGAGTTGCCACCACCAAAGAACAAGAAAGAGGTAATGATTTTTCAGGGGAGGCTCAACTATATCATCCGATTCATAACTCGGTCCACTATCATTTGTGAACCCATCCTCAAGATGCTAAAGAAATATGTCGCAACTAAGTGGACTGATGATTGTCAAAAGGCTTTTGACAGAATCAAGGAATACTTGTCAATGCTTCCAGTCTTAGTTCCACCTGAACCAGGGAGACTCTATTGCTTTATCTTGCAGTATTAGATGGCGAATTTAGTTGTGTTTTGGGACAACATGACGAAACAGGGAGGAAGGATCAGGCCATCTACTACTTCAGCAAGAAGTTTACCCTTTACGAAGGCTCGGTGTTCCTTATTAGAGCGCACTTGTTGTGCTTTAACCTGGGTAGCTCAGAAATTGAGGCATTATTTCTGCGCTTACACCACTCATCTCATATCCAGGATGGATCCATTTAAGTATATTTTCCAGAAACCCATGCCTACTGGCAAGCTCGCCAAGCGGCAGGTTTTACATAGTGAATTTGACATCATTTATGCTACCTAGAAGGTGGTCAAAGGACAAACCCTTGCAGATCACCTCGCCGAGAATCCTGTAGGAGGAGATTACAAACCCTTAAAGACATATTTTCCCGATGAACAGAAAGCCTTCATAGGCGAAGATATTGCAAAATCCTATGACGGTTTGTGTATGTTTCTCGAAGGAGCCGCAAACTTCAAAGGAGTGGGTATAGGAGCGGTTTTGGGATCATAAATTGGTCAGCATTACTCGGTGTCCGCCAAGCTCAGATTCCCTTGCACCAACAATATGGCCGCGTACGAAGCCTGCATCTTAGGACTCAAACTAGCCATTGACATGAACATTTAGGAACTATTAGTGATCGGAGACTTGTACCTACTCATACATCAGGTCCGAGAAGAATGGGAAACCCAAAATTCCAAGACACTCCCCTATCTACACCATGTGCAGGAGTAGAGGAAAAGATTCACAAAGACGGAGTTCCAGCATGTTCCCAAAACATAGAACGCGTTCACCGATGCATTAGCCACTTAATCATCCATGATCCAGCATCCGGATACAAACTTTATTGATCCCATCCCGGTCAAGATTCGCGACCAACCAGCTTATAGTGCTTACATCGAGGAAGAAGCTGATGGGAAACCTTGGTTCCAGGATATCAGGGAATATTTGACAACAGGAAAGTACCCAGAGTTTGCCAATGCTACTCAGACACGAGCACTTTGGAGATTGTCCAATAATTTCTTTCACAGCGGAGGAATCATGTATATGAGGAATCCTGATTTGGGATTATTAAGGTGTGTCGAGGCAAAAGAAGCAACCAGACTATTGGAGGAAGTGCACGCAGGGGACTTGTGGAACACATATGAATGGCTTCATTTTGGCAAAGAAGATACTTCGAGCAGGTTATTTTTGGATGACTATGGAGACGGACTGCATTCAGTATGTCCGAAAATGCCATCGATGTCAAGTACATGCAGATATGATAAAGGTGCCTCCAAACGAGCTTACTGCGACAAGCTCATCATGGTCATTCGCCGCTTGGGGTATGGACGTCATTGGACCAATTGAGCCAGCCGTGTCAAATGGGCACAGGTTCATCCTAGTGGCAATCGATTACTTTACCAAATGGGTTGAAGCAGCATCATACAAGGCAGCCACCAAGAAGGTAGTTTCAGATTTCATCCGAGATCATATGGTTTGTTGGTTCGGGGTTCCGCAAACAATCATCACCGACAACGGTTCTAGTCTCAACAACGACCTGATGAAGGCAATGTGCAAAACATTCAAGATCAGACGTAGGAACTCTACGGCTTACAGACCTCAGATGAATGGAGCTGTAGAAGTAGCCAATAAGAACATCATGAAGATAATAAGGAAAATGATTGTAAAGCACAAGCAGTGGAATGAAAAATTGTCATTCACTTTATTGGGTTACCGTACCACCATCCACACATCAACCGGGGCCACTCCTTACATGCTGCTTTATGGTACGAAGGCGGTCATTCCCGTTGGGGTAGAAATTCCATCCTAAAGGGTCATACAAGAAGCAGAATTAGATGATGCGGAATGGGTCAAAAGTCTCTACGAGCAGTTAACCCTCATCGACGAGAAGAGAATGAATTTTATCTATCATGGTCAATTATGTCAAAACAGAATGTCCAGAGCCTTCAAGAAGAGAGTCAAGCCAAGGAAGTTTACACCAGGGCAGCTGGTATTGACGAAAATATTTCCACATCGTGATGAAGCCAAAGGGAAATTTTCTTCCAACCGGAAGGGTCCATACATGATTCACCGGGTTCTAACTGGAGGAGCCCTTATTCTCACAGATATAGACAGAGAAATCTGGCTGAAGCATATCAACTCAAACGCAGTGAAGAGATACTACATTTGATCACATGCTTTCTTTTATGATATAATTTGAACTATACCTGACCTGATTACCGTTTAAGAGGGGATATGTAGGCAGCCCTATGAGTTCGGTCACATTGTAAATAAAAATTCATTTTTCCCACTATTGGAACTGGGGTAGAACTTTAAGGAGGACCCTCAAAATTTCGAAGTTAGTATTTCAGTCTCTTCCTCAGCACCGACCCAGTAAATTGGGGTAGAATTTTGAGGAAGGCCCTTAAAATTCTGGAATTGTTCTGCGCTCAGCCATTCAGCACAGCCGTCAGTAGCACCGACCCAATAAACTGGGGCAGAATTTTGAGGAGGACCATCAAAATTTTGAAGCAAGCAAGGTCGTAGCAGTTTGAACCATGTTGCAGTCATTGGTTCATCCAAAATAAAAGCATTTTTAATATATATACGTACTTGCATCATATTTACTGAGTCATGCATAAACGTAACTTACACCACCATCGTTTAACAACGCTACCCCCATGATACACGACGCCAAAGGCTAGAAGACACGAACTAACCTCCCCCCTACAGAACTCCCGATTATTCTTTAGATGCAGGAATTCAGGTTACGGATCAAAGCACATTCATTTTTGAAACCCTCATATGGTCACTATCTGCACTCCCCAGCAGTCTTAGTCTTGCAAAGTCGTCTACCATCTAAGAAAATCTATTACTCTTTGCTCTTTTACATTCCTGCATTGCGTAAGGCTCTTATCTGCCTTTAGAAACTAAGCTCTGTCTCCATCTGCATTTTGCATAAGGCTATTTTCTGCCTTCTGAGGTTAAGCTCTTCATCCATATTGCATAAGGCTCTTACCTGCCTTTTAAGACTAAGCTCTGTCTCCATCTGCATTTTCATAAGGCTATTTTCTGCCTTTCAAGGCTAAGCTCTGCCTCCATATTGCATAAGGCTCTTATTTTCCTTTCGAGACTAAGCTCCGTCTCCATCTGCATTTTGCATAAGGCTATCTTCTGTCTTCCAAGGCTAAGCTCTGCCTCCATATTGCATAAGGCTCTTATCTTCCTTTCGAGACTAAGCTCTATCTCTATCTGCATTTTGCATAAGGCTATTTTCTGCCTTTCGAGGCTAAGCTCTGCCTCCATATTGCATAAGGCTCCTATATGCCTTTCGAGACTAAGCTCTGTCTCCATCTGCATTTTGCATAAGGCTATTTTCTTCCTTCCGAGGCTAAGCTCTGCCTCCATATTGCATAAGGCTCTTATCTGCCTTTCAAGACTAAGCTTTGTCTGCGTCTACGTTTTGCATAAGGCTATTTTCTGCCTTCCGAGGCTAAGCTATGCCTCCATATTGCATAAGGCTCTTTTCTGCTTTTCGAGACTAAGCTCTGTCTCCATATGCATTTTTGCATAAGGCTATTTTCTGCCTTCCAAGGCTAAGCTCTGCCTCCACATTACACAAGGATATCATCTACCTTTCGAGACTAAGCATTGTCTTCGCCCTACATGCCTAAAATATCGCCAATTTATTCTTCGACTGGATAAAAAATGGCCACCTGCATTTGAAATTCTCATCCGGCTGAAATATCACCATCTGTTTTAATTTCTTGCTCGGGCTGAATAATTGCCACCCTTTGCATTCATTTGGCTGAAAGATTGCCACTTTCTCATGGGCTGAAAGATCACCAACTCGTTCAAAGGCGTCATAGTTCGAAGGCACCATCTGCATATCCCTAGAACATCATTCCATGGCCTGCGAACCTTCACTTTTATGCTTTTCATGCCCCAGGACATCATAGTCTGAGGACATCATCCTGACCATCCCAGGAGAAACATTCATGGTACAATGGGAACTTGCATCACATTTAAATTATGTAAAATGTATGCTCATTGCTCATTTGCAGGTGTTTTTATTAGCTCACAGTCGTCTCAGCAGGAGCGATCCTGCTCCAGTTTTACACAGTTCGTCCAACCTACAAATCCCTTTCAAATCTAACCATCGCGTCCGTTATTTCGAATTTCCATCGGCAATATTCTGCCAATGGTTCCTGAATTACATATAGCCTGATTCCTCTAAACCAGGGATATGTAGGAAGCTTAGAAACTAAAGTGGGGTCAAAATCCTTCTACAATCGCCGATTCCGGTCAAAATTGGCCATCTGATCTTTACCCGACAACTCTTTCATCCTCCTCGGGTAAAAAGGGGCAGCTGTTGATACCCAATTTTTTCCTATATATTTTTTCACCCAAAATACTTTCAAAATAATATATATATGCATATAAAAGCATGGCTGAAAATTTTTGTATTGTTTCTTAATTTTTATGATTTTTAAAACCAATTTACTACTTATTTTTTGACAGCATAAAGGCCAAAATTATTTCCAAATTATTAGTTTTAGTGAATTATGTGCTTCACTCTCATATTTATAACAAGATATAATTTATGTAAATTTTGCATATTTTTTACAAATTTATTTGGAATTTCAAAGCTAGTTGCGTGAATTGCAATTATGGCCTACTTTTGCAATTAATTAAGATTTATAGTTATAAAATTATTTATAATATTTTTATTTTAATATTCATAAATTATTAATTATTTATGTGCTTTCAATTTTTCTTAAACTAGTTTAGCTATTTAATAAAATAAATTGGGGGAAATTGGCTATTTAAAAGTTAGCCATATTTTATTTAAAATTATAGCCTAAATTGAATCCCCATGTCAGCCCAATTTTTGAACCCAATTAGATGACCCAGTTCATAAAATAACCCGGCCCATACCCATCAATTTACCCGACCCAGCCTTGATTCAATCTGAGTCGTTGATCAAATGAGATTAACGGCCCATATTTAATTTCCTAAATTAAAACCTAATGACCCTATCCCCTCACCCTCATTATCAAGAGACCGGTCTCTCTCTCTCTTTAACCCTTCGTCTCTAAGTTCTCCCTAGAACCTTCTAGTTCTCTCTCTAATCTCTGATGGTCTTCATCGACATTCCGGCCGCCTCCACCCTCACTCCTCTCGACCACCATTCACCATGGAGTCTCACCTCATTATTTCTCTTTAAGACTCGAACTCCAAAAGCTTCCTCCATTGAAGATAGCCACTGAAGCTTCGCCTAAGTCTGTGCCGGCCTTTCTCCGGTGGTTTTTAGTCCGATGATGCCTTAAACCCCGTTATTGATGAGTTTCACGGCCAAGTTCTTCTTTTCTCTAATTCGTTCGCAAACCCTAACTTTTCTACTCAAATCACTTTAATCTTTGTTCTTTTAATACGAATTTTAGTTTAAGTATTGTTTCCTACTCTATTTCTTACTCAATATATCTGATTATCTCAAGTTTTCCGATGATTTTTCTCTTTTTCCAAAATTAGGGTTTCTGACCCCTTTTCAAAATCGTTTGTCTTCTATTTTATTGAGTGTTATGTATTTGTTCGCGCTTGTTTGTGTTATGAGTTTTTTTTTGGTTTCCTTGTTAACCGGAGTTCCATGCCTTAATTTCTTGCTAGGGTTCGGACCCTTTGTTGCTCCCATGCTTTCTTGCTTAAGGTTCTCTGATTTTCATGTCTATTGTGCTTTATAGGCCTAAATGTTCATCGTTTATGTAATATTCTACTAATTTTGTACATCTCTGCGAATCTTTGATTTGTATGTGATTTTCCTTACATGTTTTACACTGATTTCTTTTGAATTACTTCCTTACTTAGATAGGTTTTCCTTACTTAGAAACAATTCCCTCTTATTTTTTGGTCTTGTCTGTGATTCTTTGACTAATTGTCAGAATTAATTTTTATATTTGTGCATGAGCAGTCGTTTGAATCTTCATCTTATATTTTCCTTTCTTGAATTACTATGTATCTAGCCCCTATTGCATATTATATGCGCTACTACTCTTACTAGGGTAAATGCAGAGTCGGATTCATTCTTTTCCTTTTTAAACCCTCTGCTTGTTACCGTTTGTCTTTGATTCCTTAGTTAAAGTGGAGTCCTTATATTGATTGGATTTTGATTGATGCCAGTTCCTTAACTATAATTTGCTACCTTGTTTGTTTACTCGTTTTAGTACTATAAGTACCCTCTCCCATTTTCTTTGAGAGACACCAACACACTTTGCATATCTCTCACAAGTTCAAACTCTCTGAACTCCTTCTCACTTTTTCTTTGTTTCTATACTCTCTCATTCTTTTATTTGAACACTCAATCGGCTGAAAGCCAAGATTGAGTAATCTTGGCTGTTTGTTTCTACACTACAGGGGTTCCACTGCATTATTTACTTGGGTTTGCCTGCTGCTTGCTTCTCTGCACTGTTGTTCTGATACTGCTGCTCTCATTCTCTGCACACTTTGCTCTCTTCTTGTGCATTATTGCTCATTCTCATGTGTTCTATTTGCCTCCAACTGGTATGTCATCTATTTAGTATACATTTTCCAAAACAACATGCTTCTGTTAATTCTGCACTTCATCTTGTTCCTTGGGTGTTTTTACCTATGGTTCTGCTGCTCTTATTATCGCTTGCATGTGTTTATTAGTCTTCCTAGTTTAACTCAGCATGCTCCCTTTACCCCATTCCTCGTCTCAATGAATATTTACTTTTCCTTGGGTATTACTACCATGTATCCAGGTCTGCTTGGCTACTTGATTAGCCTAAAACCTCTTCCTGAGGTTGATTGTATTAGAATTTTGTGCAGTAAGAATTGAACTCTTGTTTTGCAACCATGTCTGATTACTTTCCTCCAATGTGTTGCCTGTGTGAGTAGTTTAGTTTGTTTAGTTGTTCCCTTCCCCTTTTCCTTTGTTTTTCTGATGCTCTATGTTTTCTAAAAACTAGTCAGTCCAAGTGATTTCAAAAGAACTCTTTCAACTATTTTCTCAAACTGTCTCAACTATTTTAAACTCTCTCCGTCTTACCACAATCTTAGTACTCTTAGAATATTAGGTTCTACCCCCTTAGTGTAAGCATTTCCTTGGGAGACCTTGATCACCCACTGAACTTTTAAGCACAAGGCTGGCACTTCCATACTTGCACTCGTCAAAGAATGCTATTTTGGGTGCTTGGTATTGGCCATGGGGTTCAAACGAACCCTTAGGGAACTTAGTCGCACCCAAACCTTGGTACTGGCTGTGAAATTCGAAAGAAGTGAGGTTGGATATGTTTGGACTGGCTGAAGGCTCCCTATAGAATAACTTCTTTTTTTATCACTGTTGTATTTAATTATTTGGGTTGTAATAATTTGTAAAAAATGATGGGGTTTATAGTTAATTGAGAGGGGTATGCATGCTTAAGTTAAGGGAATGGGTAAACAACATGTCCATAGGTCTTTATTTCTTGCTTGTGCAATATATACCATGCTTTAGTACATGCATCCCTGCATATAGAAATCATGTTCCTAGGATTTTCACTCTCAGTTGTTACTTTTCATGTTTTCTTAATCAAATCAATCAATAATCAACAACTCATAACAATCACATTTAGATACCATGTTTATAGGACTTTTGTGCATTAGATATCTTGCCCTTTAGGATTTTTTTTTTTGCAACTGTTAAAATACTTCACTAAATTGGTAAAATTGGTTAACGCCTTTTAAAACTTTAAGCAAATGTGCATGCTGACCATCTTTTATAACGCCTAGGCAAGCCTTAGGCCGGATAAAAAATGACTAATTACCCTTTAAGTCGTGTTCAAAATTGCCCATTAGGTTTTGTATTCTTTATATGCACATTTTCTTGTTTATTTCTATGCTTTTTAATGTCACATCTAAGCAAGGTCGGGAACCACACTACTGGATCTTGAGGGGTGCCTAACACCTTCCCCTCGAGATAATTTCAAGCCCTTACCCGAACTCTGGTTTTCACTCAAAATCTTCTTCTTCTTAAAAGTGTCCTAATAGCACTATAATCATGAGGTGGCGACTCTTCAAACTCCTTAACCCAATTCCCATAAAGGGAATAAGAGTTATTTTTTCCATAATGTCATAAACCCGATTTCGCTTCTTTTAGGGGAGGGGAAAAAGGGGGTGTCGACAAAAACTCTCTGTGATACCCTTGCTTTAGTAGATGGTCCAATTCACTTTGTAGGAATCTGTATTATGACGTTGTATACATGTGGTCATTGTGAAACTCGCACCAATGGTCTGGGTTACATTTGTTTGGATTTGACTGCATCTCTTTTGGCCACCGCACCTTATCTCCCATACTCCTTAGATCCCCTCTCCTCGATCGCCTCTATACCTGGATGAAGACCTGGTTCCCATGTCTCTTGATCTTTGGTCATAGTGTTGGTTGTTCTATCTATCCTTTCATGCACGTCCCATATATGGATCGTATCTGTTCTTACCTGATCTTTTTGCGGCTTTTGATCTCTTGGATCCACTCCTTTGTTCACGATGATGTTGAGGTACTGTATCCTCCTCAATTCTAAGCTTTATACTGCACCTGTAATAAATATCGTTCCAAGTGGTTGCAAGAAACTCACGTAAGCTTTCTTTAAGCCTTCTCGTGGCTTTTGAACTTTATTCATTCAAATTACTTGCGAAAGCTATCGCTGCCCAATTATCTGGTACACGGGGTAGAGTCATTCTTTCACGTTGGAATCTATCAATGAAATCTTTGAGCAATTCGGAGTTCCCTTGCTTGATTTTGAAGATATCCTCCATCCTTTTCTCAACGTTCTGAGCTTCCGAGTGTGCTTTAGTAAAAGAATCTGCAATCTCAGCAAAAGAATTTATTGAATTTTTAGGTAAAAGAGAATATCAGGTTAATGCACCTATGGATAGCATCTCCCCAAACCTATTGACCAACAATGACTCAATTTCTTGTTTGGTCAAATCATTGCCTTTCACTCATGTTGTAAATGCAGTTACATGGTTACGTGGGTCTGTTGTACCATCATATTTTGGGATGTCAGGCATTTTGAATTTTTTTTTGGAATTGGTAGGGGAGCAGCACTTGGTTTCCAAGGTTGTTTTGAGTATTTATCCACGTCCACTCCTTTTATCACAGGTGTAGCTCTAGGGATTTCCTCGATACGCTCGTTTTGCTCCTTGAGCTGTTTCTACAAGGTTAGTACCAAATTTTGAAGATGAGAATTATCTGAGTTACCTGGTTCTCCTTCTTGTGAATTACTGGGGGTTGATCTATTACCAGAATTAACTAGACCTAAGCGGGGGTTTTCCAGTGTGTTATTATTAGGCGTTGATGGTACAGCATGCAATTGACTAACTAAAGCTTCCAAAGCTTTGTAAATTCGTGCATCAATTATTTTTTGTGGAAGTTCATCTCTTGTTTCATTTCCTCCATCAACATGTTCCGACATATCATTAGGAGTTCCTTCTCGAGATCCACGTGGAGAAGCTTGAGGCATAACATTATTGAGCTCCCTCCAATTAATGGATCTGATTTTCCTGATTGTTGTTGTCGTTGTTGTTTGACATGATGTTAATAATGGGTAGAGTGTAACTTTAGAAAGAATGGATAATCAGATTCCCGGTAACGGAACCAATTTATTTAACCAAAAAAAAATAATTTGGTCAAAGCTAGAATTTTGAGAAAATAAATCGGGTTACTGATAATCAAGAGACCAAGAATAATAGGCTTTTCGAGAATAAGAATAAGCAGTAAAGAAATTTGTATTGCAATATAATGTAGATGAACTATCGTGTTCTTAAAAATGATGAGACATCCTCCTTTTATAGCTAATACGGAGTAACTGCTTAATCTAATAATAACGGACATTTACTGAGGTGTTACACAATCATTGCTATTAAATACCAATTTACTAACGTGTCAGGTATTCAATAATTAATTTAGACTAATTTTTGTCTTCAGATTCTTGTCTTCAGTGCCTTATGATCCGTTGCATTAAATGACTTGAATTGGTATAAGACTCGTATCTCAGACTCCTTCTCGTACCTGTTTAATTTTCTCTTCCCTTATCTTTCATCTCCCGTACCTTTTACTAATTTATCACACTTTGACTTTTTGACCATTCCACGTGTCATGCCACATCATCTTTAATTAAAATTCAGTTTTTTCCAATACAAAATACAAGTAAAATATAGCTGACTAATTCTAACACTTGGAGGATCGTTTGCCACACACAATTTTCTCAAGATAAAGCGATGAGACACTCCAGATAGAGACTTGGTCAGCATGTCAGCAAGCTGCAATTTGCTAGGTACAAACGACAACGAAACAGTCCCCGTGAAGCTTTTTGCGTACAAAATGACAGTCGAGCTCGATATATTTGGTGGACTAAAAAAACTGGATTTCGAGCAAAATATCGACGGAAGATTGATTGTCACAATGAAGAGGAATTGGAATAATAGAAGGCACAGACAATTCACTAAAAAATCTGGCTAACTTGGCCAACTCTGCAACAACTCGAGGCATGGACCTGTATTCCACTTCAGCAGAAGAGAGAGCAACAGTGTTCCATTTCTTGAACTTCCGTGTAAGTAGGGAACCCCTAAGTACAACTTAAAAACTACTAATGGACCGCCAGGAAGAGGGACGAGTGACCCAATCCGAATCACAATAAACTTGAAGCAAAAAATTAGGATCATTAGTGTAATACCCCAATATATTAAATGATATACTTTTCATTTAGCAAATAATTTAAGTCAAAAAAAAATAGAGAAGCACTTAAAAAGGCTGAAGCCCATAAGAAAAGGTTTGTCACGACCCCAGTTTGCTCTCTGTGAACTGTCGTGACGACACCTAGTTTCTACGACTAGGTAAGCCTAACAAATTACGGAAAAGGAAACAATAGAGTAAAACAAATAAAAGCTTGCGGAATAAACATAGTGAAGGATTAAAGATGTCGTTATAAAATGCAAATCTTAAACTGAAAATACATTTCCCAAAATCCGGAATCTTATGCAATCACTAGCTATGGAATAACTACAGTGTTCTAATTCCATAATGTCTAAACAAAGTAATACAGAAGGGCTAATACTATGAGAGAGAATAGAAAGGGACTCATCGGCCTTCGGACGCGGCAGACATACCTCAAAGACTCTGATGGATCACCTCGCCTCAATGGTAGTAGGGTTGAGTCAAAGTACCTGGATCAGCACGTAAAAAACAAGCACAAAAGGGCATTAGTACACAATAGCGGTACTTACTAAGTGCCAAGCCTAACCTCGGTCGAGTAGTGACGAGGAAGGTTAGGGCCCTAGTGATTATAGCTGAAAATGAGATAAAATAGTATAGAAGACGAAAATATAATTAAATGCTAACAGTATGAACTAACACATGATAATAACAATAACAATAACTATTACAAAGACAGAACTAATCACTAAATCTCAGCATAGAGATAACAACCGGGGATCTCCCAGGATACCGTCTTGTAGTCCAAAATATAAATCTGGTAGTCCAAGTCATAGTGTGTGGGGATCTACCAGAATCTCGATCCGTAGTCCCAAATGTAAATATCCAGTACTAGGGGAATCTACCGGGTGCACTCCCGTAGTTCAAATATAAAAGTGTAGGGGGATCTCCCACAATACAAATATGTAGTCCCAAAGTAAACATACAGGGGGATATCCCGGGATACCGTTCCGTAGTCCCAAAGTAAATACACAGAAGCAACACGACGAATACTTAATTCAATTCAAATTTCATGCCAAGGTAAAACAGATATTTCTAACCTAGCAAGCTGGACATAATCCAAATAAGGCAGTTGAGCAAATAAGCAGTAAGTCGATTAGACACGTTTCTCTAAGCTAACAGCAGGCTTAAATTGCAAGTAGTATAAACAGGAAAGGAAACACAATTTAGTTACTTAATGAAACCATATTTTTCAACAATTAGCACAAGTACGCACTTGTCACCTCAAGTACAAGGCATTTAAAATATCAACAATACTAAATCTTAAGGGGAGTCCCCCACACAAAGTT
Organism: Nicotiana benthamiana; assembly: GCA_034376525.1. Lineage (NCBI taxonomy): Eukaryota > Viridiplantae > Streptophyta > Magnoliopsida > Solanales > Solanaceae > Nicotiana > Nicotiana benthamiana. The sequence continues at coordinate 26,739,385 of CM067337.1, forward strand.
AGGCAAGTCATTTACCTCAAACCAGCTCAAAATCAACTCAAAATCGCGTCCTTGCCACGAGTACTCGACTTCAAATGCCTCAAATCTATTCAATTCATTTGCATAATGTAAGTGTAACTTCAAATAATTGATTCCACTAAATAATTCAAAGCTAATACGCAAAATTAAGAAAAATGACGAAAATGCCCCTAGGTCCACGTCTCAGAATCGTGTAAATGTTATGGGTTATGAACCCTCGTTCACTCACGACTCTAACCATACCAAAATTATCCCAATCTAATGTTAAATTCCTAATCAAAATCCGAAAATTAGGCCAAAGAACTTTTCCAAACTTTTTCCCAAATTCTCACTCTAATTAGAAATTAGATGATGAATTTCATGTTTAGATTAATGGGTTATAAGCAAAAAGGAGTTAATAATCATTACCCACAAATTCCCTCCGAAAATCTTCCCAAAATTCATCTCCTACCGAGCTCCCCAATTTTGTGATATGAACTCAACACTCACGACTTTGAAATTTATGTTCTGGCCAAACACATTCTTCTTCACGAACGCGAGACTACTATCATGAATGTGATACACAAAAATCCTACAGGCCAATTTCCTCTTTCACGAATGTGAGGGTCCACTTACAAATGTGTAACTTGAACCATTGAACCCTATGCGAACACGAGGACCATGTCGCGAATGCGAAGGATAAAGGATCCATACCTTCGCGACTGCGGAATCATCATTGCGAACGCGAAGCACGACGCAGATGCCTCTCCTAGATGCCCTACCCGAACGCAAGACACCCCTCGCGAATGTGATGAAGGTTTTCTATGCAACACAACACCAGAAACTCTGGTGCTTCTCTAAGTCCAAAAATGACTCATTGAACATCTGAAACACACCCGAGGCCCCCAGGACCTCAACATCATTCAAACTTGTTCCAAACTTCATAATTCTCAAAACAACAGCAAAACAACAAATAACATCAGGTTCAAGCCTAAGAACTAAAAAACTCTCAAATTACGCTTTCGATCAAAAAATCTATCAAACCTTCTCTGAATGACCTGAAATTTTGCAAACACGTCACATTAAACACTACGGAGCTACTCTAAGTTCCGAAATCCCATTTCGACCCCAATATCAAAATCTTACTATTGAACCGAAGACTTCAAAATTCAACTTTTGGCATTTCAAGACTAAATAAGCTACGGACCTCCAAAATAGAATGGGAACATGCCCAAAAGCCGGAAATCACCCAACGGAGCAAACGGAACTGAAAGTAAAGTGCGCTAATATTTTTATGTGGAAAACACCTGGCTCAAAAGGTGAAAAACCCACGACCTACTACTCAGTAGGATTTTCCCAAACTCTACTAAAATCACTAAGCCAAAAACTACATTTACAGAACTCTTTGAAAACATAAGGATTAACTTTAATTCCAGTGTGGCACATAGCCTCAACTATTGCGACACTTTCAAGTTAACTCTAACTTGAATACTCAGAGTACATAATACAATTGCTTCTAAGAAAGCTGTAAGGTACAATATGAAAACCTACTACAATTGAACTAGACATAGAATAAACGCAATGATGAAACTTTGGTTCTTCTGTCTTAGTTCACGTAGCTTCATATGTGACACTTGTATCTCACATATATTGCCTGCAAATTAGACTTGCTCTTTTTTCTCTCAAATATGCTTAACTTCTGTGTATGTGCATTACCTATAAAAGAGAACAACCTGGTTAATTAATAGATTAGCAGTTAGAGCTTGATCGAGACGCCAATGCTTATCCTTAGTCGATTTGAGTCCTTAACCAATACAAACTCCAACCCTTATCCTAGCTTAGGATTGTTTTCTCTTATCATAAGGAGACTGTCCTCCTTAGAACTCAATGCAATCTTTTCGATTTAGTTCAGAAGATATTTGTGGTGTGATCTTCAATACATATCTTCCTCGCGTGCCTTCCATGTGCAATGGTTATGACTAACTGTGTCTCTCAAGATGGACCAAGTCCATCCCTAAGTTCATTTGTCAATATTCAAAACTTTAACTAAACTTGGGCCAACAAATTCCCCCTTTTTGATGATGACAAACTTTGTGATTTTAGTGATCAGAGAACCTGTGAAACTCAGATGAAATATCAATTCTTAGAAAATTTTCAACTTATCACTAAGGGCCAGGTTTAAATTAGGTCATAAACATCACTTATGCAGATAATAAATATCACTTATTCAGATAATAAATTTAAGCACAATATCAGCACAATACCTTCTCCCTTTTGAAATCATCAAAAAGTAGCATAAATAATATGAATCTCATAAATTTAATTAGTACTAATGGGCACTGGGGCAACTTCAAGTGAACATATGCTTTAGTTAATCAAAAATCAACTCATCAAAATAACTATTAAGCACAGAACTAACAAAAATCAAGGAAGTTGCAGTCATTACTTAGTGGTGTTTCTATATTTCAATCCACAAGAAGAAAAATAAAATTACCAAACCATGAGCAAAATTAAAAGGAATTAAACAGATAAAATCCCAAACTAGGCCACTCAGGGGGGTCTAGACTGGTTCACACTAGGACAAGACACCTAAGGCTTAGAAGAGATGGGGGTTGAGTTTGTAGCAGATTGAGCATCTGTTGAAGCATTCCTTCATTTTTCTCCTTCTCCTTAGCAAGTTCAGCTCTCAACCCGTTCCTTTCTCCCTCCAATTCAGCAATTTTTGCCTGAAGCCTTTCTATCTCAAATACTTTGTCCCCAACCTCCTTAGCCAAGGCTCTGACATTGTTGGTCATAAGAGTCTTTACCGAAGAACCAGGTTCAACTGGGCCTGCAATGAGAAGATAATCACAAGCTTGAAGGGTCTTGCTGCCAAAATGCTCTTTGTTGGAAGCCATTTCCCACTTTTTTATGGGAACATTCAATCTTTAAAGAAAAGTTGTTAAGATAAATCCATAGGGAATGGAATGAGATTTTGAGCCATTGAGCACCCTTTCAAGCAGCTTCACAATGAAGATAGGCCAGTTGATCTACGTCCCTTCATTCAAGCATTGCATAAGGACTAGATCCATATAATTTGTTGTATGCCTTCTTTTTTGTCTGGGCAAAAGGCATGTGTTGACAAACTCAAAAAGCACTTTGTTTTCTAGCCTCATTTCACTTTTCTGAACTGCCCTGGCCTCAGATACCTCTTCATCTGTTGTGGTGGTGCAGAAATTCCTAGTGATCTGAAGATTAGTAGGCAACCCATCCAGACATGGTCACCTCTGCCTTGTATAGTCATCATATCCCTCACTAGGGATGTCTAGAATCTTGCCCAGCTTTGCAGCATTGAACTTTAGTTTGACACCTTTCACTGTGCTAGTCACCAGCCCATTCTTAACTATCCCATTTGCCAATTTACCACCCATATGAAGGATCATATCCTTTCACCCCTGTATTTCTAGTGCAGACACAAGCCTCATCATACCTGGCTCCTCCAAGTCTTTGAGTAGTCTTCCTTTCAAGATTTTTCTCTTGCCAAACATGGCATATCTGTCCTATTCTTTTTCTGAATCATCTTCTTCATCCTCACTCTACTCATCAACCTCTTCTTCAGTTATCTTCACTTGTTTTCCTTATGCAACTAACCTAGTTCTCTTGGCAAGAACAATTTCAGTGGAGACTAGATTGGAGGGCTTCTTGGCAGAAGTCCTTGTTCCCTTTGATTTGGTAGTGAAAACACCCACAGTAGAACTCTTTTCTAGATGGACCTGCTCCATCTCTTCTTCTTCCTCTTCAACCACAACCTCAGAACTTTCACTTAGCTTTGCTTTCCCTTTCTCTTTCCTCTTTTTCTTACTTTCTTCTAAAGTTATTCAACGCTGCTTCACTCTCCCTAACCCTACTTCTGGTAGCTCTAATCCTAGGAGCAGACTTGGGTGATGAAGTGTTGCTTTTCTTGGTTGGTTTGGACACAACATGGGTCCTTTGTGAGGAACCCTTGCATTTCTTTGGGTCATAGCTGGACCCCACTTTCTTCGATAAATCATCCAATCTCTCTTCCCCAGATGTACCAGGTTCATCATGTTGTTTGCTCAGATTAACCAAACCCTCAACAGCCTCACTTGATCCACTTCCCCTTGACTTCGAGACTCCCTCTTCCCCACTCCCACATATGGCCAAAAACTCCTTCTTCTTTTTCTTCCTCATTTTCCCAGATTCAATCCAACCTATATCTGTAGTATCCCCTATCAGAACAAATCTATTTTCCTCCCTCTGAACTACATCAGAAAAAACAAAGCAAGATTTCCTCTCCTTGGGTTTCTTGAGTTTTGGCCTTTTCAGAAGACCTAGGTTCATCTCCTTCACTAGTGGAGATGTAGTCATCAGATTCAGAGCTAGAGTTTGTCTCCTTTGCTGAGATTTCTTTCTTTTGACTGGACTGTAGTTTTCATTCAAAGCTTTCCTCAGAGAACCAAGAGCTACAGTTTTTCTTGCTAGCATTTTCTGATGACGAAATCTTGGTTTTGGGGTTTTGACTGGTGGTGTGGAAGATGGGGTGGTGTTGGGTGAAATTAAGAACTTTTGTGAAATTAAGAAATATTAGACTAGCAATTAGTCTAATATTCACAGAAATTAAGAACTCCTAACCAATTTGTTTTTAATATATAATTTTTTTCATTGTGCAATCTGAATTGGACCTTCTAGGTGTAATTTCATCATGTTCCTTTCAAAGTTTTCTCTACTCAGTGCCTTAATGAAGATGTCAACTATTTATTTATCAGTAGCGCAAAATTTTATGGAGATTAGCTCTTTCTCATAGTTATCTCTTAAGAAGTGGTGGTTAACATCTATATGCTTAGTGCTTTTGTGATGAATAGGGTTTTTTGTCATACTAATTGCACTGGTGTTATCACAGAATATTGGTATACACCCCACTTCAATTCCAAATTCTACCAATTATTTCTTAATCCACAATAATTGAGCACAACATGAAGCAACAACAACATATTCAGCTTCACCAGTAGAGAGAAACACTGAATTCTGCTTTTTGCTAGCCCATGATACAAGATAAGACCCTAGAAAGTGTTCCATACCTGAAGTACTCTTCATATCCACTAGGAAACCTGCATAGTCAACATCAGCATATCAATTAAGTCAAAATTACTACTTTTGGGATACCACAGACATAGATAAGTTGTGCCTTTCAAGTATCTCAATATTCTTTTGACCGCTGTCAAATGTGACTCCTTTGGATTTTCCTAGAAACGAGCACAAAGTCTACATTGGAAACAATGTCAGGTTTGCTGGCAGTAAGATTCAAAAGTGAACCAATCATACCCCTATACAACTTTCGATCAACTGATGAACCAGGTTCATCAACATCTAGTTTTGTAGCAGTTTCTATAAGTGTATCTATTTCTTTGGATTCTTCCATTTTAAACTTCTTGATGAGTTTCTTTGTGTACTTCTGCTGATGGATCATAGTTCCATCCGGAGTTTGTTTAATCTGTAGCACCAAGAAAAAATTGACTTCACACATCATGCTCATTTCAAACTCACTTCCCATTAGATTAGCAAAGTCCTTACTTAACCTATCTGTGGTGACCCCAAATACTATGTCATCAATATATATTTATACAATAAGAAGATCTTTACCTTTTTCCCTTAGGAACAAAGTGCTGTCAATTTTACCTCTTTTGTACCCATGTTCCAGAAGGAATTTTGACAATCTTTCATACCAAGCTCTTGGGGCCTGCTTGAGACAATAAAGAGCTTTATCTAGCTTGTATACATGATCAGGGCATTCTTTGCTTTCGAATCCTGGAGGTTATTTTACAAACACTTCTTCTTTGAGATATCCATTTAGGAAGGCACTTTTGATATCCATTTGATGAAGAGTGAATTCCGTATGTGTTGCAAAGGCTATGAGGAGTTAGATTGCTTCAAGTGTAGCAACTGGAGAAAAAGTCTCATCATAAACATTGCCTTCCTCTTGACTGTAGCCTTGAACCACCAACGTTGCCTTGTTTCTTGTAACTGTTCCATCTTCATCTAGTTTGTTCCTGAAGACCCATTTTGTCCCAATGACTGACCTGTCCTTGGGTCTTGGAACCAAATGCCACACTTGGATTCTTTCAAACTGATTGAGCTCATCTTGCATAGCATCGACCCAACCTGCATGTTGTGGAGCTTCACTCATATGTTTAGGTTCAATGAGGGACAGAAAGGCATCAAATGCACACAGGTTCTTCAATAAAGATCTAGTCTTGACTCCAGATGTTGGATCATTGATGATGATCTCAATGGGATGAGGACTCAGGTACTTGTAAGATTTCCCCACCAACTGGTTCCTGCTAGATGCTCCTTCATTGTTGTACTGCAGAGGAACAGGTTCAGGTACAGGTTTCTTCAGAGAAGTTTGTTCAGTTTCTCTCAGATTGGTTCCCCCTGTCAGGTTGCCCTGGGTGGAAGGACATATTCCATCACCTGCTCCTTCCTTTGATGCCACCTTGACTTGCGTTGTGTCTTCAGTCAATTGTTTTACCAGTTTGATGGCTTCATCTTCATGTTCCTGGCTCTCAGAAAGAGTGTTAGATTCATCAAATACAACATGTACACTTTCTTCAACAAACAGAGTTCTTTTATTAAACATTTTATATGCTTTGTTATGTGAAGAATATCCCAAGAATACTCCCTCATCACTTCTGGGATAAAACTTACCTAGGGAGTCTTTGCCATTATTGTGCCAAAGCACTTGCAACCAAAAGCCCTAAGATGGGATATGTTTGGTTTTCTCCTATTAAGTAACTCATAGGGAGTTTTATCAATAAGAGGTCTAGTCATGCATCTATTTATTATATTACAAGCAGTGCTTATAGTCGCGGCTCAGAAGTTATGAGGTAGTTTACTGGAAAGAAGCATGGTCCTTGCCATATCCTCAAGGGTCTTGTTCTTCCTCTCAACTACCCTATTTTACTGAGGGGTCCTAGGGTTAGAGAAATTATGATCTATTCCATTTTCATCACAAAATTCAGCAAACTTATGTATTTTCAAATTCAGTTCCATGATCAGACCTAATGGATGCAAGTTAATTTCCTAATTGTTTCTTGGTTTTTCTAACAAAATCAGTGAATATTTCAAATACTTCATCTTTTGGAGGTTAGAAACAGTACCTAGGTAAATCTAGAATAATCATCAACAAGCACCATTATATATCTTTTACCACCTCTGCCCATTGGACCACAGAGATCCATATGAACCAGTTCCAACGTCTTGTACTTTCTTACCATTTTCTTGGGTTTGAAGGATGACCTTACCTGTTTCCCCGTTGCACATACCTCACAAACTTTTTCTTCCTTGAACTCAATATTAGGTAACCCTATCACCAAGTCGTTAGGGAGTAATTTGTTCAATTGATTTAGACTGGAATGGCCAAGTCTTTTGTGCCAAAGGAGGGGATCATTAACTAACACACTCAAGCAAGTGAGTTCATTTTCAGAGAGAGTCGACAGATCTAAAATGTAAATATTGTTAACTCTCTTTCCCTGCAAAAAAAATCTTGTCAGTAGTAAGGCTAATCATAAAACATTTTGTGGAAGTGAAAGCCACAAGATTACCTCTGTCACACAGTTGTGACACACTTATCAGGCTATATTTTAAGCAATTTATCAAATAGACATTCTCAATGGAATGAGAGTATGTTCTTCCTACCTTTCCAACTCCAATGATCTCACCTTTCTTTCCATTTCCAAATGAGACATTATCTCCTTTTAGGTTCTCAAGTGAAAGAAACTGGTCCTTGTTACCAGTCATATATTTTGAGCAGTCACTATCCATGTACCATATTTGGCTACTCCCCTTCACTTGGACCTGCAAAAAGAATTTATGGGTTAGTATTAGGAACCCAAACTAGTTTGGGTCCCTTTCTATGGGCAAAATGATGAATTAAATTTTTCTTTGCCCAACCAGCCAGTTTGTGTTTTTCTTGAACAAATTCTTTGTTCTTTTGACTGGCCCTTTCTTTTGCATTGCATTCATTTTTGTAATGGCCAGTCTTACCACAGTGTATGCAGATCTGATTCTCAGAAGTGTGAGGTACTTGTTTTTGGGATCCCATTTTGGAGCTTGTGTCCCAAATCCAAGTCCTCTCTTATTGCTAATATGATGTTCCTACAGCCATGAAAGTGCATCGGAAACCTTTGTTCCATTTGCATGTTCTGTCTAGTTCATGCTTTACCTTTCCTAAATCTTCTTTTAGGATTAATCAATTCAACTTTCTTGTACACTTCATCTTTTATTTTTTCAAGATTTTCTTCTAGAGTGAGAAATGATTGATCAGCCTTTTTCTTTTCTGCCCCTAATTTCAGTTTAATATTTCCATATCTAAGTTCTAGGACCTTTATTTCAAGTTGATGAACCTGGTTCTTCAACTCAGTATTTGTGTTATCACTTTCATCAGCACTAGACTCTAACCTTTTGCATTTTTCTTCTAGGATAACATTCCCTAGACATAACATCATTCTCACTGTTTATTATCTTAGACTTATCTATGAAGTCCAACAGTAGATCAGCCAACTTTTCTAGATAAGAACTTAATCTCTTCTTTAAGATGTAGAATACTTACCTCCTGTTCATCTTCTGATTCTCCATTGGCCATAAGAGCTTGCTCATCTTCAGCTTCATTTTTCTGAGTCATCATCTGATGTTTCTCCCCATGCAGCAACCATAGTTTTAGTTGATCCTTTGTTCCTTCTTGGTTGAACCTATTCCTTCTTCCAATTTCTTCTATCTGCTCTTTCTTTCTTCCATTCAACCTCCCATTGAGGGCAGTTTCTGATGTGGTGATCAGTCTTCCCACACTTGTAACACCCCTCATTGGTTTGTTTTTCAGGAGCCCTAGGTTTGTTGAATGTTGTTCCTTTTGAAGGACCCTTTCCTCTCATAAGATACTTCTTGAAATCTCTGGATATCATAGCTATTTCATCATTTTCAAGATCTGATCCTTCTGAGATCCTGAGAGCCAGAATTCTTTCTTTATTTGGAGCATCCATCTTCATTGTCTGCCTTCTCAATTCATAGGTAGTAAGATTTCCAATCAGTTCATCCAATTTTAAAGTAGCAATGTTTGTGGATTCCTGAATAGCTGTGATTTTGCTTTCCCAGGAGATTGGCAAAACTTTAGTTAGAATCCTCTCCACATTGTCTTCTTGCGGGATAATCCTTCCAAGAGACTTAAGTTCATTTGTCAGTGTATTGAACCTAGTATACATCTCTTGGATAGTTTCTCAATCCTTTATAGTATAATTCTCATATAGAGAATACAGCAGTGTTCCTCTTGACCTCTTCACCTAAGGTGTTCCTTCATGAGCCACTTATAAAGTGTCTCAAATATCCTTAGTAGTGGTACAGCCTTGAATCCTGCTGTACTCATCAGGACCAAGTCCACACACTAGCCATTTCTTGGATTTCGCATTTTTCTCCCACTTCTTTAGGTCTTCAGCAGTACAATCTGCTCTTGTCTTTAGAACATTAAATCCTTCAGCAGTCTTCTTGGTTGTGGCAAAAGGACCATCAGTGATGATATCCCAAAGCCATAGTCTTCGCCCATGATATGGTCTCTCATTCTATTTTTCCACCAGGAGTAGTAGAGGCCATTGAAAAGAGGAGGCCTGGCAGTGAATTGCCCTTCCTAATTCCCAGGTGGTACACTCATATTGATATTTTCCTAAGGTGTTAACCTCTTCAAAGATAACTTGCTCTGATACCAATTGATGTTATAAACGTCAATACCACACAAGAGGGGGGTAATTTTTGTGGTACCTAATTTTTGCTTTAGAAGAACCGGGTTCTTCTAAGTGTTCTAACTATAGCAGTTTGTGAAATAATAAATACTAAAAGTAAAGTGCACTGAGATTTTAACGTGGAAAATACTTGGCTCAAAAGGTGAAAAAATCAAGCCATACTACTCAGTAGGATTTTGCCAAACTCCGCTAAAATCACTGAGCCAAAATCTGCATTTACAAAACTCTTTGTAAACCTAAGGATAACTCTAATCCCAGTGTAGCACAAAGCCTCAACTGTTGTGACACTTTCAAGTTAACTCTAACTTGAATACTCATAGTACCTAATACAATTGCTTCTAAGAAAGTTGAAAGGTACAATATGAAAACCTACTACAATTGAACTATACTTAGAATAAACGCAATGATGAAACTGGTTCTTCTATCTTAGTTCATGTAGCTTCAGACGTGCAAACTTGTATCTCACATATATTGCTTGCAAATCATAATTGCTCATTTTGCTCTCAAATATGCTTAACTTCTGCGTATGTGCATTACCTATAAAAGAGAACAACCTGGTCATTTAATAGATTAGCAGTTAGAGTTTGATCGAGACTCCAATGATCCTTAGTCGATTCGAGTCCTTAACCAATACAAACTCCAACCCTTATCCTAGCTTAGGATTGTGTTCTCTTATCATAAATATAATGTCCTCCTTACAACTCAATGCAATCTTTTTGATTCAGTTCAGAAAATATTTGTTGTGTGATCTTCAATACATGTCTTCCTCACGTGCCTTCCATGTGCAATGGTTATGACTAACTGTGTCTCTCAAGATGGACCAGGTCCATCCCTGAGTTCATTTATCAATCTTCAAAACTTCAACTGAACTTGGGCCAACACGTCTTCACACTGCTCCAACTACGGTCCAAATTCTAAAGCTTAAGCTCTCTTTTAGGAACTAAGTTTCCCAAAATACTCTGAATTCAAAACCAAACATCTCGTAAAATAAAAATAGCAGAAAAAATACGGGAAAAGCAGTTAATAAGGGATTGGTGCATTAATTCTTAAAAAGACCGGCCGAGTCATTACAAAGTTCTATTGGAATTACTTTAAGGGTTAAAAAAGGGACTTTGCATAGCCGTAAAAGCTTATAGCAAAATATTTTGGAGAGGAACTAACACAATACATGGAATCATATCAATAAAAGCCAAGGATCCTTAATTACTTATTGATTCTTTCGTGTATTTACTTGAACGCTTATTCTAAGTTGTTGATAGATAGTCTGTATTTTAATTATATGTTATGATATTGAGAATTCAATACCGATGAGATATGTCATGGGTAGAATTAAAAAGAGATATAATCACTCACAGTTTGAAATGACATCACTTCATCATGTGTCATTATGATGCATGTTCCTGATATGTTACATCGTTTCTCGCACTGCTCATGATCCTCCCGACTATGGGAGTACACCAAGATGCAGTCAATGAACTCAATAACGAAGTAATCAAGATATGGCTGGAATACACTATTCATGACATATAGGTACGTTGGTCAACCCAAATAACATCACAAGGAATGCGTAGTGACCATACCGAATCCTGAAAGCAGTTTTCAGAATATCCTGGTCTAAATCTTCATTTGATGATACCCTAACCCCAAATCAATCTTCGAGAACACTCTAGCACCCTGAAGCTGGTCAAACAAGTCATCAATGTGAGTCAATGGAGGCACGTTCTTCATTGTAACCTTGTTCAATTGCTTATTACCAATGTACATCCGCATAATACCATCCTTCTTCCTCACAAATGAAATTGGAGCACCCCAAGGTAAAATACTGAGCCAAATGAAACATTTATTAAGCATCTCCTATAGATGTTCTTTTAACTCCTTCAACCCCAATAGTGTCATACGATATGGCGGAATAAAAATGGACTATGTCCGTGGCAATAAGTTAATACCAAAATCGATATCTGTATCAAGCGGCATGCCCAGAAGGCCTATTGGTAATACATTTGGAAAATCTCTCACTATCAGAACTGACTCAACGATAAGAGTATGAATACTGATATCTCTCACAAAGGATAGATATGCATCACACCCCTTCTCAACCATTCGTTGAACCTTTAGAAAGGACACAACCCTACTAGGAATATAATCAATGTACCCCTTCACTCTAACCACGGCAAACCTGGCATAGCCATGTCACAGTCTTGGCGTGACAATCCATAATAGCGTGTTAGGGCGACAAGCAGTCCATGCCCAAGATCATATCAAAGTCTACCATATTGAGTAATAATAGATCACCTCTTCTCTCAAAACAGCCAATAACAACTAAACACGACTGATACGCACAGTCCATAATAATATAATCCCCACAAACGTGGATAAATAAACAGGATAACTCAAAGAATCATGAGATACATCCACATACAGAGTAAAGCAAGAGAATACATATGACTAAGTAGATCTCATAGCAAATAAGACTGATGCATCCCTATGAAAAAATCGGAATCATAGATGGGATGACAACATCTGATGCTACCTCCTATGTTCTATCCGAAAAAGCATAGAATATGACATGACCTCACCCTCTATGGTGACCTCTACCCACTTCACCTCCACCGTCAGCTTGCGGTGTAGGTGGAGTAGTAGCTGGAGCGACAACCATGGCATGTGAAGTCTGTGGACCAGGTCGAATTCGGGGAGCCTGTGAGGTGCACCCCTCATGAGTTTAGGGTAGTCCCTCGCCTACGCATGGTATCACCACACTCAAAACAAGATCACGACGGGCGTGACTACTGAAACTGACCCTGGCTTGGTCACCTAGACAGACCGCTATATGCACCCCGTGTATGAGGTGCACTACATATGGTTGAGAAAAATAGGAAACCTGAGACCTCGGAACCAGTGGACCAATGCGAGTAGTTGGAAGTGTTGAATGAACTGGGCAACTCACATAGCATCTACCATGATGGGTTGTAATTGAAGCGCGAGCACCACTATATCCTTCAGAATCTCGAGGCCTATTGGCCTCCCAGTCCTCTCTCTCACGGCCCCGCATACCCTTTAGCATCCAACATCCATGTGATCTCTACCACATGCTGATAACAAGTATCCGTCTCCAACGCTCAAGCCATACTAAATCTAACACTATAGTTGATCCCCTCGATAAATTTGAGGACTCGATCTCTGACTGTAATAACCAAAGTAGGTGCATGTCAGGACAACTCACTCAATTTGATAGCATACTCTGACACTGCCATAGTCACCTATTCAAACTCTGTGCACCATGTATCACAAAGGGTATGAGGAATAAACTCTCTCTAAGAAAATCTCTGAAAATGGATCCTAAGTGAGTGAAGCTGCATCGGCTGGTCTACCCTCCTCATAAGCCTGCCACCACATGTAGGCTGCTCTAGATATATGAAATTTAGTGAAAGTAACTCTGCTCGTACCCACAATACACATAGTACAGAGAATACGATGGCACCTCTCTAGAAAACCATGCGCATCTTCGGTACATATGCCATTGTAACTAAGAGAATGATACTTCTTGAACCTCTCAAGTCTCAGCTCATCTTCTTCAGATGCTACTTCCCTAACCTCAAGTTGAACCAAAATAATAGGTTGCACTAGCATAACCTCCGAGACATGATCAAAATGGACCTGCTGCTCTAGAGTACGGGCCGCAGGAGTCTGAGCTCCTCCCTCAGCCTAAGATGTAGCTGGTGTAAGGGGAATCAATCCCGCTAAAGCTAGAGTGCCGAACATGCTCAAGAACTATGCTAAAACCCCTCAGTCGCTTCCCAAACAGGTGCTCTGGCTGCACCATATGACTTTCCTCGGCCCCTACCCCATCCCCAGCCTCTCACGACTCTAGTATAGGCGTGGGTGCCTGATCGTCAAATCTAGAAGTATGTGTTTTCACTATTTGTGAGAGAATAGAAAGACAATGATTCAGATTCCAAGGTCAACAAATTCGCTCGATAAAGAATCAAAGAAGTGGAATTACCTAACAGTTCTGTAGCCTCTCGAAGATAAGTACATATGTCTCCAGACCGATCTTCAAGACTCTACTAAGCTTTTTTATGACTCGTAACACCTATGAACCTAGAGCTCTAATACCAACTCTTCATTTTCCACCTTAGGATGTCGAGATGACATCTAGTATCTAAGACTAGGTAATGCTAACAAAAAAAATAATAAGAAAGATGTAACATGATAAGTATTATAAAAATCTTAATACTGAACCATAGTACAAATTTTCTAAAACCTGGTGAGACTGAGCCATAAGCTCTATAGAAAAGTACTAATATCTCGATACACATCATTGTTCGAATAGAGGAATAACAGTATAAGAGAAATGTGGAAGGTGACTCTTATTCCTGTGAGCATCGGGAAGGTATACCTTGAAGTCTCCTTAAATAGCTAAATGATTACTAGCGTCTAGCACGAGTAGTTGTACCTGAATAGGTGCAAAAAATCTAGAAATGCAGTATGAGTACACTACAATGGAACTTATTAAGTATCAACCCTAACCTCGGTAGAGTAGTCACGAGGCCAGGTCAAAATGCCTACTAGGACAAGATAAACAAAAAAAAGTATGATAAAGACAATTAACGAAAAATGGTGAAATGAATGATAACAAAGCAGTTTAATAATGTAAGCTAATAAAAGAATTTAAAGGAAGGAGAAAACAAGAAGGGAACTGTGATGAGAACCACAAATAATCAAATACGGGCAAAAATGGGTAAGACAAGGAAGAAAACAACAAGAACTATTTAACCAATAACCTTTTTCAACAGGAATTTACAACAAGAATCACAATCGAGAAACAGCATTGTATTCACATTTTACAATTTCAATTACAATTTTTTCTTATATCACTGTGTGAGCCTTACATTTCGTTTTGAAAATTATTTTTTTCAAAATAGCTACACGCATTTTAGCCACCTTATCTCACCACATGGCTTCAAGTAGTTCCCCTACTAGCAACGTGCGTATTAAGCACACCTTATCTCATTGCATGTGTATCAACCCCTAGCCTTATACCACCGCATGTGTATCAATATTACAACCCGCACCATAAGTGCCCATATGCCACAACTTGCCAAAGTTCAATAATACGAATGTTTCCATGACAAATAGACAATGGCTCAACCACAAGGTATACAAGTATCTCAACAATAACAAAATGAATAAAAATTTCTCAACAAGAAAAGATATCTCAACAATTAACAACTTCAACTCAATGTAATAACGGGTTTTACAACTTCACCCCAATATCTAATAAGAAGATATTCCACGAAATCACAACTTCAAGTAAAAGTAATTCAACAATTAAAGAGGTAACAAGGCAACAAGGAAGACAACTTCTATCTAACCATAGGAGAAGAAATATAACAAGCAGGAGGTAGAACAAGTGCTAACAACATTAAATAAAGCATGTAAAATTAGATTAATACATGTAAGAGTAGATTAATAATGAAAGATATAACATGTGTGATAATTCAATTAAAAGCATGAAAAGAGTCTAAATAACCTAAATCAGTCAAATACTACATATAGCATATGTACAGACTCGTCACCTCTTGTACACGTCTTTCACATAACACAAATAGCACAATCAACCAAATCCTAAGAGGTAGTTCCCCCACACAAAGTTAAGCAAAATACTTACATCAACTAGGCCAACTCAAACCCTCAAAAATAGGTTGTTCCCTAAAACTCACCTCCACACGGCTCAAATCTAACAAAAAATGAATTAATAATATCAAACAATGCAAGAGAAACCAATTACAATAATAAAGTTATGGTCTTTAAACCTTTTCCAAAATATCAACAAAAGTCAACCGCGGGCTCGTCGGTCAAAACCAAGTCCAAGGGTAAATTCCGACTACCCATAATTCCATATATATGTTTTATTTTTCAATTCGACTCCAAATTGATTCTCAAGACTCAAATTCTTATTTTTAAAACTTTGACAAATCAACTGCAAATGACACCAAATTTTGCAGACAAGTTCTAAAGAGCATAGCAGACCTATTTCAAGTTCCAAAACTAAATTTCGAACTTGATATCCAAAAGTCAACCTACTGTCAAACTTCTAAACCTCAAATTGCCAATTTTAGGAAAAACAATACAAATCAACCTACAAACTTCCGGATTCGACACCGGACATATGGACAATTCCAAAAATCATGGTACGAACCTATCGGAGCCATCAAAATATTATTCCGGGATCATTTTCACAAAAGTCAACCATTGCTCAATATAATCAACTTAAGTTTCTAAGCCAAGAACTAAAGGGTCCAAATCAACCCAAAATCTTTCCGGAACAAAACCAACCAACCCCACAAGTCATAAAACCACAAATGCACATGTGTGAAGCATCAAAAGGGGGAAACATGGGTCAAATACACAAAACAACTGATCGAGTCGTTACACCCCCTCCTTGGCATTAGCTTAAGTAGATCTATTACACACTTTTTTTACTAGTGTAGGAGCTATTTTTAATAATAAATATTAAAATTATAACAAATAGAAATACAAGTATAACAAAAATAAATGTGAAAATGATTTTAAGTGCAACATTAATTGCAATTGGAGAGAGGGAGAGAGGGAGGGAGAGAGAGAGAGAGTTAGACAGATATGAAAGGTTTGTGTAAAATTAAAAGAATGAAATGGAGTATTTATAGTTTTAAAATAGGGCCAAAATGTATTTGAACAAACTTAGGTGTTAAAACATAAATTAGGGGTAAGGGGTGTTGAGGGGCTAGGGAGGCAAAAATAGCCATTTTTGGCTATTGGCAGTAAGAAAAAGGCTAGATTTAAATTTTTGTAAAAAACTAAGGGTACTGGTTCGGTACCTTAAGGGTACCAACCGTACCGGTACTAAAGGTATTTTTTCTGGTACCAACTAAGGCTGTATCCGGTTCCGGTTCTGGGTCTATTTGGGTCTGCGGTTCCGGTTCTGGCGGTTTCGGTTCTGGCGGTTTCGGTTCTGGCGGTTCCGGTTCTAGCGGTTCTGGTTCTGGCGGTTCCAGTTCTGGCGGTTCCGCCGGTTCTAAAAAAAATTTTTTTTAACAATCAATATCTTATATAGTAGTCATTAGTATATTGTAAACTATATTTTATATGGTGTACTATCTTATTAGTATAGTATATATTGTGTTTGGTAATTAGTATATATTGTGTATAAGTAGTGTATATTTTGTATATAAGTAGTATATATTGTATTTAAGTAGTATATATTGTATATAAGTAGTGTATATTGTGTTGTTGTTAGTAATTAGTATAAATTATATATAAGTAGTATATATATTGATAAAAGAATGTTGTATTAGTATACTGTGTTGTATGTTATATATTGTATGTTATATAAATATTCAAGGATTCATATAGAAGTAAAGACAAAGAAATATTGAGACAAAAGATATTCAATGATATGATAAAGAGCATATTTATTGACCAAAATGGCATATCTTTCTTAGTCTTCCTTCCCCTAATGGAATGAGCATAACATGGTACTAATACCACCAATAAAAGAAAAAAAAATTAAAAGAAGACGTGCCAATGTACAAGTTACATCATAATTTATGCATTATTTCTAACAAATCTCATAAAACATTCAAGGTTGGGAGGTGGTTGTGTTGGCGGTGGTGGAAATGAAGCTTGTTCATCGCCACTTCCGGGTGAAGTTGCTTCCTGAGCAAGTTCTGCTATCATTTCTTCATACGCCTCATCTATTTCTGATTGTGATTCTGCTAGGCCAAAGTTCCTTCTTCTGCGCGGATCCAATATCGAGAAAACACTGATTTTTCCAAGCTGTCTCGCATCGACGCTCTGTGATCACCTATTTGTAGTCTTGCTTGACTAAAAGCGCTCTCCGATGCAACAGTTGACGCTTGAATCGACAGAACATCCCGAGCCATCCTTGCAAGAACGGGAAAATGCTTTTCCCTTGTCTTCCACCATTCCAAAAGGTCGAAAGAGCCGTCTGGATTCTCCTTTTCTAGTTCCTGTGACAAACAAACTTGAAGCTCATTTAGATGGGAATTTTCATCTAAATTATCACCTTGAGTACCCCTGAACTCCGTCCACGATTTAAGAGTTGTTAAGCCAGCAGCTCTTTTAGACGATTGTGATGTACACGAAGTAGGGGTTGGAATATTTGGCCTAGCCTGCTCTAACGCCTGTTTATAAGCATTATAAACAGTTTGAGCATTAACTTTAATTGATGCTTTCGCATCAGCTAGTGTAGCAATTTCTACTTCTGAAAGATATAAAAATCGATAAATAGTAGAATACCAAAAGTGAGGACCTCCTAATTTCATAGTTGGATTTAACATAGCAGACACACCAAAAATAGGAGGGATTGGAAAAAAATAGTTTTTAAACTTTTCTTCATTTCAGTTAGTGCAAGTTCATAAATGTCCCCTCCTTCGCTAAAATCAACAAACAAATTAGCAAGTGCGGCAATATAAACTAAACAGTTAGAAATAGTCGGATAATATTGTCCTGAAAAAGCATTTGTAGCCACATGAAAATGTTCTAAAAAATCTAAAAGAATTTTAACATTAGTCCAATCTTGGGTAGTTAGCATTTCATCATCTTCCTCACCACAATCCCGAGAATTATATGTAGCCCTAATTGGATTTCTATATTCATACGCTACTACTAAACTTTCGTACATGTAATTTCACCTAGTCAGGCAAGGTTTAGGAACCTTTCTTTCTCTAAGGCCATATTCGTCACATGTTTTAAAATATTCTCTAAGTCTACTTCTACGGTTTGAATAAAATAGCCAATTAAGAGCCATTTTCACCTGTTCAATTTCTATGTTTAATATTCGCATACCATCACCAACAATTAAATGATAAATATGACAAATACATCTAACATGGAAAATATTAGTAAATGCAGGATTAAGTGTTCTTGTTAGCATGCCTATTGCACTAGTGTTGCTAGAAGCATTATCCATAGAAATTGACATTATTTTATCACTAAATCAAAAATATCTGCATACACCTGAAACAGTGTTAGCTATAAACCTACCCGTGTGCCGTGAATTAATTATTCTCTATGTAATTATACGTTTTTGCATTGTCCAGTCTTCGTCTATCCAATGACTTGTTACAGTTAGATAATCACAGTCATTTCCACTTCTACCAATATCAGTTGTAATAGAAATACGATTAGTTATATGAGTAAATAAATAGCGCAAATATTGTTCATATTCATGCTTGTATTTATAAATATCGGCCTTAACTGTTGCGCAAGGCCAACCTTTATAAGTAGGATTAAATACTCTTCTAATATAATGAATCCATGCAGGATTAGAAGCAAAAGAATAATGCAAACACATAACAGTAATCATTTTCGCAAATTCTTCACGATCCTTATTTGGATCGTAATATAAAATACCTCCGGTGACTGTGTTTATTCCTGGTTGAACTAGATTAGAACCAGTACTTGGGTTAACTGTAGAATCAACACTTGTCCTCCCCTCTTGTTGCGCTTTCAATTGCAAATATCTAGCCTTATCGCTAGGGTGTAATTTTATATGCTTAACTAAACTACCCGTGCCGCTAAGATCTCCAGTATACCTATGAACAAGTAATTTCCCACAAGATTTACACTTAGCCTTATTTTGTTCTCTTAGTTGAATAAAAATTACCAAACTAATGATGCTTCTGTACGTTTAGGATGTTGTCTACTAAAAGTGGGAGTTTGTACAGGTGGGTGTGCCGGTTCATCACCTAAGTTATGAGCAGGACTAGTAGGTGTATCATCTAAATCTACTGGAGCTTGGGTTTCATCATCATCATCATCATCCTCATTTCCCTCTAAGATAGGTGCATTAGGATAAAGAGCATTCATAATATCATCGTCTATTCTATCACCTACTGCTACATCATGTAGAAAATCAATATCGCTAAATTGAAAACAATGGTGATCACTATCAAGGATTCCGAAGGGTTCATTAGGACATCTAGGTTGGCTACTACTTTCAACTTGCTTATCTTTTCTAGGTCGGGGAGCTGGGGGAGGGGTAGTATTTTGGCCACTACTTTCACCGGTTTTAGCTTTTCCTTTACCGAACATTTTTTTCAACGAAAATGCCATAAAAATTAGAATTAAGCGAACTAAAAACCCAAAAAATTAATATTAGCACGTAAGAGTTGAAACGAGTTTACCGGATTGACGAACAACTTCTTGAAAATTGAAAATCATTGAACTTGAACACTAGAAAACTTCAATTCAACAACTTCACAATTTTTCACGAATTTGCAACAATAAATTAAGCACTTGCACTAGAAAGATTGAAAGAGAGTTTGAGAGAGATTGAGAGATATTGATGAATTAGTGAATAAAAATGAAAGAATGAGGGGGTATTTATAGTTGAGAAATGGGAAATAGTGTAATTATATAAAGTTTGGGGTTAAATTAAAGTTTGGGAGCCAAATGGCTATTTTTTAAACTTCCAAACGGCTACATTTTGCAAAGAGCCGTTGCTAAAATAATTTTTTTAAAAAAATTTGAAAAATGCCCGTTGGGAACCGGCAGAACCGTTTGGAACCGCCAGAACCGGTCCAGAACCGCGAGCCGGTTCCGGTTCTGGCGGTTCCAGTTCTAACGATTCCAACGGCTAGAACCGCCCCACCACGGTTCCTTGGAACCGGTAGAACCGGAACCGGGCCGCCGGAACCGGCAGAACCGGCAGGGCCACAGTTCCGGTTCGGAACCGCGACACTAATAGCCTTAGTACCAACCCTGTCATTACCCTTATTCTTTACCGAAATCCATCACTCTTATCATCAATCAGAACCGATACAATGTATTATAGGTACCGACACAGGCACGGGTAATACCCTCCCTGAGACAGCCTAATAGCATGGTGAGAAGTAATCGTGTACTCTCACCTAATTTTCATTTTGAAACACGCCAAATTATTTGATACTATGAGCATTAACTAATAAGATAAATGTCATACTATATAACTTTCGTAATTACAAGAGTTCGAATTAATATAGCTATTCAATTCTAAGCTTCAACGTGATATTTAGCCTATCAAATTAAGTTTTTAAAATCTTATCTGAGATATCTTAAATTCTTTGATCAAAGACATTTCGTTGTACAACATAATATGAAACAAGTAGTGTATTTGGTTCAGAGGATAGATAACAGGATAGGAGAGGCAACGCGCATGGAGGGATAGAGCCAATACCTAGTTGAACTTGTTCAATCCAGGCGTTTGCAAAATGTAGCTCTAGCCACAGCACAGGTATACAAGATTGTTTAAATTGAGCAGTCAATTTACTATTACTCCCTGCGTCCAAATGTATGCGGCATCATTTTATTAGCACGAAATCTATGGAAGAAAAGAAGACTTTTAGAATATTTGTTCATAATATGCCAGATATTTGTGTGGCTCATCAAGGGAATAGCTAAAACATGAAAATTCCGGAGTTCAAGTTGCACATTTAAACTCTAAAAAAAATTAAATTCTTGCACAAAGTGCTAGAATTTCTCTTGTAAAAGTTTCGAAGTCCAACACATTGTACAAGAATATTTTCGTATTCTAACAAGAAATATTTTTGTCCAAAATTTATTCTCACATTAAAAGATAATTTACTTCTCAAAGGTAGATGAATACTAACAAGCAGTACAAAAATGATGCCGAAAATCGAACTGTTATAGGACCTCAAAATAACAACTGTGTATTGTAATCAACAGAGTACACTACTTGCACAGAATGTCAAGTAACTGAACCCGTGTTACTTACAGCACTCTATTAACAGGAGGACTAAGGTAATCTCTTGCTCCTACAAACTACCCACATAGTCCCCCATAATCTCCCATAAATCTCCTATTGCTACAAAAATCTGATCTATAAATGCGACAACTGGAAAATATATTTTCCTCAACTACTGTTGCACAGGTAACTTACAAAATGGGCGTGACTTTTAGCGGAGATAACTTCCAGCAGCAACATAGACTGAGCCCCTTAACCAAAAGGAATGAATCAATCTGTAAACAATCTGTCAGCCTACTGTGTTTGACGGCAGTGAGCTCTAATCATCCTCATCTGATGGCAGAGTGGGACTCTTTGAGCACATTTCTTTTGCATGAAGTTCCAACATTTTCTTCTCAGGGTTACACAGACCTAGAGGATAAAGTGAGTACAAGAACGGTATCAGCTAGTCGTAAAGAATAATTAGTGGGATGAAACAAATTTTAAAGACATCTAAAGCTGGAGCAGTGGTGATTTAATTGCCAGATAAAACTCTTAGAGAAGATGTAAAAGGTATTATGCAAAAAGAAGATTTGGGGCTCTTATTAATATCATCTAGTGAAGCTGTTTTAGACAACTGAGATTCACATTTACACAAGGAGATCAAGAAATCAAGTGTTAAGCTGCAACAAGAAACAGATAACCAACAGATTCCATAGCCTTGGAACAAAATCATATAACGAACTGTGACGAAATTTATCAATTTAGTATATAACTCAACACATATGTACCAGATATTCTTTTAGTAAAATACGTATCATGTGAAGGAAACACAAAAATTTCCCATTGACGGTGCAGCACAATTCAGATTCATGATCCAACATGCCTCAAGACAAAAGGTTTATTTGCCACTTGTCCCTATGTTTCATGTTCAAATGCAAGAGCTAAAATGCATCTCAGCAAAAGTTCATTTGCTATTTGTCCTTACAAAAATTCAACAGGGGAACATCTATGAAACACCGACTTTCGAAAGAATAGGACAGACCTGAACACTTGGGAATATCCCACACAGCAATGGATGAAGGGGTACACTCTGGTTCACAAAGTTGTCGATTATCCTCATGATTGACATTCATGGCAAGCATCCAGGAACCAATAGTAACATCCTCATTGCTAAACATTCGGAAACTGAAATATTTACAGCAAGAGGAGATAAGTAAGGAACTATTACGCCTTGACTAGAATAAGCGGAGACAAAAAGGTTGAATAAAAATAAAGAAGCAGGTCTAAAAGCAGTTTGATGTGTAATATGTATCCAGCTTTTATGATAAAGATCTTATGATATCTTATAAATGAAGTTGGGATCTTATTTGACGAGAAAAAAAAGGGTCCTCCTGGGTCAATCTGGCAGGCGAATAAGAGCATATTCCTGATGGAATATACCCAACAGCTGTAAATAGGACCTATTACTAGCTTTTTTAAAATAAAAAGGGTGATAGTGTGCACTAATCAACATATCAGTTACAGAATTTTGTACAAAGCCAACTTACCTGTTATTCCTGAGAGCAACCAAACTCATAACAACATCAGCAGAAAGAGCATAAATAGGACCATAAGCATGAAGAAAATACTCCTTTCCAAGCATATATCCAAGTGGTTCATACCTGCATCGGTTTCACAGAGACAATAATGATGATAACAACAACCATATTACCACTAATACACAACATAAACTCTTTACTAGTCTGTGGTCATTATAAAAGTACATCTATGTTCTTTATTTTCTTTTCAATAAGTGAGCAAAATAAACTTTATAATATACAGAGGTTATATTTGCTAAGAAGATCGATGAGAGTTTATTGTAAAAAAAAAATTAAGGGTCTTCACATGATATTTATTGATCTATAGAAAGCATATGATAGAGAGTGACCAAATAGTTAGCGGTGTTACGATTCATATCAAACCACAAATGCCACAAAGGTTATCTATGATGAAATTGTTAAAGGAAAAAAAAACATTCGAGAAGATACAGAGGAGTTTCACATAACGTAGGTTTACACCAGGGATATTCCTTGAGCCCTTACTTGTTTACACTAGTTGTTATTGAGCAAACCAATAGTATATAAGATGATATTCGCTGTTGTATGTTTTCTTTCTCTTTTTTTTGTTTGGATTGGTAGATTCAGTGTTGTATGCTATTAGCAGATGAGATCCGAATAAAATTAAAACAGGATGGCTGAAATAGAGGAGTGCTACAGAAGCAGAAAGATACCTATCAAAGTTAAACGTAAGTACGATTTTGAAACCAGAAATATTTATACTGGAGCAAATATATTCACAAGACAATATTGTTGAAATACTGATGTTAGAGATGGACATGAGGCCATATGAAATTAATATAAAATATCATCAATCCGACATGTGCAAAGTAGCACATATAGAGAATAAGACAAGAGAATGTCATTAGATATGGTTTAATCATGTCCTACATTGACATTTAAATCTTTGTTATATAGGTGCAATACAACGATGATTCTATATATATATATATATATATATATATATTACAATATCTCAAGATCCACCCAATGTAGCGTAAAATAGACACTACAGAAACAAATGGTCCTTATACATGTACATCTGCAAATTATGTTCACTATTTGCCAAGAGTCTTTTTAGTTCGCTTAGGGATTTTTATGTCGGTATATGAATAAATATGAGGTTAGAAAACCTCCAACTTTAGAGAATCTTTAATTTGTCTTAAAAGACATAATACAGAGTATGGAATAAAACGGACCCCAAAAAAGGTGGAAAGGATATAGAGGATTCATATTGCCAACTGTTATGAGATTGAGCCATTCCTGTAACCGTTGTAGTTGTTTACAGATTCACACTTTTCAGATTATACCGCATCGACAATTAAGTACAACTTTGCCATTTCAGGATAAGTATTGAACTCAATTGTCCCTTAAAAGCTACTCTGATTTCTCTTCTCCGCGGAACCAAACAAACTTTAGGTTCTCTATCTACCATCAGCACAGGCTTCACAGCATGTATGGCAAGACATATTCTGCTGAAGATCAATTGTAAGTAATCCAGTAAATAACGGGTCTTTACCCACTTTTCCTTAATGAAAGTCATTTACTTGAATAAAGAAGAGGAGAGGATTCCTGGAAGTATAATGGGTACTGGAAGGCACAAATGCAGTTCAGCATTTGTTATTTGTCAGATACAACTTGAAAAACTTAAAATTTAAATAGTCTTGATCAACAACAACAACCCAGTATAATCCCACTTAGTGGGGTCTGGGCAGGGTAGTGTGTACGCAGACCTTACCCATACCCTTGGGTAGAGACGTAGTTTCCAAATAGACCTCCGGCATCCTTCCTTCCAAGAACTTCCCACCTTGCTCTTGGGGAGACTCGAACTCACAACCTCTTGGTTGGAAGTGGGGGTTGCTTACCATCAGAGCAACCCCTCTTTGTCTTGATCCTTCTTATAAAATGAGTATCTGCAGGGAGATTTGGGGAGAGAGATATGTGTGTGTATATAAATATATATACATATATTTTTTTTCTAAGGGTAAGGGCTGCCTACATACTATCCTCCCCACCTCCCCAGACCCAACTTGTGTAAAATGGACCTTGGACCTAACTCAATCCCAAAAGCTAGCTTCTTCACGATTAATGTAATACTTTCCCAGCTAAACTTGTTGTTTAGCATCCTTTTCAAGATAGAGCCCCCGGGTGATGAGGTACTCGCCTTAGCTCGTGTGTCTACACTTAATGAGACGACCTGGCCGGTCGTCTTTGGAATTTATGCCATATTCCCCCATTAACTGCTTCCCCCTAAGTTCATTTCTACTATTTTGTTTTGCCGGGGCGGTCAGAGTTAGAATTCGGAGTATTTTGGGACACTTAGTCCCTAAATGAGAGCTTAAGTGTTGGAAAGTGGTCCGTAATCGGAACAGTATGAAGAAGACCTCGGAATGGGAATCTGATGGTTCTTTTAGCTCCGTTAGGTGATTTCGGGGTTGGGAGCGGTTTCGGAATGTATTTTGGATGTCAGTAGCTCATTTAGGCTAGAAAAGCCGAAAGTTAGAATTTGGAGATTTCCCATCCGATTTGTGATCCGAGGGTCGGAACGGGATTCTGGAAGCTGCTGTAGCACCGTTATGTCATTTGGGATGTGTGTGCAAAATTTAAGGTCAATCGGACGAGTGTTGGTTAGGTTTTGGATCGAAAGCGCGTTTTGGATGAACTTAAAGTTCTTAGGCTTGAATCTTTGATTTAATCGGGTTTCCGGTGTCGTTTTAGATGTTTTAGGGATTGGCACAAGTTTGAATAAGGCGTTAGATGGTATTGGTGTTTTTGGTTGGGGTCCCGGGGGCCTCGAGTGTGTTTCGGATGCTCAACGGGCAAGTTTTGGGAGTTGGAAGAAAAAATTGCAGCAGGCTCCTGTCATTTTCGCTTCTGAGGCTGGGAGACCGCAGAAGCGGCTAAAGGAATTGCAGAAGCGGATGGTGGACTTGAGCAGAGACCGCAGAAGCGGATAGGATCGCCTATGCGGGTAGAAAACCGCAAAAGTGGAAGGGGGGATTCTAGTGAGACTGCAAAAGTGGTTGGTGTTCCGCAAAAGCGGGACCGCAGAAGCAGTCCATGGGCCGCAAAAGCGGAAACCACTGTTCTGATAAGGGTTTAACCGAGACTTAATTTCAAAAATTAGGAAATTCAATTTGGAACTCGGGTGAAGGTGATTTTGAGAGGATTTCGAAGAGGAGATTACTGGGTAACGTTTCTATGATCCTTTCTAGTTATATTCCATTATTTAGTAGCTAAATCCATCTTTTCAATTCAAATTAAGGATCAAAAATGGGAGAATTTGGGTGAAAGTTCATTGGTTTAAATTATTGAGTTTTGAAGGGGCAATTGACCTCCGATTTGGGAGATATTGGTACGGTTAGACTCGTGAGAGTACGAGGTTTCTAAAAATGTAAAAATTATTCGATTCTGAGCCGTTGTCCTGAGGGGTATTTTGGTTATTTTACCCATTTTCGCGCCTTAGCTTTAATTTTAACAGAGAAATTAGTTACTTGCGATGTTATTTACATTACGTAATTAGTTTGAATAGATTTGGGCCATTCAGAGTCGGATAGTCGCGGCAAGGACATCGTTCCTTATTGATTTTTGCACCGGTTCGAGGTAAGTGGCTTGTCTAACCCTGTCTGGCAGACCTCTCCCCTTAGGATCTATAACCTGTTATTTTAAATGTTCGGTACGTGAGGTGACGAGCGTGTACTGGTGCTGGATGTTGAAAATCCGTTTTACTTAGAATATTTAACTGTGTTTTCTTGCAAATTTGCCTATTTTAAATGCAATTTAACCTGTGTAGCTTAGGATAAGTATATTTAGCTGACTTACTTGCTTAATTGCTTCAATTGTATTACATGTCCTACGTGAAGCATGCTAGACTAGAAATTTCATTAATTGTTCTTATTTAGCACCTTATCTTATTCGAATTGTGTTGTATTACGAACTGGTACTGTGGGACGGCATCCCGCTAACTTCCTTTGTATGTGTTTCGTTCTATGACTACGAGTGCGGGATACCAAGAGATCCCTGGCACAGATATGATTACAAAATAGAGGATACCAGAAGATCTTCGGGATACTAAGAAATCCCTTGTGTAAAATGGAGGATACTAGGAGATTCTCGGGATACTAGGAGATCCCTCGGGTATATGATGAGGATACCAGGAGATCCTCGGGATACCCAGAGATCCGCAATGACAGATATCCAGTGGTGATTTGCACTTCTATTTACTTACTGTGTTAGTTCTCGGTTACTGTCTTAATTATTATTTTGCTAGATTCTCGCAGTACATCATTTCCATATGGTTTTTCCTTATTCTATTGATTATTATGTTTTTATCTCAGTAGAGCCTCGACCTTTCCTCGTCACTACCCGAGCGAGGTTAGGCTTGGCACTTCTTGAGTACCGCTGTGGTGTACTCACGCCTCTTCTGCGCATGTTTTTCATGTGCAGGTCCAGGTACCTCTACGCAGGGGCATTATCAGTAACTGCAGGGAGCATTTCAGAGACTTGAGGTATATCTTCCGCGTCCGCAGACCGGAGAGTCTCCCTCTCACTCTACCCCTTTTAGTCAATTAGATGCTATTCTTTTCTTCTTTTTTATAGACTTTTCCGGATGATTAGAGCAATATTATGTTTTACTCTTAACCTGTGTTGCCCGTTCGTTTCCGAGTCTTTGGGATAGTTCCAGATTGCAAAGTGTTAAAGTGTATGTGCCAGGCTACAACTATATACATTATTCGTGTTATTTCGCTTTTGGATAATAAATTTTGTAAATGTTGTTACTTCCGCAATGTGTTAGGCTTACCTAGTCGTGAAGACTAGGTGTCGTCATGACATGTTCACAATCGGTGAACTAGGGTCGTGACAAGTTGGTATCAGAGCTCTAGGTTCACAGGAGTCACGGAACACAAGTCGGTTTGTTAGAGACTCGTTAATCGGTACGGAGACGTCTGTACTTATCTACGGGAGGCTATGTAACTGTTTAGGAAAATCTTTACTTCATTGAATTCCTTGTCGTACTATATTTTTGACATCGACTCTAAACTTCTATCTTCTATTCTCTCACAGATGGTGAGGACACGCACGACCCAGGACGATCAAGCACCCGCACCCCCTCCTGCAGTCGCTAGAGGCAGGGGCCGGGGCAAGGGCCGTGGACGCGCGCATGGTGCAGCCAGAGCACCTGCCCGAGCTGTCGCCGAGGTATCGCCAGCAAATCTAGCCAGGGCTCAGGCACCTGACGCGCCCACAGCCACCACTACTCCAGCTGTTCAGGAGGCATTGGCACAGTTTATGAGCATGTATACTACGCTGTCACAGGCAGGGTTGCTTCCCCTTCCCGCAGTCATATCCCAGACCGGGGGAGGAGCCTAGACTCCCGCAGCCCGCACTCCGGAGCAGAGAGTGCATATGGGGCAGGTTCCAGATATTATCCTCGTCCAGCCTACGGTACCGGTCGAGCCCGAGGATGGGGCACCTGCTTCGGAGGATGAGCAGCGTAGACTGGAGATGTTCAAGAAGTATCACCCTCCTATTTTCAGCGAACTAGCTACGGATGATGCTTTGGGATTTTTGGAGGATTGTCACCGCATCTTTCGCACTATGGGTATTACTTCCTCGAGTGGGGTTTCTTTCGCAGCATTCCAGCTTCGGGGAGCCGTCTATGACTGGTGGCGCACCTTTGAGTTAGACAATACGGACGAGGCTTCCTCCCTGACTTGGACTCAGTTTTCAGATATGTTTCAGAGGGAGTTTGCTCCCAGAACCTCCGAGATGCATGGCGCGCGGAGTTTGAGCATTTGTACCAAGGCACTATAACTGTCTCTGAGTATGCCATCCATTATACTAGGTTGGCCAGACATGCACAGACTTTGGTGGCTACTGTTCGCAAGAGGGTTCCCCAGTTTATTTAGGGTCTTATTCCCCCATCAGGTCTAGTATGGCTCGAGAGTTGGAGATGGATATACCTTATCAGCAGGTAGTGAGCATAGCCAGGAGGATAGAGGGTATGCACGCCAGAGAGCGAGAGGAGAGACAGGCCAAGAGGTCTCGAGAATCGAGTCACTACTCTGGTACCCGTACATCAGCAACAGGACGTCATGGTAGGGGCTATATGGTTCGCCCAGTTCATTCAGCTCTTCCTTCATCCAGTAGTACTCCAGCTCCTCCCAGATGTCAGGAGCCTTATTATGCACCTCCGATTACTAGTGCGCCTCCTGCGCGGGGTCTTTCCAGAGGTCAGCCCAGCAGGGGTGGACCCAATCAAGCACAGCCACCGCGTCCTCCCAGAGCTTGTTTTGAGTGCAGGGATACCCGCCATACAGTGAGGGATTGCCCTAGGCTTGGGAGGAGTGCACCTCCGCAACATTCTCAGTCGCAGCGTGCCCAGCAGGATTCTCAGTCCATTGTTCCAGCTCCAGCTGCCACCCCATTTGCCCAGTCAGCCAGGGGATCGGGGAGATAGAGGTCGTCCTCGAGGGAGGGGCCGGGCCAGATATTATGCTCTTCCTGCTCGTGCCGAGGCTGTTGCCTCCGATTCTGTTCTCACAGGTATTATATTGGTTAGTCACATAGAGGCATCGGTTCTATTCGATCCAGACTCTACCTATTCTTACGTGTCATCATATTTTGCTCCGCATTTAGGTATAGCCCGAGAGATCTTGAGCTCTCCTGTTTATGTTTCTACTCCCGTGGGAGATTCCTTGTTGTGGACCGCGTTTATCGGTCATGTTTGGTTACTATTCATGGTTTTGAAATCAGGGCAGATCTTTTATTACTTGATATGGTTGATTTCGATATTATCTTTGGCATGGACTGGCTGTCGCCCCAGTATGCTATTCTTGATTGTCACACTAAGACCGCGTATTGAGTAGAGTGGTACTTTTGATCACATTCCCAGTAGAATTATATCTTTTCTTAAAGATCAGCGTATGGTTGAGAAGGGCTACGCCACGTATTTAACTTATGTGAGAGTTGTCAGTGCCGATACCCCTTTTGTTGATTCTATCCCAGTGGTACGTGATTATCCCGAT
Source organism: Nicotiana benthamiana (assembly GCA_034376525.1). Classification (NCBI taxonomy): domain Eukaryota; kingdom Viridiplantae; phylum Streptophyta; class Magnoliopsida; order Solanales; family Solanaceae; genus Nicotiana; species Nicotiana benthamiana. Next base: position 26,769,518 of record CM067337.1, read on the forward strand.
GTATTTCCAGCTGATCTTCCGGGCATGCCGCCTGATCGGGACATTGATTTTGGTATTAATTTGTTGCCGGGCACTCAGCCCATATCCATTCCTCCTTACCGTATGGCTCTTCCTGAGTTGAAGGAGTTGAAGGATCAGTTACAGGAATTGTTTGGTAAGGATTTTATTCGACCCAGTGTTTCACTGTGGGGTGCTCCTGTCTTGTTCGTGAAGAAAAAGGATGGTTCTATGCGCATGTGTATCGATTATCGTCAGTTGAACAAGGTTACAGTGAAGAACCGATATCCTCTGCCTCGTATCGATGATCTACTTGACCAGCTTCAAGGCGCACAGGTGTTTTCTAAGATTGATTTGTGCTCAGGTTATCACCAGTTAAAGATTCGGGAGCCGGATATCCCAAAGACTGCTTTCAGGACTTGGTATGGTTATTACGAATTCCTTGTCATGTCATTTGGGCTGAACAATCCCCCGGCAGCTTTTATGCATTTGATGCACAGTGTATTCAAGCCCTATCTCGACTCGTTCGTCATTGTTTTTATAGATAATATTCTTGTATACTCCCGGAGTCGGGAAGATCATGAGCATCACCATAGGACAGTGCTTCAGACCCTAAGAGAGAAGAAATTATATGCAAAGTTCTCAAAATGTGAGTTTTGGTTGAGTTTTGTGGCATCCCTAGGCCACGTGGTATCGAGTGAGGGCATTCGGGTGGATCCGAAGAAGGTGGAGGCCGAGCAGAGTTGGCTCAGGCCCTCCTCAGCTATAGAGATCCGCAGTTTCCTTGGCCTGGCGGGGTATTACCGTCGTTTTGTGGAGGGTTCTCATCGATTGCAGCCCCTATGACTAGATTGACCCAGAAGGGTACTCCATTTCAGTGGACAAATGAGTGTGAGGCGAGCTTTCAGAAGCTCAAGACAGCCTTGACTTCAACCCCTATTCAGATATTGCCTACTGGTTCGGGGTCCTATACAGTTTATTGTAAGGCCTTGCGAGCGGTGTTGATGCAGGATGGTAGGGTGATTGTCTACGCGTCCAGACAGTTGAAGGTACATGAAAAGAACTACCCTGTCCATGACCTTGAGTTAGTTGCTATTGTTCATGCCTTGAAGATCTGGCGTCATTATTTGTACGGCTTGCCTTGTGAGATTTACACGGATCATCGGAGTTTACAGCACTTGTTCAAGCAGAAAGATCTAAACTTGCACCAGAGGAGATGGTTGGAGCTACTGAAAGATTATGATACTACTATTATTTATCACCAGGCAAGGCCAATGTGGTAGCCGATGCCTTGAGTCGTCGGGCGGAGAGTTTGGGGAGTTTGGCATATTTACCAGCTTCAGAGAGACCCATGGCGATGGATGTTCAGGCCTTATCCAGTCAGTTCGTGAGATTGGTCCTTTCGGAGCGCAGTCGGGTTCTAGCCTGTGTGGTTTCTCGGTCTTTATTGTTCGATCGTATCAGGGAGCGGCAGTATGATGACCTTCATTTGCTTGTCCTCAGGGACACAGTTCAGCATGGCGATGTTAGGGATGTGACTATTGGAGATGACGGGGTATTCAGGATGCAGGGCCAGATCTGTGTACCCGATGTTGATGATATTCGGGAGTTGGTATTGACAGAGGCCCATAGCTCGCGGTACTCCATCCATCCGGGTGCCGCGAAGATGTATCAGTATCTGAGGCAGCATTACTGGTGGAGGCGGATGAAGAAGGACATAGCAGAGTTTGTAGCTAGAGGCCTCAACTGTCAGCAAGTAAAGGCTGAGCACCAGAGACCGGGAGGGTTACTCCAGCAGATGGAGATCCCGGAGTGGAAATGGGAGATCACTATGGACTTTGTAACTGGTCTACCCCTGACTGCGAAGAAATTTGATTCTATTTGGGTTGTTGTGGATTGGCTGACCAAGTCCGCTCATTTCATTCTAGTGTGTGCTACTTACTCAGCGGAGCGGTTAGCGAGGATTTATATCAGGGAGAATGTCCGTCTGCGCGGCATTCCACTTTCTATCATCTCGGACAGGGGTTTAGTGTTTACATCACGATTCTGGAGAGCCGTCCAGCAGGAGTTGGGTACCCAGGTGACTATGAGCATAGCTTTTCACCCTCAGATGGACGGACAGTCCGAGCGCACCATTCAGATTCTTGAGGATATGCTCCGTGCATGCGTGATTGAGTTTAGAGGGACATAGGATCAGTTCTTGCCATTGACTGAGTTTGCGCACAACAACAGTTATCAGTCCAGCATCTAGATGGCGCCATATAAGGCCTTATATGGTAGGAGATGCAGATCCCCGGTGGGTTGGTTCGAGTCGGGTAAGGCCAGGCTATTGGGCACTGATTTGGTCCAGGATGCGGTAGAGAAGGTTAAGGTGATTCAAGATAGACTTCGTACGGCCCAGTCCCGACAGAAGAGTTACGCAGACCGAAAGGTTCGTTATGTTTCCTTTATGGTTGGTGAGCGGGTTCTGCTTCGGGTCTCGCCTATGAAAGGCATCATAAGGTTTGGGAAAAAAGAAGTTGAGTCCAAGGTTCATTGGCCCTTTTGAGATTTTGCAGCGAGTTGTGAGGTTGCTTACGAGCTTGCCTTACCTCCCAGTTTGGCCGAGGTTCATCCGGTATTTCACGTCTCGATGCTTCGGAGATATCACGGGAGATCCGTCTCATGTGTTGGAGTTCACTTCAGTCCAGTTGGACAATGACTTGTCCTATATTGAGGAGCCAGTGACGATATTGGATAGGCAGGTCCGAAAGCTCAGGTCAAAGGATATAGCTTCAGTAAAGGTTCAGTGGCGGGGTCAGCCGACCAAGGAGGCGACTTGGGAGAACGAGCGGGATATGCGCAGCCGATACCCTCATTAATTTGCTACTTCAGGTATGTTCTCTATGCTCGTTCAAGGACGAACGAATGTTTAAGTGTAGGAGTATGTGACGATCCGGCCGATCGTCTTTGGAATTTATGCCCCGTTCCCCCATTAACTGCTTTCCCTAAGTTCATTTCTTCTATTTTGGTTTGTTGGGGCGTTCAGTATTAGAATTCGAAGTATTTTGGGACATTTAGTCCCTAAATAAGAGCTTAAGTGTTGGAAAGTGGTCTGTAATCGGAACAGTGTGAAGACGACCTCGGAATGGGAATACGATGGTTCCCTTAGCTCTGTTAGGTGATTTCGGGATTGGGAGCGATTTCGGAATGTATTTTGGATGTTTGTAGCTCATTTAGGCTAGAAATGCCGAAAGTTAGAATTAGGAGGTTTCCGGTCCGATAGTGAATTTGTGATCCGGGGGTCGGAAAGGGATTCCGGAAGCTGTTGTAGCACCGTCATGTCATTTGGGACGTGTGCAAAATTTCAGGTCAATCAGACGAGTGTTGGCTAGGTTTTGAATCGAAAGCGTGTTTTGGATGAACTTGAAGTTCTTAGGCTTGAATCTTTGATTTAATCGGGTTTCCGGTGTCGTTTTAGATGTCAGGGATTGGTACAAATTCGAATAAGGCGTTAGATGATATTGGTATTTTTGGTTGGGGTCTGAGGGCTTCGGGTGTGTTTCGGATGCTCCACGGGCAAGTTTTGGGAGTTGGAAGAAAAGTTTGTGGCAGGCTCCTGTCATTTTCGCTTCTGCGACTGGGAGACCGCATAAGCTGCTAAAGGAATCGCAGAAGCGGATGGTGGACGTGGGCAGAGATCGCAGAAGCGGATACGATTTTCGCTTATGCGGAACCGCCTATGCGGGTAGAAGACCGCAAAAGCACAAGGGCGGGATTTTAGTGAGACCGCAAAAGCGGTTGATGTTCCGCAAAAGCGGGACCGTGCCGCAAAAGCGAAAACCACTGTTCTGATAAGGGTTTATCCGAGACTTAATTTCAAAGTTGGAAAATTCAATTTGGAGCTCGGGTGAAGGCGATTTTGAGAGGATTTCGAAGATGAGATTACTGGTAACGTTTCTATGATCCTTTCTAGTTATATTCCATCATTTAGTAATTAAATCCATCTTCTAAACTCAAATTAAGGACAAAAAAGGGAGAATTTGGGTGAAAGTTCATTGGTTTAATTATTGAGTTTTGAGAGGGCAATTGACCTCCGATTTGGGAGATAATGGTATGGTTAGACTCGTGAGATCACGAGGTTTCTGAAAATGTGAAAATTATTCGATTCCGAGTCGTTGGCCTGAGGGGTATTTTGGTTATTTTACCCATTTTGGTGCCTTAGCCTTAATTTAAACAGAGAAATTAGTTACTTGCAATGTTATTTACATTACGTAATTGGTTTGAATAGATTTGTGCTATTCGAAGTTGGATACTCGTGGCAGGGGCATCGTACCTTATTGATTTTTGCACCGGTTCGAGGTAAGTGGCTTGTCTAATTTTGTGCTGGGGACCTCTCCCCTATGGATCTATTACCTGTTATTTTAAATGCTCGGTACGCGAGGTGACGAGCGTGTACCTGTGCTGGTTGTTGAAAATCCGTTTTACTTAGAATATTTAGCTGTGTTTTCGTGCAAATTTGCCTATTTTAAATGTAATTTAACCTGTGTAGCTTAGGATAAGCATATTTAGTTGACTTACTTGCCTAATTGCTTCAACTGTATTACATGTCTTACGTGAAGCATGTTAGACTAGAAATTTCATTAATTGTTCTTGCTTAGCACTTTATCTTATTTGAATTGTGTGGTATTACGAATTGGTACTGCGGGATGGCCTCCCGCCAACTTCCTTTGTATGTGTTTCGTTCTATGACTACGAGTGCGGTATACCAAGAGATCCCTGGCACAGATATGATTACAAAATGGAGGTTACCAGGAGATCCTCGGGATACTAAGAGATCCCTTGTGTAAAATAGAGGATACTAGGAGATCCTCATGATACAAGGAGATCCCTCGGGTATATGATGAGGATACCAGGAGATCCTCGGGATACCCGGAGATCCCCGATGACAGATATCCGTTGGTGATTTGCACTTTTATTTACACACTGTGTTAGTTCTCGGTTATTGTCTTAATTATTATTTTGCTAGATTCTCGCAGTACATCATTTACATATGGTTTTTCCTTATTCTATTGATTATTATGTTTTTATCTCAGTAGGGCCTCGACCTTTCCTCGTCACTACTCGACCGAGGTTAGGCCTGGCACTTCTTGAATACCGCTGTGGTGTACACACGCCTCTTCTGCGCATGTTTTTCATGTGCAGATCCAAGTACCTCTACGCAGGGGCATTATCAGTAGATGCAGGGAGCATTTCGGAGACTTGAGGTATATCTGCCGCGTCCGCAGACCGGAGAGTCTCCCTCTCACTCTACCCCTTTTAGTCGGTTAGATGCTATTCTGTTCTTCTTTGTTATAGACTTTTCGGGATGATTAGAGCAATGTTATGTTTTACTCTTAGCCTGTGTTGCCCGTGGGTTTCCAAGTCTTTGGGATAGTTCCAGATTGTAAAGTGTTAAAAGTGTATGTGCCAGACGGCAACTATATACATTATTCATGTTATTTCGCTTTTGGATTTTAAATTTCGTAAATGTTGTTACTTCCGCAATGTGTTAGGCTTACCTAGTCGTGAAGACTAGGTGTCGTCATGACATGTTCACAATCGGTGAACTAGGCTCATGACACTTAATCACAGCCTAAGCCAGGTGCAGTTTTCATCCTATGCGTCCTAAGCTTAAACAAGAGTGATATTAGCGTGTTTGGTTCATCTTCATCTCCTTAACCATTTACATAGTTCTCTGTTTGTAGGCAAGTGTTTATTTCAATCTTTCAAATCCGCTACCATGGCCTATTTAAGAGTCAAGTTGCAACGCTAAGAAAAGTGAGTTTGTGTAGTAGCTTCGTCAGCCACTTAAATTGTATTGTAACTAATTATCCGAGACTTAATTTCAAAAGTTGGAAAATTCAATTTGGAGCTCGGGTGTAGGCGATTTTGAGAGGATTTCAAAGAGGAGATTACCGGTAACGTTTCTATGATCCTTTCTAGTTATATTCCATCATTTAGTAATTAAATCCATCTTTTAAACTCAACAACAACAACAACTACCCAGTATATTCCCACCAGGTGGGGTCTGGAGAGGGTAATATGTAGACGAGCCTTACCCCTGCCCGAAAGGGCAGAGAGGCTGTTTCCAATCGACCATCGGCGTATAGGATAAAAAAGGGAAAGCTGGAAGTGTGCTTTGCTGCGCCCGAGTTTTCCTGAATCTTAGCAAAATGTGCGTCTCTATTACGTCCTGCCGCGAGTCTGAACGGGAGTTTGAACGATAGTTGTCGGAGGTCCTCGCAGGTGGAACAGGTACCTGTAGCTACCGGCGGCTCGTCGGGGATGCCAATGGTGTTACCCTGTCGCCGGAGAGGGGGGGTCGCCGGAGGTGGAGGGATCGCCGGGGGAGGGGGAGAGGGGAGCTGGGAGCTGGGGGCTGGGGAGGGGGGGTCGCTGGCGGAAATAGAGACGTTATTTTAACTTTTAGTTTTCGTTTATTAGGCAATAATTAAGGATAAAAAATGGGAGAATTTGGGTGAAAGTTCATTGGTTTAATTATTGAGTTTTGAGAGGGCAATTGACCTCCGATTTGGGAGATTATGGTATGGTTAGACTCGTGAGAGCACGAGGTTTCTGAAAATGTGAAAATTATTCGATTTCGAGTCGTTGGCCTGAGGGGTATTTTGGTTATTTTACCCATTTTGGCGCCTTAGCTTTAATTTTAACAGAGAAATTAGTTACTTGTGATGTTATTTACATTACGTAATTGGTTTGAATAGATTTGGGTCATTCGAAGTCGGATACTCGTGGCAGGGGCATCGTACCTTATTGATTTTTGCACCGGTTCGAGGTAAGTGACTTGTCTAATTTTGTATAGGGATCTCTCCCCTTTGGATCTATTACCTGTTATTTTAAATGCTCGGTACGTGAGGTGACGAGCGTGTACTTGTGCTGGTTGTTGAAAATCCGTTTTACTTAGAATATTTAATTGTGTTTTCTTGCAAGAGGGGTTAATCTGATGGTAAGCAACCCCCACTCCAACCGAGAGGTTGTGAGATCGAGTCTCCCCAAGAGCAAGGTGGGAAGTTCTTGGAGGGAAGGATGTCGGGGTTCTATTTGGAAACAGCCTCTCTACCCCAGGATAGGGGTAAGGTCTGCGTACATACTACCATCCCCAGACCCCACTAAGTGGGATTATACTGGGTTGTTGTTGTTGTTGTTGTTCTTGCAAATTTGCCTATTTTAAATGTAATTTAACCTGTGTAGCTTAGGATAAACATGTTTAGCTGACTTACTTGCTTAATTGCTTCAACTGTATTACATGTCTTACGTGAAGCATGTTAGACTAGAAATTTCATTAATTGTTCTTACTTAGCACCTTATCTTATTTGAATTGTGTAGTATTACGAATTGGTACTGCGGGACGGCATCCCGCTAACTTCCTTTGTATGTGTTTCGTTCTATGACTACAAGTGCGGAATACCAAGGGATCCCTGGCACAGATATGATTACAAAATGGAAGATACCAGGAGATCCTCAGGATACTAAGAGATCCCTTGTGTAAAATAGAGGATACTAGGAGATCCTCGGGACTCGGGAATATGATGAGGATACCAGGAGATCCTCGGGATACCCGGAGATCCCCTGATGACAGATATCCGGTGGTGATTTGCACTTTTATTTACTTACTGTGTTAGTTCTCGGTTATTGTCTTAATTATTATTTTGCTAGATTCTCGCAGTACATCATTTCCATATGGTTTTTTCTTATTTTATTGATTATTATGTTTTTATCTCAGTAGGGACTCGACCTTTCCTCGTCACTACTCGACCGAGGTTAGGTTGGCACTTCTTGAATACCGCTGTGGTGTACTCACGCCTCTTCTGCGCATGTTTTTCATGTGCAGATCCAGGTACCTCTACGCAGGGGCATTATCAGTAGATAAATGGAGCATTTCGGAGGCTTGAGGTATATCTGCCGCGTCCGCAGGCTGGAGAGTCTCCCTCACACTCTACCCCTTTAGTCGGTTAGATGCTACTCTGTTCTTCTTTGTTATAGACTTTTCCGGATGATTAGAGCAATGTTATGTTTTACTCTTAGCCTATGTTGCCCGTGGGTTTCCAAGTCTTTGGGATAGTTCCAGATTGTAAAGTGTTAAAGTGTATGTGCCAGGGGGCAACTATATACATTATTCATGTTATTTCGCTTTTGGATTTTAAATTTTATAAATGTTGTTACTTCCGCAATGTGTTAGGCTTACCTAGTCGTGAAGACTAGGTGCCGTCATGACATTTTTTCTCAATCGGTGAACTAGGCTCATGACACTTAATCACAGCCTAAGCCAGGTGCAGTTTTCATCCTATGCGGTCCTAAGCTTAAACAAGAGTGATATTAGCGTGTTTGGTTCATCGTCATCTCCTTAACCATTTACATAGTTCTCTGTTTGTAGGCAAGTGTTTATTTCAATCTTTCAAATCCGCTACTATGGCCTATTTAAGAGTCAAGTTGCAACGCTAAGAAAAGTGAGTTTGTATAGTAGCTTCGTCAGCCACTTAAATTGTATGGTAACTAATTATTTGTATCAACCAAAATATATCCAAACTCTGATCTTATTGGTCCTCGAAAATAATACAAAGCAATTCAAGATGGAATGGAGAGACTACGTTTTCACATGTATAGAACAAATGAACTAGATAACGTCATACTGGGAATATATCAGCATCCAGGCAACTTATTAGACTCACCATTTGAGCTTGGGGTCAGTGAAAACTGGACCCTTTTTCATGCATCCAAGGTATGTTTGCGAGTGAGACCGCTCTTTGACCAAGAGCAGTGAAAGGCGATCTGTAATGGAATATTAAAGCAACTCGAGCGCATCAAAATTATAGAATATGGTAAATGCATAATATGAACTTCAAGTAAAGAACAGTAATAATAGAAGGCTTCAAAGTTCTAGTCACCTGGCCGCAAATATATGTCGTCGTCCGCTTTAACATAAAACTCAGAATCATAAAGTGCATAGGCAGCTTTGAAAAAAGCTATGCTGTAAGAACAACTTGAGTAAGTATAGGTGACAAAAAAGAGAATATGAATTATACAAGAGAGCGAGAACTAACGTTTTGTATGGGAGCTTACTGTACTCCTCTTCAATGTCTAATAGTAAAAAATCATCATATTCCGCTATCTCTTTCTTAAGCTCTGCCATTTTGGATTTATCACTTGTTCTACCAATTATAAATCTAAAAGCCAAGCCCGTGGCTTCTTCTAACCTGCAATTCCGTTTCAGTCGGTTTAGCAAATAATAGTTTCATAAATGAATAGAGACCAGGCAATACAACTGCATATACACATAACAAATAAGGGAATTGCATAGAGTTCATTAGTGAAACATCTCGCTCTGAGTGCTTAGCAAACAACTTTTGGCAAAAGGAACATAAAATGTCTCACCTTTTGGTCTAAGATGGCCAGAAACTTCCAATTCAATTCAACAATACCAAGGTAATGTTGCTCTATGAATTGCTCATTTGAACATGCTAAATAAAGACAATTTATGTAACTGCATGTCATACACATCGCTTTGTTTCTTGCTAGTCAAATTTCATGACACAAGCAGATAATATCACAGCGCTTACAAGAGTAGTGCTATCCAGAAAGTAAAAAGAGAGAGAGTGTTCATTAAGTTATTTCTTACAAATAAATACTCCTAACATGTCATTTTGATTATTAAAGTCATTTAAACAAGATTTTCACCTTGACGATTAAACGAACAACTTATATTGTAAATTCATTCTTCTCTAGTCTTGTCAATTTCATTTGAGTACTAATCACTCTGTATTTTTAAAGCAAATCTCTAAATCACACACTTATCCTTACAAGCATACCTAGTTTAATCCCAGCTATATTTACAAGTGTTTCCATTCTGTCATTTTCTTAGCTAAGTCTGTAAAGTTTTACGACAAATTAACAGCAGATCAATAAACTAAAAAAAAATACTAATATTACATTCATTACAAAAACAAAAAAAAAGAGAAGAGAAGGTAATACCTTTGAAGGCCTTGATGATCAGAGGGAAACCAAGTCTGCCGCAAAGACCGACGACGGCCAGTGGATCCGAACCCGGTTTGGATCCCAACAAAGCCCATAACTTTATGCCTCTTTTGCCCTTCATCTAAAAGGCCCGTATCTTTCCCCGTAGCTTTACTGGAACTTTTATCCCACACAACAGAAACAGATCGAGGTTCAGCATATTTACATTTGTGCCCCAAACCTTGCCTCGAAATTGCAATGAAACCGAATACAAACCCAGCTAGACCGATAAGAGAACAAAGAATCAGAACCGTCGATCTACGAGAGTTAAGGGGAGAGGAAGATGGCCAAGCATTGAATGATTTAGGAGATGAAGGCATTGAAAGAAAAAAAAATTGCCTTTTTTGGGAATGGAAAGTTGAAAAAATTGGTGATTTGTGAGCTTATGAGTTTTTCAAAGTGTTGGGTATTGATTTATGAATTACTAAGAAGTTTAATGGCACAATGGAGGTACAATTAACAGAAATTGAAAATTCAACATTCAGTGGATGGTGGGTTTAAGGGGGGAGAAGAGGGAAGAAGAGCAAACTTTACGTTTCAAAATTGGTGTTGGAAGTTAAGGTAAGCTCTCATTTTGGAAGTTATATTAAAACCTCTGCTCTGTTTGTTGTTCTGCCAATGTTGGGTCGTCTTTCTCTTTCTTCCTTTTTTTCCTTCTTGGAATTGCTATATATTTATTTTTAGTTTCCTCGTCTCTTTTACATCATTTTGAGACAAAAAAAAAATATGTAATTTTATTCATTTATTTGTTTGTTTGTTTTTGTTTCACCTTTTGTAATGAATGAGAGCAGGCTAGAGAAAAGTGAGAAAAAGAGAGAGAAGAGAATATTTGGTGAGATGAGAACATATAATGCTAGTGATTCTGAAGTCGTAACTTGATAGCGTCCGAAGAAAGACTGTACAAAGCTCACCAAAAAAAATATATTATATTATGAAAAAACTTATACGAAATTTATATTTTTTTTGGCTATAGAAGATAAATAAATGATATTTGCCAAAAAAAAAATACTACAAACTAACAGAGAGGTGGTGGAGGGGAAACCGTACACTTGGTGATGCAAGATAAAATTCTAAACGCAATGCTTATTAGTGAGCGAGGTTAACCTTTTTATAGAGCTTATTAGTCAACCTTCTCATTTTAGACGAAGATAATTATTATGTTTTGTTAAAATTGATAATTAGAGAAGGACAAAATAATATTATCATAAGAAGTAGATTACTAGGAATAGCGTGATGGAGTATTCTACAAGTTAAACTAGTCTCCAATGCGTCCTAGGGATTTGCTAGCTGATTCTTTTTGGGGGCTATTTCTGCTTATTCTCGTCCAGTTTTGTTCATCGGTCTTGAATTATTCTTTACCCTCATAGTAGTTCTTTCATTTTCCCTTCGACAAAGTCCACTGGCATTATGCACAAGAACTAAAAAATAATAAATGTCATTTCCCGTTTCCTTGGAATACATTAATTCTCTGTGACACTTCATCTAAACAAAATTGTCTTTCCTCATGTATCTGCAAAGTATCTACTCTACAACCTACTTCCCGGTGGCTGCTAAACGTCACGGCCGATAATTCCTGAGAGAGTTTTGAGCACTCACCACGCAGAGCATGAACATCTGGGACTTCCTCTATTTGCAATTCATTAGAGTCCGACTTCCTGATTTCAGTTTCAGGCTCTAAATATTTATGAGAGATATTTCCTTCACAACCTTGCCCAGGCTTATGCGTGTCTATATCGAAAATCTTGTTTTCCATAAACCATACAGCTGATTCCTCATGGGAGGTCCTGGAAAATTGACCATCAAGATTATTACCACCTTGATCTTCATTGAATTGCAAACTCTCAGACTGAGGTAGGTGTCTAACATCAGCTCCTGCATTGGCATCTTGAGATGGCAAATGATGTTGAATCGGCTCAATAATGGTGAGGCCATTTTCGTGGCAGGATGCTGTTTCTCCCGGATGAAATGCTTTCAGGTATGAAACATATTAGTACCAGTTTTTAGCATCTCGCCAGATTGTTAAGTTTAAAGAGAAGATTTCTTTGAAATTGAAGAACAACAAACACTAAGCACTCACCACTCAGTTGATCTGCCTCAGCAGCTTGAAACAAAGACTTCTTCAACCATACAGTTCCTGGGAACACCATGAGGTTGATATGACTTAGACTTCGCTTCTCGCTATCTTCCAAGAGTTCAAAGCCAAAGCCAGCAGTCCATGTTTCCACTAAACTTGGAATAGCTGATATTACAAGTTTCTCAACCTTGAAACACTTTAGCATCTAGAAGCCATGATCAAGGGAAACTGATAAGCATACATGGATAAAATATAATATGCATTGAAAGCCAGAGTCGAGGAAAAGGTAGTGTATGTAACAAGCAAGGGATGATAAACTAGACTCAGTCCAAAACCACAGAAAGTAGGCAACTTCCATCTCTCTCTCTCTCTGCTTTTTAAGAAAAAAGGAGATTTACCATGTCAAGATAGATGATCTTTTACGGACCAGATTTAGCAACTTAATGAGACTCGATTACCTACATCTATCAGATCCAGCTATACCAGGAACTACTTGATATCAGAAGATACTTTCATCACTAAAGGAAAAATCAGTCAGAATTCTGGCACAACTCTTAACTTAGAACCTATGTCGCTCGGACTCTGCAAAAATGGTGCCGGGTGTGCGTCGGGTCCTCCAAAAGTAGTGCATTTTTGGAGGATCCGACACGAGTGTGCCAACATTATTAGAGAGTCCGCACAACATAGCTTAGAACAATGCTAGAGTCATGTCAAGTACTGCAAATTATTCCTATTAGACAAAATGTCATTTTTCTGATTTATTCGGAACTTGGTTGCGTCTCAAGACAGAAAGTTGATATTGACCAGAGTAGTCTTGAAGAGAAATATTTTAAATTGTCATAATAAAAAAGCTTCTAGATTTATTCACTTGTACAAATCTCATGTTCTTTATAAATTATGATACTTTTTTCCTTATGATATTTGGGTTGCTAAGATGTTCTAGCTGACTCGTATCTCATGATATCTTATACACTTCAATACTATCATATGTTTATTAGCATGTTAATCATTTATGTTAAATCATTCAACGGTTTGTTTAATCTTTAAATCATACACAATTTTAATGCATTTTTTGGTTATTTTTTATTTTCATACTACTAATAAATAGTATTATTAAAAAAATTCATGAGATTTACGCCCATTTCCCAAGGGCATATGCACCGCCTGGCAATAAGTAAAAACTGTGCGGGACCCACAGAGTTCAAAACACTGTTTCCTGGTCAAAATTCAAATTACCTCCTGTATAGAATTCAGTAGGCGCCTGCACATTCCCTGGCGACGGTATTTACTGCATGTTGCGATAAGGGGCATCTCAGCAACTGTTAGTCCATGGATCCTGCATAAGAACCACAATTCTGATTCAGAGAAAGATTCCTGATGGAAAAAAAATAAGAAAGATTTGTCCAGATTTTAGTGACAGTTTCTTCAAACAGCCAGCAGGGTAGCCACAGACAGTGGCAGATCCAGAATTTATAAATTGTGGGAACTTCACCGATATTAGTGTAAATTCACAGTGGCACAAAAACTGGACATGAGTATTCATTAGGGTCGAAGCGGTCAGTTTTTGAGTTAAATCAGATTGATTTACTAGGCTTTTATGTTATAACTAGACAAACGATTACAAAACTAAATAAGTTTTGTTTACTTTAGCTTTTCACTTTATTCATTCAAATTATATTTGAGTAAATTTAGAAGAAAATATGAAAGACATTGAAACAAGTATGGCCAGTCAAATAGATAATTTGGTGAAAAGAACATCTCAATTTAAAAATACTCTTTGTTTAATTCAATTATTCACCTTTAAACTTCTTGGGATTTTTTTCTCTCTCAATCATAATAATTACAATTTCAACAAATTAATGGTTTAGACATACAAAGTAAATACGGAAATAACCAAATTTATCAAGTGTTACGTTAGATCAAAGTATTCCAAATACAATAATTTGACTAGATGAGACTAAGTTTATATTGCTCTATTTAAATTAGTTTACTTAACATTCAATAACTAAAACATCTCAATTTAAAAATACTCTTTGTTTAATTCAATTATTCACCTTTAAACTTCTTGGGATTTTTTTCTATCTCAATTGATAAGAATGGACATTGAGCCTAACTCAACCCCAAAAGCTAGCTTATGGGGTGAGGATTGCCCAAGCCATATAAGGAGACCAAGGACCTCAAATCCCTCCGATAACAACTCAACACCCCCCTCACGCCCAGATCTCTGGAGCGTGGACAATATAAATGGGGGCCCAACATCGGTAACAATAATTGGACGAACCTGGCTCTGATACCATGATAAGAATGGACCTTGGGCCTAACTCAATCTCAAAAGCTAGCTTATGAGGTGAGGATTGCCCAAGCCATATAAGGAGACCAAGGACCTCAAATCCCTCCGATGTGGGACAACTCAACACCCCCCTCACGCCCAGATTTCTGGAGCGTCGCATAAATGGGGGCCCAACATCGGTAACAATAATTGGGATGGCCTGACTCTGATACCATGATAAGAATGGACATTGAGCCTAACTCAACCCCAAAAGCTAACTTATGGGGTGAGGATTGCCCAAGCCATATAAGGAGACTAAGGACCTCAAATCCCTCCGATGTGGGACAACTCAAAATCAATCATAATAATTACAGTTTCAACAAATTAATGGTTTAGACATACAAAGTAAATACGGAAATAACCAAATTTATGAAGTGTTACGTTAGACCAAAGTATTCCAAATACAATAATTTGACTAGATGAGACTAAGTTTATATTGCTCTATTTAAAATAGTTTACTTAACATTTAATAACTAAACAACCTTACAAAGTTACAAAGAGATATTCAATAAAAGTATTAACATAAAGTTTCACCCTTAAACATTTAATATTGCACATTATGTTTTCACTCCTAACTATGGACAAAAAATTTGATTAAGGAATTTGCTCGTAAAGTGAAACGGAAAAGGAAGGATCTTACTTCTTGATATTTTTTAATAGAGCATGAGAAAAATAGAGGGAACAACTTGAACCAAGCAGAGATGAGGATAAGGAAAGGAATTCCCCTCCAGGGGAATTTGAACCAAGTCCTTTGTATAAGAGAGCTCTACAAAAGCTTTCCACACTATGAGCACCCACTGGGACCTCATCATAGTGGGTGCTATTGGTCACTTTATAGACTTTTTAAAGTATTATTTATGCATGCATAACACAATTTGGCCAAAGTCAACGGGTGCTGAAGCGCCCATACCTCCAAAACATAGATCCACCATTGGACACGGATTGTCATAATCAATTATCGAGGATCTGGGAACAAAGTCGTAACTATAACTCCTTGAGGCATCCCCATATAGTAAATGTAGGAATTGGATAGTGATAGTTTAGGAATTCAGTCAACAATTATTAATATCTCTCTTCAAAGCACCTTTCCAAATAGACATGAAGGCACCAGTTATACAGAAACCTCCAGATGAAAAAAGTTG
Source organism: Nicotiana benthamiana (assembly GCA_034376525.1). Taxonomy (NCBI): domain Eukaryota; kingdom Viridiplantae; phylum Streptophyta; class Magnoliopsida; order Solanales; family Solanaceae; genus Nicotiana; species Nicotiana benthamiana. Next base: position 26,785,110 of record CM067337.1, read on the forward strand.
AACATTTTTTCTAAGAAATTCCAAAAAGAATTAATTTTCTAACAAGCAACAACCAAAAGAAACAACCTAAAATGTGTGGGCAATATGTGTATAGGCATCTGATATTAAACCACTGTCTAATCTCTCAATTTAAGCAGTGATAGGAGAAAATACTTTTAATACTCACAAGACAAGACAATACTTGATACATTTTGAATTGAAAGGTTTACAGTAAGAAACACTCGTAAGATCAGATCAAGATGGAACACTGAAAATGATATGTGACTTTTTCCCTTCTAAAGTTTCAATTCCAATAATGTCTTATTTTCTTCATTTTGTCCTTTCTTTAATAATGAACAAAGGAAAACATGTTACAATCAAAAGGTAAAAGTACACAAAGCAAAACGAGAAAGATGCATATGCACAGAGAATATCTACATTGCCTTTAGAGGTACGGAGTTCATAGAATAAGCAAGATAAAGGGCAATTTCTTTCAAGATGGTAAAGAGTTACCTTATTGATGCTACAGCTACTGATATGTCATCTTTCTCCAGGATCACTGTGTAGAATCCATGATAATTTAATCGTGCAAGTTGTGATCTGTAAAGATTTTAAGGATCAGTCTGACAGCACCACTTAAGTATCATTGCATTGTGTAACATTGATATGAACTAGTCAAATGACAACATGGATACAGGAAAAAGGTTTCCATCTGTTTTGGCTCTTTGAATTGATGAAAATCCATCCATTTGTTTGCATATTGCCATACTCCTTAGAACACAATGCTTCAGATAAAAAATTCCTTATAAAGTTGTTCTCTATCATTTCAATATAAAATATATTATTCATAAATTTATTGTTAAACCTGCCATTAACCCTTCCATTCAATTATTTTGAATGAGAACCAAATGAATAAGAAACGTTAGGCACAATGCCTCAGCTATCAAGTGCAGGGAGTTCAGCAAAAACCACTTATAGCTAATTCCACAAACTGCTTTAAAAGAAAGTGGAGAAATAAGTGATACACCAAACAGGAAAGCACAGCAGCGCGCAATAAAAATTGATGTCAAACGGAAATTACTCACCCCCAGCTGTATATTACATGGGGTATCATATCTATGCCTGTTCTCGGGTCCACCATGGGAAGAAAGCACTCCTCCATGATAGTAAGGGCAACTGCTAACTTTGAGTTGCATTCTGCCTTCAAAGCAATAAACCGCTGAGCAGAATGAACTATGTGGTCACCATGAATGCACCTCAGAAGAGTCCATGACAAGCCATCAGTCAGAAGATTAATGAGCCCAATTCGAGAGCGAAGACCTTCATATACCTGCAAAGACCCTAAGTTTTCAAAAGACACCCAAAATAATTCATAATCAAGCTTGCAATGAAGTTAGTATTTATTTCAGCAGTACTCGGAATTCCTAGATTTTGTGTTATCATCAAACACAGCACCGCCTGGGGGACTGATTACTTAAACGAACTATAGATTAACCATGTTAAAGTTTCGTAATGTTCCTTTTCTAAAGAAGTTCACATAAGGTTTGTCATATTTTCTCGTTAATCAAAATCTTGGGTCAACAGATTGCATAATATTACCCCATCCCATCCCTCATGATTCCAATTAACAGTGGGGCCACATTCAAAGCATTTTGCTAATGCATACTGAAAAACTTCAGACGCTAGGTGAATTCCAAAAACATGAATATGATCAAGTAGTTCAGAACCTCAGGGAAACCACCAAAGAAGAGAAGACTTAACTGGGTGAAGTTCTTTCATAATAAAATTAAATTCACTTATCAAAGAAAAGATCTAGCAGGTGAACTTAATCCAAGGCCAGACCAGTAACTGATGTTTCAAAGCCACAGAATAGTACCTCTGGCAGTATACATACAGATGTTTTCTAATATTACTGTACATTGTGCAAGAATTCCTGTTCTTAGTTTAGCTGTTACTTCTGTGTAGAGTATAGACTGACTGAGATGATACATTAACAAGATAACAGTCGTATCACATTCTCCGCCAAGTCATCTCGCATGCAAAAGGAACTAATAACCATCAGATAGCATTTCAAAACTCCACATTAAAACCTTCAAAGAGACAAAAACATGAAAAGTCGATTCATTTGATGTACGCTAATTGCATTCAGGACCTACATAACTGAGCAAGCTTGTTTTATAATAGCAGATGTAAAGCTGAGATGTCGAGCTCACCTCCTGACAGCTTTCGCTGCAGAACCACGTATCAGAGGCTTCTCCACCTTTTGTAACCCTTAGCTTACTGCATGCTTCGTGATCTATTCACAAATCATTAAGGCATTTACTAACAATAAAAACTAGGAAACTTTTTGAAAAGGAAGAAATACCCCCCCCCCCCCTCCCCCCAAACAAAACAAAATGACACAACTAAATGTGAAAGAAGACAACTCTCTGATTGAGGCTTGTGAAGTATGCCAAACTCAAAATCTTAGTATTATTGGGACCGTGCCTTATGGTAAGAAGTGACGCAAAGCTCCAATAGAAATATTCGGACATTTGAAGGCCTACAACGGGAAAAGAACAGAAACCAAAAAGACCAATCAAGTCAAGTTCATGGGAGTACGCACATTTATGCTCACACTGTGAACATTTTAATGCACTGGAGGATCTCAATGCTTCACCATATTTAACCACGTCCCCACATTTCCGGCAAGTGCACTGTGGACAGTACCAACTCCCTTCAGGAAGTTCCTGAAACAAGAAATGATAAAGTTAATCTACTAGAATCTATATCTCTTTGTCCAGTATCTTCAAACAAAATGAAGTACTCAATGTATGATACGTAACAAAATCAAAGGAAAACCAGGCCATATGAATGGATATGATATTTTAGAAGGAATATAGTAAATTCATGCCTTGTGCAAAAACAGAAACCACAACAACATCAGCAATTGAATATAGCACCCAAGGGTGTGACCTAGTGGCCAATGAAATGGGTTGAGAATCATGAGGTCTCAAGTTCAAAACCCAGTTGAGACAAAAAACACTAGGTGATTCTTCGTAACTGTTGCTGGAGGAGATAGCAGGTATCTCGTAGAATTAGTCAAGGTGTGCGCAAGCTGGCCCGGACACCACGGTCATGGAAAAAATGAATATATCACAGGCTTGTAGAGAAAAACATGGTATGATTTACGAGAATGGGAAAAAAAGCAAGAACAGTGTAAAACAAATAATATAGCAGAAAAGTCAAAACAGGTTTAGTAAAACAAATAATCAAGCAGACAATAATACAAGCAACCAAACAAATCTGAATCAGAACATCAAATCACTACCATTGATTTCATCAAAACCAGTTCAAAAGCAATGGAGCATTACGGGCATAAAAGACTACGGCAGCAACATGAGTAATACACAAATCATCTTAGATACTAGCCAGTAAGAAAAAAGAGGCTTAACTGATTTCACAGAAACAATATACTGGGACCTGAAAGACATGGTGATATAGGTCCAATATTTTTTGTTTGGTTCAATTTATAACAGAGATTTCTTTTCTTTTATTTTCTTTTCTATTTTTTTTTTTTTTTTTTGACAAGGAATGGAGATGGTCTTCTATATGATAAAGTATAAGATAAGCAAAATCATACTAGCCAAAATATCGTTTACCTATAGCAATAAACAAGCTAAGCCGTCTTCCTTGAAGTTTAAGGCCTATATATAGGCCAAGAGTGGGTCCACACATTATGCAAGCTAACATTTTATGCTCGCTCTACGAGACTGATTTTACAACAACAACTACCCAGTATAGTCCCACAAAGTGGGGTCTGGGGAGGGTAATATGTAGACGAGCCTTACCCCTACCCGAAAGGGCAGAGAGGCTGTTTCCAATCGACCCTCGGCTCAGTGAAGGAAAGGAAAGACAAACAAAAACAAAAGAGCATTAGTAACTCCAGCAGAAATAGCGTAAATAATTATCTAAACATAAGAAACATAATAAAATAGCATGCAATAATATAATACAGTAACTATCACGAGACTGATTTTGATTTTAACTAATTCATAATTACCACCATTATGACAGAATATGTGATTGTTAGTTTTAAGTATTAACAAAATGACTTGATTTTTCTTGATCATTAAAATAGTGACTTTTGCTACAGATCAACAAAGTGATTTACGTCACAACCAAAAGTTAAACACCGTCATAATTAGGAATTAAGAAACGTACCAAAAAGCTGGACAAAGATAATTCAGTTGGACTTCAAACATGGTAAATATGTCAACCAACTGAGAAGTCAATATATTGAGTATAAGTAAAGACTGATGCAAAAAAGGGCTTCCACCCTCTATAGTTCCCCATTTGAAACAGGCAAACAGCATGAAAACTTCTTGAAATCCAAAAAATCAAAAGAAACTCTTAAATAAACTGAATTTGCATTAATATGCCCAAATTAACAAGTGGAGCAGTTCATATTGTGGAAAAAAAAACTAATCCCCAAATGACTAGGTAAAGCACCAATAGAATAGGAAAATGTGTGATAATAAGATATTTGGCCCAAAAGTGGCTGAAACAACAGAATATGGGTCAGAAAACAACCTCAATCAGGAAACCTAGATTATCACTATATAGGGCTTGAAGACACAATTTTGATAAATCTTATAAGACCGAAATGTAGAACACAGGCTTTGGCATTTGAAATGAGCTATGTCTCTAGCCAATAACTCATCCTCCAAGTCCCAGATCATCATATCTATGATAAATGTGTCAGGTGTGAAATAATGCCATCTCTTCGCTATTTCATTTGATAGGTCAAAATTTTAAGCTGACTCTTTGCTATTAATTTGCTTTTATATCATCGCAAACAAATACGATATCAGATCCAATAGAACGACCAATTAACTTATTGTGATACCTCTCAAGAAACTGGCACACAAGCATTAAAGCAGAAGACTGGAATAGCAAATAACAAGGAAAGGAAAGCCCACTTAGGCCAAACTGAATCCTTCTCGAACCACAATGGCCTAATATGTGTCATCTGTATGCCATTTAATTTTTAGAACTTCTCTTCGTGTCTAAGATAGTAGATTGAAACCTGGAACATTGTGATGTTCTTAATAATTAGATCTAATTGAATCTACCACAATGGTGAGAGGGATCAAATCTAGAATTGGGATAAAATAGGAAAACGTGCATACTTCTAGAGTTCTATAGAACTGCCTTACTTTCTAATTAAGCAGGGGCTCATAAATACACTTCAATTTTGCCAGCAAGTGAACTGTAGATAAACACAAGTTGGGACAGCCAGATAAACTTGTCAGATTCTTAAAAAGAGGCCGACCGAAGTCTTGAAGTCCCAATTGACACTGAACATGTTAAACTTCATTTACTGCCAAAGAATGGCAGATCAATAATCCATCAGATCAGCGATACCAGGACCACTTTCAACAGTTTTTAAAAAAGCTAGCTAAAAAAACATGGAGAAGAATTTTGTTAAAGATTTAGTAGTTCTAGTTTTGGGCATCCGCACTCTTCTGAAATGCATATAATACTGCTTCACCTTCAACAGATAAATGGCAACTTTGAGAGATCAATTACTGTCTTCTTCAAAATAAACTTAGCCACCACTCTACGTTAATCACTGAGGGTGTCTAAGGAACCTGTTGCTACATATGGGATAGCCTATTTAGAAAGTTGATGCTGGTTGTTCACCAGCACTCTGATGATAAAACACAACCGAATTTTTCAAGAATAAGACAGATCGAAAACTGTTTTAGACAAGTATAGTTTCTCCCTAGGGGAAAATACTTTCATAATATAATGTCAGCTAAATCATATATGAAACACATGCATAAAGCATAAGAACGGGTCTTTGACATTTTACAATTTACAAATGGGTTAAACATAAATGTTGATAAAGAAAAGAATGCACTCAAGGCAAGATAAAAATATCAAACTGGCTAAAGATAGTAAACCAAGTGAAAAGGGTCAGAAGACAAACCGGTGTGAACAAACAAGCTAGATGAAAGGTAGCTGGACAATTATCACAACATATCAACTCGCCACCATCACCACATCGCCCGCAACTGTCATCATTTTGGTCCCTTTCCTCAGCTTGGCCAGTTTGAGGAACAGCTCTTCGTGCCTTGTATTCATCTGACCACGCCTCAAGCTGACATAAGGTAAACGGCTTACCAGACTCCATGAAAAGATTCAAACAGGGACGATTGAGCTTAAAACCAGCATGACTTTTGAACTCAGAGATGGATAGCAGCTTGTCACAGCAATTGCAGAATATTCCATCCCTAGTTATTACACCGGTTTTTACCACAGAATCGTCCTTCAAGTTCCGGTACTGGATCACTTCGTTTGGGGAAACAACCCCAGAATGAATTAACCAGGATAACACTGTTCTTGAGGCAAAGGTAGGCCATTTTGCTTCGACGAAGTGCTTTCCACCCTTGTTGAGGCTACGTAATAGCAACTTGCAACCGCTTTTCTGGCTCTTCCTTTTCCTCAGCGGTTTAGTTTTACCCCTTTTGTTGCCAGATCTGCATATCTTGTTTCTAATTACAGCTGAGATTAAGAGATCGTCGTCACTAAGACGACATGTCTTAAGTTTCTTTGACCCAACTTTGCGCTTACTTGTAATTGCTTTAAATTCAATATTTCCTGGCAGAGAGTTATCATTGTCAATATTCCCAGAGTTGAACTTCATGTGCACATTAAACTGACTCAATTGCTTAGAACTAGCCAATGTCTGCCTAAACTTCTTAAAATTGCTCTGTTCAGCATTGTCCTGAGACTCTGAACTACGGAAGGACTGCCCTTGATGACCTCTAGCTCTCCCCAGGTAGTCTACTAAATATCCCTTAGGTCTTGAATGCATTTGTAAGCCAGATCCGCTGACTTCATGCAATCCACTCTTGTTGTAAGGTGTACCAAACTTCTCATCTTGGCAGCAGTTAGTAAATTCCATTTCTGATAACTTTTTTGATTTCTTTGAGGCCTTCCTTTTCAAGACTGAACTTGCTGCAAGAGGTATACTGTTGCTATCTTGCTGAGTAAGAACAGTATTAGATCCCCCAAGCCAGCTTAGTGCATTTCCTGAACTAATAGGAACATCAAACAAACAAGATCCAGCATGCTCACTGGTGCTTTCAGACCCAAAAGCTGGTAAAGGAGCTAAATCCAGGACATTTTTACCATTTTCCAAGAGTTTCCTGTATTTATTAGCATCACCACTGGCAGTATCACTTAAGCACATGGATCTTTCATTAGGATAATAATAAGATACGCCATTCAGATATTTGCCTTCTCCCATCTGTGAGTCTGTTAAGTTGAGGGAACTTTCATCACCATACTCCTTGTGGATCCATTTATCTCCCTCGAGACTTGTCAATGCACTATCTGAGACTAAAGAAGAGCTGCAAGGCTGGTTCTGCAACCTCTCAGCAAACAGGTTTCCTGCAGTGCCCACAGTCTTTAACGTGTCATTTTTAATAGGAGTGGTAACCAAAGTCATTTTGGCTTTAACCGTTTTTCCTTCTTTGAGAAAGCGTAATGTTTTGTCAATGAACACCACAATTGCAAAGGGATCGAGGAGACACCAAAGACGAGCCAATGCAGAAGCTGTTTCCAAGGTGTCCAGTTTTTCTTCAATCTCCATCACTGTACCAGATAGGTCACCCAAAAATTGATGCATATCAGACCACAACCTACAATCCGTTTTTGGCAAAATACAATCTGCATAAGTAAACACACACTGCCCACACAAGGTCCAGGCCCTCCAGAATTCACGGATTGGTCTTCCTTCAGGTGACTTGTAAACATACTCACCAATTCCATGAAATTTATTATTTCTTTTACGCCTTCCAACTACCCATCCTGCTGCTCTGAGCAAACGATGGATGTGGTACCTGAGAAGAGGGCGAGGGTCATTTGGAGAACCCTTAATCGTTGACAATTCAGCTTCATCCAGTTCTACAAAGCAATGGTCCCGCCACTTTGGCTTGGGTGGTCTACGAATCCCTGACGGCTTTGCGGCACTGCCAACCAACAACTTAGTTGCATAGCTCTCCTGAGAAGCAGGTGATGCAATTGCTTTACCAGCTACATTCCATCCATGTCCTTCTATTTTAGACGATCTTAATTTTGATGGATCCATTTCACCAAGCATGTGACTTTGGTCCAGCACAGGGTGCCGCTTCTGCAAATACGAACTTGATTTAACACCTTGGTTCGAAGATTCAACTATATGACATATCACACTCTGAGAAGGGCAGAAAGAGGGTTGCTGTGATATATCTGCAGGTACTCTATCCAAAGAAGTTAATGGGCCAGATTGCTTTTCCACATGACTATTGGTTAGCCCTTTTTCACATGGGTCTTCTCTAGAATCCTCCTTTACGTCATGAGAATCATGAAGTAGTGTCAATGTGGAATTCTCACCACACAAATGTCCAGGTTCATCTGTCTGGCTAGTAACGTCGCCCTCAAAATTGATAACTCCGGCCACAGGACACCTATTGGTACTGCTCTCATTTCCGAAGAATACATCTGCAAATATCTGCATCTCATTAACTGACCCATCAAATCCATCACCACGCAGACCTTCAATGTCTTTGTTGAACAGCATCCTCGCTGAGTTATTACTTCTTCACAATCCTAAAGTTCTTTGGCCTATCCTTCGTCAAATGCTAACCATCAAAAAAGGAATGAAAGACCAGCACCGAGCCTCGCTACAAAATAAATATCATCGTCGGAATGATCTATAGTCTGGATGTACAATATCCACTTGAATGCTTCTGCACAGAAACAGAAACACAAAATTCTCAGAAAGTCGTAGGAATGCAAGAACTTCCATGACAAATGAGGCAACAAGCAGTTCTATTCCCAAACTACAATAATGTACTTCTGAAAATTCAAATTCCAATAGCTTTTCCAGACGGAAGTATAGAAACTTATTGGCCACAATGACTAGTGCCTGTTGCCCGCAATATCAAAGATAAAATCATCATTTCTATACCCAAGTCCAAAGACACGATACAAAAGATCCAGATGGGGGGGGGGGGGGGTTGTAATTAGTATGGAGCAAAGTTTCAGGGACCAAGGGATACAGTGTTCCTATCTGATTCTTCAGAATTATTAAAGACCACAGTGGGACGTGCAAGCCTCACCTGTTACGGAAACAAGGCTTGATCATTATCAATCAAAGGATGTCATCTAAGATGTGTTCCACTTCTTGAAAAACTAGATAGTGTAACAACCTTAGTCCTGTGAGAGGTGGCCAGCTGTGGTAATAATTAAACATTGGAGGAGCAGGTTGCATTTGAAGCCAAATGAGCCAACATTAAAGGTTTAACAAACAGTTGGGTTAAGCAAAACTTATTATCTCCTAATAATAGATCTAGCATCAACTCATGGCATGGAATCAGTGCATCAAAATCAAAGCTTTCTCTGTTTGAGCAGTGGCTTCGAAATCAAAAGTAGACCTTTTTTTTCCTTTTTAGTGAAGTGTTAGGACATTAGAGAATTTGATAATCAGGAAAAATACTTAGATACCAGTACTACATTTCCTAATTTGATGCATTTTCATCATAAGTTTACACAGCTGTCCAGAATTGGAACCTCGCCTTTATATACATCCGCAGAAACAGAAAAACACGGGGACACACACACACAAATCTAACAAAATGCGCATTGACAGTAAAATATCTAACAACAAAGAGAGGCGGCTTGAGCAAACCGTTCAGAGAAAGCTAACAGAGACGAAAATGAACGAAAAGGAAACAAACAAGTAACAATTTCAACTGTAATTCAGCCAATTGTATGTAAATAGGCACAAAATTCAGAAAGTTTCCGGATCCAAAAAGGCGCATCTATATAGATATCAAGTGCTCGATACGCAAAAACAACAAATCCGCCATCGACGCACATGCAGAAGAAAAAGAAAAAAAAGGTGCAAATGACCTTGTAACAGCATTTCGGGGAAGCATATTAGGGTTTTTGGACGGTCCGTTGCGGTTAAGGACGAAGAGGATCTGAAGATAAGGTCGTTAAAGGTAACAGTAGAACGCCGTTTAGCTTCATATTGTCATACAAGTCACGAGTAGGGGAGCGAAGGTGTGAAAGGATTTGGCTTTTGGTTCGGGAAGACCGAATCGCGCTCTAAAGTACAAAAGATTGACACCATTAACAGCTGCATCCACTTTCTTCTCTCTTTCTCTCTCTACTCCTTCCGCCATGTGCGTGAGTGACACTATATACTGTTTACCCACTTAGCATTTGTTTGTCTGTTTCTTCAATTTTACACTGCCCAATTATATTTTTAAAAATATATTTACCGCTTGCTTCCATTTTTTTCTTCCGTTTGAGTTTTGTGTTTTTACGAATATCGAATTCTTTTAACTGCGCATTTGCATGGGCAATCTTTCTTCCTCTTGAATGGATAAAAGTTAGGCAAATAGATCGACTTTGTCTTTGTGCATTATGTCTGCTCTATTTTTATTCTTGCACGAAGAAAGTATTTTATTTTATTTAAATCCAGGTTGAGTTCTGAACCTAAATGTAATTTTCAATATATAGATTTTCTAAGGGCTTTTATTTATATTAAAATATGTCACTAATTATAAGATATCCTTGATTTACGCATAAAATAATCCATAATGGGAACAAGTAATTGTTTGACTAAAAATTATAGCTCATGGTTCAAATAATAAAATTTATATAAATTGAGGATTAATCTTAACTAACAATAATATTTCTAAAATGGAGTTCTCAAAAGTGCAAGAAATACTATGTAAGTGTATTTGGGGAACGGCGGCACTAAGCAATAAATATTCCAAGAAATCAAAGGTAATAATGTAGCATTCCATATTAATGTATAACAATAGATGGCATTTAAGTAAATAGAAAAAATGAGTCGCCCGAGAAAGGATGGAATCGATGAATGTTTCTTCTGACAATGATGAATAGTGGAGAATCCTTTGAATATTTGAGTTATTATCGGATCTAGTGGAGAAGTGTAGACAAGAATCTTAGGAAAAGGTGATTTTTGTATATTTGTAAAGAGATCTGATTCTCTTTCTCAAGTCAAAGTGCATTTTTACACATAAATATCACATGTCCCCTATCATTGTGTTTCTTTCAATTTATACAGAACATGTTCTCAAAAACCTTATAGTACGAATATTCTCTTATGTGTCCTATCTCGAAACTAGTCGTTATAGCTATGTGAAGGGTGCTCGAGCTCGATGACGACTCCTCGACTTTAGACTTGCTGACTCTTTGACCATGACCCTCACTGATAATTAGATTACTTCGACGTGTGGCATCCCAAGAATGTATTACCAATATCTTTTTTACTAAAGATGGATTATGAACCATACAGTTAGTCCCTCTGCTTATCGAGGTCGTTACATGGACGATGTCGATGAGCGGACAATGTTGTTCATAATGCAATTTTATAGGGTTGGTTGAGGTCGTGGCCGTGGAGATAGGTCTACGTGGCCTTCTCAAGTTCGCATATTTTTTGAATTACCGGGGAAGTCTGTGGAACCATATGGTTCAAGAGAAGAAGTGACATCATGACAGCATGCATTATAATGACATTGTTTCCCGTCGTATTGCATTCATTTAGGTGTGACTCTCGATTGGCTCTATCATTTCAATTTTTGTGCTATTCATGATCCACCGTTTCGATTTCAGTGCCTCTCAAACCTTATAAATATGGGAAGGTTTGTTGGTTTTGAAACTTTTCCAAACCCTTCCTTCTCTTTAAGCAATAACTTCTCCTTCGTCTTCTTTGCAGATCTTTTTTACTCAACGTTTCAGCGACTTGCATTATTCCTCTTTCCCTTTTGCTTGTTATCCTCCTCCTTTACATTGAATCATGTCTAACACATCTTTTAAAGCAAGCGAGGGGAGTCGTACTGCTCCCTTGGCGGTGGAGTTTCCCTCTCATGAGGAGAGTGTTCCTGCCATCTTTGAGGATGGAACCTTCCTGTTCGTGGAGGAGATAATCCCAGCTAACCTAAATTCCATATACGATTTCACCAAATCACCATATGTCAAACCAGATCATTTCGGTCAGTGATGATAATGAAGGAACTGGCGGAGCTTATGGCTAAATTCGCCATTCCCAATCATATCGAGTTGATCCCGGCCAGGTGGGATACGGTGCAAGTTCATCGTCCTAGGTATTTCGCCCTTTATGACTACTCCTTAAGTCGGTTATTCTCTCCATCCCCTACCGCTGGCCGAGGAGTTTTGTCATTATTACGGTGTTTACCCAGCTCAGCTTGCGTCGTACGTCTATAAACTTATAAAGATGCTTACCAAGTTTGCTGAGACGGCCAAGATCTAAGTGAAGTTGCGGCATTTAATCCATTTGTTTGCTCCTAACTTTTATAGGAAGATGATGCTAAACCTTTGCTACCAAGGGGGAAAATGCCTGGTGGTGCAAAATGGACGACAAGGCTAGCATCAATTCTGGTTAAACTTCTTCTATGTCAGGACCAAGGGCGTTATGACCAATGTCAACGGCTTTTCCGAAGCTTGGAACTATAATTGTAAGTATTTTGGTCTCTTTATCGTGTTTGATCTTGAATTTTGACTTCTCACCTTCTTCTTTTGCAGCCAAGACCTCTCCTCCTCTTTTGGTCTCTCATATTTCCGACTTGGTCGATCGACTCTATAGGGCCCCGAAAAATTTCACTGAGTAATCTAGGATTTCGTGATACCACGTATAGTAATTATAATATCTTATGTGTGATAAACATGGTGTGCATCAATTGGATTTGGTAAACAAAGTGTATGAGTCATAAATTAAGAAAGGTGGGTCCAAGGAGAGGCCTAAGTGTAAGCCAAATGGAGAAAATTTCACAATAGGCTAAGATTCCAAATGAGATTTCGCAAGTCCACACTTTAAACAATCATATATAAATATGTATAATGTTTTATATGGTGAATAACCTGTCAATAAAAGGTCTTTGAGTCTAGTTTCCATCCCTTCAAACCGTTTGTCATTTGGACATTTCTACACAAAGTTATGGTCAAATTATCAAAGGCTGAAAAAAATGATCTTGTGTCGAATATGCGATCGCAAATCTATCACATTTTCAACTTTGCGATCGCAGATCTGTCACAAATTGTGTCAGTGTTGCCCAATTTTGGGCACCTATTTTGCGGTGCATTATGCGGCCCACATTCTTGTTTTGCGGTCTATTATGCGATTGCAGACCCGGTTTTGGAGGGTTATTTTTTCTATTTTTATAATCCATCCCCATTTTAATATGTAGGCTTTGGGGTTTATTTTGGGGCCATTTCCTACTGATTTTGAGAGAGATTATAGCATATAGAGAGACAAAGGAGGGGTCTAGCTTCATAATCATCCAAATCTTGCTCAAGTCTTCAAGAATCAAGGAAGATAACCATTGATTGTCCTCCATCCTGGTAAGTCCTACTTTCAAAATGTCATGCAAGAGGTTAAAGGTTCAAATATGTTGTGGGGGTTAGAAATAGGCCATGTATGTGGGACTACGTTGTAGTATGTTATGATAAAAAACTAATATGGGCAGTTCATGTTAAAATTAGTTGAGGAAGGAAGGAATTGTCATTCCTAAACCTTGTAGTCTGCTTCACATGTTGGGTGTTTGATGAAATTCTAAGAGAGTTACACCATGGATAATCTTCCTAATTATTAACCAATTTACGCTATCTCCTTACATATTGTTATTGATAGAGGTGTTGGTGCATTTTAGAGATTTAAAGAATGCTCCATTGAGGTATGTATGGCTAAAATCCCGTCTATTAGAAATTAAGCTTTCATGGTGCTCGTGTAAATGTTGTAAGTTTGAAACATGATTGATACAGTACTTGTTATGTTAAGTGGATTATTATTGTAAAAATATATGTGGTAGGTACTTATTCATGTGTAATGGAGAATGTGTGGAGAACATGATCTATGTGCTAAATGCCTAATTGTCTTGCTAAGGTTACTTTGGGACTAATATGCCAAACTTGGCGAATTCCGCTCTATACTTATGATTTAAATTGCCTTTGTATGCGCTTATGACCTTAAGTGGCAAAGTAAATGTTGAAAATGGGAACAATGTGAAACGTGAATTATGGAATATGAATCATGTATTGAAATGCTTAGACCTTAAATTAAGATAGAAGCTGCATATGTTGTGTCATTTATGTGAAGTCTCATCTATGCTTACAATTTTATTTGCTCATGTGTACATATATCATCCTAAATCACAAATCTAATATTGAAATTGGGAATGATGTGAAATATGGCCTAGTGCCAAATATACGATGTGATAGTTGTAGTCCCAAGTCCCTATGGAATAATATATGTGAAACAAGGATCAAATTGAGATGATTGATGGAAAATGGTAATGTCTTGGGGAGACAACTTAGATGATCGGGCCGTGATCGGACGCCAGGATATATATACACATGGTGGTAATGTACTGATGATTGAAACTGGAAAGTGTGAATGAAATAATGGTAACATCTCGGGGAGACGAATTAGCTGATTGGGCTGTGATCGGACTCCGCTCACGGAAGCGGTGGTAATATGGATAACGATGCAACAATGTGGGATGCTCCAATATAAAATTTCAAGAGCTATGTGAAAATCATGTGAACCTCCTTATGTTGTTGACATGGTTCTTATTTGAAACTTTGTAGTCTTTATAATTTCCTCTTTATTCTCGTATGAAAGTTCTTTCTAACTAGATGGTGTTTAGTTATAAATACTAGTGTTATTCGATGGCACTAACGTCCCTTTTGCCGGGGGCGCTACGCCTTTAATGGATGTATGTGTTTCTATAGCAGACGGTGTTTGTCGCAGCTAGTTTTGCATCATCCTTTCGGCTGACTTGGTGAAACCCACTCCATTTTGGGGTCCTGTTTCATCTGTTCATGATGTATTTTTATATTTTAGGTATAGCTGGAGCCTTGTTACTTACTTTCCATATTATATTACTCTTCAGTTGTGTTTAGACGCCCTGTAGACAGGTTGTGGGTAGTGTCGAGTAATGGAATTAAAGTAGAAATATTGATGTTTGGCAAAGATATATAAAACTTGTAATATTTTGATAATTTTGATTTAAGTTGCTAATGGAAATGAAATGGAATTTGTTAATGAAATACTTACTAAGTATGATTAATGGAGTCCATTTCCTATTTATTCATGAATTAGTATAGGTAGAATGAAACCTAGCAGGCTTGCTCAGTCGGGTTTACTTGGTTGAGCACCGGTCGCACTCATTGGTTCTTGGGGCGTGACAAACTTGGTATCAGAGCCTAAGTTTTTAAAACGCCTTAGGATATCTCGGAGTCGTGTCTAGTAGAGTCCTTCTTATCGGTGTGTAGTCGACCACATCTATAAGTTGAAGGCTATTCGTACATTTAGGAATTTCACCATTCTTTGATACTCTAGATCGTGCAGTAGAGCTCAAGATATGGAGCTTATTTCTATTCTATGTCTTCATCTCAAGATGAGTAATTCATAGTTTTGGAAGCAGAATGGAGGGAATGTCCCCACCATTGAATATGAGAGAGATCGCCCAAGCGTTTGGTAGGAGAATGTATCGAGCCATGGAAGGATTGGTAGAACTTGTTGCTAAGAGGAGTACCCTTGTTCCTATTAATGTCTCTACACCACCAGATCATGTAGTATACCAGTATGTTACCTATGTACGTTAGGGATGTGGAGTCCAGGAGTATTGATTAAGCTATTTCCCTACCAACTTAAAGTCATTAAGTGAGTCAAATGAAAATTTCTACTCATTATATATGTACATCCATATTGAAGAATTCTCATAAACATGGTCTTAACAAGGTCTTGAATCACAAAACATTGCATGTATAGACTCTTTGAATGAGATGCATTATTCGTGAATCCACTCTTTTAGAAATCCTCTTATTTACATTCTTGTGGAATTAAGTTCTATAATTTTATCCTTGAATGGAGTTATGACTCTAGTATTAATACTTCCGACTTCATTCTCCTAAATTCTAAACAAGGGACTATACCTTATGAATTTCTTACAGAATATTTTATTGAAATGGACAATATCTGCTCGCTTGTGCCTATACATACACCATCATAAAGTTTACCTATGTGGTGTCAAGTTCCATGCAAAGCACCCCACCGTTGCGATCCTTTTCGAGTCACTTTTTTACTTAGTTGTGTATATGGCTTATATGGTTTGAATAGTCAATCTACTTACTTGTGAATGTCATCATGAAAGCTTCTCACTGTCAAGTAACATAAGATCATACCTTAACACCTCACATGAGTGCATGTCAATCGAAACGATAAATGTGTGCATAAAGTTTCTATGAAAATTGAGATCCTCACATCCCTATCATAGGAAGATATTGTGTCGCCATAACTTTTGTGTCCACTTGGGACATCATGTAGTAAGTAGCTCACTTTGTCCTAGTATTGTGGTTGCTCATGGCATGGTCGTATATTTTTGTTGGGAGTTAATATAGCAGAAGCATGTCCAGCTTATAACAAATGTTTATTTTCTCTTTACACCTCCATAACATGTGTTAATTGTGTTCTTTAGGTAGTGAATTTATTGTGCTAGTTTCCCCACACTTATTCGATAACCATGAGATAACATATCCTTCTATGAGTCATTGTAACATGTCTGCAAACCTCCATGATTATTCTATACTATATCATTGGGTTCACATATCACTTCAAGCTCATCAAGGGTTGATAGCTTGTCGCAATTGCTGAGGTTGGATGATCTCCTTTTGATAATAGATTATCTACACACGTGCTAGTCGAACGATCTGCTTATCATTCTAACTCTTGCCTTTAGGTTTTGGTTTGACCAAGGAGAAATACACCTAGTAACACATTCATATGTCAAAGCCTTTCTCTCAGTCAAGTCTTATAGCATCTCCCAATATGGCTTGTAATAGTTGGTTGTGTAGAAGTGTGTTGTAGTGCTTCATTTTGAAGTAGAGTTGCTAAACATAATTGGATTTTTGAATTCTGGATCTATACATCATGTAACTACATCGAGATATATTCTTTAGAAAATGTAGCTTTTCATAATCGCTTTATATTACCACCATTCCTAGTGGTTACAATGAAAAGGTTACTTCCATAAGACTCTTTCACTTTCTTTTCAGTTGTCTTGCATCCTGTGTTGTTTACCCGTATTCTTCAAAGCAATATTATCTCAAAGTCTCGACTATTTATCCAACTATATAATCTGATTTATTAACCTTACTTTTATGTACTCTACAAGTGCCCTGAAAGAGGGCAAATTTCCCCTTTTCTACATACTACTAATGTCTTCAACTCTGTTTAATCTTGTCGATTCCAAGCAGTGCTCTTTCATCTGATAACTCTCATTGTAAAAACTCATTTTATATTTTATGGCATCAAAGAAGAAGTCTTATAGCATCAAGGGTGGGGACATATTCCTTTTGTTAGAATAAATAAATAATGTTGGTATTCCTTGTAGATGTTCTTCTAACAGTCATTTACCTTCTCTACTTGTCCCTGTGACTAGATAACCTTGGTTATTATTCCCTGATAAATGCACTAAGACATCTCATTCTTTCAGGCTTATCCATGTGGGCACTTTGAGGCCTTGTTCTATACCAACTCGTAATGATTTTAAGTGCCTTCTTGCCATTGATTGACAATCTTTTAGGGCTACATGGGCTTGTCTCATGGGTTCCAAAAGTATTGATTTACCCTAAGTTCAAGCTTATATTGTCGTAATTTCAAACCAAAGTGTGTCTCCTTTTTAAAAAGTCTTAAATGGGTCGGATTAGGTGGGTTGCGTCGCCTTCTTCTCACTCGACTTTTAGAATAGTTGACTATATCATTGCCATGTGAGGAGAGTTTTTCTACCCTTGGTATTCCACCTCTTTGGTTGGATAGGAGTGTCATTTGTCTTTCTCCCCGGGGCGTCATGTTAACCATTAGAACGCCTCTAACCAATACATGATTTCATCCCGACATTTAGATTTCCTAGCTATGTAGTTTGACCCGTGAAAGGGTGAGATTAGATACTTTGAGATTTTTTCACATATCATGAGCATATTGATTTGGAAGACAAGTTGCCGTATCTTTAGTTCTCTCATATGGTCAATTGTCAGGGAGGGTTAAGCTGTTTGATCTATGATAATCTCATAAGTGTTTAACTTCATTTTCATCCTCATGGGCTTCTGGCATAGATTCCTTATGTCAGCTAATGTCAGGAGTGTAATTCTACTTCATGTATTTTGAATCCCATATCACATTCAAGGTGCCAGAGTATAAATTGATTTTCCCTACACTTTAGGAGACGGCTGGGTCATGTACTTGAATATTCCTCCTTAATGATTCCTATTACCAATATACTACTTACCCATATGCCTCATTTTTGTAATAGTTGATGTCATCACAATGATAACCATGTCAACATTGTTAGTTGTAACTTTTATGTCCCGTAGCATATAATATCTGAAAGTACTCTACTCAGCGCATTAATGAATTCCTGGATGACTCCAGCCTAATATTGAACTCTGTACTCCTCATTGCATTAAATTTATTAGGTATTGAAGGTCTAAACATGTCAAATGGGGATCATCCCCGTGTGATCACATATGTTCAATAGGTAATTTTATGACCAGTTTATGATATCACATCTTAGAGTAATCGTCGAAGGCCATCAAAGGTTTAGTATGGGTGTTGAAGTAGAGATTTAGAATTCAGGAGGGTGAACCGGTTATTCTCAAAATTTTCCCATGTAGATGTTATGTGAATTGATAATGAAGGGTACGTAAGCGCAGTTCCCATTTGGTCGCAGTAGGAGTATGATGTTTCCCCATAGTTGTTCCTCATAAATTTGTGTTTTCATATGTCTATGTCTAAGAAGGTAGGTGGAGATCATTTGTGTATCATCCCGGTGTAAATTATCGAAGGTGAATGTTCATTGATAGTTAGCTTATGCAAGGTATCTAGTTGTCATCCTTGTTAGATAAGTTTTGGGGTTGGGATTGCTTCCGTGAATGTGGTATGGCAAAGCTTGTGAGTCGAGGATGCCACCTTGAAGGTCGATAGTATGGTGGAAGGGAAATATTTTCTCTTGATTATATATCAGAAAGCTTTGACTTGAAAGGTACCTTATATGTGTTATGATCTAAAATGTGCAGTCCATGTCCAGGTATCATCATGATAATGTAGTACTTGTAATACTGAGGTTCATGCTATTGATATATACATTGTGGTGCTTTGTTGAGTTGTGGATGTGTTTTTAGGATGGTTTCGATGGTTCTATGTATGGTGGATAGGCCTAGTTACAAAGGAGAAAATATTACAAAATTTTCCAGGGCCTTACATTCTCCACCCTTACGATCATTCGTCCTCGAATGAGGAGTAGACTCCAACTTAAACACTTAACATAATAAATATATTAACAAGGTGGGCATCATTTTTAAACAAGTGTATGAGTTATATATTAAGAAAGGTGGGGTCCAAGGAGAGGCCTAAGTGTAATCCAAATGGAGAAAAGTTCACAATAGGCTAAGATTTCAAATGAGTTTGCACAAGTCCACATTTTGAACAAGTACATCTAAATATGTATAAGGTTTTATGTGGTGAATAGCATGTCATATGAAATTTCTTTGAGTTTAATTTCCAATGCTTCAAATCATTCGTCACTTGGACATTCCTACACAAAGTTATGATCAAATTACCAAAGGCTGGAAAAATGTGATCTTGTGTTGAATCTGCGATCGCAAATCTGTCGCATATTCGACTTTGCGGTCGCTGATCTGTCGCAAATTGGGACAATGTTGCCCAGTTTTGAGCGCTTTTTTTGGGGCATTATGCGGACCAAATTCTTGTTTTGCGGTCTATTATGCGATCGTAGACCCGGTTTTGGAGGGTTATTTTTTCTATTTTTATAACCCGACCCCATTTTAATTTATAGGCTTTGGGTTTATCTTGAGGTCATTTCCTACTGATTTTGGATATATATGAGAGCATATAGAGAGAGAAAGGAGGGGCCTAGCTTCATAATCATCCAAATCTTGCCCAAGTCTTCAATAATTAAGGAAGATAACCATATATTGTCCTCTATCTGGGTAAGTCCTACTTCCAAAATGTCATGCAAGAGGTTAAAGGTTCAATTGTTGTGGGGGTTAGAAATAGGACATGCATGTGGGACTATGTTGTAGTATGTTATGATAAAAACTAATATGGGTAGTTCATGTTAAAATTGGTTGAGGGAGGAAGGAATTGCTATTCCTAAACCTTATAGTCTATTTCACATGTTAGGTATTTGATGAAATTCGTAAGAGAGTTACATCTTGGATAATCTTCCTAATTATTAATCGATTTATGCTATCTCCTTAGAAATTGTTATTGCTAGAGGTGTTGGTGTATTTTAGAAATTTAAGGATAGTTCCATTGAGGTATGCATGGTTAAAACCCCGTCTATTAGAAATTGAGCTTTCATGGTGCCCGTGTAAATGTTGTAAGTTCAAAACGTGATTGGTACAATACTTGTTATGTTTAGTGAATTGTTATTGTGAAAATGTATGTGGTAGGTGCTTCTTCATGTGTTTAATGTGTTATTTTTTTTAAATGGAGGGTGTGCGGAGAACATGATCTACTAAATGCCTAAATGTCATGTCAAGGTTACTTTGGGACTAATATGCCAAACTTGACGAATTTCTCTCAATGCTTATTATTTAAATTGCCTTTGTATGTGCCTACGACCTTAAGTGGCAAAGTAAATGTTGAAAATGGGAACAATCTGAAACGTGAATTATGGAATTTGAATCATGTATTGAAATGCTTAGACCTTAAATTAAGATCGAAGCTGCATATGTTGTGTCCTTTATGTGAAGTCTCATCTATGCTTACAATTTTATTTGCTCTTGTGTGCACATATCATCCTAAATCACAAATCTAACATTGAAATTGGGAATGATGTGAAATGTGGTCTAGTGCCAAATATATGACGTGATAGTTTTGGCCCCTAGTGCCTATGGAATTATATATGTGAAACAAGGATCGAATTGAGATGATTGATGGAAAATGGTAACGTCTCGGGGAGACGGCTTAGCCGATCGGGACGTGATCGGACGCTGTGATATATATACACACAGTGGTAATGTATTGATGATTAAAATTGAAAAGTGTGAATGAAATAATGGTACCGTCTCGGGGAGACGTCTTAGCCGATCAGGCCATGATCGGACTCCGCTCACGGAAGCGGTGGTAATATGGATAATGATGCAACAATGTGGGATGATCCAATATAAAATTTCAAGAATTATGTGAAAATCGTGTGAACCACCTTATATTTTTGACATGGTGCTTATTTGAAACTTTGTTGTCGTTATGATTTCCTCTTTATTCTCATATGAAAGTTCTTTCTAACTAGATGGTGTTTAGTTATACATACTAGTGCTATTCGATGGCACTAACGTCCCTTTTGCCGGGGCGCTACATCATTAAATGAATGTAGGTGTTTCTATAGCGGGCAATGTTGGTCGCAGCTAGTGTCGCATCATTCTTTCAGCTGACTTGGTGAGCCCTCTGTTCATGATGTATTTGTATATGAGGTATGGCTGCAACCTTGTTACTGGCATTTCCATATTACATTACTCTTCAGTTGTGTTTAGAGGCTCCATAGACAGGTTGTGGGTAGTGTTGAGTATTGGAATTGAACTAGAAATATTGATGTTTGGGAAAAATTTATAAAACTGGTAATATTTTGATAATTATAATTTAAGCTGCTAATAAAATTTAAATGGAAGTTGTTAATGAAATACTTACTAAGTATGAAAAATGTAGTCCATATACTTTTTATTCATGAATTAGTTTGGGTGAAATGAAACCTAGCAGGCTTGCTCAGTCGTATTTACTCGGTTGAGCGCAGGTTGCTCTCCTCTGTTCTTGGAGAGTGACAGACTCCTCCCCACATCGAAGGAGTTCGTGAATGGCCAAGTTTTTTCAAGAAGTTTGGGCCTTCTCTCCCTTCGACTGGTAATTTCCTTTTCATTGCCGGTGTCTTAACTTTTTTTTGTTTACCTTCGCTCATTTTCATTTTCTTGTTTTTTCTTAGCTTTGGTTAGGGGATCTACGAGGAGGTCGAGAGCTCTCGCACCCTCATTCCGGAAGAGGAAAGCTATTGTGCTCTCGGTTTCTTCCCCTCTTTCGACTCCGACTGAATTTACCTTTGTTTCAGTCCCTCATGTTGTCACGCCCGAATCTGTCCCTACTTCGGCCATGGAGACTTTGGTCGTGGAGGATTTGCATTCCCCCTTTTATTCTCTCATCGACGAGGATGACAAAACTTTGCCTAGTGATGGAGATTTTTTTCCTCCTAATAGGAGGGTCGTGGACATCGGGAAGAGGGGCCGACAGCTGCCTATTTAAGAGATTGTGGCTTTCTCCTTCCAGAAACAACCACAAGGTATATTTGGAAGATCGCAGAGGCAAGTACCGAGACCCTTTATTTGGAGGATATGAGGATGCAACCTGGAAAGGGCACAGGCGAAGGCGTGGTAAGCAATAACAACCATGTTCTTTCGAGATGCGGAGATGCCTCATCTTCTAGGATTGCGGCGGACGTGCCTTCATTGACTGGTGATGGAGGGAATTTTGTTGATGAGGAGGACATTGGATCCGATTCTGACATGGACGTAGACGAATAGAGGATGATCTACGAGAGGCTTACTTTGTTTAAATTGAGGTTAGAAGGGGGTTCAAGGACTATATCGACCCCGACGGACCGTAATATTCTTGTGGATACCAAGAATGTTTCAATTCTGTCGTCCCTCTTTGTTAAGATATTGAGGGTACGACCCTCAATACCATAGATGATAGCGCCTTATCGAATAACACTGCCGGTCTCGCCCTTCGGGTAAGTGTATTTTCTGACAGTTATTTACCTTAGGTTTTGTTTGTTACACCTTATGCGTCCCAAGGTGACGTATAATGAAAATGAGACTTATTAAATATGATTTAAATGAGTGTCAGTTATAATAGGACTATATATTATGTTTATATATAAAATATGAAGTTTGGAAAAAATCGAATTTAAGTTGCAGAAAAACCGACTACGGATTTGCCTTGTAACCAAGCTTTTTGAGCAATATATTTCGTGTGATATATGAGGTCATCTTGGGACATATTATATACCAAATTCAATTTCTTGGAATGTAGTTTCCAATGCTCTTAACTATTTATTTACACGACATCCAGAAAAGAAAAAAATATAAGCGTCGGAAGAAGGGGCTATGTATATATATATACCATAACCAAAATAAGACCATAAACTTAGTCTTAAGCTATCTATAAGAGTTTCATAAAGGATTAACATTGCGGGTATGAAATCAAGAACCGAAACATTAGAATGATCCCTACGACGTAAGTATCATTATACTGCCTCTCTTTTTCTTTGTAGTTTGAGTTTTGGAAGGTACTTCATAGTTAAGAAAATACTAATTTGTGTATTTAAGTTTTTAAATATCAAGGAATATTGATAAATTTGTTTCCTAATAGTTAGAACTCACGTGATGGTAATTGGAAGCCGTGAGTTTGATTTATTCCACTTTTAGTGGACTATTTTGTAGCCCACTCGTGTTGGCCTATTGTGCTGATGATTTATAGAGTTTGGAAGTATAAAAGGGCATGGATAAATGTCACGTGTGGAAGGGTAATGGGCTGGTCACTCGTCATTGCAATTTTAGGCTAATTGATAACTTGTTGATTGAATATGTTATGGTATATTTGGGTTTTTGTTGCATTAAAGGTCCCGAATTGTAGCTAGGTTGTTTTTGAGTTGCTGATTGTATTGTGTTGTTTTCTCGCCTATAGTAGGCTTGAGGGAGCTGTAACATAAGGGGAAATGTTGCCCGTTTTTTGTTACAGATTAAGTCACTTTTGTTATATAAATGAGAGACATTCGTAACTTGACATTAGCTTCACTGCCATTGTTGTAAATTAAGTTGTAGTGAGATCAATTTATTGCCAGACTCTATACATGACCTACACTTATTTCATGCTTATATATTAAAGGTATGCTTAGGGGTGTTCGACAAGTAGAACTCCGGCACTCGTCATGGCCCATCAACTTGAGGCGTGACAAAAATGGTATCAAAATAGTTCTATCCTAGGGTTGTCTCTAGACCGTGTTCAGTAGAGTCTTGTTTATACGTCTGTTGTGTACCACACTTATAAATAGGAGGCTGCAGGACAAATAGGATGTTATCCTCCTATCACGACCCCAAACCCAGTCGTGATGACGCCTGGCCGCGAGGCTGGGCAAGCCTGTCCAGACCACAACCAAGAATGGAATTCCAGCCAAAAGGAAACAATTTAAGATAACACAACGAATTTTTATATGAAACTCCAACCAAGGATAGACAATACCTTTGAAAACATAGCTGAGCAAGAACAATAATTCTCTCAAAAATCGAGGAGTCGCGAGTACATAGCCTCTAATAAAACGAGATACAAGTCTGAACGGAAGTGATACAAAAGTCTGACAGAATATTAAAAAGAAACAAATGATAGAGACAGAGTAGGTGGTCCTGCAGATGCTGGGCAGCTACCTCAATATTCTGAACAACTCCGGAAAATCAACAGTTGCAGCACTAGGTCTCTGGAGCACCTGAATCTGCACACAAGGTGCAGGGATTATGGGGTGAGTCTACCAACTCAGCGAGTAATAAGCATGTATAAAAACCCGAAGATAAGAAAATACGAAATAACACAAAATAAAGCTGTCGAACAGTTCTATACAGTGCAAACCTAAGATGATGTACATATAAAGCAACAGTAAACAAATGCATGAGATGCAATGCAATGCATGACCATTGCGGCACGTGCAGCCCGCTCCATTTGGGTACCCGCGCTCATGTGGGGGTTTAGACTCCGGAGGGGCTCCTATAGACCAAGCGTAATATCATAGTAACATACGCTGCGACGCGCAGCCCGATCCACTATCAGTCTAGCTATATGTATGCAAGCCTCACAGACACCAATATCTTACCATTTTTAGTTCTGTTTGTTAGAAAAATTATAGAGTTAGGTGTCAAACTTCAATATCTACCAAATCATGTTAAACAGTGTTCTAGTGCAGGACTGATATCATGAAAAACATGTTATAATTCATAGAAACAATGATGACGATCCTCATGGGATCCAAATAACTGGCAAGCAGCACAAATACATTCATAACCATCCAAGCAGGAGGTTTACCGGCTCATTCATAGTAGATAATCACAGTACAATACCACTCGGTCGGACTAAGCCATAGTCCCCAATCATAATCGACCCCGCACTCACAGTAGAGTATGTGTCTCGCCTCAATACAGCATCACAATGTGATACCGGGGTTTCAATCCCTCGGGTCATCATCCACACCCATTACTCACCTCAAGCCGGCCGCAAACTAGCTCGCAATGCCTTCCCCTCGAGAATCAACCTCTGTGGATGCCAAATCTGATCAAAACCAATAGGAATACGTCAAAATAGGCTAATGGAACATAACCCAATCGAAATAACTCGAAATACACCCAAAACACGAAGTTGGCAAAACCCTAGCCCCGGACTCACTTCTAGAAATATTACGAAATTCACATTTTTAGAATCCTCGTATCGCCACGAGTCCGTACATATAAAATGCATCAGTATCGGAGTCCATTTGCTCCTTCAAATCCCCAATTTAAATTCAAAATTCCAAGCCCTAGTTCTTCCCCAATTTAATTTGATTTCATAAAGTTAAGGGCTAAATTCATGTTTAAAAGATGTTTTGAGTCCATAAATCTCTCTTCAATTTGCTCAAAAATCTCTTTAAGATGTCCAACAATGGAGGAAATAGGGTTGGGTTCGCGACTGAAATGTCATTTAAAACTCTCTGCCCAGCTAACGCCTCCTTCTTCGCAAACGCGAGGCCCTTCCGCGTTCGCGATGCACAAAATCCTCAGGCCTAAAATTTCTTCTTCGCGAACGCGGTTCTCAACCACGAACGCGTAAGCCAAAAATCCTGATGCCCAACTTCCTCTTCGCGAATGCGTCCCCTTCACGCGAACCGAAGCACAACCCTAGTCCTTCCCAAACTACCCCTACGCGAACGCGTGACTTATCCGCGAATGAGAAGGCCAACTTCCAAGCCTACCATATTTCGTCTACGCGAACGTCTCTAGCCTACGTGAACGCAAAGGCCAAGGGACCCAGACCTACGCGAACGCGGGACTGCCTCGCGAACGCGAAGGCCAATATGGGCCTACAGCTGCTGCTACATTTCTGTAGCACTATTCCACCTCCAAACTCCTCGTTTAATCATCCGGAATCACCCCGAGACCCCCGAGACCTCAAATAAAAGCACCAAGATGACTTAATACCTCATTCAAACTTTCTTGGGCCATAAAAACGCTATCTTTAACATCAAAAATCACCAAAATCATTGAATTTCATTCTAAGTTAAACTAGAACTTTCCAAATTCGCATTCAATCAAAAACCCAACCAAACGACGTCCGAATGACCTGGAAATTTGCATACGTATCCAAAATCACCTAACGAAGCTACTGCAACTCTCGGAATTTCATTCTGACCCCCATATCAAAATCTCACCTATCAATCGAAATTTGCAAAAATTCGAACTTAGCCAATTCAAGCCTAATTCTACGCTGGACCTCCAAATTCGATTTCAATTCGCTCCCAAGTTATAAATTACCGTCCAAAACTAGTCGAATCATGGGAAATCCATTCCGAGCCCTCTAACTCACAATTCAATGTCTGGTTGACTTTTCCAACTTAAGCTTTCCTTAAAGAGACTATTGGTCTCATTTCTAACCAAATTCAACCCAACATACTTCAAACTCACCCAACACATACATCAACACACGGGGAATGATAGTACGGGGATAACGGGGCTGGAATACAAAAGACGACAGGTTGGGTCGTCACATCGTCCCCAACTAAAACAAATGCTCGTCCTCGAGCGGGTCAAGAAACATACCTGGAGTCTCAAACAAGCAAGGATATCTGCTCCGCATCTCCTGCTCGGTCTCCCAAGTGGCCTCCTCCACGGGCAGACCTCTCCATTGCACCTTCAACGAAGCTATGTCTTTTGATCACAACTTTTGAATCTGTCGGCCCAAAATAGCCACTGGCTCCACATCATAGGTCAAATCCTCATCCAACTTGATCGTGCTGAAGTCTAACACATGAGATGGGTCCCCAACATACTTTGTGAGCATAGAAACATGAAACACCGGGTGAACCCCCGACAAACTGGGTGGCAAGGCAAGCATATAGGCCACCTCCCCAATCCTCCTGAGTATCTCAAAAGGTCCAATGAACCGCGGACTCAGCTTCCCCTTCTTTCCAAACCTCATCACGCCTTTCCTAGGCAAGACCTTGAACAGAACCTTCTCGCCCACCATATAAGATACATCCCGAACCTTCCGGTCTGCATAAATATTCTGACGCGACTGAGCTGTATGATGTCTCTCGTGGATAACTTTCTCTAAGGCATCCTGACTTAGCTCTGTCCCCAATTGTCTATTCTCACCGGGCTCGAACCAATCAACTGGAGATCTACACCGTCTCCCATATAAAGCCTCATACGGCGCCATCTGAATGCTGGACTGATAACTATTATTATTAGAAAACTCCGCAAGCGGCAAGAACTCAGCCCAAGAACCTCCGAAATCAATAACACAAGCACACAACATGTCCTCCAATATCTGAATAGTACGCTTAGACTGCCCGTCCGTCTGAGGATGAAAACCTGTGCTCCTCTGAATCTGAGTGCCCAACTCCCAATGAGAAGTCTTCGTGAACTAGGAGGAAAACTGAGTACCCCTGTATGAGACAATAGAAACTGGCACCCCATGCAACCGCACAATCTAACGGATGAAAATCTCTGCCAACCGCTCTGAAGAATAGGTGGTACACACCGGAATGAAATGCGCAGACTTGGTCAGCCTATCCACAATCACCCAAATTGAATCAAATTTCCTCGAGGTACGAGGGAGACCACTCACAAAGTCCATATTAATCTTCTCCTATTTCCACTCAAGAACATCCATCAGCTGAAGTACACCAGCGGGTCTCTGATGTTCATATTTGACCTGCTGACAATTGAGACACCTAGCCACATAACTCACAATGTCCTTTTTCATTCTCCTTCACCAATAATGCTGCCTCAAATCCTGGTACATCTTCGCGGCACCCGGATGAATAGAATATCGCAAACATTGAGCCTCCTCTAATATCATCTGTAGGAGCCCATCTACATTGGGCACGCAAATCTGGCCCTGCATCCGCAACACGCCATCACTATAAATAGTCACATCTCTTGCATCATCATGCTGGACCCCATCCTTTAGGAGAAGCAAATCAGGTCATCATACTGGCACTCTCTGATGCGATCATATTAAGAAGACCGGGAAACCACACAAGCCAACACACGGCTGGGCTCTGAAATGTCTAATCTCACCATCCGATTGGCCAAAGCCTGAACATCAACTACAATGGGCCTCTCCCCAACTGGAATGTACGCCAAGCTACCCATACTCACCGCCTTCCGGCTCAAAGCATTGGCCACCACATTGGCCTTCCCCGGTGATACAATATGGTGATATCAAAGTCCTTGAGTAACTCAAGCCATGTTCTCTGTCTCAAATTAAGATCTTTTACTTCAACAAGTGCTGAAGGCTACAATGATCCGTATACACCTCACAGGATACACCATATAGATAGTGCCTCTAAATCTTCAATGCATGAAATATGGCAGCCAACTCCAAATCATGAACATGGTAGTTTTTCTCATGGGGCTTCAAATGCCAAGAAGCATATGCAATCACCCTACCCTCCTGCATCAGAACACAACCAATACCAATCCTCGAATTATCGTAATATACTATTATAGGAACCTGAAGCTGCTGGCAACACTAATACTGGAGCCGTAGTCAACAATGACTTTAGCTTTTGGAAGCTCTCCTCACACTCATCAGACTATACAAATGATGTATTCTTCTGCTTCAACTGAAAAACCCTGAAAGAACCTACGGTAATAACCTGCCAAACCAAGGAAACTCCAAATCTCAGAAGTTGAGGAAGGTCTGGGCCAACTTTGCACCGCCTCTATCTTCTTTGGGTCAACCTGAATACCATCACTGGACACCACGTGTCCCAGAAAATCCACTGAAGTGAGCCAAAACTCATACTTGGAGAACTTTGCATACAACTTCTCCTCTCTCAACCTCTGCAATACCACCCTCAAATGCTGCGTGTGCTTCTCCTGGCTACGCGAGTAAACAAGAATATCTTCGATAAACACAATCACAAAAGAATCCAGATACGGCCGAAATACACTTTCATCAAGTGCATGAATGCTGTTGGGGCATTAGTCAGGCCAGATGACATAATCAGAAACTCATAATGCTCATATCTCATCCTGAAAGTTGTCTTCATAATGTCAGAATCTCTAATCTTCAGCTGGTGATAGCCTGAATAGAGATCGATCTTCGAGAATACCTTTTCTCCCTGAAGCTGGTCAAACAAATCCTCAATACGGGGAATTGGATACTCATTTTTCACTATCACTTTGTTCAATTATCTCTAATCAATGCACATTCTTATTGTGCCATCCTTCTTCTTAACAAATAACACTGGTGCACCCAACGACGACACACTCGGACGAATGAACCCCTTATCTAGGAGTTCATGCAGCTGCTCCTTCAACTCCTTTAACTTTGCTGGTGCCATATGATAGGGAGGAATAGAAATTGGCTGAGTGACCGGCACCATATCGATACCGAAGTCAATATCCCTGTCCCGCGGCATGCCCCGCAGGTCAGCTGGAAACACATCAGGAAATTCCCTCACCACGGGGACTGAATCAAGACTAGGAGTCTCAGCTCCAACATCCCTCACGAATGCCAGATATGATAAACACCCCTTCCCAACCATCTGCTGGGCTTTCAAGAAAGAGATTACCCTGCTGGGTACATAATCCGTCGAACCACACCACACAACCCTTGGAATACCCGGCATAGCCAAAGTGACTGTCTTGGTGTGACAGTCTAGAATAGCATGGCACGGTGATAACCAATCCATTCCCAGAATAACATCAAAATCTACCATGCTCAATAGCAGCAAGTTAGCTCGGGTCTCCAGACCCTCAATAGTACACGTGGTCCACAATAATAGTATCACCCACTGGGATAGATACATGCACAGTCAACGCTAGACACCCTCAGGTAGTCCCCAAATGATGAGCAAAGTAAGCAGACACGTAAGAATAAGTGGAGCCGGGATCAAATAAAACGGAGGCATCCCCGTGGCATAATGAGATAATACCTGTGATCACTTCGTCTGAAGCAACAACATCTCTCATATCTGGAAGTGCATATGAACGAGTCTGACCACCGCTCGACTGCTCAATGCTCCCAGGGCAACCTCTAGATGACTATACCCCACCCCTACTAGACTGGGATAGTGATGAAGCAGATGGAGAAGAAGAGGAGGGCCGATCCCTCTGCTGAAATATACCGCTGCGAAGTCAAGGACACTGCCTCCTCATATGGCCAAACTCGCCACACTCAAAACAACTGCCCGGAGTTGGAGAAGGGGACTGAAGGGAACCCTTCGCCCTAGTTGAGCCCTGGGCTGACGAAAAGGGTCCAAAGCTCTAAGCTGGGAGGCGTTGAGTGAAGACTGGCCCTGCTGGTGACCCTGACGGCCACGACCAGAAGAAGCTCCACTGTGTTCTTGGGAGGCCTGACTGAGGAGGCCTAAAAGAACAACCTCTGCCCTAATGAAACTGACCCCTAGCTGGAGCACCACCATAATTGCTCAAATCTCGAGGCCTCTTGGCCTCCCTCTCCTCTCGCTCTAGGCGACGATCTGTCTCAATCTGGTGAGCCATGTCCACTGTCTCCTTGAAGTATGTTGCTACCACTCTCTCCCTGGTCATCAAGATACGAATAGAATAGTTGAGGCTATCAATGAATCTCCTGATCTCTCCCGATCTGTCGGATCATCCATGTAGCATGTCTGGCCAACTGAGTAAACCTCAACTCGTACTTTATCAGTAACATCTCCTCCTGAACTAGCCACTCAAATTGGCGGCGCAGTTCCTCTCTACTGGACTGCGGCACATAATTCTCTAAAAAGAGAGTGGAAAACTGCTTTCAGGTAAGGGGTGCTGCAACTGCGGGCCTACGCCACTCAAACTCCTCCTACTATGTGAATGCTGGCCTGAGAACTTAAAAGTAGTGAATGATACCTCACTGGACTCTAGAATCCCTGCGGTACGAAGCATCCTCTGACACTTATCAAAAAATCCCTAGGCGTCGTCGCCCTCAGTACCGCTAAAAGTAGGAGGCTGGAGTATACCAAACCTCTCTAACCGACGCTGCTCGTCGTCAGGAATCACCAGAACAACATGCCCTGGGGCTGGCGCAACTGGCTCAACTAGAACCGCTGGTGCAACTGCCTGAGCTAGGGCTGCCTCTGGCGTCTGAAGTCCCTGTACAATCTGCTCTGGTGTGCAATCTGTGGGGGTCTGATGACCACCACAGGTCTGAGATGTCACTACGGAAGCTGTAGCTGAAACTGCCTGGGCTGAACCACTACTGATTGATAAGATCTGGGATAATGCCTCCTGAAGGCCAGGAATAACAGTAGGCATTGTCGGTGCCTGGGCGGGTGCTGCTGGAGCCTCAACAACTGGGGGATGATCTGAATAGGGGCAACAAGTGGGTCAACTCATACATCCCCTGCTGCCCCACCATGATCACGGCCACGACCGCGTCCACGATCTCTAGCTGGTGGAAATGGGGGTCGTCCACCACGTCCGGTAGCACGGGTTCTCGCCATCTACGAGAGAATAGATTATAGAAGTTTAGTTCTCAGTACAACAAAACCACACGAAAAGAGTTGAAGAATATTAAGTGTTTCTTAAAGGTTATGCAGCCTCCCGAAGATAGATATGGACGTCTACGTACCGATCCGCGAGACTCTACCAAACCGACTCATAACTCGTGAGGCCTAGTAACCTAGGCTATGATACCAACTTGTCACGACCCCAAGCCTGGTCGTGCTGGCGCCTGGCCGCGAGGCTGGGTAAGCCCGACCAGACCACAACCAAGAACAGCATTCCGGCCAAAAGGAAACAATTTAAGATAACACAACAAATTTAATATGTAACTCCCAACCATGGATAGACTACACCACTAAAAACATAGCGGAGCAGGAACAATAATTCTCCCAAAAATCGAGGAGTCACGAGTATGGAGCCTCTAATAAAATGAGATACAAGTCTGAACGGAAGTGATACAAAAGTCTGACAGAATAACAAAAAGAAACATTTGATAGAGACAGAGTAAGTGGTCATGCGGACGCTGGGCAGCTACCTCAATACTCTGAACAACTCCGTAAAATCAACAGCTGCAGCACTAGGTCTTTGGAGCACCTGAATCTGCACAAGGTGCAGAGAGTATGGGGTGAGTCTACCAACTCAGCGAGTAATAAGCATGTATAAGAACCTGAAGATAAGAAAACACGAAATAACACAAAATGAAGCGGTCTAACAGTTCTATACAGTGCAAACCTCAGATGATGTGCATATAAAGCAATAGTAAATAAATGCATGAGATGCAATGTAATGCATGACCACTGCGGCACGTGCAGCCCGCTCCATTTGGGTTCCCGCGCTCACTGTGGGGGTTCTGACTCCAGAGGGGCTCCTATAGTCCAAGCGCAGTATCATAGTAGCATACGCTACGGCACACAACCCGATCCACTATCAGTCCAACTACATGTACGCAAGCCTCACAGGCACAAATATTTTACCATTTTTAGTTTGGTTTATCAGAAAAGTTATAGAGTTAGGTGTCAAAACTTCAATATCTACAAAATCATGTTAAAAAGTGTTCTAGTGCGGGACTGATATCATGAAAACATGCTATAATTCATAGAAACAGTGATGATGATCCTCACGGGATCCAAATAACTAACAAGCAGCACAAATACATTCATAACCATCCAAGTAGGAGGTTTTCCGGCTCATTCACAGCCAACAATCACAGTACAATACTACTCGGTCGGACTTAGACATAGTCCCCAATCACAGTCGACCCCGCACTCATAGTAATGTATGTGTCTCGCCTCAATACTTCGCCACAATGTGATATTCCGGGGTTTCAAACCCTCGGTTCATCATCTACACCCATTACTCACCTCAAGTCGACCGCAAACTAGCTCGCAAAGCCTTTCCTTCGAGAATCAACCTCCGCAGATGCCAAATCTGATCAAAACCAATAGGAATACGTCAAAATAGGCTAATGGAACATAACCCAATCAAAATAACTTGAGATACACCCAAAAACACGAAATTCGAAAAAACTGAGCGCAGGGCCCACTTCTCGAAAAATTGTGGAATTAACATTTTTAGAATCCTCGTCTCACAACGAGTCCGTACATATAAAATTCATCAAAATAGGAGTCCATTTGCTCCTTTAGATCCCCAATTTACATTTAAAATTCCAAGCCCTAATTCTTCCCCAATTTAATTTGATTCCACAAATTGAAGGGCTAATTTCATGTTTAAAAGATGTTTTGAGTCCATAAAGCTTACCTCTAGTTAATCCCCTTCGAATTCCTCCTCAATTTGCTCAAAAAGCTCTCTAAGATGTACAATAATGGAGGAAATAGGGTTGGGTTCGCAACTGAAATGTCATTTAAAACTCTCTGCCCAACTGACGACTCATTCTTTGCGAACGCGAGGCCCTTCCGCGTTCGCCGTGCACAAAATCCTCAGGCCCAAAATTTCTTCTTCGTGAATGTGGTGCCCAACCGCGAACGCGTAAGACAAAAAATCCTGCTTCCCAACTTCCTCTTCGCGAACGCGTCCCCTTCACGCGAACGCAAAGCACAACCTAGGTCCTTACCAAACTACCCCTACGCGAACGCGAAGGCCATCTTCCAGGCCTCAAATCTTTCCACTACGCGAACACATGTAGCCTATGCAAACGTGAAGGCCAAGGGACCCAGACCTACGCGAACGCGGGACTGCCTCGGGAACGTGAAGGCCAATATGGGCCTGCAGCTGTTGCTGCATTTCCGCAGCACTATTCCACCTCCAAACTCCTCGTTTAATCATCTGAAATCACCTTGAGGCCCCCGGTACCTCAACCAAAAGCACCAACACGACTTAATACCTCATTCAAACTTGCTCGGGCCATAAAAACGCTCTCTTTAACATAAAAATCACCAAAATCATTGAATTTCATTCTAAGTTAAACTAGAATTTTCCAAATTCGCATTCGATCCAAAACCCAGCCAAACGACATCTGAATGACCTGAAAATTTGCAGAAATATCCAAAATTACGTAACAAAGCTTCTGCAACTCTCGGAATTCCATTCTGACCCCAGATCAAAATCTCACCTATCAATTGGAATTTTCAAAAATTCGAACTTAGCCAATTCAAACCTAATTCTACACCGTACCTCCAAATTCGATTCCGATTCGGTACCAAGTCATAAATCACAGTCCGAAACTTGTCGAATCATGGAAAATCCATTCCAAGCCCTCTAACTCACAAGTCAATGTCCGATTGACTTTTCCAACTTAAGCTTTCCTTAAAGAGACTGTTGGTCTCATTTCTAACCAAATTCAACCCAACGCATACATCAACATACGAGGAAGCATAATACAGGGATAACGGGGCTGAAATACAAAAGACGACGGGGCGGGTCGTCACACCTCCCTTCTTATCTTTGATCGTTCAATATAAGGATTCATTTTCCTAACAATATGTTATGTTTTGAGCAATGCCTAAGAAGGCTACAGCTGCCTAGAAGGGCAAGTCTGTGGCTGGTGAGACTACGAGTCGAGCGCCACAAGTTACCAGGGCTCGGGGAGATTCTCAAAGTGAGATTCCATCTAACATTTCATATACCTTGTCCTCTCCAGAGAAGATCTGAGGGACACCAAATCCAACACCCGCCCTAGGTACCCTAGCTCCTTGGCTAGATGCACCGGGTGAGGAGATGAGAGATGTTATTTAGCTATTGATTCGATTAGTGGCCGCAAAATCTCGGCACCAGGAGGTAGGTATTGGTCACACAGATAGGTCTATCATTGCGAGGGTTCGTGATTTCATTAATTTAGACTCTACGGTTTTCATTAGAGCAAATCCAAACGAGGAACCGCAGGTATTTATCGATAGGATGCAGAGTACTTTGAAGGTAATTAAGGCCATTACGAGTGAGTTAGTTGAGTTAGCTTCCTATAGACTTTGGGACATTAGAGTTAATTAGTACGTGTCTTGGGAGTTGTCCAAGGGTGAGGATGCCTTTCCAGCAGTATGACATGAGTTTATAGAGGATTTTCTTCGTCATTGTGTTCCACCAAAGCTTAGATGGGCTAGAACTCATATGTTCTTAATCTTCGGCAAGGTATGAGTGTTCGGCAGTACAACCTTCAGTTTGATTCTTTGGCCAGGTATGCTCCCACTATTATAGCTAAAATGGAAGATTAGGTTCATCGGTTCATGATAGGGTTAGCGCCGCACTTGCTTGATGACTGTATGTCGATCTCACTTCAGCCAGCAATTGATATTTCTCGTATTCAGGCATACGCTCAAGATGTAGAAGAGAGTAAACAAAATTAAAGGTCTAATCATAAGCATGATCGGGCCCAAATTAAGAGAGCATGATATTCAGGTCCTTCTGGTAAGTTTCGAGGTGGTCGGAGATAGCAGTACCGAAGGTATCCAGCCCAGCCATCAGCTAGTGCACCCTTCAGTTTGTTGGTAGAAGATTTGATCGTTCCACATATTCAGGGTGCTATCATAGTTCCAGGACATTAAGTTCTCAATATAGGGGTGAGTCAAGTTAGATGAGGCCGCCCTTGCCCCATGATGAGCTTAGTGAGGTAAGAAGCATTTCGGGCAGTGCCTTGTGAGGTTGGGTGTTTGTTATGCCAGCGGGATCTATAGCTAAGGGTGTGCATTCAAACCGATTTACCGATAAATCGAATCGATTATTTATTATCGGTCTATTTATTTATTTATTTCAATTTCGATTTTGATTTTGTCCTCTTTGGTTATCTGTTTATCTATAAACCGATAAGATATACTAAAAATAACAAAAAAAATTAATTTTTTGCCCTTATTCTATAATACCCTTTCCTTTACCCTAAGCCCCTTACCCTATTATTTCCTCTACCACATTTAAGGAATGATCATATTTAAAGTTCAAGGGAATTAAGTTTAAATTAATGAAAAATAGAGTTAGCTGTGATGATGTATTTTTTATACTATTGGAGTGTTGGTGCATACATTTGATCCCTAACTTTAGTTTCGTTGCACGTACTTGTTGACACATTTTTTATGCTTCGTCTTATTTTATCTTCTTTTTTTCCATATTAGTTAGGTGTGTTTATAGCCATATACGTTTCGTGAAATCCCGCAAATATTCTTATTGGTGTAATCGATAACCGAATCGATAAGCCCAAAAAATTGATAAAATCAAAATCTTATTGAAACGATAACGATAAGCATATGTACAAATCGATAATCGATAATTAATTACCGAGAAGGGTCAAAGTTGAATGCACACCCCTATCTATAGCTGCTTCGTCATCATTAGTACACCCTCATGCAAGGTTCATAGGCACTATTCAGTCGTGGTAGAGGCAGAAGTCGAGCATATAGCTTGAGCGGTCCTCAGAACTGCACTTATGCATTTACAGGTCGACAGGATCATAAGTTATCACCTGATGTGGTTTAAAGTATATTATTAGTCTCCTCATATGTTGTATATGCATTTATTGAACCTTTTGAGGTATCTACACCTGTTGGGGATCCAGTGATAGCTAGATGGGTATATAGAGATCGTGTAGTGGTAGTTCATAGTCGTTCTACAATAGAAGACCTAACTGAGTTAGATATGGTAGAATTTTAGGTTATAATGGTTGCAAATTGGTCGTCTTCTTGTTATGCTAACATTGATTAAAATCAAATATGGTTCGGTTCTGGTTTCCAGGGGAGCCAGTTCTAGAGTGGAAAGGTAATATTGCATCACCGAGAGGTAGGTTTATTTTCTATCTCAAGGCAAGGAAGATGATTAAGAAGGCTATATTTATCACTAAGTTAGGGCATAGGATGTGAAAGCAGAGCCACCTACCCTTCAGTCTATACCGATAGTTAATGAGTTTGCAGATATTTTTCCCGATGAGCTTCCATGCCTTCCGCTAGAGTGGGGGATTGAGTTTGCTATTAACATATTACTAGATACTTAGTTGATATCTATTCCTCCTTATAGAATGGCACATGCAGAGCTGATAGAGTTGAAACAACAATTGAATGATTCACTTGAAAAAGGCTTTATGAGACCCAATACATCACTGTGGGGAGCGCATGTGTTATTTGTCTTATTGAAAGACAGTTCCATGCAAATGTCTATTGATATAGGCGAGATAAAAAATATCCACTCCCGAGAATTGATAATTTATTTGATAAGTTGCTGAGGTGTTTCTCGAAGATAAACTTGAGGTCTAGGTACCGTCAGGTAAGGGTTAAAGAGAAAAATATTCCGAAGACGACATTCAAGACCAGATACGGGCACTTTGAGTTTCATGTTATGTCGTTCAGGTTGACAAATTCCCCTAAAATATTCATGGACTTTATGAATCGTATGTTCAGACCCTTTCTAGATATATTTGTGATTGTATTTATAGATGATATTTTGGTTTATTCCCATTCGGATGCCGAGCGTGTAGATCATTTGCGTATTATGCTCAGAGCTCTATAGGAAAGGAAATTGTATGTAAAATTCACTAAATATGAATTCTGGTTTTATTCTGTAGCTTCCCTTCGACATATTATTTAAGGTGAGGATATCCGGGTTGATACAGAGAAGATTGAGATGGTGAAGACTTGGCATAGACCCACGACACCGACAGAGGTTCGTAACAAGAGATTTGCAGAGGCCTTTTCTTCTCTTTCAGCACAATTGACAATGTTGGCTTAGAAGGCAACTAAGTTTCATGGTTATGCTATCTATTGTGATGCTTCGGGCATTGGATTGGATTGGATTGTGTATTGATACAGCATGTTAAGGTTGTAGCTTATGCGTCTGGACAACTAAGAAAGCACGAGAAGAATTACTCGGCCCACGATTTAGAGTTAGCTGCAATGATTCATGCACTAAAGATGCGGAGGAACTATTTGTATGGCATTCACGTTGATATCTATGCAGATCATAAGAGCCTTCAGTATGTCTTCAAGCAAAAGGAATTAAATTTACGTTAGAGGCGATGGTTGGAGCTACTGAAAGACTATGATTTTGATATTTTATACCATCTAGGTTAGGCGAATGTAGTAGCCGACACCTCAGTCGTAAATCTATGGGTAGCCTATCATATTTACAGATAGAGAAGAGTGAGATAGCCCATGGGATTCATCTAATGGATAATCTTGGAGTTTGATTATTATATTTAGGTGATAACGGAGTTACAATTAAGGACGTGACAACATCCTCTTTAGTAACTGAAGTGAAGGAACACCAATATAAGGAACTTGTGCTAGCTCATTATAAATATACAACCCCACAAAAGGAGAAGACACCATAGGAGATTGTGTTCTCAGATATTAAGGTCGATTATGTGTTCCTAGTATGGTAGGGTTACGCCAACGGTTATGGCAGAAACTCACTATTCTCGTTATTATGTTCATCCAGGAGCGACAAAGATGATTCATGATATCAGGGAAGTATACTGGTGGGATGAAATGACTATGGATATAGCAGAATTTGTTGCTAAGTGCCCTAATTGTTACTGTGAGCATGTTATTTTTGCTCTATATATGAATTATTCACATAAAATTCAAACAAAAAAAGATTATTTTACTTATTTTAATATTTTTGTGAATTTTATGTTAATTATTTGTATTTTATTCATGCATGTTAATTCATATAAAAATACA
Source organism: Nicotiana benthamiana (assembly GCA_034376525.1). Lineage (NCBI taxonomy): Eukaryota > Viridiplantae > Streptophyta > Magnoliopsida > Solanales > Solanaceae > Nicotiana > Nicotiana benthamiana. The sequence goes on from CM067337.1 coordinate 26,824,064, forward strand.
AAAAATATTCATGTGAATTTAGGATTTTGTTCCATATTTTAGGATCAATCAAGGGTTAATTTATTTTAAAACAAAGCATGAAAAAACACACAAAAAATAGTTCACTTTTGCATTTTTATTGTTTTAATCGTGAATTCGTCGTAAAATAGGTTCAAATAATTATAGGAATTAATTAATTTAAGTTTGAAATATTAAGACTTTATTTTAATTATTGCTATTTTATAAAATCAAAAAAAATAAAAAAAATACAAAATGAAAACAAAAACAAAATATAAAAGGAAAATAGTTAAAAAAATTGGTCTTCATAAGGAGCCAATTTGGGCCAAAATTTCCTGGCCCAAGGTAAATTCACACCCAGTCCATGCCAAAAACTCACCCGATCCGGTCCAGATACGCCCCACCAAAAACGACGTCGTTTATCTTTCTTGCATCCTGACCGTTCAATGCCTTTGATCCAACGGCCCTTGTTCATTCGTCCATATCTGATAAAAATGTCGGAATATCAGTCTAAACCCTAGAGACAAACAGATATTTCCTCGTACCCCTCTCATCTTCCTCGTACTGAATGAGTGACACCGCCGGAGCCGCCGCCGGCGATGAACGCCACCACCGGCGATGAACGCCACCACCACCAATGGCCACCAGATTAACATTATGTCTTCTCCTCGTCTCCCTCGTCTCGATTCCCCAGTTCATTTCTCTCAAATCCTAGCCTAGCTCGTCGAATCTTGGCCCAAAGCTTTTCCGACCAAGATGCAAAACCATCCAAACCTTACAAAATTAACACCGTAGAATCGCCGTAGCATCCTCTTTCAAACCCCCAAAGAGACATCCCTAAAAAATGGCTGGAACGCCTCGAATATCAAAATGAAACTTTCCAGCTAAAACTCTAACTGCCCCAAACTTTACCAATATGATACCAGATGACTCTCTAACCTTCCTCGTAGTGAATCAGTCATTAATCGAGCTTTATTTCTGCCGGAGTTGGTCGTGTTCAAATTTAAAATTTGACCGAAGTCGCGAAGTAAGTAAGTAAGTTTAAGTTTCTTTTTATTTTTATTTTTCCTTGATGTTCTGACCTTCCATGACTAGGTAGCTTTTTAACTTTGTTTTGTAATAATTTTCAATCCGAAATCAATGACTCTTTTTTATTTCTGTTTCAGTTTTTGGTCCTTGTCTGTTTGATTCATGTTAGTTTAGGGGATTGATTAGTTATTCGTTAGATTTGTTTGGCTATTTGCGTAATGATTCTTAATTGTAATTCTAATTAGATCATTTAAATGTTATATGGTTGTTATGCCTGATTAATTTCAGTTTGTAATGGTTTAATTCATCTTCAGTTGATCACCTTACAGTGTGTTTAGTTGGTTAACTAGATAATTATAGGTAGGGGTTTGGGTTATGTAATTTTAGAAGTATTAAAGGGTAGTTTAGGTATTTGGTATTTGGTAAGACTTGGTAGATCACACTAGAATAGTTTAGACTCTTCTAGAATAGGACCTTAGTGAATATTTTAGAAAACTCAGGGTGTTTCCTTGAGCAACAAGTTTTAAAATGAGGGACAACAGTTGAAAATAAGGAGGGACTACAGGAATAATTGAAAATTTGATTGTTGCCTGTAAAAGGAATCACAAATGCTTTGTTGAATAAGTTTGGTAGCCCAAAACTCCCCCAAAAGTGTGCTTTCCAGTTTCAGATTTAAGATATGAAAACGAAACTTCAAAAATCCCAAAAACAATAGAAAACCTCTAGAAATCTAAATAAAAAATGAGTAAAATACTGTTCCATTGAAGTTTCTCAGTTAGTTTCTGCATCTCAGCTTTCAAATCAACATGTTAGCTTAGTTATGATCAAAGTTACTTGAATTTTCTCTGGTTTCTGTTCAATTTGGAGAATTAGAGGCAGTTCGAGTAAGCTATTAGTTATATACTGATTGTGATGAAGTGCTAGGTTCCTCTTGGATTATCTAAAGTTGTTTTGGTTTGACCTATTGATTCTGTTTGGTTTCACAATATTTCTGGAACCTTGAAATGTTTCTGGGCTGAGATCAACTGTGATTTGCGGATGGTTTGATTGCTCGACACCAGCTGTTTGCTACCTGCCGCCGATATTTTCTTCTTCATTGTTTTATTTCCAGGTACACTCTCCCAGGTATCCGGATGTAACTTTGAAATTGAAGTTGAAATAAGAAGTTTTCACCAGATCTGAGATCATTGATATCAATTTTAATTCAATGAATGCTATTGAAATACATGTAGCTTATATTAGCCTACATGTATTGTATTAAAGTAATCATTTAGCTGTGATAATTTGTTTAACTGTTAGGAATTGAATTAAGACTGCGTGAATTATGTAGATTCGGACTGTTTAACTAGTGTCATTGCTGCTGTGTAGAGTTAAGTGCACTTCTGTGGGTTGTTAGTGTAAAGTGATATAGTTTCATGTCCTTTTGTGTCATGTGATGCAAAATCAGTTCACGATTCATTTTTTTAAGTTATGCATCCCAGCTTTTAGATCAGGGAATATCGGAGTGTCAGCAGAATAATGGTTAGTCTGAGATAGTTTCAATAACTGATTCATTCCAAGTTTTGGTCATTAATTTGTCCACTGAAAGTTAAGTGAAATCATAGATTGCATTACTGTCCAATTAAGCGGTTGCCTTTTATAAAGATTTAAGAGCTCAACAATCTAAATAGAATAATTGGCCACCTCTATTTTGATTGGTAAAATTGAGATCTTAAGTATGGAGATATTAAATCAATGTGGACCTACAATGAGCAGTAGGGTAAGTTCGTACTTTGCTCATGCCATTGATGCTGTGGAGGTTCGATGGGGGTACTCCGTCTTCAGTTGATATTCAATTGGCCTTTTCATGGCACTCGTGCCAAGCTTAGGGATTGTGTGTGGGCTTGTTGCAAATAGGCTCTGGGCCTCAAGTTGGGCCATTTTTAAAAATCAGTTATTCAGTTAGATTGGGCATGTTTCTAGTATGCAATTCAAGGTTAAATTGTTATATAAAATTTGGGTTTTGAGTTAGGTAGTGGAATTTTTAAAACTAAAAGGTTCGTCCTTTTGTTTGGACCCGGACTTGAACTTGAAACCCGAGTTCTCATATTAATCAATTAGGAATTTTTCTTTTCTTTTAGAGACAAAAACAAAAAAAAATAGAAAATATAGTTATATTTTAATTTTGTCCTTTAAAATAAAATGAGATGAGCTTCGTCAACAAAAACAACAATTTCGGCGCCCTCAATAAAGGTTTAAAATATTTTAGAAATCGGGAAGGGCCGTTTAGCGAATTTCATGGCCACCCAAAAGATTACAACGCGTTAGACTCTATTTGGCGCACGGGTCGGCATTTTATGCGGCCCAAATCCAAATCCTAAAACGTTGAATAGAGTGTGTCTAGGATTGCGGGTTTATTTGATGCGGCGTAATCCGAAAACACACTTTAAACGACGTTCACTTTATCTTAAATAAATATTATATTAAATAAAAGCGGTTAAGCATAAAATTGGCACATAGGCTCTTCATGTAATAAAATCAGATAAAAGCTAAAATGCAACAGTTAAGCGACCGTGCTAGAACCACGAAACCCGGGAATGCCTAACACCTTCTCCCGGGTTAACATAATTCCTTATCCGGATTTCTGGTTTGCAGACTGTTAACATAGTCATAATTTTCTTCGGTTCGAGGTTAAACCGGTAACTTGGGACACCATAAATCTCCCAAGTGGCGACTCTTAATAAATAACAATAAAATCCCATTCCGATTGTCCTTTAAGTGGAAAAACTCCTTTACGTTCCCTTTGCGGGGGTGTATAGCGAAAAAAAGGAGTTGTGAGCACGTGAATTTTTCCCTATGTACGAATTATTCCCATAAAATTCAAACAAAAAAAGTTTTTTTTTTTACTTATTTTAACAATTTTTGTGAATTTTATATTAATTGTTTGCATTTTATTCGTGCATGTTAATTCATATAAAAATTCAAAAAATATTCATGTGCATTTAGGATTTAGTTTCATATTTTAGGATAACTTAGGGGTTAACTTGTTTTAAAACAAAGCATGAAAAAACACCAAAAACAAAAAAGTTCTTTTTTGCATTTTTATTGTTTTAATCGTGAATTCGTCATAAAATAGGTTTAAATAATTTTATGAATTAATTAATTTAATTTTGAAATATTAGGACTTTATTTAATTGTTGCAATTTTATAAAATCAGAAAAAATAAAAAAAATACAAAATACAAAATGAAAACAAAAACAAAAGATAAAAGGAAAATAGTTAAAAAAAATTTGGTCTTCATAAGGTGTCAATTTGGGCCAAAATTGCCTGGCCCAATTCACACCTAGTCCAAGCCCAAAACTCACCCGATTCGGTCCAGATACCCCAACCAAAAACGACGTCATTTTCCTTTCTTGCATCTTGACGTTCAATGCCCTTGATCCAACGGCCCATGTTCATTCGTCCATATCTGATAAAAATGTCGGAATATCAGTCTAAACCCTAGAGACAAACATACATCTCCTCGTAACCCTCTCATCTTCCTCGTATTGAATGAGTGACACCGCCGGAGCCGCCGCCGGCGGTGAACGCCACCACCGCTAGTGGCCACCAGATTAACACTCCGTCTTCTCCTCGTCTCCCTCGTCTCGATTCCCCAGTTCATTTCTCTCAAATCCTAGCCTAGCTCGTCGAATCTTGGCCCAAAGCTTTTCCGACCAAGATGCAAAACCATCCAAACCTTACAAAATTAACACCGTAGGATCGCCGTAACATCCTCTTTCAAACCCCCAAAGAGACATCCCTAAAAAATGGCTGGAACGCCTCGAATATCAAAATGAAACTTTCCAGCTAAAACTCTAACTGCCCCAAACTTTACCAATATGATACTAGATGACTCTCTAACCTTCCTCGTAGTGAATCAGTCATTAATAGAGCTTTATTTCTGCCGGAGTTGGTCGTGTTCAAATTTAAAATTTGACCGAAGTCGCGAAGTAAGTAAGTAAGTTTAAGTTTCTTTTTATTTTTATTTTTCCTTGATGTTCTGACCTTCCATGACTAGGTAGCTTTTTAACTTTGTTTTGTAATAATTTTCAATCCGAAATCAATGACTCTTTTCTATTTCTGTTTCAGTTTTTGGTCCTTGTCTGCTTGATTCATGTTAGTTTAGGGGATTTATTAGTTATTCATTAGATTTGTTTGGCTATTTGCGTAATGATTCTTAATTGTAATTCTAATTAGATCATTTAAATGTTATATGGTTGTTATGCCTGATTAATTTCAGTTTGTAATGGTTTAATTCATCTTCAATTGATCACCTTGCAGTGTGTTTAGTTGGTTAACTAGATAATTATAGGTAGGGGTTTAGGTTATGTAATTTTAGAAGTATTAAAGGGTAGTTTAGGCATTTGGTATTGGGTAAGACATGGTAGATCATACTAGAATAGTTTAGACTCTTCTAGGACCTTAGTGAATATTTTAGAGAACTCAGGGTGTTTCCTTGAGCAGAAAGTTTTAAAATGAGGGACAACAATTGAAAATAAGGAGGGACTAAAGGAATAACTTAAAATCTGATTGTTGCACATAAAAGGCATCACAAAGGCCTTGTTGAATAAGTGGGTAGCCTAAAAAATTCCCCCAAAATATTCTCCAAGCTTCCTAAGATCTGAAATTCAATTTCAAAATCCAAAAGCTCTTTTGTATCTAAGATTTTCAGAAAAACAAGAAAAAAACGATAAAACTCTATAGGAAATACTGTTCCATTAGCATGTCAGTTGCTGTTTTTAATTCCGATTTAATTCAAAGAGAAAAATTGTTCCATTGTTGTTGGTATACTGATTTTCAAACTTCAGAGGTCTGTTGATTGTTGCTTCGAGTCAATTTGGGTTTAATCCAGGATACTTTGGGTTAATTGGCTAAGCTGTTAGTTTCGGAGTGAGTTGGGCCTGTTTGAGTTTGTATTGAGAAACATATCTGGTTCATTGTGGTTTAAAATCTCTTCTAACTGAATTCTGGGCTGGATTTTACTGATCCTTGTTGTTGTACCTACTGTTTGTTGATGCTGACTTCTCTTTTCCTATTTGGCTCAAAAATGAAGATTACATCTGATGTGGTTCAATCATCTTGTTAGCTTGATTTTACACTAAATTTTTGTTAATTTGAGTTATTGTATGGAGATGTAATTTAGTGTGAATGTGTTTAGGATTTCTGTTTAATTCAATGAATGCTATTGAAATACATGTAGCTAATGTTAGCCTATATGTATAGTATTGAAGCATCCGTTTAACTAAGATCATTTGTTTAACTATTAGGAATTGAACTAAGACTGCGTGAATTATGTAGATTGGGACTATTTAACTAGTGTCATTGCTGTTGTGTAGAGTTGAAGTGCACTTCTGTGGATTGTTAGGGTAAAGTGATATAGTTTCATGTCCTTTTGTGTCATGTGATGCAAAATCAGTTCACGATTCATTTTTTTATGTTCTGCCTCCCAGCTTTTAGATCAGGGAATATCGTAGTGTCAACAGAATAATGGTTAGTCTAAGATAGTTTCAATAACTGATTCATTCCAAGTTTTGGTCATTAATTTGTCCACTGAAAGTTAAGTGAAATCATAGATCGCATTACTGTCCAATTAAGCGGTTGCCTTTGATAAAGATTTAAGAGCTCAACAATCTAAATAGAAGAATTGGCCACCTATATTTTGATTGGTAAAACTGAGATCTTAAGTATGGAGATATTAAATCAATGTGGACCTATAATGAGCAGTAGGATAAGTTCGTATTTTGCTCATGCCATTGATGTTGTGGAGGTTTGATGGGGTACTCTGTCTTCAGTTTATATTCAATTGGGCCTATTCATGGCACTCGTGCCAGGCTTAGGGATCGTGTGTGTGCTTGTTGCAAATTGGGCTCTAGGCCTCAAGTTGGGCCATTTTTAAAAATCAGTTATTCAGTTAGCTTGGGCCTGTTTCTAGGATGCAATTCAAGGTTAAATTGTTATATAAAATTCGGGTTTTGAGTTAGGTAGCGGGGTTTTTAAAACTAAAAGGTTCGTCCTTTTGTTATGACCCGGACTTGAACTTGAAACCCGAGTTCTCATATTAATCAATTAGGAATATTTCTTTTTCTTTTAGAGACAAAAACAAAAATAGAAAATATAATTGTCTTTTAAGTTTATCCTTTAAAATAAAATGAGATGAGCCTCGCCAACAAAAACAACAATTGGGGGGCCCTCAATAAAGGTTTAAAATATTTTAGAAATCGGGAAGGGCCATTTAGCAAATTTCACGGCCCTCTAAAAAGATTACAACGCGCTAGACTCTATTAGGCGCGACTTTAATAAATTACATTCCTAAATATGGGTGGGCATTTTATGTGACCCAAATTAAAATCCTAAAACGTTGAATAGAGTGTATCTAGGATTGCGGGTTCATTTGATGCGGTGCAATCCGAAAACACACTTTAAATGACGTTCATTTTATCTTAAATAAGTATTATATTAAATAAAGCAGTTAAGCATAAAATTGACACATAGGCTCTTCATGTAATAAAATCAGATAAAAGCTAAAATGCAACAGTTAAGCGACAGTGCTAGAACCACGGAACCCGGGAATGCCTAACACCTTCTCGCGGGTTAACAGAATTTCTTATCCGGATTTCTGATTCGCAGACTGTTAGTCATAATTTTCCTCGGTCCGATATTAAACCGGTGACTTGGGACACCATATATATCCCAAGTGGAGACTCTGAGTATATAGTAATAAAATCCCGTTCCGATTGTGCCTTTAAGTGGAAAAAACTCCTTTACGCTCCTTTTGCGGGGGTGTATAGCGAAAAAAGGAGGTGTGACAGTTAGCATGTTAAGATTCAGCATCAGAAACCTGGCAGCTTATTGCAGACTATAGAGATTCCGACTTGGAAATAGGAAGTAATTAATATGGATTTCAACATAGGCTTACCTCGTATCCATCATAAGTTCAATTTAGAACGGGTGACTGTTGATAAACTTACAAAATCAGCCCATTTTCTACCTGCCAGGACTACGTGTTCAGTAGAGGATTATGCAAGGCTTTACATTATGGAGATAGTATGACTTTATGGTGTCCCTATACTTATTATCTCAAATAGAGGTGCTCTGTTTACAATTAATTTCTGAAGGTCCTTCCAACGAGAATTGGGGACTCAAGTAAGTCTTAGTACAACACTTCATTCCAAAACTGACAGATAGGCTGAGCGCACTATTCAAACTTCAGGATATGCTACAGGCTTGTGTGATAGACTTTAGGGGTAGATGGGATGATCATCTTTCGCTTATTGCGTTAGCATGTAATAATATCTATCATTCTAGCATTCAGATGACGCCATACGAAGCACTTTATGGATAAAAATGGAGGTTACCTATCAGATGGTTTGGTGTTGGGGAAACTAAGTTAGTAGGGCTATAGTTGGTACAACATGCAGTTTAGAAGATTAAGCTTATAAGGGAAAGGCTATTAACGACTTAGAGTTGTCAGAAGTCCTATGCAGATAATAGACAATGAAACTTAGTTCAGGTAGACGACTAGGTATTCCTAAAGGTATCACCGCTGAAAGGCGTTATGAGATTGGTAAGAAAGGAAAGATTAGCCCTCGGTACATTTGACCTTATAATATCATACCCAGAGTAGGCCAGGTAGCAGATGAGTTAGACTTGCCTTCTAACTTGGAATCTGTACATCCAGTCTTTCATGTGTCTATGCTCCATAACTGCATCGGAGATCCTTATAGAGTCATTCTAGTTGACGATGTTCAGTTCACAGAGCCGCTATCATATGAGGAAGGTCCCAATTCTATACCATATAGACAAGTTCGGAAATTGAGAACTAAGGACGTAACTTCAGTTAAAGTACTTTGGAGAAACGAGAATGTGGAGGATATGAATTGGGAAACTGAAGAAGACTCGAAGTCTAGCAATCCTTACATGTTTCCGCTTCCAGGGGAGGATCGAATTGAGGCATCACAACCTTTAGGTACGGATATGATACTGGATTCTTATGTTAGTTACTGTCAATGGTGTGTTAGGACATTGGCGTTATTGATGATTGTAGCCCTGTGTGGCTTTGTATTGTTGGATTTTTTGCGCGAAAGGCTAGCAGTAGTACCTATATAGAGGAGACTCTTCCAAAGTTTCTATAGATCTTTGAGAGTTTAACATTCAAGGACGAATGTTTCCAAGGGGGAAGATTATTACACCCTATGTGTCCCAAGGTGACGTATAATAAATATGAGACTTGTTAATCATGATTTAAATGAGTGTAAAGTCATAATATGACTATATATTATGTTGGATATAAAATATAATTTGGCAAAAATCAAATTTAAGTTGCGAAATAATTGACTAAGGATTTGCCTAGTAACGAAACTTTTTGAGCAATATATTTCATGTGCTATATGAGGTCTTCTTAGGAAATATTATATACAAAATTAAATGTATTGGAATGTAGTTTCCAATTATCTTAACCATTCACTCATACAATATCCAAATAAAATGATATAAGCATCGGAAGAAGGGCCTATGCTAAGGTGACAAGCTAGCACCTCTTTGACTTCTCAAAAGTGAGTATATATATATATGTATTGATAATAGGTGAATTGAACTATAATTAGGCCCTAAAGAACCACATTCTTGTATGATTTTTTATGGAAAAAGTGAGAACAAAATGCTCTGATTAACACTTTTCGTACTTTGCAGGTTACATACGATAAGAGAAGGCTATGGAGTGCTTTTGGAATCTATTATGGAGAAAAAAGGTCAATCGGGAAATATCCGCCAAGTGCACCATGTGAAGGATGCTCAAACCACAATTGGAGGTGGACTGCCGCGGTCCCGGCGTGACTGCGGTAGGACCGCGGCAAAAGGCAGTTGCAGATACTCGCAGATTCAGAGAAGGTGTTTGGCCGCGGTTCTGGCATGGTCGCGGCAGGAGGCGGAAACTTGAGGGGCTGAAGTAGAAAACACGGGATTTTTAGCGTAAATCCCTATTTTAAACGTTAGAACTCGCCCAAGGGAGGCATGTAATGTTTTAGAGAGTACATTGGCAAGAAAAAACAAGTGTTAGAGATCACCCAAATATCATATATTCTTCTTCTTTATTTTTTTTGCAATTATGATTATGAATATTGTTCTCGTTTATTTACGCATAGTTATGAGTAGCTAAACTTTTTTCTAAGGTTTTGATGGAACCTATTGAGGAATGAACATCTTGCTTATGTTAATACAGTTTGCCGGTTTTAATCTCTATTTGTTCAACTACGTATTTGTTGTAGTTAAGTGACAGGATCCTCAATTAGCTGTGCCTATTTAGTGTGCATAACTCGGGAGAGCGTGCATATTTAGGTAATGTTGAGCAACACCACTCCCAAAGTATAAGTGGGATCTGTAACTGTGGGTTTAAAGGCGGTATTAGGGATAACAAAGCCTTGGGCGCAATCTTAAGTGAATTGTGATAAACAAAGCTAACTAGTGTATCTCAGGAGAGTGCATATAGTAAATTATTGTGATTACTCGGAAGAGATTTACGGTGAAAAGAGCATTCATGATTGATAGAGATGTGTTGGTGAATTTGTATCAAACATAAACAGAAGGAATTCCATCAATAGGGGAAATCATTACCTTAGCGTTTTCTCATTATTGTTTACAACTTAGCGTCATTAGTTTACAGCTGTTTATTTACTGTCAATCTTAGTATTTAAAGACACCATCAACTGTTATTCAAAATTCTTAGGGAAGTTGATTATAAAGAGTTTAATAGGTCTAATGAAAGTGATTGATTGGTTAATTCTTTGTGGATTCGACTCTAGGCATAATACTTAGGTTATATTTGCAACGTCCGCATTGTCCTTTTATAAGGCATAATTGGGTGTGATCAAATTTTGGCGCCATTGCCGGTGAATTAACGGAATTATAAATTACAATTGAAAGAAATACAAAAATTCTTAGTGTAGTCAGTTTTCTTTGTACCCAATTTTTCATTGAAATTTTAACGGCTGTTGACTTGGTTTCATAGGTGCATGCCTAGAAACTCATCAAGATCTGGTGAATTATACGAAGCACTATCAGATCCTGAGAAAGTTTTTAAGGCCTTGAATAGGGCCAACCGGAAGAACAACCATCAACCAACAACTCCTCAATTCGAAAAAATCATGGGAGATCACGAGGAAAACCCAGCTGTACCAATAATGCCAGAAGCTGCTCTCTATGACTGGGCATAACTGACAGCTGACAATTTGTCCACAACAATTTTAGTACAGTAGATACAAGCTGAGTCATTCCAGATTACAAATAACATGCTACACTTGTTACAAAACAAGGGACTCTTTTCTGGGACACAAGTCGAAGATCTCCATTAGCACTTGAAGAACTTCCTGTCTATCTACAAAACTCAAAGGCAGCCAAACATAACTCTGGAAGCAATTAAGTTGTTATTGTTTCCATTCTCAGTGACAGGAGCTGCCCAGGTCTGGCTAAACTCACTCCCCATAAACTCTATCGCAACTTGGGATGAGTTAGTCAAGCAATTCCATAACATGTTGCACCCACCCAACAAAACTGCTCAACAAATTGATGAGATTATGAGTTTTAAATAGAAACGAATGGAGAGACTGCATGAGACATGTAACCGGTTTAAAGGAATGTTAGTTATGTGTCCTCACCATGGTGTCCCAGAACTGATGTTGGGACAACGGTTTTATGTGGGACTGCCAGATAGCATGAAGAACATTGTGGATGCCTCAGCTGGTGGGGCATTCTTGAGCAAAACCTGGAGATAAGGTCAGAATTTACTCGATAAGATGACACAAAATTCGGGATGGACAACCAGGAATGCACCTATCACTCCAGTGGTTCACTCAGTGCCTCTTGATCCATCAAATTCCATGGCTGAAAAGATAGCGATTTTATTGACACAGATGAGTATACTCACCAAAAAGGTGGATGAATCAGGACAAAAGCAACAAGTGCATATTGTGGATACTACCAATGGGGGTTTGTGCATATCTTGCATTAGTCAGCCAATTGGTAACCCTTGGAATGCGGAACATGATCATCATCAACACCCTGAAGATATGAACTATGTGTCGAACTATGTAATCCAGAGACAGGGTAGTCAGAATTGTCGTCAATAGACACAACATCAATACAGACCAGCTCAGCCACAGTTTAACACTGGGAACATGGGAGTTATGAGCCCCCCAACATTATGGCACCTTACCCAAGGACATAGGGATACAACAATCATAATCAGCAGCAAGGGTATCACCCTCCTCAGCAACATCATGGTGGAAGGCATGAAGATGGGTTCGCTAGACTTGAATAATGATGCAGCAGGTTATTGGGTCCAATGAAAAAATTAATGAGAGAGTAGATGCACATGATGCAACAATAGAAAAATATTGAAGTGCAAGTGGGCCAGATTTCAATGTCTTTAAACTATCGTCCTCAGGGGACATTACCTGCAGACACCCAGATAAATCCAAAAGATTAGGGCCCAAAGCAGCTGATGGCGATGAGTCTATGTAATGGCAGGGACTTGGATGTAGAGCAAGGAGAGCTAGAGAAACTAGGCAGGCTCAGACACTCATACAAGTGCCCATTTAGCTGGATGAGTCAACAAAACTGACAGAGGTGACAACCCAGCCTTCTTAGGAAGAAAAGAGCATTCAGCATGAAACCGAGAAAGTAGCTAAGCCAGCATAGGAGTCAATAATTGAGATAAAAACTGAGAAAAATCAGTTCCAAGTGATTGAAAAGAAGAGACCTCCTGCACATTTTCCGCAAAGGTTGGCCAAGCATCAAAAGAAGGAGCAATACAAGAAGTTCTTTAAAATGCTTAAACAAATCCAGGTAAATATACCATTGATTGAGGCCTTAAAGGAGATGCATGTGTATAGAAAAATGATGAAGGACTTGATGTCCCGAAAATTTGATTTTCAAGAATTGGCCACGGTTACACTTACTCAGACCTGTAGTGCAGTGGTGACTAAACCAATTGCAGAAAAGCTGTCTAACCCAGGGAGCTTTACAATTCCATGTACTATTGGTAATTTCGCCTTTGCTAAGGCACTTTGTGACTTAGGGGCCAGCATTATCATATGCCCCTGGCGATTTATAAAAGGTTGGGCACTGGAAGAGCTAGACCCACATCCATGTTGTTGCAGTTGTCCGACAGAACTGTGAAGCGACTCTCTGGTATCCTTGATGATGTGCTGATTCAGGTAGGAATTTTTTGTGTTCCTTGCAGATTTTGTGATCCTGGATTGCAAAGTAGATGAAGAGATTCCTATTATCTTAGGAAGACCATTCTTGGCCACAGGGAGAGCTCTAATTGATTGTGAGACTGGAGAGCTCAAGATGAGACTTAACGATGAAGAAATAAAATTCAACGTGGAGAAGTCTATGAGGTGACCAAGCGAATTTTCAATTGCTCTCTTATTGATGCCGTGGATGTAATCGTAGAGTCTGATGATGAGGTGTTAACTATTGAGGACCCACTTTCTGCATGTTTGATGAACATGGATGGGGTGAATTGAGAGGATCTGGCGGAATGGGTGTTGGCATTAGAAGGCAGAGGGTTCTAGGATAGAAATCTAGAATTTGAGCCCTTGCACTTGGAAAAGAGAAAAACTTCTCCAGCCAAGCCATCCATCAAAGAACCACCGAAGCTAAAATTAAAGCCATTTCCAGCCTACCTCAGGTATGAATTTCTAATACCTCACTCCACATTACCTGTTATTATCTCATCTAGTTTGTTAGATGTGCAAGCTCAACAACTCTTGCAGGTACTAAAGGAGTGCAAAACTGCCATTGGGTGGACCATGGCAGACATCAAAAGGATCAAACCTGTCTACTGTATGCACAAAATTCTGATAGAAGATGGTCAAAAACCTTCCAGGAAACACCAGAGAAGGCTGAACCCCAACATGAAGGAAGTGGTGAAGAAGGAGGTAATAAAGTGGTTAGATGCGGGAATTATTTTCCTAATCTCTGATAGTAGCTGGGTGAGTCTAGTTCAATGTGTTCCTAAAAAGGGTGGTATGACGGTTGTGAAAAATGATAACAATGAATTGATCTCTACAAGAACCGTCACAGGCTGGAGAATTTGCATGGACAATCAGAAGTTAAATCTAGCCATCCGGAAATACCACTTCCTATTTCTCTTCATTGATTAGATGTTGGACAGATTGGTAGGGAGGTCACACTTCTATTTTCTTGATGTGCACTTAGGGTACAATCATATCTCTATTGCACTGGAGGATAGAGAGAAGACTTCCTTCACCTGCCCGTATGGCATTTATGCCTTTAGAAGGTTGCCCTTTGGCCTATGCAATGCACCTGTCACATTTCAACGGTGCATGATGACCATATTCAATGACATGGTAGGGGACATAATGGATGTGTTCGTGGATGACTTCTCAGTGGTGGGGAATTCATTTGATGAGTGCCTGATATATATGACGCGTGTGCTAAAATGGTACGTCGAGACTAACTTGGTGCTGAACTGGGAGAATTGCCACTTCATGGTACAAGAAGGCATAGTCTTGGGCACCGGGGGTCGAGCAAAGGAATTGAGGTGGACCGTGCAAAAGTGGATGTAATAGCAAATCTACCTCCCCCAACTTCACCCAAAGTAATCAGAAGCTTCCTTGGGCATGCCAGTTTCTACCGGAGGTTCATGAATGACTTCTCCAAAATCGCTAACCCTTTCTGTATGTTTTTAGAAAAATATCACCCATTTTTGTTTTCTGATGATTAGAGGGTAGCATTCGAGGAGCTGAAAAAGAGACTGGTCACCCATCATTGTTGCCCCCAACTAGGAGCAACCATTTGAACTAATGTGTGATGCTAGTGATTACGCAGTGGGGGCAGTGCCGGGACAACGGAAAGACAAGTTGATGCACCCAATCTACTATGCTAGTAGAACGCTGAGTGGAGCCCATCTAAACTACACTGTGACTGAGAAGGAAATTTTGGCTATGGTTTTTGCGTTTGACAAGTTCCGATCCTACCTAATTGTGTCTAAGGAAATTGAGTATATTTGCCAGGCAGCTCTCAGGTACCTAATCGAAAAGAAAGTGTCTAAGCCATGCCTGATTCGTTGGGTGTTGCTACTGCAAGAATTTGATCTTGAGATTTGTGACCGTAAGGGCACAGAGAATGAAGTTGCTAATCATCTATCACGTTTTGAGGGAGATGAAAATGCGGTTAAGCTTGAGGAAATTTTGGAAACTTTTCCAGACAAGAAGCTGCTCGCCACCACTCTTCAGGAAGCACCATGATATGTAGACTTTTCTAAGTACCTGGCAAGTGGTATAGTTCCTCACGACCTCTCATCGGTTCAAAGGAAAACATTTTATCATTATATCCGCTTATTTTACTGGGATGAGCCTTATCTGCTTAGCATATGCTTGATAATATGATCCGGAGATGCATCCCCGAGCTAGAACAATATTCTGTTTTGCAGACTTGTCACGCATTGGCGTATGCTGGACATTTTGGAGGGGTCAGGACAGGTGCTAAAGTGCCAGAGGCTGGATTCTATTGGCCAACAATTTTTAAAGATGTGCACCTATGGGTGAAGGGCTGGAATGAATGTGAGCACACCAAGAACATTTTCCGTCTCCATGAGATGCCCATGAACCCAATTCAAGAGGTGGAAGTGTTTGACGTCTGGGGGATCGACTTCATAGGGCCCTTCGTCAACTCCTATGGCAATAAGTATATTCTTGTTGTTGTGGACTATGTATCCAAATGGGTAGAAGCTGCAGCGTTGTCAACCAATGATGCAAAAGTGGTGGTGGGGCTTTTGAAGAAGAACATATTCACCCAGTTCGGGACACCAAGAGCAATTATCAGTGATGGAGACACTCACTTCTGCAATAGAGCCTTCGAAAAGCTGCTTGCTAAGTACGATGTGTGCCACAAGGTAGGTACTTCTTACCACCCGCAGACGATTGGGCAGGTTGAAGTGTCCAACAGAAAAATCAAGAGTGTGTTAACCAAAACTGTGAACGTCACCAAGAAATGATTGGGCGATGAAGCTATTGGCATGTCACCATACAAGTTGGTTTCTGGGAAGGCCTTCCGCCTGACACTAGAACTTGAACATAAAGTGTGGTGGGCGTTGAAAAAGCTGAACTTAGATATGGAACCTGCGGGCACAACAAAAATTATTGAGTTGCATGAGCTAGATGAGTTTAGATATCTTGCTTTCAAGAGCACAAAGTTGTACAAGGAGAGAATGAAGAGGCTAATCGACCAGAACATGATTGAGCAGAATTTCAAAACCGGGGACATAGTATTGCTCTACAAACTACAATTTTTCCTTGGTAAGCTTAAGTCACGATGGTCTGGACCGTTTCAAGTAGTTGAAGTTTTCCCTTTAGTTGCTGTCGAGATTGCCACTGAGAAATACTCTCGTATATTTAGACTCGATGGGTAGAGACTGAAACAATATATGGGCATGAGCAAACAAAAGGAAGTGTCTGAGCTACACCTGAATGAGCCACAGAGGTCGAGCGAGCCTTAAATACACTCATTTGCATCATGCCGCGACATTAAATCATGCACTACGTGGGAGGCAACCCACAAAATTTTTGTAACTTTAATAATAACTTGAAAAAAAAAAGAATCAGAAACACACCCAGACCACGGTCCTAATGTAACCACGATAGGATCGCGGTCAAAGACCCCCTCTAAAAGTATATCACAACGGTCCCAGTGTAACTGTGGTCAGATCGCGGTGAGAGACCCTCTTTGAAAGTAGTTCACCGCGGTCCCAGTATAATCGCAGTAGAACCGCAGTGAGGGACCCTCTTTAAAAGGGGTCCACCACGACTCCAGCGTAACCGCAGTAGGACCGCGGAAGACCAGGTTGACCCAGGTCGCTGATTCTTTTTTCAATTTTTTTATTTTTCTTTCCCCCTTTTTTAAAATTAAACTAACCCCTACCCACCCCCAAACCCCTTATTCTAAACATCTAAAACTACACAAGCACACCCCCACCCCATATCCTCTTCTTCTCTCTCTCTCTCTCTCTCTCTCAAATCATTCCCTCTCCCTCATACCTCCATTGTTGTATTCTCTAACTTTCCATCTCCACTACCCACCCGTTGCACTCTTCATCTAGGTGAGTTTTACCTTTTCTCTTTCTATTTCTTCATCTAATGTAGTATAATGTAGTCTAATCTAGTTTAATTAAACACTAGGTAATAGTTTAGTGTTAGTTTTTTTTCTTTTTTTCTTTGTTTTATGTTTTTCCTTTGTTATTTGCTTCTTGTGGACATGTTTGATGCTTAAATGGGTGGGTGTTCATGGTGTTCCACTTGTGGGGAATTTTTAGAATGTTTCGAGGCCTAGACATAATTTTTGTGATGTGATTTGGTAGAGGGGCCTATTTGGCCGAAAAATTGGGGGTGTTTTGGAATCTTGGAGCACTTTGTGCTCTTCTTATATTGTGGTGGTGGTAAAAACTGACATGTTTATTTGTGAAGGCTTGTGTGGAGTTGTATATGGTGAGATTGTAGACTGATTAGTGGTGTGAGGGCAATAGTGGAGGTTGTCAACCTTGGGAACCTTACTAGTTGGGTGCACGAGCATTATTTGATACTGTTTGATGCCATCGGATGGCGAAGTCTGATACCCACCGAATGACACATGTTAGGATGCATCTGATTGTTGCCCTGAATTGTTTGCAGGTATTATGGCCTAAAAGAAGTGAAAGAGTTCGGCATGCACTCCCAAAGTGCCAACATATGATGCCACGAGGTTCCAGTCACCGGAGACTAAGGACACATTTCATGCTAAGGCCACCAAAACCTTTGTCCCGGAGATTCTTGTTGACAGGGCTGTCCTCCGTATGGAAGCTCCAAGCATGTATGAGGAAGTTTGACGGAGGGAGATGGAATTCTTGTTTGATGAGCCTGAGATGGCAAACCCAATGATAGTACGGAAGTTCTATGCGAACTTCTCGGAACATGTGGGCCGGGATGTGATTGTGCGGGGCAGGGTGGTAGATGCCTCGATTTATATGATTTGCCAGGTTTTTCAGTTGCCTGAATTCACTAGTGACATTACCATTACCACGACGCCCAGGGATCACTTGGGACACTATGATTGAGGTACTCTGTGCAGGGGGTCAACCAACCTGGATACACGACAACATTACCATGCACTCCAAGTCATTCACTCATGAGGCCAAGTGCTACTTCACCATCATTTGCAAACAGTTACTGCCTACGACCAACACGACAGATGTGAACCACCTTCGGGATCTATTGGTTTGGTGCTTCGTCATTAAGAGGGACTTTAATGTGGCGAGAGTTATTGGATAAGAATTGATCCTTCGGTCACCTCATCTATCTAAGGTGTTTTACTTTCCCTCACTTGTGATGAGGTTGTGTCTGTTAAAAGGTGTCCCCACCAGTCTTATAGATGGATCTTTGCTAAAAGAGACTGCATTCAGAGCTTCCAAGATCACTGTGGGAAGAGATGCTCCCACAACCATTGACCTTGATGATGAGGATGACACCACAACACCCATGGCACCATCCAAGAGGTCCTATGATGAAGCTGGATCATCTCGGGAAACCTATAATGGGTTATCTAGATCACAGTCCACCCGGCCCATGTTGCATTCTATGGAGGAAGAGGTGGTAGATCTTCGCACCTCAGTGGATGGACTACATGCGCGGACGGATGCCATGTCTCAGCGGCAGGCCAAATCTGAGAGCTGGATGATGGCCTAGTTTCGTGCTTTGGGGAGGGCTTGTCATGTGGACCCCAGCACCATCTTAGACTTCGATTAATACGCAGGGAAGTCTTCTTACCTTTTTGACCTTAATTTATGATATGACATGGGGACATGCCATAGTTTTTTATGTGGGGTGGGAGACTTGCTTTACTGGTGTATTGTTAGTGTACATATGTATTGAACATGTTGTAGTTCTGTTTCTTTGTTGTTGTGTATGATTGGTTGTACTCATCTTACAATTGACTAACTTAGCCAACGGCAGACACTTGTGGACGGGTCTCTTGATGGTCAAAGTCGGTTGTTAAAAAAATAAAAAATAAAAAATTTAAAAAAGATTCTTTCTGAGGACGGACCATATGGACAGTACTTTTGAGGGAACTAGTCCATTTAGATTTTTTTATTTTTGTTAATTTTCTTTTTTTAGGTAGTGTAGTACTTCCCCCTCGTTTTTTTTACCACGGTCCTTTTCCATGGGCTTTTCTTGAACCGGGTTTGGTAGATTTTTCTTTTATAATGTTTGGACCCTTAGAACTCTCTTCGACTGAGTTGGGTGAGAGTAGGAATGCAACCCTTGATATACACACCTGCAAATAACTAAAATGAACTTGAGGGTGCGACGTCTAAGCTCACTTGTAGATTTCCACAACCCGGATTTGGCTAATGCTTTATGTACTCCCTTCTTCATGTACGAAAAATATGGTCATATCATAGGGTTCAACAATCTGGGCAACAAACTATGCTGCAAAAGTAACCACCAAAATTGGGATGAGCATAGATTTATGCCTTAATTTTGCATACCTTGTCTTGCTTGAATGCTCATGTGATTATGATGACAAACTAATTCGGAACGAGTTAAATGCCAAGTGTGCGTGAGATAATGCCTGCATTCTGTGATTGCATGTGATACCTAGAACCTGCCCTATGTGTTTGCAAAGCGAAATAGAAGTTGTTTGGTTTTAGAGATGATTGAGGCATTTCCTTGTGAAGCTTGTATAATTATGTATCCACCTGTATATATTTTCATAGTTAACCCCTTTGAGCCTATAGAATGTTTCTGTGATAATCTTGCAATAACCTACATCCATGTGTTGACTAGCTTGACGGTTTAACCCTTTGCCTCTTAGAAGCACTTGAATTATTAATGATCATATAAAAATCAAAGTGTGGGGTGATAAGGGAGTAGGAAAAGGAATTAGGAAAATACTTGAATGGTGCTATGGTAGTTGAAATATATATATATATATATATATATATATATATATATATATATATATATATATATATATATATATATATATATATATATATATATATACACACACACACACACACACACTGTAAATAGGTGGTCCTAAAATAGTAAATGGCAAAAAAGCCAGTTGCATCTAGGGAAGTGGGCGAAGCTTATGAAACAAGTGTGGAAGAATGAGTGGGCTGAACATGGAAATCGAAATAAAAGAACGAATGTAGTAAAAGTGCTTATGGAGGTTAGCCACTATTTCCAAGTGTATCCTACCCATCCCTTAGCCTACATTACAACCAAATAAAGACCTCTTGATTTTAAACTAAAACAACTCGATTAGTGGAGTCTTACACTATGGGCAAGCTTATGGAGTACCTGTGTGGCGTATGAATGTTCTTTGCTGAGAGTGAGTGAATTCTTTCGATCTACAGTTCTTTGTGCTTGATTTTATATGTGTGGAACTTCTCTAAAAAATGTGATGTGAGATCATGTGACTTGGGAAGAAAAAACAAGTTTTCACCTCTATTTATAGTAACTAGAGCAAGCACAAGTGTGGTATGACATTAAAGTCCTCATCGGAGGTGTGGCTGTTGCATTGCTTAGGTTATTCTTGCATAATGGCATGTGTGGCATAAAACTGGGTAATGCATCGAACGGTTAGGCCTAGAAGTGTGGTTCAACTTGCTCGAGGACGAGCAAATATTTAAGTATGGGGTGTTGGTAATAGGTGAATTGAACTATAATTAGGCCTTAAAGAACCACCTTCTTGTATGTTGTTTTACGAAAAAAATGAGAACAAAATGCTCTGATTAGCGTTTTTCATGCTTTGCAAGTTACATACGATAAGAGAAGGCTATGGAGTGATTTTGGGATCAATTATGGAGAAAAAAGGCCTATCGTGCAATATCCGCCAAGTGCACCATGCGAAGGCTGCTCAAACCACAACTGGAGGTGGACTGCCGCGGTCCCGGCATGACCGCGATAGGATCGCAGCAAAAGGCAGTTGCAGATACTTGCAAATTTAGAGAAGGTGTTTGGCAGTGGTTCTGGCATGGCCGCGGCAAGATCGCACCAGGAGGCAAAAACTTGAGGGACTGAAGTGCAAAACACGAGATATTTAGCCCAAAACCCTATTTTAAACACTAGAACTGGCCTAAGGGAGGCATGTAATTTTTTAGAAAGTACTTTGAAAAGAAAAACAAGTGTGAGTGATCACCCAATACATCATATCTTCTTCTTCTTTATGTTTCTTGCAATTATTATTATGAATATTGTTCTACTTTATTTACCCATAGTTATGAGTAGCTAAATCTTTTGTCTAAGGTTTTGATGGAACTTATTGAGGGATGGACTTATTGTTTATGTTAATATATTTAGCCAATTTTAATCTCTATTTGTTCAACTACGTGGTTGTTGTAGTTAATTGACAGGATCCTCAATTAGCTGTGCCTAATAGTGTGTATAACTCGGGAGAGTGTGCACATTTAGGTAGTTTTTGAACAACACCACTCCCAAAGTATAAGAGTGATCTATAACTTCGGGTTTAACGGTGGGATTAGGGTCAACAAAGCCTTGGGGGCAATCTTAAGTGAACTGTGATAAACAAAGCTAGCTAGTGTATCTCGGGAGAGTGCATTTAGTAAATTATTGTGATTACTCGAGAGAGATTTACAATAAAAAGAGCATTCATGATTGATATAGATGTGTTGGTGAATTTGTATGAAACATAACCATAAGTAATTCCATCAATAGGGGAAATCATTACCTTAGCGTTTTCTCATCATTGTTTACAACTTAGTGTCCTTAGTTTACAACTATTTATTTTACTGTCAATCTTAGTATTTAAAGACACCATAAACTGTTATTCAAAACGTCTGGGGAAGTTGATTAAATAGAGTTTAGTAGTTCTAATGAAAGTGATTGATAGGTTAGTTCTCAGTGAATTCGACTCCGGGCATAATAATCAGGTTATATTTGCAACGTACGCATTGTCCTTTTATAAGGCATAGTTGGGCGTGATCACGTATCTTTATTTATTTTCCATAGAACATGACCAAATAAGAACATAATGTTACCCTTAATCTTTCTGCAAGGATTTCAAAAAGGGATGAACATCCCGGGTACAAAATCAAAAAGCGATACGACATAAGTATTATTATACCACCTCTCATTTTCTTTGTAGTTTTAACTTTGAAAGGTACATCATAGTTAAGAAAACTCCCAATTTCTATATTTAAGTTTTTAAATATTAAGAAAGGTTGATAACTTCATTTTCTAATAGTTAGAACTCACAGGACGATGGAAAGCCGTGAGTTCGATTTATTCCTTTTTTAGTGGACTATTTTATAGTCAACTTGTGTGGCCTATTGTGCTGCTTATTAATGGAGTTTAAAAGGATAATAAGGCATGGAGAAACTCCACGTCTGGTAGAGGTAATGGGCTGGTCGCTCGTCGTTGTCATTTCAGGCTAATTGATAACTTGTTGATTGGATATGTTATGGTATATTTGGGGTTTTGTTGTATTAAAGGTCCGGAATAGTATTTAGATTGTTTTTTGGCAATCCTCTAGGCAAGAGCCTAGGGTTAGATTTTTGTATTTAACAATCCAAAAAAATAAAATACATTGTCTGATGGTCTAACGTAATGAAAGAGATAAACATTGACGATTACTTGAGTAGTATGATCAATATTGAGTTTGAAACTACACATTGATATCACATTTGATCTATAATAATCATTGAAATTAAGATTAAAATGTAGCGTTCCTATTATTTCTAGTTCGTCGATAACTGGTCTTCGAGTCGTGAAGTGAAGTCAGGCTGCACTGCTCCTCTAATGCACCGTGATCAGAAAAATCTAATTTCTCCATCAATGTTATTTTAGTAGTCCAAAGTGAAAGCATGTTCGTGAATCATGCTTTGCTTCTTCCAAGGAGCATGTGATTAGGCATTTGTAAACCAATGGTTATTTAAAATTCCAAGTGGTCCTTGTTTGTCCAGAACATTCTGTGGATGCCCATGTTCTGTAGATTCCCATTTCAAAAGTTGTTGACTGGATATTGTAGAAATCAAAAGGCATGCGTTCTAATTTTTCAAGCAATACGAGATAGGCGTGCAATGTAATAATTCCTCGAAATCCTGCCAACTACACATTTCTCATTTCTGTGCCACCTCCAAGCGGTTGTGCATGTGTACCATTTAATGTCCAGCACATCGTCTAAGAACATGTGCAAATTTAAGTAATGGAATGTTGAGACAAAGCTTCCACATTTTGAGGTCCAATACGCATGTTTACCATTTGAGGTCCAATACGCATTTTGAGGTCCAAGAACATGTGTACCATTTAGATTGTTTTTGAGTTACTGATTGTATTATGTTATTTTATCACCTATAGCAGGCTTGAGTGAGCAGTTAAATTAGGGGAAATGCTGCCCATTTTTTTATGGATTAAGATACTTTCGTTGTATAAATGAGAGTGTCATTTGTAACTTGACAAAAGCTTCACCATCGTTGTGCAGATTAAGGTGCAATGAGCTGAGTTTAGCATTTTTGTTGGACATATTTCTATATGGTATGTTAAGGATAGGGGTGTTCATTGGGCGGATTGGGCGGCTTTTTACTCTAACGGTTTGGCTTAACGGTTATCGGCTTTTAAATGTATTCATCCGTTAGCCACCCGATAAGATATCGGGCGGATTGGTATCGGGTTAGCTCTTATCGGGCGGTTACTGGGCAGTTTATCGGTTTAATACCTAAGGGCTCAAATGTATTCTGTCCGCACACTGAATTCAATTTATAATGCAAGGCTGCAAGCTCAGTAGCTCACGCCTCACTGTCCAGTTTAGTACATCAGCTATGCCTTGTTCAATTTTAAGGCACAACTAGTTTTTTGGTTTTTCCAGATGCGATCACCTGCAAAGAATAAAGAGAGCCCTCAAGATGGTTTTATGTGCCCTGGTGGTTGGAAGGTTTTGGTGGAATACTATGATAGTTTGACTCCAGCCGGGAACGACAGAGTTCCCGAACCTGTCCCAGTTTGAAAGTATCATCACTATCAAGGTGTACCCCAATGTGTTTGGGGGAAACCTTAAAATGTAATATGGCTCCTGATTTGGTGCACATTCCTCTCAAAGGACAAAACAATAATAATAGTGAGGCACTGGTATTGTGTGAGAAAAGTTGTCTCCATCTTGTAAATTATTAGTGCCAAACATGGCACCTTAACTTTGTCGACACATCTGTTTGCAGTTGTATCATAGGTTGTGCTGTCATGAATATGGATCTAAGGTTTTCTGTTATATATATTTTTATATTTAATATATATATATATATATATATATATATATATATATATATTCTTAACGGGTTAACAGATTACCCGTTAAAAAAATTGAATAATCCCCCCCAATCCGATAAGCCGTTAATAAAAAAATTTTAATCCATTCCCCGTCCGTTAAGCCCTTAAGCCGTTACCATTAAACCATTAAGCTTCGGTTCGGTTCGGTTTTCGCTTTCGGATCGATTTTGAACACCCCGAGTTAAGGCTATCCTGTTTTTCCTTTTGGTAAGGTCTATATGATACAAACAAAACGAGCAAACGTACAACGTTCATATATAACTCTATTCTTATTAGTACTAAGGTTGCCTATGGTGTTGATTTCCCATATGTCCTATTATTATATCATTTGTTCAAGGGCCTCAAGAACCATGTAAGTTGATAAAGTTTACTTCGTAATATTAACCGAAGGTCTATTGATCTTATAACATCCTGAGAGGTCTTATTGGCTTACTTCTTATGCACTGAATTTGTTTGTACATGTACATTAACACATGGATAAGTGGCATTATATACGTGTATAGTTTATGTATACAGGTATGGGGAAAGTTTACTGCGTTAACCACCACCTGATCTGTTAGTATACATTTATGATTTCGTCCAAAAAGGCTGAGATGATATGATGGGATGCCCTAAGATGCTTGATGATGTTATGTATGCATATACTATGCATGATATGACATATATACACATTTTGGTGTGCTCTATTTGATCTGAAACTGCTTTTGGGTTCTGGTACGTGATAACTAGGGATTTTGACGCACTTTTATGCTCCTTCTTGCTTATTCTTTTATTATAAATTCATACAAAATAGTCCCAAAAGGCTCATAAGTTGTGCTTTATTGCAGGTTTGATCAACAAAGTGACAAGATGTCAAAGATTAGCTCAAAAGGAGTGAAACCTGCACAAGTACCAAAGATAAGACAAATTCAGGAAAAACAGGCCTTGTGCGGCCGCACTACACTTTGTACGGTCCGCACTAGAGAGGTTCAGAGACTAAGAATTCTAGGCTTCAAAAGCAATGCGGCCGCACTACACTTTGTGCTGTTCGCGGTGGACCTCTGCGGCCGCACTTCCATTCTGTGCGGTCCGCAGAGGCAAGGTTCAGAGAAATGCAAAGTTCAAAGGTTCAAGCCTGTGCGGTTCGCGGTTGAGTTTATGCAGACCGCATTAGGAGACTCCGCCACTGCAGTACATTTTGTGCGGTCTGCGGAGCCTAGGTTCAGAGAGTCAAGTTTTCGAGTTCATGAGCCTAGTGCGGCCGCACACCATTTTGTGCGGTCCGCACTGACCCCGCAGGGGCATTTTTGTCCAATTTTTTCAGCTTAGTATAAATAGAACCTCTTTCCATTTTCAGGGTATCAGACATTGTAATACAGTAGTTGCGCTTGTGAGAAGACTTTTCTTAGCCATTTTGGTCATTCTTTACTTAGTTTTAGTCATTGAATCTTTGTTTTTACTTTAGTATTAATTAATATATCTTTCTCTTTATCTATTTCTCTAATTTTATATTCAAGCATGAGTAGCTAGACCCATTAGCTAGGGTTGTGGCTCAATCATAGTGTGGGTAATTGATGGGTGTTTTGATTTAGGATTAGATTGACTATGGGTATTTGTTATTTGGGTTAATTTTGTGGTTTAATTTATGAATTAGTGATTGCAAACACTAGTTTGTGCAAAGTTTACTTGGGATCTTCTTGAGAAATAGAGCCTAAGTCTCCAAAATTGACTAAACAAGAAATTGGGATGGACTTAAGAGATTTGATAATCCCAATTAAAGGGTTAAACCTTGAGATATTAATTACCTGACTTGATCCCTAGTTGCTTGGGCAAATATGCATACCCAGTTGGTCTTGAGAAAGTCACTTGAGCAAAACCACTCTTTCTACCGAGAGGTGTAGAGTGGGTAGTATCGAGCAACGGTTATAACATATTCCCCAATCATGTCAATCGTGCCTTAGGGTTAATTACACGTCAATTAGTCACCTAAATGAAAGTCACTACCCCAATTCCTTTTAAACCATTAGATACAACTTGTAGCAATTTACTCTTAGTTTAATTTAGTTGTAATTATAATTTGTAGTTTAATCATAGTAGTATAAAGAAAAACAAAAAATGAATAGAAATGATATTTGGAACAAATGCGCAATTCCAACCTAAATAGATACTCGATTCCCTTCCTAGTTCTCCATGGAAATCGATCCCGGCCCATTAATCGGGTAAAAGCTATTGCGACCCTCTCTCGCTAGAAGTAGGCTGCGATCACTTTATGGCGCCATTGCCGGGGAGCTAACAGTTTTGTCTATCTATTTAGTTAGTTTTGTGTATTGTTCTTATTTCCTTCTTTGTTACTTTCTTGTTTGTGTCACTATTCAAGTACCAATATGGCATTGAACAACTATAATGACCCTCTTGTAAACGTGATAGCGGGGTAGGAGGTAAATGATGTTGAACAAGAT
The DNA here is from genome assembly GCA_034376525.1 of Nicotiana benthamiana. Classification (NCBI taxonomy): domain Eukaryota; kingdom Viridiplantae; phylum Streptophyta; class Magnoliopsida; order Solanales; family Solanaceae; genus Nicotiana; species Nicotiana benthamiana. The sequence continues at coordinate 26,850,891 of CM067337.1, forward strand.
GAGGTGCCTCTTGTACCTCAAGGACAACATAGAGGCCGGAATGCCAATGCAAATGCAAATAAAAATATTCCAGACCATCCTCCGCCACTTCCAAGAGTGGCTCCCAAAGTATTATCGAACCAAGGCGATGCAAGTGCTATTGTCCCACCCCGAATATGGGCGGGCAACTTTTAGATAACCAATGTGATGTTGACCTTACTTGAGCAACGTGAGTATTTCATGGGCGCTACAGATCAAAATGCGTACAAACATGTCAAGGGGTTCGTTGATACATGTTGAGGGAGCAAGAACACGAATGTGTCCGAAGATGCTTTTCGGTTGAGACTTTTGCCATTCTCACTTCGGGGGAAGGCACTAGATTGGCTCGAGAGGCTGCCCAATCATTCCATCACAACGTGGGATGAGTTGGTGGACAAGTTTATTTCTAAATTCTTCTCACCCGAGCATATGGAGGCACTTTGAGATGAGATATTGGCCTTCAAGCAAGAACCAATGGAACCTTTGCATGAAATTTTGGAGAGGTATAGGACGATGGTGAAGGAATGTCCCAATAACAACCTGACCGATGCCATGATTCAACAAACCTTCTACCGAGGCATAAATACTACGAATCAATGTATAGTGAACCAATTGGCCGGAGGCAATTTTATGAAACTGTCATATGGCGAGGCATGTGATATACTTGATGAAATGGAATACACTTCTTCAGCATGGTAGAGTAGGGAAAATGTACCTCAAGGTGACCTACAATTATTCATTTACATAAGGAATTGCATGATCAGGTTAATCTATTGCTGAGCTTACTACTACTATAAACCAATTAGCGAAGGCGCAGTTGCAACAACGTCAAAACCCCCACCAAGTCAATACCATGGAAGGTGTGAATATGCTTATCAATAAGAAAAGGCAAAGGAGGCAACAAAATCAAGGAAATTCTAAGCAGTTTGTTGATGAATATGATGGGTTTCAAAATGATGGCTATGATGACCAAAGCGAAGAGGTTCAATATGTCAACAACTACCAAGGCAATACAGGCAACTCTTCAAACCAACAATGGCGATCCCAAGGCAACCGGGGCAATAACAACAAGGTGGCGGTAATTGGAACAACAACAACCAAGGTGGTAATGGGGGAACAACAACAAGGGCAACCAAGGAATTGGAATGGTAACAACAATTTGGGTAACAATAACAATCAAGTTGGATGGAATAATAAGAATCAAGGCAATCGGGGGCAAGGTTTTCAAATGCGCCCAATGTACCAACAACCGAACAATCCGCCTACATTTCAATCTCAAGAGTCTAGTTCTTCGGGCAATGATATGGGAAGAATCAAAATTATATTTGAACAAAAGATAAAGAATAACCAAGATTCCGATGCTCAATTGGCTTCCCACAATACCTCTATTCGGAACTTGGAGGTGCAATTAGGCCAAATCTCTCAATCTTGAATACTCATCCTAAGGGTGCTCTATCAAATGATACAGTAGTGAACCCGAAGGGTGGGAATAATCATGTGATGGCGGTTATAACAAGAAGTGGGAGAGGCGGTGATGTGAATACCTCAAAAGAAAAGCAAGTTGTGGATCATGATGTTGGGTTTCAAGAAGATGTGGGTCCTTTGATAGTTGAAGATGTGGTTGAGAACAATGTTAATAATGAAGTGAGGATAGACATTTATGAGGCAAAGGTGGAAACTCAAGATGCCATGAACCCATCTAGGGAAAACATGATTGACATGCCCGAGCCGGTGGTTCCCAAATCCAAGAGACCTTTGCCTTGGCCACCTCTGCCTTATCCTTAAAGGCTAGCAAAGCAAACAAATGATAATCAGTTCAAGAAGTTCATTGTCACGATGAAAAGCCTTTCTATCAATGTGCCTTTGGTGGGGGTACTTGAGCAAATGATGGGATATGCCAAGTTTTTGAAGGATCTGGTGATGAAGAAGCGGTTAATGGATTGTGAAACCATAAATATGACTCATTAAGTCAGTGGTATAGTACATTCAATGGCCCCAAAACTTGAAGAGCCCGGAGCTTTTACTCCCTTGCACTATTGGAAGTGCGGATTTTTCTGAGGCCCTTTGTGATTTGGGGGATATCATAAATTTGATGCCTTATTCTATCTTCAGGACTTTGCAAATTGGGCAACCTGGGCGGACCTCAATGAGACTTAAAATGGTGGATCGATAGATGAAGTGACCTTTGGGAAAAATTGATGATGTGCTTGTCCGGGTAGAAAAGTTTATATTGCCGGTCGATTTTGTCATTTTGGATTGTGAAGTGGACTATGAAGTCCCAATTATTCTAGGAAGACCTTTACTTGCAATGAGGAAGTCATTGGTTGATGTTGAAGCGGGTGAGCTCACTTTCCGAGTGGGCGATGAGAAGGTCGTCTTTCATGTTTGCAAATCTATGAAGCAAACCAATAGCACCAAGTTGTGCACATTTGTTGACCTTGTCATGGCTGTGATTGTGGATAACACAAGTGCTATGTTCAACGTGAAGGATCCCCTTGAGGCCGTGCTATTAAACCATGATGTCAATGATGATGCAAGCTGAGTGGAGTGTGTCAATGCTTTACATTGAATGGGCTCTTACTCTTATGAGCCTAGGAAATTGTCTTTGGATCTTGAAAACCAGAAAAATCCACCAAGAAAGCCATCAATTGAGGCGCCACCGGTGTTGTAGTTGAAACCACTTCCTCCACACCTCAAGCATGATTTCTTTGGCTGAAATTTGACTTTACCAGTTATTCTTTGTTCTTGCCTTACTAACATGCATGTTGAGGCCACTTTGGCGGTGCTTCAAAGGCGGAAAAGGGCAATTGGATGGGCTTTGGCTGACATTCGGGGAATAAGCCCTACATTTTGTATGCACAAAATTATCTTGGAGGATGATTCAAAGCCTTACTTGGAGCACCAAAGACATTTGAACGAGGCAATTCAAGAAGTGGTAAAGAAGGAAGTGATCAAGTGGTTGGATGCTGGGGTTGTGTACCCCATCTCCGATAGCTCATAGACTTCTCTGGTGCAATGTGTACGAAAGAAGGGTGGTATGACCTTGGTGACAAACTCCCAGAATGGATTGATTCCTACTAGAACAGTCACAGGTTGGAGGGTTTGTATGGACTACCGAAAGCTAAACAAGGTGACCCGAAAGGATCAGTTCCCGTTGCCATTCCTTGACCAAATGCTGGATCGTCTTGTTGGGCGTGCTTTTTGTTGTTTTTTGGATGGAGACTTGGGATATAATCAAATCCTAGTATCCTCGGAGGACCAAGAAAAGACTACCTTTACTTGTCTGTATGGCATATTTGCTTTCTCTAATGTCGTTCGGATTGTGTAATGCTCCGGTGCTTTCTCTGATTATAGACTACCTAGAGGGTGTTTTTGAACCACTATTCCTACACGGTGAGGACTAGGTTGAACCCTTAATTTAAAGGCAAAATACTAAATGACATACAAAAGCAAGTAGGACTTCATATAAGGGATCACGTAGAAGGAAATTAAACGGCTCAAATACCCCTCCACGGATATACATATACAATCAGCACGCCTCAATCACATTTAAGGTCTAAAGGAATGAGAGTTTAAAAATATGAATATAGAAGCTAAAAGTTTAGGAAGAATTTGGCAGTAAAAGTTGAAAAAACTGAAACTAAAGCAGTAAAATACGTATCATTTAGAATAGGGGAAAACATTTGTAGTATCCTGCTATTAGAAAAATAGTAATTTAGTTCTGGACTAAAAAATAACGTACAACGAAGATGTAAAAGTTATTCAGAATTATTAAAAGTGAGTATTGAATATAGACTTTGAAAATTACAGAGGTCGTAATAAGTTTTCAAGGAAAAAAGTAGTCCAGTCTTAGACTGGACGAGCGACTTGGTTGAAAACATATAGGTGAAAAAATATGACAGGAATTTAGTAGTAACACCAAACAGACTTCAGGGAGGCACACCAGTTTGGGCAACTTAAAGTGGTCGAATGGCTTAGACTTAATACGATTAATCAGTTTTATCCGGCCTAAGGCTTGCATAAGCGTTATAAAAGAAAGAAGACGTGCACATCATTTTTTAGTTTTAGAGAAAACCAGCTTTATGATTGAGTAACTAATGGGATGGCCAAAACATTCAAAGTGGACTCCTAATTTCATGATATCTAATGCACGTGACAGACCTAAGACATGATATCTAAATGCAGCAATAGAGTTTTAATTATTAACTGATTGTGGTTATGAAAAAATATCAGATTGAGAGCAAAGGATCCTAGGAGTAGGATTTCTATATGTAGAATGCATGCCTTATATATGATTTCTATTTCATGAATAGGTAAACAAAATCCTATCGACATGTTTTCTACCCGTACCCTTAATAAACATGCATACCCCCCCCCCCCCATTTTCACTATTAACCTCATTGTTCTTTACAAGTTATTACATATCAAGTAATTAAACTATAGTAGTGAAGAGTAAAACAAGAAGTTATTCTATAGTGAGCCTTCAGCCAGCCCCAAATCTCCAACCTCAATCCTTTCGAATTTCATAGCCATCACCAAGAATTTGGGTGCGACAAAGTTCCCTAGGGGTCTCTTGAGACCCTGGCCAATACCAGGCACCCAAAACAAATCATCATTGCCAATTACATGTGTGGAGTTGCCAGCTTTGTGAATCAAAGTTCAGTGGGTACTCAAGTAAGCCCAAAGCAATGCTTACGCTAAGGAGTAGAACCTAAGTTATAAAAGTAGTGTGATTGTGATGGAATTGGAAGGAGTCGAGTTGAAAAAATGTTTTCTATGAAAGACATTTTGAGAAAACAGTAGAAGAGTGAAAAGATCGATTGAGTTTGAAAATAGTTAATATGGAGCCAGTTTTGAAAGCAACTGTCACACAAAAAAAGGCAAAGGTAAAGGGAACAAGCAAGACAATTAGTTACACATGTATAACACATTAGAGAAGAGTTCATGCTTCAAACAAGGAGTCCAGTTCATACAGCACCAGACACCAAACCAAATCATCCTCAGGAATAGGTTTTAAGGCTATGGAGTAGCCAAGAGGATGCTAGTAGTATACAGAAGAAAGGGGGAACATGCATTGAGGTAGGAAAGGGGGTAATGAACATCCCAGGTTAAGCTAGGCCTACTAATTATCACAGATACATAGTAGTAAGCACTTTGTATGTAATAAAGGCTAGGTACATGATGCTTTAAACAAGGAAAATATACACGGAATAACTAGAATTAAGTGCACAAGTATGTTAACCATATAAAATTAACTCTAAAAATCAATCAAAGAATCACGGGCAAGACCAAAAGTAGAGGGAATCAATACCATGTATACAAAACAACTCACAGACAAGGAAATAATTCAAAATTAGTGTAAGAACCCTTAAGGAAAACACATGCAAATTAGTGATTCAAAGAGATGCTTGGAATTAACAACATATTCAGCAAAGACGGCATTCAAACATATTTAAACACAGTGGTCTCAAAAATTAAGAACCGTAAGTAGGAAATCACATAGACAGTAAAGAGTTGGAACCTTACAAAATATCTAAGACATGGAACTCAGAAACAAAAGGTTTCAAACACATAAAATAGGAGTAATCACATAATACTCGAAAGAACAGAAGCATAGTTATTACTAAAAGGGGTCGGAAACCCTATTTTTGAAAAGAGGAACAAGAATGTTTGAAAACTTGCATTAATCGAAGATATCGGGTAATAAGTAGTGTAGAACACAAAGATTAAACCAAAAATTGTTTAAAAAGATATAGATTAAGAGGTTTAGGCAAAACATTAGGGTTTATAATAAAATCAGTGAGATGAGAAACGTGGTCGTGAAACTCGTTAACAATGAAGTTTAAAGAATCATCGGACTAAAACACATAAGAGAAAGGCCTAAAACAGACCCCGGCGAGGCTTCAGTGACCATCTTGCATGGTGGAAGCTTCTGGGACTTCAAACCTTGGAGAGAAATGACGAGATAAGGTCCCATGGGGACTAAAGCCGAGAGGAGTGAGGCTGGAATTGGCTAGAGAGCCGAGGGAACCCATCGGAGAAGAATGAGAGAACCAGAAGGTTCTAGAGAGAAAGAAGAGCAAATGTTAGAGAGAGAGAGAGACGGGTCTCTTAATGTTTAGGGTTTGGGGGGTGTTCGATTTATTTTTGGAAAATGAATCTGGTCCGTTGATCTCAGTTGATCAATGACTCAGATTAAATTATAGCTGGGCGGGGTTAACGGGTCAGGTCAAAATTGGAATGTGGGTTTGCTGAATTAGGCTTAAAACTGGGGGTGAATTAAGGCTAAAATTGAAATTAAAATGGGCCAGTTCTTAAATAGCCACTTTTTCTTCTTTTTAATTAATTAAAATAGTAAAACATAAATTTAAAAATAAATTATAAACACTGAACTAGTTAATAATATAAAAATTAATAAAAAAATATTAGGAATAATTTTACAACCACAAAATACAATTAATTGAAAAATAGGCTACAATTGAAATTATATACAATTTGGCTTTAGAAATATCAAATAAATTTGTAAAAGCATAAAGAAATTCATATTAATTATGTTTTAATATAAATATGAGGATAAAATAAATTATTCACCAAAACAATAATTTTTGGGAATAATTTTTATAGTTTTTGTGGTATAAAAATAACTGATAAATTGGTTTAAAAATCAATAAAATATCAAAACTCATGGGTGTGCTCATATATGCACATATATATTATTTTAGAAGTATTTTGGGGTATAAAAATACATAGGAAAAAATTGGGTATCAACAGCTGCCCCTCTTTACCCAAGGAGGATGAAAGAGTGGTCGGGTAAAGATAATATCATTAATTTTGACCGAAAATGGCAATTGCAAAAGAATTTTGACCGTGCTATGGTTTCTGAGTTGCCTACATACCCTTGGTTTTATAGGAATCAGGCCATATGTAGTTCTGGAACCATTTACGGAATGTGTCGATGGAGATCTGGAAAGACGTACACCGTGGTTAAGTTTTAAAAGGAGTATGGAATCGGATAGGTTGCGGAGAAACGGAGCGGGATCGTTCCTGCTGAGATGGCTGTTCGCTAGCTGGTGTAACTGTAAATGAGTAAATGCGTTTATCGTGCGTAATTTCAACATGATGCAATTTCCCGTTGGACCATCTATGCTGTCTTCATACGGTTATGATGACGTCCCCACACTATTATGTCCTGGGCCATGAAGAGCATAAAAAAAATAAAGATTTGTAGTCCATGAAAAAATAGTGTTTCTCGGGCTATGCAGATGGTGCCTCCGAACTATGACGCCTATGAACAAGTTGGTGATTTTAATCCCATGAGAAAGTGACAATTTTTTAGTGAAATGAATGCAAAGGAGTGGCGATATTTCATCCCGAGCGAGAATTAAAAATGTAGGTGGCGATATTTCAGGCGAAGTGAGAATTTAAGTGCAGGTGGTGATATTTACGCCGAAGAGAGATGGAGACAGAGCTTAGTCTCGAAAGTCAGATAGATAGCCTTATGCAATGTGGAGGTAGAGCTTAACCTCGAAAGGCAGAGAATAGCCTCATGCAAAGATGCAGGTGGAGATAGAGCTTAGTCTCGAAAGGCAGATAGATAGCCTTATGCAATATGGAGGTAGAGCTTAACCTCGGAAGGTAGAGAGTAGCCTTATGCAAAAACGCCGATGGAGACAGAGATTAGTCTCGAAAGGCAGATAGATAGCCTTATGCAATATGGAGGTAGAGCTTAATCTCGGAAGGCAGAGAGTAGCCTTATGCAAAGATGCATATGGAGATAGATCTTAGTCTCGGAAGGCAGATAGATAGCTTTATGCAATATGGAGGTAGAGCTTAACCTCGGAAGGCAGAGATTAGCTTTATGCAAAGATGCAGGTGGAGGCAGAGCTTAGTCTCGAAAGGCAGATAGATAGCCTTATGCGGGATAGAGGTAGAGCTTAACCTCGAAAGGCAGAGAAGCAACCTTATGAAAAAATTACAGATGGAGACAGAGCTTAGTCTCAAAAAGCGTAAAATTAGCCTTATGCAATGCAGGGATGTAAAGGAGCAAATAGTAGTAAATTTTCTTAGCTGGTAGACAGTTGCGATGTTAGGAGTGCTGGGGAATTTTGGGTGTAGATAGTGAACCTTTGAGGGTTTCGATTCTGAAGAGCAAATGTATTTTTGTCCGCGACCTGAATTCTTGCATCCAAAAAAAATTGTGAGTTCTGTATATGAGAGGTTAGTTCGTATCCCCTGGCCCTTGATGTCACGTATCATTGGGGGTAGCATTGCTAAATAAGAGTGATGCGAATGATATTTATGCATGATTTAGTAAATACAAATTTGAATAACGGTTTTATTTTGGATGAACCAACAAGTGCAACGTGGTTCAAGACACGACAACCTCGCTTGTTCAGGAATTTTGAGGGTCCGCCTCAAATTCTGCCCCAGTTTACTGGGCTGGTGCTGCTGACGGCTATGTTGAAAAACTAAACGCGGATCGATTCCTGAATTTTAAGGGTCCTCCTTAAAATTCTGGCCCAGTTTACTGGGTCGCGCTGATGAAGAGGCTGACAAACTGACTTCGAAATTTTGAGGATCCTCCTTAAAATTCTGCCCCAGTTCCAATAGCGGGGGAAAATGGAATTTTTGTTAAAATGTGACCGAACCCATAGGGCTGCCTACGTATCCCGTCTTAATTGGGAATCAGGTCAGGCGTAGTTCAAATTACATCATGAAGAAAAACATATGGTGAAATGTAGTATCTTTTTGTTGCATCTGAGTTGATCGGTTTCGGCCAGACTTCTCCGTCCATTTCTGCGAGAATAAGGACTCTTCCAGTTAGAACCCAATGAACCATGTACGAACCCTGCCAATTGGGAGAGAATTTCCTTTTGGCTTCATCTTAATGCGAAAATATTTTCTTTAATACCAGGTGTCTTGGTGTAAATTTCCTTGGCTTAGCTCTCTTCTTGAAGGCTCTGGACATTCTATTCTAATATAATTGACCATCAAAAAATGCATTCATCCTCTTTCCGTCAATAGGGGCTAATTGCTCGTAGCAACTTTTTATCAACTCTACATCATCCAACTATGCTTCTTGTATGATCCTTAAGGAAGGATTTCTACTTCGGCATGAATGACTGCCTCTGTACCATAAACCAGCATGTAGGAAGTTGCCCCGGTTGATGTGCGAACGGTAGTACGATATCCCAATACGGCACGACAACTTCTCATGCCATTGCTTGTGCCTTTCAATCATCTTTCTTAGTATCTTCTTGATGTTCTTATTGGATACCTCCACAACTCCATTCATTTGCGGTCTGTAAGCTATCGAATTCTTATGTTTGATTCTAAAAGTATCAAACATTGCCTTCATCAGGTCGCTGTTGAGATTGGAGCCATTGTCAATGATTATTAATTCCGGAATTCTGAACCAACAAACCATATGATCGGGGATGAAATATGTTACAACTTTCTTGGTTACTTCTTGTATGATGCTGCTTCAACCCATTTGGTAAAGTAATCAATTTCCACTAGTAGAACCTGTGCCCATTTGATGCGGCTGGTTCAATTGGTCCAATAACGTCCATTCCCTAAGAGGCGAACAACCATGGTGATCTTGTTGCAATAATCTCATTTGGAGGTACACTTATCATGTCTACATGTATCTGACAATGATGGCTTCTCCAAACATACTAGATGCAGTCTGTCTCCATAGTCATCCAAAAATACCCTGCTCGGATTGTCTTCTTTGCCAAAACGAAACCATTCATGTGCGGTCCGCAGGTCCCTGCATGCACTTCCTCCAATAGACTGGTTGCCTCTCTCACCTCGTCGCATCTTAATAATCACAGATCGGGAGTCCTCCTATACTGGATTCCTTCGCTGTGAAAGAAGTTGTTGGATAACCTCTGGAGCGTGCGTTTCTGAGTAGCATTGGCAAGTTCTGGGTATTCTCCCTTTGTCAAATATTCTCTGATATCATGGAACTAGGACTTCCGTCGGCTTCTTTCTCGACTTGAGCATAATAAGCTGGTTGGTCGTGAATCCTGACCTGGATGGAATCAATTAAGTTTGTGTCTGGATGCTGGATCATTGACGATAAAGTGGCTAGGGCGTTAACGAACTCATTTTGTATTTTGGGAACGTGCTAGATTTCCGTCTTTTTGAATCTCTTCCTCAACTCCTGTATATGATGTAGATAGGGGAGTATTTTGGAACTCTTGGTTCCCCATTCTTCTTGAACCTAATGTATGAGTAGGTCCGAGTCTTCGATCACTAATTGTTCCTGAATGTTCACGTCAATCGCCAATTTAAGCCCTAAGATGCAGGCTTCATACTCGACCATGTTGTTGGTGCCTGGGAATCTAAACTTGGCAAATATTGAGTAATGCTGACCGGTTTCTAATACCAGGTCCGCTCCTATACCGACTCCTTTGAAATTTGCGGATCCGTCGAAGAACATTCTCCAACCATCATAGGATTCAGCAATGTCTTCTCCTATGAAAGCTACCTCTTCATCAAGAAAATACATCTTTAGAGGTTCGTATTCTCCTCCTACAGGATTCTCGGCGAGGTGATCTGCCAAAGCTTTTCCTTTGACTGCCTTCTGGGTAACATAAACAATGTCAAACTCATTTAACAGGATTTGACATTTGGCGAGCTTGCCGGTAGGCATGGGCTTCTGAAAGATATATTTCAATGGGACCATCTTGGATATGAGATAAGTGGTGTAAGCACATAAATAGTGCCTCAATTTCTGAGCTACCCAAGTTAGAGCACACAAGTTCATTCTAATAAGGAATACCGAGCCTCGTACGGGGTGAACTTCTTGTTGAGGTAGTAGATGGCTTGCTCCTTTCTTCCCGTTTCATCATGTTGTCCCAAAACACAACCAAATGCTCCATCGAATACTACAAAATAAAGCAATAGAGGTCTCCCTGGCTCTGGTGGAACCAAGACTGGCAGCATACACAAGTATTCCTTAATTTTGTCAAAAGTTTGACAGTCATCGGTCCATTTAGTGGTGGCATCCTTCTTTAGCATCTTGATGATGGGTTCACAAATGACAATGGACTGGGCTATGAACTGGCTGATATAGTTGAGGCTTTCCATAAAACTCATTACATCCTTCTTGCTCTTTGGTGGTGGAAACTCTTCAATGGCTTTGACCTTTGACGGATCCAATTCTGTTCACCGACGACTCACAATGAAACCCAATAACTATCCGGCAGGGACCCCGAATGCACACTTGGCTAGATTCAATTTTAAGTTGTATCTCCTCAATATGTTTGAAGAACTTCCTTAAATCTTCCATGTGATCTGCATCTTTCTTGGATTTGATGATGACATCATATACATACACCTCTATTTCTTTATGTATCATGTCATGAAAGATAGTGGTCATGTCCCTCATGTAGGTAGCACCAGCGTTCTTTAAACTGAACAACATCATTCTGTAACAGTACATTCCCTATGGCGTGATAAACACCGTTTTCTCTGCATCTTTCTCATCCATCCAAATTTGATGGTATCCAGCAAAGCAATCGACAAATGACTACAACTCATATTTGGCGCAATAGTCAATCAAGATGTGTATATTTGGAAAAGGGAAGCTGTCTTTGGGACTGGCCCGGTTGAGATCCCGGTAGTCGACACAGACTCTAACCTTCCCGTCCTTTTTTGGTACTGGCACGATATTGGCTAACCATGTCGGATATTCTACCACTCTAAGAACCTTGTCTTTGACTTGCTTGGTAACTTCTTCTTTGATCTTCAAACTCATGTCTGGCTTAAATTTTCTGAGCTTCTGTTTTACCGGCGAACATATCGGATCTGTTCGCAGCTTGTGAGACACAATGGATATGCGGAGACCAGTCCTATCATCGTAGGACCATGCAAAGATGTCCTCATACTCTTTTAAGAACTCTGTGTACTCTTTCTTTTCTGGTGGTGACAAATGTATGATGACATGTGTTTCCTTAACATTCTCTGTGTCTCCCATATTAACAACCTCGGTTTCGTCAAAATTGGACTTAGGCCAGTTCTCGAAATTCTCGACCTCCCTGACAACCTCTTCTGGTATTCATCCTCTTCCAAATCTATTTCCATTTGTTGCATTGCCTCATTGGAAGTCACACTCATTAGTTCATCATCAAGATATGTAATGGTAATTCTGTGTACAATAAGATAAGTGATAGAGAAAAGTAATAAGAGCGAGATCTAAAGATAAATTTGAAAAATTGTTTTGATTAAATTCATAACTATTTGAGACATCGGAGCTTTTTTCAAAAGTAAAGACAATGCGGAAAAGTAAAATCAACTAAAAGTAAAATGCGATGCAAAATGCGTCGTTTAGCCTTGCTACCCCGAAGCTCGCGGGGCACTGGTGGTCCTGACAGACCAATTGGTGAGGCATTCCCCTTGGTTCACAGCTTGAATGGAAGGGCCTTCCTCCCCTTCCTCCCCGAAGATAACACAACAATCCACATCATCCTCCAGAAATAGGTTCTTCATTGCCGCTAGCATCTCATCTTCCTCTGATTCAAATATAATGTCAGCTGGCTGAAAGGTCTGCTATAGTTGAGGTATTGAATGTTCCAATGAATAGTAGGGACCACGCCATGGTGGCGACCAATGTTTGAACTCTTCCCAAGTGTACTCATACCCCAAGCCAAGGTGGTACCACGCTTCTTCAACTTGATAGGCTTGGTGATTCCCAAGAGATTTATGCCAAGTCCTTTTCTGGGCTCATACCTGCTCCAATTCAGAATGCTCTCAATTTTGTTATCCCACCACTTGTCTTTGTCTATGACGTTGACTCGCTCGATGTGACAGTATGTTTCTCCACCTATTCTCCTTCTACCTTCGATCATCGGGATGGTTTGGCAGTTGTATATAGGGTTGCTACTGTCGCCATGAATGATCACTTTCTGATGATTCCATTAAAATTTTATAGCTTGATGCAAAGTTGATGCCACAGCCCCAGCAGCGCGGATCCAGGGTCACCCCATCAACAAATTGTAGGATGCTGGCACATCTATGACTTGGAAGTCAATATCGAACCATGTAGGTCCCATCAGTAGGCATAGGCTAATTTCTCCGATGGTGGATCTTTGAGACCCATCAAAAGCTTTGACATTGATAGCTCCATCTTTGATCTTATGCAGTCCTTTTCCCAATGTCCGGAGAGTTAATAACCAGATGTTAAGGCTGGATCCCCCGTCGATTAAGATCCTGGTGATAAAATAATCCTCGTATTGTGCAGTGATGTGCAATGCATTGTTGTGACTAAGCCCTCTGGTGGTAACTCATCCTCGTGGAAGGTGATCTTGTGGCTTTTCAACACCTTCCCTACCATATTTTCCATTTCGCCTCCTGTTATGTTGCTAGGAATATAAGCTTTGCTCAATATTTTCAGTAAGGCATTTTTTATGTGCCTCAGAGCTTTGCAGAAGAGCCAGAATAGAAATTTGTGCTGGTGTTTTGTTCAATTTCTCAACGACTGAGTATTCTTTGTCCTGTATCTTTCTCCAATGGTCATCGAGTACAGTTTCAACAGTTCGTCCAGAGGCTTGCTTGCTAGACTCAGAGAAATGTTCTGGGGCGTATACCCTACATGTCCTGGTCATACCCTCTGAGGGCAATTGCTTCTCCAGTATATGTCTTTCCCTTCCTTCTAGCCTCAGCTATGTAATCCCAAGGTATGACATTTGACTTGAATGGGGTCACGTCTGTCATGGTAACCAAAATTGGCATCCTGGGAGGTAACACAGTGACTTCAAATGGTGAAGGTGCCTTTGGAATCTCGAACTAAACTTCAATCGGTTTTGGCGTCTTTGCAGGAGGTGCTTCAAACCTGAGTGGTACAGACACATTTACCACATAGCCCTCAGAGGGCTGGATCTGAACAATAATAGGATTGAGGGCAGCGCTTTTAGGCTCATCTCCTTCAGCTATCAAACCGATTGACCCCTTGGGGTCCCAATCATCTCCAATACCAATCATATGGATGCCTCCACCCTTGTGGTTATGCAAACGGTTGTTGTGGATATTGGGAGCGGGCTCTTTTACTATAATGAGCTTGTTATCAATCAGATTCTGAATCTTGTCTTTCAACAAGTGACACTCATCGATAGTATGGTCTTTCATCCTGGAATGGTATGCACAGGTCTTGTTTGAGTTGATCCATTGAGAGGGATTTTCTGGAGTTACATCTGGGATAGGAGTAACGTAACTGATGCTTTGAGTTTTTCATATAGTTGGTCGATTGGTTCGTTAATGGCGGTGTATTTTTTTGGGAGGTTTACGGTCGAAATTTGGTCTGGGCCGAGAAACGTTTTGGCGGGTAGGTGGTGATGGGTAGTGAGAAGGTTGAGAGTTGTATGCTTGATATATAGGTACATATTGGGAATATCTGGGTGAGGTAGGTTGATATGTGTGTGGTGGAGGTGATTAGTAGGTAGATGGTGACATTTGGTATATAGGTGAGTGTGTTTGGTAATTTATGGTAGGTTAATGTGTGAGTAGAGTTGCGAGGTAGGTTTGGTACTTCATAGGGGAATCGTTCATTTGCACAACCATTACGGAATTTACATCCTTTTTCTTTGTCGAGCCACCAAACTGCAAAGCCTTGTTGGTAGCTTGCAATGCCATAAGGTTAGTGACCATACCATTTTTTATGCCTTCTTCGATCCTTTCTCCCAACTTGATGATGTCGGAGAATTTTACACTCTATTAACATCAGCCTTTCGTAGTAATGCGGATCCTGAGCACTGATGAAGAACCTGTTCATTTGTTCTTCCCCCAAGGCCGGCCTGACCATAGCAGCTTCTGACCTCCAACGAGTAGCATACTCGCGAAAGGTCTCTGTGGGATTCTTCTTTAGATTCTGGATATAGAACACATCTGGTGCGTTCTCAGTGTTGAACCTAAAACGGTCCATAAAGTTAGGCGCTATGTTCACCCGACTTGTCCATTTCTTTGCATTCCTGCTGATATACCATGATAAAGCATCGCCCTTAAATCTCCTCATGAACATCTTTATGCAGATTTTCTCGTCCCTTCCGACTCCTACCAACTTATCACAATACATTCTCAAGTGGACCCTAGGATCACCTGTACTGTCGAACATCTCGAACTTGGGAGGTTTGTACTCTTTCGGGAGCTCAACATCTAGCTGAACACAAAGATCTTCATAGTTCAACCCTTCAACACCTTTTCTACCTTCCTGTTTTTGGTAGGACTTGGAGGAGGAGGAGGAGGTGGAGTACCGTTGGATCTTGTTGAGTATGCTGAAGGTGCCAGAATGCATGAACTAACCTTTGGGGAGGGGAATAAAAATAAAAGAAAAACAAAAATGTAAAAAGTTAGTGTGGATTTTGAGAAAGAGAATATTGCGATATTTAAATACGTTGTGCAGGAATATAAGTCATTTCCTAATTTGGATGCCTCATTATGCTTGAGGTAGGCCTAGAGAAAAATTAAATTTGGAGAACTTATAATGCTAAATGCCTCATTTTGTTGATAAAAATAAGACGAGTCTAAAAAAAATGCAATTTGAAATAACAGAAATAAAGATGTCACTAATGGCCAGTGGCCTTATTACATATTAAAAGAAGTAAAAGATCCTAACTACTTGGCCCCAGAAGGACCTTCTTCAGGTTGAATGTTCTCGTCGATCATATCCTCCAGCTCACGTGGATTCTCTATTAAAAACACATTCAACATACGTTTTCCTTCGCCTTCCTCAACATTTTGACAACCAGTTACTCTTTTCCTCAATTTTTCTTCTAATTCCAAAGGCTGTACTCCAGGTATTCCAGCTTCTCACTAGCCTTGGTGACCCTATCTTTCCATTCATTGATTTGGTTACTTGATGGGAGGTTCCTCCACCAGGTCAGCAAGAGTGAGGGTATTTTTACCATACCGAAGTCAGGATTTTTGTCATTCATTTTCTGCAAAACGGTTAGATCCAGAATCAACTATTTAAATCAATGATTAGCATAAAGGCATTTAGTTCTCCAAATAAATTCACATATCATGGGGGTGTCCATTTGGGTTTCAAGGAAAACCCGATGGACTTTGGACTAGGCTATCTTAATAAGTCATTATGCGGACATCATAACTAACTCAACTATGTTTGACCATGATGCATGAATAGTTAAACAAAGTAAGGTTTCTACTTTTGAAGTGCTAGGTAAGGTACCCTTGAATAGACGACTCAAGAGGGAAAGGCGCGGAACAGTCGACTACACCGTTGATCGACTGGTTTTACCGAAAATAAGCCTTTGCCATATTTAGGGGGTTATAATATTGGAAGGGCGCAACCACTCATTATAAGAGTTTCTATAGGATTTGTTTTTGCACGAGTAGAATATGATGTTTTGGAAATGCAGTTACAATAATGCAAATGGCATGTATTTTCACGTTCATAAAGATTACAATAAGTACATGGAAATTAAAATGGAATTGAAATAATAAGGTAATGAAAGAAGAAATCAAAGGAAAAAAAAACATGAAGAGCCAAGTTAGTATTCTTGATGAAACAATAAAAGAGTAAAGTTACAAAAGCACGTAATGGTAAAAACCTTAAAAAAATCCCCAGCAGAGTCGCCATGCTGTCAACGCCCTATTTTTCAAAGCGGAGAAATCAGTTTTACGACTTTATGGATAAAAAAATCTTTTCCCTTTTGAGGAAGCGTGTTACAGAGTTTGAAGAGTCGCCACCTAATGATTATAGTGCATTAGGACACTTAAAGAAAAGAAAAATATTTCTTTTTCGAAAGAAAACTACAGTTCGGGTAAGGGCTTGAATTATCTTGAGGGGAAAGCGTTAGGCACCCCTCAAGATCCACTAGTGTAGTTCCCGACCGTGCTTAGTTGTGATTGTAAAAGAGAGTGGGAATAAACAAGCAAGAGTTGCACATAGGAAGTAGAACAAGTTGAAAATTTTGTAAGAAAGAAGACACAAGTGATTTTTGAAAAGAGAAAGCTTAGTTGAAGAAAACATTACTTTGAAAAAACATCAATAAATAAAGGAGAAGACAAGGGTTCCATGGTTAAACATAATATGGATCACTTCGGTGCAATACCCAACAATCATTCTCACACGAGATATTAGCGCACCGGTCATCGTATCCATATTCTGCATTTTCCGCCCTATAGAGGTTATTTTAAACGTGAGTATTGGTCACGAGTGCTTATTGCGTGCTATTTCCATCCCATCCTATAGGTCCTAAAGGGTGTTTTAGGACCACTATTCCTACAAGGTGAGGACTAGGTTTAGCCCGGTTTGTGTTGCTTTGGCCTATGCCTTTGGAAATTATCCACATGGCTATGAGAGTATATGCCCTCGTGATACGTTGCCCACATCTACGCCATGAATCCTCTACATGAGGCTGTGACAAGGCAGTGTGAGGCGAAAATGAGTATTTATATAGCCAAGGCATATAGGAAACAACACCAGTGCTATTGTCCCCCTTATTTCTACTTTTCCTTTTGTTCTATTTTTTTCTTTTCTGTTATTAATGAAAATTAGCCCTAGGCACTTGCCTAGCGGTTGCCAAAAAAAATGCAAAATTCTAAACGACGTATAAAACCAAGTAGGACTTCATATAAGGGATCACGTAGAAGGCATGTAAATGGCTCAAATACCCCATCACGAATATACATACAATTAGCATGCCTCAATCACATTTAAGGTATAATGGAATGAGAGTTAAAAAACCTGATTATAGATGTTGAAAGTTTGGGCAGAATTTGGCAGGAGAAGTTGAAAAAAACTGAAAGCAAAGCAGTAAAATACGTATCATTTAGGAATAGGGGAAAGCATTTGCTGTATCCTGCTATTAGAAAAATAGTAGTTTAGTTCTGGCCTGAAAAATAATGTACAACGAATACCTAAAAGTTATTCAGAACTGTAAAAAGAGAGTATTGAATATAGACATTAAAAATTACAGAGGTCGTAATAAGTTTTCAGGGAAAACAGTAGTTCAGTCTTAGACTGGAAGAGCGACTTGGTTGAAAACATATAGGTGAAAAAATAAGACAGGAATTTAATAGTAAAACCAAACAGACTTCAGGGAGGCAGACCAGTTTGGGCAACTTAAAGAGGTCGAATGGCCTAGACTTAATACGATTAATCAGTTTTATCCGGCCTAAGGCTTGCCTAAGCGTTATAAAAGAAAGCAGACATGCACATCATTTTTTTAGTTTTAGGGTAAACCAGCTTTATGATTGAATAACTAATGGGATGGCCAAAACATTGCGAGTGGACTCCTAATTGCATGATATCTAATGCACGTGATAGACCTAAGACATGATATCAAAATGCAGTTGTAGAGTTTTAATTATTAACTAATTGTGGTTAAGAAAAAATATCAAATTGAATGTAAAGGATCCTAGGAGCAGGATTTCTATATGTAGAATGCATGCCTTATACATGATTTCTATTGCATGAATAGGTAAATAAAATCCTATAGACATGTTCTCTACCCGTATCCTTAATAAACATGCATAACCCTCCCCAATTTCACTATAAACCTCATTGTTCTTTACAAGTTATTACAAATCAAGTAATTAAATTACAGTAGTGAAGAGTAAACAAGAAGTTATTCTATTGTGAGCCTTCAGCCAGGCCCAAATCCCCAACCCCACTCCTTTCGAATTTCACAGCCTTCACCAAGAGTTTAGGTGCGACAAAGTTCCCTAGGGGTCTCTTGAGACCCTGTCCAATACCAGGCACCCGAAAAAAATCATCATTGCCAAGTACAGGTGTGGAATTGCCAGCCTTGTGCATCAAAGTTCAGTTGGTACTCAAGATACCCAAAGAAATGCTTACTCTAAGGAGGCAGAACCTAATTTCTAAGAGTATTGTGATTGTGATGGAATTGGAAGGAGTCGAGTTGAAAAAATGTTTTCCATGAAGGCCAGTTTGAGAAAATAATTGAAGAGTGAAAAGATCGATTGAGTTTGAAAACAACTAATATGGAGCCAGTTTTGAAAGAAACAGTCACACAAACAAAGGCAAAGGTAAAGGGAACATGCAAGACAATCAGTTACACATGTATAACACATTATAGAAGAGTTCATGCTTCAAAATAGGAATCCAGTTCTTACAGCACCAGACACTAAACCAAATCATCCCTAGGAAGAGGTTTTAGGGCTATAGAGTAGCCAAGAGGATACTAGTAGTATACAGAAGCCAGGGGGAACATGCATTGTTGTAGGAAAGCAGGTAATGAACATACCAGGTTAAGTTAGGCCTACTAATTAGTATAGATACATACTAGCTGCAATTGGAACAATAGAACCATAAGTAGAAGCACTCAAGGAACAAAAGAAAGTGTAGCACAAATAGAAGCATACTGTTTTGAGGCTGTAACTTAAATAGGATACATAACAGTTGAAAAATAATGTAACACAGAGCAATAGTGAGAAATAGTGTGCAGGAAGAAGCAGAGAGCAGGGCATCGGTATGCAAAGAAGTGAGCAGCAGATAGACCAAAGTAAGTAACACAATAGAGGCCAGCAGAGTGGTTAAAGTGAACAGGATTACTCAATCGTTGATTTCAACCAATTGAGTAATCAGCATTCAACAAGAAAGTGAAAGAAGTTGTGTAGAAAAAACAAAGAGCAGCAAATATGTTTGTGTGAAAGAGAGAGAGAGAGAGTTTAGAATAATGAGTTTATTCGTGTCTGTGTGTGTGCTAAGTGAGAAAGGAAGAGTAGTACTTATAGTTTTTGAAAAATAGTAGAGAACAAGGTGGCGAGTATATAATTATAAAAACAATACCAAATTGAATCAATCACAGGTCCTAATTCAATTAAATCAGTGATTCATGATTCGAATAGGAGTATATGCTATTAGGTAAGGAAATAACCAGTGAGATGACTGATTATACCATAACAAAAGCAGTAAGCACTTTGTAGTTATAAAGGCTAGGTACATAATGCTTTAAACAAGGAAAATAAACATGGAATAACTAGAAATATACTTAAGTGCACAAGTATGGTAACCATATAAAATTAACTTAGAAAATCAGTCAAAGAATCACGGACAAGACCAAAAGTAGAGGGAATCAATACCATGGATAGAAAACAACTCACAAATACGGAAATAATTCAAAATTAGTGTAAGAACCTTTATGTCAAACACATGAAAATCAAGGATTCAAAGAGATGCTTGGAATTAATAGCATACTCAGTAAAGACGGGCATTCAAACATATTTAAACACAGTGGTCTCTAAAATTAAGAACCTTAAGTAGGAAATCACATAGACAGTAGAGAGTCGGAACCCTAGAAAATATCTAAGACATGGAGCTCAGCAAAGAAAGGTTTCAAACACATAACATAGGAGTAATCACTTAATAATCGAAAGAAACAGAAGCATAGTTATTTAAAAGTCAGAAATCCTAGTTTTGAAAAGAGGAACAAGAACGTTTGAAAACTTGCATTAATCGAAGATATCGAGTATGAGTAGTGTATAACATGAAGATTAAACCAAAAATCATTTTAAAAGATATATATCAAGAGGTTTCGGCAGAAAATTAGGGTTTGTAGTAAAATAAGTGAGATGAGAAACCTGGCCGTGAAACTCGTTAACAGTGAAGTTTAAAGCATCTGATCAAAACCCATTGGAGAAAGACCGAAAACGGACCTCGGCGAGGCTTTAGTGACCATCTTGCATGGTGGAAGCTTCTGGGACTTCAAACCTTGGATAGAAACGACGAGATAATATCCCATGTCGACTAAAGGTTGCGAGGAGTGAGGCCGAAGTTGGCCGTAGAGGCGACGGAACCCATCGGAGAAGAAAAAGAGAACCAGAAGGTTCTAGAGAGAAGGGAGAGCAAACGCTAGAGAGAGAAACAGAGAGAGACCGGTCTCTGAATGTGAAGGGTTTGGGGGGGGGTTGTTTGATTTATTTTAGGTAAATGAATCTAGGCCGTTGATCTCAATTGATCAACGACTCAGATTGAATTAAATCTGGGCGGGGATAACGGGTAAGGTACAAATTGGAATGTGGGTCGGCTGAATTGGGTTTAAAATTAAGGGTAAACTGAGGCTTAAATTGAAATAGAAATGGATAAGTTCTTAAATAGCCATTTTTTCCCTTTTTTAATTAATTAAAATAGTAAAAAATAATTTAAAAAGAAATTAAAAATATTGAACTAGTTAATAATAAATAAATAATAATCTAAAAATATTAGGAATAATTTTACAATCACAAAATATTATTAATTGCACAATAGGCTACAATTACAATTATATACAATTTGGCTTTAGAAATGCCAAATAAATTTATAAAAATATGAAAAAATCATATTAAATATATTTTGATATAAATATAAGGATAAAATAAGTAATTCACCAAAACAATAATTTTGGGACTAACTTTGATAATTGTTATGGTATAAAAATAGACAATAAATTGGTTAAAAAATTATTAAAATACCAAAACTCATGGGTGTGATCATATATGCACATATACACTATTTAGAAGTATCTTAGGGTATAAAAAATACATAGGAAAAAATTGGTATAAAAAATCATTACCGTACCAATTTGGAGCTTGCCTTTTGAACTCATGTGTGACGCAAGTGACATTGCGGTTGAGGCTGTTTTGGGTCAAAGGGTTAATAAAATGTTTCATCTAGTGTACTACGAAAGCAAGACCGTGAATGAGGCTTAAAGGAATTACACGATTATCGAGAAAGAGTTGTTGGCCATTGTGTTTGTAATGGAAAAGTTTCGATCGTACCATATCGAGGCTAAGGTTATAGTGCATACTGATCATGCCAGCTTTAGGTACTTCATGACAAAGAAAGACTCTAAGGCAAGATTAATGAGATGGGTGTTACTACTTCAAGATTTTGATCTAGAA
This sequence comes from Nicotiana benthamiana, assembly GCA_034376525.1. Classification (NCBI taxonomy): domain Eukaryota; kingdom Viridiplantae; phylum Streptophyta; class Magnoliopsida; order Solanales; family Solanaceae; genus Nicotiana; species Nicotiana benthamiana. The sequence continues at coordinate 26,872,776 of CM067337.1, forward strand.
AGTGTGAACCGAAAAGGTTGTGAGAATCAAGTGGCAGACCACTTGTCCCGTTTGGAGTAGGAGGGGGGGCCTTGAGATAGCCTAGAGATTAATGATTCATTTCCCGACGAACAACTCCTTGCGGTGTTAATTAATGATATGCCATGGCTTGCCGATGTTGCTAATTACCTTGTGACCGGAATAGTACCGTGTGAGCTCTCTTCTAACCAAAGGAAGAAGCTCAAGCGGGATAGTTTGGACTTCTATTGGCATGAGCCATACTTGTTCAAGACTTGCACGGATAGTGTGATTCAAAGGTGTTTCCCGGAGGAAGAGCAATTTAGTATTTTGGAGGCTTGTCATTCCTCCCCCATTGGTGGCCATCATGGTGGGGCGAGGACGGCTTCTAAGGTTATTAGTTGTGGGTTCTATTGGCCAACCTTGTTAAAAATGCGGGTGATTTAGTGAAGAGATGCAACGAGTGCCAAAGAGTGGGTGGAACCTATTAAAAGGATGAGATGCCTCTCAACACCATTCTTGAAGTGGATATCTTTGATGTTTGGGGCATCGATTTCATGGGTCCATCAACTTACATTCTTGTGGAGGTTGACTATGTCTCAAAATGGGTTAAAGCCGTGGTTTTGCCTAACAATGAAGCCTGGAGTGTTGTTGCAGTTATCAAGAAGAGAATTTTCACAAGGTTTGGTACTCCGCGGGCAATCATAAGTGATGGGGGGGGATTCTGATTTTTGCAATAAATCTTGTGACACCTTGATTTCGAAGTATGGTGTCAATCACAAAGTTTCTACCCCCTATCATCCTCAAGAAAGTGGTCAAGTGGAAGTTTCAAACTCGGAAATCAAAAGTATATTGTCAAAGACGGGCAATGCTAATAGGACCGATTGGTCGAAGAAGTTGGATGACGCTCTATGGTCTTATAAGACAGATTTCAAGACTCCTATTGGTATTTCTCCGTATCGGTTGCTGTTTAGGAAAGCTTGCCATCTTCTGGTTGAGTTAGAACACAAGGCCATGTGGGCTTTGAGGAAGCTTAATATTGAATGGGATGTTGCGGCCAATCTTCGTGTTGAACAACTCAATGAACTTGATGAATTCCGATTCCTTGCCTACTCCAGTTCGTTCTTGTATACGGACAAGATGAAGTACCTTCATGATAAATATGCTCATGGAAAGTAGTTCAAAGTTGATGATTTGGTTCTATTGTTCAATTTCCAGTTACGTCTTTTGCTGGGAAACCTTAAATCAAAATGGAGTGGTCAGTTTGAAGTTGTGTCGGTGACCCCTTTTGTGATCTTGATTTGAAAAATAAAAATGGTGAAGTCTTTTGAGTTAATGGGCACTGGTTCAAGCATTATCTTGGAAAAATTAATGACAGCCACCTATTGGCGCTCCTTCATCTCAAATGATGTGACTGTAACATGCGTCGTGCTGCGATATTAACTCAGGCGCTTCTTGAGAGGCAACCCACGTGTTTTCTTCTTATTTTCTTTAATTTTCTTGGTAGTATAGGATTGATTTTTGGGCTGACTGGTTGTGAGATGTTGTAGGGTTGTGTTGATGTAGTGCAATACATAGTGAAGAAAATGTTCAGTCTCTGAAGTTGCTAATGCGGCCGCACTTCACTTTGTACGGACCGCACTAGTGAGGGAAAAATGAGACCTCTCTGAAGTTTTCCAGTGCAGTCCGCACTGGGCATCTGCGTCCGTGGTTCCTTTTGTGCAGATCAGGTAGGCTTTCTTTCTTAGGTTTGAACAAAATAGTTCAGTACGGATCACGGTCCATTCTCTGTGGTCCGCATTGGTAGGTGAGACGGGCCCCCAGGGGCTTCTCTATAAATAGACTTTGTGGACCCCCTTTTACCCTTTTCACAATTTTATCTCTCAGAAGCATAAATCACTATTCATCTTCTTCTCTTCTCGTAATTGACTACCTAGATCAATCATTCCTAATTTCATCTAACAAGTGGTAACATAATCTTCCTTTTTCTTGTTTAAATTTAGTTTATTTTATTTTATTTTCATTTTTCTTAGCTTTTATTTCTTCTTTTTATTGTATTTTTTTACTTGTTAGGTTCGGTTAGTGTAAATTCGTGAATTATGTGAACTTAGATGTTGAATGAATAAGGAAATGGCATAGGACCACTAATTAAAGGAAAAGATTGAACTTAAAAGCCAAATTTAAGGAACCCTAACTTAGTGTCATTTTTAGGCACTCAGTGTAGGCCGCTGTCATTTCCTCAGTACCACTTTGTGTGGACTGCACTAATGACCTTCTATCAAGATGAACCTTGGGCAGTGCGGTCGAACTACATTTTGCGCAGTCTGCACTGGCCCAGTGAGGCTGCAGTACCATTTTGTGCGGACCGCAGTGGTTAGATTCAGAGGATGGGTAGACTAAACCCCATCCGTGTGCGGACTGTACTACCATTTTGTGCGGACAGTATTGGTCCCTGTGCGGCCACACTCCATTCTCTGCGGTCCGCATTGGGCTGTTTTCTACAATTGTATGAAATTCTTCTGACCTACTCTGCAACTCATTCTGTAATGTTGTTTTCAACTGATACATTGAGACTAACAAGTTTAATTGATTATGCTTGCAGGACATGGTTAAACAAATAGGGAAAGGATCAAAATAACCCAACATAGGGGACTCCTCCCATGGAGGGAAGCAAAATATGATTAAACTCACTCCCCAAGTATGAGCAAGTATAAAAAGAGAAGAAAGATGAAAAAGAATCTGACCGAGCTTGTGATGAGTCGGGGAGTGAGTATGAGCCTTCCTAGGAGGTTTCCTAAAACTCCATACCTACCAAGTCCCTAATTGGCCGGGAAGATTTAGACTGACGAAGAATTCTCCTCCACCATCACCCACTGCCCAAGCACCGACGCATGTGATTTCTGAGAAAATTGATTCCGGAGAGGAGCTTCATAGGCAGTGACCTACTACCCCATAAAACCAACGTGCAGAGAAAGTTCAGGACTAGAGTGGGTTGGGAGAATTTCTTAGATGACTGTGTGGACGCTAACGAGCATTTGATCAACCAGCTTTATTGCAATGTAGCCCACATCAAAAAGGGCTTCAAAGTGACCAAAGTTTGTAACTTGAAAGTCTTGTTCGATGGGAAAAAAATCAATGATTATCTGGACTTCAATGATGAGGACAGAACATTGTATATGGCGAAGATAAAGATGGGAGAGAAGGTCCGACCATGGATAGCCCAATACCTGGCTATCCCAGGTACCGTCCCTGATTGGTTGACTGCTGGCATCAAAATATTGAGGAGGACCTCAAACTTTGAAACAAGGGGATAGGAGACCTTTGTTTGCGGCCGGTTGGACCCGACCACTCATGACCAGACCCTTCCTCTCCACCGGGCTATTTGGTTGCTTTCATTATGGCAGGGTACCCCATCAATGTAGGGAATGTGATGTCCAAAATTATCATCATTGTGGGAGCTGAGCATGACTGGAACTACCCTTTCCCTAGCTTCCGCACTGAGTACTTCACAGATCTAGAGATGGAGCCGAGGCCATATGACATCAAGGTCAAGGCGACAACCCCATTTTACTGGTATAGCTTGAAAGGGGATGACAACCCTAAGGGCAAGAACTACAAAGCCCCTGCTTCTGCCCCAACTGGCCAGTCTGAAAAGCCAGTTATGGTAGAGGGCCCTGCTGATCCTACCTCCACTTCTGCTAGCATGCCTCCCAGACCTTCCACATCGCCAGCCATTCCTCCTGGTCCTTCCACATCAGCAGGCCCGGAGATTCCATCTACCGGGCCAATCCCATTACTGCCCACCGGGTGAGCCAGGCTCTTGTGAGTATAAATAACTGGATGCAGTCTACTTCATCCAAGTTGTCCATATTGACTACCACTGTAGAGGCTCAATCGGCTCCTCCAGCCCCACAGGTGCCCCAGTCAATAGAGGATGCTTTGAAGGAGATACTTGAGAACCCAAAGAAAATCCTCACTACTCAGGGGGCACTGACCAAGGTAGTTGATTCACACAGCAAGGCCCTCAAGGAGCTTGCTAAGGAGAAGAAGAAGCTACGGACGACACGGGCCTCCAAGGAGCCCATGAAGAAGCTGCGGGAAGATGTTGATAGATTGAAGGCAGACCAGCATGTTGGAAATCATATATATCTATGATATGTGCGCTTTGGTTGTATGAGCATGATTTTCAGGTATAGGTTTTGATGAATGACAAACAATGAAGTCAAGTGTCAAACAACGATATAATATGACAATAAATCAAATGGCGAGAAGCATACTGATGACGGAATTGCATGAACGAGCCAAAGAGTTCAAGACCGAAGACCCAAGACGTAGGTCGTTTGGCAGAACCAATGTAAGGACAACGTTTAAGTTATCTTATCCTTTGGCTCAACATTAGGTCATCATAAACATGCATAAAACATTTTTATCATAAACATGCATCTTTGTGCTAAACCAAAATGATTTGTATTTTAGTCAAAATGGTTTTTAAACATGTCTTTTAAAATCTGGACCTCAACAATCGATTATTTGAATCCTACGATCGATTGTATTAAGACAGTGTGATCTGAAGTTTTTCAAAATAGCAAACAATCGATTGTCTACTTTTAACAATCGATTATTTTGAGACAGTGTGCAACTGAAGTTTTTAAACATCAAAACAATCGATTGTTGTTATCATACAATCGATTATACTCATAAACAATCGATTGTCATTTTCATACAATCGATTATTTTTTGACCGTTCCCACAGAATCCTAAATTGATTTTTGAGCGTTGAAGAACAATCGATTATTCAGGGTTAACAATCGATTGTTTAGCCTAAAATCAAGAATCTGTTTTTTGAACATTGGTCAAACAATAGATTGTCTACTCCAAACAATCGATTGTCTGAGCACAGAATCAGGGATTTTATTTATCAATTAAGCAACGGTCAGCACCACTTTTTCACCTATAAAAAGAGGTCTTTTGAGCTGATTTTAAACACACAACTCCTGCATATATTGATATACATATTGGTCATTTTCAAGCATCATTTTAGAGCTTTTGTTGAGCCATTTGATAGACAACTTTGTGTTGTTCATAGAGCTTATTGTGTATCTCTTTATCCACTCTATTGAGAGAGTATTTGTTGTAAAAGAGAGTTGTTTGAGAAGAACATATCTTCTCATTTGTCGGGTTTGCTAAGTACCCAAAGTCTTAGTGGTTGAAGTCTTGGGGTGAGGTATCCTCAAGCAAGTGAAGTCTTAAGGTGTGGTATCCTTGAGCAACTGTAACGGTTTGTTAAGCACCCGTAAGCTTGACGAAGATAGTGGAAATCTCGAGAGAGTCTCTCGGGGACTGGACTAGCCACGGGTTGTGGTGAACCAGGATACATCGGTGCGTTCGTTCCTTATTATTTACTTATCGCACTTATTTCATTCCAGCAATTTTTAAATTCCGCAAGTTTACGCTGTTTTTTATGATAACGCTATTCACCCCCCCTCTAGCGTTAAGCGTATTTTCTAACAATTGGTATCAGAGCCTAACTCTCTGAAAGCCTTAACCGGTTGAGAGAAATATATATTTTTCTGTTGAGATTATTGAATGCAGGAACGATGGATGAAGGACAGTCCACCACTTGTGCTCCACTATTTGACGGAACAAACTATACATATTGGAAAAAACGGATGAGTATCTTCCTCAAAGCAAACAGTTTTCGTTTGTGGCAAATCATCAAAAATGGTGAACCAATGCCGACAAAGATAGTTGGAGAAACCACGGTTCCAAAGAAGGAAGATGAATATGATGCCGAGGACATCAAGAAAGTTGAAAATAATGCAAGGGCCATCCATGTATTATATTGTGTGGTGAGTCCAGATGTTTATCGAAAAATCTCTTGCTGCACAACCGCCAAGGAGATGTGGGATAAGCTCGAGATCATTTATGAAGGTACGTCTCAAGTCCGAGAAGCCAAAATTGATTTTCTAACACATAAATATGAAATCTTTAAAATGGAGAAGGAACCCATTGGTGTTATGTTTGAACAATTTTTAAAAATTGTCAATGATCTCCATGCTCTCGGGAAAGTTTACACGAACAAAGATCTTGTTCGAAAAGTCCTACGGAGTCTCACTCCCGAATGGCGCTCCAAAGCCAATGCCATCCAAGTGTCGATGGAATTCACGGATAACACAATTGTTGGACTAAGAGGTAACCTCGAAACTTATGATAGCACAATTCTTAATCCCTATCTTAGAAGCAATTCGAATTTCGCCTTCAAAGCCTCATCCTCTAAACGAGAAGAGGTAAGTGATTCGGAAAGGGATGATGATAATATTTCAAATGATATAATTGAAAAGTCTTGTAAGTCTATGAAGAAGGACAAGAAAAAGAAGAAACACCATAGGCGCGTATCACGGGATTCGGACAGCTCGGGCGATGAAACTGCCGCATTATGCTTCATGGCCGACAAAGAAGAAGAGGTAAGTACTTCTAACTCTCACTCGTTTGAAGAATTACAAAATGCCTATGATGAATTGTATGGTGAATTTTTTAATGCTTCCAAAATGATAAAAGACTTGAAGAAAACACTTTCTTTGCAGAAAACACTTTCTTTGCAAGAAACAGATTTTCAGAAAACACTTTCTTTACAAGAAAAAGAATTTGAAAAATCCTCTTCTTTGAAAGAAATAGATTTTGAAAAATTGACTAATGAAAATGATGTTCTTAAAAATAAAATTGAAGTTTTAGAAAAAGAAAATAATTTTTTGAAAAATGACATTGTTGATTTTAAAAATAAAATCAAGGAATTGAATGAAGCCACTTCTATTGATAAATGTTCCAATTGTTCTTCTTGTAGTTCTTTAATACTAGAGAACACAGAACTTAGGAAAGCACTAGAAACACGTAGTGTTTGATAGTCCTAAAATTGAAGGTATTAAAAAGGATGAACGCAATGAGGTCGGACCATCTAGAAAGAATTCTAGGAACCTCACTAATGAGTCTAAGATTAATTGTTTTAGACCACCTAGACACAATTCTAGGAATTTTATAAATGAGTCTAGAATGAATAATTTTAGACCATCTAGACATGACTCTAGGAAATTCAACGCTTCTAGGGGGAACAACTTTAGATCACCTAGAACGCATTTGGCTCAACCTAGACATATGCACAATCCTAATGTTATATGTCACTATTGTAATCGGGTAGGACACATTGCACCCGTTTGTTTTGCTAAACATAGAGATTTATGTGTTGATTATGACTATTGTTATCCTAACCCCCAAGGACCCAAAAGAAGTTGGGTACCAAAAACCTATTTTTAGGTTCTTTTTGCAGGTGTGCTTGAAGACTACAATATTGTAGTGGATGCACCAAGCACGAAACCTTAATTCATTAAGGGGGAACGTCGGTTAGTTATCGTATTTTGAATAAAAACGCAATAAGTTGATATGTGCAAATAATCTATATCAGTTTTGGTTGATACATGCTTTAACAAGTTTTATTTTTTAGCAATTAGTAACAATTGGTTTTATAATAAATGATTGATTCATGTTTTGATGAATATTTTTAGTTTAAATAACAATTGGCATAGTTGAGAAAAATGATCGTTATTATTAGTATGCCATTTACTAACTTTTTATATGATCTTGTCTATAACGATTGGTATCGTCAATGGTTTAAATAACTTTTGGTATACTCTTTTTGCTAATGCCAAAAGGGGGAAGAATATGGGCGATATGCATGCTTTAATTGAGGGAGAATATTCAATTAAGGGGGAATTATATTGAATTGAATTGGTTGCATAAATTGTATGTTGAGATATAGCATCTATTTAGGGGGAATTCAATATGCATATCTTCCGTTGTTTGTCATTATCAAAAAGGGAAATTGTTGGAAATCATGTATATCTATGATATGTGCGCTTTGGTTGTATGAGCATGATTTTCAGGTATAGGTTTTGATGAATGACAAACAATGAAGTCAAGTGTCAAACAACGATATAATATGACAATAAATCAAATGGCGAGAAGCATACTGATGACGGAATTGCATGAACGAGCCAAAGAGTTCAAGACCGAAGACCCAAGACGTAGGTCGTTTGGCAGAACCAATGTAAGGACAACGTTTAAGTTATCTTATCCTTTGGCTCAACATTAGGTCATCATAAACATGCATAAAACATTTTTATCATAAACATGCATCTTTGTGCTAAACCAAAATGATTTGTATTTTAGTCAAAATGGTTTTTAAACATGTCTTTTAAAATCTGGACCTCAACAATCGATTATTTGAATCCTACAATCGATTGTATTAAGACAGTGTGATCTGAAGTTTTTCAAAATAGCAAACAATCGATTGTCTACTTTTAACAATCGATTATTTTGAGACAGTGTGCAACCGAAGTTTTTAAACATCAAAACAATCGATTGTTGTTATCATACAATCGATTATACTCATAAACAATCGATTGTCATTTTCATACAATCGATTATTTTTTTACCGTTCCCACAGAATCCTAAATTGATTCTTGAACGTTGAAGAACAATCGATTATTCAGGGTTAACAATCGATTGTTTATCCTAAAATCAGGAATCTGTTTTTTAAACGTTGGTCAAACAATCGATTGTCTACTCCAAACAATCGATTGTCTGAGCACAGAATCAGGGATTTTATTTATCAATTAAGCAACGGTCAGCACCACTTTTTCACCTATAAAAAGAGGTCTTTTGAGCTGATTTTAAACACACAACTCCTGCATATATTGATATACATATTGATCATTTTCAAGCATCATTTTAGAGCTTTTGTTGAGCCATTTGATAGACAACTTTGTGTTGTTCATAGAGCTTATTGTGTATCTCTTTATCCACTCTATTGAGAGAGTATTTGTTGTAAAAGAGAGTTGTTTGAGAAGAACATATCTTCTCATTTGTCGGGTTTGCTAAGTACCCAAAGTCTTAGTGGTTGAAGTCTTGGGGTGAGGTATCCTCAAGCAAGTGAAGTCTTAAGGTGTGGTATCCTTGAGCAACAGTAACGGTTTGTTAAGCACCCGTAAGCTTGACGAAGATAGTGGAAATCTCGAGAGAGTCTCTCGGGGACTGGACTAGCCACGGGTTGTGGTGAACCAGGATACGTCGGTGCGTTCGTTCCTTATTATTTACTTATCGCACTTATTTCATTCCTGCAATTTTTAAATTCCGCAAGTTTACGCTGTTTTTTATGATAATGCTATTCACCCCCCCCTCTAGCGTTAAGCGTATTTTCTAACACAGCTGCCTTTGGACCTGTTGCTTGATGATCCAGTCCCAACAGTTCATACACAGCTAGAGCAGTCACAGAGGCCTCCGAAGAGGAAGAGGATGATTCCGAAAGCTGATGATTCTATCCAGTTTACAGACCCAACGGAGACTTCCTCTAGTCAGCCACATGATTTACTAGATCAAGTGCCTGTACAGGTCCAGGCCCAGGTCACAGCAGCTGAACAGCAGGACGTCGGGAACCAGTCTGAGTTTCCCGAGCACACAGAGGACCCAGGGACCACACATGATCCTATGCAGACAGACGGGCCTTATGGAGTCTCTTATATCCTTTTTCCTCTTATCCTTTTATTGTTTTATTTGGACTAGTTGGCATTAGGGGCAATGCCAGCTATCATTTAAGGGGGTGAGCCCTACATTTTGGATGACTATATATATTGATACATTTTTATGCTTTATTAATTTTTCATATTTGGTCTGTATATACTTTGATATTTAGTTTCATTTATCGCATTTTCATTTTACTTTAGGTCTGCATATAAAGTTACATTTCCTTGTATATATTTATCCCATCAATTGTAAATTAAAATCCCCTTTTGTATATATTCATTCTATTTTCCCCAATTTTTTCGTTTTTAGCTTCTTATTTATGCTCGTAGCCTTTTGTTTTGGGTTTGGGCGTTCTCAATAAAACTTTGGTTTTCTTAATGCCACGGTTCTTTCCAAAGGCGGAGTGGTGAGTGAACCGGATGGCTCTTCCCAATGATGGATGGCGTGACAACCTTCTTAAGGGTTTGAGTCCATTTTTCTTTTTTTATTTTTAGTAGTTTGTAGTTAAGGGTACCACAAGCAAAGCTTCACTTGGTCCTGGCACATTTGCCTTTGATCTTATGGTAATAAACAAACTGTTGTGTTTAGGATGGTGAAAATCGTGACCTTGAGAATCTTGTGTTGATCGATAATCATCAAGTGGTTTTTTGGGACCATTGTGTGCTTAAATCGTACCTAAGGTCATTGTGGCTCCCCGACTCGGTGTCTTTTGCAATCCCTTAGCTTGTGTGGTGAGTAATTGAATTGTGAATCCAAGCCCAGAGCCAATGGTATAGAACTTGCCCTGAATGTTTGTTTAGGCAAAATCCTAAGTGAATTTTGAATTGAGGCATGACTATAGGATCTCCTTGATCTAAATGATAGTTTGAATAATTCCATGGCCTACCAATGGTATAATCCCTAGTCAACCCATTTGAGCGTTATACCTTTTTATTTCAAACTCCCATTATATAAGCCTATACCCATTCTAAAAGATACCCTCTCTTGGCTCCCAATCTTTCCTTTAGCACTTGGCAAAAGTATAAGTTTGAGGGGCGAGACGAGGATGGCATCAAAGGGGTAAAAAGGCACAAAAATGAAGAAAAGGAAAGGCAATAAAAAAGAAATAAAAGCAAAATACAAAAAGAATACTCAATGTGAAAAAGAATAAAAACGGATTCAAGAAAAGCAAGAAACTAAAGGTGTGAAAAGTTGAAAAAGGAGAAAAGGTTTGAAATGCATAACAAAGAGTGATAGTGAGTCTCTCTAACCCCCTTAGAAAGAAGTAAAGTAACTCAAAGAGTCAAGTGCATTGTGCCAAATGAATCAAAAGAAGTTCTTAAGGGAAGTTGGACCTTACTTAGACCAAAACATATCTTACCCTGAACCAAAAGCCTTCTCAATGACTCCACAAAAGACCTATACAATCTTAAGTTGAATGAAGCTTACACTAGTGGATACTTACATAAGGGGCAAGCATATGGTACCTAGAGCCGGACTTGTGAATTTTTTTCTTGAGAGAGATGAGTGAACTCCAATTGACCTCGTTTTGTGTGTCACTATTCTAAAGGTGAAGTTTTCTTAGGGAGAGTTAAGGATGTGTGAGTTTGGAATCCACAATGACCAAAGTAATTGAAAGAGTTCTTTGATGTGTTGAGTCAACTCTTGATGCTTTTGTGTCGCACTTGATCCATGGTTTTTCAAAGAGTAAATGTTGTTAATGATGCATTTGTATTGAGGGCAATTGTTAGTCCCAATTGATGCTAGCTGAGGTTACTGTAGAACAGCTGAAAATTTCTTGGATTTTCCCTTAAAGGGTGGGTCTTATTTTGTTTGCATTAGTACAAGCAAAAGCTTAAGTTCGGGGGAGTTGATAACTAGGGATTTTGACACATTTTATTCTCCTTCTTGCTTACGCATTGATTATAAATTCATACAAAATAGCCCCAAAAGGCTCATAAGTTGTGTGTGATTGCTGGCTTGATCAACAAAGTGACAAGATGTCAAAGATCAACTCAAAAGGAGTGAAACCTGCACAAGTACCAAAGACAAGACAAACTTACGAAAAACAGGCCTAGTGCGGCCACACTACACTTAGTGCAGTCCGCACTAGAGAGGTTCAGAGACACATCATTCTAGGCTTCAAAAGCATGCGGCTACCGTACACTTTGTACTGTCCGCGGTGGACCTCTACGGCCACACTTCCATTCTGTGTGGTCCACAGAGGCAAGGTTGAGCAAGATGAAAAGTTCAGAGGTTCAAGCTCGTGCGGACCGCATTAGAAGCCTCCGCGGCCGCATTACATTCTGTCCGGTTCGCGGAGCCTGGGCATAGAGAGTCAAGTTTTCAAGTTCAAGAGCCTAGTGCAGCGACACACCATTTTGTGCGGTCCGCACTGACCCCGCAGTGGCATTTTTGTCCAGTTTTCCAGCTTAATAAATAGAAACTTTTTCCCTTATTAGGGTATCGGACGTTATAATATTGTAGCCGCTCGTTAAAAGACTTTTCTTAGCCATTTTGGGTATTTTTACTTAGTTTTAATCATTGTATCTTTGTATTTACTTTAGTAATTAATTAATATGTCTTTCTCTTCATCTATTTCTCCGATTTTATCTTGAAACATGAGTAGCTAAACCAATGACTCAACCCTAGTGTGGTTAATTGATGGGTGTTGTGATTTAGGGTTAGATTGACTATGGGTGTTTGTTATTTGGGTCAATTTTATGGTTTAATTTATGAATTGGTTGTTGCAAACACTAGTTTGTGCTAAGTTGACTTGGGCTCTTATTGAGAAAGAGAGCCTAAGTCTCTAAAATTGACTCAACAAGGGGTTGGGATGGACTCAAGAGATTTGATAGTCCCAATTAAAGGGTTAAACCTCGAGAGAGTAATTTCTCGACTTGAACCTTAGTTGCTTGGGAAAATATGCATGCCCAGTTGGTCTTGAGAAAATCAATTGGGAAAAACACTCTTTTTACCGAAAGGTGTAGAGTGGGTAGCATTGATAAACAGTTATAACATATTCTTCATTCATGTCAATCATGCCTTAGATGCACTTAACCATCAAGTAGCCACCAAGGTGAAAGTCATTACCCTATTGCCTTTTAAACCAATAGATACAACTTGTAGCAATTTACTCTTAGTTTAATTTAGTTGCAATAATAATTTATAGTTTGATCACAGTAGAAAATAATTTTAGTGGTGCAGAGTAGGTTGCGATTAATATAATGATAGGATGCCATCATATATATATATATATATATATATATATGAGGAATATCAGTTTTGGGAAGAATTTATTAGTGGCGAGGTTACTGAGAAGAATGAGGAGCTAGAGAAGGCAGAGTCTGCATGGCCGGAGGCTTTAAGGAAGGTCGAGTCCCTTGAGGTGGTCATCTGGACTGCCATTCCGAGCGAGAAAATGATTTAAGGACAGAAAGGCTCAAAGAAGAATGACTCGATAAAATGATTTGGGAGTAGGAGAAAGAGACTTCTGGCCTGTACAACCGAGTTGCAGCTTTGGAGTCCAAGAAGGCCCAGTTACTAGCACAATCGTCATCTTCCCACACTTTAGAATTTCCCAATGTTCCATGGGAGTTATATGAGGAGTGGATTCATGCTGATGCCAATTAGATGTTTATTGAGATTTGCATGCGGCAATCTATTTCTGATGCTGCCCTTGAAGATGTTCGTGTTAAGGCTCATTAAGCTCCAGTTCCTTGTGGGTATGATCCCGCTACGACTGAGGCCAACAAGGAGGAGGTGGACGAAGGTGCAGACCGGCTTAAGGAGTACGCCTGATATGATACCGCTTATTTTATGGGTGAAGGTGGCAATGACGAGGGGAATTGAGATGGAAATAGTATTGGTGGTCAAGGTGACGACGGCATTGAGAACCAAGTTGGCGGGGTTACTGGAGGTCTTGACAACAACAACCAGTAAGTTTTTTTATTTTTGTGTAGTTTTGTCGGCGTCTTCAGGTTCCCTTGTAAACAGTATTTAAGTATGACATATCAGTGTTGTTCCTTGTATCATTTTCACTTCTTGTGGTTTACTTTCTGTACTTGTACATTTATTTCTTCTATTGTTTGATTGTTTTTCTTTTGTCTTTTGTATTGTTGTTGTCTTTTAGCTGGCCGTGGCGTTGGAGGTGAATATTCATAGGTCGGATGTGTTTCTTTGTTGAGATGGGGATGAGGGTCGATAGGTGTTTGTTCGAGCAAGGTCGATCATAAGCTTTCATTAAATTATGGCCGAGGGCCAGTAGGTGTTGTTATTGCGGGGCCCAACATAACCTTTTGTTAAAATCGTGGTTGATGGCTTGTTCGAACTTAATCGAACATAGAATTTCATTAAATCTCTACCAAGGGCCGGTATGTGTTTGTTCGAGCGTAGTCTAACATGACTTTTTTGTCATGTCGTGATCGAGGGTCGGTAGGTGTTTATTCGAGAGCGGTTGAATGTAACCTTTTCATAAAGTTGTGGCGGTTGGACGATAGGTGTTTATTAGAGCTAGGTCGAGCAAAACGTTTTTGTTAAGTCACGGGCGAGGGTTGGTAGGTGTTTGTTCGAGCGGGGTCGAACATAACCTTAATACGAAAATGTTTTCTGATAAGCTTAATCTACTTATTACTTTGACATTGTTTCTGATAAGCTTAATCTACTTATTACTTTGACATTGTTACTTTGGTTACATACTTGGAGAAAGTTATAGATTTTGGGTGTTTGCTGGTATCCCCATCCCGGTCCACCTAGTCCCTTCATTGTTTGACTTGAAGGGTATTGAGAAGTCGAGCAATGAAATAGTAACAATGGTCCTACCCTTACGTACTTCGACCCGAAGTATTCCCTTTGCCGCCTTATTGAAAACCTCCTTAAGAAAACCAAAATGGGACAAAACTCAAGCAAGAGTACGGCTTGGGAATCACATTTTCTCTTAGAAGCTAAAGTATTTGAGGTGGCTGATGTTCCATATATTTGGTAGTTGCTTTCCTTCAATTGTCTTAGTTGGAATGAACCCTTGTTCGCTTTGGCTGTGATTTTGTAAGGATCATCTCAGTTTGTTCCCAACTTGCCTTCCAGGGGGTCTTTGCTCGCTTGAGTTCTAGCTTTCAGTACGTAGTCCCCGACTTTAAGCGGTCGGACCTTTAATTTTTTGTTGTAATAGCATTCTGATTGTTGTTTTGGGCGACCATTCTTATATACTCCATATCTCTTTGTTAGACGATTTTGTGGAGTTCTTAGCTTCTGCTATCATCTTTACTCTGGACGCTTTCATGGGAGTGCCTTAAGCTTGATTCTCCAACCTCGACTAATATTAACGCCTTGGTCTCATAGACCAAAGAGTAGGGCGTCTCTCATGTTCTCGTCTTTGGAGTTGTCCAGTAGGCCCATAATACTTCTGGTAGTATTTCCGGCCATAGTCCCTTGGCGATTTTGAGCTCTTTTTTTCATGATGCTTAGTATTGATTTATTGAAGGATTCTGCTTGCCCGTTACCCGCTGGATGATATGGGGTTGAGAGTATCCTTTTAATATGCCATTTCTCTAAAAAATTCAGCAATTTTCTTTTCTGTGAGCTGAGTTCCGTTGTCACAACTGATTTATTTGGGTAGGCCGAATCAGTAGATGATCTGTCTCCATATAAGGTGTTAAATCTTGTTCTCGTATTTAGGCGAATGCTCCTGCTTCCACCCACTTAGAGAAATAGTGGGTAAAAACAAAAAAAATCGTACTTTACCTTGCCCTGCTCGGAGGGGACCCATGTTAGATAATACGCTTAACGCTAGAGGGGGGGTGAATAGCGTTATAATAAAATTTAGCGTAAACTTGCGGAAATTAAAATTTGCAGGGAGTAAATAAGTGCGATAAATAATAACTTACACACAGATATATCCTGGTTCACCACAACGTGTGGTTAGTCCAGTCCCCGAGAGACTCTCTCAAGATTTTCCACTAACGTGTCAAGCTTCCGGGTGCATAACAAACCTTTACAACTTGAGGACGCAAGCCTCAACACCTTTGCTCGGAGTTACAACACTCCAAGACTTCAACCAAGGAAACACAAGTTCCTTACAACAAGAGAATTACAATTCTCTTACAAGTGTATACAACACTAAAACACTCAAACAAAATACTCCTTAATGAGTAGATATGAGTAAAAGAAGTAAGCTCTGGATCATAACAACTTTGGACAAGAATATGGCTCTCAAAAGCTTTATGAAATTGAATATAAAATGATAAACAAAAGTATGCAAGCTTATAGCAATGTAATGATCAGTTGTAGTATGTTGTTGTGTTTAAAACACTGAAATGAAGCTGTATTTATAGTTGAAAAACTTGGTATTTCCGTTGCCTAGTTGCCAATTAAGAGTTGCTGATTTTACTCACTGACAATCGATTGTCAAACCCCAACAATCGATTGTCTGCCAGTCAGATCAAAATTCAATCCCAGATTTTACGCTTGATAATCGATTACTTACAATCCATAATCGATTACTGGCAACGTTCAAAAAATCCTTTCCAGATTTTACCACAAACAATCGATTGTCCAGAATCAACAATCGATTACTCAGCAATGTTCAAAAAAATCTTTTCCGGATTTTATCAAAACAATCGATTATACCAAATTAATAATCGATTACCCAATAACGTTCAAAAAATCTTTTCCGGATTTTAATCACAACAATCTATTATACAGAAGCAATAATCGATTACCTGACGGTATTTGAAAACTTTACGACAACGGTCAGCTTCACAATCGATTGCACAAAGTTAACAATCGATTACTTATCAGTTTTTGAAAAATGTTTTAGACACTGCCTCTTGACAATCGATTGTTATATACTCACAATCGATTATTTAATAAATTTGAAAATCACTGGAAGTCACTGCCTCAACACAATCGATTGTCATTAGTTCACAATCGATTATTTTGTGACTTTAAAAAATCTGAAGGACACTGTCTCTTCACAATCGATTGTCATTAGCTTCACAATCGATTATTCTGAGTTTTGAAAAACTTTGATGGACACTGCCTCATCACAATCGATTGTCATAAGGTTCACAATCGATTGTCATGCAGGTTTGAAGAAACCTGATGTTCACTGCCTTAACACAATCGATTGTCATTAGTTCACAATCGATTGTCATGCAGTCTTGGCTTAAAACAATCGATTATCATTAGTACATAATCGATTATCTTAGTCCAGTTTTCAGAGGCATTTAAAAATCATTTTGACTAATGAAAATATGCATGATTTAAAATCATTTAGCATTGAATTAAATATGCATGATTTTGGAAAATAGTTTTATGAGAGAAGCCATGTTACGAGTCAAGTTGTAGGATCAAGATCATAACTAAGAATGACTCAATTAAACTATAAAACTTTGTCTTGAGCTTGAATCTCGATGTCTATCAATTGTGCGCTTGTTTCTTGAACTTCATCATATATCAATTTTTGCTTCGTTTGTCATTCATTAAAACCTATACAAAAGAACACACGTTTTAGTATATTGCATTGAGAACGTGTTTCCAACAATTTCCCCCTTTTTGATAATGGCAAACATTAAGCGGGATATGCAATGCAAGCAATTTATATTGACGATTCAAGACAAGTGTATACATGCAACAAGTATGCAATTTTTTCCCCCTCAATATATGAATTCCCCCTTAATATAAGCTTATAGATATTGAGAGTGCATACCCGTTATCTTCCCCCTTTTGCCATTAGCAAAAATAACATAATAGTAAGATGCTAAAGATGTAAATAAAACTTGTTTATTAAAAAAAATAGCAACATCAACCCGAATAAGAGCAACATAACCGATTATTGATACTAAATAATCGATTTTTAGACGACGGAAACCGATTGTTGTACGTCAAGCTTTATAATTCCCCTTTCCTTTGAAGCGATACCTGCAAAAATCGTTAGACGTCTCCGACGCTCAAGTTAGAACTCATGTAATAACAAAAATTGCAATGCATGACTTAGATCAACGTGGAGTCAAGGATCCCGAGTTCACTGCGAATTCGGAAGAAGGACTCTTTCTCTAGAGGCTTTGTAAAGATGTCTGCCAATTGGTTTTTGGTTTCAACAAATTCAATTTCGACATCGCCTTTGAGAACGTGATCTCTAATAAAATGATGTCTAATTTCAATGTGTTTCGTTCGCGAATGAAGAACGGGGTTCTTCGTCAAGCATATGGCACTAGTATTATCACATCTAAGAGGGATATGATCAAGACTTAGGCCATAGTCCAAGAGTTGTTGTTTCATCCATAAGATTTGAGCGCAACAACTCCCCGCGGCTACATATTCAACCTCGGTTGTGGACAACGCAACACTTACTTGTTTCTTGCTAAACCAAGAAACGAGAGAGCTACCGAGCAAATGGCAAGTGCCACTAGTGCTCTTGCGGTCCAATTTGCAACCAGCAAAATCGGAATCGGAGTAGCCAACAAGTTGGCATGAAGAGCCTTTGGGGTACCATAGACCCACATTTGTAGTACCAACAAGATACCTTAAAATCCGTTTTACCGCAGTAAGGTGAGACTCCTTAGGACACGATTGATAACGAGCGCATAACACACGCTAAACATGATGTCCGGACGACTAGCAGTAAGATAAAGAAGAGAGCCAATCATACCTCGATACTTTTTGGTGTCGACTTCCTTACCTTTCTCATCTTTGTCTAGATGATCGGATGTGCTCATGGGAGTTGCCATTTCTTTTGCATTGTTCATCTCAAATCGTTTCAGCAATTCTTTGCAATATTTGGCTTGACAAATGAATGTACCTTCTTTCATTTGCTTTACTTGTAATCCCAAAAAGAATGTTAACTCACCCATCATAGACATCTCAAATTCGCTTGTCATTAAATCGGAAAATTCCTTGCATAAAACATTGTTAGTAGCACCAAATATAATATCATCTACATATATTTGGACTAACAAAATATTATTGTTTTTATGCTTAACAAAGAGAGTTGTGTCAACTTTTCCCCTAATGAAATCATTTTCCAAAAGAAACTTACTCAATCTTTCATGCCAAGCTCGGGGAGCTTGTTTTAAACCATAAAGAGCCTTTTTGAGTTTGAAAACATGATCGGGAGATTTAAAGTTTTCAAAGCCGGGGGGTTGTTCAACAAAAACTTCTTCTTGAATAAAACCGTTTAGAAAAGCACTTTTCACATCCATTTGATATAAATTGAAATTCATAGAAGAGGCAAATGCAAGCAATAAGCGAATAGCTTCTAATCTAGCTACGGGAGCATATGTTTCCTCAAAGTCAATACCTTCTTCTTGATTATAGCCTTTTGCTACAAGCCTAGCTTTGTTTCTAGTGATTATACCATTTTCGTCTAGTTTATTGCGAAAAACCCATTTCGTATCAATTATGGTATGACCTTCGGGTCTTGGCACCAAATCCCAAACGTCATTGCGTTCGAATTGGTTAAGCTCCTCTTGCATTGCCAAGGTCCAAAATTCATCCCCAATTGCTTCTGAGATGGTTTTGGGTTCAATTTGAGAAACAAACGCAGTATGTTCTAAGGTATTTTTGAGAGAGTTTCGGGTACTTACCTTGTCTCCAACGTTGCCAATTACCTGTTCGAGAGGGTGATCTTTGACTGTCCTCCACTCGTTAGGCACTTGTGTTTCTTTTTCCAGTTGTGGCGCTTCTTCCGTTGGTTGTTCCTTAGTTTCATCTTTATTTTCCTTGGGTGGTTCCTCTTGTATTTTGTCTTTCCTGTCTAAGATACCTGCAAGATCAAAACCGGAATCCTTTCTCGCCAGGCGAGCATTATTTTCGGAAAATACAACATGAGGGGATTCCTCCACAATTTGGGTTCTTTTATTAAAGACCCTATATGCTTTACTACGTGAGGAATATCCAATGAAAATACCTTCATCCGACTTAGCATCAAATTTACCCAATTGGTCTTTGCCATTGTTATGAACAAAACATTTGCAACCAAAAATTCTAAAATGGGAAATATTTGGTTTTCTTCCTTTATAAAGTTCATAGGGGGTTTTCATGAGTATCGGCCGAATTACTACTCTATTTAGAACGTAGCAAGCGGTACTCACGGCGTCCGCCCAAAAATGTTTGGGTATCATAGCTTCGTCGAGCATGGTTCTAGCCATCTCTTCGAGACACCTATTTTTCCTTTCCACCACCCCATTTTGTTGTGGTGTACGTGGAGCGGAAAAGGTATGCTCGATTCCGAGTTCGTCACAAAAGTCCGCAAAGAGATTGTGATCAAACTCTCCCCCATGATCACTTCTAATTGAAGTGACGGTTGTTTCTTTCTCATTTTGAACACGCTTAAGAAAAAATTTAAAATTTTGAAAAGCATCACTTTTATTGGCAAGAAATAAAGTCCAAGTAAATCTCGAGTAATCATCAACAATCACAAAAGCATATTTATTTCTTTCTAGACTTTCAATGCAAGAGGGGCCAAATAAATCCATATGAAGCAATTGCAATGGTCTAGAAGTTGAAACAATGTTTTTAGATTTGAAAGATGCTTTTGTTTGCTTCCCCTTTTGACACGAGTCACAAATAGAGTCATTTTCAAATTTTAAAAAGGGAAGACCAACAACTAAGTTTTGAGAAATCAATTTGTTCAAAAGATGCATATTGATATGTGCTACTCTACGATGCCATAGCCAAGTATCATCCTCTTTACTCATTAGACAATCAACATATTCGGGTGAGGAATTAGCAAGATCAACCATATAAATATTATCAACTCTAAAACCACGAAGTATGATTTTGAAATCACTACGTCTAAATACTAGGCATTCATCCTAATCAAATAGAGCAAGATTTCCCTTGTCACATAATTGGCTTATGCTCAAGTGATTATGCTTCAAACCTTTCACAAGTAATATATGCTTAATAGAGGATTTTTCATCCTTACCAACCGAGCCGATGCCGATGATCTTTCCTTTATTGTTATCACCGAAGATAACACTTCCTCCTTCTTTGTGCTCTAATTGAAGGAATTTGGATTCATCTCCCGTCATATGCTTGGAGCATCCACTATCAAGGTACCATAGTACACTTGATCCCTTCAAGCACACCTACAAAACAAATTAATGTTCTTTAGGTACCCATGCCATCTTGGGTCCTTGGGGGTTAGGCATATTATAATGATGCGATTGAGTAACATGTCTATGACGTGTAAAGCATGCAGGAGCAATATGACCAATACCTCTACAATAATGACAAGTCACATTTGGGTTATGCATCCTTCTACGTTCATAGTAACTAGACGGATGAAATATTTTGAGCACTATGACTATTTCGCATTTCATGAGAATTATTTCTCCTACTATGAGCTCTACGATGGGCAGCATTTCTAGAGTGATTGTTTCTCGGTTGAGGGCCATTTCTAGGTCTTCTAAGGGGTTCAAAATTTGGCCTAAAATATGCATCATTTCTAGGGTGACTATTTCTAGGTGGTAAGTCATTCCTAGGTCTTCTAAAATGTTCAGCATTTTGTCTAGCATGCATATTGGCTCTAGAGTTGTTGTTTCTAGGATAAGCATTTCTATTGTTAATCCTAGGTTGAGCTTTAGGTTGTTGGGGTTTAGCTGCAACCTTTTCTTCATTCTTAAAGCCTATTCCATGCTTGGTTGATTTCAAGTTAACAAGAACATCATTCAAGTTTTTGTGCAAAGAATTAAACATATCTAATGTGCCTTTAAGCCTACTTACTTCATTCTTAAGAAGCAAACAAGAAGTGCAATTTCTAGTAGAGCTTTCGGGCTTATCGGAACTTCTTTTTCCAAAAAACTTGTTTTCCTCTTTCAGCTACTCATTTTCTAAAACCAGTTTTTCTAAATCCTTTTCTTTCAAAGAAAGCTGTTTTTGAAAATCCTTTTCTTTTAATGAAGCATTTTCTTTTATGCCCTTAACAGTTTTTGAAGCCTTAATAAACTCAGCATATAATTCATCAAAAGCAGTTCGCATTTCTTCAAGAGTAAAGAAGTTTTTAGACGAAATTTGACATACCTCATCTTTGTTGTCTTCTTGTGCCATAAGGCAAAGATTTGCTGCTTCGTCTTCTTCTCCTTCGCTTGACTCATCTCCGGAGTCGCCTCCCCAAGAAATGTATGCACGTTGCTTTTTAACAGGTTTCTTCTCCTTTTTGATGTTTGGGCAATTTGATTTGATGTGCCCGGTTTCACGACATTCATAGCACTTGATTTGTTCGCCTTGCTTTTTGCCCTTGCGTTCATACTCCTTGCGCATGAACTTTTGAAATCTTTTGATAACGAGTCCAAACTCGTTGTCTCCTTCCTCATCAATTTGCGGTTGGCTTGTGCTTGCCTTTAGAGCTATTCTTTGCCTCCTTTGATCATCAACAAAAGGGTTAAGAATGTTAGAAACTACGCTTAACGCTAGAGGGGGGTGAATAGCGTTTTAATGAAATTTAGCGTTTTCTTGCGGAATTTAAATTTTACAGGAGGTAAATAAGTGCAATAAAAATAACTTACACAAGGATATATCCTGGTTGGCCACAACAGTGGTTAGTCCAGTCCCCGAGAGACTCTCTTGAGATTTTCTACTAACTTGTTAAGCTTACGGGTGCTTAACAAACCTTTACAGTTGCTCGGAGATACAATCTCAAAGACTTCACTTGCTCGGAGGTTCCTCACCTCAAAGACTTCACTTGCTCGGGGATACAATCCCAAAGACTTCACTTGCTCGGGGATACAATCCCAAAGACTTCACTTGCTCGGGGATACAATCCCAAAGACTTCAACAGAGGAAGCACAAGTTCCTCAACACAAGAGAATCAAAATTCTCTTACAAGTATTTGAAATACTTGAACACTCACTTAACAAAGATACTCCTTGATGAGTAGATATGAGTAAAATAATACGCTCAAGATCACAACAACTTTGAACAATAATATGGCTCTCAAAAGCTTTAAGAAATGAGTAGAAAATGATGAACAATTGAATGAAAGCTTAAAGCAATGTAATGATCAGTTAATGTATGTTGTTGTGTTTAAAACACTGAGTTGAAGCTGTATTTATAGGTGCAAAACTTGGTCTTACCGTTGTCTAATTGCCAATTAAGAATTGCTGAATTTACTCAGTGACAATCGATTGTCATGACCGAACAATCGATTATCTGCCAGTCAGATCAAAAATCAATCCCAGATTTTACGCTTCATAATCGATTACTTACAATCCATAATCGATTACTGGCAAAATTCAAAAACAGATAATCGATTATACCAAATCCATAATCGATTATATTGGCAACGTTCTAAAAATCATTTCCGAATTTTAAGCACAACATCGATTATATAAAATCTATAATCGATTACTTCAGCAACGTTCTAAAAATCATTTCCAGATTTTAAGCAAAACATCGATTATATGAAAACCAATAATCGATTACTTTGAGGTATTTGAAAATCATTTGACAACGGTCAGCTTCAACAATCGATTGTCCTTTGCAACAATCGATTACTTGTTATTTTCTGAAAATCATGAAACTTACTGTCTCAGTGATAATCGATTATCTAAAGCCATAATCGATTACTTGTTATTTTCTGAAAATCATAAAACTTACTGTCTCAGTGATAATCGATTAGCTAAAGACATAATCGATTACTTAATTAAATTTAAAATCACTAGAAGACATTGTCTCAACATAATCGATCACCATTAGTTCATAATCGATTATTTTGAGTATTGAAAAACTTTACCTCAACAACAATCGATTGGCGTTTGATCACAATCGATTATCATGCAGATTTGGAAAAACCTGATGTTCACTGTCTTACTCACAATCGATTACCATTAATTCATAATCGATTGTCATGCAGTCTTGGCTCAGAAACAATCGATTATCATAAGTTCATAATCGATTATTTTAGCCCAGATTTTTGAGGCATGTTTAGAAAACATTTTGTCTAATGTAAATATGCATCATTTGAAATTATTTGATACAGAAATAAGTATGCATGATTTTGGAAAATAGTTTTATGAGAGAAGCCATGTTATAGAGTCAAGTTATAGGATCAAGATCACATTTAAGAATGACTCAATAATAACAATTAAAAACAACGTCTTGAGCTTCAATCTCAACATTTGTGCTCTTTTACTTGAACTCCGTCATATATCAATTTGTGCTTTGTTTGTCATTCATCAAAACCTACAAAAGAATACACGTTTAGTATATCGCATTGAGAACGTGTTTCCAACAATTTCCCCCTTTTTGATAATGGCAAACATTAAGCGGGATATGCAATTTTGACACATAATATTGACGATTCAAGACAAGTAACAAGTATGCATATTTGTTCTTGTTCCCCCTCAATTTAAGAATTCCCCCTCAATTTAAGCTTATAAGCAATTAAGCAATTTAGAGGTGGTGCAATTTAGCAATGTAGAGGTAGTGCATACCCGTTATCCCTATCTTCCCCCTTTTGCCATTAGCAAAAAAAATAGTAAGGAAAGATACACAAAGACGAAATAAAACAAAGTTTATTTATTGAAAATTAGAAAGGTGACATTCGATTATTGATACGGGATAATCGATTATATGTCCGATGATTTGCGGTTTGCCCAAATAAAATTTTCTTTTTCTGTAGGGCGATACCTGCAAAAAGAAGTTAGACGCCTCCGACGCTCAAGTTAGAAATGTGTAGGAGAAGAAATGCAATGCATGACTTAGATCAATGTGGAGTCAAGGATCCCGAGTTCATTGCGAATTCGGAAGAAGGACTCTTTATCCAAAGGCTTTGTAAAGATGTCTGCCAATTGGCTTTTAGTTTCAACAAATTCTATTTCGACATCGCCTTTGAGAATGTGATCTCTAATAAAATGATGTCTAACTTCAATGTGTTTAGTTCGCGAATGAAGAACGGGGTTCTTCGTCAAGCATATGGCACTAGTGTTATCACATCTAAGAGGAATGTGATCAAGTCTTAGGCCATAGTCCAAGAGTTGTTGTTTCATCCATAGGATTTGAGCGCAACAACTCCCCGCGGCTACATATTCAGCCTCGATTGTGGACAACGCAACACTTACTTGTTTCTTGCTAAACCAAGAAACGAGAGAGCTACCGAGCAAATGGCAAGTGCCACTAGTGCTCTTGCGGTCCAATTTGCATCCAGCAAAATTTGAATCGGAATAGCCAATGAGTTGGCATGAAGAGCCTTTGGGGTACCATAGACCCATATTTGAGGTACCAACAAGATACCGTAAAATTCGTTTTACCGCCGAAAGGTGAGACTCCTTCGGACATGATTGATAACGAGCGCATAAGCACACGCTAAACATGATGTCCGGACGACTAGCAGTAAGATAAAGTAGAGAGCCAATCATACCTCGATACTTTTTGGTGTCGACTTCCTTACCTTTTTCATCTTTGTCTAGATGATCGGATGTGCTCATGGGAGTTGCCATTTCTTTTGCATTGTTCATATCAAAGCGTTTAAGCAATTCTTTGCAATATTTGGCTTGGCAAATGAATGTACCTTCCTTCATTTGTTTTACTTGTAGTCCCAAAAAGAAGGTTAATTCGCCCATCATAGACATCTCAAATTCGCTAGTTATTAGATTGGAAAATTCCTTGCATAAAGCATTGTTAGTGGCACCAAATATAATGTCATCTACATATATTTGAACTAATAAAATATCATTGTTTTTGTGTTTGACAAAGAGAGTTGTGTCAACTTTTCCCCTAATGAAATCATTTTTCAAAAGAAATTTACTCAACCTATCATACCAAGCTCGGGGAGCTTGTTTTAACCCATAGAGAGCCTTTTTGAGTTTGAAAACATGATCGGGATATTTAAAATTTTCAAAACCAGGGGGTTGTTTGACATAAACTTCTTCTTCAATAAAACCATTTAAAAACGCACTTTTCACATCCATTTGATATAAGACAAAATTCATAGAGGAAGCGAAAGCAAGCAATAAGCGAATAGCTTCTAATCTAGCTACTGGAGCATAAGTCTCCTCATAATCAATACCTTCTTCTTGATTGTAGCCTTGAGCCACAAGCCTAGCTTTGTTTCTAGTGATTATACCATTTTCATCTAGTTTGTTGCGAAAAACCCATTTCGTACCAACTATGGTATGACCTTCGGGTCTTGGCACCAAATCCCAAACGTCATTTCGTTCGAATTGGTTAAGCTCCTCTTGCATTGCCAAGGTCCAAAATTCATCCCCAATTGCTTCAGAGATGGTTTTGGGTTCAATTTGAGAAACAAAAGCAGTAAGTTCTAAGGTGTTTTTAAGGGAGTTTCGAGTACTTACCTTTCCTCCAACGTCGCCGATTACTTGATCAAGAGGGTGATCTTTGATCGTCCTCCATTCCTTTTGTTCTTTTGTTTCACTTTCCAATTGTGGAGCTTCTTCCGTTGATTGTTCTATAATTTCATCATTGTTTTCCTTTGGCGGTTATTCATGTATTTTGTTTTTCAAATTACTCAAGATATCTGCAAGATCAAAACCACAATCCTTTCTCGCCAAGCGAGCATTATCTTCTGAAAACACAACATGTGGGGATTCCTCCACAATTTGGGTTCTTTTGTTAAAGACCCTATATGCTTTACTACGTGAGGAATAACCAATAAAAATAGCTTCATCCGATTTTGCATCAAATTTACCTAATTGGTCTTTGCCGTTATTATGAACAAAACATTTACAACCAAAAACACGTAAGTGGGAAATATTGGGTTTTCTACCCTTATACAGTTCATATGGGGTTTTCAAGAGTATCGGCCGAATTGCTATTTAAAACATAGCAAGCGGTACTCACGGCGTCCGCCCAAAAGTGTTTGGGAATCTTAGCTTCGTCGAGCATGATTCTTGCCATCTCTTCGAGACACCTATTTTTCCTTTCCACCACCCCATTTTGTTGTGGTGTACGTGGAGCGGAAAAGGTATGCTCGATTCCGAGTTCGTCACAAAAATCCGCAAAGAGATTGTGATCAAACTCTCCCCCATGGTCACTTCTAATTGAAGTGACGGTAGATTCCTTTTCGTTTTGAACACGTTTAAGAAAATACTTGAAATTTTGAAAAGCATCGCTTTTATTTGCAAGAAATAGCGTCCATGTAAATCTAGAAAAGTTATCAACAATTACAAAAGCATATTTATTTCTACCTAGACTTTCAATACGAGAAGGTCCAAGTAAATCCATATGAAGTAATTGTAAAGGTCTAGAAGTTGAAACAATATTTTTGGATTTAAAAGATGCTTTGGTTTGCTTCCCTTTTTGAAGAATCACACATAGAATCATTTTCAAACTTTAAATTGGGAAGACCAACTACTAAGTTTTGAGAAAGCAATTTATTTAAAAGATGCATGTTCATGTGTGCTAATCTACGATGCCACAACCAAGTATTATCCTCTTTGCTCATTAAGCAATCAACATATTCGGGAGAGGAGTTTGCAAGATCAACCATATAGATATTATCAATTCTAAAACCACGAAGTATGATCTTGAAGTCACTTCGTCTAAACACAAGACATTCATCCGAATCAAATAGAGCAAGATTTCCCTTGTCACATAATTGGCTTATGCTCAAGAGATTATGCTTCAACCCTTTCACTAGCAATATATGTTTAATAGAGGAGTTTTCGTCCTTACCAACCGATCCGATGCCGATTATTTTTCCTTTATTGTTGTCGCCGAAAATGACGTTTCCTCCTTCTTTGTGCTCTAGTTGAAGGAATTTGGATTCATCTCCCGTCATATGTTTGGAGCATCCACTATCAAGGTACCATAGTACACTTGATCCCTTCAAGCACACCTACAAAACAATTTAATATTCTTTAGGTACCCATGCCACATTGGGTCCTTGGGGGTTAGACAAATAATGATTATAGTCATACGAGAAGTCTCTATGCTTTGCGAAACACATCGGTGCAATGTGACCTATACGATTGCAGTAATGACATGTTGCGTTCGAATTGTGCCTGTGTCTAGGTGGAGCAAAAAACATTCTGGGTGATCTATAGTCATTCCTCGATGCGTTGAAATTTCTAGAATTATTTCTAGGTTGTCTAGGGTGATTTATCCTAGATTCGTTAACAATCATCCTAGAATTCTTTCTAGGTGATCTAAAGTGGTTAATTCTAGACTCATTGTACCAATTTCTAGAATTGTATCTAGGTGTTCTAGAATTATTAACCCTAGACTTGTTTTCATACATCCTAGCGTAGTGTCTAGGTGGTCTAAAGGAATTTGTCCTAGACTCGTTTACAGCCCTAGAGTTATTTCTAGGTGGAGCAGTAGGATTTCTATTGTAATTTCTGTTTTTATGCCATTGATTACTCTTAGACGTTTCCTTTTCTTCAATAACCTTAGGAACGTCTACACTATGTGATTCTAAGGTTTTCCTAAGTTCTGCGTTTTCGAACTTCAAGGAGTCGCAGGAAGTACAAGTAGAGCATTTATCAATATAAGAAGCTTCATGCATAGTCTTGATGACTTGTCTAAGCTCTACACTATCATTTTGAAAAAATTGATTTTCTTTTACAAGATTCTCGTTATCACGAGATAGATTTTCAAAATCCTTTTGTTTTAAAGAGAATTGATTTTCGAAATCTTTTTCTTTTAATAACAAGCGTTCTTCAAAATCCTTTTCTTTTAAAGAGAGATTTTTCTGGAAATCTATTTCTTGCTGAGAAAGTGATTTCTTCAAATCTCTAATCATTTTAACAGCATTTTCATATTTACCAAACATATCTTCATAGGCATTTTGAAGTTCTTCAAACGAGAGAGAGTTAGAAGTGCTTACCTCTTTTTCTTTGTCGTCGGCCATCAGGCACCTGATATTTGATTCATCATTTGAGCATTTTTCCACTTGAGATGTTCTTTCATGAATTTCTTCAAGCTTATCCCACATTTCCTTAGCAGTTTTGTAGTGGGAGATTTTTCGCCAGATTTCCTGGTTCAAGGATTTATACAACATATTTATCGCATTAGTGTTGTATTCACTTACCTTGGCTTTTCCAACTTTTGTCGTCATTTGATTTCCATGCTTGATGATTTGCCATAGATAGAGGTCGTTTGCTAGCGTAAAAATTCTCATTCGTTCTTTCCAAACTGAGTAGTTGTTTTCACCCAATTTTGGAGGCGACGTGTCGCATTCACCTTCACCTATTCCTGCAAAAAGATCACGAGTAGAAGCCATGGATGGTTCTCTCAAACTGTTAAGTTTTTCAGAGAGTTGAGCTCTGATACCAATTGTTAGAAACTACGCTTAACGCTAGAGGGGGGGTGAATAGCGTTTAAATGAAATTTAGCGTTTTCTTGCGGAATTTAAATTTTACAGGAGGTAAATAAGTGCAATAAAAATAACTTACACAAGGATATATCCTGGTTGGCCACAACAGTGGTTAGTCCAGTCCCCGAGAGACTCTCTCGAGATTT
This sequence comes from Nicotiana benthamiana, assembly GCA_034376525.1. Taxonomy (NCBI): domain Eukaryota; kingdom Viridiplantae; phylum Streptophyta; class Magnoliopsida; order Solanales; family Solanaceae; genus Nicotiana; species Nicotiana benthamiana. The sequence continues at coordinate 26,901,744 of CM067337.1, forward strand.
TCTACTAACTTGTTAAGCTTACGGGTGCTTAACAAACCTTTACAGTTGCTCGGAGATACAATCTCAAAGACTTCACTTGCTCGGAGGTTCCTCACCTCAAAGACTCCACTTGCTCGGGGATACAATCCCAAAGACTTCACTTGCTCGGGGATACAATCCCAAAGACTTCACTTGCTCGGGGATACAATCCCAAAGACTTCAACAGAGGAAGCACAAGTTCCTCAACACAAGAGAATCAAAATTCTCTTACAAGTATTTGAAATACTTGAACACTCACTTAACAAAGATACTCCTTGATGAGTAGATATGAGTAAAATAATACGCTCAAGATCACAACAACTTTGAACAATAATATGGCTCTCAAAAGCTTTAAGAAATGAGTAGAAAATGATGAACAATTGAATGAAAGCTTAAAGCAATGTAATGATCAGTTAATGTATGTTGTTGTGTTTAAAACACTGAGTTGAAGCTGTATTTATAGGTGCAAAACTTGGTCTTACCGTTGTCTAATTGCCAATTAAGAATTGCTGAATTTACTCAGTGACAATCGATTGTCATGACCGAACAATCGATTATCTGCCAGTCAGATCAAAAATCAATCCCAGATTTTACGCTTCATAATCGATTACTTACAATCCATAATCGATTACTGGCAAAATTCAAAAACAGATAATCGATTATACCAAATCCATAATCGATTATATTGGCAACGTTCTAAAAATTATTTCCGGATTTTAAGCACAACATCGATTATATAAAATCTATAATCGATTACTTCAGCAACGTTCTAAAAATCATTTCCAGATTTTAAGCAAAACATCGATTATATGAAAACCAATAATCGATTACTTTGAGGTATTTGAAAATCATTTGACAACGGTCAGCTTCAACAATCGATTGTCCTTTGCAACAATCGATTACTTGTTATTTTCTGAAAATCATGAAACTTACTGTCTCAGTGATAATCAATTATCTAAAGCCATAATCGATTACTTGTTATTTTCTGAAAATCATAAAACTTACTGTCTCAGTGATAATCGATTAGCTAAAGACATAATCGATTACTTAATTAAATTTAAAATCACTGGAAGACATTGTCTCAACATAATCGATCACCATTAGTTCATAATCGATTATTTTGAGCATTGAAAAACTTTACCTCAACAACAATCGATTGGCGTTTGATCACAATCGATTATCATGCAGATTTGGAAAAACCTGTTCACTGTCTTACTCACAATCGATTACCATTAATTCATAATCGATTGTCATGCAGTCTTGGCTCAGAAACAATCGATTATCATAAGTTCATAATCGATTATTTTAGCCCAGATTTTTGAGGCATGTTTAGAAAACATTTTGTCTAATGTAAATATGCATCATTTGAAATTATTTGATACAGAAATAAGTATGCATGATTTTGGAATATAGTTTTATGAGAGAAGCCATGTTATGGAGTTAAGTTATAGGATCAAGATCACATTTAAGAATGACTCAATAATAACAATTAAAAACAACGTCTTGAGCTTCAATCTCAACATTTGTGCTCTTGTACTTGAACTCCGTCATATATCAATTTGTGCTTTGTTTGTCATTCATCAAAACCTACAAAAGAATACACGTTTAGTATATCGCATTGAGAACGTGTTTCCAACAAAGAATAGTAGATTCATAGGTTTTATGGTTACCTCTTAGTGCGTCGATGGTGACGTTTGAAACGCCAATGGATTCTTGAATTGCATCGGCCTTTGATCTCCATGCCGGTGTGAGACTTCTAAGAATTATTCGAACGAGCTCTCTATCCGTGAATGTTTTCTTGAGAGCATGTAAGTCATTTACGATTATTGAAAATCGCTCAAACATTTCGTCCACCTTTTCACCTTCCTTCATGTGAAATAATTCATAAGAATGGGTTAGGAAATCAATTTTTGCTTCCCTTACCTGGTCCGTACCTTTGTACGTGACTTCTAGCTTGTCCCACATCTCCTTTGCCGTTGTACAACACGATATTTTCCTGTAATCGTCAGCATTAACAGCACAATATAATAAATTTATTGCTTTAGCATTATTTTGAACCTTTCGGATGTCATCCGCGTCATACTCATCCTCGGACTTGGGAACCCATTCGTTTTCCACCTTCTTTGTTGGAATTTGGTTTCCCTTCATTATCACCTTCCAAAGGTGAAGGCTGTTGGACTGAACGAAGATCTTCATCCTTTCCTTCCAGTACGTGTAATTTGTACCGTTGAATAGAGGTGGTCGTGTGGAGCACTGTCCTTCTTCAATTCCTGCAAAAGAATCACGAGTAAAAGCCATGGATGGTTCTCTCAAACTGTTAAGTTTTCAGAGAGTTGGGCTCTGATACCAATTGTTAGATAATACGCTTATCGCTAGAGGGGGGGTGAATAGCGTTATAATAAAATTTAGCGTAAACTTGCGGAAATTAAAATTTGCAGGAAGTAAATAAGTGCGATAAATAATAACTTACACACAGATATATCCTGGTTCACCACAACGTGTGGTTAGTCCAGTCCCCGAGAGACTCTCTCGAGATTTTCCACTAACGTGTCAAGCTTCCGGGTGCTTAACAAACCTTTACAACTTGAGGACGCAAGCCCCAACACCTTTGCTCGGAGTTACAACACTCCAAGACTTCAACCAAGGAAACACAAGTTCCTTACAACAAGAGAATTACAATTCTCTTACAAGTATACAACACTAAAACACTCAAACAAAATACTCCTTAATGAGTAGATATGAGTAAAAGAAGTAAGCTCTGGATCACAACAACTTTGGACAAGAATATGGCTCTCAAAAGCTTTATGAAATTGAATATAAAATGATAAACAAAAGTATGCAAGCTTATAGTAATGTAATGATCAGTTGTAGTATGTTGTTGTGTTTAAAACACTGAAATGAAGCTGTATATATAGTTGAAAAACTTGGTATTACCGTTGCCTAGTTGCCAATTAAGAGTTGCTGATTTTACTCACTGACAATCGATTGTCAAACCCCAACAATCGATTGTCTGCCAGTCAGATCAAAGTTCAATCCCAGATTTTACGCTTGATAATCGATTACTTACAATCCATAATCGATTACTGGCAACGTTCAAAAAATCCTTTCCAGATTTTACCACAAACAATCGATTGTCCAGAATCAACAATCGATTACTCAGCAACGTTCAAAAAAATCTTTTCCGGATTTTAATCAAAACAATCGATTATACCAAATTAATAATCGATTACCCAATAACGTTCAAAAAATCTTTTCCGGATTTTAATCACAACAATCGATTATACAGAAGCAATAATCGATTACCTAACGGTATTTGAAAACTTTACGACAACGGTCAGCTTCACAATCGATTGCACAAAGTTAACAATCGATTACTTATCAGTTTTTGAAAAACATTTTAGACACTGCCTCTTGACAATCGATTGTTATATACTCACAATCGATTATTTAATAAATTTGAAAATCACCGGAAGTCACTGCCTCAACACAATCGATTGTCATTAGTTCACAATCGATTATTTTGTGACTTTAAAAAATCCGAAGGACACTGTCTCTTCACAATCGATTGTCATTTGCTTCACAATCGATTATTCTGAGTTTTAAAAAACTTTGATGGATACTGCCTCATCACAATCGATTGTCATAAGGTTCACAATCGATTGTCCTGCAGGTTTGAAGAAACCTGATGTTCACTGCCTTAACACAATCGATTGTCATTAGTTCACAATCGATTGTCATGCAGTCTTGGCTTAAAACAATCGATTATCATTAGTACATAATCGATTATCTTAGTCCAGTTTTCAGAGGCATTTAAAAATCATTTTGACTAATGAAAATATGCATGATTTAAAATCGTTTAGCATTGAATTAAATATGCATGATTTTGGAAAATAGTTTTATGAGAGAAGCCATGTTACGAGTTAAGTTGTAGGATCAATATCACAATTAAGAATGACTCAATTAAACTATAAAACTTTATCTTGAGCTTGAATCTCGATGTATATCAATTGTGCGCTTGTTTCTTGAACTTCGTCATATATCAATTTTCGCTTCGTTTGTCATTCATCAAAACCTATACAAAAGAACACACGTTTTAGTATATTGCATTGAGAACGTGTTTCCAACAACCCAGGCGTTCCTCATTTAGTGAACGACCAAGGGGAGGTTACTGAGTGTAGGTGTTTTCCCGCTTGATAAATTATTGAGGAGTACTTTTGGCAACTGTTTGCATTTCTTCATGAAGTCTTCGACGTCTTTATTCATGGTGGTCCAATAGTATCCCACCCGTATGAGGAATCTGACCAGTGCTCGATTGCCGTAGTGAGCTCCATAATGGCCTTCATGTACCTCTTCAAGGACGTGTTGGGTTTGTCGCCGGGTAGTGTGCCATCTTGCAAATATGTGATAATTCGATTGCGCCAGTCCCAAGTAAAGTTTATGGGTTTTACCTTGATTTGATCCAACGATGAGTTTAGGAGATGAACTACATTTTGATATCCGGTCGTGATGCTTTTGGTAACTGCGGCCACCTTGGGAAGGCCTTCTACTTCGACATTCTATGCATGCGGGATCTGATCGATCTAGCACTCGTCTGACTCAAGCAATAGCTTATGATTTTTGGTCTGGTATTTTGGTAACCTTTGTTCCCTGATTTGGAACTCCCTGTGACTTGGTTTACTATAAGTTGGAAATCACAATAGAGTTTCAACAATTTTCCCCGATACTTGAGTTTTAGCCTTAATCTTGCAACTACGGCCTCATACTCAACCTCATTATTAGTCATATCCGGGCATCTTAAGGACCAACAAATTACTTTACATGTTGGGACCTCAAGTATGAGTCCCAGTTTGGACCTTGATGCATTGGATATGCCATTAGTGTACAGGATGAAGAGGTCTTGTGTGAGCAGGGAAGCTTGGGCGGCTTCCCTTTTGACTTCAGGCAATATTCTGGCACTGAAGTCAGTGACAAAGTCGGTGAGAACTTGTGACTTTATCACCATTCTCGACTGGTATGTGATATCCTGCTCGCTTAGCTCGGTGGCTCATTTGGCATTCTCCCGGATATCTCGAGTTTATGCAAAATGCTCCTTAGGGGAAAGGTTGTGACGATCAAGAAGGGGTGGCATTGAAAATAGGGTCTAAGCTTCTATAAAGCTACAACCTAGGCTAGAGCCAATTTTTTGAGTTGTGGGTACCTTATCTTGGCGTTGACGAGTGTTTTGCTAATATAATAGATGGGGCGATTGCATACCTTTATTTTTGCGTATCAAGAGTACCTTACCGCTACCTCGAAGACGGCTAGATAGACGAGGATCTGCTCCCCACGTTTGGGTTTTGAAAGCAAGGGCGGTGGTGGTAGGTGTGACTTTAGTTCTTGTAGAGGCTGGATGCACTCAGGAGTCCATTCAAAGCCATTATCCTTCTTGAGTTAACAAAAAAATTTGTGACATATATCCGATGACCATGATATTAATCTTGATAGGGCGGCATTCGATCAGTAAGCCTTTGGACTTGCTTATTGGTGGTTAAAAGTTCCGGTATCCCCTTGACGACTTTGATTTGGTCTTGGTTGACCTCGATTCCTTGTTGTGACACCAGAAAACCTAAGAAACTTCTCGAGGCTATGCCAAATGCACATTTCTCCGTGTTCATCTTCATTCCCGTTTGAGTATGTCCAAAGTTTCTTTTCAAATGATTGATGTGATTCTCTGCACTTATAAACTTGACCAACATGTCATCTATATATACCTACACGGTCTTACCGAGTTGGTCTTTGAACAACTTTGTTACCAATTTTTGATTAGTGGCCCCCGTATTCTTTAGGCCAAATGACATGACCTTATAATAATACGTCCCTAGGTGGGTGATGAACGTGGTCTTATCCTGATTTTTTTTCCTTCATAAGAATTTGGTTATAGCCCAAGTAAGCGTCCAAGAAACTCAATAATTCATGCCCGGCTGTTGCGTCGATGAGTTGGTCGATATGGGATAATGTGAAAGAATTATTTGGACTTTCTTTGTTCAAGTCCGTGAAGTCCACGCACATCTGCCATTTCCTATTTTTCTTTGTGACCATCACTACGTTGGCAATCCACTCAGGGTATTTCGACTCTCTGATGGAGCCATTCTCTAATATTTTTTCCATAGTGGATTGCATCGTTGATGCAAGAGTTGAATTTGCGCCTGACCTGTATTACTAGGGGTGGAGTGGGTTGACATTTAATTGTGTGTGGTAATTTCTTTTGGGATGACCGGTATATCTAAATTTAGCTATTAAGAATTTACTGAAATTAACTGGTTCTCGAGTTTGCTTCTGATATAGGTCTTCTTGCTATAGTCGTTGAGGTCCTATTGAACGGGGTTGACGTCTTTTATGGACGAACCTGTAGCCTCGACCGTATCGGGATCCATGATGACGTCCCAGTCTCATCTTGCTTCAACCTCGACCCGGTTGATTGCTATGCCTCTTTTTCTAGCTTTTTTCTATTGGGTGGCCGAGTTGTCCAAAGCAATGTGGTAGCATTCTCGGGATGTGCGTTGTTCCCCGCATATGCTGAATATTCCCATGCTGTTGGGAATTTAATTACTTGGTATAGGCTAGAGGGGATGACTCCCATGGGATGTATCCATGGTCATCTCACTATGGCGTTAAACATAGTGACCTAGCCCATAATGTGGAATGTTATCTCCAGAGTCATGCCGCCAGCCAAGACGGGGAGTGTGATTTCTCCGTATGTCCGCCCAACCGCATTATTCAAACCAGTTAGCGCGATGCAGCGTGGCGCAATCTTATCCTTGAATTTCATTTGAATAAGAACTAGGGGATGGATAATGCATGTGCCAAGATAATTTATCTTTTAAAAGAAATTATTATTTTCTTACCTTTAAGCTTTTTGTGGTGGAAGAAACGGTGAATAACACAATAAATGACATATACTTACAAATAAGTAGATCATAAATAGTGGAGTACTAATTTTTTTCCATGCCTCAACTTGCTACACTTTGCTTAACTTTGTGGCGTAACCAGGAATCTAGGCAATGATATTCAAACTTTAAAGAAGTCACCAATAACTTTGTAATAAGTGATATACCAAAAACTTGAGTCAAATTACGCAATATTTAGCTAAATAATAAAAATACTTGTAATAGAACTATAATTTTTAAATCAAAACTAACATTAAAAAAGATAAGAATAAAAAATTACAAATAAAAGTAAGCAAAACCAAATGAAAGAGAGTCGTGAAAATTTATAGTTTGTTGAGACCTTTTGTTGAAGAAAAAATTTAAAGCTTGACTTTTAAATCTTAATATTTGTTTAAGAAATAGCTTTTAAAAACTATTTTTTAGATTAGTTATTTGTCTTTAAATTAATTTTAAATTTTAATAGTTATTTATGAGAAAATCATTTATATGGGAAAAAAGTCAAAGAGAACACACGCGGTGATCTTCATTTAGTTTTGATAAACAAAACAGGCAGAAAAAAATATTTTGACAAGGATTTTGTAATGATAGGCCGATCATTTTGAGTAGTGCAACTCTATTCCCTAATTTATGGTTTATTCTATGTTCATTTATGGTTATGTGACTTTTCGTGGTAGTTGGTTTGGTTACGAGATGTTTCGGAATGAATTGGGACACCTAGTCCCAAGGTTGAAAGCTTATGTTGAAAGAGTATATCAGATATTGACTTATGAATAAACGACTCTGTAATGGAGTTTTGATGGTCTTGATACCTTCATATGATTACTTTGGACTTAAGAGTATGTACAAATATTGATTTGGAGTTGGCTTGAATTGGTGAAAGTTTGAAAGCTAAAGCTTTAGAAGGTTGAGAGGTTTGACTGATATTTCACTTTATTAATATCTGGCTCAGATTTTAGTTCCAGAAGTTACAATAGGTCTGTTGTGTCACTTATTACTTGTGTGCAAAATTCGAGGTCAATCGGCAACATCAGTTTTACAAGTTGGAAATCCACTAGTTTCAATAGGATTGAATTGGGGTGCGAATACATATTTTTGATGTTATTTGAGGTGATTTAAGGCCTCGAATAAGTTCGTATCATATCTTAGGAAGTGATGGTATGTTTAGATGGGGTCTCGGAGCTTCAAAGTGTCATGACTCAATTTCCCCTATAGGTCGTGATGGCGCCCAACGCTATTGCTAGGCAAGCCAATCGTAAATTAACCTTGTGATTTTTTCTTTTAGTAATTTAGACATAGTTAATTTTTTAATTTATTTATCAACCAAGGAATAAGATTCCCATGAGGACGAGGATTAAACATTTAAGAGTGAGTACGTAATGCGAAAATAATAATTAAAAATCGACGACATGTTCTACTAGACCGATTCCCAAAACCTAATGTTACAAGTGTATGAGCTACTAATAGAATATATAAAACATACTACAGTACCGTCTGGAATGAAATAAGCAGGAAAATAAATAACAAAGTGAGACTCCGGGTGCTGCCGAAATGGGCTCGGAAGGGCAAATCACCACAAAGTCTAGAAATGTCAAGTATGCGCATCGGGGTGGTAGCCAGATGCTCCTGCTTCAGATCCTTCATGGGTAGTGCATAGCGTAGTATGAGTATAATAATAACGTATACCCAGTAAGTATTGTTGGTACCTAATTTTTTCCCTACGTATCTTTGTACCCAAAATACTTTCAAAATAGCCTGTGAATGCATATGTAAGCATCCACAAAGGGTTTGGTGTTTTTCTATGATTTTTTAAGCATTTTAAAATTTATTTACAACTCAATTTTGTACTATAAAATTCAATATTTGGCATCAAACCTTGCTATTTTAGTAAATAAATTATTTTATTCTCTCATTTACATAAAAATATAATTTATGTAATTTTTACAGGATTTTACAAAGCCATTAAGTAGTTTGAAAATAAAATTGCATTAAATTGCAATTTTAGCCTATTTTCTCAATTTAATAAGTATTTCAAGTGTAAAATCATTCCTGATATTTTTAATCAGTTCCCAAACCTATTTTAGTGTCTCAGTAATTTTATTGAGTTTTTTATAAATCGTCTGCTATTTTGATAAAATTATATTTGGAGAAAATTGGCTTTTTAAACTATAGCCATATTTTATTTAAAATGTAGCCCAATTCAACCCCTATCATCAACCCAATTTTGACCCAATTTAATGACCCATACCCCTTTAATTTACCCGACCCGCCTCAGATTTAATCTGAGCCGTTGATCAAATAAGATCAACGGCCCAGATCTCATTGCCATTATTAAAATCTAAAACCCCCAACCCTTCATTCTCACGAGCCCGTCTCTCTATCTCTCTAACAAATGCTCTCTAACCCTCATCTCTCTAGAACCTTCTGGTTCTCTCCGCCTTCTCCGATAATGACCATCGCCTTCTCCGGCTCACTCCTCCCTTACTTCTCTCGACCTCCAGCAACCATGGAGTCCCTATATCGCTATTTTCTCTCTAAAGTTTGAAGCAGCCGCTTCCGCCATGAAAAGGGTCACTAAAGATTTATTTGGGTCTGTTTTCGGCTTTTTCTCCGGTGGTCTTTGTACGATGATGCCTTCTATGACATTGTACACGAGTTTCACGGGCAGGTTATTTTTGCTTTGCCTAAATCTCTTGAAACTTCTACCTTTTAAGTGATTTCCGATTTAATCTTTATTTTCTACACTCCATCTCACTCGATATCTTTGATTAACTTGAGTTTTTCAAACGTTCTGTACCTCTTTTTTCAAAACTAGGGTTTCTGACCCCTTTTTTGCAAAATCGTCATGCTTTCAGACTTTTCTTGAGTATTATGTGTTTGTTTGTGCTTATTTGTGTTATGAGTTTGTTTGTTTCCCTGTTAATCCGAGTTCCATTGCTTTAACTCTTTGCTAGGGTTCCAACCCTTTACTACTTCCATGCTTTCTTGCCTAAGGCTCTCTGATTTTCATGTCTATTGTGTTTTATAGGTCCAATTGTTCATCGTTCATGCAATATTCCACTGATTATGTGCATCTCTTTGAATCCCTAATTTGTATGAGTTTTTCTTAAAAGGTTCTTACACCGATTTTGAATTATTTCCTTACTTGTGAGATTCCCTGTGATTTTGGTCTTGCCCGTGATTCTTTGACTGATTTTTCATAGTTAATTTATATTTCTTGCCATATTTGTGCATTTAAATATATTTTGTTATTCAACGTATATTTTCCTTGTTCGCAATGTTGTGTACCTAGACTTTATTATCTACAACATGCCTATTGCTTTCGTTATGGTATAGTCAATCATTCAACTGACTTTTTTCTTATTTGATAGAATGTATTCTCATTTGAATTTTGAGTCCCTAATTTATTTGAATTAGGACATTTGATTGATTTAATGTGATATTGCTTCTATATTTATACACTCTCTACCCTATTCTCTACTACTTTCAAAAGCTATAAGTACTACTCTTCTCTTCTCGTCAAACACGAGCACAATTTCTCTAAACCTTCTTTTCAAAAACAACACATTGCATATCTCTCATACATAGACACAAGTACAAATTCTCTGAACTCTCTCTCTTTCAAAACACCCTGTGCTCTCTCTTTCTCTACTGTTTCTATACCCTTTTATTCTTCTATTTAAATACTCAATTGGCTGAAAGCCAAGATTGAGTAATCTTGGATGTTTATTTTTCTACACTACTAAGGTTCTACTACATTGCTAACTTGGATTTGGCTGCTGCTCTCTTTGTTGTACACTGCCATTCTCACACTGTGCTGCACACTACTGTTCTCACCTTGCTGCTCTCATCCTATGCATACTTTGCTCTCTATTGTACACTACTGCTCATTGTTATTGTGTTCTATTGTCTGCAACTGGTATGTTACCTATTTAATATCCAGTTTCCAAAACAACATGCTTTTACTAGTTTTGCACTTCTTCTTGTTTCTTGTGTGCTTTTACCTATGGTTCTGCTGCTCTTGTTATCACTAGTATTCACTTACCAGCCTATTTAGCTTAGATTAGCATGCTCCCTTACCCCTTCCCTGCCTCAATGAATGTTTGCTTTTATTGGTGCATTACTATCATGTGTCCAAGGCTGCTTGGCTACTTGATTAGCCTAACACCTCTTCTTGAGGTTAAGTGTATTGGGGTTGGGTGCAGTAAGAACTGAACCCCTATTTGTTCTACAACTATGTTTGATTACCTACCTTCACTATGTTTGCCTGTATATTAGTAGATCCATGTGATTATCTGTTCCCTCCCCCTTTGCCCCCTGTTTGTATAATGCTAAATTGGTTAGTACAAATGTTTTCAAAGAATCCCTTTCAAATCTTTTAAACTATTTTCCCAAATCTTTCTGCCGTTTTTCTTAAATTAACTCTCAAGCTCTCTCAATCCTATCATAACTTCACTACTCTTAGACAACTATGTTCTGACCCTTAGTGTAAGCATTGCTTTGGGAGCCTTTGAGCACCCATTGAACTTTGATGCGTAAGGCTGGCACTTCCACACTTGCATTTGCATATAATGACACTTTGGGTGCCTGGTATTGGCCAGGGGTTCAAACGAACCCTTAGGGAACTTTGCCGCACCCAAGCCTCGGTAATGGCTGTGAAACTCGAAAGAAGTGGGGTTGGAGATCTTGGGCCTGGCTGTAGGCTCCATATATAAGAACTTCTTCTTTTTATCACTGTTGTACTTTTAATTACTTGGTATATAATAATTTGCAATGAAAATCGGGGTTTATAGTGAAATTGGGAGGGTTATGCATGCTTAGTTAAGGGGAATAGGTAGAAAACATGTTATAGGATTTTACTTACCTATTTGCGCAATAGAAATCATGCTTTAGGACATGCATCTCCACATATAGAAACTTATTCTTTAGGCCTCTTGCTTTTAGTTTGTTATAACTCTAATTAATCAATAATAGAGTCATCACCATCACATTTAAATACCATGCTTATAAGACTCCCTGTGCATTAGATATCATGCCATTAGAATTTTATTTGCCGCTGTTTAAACACTTCGCTAATTTGGATAAAACTGGATAACAACTCCTTATTAAAACTGGAAACTATTGTATGCTTACCATTTTTAAATAACGCCTAGGAAAGCCTTAGGCCGGATAAAATGGGTTAATCACCTGCACGTCGTGTCCAAATTATTCCACCTCGGTCTGAATCTGGTTGTCTGTGAAGCTCTCACTATTTTACAAACTTCTGCCATATTTTTAACCATCTGTGCAAAGGGGTTTCTGCTGTATTTTTCAGGCCACTATTTCAACTATCTGAGTACTAATTTTCAAAGCTCCAAAAGCCTGTATATCACTGTTTTATATTCTGCAATCTCAAAAAATGTTTTCACGCTTGTTCTTTTGCTCCGCATGTCCAAACTGTTTTACCAGGCTTCCCACAAATGTTTCTAAATGACTTCGGCAGGTTTCTAAAACTTATACTGCCTCTTTTCAGTTCTGAACGATCTTACGTTTAAACTTTTTAACTTCTGTTTTAATTTATACTCCAGCTTTTAACTCTCTTTCCCTTATACCTTAGATGTGTTTGAGACTTGCCAATAATGTGTTCGCTTATGGAGGGACATTTGAGCCTTCTTATATTCCTTTACATGATTTTATTACGTGTAGTCCTGCTTGTTTTTGTATGTCGCTTAGTGTTTTAACCTTTAAACCTCGGGGTTCAAGCCTAGTTCCTACCGTATAGGAATAGTGATCCTAAATGCCCTCTAGGATCTATAGAATGGGACGGGTAGCGATACGCAATAAGTATTTGTGACCAATTCACACGTTGAAATACCTTAATGGGGTGGGAAGGGTAGAATGTGGAGATGATGACGATGCGATAATATCATAAAGCGATCCCTTCTTTGGGAATATGAGCTAGATATTGCATCGAATGATCCATATTATAGTCAAACCTAGGACCCTTCTTTCTCTTACGTTCTTTATTTAAATGCTTTCCTCAATGCTTTCCAAACTAATCCTCTTTTATTTCAAACTTATGTCCTTTTCTTTAAAGCTCAAATTATGTGAATATGTGTACTTCATGTGTCTACTTGCTTCATCTTCTTCATAAAGTCACAATTAGCACGGCCGGAAACCACATTTGTGGATCTTGAGGGGTGCCTAACACCTTCCCCTCGAGATAATCTCAAGCCCTTTTCCAACTCTGGGTTCTCTATAAAAAAACACTGTTTTAAAGTGTCCTTATGCACTATAATCATTAGGTGGCGACTCTTCCAATTCCATTACGCAATTCCCAAATGGAAATAGAGTTGTTTTGCCCATAATGTCGTGAAACCCGATTTTGCTTCTTTTAGTGAAAAAAGGGGGGCGTCGACAGCATGGCGATTCTGCTGGGGACTCTTTTAGGCTTTTACCACTACATGTTTTTTTGACTCTATTGCTTTCTTTATTTATTGCTTCAATTATTTTTCACAATTACTAACTTGTATCTTCGTGTCTTTCCTTTTTCTTTAACTGTTTTACGGCTTTATTCTATTTCAATTCCGTCTTTAATTTCGAGCATTCATTGTAACCATTATTGTATGAACGTGAAAATACATGTACTTATTTACTTGCTGTAATTGCATCCTTCAACATCATTTTTCACTCGTGCCAAGCAAATCCTATCGCAACGCTTATAATGAGTGCTTGCGCTCTTCCAATATTTACAAACCCCCTTAAATTTGGCGAAGGCATATTTGAGGTAAACCAGTTGATCAACAGTATAGTCGACTGTTCCGCGCCTTTCCCTCTTGAGTTGTCCGCTCAACGGTACCTTGTCTAGCACTTCAAAAGTAGAAACCTTACTCTATTTAATTATTCATGCATCATAGTCAAACTTAGCCGAGTCAGTTATGTTGTCCACATAATGATTCACTAGGATAGCCCAAAACCAAAAGTCCATCGGGTTTCCTCGAAACCCAAACGGACAATCACGTTATGTGCATTGATTTGGAGAATTAAATATCTTTTGCTAATTATTGATTTAAGTAGTCGAGTTCGGTGGGGTAAGGGCCTAACTCTCTATTTTTGCAGGAAATGAGGCACGAGGTCCCTAGGTTCGGTATGGTGTCAAACATTCATCCAAAGTTGCTAAGTTGGTGGGACGATTTGCATGGTAGTGATCGGGTTGTCGGCCGCAAACACTTAGGAAATCTTCCTTCACTTCTGGAAGTTCGGCCAGATAACAAGATCGTGGAAGCTGCTACTATGTTTTGGGATAGTGAACTGTCTGTCTTCCGCTTTGGGGATATTGAAATGACGCCGCTATTGGAGGAAATTTGGGGTTTAGCCAGAATTCTTTGGGATAGCCCGGGGTTGCTAATACCAGAAAACTGCAAAGGTCGAGGGTTCTTGAAGATTATTGGGCTCAAAAGGAATCCAAATCTGACCAGCTTGAAGGACTCCTACATATCCTTTGCTTCATGTATGAAAGGTTCGGACATAGCAAATCATACCGCAATCACATGGACGAGTTCACCCTTACCTCTTTGGGGCACATACATAGGAGGGCTTTTGTGTTCATGTTCTATTTTTTGGGAATGATAACTTTCCTGATGAAGAAGGCAAGGATCCATACAAGACTAGCCATGGTAACCAAAGCCGTAATAGAGGGTATCGACGGGCAAATATTCAGCATAGCACCCATGATCCTCGCAGAACTGTACCGAGACTTAGAGAAATGTCACCAAGGGGCGCCACATTTTGAAGGGTGCAATCTACTACTACAACTATGGATCATTGAACATCTTCAAAAGCGAGAAGATGTTTGCCGGGATTGGGATGATCATATCGCTCTCCATCATCCAAAGCAGATGCACTTCATGCCAGATATGTTTGTTCACCCGGAAGACGCCACTGGATGGGTGGAACTATTAAGAAATCTGAGAGAAGAACAAGTACAATGGATGTACAAGTGGTTTCCAACTGGAGAGTTTATCATTCGATCTAGGATGCGCCATTCCTTGTACTCATCGGTTTGAGAGGAACTTACCCCTATGTCCCTCTCCGGGTCATGAGGCAAGCCGGAAGGAAGCAGGTTATACCAAGAATGGAAAAGATGAGTCATTACAGAGCTGATTTCCAAGATGATGATAGCCCACACAGTTGCCGAGCTCAGCATATGTGGCACTCCAAAATCATTCTAGAAATGGAATCTATGGAACCAGACAGGTATAAGGCGGGGCATGCGCCACTTTATCCTGGATGGTTAGAAGATGATCATATTGGTTTGGGAAGAATATGTCTCGTCCATGGTCACAGGGTTATTGCTGAGGAGGCTGCAGCAAAGGTCAAATACAATCAGCTATGCAAGCGGATGTGAGAGTGCAAAAGTGAACATCGGGAAGTACTAGAGGCTCAAGAGAAGGTAATCAATAAATGGAAAGACATGGATGTCCGCGCAAGCAACTGCTTAGGGTACTTGGAACAGGGCATAGTGGAGCTGGAAGGCAAGTTACTGAAAAGGATCAAAGACTGTCAGGAAACTGAAGGCAATGAAAATGGGTGCTTGGCTCAGGCTTATTTGTTGCTGGGACTATGCGAGCTAATGAAGCTATATGAGGGACATAAAGACACCGAATCTGGGGAAGGTCCTTCCAGGACCAAGTAGTTAGGGTTTTATTGCTATATGGATGTAATAAGGCCCTTGGCCATTAGTGACAATTTTTCTTTGTTTCAGTTTGTTTTGACTAGTTCTATTTTCTATCAATAAAATGAGGCATTTGGTATTACGAGCTCCCCAAATCATTATTTTTGCTAGGCCTACCTCGGGCACAACAAGGGACCCAAATGGGAAAGGATTTATTTCTTGCAACAACCTGTTTACATACCGCAATGTTTTCTTCCTCAAAATCCACGCTAACTTCTTGCCTTTTGTTTTCCTTTTGTTTTTACTCCCCCTAAAGGTTAGTTCCTGCACTCTGGAACCATCAGCATATTCAACAAGATCTAAGGGTCCTCCTCGTCCTCGTCTGAGTCCTCCCAGAAACATGAATAAAGGAAAGATGGCGGATAATGATGCAAGAAAGGAAATTGAAGGAACTTCTCAGGGTACCCCTATCACGAAGGAAGCTGTTTCTCATTTGGAGCAAACTTTGCTAAGGTTTCGATAGTAATTGGACCAAGTTCGGAGTTTGGAAAGTCTTTCCATCTCCTTTGCTGCTGCAGATGTCAACAATCAAGTCCCTGCACCTCCGTAGAAGACCCCAACCCAAGTCCACAACAATGCTCCACCACTCATTCCCGAGAATGCTCCAAACCACCAGGATACCCCTATCTTTGTGGATACTGTGCCATGCTATACACAGCCCATACCAGATGTGTCAGAATCAGATTCACTCATTAAGAACTTTGATGCTAAACTCAAGAAATGCACTAACAGGGTCCAAGGTGGGGAAGGTGATAGGGGTGTAGAGAGTCTGAATTATGAAGACCTTTGTGTTCAACCTGATGTCGAACTCCCGGAGGGGTACAAACCTCCTAAGTTCGAGATGTTTGACGGTACGGGTGATCCCAGGGTTTACCTCAAAATGTATTGTGACAAATTAGTGGGAGATGGTAAGGATGAGAAGATCCGCATGAAGCTATTCATGAGGAGTTTGAAATGGGGTGCTTTATCTTGGTACATCAGCCAAGATGCGAAGAAATGGACGAGCTGGGTAAACATGGTGTCTGATTTCATGGACCGTTTCAGGTTTAACACTGAAAATGCGCCAAATGTGTTCTACGTTCAGAATTTCAAGAAGAAGTCTACTGAAACCTTTCGCGAGTATGCTACTCGTTGGAGGTCAGAAGTTGCCAAAGTCATGCCGGCTTTGGAAGAAGAACAAATGAATAGATTCTTCGTTCGTGCCCAGGACCCACAGTATTACGAGAGATTGATGTTTATAGAGGGGCAAAAGTTCTCTGATATCATCAAACTAGGAGAAAGGATTGAAGAGGGAATAAAAAATGGTATGGTTACCAATCTTGAGGCACTGCAGGCCACCAACAAAGCCTTGAAATCTGGTGGTTCATCGAAGAAAAAGGATGTAAACTCCGTAATGGCTGCGCAAAGAAACCATTCTCCCATGAAATACCAACCCTACCCTCCAACTCCACTCACGTACCAACCCTCCCTAAATTACCAAGCACCTTTGCCTACTTACCAAAATCCACCGCCCATCTACCAGTCATCCCCACCACCAACATACCAACCCACCTCGCCAGGATATTCCAAGCCCGCACCCGTATACCAAGCCTACACACCCCAGCCTCCTCACTACCCATCACCATCTACCCGTTAAAACTTCCCGTGACCAAGACCAATTTTCACCCAAGCCACCCAGACCATACACTACTATTGTTGAACCCATTGACCAACTCTATGAGAAGCTCAAAGCTGCCGGATATGTTACACTCATTCCATCCATAACCCCAGAGAACCCGTCCCAATAGATTAACCCAAATAAAACCTGCGCATACCATTCGGGGAAGAAAGGCCATACCATCGATGAGTGCTGCTCGTCAAAGGAAAAAATGCAGACCTTAATTGACAACAAGGTCATCGTAGCAAAGGAGCCTGCTCCGAATGTTTGCAACAACCCCCTGCCAGACCATAAAGGTGGGAGCATCCACATGATTGAGGTAGAGGACAATTGGGACCCCTAAGGGTTGATTGGTTTGATATCTGAAGGGAATAAGCCCAAGAAACTGGCGGTCACCCTTAATCCTATTATTGTACAAATCCAACCCTCTGAGGACAACGTGGTGAATATAGTTGTGCCATTTGAGTTCGAGATGCTTCCTGCAAAGGTGCCAAAGCCGATTGAGGTGGAATTTGGGACTCCAAAGGCGCCCACGCCAATAGAAGTTACTATGTTGCCTCCAAAGGTGCCCATTTCGGTCGCCATGTCAGACGTAATCCCATTTCAGTCCAAAGCCATACTCTGGGACTACACAACCGAGGCGAGAAGGAAAGGAAAGGCACGCGCGGGTGAAGCAATTGCCGCGCAAGGTATGACTACAACAGGCAGGGTGTACACACCAGAGCACCTAGCTGAGTCCAGCAAATAGGCCTCTGGACATCCTATGGAAACCAGACTTGATGATCTCTGGAGAAAGATACAGGCTAAGGAGTACTCAGTTGCTAAACAGCTAAACAAAACTCCGGCAGAGATTTCCATCTTAGCATTGCTGCAGAGTTCCTCGGCGCATAAAAACGTCTTGATGAAGATATTGAGTAAGGCTTATGTCACGAGCAACATAACGGGAGGAGAGATGGGAAACATGATAGGGCAGATATCGGAAAGTCACAAAATCACCTTCCATGAAGATGAATTGCCGCCTGAAGGGCTCAGTCATAACAAAGCGATGCATATCACTGTGCAATGTGAGGACCATTTCATCACTAGAATCCTAGTTGACGGAGGTTCTAGTCTCAACATTTTTCCACTGATCACCCTCAAGAAGTTGGGCAAAGGGTTGCACGAGATAAATGATAGGGCTATTAATGTTACAGATTTTGACGGTTCTCAGAGGTCCACTCTCAGGGAGATTAGCCAGTGTCTACATATGGGCCCCACTTAGTTTGATGTTGAGTTCTAAGTCATCGACATACTGGCCTCTTACAACTTATTGCTGGGACGACCTTGGATCCATGCCGCTGGGGTTGTGGTATCAATTTTACATCAGGCAGTGAAGTTCGAATGGAACCATCAAGAAGTAATCATCCATGGCGACAGTAGCAACCCCATATATAGTCACCAAACCATTCCAATGAACGGAGGCCGAAGAAGAATAGGCGGGGAGACATATCATCATATCGAGCGG
This sequence comes from Nicotiana benthamiana, assembly GCA_034376525.1. Classification (NCBI taxonomy): domain Eukaryota; kingdom Viridiplantae; phylum Streptophyta; class Magnoliopsida; order Solanales; family Solanaceae; genus Nicotiana; species Nicotiana benthamiana. The sequence continues at coordinate 26,920,559 of CM067337.1, forward strand.
GTCAATGAAGGGGATAAGGACAGATGGTGGAGAAACAAGGTTGAGAGCATTCTTAATTGGAGTGGGTATGAACCAGGGAAAGGACTCGGTAAGAATCTTCAAGGTATTACCAAACCCATCCAGTTGAAGAAACATGGTACTACCTTTGGACTGGGGTATGAGTATATTTGGCAAGAATTAAGAAACTGGTCACAACCATGGAGCGGCCCATATTATCATTGGGACACCCCGCACCTCAGTTGGAGTATACATTACAGCTAGGCGACACTCTCTATGGTTCAGTGGAAGATGAGGCTCTTGCAGCAATGAAAAACCTGTTTCTGGAGAATTACATAGACTGTTGTGTGATCTTTGAAGAGGAAGTGGAGGAAGGCCCTTCCATTCAGGCTATGAACCGAGGGGAACGCCTCACCAACTGGTCAATTAGGACCACCATCGCCCGGAAACCTTCGGGGTAGCAAGGCTGAACAAGCATCATGCATCTTTATTCTAGTTGTTTTCTTTACTTTCCGTATTTGTCTTTACTTTCCAAAAGAGCGCCGATGTTTTGAACATTTATGAATTCAATCAAAAGCTTTTTCAATTTTATCAAATATCTCGCTATTCATTATTTTTCTCTGCTATTTACTTTATTTTTCACATAGCATTATTATCACTTGTTTTGATGATGAACCAACAACTGTAACTTGTAACGAGGCTATACAACAAAAAAACATAAACTCAGAGGAAGATCATATACAAGAAGAGGTTGTCAGAGAGCCCGAAATTTTTGAAGATAGGCCTAAGTCCAACTTGGATGAAACTGAAGTCATCAATTTAGGAGATACAGAAAATGTCAAAGAAACGTGCATCAGTGTGCACTTATCACAAACAAAGAAAGAGAAATATGTAGAGTTCTTGAAGGAACATGAGGATATCTTTGCATGGTCTTATGACGATATGGCCAGTCTCAGCACATGCATCGTCACTCACAAACTACCTACAGATCGTGCATGTCCACCGGTTAAACAGAAGCTTAGAAAATTCAAGCCAGATATGAGTCTAAAGATCAAAGAGGAAGTTATCAAGCAGGTCAAAGCCATAGTTCTTCGAGTGGTAGAATATACGACTTGGTTAGCTTACATTGTGCCAGTAGAGAAGAAGGATGGGTAAGTTAGAGTTTGTGTCGACTACCGGGATCTCAGCCGGGCCAGTCCCAAAGACGATCTCCCCTTGCCAAGCATACACATCTTGATCGACAACTGCGCCAAGCATGAGTTACAATCATTCGTCGATTGCTTCGGGGGGTATCATTAGATATGGATGGATGAAAGAGATGCAGAGAAAACGACATTCATCATGCCTTGGGGAATGTATTGCTATAGAATGATTCGTTTGGGTTGAAGAATGCGGGGGCTACTTACTTGAGGGCCATGACTACCCTCTTTCACGACATGATGCATAAAGAGATTGAGGTATATGTGGACGATGTCATCGTTAAATCCAAGAAGGCTGCAAATCACATGGAGGACTTCCGAAAGTTTTTCAACAGACCAAGGAGGTATAACTTGAAATTGTATCCCGCCAAATGTGCATTTGGGGTCTCTGCGGGAAAGTTGTTGGGTTTCATTGCAAGTCGACAAGGAATAGAGATGGATCCATCAAAGGTCAAATCTAGTCAGGAGTTGCCACTGCCGAAAAGCAAGAAAGAGGTAATGAGTTTCCTAGGGAGACTTAACTATATCAGCCGGTTCATTGCGCAGTTACCGTCATCTGCGAACATATGTTCAAGATGCTGAAAAAGGATGCCGCCACCAAGTGGACCGATGAATGTCAAAAGGCTTTCGACAAGATCAAGGAATACTTGTCTACGCCTCCAGTCCTGATCCCACATGAGCCTGGGAGGCCTTTATTGCTCTATCTTGCAGTTTTGGATCGAGAATTTGGTTGTGTCTTGGGACAACACGATGAAACGGGGAGGAAGGAGCAAGTTATTTACTACCTCAGCAAGAAATTTACCTCGTACGAGGCTCAGTATTCTTTGCTAGAACGCACTTGTTGTGCTTTAACTTGGATAGCTCAGAGGTTGAGGAACTATTTTTGTGCTTACACCACCTACCTTATATAAAAAATGGACCCGCTATCATCTTTCAGAAGCCCATGCCCACCGGCAAGCTTTCCAAGTGGCAAATTTTGTTGAGTGAATTCGACATTGTCTACGTCACCCAAAAGGCAGTAAAAGGACATGCTTTGGCAGATCACCTCGCAGAAAACCCTGTGGAAGGGGAGTATGAACCATTGAAGATATATTTTCCCGACGAGGAAATAACCTTCATAGGAGAAGATATTGCAGAATTCTATGACGGTTGGAGGATGTTTTTTAATGGATCCGCGAATTTTAAAGGAGTTGGTATTGGAGCAGTCCTGGTATAAGAAACCGGTCAGCATTACCCGTATCCGCCAAGCTCAGGTTCCCATGCACCAATAACATGGCCGAGTACGAAGCTTGCATCTTAGGGCTTAAACTGGCCATTGATATGAACATTCAGGAGCTGCTGGTGATTGGGGAATCAGACCTACTCATACACCAGGTTCGAGAAGAGTGGGCAACCAAGAATTCCAAGATAATCTCTTATTTCCATCACATATAGGAGTTGAGAAAGAGGTTTAGAAAAACGGAATTCCAGCATGTTCCAAGAATACAGAATGCTTCGCCGGCGCCTTGGCCACTTTATCATCAATGATTCAGCATCCAGACACAAATTTCATCGACCCTATCCAGGTCAGAATTCAGGATCAACCGGCTTATTGTGCACATGTTGAGGAAGAAGCAGACGAAAAACCCTGGTTCCACGACGTCAAAAAGTACCTAACAACAGGAGAATATCCAGAGCTTGCTAATGCTACTCAGAAGCTGTCTAACAATTTCTTTTACAGCGGAGGAATCCTGTATATGAGGAATCCTTATTTGGGACTATTAAGGTGTGTCGACACAACATAAGAAACCAAATTATTGGAAGAAGTGCACTCAGGGACTTGTGGGCCGCACATGAATGCTTTTGTTCTAGCAAAAAAGATACTCAGAGCAGGATATATCTGGATGACTATGGAAACAGATTGCACTCAGCACGTCCGAAAATGCCACCGCTGTCAAATACATGTAGATATGATAAAGGTACCTCCAAACGAGCTCACCGCAACGAGTTCACCATGGTCGTTCGCCGCTTGGGAAATGGATGTCATTGGACCAATCGAGCATTTATCAAACGGACACAGGTTCATTCTAGTGGCGATTGAATACTTCACTAAATGGGTTGAAGCAGCTTCATACAAGGCAATAACCAAGAAAGTCGTGGCAGACTTTGTCCGAGATAGGATTGTCTGTCGGTTCGATGTTCCAGTGTCGATCATCACTAATAATGGATCCAATATCAACAGCGACTTGATGAAAGCAATGTGTGAAACCTTCAAGATCAGACACAGAAACTCTACAGCCTATAGACCTCATATGAATGGAGTCGTGGAAGCAGCTAAGAAGAACATCAAGAAAATACTGAGGAAAATGATCGAAAAGCATAAGCAGTGGCATGAGAAGTTGTCATTCGCTCTACAGGATATCGTACTACAGTTTGCACATCAATCGGCGCAACTCCCTACATTCTGGTTTATGGTACAAAGGCATTGATTCCTGCTGAGTTAGAGATCCTATCATTGAGAATCATACAAGAGGATGAGTTAGATGATGCAGAATGGTCAAGGTTCGATACGAGAAGTTAGCCCACATAGATGGGAAAAGAATGAACGCCGTCTGCCATGGACAATTATATCATAATAGGATGTCTAGAGCATTCAACAAGAGAGTTCGACCAAGAAAGTTTGCACCAGGATAACTGGTGTTGAAGAAGATATTTCCGCATCAAGACGAGGCCAAAGCGAAGTTCTCTCCCAACTGACAGGGTCCGTACATGGTTCACCGGGTCGTAGCGGGAGGAGCCCTTGTTCTTACAGAAATGGATGGAGAAATTTGGCAAAAACCGATTAACTCAGATGCAGTAAAGAGATAATACATTTAATCAGTATGCTTTCTTTATGATGTAATTTGAACTACGTATGACCTGATTCCCGTTTAAGATGGGATACATAGGCAGCCCTATGGGTTCCGTCGCATCATAAATAAAATTCCATTTTCCCCCGCATTTGGAACTGGGGAAGAATTTTGAGGAGGACCCTTAAAATTCTGAAGTCAGTTTGTCAACTTTCGTATCACATCGACCCAGTAAACTGGGGCAGAATTTTGAGGAGTATCCTCAAAATTCTAAGATCAATCCACTTCAGTCATTTAGCGTTGCCTTCAACAGCACCAGCCCAGTACACTGGGGCGGAATTTTGAGGACGACCTTCAAAATTTCGGAGCCAGCGAGGTCATCGTGCCTTGAACCACGTTACATTTTTGGTTCATCATAAAACAAAAAACTATCTTTTGATTTACTCGTATACATACATTTGCAGCATATTTTCCAAAATTTTGCATAAAATCATTTGGATCGCTATTGTTCAGCAACGCTGCCCCAAAGGGGTACAGAACGCCACGTGTCGAAGGATGCAAACTAACCTCCCCTTTACAGAACTCACGATTTTTCTTTGGATGCAGGAACCCAGGGTGTAAGCAGGCAACGCAGGTGTCTTCCAAAACTGAAGTTCCCGAAACTACTACATACCTCGCAAAGGTTTACTATCTTCATTCAACACTTCCCCAGCAGTCATGATATCGCAATCATCTACCAGCTAAGAAAATCAGCATCATCCTCTCCTCTATATTTCTACATTTTTCATAAGGCTATTCTCTGCCTTTCGAGGTTAAGCTCTACCTCCATCATTTCATAAGGCTATTTTTCTACCTTTCGAGACTAAGCTATGTCTTCATCTTGCATTGCATAAGGCTTTTCTCTGCCTTTCGGGGTTAAGCTCTACCTTCATCCTTGCATAAGGCTATTCTCTGCCTTTCGAGGTTAAGCTCTACCTCCATCCTTGCATAAGGCTATTCTCTGCCTTTCGAGGTTAAGCTCTACCTCCATCCTTGCATAAGGCTACTCTCTGCCTTTCGAGGCTAAGCTCTACCTCCATCATTGCATAAAGCTATTTTTCTGCCTTTCGAGACTAAGCTCTATCTCCATCTTGCATTCCTGCAGAGGACTATTTTTATGCCTTTCGAGACTAAGCTGCGTCTCCTCTATTTTGCATCTTTGGCTGAAATATCGCCGTCCTGCATTTAAAATTTTTTCTTTGGCTGAAATAGCGCCATCCTTGCATTCATTCGGCTGAAATATTGCCACCTTCTCATGGGCTGAAATAGCGCCAAATTTATTCAAAGGCGTCATAGTTCGGAGGCACCATCCGCATGGCTCGAGAACACCATTTCATGGCCTGCGAATATTTATTTTATGTTCTTCATATCCCGAACGTCATATTCTAAGGACGCCATCCTAATAGTCCGAAGACAGCATTCATGGTCCAATGAGAACTTGCATCACGTTAAATTATGCAAAATATCCAAACATAGTTCATTTGCAGGTACACCGGCTAGCACGACTGTCTCAGCAGAAGCACTCCCGCTCCAATTCTCTGAGGCTTGTCCGATCCTCTAACCCTTGCCAAAATCTCGAGCCCCGTTGCGTCCGCCTTATGAAATTTTCATTGGCATATTCCGCCAATGGCTCCTGAACTATGTACAGCCTGATTCCTGTAAGAACATGGATATTTAGGAAGCGCAGAAGCCAAAGCACAGTAGAAACTCTAGTACAATTGTCATTTCCAGTCAAAATTGGCCATCTTATCTTTACCCGACAACTCTTTCATCCTCCTCGGGTAAAGAGGGGCAACTGTTGGTACCCAGTTTTTCCCCTACGTATATTTGTACCCAAAATACTTTCAAATAGCTTGTAAGTGCATATATAAGCATCCACAAAGGGTTTGGTATTTTTCTATGGGTTTTTAAGCATTTTAAAATTTATTTACAACTTATTTTGTACTACAAAATTCAATATTTGGTATCAAACCTTGCTATTTTAGTAAATAAATTATTTTACTCTTTCATGTACATAAAAATATAATTTATGTAATTTTTACAGGATTTTACAAAGCCATTAAGTAGTATTAAACATAAATTGCATTAAATTGCAATTTTAGCCTGTTTTCTCAATTTAATAAGTATTTCAAGTGTAATATCATTCCTAATACTTTCATTCAGTTCCCAAACCTATTTTAGCATCTCAGTAATTTTATTGAATTTTTTATTAATCGTGTTCTATTTTTATAAAATTATATTTGGGGAAAATTGGCTATTTAAACTATAGCCAGATTTTATTTAAAATGTAGCCCAATTCAACCCCTATCTTCAACCCAATTTTGACCCAATTTAATGACACATACCCCTAGGGATGTTCAAAACCGATCCGAAACCGAAAACCGATCCAAACCGAAGTTTAACGGCTTACTGGTAACGGCTTAACGGACGGGGAACGGATTGAATTTTTTTTATTAACGGCTTATCGGTTTGGGGATGTATTATTCAATTTTCTTAACGGCTAATCCGTTAACCCGTTAAGAATATAAATATTATATATATATATATATATATATATATATATATATATATATATATATATATATATATATTATTTTTATTTATATATATTAAATATAAAAAAACTAAAACCCTTGAAAATGATTAACAAAAGTTTATTTTTACTTCTCAGCATTGTTAATCTCAGGATCTAGAAATTTTTTGGTTCTATTTTTAATTTATTTTTGGTTGTAATCCTCCTGTTTGGCAACATGCCGGAGATCATAAAGCTAATTTCCTAATCACGGGAATCAAATTGAGTGGCTCTGGCAAAGAAATTTGAATGCATCATATTGCCTCTAAAATATTGTTTTTTATGGAAATTCATTATTTCTAAGACGAGGAGAATAAGAGATATATAGTAAACATGTATGTTAGGCCGATAAGCTGCCCAATAACTGCCCTATAAGAGCTAACCCGATACCAATCCGCCCGATATCTTATCGGGTGGCTAACTGATTAATACATTTAAAAGCCGATAACCGTTAAGCCAAACCGTTAAGAGTAAAAAGCCGCCCAATCCGCCCGATAAACACCCCTACATACCCCTTTAAGTTACCCGACCCGCCTCAGATTTAATCTGAGTCATTGATAAAATAAGATCAACGGCCCAGATCTCATAGCCATAACTAAAATCTAATACCCCCAACCCTTCATTCTCACGAGCCCGTCTATCTATCTCTCTTATAGATGCTCTCTAACCCTCATCTCTCTAGAATCTTCTTGTTCTCTCCGCCTTTTCCAATGATGACCATCGCCTCTCCGGCTCACTCCTCCCTCACTTCTCTCGACCTCCAGCAACCATGGAGTCCCTATATTGCTATTTTCTCTCTAAAGTTTGAAGTCAGCCGCTTCCACCATGAAAGGGGTCACTAATGTTTTATTTAGATCTGTTTCCGGCTTTTTCTCCGGTGGTCTTTGTACGATGATGCCTTCTATGGCATTTTACACAAGTTTCACGGCCAGGTTTCTCGTTCCCTGATTTATTTTTGCAAACCCTAATTTGCCTAAATCTCTTAAAACTTCTGTCTTTTAAGAGATTTCTAGTTTAATCTTTGTTTCATACACTCCATCTCACTCGATATCTTTGATTAACTCGAGTTTTTCAAACATTCTATACCTCTTTTTCAAAACTAGGATTTCTAACACTTTTTTTGCAAAATCATTATGCTTTCTGACTTTTCTTGAGTATTATGTGTTTGTTTGTGCTAATTTGTGTAATGAGTTTGTTTGTTTCCCTATTAATCCTAGTTCCATTGCTTTAACTGTTTTCTAGGGTTCCAACCCTTTACTACTTCCATGCTTTCTTGCCTAAGGCTCTCTGATTTTCATGTCTATTGTGTTTTATAGGTCGAATTGTTCATCGTTCATGCAATATTCCACTTATTATGTGCATCTCTTTGAATCCCTAATTTGTATGAGTTTTTCTTAAAAGGTTCTTACACCGATTTTGAATTATTTCCTTACTTGTGAGATTCCCTCTGATTTTGGTCTTGCTCATGATTCTTTGACTAATTTTTCATAGTTAATTTATATTTCTTTCCATATTTGTGCAATTAAATATATTTTGTTATTCAACATATATTTGCCTTGTTTGTAATGTTGTGTACCTAGCCTTTATTATGTACATAATGGCTATTTCTTTCGTTATGGTATAGTCAATCATTCAAATGACTTTTTCCTTATTTGATAGCCTGTATTCTCATTCGAATTTTGAGTCCCTAATTTATTTGAATTAGGACCTATTATTGATTTAATTTGATATTTCTTCTATAATTATACACATCCTACCATATTCTCTACTATTTTCAATAGCTATAAGTACTACTCTTCTCTTCTCATCAAACACGAGCACAATTTCTCTAAACCTTCTTTCAAAAACAACACATTGCATATCTTTCATACAAAAACACAAGTTCAAAGTCTCTGAACTCTCTCTTTAAAAACACTCAGTGATCTCTCCTTCTCTAGTGTTTCTATACCCTCTTATTCTTCTATTAAACACCCAATCGGCTGAAAGCCAAGATTGAGTAATCTTGGCTGTTTATTTCTACACAACTAAGGTTCTACTACATTGCTTACTTTGATTTGTCTGCTGCTCTCTTTGCTGTACACTGCCATTCTCACACTGTGCTGCACACTACTCTTCTCACCTTACTGCTCTCATCCTCTGCATACTTTGCCCTCTAGTGTACACTACTGCTTATTGTTATTGTGTTCTATTGTCTGCAACTGGTATGTTACCTATTTAATATACAATTTCCAAAACAACATGCTTTTACTAGTTTTGCACTTCTTCTTGTTTCTTGTGTGCTTTTACCTATGGTTATGTTGCTCTTGTTGTCATTAGTATACACTTACCAGCCTATTTAGCTTAGATTAGCATGCTCCCCTTACCCCTTACCCCTTCACTGCCTCAATGAATGTTTACTTTTCTTTGTGCATTACTATCATGTTTCCAGGGCTGCTTGGCTACTTGATTAGCCTAATACCTCTTCCTGAGGTTGTGTATTGGGGTTGGGTGCAGTAAGAAATGAACCCCTATTTGTTCTACAACTATTTCTAATTACCTACCTTCACTATGTTTACCTGTATAGTAGATCCATGTGCTTATCTGTTCCCTCCCCCTTTACCCCCTGTTTGAATAATGCTAAACTGGTTAGTACCAATGATTTTCAAAGAATCCCATTCAACTCTTTTAACTCTTTTAAACAATTTTCTTAACTATCTCGCTATCCTTCTGCTGTTTTTCTTAAATTGAATCTCAAGCTCTCTCAATCCTATCACAACTTCACTACTCTTAGACAACTAAGTTCTGCCCCTTAGTGTAAGCATTACTTTGGGAGCCCTTGAGCACACATTGAACTTTGATGCGCAAGGCTGGCACTTCCACACTTGCATTTTCCTAATAATGACATTTTGGGTGCCTGGTATTGGCCAGGGTTCAAACGAACCTTTAGGGAACTTTGCCGCACCCAAGCCTTGGTAATGGTTGTGAAACTCGAAAGAAGTGAGGTTGGAGATCTTGGGCCTGGCTGTAGGCTCCATATAGAATAAATTCTCCTTTTTTTATCACAGTTGTACTTTTAATTACTTGGTCTGTAATAACTTTTAATGAATAATGGGGGTTATAGTGAAATTGGAGGGGTTATGCATGCTTATTTAAGGGGAATGGTAGAAAACATGTTATAGGATTTTACTTACCTATTTGCGCAATAGAAATCATGTTTTAGGACATGCATCTCCAGATATAGAAACTTATTCTTTAGGCCTCTTGCTTTCAGTTTGTTATAACTCTAATTAGTCAATAATCAATGAGTCATCACCATCACATTTAGATACCATGCTTATAGGACTCCCTGTGCATTAGATATCATGCCATCAGGATTTTATTTGTAGCTGTATAAACACTTCGCTAATTTGGATAAAACTGGCTAACAACTCCGTGTTAAAAGTTGAAACTATTGTATGCTCACCATTTTTAAATAACGCCTGGGCAAGCCTTAGGCCGGATAAAATGGGCTAATCACCTGCACGTCGTGTCCAAATTAATCCACCTCGGTCTGAATCCGGTTGTCTGTGAAGCTCTCACTATTTTTTACAAACTTCTGCCATATTTTTAATCATCTGTGCAAAAGGTTTCTACTGTATTTTTCTTGTCCAGACTTGGGCCACTATTTCAACTATATGAGTACTAATTTTTCAAAGCTCCAAAAGCCTGTATGTCACTGTTTTATACTTTTGCAATCTCAAAAAATGTTTTCACGTTTGTTCTTTTGCTCTGCATGTCCAAACTGGTTTACCAGGCTTCCCACAAATGTTTCTAAATGACTTCGGCAGGTATCTAAAACTAATACTGCCTCTTTTCAGTTCTGAACGATCTTATGTACCGTTCTGCAAACTTTTTAACTTCTGTTTTAATTTATTCTCCGGCTTTTAACTATCTTTTCCCTTAGACCTTACATGTGTTTGAGACGTGCCAGTAATGTGTTCGCTTATGGAGGGATGTTTGAGCCTTCTTATATGCCTTTACATGATTCTATTACGTGTAGTCCTGCTTGTTTTTGTATGTCTCTTAGTGTTTTAACCTTTAAACCTAGGGGACCAAGCCTAGTTCCTACCTTATTGTAATAGTGATCTTAAATTCCCTCTAGGATCTATATAATGGGATGGGTAACGGCACGCAATAAGTATTCTTGACCAATTCACACGTTTAAATACCTTAATGGGGTGGGAAGCGTAGAATGTGGAGATGATGACGATGCGATAATATCATAAAGCGACCCCTCTTTAGGAATATGAGCTAGATATTGCATTGAATGATCCATATTATAGTCAAACCTAGGACCCTTCTTTCTCTTACGTGCTTTATTGAAATTCTTTCCTCAATGCTTTTCAAACTAATCCTCTTTTATTTCAAACTTATGTCCTTTTCTTTAAAGCTCAAATTATTTGAATATGTGTACTTCATGTGTCTACTTGCTTCATCTTCTTTATAATGTCACAATTTGCACGGCCGGGAACCACACTTGTGGATCTTGAGGGGTGCCTAACACCTTCCCCTCGATATAATCTCAAGCCTTTACCCAACTCTGGTTTCTCTCTAAAAAACACTCTTTTAAAGTGTCCTAATACACTATAATCATTAGGTGGCGACTCTTCCAATTCCATAACCCAATTCCCAAACGGGAAATAGAGTTGTTTTGCCCATAATGTCGTGAAACCCGATTTTGCTTCTTTTAGTGAAAAAATGTGGGCGTTGACAAGTATATAGTCTAACCTTGAAGAAGTAGTAATGAGGGGTCGACTTCGACACTTACAATAATCTAACAGTAATCAGAATAAAACCTTAAATAATCAATAAATATGTAAATGATAAGGAAATCCAATAATAAGAAACAAATAAATAATTCTCCTTACTAAAATAAATTCCAATTTAAAATTTCCATATTTTAATCGTTTACCCTTTTCAACCATTGAAACAACATCAAGTATTATCGGGTTCCAAATATTATTACTCAAGAAATTTCCAAAGGACGCACGACCCCATCCAATAACAAATATACATAACTGTGTGCACTGTCGAGGGTCGAAATTCACGAACTATAGATGCATCTACTAACCTTTGAGGCGAACGACTCGCTCCCATGAGAGTAGTGGAACCTTTACCTCGCCCACGGAAATAGCTATGGCGCAAATTTTCAAGTAATTAATAATTCTTAAATTCTTTCCAAAATATAAGGAGGCAAATTAAAGTCTCTAAATCTTAAAATCTTCAACGTCACCATCTTTCAAGACAATTACTTAACATAATCAAGCAACGACAACAACAAGGTATGATGTGAATTTTAAGACTACCCGGAATTCACAAGAAATATAGCTACGCACGAATTCTCATCACCTAGTACGTACGCGGTTCCCCACACATAGTAATATTATTAGCAAAAACACACCTAGGGGGGTGAGTCCCTCTTACAAGGTTAGAAAAGAGACTTAACTCGCCTCAAAGCTCACCTTCTGGATAAGGTTCCTCTCTAAAGCCTCAATTTGGTGCCGAAAATTATGAAACTAGTCAAATGTGATACAAATTAATAAATACATGCTCTAAAGTTCACAATTTACCCAATTAAACAATTACTCAACCCAAATTGCAAGATTCTTAAAACTCGTCCTAAGCCCACGTGCCCAGCTTCCGAAAATGTTTGAAGGAAATCATTATCCACAGCTCCACGAACTCAAATATATAATTTTAACTCAATTCCATAAAAATTTTGTGGTTAAATTTTATTTTTGTTAAAACTTAGGTTCTTATCTAAACCCACAATTTCTACCAATTTACATTTTAGAATCTTCCCATGAACTGTTTAATTTAACTCACAATAGGTAGAATCAACTTACCCCCAAGTTGCTAGGCGAATACCCCTCTCAAGAATCTCTAAAAATCGCCCAAGAATGAAGAAATAAGTAAAAATGTCTTAGCCACGTTCTTTATGCATTCCGCCCAGTGACTTCTGCACCCGCGGACTCCTTAGTTGTGTCCCTGCATCCGCTTCAGCAGCGTTTTCTTCGCACATGCGCCCTTGCCTCTTTAGCGGCCACTACCTTCGTACTTGAGATCTGCTCATGCGCTCATTTGGCTACCCTCGTTGGCTTGCTTATGTTGCTCGTGACAGCTTCTGCGAGCCCGCAACTGTGACTGGCCAAGCACAGGTGCGACTGCACCAGAAGCTGGGAGCTTCAATTATTGCTCTCAAGTTCAAACTTGATCCCAGCCTCGTCTGTTTAACACTGGGGTCCCCGAGGCCCCTCCCGAATGTAACAACAAGATTAAAATCATAAAATAGACTCGCTCGAACTCTCAGAATGCCCAAATCACTAATAATCACACCCCCAAATCAATTGAATCAAAACTTTGAACTTCAAGTTCTTTAACATACTCCGAACGTGCCGAAACATACTTAGACTACTCGGAATAACATAAATTTTGCGTGCAAGTCATAAATGAAATTACGGACCTACTCCAACTTTTGAAATCGAAATCCGGACCCGATACTAAAAGATCCACTCCCAGTCAAAATTCCTAAAAAAACCTTTGAAATTTCTAACTTTCACCACACAACTCTGAAATGATACGGACTTCCAAATTCATATCCATAAATGCCCCTAAGACCACAGCCATCATACAAAACTATTCCCAGGCTTGGAATCCCAAATGGACGTCAATAACACAAAAGTCCACTTCGGCTTAAACTTAAGAAATTTATCTTAAAATGTCAACTTTCAATATTAGGCATCGAAACATAGGTGCGTCATCTGAAACTCGATCCGGACATATGCCGAAGTATGAAATTATCACACGATCCTATTGAGACCGTCAAATCCTGATTCTGAGGTCGTATGCTCAAAACATTAACCAATGTCAAACTTAGCCCTCTTTATAAGGAACTAAATATTCTGATTTCAATCTAAACCCTTCAAAATCCCGAATTAACCATCCCTGCAAGTCATAAAATAGTAAAAGCACGTAGGGGGAGTCTCCTTTAGGGGAACGAGGTTCTAGAAAGTAAATCGAGTGGTTGGGTCATTACATTTTCCACCTCTTAAGCAAATGTGCGTCCTGGAATGGGTATAAAATCATACCTAGTGTATTAAATAAGTGTGGATATCTATTCCTCGTGTCCCTTTCGGCCTCCCAAGTCGCGTCCTCAACTGGTTGGCCCCTCTACTGAACCTTTACTGCAAAAACCTTTTTGGACCTCAACTGGCAAACTTGTCTACAGACAATAGCAATTGCTCTTCCTTATAACTCAGGCTCTCATCTAGATGAACTGTGCTGAAGTCCAACACATATGACGATTCGGCGTGATACCTCCGGAGCATAGACATGTGGAAAACCAGATGAACTCCTGCTAAGTTGGGAGGCAAAGCAAGCTCGTAAGTAACCTCTCTAACTCGCCTCAAAACCTCAAATGGACTTATAAACCTTGTTCTCAAATTGCCCTTCTTCTCAAACCTCATGATCCCCTTCATCGGTGAAACCTTCAAGAGAACTTTCTCACCCACCATAAATTATAAATCACATGCTTTCTGATCCACATAACTCTTCTGTCTGGATTGTGCCGTGAGAAGTGCTCGTGAATCAACTTTAGCTTTTCCAAGGCATCCTTCACCAAATCAGTACCATACAGCTTAGCCTCGCCGGGCTCAAACAATACGATGGAAGAACAACATCGCCGGCCACATAGAGCTTCAAATGGAGCCATCTCGATGCTGGACTAGTAACTATTATTGTAAGCAAACTCAGCCAAGGGCAAGAATCGATCCCACTGCCCTCCAAATTCGATCACACATGCTCTAAGCATATCTTCCAAGATCTAAACTATCCACTCCGACTGCTCATCGATCTGCAGATGAAAAGTTGTGCTAAGCTCTACACGAGTCCCCACCTCTCTCTGTACTGCTCTCCAGAGATGTGAAGTACTCTGAAGACCTCTATATGATATGAGGAAACAGGAAACCCATGCAACCGAACTATCTCCTAAATAAATTCTGGGCCAACCTCTCTAAAGTATATGTGGTCACAACCGGAATGATGCGCTGACTTAGTTAACCTGTTGCATCCAACTTCCGCAGATCCGCGAAAAACCAACTAAAAAATCCATAGTAGTGCGCTCTCATTTTCACTCTGGTATACTCATCTACTGATGTAGGCCACCTGGCCTTTGGTGCTCATAGTTAACCTGCTGATAATTTAGGAACCTAGCTACATACTCAATTGTATCCTTGTTCATCCGCCGCCACCAATAATGCTACCTCAAGTCACGATACATCTTTCTAGCCCCTGGATGTATAGAATACCGAGAACTGTGTGCCTCCTCTAAAATCCTTCCCCTCAACCCGTAAAAATTCGCAACACATAGACGAACCTGAAGCCACAGAACACCATCCTTGCTGGTAGTAACCTCTTTGGCACCACCATGTAGCGTCATCTCCCTGAGAGCTAATAAGTGTAGATCATCAAACTGTCGAGCCTTGATCTTCTCCAACAGTGAGAACTAGGAAAAAACGCATGAAAGAACTCAGTTAGGCTCTGAAACATTCAACCTCACAAGTCAGTTAGTCAAGGACTCAATGTCCAAGGCTAGCGGCCTCTTCTCTATTGAAATGAATTCCAAGCTACCCATGCTCTCTTCCTTTCTACTCAAAGTATCCACAACTACATTTGCCTTGCCCGGATGGTAAAGAATGGTAATATCATAATCCTTTAGTAACTCAAGCCATCTTCACTACCTTAAATTAAGATCCATCCGTTTGAGCAAATAGTGCAAGCTGCGATGATCGATGTAAACCTCACAAGACACCCCATAAAGTTAATTTCTCCAAATCTTAAGAGCATTTACAATCACTGCCAACTCCATATCATGTATAGGATAATTTTTCTCATGCGGCTACAACTGATGTGAAGCATATGCGATAACTTGCTTCTCTTGCATCATTACACAACCCAGACCAACGTGTGAAGTGTCGCAATACACAGTATACATCCCCGAACTTAAAGGCAACACTAACACCAGTGCTGAAGTCAATACGGTCTTGAGCTTCTGAAAGCTCACCTCACAATAATCGGACCATAGGAAAGGAGCACCCTTCTGGGTCAATCTAATCAAAGGTGTTGCAATTGATGAGAAACCCACCACAAACCTACGATAATAGCTTGCTCACCCTAAGAAACTTCTGATCTCGGTCATTGTGGTAGGACGAGGCCAACTCTAAACTGCCTCGATATTTTAATCCACCTTAATGCCCTCACCTGACACAACATACCCCAAGAATGCTACGGAATCCAGCCAAAACTCACACTTCAAGAACTTAGCATACAACTTGTGCTCCCGCAAGGTCAGAAGTACCATTCTCAAATTATGCTCGTGTTCCTCCCTGTTGCGAGAGTAAATCAATATGTTATAAATAAAGATAATGACAAATGAATCAATATACGACCTGAACACCCTGTTCATCAAATTAATCAATGTCGCTGCGGTGGTAGTCAAACTAAAGGGCATCACCAGGAACTCATAATGGCCATGTCTAGTCTAGAAAGTCGTCTTCGGAACATCCGAATATCGAATCTTTAATTGATGGTAACTCAACCTAAAGTCGATCTTAGAGAATACCCTAGCACCCTGCAACTGGTCAAATAAATCAACATTATGCAACAACGGGTACTTATTCTTAAAGTGGACTTTGTTCAACTGACGGTAATCAATGCACATCCACATGGTACCATCTTTCTTCTTCACAAATAACAGCGGTGCATCCCAAGGCGATACACTTAGTCTGACAAACCTTTTCGCTAGCAACTCCTCAAGTTGTTCCTTCAACTCCTTCAAAGCGATACGATATAGTAGGATAGATATCTGCTGGGTACCTAGAGCTAAACCATTACTGAAGTCGATATCACGTTCTGGTGGCATGCCTCGAAGATAAGAAGGAAACACATCGAATAACTCCCAGACTACTGGTACCGAATCAATTTTTGGAATCTCCGTAGTAGTATCCCGAACATAATCTAAATAAGCCAAACAACCCTTCTAAACCATATGCCGAGCCTTCGAAAAAGAGATAACCTGACTGGATGTACTGACCGATGAGCCCTTCCACTCTAATATAGGCAACTCTAGAATAGCCAAGGTAACAGTCTTGGCGTGGCAATCAAGAACAGCATGATACGAAGATAACCAGTCCATGCCTAGGACGACCTCAAAGTCGGTCAAATCAAGCAACAGAAGATCTGCTCGAGTCTCATAACCACATAATGTAACAACAGAGAATCAGTTGATCTGATCCACAATAACAGAATCGCCCACAAGAGTGGACACATAAACCGGCGTGCCCAAAGACTCACAAGAAACATCCAGGAAATGAGTGAATAGAGACGACACATATGAATAGGTAGACCCTGGATCAAATAATATTGTAGCATCTCTACCACAAACAAATATAATACTTGTGATCACGGCATCGGAGGCCATTGCATCTGGTCTGGATGAAAAAGCATAAAACCTGGCTGGAGCATCGACTGGCTGGCCTCTACCTGACTGAACAACAGTTGGCAGACCTCCACTTTCCTGACCTCCACCTCTAGGACGTCCCCTATTAGCCTGCCCCCCCCCCCCACTCTAGTTGGTGGGATGGTTGGTGCTGCAATCATGGGTTGAGGACCCTCTTGTAGTGTTTTGCCCCAAATTCCGGGAGAAAACCTCTCCATGTGACCCGCATCCCCACACTCCTAACAACCTCTCTGTACAATAGCCTGATGACCTGAAGTCTGACTCTAATAGCCTGAATACCCACTAGAAGAGCCTTGAATAGCTGGTGGACGGTATGAACTCTCTAGCATGGCATTCAAATAAGGCCACACTGGAGCACCACGATGAGGTAGCGGTGCTGGATATATGGGACTTCATGGTTGATTCCTCACGAACTGACTTCTGGCCCCAACTGGGACACCTCTAAACTCTCTAGACGGAACCTCTTGTCCTGCAGCACATGCTCTCGACCCCACTGACAATAAGCCCCAATCCTCTAGGATATCTCTACAACTAGTTGATAAAAAGTCCCCATCTCAACCTCTTGGGATACAGTAGCCTAAATACCCGAGTTCAATCCTGCAACAAACCTCCGTACTCTCTGTGCATCAGTAGGAAGTATCATAAGTGCATGGTGAGATAACTCATACAATTTTGCCTCACAGTCGATCATCGACATCTGACCCTGCTAGAGCTCCTCAAATTGAAACCTTAACTCTTTCCTTTGAGGGGGTGGAATATAACTATCCAGAAAGGCATGTGTGAACTTATCCCAAGTTAAGGGAGGAGAAACTGCTGGTCTGCCAAGAAGATAAGAGTGACACTATCTATGAGCCCTGCCCTCTAGCTGGAAAGTAGTAAAATGCACCCTGTGGGACTCTAATATACTCATACTGTGTAGTATGTCCCTACACCCATCAATGAAGTCTTGGGATCTTCATGCCGCTCTCCTCCGAAGATAGGAGGGTGAAGCCTGGTCCATCTATCCAATCGCTTTTGTGGCTCGCTAAATGCAGCTGGTCTAGGCTCAGGTAAGGTTGCTACAACTGGCTAGGCTATGCCCATGGGTAGTGCATACAAGGTCTAATATGTGGCAGCTACATGTTCTGGAGCCTGAGCTTTAGGAGTCTGTGCACGCCCTCTCATCTGAGATGTGATTGGGTCCGTCGGAAATAAACCATACTGAGTCATAGAATCCATGAACTACAGCATACGGCCTATAACCTCCTGGAATCCTGGCACGGACATGAAGTCCACCATAGCTGGCTCTGCTGCAGTCACCTCACCCTACTTCTCAACAATAAGATCCTCTACTAGATTTATTAGCAGTGCTAATGGAATACCTCTGGGACACCCTTGTCTTCTTCCATGGGCTGGATCCCTCCCTCGGCCTCAAGCAACTGGGAGAGTAGCTCCTCTCTGGTCTGGAGTATCAATTTCGCATGTTTTAGCCATATGTGAGAGAATAAAAGAAAGAAACTTAATACAATAGTGACTGCACGATAGGAGATGAAGAAATATTAATTTCCTAACACCCTATAGCCTCTCGAAGATAACTACATACGTCTCCGTACCCATCCGCAAGACTCTATTAGGCATTCTCATAACTTGTGAGACCTACGTGAACCTAGTGTTCTGATACCATGTTGTCACGACCGAATTTCTCCCATAGGTCGTGATGACGCCAAATGCTATCACTAGCCAAGCCAACCGTAAACTAATCGTGTGATTTCTTCTTTTAGTAATTTAGAAATAGCTAATTTTTTAATTTATTTATCAACCAAGGAATAATATTCACATGAGAATGAGGAGTAACAATTTAAGAGTCAGAAAGTAATGCAAAATAATAATTTAAAACCGACGAACCGTTTTACTAGACTGATTCCCAAAATCTGATATCACAAGTGTATGAGCTACTAGTAGAATATACAAAACATACTACAGTACTGTCTGGAAGGAAATAGACAGGAAAATAAATAACAGAGAGAGACTCCGAGTGCTGCTGAAACGAGCTCAGAGGGGTAGCCCACCATAAAGTCTAGAAGTGTCATGTATGCGCACCGGGGTGGTACCTAGATACTCCATCCTCAGATCCTGCATAAGCAGCACAAAGTGTAGTATGAGGACAATAACAATGTGTACCCAGTAAGTATCTAGTCTAACCTCGAAAAAGTAGTGACGAAGGGTCGACATCGACACTTACGATGGTCTAACAATAATAAGAATAAAACCTTAAATAATCAAGAAATATGTAAATGATAAGGAAATCCAATAATAAGAAATAAATAAACAATTCTCCTTACTAAAATAAATTCCAATGTAAAATTTCCATCCTTTAATCATTTACCCTTTTCAACCAATGAAACAACATGAAGTATAATCGGGTTTCAAATATTATTACGCATGAAATTTGTCGAAGACGCATGGCCCGATCCAATAATAAATATACATACTATGTGCACTACCGAGGATCGAACGACACGAACCATATATGCAGCTATTAACATGACGAGTCAAACGGCCCGCTCCCATGAGAGTAGTGAAACTTGTACCTCGCCCGTGGAAACAATTATGGTGCATATAAGTATAAATTTTCAATTCTTTAATAATTATTAAATTATTTTCATAATATAAGGAGGAAAATTAAAAACTTTAAATCTTAAAATCTTCGACCTCACCATCTTTCAAGGCAGTTAATTTATAACGATAAAAACAAGGTACGAAGTGAATTCTAAGACTACCTGGAATTCACATGAAATATAGCTATGCACGGACTTTCGTCACCTAGTACGTACATAGCCCCCCTCCCCCCCCCCCCCCACATAATAAGTCTTTTAGCAAAAGCATACCTAGCTAGGCGGATTAGTTACCTCATACAAGGTTAGAAAAGAGATTTACCTCGCCTCAAAGCTCACGTTTCGGCTAAGGTTCCGCTCTAAAGCCTCAATTTCGTGTAGAAAATTACAAGACTAGTCAAATGTGATACAAATTAATCAATACATACTCGATAGTTCACAATTTACCCATTTAACAATTATTCAACCGAAATTGCAAGATTCTTAAAACTCGTCTCCGAACTCACATGCCCGGATTTCGAAAACTTTTGAAGGAAATCGTACCCACACCTCCACGAACTCAAATATATAATTTCTATTCAATTCCTTAGCAAACTTCATGGTTAAATTCCATTTTTGTGAAAACATAGGGTTTTCATCTAAAACCACAATTTCTACCAATTTACATATTATAATCTTCCTATGAACTATGTATTTAACTCACAAAAGGTGCAATTAACTTACCTCCAAGTTGCTAGGTGAGTACCCCTCTCAAGAAGCTCTAAAAATCTCCCAAGAATGATGAAATGAGCAAAAAAGGATAAGCCCCATTCTTTTATGCATTCTGCCCAACGACTTCCGCACCGCAGACTCCTTAGCCGCTTTCACGGATCTTCTTTTGAGGCATTTTCTTTGAATTTGTTCCCTTTCCGCTTATGCGGCCACTTCCCTCATACCTGCACGCCCACAGGTGCACCCAAATGTTCGATCATGCACCCACTAGGCTGCTCTTGTTGGCTCGCTTCTGCGGCTCGTGGGAAGCTTCTGCGATCTTGCACCTGCGGTTGGACAAGCGCGGGTGCAACTACACCAAAAGCTGGGAGCTTCAGCTACTGCTCCCAAGTCAAAACTTGGTTTGAGCCTCGTCTTCTTAACACCCTGGCCCTCAGGGCCCTATCCGAATGTACAACCAAGTTTAAAATCATAAAAAAAACTCGCTCGAGCTCTCAAAATGCCCGAAATAATATCAAAACTAAAGATCACACCCGCAAACCAATTGAATCAAAACTTTGAACTTCAAGTTCTTCAACTTACCCCGAATGCGCCGAAATATACATAGACTACTTGGAATGACACCTAATTTTTTGTGCAAGTCTTAAATGATATTACGAACCTACTCCAACTTTCAGAATCAATATCTGGACCTGATATATCATTGTCTACTCCCGGCCAAAAATCTTTAGATAAAATTTTCAAATTTCTAACTTTCGTTGAACGACTCTGAAATGATCTATAGACCTCCAAATTAACATCTGGAAACTCCCCTAAGACCATAATATCTATATGGAGCTATTTCCAAGCCCGGAATTCCAAACGGATATCAATACCACAAAATCCAGTTCGGCTCAAACTTAAGTAATTTACCCGAAAATGCCAGCTTTCAATATTAGGTATCGTACCATACCCTGGTCATCCAAAATACTATCAGGATATATGCCCAAGTCCGAAATCATCATAAACACCTATTGAGACCGTAAAGTCCCGATTTTGAGGTCGTTTACTCAAAACATTAACCAAAGTCAAACTTAGTCCTTTTTACCAAACTTAAGGAACTAAATGTTTTGATTTCAATCCCAATCCATCAAAATCCCTAACTAACCATCCTCGTAAGTAATAAAATAGTAAAAGCACGTACATGCAGTCTCGTTTAGGGGAACAGGGTTCTTAAAAGTAAAACAACCAATTGGGTCGTTATATTAGGTGTGATTCAGATTGAAATTGGATTGAATTTTGGGTTTATAGATCTTTTGTTATGTTCAATTTTGGTGCAACCGCACCTATGATAAATTGGCGATGCAGAGCCAAAAAAGTGGACATGGGTGGTTGCAGAAGCGGTCCTGAGATGAGATAGGTATTTGCGTCGGTGCGAGGGAAATTTCGCACCTACAAGATCACAAATGGTGGCCATTGGTCGCAAAATCTAAATAGACGAAGGGCAGGGATTCTGCATAAGCAGAGGGCTGGACGCAAGTGCGCCTCCACTGGTGCAAAGGCATGTCCGTAGATGCGGAAGGAGGAACGCCTTAAAGGAACCGCAGAAATAGAATTTTGGCGGGACCGCATAAGGAGTTAAGTGAGATTTTGGAGAAAGATTTCACCAGAATTCATGAGATAAGCAACTTTTCACCACTTTTATATTTCATACCCACTGATTTCTCCACCTAGATTATGTGTTTTTGAGGTAACATTTAGGGGATTTGTGGTCTATTTATTAGAGAGTAAGATTTGAGGATTTGAGGTTCTATTTGTGATTGGAATTGGATGATTTTGCTATGGTTGAACTCGTTACTGAATGTGTGTTCAGATTTTGTTAATTTCATTGGATTATGAGGTAAGTGCCCATGGTTGACCTTTTAATTTGGTCAAAAACCTAGATTTATCATATGGAATTGATTTCTATAGCTTGTATTGATTATATTAAGTTGTTTGACTAGATTCGAATCGTTCGGAGGCCAATTCGCAAGACAAGGATTTGTTGGAGCATTGAGTTGCGCACTTTGAGGTATGTAATATTTCTAAACTTTATAATGAGGGTATGAATCCCTGGAATTCATGTTACATGGTTAGTGTTCGGTGATACATATGCTATGTGACGAGCATGTGCGCGTGCACCGTAGTAATTATGACTCGGTTGATTCTATGGTAATGTGTAGCTACCTACTCTTGTTTTATCCGTGTATTTCTTACATGTTAGAGTAATTAAGTTGTGATTCATATTAGAAATCATGTTTAAGCTATGTGCTTATTCGGTTGGGACCCATTATGATTATGTCTACTATTGAGTTATTTGCTTAAACTGTACTTTGTACTCAGTTATGTTTATTCATTTGCATATCATATCTCAGTCTTTAATATCATTTACTGTTATATCATGTTATCATCGTTTGGGCTAAGTAGTAATAGACTTGTGAGCCCGTGGAATTTGTGAGATTGATGACTGATTTAGGCGTGGGATCCGAATTTGTGAGTGATATTGTGGATCGGGTTGCACGTCGCATCAAGTCTAATTGGCTTATTTATTATTGTGGATCGGGTTGCACGTCACATCAAGCCTTATAGGCTTTATGTTAGAGCTTGTTACACCATATATTTTTGTACATGAAAATATTCCATAATTAAATTAATGAGATCCTAGAAGTGAGATGTCACGTCCCGCAGTACTACATTATGATGATGTTGTACCCTATAATATTATACATTGAATTTGTCATAAGGTAGCTGACATCATTCCAAGAAAAATATTATTTGGAGATTATAAGTATTATGCTATTTCAAACCAGTAATAAGTAAATTCGTAAAGGTAAAAGGGGAAGCAAGTCAAAGAAAATGAATTTCGTCCAAGTTTGGCATGTTGGGATAAAATTCGACTCGAGCTAAAATACTCGGTATTTATGGACTAGTACCATATAAGGTACCACATGACCATAATATTAAGGTGTATAAGGTATGTGAAAAGTGGGTAATATTTTAAGAAAGTGAGAATAATTCTCAATTTTGCAGATAATTGATTAATTACCGGGTAACGGGACATTACTTAATTAATTGGAGATATATTTGGATAAGAGTAATCATTTCCCCCTACTATATCGTGGTATCCCCTCAATTCCACATTATGACTCTTAGGGTCGTTTGGTAGGAAGTATTAGAAAAAATAATGCAAGTATTAGCTCTATGCATTAGTAGCACCTTGCTTGGTACATTTTTTCAGCATGTGTATTAGTTATACATCATACTTGGTACTATCCTATGTATAAGTAATGCATAGAAAATCATGGCATTAGTAATACCAATGACATTTATGCATGCATTAGTATTGTTAAAGATAAAATTGTCCTTAAAGTCCCTTAAAGCTAGAGAATAGAGGGGGCATTTTTGTAAATAACTATATTTCTTAAAAATTATACAGTGCATTATAATTTTAATGTATCACACCAAACAATAGATAAGAAATAATATTGTATAACTAATTCTTGCATTACTAATACTTATATTATTAATCCATATATTACTAGTACACCTTATTCTGTACTATTCTTATACACCCTACCAAATAACCCCTTACACTCTTGATGGAAAGGTGGCACATTTATGTGTTAGTATGCAGCTTAGTCTTTATCATGTGGGGCCCAACCATTTAAAGCCTATAAAGGGAAGCTTATCTCAAGATGTTATGGAGGACATAAGTCCAACTGTTGCTGAAATCGGCAAAAGCTTAAATTCAATATAACTCAAACTATGCACCAACAGAATCTCAAACAATATGAAGAAGTCCCTTTTTAAAAAAATTTATTTTAAAAAAATTTTCTAAACAAAAGAGTTTTTCATGGATTAGGATTTCAGTTGGCAAGCATCATTGCTTGCGTTTAAGTGTTGAGAAAGGGTACCAAGTATAACCGGTTTCTTTTCCATAGTCTTCATTTTCCAATAATGGGTATTAGCCATGTAATAACCCCACTTTTGTGACTATCTTTCTCGTCATCCATTAGAACAACATAAGATGGATGCCAAGTTAATCTCAAAGTCTTCGACTACGGCTTGAATCTCACATAAGATTGATATAATAGGCATGTTAAGGCTATCCCCTTTTTTTGGCATAATTTATATTATGCGAACAAAACGTGCAAATGCATAAATTCCATAAATAACTTTATTCATATAAGTATTAAAAATATCTAAGTTCTTGAATTTTCATGTGTCATAATATTTTATCATATGTTCATGGGTCTCAGAAAAATACGAAAGTTGAAAAGAGTTTACTTTATGATATGACTCAAAGGCAAAATGGTCTTATGACATTCCGAAAGATTTTATTAACGTAACTTCTCATGCATTGCATTCATGTACATTGACCCATGACCGAATGGCATTATATGTATATATGTATATATGTATATATATATGTATATATGTATATATATATATATGTATATATATATATATATATATATATATATATATATATATATATATATATATATATATATATATATATGTATATGTGATATGGGAAAGGTCATGGCATTATATATGCACCACCACCTGATCATTTGGTATACGTTGATGATTTTGCCCACAGTGACCGATAAGATATGATGGGATGTCCTTAGAGGCTGATGATGTTATGAAACATGTACCCATGTACGACATGACATTCATACGCATATAGATGGAACTAAAAGTATTTCATGATTTACAGAGTTATTCAGACTTACAGGTTGAGTCAAGTACTTTATATTTCTTCCATGTCTGTAATGTACTTATTGATGTGCCTTACATACTTGGTACAATTTTCGTACGGACGTCCCTTTTGCCTGGGGATGCTACGTTTCATGCCCACAGGTCCCGATAGACAGGTCGAGAGCCTTCCAAGTAGGCATTTAGCTCAGCAGAAGATGTTGGAGCGCTCCATTTGCTTTGAAGTTGCTTGTTTAGCTAGTATAATTTAGACGTGTATTATATAGTATGGCGGCACTATGTCCCGACCTTTATGATATTTATGTACTCTTAGAGGCTTGTAGACATATATCGTGTACATGAAAGATTGTATGGCCTTGCCAGCCAACGTTTTGAGTTTATAAATAATCACGTTGGCCTATTAGGATCGTATGTCACGTGTATATGATGATGTAATAAGAAAGATATGTAACGTTGGTACTCGGTTGAGCAAGGTACCAGGTGTCCGTTGCGGCCTACAATTCAGGTCGTGACAATCCTCCACTCTGGAGTCTAACATACCAGTAGTGAGCGTAGGCACAATGCACTATATGTACGTGCTTTGGTAAGGGAAATAATGCCATGCACCCATACAATACTGAGTGGTTGTGTGTGAAGAGTGAGAAATTAAGATAAATAGATTGAGTACTCTAGGGTGTGAGTACTTGGGATTATCACTATGATACATTATATTTGACATACATATTTGACATGTAGACATAGAGATCTAACATTACTCATGCTAGTTGCACTTGACATATTTTATCAATGTTGGGCTTATATTGCTGAACTTGAAAGCATGCCTAAATTTCTGTACTGTGAACGAGCTGGATATAGAAGTTTCTCTCAGTTATTAGAGTCATTATCTTTGTTGTATCTGCGTTGTCATTATTTTTATTCTCATTGTATCCTTCCGAGCTTGTCACTACTTTTAGCCCAAGGTCAGTCCAGTTACATATTGAGTATATTGGGTCTGTTATGCTCATACTACACTCTGCACTTCATGTGCAGATCAAAGGTACTTCTGGACACGGTGATTTCTAGAGTGGTGCCAGTACCTGTTCGGAGACTTTGAGGAATATGCTATGGCGCCCCTAAACCTTGACACTCTTTCCTTTAATTTTTATTCAGTACTATTCTATTTTCTCATTTAGTTTTACTAGAGTTTTAGATTATGTTGGCACTTAGTAGCTCATGTACTATGTGACACCGGGATTTTGGGATAGTTTTATTAGAGTTTTTGTTGTTTTATTAGATATTTATGAGATTTTTTGTTTTTGCACCTATTAAATGATGTTTTAATTCAAATGCGTACTTGTTATGTGACAATGGACTTTCCTAGTAATGTGTTAGACGCTGTCACGACATGTTGGAATCTTGGGTCATTACAAGTTGGTATTAGAGCAATAAGTTACTTAGGTCTTACGAGTCATGATCAGGTTTAGTAGAGTCTTACGGTACGGAGGCATTTGTATTTATCTTCGAGAGGCAACTGAACCATTAGGAATCTTCACTTTCTTGTACTCTTGTCGTACGGATTTGTTGATTCTAAAAACTGAACGTATATTATCTCGTAGATGGTAAGGACACGTGCGATTGGATCAAGCGGACGACCACCAGAACCACCAGCTAGGGCTGGAAGAGGCCGGGACCACGGTAGAGGTCAAGGTGCAGCTCGTACTGCAGCTAGAGCAGCACCTGTGGAGCCACAGTTGCTCCAACTCAGGAGCAAGTAATTGATATGGTCAAGCCGTTGGGACTAGTTTAGGCACCAACTATGCCCATTTTGATTACGGGCCTTCGAGAGGCTTTGGCAAGAATATTGACTATATGCATGAGCCTTGCTCAGGAGATTTTGGTTCCGACCGCACCATCCACTTCTCAGGCCGATGGAGGTGCTCAAACGCCCGCCGCCCATACTCTAAAGCAGGTAGCTCAAGGACTCTAGTTACCGGAGGTACTACTAGCCTATCCGGTTGTAGTTTCTTGGACTCAGGTTAGCCTACCAATGAGTGATAAGGAGAAGAAGGTACGAGAGCGGTTTGGGAGGCTTAGGCCTCCAGAATTTAGTGGGCCCGAGTCATAGGATGCTCAAGATTTTATAGATAGCTGCTAGCGGATCCTGCCCACGATAGGTATTTTGGAGGACAATGGAGTTTCATTTAATACTTTCCAACTGACATGGGAAGCCTAAAAATTGTGGGAGGCTTGTGAGTTGAGCAGGCCAGCCGGCTATGTACCATTTATGTGTCATGAGTTCTCAGTTCTCTTCTTAGAGAAGTTTGTTCCACAGACTCGCAAAAAGGTATTGCATAGGCAATTTGAGCATCTATGCTAGGTAGGTATATCAGTGACCCAGTGTGAGATGAGATTTTTTAGAGTTGGCTTGTCACGCGGTATGGTTGGTTCCCACTTACAGCAAGAGGATTAATAGGTTTATTGATGGCCTCAATAATGGGCTACGTTTATTATGACTCGGGTTATTGAGTTGAGTGTGAGGTTTGACAAGGTGGTCGATATTGCTGGATGCCTAGAGATGGTTCGCAATCAAGAGTGTGAGGAGAGGGAGGCCAAGAGGCATCATAGTTTAGGTGGTTTAAGTAGTGCCTCATCTGGAGGACAGTCCCACTACAATTGGGGTCATCCTTATAGGCCCGCTGAGACGGATCGCCCAATTCATCACGCTGTATCAGCTAGCCATAGCTCATATAATGCTCGTTTGCGCCAGTCATGCTCATAGTTCATCCCGTGCTCCATCAATTTAGGATTCATCTGTACCAGGTCCTTATAGTAGTTATTCTGGTTCTTGGGTTCCGATTTAGTCCCTGTCCCGTTGTCGGATCGAGGTTGCTTCAAGTTTGGAGAGTTGGGGCATATGAAAAGGTATTTTCCCTATATTATGGGAGATCCAATTCAAAAAATGGGTTAGGCTATGACTTCTGCGCCAATTACATCACCGCCAGCTCAGCCAGCTCGCGGTGGGACTATGATGACCCACAAGGTCATCTTTTGTTTTAGAGTCTATTTCCTTGTTATGAGGACTTTAAAACCTCCTTGTATCTCTCCTCAATTTTGAGTGTGTGGTATGGGCGCGACACCGGAAAGCTTTATATGAAATTTAATAAAAATATTAAATTTGCCCTTTAACATTGATTAAAATTGACTTCGGTCAATATTTTTGGTAAAAAGACACAGACTCATAATTTGACGATCATGTAGGGTCCGTAGTAAAATATGGAACTTGGGTGTATGCCCGAGATCGAATTACGAGCTCCCTAGTCCGCGTAAAGAATTTTTAAAGAAAATTGCTTACCGGAAAATATAAGAACTATTTGAAATGAAATGGTATAAAATCTTGATGGTATCGGTCTCGAATTGTGGTTCCAGAGCCGGTACATGCTTAATATAATATTTACGTCATATCTGTGAAATTCGGCAAGGATCATAGTTGATTTGGTATAAATCGGACCCTTGGTTGAGAATTTGAACTATCTTCTGAAATTCATGAGTTTTGGTGTTAAATTCGTTGTGTGGGATGTTATTTATTCAATTTGATTGCATGAGCAAGTTCATATGATGTTTATAGACTTATGTACATGTTTGTTTGGAGCCTAGAGTTTTGGATAGGCTACGGAATATTTTGAGATTAAGGAAATTGCTGGTGTGATTACAGTTCTGCAGACTTCTCATTTGCAAAGTCTGGCTCGTAAATGCGAGCACTGCAATTGCGAAGGTTCATCACAATTGCGAAGACTGCGCTGGGCAGGGGACCTTCGCAAATGCGAAGTACATTGTCGCAATGCAACATGCACAGTAGCCGCAATTGCAAACAATGTTCATATTTGCGAAGGCAGCAGGCCAGGCCAACCTTCGCATTTGCGAAGCCTTGGCCGCATTTGTGAGTTCACATTTGCGAACTTGTCATCACAAATGCGATAACTACGACTTGACATGTAATTTTTTATCCTCCCCAAGATTTTATACATTTTAATGTAAAATATTTAGTTTAGGTTTAATATCGTTATTTTTAATAGTTTTGACTCTTTTATTTTATTTTATCACAAAAAATAAAAATTACAAAAAATAAAGTAAATATTTTCATCGTTAGGTTAAAGTCAATTTAGAGTGATTTTTACATGTTTATAGATACATTGTATTATTTGATCTTTTTAGCCTAAGTTCAAATCCAAAAAACATGGTCCAACCCAATTACCTTTAGCCCATTCTTTCCAACCCATTAGTCCATCTAAATACAAAATTTAATCTTAGCCATCTATTTTCTTCTAATCTAATGGCCATCATCCCTTCCCACCTCTATATAAAATACTCAATTATAAAAACTCTATCCTAAAATTTTCAATTCCTATACCTCACAAAGAACGGCGAGCCAATGCAAAGTTGGTTTTCGGTTCAATCTTTGCATTTCTCCAAATGAACATTAGGACATAGCTGCACAATTATTCTATGAAATCATGTGAAACGGTGAAAAATTTTGGTTAGTACATTTCTTGCGCTCTCCTTCTCTTTTTCCAGCTGTACCGTATTTTTGTATTAGAAAAATGAATAATCAAGTTTAAATTACCAAACTATTTTGCCTTTGAGTCAGATTTGAGTTTTGAAGAGTATTCTTTTACGTTTTATTACAAGTTGAAAAGAAATTGGAAAACTAAAACTTCAGATCTTTGGTATGATGTATTGGGAAAACATTAAATTTAAATTAATAATGACGTGGCATGACACGTGGACTGGTC
Organism: Nicotiana benthamiana; assembly: GCA_034376525.1. Classification (NCBI taxonomy): domain Eukaryota; kingdom Viridiplantae; phylum Streptophyta; class Magnoliopsida; order Solanales; family Solanaceae; genus Nicotiana; species Nicotiana benthamiana. Next base: position 26,950,545 of record CM067337.1, read on the forward strand.
AAGTAGTTAAAGTGTAACAATTGAGTAAAAGGCACATGAGATGATAGATACGGGAAGAGAAATTTAAACAGGCACGAGAAGGGGTTTAGACACGAGTCTCGTACCAATTCGAGTCATTTAATACCAACGGATCAAAAGGCATTAAAGACAAGGATCTGAAGACAAAAAGGAGTCCAAATTCAGTATTAAATACCTGATACGTTAGAGAATTGGAATTTAATAGGAATAAATGTGTAACGGCTTATTTAATGTCATTTATTACTCTTAATTGTATCATTAAAGCTGAGGTTTCACTCCTTTACCTATGATCAACTATAAAAGGAAGAAGTATCATCATATGCAAGGACACGAAATATCATCCACATCATATCGAAATACAAATTTGTTTACTACTTTATTCTTATTCTTTGAAAGCCTATTATTCTTTGGTCTTTTGATTATCAGTAATCCAATTTCTTATCTTAAATTCTAGCTTTGACCAAAATATTATTTTTTTGTTAAACAAATTGGTTTCATTACCGTGAATCTAATAATCTATTCTTTCTGAAGTTACACTCTACCCATTGTTAACATCATGTCAAATAACAATGGCAACAACAATAAGGAAAATTACATCCATCAAGTGGAGGGCGATGAACTCAATAATGTTATTCCTCAAGCTTCTCCACGTGGATCTCGAGAAGGAACTCCTAATGATATGTCTGAACATATTGACCGAGGAGATGAAACAATTAATGAAATTTTACAAAAAATAATTGATGCACGAATTGACAAAGTTTTGGAAGCTTTAGTTAGTCGATTGTCTGCTCGCCAGCAACGCCTAATAATAATACGTTGGTAAATTCCCGCCCTGGTCTAGTTAATTCTGGTAATTGAGCAACCCCCAGTGATTCACAAGAAAGAGAACAATATAATTCAGATAATTTTCATCTTCAAAATTTAGTACTAACCTTGCAGAAATAGCTCAAGGAGCAAAACGAGCGTATCGAACAAATCCCTGGAGTTCCGCCTGTAATAAAAAGAGTAGACGTGGATAAATACTCACAACAAACTTGGAAGCCAAGTGTTGATCCCCTACTAATTCTAAAAAAATTCAAAATGCCTGACATCCCAAAATGATGGTACAACAGACCCACGTAACTGCATTTACACCATAAGTGAAAGGCAACGATTTGACCAAATAAGAAATAGAATTAGTATTGGTAAAAAAGTTTGGGGAGATGCTCACCAAGGGTGCATTAACCTGTTATTCTCTTTTACCTGAAAATTCTATAAATTCTTTTGCTGAGCTTGCAGATTCTTTTATTAAAGCACACTCAGGAGCTCAAAAGGTCGAGAAAAGGATGGAAGATATCTTCAAAATCAAACAAGGGAATGCTGAGTTGCTCATAGATTTTTTTGATAGATTCCAACGTGAAAGAATGACTTTGCCCCGTGTACCAACTGGGCAACGATAGCTTTTGCACGTAATTTGAACGACAATAGTTCAGAAGCCACGAGAAGGCTTAAAGAAAGCCTTTGTGAATTTCCCGCAACCACTTGGAACGATGTTTATAATATGTACAGTACAAGCTCAGAACTGAAAAGGATATCGTACCTCAGTACATCGTGAAGAAAGGAGCGGGTCCAGGAGGTCAGAAGCTGAAAAAAGATCAGGTAAGAATAGGTACGATTCATATATGGGACCTGCTGGAAAGGATTTACGATCGAAACAAAATAATCAATGATATGATCAAAGACCAAGAGACAGGGAGACTGGATTTTCATCTAGGTTCAGAGGTGATCGAAGTAACCAAGAGCCACGAGATGACGATAGGAATTTAAAGGCACGATTCGGCAGCTATAATTTTAACATAACTAATTCTGAGCCGGTAGCTGTTCTAAGGAGTATGGGAGACAAGGTACGGTGGCCAAAAGAGATGCGGTCAAATCCAAACAGACGTAACCCGAACCATTGGTGCGAGTTGTACAATAATCACGAGCATAAAGCATCAAAATGCAGATTCCTACAAGGTGAAGTAGACCATCTGCTAAATCAAGGATATCTTACAGAGTTGTTTAGTGAGAAGGGAAAACAAACTTAACTCTAACTCTCTCTAGCCAAAACCCCCAAACGAATGCGTTAGAGTCTACAGAGAGAGGCTCAAGCGATTTTTAGGCGACTAGAGAGAGAAACTCACTTTCTTTGCTGCCATGGCGACGCCGGCCGGCCGGCAGCCAGCCAATTTCACTGGCTGGTGAGCCTCCCCCAACCATCGCCCAGCCCTCAACCACCCCTAACAACAATCCTCAGCCCTCCAAAGATTCAAACGAGCCTCAAAATATGAACTACGCAGCAGCAGTTAAACCTTCGATGAACAGTACCATGAAAAATCGACCAACTGTTGATCCAATTGCATTTAGGCGAGCTAAAATCTTTCAAGGAGAGCCTACTGTGTGTTTCACTGAAGCTGAAGTTCAACTAATGAATTTAATTGAAGGTTTACACTATGCAGTTGTGTGTAAATTTTCATATGGATGGACTGCGATTAATGAATTACGCAGAATTTTTCCTTTTCAATGTGGAATCAAAGGTGAGTGCTTGATTTGAGCTCTGAGGGATATGCACGTTTTGATTCAATTTACATTGAGGCAAGATTATTTAGATTTTACATCGAAAAGTGTTTATTTTGTTAAAGACAAGTTTGGTGAGGAGTATCAGTTAATGACATTGTTTTATGATGCAAAATTTAAAGTAGGTGAAGAGACTCCGAAGGTGATGGCTTGGATTTCCTTCCCAAATTTATTGCCTGCATGTTTTGTTAAGGAGTCCTTAGTTTCATTAGTATCAGCAGTTTGTCAGCCGATGCAAGTGGATAAGGCAACAATGAACAAGACTCGCCCTAGCTGTGCTCGTGTTAAGGTCCTTGTTGACCTTTTAGCTGATCTTCAAAAAAGGTGAGAATGGATATAGTTGATGAAGCTGCTGGAGAAATTAGAACTGAATGGGTCAACATTAAATATGATTATTTGCCAAAATATTGTAAAGAGTGCAAACTACATGGGCATGACATGTTGGAGTGTTGGAGGATCCATCCAGAACTTTTGCCTAACAAGAGTAAGGAGAAACAAGCTGATGTGATGCAGGGCAACAATGAAAGACCGAAAAACAATGGTCCTTTGATGATCATATCGAGTGGTAAAGTAGTTGGTAATCCTGGTTCACAGTGGAAGAAGGTAAGGGACAGAAGAAATCAAACCAAAGATAAAACCATTGAGGAGTCAGCCAAGAATGGGCAACAGGTTGTAACAACTGGTGGTAAAGTGACTGAAGGCCAAAAGAATACAGGGAAAGAAATAGTACCAGCAGGTACAAGTAATAAATTTGCAATTCTGGAGGTTGAAAACAGCGAGGAGAATGACAACAAGCAGTTGTCTTTAGTGGAGAAGATTGAGGATTAAATTACAAAGCATAGCATGAAGGAGACAAGCTCTTTAAATCTTGCGGCAACAGCTTTCAAACCAAAGTCACCTGGGACTGATAGGGGAAATAAAGGGAGAAAGAAAAATGATAGTGAAGTGCCAGCTGCTAGTTTTGCACCAACTGGAGTCAATAGACAAGGAGACAAAGAAGAAACAAAGAGTATGGAGATGCAAATCTATGAACAACATTCAAGGAATCAACTGCAGCATGGGTTCAAAGAACATTTATTGGGAATGTAGGCATCAATACCTCAGTTCAAGACATTCCATCACAAGATACTAGAGTAGAGCATGAACTTGCAGAATTAAAAGACAATGATCACATTGTGGACTCAGAGTTTGAACTATTTCAGTGTGATGAAAAGCTCAAGTGGAATGGAGGAAAGTTGTGGTCAGAACAAATAGAAGAGGATGCAGAAGAGGGGGTGTTACCAGCTATAATGGAAGGTGAGGAGGAAACTGGGGGAGAAGATGAAGAAGAACAAAGTGTTAATGGAAAAGCCAAGGGTAAAACAAGTTCTGAAGATCAAAAGGTAGCTTTATGGGAGGATGAATCAAATAGGAAGGAGAGTGACAAAGAGGAACAGATCAACAATGCTGGAGTGGCAGAAGTTAACAAAACTAAAGGTGATGATTTTAATGTCATTGATCCAGGAGGGATAGAAGAAATAGAAACAGATGGCATTGTCATGGATAAATGAAAGAAAAATGCAGATGCAGTAGAAATCCAATTCAAAAGTTTCAGCAGCCAATTGGACCCTCATAGTTGAATTCCTCACAGTTGCAGACCACAAATATGCAGAGGGATCATACTATTGCCCTTGAGTCTCGGGTGGATAAGGCTGTGGCTATAAATAAAGTCAAGGAATCAGATGATCCTTTAGAGCAATCAGAGTACACAAGTAGGGATTTGGATGAGGAATCTTCAGCTCAGAACTTTCAGAACATAGCCAGAATAGGAGATTTGTCACGAAAGGTTATAGAAAAAGCTAAGTCTGCAGCCAAAGGAAAAAAGAAAAAAGCTAAGGAGACCCCTGCTATTCCAGATGGTGGGGTACAAACAAGGAGGGCTCTATCTAATAAAAAGAATTAATGGATGCAATTATATGGAATGTTATATCAGTCAACACTATGCAAACATTTGAGAGACTGATTACAATGCATAGACAACATCACTTTGAATTTGTTGGAGTTTTGGAACCAATGCAACAATCTAGTAAGATGGAGAGGTACAAAAGCAGAATTGGATTTGCCCAAAGCAGTGGTTAATGTCTCAAACAAAATCTGGGCCTTTGTAGATGAAGTCTTTAAGATCACAATATTGTATAACATGATGCAACAACTGACAATAAAGTTGTATCATACTGAAACTAGAGTGGAGCTTATATTGACCTTGGTGTATGCCAAGTGTGATCATATAGAAAGAATTGAACTGTGGGATTCTCTGTACAATATGGCTAGTGATATGGCAGTCCCATGGCTAGTTGGTGGTGACTTCAATGTTATATGGGATGAAAAAGAGAAGTTTGGGGGGCTGCCAGTTTCTTTAAATGAGATTGATTACTTCAAACACTGTGTAAATACCTGCAACCTGTCAGATTTGGGCTTCAAGGGTAGAATATTTACATGGTGGAATGAGAAATCAGAGGAATATTGCATATTTAAAAGGTTGGATCGATGCCTGGGGAATGCAGAGTTACAGCATATGTTTCATGGATTGGAGATCACACATTTGTCCAAAATAGGATCTGATCATAGTCCTATGTTGATAAAATGTGACATTGAAGCTCCTACTATAAAGAAATCATACAGGTTTCTAAATTTCTGGACTAAACATGCCTCATTTGTGGATGTGATAAAAGAAAATTGGAGTGTTTATTTTAGTGCAAATCCTTTTATTATGTTCAATCATAAGCTCAAAAAGTTGAAAAAAGCTCTAACTACTTGGAGTAGAGCTACTTATGGGGATATTTTTCAAAAAATAGCTAGTTTGGAGGAAGTTGTTTTGGTTCATGAAAGGCAGTTCGAAGCTCATCCAACTCAAATGAACAGAGCTAGGCTTAAGAAGGTGCATGCAGAGATGATTAAATATCTAGCTATAGAGGAGGAATTTTGGAAGAAAAAAAGCTGGCATGGCATGGTTCAAAGATGGCGATAGGAATACAAAGTTCTTTCATGCTCAGGTTAATGGGAGAAGAAAAAGACTGAAACTGACTAGAATTCAAGATGGACAAGGAAACTGGATTGAAGAAGAAGATCTGATTGCAGATAAAGCTGTGAACTTTTACAAGGATCAGTTTTGTGAAAGGGTTATTCCTACTGACTTTCACACTATTGATCATGTACCTTGTTTGATTGGTATGGAGCAGAATGAAAAACTGATTGCAATGCCAACAAAAGAAGAAGTCAAACGATCAGTTTTTGGCCTAAATGGGGACTCTGCAGGTGGTCCAGATGGTTTCACAGGTGCATTCTATCAGAAGTGCTGGGGTATTATTGGTGAGGACATTTATGCTATGGTTCTGGATTTCTTCTGTGGTCAGCAGTAACCAAAGTGTGTTACTCATACTAATTTGGTTCTTCTGCCAAAGAAAAAGAAAGTAACCACTTTTTCAGATGTATTAGTCTTAGTAATTTCATCAACAAGGTCTTCTCAAGGGTGATTTATGAAAGAGTGGTAAAATTGTTGCCTAATATTATTTCTGAAGAGCAAGCTGGTTTTGTGAAGGGTAGGAGCATAGTGGAGAAAGTCCTCCTAACTCAAGAAACCATAACTGATATCAGGTTAAGAACAAAAGCTGGTCCTAATGTGGTGATTAAATTAGACATCACAAAGGCTTATGACAGGTTATCATGGTTTTTCTTAACTAAAATGCTGAGAAAATTGGGATTTTGTGAGAGGTTTATTGGTTTGGTGTTTGATTTGGTTGGCAACAATTGGTACTCAGTGCTCATAAATGGGCAGCCTAGAGGTTTCTTCAAATCTTCAAGGGGTGTCAAGCAACGGGATCCTTTATCTCCAACATTATTTATCCTAGCTGCAGAGGCCTTTTCTAGAGGACTTAATGCATTACATCAGAACCTATATTTATGTGGATATGGGATGCCCAAGTGGAGCCCAAAAATCAACCATTTGGCATATGCAGATGACACAGTAATTTTCTCATCCTCTGATGCCACATCTTTTATGCTAGTCATGGAGGTGTTACTGTCATATGAAGCTGCATCTGGGCAGCTGGTGAACAAAAGCAAATCAGCCATTTATATGCATCATTTAACAGATGTAGAGGTGGTTAGAAAATTTGAGTCAGTCACTAGTATAGCCAGGCAGGAATTCCCTTTTACATACCTTGGCTGTCCAATTTTCTATGCAAGGAGGAAGCTTGAATATTACCAGCCTATGATCACTAAAGTGCTTGACAAATTACAGTCCTGGAAATGTAAGATGCTTTCTATAGGTGGTAGGGCAGTTTTGATATCCAGTGTGTTGCAGAGCTTACCCATTCATTTATTATCTGCTGTAAATCCCCCCAACTAAGTAATCAATAGACTCCACCAGATCTTTGCTCAATTTTTTTGGAGTAGTGCAGTGGGGGGTACAAGAAGACATTGGGCTTCATGGAACACCCTATGTATGCCATGTGAAGAGGGTGGAATTGGGTTTAGATCTCTTCATGATGTATCTAAGTCTCTCTTCTGTAAACTTTGGTGGAATTTTAGGACAAAACCTAGCCTATGGAGCTCTTTTATGAGACAAAAGTATTGTAAAAAACTGAATGCAATTGTGGTTCCATGGAGGGAGGGATCACATGTTTGGAGAAAGATGTTGGACTGTAGAGATATCATAGAACATGATATCATATGGAAAGTAAGGATGGGTTCGTCATTGTTTTGGTATGATAATTAGACGGGGTTAGGAGCTTTATACTTCATAGTTCCACAGAATTTTGGTATTGATGAAGGCATATATAATGTAAATGATGTTGCTGAGAATGGAGCTTGGAATGTTACTCGACTAATGCAGCTATTACCTGAAGAACTGGCAGTTCATATTGTAGAAAAGATAAAACCTCCAGTTATGGGGAGTGGTTTAGATGAGCCTTTTTGGATACTTGAAACTAGGGGTTATTTTTCTGTTAAGACAGCGTGGGAATATTTGACAAGAAGAGACAATCCTAGACTTGCATACAAGATGATGTGGGTAAAGGGGCTTCCTTTCAAAATTTCCTTCTTTATGTGGAAAGTTTGGAAGGCCAAATTACCCCTCGATGACTTTATGAGAAGGATAGGTTATCAGATGCCTTCGAAATGCTGGTGCTGTGCAGAACCCAAGGAGGAATCTTTAACTCATTTACTTTTTACTTCTCAGTCTGCAACTACAGTATGGAATTATTTTTTACCCAGAGCAGGCATAGCAGTACAAGATCTGACAATGCACCAAGCTATCACAAGGTGTTGTAATGCTCCGATAGTGCCCAGATTAAAGCCAATCATGCAAGCACTACCAGCATGCATAGTTTGGGAGTTGTGGAAGAGAAGGAACATCTTGAAAAATGGTGATGCAGTTTCAGTGAGCAGAGTGATTTATCAAGTATCAACTACATTACAAAATTTGGTACAGTTGAGGAAACCTGGGTTACGTGTACCTCATAGGTGGTCACATCTCCTGTACATGATGGAACACTATACACCAAAGCTGAAATGTGAGAAAGTAGTATGGGAGCTGCCAGAAGCTGGATGGATTAAGGTGAATACAGATGGCGCATGTAGAGGTAACCCAGGGAGAAGTTCCATAGGATTTTGCTTTAGGTATAATGCAGGTGATGTCATGTTTGCACAAGGAAGGGTGATTCATGAGGGAACTAACACAGAAGCTGAAGCAGTTGCAATTCTAGAGGCATTAAAGATGTGCAGGGCAATGGATTTCAATCGAATATGGCTGCAAACTGACTCATTACTACTGAAAAATATCATTGATGGAACATGGAAGCCCCCTTGGTGTATTGTTGATCAGATAGGTGAAATTATGCAGATGAAAGAGGAATGTAGCCTAAGGGTGACCCATATATACAGAGAAGGGAACTTATTAGCAGATCATTTAGCCAACTATGCATTGGATGTGGGTGAGATTGAGTGTCATGGCTTTTGGGATCTCGATGTTCAAAGCAGAAGAATAGTGAAGTAAGATAAGCTATAATCTCCCTACTTGAGAGTCAAATATGCAAGGATCTTAAACAAGAAGAGGAGAAGGGGAGAACTGGAGGTTCAGGAGCAAATATAGACACTTCCCATGTCCAAATCTGTATAGATGAGGGCATGTGGAAGGAGATTTTTACTAACATGGTTTTCTTTTTTAAAGGTACAAGCATGCTATCTATGCTCCAGTTTAAGGAATCCCCAGATGGTGGTATTAGTGGTATGCACTCAGCCCATCGGGGAGGAGATAAAAATGAAATATAGTCTAGCAATGAAGAGATCCACATTCAGAAATGTTGTGGAAACCAGCACATGGGCAGCACATACAGGGGGCCAGGCAGTCAGTGGAAAATATTGGAACACATCTGGGAAAAAATCGTGGACAGATGAACTGCAGAAAATTAGTTGGATGAAGCAATTTTGGACACGATTTTGGCAGAAAATGAATGGCAAGCATGAGCAATATACAGGGAGTCAGGCACATTGGTGATCAAGATCAGACACCACTGCAGATAACAACATGGAGCATCATAACCAAATCCATCTGGAGGAAAAAATAATGTCTTGTGTTCTTACTAACTTTGGTTACTGTTTTGTAGGTTTTACATTTTTTATGGTCATGTTTCAGTCTGTGTGGATCGTGCAGCTGGTGGTATTAGTACATTGTACTCAACCCACTGCAAGTGAAGCATGGATGAACACAACCATAGTAGCATTGAGGGGCATCTACATTGCACATGGATATGTGCATCCTCAAGTAGTTAGCAGCTTTTGGTCAGTTTACCTGGGACAATTAGCTGCAGTTTGGGACACGAGCCATATTCAGATACATTATGCTACATGGGAATGAATATTACATGAGCACTCAGTTCAGCAGATGAGTTGTAATCACGAAATTAAGCTCAAATTCACAGTGGAGCTGATCGTGCTAAGGCAGTCAATAGGCATATTTTGGCTACAAATTTCAGGGTCTACTGTTTTTATGGTAATGTTTCATTCCGTGTGGATCATGCAACTGGTGGTATTAGTACATTTTACTCAACCCAGTGCAAATGAAGGATGGATGAGCTTAGCCATAGCAGCATTGAGGGGCAATTACAGTACACATGGATACATACATCAGGTAATTCACAATGGAAGCAGTCAGAAGGATTGGGCCACACTTGAGTAAAGGCTGTGGACAGTTGAAGCTTATGGTTTCAACTGGATGAAACAGGTGTGGAAGAGATATATATTGTATCACAACGGAAACAAAAAGCAACATACAAGAAATCACGCAAAGTTGAGAAAAAAGCACAGCAAAATTTGGTTAGCAGGTTATATTACTACTGTAGATATGACTTTCCTTGTGAGGAGCTTGCAGCTGGTGGTATTAGTATGTAGTACTCAGCCCAGCACATGTGATTCATGGGGGAGTATAAATGCAGTGGTATTGATAAGAAAGGGCAAATTCACTGCCTTGTTCAGCAGAAGTTGGCCTCAGCGTATGGATAGCGTAGTTGCATTGTGGAATATTTGCCAAATGCAGAACCAATGTACACTAATCCATGGATTAAGTTGCATAGGGAGGTCAATCAGCAGCATAGGAATCAAACGTGAGGGGGACCTCATGCAGTCCATGTTGCAACCGAGCAGGAAAAAGCAATTCATTAGGCATCTTTGGCTAGGTTTTTCAGACAACAAAAGAAGACTAGGACGCAGGGTTACAAAACACAACCACTGCAGGACATTCACAGAAGGAAATCAAGAGTTGAAATCAGTTAGAAGCAACAAAAGAACATATCAAAATGCGATCAGAAAGAAGACAGCGGAACAGCAAAAAAGGAAAACAGGACAAGGGATACAAGAACAACATCTGGAATTTTTTCAACAATTGGACAACAAGAACAATACGGAGTACAGTAGTTATTTATTATATTGTGATACTAACATGGTGTTCACTACTCAATGTTGGTAATAGGTCTATTGTAACATTCAATTTTTATCACTTTCATAGCTTAAGACCACCAGACAAAGTATTTATATTTTTTAATTCGTTATAAATAAACCTAGCCCTAGGCTCTGCCTAGTGGATTGTTTAAAAAAACACTCTCTCTAGCCGCCACACCCCTAAAACCCCCTTCTCTTATTCTTCTCCAAACCACCCTCCCTAATCACCCAAACCCTAAAACCACCCAAACCCCACAGCCATGGCTGCCCTGCCCCCCCATCCGGACCAAACAACCGCCCTCAACCGTCCCTCAACCAAACAACCACCGCTGCTTCTGCCCGTCTCCAGCCCACGACCTCACGACCACCAACGTTCCAGCCCGTCGCTTCTATGAATGTCCAACGACCATCTTAACCCTCGACCCAACCCTCCAGCCCGCGACCTCACCTCCACCAGTCCCCATCGCCATGAACACCCTTGAAACCACCCGAGACGACCCCACTGCCAAACGACCATCTCCAGATAGATCCATCGCTGCTCCCCTACGACCAGCTTTTTCCCATCACCAGCTTCTGTTTCAACATCACAACCAGCCTGTCGTCCACTCCAGGCAGTTGTACATCCCGTTGTCCAACAGCAACCACAAACTACCAACGCTGCTACTTTGTCGTTCTTCTGCTTCGTCCCCATAACGACCCTCTATTCGTCATCTTGTTCACATCCCCATCTTTGTTAAAGCTGTACGGTCAAGTTAAAATCCAGGAAATAGTTTGTTGTTCGAGGCTGCTTGTTTGAGAATCGTCTTGTCGAGCCCCGGTCGCAGTGGTCTATTTGATTAGTCCGTGTAACTGCTAGAGTTTCATTAAGCGAAAGAAATTCCAGGTTCATTTCTGACTTTCATGTATTTAATGGGTTAGAACTGATTTTTGATTTATATATGTTTATGTGAAAAATGTAGTCTTTATTGCTTCTTAGTTTGTTTCTTCCGATTTTTGTTTTTTGTTTGAAGGATTCGAACTAGTCAGTAAGGCTTTGTGTAAAATTGTAGTTGTTTAGTGTTATTATTTAGCTCAAATGATTTCAGTTTGTATTGTATGTTTTCTTTCTCTTTATTGTTCTTCATATAAATTTAGTTTGCCTTTTCGTCAGTATGTTTACAATTTTCATTTGTTCTTTTTTAGTTTTAATCTAGAATTGCTTAGTTTAATCACTGAATTTTTGTTTTGATGATATTTGGTCTTAATTGATTGGAGTTTGATGAATCTTAATATTGTTCTGATATGAATTTAATCTTGAATGTTGATATGAGTCTGACCTTGTTGAATTGTCCTAATATTATTGGGAGTTAGTTTCATGTGTTTAATTAGTCAATTGGTAGGGTTGACTTGGTTAGAACTGATTGGGGTTTTGGTACAGATTGAAAGGAGATTGGGGTAGGATAGTAATTTCAGTGGTTTCCAGGGGTAATTTGGGAAGTTCAAAAGTGGAAAATTGGTTTGACTAAGTGATCTGTCCAATAGGGTCCTAATGTACTTTAATTTGAACTAATTGATAGGGGGTCACTAAGTAATGAGCGTGTTTACTTAATTGGAAATTAGAAATAGTATAAGCTATGATAAAAGGGTAAAAGATAAACATAGAGGGGAATTTTTTGGGCTGGAAAGTAGAGAAAGGAGTGGGGGTAATTAAAAGGGGTAATAATAAAATAAGGTAATAATAATGATAAAAGGGGGAAGAAAGGGTCTTGCCTTTGGATATATAATAGGACTCATTTAACATTAAAAGGGGACTGAATTTTGGGAGAGAAATTTCAGAACTAAAGAGGAGATAAAAACAGACTTTTAATCTTGAGAGTTGAGGATTGGGAGAAAAGGACTGATTCTCAAAAATCATAGAGAGTTATTAGTTTGAGAGTGTTCTACTTCGAGTCTTAAAGAACAAAAAATCAGAATTATCCCATTGCCTCTTCTATCTTTTTGGGTTCATTTTGTCCTGCCTGTGAGAGTTATTGGGATTTTTGGGTCTTCACTTGGTTTTTTCTACGTATGGTTGGTTTTTGGGTTACTGCTCCACCGGTTTTTCAAACTCTGATTCTGGGCTATTGCATACTGGTTGTTTTCGTTGCTGCGTTATTTCTACTGTTGATCCTATTCTTCCTTTTTCTTGTATTCAAATACTAGGTACACTACTCTAAATCATTTTGACATATGCATTGAAGCTGAAATGAAATGGCCAGAAAATTTATGCTTCCAATTATAGAATATTCGTATTTTTTTGTTAGATATTCATTATGTGTTTCATGTTATATGAATGGTAGAAGTATGTATAATACGAAGCGTTAAATTGCAAAACTATTGAATGGGTGTCGGTACGAACACCATAAGTATTAGTTTCGGCTTTGTTAATTTTTATATTTAAATCATGTAGTTTGAAATCGCATCAAATTGGTAAATAGTCAATATGGGAAATCGATTTAATTTGGGGGGTCAGGGGGGAAGGTTAGTAAATTCGAATTTGCAAATATTTGAGAAGCAATTTGAGATTTTTTTTTAATTTTTGAGTCTTGTTAGTAATGAAGATCCGCAAATGTTAGGCAAATATAATAGGCCAATAGTTTTTTATATAACAACACGAGTTTAAACCTAGCTATAATTAATTTCTTTTGAATATTAGTTGTCAAAATTTGTTTTTATTTACAATTTTGAATTTGTTTTTTGTAAAATTCCTTTCCATTAATATTTGTCCTAATCTAGCAATTAGTGTGTTATATTTTTATTTTTATTTTTTAGCTCGTAATTAATTAGGATTTACTTACTGAATATTTCACCAAATGGGTAGAAGCAGGGGCATTCAAACAGGTACGAGAGAAAGAAGTCAAAGATTTTATTTGGAGAAACATCATATGCCGCTTTGGGGTACCAAAATAAATCGTATGTGATAATGGTGCACAATTCATTGGAGCACAAATCACGGAGTTTTTTAAGACTTGGCAAATTAAAAGGATAACATCAACACCATACCATCCGGTAGGAAATGGACAAGCAGAATCCACAAACAAGGTTATAATCAATAATTTAAAGAAACGATTACAAGACTCAAAAGGTAATTGGCCTGAGGTATTACCTGCGGTATTATGGTTGTATCGAACCACGGGAAAAAATGCAAGGGAGAAACGCCATTTTCAATTGTTTATGGAGCAAAGGCCTTAATACCAGTGGAGATAAGGGAACCAAGCACAAGGTACGTTGAAGCAACGGAAGAATCAAACAATTTCGAACTATGGGTGAGTATTGATTTGCTTGAAGGAAGAAGAGAAGCTGCATTAATAAAGATGGCAGTACAAAAGCAAGTAATTGAACGATATTACAACAGGAAAGCATGCCTCAAAATTTTTAAAATTGGGGACTTTGTGCTAAAGAGGCTGCTAATTCAGGAAATCTAAGGCCAACGTGGGAAGGACCCTACAAAATTCGTGCCATTGCAGGGAAAGGAGCATACGAGTTGGAGACAATGGATAACAAAGTTTTACCTTCACATTGGAATGTCGTCCATTTAAAGAAGTATTACTTGTAAAGGAATACTCACGGTCAGGTATCACCATGTTAAATTTTTTCTTTGAATTGTTAAAATTTTACTAACGATTTTAGATGCTAGGCAAAAATCCTAACTCGTGCCAAATGATGAGTCACAACCTCCATGGAAACATGAAATATTCATAATTTCCGAGCCTAGGGTTACATCAATCTGATGGAAATACATACGGGTTAGGCAGTCTTCATCTATAATCGCACCTCCGAGTCCCGTATATTTTTCTATTTCAGGAAAAGGACCAAATTGAGAGAAACATACAAGTGCTCGAGGCTTTATTCTTCGCGCTCAAACACCTGGGGGACTATATATTATACACAGATGTGTGCATAAAAACATATGCGAATATCACAAGATACGAATATCGAACAAAAGTTGTTCAAAGTTTTGGAGACAAGTGTTGAGAGGAAGTTATGAAGTCTTCAGCAAACATTCATTATAATGTTACGAACGAAGTCACTTCTTAAAGCCTTCCTAAATATGTAAAGATAGGGTTATGACTATGCATTGAAACGGGTTATGAAGAAAAACCTTGTCTATTATATCATATAAAAATCTATTACAAGAAAAACAGTTACGAGAAAGTTATAGATATATTTTAACACATGTAATAGTCATAAAAACTTGTCAAAGTTCATGAATGAAAACTTATCAAAGTTGTTTCATACAAAATATGTGTATTCCTATTACTTTTATTGTATTATAACACCATTATGAAGTTGAGACATCTACTTCATTAAGTGTCTATAAAATAAAAGGGCCCTCTTATATAATCCTCATGTTGATATTCCATGGGAAGAATCGTAAAGAATTTTTAAAGGATAAAAATGCTAAACTATTCTATAAGTCCTAAATAAGTATATAGGCAAGAATAAAACCATTATGAAGTTGAGACGTCTACTTCATTAAGTGTCTATAAAATAAAAGGGCCTTCTTATATAATCCTCATGTTGATATTCCATGGGAAGAGTCGTAAAGAATTTTTAAAGGATAAAAATGCTAAACTATTCTATAAGTCTTAAATAAGTAAATAGGCAAGAATAAGAATATAAAGAAATATCCATAAACCTTCTTAACTTAAAAGACTAAGAAAAAACTTAGTCATTAAAAGTATTTGTTAACAAATGCCCCATTATGGTAACTGGGGACTTCGTCAAAAGATCCCTTAAAAGACGAAGAAAAACTTAGTCATCAAAAGTATTTGTTTACAAATGCCCCATTATGGTAACTGGGGACTTCGTCAAAAGATCCCTTAAAAGATTGGCAAGGGATGACATCAACAATACTAAAAAAATAGTAAAAACTTAATACATTTAATTGGTCACTGAAGGAGTTGGAACTTCAGAAGTTGTAACCTCACTTTCAGAAGCAAGAATAGGCATGGTAACAAGGGAACCTCAATTCCCATAGACCGTGTCAAAGAATCTTCACCCTCGGAAACCGTAATCACATCTTCAACCACCTTAGTAATTGCTTCAGAGTTCAATAACTCATCCGTTCCAGGAGCTTTGAGAGCTGGAGAAGGGGTATCAATACTTCCAAGTGCAGGAGAAGGAGTATCAGTAGGTTGTTGGCTTTTTGTCGATAATATCCATGACTTTGGCCAATTCAGATTGCAGGAAATTTTCTTGTGTATCCTCCATCAAGGCATCACCGCGAGAATTTAGAAAATCCCAACTCACCTCTATGTTGAAATTCTCTTCAAGAGCATTACACTCCTTCTCCAAAGCCTTATATTCTTTTCCCCACATAGCAATATCACTTTTTGCTATTTGGTGCTCACCTTGGTGAGAATCCAACGAAGCTTCAAGAGAGGCATGGGAACTTTCCAAGGTACGAATTTTCTCTGAACAAGTCCTCAAGTCATTTTGAGCATCAGTCAGGTGTTCAGCTAACTCCCTTGCGTATTCTTCCTTATTCTCCAAAAGTGTCTTAAGATCTTCAACCTCATCATTGGCTTTAGATAGAGAGCATTCCAAAAGCTCTTTATCCTTTTTAATATGGCCCCAAGAGGCATTGGAAATTCCCAACTCCGAAGATAAGCTATGATTTTGCTGCTCCAAGTGAGTCCTTCTCTTCTGTAACTCCTCTATAGTCCATTGGGCACTCTCAAATAGATCATTCCAGTTTGCTGCCTCAAGTAAGGTATCCTCAGCTATTTTCCTAGCTTCAGAGATAGCCTTTGTGGACTCACGCTCCTTTTGTCTCTAATGAAGAGACTCGCCCCATCAGCTCAGTCCCAATAAGATTAGCCCACGCTTATAAAACATAAAAGACAGAACTTAGAAGAAGAAAGAAGAAAAGTATTCAAAGTCAGGAAAATTACCTTTAAAGTTGAATGAACTATGTCATTCATCAAGGTGTAACAACTGTGGCTCTGCATCTTGCTATTCTCAATCTCTCCAATAAGAGGCTAGAGCCAAGTATCTGCTCCCTCAGATTTCCTTAAGAGGCTTTGATTGGCAAGGACTTCGAGTGTGACACTCCTCATAGTCATGCCTCTATTGTTGAAGCTTACTTCTATCGGAGGAGCATATGAATATGGAACAGTAGAAGGGGGAGTAGTAGAAAAGGTAAACACCATAGGAGTCATAGGAATTGAAGTAGGAACGGAAGGAGTGGATGTAGAAATTAACTTAGGAATGGAAGTAGAAGTAGTCAAAACTGGTGAAGGAACAGAAACAATCAATGGTGGCAATGACACACTTACGGTTGGCAAAGTAATGGAGGAAGTAGGAACGAATGAAGAAAGGGGGGCTTCATCAAAAACATGTCCGAGCTCGCCACTCCAAAAGACACTATCAAAGGGATCCTGAGTTGATTCATTTGTACCTCTTGGAACGGTGTCCTTTTCTGAAGGAATCAAAACAGGCTCGGTGGTTGAAGTTTGAGCAAGAATATCTTCAATTTCACCATCATTGATGACTCGTCTCCTAACCCTTGGCCTGGCTACTAACGAGGTACCTTCCTCTTCCTCATTCTCTTGGCCTGGCTACTAACGAGGTACCTTCCTCTTCCTCATTCTCCGAGCCTTCTCCTATAGCTTTTCTTTTTTGAAGCAAGGCTCGTGCCTTGTCCAAATCAAGTGCAGCATTGCCGGACATGCGAATGGTCATATCTACATCGGGTTCCATTCCGTTGGAACCAAATCCTGATCAAAAGAAAGATATACAATCAGCATTAAGGAAAATGAATTTAATGTGTAAAAAATGTGTAAAAAGATGATACTGTGTGTTTTAACTTTCCAGCCATGTATGGCAGAAATTGATTTCAAAGTTCTTTGCTCCTTAGGAGCAGTCTTCAAAATTGAATCTACCCAACCACGAAAGATGGGAACAAGTTCCACATCTCCCATGGTTGCTACAAAAAACCAAAAAGAGACGAAGTCAGAAAAAGAATTGAATTCTCAAAAAAATAGGTATGGTCCAATAAAAAACTTATATGCAAAATTTTACTTCTCAGGGAAGGGAATATTTGCTTCACCAAGCAAGTCCATAGTACATACAGCAACGTAACGGGCATACCATCCACGATCTTTTTCACCCTCTGGGCTTACCAAAATCTTCTTGCTTCTCACAGTTAAGGTAAAAACCCATGGCGTATTAAGTTAGGATGGTATAAATGGATGAGGTGAGAAAAGGTGAAGTTGACGTTGGCTTTGTTAGATATAAATCTTAAACAAGCCACTGCTCTCCACATTAGAGGACCAACTCGGGCCAAATAAATATTAAAGAAATGGCAAAAATCGAGAATGAATGGGTCAATCGGAGTATTAAAATTCAAAGTAAAAGGTAAGTATAAACAAAAGAATATCCAATCCTAAAAGAAGTGATTCTTTGATTTGGGGAAGGAATAGACATTCGGAGACTATTTTTCCAGTTACAATCTCTTCTAATGGTAGGTATTGTAAGATCGGTCACTAAAGTAGGATAAGTATCAGCTTTTTCTAAACCAGCAACTTGCTTTTCAAGAAATTGTCTATCACTCATAAAAGACAAAATCACTGGGTACGATTTCATCCACTAAAGGTTCTCGGGAAGAATCAGAGATTTCTTTACCTTTAGAAGAAGACATTTTTGGAATAGAACTCTTAGAAGAAGAACCGAAAAAGCCGCCTCGAGTTGACTCTAACCCTGTCGAAGCCTGTCACATCTGTCTCTTCTATGTCTAACAGGGGCATTGGAAAATCTGTCTAAAATTGGAACTCTTTTAGGCTTAGGGTTTGGAGATGCCATTGTTGAGCAAATTTGAATCAAAAGAGAGCAAAAGTAAGGAAGAGAATGTTTGCTAAAGATTTGTGACGAAGAAGACAAAGAAAGAAAAGGTTAAGTATGAATATAATGGCAACAATAAAACTTAGGAGTGTAATGATGGAAAGCCTATAATAAAGGCAACTATCACTTCGTGAATAGTGGAGAGAAGAAGCCTTGAAAAAAGGTGCAAAACAGTAGAGTCAATCAAAAAGTGACACATGGACATGACATTAAATGAAAAAGACAATTGAGACGTCGATACTGTCATATGCATTAACTATGGCAAAAATTCCCTTTTTGTGAAGATCGACTTCCCAATTATTTAATTGATAAATAAATGGAAAGTGGGGGAATATCTGTATTGGAAAAAATTGAATTTAAATTAAAGATGACGTGGCATGTCACGTGGACTAGTCAAGTAGTCAAAGCGTAACAATTGAGTAAAAGGCACGGGAGATGATAGATACGGGAAGAGAAATTTAAACAGGCACGAGAAGGAGTTTAGACACGAGTCTCGTACCAATTCAAGTCTTTTAATGCCAACAGATCAAAAGTCATTAAAGTCAAGGATCTGAAGACAAAAAGGAGTCCAATTCAGTATTAAATACCTCATATATTAGATAATTGTATTTAATAGGAATGATGTGTAACGACTTATTCAATATGATTTATTACTCATAATTGTATCATCAAAAGCTGATGTTTCATTCTTTACCTATGAACAACTTTAAAAGGAAGAAGTCTCATCATTTGTAAGGACACGGAATATCATCCACATCATATTGAAATACAAATTTGTTTAGTGCTTTATTCTTATTCTTTGAAAGCATATTATTCTTTGGCCTCTTGAATATCAGTAACTCGATTTCTTATCTTAAATTCTAGCTTTGACCAAAATATTATTTTTTTAGTTAAACATATGATTCTTGAAAATTCCCATTTGATACTTCAAATACGTTTTTCCAAGACTGGGTCACTGTTGATCTCTTCAAAAGGATTAGGTTGGAAGTCATGGAAAAAGGTTAGTTCCTAGGTTTTGTCCGCCGAGCTTCAATTCCAGTTCCTGTTACGCTACTGTAATATGCTTGAATAGCTATTATACAGTGATTTCGGTACAACAAGTATAGGGAATTAATATTGAGGTCGTGTTGGTTTCGAGTTTTTCGGTGTCAATTCAAGGTTCCGGTTTATACTTTTGGTGTTTCGGTCCAAGGATTTTTTCCTTGCTTAGCCGTATTGATTAGCAATTTTCAGCTTTTGTTCATCAATAAAAGGTCCATTTCTCAATTTTCATTCTCTGATAGCTTGGTGCGCGTGTTGGTTGATTTGTGATTCTATGTTGTTTGATTAACATGTTTTGGTTTTTCATTTAAATTGTTTTAATTAGTTTTATTTCGATTATGATGTATGTGATCTTGGTTCTTGAATAAGTGCTTTTAATTGGGTAGATAGAAAAATTGGAGTTATTTCTTTCTTGGCAAGGAATAAGAATGGGTCATAAGGTGGGTTTTGGACCATAAGGAATCTAGTCAACTAATAGATCACGTTAGCTAGCCTATTTGTCTCAATAATATCTTGTCACAAAATTGGCATCACGACAATCTCAAAGATTAGGAAAATAATTCAACTGTGCTAGTTGCTTTATGCGCGATTGATAACAAACATCGTGACTAATGTACGATTCCTGTGGCATGGTCACGGTACATAATCCCCAATTCGGGTGTGTATTATATGTGACTCGATCATAACAACAACTGTTAATAATAAAATAAATATATCGCGAGTCGTTGGTGCATTTAATGTAGTATGGTTTACGGGTGTGTTCAAAAACGGCAGGTGTACGACAATCGTAACTTGTTCAAGAAATAAATTTCATAAATCCCAAAAAGAGGTTAAAATAATTAAAAGCGGTTATAAAGTTAAAAATACACAATAGATTTAAAATATGTAGTAATTAGATAGTAGGTCAATTATTAATAGTTTAAGCGATTGTGCTAGAACCACATAACCTGGGAATGCCTAACATCTTCTCTCGGGCTAACAAAATTCCTTATCTAGAATTTTTATTTCACAGGCTTTTAAATAAAGTCGATGTTCCTCGATTCGGGATTTAAAATAAATCGGTGACTTGCGACGCAATAACAAATATCCCAAGTGGCGACTCTGAAAAATTAAATAGATAATCCCATTTCAATTAATCACTTGAAATGGAAAAATGCCCTAATGTACCTTTTGGGGTAGGTAAAAAGGATGTGTGACAACTGAAACGGTCTAAATTATAACTTAGACGGTATTTCATTGTTCTTCAAATTTTCCCAAACCATACGCTCTCATAGGCGATTTTCAAAAGAAAAGTTCTTCCCCAAATCATAGGTAAACAACTTCTAACTCATCTCTCTCAATCTACTTCATCTTTTTACAAGATTTCATCACAAAATCTAGCAATTTTCATGGGAAATTGGGTGTTTCTGTGTGATATTTGGGAATTTTCAAAATTTGGAAAATAGACCTCAAATTAAGGTCGAATTCCAAAACTAATTACATATCCGGTTTATGGTGAATGGGTAATCGGGTTTGATTTGACCTCGAATTTTGATTCAAGATGGCCCGGAATCGATTTTTGACTTCTTAGGGGATTGATAGAAAACTGATAATTAAGCAATGGAGTTGAATTCTTTAGTATTTATTGATGTTGTTAAGTTAATTATGGCTAGATACAAGTGAATTGGAGGCGAAATCTAAGGGAAATGCGGTATTTGAGGCTTGAGTATGGCCGGGGAATTCAAGTAAGAGTTTGGCCAAAATAGCTAGCTTGAGTGAATATGTGTTGTGCCATATTTGCTACGTGTTGGTGTTATGTATGATGTACAGTTACGGTGACGAGTATTTATATGTTGATGTCAAGCGTGTCCGTGAGTCTTATATCATGACAGTGGTGATTCTCATAATGTATTATCCATGCTTAAATTGAAGATTATCTTTGTTGAATAAGATTATGATATTTTATTGGTAGCTAACCATTTTTGAGTATTGGTTCAAGTTGAGATTCATTTTGTAAAGATAACCATTGGAACGAGATTGGTTATAGTTGATTCTCTTTTCGTAATTTGTATTTGTTTCCATTGTTGATTCCCTTGTCGGGATTTGTATTTGTTTCCAGTGTTGATTCCCTTGCTGGGATGTTATTGTTTCTACTATTTGGGTGAGGAAAGAGTGATAAAGCAGACGGGTGATGTTGTGCATATTTACATTTATATTGATGCATATGGCGAGGAAAAGAGATAAAACAAGAAGAGTGATGTCGTGCACATTCATACTTATGCATATGGTGAGGAAAGAGTTATTAAGCACGAAGGTGATGCCGTGCACATTTACATTTATATTCATGCACATAGCGAGAAAGAGTGATAAAGCACAAAGAGTGATGCAGTGCAAATTTCCATTATTGATTGCATGGTAAGGATTGAGAGTAAAATCATGAAGGGTGACACCGTGCATTTGTTTTCTGTTGCTGTGATTATTTGTTGTTATCGGTACAAACGCCTTGATTGTTTTGTTTTCGTTATTTCTGTGTTTTCTTATTCTAGTATCCCTCATAGCATGTTGCCCCTTCCCATAAACTTTTGATAACTTCTATTATTGTTATCTTATTAGATATTGTTAGCTACACATGTTTATGATGTTGGTCGTGTCCTAGCCTCGTCACTACTTTGCCGAGGTTAGGCTCGGTACTTACCCGTACATGGTGTCGGTTGTACTGATATTACATTCTGCACTTTTGTGCAAATCCTTATAACATACATACTGTAGTTCGAGGTTGTTGCAGGCGTCTGCATGCCTTGGCGTCTCCTTCTATCCTGTTTTTTTTCTTCTGTTTTATCTATTTCTGAGACTGATCTGTATTTCTTTGTTCAGATCACTATTTGTTGTATTCGTAGACAGTCTGTGAAATTGTGGCACCAGTTTTGTGTGGAGTGTTATTATGGAATGTGTATTAGAATTAAGTTAAACTATTAAACTATGTTCTTCTATATTTTATTTCGGCTATTTTTCTTATATCATCTGGTAAAATTATTAAAGATAAAAAGAGAAAAGGTAAAATAACCAGTAACATTATCTTGCCTAGAAGGTTCAATGTTAGAAGCCATCACTATCCCGGTGGTGTAAAATTTGGGCCGTGATAAGTTAGTATCAAAGCTCTAGGTTTCTTAGGTCTCACAATTCATGGACTAGCTTAGTAGAGTTTGAGAGATCGGCACAGAGACGTTTGTGTATATTCCTAGAGGCTACGGAGTTAGGAAAAATTTCACTTCTATTAATCTATGTCATGCGGTTTGAATTCTCAGTGCTAATTGAACTTCTACTTTGTTCTTTCGTACATGGAGAGGACACATACCGCTTCATCAGCTGATCACCAGCCCGAGCCCCTAGCGGAAGCTCCTATGACTGGTACTGGACGAAGTAAGATCAAAGCTCAGCCTAGAGCACCGGCACCATCGAAGGAGCCTTGGGTAGAATTTGATGATGAGGTTCCGGCCCAGATAGTTCCGATGGTCCCAGGTCATGTCGCAAAGGGGTTCATCGCTACCCCGATACTCCAGGATGCTCTGGTCCGTCTAGTGGGCCTTATGGAGAGAGTCACTCAGGCAGGCATACTTCCTGTAGCACTAGCCATCTCTCAGGTTGGGAGAGGAGCACAGACTCCCACTACTCGCACTCCGGAGCAGATGGCTCCCCAATTTCAGACTATAGTATCTCAGCTAGTTGGGGTAGTTCCATCGGGTGTTATAGCTCAGACCGGTAATGGATCATCTATGCCTTTAGATTCCTTGTGGAGATTAGATAGGTTAACCAAGCTCTACACTACTACCTATGGAGGTATATCATCAGAGTATCCCCAGGATTATTTAATCAATTTTCACGAGGTTCTTGGAACATGTGGATAGTGGAGACCAATAGGGTCGACTTTGCCGCTTTTCGTCTATCAGGTTGTGCCAAGAAATGGTGAAGGGACTTCTGTTTGGATAGACCAGATAGATCGCCTTCTTTGACTTGGGATTAGTTTTCTCAGCTATTTCTGGAGAAGTTTCTCCCTATCACTCAGAGAGAGGAGTACCGCAGGCGGTTCGAGCGTCTTCAGCGAGGTCTTATCGACATCACCTAGTATGAGATGAGGTTTATTGATGTGGCTCCTCATGCTCTTCTGATACTCCCCATCGAGAGAGAGAAGGGGGTGAGGAGTTTTATTGAGAGACTAGCTAGCCTATTAGATTGCAGATGGCTAAGGAGACATGGATCAATATTTCTTTTTAGGATGCGGCCAATGTGGCTAGGCGGGTTGAGATGGTTCTAGCTCAGGGGAGCAGTTAGGGATATGATAAGAGGCCTCATCATTCTGCCAGATTTGGTGCCTCGTCTAGAGGCAGGGATTCTTTTGGTAGGGGCTATCCTCCCAGGTCATTTCACTCAGCACTTTAAGCTTCTCACGGTGCTCCAGGTGGCCATGGTTCTTATATGTAGTATTTTGATCAGTTGTCCTACAGTGCACCACCAGCTCCTGTTAGTGTATCTCCACTCCAAAGTTTTCAGGGTGGTTATTCAGGCCATCATGGTCGGTTTCATGGTCAGCATCCGAAGTCTTGTTATACTTGTTGCAATACGAGGCGCATTGCTAGATTTTGCTGTCGGACCTCGAGCAGTTCACAGCACCAGTGTTCCCATCCTATGGTTCTAGCACCGGGTGTTCACCGCCCACTCAGCCAGCTAGAGGTAGGGGTCGAGATGTAATGGGTGGAGGTCAGGTAGCTAGAGGTGGAGGTCAATCAGCAGGAGGTCGTCGTAGAGATATGGTTCAGAGTGGTGGGGCCTACCCTCGATGTTATGCTATTCCAGACAGACATGAGGCTGAGGTCTCTAATGCAGTTATCATCGGTACGGTTTCCGTTTGTAGAGATG
Source organism: Nicotiana benthamiana (assembly GCA_034376525.1). Taxonomy (NCBI): domain Eukaryota; kingdom Viridiplantae; phylum Streptophyta; class Magnoliopsida; order Solanales; family Solanaceae; genus Nicotiana; species Nicotiana benthamiana. Next base: position 26,974,929 of record CM067337.1, read on the forward strand.
CCTCAATTCTATTTGATCCAGGGTCCACATATTCTTATGTGTCATCTTATTTTGCCCCTTATCTGGTTGTGCCTCGTGATTCTTTGAGTGCTCATGTATATGTGTCTATGCCGGTGGCTGATTCTATTGTGGTAGATAGTGTCTATCGTTCGTGTGTGGTTGTTATTAAGGGTCTTGAGACTAGTGTAGATATCCTACTTCTCGATATGGTAGATTTCGATGTCATTTTGGGGATGGATTTTTTATCCCCTAATCATGCAATATTGGACTGTCATGCCAAGACTGTGACCTTGGCATTACTGGGGTTTGCATCATTTGGGGTGGAGAGGGACTCCTAGTCATTCTTCCAGCAGGGTTATCTCATATATGAAGGCTCGACGTACGGTTAATAAGGGATGTTTGGCCTATTTGGCGTATGTTCGTCATTCTAGTGTTGAGGTTCATTCTATGGATTTTGTTCCCGTTGTTCGCGAGTTTTCAGATGTATTTCTTTCAGACATGCCGGGGATGCCACCTGACAGGGATATTGACTTTTGCATTGATTTGGCTCTGGGCACTCTGCCCATTTCTATTCTGCCATATCACATGGCCCCGCCAGAGTTGAAAGAATTGAAAGAAAAATTGCAAGACTTTCTTGATAAAGGTTTTATTGAGGCGTGCCGGTGTTGTTTGTTAAGAAGAATGATGGGTCGATAAGAATGTGCACAGATTATCGGCAGTTAAAAAAGTCACCATCAAGAACAAGTATCCATTGTCTAGGATTGATGATTTGTTTGATCAACTTCCGGGTACCAAGGTATTTTTGAAGATTAATTTGAGATCTGACTACCATCAATTGAGGATTAGGGCATCCTATGTCCCTAAGACACCTTTTCCCACTCGGTACGGGCATTATGAGCTCTTAGTGATGTCATTCGGGTTGACAAATGCCCCATCAACTTTCATGGGTTTGATGAACCGAGTGTTCAAGAGTTATTTGGATTCCTTTGTGAATGTCTTCATCGATGATATTTTGATTTATTCCCGTAGCCAGGAAGAGCACGAGCAGCACCTACGAGTCTTCATTCACACTTTGAGAAACAGTCAGTTATATGTGAAATTTTCAAAATGTGAGTTTTGGTTGAGTTCAGTTGCTTTCTTGGGACATGTTGTATCAGTAGAGGGTAATTAGGTGGATCTGAAGAAGATCGAGGAAGTGAAGGACTGACCTAGATCCACATCAGCCATAGAGATCTGGAGTTCTTGGGTTTGGCGGGCTATTACGGTAAGTTTGTGGAGGGGTTTTATCTATTGTAGCCCCGATGACCAGGTTGACCCATAAGGGGGCCCAGTTCAGGTGGTGGCACGAGTGTGAGGTAAGCGTTCGGAAGCTCAAGATAGCCTTGACCACCTCATCAGTGTTACTATTGCCTATAGGTTCAAGGCCATATACAGTATATTGTGATGCATCTCATATTGGACTTGATGCGGTATAATGAAGGATGGAAAGGTTATTGCATATGCTTTGCGACAGTTGAAGATTCACGAGAAGAATTATCCAGTTCATGATTTGGAGTTAGCAGCCATTGTTAACATGCTGAAGATTTGGAGGCATTATTTGTTAGATAATACGCTTAACGCTAGAGGGGGGGTGAATAGCGTTATAATAAAATTTAGCGTAAACTTGCGGAATTTGAAATTTGCAGGAAATAAATAAGTGCGTAAAGTAAACAAAAAGGAAAGAACGCACCGATGTACTCTGGTTCACCACAACAAGTGGCTAGTCCAATCCCCGAGAGACTCTCTCGAGATTTTCCACTAACTTGTCAAGCTTACGGGTGCTCAACAAACCTTTACAACTTAAGGACACAAGCCTTAACACCTTTGCTCGGAGATACAACACTCCAAGACTTCACTGTTAAGCTTACGGGTGCCTAACCAACCTTTACAATATGAGGACACAAGCCTCAACAATCTTGCTCGGAGATACAACACTCCAAGACTTCGACCAAGGAAACACAAGTTCCTTACAACAAGAGAATCACAATTCTCTTACAAGTGTACAAAACACTAAACACTCAAACAAAACACTCCTTAATGAGTAGATATGAGTGAAAGAAGTAAGCTCAAGATCACAACAACTTTGAACAATAATATGGCTCTCAAAATTTATGTAATGAATATAAAATGATAAGCAATAGAGAATGCAAGCTTATAGCAATTGTATGATCAGTTGTTGTATGTTGTTGTGTTTAAAACACTGAAATGAAGCTGTATTTATAGTTGAAAAACTTGGCATTACCGTTGCCTAATTGCCAATTAAGAGTTGCTGATTTTACTCTGTGACAATCGATTGTCAAGAAGTCACAATCGATTGTTTGCCAATCGTTCCAGAAATCAATCCCAGATTTTATGCTTAACAATCGATTGTCCAAGATCAACAATCGATTATTGGTAACGTTCAAAAAATCATTTTCAGATTTTACGCAAAACAATCGATTATACAAAATCAATAATCGATTATTCAGCAACGTTCAAAAAATCCTTTCCAGATTTTAATTTCGACAATCGATTGTACAAAATCAACAATCGATTATTCAGCAACGTTCAAAAAATCTTTTCCAGATCAATCGATTGTACAAAATCAACAATCGATTACCTGACGGTATTTGAAAACTTTACGACAACGGTCAGCTTCACAATCGATTGTGCAATATTAACAATCGATTATTTATCAGACTTTGAAAATCATTTTAGACACTGCCTCGTGACAATCGATTTTTATATACTCACAATCGATTATTTAATAACTTTGAAAAAGTCTGGAAGACACTGCCTCAACACAATCGATTGTCATATGTTCACAATCGATTATTTTGTGACTTTGAAAAATCTGATGGACACTGTCTTTTCACAATCGATTGTCATTAGCTTCACAATCGATTATTTTGAGTTTTGAAAAACTTTGATGTACACTGCCTCATCACAATCGATTGTCATAAGGTTCACAATCGATTGTCATGCAGGTTTGAAAAACCTGATGCTCACTGCCTTAACACAATCGATTGTCATTTAGTTCACAATCGATTGTCATGCAGTCTTGGCTTAACATAATCGATTATCATAAGTACATAATCGATTATCTTAGTCCAGATTTTAGAGGCATGTTTAAAAATCATTTTGACTGAAGTAAATATGCATGATTTAAAATCATTTAGCATTAAATTAAATATGCATGATTTTGTAAAAATAATTTTACGAGAGAAGCCATGTCATGAGTCAAGTTGTCGGATCAAGATCACAATTAAGAATGACTCATTTAAACTATAAAACTTTGTCTTGTGCTTGAATCTCGTTATCCACCAACTGTGCGCTTGTACTTGAACTTCGTCATATATCAATTTGCGCTTGTTTGTCATTCATCAAAACCTACACATAAGAACACACGTTTTAGTATAAAGCCTTGAGAACGTGTTTCCAACATTATTTATATGGCGTGTTGTGTGAGGTGTTCACGGATCACAAGAGTTTGCAATACTTATTCAAGCAGAAAGAGATAAGTTTGAGGCAGAGGAGGTGGTTGGAATTGTTGAAAGACTATGATATCATCATCTTGTATCATCCTGGAAAGGCTAATGTAGTGGTCGATGCTTTAAGTAGGAAGCCAACTAGTATGGGCAGCCTTGCTTATATTCTGGTCAGTGAGAGACCGCTTACTTTGGATTTTTAGCTGTTAGCCAATTAGTTCGTCAGGCTGGATGTTTCTGAGTGCAACCGTGTTATAGCTTGCACAGTTGCTTGTTCTTCATTATTTGAGCGTATCAGGGATCGACAGTATGATGACCTTCATTTGCTTGTCCTTAGGGACACAGCGCGACACGGTGGTGCCAAGCAAGTTACAGTCGGAGATGATGGAGTTTTGAGGATGCAGGGTCGTGTTTGTGTGTCTAATGTGGATGGACTTCATGAGTTGATTCTAGAGAAGGCACATAGTTCCCAATATTCAATTCATCCAGGCGCCAGTAAGATGTATCAGGACTTGTGGCACCATTATTGGTGGAAGAGGATAAAGAAGGATATTGTTTCTTATGTAGCTCGGTGTTTGAATGGTCAGTAGGTAAAGTACGAGCATCAGAGACCTAGTGGTTTGCTTCAGAAGATTGAGATTCCCGAGTGGAAGTGGGAGTGTATCACTATGGACTTCATTGTTGGACTCCCATAGACTCAGAGGAAGTTCGATGGATATGGGTTATTGTTAATAGGCTGACTAAGTCAGCACATTTCATTCTTGTGGTAGTTTCCTATTCTTCAGAGATGTTAGCTAAGATTTATATTCGGGAGATCGTTCGTCTTCATGGTGTGCTCGTGTCTATCATTTCTGATCGAGGTACACAGTTTACCTTGCATTTCTGGAGGGTAGTGCATCGTGAGTTGGGTATGCGGGTTGAGTTGAGCACAATATTTCATCCCTAGATGGACAGATAGTCCAATCGTACTATTCAGATTTTGGAGGATATGCTCCGAGCATGTGTTATTGACTTTGAAGGTTCTTGGGATTAGTTTTTTCCATTAGCAGAGTTTTCCTACAACAACAATTACCAGTCAAGCATCCAGATGGCTCCTTATGAGGCATTATATGTTAAGCGGTGTCGGTCGCCAATTGGCTGGTTTGAGCCGGGAAAGGCTCAGTTGTTGGGTACAAATTTAGTTCAAGATGCCTTGGACAAGGTTATGATCATTGAGGATATGCTTCACACAGCTCAGTCCAGGTAGAGGAGTTATGTCGACCACAAGGTTTGTGATGTGGCATTTATGGTCGGAGAGTGAGTGTTGCTTCATGTGTCGTCCATGAAGGGCGTGATGAGATTTGGAAAGTAGGACAAGCTTAGCCTAGTTCATCGGGCCTTTTGAGATCCTTGATCGAATGGGAGAGGTGGCTTACAGACTTGCATTGCCACCGAGTTTATCAGTTGTACATCTACATTTTTATACGTCGATGCTTCGAAAGTATCACGGCGATCTATCCCATGTGTTAGACTTTATCACTGTCCATTTGGACAAGGACTTGACATATGAGGAGGAGCCTGTAGCTATTCTAGACCGGCAAGTTCATCAGTTGAGATCGAATAATTTCCCTTCAGTTCTTCTGCTGTGGAGAGGTCATCCTGTTGAGGCAAAAACCTAGGAGTCCGAGTCTGATAAGCAGAGCTGATATCCCCATCTTTTCACCGAATCGGGTACTTTTCTATGTCTGTTTGAGGACGAACGGTTGCGTTAGAGGTGGAGAATGTGATGATCCAAAAGGTCATCTTTTATTTTAGAATCCATTTTCGTGTTTTGAGGCCTTGAAAACCTTATTATATCTCTTATCAATTTGTGTGCGCAGTCCCGGCACGACTCTAGAAAACTTTTATGTAAAATTTAAGAAAAATAGTAAATTTGGCCTTTAATATTGATTAAAGTTGACTTTGGCCAATATTTTTGATAAACAATCCCGGACTTATAATTTTACGGTCCCGTAGAGTCCATAGTAAAATATAAGACTTGGGCATATGGCCGGAATCGAATTACAAGGTCCCCAGCCCAAGAAAAGAATTTTTCAAGAAAATTGCTTACTGGAAAATATATGGACTTTTTGAAATGAAATGGTGTAAAATCTTGATGGTATCGAGTCCATAATTTGGTTCCAGAGCCTGGTATAGGCTTAATATAATATGTACGTCATATCTGTGAAATTCGTTAAAGATCGGAGTTGATTTGGCATAAATCGAACCTTTAGTTGAGATAATAAAAAATTGAACAATCTTCTGAACTTCATGAGTTTTGGTGTTAAATTCGTTGTTTGAGATGTTATTTTGGCGATTTGATTACATGAGAAAATCCATGTGATATTTTTAGACTTGTGTGCATGTTTGATTCTGAGCCCTGAGGGCTCAAGAGATTTTTGGATAGGCTACAGAGTGTTTTGAGGCTTAAGGAAATTCCTGGTGCGATTGCAGGTCTGTAGACTTTGCATTTGCGAAGTTTGGCTCGCAGATGCGAGCACCGCAATTGCGAAGGTCATCGCAATTGTGAAGATTGGGCTTGGCAGGGGACCTTCGCAAATGTGAAGTTCATCATCGCAAATGAGACATGCACAATAGCCACATTTGCGAAAAATGTTGGAATTTGGAAGGCAGCAGGCCATGCCAACCTTCGCATTTGCGAAGCCTTGGCCGCAGTTGCGAGTTCGCATTTGCGAACTTGTCATCCAAATCTGATAACTACGACTGTGTAAATTATAACTTAGACGGAAGTTTCACCATTTTCAAATTCTCTCAAATCCTAAGCTCACATAGGCAATTTTTCAAAGAAAAAGTTCTTCCCCAAATCATAGCTAAACAACTTTTAGCCCATTTCTCTGAATTTACTTCATATTTTTAAAAAGATTTCACAACAAAATCTAGGAATTTTCATGGAAATTGGGTATTTTTGGGTGAAATTTGGGGAATTAGACCTCAAATTGAGGTCGGATTCCAAAACTAATTGTATATTCAGGCTCGGAGGTGAATCCGAACCTCGAGTTTTGACCAAGCGGGTCTGGGTTCGATTTTTGACTTTTTGGGAAAATGATAGAAAACCTGTAATTAAGCATTGAAGTTGAATTCTTTAGAAATTATTGATGTTGTTAAGTTAATTATGGCTAGATACAAGTGAATTGGAGGCCAAATCTAAAGGGAAAGAGGTATTTGATGCTTGAGTTTAGCCGGGGAATTTGAGGTAAGTGTTTGGCCTATTCTTAGCTTGAGGGAATACGTGTTGTGTCTTATTTTCTACGTGTTAGTATTGTGTACGACGTATAATTGAGTGACGAGTATCTATATGTTGGCGTCAAGCATGCCCATGAGTCTTATATTATGACTGTGTTGATTCTCATTATGTAATATCCATGCATAAATTGAAGATTATCCCCGTTGAATAAGATTATGATATTTTCTTGGTATTTGACAATTTTTGAGTATTGGTTCAAGTTGAGATTCATTTTGTGAAGATAACCGTTGGAACGAGATTGGTTATAGATTATTCCCTTGCCGGGATTAGTATTTATTTCCATTGTTGATTCCCTTGCCAGGATTTGCATTTGTTTTCATTGTTGATACCCTTGCCGGGATGTTATTGTTTCAACTGTTTGGGTAAGGAAAAAATGATAAATCATGAAGGGTGATGGCGTGCACGTTTAATTATTTTGATGCATATGGTGAGGAAGAGAGATAAAGCACGAAGGGTGATGCCTTGCACATTCATACTTATACATATGGTTGGGAAAGAGTGATAAAGCACGAAGGGTGATTCCATGCATATTTAAATTTATATTGATGCACATGGTGAGGAAGAGTGATAAAGCACGAAGGGTAATGCCGTGCAAATTTATATTATTGATTGCATGGTGAGGATCGAGAGTAAAAGCACGAAGGGTGATGTCCTGCATCCGTTGTCTATTGCTGTGATTTTTTGCTGTTATCGGTACAAGTGCCTTGATTGTTTCATTTATATTACATCTGTGTTTCCTTATTCTGGTATCCCCCATAGCATGTTGCCTCTTCCCGTAAACTTTTGATAATTTCTATTATTCTTATCCTGTTAGATATTGTTATCTGCACGTGTGTATGATGTTGGTCGTGTCCTAGCCTCATCACTACTTTGCCGAGGTTAGGCTCGGCACTTACCCGTACATGGATTGGTTGTACTGATGCTACACTCTGCACTTTTGTGCAGATCCCGATACTGGATCCGCCTGTGAAATTATGACACTAGTTCTTGGTAGAGTTTTATTATGAATTTCATATCAGTATTAAGTTAAGCTGTTAAATTTTATTCTTCCAAATTTGATTTTTGCTGTTTTTCTTATATGATCTGGTAAATTGTTAAAGATAAAAAAGGAAAAGGTAAAATAACCAGTGATGTTGGCTTGCCTAGCGGGTTCAATATTAGGCGCCATCACAATCCCGAAGGTGGGAAATTCAGATCGTGACAGGGACTCATACAACTCCAGGCCGCCCTAAAGGGAGAGGCCGATCAGGTGGTGGTCAGACTCAACGTTATGATTTTCCTGCCATGCCATAGGTCGTTTCTTCAGACGCAACGATAACGGGTATTGTTTCAGTTTGCCACATGGATGCTTTCATATTATTTGATCTTGGTTCCACTTATTCATATACATCATTGTACTTTGCTCGTTATTTGGATATGCCTCGTGATTCATTAGTTACACTTGTTCATGTATCTACGTTAGTGGGTGATTCTACTATTATAATTATGTATATCGGTTGTGTATGGTGACTATTGGGGGATTAGAGATGAGAGCTGATCTCTTACTGCTTAATATAGTGGATTTTGACGCGATTCTAGGCATAGATTGGTTGTCCCTATGTCATGCTATTTTGTATTGTCATGCTAAGACCGTGACGCGGACGATGCCGGGATTGCCTAGGATTGAGTGTAATGGTTCTCTGGAGTCTGGACTATGTTCCTAGTAGAGTCATATCATATTTTAAGGCTTAATGGATGGCTGGGAGGGATATTTGGCCTTTGCGAGGAATGTTGGTGCTGATACTCCTACTATTGAGTTTGTTTTGGTAGTGCGAGACTTTCCGTATGTGTTTCCGGCAAACCTACTAGGCATGCCACCTGACAGAGAGATTGATTTTAGTATTGACTTGTGCAGGACACTAGCTCATTTCTATTCCTCCGTCGATATGACGCCAATAGAGTTGAAGAAATAGAAAAATTAGCTTCAGGAGCTACTTGATAAGGGATTCATTAGGCCTAGTGTATCACCTTGGGGTACATCGGTTCTTTTTTTGAAGAAGAAGGATGATACTATGGGGATGTGCATTGATTTTGCGCAGTTGAACAAATTTACAACTAAGAACAAGTACCCGATGTCGCTTATTGATGACTTATTTAACCAACTTCAGGGAGATAGAGTGTTCTCTAAGATTGATTTCAGGTCTAGGTATCACCGATTAAAGATTTGGAATTCTTATATCTTGAAGACGACATTCAGAGCCCGCGATGGTCACTACGAGTTCCTTGCGATGTCTTTTGGGCTAACCAATTCCCAATAACATTTATGCATCTAATGAACAATGTATTCTAGCCATGTCTTGATTCATTTGTTATGGTATTCATTGATGATATACTGGTGTACTCACGCAGACAGGAAGAGTAGAGGATTATACTGCAGACATTGTGAGAGAAGAAACTTTATGCTAAATTCTCCAAGTGTGAGTTCTGGCTTGATGTTGTGGTGTTCTTAAGGCACATGGTATCCATTGAAGGGATCAAGGTAGATTCGAAGAAGATTGAGTCAATTTAGAATTACTCCAGACTATCTTTAGCTACTGAAATTCGAAGGTTTCTTAGTTTGGCCGGATATTATCGCCGTTTTGTGGAGGATGTTTTGTCTGTTACTGCACCTTTCACTAGATTGCCCCATAAGAAGAACTACACCGTTCATAATTTAGAGTTGGCATCCTTGTTCATGCGTAGCAATGTGTTAGGTGCCGTCATGGCAGGTTAGGATCTTAAGTCGTGACAGATTTAAATTTGTTAACAACACTTCACTTTAAATACATTGGACGAGTGATTTGCCTCACTGATTAATGTGGAAAGTGTTTTAATTTTAATATATAACTACTAGTCGTACTCGCGCGATGCGTGGTCAATATTAAAAAAATTAGTTAAATTAAATTATGATCGGGCTTGTTTGATTCTATTAGATCGTATCGCTTTAATAAAATTCAGTTCCCATCTTGTTTGTCAATACGATATGGCCAGTAATAAAATCTCTGTTAAATCATAGGTATTTATATAGTTAGTAAATAACTTTTTTGTTCTATATTTTTCTTTATTATATTAGCCAATGTTTAGTTTTCGCTTTCTCTTTGTAATATATGACAAGATATATAATTTATTACTGTTGAAATATTTTTTTTATTTTATATTTTATTCTATTGTTCTTAATAATATTATCTAAACTTTAATGAATAAATCTCTGTTAAACTAACGGGACTATACATGCAGCGCATCGAATAACTTTTTGTTATGTATTTTTTATTATATCATCTAATATTTAATATTATTATATTGTTAATAGAAAATTTTATTAGCATATTATTTTATTTAATATTTTTCTCTAAAAGATTTTTTATTTCTTTAGTTTCATTTTTTATTTTAAAATAATTATAAAACTCCAACGTGAAACTACTCCCTAATTTGAATTGGTAATTTATTATTTTTTATTTTAAAATTATTTTAAAACTCCAACTTGAAACTACTCCCTGATTTGAATGGCTAGTTTTTCTTCTCTTTTTTTCTTTTTTCATAACTGATTTTTTTGGCTTTTTTATTATAAAATAATTTAAAAATTCTAACTTGAAACTACTCTCACCCAAATTAGTAGTTATATATAGATATATATATATATTCGACTAAGTATATTAATTACACTTGAGAATTGAGACAGTGTGGTTAGACAAAAAAAAGAGAGAGAGATAGTGTGGCACGCCAAGGAGAGGTTCGATAATTTTTGCATCACCCGTTTAACATTTTTCTACAAAGAGTAAAGATTACTACGGCCACAGAAGACACACTAAACGCATCCATCCGTGGGGGGCACGAGCAAAAATGGGTGCCACTGTAATCTGTAAAGAAAAGACCGACTAAGCGATCCTTGGCTCGAGCCTTCTAAGCCAAGCGTCTCCAGAAAACTCTCTTGACTTAAACAAAATGGCAGCACCAGTAATGCGCCACCTCACTCCCGTCCCTTCTTCCACCAAGTACTCCCCCAAAGTCTCCCTTTTTTTCACTCTCTCCACTTCTCGCAAGAAGAAACGATTCTCCCTCGTAACTTCATTTTCAGTCATGGCTTCTGCTACTAAGAAGGTACGTAGTATCAAAATCGTCAACTAATTGTTTTTTCTCGTTTTGGAAAATGTTTGTGACATACATTTGGTTGTTATAGGTATTGGTTCCGATTGCGAACGGGACCGAGCCGATTGAAGCTGTCGTGCCGATAGATATTTTGCGGAGAGCTGGTGCGGAGGTTACTGTTGCCTCAGTTGAGAAGCAGCTTCAGATTGAAGGAGTGCACGGAATTAAGATCGTTGCCGATGCTCTAATTTCTGATTGTGCGGATACTGAATTCGACTTTATCTCACTTCCGGTATGTGTTTTATTTAAAAGTTAAAACTCACGAATAAGCACTTTATAGCTTAAACGACTTGAGCTGTCCTAAGGGATCGTCTTGTTGCCGGTTATAACATTCTGGATAACTAATAATGCCTGCATAACTTATGTTATTCGCTGGCTAAGATTCAAGTAACATTATTCACCATATGTTAATTTTCTTATCTGATGTTTGGCCAAAGACGCGAAGTACAAAGTACACATTTTATATGAATTCCTCTTGAATGCTTATAAGCCTATGTTCGTTATTATGCGATTGAGTTTTAGTAGACCAATTCTATCATTTGTTATGTGGATTTTCTTCAAATACATGTATCAATTGCATCTTGCTTTCAACCTAATTGACTAATATAAGAGAGCAGATGCTATTGCTGATTGCTTTATCATGTGCATATTTTGTGTGAGTTCACCTAAAGTGTTAATACAATTAAAGATTAAGACATGCATTTTACATTACCTTTCATACTCTCTATGAGTTAAAAAGATACAGGACAAGAAGCAAAGTGTTTAGGGCTGGGAAACGTGAGAGGTGAAAGAAGATGCATATGTTATTCTCGGCAGTTTTCCAGACCTTTAGTAATGGAAAGGAAGTTAATCCCTTCTAGTGATGCTCAGCTATGGGTTCGGCCATTAAAATTTTACTGTTGAACCTATTGCACTTTTGGAATTATGGGTTTGGAATTTAATATTTGTTGAAAATTTAGTAATTTTTACGTACTCTGTGTCAAAAATAATCTTTTCGGTTAAACCCGTATCGACAATGTTGCATCCACCTCTGGTTATATTGGTGGTAACTGGAAATGACGAATACAACAAGAAGGATTTCGTGTTTGTACTGTCCCTTTTCCTTAATCAATATGATGCTTGGTATTTAAATACTTTTGATGCTGTTCAAGTCTCACTAAGGGACATATGAAGATAGCCTTTTACCTTAGTTACAACTCTTTTTTGGGTTAACATTTGTTTCCATTCTGCAGGAAGGGATTCCTGGTGCAACGAACCTAAGGAATTGCAAGACTTTGGAAAGCATAGTAAAAAAGGAAGCTGAAAATGGATGGTTTTATGCTGCAATATGCGCTGCTCCTGCTGTAGCACTTGGATCATGGGGACTTCTGAAGGGGCTGAAAGTTAGAAGTTCTTTATTTATTTGCTATTTAAAATTCAATGATGTTGTTTCTTTTGAAGGGGCTGAAAATTAGAATCTGTTTCTCTTGGTTCTTTGATAGGCAACATGTTATCCGTCATATATGGAGGAACTATCATCTTATACCATTGCTGTTGAGTCGAGAGTCCAAAACAATGGGAAAGTTGTGACAAGTCGAGGACCAGGAACTGCGATCGAGTATGCTGTTGCATTGGTTGAGGAGTTGTATGGAAAAGAGAAGGCTGATGAAGTTTCTGGCCCACTGGTATGTTTATAATCCATCCCTTTCATTTTACCATGAAACGGGAACCAATGTCTTGGCAAGATGTGCGACAGGTGTTGTAGATCTTGAAATTTTGGATATTAAGGACACGTGATTTGCATTTGCATCTTATGGTAGCAGATATACTAAAACAACGGATGGATTCCTTTCACTTCTATGCATGATTCTGGTTCAGAGAAGATGAACCAACTAAAAAGTTAAAAAGTATCTTGCTATGCTGCAGAAAGGATGAGTCTGAATATCCGTATGTCATAGTGATGTGAACAAGTAGCTCGAGGAATTTGAGGTGTTAAATTGATGCATGATTGGAAAAAGGCTGGATAGTAGAGTTTTTAAAAAAAAACTAAATCATTTGAAGGAGTAGAGTGATTATGACGAATATAATTGAAAATTCAAAGCCTTGGCTTGCCTTTCTTGATTTTTATACAAGATTGAGATGCAGAATGCAACGTTAAGGCCTCATATCTTCTTGCCTCATCTTATATCACTTTGGGCTACAGTTTATCCTGATAGTTATTGTTATATGTACAATTTTTAAAATCAGTCTGACTTAGGCTTCTTCTGGTATTAGATCACGCTCTTCTAAGTCGATGCTTTCTTTAATCATTTTTGCTTTGCTAGAGGAGACCATTAGATGTCTCATGCTGTAGTCCTGGTGTCCAGGATTTGCCCGGTGCCATTTATTTATGAAATTTTGGGATCGTTCATATTTCAGGTGATGCGCCAAAATTACAGCGAAGAATTTGCATTTGCTGAGCTTAATTCAGTAAATTGGACATTTACGAGTAAGCCACAGGTAAGATTTTGGCTGAGAACTATTTCCGCCGTGGTACGGCTCTGTCATTTTCCTTCTCTTCAATCATTTATGTACCTGGTACCTGAACAAGTGATCCATTTGAATTTTGTGTATAGTGAAAGATTCTACTATTATTTGTATGCCGATGCATACATTGTTGAGCTGATAAATATCTTCGCAAACCATTGTAATCATGATATATGTACTCAAAGCACAAGCCGAGGATGAGGTATTATATGGGCATCTGTGTATAGCCCACCTCTCCGAAGTGTAGGTTTTGCAAGATTTCAGGTGAAGTCTTATTAATAAGATTCTTTATTTGAAGTAATAGCAGTGACCAATTACTAGATAGAATATTTAGCTTCTGAAGAAACAGCAGTATGTACTTCTTTTGAGTTTTGGAGCTGAACCATTTCCATGTTAGTATTCAGCTGCCTAGAATTACTAATTTTTTTTGAAATTACTAAATATATTTTGAAATACTTGTTTGACAGATTCTTGTTCCTATTGCGAATGGTTCCGAGGAAATTGAAGCAGCTACTATTATCGATGTACTTCGATGAGCAAATGCTCAAGTAGTAGTAGCATCTTTGGAAGATACATTGGAGATTGTCGCTTCCAGAAATGTTAAGCTAGTAGCAGATGTGCTCCTTGATGAAGCTGCTAAGCAGTCATATGATCTATCGTCCTGCCGGTGAGTGCACTCTTCTTAAATGCTATAAAGCTCCGTGAAGTTCTTGTCTTACTGTAATCTACAAATACAGACAAGAGGGGCTTGGTCTGATGGTAACCAACCCTCACTTACAACCGAGAGGTTGTGAGTTCGAGTCTCCCCAGGAGCAAATTCTGGGGATTTATGCCGGGGGTCTATTTGGAAACAGCCTCTCTACCCAGGGTAGGGGTAAGGCTGCGTACACACTACCCTCCCCAGACACCACTGAGTGGTATTGTACTGGGTCGTACTTTTTTTTAATCTACAAATACACAGGGTGGTCTTGGTGGTGCCCAAGCATTTGCCAACTCAGAAAAGTTGGTTGACATGCTGAAGAAGCAGAGAGAATCAAGCAAACCATATGGAGCAATGTGTGCATCTCCGGCTCTAGTCCTAGAGCACCATGGGTTGCTCAAGGTAAACAGATAATTTCAAGCTCTTGGACGTTGATTGTTGAACTATTGTAAAGCAACTGAATCTGACCTCAAGTACTGCAATTTGTAATACCTTTGGCTATCAGGAGAAGAAAGCCATGACTTCAAGGTCCCGAATATTACCTCAAGCATTGCACGAGGGGTGCAGAATAACATGCTTGCATTAGACAAGTTTATGCACTTGAGAATTTGACTGCTCCATAACTGAATTGAATATTTGGCTCTGTTAGTTGACATTCGTTGGTGCTTGCTATCCAGGGTAAAAAGGCTACTGCCTTTCCAGCTATGGGCAATAAGCTCTCAGATCCAAGCGAAGCAGAGAATAGGGTGTTGGTTGATGGCAATCTCGTTACTAGCAGAGGACCAGGAACAACCATGGAGTTTGCACTGGCCATTGCAGATAAGTTTATTGGCCGCAAGGAAGTACTAGAGCTAGCAAACAAGATGGTTTTCTAAGTAGGATATCTTTGCCTGTCCGTCTTTAGGATTATAAACTTGTAATAAATTTTGCCATCAGTGTGCACTTATAATAAATGAAATAAGTGGGTGTTGGCCAAGCTGTATACGAGCTGCTCAGTCGCATTTGCTAATTTCCTATTCAATGCCATAGCTTTTTATGCTGGTCTCTTCCCTCCCAACAGATCTGTCGATTATCTC
Organism: Nicotiana benthamiana; assembly: GCA_034376525.1. Classification (NCBI taxonomy): domain Eukaryota; kingdom Viridiplantae; phylum Streptophyta; class Magnoliopsida; order Solanales; family Solanaceae; genus Nicotiana; species Nicotiana benthamiana. The sequence goes on from CM067337.1 coordinate 26,990,163, forward strand.
ATTTTGGTAATATCACTATGTGGTTATTTATGTTTGTTTTCAAGGGTTGTGGGTGTGTATTGGAAACATCTCTATCTCAACAAGTTAGGGTTAAGGCTACGTACACACTACTCTCTCGGGATCCCACTATGTGAGCTTATACTTAGTTTGGCCAAAAGATGTTGAAACTTTTTTGATTAAATCAACTAATGAAGATGAAGAGGTAAATCTCAGTTAAGCGTAATAAAATTTAGGTTAAAAGATGCAAGGGATGAATAAAGTTCCAAATGATTGGGCGTAAATGCAATAACTTTCGAATGTAGAGAAATGTTGTAATGGAAGCTATTGACCAAGATCAGAAATGACGTGTGGATTCCTGAACTGTAATAAGCAAAAGTTGTCTTTTTTGTATTTACTTTTCCATCCCTTACAAAGTCTTCTTCCTCTATTTATAAGGTATAATCTCCTCTTGAACCCATAAGGTATAACATAAAGAATTCATTGGGCCTCCTGTTGCGCTTACACTACTACAAATATCGTGCATTTTCAAACTGCTGTCAGTCGTGGCCTTCGACAACTGGGTGTTGTTGCCTCCCTCCCAATAGTATAAGTTACAGTGGCATGAGCTTGAATCTGTAGTTGTCATCAAGCCGACCGTCAAGAACTCTAGTGTAAGATGCTTGGGGACACAATAGAAGCCATTATTTATTTGGGGGTCGTATTATGTTTTTCATTTCGACAGGATAACATGTGTGGAGATGTTTTAATTAAGTACGGAACTGTTCGCTTATGACTTCAAAACAATATTTCCAAATTGAGTTGCTTTCATAGTATCTTTTAAGTGGAGGAAAATCCCTTATATTAATCAAAATCTTCAAGAATGCAAAAGTTGTGCTACTTATAATGAATTTAATTGTAGATTGACCTTAATAGCTCGCCATTATTGACTCCGATTTTACCCCTGGAAGAACATAAGTTCTCCTGCTACTATTACTCTATTTGTTAACAAATCTCTGGTGACTGTAAATCAATCAACTTGGAGTCTTTGCGTAGTAAGCAATCTTTCGTCAAATGGGTTAAGCAAGCTCATGAATCGTATTGTCAGTTGCCAATTAATTATTTCTTACCTAGGGGTGGACTGGCAAATGGGCTGTATTTGGGTTAGCCCGACAAGATGTGTTGCTCATTGCTCTATCGCGCTCAAAATTTTCTTGGATTAAGATAGGCTGGGTAAAGATGAGCTAAATAATAAGTTGTAACACAACTCTCCCAAATACTTTTATCTATCTATGTCATATATGAAACCTTATTACCAAAAATGTTCATAATTTGTTATTTACCCGTGTAATCCACACTTTTTCTACAAAATATATACCAATCCAATAATAGATAGATTTTGCCATAAAAAGCGCACTAAAAATAAGGCACCAAATCTGCGTGTCATCCTATCACCATTAAATTCGATTTTTGAAACGGAAGGAAATCACATTGCTGCATAATTCTATCCTTTTCCATATATTTTCCACCATTGATAGCCATTAAAAAACTTGAAAGCTTTGAATTCAAATTTGGATTTTCAAAACATTATTTGTTTGAATTGGGTGCTGTTGTAAATAATTCAATATGTTTAGGAGTTTGTATCTCAATTTTGAGGGGTTTTGGTGAAGATTAGACTTGTTTTTACTGAATTTCAGATTGAAACATATTTCCAGAAATTGTAGATAAATTGTAGAATTGTAAATATATTGTAGATAAATTGTAGGTGAATTGTAGATTGGAAAGACCAAAACGTCTACAAATCTTCTACAAATATGTTGAAAATGCCAATTATGCTACAATTGAAATGAGAATTTGGATATTAAAATTCAATGTATCTATTTTGTAGATATCTTGTAGATAAATTGTAGATTATTTGTATTCTGATTGTAGATGCATTATTTTAGGTTTTCACAAATCCAAAACGACTAAAGCTTCTACAAAATCTTCTACAAAAAACAGTCTACAATTTATCTACAATTTTTTAACTTGACTACAAAATATCTACAAATTCTGGATATATGTCATCTTCTTCTTCTTCGAGTTTCAATCGACTGTTTTAACCAGTAACCTTCAACCACTGCCCAAACAAAAAGTGCCTGCGTCAAGCAACAAAAATAGGTTGATTTAAGCAAAAGGGCAAGCAACTGGTAGTCATCATAGCGCGAACATTATTAACACTTGAGCGTGCATTGTGTACATTGTACCCATATTTTGATAAAATAGTTTAGGTTGCATAACAAAGGATTTGTTCTAGGCACAAGTCAAGGCAAGCAGCTGCTTTAACCAAAAAGTATAACAGGCTAACAACAACCTCTATACATAAACTTTTGTTAAGTTTATTTGACTGAAAACTCATAGATGCTATACAATTCCTAACCTTAATGAAGTGCTATAGCACTATAAATTTAGCACATTTTAATGAAGCAAAAATCCCAAAATCATGACAATGCAATCACACTAGTCGTGAGTTGTGTGTGTTGTGAACAGTTGAGATGAAAGGAAAGAGAAAGTGGGAATATACAGTCCTATAATTATGCCTAATATAAATAAACCCTTAATTATATCCCTAATTTGAATTATGGTATATAAATGGTAGTCCGGTATGCTTAATGTAATAAACATAAACCTTAAACATTGAGGGTAATAAGGTTTCATATATGGTATAGGTAGGTAAAAATCCCTTTTTATAATATTCTTAACTTTTAAACAAGCACGCATAAGAAATATCTTATGTTTTGGAATAAATTTCAATTTATGCCAGATGATTTTTTTCCACAATTTGAATTTAAAATTTTATTTGATAGTTCTTCAACTTATAATACTAACAAAGATTAGAATAATTAAAAAGTAGTAAAATTAGAATTTTCCACCAACCCCAACCCACCTCCCACCACCCTACTCTCGAACTCCCTCCCCACCCCTAAAAGTAATCAGGGCCAACTCGATAAATTTGGTGGCTTAAAGCTAAACTTTATGAGGGGCTTTAATTTTATTTATTTTTTAAATTATTTATTTGTATGAAATCTATTTTTATTTGATACAAAATTATTAATAATTATTTAAATAATCAATAACTCGTAATAAGTCTTTTTTAGTTAACAATATAACTATCCATTTAACCTTTTTTGAGACACTAGTGATCTTAGGTAAGATGTTATCAATTTTAGTTTTAAAAACTTCTTTCGGTGAAGCGACGGTAACATAATTTATTAACATTATTCCATAAGCAATATAGACATTGGAAAAAAGAAATAAATCTTTTTATTTGACAGAGTCTTTCAATTAAATTGTTATCTTCTAATTGTAATATTTTTCTTAATACTTTTAATTTTGAAAATAAATCTCCATCAATATCGAATTGATTATTATGATTTAAGAAACATTCAAGATTAATGCACTATTTTTTCAAATTTTCATCATCTAGTGATCTTAAATTTTTACCGCTAAATAGAAAATCAAAATTATTTCATATGTTTCGAATTGTTCAAATCTATTTTGAAGTGAAAAAAATAGCCTTGTCTAAGATGTATAAAATAATCAACTCTAAAGGTCTTTTAGAAAGATTTTGAGATTTTATTATCAACATTCTCATCAAATTGTTACTTCCTATATATCACACGCTTTTTACAAAATTCGGGTTCGATATTTATTTCAATTTCTTGGCCAAAATCATAGTAGTTGCATCCTTCATCTCTATACTTGTTAAAGAAAGAAATCAAACTTTTCCACTTCACAATTTTTTTAAAAAAAACTTATATATAGCCTATTAGGTTTAACAAAAAAAGGGCCCCTACGAATGTGGGCCATAAACAATTTGCTTTACTTACTTTATGGAAGGGTCGCCCCTTAGTAGAGTATTTTTCTTTTTTATTTCAGCAAAATGAGTATTTTCGTTTTATGATGTAGAGAAATTTTTTTTCCATTTCAATAGAAAATTTACTTTCTTTTCATAATGTAGAAAAAGTATATTCTTTTTCACAAATGAGTATTTTGTTTTATTTTATTGTTATACTTAAAAATAGCCCAGTACCCGTCATTTATCTATTGATATAAATTTTATTTGTTATTTTTTCTGTTGTGATAATGTGTTTCTTCTTTATTTTTAGATTATTAATTTCATGTTTTATGATTAATTTTGTCAAGAGCAGTTAATCTTGGAAGGTTAAAAAAGAATTTTGGAAAATATTTTTCTCCAATTGGGAAAAACAAATTCATAAAAAAAATGTAATTTTAAATATTTTAACTAACCAAATACGAAAAAAATAAGAAAATATTTTCATTTTCATTGGGGTCAAGGTAGAACTCTAAAATTGAGCATTTCCATGGGTTAAAATCGAATATTCTTATGATTCAATTGGGCTGATGATTTTTGATGAGTTAACTTTGATAGACCAAAATAAACCATCTTAAAATTAATCTAGACCAAACCCATTAAAACTGGGGGCGGGTCAAATGAGTATGAGTTACTTTTGTCACCCCTAATTTTACCCCATGCTAATAAGACTATTATGGTTGAGCATGAAATAATATTCTGAATCGAGATTATCTGCAGAAGAAGCTGAATCTCATCGAAGTAAGAACAAAGCGTATATAGGATCTTAGGTTCAGTAGTGTGATCACCGTGGAGTACCACTACGGGTGTGTTCGGTATAACGAAATATATTTTTCGTGAAAAATATTATTTCAAAAAATATTTTCTTAGAAAACAAGTATTAATAATATTATTTATTTTTTGGTGTTTAATACATAAATTAAGGAAAATAACTTTTCAAGAATATTTAGAAATAATTTAGATACAATAAACATAAAGTCATAAACTTTCGAAACAACATCTTTCGAGCCCATAAATTTTATAAATTTTCGGACTCGCAGACCCATAATTTCTTTAGTACCTATTTTGGATAAAAAAGAAATGATAACAAAATTACTTATTGTGGAGACAGGAAAAATATTCTAAATATATATACATATATATAAACATAATTTAAGGCCGTGACTACACTCGCAGAGCAACTAGCTAGTCAGTTAAGCAAAGTTGGTCGGTGTACATGTGCTGGTAGTTTCTTCCATTAATAGATTACTGAGAATAAGGATTTGTACACAGGACTTCTATACTCTTAACTCTTTTGGAATCATTAAATGAAAATTGCACAAGTTACTATGCATGTTGCTCTCCACTTATTATAATTCACTTTTAATTATATCACAACAACAACAACCACGATTCAATATAATCTTACATAGTGAGATTTGTAGAGGGTAGTATGTACGTAAATTTTATCTCTACCCTGGGGTAGAGAGACTGTTTCCAGATAGACTCTCGCCATCCTTCCCTCCAAGAACTTCCCACATTGCTCTTGGGGAGACTCGAACTCACAACTTCTCGATTGAAAATAGGGTTGCTTACCATCAGAGCAACCCACTTTTACTTATATCACGTTCAACTTAATATGTTCACATCAGTTGTTGTTTGTATCATTGCTGGATTATCAAAGTCAACAACACATTGATTCACATATAATTGAAAGGTGGGAACTGCAGCTGAAGTCAACTGTCGATATCGAAAAAGCACAAAAAAAAAGAGTGATGATTTATTCGAATGTGAATGTGTTTATTATAACAATGAATTCGCTTATTACTCACTCATCCTAATTTGTTTAATCTTGAATATGCGTTAAGAATGGGATATACATTTTGTCATTTTACGTTTGCAGAGTAGTCTTATATTTTTAGTATTAGTAAGGAAAATCTCCATTTCACCCTCACCAAAAGAGGTTAAGTTTTAGCTACTAATACGGAAATAGCCTAACAAGTACTACGTACTATTTTGTATTGACTTTTAATTAGACAAGTTTGGATTGGGCTTCAATATATCTGACACTATGATTTAACAATCTTGAAAATCATAAAACTTTATCGGATAAATTCGTTTAACGCCACCAAGTTTCATTTTGCTATATATGGTAATTAATCAAGTTTCATTTTGCTATATATGTCATAAGTATTACATCATCAGTATAACATTATAGCCGGAAATTCGGAGGGATGATTATCAATGTCGTTTCTTATCGTTCTACTCTAAGAAATGCGAGAACTATTTGTATACAGTAAAATTAGAGTGTCCAATTTTCCATCGGTACGATGCCTCGAAAGCACGACTCGAAGGCTCGAAACCACAGTCGAGTTTCATCCCTCGTGGGCCATCAATGCTCGACTTCGGAGAAGTACAAACCGACGGTTACAGAGAGAAAGTGGGGGTCCCCAAGGCGTAGAGCTAGAGCCGACAAAATCTGTCAGGCTAGTCTAAGCCTGCATCAAGACATTAACTAACTGTCTCATCTCCATATCTTTGTAATAAATGTACTTGTACTATGTTGGGATTTTTCCTCCTATATAAAGGGGATCTCTGTCATTTTGTAAACATCTGTTGCTCAATATCAAATACACAAGAACATTCTCTCTACTTTCTAACATATTCTCTTGATCCCATTACTTGCATTTACTACTTACATTTATTGTTCTTCATTTATTGCTTACTATTGGTCATAAATAGCTGTCATTGATTTTATTCTAAATGTTTGTCGCCCCCGATCATCCTCGTCGAACATTAGACTCGATCCCGAGGCTTCGAATAAGCAAGATCGAAAGCAAGATCGAGGCCCTGATCGACATCCACTCGGTCTGGTTAACATCTTGTTTTTAAGCTCTTATCTCGTTTCTAAGTCTTTCACATAGCATCAACTGCCTAACAACTAGCGTAAAAATAAATCACGTATTTTTAGAACCACCAAAACTAATTTTATTGTTATTACCATTTTTACGGTAAACAGTTTGGCGCCCACTGTGGGGAAAAAATAATAGTGATTATTTTCTTGCTGGTTTTACTACATAACGCAAGTTATCTTTCACATTTTTATTGCTCAAGATCTTTGGTTTCAAGTCAAAATGACTGACTCAGTGAACAATAATCTTGTGAACCATGGAGAGAATAATGTGGATGTTCCGGGTGTTGGTGTATCACCGCGAAACCCTGAGAGTGCACCAGAACCAATTCCTGTGGATGCGGTCTCATGCGATGATCAACACATCGATGTAAGCTCCCACACTAGCAGGAGTGTGCACCAAGGAAACCAACAAAAAGCTCAGAAAACACCGGCAAGGAAATAACGAGAGGTTAGTCTTTACATTATTTTTGAAATGTTGCAGGCACAAAAACTAGAGATTGCTCAGCTGCAAAGTCACCAGAGAACTCCCAGCACGGTAGCGGCAGGGATGGCTCCCCCAGCCGAGTAGGTACCGAAGAGATCGAGCAACAACTAGCCGGCATTTGGCCCCACCGTCGTAAAGATGCTCGAGGACCTCACAATGAGGATCAAATCGGGCGAGAATAAGATAGAATCCAATGACAAAAAAGGTCGAGACCTACAATCCAGGGTCGACCAAATTTTGGGCGCACCCCCAATCCCGAAAGGTGTAGATTTAAAAAAGTTCATACAAAGGCCGTTCCCAGAGGAAGATACTCCAAAACCCATTCCAAAGAAGTTCAGAATGCCCGAGATTCTGAAGTACAACGGAACCTCGTACCCCAACGAGCACGTCACTGCCTACATTTGTGCAGTGAAGGGCAACAACCTAAAGGACAATGAGATCGAGTCTGTCTTGCTAAAGAATTTTGGGGAAACACTCTCGAAAGGGGCCATGATGTGGTATCACAACCTAGCTCCTAACTCTATAGACTCATTTGCCATGCTGACAGATTCTTTCATAAAGGCACATGACGGTGCCATCAAAGTAGCAACAAGGAAGTCTAGTGTATTCAACATCAAGCAGAGGGAGAAGGAGATGTTGCGAGAGTTCGTATCTCATTTTCAAATGGAATGTGGAATTACCACCATCTCCGACGACTGGGCAATTAAGGCCTTCATTCAAGGTCTGAATGAACGAAGCACGGTGGCTTTGAGGCAGCTGAAATAGAATCGGGTTGAATATCCCGCCGTGACCTGGTCGGATGTTCACAATCGATATCAATCAAAAATCAGGGTCGAGGACGACCAACTATGATCCCATCGGGCTCGGTACACCCAATCAGGCTTTTAGCGAAGGATCCGAAGCCAAACAAAAAAAGGTGTCAGCCATACATCGAAGACAGGAGAAATGCCCCGAGGCGTAACATACCCTGCAATGCTCGAATAATGGATCAAGGCCACAATCTTTGGGGACTCTCCCACAGAGCTGGGTTAGATAGGTACACAGGGCTAACAAAGGCACCTCATTTATCGGAATACAACTTCAACATTGATGTATCAGACAACGTGTTCACCATCAGTAAAATCAGAACACCAGGTGGCCAAGGCCTGTACAATCAGATACTTCACAAAGGAACCATAACATAATGTGTGAATTTCACAACACGCACGGTCACAAGACCGAAGATTGATGACAACCCCGGGAAGAGGTAGCCAGACTACTTGGCAAAGGTCACCACTGGGGATTCCTCAGCGACCTAGCCAAAAATTAGTTCCGGGAAAGAGAGGCGACCAAAACGAACGAAGCAAATGAGCCACAACATGTCACCTATACGAATATATATAAAACGTATCGGTGCCCTGCAGGAACCCAGGGTCAGGCAAACGAAAACATCCCTCACCAGGAAAAGTGAATTCGAGGCTCTATCTCATCCACATAACGATGCACTAGTAACTTCTTTTCTTATGGATACATTTCAAAGTAAACATGTGCTTGTGGGTCCAGGTAGCTCGGACAATATTATCAGGTCGAGGGCAGCAGAGCAGCTCAAACTGCTTGACCAAATTATGCTCGCCCTTCGAACCCTCAACAGATTCAGTACGGCGACCACAAAGCATATTCTCGGCTGTATTTGAATGAACAAAGAAACGGTCGTACCACATCCTTCAAGCAAATAACTAAAGGCCTACCGAGGCTCAAAGCGCCATCGCCACTAAGGTACAATCTCCCTTTTTAATTTACACCTCGTACTCACCTTTATGCATGTGATCGACCAAGACAGTTGAAGCGCTAATCCAACTTGCAGACCTTTAAGATTTTAAAGCGTATGTTGCACTTTTTTCCTTAGACCGAGTTTTTATCCCAAAAATGGTTTTACTGGCAAGGTTTTTAACGAGGCAACATCTATATTCTACCTAAGGAAGACCCAACGAGTATTCAAGGCTTCTTTTGCAATCAACCTCAAGTACTGGGGGAATCCCCTCGAAGGTCACCTTCTCAGAGAAGCCAAGATACGCCAAATAGGGGATCGATAGGAAAATAATGTACCAGGCCAAATAGTCGAACAAACCTTGTCTGTATAGAACAACTGGGCCCTTAACAGAAAAGACATGTATACTTGTACCAAGTAATCAAATAATACTTCCCAAAAGCATGTTGCGTTTCAAGGAAACTCGGTATTTTTGCAAAAATGGTTCCTCTATCAAAAATGTCCAGAACACTCGAGGACTAGCATCAACAACTCCAAATAGGTCAGAACTTGGAACTCGTAAGCCCTCAATGAGGCAACAGCAAGTCACAAAATAGCATCAGAGCCAAAAACGTCCCGAACACTCGGGGACTGGCGTCAAAAACTCAAGGCCACATGACCTCCTGGTCGGGAACTCTGAAATAATAGGCCCTCAATAAGACAATACCAAGTTTACAAGTAATGGATCCCGAGTCGAGAAATCCTCAATGACTCGGGTACTACCGTCAAATCGCCATCTCCATTGACTTATCAAAACCCGAGGCTGTAAGACCACATGCGGGTAGCCTTGGTCTCGCAAGACCTATATAAGGAAATAACAATATCTGCAAGACCTCAAGCAAGGCATGAGCCACACTTGCACCAAGTGATAATATCTGTAAGACCTCAAGCAAGGCATGAACTATACTTGTACCAAGTATCCAATACTGTAAGACCTTAAAGGCATGTAAAACCTATAAGACCTTACTAAAGGCATAAACTCGATCTCAAATTTAAGGCTATATATTGAACTTATAAGACCCCTAAAAAGGCATACCCTCGATATAGACATCAAAACTAATTCACTAGGTACTAAAAGGCTCCGGCCAAACACAAATAACTATGATCACAAGGCTGTACCAGCCAAATTAACGTGACTCGGGGATGCCCGACCGTCACATTAAATCACATGCCTTTAATTACTTTGAATATACTTCGAAAAGAACCGGTTAAACAGGCTACCCTCGATATAGGCAAACGAGCTTCGACCATGTCAGCTCCTAAAAACTATCTTTGAGATACCCAGCCTTCGAGCCAAACCTCCCCATGTGCTTGATCATCGCTATATAATGACTTATAATTGAGGTTTTCTATTAATCATCAAAGAGTCAGGCAAACATTAATTCAGATAGTCCTTAATGAGGGAAAAATAAAGCCTATAAAAGGTCACATTGACCCAACGCTTAAAAGACTCTAGCACCAGCCCACATAAGAGGTCGTACCGACCCAATCCGTAGCCAGCACATACAAAAGGTCGTATTGACCCAATGCGTAAGAGCCTAAGGGTCGGCTCCAAATTCAAAAACTTGAGGGTTGAATTATCCCAAGTCGATACCTGACTTGGATACTGAACCCAAAAAATGGTTGACCAAATATGCCCAAGAGCACAAGCATAAGAGCTTGAACGTCGGCTTATACTAAAAGGTCGCATCGACCAAGCGTGTAAGAGCCTACGGGCTAGCCTAATGAGCCCTAGGGGCATACCACGAATCTAAGGATTCCTCTCAACTCAAACACCAGTTCATCTAGCTAAAATCAAGGCAATAAGAAATGCAAGAGAAACAAAAACGCGAGGATTACTTATATATATATATATATATATATATATATATATATATATATATATATATATATATATATATATATATATATATATATATATATATATATATATATATATATATATATATATATATATATATATATATATATATATATGCGGAAAAATACAATCTCCATCTACAACATACTTCGAAAGTACTATGTAGAGAATAAGAAAAGGTAATCTACATGCACCTTGCGGACTATGGCCCGTCGGCCTCATCCTCTCTATCTTCGGCGTTGGATAGAAGTGACTTAGCACCACGTTCGACCGCCCTCTCCCGCTTCACCTTTTTTCGAGAGGTCAAAGCCCCTAGCATAGATCTCCTCGAAGGTTCCCCTTCGATCGTTATACCGAGCATATTCCTTGCTCCTGCCCTCACGGTCAAGAGTCATTCTCATCTCAGCTACGACCTTCAAATAGGCCGCCACTTTCTAGTCAGCCTTAGGTTGGCTCATTATAGCTTCATCCCGGGAATCCACAACCTCAGCCTTTATCTTCAAAAGCTCAGACTCGAGCTTCATAATTATATCTGTTCGAACCAAGCTATTATCACGAGCTAAGCTAAGTTGAACCTCAAAGACGGAGGCTTTAGCCAGAGCACCCTTCTCCGCCGAAGCTTGAGCGTCCACCTAAACCTTTAACTCATCATACTCGCGCTTGGCTCGGCCAACTTCGTTCCGAAGGTGCTCCATATCCTCCGTCTTTTCTGCAACTAAAATAAAAGATACATTAACCTCAAAAGAGAAGAAGGAACATGCACTCCCTCAGAACAAAAAACTATCTACCCTTTAGGTAGCTCTAATAATTCAAGCTCCGACTCGCCTTATACCGTAAGCGTGCCAACTTGACTTTGCTCTCGTCACAAAGGATCCTAAGGGATTTGTCCCCGCCCAAAGATTTTCGCAGCCTGGCCTCACGGCGAAGCAGCTCGGACTTAAGCTCATCAAAAGCCTGCAAAAGAAAATTCAGTAAAAAGGGGAAGGGACAAAACTTAAAAGTCTTGTGCCAAAAATCACCACAGAGTGAAGCCGCTGAGCTTCCTCGAAGGTCGAGCTAACATCTGCTAATATGGATCCCACATCCCTAGAAGAGCCAGCCTCGATTGGGATGTGGTCGCTTGGTGTATAAGATCCTGGGTTTTGAGTATCCCACGAAGTACCTTCGATAGGAGAAAGAATCGGCGGCAGATAAGCCTCATGCCTTGAAGTAACTTCGACGGAAAAAGAAGACAACAACGGAGGAGAAACCACCTTTCCAAAACCAGAAATCATGGGCCAAGTAGGCTCAGTCAATACATCCTCTCCGAGCCCCCGGTCTGGATTCATCTTGCTTTGAGCATTGTCGCCCTGCAAAGGCATTTCTTGCTTTTTGTTATGACTATTATCCCCAGTTCTGAAGCCGACGGTCTTTCCCCTTCTCTTAATAGGAACGACCTCGCTTTTAGGAATTCCCCGATGCCTACGATGATAGAGTTAGTTTGCAAAAAGAAGAAGCGCCCTTCCGAGAGAAAAGGGGAGGGGGGGGGGAGCAAATCACATAGCACGTACCATGGTGTTTTGCCTCCCACCTATCCTTAGATAAAGTTTTCCACTTACGCTCAAGTTGAGCGGGTCGCCAACTTCTGAACCCAATCTGGCTGATCGAGAACCTCGCCCGGCATCCATGAAATCGCTACAGAAAAAGAAAAAGAAGGCACATTTACGAAGCCAGCCTTCGCTATAAAAAAACTAAGAAGGCACGAGGTACCACCTAAGCTTGGGTAAGCCCTTGTCTAATAACTATCTTTAATGCCTAAAGACTATCTACTCTACATTCAAAACAAGTCTCCACGAAGCCCGAGCTTGAGCGAAATCCCACTCGAGGACTACTCCCAAAAGCCTAAAGGTTATCTTTATTCTTGGGAATCCGAGTAAATCCCCCTATCGAAGACTATCATGGGGTCTAATAGGCTAGGTCGTATCGAAATTTTTGAAACTCTACTCCCATTAAACTCAAAGTCGGGGATCCCAACGATCCAAGCTTATAAAACAAATTTAGGCTCGATCCAAGGTACGACAAATACTTTTGCAGAGAATTGAGTTAATCAATCAAGAGCCAGAGGAAATGCTTGCACCCTGGCTCAATACTCACACCTAATTGGTGGAGTCGTGCATTCAAATTCTCCACAAATGTAGATAAAAACAAATATAGCATAATTTAGAGGCAAATTGAAGAAAAATCTTTGTATTCATAAACACATGATTACAAAAGCCCACGAAGGGTCCAAGTCATATAGACACATCACACAGCACCAACATACTCATCACGTAGATATCTAGCTGCCGTTCCCACTATTAAGGATAATACTAAACATATTAGTTCATAACACTAGCTCATACAATCAGCACCTTGGTGATCAAGCCATTGGCAAAGATCCGGCCTCAAGTCCTCTAGACTGCCAAACATCAAACTCAAAACGATCACGTCTCGCCCCTCAATCGGGGAATCACAATCCATCAAGGCACATCTAATACTGAGCACTCGCTCGTGCATATGTTCACGCAGAAGGAATTTCAAGAGTTACTTTTTCAAGTTGAATCAAGGACGCATGATATGATTTCAAGAAGGCGAAGTATTTCCTAAAGGTTATGTAGCCTCCCGAGGATAGATACGAGCGTCTACGTACCGATCCGCGAGGCTCTACTAACCATCTCATGACTCGTGAGGCCTACTAACCTAGGCTCTAATACCAACTTGTCACGACCCCAACCCGATCGTGATGGCGCCAACCATACAGCTAGGCAAGCCTGACGAATTACCTCTCAAGAACCCAACCTGATAACTCATTTCCGACAATTTAAGGGAAAGTAATAGTTTTAACAATATCCAGTCGATGTTTTTAATAAAAAACTCTATGAGACAGACCAAAATAACATACAAAACACTCCAAACAGAATCTGGGGTCACGAGTCTAGAGCCTCAAAACAACTTGAGTAACATTGTTCGAAAATATATAAGTTTAAAAAGCGGAAATAAAATTGAATAAAAGGGGATATGTCATGTCATGCGAACGTCAGACAGCTACCTCGACAACTATGATAAAACTCTGGAAGACAGCGACTGCTCAGCTAAGTCTCTGGAACACCTGAATCTGCACACAAGGTGTAGAGAGTAAAGTGAGTACTTCCAACTCAGCGGTAATAGACATGTATAATGACTTGAAAGTAAGAAATCCCGAAATACCACAACGTAAAGATGAAATGACCCCGCACTCATAGTAGAGTACGTGTCTCGCCTTAATACAACGTCACGATGTGAGACATCGGGGTTTCAAACCCTCAGGTCATCATCTACATCTATTACCCACCTCAAGCCGGCCATAAACTAGTCCAAAATGCTCTTTCTTATTAAATCGACCTCCTCACGCGTCGAATCTAGTCAAAATCAAAACGAATACATGATTATATTCTAAAGAAACATAACCCACTCGAAATTACTCAAAAAATGCTAAAAATCACGAAGTTGGTAAAACCCGAGCCCCGGGTCCACTTCTCAAAAAATTATGAAAGTCACATCACCGGATTCCTCGTCTCTCCCCGTACATATAAAATTTACCAAAATCGGAATTCAAATGACCCCTTAAATCTTCAAATCTTATTTTCAAATCCCTAGGTCTAAAATCCCCAATTTACACCTCAAAATCATGTAATCTAGTCGGATTATTCGATGATAATTCAATATTATGGAGTAGAAATAATCACAAGTGACTTACCTCAAGATTTCCCATGATTTCTTGCTCAAAATCGCCCCAAGCCGTGTTATTTCGCAAGAAAATAGGTAAAAAAATGAGCAGAAATGCAGCAACTTTTAATGAGCCAATCTGGTCGCTAAAGACCCAAATCTGGTCGCTAAAAGTGCTAATATGGTTGCTAGAAGTACCACACCAGACCTAATGCACCAGAACTCTTTAATTTCACTAAAAAGGCTCCAACTCCTTCACACAAACGTGCAATTAGATGTTTCTTGTTCCTATGAGTCACAAATAATAATAGGAACACAACCCTTCAATTGAAACTCAATTCGGAGCTCATTAACCCAGTGCGATATCCATTTCACTCGTTAAATAATTACTCATGTTTCACGTCAAAAACTCAATCGCGATTTTATGAAATTAGACCAAAATTTTCAGATCAGTCCTATAATTCATTATCAAAATTTTGGACGTCTCGGAATAAAATTAGGATCTCTAGAACTAAAAATGAACCTTTAGATCATTACATTTAAGCTCAAAACGGCAAAAATCTTCCAAAAACTCTTCCAAAATTTATCCGAGCCTCATGGGATTCCAACAAAGTATACTACAAGTTCCATAATATGAAACACTTAGTAGTTCCTTCAAATCACCAAAAACAACGCAAAAATACTAAATTCACCTCAGATTCAAGCTTATGAACTTTGAAACTTCTAATCTTCACATCCGATGCCGAAACACGTCAAAATTCGTCCGAATGATCTCAAATTTTGTAGAAAAGTCTAAAATGATATAACGAAGCTGCAACAACTCTTGGAATTCCATTCCGAGCATCGGATCAAAATCTTACCTATCAACCGGAATTCGCCAAAATACTAACTTTGCCGATTCAAGCTAAATTCTACACCGGTCAGCACAAAAATATTCCGGATACACTCCTAAGTATCAAATCACCTAACGAAGCTATCCGAATCATAAAATTTTCATTTCAAGCTTTCTAATACATAAGTAAATATCTGGTTGATTTTTCCAACTTAAGCCTTCTTAAAAGAGACTAAGTGGTTCATTTCCTAATATAATCACTCCAATTAAATTCTAACGCACTCAATACTGATAATGAAACATATGGAAGCAGAAAATGAGAAGAAAGGGGTAGTTACTCACGAGACGTCGGGTCGGGTCATCACAGAAGGTGAATACCGGTGTATAGTCCGAACACCCTCGTGAGAAACGATGTAGATATCTTCCCAAGTCGGAAGAAAATCAGCCCCCCCCCCCATCTCATCATGTCAAGCCAAAAACGACAATAGTAACAACAGTAACAACAGTAATAACAACAACAACAACCATGATGACGACGACGACGACGACAACGACAAGTCAGTGTAATCTCGCTCGGCAAGGGAAAGCCTAGGAAAAAGGCCATGGCGTGGCTGAAGAGAACGTCATCATGTAGCCGATAGTCAGAATCAATACTTTTTGAAAAAGAAACCCACAACGCCATCAGTGTCTTTGAAAGACGTATCAGCAGGCGCAATCAATGCATTTTTTGAACTGAATCGGCAGTGATATTATCGCTTAGAAGGACGAGAATCAGCAGTACATTGAATGGCGCTGAAATGACAAGTCAATGGGACACCTCAGTTGTCACAAAGGCTTATGTCATAAGTATTACATAATCCGTATAACATTATCACGAGAAATTCGGAGAGATGGTTATCAATGTTGTTTCTTATCGTTATACTCTAAGAAACGCGAGGACTATCTATGTATGGTAAAATCGGAGGGTCTAATTTTCCATCGCTACAATGCCTCAAAAGTGCATCTCGGAGGCTCGAAACCATAGTCGAGTTTCATCCCTCGAGGGCCACGACGCTCGACCTCGGAGCAGTACGGACCGACGGTTATGGAGAGAAAGTGGGGAGTCCCCAAGGCGTGTAGCTAGAGCCGACAAATTCTGTCAGGCTAGTCTAAGCCCGCATCATGGCATTAACTAGCTGTCCCATCTCCATATCTTTATAATAAATGTACTTGTACTACGTTGGGATTGTTCCTCCTATATAAAGGGGATCCCTATCATTTTTTAAATATATGTTGCTCAATATCAATTTCACAAGAACATTCTCTCTGCTCTCTAACATATTCTCTTAATCCCATTACTTGCATTTACTACTTGAATTTATTGTCTTTTATTTATTGTTCTTAATTTATTGCTTACTATTGACCATAAAGAGCAGTCACTGATTTTATTCTAAATGTTAGCTGCCCCCATCATCTTCGGTGGACATTAGACTCGATCCTGAGGCTTCAAATAAGCAAGCTCGAGGCCCCGATCGACATCCACTCGGTCTGGTTAACATATTGTTTTTAAGTTGTTATCTCATTTCTAAGTCTTTCACATAGCATCAACTGTCTAACAACTAGCATAAAAATAGATCACATATTTTTAGAACCACAAAATCAAATTTAATTGTTATTTTCATTTTCACGGTAAAAATGTGTATATACATTATGTATGTTATATATAAATTTTATATACTTTTTCAATTACTGAATATAAATAGTTTTTGGTGCGGTTTAAAGTTTACAATACCCCTTTTTTGGTGGGTCAATGTTAATTAGTCTCTATAAATTTTCTTCAACGGTGGCCATTAGAGGTTAGATGTCAGTATATATGTTTTTTTCTTTTTGTTATCTTTCCGGTGTAACAAAAATTGAATGGGATTTTGTAATTTATTATTGTTTTCTGTGAGAGCAAATTTATGTTGTGGCATTAGAATTTGATTATTTTATTTTGTCCAATAAAGAAAGAGCAGCTTGTTGTAAATAGTATGTGAATGAAATTCATGTATGAATAGTTTGTGGATTAATTTCCACTTTATGTTCATCCTTTACACTATTTATTATAGTAATCTTTACTTTTTATGCCTAATAAAGTCTATGTAATTGCAGTGAAAAGATACACCAAAAATAAGTAAGATACTCCTTCTTCCTATCTCTATTTATTATTTTTATTTTAATAAGTCACTTTTATTTTATAACGCGTTTTCTGCACAAAGCTCTAATTTTATTCTTAACCCCCGCTAAGTTGAGCCATATTTTATTAAGGTATGTATCATTATATTCATTTTACTTATGGCAGTACATATCATATTCTCACTGTTTGCAGATTACTTGTACTCTTCATCATCTTAAATAGTTTAAGTACATTGCAGTGATTAAATAAATATTTTCTTCAGTGCTCAACTCTTAGAGGACCTCAAAGTCATTAAACTAGCTACTCACTAATGACATACTTATAATATTCATGGACTTCGTGGATCAAACCATGTCTTTAAGGCATTTTGAAGAACTGTGAGAAATGAATTGATAAGTACTAATTTTATATTTGTTTAATTACTTTATATTTATTGGATTGGAACATATAAATAATATTAGTACGTTCAATTCTATTAACACGTATATGTGAATAATATAAAGTGCAATGAAACAATATGTAGTTTCCAATAATATAAAGTGCAATGAAACAATATGTAGTTTTCACTTTATGGCAAGAATAAAATGAAATAGTAGGTTGTTTACATGATATAACTCTATTTCCATTTCTTTTCCCCTTAATCGTTTTCTTTCATTAATTATTTATTAATATAATTATTTATTTTAACTTATTTATCTTTTATAATAGTAACTTGAATTTGTGGCACTTGACATCCCCGGAAAGAACTATTTATCATGGGTCCTTGACGCTGAAATTCACCTTGATGCTAAAGGTCATGGAAATACTATTATACAAGAAAATGAAGCATCAAATTAGGATAAAGCGAAGGGCATGATTTTCCTTCGTCATCATCTATATGAAGGGTTAACAACAACAACAACAACCCAGTATAATCTCACTTAGTGGGGTCTGGGGAGGGTAGTGTGTACGCAGACCATATCCCTACCCTTGGATAGAGAGGCTATTTCCAAATATACCCCCGGCATCCTTCCCTCCAAGAACTTCCCACCTTGATCTTGGGGAGACTCGAACTCACAACCTCTCGGTTGAAAATGGGGGTTGCTTACCATCACAACCTCTTCATCTATATGAAGGGTTAAAAATTAAATATTTAACCGTAAAATATCCACTTGAATTATGGATTAATTTGATGGATTGATATGACCACCTAAAACCTACAGTATTATCGAAAGCTCGGTATGAGTGGATACACTTAAGATTGCAAGACTTTAAAATCATAAGTGAGTATAATTTTGCTATCATTAAAGTATGTTCTCTATTAAAATTATGTGAAGACACTATCGCAGATAAGAACTTATTAAAAATATATTTTCTACTTTTCACGCTTCAAATGTGGTGCTACAACAACAATACCGTGAAATAGATTTTAAGAAATATTCTGAGTTTATCACATGCCTACTTGTGGCAGAGCAGAAAAATACTTTATTAATGAAAAATCATGAAGTCCATCCCACTAGGTCAGCTCCATTACTGGAAGTGAATGTTGTAGCAACATATGATAAGTTTGAAAGAAAACAAAATAATTACTGTGGTCGTGGACATGGTCGTAGACGTGGACGTGGCAGGGGACGAAATAATTATCAATATTATGGTGAAATAAACCGGAGAACAATAAGGGTCTCAAACTAATCCTTCAAAAGATAAAATTAGTATATGTCACCGATGTGGCATGAAAGGTCATTGGGTACACATTTTTCGTACGGCGGATATATTTGTCAAACTTTATCAAGCCTCCCTCAAGAAGGAAGAAAATAATGTGGAGGCACACTTGACCTTTCGAAATAATGATGATGAAGTAGGCCCCTCAAACAAATATGATTCTGAGGCATATCTTGCATATAAATATGTTAATTTTGGAAGCCTAGCAAATATTACTCATTTAGAAGCCAGAAACTTCTTTGAGGATAGTGACTGAAGAACTAATCATCTTACTGTGGAATGAAGCTATAAATTTGTCATTTTTTATGTTTGCAACTAGTTTATTTTTCTTGAGTGTATTTTCCTAATGCATCATGTGTTGCTAAATTCGACATTGCGAATGTATTTCTTAATGTTCTTTTTTTATTTGTCTTTCATATTTCTTATGATGTACTTTTAGATTTTTTTTAATGAAGAATATGAAAAGTTTTTAGTTTTCAATTGGACTCAAGATTAATAAAGATGATATATGTCTTCTGGATAGTGCTACAACACACACTATTTTAAGGGATAAGAGATATTTCTCTTATTCAGTAATGAAAGAAGCCAATGTTAATACAATATCTGGTAGTACAAGATTAATTGAAGGTCTGGAAGAGCCAATTTATTTCTTCCAAGAGGAACAAATTTGGCTATTGATAAAGCACTATATTGTAGTAAATCTCAAAGAAACTTATTAAGTTTCATAGATATTCGCCAAAATGGCTATCATATTGAGACTACAAATGATGAAAAGAATGAATATCTTTATATTACAACAATAATGTCAGGTAAGAAATATGTGCTTGAAATATTACCTGCTCTTTCCTTAAGTTTATACTGCACAAGTATTAGTAGGATTGAAACTGTCACGACCCAAAAATCCCCCCGAAGGAGTCGTAATGGCATCTAGTCTCTAAACTAGGTAAGCCTAATATTAACTAAACTAAAATTGATATTTATTAACCTAAAATGAAATTTCTCCAAATAATTTACCATTCCCAAAACGGATAGTACAAGTCATAAGTTTTTCTAAGAGTAGTTATACAAAATAAATACGTCACTGTTCCGAACAAAAGGAACATATAAAAATAAGTACAATTGAAAGTGAGTTCGAGCACCCTGAAGGCTGCACCAAGTTTACCTCGAGTCTCCACTGCAACAAATAGCTACTATCGATCAAATACCGAGATCTATACACACAAATATACAGAATTGTAGTATCAGCATAACCGACCCAATGTGCTGTAAGTGCCTAGCCTAACCTCGGCGAAGTAGTGTCGAGGCTAGGACCAGACTACCAAATAAACCTTTGCAAGATAGCATACAAAATAATAGGAAGCCGATAACAATCATGGCAACAATGATCGACCAGTGATATAAATAGTAGGCAACAAGAATACCATAAATGCTTCTCAACAAATAATAAATACAAGTACAATTAAGTAATTGAGTCATTCAAGTATAAATCTTTCGCCTATAAATCCTTCAAGTAATAATCTCTAAGACAATATGCTTTTCAATAAATATATTTCGAATATATTTCCTTTAAATAAGTATCTTCCAAGTAAGCATCTTTTGAATATAATTCTCTCAAGTAAAGGTCACCTTGTGACGCCGCATTTCACAATCATAAATAATATAGGTCTCAGCCCACTTTAATATTTTCACGGCACCTCGTGCCATATATTTCTGCCTCATATTGCACAATAATATCCTCATATTACTCAGTTCATAGGTTCCACGACCCAATACAATCAAGAGTGTTCAAGGAGCCTTGCTCATTAACTTAACATAAAATAGAGTACAGCTCCCAACTCAAATAGGAAACCAACAAGAAAAGATGAAGTTATTTTTAGAAATCATTTATTAAAAAAAAAATACCATTTTCAATTAAAATACAATATCGAATAAATTATTACCTTTTATACGAGAGATCGTTAAATCAAAACATAGGAGAAATTCCTTTTTAAGTAAAGTACAACCTCAAACGGTTTAAGAAAAATTTAGCTGAGAAATCAATTGAGTTAAAAATGTAATAATTATTGAAATTTGAAGTATTGAATATACATAAAATAAATAGGGCGAGGTATGGTCAACACTATGGATTCCCACACAAAGGGTCACATCCGTAAAGGAATCTAAACCATGAAGACACTTGAATTGATAACAACAATTACAATGGAGACAAAATAATTACGAAAGAGTACAACGGTCAGGACTTTACAAAGATAAAATAAGATATAAGGTATGACGGATAAGACAAGAAATTCAGTTGCAAGCTAACAATAAGAATCTTAATATGAGAAAGTAAGGAATGCAATAACCGAATAGAGGCTAAAACAATCCGTAGAATAATAACTGGGGATCTCTCAATATCCCGATGATCTATTGGTATCCTCAATCTGTACCAGGGATCTCTTGGTATCCCTAGGATCTCTTGGTATCCTCATTACATACTAGGGATCTCTTGGTATCCTCATTATATACTAAGGATCTCTTGGTATCCCGATAATCTCTTGGTATCCTTATTACATACTAGGGATCTCTTGGTATCCCGAGAATCTCTTTGTATCCTCAATATATATGCAGGGGATTACATCACTACAGAAGGATGTAACCCATAGTCCCAAAGTAAATACACAACGCAACCAACAGAATCAATAATTACATCAAAACGGAAGGATCTGATATCACCGCAGTAAATATAACAACAACAAATGATAATAATACAATGTAAGACAAGTAAATAAACTCAAGGGCTATAAATCACGAGAAAATAGTAGAACTAGCTCAAAGGAGTAATCACAGAAAAGAATACTGGCATAAAGGAAATAGTTCAATAATGGAAAAAACTAACACGTAGCAACAACCCCACAATATACAAGTCGATAATAAGGAAATCAGCACGAGTCAAGTAATTATGAAAATATAAGTGACAATAGGAGAGGCAAAACTCTCCTATTAAGTCAAATAGGAGTCACATTAAATAAAGTATAAGACTCACGGGCATGCTTGACACCAACATATAGATACTTGTCACCATTCCTATACGTCGTACTCAACAAATAACACATAACAATATTGACAAAACTCGTAATCCTTCAAGCTAAGGTTAGACCAAACACTTACCTCTCTTTGCAACCAATTCAAAATTCCAACAAGCATTTGCCTCGCGAATTTATCCGAAGCTTCAAATCTAGTCCTAATAGTTCAACATACACAATATAAATTGTACGAATTAATTCCATATGAAAATACTAACAACAAAAATTCGAAATTTAAGTCCAAATTGCTCGTCAGGCGTTTCGAAATCCGATAACTCACAAAATTCGATAACCCATTCAACCACGAGTCTAATCATACCAATTTTGCCAAAATCCGGCATCAACTCAACCCTCAAATCTTCAAATTAAATCAAGAGGGTTTTTAAGATTTTACCAACTAGAATCACCAATTAAATGTTAAAAACAACGATGGATTCGAGTAATCTAACCAAAATTGAGTTAAGAACACTTACCCCGATATTTTCCTTGAAATTCTCTTGAA
Organism: Nicotiana benthamiana; assembly: GCA_034376525.1. Lineage (NCBI taxonomy): Eukaryota > Viridiplantae > Streptophyta > Magnoliopsida > Solanales > Solanaceae > Nicotiana > Nicotiana benthamiana. Next base: position 27,013,015 of record CM067337.1, read on the forward strand.
AAATAACCTCACCTGAGCTCCCTTGGTCCAAAAATGGAAGAGTGAGACCAGTTTGGACTTTATTCTGCTGCCCAAAGATTTGTTCTTCGCGTTCGCGGTCCTCCTCTCACGTTCACGAAGAACAAAACTCCAAAACATTATTTTCCAAACTCTGCTCGGATAGCCTCTATTATAATGGTCATAAATCTTTGCACAAAACTTCAAATAACAATTATAATATGTTTCTAGAAACTAGATTCAACGACCTACAACTTTCGCTTTTGAATCATCCTCAAATTCATTTAGATGGAAAGATATGAGCCTCCGCAGTAAGACTTGCGCAACAAAATTCCTTCTTCTTCGTGAACGCAAGGCACTCTTCGCTAACGCGAAGAACAAAATCCCAGAAGTCAAATCCTTCATCGCGAATGCGAAGAACAACATCAGATCCAGCTTCAGCTATTGCAAAACAGCCCGAAATGATCCGAAACTACACCGAAACACACCCGAGGCCCCCTGGACCTCAACCAAACATGCCAACTAATCCTAAAATATCATTCAAAGTTTTTTTTATCTTCAGAACGCTCAAACCAACATCATAATACAAATTTTACATCGAATTCAAGCCGAAGAATTCCAAAAACTCTCAAAATTACGTTTTTGATAAAAACGTTATCAAACCTCGTCTGAATGACCTAAAATTTTGCACACACGTCACATTTAACACTACAAAGCTAATCCAACTTCCGGAATTCCATTCCAGCCCTCGGATTAAAATCTCACTATTGAACTGGAAACTTCAAAAGTTTAACTTTTGCATTTCAAGCCTAAATTAGCTACGGACCTCCAAAACACAATCTGAACATTTTCCTAAACCCGAAATCACCCAACGTAGCTAACGGAACCTTAGAAATTCCATTCTAAGGTCTTATTCATACTGTTTTGACTACGGTCAAATTTTCAGAACTTAAGCTCTCATTTATGGACTAAGTGTCCCAAAACTCTCCAAAACTCCAAACAATTCCTCAAGACAACTCACAATAGAAAAAATAAATACGGGGAATGTAGTTAATAGGGGATCAAGGCTTAAATTCTTAAAATGACAAGTTGGGTCGTTACAGAAACACATTCTATAGTAAATGTGAAGTTTACTAATCAAGATAATTTTATTATTTGGTATGACCGGTTGGGCCATCCTGGTTATAATATGATGCGTAAAATAATTAAGAATTCACATAGACATTCAATAAAGAATTAGAAGATTCTTCAATTTTAAGGAATTCTCTTGTGCTGCATGTTCTCAAGGCAAATTAATAATTAGACCATCAACTATTAAAGTTAGGATGGAATCCCCTGCATTTCTGAAATGCATACAGGGTGATATATATGGGCCAATTCACCCTCCATGTGGACCATTAAGATATTATATAATTTTGGTAGATTCATCTACAAGATGGTCACATGTGTGCTTACTATCAACTCACAAAATGACATTTGCGAGATTGTTAGCTTAAATAATAAAGCTAAGAGCACAATTTCCAGATTATGCAATTAAGACAATCCGTCTTGATAATATTTGTGAGTATACATCCCAAGATTTTAATGATTATTGTATATCAACTAGGATAACAATTGAGCATCCAGCTGCTCATGTTCATACACGAAATGGTCTAGCGGAATAATTGATCAAACACCTCCAATTAATTGCTAGACCAATGCTTATGAGAATAAAACTTCCCATTTTAGTATGTGTTCATGCTATTTTGCATGCAGCAGCACTTGTGTGGATAAGACACACAAGTTATCATAAAGTCTCCCCAATGTAATTGACTTTTGGTCAGAAACCAAATATTTTTCATCTTAGAATCTTTGGTTATACGATATATGTTCAAATTTCTCCACCACAACGCACAAAGATGGGTCCCCAAAGAAGGTTGGGGATATATGATGGATATGAATCTCCTTCTATTATAAAATATCTAGAGCCGATGACTGGATATTTTTTTACGGCAAGATTTTTTGATTGTCATTTCGATGAATCAGTATACCCAATATTAGAGGCAGAAAATAAGCGATTGCAAAAGGACATAGATTGGAATGCATTATCATTATCTCATTTATATCCTTGAATAAATCAATGTGAACAAGAGATTCAAAAGATTGTTCATTTGTAAAATATTACAAATCAATTGCCATATGGATTTATTGACCTACCAAGGGTGACTAAGTCACATATTTCAGCTATTAATGCTCCAATTGGAGTTGATATCCTGGTAGGAAAATCAATTAAAGCAAATGAGTCTAAGCCACACACACATGGAACGCGGTAGACCAATCGGTTCAAAAGATAAAAATCCTCGAAGAAGAAAAAGAGTAAATGATCAAAGTGATCATAATACGGAGGTAGTGGCTCAAGATGATCCCCAAGACATAACAAATGATAAGACCTTAGAGGAGGTACAGGTACGTAAAAATAATGAGAATGAAGAGATATCAATAAGTTACGTCTCAACGAAAAAAAGATGGAACCGAAATAATATTATTATCGATAGCATTTTTGCTTATAATGTTGATGCAACAAGATGAGGATCTTGAATTAAAATCTGTCAATGAATATAGATAGAGAAATTATTGACCAAACTGGAAAGATGCTATCCAGGCAGAGTTAACTTCACTTAAAAAACGTGAATTTTTCTGTCCCATAGTTCGAACAAAGGTATAAAGCCAGTAGGGTATAAATGGGTTATTGTGCGAAAATAAAATAATAAAAATAAAGTCGTTAGATATAAAGCACGGCTTGTGGCATAAGGATTTTCTCAAAGACCTGTCATTGATTATACGGAGACATATTCTCCAGTGGTGGATGCTATCATGTTCAGGTATCTTATAAATCTGGCAGTGCATGAAAAACTTGATATGCGTCGAATGGATGTTGTCGCAACCTATTTGTATGGCTCATTAGACAATAGAATCTTTATTAAAATTCCTGAATGATTTAAAGTGCCTGAAGCATATAAAAGTTTTCGAGAAACTTTTTCAATAAAGCTTCAAAAATTCTTATACGGATTGAAAAAATCAGGGCGCATGTATTATAATCGCTTGAGTGAGTACCTGTTGAAAGAAGGGTACAAAAATGATTCAGTTTGTCTTCGTGTCTTTATAAAAAGTTCTGAATCTGAATTTGTTATAATTGCTATGTATGTTAATGATTTGAATATCATCGAAACTCCTAGGGAGCTTCCAAAAGCAGTAGACTATTTGAAGAAAGAATTTGAAATGAAAGATCTTAGAAAGACAAGATTTTGTTTTGAGTATATAATAGATGAATTTTTTTTTCCATCAATCAACATACACCGAAAAGATCCTAAAGTGATTCTATATGGATATACATTGAGCTGCTCGATGGTTGTAAGATCACTTAATATAAATAAAGATCCATTCTGACCTTATGAAAATAATGAATAGCTTCTTGGTGCCGAAATACCATATCTTAGTGCAATAGGGGTGGTAATATATCTTGCCAACAATTCTCGACCGGATATAGCTTCCTTATTAAGTTTGTTTGCAAGATTTAGTTCTTCGCCAACACAAAACATCGGAATGGTATTAAGCATATATTCAGATACTTACGAGGGACCATTGATATGGGATTGTTCTATTCAAATGAATCCAAGTCAGCATTAGTTGGTTATGCAGATGCATGATATTTAACTGATCCACATAAAGCTCGATCTCATACAAGCTACTTATTTACATGTGGAGGTACATCCATATCATGGCGTTCAACGAAACAGACTATGGTTGCTACTTCGTCAAATCATGCAGAGATAATAGTCATTCATGAAACAAGCCGAGAATGCATTTGGTTGAGATCAATAATTCAACATATTCAGGAAACATGTGGTCTTTATTTGAAATAAAATATTCCAATGATATTGTATGAAGACAATGCTGCATGTATTAGCTCAACTGAAAGGATGATACATTAAAGGAGATAGAACAAAACATATGTCACCAAAATTCTTCTTCACTCATGATCTTCAAAAGAATGGTGAAATAGATGTCAACAAATTCGTTCAAGTGATAATTTTGCGGATCTGTTTACTAAGGCATTACCAACCTCAACATTTGAGAAGTTAATATACAAAATTGGAATGCAGCGTCTTCAAGACCTTAAGTGATAGTTTAATGAGGGGGAGTAAAAATGCGCGCTGTACTTTTTTTCCCTTAACTAAGGTTTTATCCCATTGAGTTTTCCTAGTAAGATTTTTAATGAGGCAGAAATTAAAGCGTATTGCAAATAAATATGTATTTCCCCATGTTTTTCCTATTAAGCTCTTAATGATATATTTTTTTACATGGCCATCCAAGGGGAGTATTATAAATTATACGTGGATTAAGTCCATGTATAAATAGTTTGTGGATTGATTTTCACTTTATGTCCACCTTTTATACTATTTTATTATTGTAATCTTTACTTTTTATACCTATAAAAAACTATATAATTATAGTGGAAAGAGGCACCAAAAAAAGTAAAATACTCCTTCCTATCTCTATATTTCTTATTTACATTTTACTAAGTCACTTTTATTTTATAAAATAACACAGCTATAATATTGCCGTGTACATTCCGTTGTGCAGCCAACCTTATCTTCTCATCTTTGCCGTTGTATTCTTGTCTTATAGAAATCTAGACGCCAAAATATAGTGAACAAGTGGCTTAACACTAAATTATCTGTTGAATTGATTAGCTGGAAAAAAGAAGAAGCTACGTGATAGACTTATAAAAAGTCCAACGTGAAGATTTCTCATCGAAAAAAAATTAAAATATAATTTTATTCACTAGCCAAATAAGTCCGTAGGATTTTGAACTTAACTCACGTGACACTACTACTATTTAAAGAGAAATGATAATTATAATTCATCAATATAATTTTTTTAAAATTTTTAATTATTAACTACTCCATCACTCCGTTACTTTTGATACTTTTATGTAGTTTTATAAATAAGCAAATTATATTTAGACTAGATTAAGGAAATTATGTCTGAATTAACATTATGTGCTTTTGACATTTTTTAATAAACCGGAACAAAAAATTTTAAAAATTAAATTTATTATATTTATTCTGTGGATCTACCTCACAAATTGTATTAAGAAAAGCTTAAGGAAATTATGTCTGAATTTTCAAAATGTGCTTTTTTGGGTTTTTCTCAGATATTCGGTACTCGCATTAAAGTTTCACTATATCCGGATTCTTACCGTGCAATGACCCCATTTAGGAGAAAACACTTTCTACCACACAAGGCTCAAATACGGGATGTCTGATTTTTCCATTACAGCACATGCTTTCGTGGTCAGAAAATGTGTGGCATTTTACAGCGTCAATCCTAACGTTTACCATTTGTCCACATTTCCCACGTATAAAATGGCATAGGCGAATCGGAATGTAAGAGCTTTACTGCTTTGCTAATGACGTGCCAACAAATATAACAATGGCCTGCAACTCTTTACTCTTATTAATGGTCTAAGCCAAACTCTTCCTTTCCCAAAGTCAAAGCAAGACTTTCTCTCTCTACTCTTCATTCAGCCCACGCCTTTCTGCTGCTGGCTGCTGCAACAAGTAATTCAAATATTTATGCCCTTTTCTTCAATTTTCATCTTGTAAACAATTAGCTAGTTTACTTGAAGTGATCTTTGAGATTTTTGCGCTTCTTGATTTGTCGATCAGGTTAGTGTTTTCTCTCGTGGCGGATCTAATAACTTAAATTTAGTGGATTTGGAGTACTTACGTTTATTCTATCTATAAAATTTCAAATTTTTTGTATGGCCCGAGCTTAAAATAAGTGGTTCTTAATTGATCTGCTGAGCTGCTTTTACATCATTATTATTAGTATATTTGTTATTAAAAGGTTCATTTTTATATTTGGAAACTGTACTTTGTTTTCCTAGTGTTGCATATAAACGCGTACCAATTTTGCCTTAATTTTTTACTTCTCACTTGTAATTTTTTTTTTTTTAAAACTTTTGATTTTGTTGTAGCTGTAATTGTTATTACCTGTTCTTTGTTGCCATGTCCACTTTAATTTGTCTATATGTATTGTTGTAGTGATGAAAATGTAGCTTCTGAGCTGTAGGTTCAAAATTATGCTTGTTTGAAACTCTTTTTAAGGTTTTTGCTGAAATGAAGTGTTAACTTGTTGCTTTGTCATGTCACAGACTTGGCTGCAGAGTTCTTTTTTTTTCTGTGAGTTGACCCTAACAGCAGAAGTGTAGTAAAAATGGCTTGTTTTGGTTTCTGCCTAAGAGGGAATGCATCTCCCACACACAACCATCTAACAGAAATTGATGAAGGTTGAAATTTCAAATTTTCTTAACTCTCATTTATCCTTCTTGTAACTGTTCCCAGCTTCTTTAGCAGTATAGCACAGAGTTATAATTAAATATTCTTTGCTCTCCTTAATCATGGAAAGGCATTGCCTTTTCCATACATGATCTCTCAATAATTATTCAAGTAGTGATCAATAAAGTGGGAGGAGAACCATGAGGTTTTAGGTTCAAATCCGAGTGGAGGCAAAATAATACTAGGTGATTTCTTCCGATCTGCTTAAGCCTTGGTTGGCAGAGTTACCTGGTACCTATGCTGGTGGGAGGTACCCAGTGGAAAAGTCGAGGTGCGGGCAAGCTGGCCCAAAAACCATTTCCATTAAAAAATGATTCTAGTTGTTTTTTCATTCAATACATGTGAAGATTCCTCACTAGATTTCGAATTGTTGCAGAAATTTCAACCATTGAGAATGCAAGGGTGTATCACTACAAGGAATTGCAGGCTGCAACTGAAGATTTTTGCCCTGTAAACAAAATAGGCAAAGGAGGGTTTGGTTCTGTCTACAAGGTATTTTATTCTCTACGAAAAGATCTTCAGGTTTTGCAATTGCATTCAATTAGTAAGCTAACTTTATATTCTAATTGTTAGGGGAGGCTAAAAGATGGAAAATTGGCTGCTATTAAGGTACTTTCTGTTGAATCGAAACAAGGTGTAAAGGAGTTTTTGACAGAAATAAAGGTGATCTCAAGTATAGAACATGAAAACCTGGTGAAGTTGTATGGCTGTTGTGCGGAAGGGGATCATAGAATATTGGTGTATGGCTACCTGGAAAATAATAGTCTTGCTCAAACTCTGCTCGGTCAGTTGAAGTCCTTTGTCATTGTTATTTTTTAACTTTTTCTTTTTTCCTTTTCTCTGGTTTGTACTTGTGGCATGGATGGTAAATATTGCTTACTCACAGGTGGTGCCCATAGTAGCCTCCAGTTTAGTTGGAAAACACGAACTAAAATATGCATTGGTGTTGCACAAGGACTTGCATTCCTCCATGAAGAAGTCCAACCTTATATAGTTCATAGAGACATTAAAGCAAGTAACATCCTTCTCGACAGAGACCTGACGCCAAAGATCTCAGATTTTGGTCTTGCTAAGCTTATTCCAGCTGATATGACCCATGTTAGCACTCGTGTGGCAGGAACTCTGTAAGTTTACAGCTATGCTTTTATATTTTCTTAAACAACATGCTGTTGGTGTGTCCCTTTGTTTGGTTTATGAATTAGATTGAAATGCCATTCAGAAATGATGGGGAATGTTCTGAGGTAAGAACTCCCAAAGAACAAGATGATAACTACTAGTAACAATATTTTTATTTGGCGAGCTTACATTTTCTCACTAGACATTTTATATTTATTCAAGTTGCTTCCTTTGATACCGCTCTTTACATAATCTTCAGGATCTCTGTGGGGATATACAAGATCAGCTTGTCTAATGTGATATTTTCTTGATGGACAATAAATAGATTCCAAAGTCTGTTAAGGTTTTAACACTAAGCTGGCAGTATCAAGTGGTACCTAGAGAGATCAAGCTGATATGGAAAACTAGTCCTCTTTGTATCTTTTGGACTATTTGGCTCGAGTGGAATAGGGCATGGCTTGAGGGGAAAAAGGAACATGTTTTTAGAACTAAAAATAGATGTTCACCTAATCTTTACTTTTGGTGTAAAAGCAGTCTGCTAGTGAATCTTGGTCAGTATATGAACTTTCTGGATTTATTAGGAAGAAGGATGTAGTAATTTGCTTCTTTTTGGCTTCTGTCTGAGTGACTAGTTCGTACCATCTTGGTACTTTATCAATAAAATCTTACCTTATCAAAAAAATAAAAATAAAATAAATAGAGTCTCACTTTGTTGGATCTAATTTGACGGTGTCAGGCAGAGGAGGGTCTGGCTTGGCTAGAGTGGCATCTTTAATATTTAATGTGGTGTCTTACCAATACTTCAATACCTTTTGGCATAGAAAGGTTAAAATGTGTGCATTCAGAAACCAACACCAGATCTGGAAAATTACCTATTTCACACTTTTGAGTCTGTGGAAGTCTATTTTTGAATTTACTGTAGTTACTTAAGGTCGAGTAGTAGACGGGTGAGGCCCACAGTTCTAATAGGTTTTCACTTGAGCTTTCCGCAGCAAAGCAAGTCTACAAGCCACTGCAGTGAGGTTATAGGTCTGATTTCTTTCTCGTATTGAGATCTTAGAATGCTATACGCAGCCCCCTGCAAGATTACTTTAGATAGCGGTATTTTCTATATAAGATTGGCATCACCATTCACTCATATTCGTGCTCTTCTATCCTCTAGTCTGGGTGACGGTTCTTCCAGTTGTGTTTAGAAGAACCATGAGAGTGGTGGTTTACTACTTTTTGTTGTTCACACTCATTGGTATAATCTTTTTCCTATTCATAGTGCTCCCATATTTAGCTTTATATTCGACAGATGAGCTTCCAAGTCTAGGAATACTATTTCCCTTGTGTAAATTATAGGAGGTGGATTTTCTAGTTTGACCTTCACATTAACTTCTTTCTGCATTTCCTAGTTCTACTCTGGATCTTGGAGAGGTCAAGCATGTCGCTAATGTGATAGTCTTTCTTTCCTTATCTTGTCCTTTATAATTTTCCTTGCCTTTATTCTCTGAAATAGAGCAATGAGTTTAAGTCGCATTTGACATTTGCACTGCTATTTTTCCAGGAGTTATAGCTGAGGTTGTATAGTGTTTGCTTAATCCAGGATAGTTCCCTTACTTTGAATGGCGTCATTATCTTCATACTTTGCAGCTCTGGTTGAACTCAAGATGGTAAGTTACTCTAGGAATGTGCAATGCCTGGAGTTGGGTGGTGTGATCAATTTGAGATATAAGAGTGCTTAGTAGTCTCCTAGGTATATCAGGCTAGAGTTTCTTGTCTTCTTTGTAGTGAATAGACAGACTTATATTTGGACGCTCATTGGATCAATTGATGAGCAGACAAATTATATTTAGATTATAAAGCTGGGATTATAATGAGTGAAATATCAATGAAATATTGTATTTATATCAATCTGATTCTTCACATTTATCATTGGATACAAAATTTAATTTCGCAATGTCAGAGCATCTTGTCCTTCTTCATAATACTTGATCATCCTAAGTTGAGGAATGTTCCATCTTGAAATTTGAGCATATTACTGCCAAAGAATTGTACTGTAAGCCATAGCACTTTTACTGTCAAGGCTAGTCAAAACAATTGTAATGTTAAAGTGATGTAACAAAGTAAATTTGAAGTACAGGCAGATTGGCAGATGTCTAAATTATGTAACGATCACTTTTTTCTTTGATAAGTATGTCTTAGTGACTATATTTTCACCAAAGTGTTAAATTTATTGTCTAATTTAGCAGTAGCCGGGAGTTAATGACACAATATTTGGTGTTAGTAGCTTAAATTGCAATGAAGAGAATGTAGAAGAGCTTTTGCCATTGCCTTGAGACACAATGCCTTGATCTCTTTTAAGTCTGTTCCACTTCCGTTCAGGTGGTGTAGTTGACTATCTCAAAGGCTCTCGCTTTTTTCCTGTTTATAACTGGGCTATTTCTTTTGTTTACTTGCTTCTTCAGTTCGCATCCAGCTCTATATATTTGATCTTGATATGCTGTAAATGAAAATGCAGAAAGGCTATTGATGGTCTTATTATGCATTAAGCTAAACTAGAGACAGCATGGCATTATTTTCTTGTTTTTCATTGTATATAAATTCTAACGTGCTTATTTATCTGTAGAGGTTATTTGGCCCCTGAGTATGCCATCAGAGGGCAGCTGACTCGGAAAGCAGATGTATACAGTTTTGGGATTCTCCTTTTGGAAATTGTTAGTGGAAGATGCAACACAAACAAGCGGTTACCTATTGAACAACAATATCTACTTGAACGGGTATGGAGTTGGTTTTAACATTATTCTATTTCTGTTGGATCCCCATTACCTGCAGAATGAAAATATCTAAGAAGAACAGAATTATTTCTATACATTATTAAATTTGAGAGCTATATAGCCATTGGATTCTCAACTGCTCATAGAACATGATGGGAAGATCAACCTAGGTTGTTAAATTATTTGGTCATTGGTTTAAAATTCTTATTTGGGCTCCTGCAGACATCATCCTTCAACCCTAACCTTGTAATGGAAAGTAACGTGGTTGAAGCAGCTTATGGTCCGAAGCCCATCTAATCCGTTGTTCATATATGTTTTCTTAGGCAGGCAGGCTTATTAATATAATCTTGAAATCATAATCGCTTGCTTCAGAATAGAAAAAAAAAGAAAATAGCAATTTTGACATTTGATGTAACAAATATTTATCCAATCAATGAAAAAGAAATATGATTGCCATCCCCAGCTCAAATAGAAATTAGATATATGGAGAGTTGTATTACATACGATAACTTGATATGCAGGCATGGAAACTGTACAAGAAGGGGGAGCTCATTGAATTGGTTGATACGTCATTGGGGGACGACTTAAATATTGATGAGGCTTGCAGATTCTTGAAGGTGTCTCTCTTATGCACCCAAGTCGTGCCCAAGAGCCGGCCATCGATGTCCACTGTTGTGAAATTGCTGATTGGTGAGATGGAAGTGGATGACGAAGAGATATCTGAACCAGGCATGTTATCAGACCTACTGAGTCTCAGGAGTAACAAGAATACCTCATCAGACTCGCTCTCTGCTGGCTCAGGAAAACAAGTTGATTCCTCTCCATCTATGAACACAACAATGACACATGGAACTATGACTTTCACATCAATAAATGACCGAAAAAGCTGAGCTAAACACAGCATGGTAACACCCATGTCCTTGTCTTTCATCCTTTTATCTATTGAGTTTATTTCTTGGCAAGATTTTGCTCTCTAGCTTGTGGAATTAGGTCCTTTCACTTCAATTATATTCTAAGCTGTAAATATGACCTCGAATTTGTGTAATTAGATTAGGTAGTCGATGATTCGATGAGACTTTTCCCATATTTTTCTATTTAAGTACATGTCATAATTGTACCACGAGAGACAATATTCTTGGATATGCGATGATTTGTAAAGCCTAAGCCTCCACGGAATTTAAAGTATTGCTGTATAGGTTCACTGCAAATGGCTTGAGTGGTTTCTCCTTGCACATCATTTATTATCTCGCCGCAGTTATCATATGGTCCACCTGCAGCATACCCTACTCTCCCTGTACCTGAAGTGCATTGGGAACATGGATAATGAATGACAAAGAAATGAGTCTCCTGATGCTGTAAGGTTTGCCCCTGCACCAAGTTTACCTTAAGATCTCATTCTTACCGAATTATAACATGGATTGGAGAACTTTTATTTCATATGAAATCTGAACATGAAAGAATTTATTCACCTCAATGACTAATCCATCTTCTTCAGTGTAATTACATCTACTTTCCCAATCAATTTAATAATCTGAATAAGAAGCGAAAGAAAACTGGAAAAGACAAAAGAATGAAAAGCCTAACTTCTGGTTCTGTAACATCTGTACCATAAAATTAGGTAACAGAGGACTCTGTAACCTAAGATGAAATACAGCATCACAGCTAAGTTGCTCCATTTCTGTGATTCTTTGAGGTCTTGCTGTCTCAAGAAGTCATTTGCAAACAACTTGCATTCTCCTCTTTCACTTTCTAAACATCTTTTTCCTCCCTTGCCTCCATACTCATTTATCAAGAAGCACTCAAATGGGTATTTAAACAGACTTAAGTAATGCATGAAGATCCAGTAATTAGGTATATTCTCTTTCGAAAGGAAATAGCCCGAGAACAGGAAGAAAGACCCCATCAATCCAGCAATAATAGATGTTCCCATGATGAAGTTTGGCACAAGTGCACTGAAACATGCTGTGAAAGAATTTGACATTAAGACAACCATCCAAACCACCATAGCAAAGTAGAGGAACCCATCCATGTTTCGCCTTAGACCAACGAGCCAGTAAACCGGGACAGTGTAGAGAAGCCCAACCATTAAGAGGAAAGGAAGGAAGACAAAGGTGTTAGCCACAACATAAGAGGATACTCTGTATGCTCCTCTGGAAGTCTCCCTCATAAAAATCCTTCTCTCTTGCAGGAAAATGGGCAAGCCTTCTGTCATGGAGGAGAGCAAGAATGTTAGACTGAACGCGAAGAATCCTAGTCTGGTCTGAAAAGCAACCTGCCCTAGGTTGTTATCAACATTCATGAATATTGACCCCAATATAAAGCCTGCTATCAATGCTTGTATTATTCTGGTCGCAAAAAGTTGCTTGGTTCTGAATATGTTCTTGCAAAATCTTCCTCCCAGTATTAAGATCTCCTCAATGTGAGAATTTGAGTAGAAAGGACACTTCTCTACAATGTCATTGTGGTTGGAAATTGTAATTCCCTCATTATCTACCCTTAGGCTTTCCCTCTTTTCACCATGATCCTTGAGATAGAAATGGATATTGGGAGTTTCAGAAGTTTGAATTACTATGCTGCCTGTGACATCAATGGCAAATTCAAGCACATTGATGTGGGGTGGAATCTGGAGACCAGAAAACTTGATCCTCTCTTCTAGGTATTTCAGTGAACCATTGTGAAGAACACAACCATTTGACAGCAAAACAAGTCGATCAAACAGTTCAAGAATCCGAAAACCAGGTTGGTGGATAGTCAAGACAATTGTCTTGCCTTGATTAGCCGCCATCAGCTGAAGCAGTGATATGACATGAAGTGCTGATGCTGAATCCAGCCCTGAAGTTAGTTCATCAATGAGAATCACAGCAGGGTCATGTACTAGCTCAACCCCAATCGACACCCTACGCCTTTCACCACCTGAAATCCCCTTGTTTGATCCTTCCCCAACTCTGGAACCAGCTACATGTTCCAAACCAAGCTCCTTGATCAGCACTCCAACTCTATTTGCAGCCTCTTTTTCCCCACCCGGTAGCCTCAGAAGAGCACTATACATGAGTGTTTCTTCAACTGTAAGCAGAGGAAACAGAGCATCTTCTTGGGTGACATAACCTGATAATCTTCGAAAACATTTGGCATTCATAGGATGACCATTAACTAGTACCTGGCCACCGACTTTTGTTGGTGATATTTTCCCTGCAAGAATTTCTAGCAGTGTTGTTTTTCCAGCTCCACTAGGACCAGCAATAGCTGTAATCTGTCCTGGCCTTGCTTCACAATTTACATCCTTAATGATGAACTTCTGGGGTATCTTAGGAATGTTGCAGCAACAAATCCAACTGAATTCATCATATAAACTAGGAAGTGCATAGGAAAGATTTCTGGTTTCTATGGTATAAGAAACTTTATTCCGGCCACCGGAATCCGGTGCTGTAGCCGGAAGTTCCATAGTAGAATGAGATGAAAAGAGGGTAGAGAATTAAAGTCTAGAGAGGGAGAGGGAAGTTTGGTTAATTGTGAGAAGATGACTAGAGGAGATGAGCTAACACACCAACCATAATCCCCTGTGTAATATTTGTATGGGGAGAAAAAAAAAAGGCAAGTGTTAAAAAGGAGATTTCTTGGACTTCTTGTCTTTGCCAAAAAACTTCTTGTTGTTGGTTATTAGAAGTATGGACGATTTTGGTGAATTGAAGCTTCTAAAGCTGGAAATATGTTTGAAGCATAAAGGAGAAACAGAGGTTTCTTCCTTGTTATTGGTCTTGCAGGTAAACTGTATTGTTGACCATGCAGCCTCTTTCTTGGTTGAAAATTTAGTCATATTTCTTCTCTACCTGCCACCTCTATTGTTTCTACTAATCTCCATTCTTATGTTTTTCTTTTTTCTTTTTGGCACTTTATTCATTTTACACAATTGTTTAGGATTTTTAAAATCATAATAGTAACTGCCACCTAATTAGATTTTAGTGTAAAGGAAGTCGTGTTATGCTAAGACATCAGGATTTATTAATTTCATTTATATCATTGTAGTTTGTCATTTCAACTAGCGACATTTAAAAACAAACGCACAGCGGTCAGAACTTAGTTAACATTAATCGTCTTTACACCATTCTCTAGGTATAACTTAAGTGATATTTTGCTACTATTTTATGCTAGTGATTTTGGAGTAATTGAATTCCATAATGGTTAATCGTTAGTCCTAATATTAAGTTTGTTCCTGTAAATATCTTATAACCATTTGTTAGTGAGAAGAAGAAAATAAAAATAAAAGAATAATGCATTTCCTAAATTAGGTTTACAATTTTCCACACGCTTTAGCAATTAACATATCATAAACAGTAAACAAAACTTTAAAATTTAAACCACCTCCCATGGCTTGTTTCCTAGCAAAGCAGTAAGTAACGTGCCCAAGCCAGCCCTCTACTAAACAATTAAGTATTAAATGAAGATGTTGTACTTGTGTTGAATTTGGGAGGAAAAAGTAATCCAGATATTTTCTGCAATTTAGGTACAACGCAATGGTAGAAAAGGGCATCTTTTGGACTTTATAGGGTTTTATCATCTTTTTCAATAGTTAAGCCTTGATAAAATATCAGTGGGTAGATAGTAAACTAATCTAGGGTTATATGTGTGCTTTGTCCTTTATATTCCAAACTTTTGGTTGTCGACCTCTTAAAAGGCAAAAGATGATATTATTTAAAAATAAAGATAATTCTAACATAATTAACAAAAGTGTATAAATGAATAATAAACTGGCCATGTCGATCTGTCAAATGACAACACGTGTCAGCAAAGACATGAGAAAAGTAAAAAATGACATTAAAAATATGTGAAACAACTTCGAGACCGTACATACTTGTATTATGTCTATTAGTCTCGAAATTGATCATCATATAATAGCTCACAATTGCAAATGCGGAAAAAAAATATTTAATCTCGAATTATACGGGATTTACCATCATCACGACATCAATTACAAATCAATTATGTACATATAATAAATGCAACAAATGTTGTAATGGGCAGACAAGACAATCAATTATGAAATTGACTGAACGGGTACAGAATTGACTCAACAGGTACGACATTGGCTCATCATTAATGGAATTAAAGTTACAAGCCTCCAAAAGTAATAGATGAATAGAGTAAGTTCTTATAATGGACCCATATTCCAACAAGAATAGTTACCTAGATCTAATCATATAAATAGATATACTTTACTTCTAATTGTCTAATTTTCTTCTCTACAATTCTATACATTATAATTCACAGCAATTTGCTCCCAAGTTTGCAAATAGTTCGGCTCATTATCCTATTAAGGATCATCCAATAAGAATTATTTTTACTATATTATCTATCATTGAATTTATTTTTTATTTCTCTATCACATTATATTAATAAAAATTATATATTTCGGATCGAATCGGTTTCTTGTGGACCATCATATAAAATTAATTGTTTTGACCTTGAAAATTATTTTTTTGGCTAAACAATTGGTTTTGCTACCGAGAACTCAAGCAAATTTTCTATTCATCCCAAGATACTAACAATTTTTGTTATATATATTTTTTCCAGTTTAAACATTCATCATGATCGAAATTTATCAATCAATACAGTTGAGGACAACCAAGTTGGAAATGGTTTTACCAGGCAAAATGAAAATAGAATAATAACAATGATAATGATTGGTAAACAATGAACATAGATAAATGAAAATTGGACATCATTACTAGACATATATGCGCCAAACAATTCCAAAACAGGGGGTTCAGATACTATGAAGACCTGATCGGTCTTCTTAAGAATTAACACCCCTATACCCCATTAACTAATTTTCCCAAGTCTATTTATGCTAATTTGAATTGCCGGGATATTCGATTTTGAGTTTCGGAAAGTTTTCGGACACTTAGCCCCTAAATGAGAAGCTTAAGTGTTGGAAAGCTGCCCATAGTCGGAACAATGTGAAGACGACCTCGGAATAGAAATTCGATGGTTCGGTTAGTTCGTTAGATAATTTCGGGGTTAGGAGCATATTCAGAATTTATTTTGGAGGTCTGTAACTAATTTCGGCTTGAAATGCCGAAATTTGAATTTTTGAAGTTTCCGGTCCGATAGCGAGATTTTGATCCGAGGGTCGGAATAGAATTTAGAAGTTGCAGCAGCACCGTCATATCATTTGGGATGTGTGTGTAAAATTTTAGGTCACTCGAACGTGGTTTGGTTAGATTTTTTTATCGAAAGCGTGTTTTGAAGGGATTTGAAGTTTATAGGCTTAAATCATTAATTAATTTGAATTTCCGGTATTGTTTTTGGTGGTTTAAGAATTGGTACAAGTTTGAATGATGTTAAGGGATATGTCCGTAGGTTGGTTGAGGTTCCGGGGCCCTCGGGTGCGTTTCAGATGCTCATGGGGCATTTTTGTGTTGAAAAGTGTTGCAGGTTTTTCTTCAATTATGCTGTAGGTTTTCCATCTCCACGATCGCATATTCCCCTCCATGATCGCATAGTAGAATTTTGGAGGGTGATTATTTTTCTATACGGGATCGCATTATTTGGTTTGCGATCACGTACGTCAGCCTTTCCTTTCTTCATGTTCGCATAGTAGAACTTAGGAGCTGGCAATTTTCGCATTTTTCCTCTTCGCGATCGCGTGGCCCTGTTCGCGATCGCGTACTTCTATTTCTTCCTCTTATGTGATCTCAGGCCCATGGTTGCGTTCTCATAGGATATTTCCCGAGTCTTTAAATATTACTCTTCATGATTGTATTCCTCCTCTTGCGATCGCATAGAACAAAATACCTGGGCAGTATAAACATTTCAAAATCTGAGGGTTAGCCATTTTACCAAAATTCAAGCTAGAGAGCTCGGATTTGAGAGAGATTTCAAGGGATTTTTAGGAGCAACGATTGGGTAACGAATCTAGACTCCTTTTTGCTCATAACCCACTAATCTAATCATGAATTCTCCTTTTAATTTTATATTTTAGATGAAAAATGGGTAAAACTTTATAGAGTGAATTACTGAGTTTTGAGTGGGTGTTTGACCTTCGATTTGAGAGATTTTTATATGGTTAGACTCGTGAGAGTACGAGGGTTCTGAAAATATTAATTTCATCCGATTCCGAGATGTTGGACTGATGGGCATTTTGGTTATTTTACCTAATTTCGCATCTTAGCTTTCAATTAAATAGTAGAATCTGTTGCTTGAGATATTATTTATGATTTGTAATTGAATTGAATAGATTTGAGCCATTTGGAGTCGGATACTCGTGGCAAAAGTGTGATTTCGAGTTGATTTTAGAGCTTTCGAGGTAAGTGGATTATCTAACCTTGTGTGGTGGACCTTCCCCTTAGGATATGATATTTGGTAATTGAATGCCTTGTACATGAGGTGACGACCGCGTACTTGAGATAATTGTTGAAAAATCCAATTTTACTTAAATATATAAGCTGAGTTTCTTTCTTACTTGCTTTATTCTATTTGCAATTTTAGTTTAGAAAAGCATGCTTGGTTGATCTAAATTGACTATTTGCTTAAGTTTCTTTGTTTGTACTACGTGAAGCATGTTAGTCTAGACTTACCCTTTGCCTTGTATTTTTGAACTTCATTTCTAAATTTCTTGTTGTGACTGAGTATTTACATTGGGACTACAAATGTGGGGTTCTGGTAGCTCCACCTTTGTTTGTTTACTTTGGGACCACGGGTTAGATTCTCGGTAGATCCCCCCTGCACATTTACTTTGGGACTACAGATTAGATTCCCAGTAGATCCCCCTACACATTGTTAGTTGGACTACAGGACCGTATCCCGGGAGATCCTTCAGATATACACATATGATGAACTACGGAATACCCCAGGAGATCCTCAGACAGTTTATGAGAATGGGCTACAGGACGGTATCCCGGGAGACCTTTGTTATGGTTTCTGATATTGAGCTGTTTACTCCGTGTTACATTATTCTTTGTGTGCTATTTGTTGCCTTGAAACCTGTCTTATTTCATAGTTGTACTCATAATTTTTGTTCATTTCATACTGTTGTAAGACTTATTATTATGCTTAATCTCTGTAGGGCCCTGACTTTCCTCGTCACTACCTGACCGAGGTTAGGCTTTGCACTTACTGAGTACTACTGTGGTGTACTCATGCCCCTTCTGCGCATGGTTTTCATGTGCAGATCCAGGTACCTCCACCCAGGCATATAATCCCCGAGACGGAGAGATCTAGCAGAGACTTTGAGGTACATCTGCGGCGTCCGTAGACCAAGAGTCTCTATATTATTGTAGCTTTAGCAGTTAGCTTTCCATTTCAATACTATTGTTTAGATATCCTGGAATTAGAGGAATGTATTACATTCTGTTAGCTTGTGTTCCTGTGAGTTTTCGGGTTTTGAGGTGATATTGTAGACTTCTGCTTCATTGAGTTGTATATGTCGAGCGACATTTATATACAATTTTCTTTCTTCTAGTTGTTCAGTTTAATTATTTTATTTTTTGCAAGTTATGTTATTTTGTATGCATTGTTAGGCTTACCTAGTCGTAGGGACTAGGTTCCGTCACGACATGTTCATAAAGGGCAAACTAGGGTCGTGACAAGTTGGTATCAGAGCTCTAGGTTCATAGGAGTCACAGAATACAAGCCGATTAATTAGAGTCTCGCTAATTGGTAAAGAGACATTTGTACTTACCTATGAGAGGCTATGTAGTTGTTAGGAAAATTTTCACTTCATTTTATTTCCTTGTCGTGGATATTTTGACATCACAATTCTAAACTTCTGTCTTCTATTCTCTCACAGATGGTGAGGACACGTGCTACTCAGGATGATAAGGCACACCTGCCCCCTATTGCAGCCATCAGAGGCCGAGGCCGAGGCCGGGGTAGAGGCCGAGGATGCACACGTGGTGCAGCGAGAGCACCTGCACGAGCTACCACTGAGGTACCACCAGCAGATCCAGCCAAAGTTCAGGCACCTGACAGGCCTACTGCCACTAGTACTCTAGCCTTTCAAGAGAGTTAGCTCAGTTCATGACTATGTACACTACATTAGCTCAGGCAGGGTTGTTTTCCCTTGCTACAACCACATCACAGGCCGGGGGAGGAGACCAGACTTCCACCGCTCGCACTCCTGAGTAGAGAGTGCATGTGGAGAAGGTCCCAGAGATCATTCCTATATCGCTTTCAGTGCCAGTTCAGCCTGAGGATGGGTTTACTGCTTCATAGGACGAGCAGTGGAGACTTGAGAAGTTCAAGAAATATGATAGTCCGATATTCAATGGATTAGCATTAGACGATGCCTTGGGATTTCTAGAGGAGTTCCATAGTATTCTTCGCACTATGGGTATGCCTGGATCTAACAGGGTTTTCTTTAGTGCCTTCTAGCTTTGGGGAGTCGCCTGTGATTGGTGGTGCACTTATGAGATAGACAGTCCAGGGGAGGCTTCTTTACTGACCTGGACCCAATTCTCGAATATGTTAATAAGAGAGTTTATCCGTCAGAGCCTTAAGGACGCATGGCGGACAGATTTTGAGCATTTGCTCCAGGGTGCTATGACCGTTTCAGAGTATGGTATCCGTTATACCAGATTGGTCAGGCATGCACCGACCTTGGTTGCTACAGTCCGTGAGTGAGTTTGTCGGTTCATTGAGGGACTTATCCCACCCATAAGATCTAGCATGGCTCAAGAGTTGGAGATGGACATCCCTTATCAGCAGGCAATGAGTATTGCTAGGAGGATCGAGGGTATTCTCGCTAGAGAGTGAGAGGAGAGGGAGGCCAAGAGGTCTCGAGAGTTAGGCCACTAATCTGGTTCCCATACCCCAGAAGGAGGTCGTCATGGCAGGGGTTATATGGGTCACCCCGTTTATTCAGCTGTTCCAGCAGCCATAAGTGCTCCAGCTCCTCCTAGGCCCTAGGAGCGTTACTATGCACCTTCAGTACTAGCGCGCCTCTTGCGTGAGGTGCTTTCAGAGATCAGTCCACCAGACCTGTCTCTAGCCAGTCACAGCTACCACGTTCTCCCAAAGCTTGTTTTTATTGTGGCGATACACTCCATATAGTTACGGACTGCCCCGGACTTGGTAGGGTGTATCTTCACAGACTGCTCAGCCATAATGTAGTCCTCAGAGTTCTCAGGCTATGATCACAGCTCCAGCTTCTACCCCATCTGCCCAGCCAGCTAGGGGCGGAGTTCGAGGAGGTAGAGGTCACTTCCAGGCCAGATATTATGCTATTTTTGCTTGTACCGAGGTTGTTGCCTCGGATTATGTCATTAAGGTATTATACTGGTCTGCCACTGAGATGCATCGGTTATATTCGATCTAGGCTCTACTTATTCTTATGTGTCTTCTTATTTTTCTCCACATTTGGTTGTACCCCGAGATTCCTTGAGTTCTCCTATATATGTTTCTACTCATATGGGAAATTCTCTCGTTGTGGACCGCGTGTATCAGTCATGTTTGGTTACTATTCATGGTTTTTAGACCAAAGAAGATTTATTGTTACTTAGTATGGCTGATTTTGATATTATCTTGGGCATGTACTGGTTTTTGCCCAATAATGCTATTATTGATTGTCGTGCCAAGACCGTGACACTGGCTATGCCAGGTATTCCACATGTTGAGTGGAGTGGTACTTTAGATCACACTCCCAGTAGAGTTATCTCTTTTCTTAAAGCTCAGCGTATGGTTAAGAAAGGGTTTGCCGCAATATTTGTCTTATGTTATAGATGTTAGTGTTGATACCCTTTCTATTAATTCGGTCCCAGTGGTACGAGATTATCTCGATGTGTTTCCAACTAATTTTTCGGGCATGCCGTCTGATAGAGACATTAATTTTGGAATTGATTTGTTTCCGGGCACTAAGCCCATTTCCATTCCTCAGTATCGTATGGATCCTCCTGAGTTGAAGGAGTTGAAGGATCAGTTACAGGAATTACTTGATAAGGGTTTTATCCGATCTAGTGTTTCACCTTGGGGTGCTCCTGTCTTTTTTTTGAAGAAGAAAGATTGTTCTATGCGTGTGATCATCGACTATCGTTAGTTGCACAAGGTTATGGTGAAGAACCATTATCCGTTGCCTCATTGATGATCTATTTGACCAACTTCAGGGCGCACAAGTGTTTTCTAAGATTTACTTGCGTTCTGGTCACCATCAGTTGAAGATTTGGGAGCCAGATATCCCGAAGACCGCCTTTCGGACTCGGTATGGTCATTACGAGTTCCTTGTTATGTCATTTGGGCTAACCAATGGCCCAACAACTTTTATGCATTTGATACATAATATGTTCAGGCCGTATCTCGACTCTTTCATCATTGTTTTCATAGATGATATTCTTTTATTCTCCCGGAGTTGGTAAGATCATGAACAACACTTGAGGACTGCATGTCAGACCTTGAGGGAGAAGAAGTTGTATGCAAAGCTCTAAAAAATATGAGTTTTGGTTAGATTCTATGTCATTGTTAGGCCACATGGTATCGAGTGAGGGCATTCAGGTGGATCTAAAGAAGGTAGAGGCCGTGTAGAGTTGGCCCAAGATGTCTTGAGCTATAGAGATTCGCAGTTTCCTTGTCTTAGTGGGCTACTAGCGTCGTTTTGTGGAGGGGTTTTCATCGATTGCATCCCCTATGACTACATTGACCTAGAGGGTGCTCCATTTCAGTGTACAGAGGAGTGTGAGGCGAGCATTTAGAAGCTCAAGATGGCTTTGACTACATCCCCAGTTTTGATATTACCTACTGGTTCAGAGTCTTATATAGTTTATTCTGATGCCTCACTGGTTGGACTTGGAGCGGTTGATGCAGGATGGTAGGGTGATTGGCTACGCGTCCAGACACTTGAAGATACATGAGAAGAATTACCCTATCCACGACCTTGAGTTAGCTGCTATTGTTCATGCCTTGAAGATCTGGTGCCATTATTTGTACGATGTGCCTTGTGATATTTATGCTGACCATCGGAGTTTGCAACACTTGTTCAAGCAAAATGATCTAAATTTGCGCCAGAGGAGGTGGATAGAGTTTATGAAGGATTATGATATCACGATTCTATATCACCTGAGAAAGGCCAATATGGAGGTTGATGCCTTGAGTCACCGGGCGGAGTGCTTGGAGAGTTTGGTATATTTACCAGCTTTAGAGAGGTATGGCGATGAATGTTCAGGCCTTAGCCAGTCAGCTTGTGAGATTGGATCTATCGGAGCCCAACCGGGTCCTAGCTTGCATGGTTTCTCAATCTTCCTTATTCGATCGTATCAGGGAACAGTGGTATGATGACCATTGTTTAGTTGTACTCAAGGACAAGGTTCAGAATGGTGATGGCAGAGATGTGACCATTGGAGATGACGGGGTATTGAGGATGCAGGGCCGTATTGTGTGACCAATGTTGATAGGCTTCGAGAGTTGATTTTAGCAGAGGCCCATAGTTTGCGGTATTCCATCCATCCGGGTGACGTAAAGATGTTTCGGGATTTGAGGTAGCACTATTGGTGGAGGCCGATGAAGAAGGATATATCTGGATATGTAGCTAGATGCCTCAACTGCCAGCAGGTGAAGTATGAGCACCAGAGACCGGGTGGGTTGCTTCAGCAGATAGAGATTCCGGATTGGAAATGGGAGCGGATCACCATGTACTTTGTAGTTGGACTCCCACGGACCTCGAAGAAGTTTGATGCCATTTGGGTGATTGTAGATTGGCTAACTAAGTCTGCTCACTTCATTTATATGTGTACTACTTATTCATCGGAGTGGTTGATAGAGGTTTATATCCGGGAGATCGTTCGTCTGCATGGTATTCCAGTTTTTATTATTTCAGATGGAGGTACTCATTTTACATTATGGTTTTGGAGGGCCATTTAGTAGGAGTTGGGTACTCGGGTGGAGTTGAGCACAATATTTTACCCCTAGATGGACGGACAGTCCGAACGCCCTATTCCGATTCTTGAGGATATGCTCCGTGCATACGTGATTGAGTTTGGAGGGTCGTGGGATCAGTTCTTTCCATTGGCGGAGTTTGCTTACAACAACAATTATTAGTCCAACATTCAGATGGCGCGTATTAGGATTTATATAGTAGGAGGTGTATATCTTCGGTGGGTTGGTTTGAGCTAGGTAAATCCATGCTATTGGGCGCAGAGGTTGTTCAGGATGCATTGGAGAAAGTTAAGGTGATTCTGGATAGACTCCGTACAGCCCAGTCCAGACAGAAGAGCTACGCGGACCGAAAATTTTATGATGTTTCATATATGGTTCGAGAGTGGGTTTTACTTTGGGTTTCGCCTATGTAGGGCGTTATCAGATTTGGGAAGAAAGGGAAGTTGAGTCCGAGATTTATTGACCCATTTTAGATATTTAGGCATGTTGGGGAGGTTGCTAATGAGCTTTCCTTACCTCCCAGCTTGGCAGGAGCTCATCCGGTATTTCATGTTTTGATGCTCCGGCGATATCACGGTGACCCATCACACGTGTTGGATTTTAGTTCAGTCTAATTGGATAAGGATCTATCCTATGTTGAGGAGCTAGTGTCTATGTTGGACAGGCAGCTCAGAAAGTTGAGGTCAAAGAGCATTGCTTCAGTAAAGGTTCAATGGCAGGGTCAGCGGCCGAGGTGGCGACCTTGGAGGCCGAGCAGGATATTCGCAGCAGTTACCCTCATCTTTTCACTACTTCAAGTATGTCTTTATGCTTGTTTGAGGATGAGAAAATATTTAAGTGTAGGAGGATATGGCGAACTGGCCTATCGTCTTAAGAATTAACGCCCCGATCCCTATTAACTTTTTCCCCCAAGTCTATTTTTTCTAATTTGAATTGTCGGGATGTTCGGTTTTGAGTTTCAGAGAGTTTTGGGACACTTAGTCCCTAACTGAGAGCTTAGGTGTTGGAAAGCTTCCCGTAGTTAGAACAGTGTAAAGATGACCTCGAAATAGAAATCCGATGGTTCCGTTAGCTTCGTTACATGATTCAGGGTTGGGAGCGTGTTCAGAATGTGTTTTGGAGGTCCGTAGCTAATTTAGGCTTGAAATGCCGAAATTTGAATATTTAAAGTTTCCGATCCGATAGTGAGATTTTGATGTGAGGACCAGAATGGAATTTCGGAAGTTGTAGTAGCTCCTTATGTCATTTGGGATGTGTGTGTAGAATTTCAGGTCATTCGAACGTGGTTTGGTTAGGTTTTTGATCGAAAGCGTGTTTTGAGGGGATTTGAAGTTGTTAGGCTTAAATCATTGATTAACTCGATATTTCTGACATTGTTTTAGGTGGTTTAAGGATTGGTACAAGTTTGAATGATGATATGTCCGTAGGTTTGGTTGAGGTCTCGGGGGCCTCAGGTGTATTTCAGATGCTTAACGAGACATTTTTGTGTTGAAAAGTGTTGCAGGTTTTTCTTCAGTTCTGCTGTAGTTTATTGTTCTCTGCAATCGCATCTTCCCCTCCGCGATCGCATAGTGTAATTTTCGAGGGTGATTATTTTTCTCTACGCGATTGCATTATCTGGTTTGCAATAGCGTACGTCAGCCTTTCCCTTCTTCGCATTTGCAAATGTTCTCCCACATTCACATAGTAGAAATTAGGAGCTGGAAATTTTCGCATTTTTCCTCTTTGCGATCGCGTGGCCCTGTTCGCAATCGCGTACTTCTATTTCTTCATCTCCTGCAATCGCAGGCCCTTGGTTGCATTCACATAGACTATTTTCTGAGTATTTAAATTTTACTCTTCGCGATTGTATTCCTCCTATTGAGATGACATATAACAAAATACCTAGACAATATAAACATTTAAAAATTCGAGGGTTAGCCATTTTAACGAAAACTCAAGCTACAGAGCTCGGATTTGAGAGAGATTTTGCGGGATTTTCTAGAGCAACTATTGGGTAATGATTCTAGACTCCTTTTTGCTCATAACCCACTAATAGAATCATGAATTCTCCTTTTAATTTCGGATTTAGATGAAAAATGGGTAAATTTTATAGACCGAATTATTGTGTTTTGAGTGGGTTCTTGACCTTCGATTTGAGAGATTTTTATATGATTAGACTCGTGAGAGTACGAGAATTCTAAAAATGTTAATTTCATACGATTCCAATGCATTGGCATGAGGAGAGTTTTGGTTATTTTACCTAATTTCGCGTCTTAGCTTTGAATTAAATAGTAGAATCAGTTGCTTGAGATGTTATTTATGATACGTAATTGAATTGAATAGATTTGGGTCATTTGG
The DNA here is from genome assembly GCA_034376525.1 of Nicotiana benthamiana. Taxonomy (NCBI): domain Eukaryota; kingdom Viridiplantae; phylum Streptophyta; class Magnoliopsida; order Solanales; family Solanaceae; genus Nicotiana; species Nicotiana benthamiana. Next base: position 27,038,468 of record CM067337.1, read on the forward strand.
AGTCTGATACTCGAGGTAAGTGGCTTGTCTAACCTTGTGAGGAGGACCTTTCCCTTAGGATATGATATTTGGTAATTGAATGCCTTGTATGTGAGGTGACGAGCGCGTACTTGAGATAATTGTTGAAAAATCCGATTTTACTTAAATATATAGACTGAGTTTCTTTCTTACCTCCTTTATTCTATATGCATTTATAGACTGTGTTAGTTTAGAAAAGCTTGCTTAGTTGATCTAAATTGCCTATTTGCTTAAGTTGCTTTGTTTGTACTACGTGAAACGTGTTAGGCTAGACTTAGCCGTTGCCTTGTAATTTTGAACTTCATTTCTGATTATCTTCTTGTTATGACTGAGTATTTATATTGGGACTATGGATGTGGGATTCCAGTAGCTCCCCCCTTGTTTGCTTACTTACTTTGGGACTACGGGTTAGATTCCTGGTAGATCCCCCCTGAACATTTACTTTGGGACTACGAGTTAGATTCCCGGTAGATCCCCTGCACATTCATAATTGGACTATAAGATGATATCCCAGGTGATCCTTCGGATATACACATATGATGGACTATGGGACGGTACCACAGGAGTTCCTCGGACAGTTAATGAGAATGGGCTACATGACGGTATCTTGGGAGACCCTTGTTATGGTTGTTGATATTGAGCTGTTTACTCCGTGTTACCTTATTCTCTATGTGTTATTTGTTGCATTTCAACCTGTCATATTATATAGTTAATTTCTGCTCATTTCATACTGTTGTAAGACTTATTATTATGTTTAATCTCAGTAGGGCCCTGACCTTCCTCGTCACTACGCGATCGAGGTTAGGTTTGACACTTGCTGAGTACCGTTATGGTGTACTCGTGCCCCTTCTGTGCATATTTTTCATGTGCAGATTCAGGTACCTCCACCCAGGCGTATTATCCCCGAGGCGGAGAGATCTAGCAGAGACTTCGAGGTACATCTTCCGCGTCTGCAGACTAGGAGTCTCTATCTTATTTTAGCTTTAGCAGTTAGCTTTCCCTTTCATACTATTATTTTAGATATTCTGGAGTTAGAGCAGTGTATTACATTCTGTTAGTTTGTGTTCCAGTGAGTTTTCGGGTTTTGGGGTGATATTGTAGACTTCCGCGTTATTGAGTTGTATATGACGTGCGATATTTATATACAATCTCCTTTCTTCTAGTTGTTCAGTTTAATTATTTTATTTTCGCAAGTTATGTTATTTTCTTGCATTGTTAGGCTTACCTAGTCATTTGGACTAGGTGCCGTCATGACATATTTACGTAGGGCGAACTGGGGTCGTGACAGATACACTAGTTAATTTTGATTTGCAAAATTTAGATATAACCTTACAAAAAAATAATGAAATAAAATGGATAAAACACCTCAATGAAATCCCAACTATCCCACGAGAATGATTTGCATAACCGTTACAGCACCAGGCGTCAAATAGAAGAAAACACGGTAAGTTGAATTGGCACTAATAAGATGTTCGAAAATAGGTTCGAGAACCAAATGGAGGTGATTCCGAATCTGATCAAAGGAGTTAGAAGAATAACGTCAGACTTTCTTGAAACTGTGGAATAAAACTTACAATAAGTGTAATACAAAACTCCAAATAGAGGAAGATACGGAGCTTCAATTGAAAGTCGAAAACAGGTTCAAAGACCAAATAGAGGTGATTCCTATGATATCTGAATCTGAACACAAAAATTTTAAAAAGAGGTCCGAGTAAAGAGATATGCGATTTGCTTCAAGGGATGAAAAATACTCAGACCTTCCAAATAGGTACGAAATCACCTTGCTAAATTGCAAAGTTCTACCGGGCCATCAACTAAAGGAAGCTTGAATGTAGAAGGAAAATTAGACAAATATTTTTTTGACACACTTATTAATATGAAAGGATCAGAATCCATATGGTCAGTTGCCGAAGAACTAAAAACAATCATTAACTTTCTAAATGGGAAAGTTGACATTGTTCGAGACCCGACCCTGAACTTAAAGGTAAGTTTATTGAATTTTTACGTACTTTGACAAATTGCTTTGCTTGCCCCCATGCCAGCATGATAGGCATTCCAATGAAGGTAATGAATTATATTCTCAATATTGACCCGCTCTGTAATTTAATCAAGCAAAAGAAGAAATAGAGTGAAATAAAAAAAAAGAAGTTACCAAACTTCGAAATATAGGTTTAGTCCATAAATTCGAATTATCCGAACTTACTAGCTAATCACCAACCCACCATTGCTTTTACAACTCCTAGGGGGAGGATGATTGTTGGTATACCGAGCTGTCTTGGAGGTCTTAGTAAGTACATAATTCAAGAAGACAAAGGTAAATAATCTCCTATCTATTATAAAATACTCTTAGACGCAAAAACTAGGTATTTACGTTTGCGTTGACATTAATAGTAACTACCTAAACCTAAGGCTTTATTTTTAGTGTCATCCGATCTCCATAGTTAGTATATTTGTATTACATAATAAACACGAATTGTTATGAAGGCTAGCTAAATGGATAGTCAAACTTAGTGAATATGGTATTATTTACAAATCACATATGGATATAAAATCTTAAATTTTTGTAGATTTCATGGTTGATTTTTAGCTCGAACACATTATCCGAAGATGAAAAAGAAGTACATGTTACTTTCAGGATAATTCCTGGGAGTCGAACCTTTCCAATTTATAATCAGCGAACCTTTCCAATTTATAATCAGCGAACCTTTCCAATTTAGAATGTACAACAAAAATCACACCGATATACCATACCTCATTTTTCTATTTCACGAATCAGAATCACAATCTTCCTAATATCATCGATGAACCTTGCATGTATTTTTAAAAGTTTTTTTGAAAGAAATACACTTGTTTTAGCCCCCTTTATCTCACTGCGTAGCATCAAGTAATTCCCTTACTAGTAACACGTGAATAAATCCTACCCTATCTCATCGCATGCATTTCAATACCCATCCTTATACTACCGTATATGTATCAATATCATAACCCAATAATATACTCGCACCACACGTGCCCATATGCCACAACATTTGCCAAAATCAACAATAACAATGTTACTACAACACAGCCCACAACTCAACTACAACGAATACAAAAATCTCATTGAAAATAATTCGACAAGAAAATGTATTCCAATAACCAACAATTCCAACCACAATCATATTAATAACTTTCCACAATTACAACTTGAATAACTCAACAACGAAGATATTTTTCATGAAATAATAACTTCCAACGAGTACATAACATAAGCTTAACAAGGAAAGAGATAGTAAGAAATAACAAATTTGACTAAATGCATGAGAATAACTCAATAATAAAGATAATAGAATGTAACAGCAACTGAAACTAAATGCATATAAGAGTAATCTTGACACTAAAAACTAGAACATGTAATAACAAATTCAATTAAGACATGTAATACTAAACTAGACAATGAAAGATAGAACAAATAATAATAATGACTTCAATTAAGTGTGTATAAATGATCTAAGAGTCTAAACCGGTCGAATATCACATATATATCCATGTAAGCACTCGTCATCTCGTGTACACGTCTTTCATATAACTCAAATAGTACAATCAAATGCAATCCTAAGGGGTAGTTCCCCCATATAAAGGTAGTAAGATACTTACCTCAACTAGGCTAAACCAACACTAAAAATAGCTTTTTCCTTAAAACTCGCCTCAATGTGGCTCAAATCTAATAAAAATGACTTAATATCATCAAATAATTCAAGAGAAACCAATTACGATTAATAAACTATGATCTTACACAATTCCCAAAATTCAACCTCAAGATTGCCCCGTCAAAATCCAAGTCCAAGGGTAAATCCCATATTTTTATTATTCAAAACATAGACAAATTTTCTCAAAATTTCTCTTAGATTCTCATGAATTTGATGTTAAATCTCATATATAATCATGTAACATAGTTAAAAATTGATTTAAATCGCTTACCCAATAATTGTGTATGAAAATTCTCTCCCCAAATTACACTCCTACTGAGTCTAGCGTTCTAAAATGAGAGAAATGAGATCAAATTGCGTCTTTTCAACCCTTTTGTTCAAGATCATAAGAATCACGGGCGATTACGGCACTTGACAGCCTAATGAGAAGTCGTAAATGCAACATTGACTTTGCATTTGTGAAGTCTGCTCCCATCATAAATGCCACGTTTTAGTCGCAAATGACAAACTGCCATGTCCCAACTTCTGTTCGCAATTGCGATCAAGTTATCGCAAATGCGATACCTGAGACCCCTTCAAAGATCGTAATTGCGATGCTGCTGCTCGCAATTGCGACATCTGGAGCACCAACTCAACCAACATGGAATTGAGTCCAAATATTCCTTAATATGTTCAAGACTCACCCGAGCCCTCAGGTTTCCAAATCAAACATTCACATAAGTCTAAAAATATCATAAGAACTCACTTGCATGATCAAAACACCAAAATAACGTCTAAAACTAGGAAGCAAACATCGAATGTGTGAAATTCAAAAAAAATAAATCAAGAACCTCTAGAATTACCACCAAGCACCAAATCCTATCAAACCAACTCCAAATTAAACCAAAATTTTCAGACAATTTTCAAATAGAAACACGGACCAATTCGAAGTCCCAAAACCAAATTTTGAACCTGATAGACATAAATTCAACCTATGGTAAAACTTAGGGAAACTTCTAAACCTCAAATTGCTAACTTTCGGCGAAAAATGACATCAACCAAGTGACCTTCGATTTTAATTCCGGCATACACCCAAGTCTAAAATAATGATACAAACCTATCACAACACAAACCGATAGGTTGCTACGGGCACCTGGCACCTTACTCAATCGAGTACCAACGTAACGTATATTTTCATATCATACTATCATCAATAACTGAGTCAGAGAGGTTGATATGAAATCGATAGAATAAAACATGTAATGCCAAATTATACATAAGATATATGGGTCTCTAAGACCAAGATAACCACTTGAATACTGAACATAGGCCGACAAGGCCTTAACTATTTTTATGTACATGGCATCGGTCTGCAAGCCTCTAAGAATACATAATTTTTATAAAGGTTGGGATAAAGTCCCGCCATACCAAACAATACACTTCTAACATATACTAACCAAACAATCAACTCCGAAGCAGATGGAGCACATCAATAACTTTCCATGAGCTGATAGCCTACTTGAGGGCTCTCGACCTATTGATCGAGGTCAACCCTGCACTATTATTGAGTAGCAATAGAGGGTCGAATCAGCTTTTACCCGATTAAGGTCGGGATCGATTCCCACATGGAGCTAGACGTTGGAGTCGGGTGACTATCTAATCGAGAGTTATGTATGTGTTCCAAATTTCACTTCTAAATATTTTTAGATTTTGTTTTACTTCTAATTTTAACAAACTACAATACTAAATTAAACTAGAATAAGCTAAGAGTAAACTATTGCGAGTTGTTCAAATGGTTAAAAGGCACTAGGGTAGTAACTTTCGCCTAAGTGGTCAACTGACAGATACTTGAGTCTAAGGCCTGACTGACACATTTGGGGAGTATGATATAACCAATGCACGATTCTACCCACTTCACACCTCTCGGTGGTTCGAGTGATTTTGGCCGAATTGATTTTTCAAGACCAATCGGGTATGCAAATTCGTACAAGCAACCAAGGTTCAAGTTAGGTATTACTATCTCTAGGTTTAAACCTTTAATTGGGGCTATTGATATCTTGAGTATGCCCCAATTCCTTGTTGGACCAATTTTAGAGACTTAAGCTCTCTTTCTCAAGAAATGCCAAAGTCAACTAAACACAAACTAGTGTTTTCAACCACCAATTCAACAATTAAACTTGAAATTAGCCCAAATATCAAACAGCCTTAGTCAATCTAGCCCTCAAACACAAGACCCATCAATTAACTACACTAGAGTTGAGACACAACCATAGCTTATGGTCTATCTACACATAATAATAAGAGAAGAAAATAAAGAAATAGATGAATAAAACCTCATATTAATTAATTGCTATTATAAACTAGAAGATTCAATGTTGAAATGAAGCTAAAATTGCCCAAAATAGCTAAAGAAACGGAAGTCACGAGCGCAGCTCAGTAAAAATCTGTCTGATGACCTAAAAAATGAGAAAATATTTTATTTATAGTAAGCTTAAAAATTTGGACAAAAATACCCCTGTGAGGTTATTGCGGACCACACAAAATCACGTGCGGCCGCACTAGGGCTTTAAACTTGAATAAATGACTCTATAAACTTGGGCAATGCAGACCGCACAAAATGGTGCACGACCGCGGTGGCTTCTAGTGCGGTCCGCATGAAATGGAGCGTGGACCGCATTGGCCTTCAATCTCCAAACAAGCACTTCTCTTAACCTTGGCTCTACGGAACACACTAAATCGAGTGTGGCCGCATAGACTCCAATGCATACCACAGTAAATCCCAGCTGGACCAATTTTAGAGACTTAAGCTCTCTTTCTCAAGAAATGCCAAAGTCAACTAAACACAAACTAGTGTTTTCAACCACCAATTCAAAAATTAAACATGAAATTAGCCCAAATATCAAACAGCCTTAGTCAATCTAGCCCTCAAACACAAGACCCATCAATTACCTACACTAGAGTTGAGACACAACCATAGCTTATGGTCTATCTACTAATAATAATAAGAGAAGAAAATAAAGAAATAGATGAATAAAACCTCATATTATTTAATTGCTATGATAAACTAGAAGATTCAATGTTGAAATGAAGCTAAAATTGCCCAAAATAGCTAAAGAAACGGAAGTCACGAGCGCAGCTCAGTAAAAATCTGTCTGATGACCTAAAAATGAGAAAATATTTAATTATAGTAAGCTTAAAAATTTGGACAAAAATACCCTGTGGGGTTATTGCGGACCACACAAAATCACGTGCGGCCGCACTAGGGCTTTAAACTTGAATAAATGACTCTATAAACTTGGGCAATGCAGACCGCACAAAATGGTGTACGACCGCGGTGGCTTCTAGTGCGGTCCGCATGAAATGGAGCGTGGACCGCATTGGCCTTCAATCTCCAAACAAGCACTTCTCTTAACCTTGGCTCTACGGAACACACTAAATCGAGTGTGGCCGCATAGACTCCAATGCATACCACAGTAAATCCCAGTTGGACCAATTTTAGAGACTTAAGCTCTCTTTCTCAAAAAATGCCAAAGTCAACTAAACACAAACTAGTGTTTTCAACCACCAATTCAACAATTAAACATGAAATTAGCCCAAATATCAAACAGCCTTAGTCAATCTAGCCCTCAAACACAAGACCCATCAATTACCTACACTAGAGTTGAGACACAACCATAGCTTATGGTCTATCTACTCATAATAATAAGAGAAGAAAATAAAGAAATAGATGAATAAAACCTCATATTAATTAATTGCTATGATAAACTAGAAGATTCAATGTTGAAATGAAGCTAAAATTGCCCAAAATAGCTAAAGAAACGGAAGTCACGAGCGCAGCTCAGTAAAAATCTGTCTGATGACCTAAAAATGAGAAAATATTTTATTTATAGTAAGCTTAAAAATTTGGACAGAAATACCTCTGTGGGGTTATTGCGGACCACACAATATCACGTGCGGCCGCACTAGGGCTTTGAACTTGAATAAATGACTCTATAAACTTGGGCAATGCAGACCGCCCAAAATGGTGTACGACCACAGTGGCTTCTTGTGCGGTCCGCATGAAATGGAGCGTGGACCGCATTGGCCTTCAATCTCCAAACAAGCACTTCTCTTAACCTTGGCTCTATGGAACACACTAAATCGAGTGTGGCCGTAGAGACTCCAATGCATACCACAGTAAATCCCATGCGGCCGCATTGCCTATTTCCCTAAAAATCAATCTCTCTGAACCTCACTTGTGCGGACCTCACAAAATGGTGTATGGCTGTATTGGCCCCGTTTTTCTTGATCTTTGCCTTTTCTTGGTACTTGTGCAAGTTTCACTCCTTTTTGAGCTGATCTTTAACATTTTGTCACTTTGTCGATTAAACTTGCAATCAAGCACAACTTGTGAGCCTTTTTGGACTATTTTGTATACATTTCTAATCAAAACTTAAGCAATAAGGAGTATAAAATGTATATAAATCTCTAGTTATCAACTCTCCCAAAATTAAGCTTTTGCTTGTCCTCAAGCAAACAAAATAAGATCCACCATTTAAGGGAAATTCCAAGAAAATTTCAGCTGTCCTAAAGTTATCTTAACTAGCATCAAATTGGGACTAACAATTTCCCTTAATATAAATGAATCATTAACAAATGCTTTTTATTACTTTGGTCATTGTGGAACCCAAACTCACACATCCTCAGTTCTCCCCAAGCAAACCTCACCTTTAAGACAGCATCACTCAGAACGAGGTTAATGGAGACACACTCATCTCTCTCAAGGAAAAGTCACAAGTCAGGCTCTAAGTACCATATGGTTGCCCCTTATGTGAGTCAGCACTTATGCAAGTTTCATTCAACTAGAGATCATTGAGATTTTGTAGAGAAATAGTGAAGGCTTTTGGTTCCGGGTAGGCAATGTTTGGTATAAGTAGGTTCCATCTTCCCTTAATCACTTCTTTTGTTTCATTTTGGTACACATTCACTTGACTTTTTGAATCTTTTCACTTCTTTGTAAAGGGTTAGAGAGACACACTGTCACTCTTTCTTATATATTTCAAATCTTTTCTTCTTTCTCAACTTTCCACACCTTTCATTCTTTACTTTTCTTGAATCCCTTTTTATTCTCTTATACATTGAACACTCTTTTTGTCTTTCTACTTTTCTTTCTTTTTCATTGTCTTTCTTCTTATTTATATTGTACCTTTCTACCACTTTGTTCCAATCCTCGTATCTCCTCCCAAACTTATAATTTTTCCATGTGCTAAATTAAAGATCGGGTGCAAAGAGAAGGTATCTTTTAGAACGTGTAAAGGCTTGTATCATGGTTCTTGAAGGAAAACGGTCTAAGGCTCAAAAGGGTTGACTAGGCTTCTTATCATTGGTAAGTTATGAAAGTGTTCAAGCTATCATATGACCAAGGAGAGCTTATTATCATGTCTCAAGTCAAAATTCACTTAGGATTTTGCCTCAACAAACATTCAGGGCAAGTTCTAGACAAATGGCTCGGGACTTGGACTTGCAATACAATTTCTCACCACATAAGCTATGGGATCACTAACGACATAGAGTTGGGGGCCACAACGACCTTAGATAAGATTTGAGCACACAATGGTCCCGGAAAACCACTTGATGATTATCGGTCAACACAAGAGTCTAAAGGTCACGACTTTCACCATCCTAAATACAACAATTTGTTTTTGACCATGAGATCAAAGGTAAATGTGCTAGGCTCAAGTGAAGCTTTGCTTGGGCCACCCTTATCACTAACTAGTAAAAAAGAGAAAAACGAACTCAAACCATTAAGAAGGTTGTCATGCCATCCATCATTAGGAAGAGCCACCCGGTTCATATAAAATTCACCTTTGGAAAGAACCATGTTATTAAGAAAATCAAAGGCTTATTGCAAATGTTCAAAATAAGAAGCTACGAACATAAATAAGAAGCTACGGAAAAGAAAAATGCGGAAAGTAAAATGAATATTTAGAAGAGGGGATTTAATCAAATATACAACGCATGAGATAAATATGTACAGTGTAACATAACTTTATATACAGACCCAAAGTAAAATAAAATTACGAGAAATGAACGAGATGTTTACATTATATACAGACCATAGATGAAAAAAATTAAGAAAGCATAAAAATTGTCAAATATACAAAATCATCCAACAAAACAATATAAGGCCTACCCCCTCTAATAAAAGCTGGCATTGTCCTCAATGCCAACTAAACCAATTAAGAACCCAAAAATAAAAGGGAAAAAGATATAGAGACACCCTATGGCCCATCTATCTGCATGGGCTCCTGAATGGTCCCTGGGTCCTCAATAAGCTCGGGAACCTCAGAGTGGTTCCCTATGGCTTGCCGCTCTGCTGCTGGGACCTTGACGGGCTCCTGGGCTGCATCCCGTGGTTGACTAGACTAGGTCTCCGGTGGGTCTGCCAACTGAATGACTGCATCATCTGCTCGAGGAATCATCCTCTTCCTCTTGGGAGGACTATGGGACTGCTCTGGCTGGGGATGAGCTGCTGGCACCTATCATGCTCCAAAATTGAGGAGCACGACCGGTGCTTAACCGAGTAAACCTGACTGAGCAAGCCTGTTAGGTTCCATTGTACCCAAACTAATTCATGAATAAATAGGAGATGGACTCGATTAATCACACTTAGTAATTATTTCATTAACAACTTCCTTTTCATTTCCATTAGCAGTTTAAATTTTAATTATCAAAATATTACACGTTTTATAAATCTTTGCCAAACATCAATACTTCTACTTTAGTTCCAATTCCCTACACTACCCACAACCTATCTACGGAGCCTCTAAACACAACTGAAGAGTTATGTAATATGGAAATACCGGTAACAAGGCTCTGGCTATACCTCAAAATACAAAGTATACGATAAATAGATGAAACAGGACCCCGAAAAGAAGTGGGGCTCACCAAGTTACCTGAAAGGATTATGCGGCACTAGCTGCGATACTGCCTACTGTAGAAACACCTACATCCAATTAAAGATGTTGAGCCCCCAGCAAAAGGGACGTTAGTGCCATCGAATAGCACTAGTATTTATAACTAAACACCATTTAATTAGAAAGAACTTTCATAAAAAAATAAGGAAATCACAAGTACAACTCAAAAGCTTTAAATTATCATAACATCACTAAATATAAAAGAATCATACAATTTTCACATCATGTTTCCATAGACTTTAGTTTGGGGCATTTCATATTGTTCAACATTGTTTACATTACCACTGCTATCTTTAGTGAAGTCTGAACTCGACCCAATCGGCTAGGTTGTCTCATTTGAGACATTCACTTCAATCACAAACACATTACTACCATGATCATAGCATGGCATCTGATCTCGGCCCGATCGGCTACGCCGCCTTATAAAGGCGTTTTCCGTTTCCATCAATCATCTCTTTTCAATTGTTGTTTCATATAGATCATTTCATATATTGGCACTGTGCCACATTTCAAGTCATTCCCAATTTCAATGTTAGATTTTCCATTTAGGACAGTAGGTGCACACAAGAGCCATTTAAATTGTCAGCATAGATAATGCTTCACATAGATGACACCTTATATGCAGCTTCAATCTCAATTTAAGGTCTAATTGTTTCAATACATAATTTGTATGTTTTTCCCCTTTCAAGCTATCAAGATAGCAGGTTGATCATGTGGGACACATCTTTCACGCATATAAGGTTACAACACCTATTCATGAAAAATAACAAACGATGCAACAATTCAACTTTAATCTTACTATATTCACACAAATATCGATGAAGCTCAATTTCTAAAAGACGGGGTTTTAGCCATACATACCTTGTTTAAGCTTTCCTAAAGTTAACTATGGCGTTCCGGAAATTCTAGCAATCCCAATCTACTTGTGACATAACAAAATTGAATACAAATTAGGAAGGTATTCATGGTTTCAGCTCATTTGAGCATTTTATAAAAAAACTAGTTGAACATCTTGATTTCAAATCTCTTTTACAAGATTTTCTTTATTCTCCAACCCAATCTTTACTTATTTATGTTCAACAATCTTCCCACAAACCTAATTTGTACATTCATGTATACATAATACTATTATACCCAAGAATCATACCTCAATAACCTATCTCACAATCTCTACAACACCAACACAACTTAGGTTAGGTACCTATGGCTTCCATTCACCATCCCATGAGTTACAATACTTAACCCATACTCATATTTCCATAATAACTCCATATATGTAAGTCTAAGGGTAAAAGATTACCTCTTGTAGACCAAATCTTGAAAGATAACTTTTTGGATGTTCTTGAGATTTTGAAGAAATCCTATGATATCCAATCAAAACCATGTTTTAACTAGTGACTGAGAAGTTAAATCACCATGAAAACACACTTAAAAACTCACTTTAGGTGTGCAATTGGATGCCTTGACCGGATTGGGGATGGAGAGGATGACCAGTCTTGAAAAATGACTTAAATCCTCTCATTTTCCATCCTTAGGTGTATTGAGAGGTCTGCTACTAGCACGCCTGCACTAAGGCCACAGTCACGAGGCAGAATACTTCTCAATATGGGCGGCCACGCTTTCGCCGCGCACCTGAGCGCGCATATGACACATGCCTAGTAAAATGGTCGTAACTTTATGTATGCACCTCCAAATGACGAACGGTTTGATGAGTCAGAAACTAGACTCAAGGAGCTTTAATGTAATAGGTTTTGAATCACAGAAAACAGTATATATATGTAGATATGGTTATCCAAAGTGAGGTCTTGTGCGTACTCATTTACAACTTTAGTCTATTATGAAAATTTTCAACTTGGCTTAGACTTAGGCCTCCCATTAGACCCCTCATTACACATTACAAGACTTATACACTTATTTACCAAATTCAATTGAGGCCCATCATGTTAATAGCACATAAAATTTTATAATTAGCCCATATGGCACTACGAAATCCTAATTTACTTAGCGAAACTTTTCTGGGTCTTACATTCTCCCCCCTTAGGATCATTCGTCCTCGAATGAGGAGTAGAGTCCTCCCCAAACAGTTAGCATAACATATCTCTTTTCTAACCTACCTCAAGGCACTAAATTTTGACTAACTCCCAAATGTTTCAGAAATTTCGGCCGCATCTCCTTTGTTACTAGGCCTGTCAACCTGCCAGAGAACCACCGAAACAGCTAACAGCTCATCCACAACTCGACCAAGCACCACGATGTATATTTTCATAACACTAGTCTTAACGTTACAAGCGCTACATTATCATAATGATACCTGAACATGGACTGCACATTTTTAAATCATAACATCTATAAAGTACTTTTAAATCGAAACTAATTGTAACACAATCAAGTGAAAATGTTTTCTTTACCTGACACTTTCGGCCTTCAAGGTGGCCTCCTAGACTTACAGGCTTTGCCAAAACAAATTCACGGGAACACCCCAACCTCCTAAGTTATCTAACAAGGATGAAAACTAGATACCTCGCCTAAACTAACTATCCATTAACTTCACCTTCAATAATTTCCATCAGAATAATACATAAAGGATCTCCAACTACATTCTTAGGCATAAACATGTGAAAACACAAAATATATAGGGAACGACTATGGGGAACTTCATACTCCTAGTACGGCCTAGTGTGAAATAAACTTAGATAGCCTTTATTATCAACTCACGTAACGTCTTCAAGGGAAAATATTGAAAATAACCTGATCACCATCCTTAATTCTAAATCTCTATATGAACACCTTGGATGACCTTCAACAATTTCTAAGATGTGCTATCATAAATTGACCATAAAATTACCTATCGAATATATGTGAGATCACACGGGGATGCTTCCTCTTTGACATGTTTGAACCTTCAATACCCACTATATTTAATAAAATGAGGAGCAACAGAATTCAAGATCAGGCTGGAATTATCCTAGAATCCATTAATGTGCTAAGAAAGTATTTCATGAGGTTATATGCTAATAGACAGGAAGAGTCCTACTAACAAATACTGACATGGTTAATTATTTTGACGACATTAGTTATTAGACAAATTAGGCATATGGGTAACTAGTACATTGGCAATATGAATCATTAAGGAGGAATATTCAAGTTCGTGACCCAATCATCTCCTGGAGTGTAGGGAAAATCAGTTTATCGGGAAGGAGAATACTCTGGCACCTTGAATGCAGCATGGGTTTCAAAGTACATGAGGTTGAATTACTCTCCAATCATTAACTGCCACAGGGATTATATGCCACAAGCCCATAAGGACGAAAAAAGTTGAACACTTATGAGATTATCATGTTTCAAATAGCTTAATCCTTCCTGATAATTGATCTCATATGGAGAACTAAATATACGACAACTTGTAATCCAAATCAATATGCTCATGATATGTGCAAAAAAATGAAGGCACCAACTCTCAACCTTTCACGAGTGAAACCACATAACTAAGACATCTTAATATTGGGACGAAATTATGTATTGTTAGAGGGGTTCTAATGGTTAACATGATGCTCCGGAAGAAAGATAAATAACACTCCTATCCACCCAGGAAGGTGGAATACCAAGGGTAGAAAAACTCCCCGCACATGACAATGACATCATCAATAATCCTAGAAGTCGAGTGAGCGGAAGGCCACATAACTCGTACAATCCGACCCATTTAAACTATTGAAAAGGGGATAAACTTTCGTTTGTAATCATGAAAATATAAGCCTGAACTTAAGGGAAATCATTACTTTTAGAACCCATGAGACAAGCTCACGTAGCCCTAGAAAATCGTTAACATTGGCGAGAAAGTACTTAAAACTATTACGAGTTGGTATAGAATAAGGCCTCAAAGTGTTCACATGAATAAGTTTGAAAGAATAAGACATCTTAATGTATTTAACGGGGAAAATTAACCTGGGTTATCTACTCATAGGACAAGCAGAGCAGGTAAATGGTTGATAGAAGAACATCTACAAGGAATACTAGCAATATTTATTTATTCTAACAAAAGGAATATGTCCCCATCCTTGATGCTATAAGGCTTCCTCTTTGATGCCATAACACATATATAAATTTTACAATGAGAGTTATCAGATTAAATAGATAGCAGGGCAGCAAAACTAATGAGCACCATTTGGGTTGTCATCACCCTGCATGTTGTACCATGAGAATGGGGCCTTTACTTTGACCTTGATATCAAATGACCTCTTATCAACCTTGAGGTCCCTGAAGTACATGGTCAAAAATCTAGGGAAGGGGTTGTTTCTGTCACTCTCACTGATTACCTTTGTGATCACCCAAGCCATTACATTCCCAACACTAATCGGGTACCCTTCCATGGTCGATGCTACCAAAACTGTTCGCTAAAGAGGGATGGAGTTGTCATGAGTGTGGGGTCCAATATGCTGCACACAAATATTTCCCGCCCCTTGGCTTCAAAATTCAGACTTCTTCTCAAAATTTTCACTCCCGCATTTAGCCAATCGGGGTGGTACCTAGGATTGCTAGATACTGTGCCAACCAAAGAAGGACCTCCTCACCTAATTCCATCTTTGCCAAGTAGAGTTCCTCATCCTCCTCATCAAAGACCAAGTAATCATTCATGGCCTTACCGTCAAACATCACTTTCAGGTTTCGCCCCTTGGTCACTTTGGTGCCCTTTTTGATATGGGCGGAATTGGTATTGAATTCTTTGATCAAGTGCTCATTTGCATCTACACGCTCTCCCAAAAAATACTCCTAGCGAACTCTTTCACTAAACTGCTTCCTCACATTGGGGTTGAGATGCAATAGGTCTCTATCAATAAAGCTCCTCTTAGGGATTAGTTTCCTCATCGGCCACCATTCCCTAAATTTCTGATAAGCTACCTCACTCACAAATCGGTCTTGACATACCTCCGGTTTTCTAGTTCTAGCAACATCTCCCTCCTGAGGTTCACCCCCTTATCCTACTACTTCTTCTCCTCGTACTTCCTCATCTTCTCCTACAACACCCTCTCCGGGTAATGAACTAGGGGGGAGGTGGACTATTCATCCTCATTGCCTTCCATTAAGCCCTCAGACGGCCCAGACGATACATTTATTGAAGATTGGGAAGCGGGGGAAGGTGGTGGAGTGTCTCGTAGCATGTTCCTCTCCGGCCAGTCAGGGATGACTCTGGCACGGAATCTGAAGATATCTCCCGGGAGGGCTCGTACTCACTCACAGACATGTCAATGGCCCTATCAGCAGCTCTAATCAGCTTCCTTGTGTTTTTAATGTTTTGCCGGGCTTAAGGAGTCAGTCTTATCATTTTTTGTTTTCCTCCCCGGGAGGATTCTCCTCTGCCTGGTTGTTTATAACCCTTGGCTCTTTATTTCACCATTGTATGCAAACAACATACATTAGGCTTGTTAGAATAAGTGGAAGCAATTAGGATCAAAGTTGCAGAAAAGAAAAAAATTGTAGATAGTAGCAGATATTGCACAGTGCAAATGCACAAAATGAAGTGCGGCCGCACAGAGACCAATGTGGACAATACAAAATACCAATGCAGTCCACACAGAGGTGGGGTTTAGACAATCCACTATCTGAACAATTGCTCTGCGGATCACACAAAATGGTAATGCGGTCCGCATTGAGGCATACAGACCGCACAAAATGCAATATGGCCGTGGTCCTAGAAGATTAAGTCTCAGGATTTCAGCAATGCGGTTATAGACATATGGTTTTTGACCCTCCCTGAAATTTTACCCATTTTAGCATGTAAATATTTAGTTTAGTATTTCAGCCAATTTTAACTCTTTTTACTTTTTTTGTCACAAAAAATAAAATTACAAAAAAGTATTTTAGTTTACGTATCGTTCGTAAATTTAAATAAAAAATATACAAAAACAGTATCTTATCTTTATTTTTTATATAATCTTAAAAACATAAAAAATAATTTATATTTTATAATTTAGTTCAATTAATTAAGATTAATTTTATATTTTTATATTATAATTGTACATAATTTTAGAAGGAAGATTAGTTTTAGGTAGGTTGGTTTACCTGTCTTTATAAATCTTGTAGTCCATTATTCTAGTCTTTGGCTCAATTCCCTATCCCATATTTCTTAAACCCAAACCGCTAACATAATTCATACCCAATATAATAGCACCTAATAACCAAATATCCACACACCCTGTATGCCTAAAACACCACAATCAGCCGTATAACTCCAAAGAAAGACCCCCCACGTCGTCATCTTGACCCTTGAGCTTCAGCAGCAACAACGATTTTTCTGGAAAAAAATCCAACGCCCTTCAGCCATTCTTCAACAAATGAACAGACCCTCCCATGTATACCCATCGTCTCTTGAACATGGACAAAAACAGAGATAGGAACGTAGTCCTACACCTCTAAGACCACTAGAGAGCCACAATTCAGAAATGACAATTTTTGGACCTAAATCCAAAAGAAAACTTCTGCCATCTAAACTATTAATTCCTCCCTTTGTTAAGGAGAGGTAGATCTTTGAATTACAAAAGAAAATGCACACACTCATGCAAAGGAGACAGACGAAAGAAAAAACAAAAGGAATAGAATCGAAAGTTAGGAAGAAATACAAAGAAAAGGATACTGCCTTCATCGGGTTGATTACGATTTCTGTGTTTTCTTTTAAAAAAATGGAGATGAATTGGGGTTTGGAGTTCGTTTGAGTTCAAGTTTAGAGCTGCCGTCCGTTCGTGGTTTCAGTTGATTTTGACTGCTATTTCGGATTTGATCGTTAGTTGTGGTTTAACGACGCCCTTGTAACTGCCGGAATTTCCATAATCAAAGGCAAATTTCAGATCCATTCATTCTCTTTCCCTTAGCTAATGTTTGTCGTTGGGATCTATTGTGTAATATTTTGACTCATGAATTACTATTTTAGTTTTTTTAATAAAGATTTAATTCGTTAAGTATATAAATAGCTAATTAATTTGAACTCTTTAGAAATCGAGGTGTGCCATCAGTTGATTGTCCATGACCCTCGCAAACTTGAAAGTGCGTAGTTGCTTTAGTCGCGCTATTTAAATTAATTTCCTTAAATTCGGGTGTGCATGTGACCTAACTCCAATTCTCAACAACGTTAAATAGAATGTGTCGCGGCCCGCGAGTGCATTTCATGTGGCGTGGTTCAAAGACGTGTTTTAGATGACGTTGAATCTTCCTAAAATCAATTAAAAGTGGTTAATAATTTAAAATTATACCATAGGCTAAAACATGTATTAAAATAAGATAATAAGCCAATTATGATAGTTTAAGCGACCGTGCTAGAACCACGGAATCTGGGGGTGCCTAATACCTTCACTTGGGTTAACATAATTCCTTATTCAGAATTTCTGGTTCGTAGACTTCAAAAGAAAAGTCGAATTTTCCTCGTTTTGGGATTTAAAATCAACCGGTGACTTAGGACACCGGAAAACAAACCTATCCTAAGTGCGACTCTGAACAAAATTGAATCAATAATCCCATTTCGAATAATGTCACTTAAATTGAAAAAATATCATTGTACTACCTTCGGAGTGTGTAAAAAGCAGGTGTGACAGCGGTCCGCATAAAATATCATTGCAGGCCGCACAAGGGCACTGCGAATCGCACAATATCCACCGCGGTCCGCACTGAATACCCAGAATCAACACTAACTTAGGGTTCAATGTATTTTGATTTTAAGTCCAATTTTACACCTAAAAAATCTCCCTAAGTGTTTGCCTAATGTTTTTAACTACCTAATTCTAATTTTAACAAGAAATTAACTAACCTAACTTTACCCAATCAAAAGAAGTACGGGAAGAATAAAAAGGAAGCTAAGAAGACAAAAATTAAATGAAAAAAATTGAACAACTAACAAGAAGTAAAAGTTTACCATATGTGAGATGCTGATGATTAATCAAGTTTTAAAGATGAAATCGTGCAATTTTTGTGATGAACAGTGGTTTTTTACGGTTTAGAGACCAAAAGATCGAAAAGTATAAAAGGAGGGCCTCAAGCCCTATTATAGAAAAGGGCATGGGGCCTAGCTTACCAACCCAATACGGACCACAAAAATGGCAAAGTGGTCCGCATTGCTCAAAGTCATGAGATACAGACCAAGGCAGCCACTGTGGTCCACACTAAATGAATTGCGACCGCAGCGGACCACCACGGACCGCACAAAATGCAATGCGGCCGGGATGGTAAAATTCAGAGAGCTATTAATTTCATCCATCATCAATGCAGTCTGCACTGATTTTGTGCCCCCCCCCCCCCCCCCGCACTGAGTTCTTTGCGACCGCACACCAAGTAGTCCGCATTGAGAAATTCACAGACTTGTCAAATTTTTTTTCACTATGTCCTGCACTACATCAACACAAACTTGAAACATTTCACAACCAGTCAGTCCAAAAATAAATCCTATCTTAAAATGAAAATAAAAGAAAAACAAGAATAAAACTAAATGGGTTGCCTCCGAAGAAGTACCTGATTTAACGTTGCGGCACGACGCGGGTTACCATTAAATCGTTTGAGATAAAGAAGTGCCACCACAAGACTATCATCAATTTTTCCCAAGTAATGCTTGGCCTTATGCCCATTCACTCAGAAAACTCTTCATTTTTGTTCTTTAAATTAAGTGCACCAAACGAGGTCACACACACTGCTTCAAAAGATCCACTCCATTTTGACTTAAGCTTTCCTAGAAACAGAGGTAACCGAGAGTTGAACAAGAGAATCAAATCTCTCACTTTGAACTCCTTACTACAGTATATTTATGATAAAGGTATTCCATTTTGTCCTTGTACAAGGACGAGCTGGAGTAGGCATGGAATCAGAATTCATCAAGTTCATTAAGCTGCTCTACACAAAAATTTACTGCAACATCCCATTCAAGATTTAGCTTCCTCAAAGCCCTGCTCTAACTTGACTGGTAGATGAAAAGCTTTCCCAAACACCAACCGAATCGGAGGCATACCAATCAAAGTCTTGTACGTAGTCCTACAAGCCCATAGAGCGTCATCAAACTTCTTTGACCAATCGGTCCTATTTGCATTAACCGTCTTTGATAATATGCTTTTGATTTACCTATTTGAGACTTCAACTTGACCATTTGCTTGAGGATGATAGGGAGTAGAAAGTTGTGATTGATACCATACTTTGCAAGCAAAGTGTCAAAAGCTCTATTACAAAAATGAGACCTCCCATCACTTATGATTGCACGAGAAGTACCAAACCTTGTAAAAATGATCTTCTTGAGAAATGCAACTACACTTCGGGCCTCATTGTTGGGAAAAGCCATGGCTTCAACCCACTTTGAAACATAGTCCACAGCCACAAGAATGTATTTGTTTCCACACGAGCTAAAAAACGGGCCCATAAAATAAATAACCCATACAGGAAAAACATCAACCTCGAGGATGGTATTGAGAGGCATCTCATCATTCTTCGAAATTTCACCCGCTCTTTGGCATTCGTCACACCTTTTCACAAAATCACCTGCATCTTTGAACAATGTTGGCCAATAAATTCACATCTAAGAACTTTAAGGGTGGTCCTCACCCCACCGTGATGACCATCATAGGGTGAGGAGTGGAAAGCCTCTAAGCTCAATTATTCCTCCTCTAGAACACACCTTCGGATCACACCATCCGTACTAATCTTAAACAAGTACGTTTCATACCAATAGAAATCCAAACTATCCTGTTTGAGCTTCTTCCTTTGGTTAGAAGAGAGCTCACACGAGATTATACCAGTTACAAGGAAATTAACAACATCGGCAAACCATGAAATATCATTCATCGACATCAAAAGGAGTTGTTCATCAGGAAATGAATCATAGATATCTAGGCTGTCACGAGTCCTCCCTCCTCCTCCAAGCAAGATAAGTGGTCTGCCACCCGGTTCTCACTACCTTTCCGGTCCAAAATCTCCAAATCAAACTCTTCAAGTAGCAAGATCCATCACATAAGTACAGCTTTAGAATCCTTCTTCGTCATCAAGTATAGGAGTGTGGCATGGTCGGAATGACTAATAACCTTAGCACCCATGAGATATGACCGAAAGTTTTCTATTGCGTACACAATAGCCAAAAGTTCTTTCTTGACCACCGTGTAGTTCACTTGAGCATCAATCATTGTCTTGCCTGTATAGTACACCAGATGAAATATTTGGTTCACTCTTTGACCCAAAATCGCCCCAACCGCAACATCGCTTGTATCACACATGAGCTCAAAGGGCAAGCTCTAATTTGGTGCGGTAATGATAGAGTGGTGGTAAAATTATGCTTTAGAAGTTCAAAGGCTTGCATAAATTTTTCATAAAACACAAACTTAGCATATTTTTCCAACAACTTGCACAAGGGATTCACTACCTTCGAAAAGGCTTTGATAAATCTCCGGTAGAACCCCGCATTGCCCAAGAAAACTTTGAACTCTTTTGACAGTGTAGGGGGAGGGAGGCTTGAAATTACATCAATATTTGCTTTGTCTACCTCAATAACATGCTTTGAAATTGATGTCCAAGAACTATGCCCTCTTCCACCATAAAATAATATTTCTTCCAATTGATAACAAGATTGGTTTCTTCAAAATCGGCCAAAACTCTATCAATATTTTTCAAGCACTCATTGAATGAATCCCCCATAACAGTAAAATCGTCCATAACACCACCAAAATGTCTTCCACTAAATTGGTGAAAATGGCCATCATACACCGCTGAAATGTAGCCGGTGCATTACACAACCCAAAAGGCATCCTTGAAAAGGCGAATGTGCCATATAGACAAGTTAATGTGATCTTCACCTGATCTTTCGGAGCAATCGAGATTTAGTTGTACCCAGAATACCCATCTAAGAAATAGTAGAAGGAATGCCCAGCAAGTCGGTGTAACATCTCATCAAGAAAAGGTAAAGGAAAGTGATACATGCGGGTCACTTTATTCAACTTGCAGTAGTCCATGCATACCCTCCAACGGGAATCAACTTATTTTACGAATTTTCAACCACGGTCGTGCCACCTTTCTTTGGTACACATTGCATCGATGAAGTCTAAGAGCTATTAGAGATGGGGTACACAACCCTGACATCCAACCACTTGATCACCTCCTGTTTCACAACTTCATGCATTGCTTCGTTCAACCTCCGTTGGTGTTCCAAGGAGGGCTTTGCATCATCCTCCAGAATAATCTTGTGCATACAGAATGCGGGTCTTATCCCCCAAATATCATCTAAAGTCCATCCAATTACCTTTTTTTGCTTTTGAAGGATCGCCAATATGGCATCAACCGGCATGTTAGTTAGACAAGAAGAAAGAATAACTAGCAATGTACAGTTTGAGCCTAAGAACTCATTCCTGAGGTGTGGAGGCGGTGGCTTCAACTCCAACACCGGAGGCTCCTACATTGAAGGTTTTATTGGTGGAGTCTTTCTATTCTAAAGGTCCAAAGATTATTTCCTATGCTTGTAAGAATAAGAGCCCATCCCATGTAAAGCATTCACGCACTCCACTCGGACCTCATCATTATTGACATCAAAATTCAGCAATACGGCCTCTAATGGGTCCTCCACATTGATCATTGCTCTAGTGTCATCAATTATCATTATTGTGACGAAGTCCCCAAAAGATCGCACCTCAGTACTGTTGGGCTGCTTTATCGATTTGCACACATGAAAGACCATCTTTTCATTACCTACCCGGAAGGTGAGTTCCCCTGCTTCCACATAAATTAAGACCTTTGTTGTAGCAAGGAAAAGTCTTCCCAATATGATGTCCACCTCACATTCCAAGATCACAAAGTTAGCTGAAAAGATAAATTTGTCCACCCGGGGACAAGCACATCATCTATAATTGGTATCTTCATCGATATATCCGCCATTTGTAATCTCATGGAAGTCGGCCTAGGTTTCCAATATCCAAGGTTTTGAAAACCGAGTAGGGCATCAAATTGATACTAGCCCCCAAATCACATAGAGCCTTAGCAAAATCCGCACTCCCAAAAGTGCAAGGAAAGGTGAAAGCACCGGGATCTTCAAGCTTCCAGGCTATTGAATGCACTATATCTCTAACTTGGTGAGTCGTCTTTATAGTTTCACAATCCATAAAATGATTCTTTGTAACCAAGTCCTTCATAAATTTAGCATAGCCCGACATTTGTGGCAAAGCCTCCACCAAAGGCACATTAATGGATAAGCTTTTCATCATGTCAATGAACTTTTTAAACTGATTCTTATTTTCTTGCTTCGCAAGTCTTTGAGGATAAGGTAGAGGTGGACTTGGCAAAGGAGTCTTGGTTTTAGGCACAACCGGCTCCGGCATGTCTATTATGTGTTCCCTAGATAGGTTCACATTATTTTGAGTTTCCACCTCGACATCTTGAATATCAATCCTCTCTTTATCAGTCATATTTTCAACCACCAAAGGAACCTCATTTTCTTGTAACTCAACATCATCACTCAAAATTTTCATTTGTTTGGGGCATTCCTTCACCATTGTATTGCAAATATCATGCAAAGGTTCTGTGGGCTCTTTCGTGAAAGCCAATATCTCATCTCGCAATGCCGCCATATGCCCTAGTGAGAAAATTTCACAATGAACTTGTTTGCCAACTCATCTTAAGTAGCGATGGAATGGTTGGGAAGTCGCTCGAGCCAATCCAATGCCTTCCCTATAAGTGAGAATGGGAAGAGTCTCAACCGTAGAGCATCCTCGGACACATTAGTTTACTTGCTCCTCAAACATGTATCCACAACCTCTTGAGATGTTTGTACGCATTTTGATTTGCAACGCCGTAAAATACCGACGATGCTCTAGTATGGTAAACATCACATTGGTTATTTGAAAATTGGCCGCCCGAATTTGGGGTGGGACAATAGCACTTGTATATCATTGGTTCGAAAGCACTCTAAGATCCACTCTTGGAGGTGGCGGAGGACGGTCTGGAATATTGTCATTAACATTAGCATAGGCCTGGTGGCTTCTACATTGTCCTTGAGGTACAAGAGGCACGTCATCATCTCAGACATCATCTACCTCCTCCCCCGCAATCACAGTTTCAAGAAGGTCATTGGCATTGTTAGCTGCCATTTGGTACCTGAAGTTGTGACACACACGAATTACAAAAAAATAAAGAAAGAAGAATAATACACAAAACCATTTAAATAGATTGCCAAAACCATTAGCTCCCCGACAACAACGCCAAAAAGTGATCGAGGCCAACCCTGCACTACTATTGAGTAGCAAGAGAGGGTGGACACAGCTTTTACCTGATTAAGGTCGGGATCAATGTCCACAGGGAGCGAAGTTGGAGTTGGGTGCATATCTAATCGAGAGTTGTGTGTGTGTTCCAAATTTCACTTCTAAAAATTTTTGGGTTTTTGTTTTACTTCTAATTTTATCGAACTACAATACTAAATTAAAATAGAATAAGCTAAGAGTAAACTATTGCGAGTTGTTCAAATAGTTAAAGGGCACTAGGGTAGTGACTTTCGCTTAGGTGGTCAATTAACAGATACTTGAGTCTGAGACCTGATTGACACATTTGGGAAGTATGATATAACCATTTCACGATTCTACCCATTTTACAACTCTCGGTGATTCGAGTGATTTTGCCCGAATTGACTTTCTCAAGACCAATTGGGTATGCAAATTTGCACAAGCAACCAAGGTTCAAGTAGGGTATTACTATCTCTAGGTTTAACCCTTTAATTGGGGCTATCAATCTCTTGAGTATGCCCCAATTCCTTGTTGGACCAATTTCAGAGACTTAGGCTCTCTTTCTCAAGAAAAGCTAATGTCAACTAAACATAAACTAGTGTTTGCAACCATCAGTTCAGCAGTTAGAACATGAAATTAGCCCAAATATCTAACATTCATAGTCAATTTAGCCCTAAAACACAAGACCCATTAATTACCTACCCTAGGTTTGACACACAACCCTAGCTTATGGGTCTAACTACTTATAATTAAAGAAGAAAAAAAATAAATAGATGAAGAAAAACTCATAATTAATTGCTAAGATAAACTAGAAGATTCAATATTGAAATGAAGCTAAAATTACCCAAAATATCTAAAGAAATGGAAGTCACGAGCACAGCTGAGGACCTAAAAATGGGAAAAAAATCTATCTATACTAAACTAAAAATTCTGGACAAGAAAACCCAAGCAGGGTTAGAGTGGACCGCACAAACTTACGTGCGTCCGCAACAATTCACATGCGGCCGCACAAAATCACATGCGTCCGCACTAGGGCTATGAACTTGAATAAACAACTCTCTGAACTTGGGCAATGCGTACCGCATTAGCCTTCAATCTCCAAACTAGCACTTCTCTGAATCTTGGCTCTACGGACCGCACTAAATTGTGTGCGGTCGCAGAAACTCCAATGCGGACCGCAGTAAATCCCATGCAGCTGCATTGCCTATTGTCCTAAAAATTAATCTCTTTGAACCTCATTTGTACGAACCACACAGAATGGTGTGCGGCCTCATTGGCCCTATTTTGCCTTAACTTTGTCTTGTCTTGGTAATAATGCAAGATTCACACTTTTTTGGGCTGATCTTTAACATCTTATCACTTCGTTGATCAAACCTGCAATAAAGCACAACTTGTCAGCCTTTTGGGACTATTTTGTATGCATTTCTAATCAAAACTTAAGCAAGAAGGAGTATAAAATGTATCACAATCTCTAGTTATCACCTGTTTATCGGGACCTGCGGCCATGAAACACAGTGTCCTGGGTAAAAAGGGACGTCAATACGAATAATGTATTGAGTATGTAAGGCATATAAATAAGTACATAATAGACATGGAGGAAATATTGAATAAATGACTCTACCTGTAAGTCTGAATAACTTTGTAAATCATGAAATAATTATAGTATCATGCATATGCGTATGAATATCATGTCATGCATAGATACATGTTTCATAACATCATTATCCTCTGAGGGTATCCCATCATATCATCTTGTTAACTGTGGGTAAAATCATCAATGTATACCAGCCAATCAGGTACTGGTGCATGTATAACACCATAACATTTCCCATATTCCTTTTACATGCATATATATATATATATATATATATATATATATATATATATATATATATATATATATATATATATATATATATATATATATATATATATATATGCGTATATAAAGCCATATGGTCATGGGCCAATGTACATGAATGCAATTCATGAAACATGCGTTAATAAAATCTCACGGAATGTCATAAGACCATTTTGCCTTTGACTAATATAAAAGTAAAATCTTTTTAACTTTCATATTTTTCTGAGACCCATGAACAGAGGATAGAAGAATATGACACATAGGAATCAAGAATATAGGCACCCCTAGTATTTCTATGAATAGAGTCATTTATGAAAATTGTGTATTTTGCTCGTTTCATTTGTATTATATGGATTATACCAATAGAAAAAAGGAATAACCTTAATATACCTGGAGTATGAAAAACATCATATAATACTTTTGGAAAATATTACACCGTACTTCAATAGAACGACAAAAATTGGATGCGCTTTAGCTTCTCTCCTTGTAGTATTGAACTAGGAAAGACATATGTTTCTTGCTTTTGAATTAAGGACTTTAGATTCTGTTCTTAGAAGCATTTGGAACTAGGAAAATGGTATAGCATATGAACGTTTTTCCTTCTTTTGTCCAAATGAAAGAATGAGATAAGACTTATCATAAGTCTTCACTTATTAATTCCAAATAAATCCTAGATAGCCACTTAAGACTATGTGACTACTTAGTCATTCTCTAGATTTGTGGCTTCTTACCACGTTTTTGGGGTGTATTTTATATATTTTTATCCACTTATTACTTAACTAGATAATGTCTTGGTATTGTATTTTTACATTCCACAGCTTCGGCAGATCGCTTAGCCCCGTTTATCTTCGGCGCAAGAGCGCTCGATCAGTGCGCTATTACGCACTCTTTCAAGGGTGGCTGCTTCTAGGCAAACCTCCTGGCTGTCTCTGCACCCCTACCTCCTTTATCACTGAGCGATCATTTAGGGGCCTTAGCTGGTGATCCGGACTAAACGAAAGTATGCAGCGAGGAAAAGCCGATTGAGAATATGACGGTTAGCCCCTCGGCGCATGGGAGGCATCCTATTTAATAAAGATTCTTCCTCTAGTCGAATAGAGTATTAGTCCACTCCATTATATTTCCCATTATTTCACTTTTTCGCTATTTGAAATATCAAATGAGAAGAAAGCTGGCAGGTTAGATCCTAGGGTAGATTCCCGCTGTTGAATGATCGACTAGCTTCCTCTTTAGTTCGGTAATTAATTAATTATCCACATAATTAAGAATTATCTCAATTTACTTAAAATAATACTTTCTTTTAACATGCATTGTACACCTTACTAGCATGGTCATGTAGTATCTTTTATGACACTAGTCCATAAATATCGAGTATTTTAGCTCAGGCCGTATTTCACCCCAAAATGCCAAACATTGACGAAGATTCATTTTTTTTGACTTGCTTCCCCATTCACCTTCACGAACCCATCGCTTGTGAAATAGCATAATTCTCATAATCTCCAAATAATCTTTTATTTGGACTGATGAAAATTACCTTAAGACAAATTCAACGTACAATACTATAGGGTGCAACATCATCGTAACTTAATATTGCAAAGTGTAACATCACCGTAATGTAATACTGCAAGGCGTAACATCTTCTTAATGTATTACTACAAAGCATAACATCACAGTA
The DNA here is from genome assembly GCA_034376525.1 of Nicotiana benthamiana. NCBI lineage: Eukaryota > Viridiplantae > Streptophyta > Magnoliopsida > Solanales > Solanaceae > Nicotiana > Nicotiana benthamiana. Next base: position 27,065,860 of record CM067337.1, read on the forward strand.
ATGTAATACTGCAAGGCGTAAAATTATCTTAATGTATTACTGCAAGGTGTAACATCACCGTAATGTAATACTCCATGGCGTAACATTATCTTAATGTATTACTGCAAAGCGTAACATCATCGTAATGTAATATTGCAAGGTGTAATATCATTGTAATATTATATTGTAGGACGTAACATCATCGTAATATTCCAGGTGTAACAAAACCTATCGGAGCCATCAAAAAATCATTCCGAGATCGTTTTGACAAAAGTCAAACTTCAGTCAATATTTTCAACTTAGCTTCTAAACGAAGAACCACTTGGTCCAAACGAATCCAAAACCTTCCTGGAATAAAACCAACTATTCCCACAAGTCATAAAATAAAAATTCACAAGTGTGGAATATCAAAGGGAAAAACAAGGTTTAAATACACAAAATGACCGGTCAGATCGTTACATTCTCCCCCTCTTAAACCATATGTTCGTCCTCGAACGTGCATAAAGATATACCTGAAATGATGAAAAGATGAGATAATAACTATGCATGTTCGGGCTCCAAGGTCGCCTCCTATACTCATCAAGATCTCCACTGACCCTTCACTGAAGTAACATTCTTTGACCTCAACTTCCGGACTTTCTAGTCCAAGATAGCCAGTGACTCATCAACATAAATAAAATTCTTGTCCAATAGACTAAGCTGAAATCTAACACATCTGACCGATCAGCATAATACTTTCGGAGTATAGAAACATGTAACACCAGGTGAACTGCTGATAAGATGGATGGAAATATAAGTCTGTAGGCCACCTCACCAACCCTCTCAAGGATCTCAAAAGGACCAATATACCTAGGGCTCAACTTTTCCTTCTTTCCGAACATCATCACACCCTTCATGGGTAAAAATCTGAGTAGAACTCTATCTCCCTCCATGGATGCTACATCACATGACTGTAAACTTGGGTTTCCAATGGCATTCACGACATACTAAAGGAAGAAGGCTGAAGATGATTAAAGAAGGGTAATGATCCACAGGTCTAAGTGCTGCCATGGAAGAAACTTCTTTCCTCCATGCTTCACAGTCCGATGCGAAAGAAAATTCTTGAGGGTCAATCTCAAAAATAATAGGCTCAGGTAATGGTATATTTTGGTCTCTAACTTACGAAGAATATTTAAGATTTGATGCAAATTCAACATTAGAAGAAGAAGATTTGGAAGAATTGTCATAGGAAAGAGTGGTGCTAAAACTTGATATAAAACCTAAACTAGGAATTCTATCACCTCTTTTACTTCTAACCGGGGTTGTAGAAGGAAGAAGTTTATCTAAAATGATAGTTTTCTAGGGATCCGATGATGGAGAGGGGTTCGAAGAATGATCAGTCATTTTTTTCGTTAATAGTAGAAATACGATGGGAGAAGACAAATTACACAAGAAACTTAGAAATGAGTGCAAGAAAGTAAATGAAGTTTGTGAATGGTGTATGATGCGGCATTTATAAGAGAAGACATCATTATGGACCATCATCATAGAACCGTCACTTTAAACTGACACAGCCATAGGAAAAACTAACAAGACGATGTAAATTGCAATGTCAATCTTAGCTAGATGCATGTCTTAAGCATTAAATGAAAACGACGTATGTATCGTCGCTTTTGAAAAAATCATAATGATGTTGAGCTGGCAAGAAATTCCCGTCATAAATAAACTTACCATTTCTAGAATATTCAATTGAGAATATTTAGAAACTGGAGGAACTATCTGTATTAGTGAAAAAATAGATATGGATCTCGTCTAAGTCACACCTTTATTTAAGGTTATGAAATAGTCGATGCAATAGTAATACCCAACAAGAATTCAGGGACGATTTTCCATAGGGAGCTATGAATGAGATTTAACGGTATATATTTTAGTGTATGAGTTTAAATAATCTCAAATTGCACTTTCATAAACTTGGGTTGTTTTTAGGTATATTTTAAAACTAAGAATTGAAACTAGAAAATTATTTTTGTTGTTATTTTTTCAAATGATATTAAAGGCCTAGGGCTATGACACTAGGCCTATGACCTTCACCTAGGTGTTTGCCTAACGGGTTGTAAACTTTAAAGCTTATTTTATTGGCCGGATATATTATAGCTATCAACACTCGAGTACCCACTCAATATCTCTTGGTCAGAGACTGATGTTGCCCTATTTGATTTTCTTAAGTCCAAATGGGTATTGAACAAAATGGTTGATACAAAGATCAAGTCGGATTTTACTATGTCTAGGTTCAAACCATTAATTGGAACTATCAATTTCTCCATTTACCTAATTTCTTTTTAGCTAAGTTTTCCTAGACTAAGTCTCTCTTTATCAAGTAGAGACCAAGTCAAATAGGCATGAACTAATATTTGCAACCATTAATTCTACAATTAAAAGCAAAAATAAGGCTAAATAATAAACACTCAACCATAAACAAGTAAGAAATCAAACACCAATTAAGATTACACTCTAGGATTGGGTCACAACCCTACTGAAATTCTAGCTACTCTTGATTAAGATAGAAGAAATAGAAAAAGAAATGATAACTAAACCTTGTTGATACCCAATTTTTTCCTACGTATTTTTGTACCCAAAATACTTTCAAAATAGCCTTTAAATACATATATAAGCATCCACAAAGGGTTTGGTATTTTTCTACGATTTATCAAGCATTTTAAAATTTATTTACCGCTCATTTTGTACTATAAAATTCTATATTTGGTATCAAACCATGCTATTTTAATAAATAAATTATTTTATTCTCTTATTTGGATAAAAAATATAATTTATGTAATTTTTACAAGATTTTACAAAGCCATTAAGTAGTTTGAAACTAAAATTACATTAAATTGCAATTTTAGCATATTTTCTCAATTAAATAAGTATTTCAAGTGTAAAATTGTTTCTGGAATTTTAATCAACCCCCAAACCTAATTTAGTGTCTCAGTAATTTTATTGAATTTTTAATAAATCGTCTGCTTTTTATAAAATTATATTTGGGGAAAATTGGCTATTTAAACTGTAGCCACATTTCATTTAAAATGTAGCCAAATTCAACCCCTATTTCAGTCAACTCTTAAGCCCAATTCAAACGACCCAATTTACTAAATCACCCGGCCTAATCCTTTAACTAACCCGACCCGCCTCAGATTTAATCTGAGCCGTCGATCAAATACGATCAACGTCACAGATTCTCTTTCCCTAATTAAATCTAATTACCCCCCAAACCTCTCATTTCTCACAAGCCCGTCTCTATCTCTCTAACCTATGTTCTCTAACCTCTCATCTCTCTAGAACCTTCTGGTTCTCTCCAACTTCTCCGGTAACGACCATCGCCTCTCCGGCTCATTCCTCCCATACCTCTCTCGATCTCTAGTAACCACGGAGTCCCTGTATCACCATATTCTCTCCAAAGCTTGAAAAACCAGAATCCTCCACCATGAAGATGGTTACTGAAGCCTCGTCGAGGTTCAATTCCGGCCTTTCTCCGATGGATTTTGGTTTGATGATGCTAAAAACGTCATTATCTTTGAGCTTCACAGCCAGGTTTCTCTTACCCCCTCTCACTGGTTTCTTATGAAATCCTAATTTAACCCCAAACATCTCAGACCTCTGATATTTTAAACAATTTTTGACTCGTTTTTTCGTGTTTCACACTATTTTTTACTCAATCTTTACGATTATTCCAGTTTTAAACGATTTCTGTTCTTTTTCAAAACGAGGGTTTTCTGACCCTTTTCAAAGTCACTATATCTCCTACTTTTCTTGAGTATTATGTCGTTGTTTGTGTTTATTTGTGTTGCGAGCATTTAGTTTCCTTTTTTTGAGTTCTATGCTCAAACTTTCTGGCTAGGGTTTCTCACCCTTTTAAAAATCGCATATCTTCTGCTTTTTGTGAATATTATGTGTTCGTTTGTGCTTGTTGTGTTACAAGTTATTTTGGTTTCCTTGGAAAGTTGAGTTCCTTGTTTTAGTTTCTTGCTAGGGTTCTGACCCTTTGTTGCTTCTATGACTCCTTGCTTAGGATTCTCTGATTTGCATGTCTACTATACTTTATAGGTTTAGTGGTTCATCGCTCATGTGATATTCTACTGATATGTGCATATCTGTGAAATCCATGATTTGTATATTATTTTCCTCAAACGTTTTACAATGATTTCTTTTGAACCCCTTCCTTATTTAGATGTGCTTTCCTTACTTATAAGGATTCCCTTTGATTTTTGGTTTTTGTCCATGATTCTCTGACTAATTCACAGAATTAATTTGTATTCCCTTACCATATTTGCACACAAATAGTCTTTCAAAATCGTCATATATTTTCCTTACTTGAATTATTATGTATCTAACCCCTACTGCATATCATGTGCTCTACTACTTTTACTAGAGTAAATGTAAAGTCTGATTGATTCTTTTCCTTCTTTAAATCTACTGTTGTTACCGTTTGTCTTGGACTCCTTAATTAAAGAGAAATTCCTACATTGATGGGATTTTAATTGATGCTCGTTCCTTAATAATACTTTGGTACCCTGTTTGTTCACTCGTTTCTAGTACTATAAGTACCCTTCCCCATTCCTTTTGAAAGAACAACCAACACATTGCATATCTCTCATACACAAGCACAAGTTCAAACTCTCTGGACTATCTCTTTCAAAATACTGAGTGTTCTCTCTTTCTCTACTATTTCTACACACTCTTATTCTTTTATTTTGAATACTCCTTCGACTGAAAGCCAAGATTGAGTAATCTTGGTTGTTTACTTCTGCACTGCTAAGGGTCTGGTGCATTATTTGCTTGGGTTTGTTTTCCTGCTGCTTTCATTGCTGCATACTGTCATTCTCTCTTTGCTGCACACTGCTGCTCTCACCTTGCTACTCTCATTTTCTACATACTTTGCTCTTTTTGTGCACTACTACTCATTGTTATTGTGTTCTATTGTCTGCAACTGGTATGTTTCCTATTTAATTGCAGTTTCCAAAACAACATGCTTTTACTAGTTTTGCACTTCTTCTTGTTTCTTGTGTGCTTTTACCTATCTTTCTGCTGCTCTTGTTGTCACTAGTATACACTTACCAGTTTACTTAGTTTGGCGTGGCATGTTCCCCGTACCCCTTCCCTACCTCAATGCATGTTTTCTTCCTTCCTTCTGTCTACTACCATATGTCCAGTTCTACTTGACTATTTTATTAGTCTAAAACCTCTCCCTAAGTTTGGTTATGTTGGAGTTTGGTACTGAACTCCTACTTTGCAACCAGGTTTGATTTTCTTCAATGTGTTTCCTATGTGTGAGTAGTTTACTATGATTATATGTTCCCTCCCCCTTTTTCTCTGTTTGTATAATGCTCTAGACTGGTTAGTTCAAATGATTTTAAAAGAATTCCTTTCATCTCTTTTAGCTCTTTTAAACTATTTTCTCAAACTATCCTCTGCTGCTTTTTTAAATTGACTCTCAACTATTTTTTCACTTTCTCAATTCTATCACAACTTCACTACTCTTAGAACCCTAGGTTTTGCCTACTTGGTGTAAGCACTTCCATGGGAGCCTCGAGCACCCATGGAACTCTGATGCCAAATGCTGGCTTCCAATATTTGAAACTGTCTAATAGGGACATCTTTTGAGTGCCTGGTATTGGCCAGGGTTTCAAACGAACAATACGGAGCTTTGCCGCACCCAAACCTTGGTACTGGCTGTGATATTCGAAAGAAGTGATGTTTGGGCCTGTCTGAAGCTCCATATAGAGTAAATTCTTATTTTCTTTTTCTCACCATTGCATATTTGATTATCTGGCGGTAATAATTTGTACAAACAATGGGTATTATAGTGAATATTGGGAGGGTAATGCATGCTTAGTTAAGGGTAATGGGTATAAAACATGTCCATAGGGCTCATTTACTTGCTTGTGCAATAGATTCCATGCTTTAGGACACGCATCGCTGCATATAGAAATCATGTTTCTAGGCCTTTCACTCTCAATTATCATTCTGTACATTTTTCATAATCGTAACCAAGAAATCATCAATAAGTCATTATCATCACGTTTAGATATCATGTTCATAGGACTTTTGTGCATTAGATACCATGCTTCTAGGATTTTTATTTGCAAATCATTTAAACACTTCGCTAATCTGGGTAAAAGTCAGTTAAGGAATCCTTGTTAAAACTGGAAACAAAATGTGCATGTTCACTGTCTTTAATAACGCCTAGGCAAGCGATAGGCCGAAAAACAAACTGACTAATCACCTTAAAGTCGCGTTCTAATTAATCTGCCTCTGTCCACACTTGTTTGTCTCTGAAGCTTTTTTCTAATTTTTCACAAATTTCTGTCCTATATTCGAACTACATATGCAAAATGCTTTTACTGTATTTTGTCAAAAACTGGATTACTATTTTATAGCTGCTGAATATTGCAATAAATTTTGAAAGCTAATAACGTTCACTGTTTTGCTTTACACTTTTCCAATTTGTTCTTTTACTCTCCCTGTCAAAAAACTATTTTTTATAGCCTTTCCACAAATGTTTCTAAATGACTTCGGCATGTTTCTAAACTTATACTGCTTTTTTTCAGTTCTGAACGTTCTCTTCCCCTTACGTGCCTGTCTACTAACCTTTAACTTCTGTTTTAATTTATACTCCAGCTTTTAACTCCATTTTCCTTAGACCTTAATTGTGTTTGAGTCGTGCTCATCACGTGTTCGTTTGCGGAGGGATATTTGAACCTTTATATGTTTTACATGATTCCTTTATGTACAAGTCTTATTTGCTTTTGTATGTCGCATAACATTTTAACCTTTGAACCTAGGGGTTGAGCCTAGTTCCTACCTTATAGGAATAGTGATCCTAATTGCCCTCTAGGATCTATTGAACGGGATGGGTAATAGAACTCAATAAGCATTCGTGACCAATTCACACGTTTAAACACCTTAACGGGGTAGGAAGGGTAGAATATGGAGATGATGACGATGCGATAATATCATAAAGCGACCCCTCTTTGGGAATATGAGCTAGATATTACATCGAACGATCCATATTATAGTAAAACCAAGGACCTCTCTTTATCTTACGTGCTTTATTTAAATGTTTTCCTGATGCTTTTTAAACTAATCATATTTTATTTCAAACTTATGTCCTTTTCTTTAAAGCTTTCAAATTATATGAATGTTGTACGTGTGCATTTTATTTGTCTACTTGCCTCATCTTCTTCTAAATTCACAATTAGCACGGTCGGGAACCACGTTTGTGGATCTTGAGGGGTGCCTAACACCTTCCCCTCGAGATAATTTCAAGCCCTTACCCAACTCTGGTTTGTCTCTCAAAAACACTCTCTTAATGTGTCCTAATGCTCCATAGTCATTAGGTGGCGACTCATCCAATTCCATACCCAATTCCCAAATGAGAAATAGAGTTGTTTTGTCCATAATGTCGTAAAATCCAATTTCGACTTTGAAAAAGGGGGCGTCGACAAACCTATTTTGGGATTACAAATCAATTGAGATCGATAATTACCCATAACACTTATGAATTATCAACAAGGCAACAGGTTGAACTTTTAAGCACAAATAGTTCTAATGTGACACTTGAGCATCAAGGGTTGACTTTATTCATCAAGGAAGATCGCTCTTTCATGCCCGTCATTCTGGATCCCAAACTCCTCCTCCTCCACTCTCCATTAACATATCTCATGCCACAATCCAAAATCCACTAAGGGTCATGATGGCGAACGAACACCGCGGTCAGGTAAGCCAACAATAAATACTTAATTAAATTCTCATTTTAATAATTTTAAAAACTATGATTCTTCTTCACTTTAGCAAATAAAAGGTAATCTTTACAGGATAATTAAAAATGTTTATAATTTAGAATTGAACAATCCTTCAACCATCCCAAAATACGGTGTCACAAGTGCGTGCGTAGGAAATAATGTAATACAATAATTGTCCATAATACAAATTGGACGAAAAAAATACAGTTCAATACTCTGAAGGAGATTCTGCAGGCTGTGGGTCGTCACGAGAGGTGTAGCTCACCTAAGTCTCTGTAACAACCATGCCGCATCGCCCAACTAGACTAATAGACATATATTTGCCTCTGCAGCAATATTGCACAATAAATGTAGTATGAGTACAAAATTAACGTGTACCCAGTAAGTAGCCCATCTAACCTTGAAGAAGTAGTGATGAGAAGTTTACTTCGATACTTACTAGTGATCCAATAATAATATTTCAATAATATGAATAATCATGGATTTTATAGGGCAATTGTAAACTAATAACTCCTGAAGGAGGTAAACAATTCCTTTTTTAATAATAGTAGATTTCCAAAGATTTGTATTTCTCATGTTTATCAATTTTTCTCCGACAAGGGGGGAAACATCAATTTTGTAGATCTCAAGCAAGCATCACAAGCATGCGCAAATCATGTTGAGGTCATACGTCCTGATCCAACAAATATTAAACTGTGCACTGCTAGAGGGTCGAATGGCGCGAACCATAGATACATCTATTTAATCTGTCGAGGCGTTCGACCCGTTCCAAAAATAAACACACAATTACACTTAATCAAGATGTCATCAGGGAATAATTTTCCAAAGAAATGGAGATTTCTCTTTTTAAAAATTAAGAAAATGAGGTCAAACCTTTTAGAAAATTCATTTACTAATTTGATATGGTTCAAGCAATTTACATTGTCAATAAGGTTACTAAAATTTCAAGTATATCATGCTTTTGGGTCCTAGTCTACCAGGACTAAAACATAATAGTAGATATGCATGGACTCTCGCCACCTCGTGCGTACATAGTAATAGAAGAACACAACCAATTAGTTCACCTATGGGGACAATTCCCTCTTACAAGGTTAGAAAGGAGACTTACCTCGCTCCAAAGTTCCATCCCCGGCATTCCACGCCCTTCCAAAGGCTCAAGCCGATGCACAGTGCTCCAAAACTACCCAATAATTATGCAAACCCATTAATTTATGCTAAATTACTCATAATAATCCAAGTCATAGGAATTTCTAACCTTGATCGAAAAGTTGATAAAATTGCACTGGCCCACGTGCCCGGATTCTGAAATTCTTCGAAGATAATCTTTACCCATAATCTCACGAACTCAAATATATAATTTATTCCCAATTTCGTGCCCAAAATCGTGGTCAAAATCCAAGAATACCAAAGTTCTAGGTTTTTCTTCAAAATCCCAATTTTAACTAATTTTCCATGATTTTTCATGTTAAAATTTATATATAATTCAAGTAATTAACGTGTAATAGGTGGTAATCACTTACCTTGACATGGATAATGAAAATGGAGCTCCAACATTGCTCCTAGGACGGCTCCTATGGAGGTAATGAGATAAAATGAGCCAAACCTATTTCTTTATACTTATACACTGCCCAGATGACTCTTCTTTGCGGTCGTGTGACCCTCATTGCGTTCGCGAAGAAGAAAATTCCAAAAAACCATTTTCCAAATTATTCTCCGATAGCCTCTAGTATAATGGTCATAACATTTTGTACGAAATCCAAATAACAAATGATTTAACTTTTTGAAAACTAGAAACCAAGATCCACAACTCCCATGTTTTGGTCATCTCCCAATTCCTTTTAGATTTCGAGATATAAGCCTCTAACGTTATCCCTATGCAACGCAAATATGTTTTTTTTTTCTCTGACAACCTGTGGTGTACAAGACATAACGTTTTGTACCCAAATTCAAATGCTAAATAGTTATTTTCTGAAACTTAGACACAAAGAGCTACAACTTTCCTTTTTAGATCATATCTAAATTCATTATGGATTGAAATATATGAGTCTTTGAAGTAAAACATGTGCAACAGAGGTTACCTTCTTCACAAACGTGAGGATCTATTCGCAAACGCGAGAGGATCCCCGTGAACGCGAAGAACAATGCCAGAGAGCAGCATCAGCTATTGCAAAATAGCCCGAAATGATCTGAAACTACCCTCAAACACACCTGAGACCCCGGGGGCCTCGCCGAATCAAACAAACAAGTCCCATACATAACACATACCTTTTCGAGGCCTCAAATCACTTCAAAAAACATCAAAATCATGAATCACGTTCCGGTTCACGCTTAATGAACCTTAGAGATTCAAACTTCTATATTAGATGCCGAAACCTATCAAGTTATGTCCGATTGACCTTAAATTTTGTACACAAGTCATATTCGGCATTATGGACCTACTCCAACTTCCAGAATTGGAATCCGAACTCGATATCAAAAAGTCCACTTCCGGTCAAACTTTTAAAAAATCTTCAAATTTCTATCTTTCGCCAAATGACCCTAAAATGACCTATGAACCTCAAAATCCACTTCTGGATGCGCTCCCAATACCAGAATCACCATACAGAGCTATTCTCAGACTCAAAATCCCAAACTAACATCGATAACATTGAAATGCATTGCAACCTAAATTTATAAAATTCTTCCAAAATGCCAACTTCCATAATAGGCACCGAAATGCTCAAGAGTCATCAAAACCTAGATCTGGACATACGCCCAAGTACAAATGCATCATATGAACCTATTGGAACATTCAAATCCATTTAGAACTCATTTGCTCAAAAATCAGACCTTAGTCAATTCTTTTAACTTAATGCTTAGAAATGATAATTTTCTTTACAATAGCTCTGAACTTTCCAAAATTCAATTCTAACCATACGTGCAAGTCATAATGCTTAAAGTGAAGCTACTTATGGCCTCAAACTGCCGAAGAACGCACTAGAGCTCAAAATGACATGTCGGGTCGTTATATTCTCTTCCACTTAAACATACATTCATCCTCGAACGTGCTGAGAATTGCGCTGGAGTTTTCCGAAATAACTGATTAACACCTCAAGCACCTACCCGTGCTACCATGACTTAGTTGAGCACATTAGCTTGAGCAAAATCTGAAGATATTCTCTATTATTCAAGCAAACAAGCTTAAAGCCCAATTCTAACATCCGGAATTCTCTGTCAGGCCTGCTTCCAACATACGAACACCGTGTCAATCACTATAAGATACACCCAGACATTACTGCATACCTTTTCTTTATTCATGCTATACGTTGCATAACTCATATGACCATTATAATATCCTCTGAAAACATTAACCAAAATTTCCACAATTTTGATGCTCCCATTAAACTTCATGACATACATAGGTCTTGCTCTAACTCTTACAATACCACCATGATAGAAGAGACATGTAGAAATACATAACGAACTATTGAGTTAACAATCGTTGTGTCTATACTCTTGACAAGAACCATTACGTCATTCTGAACCAAATAATGGTATTTTCTCTTTAATACACTTCATATAGTCTGATCGCACTAATCCTAGATCCAAAATCTTGTCTCACCCAGTACGAACTGATCATGCAATAAGCCACCCCAGACATGATCAAAAGTCTCATATGATGCCATAACGTGCAAATAGGCTACAACCTCGAATGTGATACATGAAGAAAATGAACTCTGGAAGGGACTACTCAACTCACACAACTAATATGAGCTTTCCCCAGAAAATGGGAAACAAAACACACAAAAGATAAAATATAAAAACTGTATTCAATATCATATTGTTGTGGCGTGTAAACCGATCCAAACAACATACTCGTGGCGTCGTGCCACACTATCCACACATAAAATTCACATAAGGAGATTGACATCGAGCTATATTTCTCATTATTACTAAATATTGAATATTGATCACAAGAACTCTATGTGCATAATACCAATCTTGGAGAGACATATAGTGCCATAAGCTACAAAACTCAAGTACAACTGAGGTGTGATATATGATCTAAATCTCAAGAGCCATCCTGCTTATATGACATTGTCGCAACGCGAAACCTCAATGCACAAGAAATTTATCAAGTCGTTTCACAACTCACATGGTACAATATAATATTACATGAAATAACCGACGATGAAACAACATCCAACGTTTGAATACTCTTCTATAAGGAATGCTATGTTGAAATGAACACATCTGGCTTGATGTTGTAACGATCCAAACGGTCATTTTGAGATTCGGTGCATCATTCAACAGTCCGTGGCCATGAGCAGCTTCATTTCAGGTATATTGACTTGTGTTTATGGTCAGAACTAAAATTCAGGAAGTTTGGAGTCAAACTTAAATGCAAATTTCATTTCAGAAGCTTAAAATTGAAGAAATGAACTAGAATTGAAATTTTGAGTAAACGACCTTAGAATTGGGATCCGAAGGTTACAGCAAGTTTGTATGATGATTTCGGACTCGAAAAAATTCCCGGATCGGGTTTTGGATAACCCAGGAGCATTTTGCCGCCTATTATAGAAGATAGCATTTTAGAAGAAATTGCATTAGTTTGGCTTAATAAGCATTTCAATGTTATTGATGTCCGTTTGGGATTACGAGACTGGGAGTAGCTCCATATGGTGATTTTGGATTTGGGAGCATGATCGGAAATGAATTCGGAGGTCCGTAGGTCATCTTGGAGTCGTTTGGCTAAAGATAGAAAAGTGAAGGTTTTTGAAAAAATTTGACCGGAAGTGAAAATTTTGATATCAGACTCGAAATGAAAATTTTAAGGTTTGGATAGCTTCGTTAGGTGATTTGGGACTTAGGAGTGTGTCCGGAATATTTTTGTGATGACCGGTGTAGAATTAAGCTTGAATTGGCAAAGTTAGTATTTTGGCAAATTCCGGTTGATTTGTGAGATTTTGATCTGAGGCTCGAAATGGAATTCTGAGAATTTCCGTAGCTTTGTTATGTCATTTTGGACTTGTGTGCAAAATTTAAAGTCAATCGGACGTGATTTGATAGGTTTCAGCATCTAAAATAGAAGTTGGAAATTCTGAAGTTCATAAAACTTGGATTGGAGGTTGGCTTATGATTTTAGCATAGTTTGATGTCATTTGAGGCCTCGAGAAAGTCCGTAATGTATTTTGGAACTGGTTGGTGTTATTGGTCGGGGTCCCGGGGGCCTCGAATGTGTTTCGGATGCCCAACGGGTCATTTTTTGAATTTTTTTTGTTGTTTTGAGCATAAATGTAATGATCTAAAGGTTCATTTTTTAGTTCTAGAGATCCAAATTTGATTTTGAGACTTCCGGAATTTAAATCATGAATTAAGGAATGATCTGGAAATTTTGCTATAATTTCATCAAGTTGCGACTGAGTTTTTGATGCAATATATGAGTTAATTATTTAACAAGCGAAATGGGTATTGAACTGTGAAAATGAGCTCTGAATTGATTTTTATTGAAGGTTTATGTTAGTATTATTATTTGTGACTCATAGGAACAAGAATCGTGTAATTCCGAGTTCGTATGATGGAGTTAGAGCCATTTTAGTGAAAAATAGCCGTGCTGCAATTAATTGGATGCTGGTCTAATTTGTAGCAGCAGTGAACAGTACCCGCTGTGAACAGTAACCACACGAGTGAACTGTACAACACGCGTGAACAGGGATTCCGCGAGAACAGTTATTCTGAAAACAAAATTTGGGTAGTGTTATTTTTATCCGAAAAATTTAGCATTTTAGCCATATGTTGAGTTCTAGAGCTCTGATTGAGGTGATTTTCGCGTAATTGTTCTCGTCTCAACAAGGTGGTAAATATATGACCTTAATTTTTATGTTTCTCCCTGATTATTTCTGTTGGTTTCTATTTTTATCCGTGTTTGGATGGTAGAAATTAGGATTTTGAGCCCCAAGTTGAAAATTCGTAAATCCTTGATTTGAGGGCCGATTCAGGGACAAAATTGGATGATATTCTGGATATACATCATTTGAGTTATGGCTAATATTTATTTTTATAATTTTCAGAATCCGGACACGTAGTCCCGAGGGCCTTTTGGTCATTTCACAAAGTGGAGTTGGGAAATTGTATAATTTGAATTGTTAGCAAGTATTAGAGTATATTCTCATTAGTTTGACGTTGTTTGGCTAGTTTTGGAGCATTTGTGTGTTGGCTCAAGTCTTTGGAGGAATGAAGAATGCCGACATTGAGTCTTCGGGCGAGATTCGACGCGCGAAGAGGTCGATTCAATAGGAAAGGGCACTACGGACTAGTCTACGACCAGTTCAAGGTGAGTAGCTGATGCAACTGCTATTCTGAAGGTTTGAAACCCTGTACTTTCACATCGTAATGCTATATTGAGGTGTGACACTCATCCCATGGCAGGTGCGGGGTCGTATATGATTGGGGATTGTGACTTGGTCCATCCATAGTGATAATTATAGTATATTCGCGACTGATTCGCACATCGTATTGATACTTATAATAAATTGGCGACTGATACGGACATGTATTGATGATATTTGGGCTTAATGCCACGTTTGGGGGCCATGTGCCGACTTGTAGAATCCTTCATGGATTAATATTGCTGCTTTGCATGATTTGCATATCATTTAATTTCAGTGCAAGGTTTTAATTACTGTTTTGCAAACTCAGCCGTAATTCTAAGTGCTGAAAACTCAAATGACTTTTTAAATGCATTCCGGGATGGAAACTTCTATTTTGTAAATGCCCAAGGGGCTTATTATATTGTTTTCTAGACTGATTATAGAGTGACTTGAAACAGTGGTAACAATGACACTGTATGATATACTTGAAACAGTGGTAACAGTGACACTGTATGATGTGCTTGAAACAGTGGTAACAATGGCACAGTATGATTTAAATTGGTTAGGTAACTATGGGTTGACCAGTCAGGTAACAATGAGTGACCACGATATTGCGCTTGGACTGTAGGAGCCCCTACGGAGTCTGTACACACCCTCAGTGAGCGCTGTTAATGATAAATAAATATGGATGGCTCGGGCGGCACGCCGCAGTGGGTACTGGAATGTACCATCATATGCATTGCATTGGATTCATGTATTTGTTTTGCACTGTTATTTAGCTGCCCAGTTCCATATGTTGTTGTATATTTGATTTTAGCTTTCTTTGTGTATTTTATTGGATTTTCTTATCGTCGGGCTGTACTTACTTTTCTTACTCACTGGGTCGGAGTCTCACTTTACACCCTGCACCTTGTGTGCAGATCCTGGGCAGTCTTAGGCATAGTAGATCCAGTTGATCGGCAAATTCAGCATTTCGGGATTATCAAGGTAGCTGCACGGCGTTCAAAACATTGATTTCTTCCCTCCTACCCTATCCTTTTTATTTCCGCGTTATGAGACTTTGGATACACTATGCAGTAGGGTGATATTTTGTATTCTAGAGGCTCAGATTCATGACACCGGGTCCTAGTGAGATTATGTTGTGTATTTTGGTAAACTCTTCAGTAGTTTGATCATGAATTAATTGATATTTCCATCCGCTATTTTTGATAAATTGGGTTAAGTGTTGAATAATGGTCGGGCTTGCTTAGTAGTGTGCTGGGCGTTATCTCGATCGGGATTTGGGTCGTGACAAGTTGGTATCAGACCCTAGGTTGCCTGGTCTCACGAGTCATGAGCCGATTTGGTAGAGTCTCGCGTATTGGTACGGAGACGTTTGTACTTAACCTCGAGAGGCTGAAGAACCTATTGGAAAACTTTACATTCTTGAATTCTTATCGTGCGTCCTTGATTCAGCATGAAAAGAAACTCTTGAAATTCTTTCCGCGTGATCGTATGAGGCTCTCAGTATCAGATGTGTCTCGATGAATTTTGATTCCTCGATCGAGGGGCGAGGTTTAATCTTTGTGAGTTTGAAGTTAGACCAGTCTGGAGAACTTGAGGCCAAATATTTGCCAATGACTTGAGCATCGAGGCGCTGATTTTGTGAGCAAGTGTTTTGAACCCATATGTTCATTAATGTCCTTGTTAGCCTGAACGACAGTTGGATATCCACGTGATGAGTATGTTAGTGTTGCGAGGTGTATTTGTATGACTTGGTAGTGGCGAAGAAGCCTACTGGATAGTAGATGAACTGTTTGTTGGAAACACGTTCTGAATGCAATATACTAAAACGTGTGTTCTTTTGTGTAGGTTTTGATGAATGACAAATGAAGCGAAAATTGATATATGAGGAAGTTCAAGAAACAAGCGCACAATTGATATACAACGAGATTCAAGCTCAAGACAAAGTTTTATAAGTTTAATTGAGTCATTCTTATTTGTGATCTTGATCCTACAACTTGACTCGTAACATGGCTTCTCTCATAAACTATTTTCCAAAATCATGCATATTTAATTTAATGTCAAATGATTTTAAATCATGCATATTTACAGTAGTCAAAATAATTTTTAGACATGCCTTAAAAATCTGGACTAAGATAATCGATTATGTACATATGATAATCGATTATTTTAAGCCAAGACTGCATGACAATCGATTGTGAACTAATGACAATCGATTGTGAGTAAGACAGTGAGCATCAGGTTTTTCAAACCTGCATGACAATCGATTGTGACTGAGGCAGTGTCCATCAAAGTTTTTCAAAACTCAGAATAATCGATTATGAACTAATGGTAATCGATTATGTTGAGACAGTGTCTTCCAGTGATTTTCAAATTTATTAAATAATCGATTGTTACATTGGACAATCGATTGTCAAAGAGACAGTGTCTAAAATGTTTTTCAAAAACTGATAAGTAATCGATTGTTGACTTTGTGCAATCGATTGTGAAGCTGACCATTGTCGTAAAGTTTTCAAATACCGTCAGGTAATCGATTATTGACTCTGAATAATCGATTGTTTTGATTAAAATTCGGAAAAGATTTTTTGAACGTTATTGGGTAATCGATTATTGATTTGGTATAATCGATTGTTTTGATTAAAGTCCGGAAAAGATTTTTTGAACGTTGCTGAGTAATCGATTGTTGATTCTGGACAATCGATTGTTTGTGGTAAAATCTGGAAAGGACTTTTTGAACGTTGCCAGTAATCGATTATGGATTGTAAGTATCAAGCGTAAAATCTGGGATTGAATTTTGATCTGACTGGCAGACAATCGATTGTCAGTGAGTAAAATCAGCAACTCTTAATTGGCAATTAGGCAACGGTAATGCCAAGTTTTTCAACTATAAATACAGCTTCATTTCAGTGTTTTAAACACAACAACATACTACAACTGATCATTACATTGCTATAAGCTTGCATACTCTTGTTTATCATTTTATACTCAATTTCATAAAGCTTTTGAGAGCCATATTCTTGTCCAAAGTTGTTGTGATCTAGAGCTTACTTCTTTTACTCATACCTACTCATAAAGGAGTATTTTGTTTGAGTGTTAAGTGTTTTACACACTTGTAAGAGAATTGTGATTCTCTTGTTGTAAGGAACTTGTGTTTCCTTGGTTGAAGTCTTGGAGTGTTGTATCTCCGAGCAAAGGTGTTAAGGCTTGTGTCCTTACGTTGTAAAGGTTTGTTGAGCACCCGTAAGCTTAACAAGTTAGTGGAAAATCTCGAGAGAGTCTCTCGGGGACTGGACTAGCCATGTGTTGTGGTGAACCAGAATATATCGGTGCGTTCTTTCCTTTTTATTTATTTAACGCACTTAATTATTTCCTGCAAATTTTAATTTCTCCAAGTTTACGCTAAATTTTATTATAACGCTATTCACCCCCCCTCTAGCGTTAAGCGTATTATCTAACAATTGGTATCAGAGCCCAACTCTCTGAAAACTTAACACTTTGAGAGAACCATCCATGGCTTCTACTCGTGATTCTTTTGCAGGAATTGATGAAGGACAGTGCTCCACACGACCACCTCTATTCAACGGTACAAATTACACGTACTGGAAAGAGAGGATGAAGATCTTCATTCAGTCCAACAGCTTTCACCTTTGGAAGGTGATAATGAAGGGAAACCAAATTCCAACAAAGAAGGTGGAAAACGAATGGGTTCCCAAGTCCGAGGAGGAGTATGACGCGGATGACATCCGAAAGGTTCAAAATAACGCTAAAGCAATTAACTTATTATATTGTGCTGTTAATGCTGACGATTACAGGAAAATATTGTGTTGCACAACGGCAAAGGAGATGTGGGACAAGCTAGAAGTTACGTACGAAGGTACGGACCAGGTAAGGGAAGCAAAAATTGATTTCCTAACCCATTCTTATGAATTATTTCACATGAAGGAAGGTGAAAAGGTGGACGAAATGTTTGAGCGATTCTCAATAATCGTAAATGACCTACATGCTCTCAAGAAAACATTCACGGATAGAGAGCTCGTTCGAAAAATTCTTAGAAGTCTCACACCGGCATGCAGATCAAAGGCCGATGCAATTCAAGAATCCATTGGCGTTTCAAACGTCACCATCGATGTACTAAGAGGTAACCTTAAGACCTATGAATCTACTATTCTTAACCCTTTTGTTGATGATCAAAGGAGGCAAAGAATAGCTCTAAAGGCGAGCACAAGCCAACCGCAAATTGATGAGGAAGGAGACAACGAGTTTGGACTCGTTATCAAAAGATTTCAAAAGTTCATGCGCAAGGAGTATGAACGCAAGGGCAAAAAGCAAGGCGAACAAATCAAATGCTACGAATGCGGAGAAACCGGGCACATCAAGTGAAATTGCCCAAACCTCAAAAAGGAAAAGAAACCTTTTAAAAAGCAACGCGCATATATTTCTTGGGGAGGTGACTCCGGAGATGAGTCAAGTGAAGGAGAAGAAGACCAAGCAGCAAATCTTTGCCTCATGGCACAAGAAGATAACAAAGACGAGGTATGTCAAATTTCGTCTCAAAACTTCTTTACTATTGATGAAATGCGAACTGCTTTTGATGAATTATATACTCAATTTATTAAAGCTTCAAAAACAGTCAAAAGCATAAAAGAAAATGCTTCTCTAAAAGAAAAAGATTTTCAAAAACAGCTTTCTTTAAAAGAAAAGGATTTAGAAAAACTGGTTTTAGAAAATGAGAAGTGAAAGAGGAAAACAAGTTTTTTGGAAAAAGAAGTTTCGATAAGACCGAAAGCTCTACTAGAAATTGCAATTCTTGTTTGCATCTTAAGAATGAAGTAAGTAGGCTTAAAGGCACATTAGATAAGTTTAATTCTTCGCACAAGAACTTGAATGATGTTCTTGTTAACTTGAAATCAACCAAGCATGGAATAGGCTTTAAGAATGAAGAAAAGGTTGACGCTAAACCCCAACAACCTAAAGCTCAACCTAGGATTAACAATAGAAATGCTTATCCTAGAAAAAACAACTCTAGAGCCAATATGCATGCTAGACAAAATGCTGAACATTTTAGAAGACCTAGGAATGACTTACCACCTAGAAATAGTCACCCTAGAAATGATGCATATTTTAGGCCAAATTTTGAACCCCTTAGAAGACCTAACAATGGCCCTCAACCGAGAAACAATCACTCTAGAAATGCTGCCCATCCTAGAGCTCATAGTAGGAGAAATAATTCTCATGAAATGCGAAATAGTCATAGTGTTCAAAATAGAGTAAGAAATTTTCATCCGTCTAGTTACTATGAACCTAGAAGGATGCATAACCCAAATGTGACTTGTCATTATTGTAGACGTATTGGTCATATTGCTCCTGCATGCTTTACACGTCATAGACATATTACTCAATCGCATCATTATAATATGCCTAACCCCCAAGGACCCAAGATGGCATGGGTACCTAAAGAACACTAATTTGTTTTGTAGGTGTGCTTGAAGGGATCAAGTGTACTATGGTACCTTGATAGTGGATGCTCCAAGCATATGACGGGAGATGAATCCAAATTCCTTCAATTAGAGCACAAAGAAGGAGGAAGTGTTATCTTCGGTGATAACAATAAAGGAAAGATCATCGGCATCGACTCGGTCGGTAAGGATGAAAATTCCTCTATTAAGCATATATTACTTGTCAAAGTATTAAAGCATAATCTCTTGAGCATAAGCCAATTGTGTGACAAGGGAAATCTTGCTCTATTTGATTCGGATGAATGCCTAGTATTTAGACGTAGTGATTTCAAAATCATACTTCGTGGTTTTAGAGTTGATAATATTTATATGGTTGATCTTGCTAATTCCTCACCCGAATATTTTGATTGTCTTATGAGTAAAGAGGATGATACTTGGTTATGGCATCGTAGAGTAGCACATATCAATATGCATCTTTTGAACAAATTGATTTCTCAAAACTTAGTTGTTGGTCTTCCCATTTTAAAATTTGAAAATGACTCTATTTGTGACTCGTGTCAAAAGGGGAAGCAAACAAAAGCATCTTTCAAATCTAAAAACATTGTTTCAACTTCTAGACCATTGCAATTGCTTCATATGGATTTATTTGGTCCTTCTCGCATTGAAAGTCTAGGAAGAAATAGATATGCTTTTGTGATTGTTGATGATTACTCTTGGCCTTTATTTCTTGCCAATAAAAGTGATGCTTTTCAAAATTTTAAATATTTTCTTAAGCGTGTTCAAAATGAGAAAGAAACAACCGTCACTTCAATTAGAAGTGATCATGGGGGAGATTTTGATCACAATCTCTTTGCGGACTTTTGTGACGAACTCGGAATCGAGCATACCTTTTCCGCTCCACGTACACCACAACAAAATAGGGTGGTGGAAAGGAAAAATAGGTGTCTCGAAGAGATGGCTAGAACCATGCTCGACGAAGCTAAGATACCCAAACATTTTTGGGCGGACGCCGTGAGTACCGCTTGCTATGTTCTAAATAGAGTAGTAATTCGGTCGATACTCATGAAAACCCCCTATGAACTTTTTAAGGGTAGAAAACCAAATATTTCCCATTTTAGAGTTTTTGGTTGCAAATGTTTTGTTCATAACAATGGCAAAGACCAATTGGGTAAATTTGATGCTAAGTCGGATGAAGGTATTTTCATTGGATATTCCTCACGTAGTAAAGCATATAGGATCTTTAATAAAAGAACCCAAATTGTGGAGGAATCCCCTCATGTTGTATTTTCTGAAAATAATGCTCGCTTGGCGAGAAAGGATTCCGGTTTTGGTCTTGCAGGTATCTTAGATAGCTTGAAAGACAAAATACAAGAGGAACCACCCAAGGAAAATAAAGATGAAACTGAGGAACAACCAACGGAAGAAGCGCCACAATTGGAAAAAAAACAAAAGTGCCAAATGAGTGGAGGACGATCAAAGATCACCCTCTTGAACAGGTAATTGGAGACGTCGGAGGAAAGGTAAGTACCCGAAACTCTCTTAAGAACACTTTAGGAAACACTTCTTAAGAGCTCATGTTCTCACTTGGCAACACTAGTTTAAGTTATTACTTCTTTACAAATTACTGACTTGAGCGTCGGAGACGTTTAATTCTATTTTGCAGGTATCGCCCTAAAAGATAGGGGGAATTATAAAGTTTTGGCACAGAACAATCGATTGTTCCAAGCAAATAATCGATTATTTTACTGTGCTGAAAATCGATTAGCAGTATCACTAATCGATTGTTTATGGTTTATGTTCATTATGCAGCCTTGTTTAAAAATTGATTCCTTAAATTGCATAATCGATTTCTGCCTCAGCCATTCAGCAATGCTTGTCCAAAACAATAGATTATTTCACATATATAATCGATTATTTCATGTCAGTAATTCAAAAGCTTGTTACCGTTTGGTCCCGTAATCGATTACCACATTTGTCAATCGATTATTTCATGTCAGAAATTTAAACTCTTGTTACCGTTTGGCTCCTCAATCGATTTGTGTCAGTTCCAAGTCAGGTCATAACTCTTCAACAATCGATTATTGCATCTCAACAATCGATTGTCTAACGGTCAGTGAATTTATTTTACCGTTTCTGACTGATTTGGCTTTAAATTCTCAGCAGATTTCTTTCATAAATGATAAGCCACTCTCCCCTCTATAAATAGGCTTCATATATGTTCATATGCATTCACTCAAGCATCAATTGTAGCTTTCAAAATATCAAATTCTCTCTAATCCTTTGCAAAATCCAGCAGCTTTCATTAAAAATGTCGGGCCGTCACTCAAAACGTTCCCGTTATGCTAGGCACGGCGCATCCTCCATCCCGTCGAACTCGTCCACCTCAAGAACCCACTCTCCAATCCATTTCCGACCAAATTGCTTCCCTGACCACCTCTGTCGGTCAATTAACTCACGAGATCCATGGATATTTTGACCACATTCATTATCCATATGCGGGTCTTGTTCCATATGAAGCAGCGCCGGATGATGAGGCGGAAAATGATGAATGAATAATTGTAGTTTTTTTTGTTGTATTGTCTTCCCTGTTGCTGTAATTTCTTTCCAATAAATAAACAAGGTTTATTTCATCTTTGGCATCTTATTATTATTTTTGCTAATGGCAAAAGGGGGAAGATAACGGGTATGCACTCTCAGTATTTATAAGCTTAAATTGAGGGGGAATTCTCAAATTGAGGGGGAACAAATTGCATACTTGTTACAAGTATATACTTGTCTTGAATCGTCAATATAAATTGCTTGTCTTGCATATCCCGCTTAATGTTTGCCATTATCAAAAAGGGGGAAATTGTTGGAAACACGTTCTCAATGCAATATACTAAAACGTGTGTTCTTTTGTGTAGGTTTTGATGAATGACAAACGAAGCGAAAATTGATATATGACGAAGTTCAAGAAACAAGCGTACAATTGATATACAACGAGATTCAAGCTCAAGACAAAGTTTTATAAGTTTAATTGAGTCATTCTTATTTGTGATCTTGATCCTACAACTTGACTCGTAACATGGCTTCTCTCATAAAACTATTTTTCAAAATCATGCATATTTAATTTAAGGTCAAATGATTTTAAATCATGCATATTTACAGTAGTCAAAATAATTTTTAGACATGCCTTAAAAATCTGGACTAAGATAATCGATTATGTACTTATGATAATCGATTGTTTTAAGCCAAGACTGCATGACAATCGTTTGTGAACAAATGACAATCGATTGTGAGTAAGACAGTGAGCATCAGGTTTTTCAAACCTGCATGACAATCGATTGTGAACTAATGACAATCGATTGTGACTGAGGCAGTGTCCGTCAAAGTTTTTCAAAACTCAGAATAATTGATTATGAACTAATGGTAATCGATTATGTTGAGACAGTGTCTTCCAGTGATTTTCAAATTTATTAAATAATCGATTGTTACATTGGACAATCGATTGTCAAAGAGACAGTGTCTAAAATGTTTTTCAAAAACTGATAAGTAATCGATTGTTGACTTTGTGCAATCGATTGTGAAGCTGACCGTTGTCATAAAGTTTTCAAATACCGTCAGGTAATCGATTATTGACTCTGAATAATCGATTGTTTTGATTAAAATCCGGAAAAGATTTTTTGAACGTTATTGGGTAATCGATTATTGATTTGGTATAATCGATTGTTTTGATTAAAATCCGGAAAAGATTTTTTGAACGTTGCTGAGTAATCGATTGTTGATTCTGGACAATCGATTGTTTGTGGTAAAATCTGGAAAGAATTTTTTGAACGTTGCCAGTAATCGATTATGGATTGTAAGTATCAAGCGTAAAATCTGGGATTGAATTTTGATCTGACTGGCAAACAATCGATTGTTGGGGTTTGACAATCGATTGTCAGTGAGTAAAATCAGCAACTCTTAATTGGCAATTAGGCAACGGTAATGCCAAGTTTTTCAACTATAAATACAGCTTCATTTCAGTGTTTTAAACACAACAACATACTACAACTGATCATTACATTGCTATAAGCTTGCATACTCTTGTTTATCATTTTATATTCAATTTCATAAAGCTTTTGAGAGCCATATTCTTGTCCAAAGTTGTTGTGATCTAGAGCTTACTTCTTTTACTCATTCCTACTCATAAAGGAGTATTTTGTTTGAGTGTTAAGTGTTTTACACACTTGTAAGAGAATTGTGATTCTCTTGTTGTAAGGAACTTGTGTTTCCTTGGTTGAAGTCTTGGAGTGTTGTATCTCCGAGAAAAGGTGTTAAGGCTTGTGTCCTTACGTTGTAAAGGTTTGTTGAGCACCCATAAGCTTAACAAGTTAGTGGAAAATCTCGAGAGAGTCTCTCGAGGACTGGACTAGCCACGTGTTGTGGTGAACCAGAATATATCGGTGCGTTCTTTCCTTTTTATTTATTTAACGCACTTAATTATTTCCTGCAAATTTTAATTTTCGCAAGTTTACGCTAAATTTTATTATAACGCTATTCACCCCCCTCTAGCGTTAAGCGTATTATCTAACACTGTTAATGTGGTTCGTTTCTTATTGTGATCTGTTGAGTAGCCCGAGTTATGGGCGCGTGAAGAATATTTTTCGTGTCTCCTAGCTAGATAAGTCTGGAAGATGAGATCGCTTCCGTAAATATATTATGACGAAATTGTTGAGTCAAGGATACCACCTTGAAGGTCGAAAACATTAAACAAATAATATGTTCATACTTGGTTGAATAACCCAATAATGGAGGGTTGAAGGGTATTTTCTATGTGTTATGATTCAAATAGGTGCAACGCATGTCCATGTATCAATTTAGATTTACGTAATTGATATACATTGTGATACTTTGTCAAGTTGTGGATATGTTGTTAGGATGGTTTTGGTGATTCTCTGGCAGGTGGATAGGACCAATTACAAAGGAGGCTCTGCCGAAATTTTTGAAAAATTTGGGAATTAGTAAAAAAAATTTGGTCACCTAGAGAGTGGGCTTATCTTTTGTGTGAGTAAATGGAAGAATTGCAAAAGAGTTAAAATTCCAGATGATTCGTGTTTCCATGAGCTTATGATGGAGTGAGTTTAATATCACCATGATATTACGACTGCAATAGAGTATATGCGTTGTGATCTACGGATTCGAGCCAAGTTGGGGAGCTTGCTGTTGATTGGCTGACTGCACGGTTTATTACCTGCGTGAATTCCAGTTGTTGGCGTATTGGTGGGTTATTGCAGCTACGAAAAAGAATCATGAGTGGTAATTTGAGTAAATGAATTATTGGATGCATGCTATGGTTAGCCTTATTGGCTCATGTTGAGACATGAGGGAAGATTCATGATTTATGCCTCGTATAGGTGCAGGCTTCGAGGGAAGTGATTCCATTAGGTGCTTTATCGAGATGGTATTCATATGTTATAAAATTCAGTAGAGTTGGTTGCAATCGGGGCCAAGTCAGAGTTGGGTGGCTCTCAATAGTGGTCCTAGTTAATTCAAGAGGTAAAGTGTGGTGCCTAATGACTTTGAGTCTATAAGTACGGGTAAGAGTCATGCTTTTGAAGTAGCTTATGAAGAAAGGCACAGAATGTTCTATGATGTTTTGACTTGCGGTGTAGCACTTGAGAGACATAAAATGGTCATGGTATTTGAGACAGCATGGACTCGCGATTTAAGGTCACTCGGGGTGAGTGCAGTTGAAATAAGTTAGGCGTTAAAGGGATATATTATTATTTATAAGGCAATCAAGGATAAATTGGAAGGAAGTAGATTGATTAGCCATAGTTGAGTTGGCATATTGGTGTCAGTGATCGGTTCATTCAGCGTGATCGAGTTATGCGTGTGATTGTGGCGGTGCATGTAAGGCTTGTCGGCCGCAATAATTGATGTTATTCTGAAGCATTCTTTTGTTAGGGACTATTATGTGTAGGCGGATCCCAGAAAGTGTTATAGTGGCTTGGACAACTACTTAGAGATTGGCATATTCGACGATTATGAGAATTTTCCTGTATGCACTATAGTTCTCCTGAAGTGAGTTAAATGGAAAGTCTTATGTGATGAAGTATTAGCCTATCAGTGATTCCAAAGTTGTGATGGAAATCACTTCTATCGTATATTGGCACGTGAGGTGCAGTGAGTGGTATGGAATTTGAAGTAAGGACCAAGGTTGCAGTTTGGTCATTGAATGTGATGTCACCATCTCGGATGAGCAGGATATGAGTTTCAGTGTTTTGAGTAAGATGGGTATTGACGTCAGTATCACCTGAGACCATTTTTATGTCAGAAAGGCTTTGCATCCTGGTTAGGGATTCTTGATCGCTATTCAGCATTAGTGTAGCTGGTGGTTTGAATGTGCAGACCCGTTAATTATTTCGGAAGATGGTGGGAGCTTGTCCCACAGAATATTGTATAAGTGTGACATGTAGTCACTTGATTAATTAGAAATTTAAACCATGTATTAGGATTATGGTAAAATCATCCATTTGAGAATTTATGCTTGGAGGACACTCTGCTTATTGGGTTATGGATCTATGAAATATTATTGGCCTAGCTTGGCATGATCAGGATCGACTTGAGGTCGGTGGATAGATTTAAATGTGGAAGTGAGACTTACGTCAGGACATTTGTGTTTATTTCAGCAATGCGCTCTTTATGAAAGGATAGTCACGGTCTTATTTCATGGTCAGCTAATTTATGTAAAGATGTATTGCGCCATATGAGTTGTGAGACAGCTTGGTAAATTCTTTATGTGTTGAGGTTCCACTCAGTGGTGATATTATATGAGTAGGATGGATCTTGAGACTTAGATCATGTATCGCACCTCAGTTGTGATTGAGTTTGTAGCCTATAGAGCTATATGTTTCCTTGGGAATAGCGTTATGCACCTTAGTGTGTTTATGACCGGTATTCGGTGTTTTGATTTGATGATCAGCTTGACGCATATCTCCTTATGTGAGTTCTATATATGGATCGGTTGGCACGCCGCCATGGGTAAGTTGTTTGGATCGGGTTGCACGCTGCAACAGTACGATGTTCAGTACAGTCCCCCATATTTGCTTTTTATGTTCTGTCTCTTATTTTCCCAGAATTCTAGTTCTAGTTGTGAACCCGCGTCGCATGTATGATTTGCAAGCGGAGTAATTAGATCTCCTCTTCTGAATGGTAGCCTATTGTCACGTTGTAGCATCTTATGGGACTTTTGATTATGTCCGAGGTAGCTTATTGCTTGAGCGTTTCGTACTGGGTGAAACCAGATTATTGGATTTAGGACCACTGCAATCTGATTATATGAAGTATATTAAAGAGCAAGAATCGTTCTTCGGGATGAGATATGGATCGTGTCAGGGGATAGACCCAATGATTTGTTGATTCATCAATTGGTTATGAATTTCGGCACGTCTCTTCCATTGTATTGGTGTTGTAAAACCTACAGCAAGACCTATGTAAGTCATGGGATGCAATGGGAGCATCAGGTTTGTGGAATTTCGACTATTATGTATAAAGAATATTAGTGTGGTCCCATGAGTAAAGTGATGCAAAGTGTGAATTCAGCAAAGTTATGGAGTCAGGTTTGGGTACATCATGTGAAGATTGATATGGTGGTCGTATGATTGAAACATGCTTGGCAGGAAATTGCGGATGTTGGAATTGGGCCTAATGGCTTATTTGCTTGAATAAAGGAGTATATCTACAGAGTTATCGAGCTAATGTTCTCAACTTAAATGTGGAAGCACATGAAGGTGCATGAGGTGTTAAACAAGTAATTTCAGACTACTTCAGTGTAGTTCTCAGCACGTTCGAGGACGAACGTATGTTTAAGTGGGGGAGATTGTAACGACTCAATCGGTCATTTTGAGCTCCAGCGCATCATTAACAGTATGTGTCCATGCGAAGCTTCATTTCAGGTATATTGACTTATGTGAATGCTCAGAATTAAAATGTAGGAAGTTTGGAGTCAAACTTAAATGCAAATTCTCATTTCAGAAGCATAAAATTGAAGAAATGAACTAGGATTGAAATTTTGAGTAAACAACCTTGTAATTGAGATCCGAAGGTTCCAGCAGGTTTGTATGATAATCTTGGACCTTGGAAAATGCCCAGATCGGGTTCTGGTTTACCCGGGAGCATTTTGGCGCCTGTTATGGAAGATAACATTTTAGAAGAAATTGCATTAGTTTGGCTTAAAATGCATTTCAGTGTTATTGATGTCCGTTTGGGATTCCGAGACTAGGAGTAGCTCCGCATGGTGATTCTAGATTTGGGAGCACGATCGAAAGTAAATTCATAGGTCCGTAGGTCATTTTGGAGTCGTTTGGCTAAAGATAGAAAATTGAAGGTTTTTGAGAAAATTTGACCGGAAGTGAAAATTTTGATATCAGACTCGAAATGCAAATTTTATAGTTTGGATAGCTTCGTTAGGTGATTTGGGACTTAGGAGTGTGTCTGGAGAATTTTCGTGATGACTGGTGTAGACTTACGCTTGAATTGGCAAAGTTAGTATTTTGGCAAATTCCGGTTGATAGGTGAGATTTTGATATGAGGCTCGGAATGGACTTCCGAGAATTTCAGTAGCTTTGTTATGTCATTTTGGACTTCTGTGCAAAATTTGAAGTCAATAGGAAATTTGATAGGTTTCGGCATCGGAAATTGAAGTTGGAAATTCTAAAGTTCATAAACCTTGGATTAGAGGTTGACTCATGATTTTAGCGTTATTTGATGTGATTTGAGGCATCGAGCAAGTCCGTAATGTATTTTGAGACTGGTTGGTATTATTGGTCGGGGTCCCGGGGGCCTCGAGTGTGTTTCGGATGCCCAACGGGTCACTTTGAAAGATTTTTGTTGTCTTGAGCATAAATGTAATGATCTAAAGGTTCATTTTTTTCGTTCTAGAGATCCAAATTTGATTTCAGACTTCCAGAATTTATATCAAGAATCAAGGACTGATCTGGAAATTTTGGTTTAATTTCATCAAGTCGCGATTGGATTTTTAACGTGTTATGTGAGTTAATTGTTTGACAAGCGAAATGGGTATTGAATTGCAAAAACGAGCTTCGAATTGAGTTTCGATTAAAGGGTTGTGTTCGTATTATTATTTATGACTCATAGGAACAAGAATCGTCTTATTCCGAGTTCGTATGATGGAGTTAGAGCCATTTTAGTGAAAAATGGTTGTGCTGCGACTAATTGGCTGCTGGTCCAATTTGTAGCAGTACTGAACAGTACCCGTGCATCAACAGTAAGCGCGCGGATGAACAGTGATTCCGCGTGAACATTGATTCAGAAAACAAAATTTGGGCAGTGATTTTATCCGAAACATTTAGCATTTTAGCCATATCTTGAGTTCTAGAGCTCCAATTGAGGTGATTTTCGCGGTACTGTCCTCGTCTCAACAAGGGTGTAAATATATGACCTTTATTTTTATGTTTCTCCCTGATTATGTATGTTGGTTTCTATTTGTTTCCGTGTTTTGATGATAGAAATTAAGATTTTGAGCTCCAAAGTAGAAAAATGGTAAATCCTTGATTTGAGGGCCGATTCACGGACGAAATTGGATGGTTTTCTGGATATACACCATTTGCATTATGTTAATTTAAAAAATTTTCAGAATTCGGGCACGTGGACCCGAGGGCATTTTGGTCATTTCACAAAGTGGAGTTGGGAAATTCTATAATTTGAATTGTTTGCGAGTATTAAAGTATATTCTCATTAGTTTGATGTTGTTTGGCTAGTTTCGGAGCATTTTTGCATTGGTTCAAGTCTCTGGAGGAATGAAGAATGCCGATATTAAGTCTTCGGGCGAGATTCGATGCGCGAAGAGGTCGATTCAATAGGAAAGGGCATTGAGGACTAGTCTACGACCGTCTTGAGGTGAGTAGCTGATTCAACTGCTGTTCTGAGGGTTTGAAACCCCGGACTTTCACATCATAACGCTATATTGAGGCGTGACACGCATCCCATGGCAGGTGCGGGTTGTATATGATTGGGGATTGTGACTTGGTCCATCCTCAGTGATAATTATAGTATACTGATTCGCACATTGTTTTTATACTTATCATATATTGGCGACTGATACACACATGTATTGATGAATTTGGGCTTAATACCACATTTGGCGGCCTTGTGCTGACTTGTAAAATCCTTCGGGGATTAATATTAATGCTTAGCATGATTTTCATATCATTTAATTTCAGTCCAAGGTTTAATTGCTGTTTTGCTAACTCAGCCGTAATTCTGAGTGTTGAAAACTCAAATGGCATTTAAAATGCATTTCGGGCTGGAAACTTATATTTTGTAAATGCCCAAGGGGCTTATATATTATTTTCTGGACTGATTATAAAGTGACTTGAAACAGTGGTACAATGACATTGTATGATATACTTGAAACAGTGGTAACAATGACACTGTATGATATACTTGAAACAATGATAACAATGGCACTGTATGATGTAAATTGGTCAGGTAACAATGGGCTGACCGGTCAGGTAACAATGAATGACCAAGATATTGAGCTTGGACTGTAGGATCCCTTCCGGAGTCTGTACACACCCCTAGTGAGCATCGTCGATGATAAATAAATATGGATGGCTCGGGCTGCATGTCGTAGTGGGTACTGGAATGTAAAATCATATGCTTTGCATTGCATTCATGTATTTGTATTTATACTGTTGTCTAGCTGCTTAGTTCCATAAGTTGTTGTACATTGGATATTAGCTTACTTTGTGTATTTACTGGATTTTCTTATCTTCGGACTGTAGTTACTTTTATTACTCACTGGGTCGGAGTACTCACTTTACTCCCTGCACCTTGTGTGCAGATCCAGGGCAGTCTCAGGCACAGTAGATCCAGTTGATCAGCAGATTCAGCATTTCGGGAGTATCAAGGTAGCTGCACGGCTTTTGCAACATTGATTTGTTCCCTCCTATCCTATCCTTTTTATTCCCTCATTATCAGACTTTGGATACACTATGTATTAGGGTGATATTTTGTGTTCTAGAGGCTTTGATTCGTGACACAGGGTCCTATTGAGATTATATTGTGTATTTTGTTAAACTCTTCTGTAATTTGATCTTGAATTAATTGATATTTCCATCCGCTATTTTTTGATAAATTGGGTTAAGTATTGAATAATGGTCGGGCTTGCCTAGTAGTGTGCTGGGCGCCATCACGGCTGGGATTTGGGTCGTGTCAGATGTAGTGCCCACATTCATATTTAAACCTATCCACAAACTTCAAGTTGATTCTGATCGCACTGCACTAGGCTAACAACCTTTCATGGGTCCATAATAACCCTTTTTCTCATAATGCACAAGAACAACCATCATAGCCGGAGCAAACCTCCAAAGTGTATAACCCAATAAACCGAGTGCCCTCCAGGCATAAATTCTCAAATTAGTGATATTACCATAATCTTCACACTTGGTTTAATTCTTCAATCAATCAAGGGACTACATTTCACACCTATACATTCTTTCTGTGAGGTACACTCCCACGACCTTCCGCACTAGATAACAAGTCTACACATCCATACTACCGGTCACACTAATATTGTAAAGCAAATCAAGAATCCATAACGAGGTCAAGCTGTGAGGAAGCTTCAATTTTCTGATATTGCTGTTGAAGAACAACCTCCTCCGACTATGGCTGACATTGTTAGAGGTAAGCATAATGTAGGGAAGGCTTTATCCTTTGTTCCTCCTACTGATAAGGATGGGAAGAAGATTGTCAAAATCAATATGGAGGAATTGAAACCACAATCTGAATACTGGAGTACTTCACTCATTGGCTATATCATTGGAGATAATCCAAATGAGAAGGCAATGGAGAATTTTGTATTGCATGTGTGGAATTTCGTAACTAAACCGCAAATCTTAATGCACAGAGATGGCTATTGTGTTTTTAGGTTTAAATCTGTTGAGGATATGAATCAAGTACTTCAACTTGGTCCTTATTCTTTCAGAAATAAACCGATGATACTTAAACCTTGGGATGTTGATTTTTCAATGCAAAATGGCATACTTAGTACAATTCCTATATGGGTGAGATTTCCTGGGCTTCCCCTGGGGTATTGGTCCCCTGAGATTCTCAGTAAACTAGCTAGCACTATTGGTAGACCTTTGTTTACTGATAAAGTAACAGCTCAATTTGAGAAGATATCATTTGCAAGAGTTCTGGTGGAAGTTGATGCAGCATTTCCTCTTCCAGAGGAAATTGAAATAGAGACTCCATTTGGATTGAAGATACAGGATGTTGAATATGATGGAAGCCAGAATTTTGCAATCATTGTTTGAAGTTTGGGCATAATGCTATGGACTGTTGGTACAATAGTCATGCAGATGGAAATCATGAGCAGGAAGCAAAGGTAAACCTGGACAGGAACAAGGTGAGGACTAAAAAGCCAAGGCAGAAATGGATCCCTAAAGGAAACAATGAAGCAACCACTTATTTGGATAATGTTGATGGAAATGTAACAGTAAATCCTAATCTACCAATGTATCCAATTCCATTGGCTGAGGAAGGAAATATTGTTATCTATACTACTGCTATAGCTGATCACAATATGGACATGAGAATTCCAATTGGTACTGATATGGCTGCTAGTATTGAAGCTATGGATGATCAAGGAAGATCTGAGAATGTGGCTACTGATGGTATAATGCAGGAGGGTGTTGGTGAGAGGGAATCCAGTGGAACTGTAGATGAAGGGAGAAGAGACCAATTGCAGGATCCTGGTCCTTCCTTAGGGAAGACTAGTACCTTATGATTGTGGTCACTTGGAATATTAGAGGGCTTAATAAAGCCCACAAGCAGAAGGAATTAAAAAACTTTCTGCTGAAGAATAAGGTGGATATCCTAGGGTGTATTGAAACTAGGGTGAAGGAGCCAAAAGCTCATACTATAATCAATAAGATTGCTAAAGGATGGAAGTATCATCTCAACTATCCTATGGCAACTAATGGTAGGATTTGGTTACTTTGGAGAGCACATATACAGCTTCATATCCTAGGAACCACAGATCAATTTATTCACTGTAGTGTTGAAGACTCAGCCTCAGCAGTCAAATTCCAACTAAGTGTTATATATGCCTACAATACAATAGCACTAAGGAAACAGCTGTGGAATGACCTCAGGGGACTTCCTATTCTGGGGCAAGATGTATGGCTATTAAGTGGAGATTTCAATGCAGTTCTATCAACTGAAGACAGGATTGGATCCCCTGTAACAGATGCAGAGGTGAAGGATTTCAAAGAGCTGATTTATGACCTTCAACTTACACCTATTAGATCAAAAGGATGGAGATACTCTTGGACTAATAAGCAGGTATATAGCAAGATAGATTGGGCAATTGGCAACTTTCAGTGGCTTCAGCAATACAGCCATGTGGAAGCTGATTTCTTAAACCATTCTATCTCTGATCATACTCCTATTTTTATAAAGTTTGGAAGGCAAAGGCTTCTTCATCCTAAACCTTTCAGGCTTTATGACTCTGTGATGGAGAATCCTCAATTCAAAAATATCCTACAGCAGGTATGGAGTCAAGGAGGACATGGAACACCAATGCAACAGATATGGCATAAACTTAAAGAAATGAAGCAGCAGCTGAAGGACCTCAATAGGTACATGGCTTCTTACCAACAAAAATTGATCCAAGCAAGGGAGAAGCTGGACATTATCCAAAGCCAGTTAAGGAGTAATCCTGGATCTATTCAATTATTCAATGAAGAGAAGGAGGCTATTCTTAACATAGAGAAATGGAGCAATGTAGAGGAGCAGGTGTTGAGGCAGAAATCAAAAGCTACTTGGATTGATTGTGGTGATTCTAATACAAAATATTTTCATGCACAGTGGAAGATGAGGTCCAGTCAAAGCAATATTTCATCTATATATACAGACACAGGCACTAAACTCACTGATCCTTTAGCTATTGGACAAGATTTATTGCAGTGTTCAAATCCTTGATGGGGGATAGGCCTAAGGAGGTTCCCTGTCTGAATTCTGCTATTGTCAAAGAAGGAGGATGCATTTCTCTTGAGCAACAAAGGACTCTTATTAAAGAGGTGACTATGGAAGAGATTACAGCTGCTGTGAAAGAGATGCCAAATGACAAAGCCCCAGGTGTTGATGGTTTTACTGTGGAGTTTTTTACCAAAAATTGGGAGACTGTTAAAATGGATGTATTTGCTGCTACTAAGGAGTTCTTCATTACTGGTCACATGCCTTATATGCTGAACACTACTGCTATTGCTCTTGTTCCTAAGTCCAATACTCCTAAAACAGTCAAGGATTTCAGGCCTATAGCTTGCTGCACCACCCTCTATAAGATTATCTCTAAAGTCATTACAAGAAGATTGAAAACTGTAATTGATTGCATTATAGGGAAAGGGCAGTCAGCATTCATTGAAGGGAGAAGCATACTAGATAATGTCCTGCTTAGTCATGAATTGTTTAAAGGCTATGGAAGGAAAGGCATATCACCTAGATGTGTCCTAAAGGTTGATCTGAAGAAGGCTTATGACACTATTGAATGGAGATTTCTTAAACAGATGCTGGTTGATCTTGGCTTTCCTGCAAAATTTGTGGAATGGATTATGGCTTGTGTCTCAACTGTTACTTACTCCTTAGTGATTAATGGAGGACTCACAAAGCCATTCTCAGCCAGAAGGGGTATTAGGCAAGGAGATCCTATGTCTCCTTACCTATTTGTTATTGCAATGGAGTATCTTAACAGGAACCTTAATCAACTACACAAGAATGGCAATTTTAATTTCCATCCAAGATGCAGGAAGCTCAACTGCTCTCACATTTGCTTTGCTGATGACTTGTTGCTATTCTGTAGAGCTGATATTACATCTATCCAACTGTTACAGGATGCATTCTTATCCTTCTCTTCTGCTTCTGGACTTTCAGCAAACAATTCCAAGAGTGCTGTATATTTTGCAGGCATTTCTCAATCTGAGAAAGCAGCTATCTTAGAGGACTTGGGATTCAATGAAGGACATCTTCCTTTCAAATACTTGGGTATTCCATTACATTCAAAGAAGCTGAGCATACATCATTATTTACCTTTGATAGAGAAAATCACTGATAGAATCACCTGTTGGACTGCAAAATTTTTATCCTATGCTGGCAGATGTCAACTTATAAAGTCAGTATTATTTGGAGTTCAAACATATTGGTCTCAGATTTTTATATTGCCAAAGAAGGTGGTGAAAGTGATTGATGCAACTTGCAGATCTTTCTTATGGACAGGCAATGGAACAGTCTCCAAAAGATCACTGATAGCTTGGGACAGAATCTGTAAACCTATTGCTGCTGGAGGTTTAAACATCATTGACATCCAGATTTGGAACAAGGCTGCTGTATCAAAACTGCTATGGGATTTAGCAAGGAAGAAAGACTGCCTTTGGATCAAATGGATCCATCTTTACTACATAAAGAAGGAAGATATTGAAACAATGGCTAGTCCTAAAAATGCCTCTTGGATAACTAGGAAGATTATTGACTGTAGAATGCAAATCATGAATGCTAGCAAATTGCAAGGTGATCTACTGTCCAGACTTTCTAGTGTTTGTAAGTCTGGAAAATTTCAAATTCATTCTGTATATCTTTCTCTTCTCCCAATTTGGCCTAGAGTGGATTGGAAAAACTTGATGGCTACCATAAATGTCTTGCCAAGACATAAGTTTACTGTGTGGATGGCTGCTCATGGAAGACTACCAACAGTTGATAGATTGCTAAAGTTTGGTATCAAAGTTGAAGAAACATGTGTGTTCTGTAAGCAAGGCTTTGAAGCCTTTGAACACCTATATTTTGAATGTCCAATTACCAGCAGGATTTGGACTAGAATCTGCTGTTGGATTGGCTGGAGTAGACGACCAGATTGCTGGAAGAATGAGCTAACTTGGATATGCTGCAATGCTAGGAGTAGACAGTTCAAAAAGGCAGTAACAGCTACTGCATTTGTTACTACTATTTCTTTGATTTGGAGATGCAGGAATGATATTAGATTTGAGAGGAAACATTTTGATGAAGATCATTTATGCCGTGAGATTGCCTTCCTTATTCATGCTCGTGGTAGAAGTTGCAAGAAATGGATGAAAGGACTTAGAATTCTCAACAATTATCCTTAGTTCACTACTTGTTAGAATAGATTTAGCTAGTTACACTAGTTTATTGTATTAGCAATGGTAGTTAGTCGATACTACCATTAAGAACACTCATATGTATATTTGTTATATCAATAGAAGCCAATTTCAATTAAAAAAAAAAAATGCTCTATACTTTATTAAAAGAAACTGGTCCCATATAATTTTAAAATATTTTTTAGAAATCGTTGGTTTTAGAAGTTTGATAAAAAATTGATTTCAAATTTTAAAGTTGTTTAGACATTATGAAGACAGATTTTTTTTTATATAACAATAACTAATCTACTTTTCGATAAAAAAAAGAATTTGAAGAAGACTGATTTCATCAACAAGGCATGGTGAAAGTTAGTCACCACATGTCCAGGTTTAGCATAACTGAAAATAAAAATTAGCAATTGCAATAGCAGTTAAAACATAATCAAATGAACAACAACAATTATTACTATTCAGTATGTTCTCATAAAGTAGGGTCTGGGAAGGGTAATACGTATACTGGCCTTCCACCTACCCGAAAGAGTGAACGAAATAATTAAGAGTCTGTCAGCTCCCTAGAAGATTTTATCTTCTGTGTTTTTGCTGTCTAGACAATGCATAAGCTGGAGAAGACGAGGTCGTGTAGACTTGGTTTGTTGCGGCGTCGTTGAGTCTCAAAGTGAGACTCTTCAGCTCCAGTGTTCATGTAAAACAAAGAAAGAGCAATACGATTAGAGGAGGAACATCTGTTTTGCAAATATTTGTAGAAAATAGCTAAAGTTAAAACATGATTTACTCTTCCAGATATTTAAATTAAACGAAATGACAAATCAATCATGTCAAGATTCTACTAACATATTTTATCATAGCAACAGAAAAGAGTAAGACATGATTCTTCAAGGTAAAAAATAGTACATTTAAACTAAAGAGAATGAGAAAACAAAATCAGATATTACCTGTTGTGGGGCAGTGAATTGTAGGCTTTGAGGTATCAGATAATCTTCTCTTCCACTACTAAATTGAGATTTAAAACTTGAATGTAAATTGAAGCAAGAAAGATTTTTTTTGGTGATTTGAGCATGGTTTTCACTTGTGTTCCAAGCTTGGTTTTTTGGCAGAAAACTTTGGGGAATATTTATTGATGGAACTTAGAGTTTTGATTTGAAATTTGAATCCCAAAATCAGAGAGGTCATGGGTTGGGATTTTGGTCTTTAAAAGAGGCGTTTAAAAATTAAATCTCCGCCATAGAGAATCAAAATCAAAAAATTATTTGGCTTCTAGTGTTGACTTAATCTTGCGCAGATAATAGCTGGAGAAACGTAAATGGAAGAAGGAAAAGACTTTGGAGGCAAAAATTTGCCATGGAAATTCAAAGTCGGCAAGATTATGTTAATTAAATAGAAGACAATATGATTTAGAAACTCAAAGTTTGAGGAAAGGGATAGCTTTATGCGTGAAGAGGAAGAAGACTATTCGTTTGGCTACATTTAATGAGGGTACAAAAGTAATTGTCGCTAAAAACAAGAATAATCTAGAACCAAAAAGTTGGTCACTTGATCATTCAGCAGATTGGGTAGAATTGGTGGGCCATTACTTAGGCCGAAATTTTGGGCTACTTGGACTCCTTTCTTCAAATTAATTTAATTGGGATCCCATATCGTAATAATTTGGACCAATAAAAATACTTTCAACATACATAATATTACATATTAAAATAAATAATTAGCTCAATGATAGTCATATTAATGGTAATATAAATAATAATGCTAATAGTATATAACAAAAAATAATAATTTTTGTAATAGTAGTAATATTTTCAATTATTATAATTATAGTAAATAATAATAATAATAGTAATAAATAACTAAAAATACAACATTAGATATTATTAGTGACTATGGAGCACCTGAAAATTAATCAGAAGAAAAGTCAGATAAAATTGGGTGTCAATAGCTGCCTCTCTTTGACCGAAAATGATGAAAGAGTTTTCGGGCAAAGAAATTGATGTAGTAGCCAATTTTTTCCCGGCAAACAAATATGACCTTGAAAGGATAATGATGGTATGAAAGTTGGAAAAATTATTGAATGGAATCATTTCAATCGATGTCCTATTTTAAGGTGGACGAACCTACATGTCATATTAAAGCGGACAAGCCTAGATATCCTCTTGAAGAAAGACAGTCCTAAGGAAGAACGAAATAATTTCTGAAATGAAAGGTATTCTGAAAGGTTGTGGCCTAACTCTGGTCTCCGAATTGCCTACATATCTCGAGCTTTATGAGAATCAGGCCATATGATGTTCGAATGGGTAGAATTTGTAGTTGACGCTGACTTTAAAACTGCCCCAGTATCAAATTATGATGAGATTAGGTATTTGAGATAAAGGAAGATGAGATTATTTGAATAAAATTGTGTGATATAAGACTAAAGATGGATACGAATTGCGTTAAATAAGACTAGGTATGCTAGAATGTATTTGGGAGTAGATCTTAGACCTCTTGTTGACGAGTTTAACTCCACCTTCAGCAATTGCCCCAGTTCTTTGCTTAGATATGATCCACGATTTGATATGTGATACGAATTTGTGATCATGTCATCTTATGTATACATGCATACTATAAAACTCATTAGCGGTTATGATGGAATTGATATTTAAGATCCATGCTTAAAAGATTAAATCCACATCCACAAAAAATATATACATTATGTACACGGGGTAAAGGAAGTCCACATTGAAGGAAGTAAATAAGGGGGAGGAGGATATCCACAATTGAAGTCCATTGTGCATAAAAGTAAGTCCACAAATAAAGTCTACAATATATAAAGTAAATCCACAATTAAATTCTACAGTGTGAAAAATAAATCCACTATTGATGTCCATAATGAAGAAAGTAAATAAAGGGAGGGGGAAATCAACAATTGAAGCCCACTGCGCATAAAAGTAAGTCCACAAATAATGCGGGCCAATAAATTTTGGGCCATTACTTTGGCCAAAATTTTGGGCTATTTTGACTCCTTTCTTCTAATTAATTTAATTGGTCTCTCATGTCTTAATAATTTGGACCAATAAAAATATTTTAAACATACATAATATTACATATTAAAATAAATAATTATCTCAATAATAGTCAAATTAATGGTAATATAAATAATAATGCTAATAGTATAAATAACAACAAATAATAATAGTAGTAATATCTTCAATTATTATAATTATAGTAAATAGTAGTAATAATAATAATAAAAAACTAAAAATAGAGCATTAGATTATTACTGACTATAGAGCACGTGAAAATTAATCGAAGAAAATCGGACAAAATTGGGTGTCAACAGTACACATTGCACCGGAGAAGTCCACGAACTGTAGAAATAAGATAAACCCCGCCGACGTCAAGCCACGTAATAACTTCTTTCTTCACTACCTCTTGCATTGTTTCATTTAGTCTTCCTTGATGTTCAAGTGAAGGCCCCGTATTCTCCTCCAGGATTATTTTATGAATGCAAAAGGTGGGGCTTATACCCCGAATATCGGCCAATGTCCATCCAATCACCTTCTTGCACTTTTGAAGAACCGCCAAAGTGGCGTCAACATGCATGTTAGTTAGGCAACACAAAAGAATAATAGGTAAAGTAGAATTTAGATCCAAGAATTCATACCTGAGGTGTGGAAGAAGTGTCTTCAACTCCAACCCTGGTGGCTCCTCAATCGATGGCTTTGTTGGTGGAGTTTTGCGACTTTCATGATCCAAAGATAACTTCCTAGGATCATATGAATATGAACTCATACCATTCAATGAATTCACGCACTCCACTCTACTAGCATCATCATTGACATCCATGTTATGAAGCACGGCCTCAAGAGAATCTTCAACATTGAGCATGGAACTTGTGTCATCTACTAGCACAACTGTGACAATGTCCACTAATAAACACACATCCGTACTATAGGGTTGTCGCATTAATTTGCAAACATGGAATACCGCCTTCTCATCTCCTACTCAGATTGTCAACTCACCCGCTTCAACATCAACCAATGCCTTCCCCGTAGCTAGGAAAGGTCTCCTAAGAATAATTGGCACTTCAAAGTCCACCTCACAATCTAGTGACAAAGTCGTTAGACAATATGACAAGAACATCATCAATTATTTCCAAGGGTCGCTTCATCGATCGATCCGCCATTTGAAGTCTCATTGAGGTAGGTCGAGGTTGCCCAATTCCCAAAGTCTTGAAGACAGAGTAAGACATCAAATTAATGCTAGCCCCCAAGTCACAAAGGGCCTTAGCAAAATCCTCACTTCCTATAGTACAAGGGATCGTAAAAGCTCTAGGATCCTCAAGCTTGCGTGCCATTGATTGCACTATGTCACTCACTTGATGATTCATCTTAATTGTTTCACACTCTATCGACCTCTTCTTTATAACCAAATCTTTCATGAACTTCGCATACCCTGGCATTTTCTCAAGTGCCTCAACCAAAGGAAGATTAATTGTGAGGATCTTCATCATGTCAATAAATTTCTTCAATTGGTTTTCACTCTTTTTCTTGGCAAACCGTTGAGGATAAGGTGGAGGTGGCCTAGGCAAAGGTGCCTTGGCTTTGGGCACTACCAGCTCGGGCAGATCAATCATGTGTTCCCCATGCGGGTTCACGGTATCTTTTTTTCCACCTCAACCCCATCATCAATAGAAATCCGCACATCATTGTTCACATTTTGTTCAATCACATCATCAACATTCATAGGCACATTATCGTCATGCAACAAAACTTCATCCTCCACAACTCGTTTTTCTCTTGAGGCATGTACATCACCGCCTCTTCCACTCCTAGTTGTAACCACCATCACATTGTTTTTATTTCCACCCTTCGGGTTCACTACCGTATCACTTGGTGGAGCACCCATGGGGCGAGTATTCAAAGATTGAGAAACTAGCCCTAGTTGCACCTCCAAGTTCCGGATAGAAGTGTTATGAGAAGATAATTGTGCATCGGCATCTTGGTTCGTTTTCATCATTTACTCGAACATGGTCTCAATTCTTCCCAAATCACCCTCAGAAGAACTTGGACCTTGAGAAGGAAATGGGGTGGATTGTTCGGTTGTTGGTACATGGGGGCCTTTGAAATCCTTGTCCCATGTTGCATTGGTTTCTTCTATTATTCAACCCTCTTTGATCGTTGTTGTTGCTCCATCTATTATTTTTCCCATTCCAGTTTCCTTGATTGTTACCTTGGTTACCCAAATTGTTGTTTTGATTGTTGTTCCAATTTCCACCACCTTGTTGTTGGTTATTATTATTCCAATTTCCGACGCCTTGATTGCCCCAATTTTTGGGGACACCATTGTTAATTCCCGTGATTTCCTCTATTCCTTTGGAATTTATTGACATATTGGACTTTATCGCTTTAATCGTCATAGCAGTCATTCGAATAACCACTACCATCATCATAGTTATCACAATTTCCTTGAGGTTGTTTCCCTCTTTGTCTCCTCTTCAGCTTGTTCACTCCTTCCATGGCATTGACTTGGCATGGATTTTGGACTTGTTGCAATTGCGTGTTCACCAATTATTCATAGTTTTTGTAAGCTTGGCAACAACTTGACTGTGGTCATGCAACTCCATATGCGAATGGATGACCGTTGGGTCACCTTGTGGAATGTTTGATCTACTTTGCCATGCTGAAGAAATGTCGGCCATTTCATCCAAAACATCACAAGCTTCATTATAGGGAAGCTTCATAAAGTTGTTTCCGGCCAATTGATTCACAAAACATTAGTTCGTGGTGTTGATGCCCCTCTAGAACGTTTGTTGAATCATCACATCCGTCATATCATTATTTGTGCACTCTTTCACCATAGTTCTAAATCTCTCCCATATTTCTTGCAAAGGTTCCGTTGGCTCTTGCTTAAATGCCAAAATTTATCTTGGAGCGCCGCCATGTGACTTGGAGAAAAGAACTTGGAAATGAATTTATCCGCCAATTCATCCCACGTTGTGATGGAATGTTTGGGGAGCCTTTCTAACCAATCCAACGCTTTGCCCTGAATAGAGAACGAGAAAAGCCATAATCTCAACGCATCCTAGAACATGTTTGTCTGCTTCCTACCCCAACATGTATCCACAAACAACATCAAGTGCATGTAGGCTTTATGATCGGAGGCGCCCGTGAAATACCATCTTTGCTCGAGCAAGGTCAACATAACATTTGTGATTTGAAAGTTCCCCGCCTAGATTCGGGGAGGAACAATAGCACTGGCGTATCCTTGATTGGGTAGAACTCTGGGAGCCACTCTCAACGGTGGTGGAGGAGGGTATGGAATGTTGTTGTTCTCATTGGAATTAGCATTTGCATTAGCATTTCATCCACTCCATGGAACTTGAGGTAATTCCTCATCTTGGTCTAGAACTTCTACCTCCTCCCCCGCAATCACATTGCCGAGAGGGTCTTTTGCACTAAAAGCCATTTGTACCTGATTGATTGACACAAACAAATTTAGTAAACAAAAAGGAAAGAGAAGCAAAAGACAAAACTAGCTAAACAGATAGTCAACACCTTAAGCTCCCCGGCAACGGCGCCAAAAAGTAATCGCTGCTAACGCAAAGCTACCCAAAGGTAGGAAGACCGGGTCGCAATAGATTTTACCCAAATAGTGGTTCGGGATCGAATTTTTACAGGGAGCTGTCGACGCCCCCCTTTTCTGAAAGCAAAATCGGGTTTCACGACATTATGGTAAAAAAAACTCTCATTCCCATTTGGGAATTGGGTTATGGAATTTGAAGAGTCGCCACCTAATGATTATTGTGCAATAGGACACTTTTAAAGACCAGAGGAGTATTTTGAAAGAAAACCAGAGTTCGGGTAAGTGCTTGAGATTATCTCTAGGGGAAG
Source organism: Nicotiana benthamiana (assembly GCA_034376525.1). Classification (NCBI taxonomy): domain Eukaryota; kingdom Viridiplantae; phylum Streptophyta; class Magnoliopsida; order Solanales; family Solanaceae; genus Nicotiana; species Nicotiana benthamiana. Next base: position 27,108,443 of record CM067337.1, read on the forward strand.
GTGTTAGGCACCCCTCAAGATCCACAAATGTGGTTCCCGGCCGTGCTAATTGTGACATTATAGAAGATGACGCAAGTAGAAAAATAAGGTGTACATGTATTCACATAAATTAAAAGCTAAGACGGACACAAGTATGAAACAAGACAGGGGTGGTTTGAAAATCATTAATAGAAGAAAGCATTTAAATAATGCAAATGAAAAGAAGGGTCCTAGGTTTAACTATAATATGGATCATTCGATGCAATATCCTGCACATATTCCCAAAGAGGGATAGCTCTATGATATTATCGCATATCCATATTCTACCATTCCCACCCTGTTAAGGTATTTAAACACGTGGGTATCGTATAATTATTGCATGTTAATACCTGTCCCAACATGTTAGTCCTGGGGTATTAGGACTTCTAATCCTAAGAAGGGGGAAAAGAGAGATAGGGTATATATATGGATTTTTCAAAGGTAAAAACACTAGAGTGACAGTCAAAAACAAATAGCATATAAGAGGCACACAAGTAAACGGTTAAAGGCACAATTAAACCCCATAACACACAACACATAGTTTAGCATGACTCCAATTACTGATTTGGTCTTTCGAAAGAGATTAGAAGGGCGGACATATTAGTTTGACATATATGAGTTGGATAAAACATATACTTCGAGCTCCCTGAGCCCGTTTAGGAGTTGACGGGATTTAGAAAACCAGTAGCTTTTGGAGGAAAACATTAATTTCAGACAAGAGCCTGTTCAAAAGATTTAAAGTTGCAGAAAAGTTAATAAAAGGCATGTGAGTTAGCCGAACTGTTTAAATACAAAAGAGATACAAGAAGGGAAGTTTTAAAAAAAACATCGAAGCATTATACTTAGGTAGACAAACATCACTGACTTAACACTTAAAAGATGTTTACAGGTTCAGAGTATTTTGAAAGGGGCAGACCTGGGCCCGGTTGAAAGTAATCATAAAAATGTTTGAAGCATTAGGCGAGTTTGGACTAATAACATACTTATTAGCCCATTTTGTTACCGCTTTTACACAGTTATATGACCTACTATTTTTCCTAGCGTTTACATAATTCCTATAGGCATATTTTCTAGGTGAGGATTATAAGAATGCAAACCTATAAACATGGTTTCTATATGAGTAAGCAAGAATGAAGACCTATAGGCATGATTTCTATTATGGAGTTGATGCAATAACGAAAAGCTTATAGACATGGTATCTACATGATATCGATGCAAAACTGTATGAGATGGATACCATAAAATAAAAACCTATGGAAATGTTTTCTATATGCAATTGAGACAAGAAAGTAAATACTTATAGGAATGTCTTCTATATGATGTTGTTGCAATAATGAAAAGCCTGTAAACATGGTAAGTGATGCAAACCTATAAGCATGGTTTCCATATGAATGCAATAAAAGTAAATCCCTCCCACGTCCCTTTTCACTATACCCCCCGAGTTCTTTAATACAAATTAGTACAAATCTGGGCAGAGAAGGAAAAGAACATTAAAAGAAACAAGAAATTAAAATACATCAGCAGCTATAACAGGCCCGAGGAATCTCGAAGAAACTTTAATGTCCAACGATATGCCTTTTACCAAATCCGAGCTCCCAAGATACAAGGCTTTTCTCTTTTTTAGAGTGTTACAAAGTTCCAAGGGCTTTCAAAGGAACCCAAGCATTGTTTACACTCTAATTGGAATAGTGCAAGTGTGGAATTACCGGCCCTAAGGCATCCGAGTTCAGAGGAGACTCCGAGGTCCCTAAGCATGGCTTACCAGAAGGGGTTAGAACTTAAGGAACTAAGAATAAATGTAAAGGTGATAGATAAGAGGATGACCATCGTATGAAGTGGTCATACCCAGCCTATTGAGTGAGACTAGCACACCCTAGACTTCTTACAAGGTTTAACAAACAAGAGCAGACTTGTAAACAAGTCAGACAAAGGTTTAAATGGTGATTAGGACACCAACAGGCCTTTGTCAAGGCTCAAACACATAAGATAGGGGATGGGGATGGGATTGTTTTGAGTAAAGACTGTTGACGGCCTTAGTTCTAGACTAGAAATGGCAATAAACTGCCACCCTTGTCCAGAAAAACCCACATACAAACAAGGAGCAAAGTGAGAGGGGAGTCATATAAAAGCACTTAGCAGACAAGATTAGATTGAATCACAATAATGAAGAATGCACAAACAAAGGAAAGTATTTAACATGCTGGACTTAATAAAACACTGAATGTAAGCAACCAAAGGGAAAGGGAATAGGGACTAACATGTTATCGTTTGAACTAAATGTATAAGCAGACAAGGATCTGGGTTCAGGATTATCCTGAGCACACACAGAAAAAGGGACAAGGGGAAGGGAATTATCCTGAAACTTATCTGAAGTACACAAAATAAGTGAGGTAGCATGACAAAGTAGGGGAAGGGGGATGGAATTAAACATGCTAGCACTCAAATGAATTACTGAAACAAACAAATAGACAAAGGGACAAGGGGAAGAGATTGAACATACAAGGGCTAAGGTTGAACTAACATAACAGACAAAGAAAAGGAGAGAACAAGTAGATAATTGAAAGTTAATAGTTGAAGTTAGGAGCCTACCAGTGCAAAATTGAGTAACAAAACAAAGAGAATCCTTATAAACAGCCTTGGCTTTAAGCCGGCTAATCCTTATCAAGAGAGAGCAAGTAACAGAGAAGAAAGAGAAAGCGGAGAGTTTTTAGTGAGCAAGAGTAGAGGGAACTCGTGTGTTTTCAGTGTCTAGTGAGAAAAAATGAAGTCCTATTAATAGTTTGAAAGAGATGCAACACTTAAGGCAAGAAAATATTCAGCAGTACCAATCATATCCAATTAAGGAGAAGGTTCCCTTTAATTAAGGAACCAGTTGGAAATAAATAAACTTTGGTTTAATTTTGGAAAGAAAAATTAAGTACCAAACACATAGTATAGGGTAAATATATATATGTTAAAGAGCTTGAAGATTACACAGGTAAACATATAAGGCAGGTAATCAACTAGAAAATCAAGGAATCGATATACTAGTTGATTCGAAATTAGCCAGAAAATAGGGGTTAATTAGAGAATCAGACAGTTGTACAAAATCAAGTTTTCCAATTATGGTTTCATAGAAGGGGAAATGCGACAATATAAAAGAGGTATAGGTTAGAACATATAAAAACTAGAAATAGTAGAGTAAACATGTAGAAGAACACACAAGAAAACAATTTGAGACGACTAGGGTTCTACAGAGAAAGAAAAATGAAAATTCCTCTTAGAATTTAGGGTTTCTATTACACATAGAGCATAAAGAAAGTCATAGATAAAGATGAACACAACGAAGAACATCATAACGAAAGCATAGAACACATGAACTAAAACCCAAAAAGTAATCAATGAAGTAAAACATCGCAATGCCATGGTAGAAAAATTCTTAGGAATCATAGTGAAGGCTAGAGAAGAACACACAGTAGAAAATAAAGCGAAGAAATCAAAGAGATCAGAGAAGTCATAGAAAAACCTAAGTTTAAAAAGATGAACCGTTTGAAAAGAGCAATAGGTGAAGAAAAAATGAGAAATACTTTAAAATCTTTAGAAAATAACTAGGACTCAGAAAGAATCGTAAAAGTTAACACAGAGAAAAACCTTGAGAAATTAGGATTTTCAGAGAAAGGTCTCAAAGCATCGAGAAAAGCCTGTAATGGACTCATCGGAGCCGGCAAAGGACTCAAAGCCTTAAGACTTCCCAGAGAAAGCCTGAACACCGCTGCAAAACCCATTGGAGGACCTTTGGTCAAACCACCCTTGAAATACAGCTCTGATCTTTGAACCCAAGGACCAGGAGAGGTGAAGAGTGAACGGGTGAAGGAGTTTCCGGTCTTGGATGGCCATGAACGCCGGTGAAGTGAGCAGGAGGCGACTAGAATTTTCAGAGAATCTAGAGAGCATTTGGGAGTGAAGGCAGCTGGTTTGTAAAAATGATTGTAGGGTTAAGGGTTTGGGGGGTTTAATTATGGTAGGTGAATTGTTGGCCGTTGATTTGAGTGTTCAACGGCCATGATTAAAAGGGGGGATAGGGGGGGTTAGTTTGAATGGGTTTGGGTCGAGTGGATTAAAGATTGGGTAATGTAATTGGGGCTAATGATGGTAGAATTTGGGCAGAAATTGCAATAGAAAGCGGCTATAATTTAAATAGCCGTTATCCCCATTTTAATTTTATAAAAATAGTCAATATTCTTATAAATATCCAATAAAAATAGTGAGTTAATAAAATATATTTAGGGATTAATTAAAAATATTAGGAACGATTTTGTACTTAAAATACTTATTAAATCGAGAAATAGGCTAAAATTACAAGTTAATGTAATTTTAGTTAAATTATATTTATATGTAAATTAGAAATAAAATAAATTATTTATCAAATAACAAGATTTGAGGTTAAATATTGGATTTTATAGTACACAATAAGTTGTAAATAGGTTTTAAAATGCTTGAAAAATTATATAAAAAAATACCAACATTTTGTGGATGCTTATATATGTATTCACATGCTATTTTGAAGGTATTTTGGGTACAAAAAATACATAGGGAAAATTGGGTATCAACAGGAGCTAGTACTGGAGTTGTATTGTCTGTCTAGTCTAGAGATGCGGTTGTGCTTCTAGTGTCACTTCAAACATTTTGGGTTTTTTTATTTTAACTACTATTATAAAACTAAGGATTAAAGCTAAATTATGATAAGAGAATACTACTAAGTTGTAGTTAATGGGAAGAAAGGCACTAAGGTCGTGGCATCACTTAGGTGGTTATTGACGGGTAGAAACTACTAAAGAGTAAGGATAAATTGACGTATTTGGGTCTTATGCTATAACATTCGCACAATTTTACTCACTCTCACACCTCTCGATAGAGAGAGTAATTTTTCTCAATTGACTCTTTCGATACAATTGGGTAGGCCAATTAGACCAAACAACTAGGATTCAAGTAGGTGATTACTCTCTCGAGATTTAACACGTTAATTGGGACTACTTTCTCATGAGTCAATCCCAATTCCTTTTTGCATCAATTTTGGGGTCATAGACTCTCTTTCTCTAGAGAAGTCAAACCCACTAAGCTTGAATTAATGTTTGCAACCACCAACTATTAAATAAAAATATAAAATCAACCCATATAGCAAACACCCAATATCAATTCTAACTCTACATGGAAACACCCATCAATTATCCACACTAGGGTTGAGCCACAACCCTAGCTAATGGGTTTAGCTACACATAATTAAAAAAGAAACTAAAGAAATAGATAAAGAACTAAATATATTAATTAATTACTAATTGAAAACTACAATAATATATTGAGAGGTTAAAGCTAAAGTGCCAAAACGGCTAAAATCTCATTCCCAGCTGCACAGTTGCGTTTCAGAACATAAAACATAACCTAAAATGGTAAAATGTTCTATTTATACTATGCTGGAAAAACTAGAGAAAAATACCGCTGCGAGGTCAGTTCGGGCCTCACAAAAGCAATCGCGGCCGCACTGGCTCTTTTGAGTTCAACTTTAAGCTCTCTGAACTGGAGGACGCGGACCTCGTAAAAGGTGCAGCCGTGGAGGGGCTCTGACGCGGACCGTGCGGTGACGAACCTGGCCTACATGGCATGGTCTTGGCGAAAATAATGGTTCTCTGAATCTCTGGACGCGGACCACACTAATAAGTAGTGTGGCCACATAGCCTTACCGCGGACCGCGAAAATCCTACCGCGGTCGTGTCAACTTCAACCTGAATAAGCATGTCTCCGAACCTCCTAGTGCATTCGCAGTCACTTTTGTACGGTTTGCACTAGGCCGTCTCCTCTTGAATTTATTGGTCTTTCATACTTGAGCAGGTTTTACTCCTTTTTGAGCCGATCTTTGACATTTCGTCACTTTGTCGCCCAAACCTGCAATCAAGCACAACCTGTGAGCATTTTGGGACTATTTTCTATCAATTTATACTAAAAGCATAGGCAAGTAGGGGCATAAAATACGTTAAAATCCTAACTTTTCAAGTAGCCAAAAAAGTCATGATAGACTTTGTCCGCGACCGCACTGTTTGGAAATTCGGCATTCCAGAGTCAACCATTAGTGATAATATCTCCAGCCTCAAAAGTGACTTAATGAGAGCCATGTGTGAAACCTTCAAGATCAGACATAAGAATTCCATAGCCTACAGACCTCAGATAAATGGAGTAGTAGAAACCGCAAATAAGAATATAAAAATGATATTGAGGAAAATGATAGAGAAACATAAGCAGTGGCACGATAAACTATCATTTTTCTTTGTTAGGGTATCTCACCACGGTCCGCATATCAATTGTCATGACCCTAGTTCACCAATTGTGATCCTGTCATGACGGCACCCAGTCTTCGCGACTAGATAAGCCTGACATATTGCAGAAATTCAACAATCTTTACGAAAACGATAAATAAAACTGAATAACATAAAAATGTATAGGGTGCCGCTTGGCACATACACTTCGAACCAAAAATGTGAAACCTCCAAGACCCGGAAACACATGGGCAACACAGGCTAAGAGTAAAATAAAACATATGGCACTAACATCCAGGAGTGTCTACAACAATTGAGTACATGAACGAAACTACTACTAAAGGTAGAATTGAAGGAGACTCCTCGGCTCTGCGGACGCGGCAGATGCATACCTCGAATCACCAAGAATAGCTCCTAAAATCACTGATAGCATGCATGACCAGAAGTAACTGGATTTGCACAACAAAAGTGTGCAGAAGAGTAACATGAGTACACCACGGCGGTACTCAGTAAGTGCCAAGCCTAACCTCGGTGGAGTAGTGACGAGGAAGGTCGATGCCCCTACTGAGATCAACATAAGCATAAATAAATATTAAATGAAATAACAATAGTAAATACGTAAATCTCAAATATCTAGCAAACAATCAGAGGAACAGAAATAGGCAATATTACAATTCTACAAAATGAGAACATTCATCATAGGCTATTTATCATCGGGGATCTCTTTGTATCCCGAGGATCTCCCTGTATCCTCATCATACACACAAGGGATCTCCAAGTATCCCGAGGATGTCCCAGTATCCTCATCATATAAGCAAAGGATCTTCAAGTATCCCGAGGATTTATTAGTACCATCTAGTTAATCAGTCCTGCCCTGGGGATCTCCTAGTATCCACCAGAAAATCAATCTTGCACTGGGGATCTTTTAGTATCCGCCAGTTATATAATCCAGTGTCGGGGATCTCTTGGTATCCCCCACTTCCAAACCTTAGAAACCTGTACAAATAGGGGGAGCTCCCGGGATGTCGTCTCGTAGTCCCAATAGTAAATACACCACAACAAACCAATAACTAACGGAAAGAAAGCGGAATGCGGAAAACAAATAAAATCGAGAAATCAAACATGTTTCACAAGAAGGACAAATATTGCAATTTAGTCAAATAAGGAAAATAAGATTCTAACATGCATTCCAAGAGAAAGCAGATATTGCAATTTTTTCAAATAGATCAAATAAGTTACTAACATGCTTTTCCTAACACAAAAAAATTGAAGTTTCATTTTTAAAATTAAATATCTGAAGAAACACAGTCTAAATAAACCAAGTAAGGTGAATTTTCGACAACTAGCACAAGTACATGCCGGTCACCTCGCGCACAAGGCATTTAAACAATGGCAAAAGTATCCTAAGGGGAGATGTGCCCCACACAAGGTTAGACAAGACACTTACCTCGAATTGGTACAAAACCGCTAAAAACAATGCCCTTGCCAATTACATATGGTAAATAACATCGCAAGTAACTAATTACACTTTAAAATTAAATCAAAGGCGCGAAATTAGGTATAATGACCAAAATGCCCCTCAAGACAACGTATCAGAATAGAATAATTTTTACATTTTCAAAATCCTCGTACTCTCACGAGTCTAACCATATAAAATCTCCTAAATCGGAGGTCAAAAGACACTTCAAATCATCAAAATTAGGTCTAAGAACTTTACCCAAATTTTCATTCAAAATCCGAAATTAAGGCTTGATTCGAGATTATATTGGCGGGTAATAATAAGAAAGGAGTAATGAATCGTTACCAAAAGTTTGCCTCTGAAAAGCCCGCGAAATATCTCCCAAAAAAGAGCTCTCTAGCTTGAGTTTTTTGTATAAATGGAAGAAACCTCGTTTTTGAAATATCAATATCTCCCCGGGTATTTCTTCATTGCGATTGCATGAAATGAGATGCCATAGCGTAGAACAAAATGTGAAGGCCCAGAAAAATGGCCTATGTGAACGCATGGATGGGAATGTGATCGCGGAAGAGGGGGAACTGGACCTATGCGATCGTAATAGAGGCTCTGTGATCGCGTATAAGGAATTGGGCCCTGAGACACTAGCCCAGGTTACTCAGTGCGAACGCAGTGGGGATGGTTGCGAACGCATAGAATGGGGAGGAAGAGCTATGCGATCGCAGAAGGTATTCTGCGATCGCATTGAAGGAATAATGAGGCCAGCACAAAAGGCTCTATGCGATCGCATGGAAGCTTATGCGATCGCAGAGAAGGAAAAGTCTGCAACACATAGCAGCAAAATCTGCAACTCACTACAGTCCCAAAAGTCCTCCGTTGAGCATCCGAAACACACCCGAGGCCCCCGGGACCTCAACCAAACATACAAAAATATCTCATAACATCATTCGAACTTGTACCAATACTTAACCCACCTAATACAACGCCGGAAACGCAGATTAGTCAATGATTTGAACTTAAAAACTTCAAAACTTAGCCAAACTCGCTTTCAATTCAAAACCTAACTAAAACACGTCCAATTGACCTGAAATTTTGCACGCACGTCCCAAATGACATGACGGTGCTACAACAACTTTTGGAATCTCGTTCCGACCCTTGGATCAAAAATTCACTATCAGACCAGAAACTTCAAAATTCTAACATTCGACATTTATAGTCTAAATGAGCTAATGGCATCCAAAATACATTCCGAACACCCCCCAACGCCGAAATCACCTAATTGAGCTAAAGGAACCATCGGTTTTCCATTCCGAAGACGTCTTGACACTTTTTTATTACGGGCCATTTTCCAACACTAAAGCTCTCATTTAGGGACTAAGTGTTCCAAATCACTCCGAATTCTATTACCGAACATCCCGGCAAACCACAATTGTAGAAATGAACTTAGGGGAAGCAGTTAATGGGGAAATGGGGCATAAATTCACAGACGATCGGCCGGGTCGTCACATCCTCCTACACTTAAACATTTGTTCATCCTCGAACGAGCATAGAAAACATACATGAAGTATCAAAAAGATGAGGGTATCGGCTGCGCATATCCCGCTCGGTCTCCCGAGTTGCCTCCTTGGCCAGCTGACCCCACCACCGAACTTTTACTGAAGCTATATCCTTTGACCTGAGCTTTCGAACCTGCCTATCCAATATTTCCACTAGCTCCTCAACATAGGACAAATCATTGCCCAACTGGATTGAAGTGAACTCCAACACGTGAGACGGGTCACCGTGATACCTCTGAAGCATCGAAAGATGAAACACTAGATGAACCCCGCCCAAACTGGGAGGTAAAGCAAGCTCATAAGCAACCTTCCCAACCTGCTTCAAAATCTCAAATGGACCAATGAACCTCGAGCTCAGCTTTCCTTTCTTCCCAAACCTCATGACGCCTTTCAGAGGCGAGACCCGAAGCAAAACTCGCTCACCAACCATAAACGAAACATCATAAACCTTCCGGTCCGCATAACTTTTCTATTTGGACTGGGCCGCACAGAGTCTGTCCTGAATCACCTTAACCTTCTCAATCGCATCCTGAACCAAATCACTGCCCTGTAACCTGGCCTCGCCCGGCTCGAACCAACCCACCAGGGAACTCCATCTCCTACCATATAAGGCCTCATAAGGAGACATCTGAATATTGGACTGATAACTGTTGTTGTATGTAAACTCAGCCAATGGAAAGAACTGATACCAAGAACCTCTAAACTCAATCGCGCACGCACGGAGCATATCCTCAAGAATCTGAATAGTGCGCACGGACTGCCCGTCCATATGGGGGTGAAAATTTGTACTCGTGGTCACTCTGGTACCCAACTCATGCTGGATGGCTCTCTAGAACCGTGATGTAAGCATTGAACACCTGTTTGAGATGATAGAAATTGGAATGCCATGCAGACGGACAATATCCCTGATATAAATCCCTGCTAACCGCTCCGCTGAGTAAGAAGAGCACAATGGAATGAAATGAGCGGACTTCGTCATCCGATCCACGACAACCCAAATAGAATTAAACTTCCTCGCTGTCAGAAGGAGACCAGTAACAAAAACCATAGTGATATTCTCCCATTTCCACTCCGTAATCTACATCGTCTGGAGTAACCCTCCCGGTTTCTGATGCTCAGCCTTCACCTGCTGACAGTTGAGACATCTAGCTACAAACTCTACTATGTCCTTCTTCATCCGCCCCCACCAATAATGTTGCCTTAGATCCTGATACATCTTCGTGGCACCCAGGTGGATGGAGTACCGCGAGCTATGGGCCTCTGTCAATCGGGCACACAGTTCCGCCCCTACATCCTCAACACCCTGTCACATCCTTAGCATCACCATGCTAGACAGCGTCCCTGAGAAAAAGCAAATGAGGTTCATCATACTACCGCTCCCTGATACGATCAAACAATGAAGTCGAGAAACCGCAGAGGCTAGAACCCGACTGGGCTCCGAAAGGTCCAATCTCACAAACCGACTGGCTAGAGCCTGAACATCTATCGCCATGGGTCTCTCTGAAGCTTGTAAATGTGCCAAACTCCCCAAACTCTCCGCCCGGAAACTCAAAGCTTTGGCTACCACATTGGCCTTGCACGGGTGATAAAGAATAGTAATATCATAATCCTTCAGTAGCTCCAACCATCTCATCTGGCGCAAGTTCCGATTCTTTTAATTTGAACAAATGCTGCAAACCCCGATGATCCGTATAAATCTCCCAAGGCACACCATACAAATAATGACGCCATATCTATATGGGATGAACAATAGCAGCTAACTCAAGGTCATGGACAAGATAGTTCTTTTCATGCACCTTCAACTGTCTAGACGCGTAGGCAATCACCCTACCATCCTACATCAATACCGCTCCAAGTCCAACTTTTGAGGCATCTTAATATACCGCATAGGACCCCGAACCAGTAGGAAAAATCAAAATAAGGGCAAAAGTCAAAGCGGTCTTGAGCTTTTGGAAGCTCGCCTCACACTCGTCTGACCACTGAGAAGGAGCACCCTTCTGGGTTAATCTAGTCATATAGGCTGCAATCGATGAGAACCTCTCCACAAAATGACGGTATACCCTGCCAGGCCAAGGAAATTGCGGATCTCTATAGCTGCGGAGGGCCTGGCCCAACTCTGTACGGACTCCACCTTCTTCGAATCTAACCGAGTGCCCTCACTCGATACCACGTGTCCTAGGAATGCCACAGAACTCAACAAAAACTTTAATTTTGAAAACTTTGCATGCAATTCTTTTCTCTCAGGGTCTGAAGCACTGTCATCAGGGGTTGCTCAAGATCTTCACGACTCCGTTAGTATACAAGAATATCATCTATGAAAACAATGACAAACGAGTCGAGATAGGGCCTGAATACACTGTGCATCAAATGCATAAAGGCTGCTTGGGCGTTGGTCAACTCAAATGACATGACAAGGAACTCATAATGACCATACCGATTCCTGAAAGCAGTCTTCGGGACTTCCGGTTCCCGAATCTTTAGCCGGTGATAACCTGAGCGCAAATCAATCTTAGAAAACACATGTGCGCCCTGAAGCGGGTCAAATAAATCATCTATACAAGGCAAAGGATATCGGTTCTTCACAGTAACTTTGTTCACCTCACGATAATCGATACACATGCGCATAGAACCATCATTTTCACAAACAAGACAGGAGCACCCCATGGTGAAACACTGGGTCGAATAAAACCCTTGCCAAGCAACTTCTGTACCTTATCCTTTAACTCCTTCAACTCAGGAGGAGCCATACGGTAAGGAGGAATTAATATGGGCTGAGTGACCACAACAAATCAATACAAAAATCAGTGTCCCGATCGGGTGGCATGCCTGGAAGATCAACTGGGAACGCATCAAGGAAATCCCATACTACTGGAACAGAGTCAACAGAAAGGGTATCAGCACTGACATCTCTCAAATAGGCTAAATACGCGGCACACCCTTTCTCAACCATACGTTGAGCTTTAAGAAATGATATAACTCTGCTGGTAGTGTGATCAAAAGTACCACTCCACTCAATATGAGGAATACCTGGCATATCCAGCGTCACGGTCTTAGCGTGTCAATCAAGAATGGCATAATGGGGCGAAAACCATTCCATGTTCAAGATAATATCAAAATCAACCATATCAAGTAATAAAAGATCTTTCTTGGTCTCAATACCACGAATAGTAACCAAACACGACCAATATACGTGGTTCACAACAAGGAATCTCCCACGGGAGTAGAAACATAAACAAGAGAGCTCAAGGTCTCTCGGACTGTACCCAAATGTAGAGGAAAATAAGATGACACAAAAAAATAAGTAGATCCTGGATGGAATAGAACTGATGCCTCTCTATGACTAACCAAAATAATACATTTGATAACAGAATCAGGGGCGATAGCCTCAACTTGATCAGGAATGGCATAAAATCTAGCTCGGCCCCTACCTCGAGGGTGACCTCTATCTCCCCAATCTCCCCCCCCCCCTAGCTGGCTGGGCAGGTGAGGTGGCAGTTAGAGCTGGAACAAGGGCCTGAGAATCCCGCTAGGCACACTGCTGCTAAGACTGCTGTGACGGTGCACTCCTTCCAAGCCTAGGGCAATCCCTCACTACATGGCGGGTATCCTTGCACTCATAACAAGCTCTGGGATGGCGAGGTGGACGTGACTAACTTGCCCCACCCCATCTAGACTGACCTCTAGAGATACACTGCGCATGAGGCTCACTAGAAACAGAGGGTGCATAATAAGGCTCCTGAGATCTGGGATGAGCTAGAATACTGCTGGGTGAAGGAAGAGCTGAGTGAATCAGGCAACCCATATAGCCTCTACCATGACATCTTGCTCCTGAAGTACGGGTACCAGAAAAATGACGAGACTCTCGAGACCTCTTGGCCTCCCTCTCCTCTCACTTCCTGGCATGCATACCCTCTATCCCCCTGGCTATACTCACCACCTGCTGATAGGGTATATCCATCTCCAACTCTCGCGCCATGACAGACCTGATGGAAGGAATGAGACCCTCGATAAACCTGCGAACCCTCTCACAAACTGTAGCCACCAATGAATGCCCATGCCTGGCCAACCTAGTATAACCGATGGCGTACTCTGAGACAGTCCTAGGGCCCTGGCGCAAGTTCTCGAACTCCGTGCGCCATGCATCTCGGAGGCTCTGGGAACAAACTCCCTCTGAAACATATCTAAAAATTGAGTCCATGTCAAGGAGGCAGCCTCGTCCAGACTGTCTTACTCAAAAGTGCGCCACCGGTCATCGGCGGCTCCCGAAAGCTGGAAACCTGCAAAGGAAACCCCACTTAAAACTTTAATACCCATGGTGCAAAAAATGCGGTGACAATCCTCCAAAAAGCCCAAGGCATCATCTGTATCTAGCCTACTGAACAAAGGAGGGCCATACTTCTTGAACCGCTCCAATCTACGATGCTCATCCTCCGAAGCAGGTGCCCTATCATCGGGCTGAACCGGCACTATAGGCTGGATAGGAATAATATCTGGAAACGGCCCCATGTGCACCCTCTTCTTAGGAGTGCGGGATACGGGAGTTTGGGCCCCTCCCCCGGCCTGGGACATAGCTGCAGGTGGTGGAAGCAACCCTGCCTGTGACAGTGTGGTATACATACGTATAAACTGCGCCAATGCCTCCTGAACAGCTTGAGTAGTGGTTGATGTGGGCGTCTCTGGTGTCCTGATTCCTGACTGGGTCCGCTGGTGGCACCTCGGCGGCTGCTCGTACAGGTGCTCTGGGTGCATCCCGCGCACGTTCACGACCCCTGCCCCTAGCTGCTGCAGGACGAGGTACGGGTACCTGATCGTCCCGGATCGTGCATGTCCTCACGATCTATGAGAGAATAGAAGATAGAAATTTAGAATCTGTATCAAAAACATAGCACGACAAGGAATTCAATAAAATGAAGATTTTTCCAAATATTTACGTAGCCTCTCGTAGATAAGTACAAACGTCTCTGCACCAATCAGTGTGACTCTAATAAACCGGCATGTGTCACGTGACTCCTATGAACCTAGAGCTCTGATACCAACTTGTCACGACCCTAGTTAACCAATTGTGAACCTGTCATGACGGCACCCAGTCTTCGCGACTAGGTAAGCCTGACACGTCGCAGAAATTCAACAATCTTTACGAAAATGATAAATAAAACTGAATAACATAAAAATGTATAGGGTGTCGCTTGGCACATACACTTCGAACCAATAATGTGAAACCTCCAAGACCAGGAAACCCATGGGAAACACAGGCTAAGAGTAAATAAAACATACGGCTCTAACATCCAGGAGTGTCTACAACAATTGAGTACATGAACGAAACTACTACTAAAGGTAGAACAAAAGGAGACTCCTCGGCTCTGCGAACGCGCAGATGCATACCTCGAATCTCCAAGTATAGCTTCTAAAATCATTTGTACCGCGCCTGACCAGAAGTACCTGGATTTGTACAATAAAAGTGTGCAGAAGAGTAGCATCACTACACCACGGCGGTACTCAGTAAGTTCCAAGCCTAACCTCGGTGGAGTAGTGACGAGGAAGGTCGAGGCCCATACTGAGATCAACAAAAGCATAAATAAATATGAAATGAAATAACAATAGAAGATACGTAAATCTAGAATATCTAACAAACAATCAGAGGAACGGAAATAGACAATATTACAATTCTACAAAATGAGAACAATCATCATAGTCTATTTACCACATTGGCCTTGCACGGGTGATAAAGAATAGTAATATCATAATCCTTCACTAGCTCCAACCATATCCTCTGGCGCAAGTTCAGATCCTTTAACTTGAACAAATGTTGCAAACTCCGATGATCCGTATAAATCTCACAAGGCACACTATAAGAATAATGACGCCATATCCTTATTGGATGAACAATAGCAGCTAACTCAAGTTCATGGACAGGATAGTTCTTTTCATGCACCTTCAACTATCTAGATGCGCAGGCAATCACCCTACCGTCCTACATCAATATCGCTCCAATTCCAACTCGTGAGGCATCACAATATATAGCATAGGACCCCGAACCAGTAGGAAAAATTAGAATTAGGGGTGAGTTAAAGCCGTCTTGAGCTTTTGGAAGCTCGCCTCACACACGTCTGACCATGTAAAAGGAGCACCCTTTTGGGTTAATCTAGTCATAGGGGCTGCAATCGACGAGAACCCCTCCACAAAATTACGGCAATACCCCACCAGACCAAGGAAATTGTGGATCTGTAGCTGAGGAGGGCCTGGGCCAACTCTGTACGGCCTCCACCTTCTTCAGATCTACCCGAATGCCCTCACTCGAAACCACGTGGCCTAAGAATGCCACATAACTCAACCAAAACTTACATTTTGAAAACTTTGCACACAATTTCTTTTCTCTTAGGGTCCGCAGCACTGTCCTCAGGGGCTGCTCATGATCTTGACGACTCCGGGAGTATACAAGAATATTATCTATGAAAATAATGACAAACGAGTAAAGATAGGGCGTGAACACACTGTGCATCAAATGCATAAAGGTTGTTGGGGCATTGGTCAGCCCAAATGACATGACAAGGAACTCGAAATGACCATACCGATTCCTGAAAGCACTCTTCGGGATATTCGGTTCCCGAATCTTTAGCTGGTGATAGCCTGAGCGCAAATCAATCTTAGAAAACACATGTGCGCACTGAGGCTGGTCAAATAGATCATCAATACGAGGCAAAGGATATCGGTTCTTCACTGTAACTTTGTACAACTGACGATAATCGATACACATGCGCATAGAACCATCCTTTTTCTTCGCAAACAAGACAGGAGAACCCCATGGTGAAACACTAGGTCGAATAAAACCCTTATCAAGCAATTTCTGTAACTGATCCTTCAACACCTTCAACTCGGGAGGAGCCATACGGTAAGGAGGAATAGATATGGGCTGAGTGCTCGCAACAAATCTATGCCAAAATCAATGTCCCGATAGGGTGGCATGCCCGGAAGATCAACTGGGAACGCATCGGTGAAATCCCGTATTACCGGAAAAGAGTCAAAAAAAAGGGTATCAGCACTGATATCTCTCACATTGGCTAATACGCGGCACATCCTTTCTCAACCATACATTAAGCTTTAAGAAAAGATATAACTCTGCTGGGAGTGTGATCAAAAGTACCAATCCAATCAATACCAGGAATACCAAGCATAGCTAGCGTCACGTCTTAGCGTGACAATCAAGAATAGCATAATGGGGAAATAACCATTCCATGCCCAAGATAATATCAAAATCAACCATATCAAGTAATAAAAGAGCTGCCTTGGTCTCAAAACCACGAATAGTAACCAAACACGACTGATATACGCGGTCCACAACAAGGGAATGTCCTACGGGAGTAGAAACATAAATAAGAGAGCTCAAGGTCTCTCGGACTGTACCCAAATGCGGAGCAAAATAAGATGACACATAAGAATAAGTAGAGCCTAGATCGAATAGAATTGATGCCTCTCTATGACTAACCAATATAATACCTGTGATAAAAGAATCGGGGGCGATAGCCTCGGCATGATCAGGAATGGCATAAAATCTTGCTTGTCCCCTACCTCGAGGGCGACCTCTATCTCCCCTATCTCCCCCTGGCTGTCTGGGTAGGTGGGGTGGCAGCTGGAAGGGCTTGAGAATCCCGCTAGGTACGCTACTGCTGAGACTGTTGTAGAGGTGCATTCCTACCAAGCCTAGGGCAATCCCTCACTACTTGGGGGGTATCCTTGCACTCATAACAAGCTCTAAGAGGGCGCGGTAGATGTGACTGACTGGCCCCACCCCTGCTAGAATAACCTCTAGAGGTACCCCGCGCATGAGGTGCACTAGAAACAGAGGGTGCATAATAAGGCTCCTGAGATCTGGGAGGATCTGGATTACTGCTGGGTGAAGGAAGAGCTGAGTGAATCGGGCGACTCGTATAGCCTCTACCATGACATCCTGCTCCTGAAGTACGGGTACCAGAAAAATTACCAGACTCTTGAGACCTCTTTGCCTCCCTCCTTTCGCTCCCTGGCAATCATACCCTATATCCTCCTGGCTATACTCACCACCTACTAATAGGGTATATATTTATATAGCACTCTCGCGCATTTCCATACCTGATGGAAGGATTGAGACCCTCGATAAACCTGCGAACACTCTCACAAACTGTAGCCACCAAAGAAGGCGCATGCCTGGCCAACCTAGTATAACCAATGGCATACTCAGAGACAGTCATTGGGCCTTGGCGCAAGTGCTCAAACTCCGCGCACCATGCATCTCAGAAGATCTAGGGAACAAACTCCCTCTGAAATATATCTAAAAATTGAGTCCAAGTCAAGGAGGCAGCCTCATCCAGACTATCTAGCTCAAAAGTGCGACACCAGTCGTAGGCGGCTCCCCAAAGCTGGAAAGCTGCAAAGGAAACCCCACTCGAAGCAAATACCCATGGTGCAAAAACTGCGGTGACAATCCTCCAAAAACCCCAAGGCATCATCTGTAGCTAGCCCGCTGAAACTAGGAGGGTCATATTTCTTGAACCGCTCCAATCTACGCTGCTCATCCTCCGAAGCAGGTGTTCTATCCTCGGGCTGAACCGGCACTGTATGCTGGATAGGAATAATATCTGGAATCGTCCCCATGTGCACCCTCTTCTTAGGAGTGAAGGCTACGGGAGTTTGGGCCCCTCGCCCGGCCTGGGACGTAGCTACATGAGGTGGAAGCAACCCTGCCTGTGACAGTGTGGTATACATACTCATAAACTGCGTCAATGCCTTCTGAACAGCTTGAGTAGTGGTGGATGTGGGCGTCTATGGTGCCTGAGTCCTGACTAGGTACGCTGGTGGCACCTCGGCGGCTGCTCGCACAGGTGCTATGGGTGCACCCCGCGCACGTCCATGACCCCTGCCCCTAGCTGCTGCAGGAGGGAGAACGGGTACCTGATCGTCCCGGATCGGTCGTGCTCTCACTATCTGTGAGAGAATAGAAGATAGAAATTTTGAATCGTTATAAAAAATATAGCACGACAAGGAATTTAATGAAGTGAAGATTTTTCCTAAATAGTTACATAGCCTCTCGTAGATAAGTACAGACGTCTCCGCACGGATCAGCGAGACTCTAATAAACCAGCCTGTGTCTCGTGACTTCTATGAACCTAGAGCTCTGATACCAACTTGTCACGACCCTAGTTCACCAATTATGAACTTGTCATGACGTCACCCAGTCTTAGAGACTAGGTAAACCTGACACGTTGCGGAATTCAACAATCTTTACGAAAATGATAAATAAAACTGAATAACAGAAAAAATGTATAGGTGCCGCTTGGCACATACACTTCGAACCAATAATGTGAAACCTCCAAGACCAGTAAACCCACGGGCAACACAGGCTACGAGTAAAACATAACATACGGCTCTAACATCCAGTAGTGTGTACAACAATTGAGTACATGAATGAAGCTACTACTAATAGTAGAATAGAAGGAGACTCATTGGCTCTGCCTACGCGGGAGATGCATACCTCGAATCTACAAGTATAGCTCCTAAAAGCATTTGCAGCGCGCATGACCAGAAGTACCTTGATCTGCACAACAAAAGTGTACAGAAGAGTAGCATGAGTACACCACGACAGTACCCAGTAAGTGCCAAGCCTAACCTCGGTGGAGTAGTGACAAGGAAGGTCGAGCCCCCTACTGAGATCAACATAAGCATAAATAAATATGAAATGAAATAACAATAGCAAATACGTAAATCTCGAATATATAACAAACAATAAGAGGAACGGAAATAAACTATATTACAATTCTATAAAACGAGAACAATCATCACATGCTATTTACCAAGTATCCCAAGGATCTCCCAGTATACTCATCATATAAGCAAGGGATCTCCAAGTATCCCGAGGATCTCTTGGTATCCTCCAGTTAATCAGTCCTGCCCCGGGGATCTCTTAGTATCCGCCAGAAAATCAATCCAACATTGGGGATCTCTTAGTATCCGCTAGTTATATAATCCAGTGTTAAGGATCTCTTGGTATCCCGCACTTCCGAACCTCAGAAACAAGTACGAACAGGGGGAGCTCCCTGGATGTCGTCCCGTAGTCCCAGTAGTAAATACACCACAATAAACCAATATTTAACAGAAAGAAATCGGAATACGGACAATATATTAATCGAGAAATCTAATATGTTTCACAAGAAGTACAAATATTGAAATTTAGTCAAATAAGGCAAATAAGTTGCTAACACGCTTTCCAAGAGAAAACAAATATTGCAGTTTAGTCAAATAGATCAAATAAGTTACTAACATGCTGTTACTAACTCAAAACAAGTGAAGTTTCATTTTTAACAATTAAATATGTGAAGAAACACAGTCTAAATAAGACAAGTAAGGTGAATTTTCAACAACTAGCACAAGTACACGCCCGTCACCTCGCGCATAAGGCATTTAAACAATGGCCAAGATATCCTAAGGGGAGAGGTCCCCTACACAAGGTTAGACAAGCTACTTACCTCGATTTGGTACAAAACCACTAAAAACAATGCCCTTGCCACGAGTATCTGACTCCGAATGGCCCAATTCTATTCAAACCAATTACATATTGTAAATAACATCGCAAGTTACTAATTACACTGTTAAAATTAAAGTTAAGGCGCAAAAATAGGTGAAATGACCAATATGCCACTCAGGCCAACGTCTCGGAATCAAATAATTTTTACATTTTTAGAAACCTTGTACTCTCATGATTCTAACCATATAAAAATCTCCCAAATCAGAAGTCAAAAACCCCATCAAATCATCAAAATTAGGTCCAAGAACGTTTCCCCATATTTTCATTCAAAATCCGAAATTAAGGCTTGAATTCGAAATTAGATTAGTGGGTAATAATCATAAAGGAGTAAGGAATCATTACCCAAAGTTTGCCTCTGAAAATCCCTCGAAATATATCCCAAAACATAGCTCTCCAGCCTGAGTTTTTTGTAAAAATGGAAGAAACCTCATTTTTGAAATATTAATATCTGCCCAGGTATTTCTTCATTGTGAACGCATGAAATGAGATGCGATCGCGTAGAACAAAATGCGAAGGCCCAGCAAAACTGCCCATGCGAACGCATAGATGGGAATGCGAATGCGGAAGAGGGGGAATTGGACCTATGCGATCGCAATAGAGGCTCTGCGATCGCGTATAAGGAATTGGGCCCTGAGACACTGGCCCAGGTTACTCAGTTCAAACACAGGGGGAGGGTTGCGAACGCATAGAATAGGGAGGCAGAGTTATGTGCTCGCAGAAGGGGTTGTGCGATTGCATTGAAGGAAAAATTAGGCCAGCACAAAAGGCTCAATGCGATCGCATGGAAGCTTATGCGGTCGCAGAGAAGGAAAAGTCTGCAACACATAGCAGCAAAATCTGCAACTCACTAAGTCCCAAAAATCCTCCGTTGAGCATCCGAAACACACCCGAGGCCCCCGGGACCTCAACCAAACGTACGAAAATATCCCATAACATCGTTCAAACTTGTACCAATACTTAACCCACCTAAAACAACGCCGGAAACGCAAATTAATAAATCATTTGAACTTAAAACCTTCAAAAATTAACCAAACTCGTTTTCGATTCAAAACCTAACTAAAATACGTTCGATTGATCTGAAACTGTACACGCACATCCCAAATGACATGGCGGTGCTAAAACAACTTCCAGAATCCCATTCTGACCCTCAGATCGAAAATTCACTATCGGACCAGAAACTTCGAAATTCTAACTTTCGGCATTTATAGCCTAAATAAGCTACGGGCATCTAAAATATATTCCGAACATGCTCCCAACCCCAAAATAACCTAACGAAGCTAACGGAACCATCGGTTTTCCATTCCGAGGCTGTCTTGATAGTGTTCTAATTACGAACCATTTTCCAACACTTAATCTCTCGTTTAGGGACTAAGTGTCCCAAAACACTTCGAATTCTATTATCGAACATCTAAGAAAACCACAATAGCGTAAATGAACTTAGAGGAAGTAGTTAATGGGGAAACGGGGCATAAATTCCAAAGACAACCAGACGGGTCGTTACATCAATAGGGGAAACCCCTTATATGCTAGTTTACGGTACAGAAGTCGTCATTCCCGCCGAGGTAGAAATTCCCTCTTTAAGGATCATACAAGAAGCATAACTCGACGATACAGAGTGGGTGAAGAATCACTATGAGCAAATGGATCTTATCAATGGGAAAAGAATGATTGCAGTTTGTCACGGGTAGCTTTATCAGAGCAGAATGTCCAGAGACTTCAACAAAAGAGTCAAGCCAAGATAGTTCACGCCAGGGAAGCTGGTGTTAGAGAAAATCTTTCCACATCAAGATGAAGCCAAAGGGAAATTCGCTCCCAACTGGCAAGGACTGTACATGGTTCACCGGGTTCTAATAGGACTTATACTTGCAGAAATGGACGGAGAAGTCTGGCCAAAGCTAATTAATTAAGATGCAGTCAAGCGAGACTATGTGTAATCTTTATGCTTTCTCCTATGATGCAATTTGAACTACGCCAGACCTGATTCCCGTTTAAGAAGGGATACATAGGCAGCGCTATGGGTTCGGTCACAATTCAATAAAGTTTTCATTTCCCCCTGCAATTGGAAACTGGGGAAGAATTTTGAGGACCCTCAAAATTTTGAAGTTGAATGCAGGCTTGAGTTGCAAAATCATCAAACTCACGTTGTTCAGATATACAACTCTCAGAATCGTTGCACTTACAGACAATTGTTATACGCATGCAGTATCACTAGTGGGCACAATATCCCCAATGGCCACAGTATCGCAACCTGCTATCAACAAAGAAACTCTATTACTGTTTGCCCTTTTATTTCTTGCATGAGGCTACGATTCTATCTTTCGAGGTTAAGCTCTTTCTCCATCTGCATTCTGCATTGCATAAGGCTACTATTCTGCCTTCTGCGACTAAACGTTTTCTCCATCTTCATTTTGCATTTCATAAGGCTACTGTTTTGACTTCCAAGACTAAATGTTATCTCCATCTGCATTTTCTGCATTGCATAAGGCTACCATTCTGCCTTCCAAGACAATGTTGTCTCCATCTGTATTTTTGTGCATTGCATAAGGTTGTCATTCTGCCTTTCGAGGTGAAGCTCTACCTCCATCTACATGGCAGAAATATCGTCGCTTTATTTACACTTGCAAGGATGAAAGATCACCGCTTTATTTACACTTTCATGGCTTAAAGATCGCCGCTTTATTTACACTTGCACTGCTGAAAGATTGCCTCTTTATTTACATTTACATGGCCGAAAGATCACCGCTTTATTTACGCTTGCGTGGCTGAAAGATCGCCACCTCATATCTGCTTTCTTTGATGAAACGTCGCCACCTACTGCATTGCATAGGATGGAAGATCGCCAAGCACTGGATCTCATGAGCTGAAAGATCGCCAAATTGTCCAAAGGCATCATTGTTCAGAGGCAGCATTTTCAAAGCCCGAGAACGACATGTCATGGCCTAGAACCACTTTTAATCTTTTGCATATAATTATTCAAGCATCATAGTTCGGAGGCATCATTCACATAGCCCAAGAACATCATTTCATGTCCTACAAATCCCTTATCATACGCTTCATGCCCCAGCACATCATAATCTAAAGACGTCATCCTAACCGTCCAAACAGAACATTCATGGTCCGACAGGAACTTGCATCATATTTAAATTTAAACACAATATATGCTTGTGTTGCTCATTTGCAAGCAAACCGGAGATCAACAGCCATATCGGCATTAGCAATCTTGCTCCAGTTCCTGCAGCCCTATCAGACTTTAACCATTTGTCTTGTCCTAAATACCGCGTCCATTCTCAAAAACCTCCATCAGCATACTCTGCAGACGGATCTTGAACTACATACGACCTGGTTCCTATAAGACCAGGGATATGTAGACAGCTCAGGAATCAGAGCATGGCCAAACCTCTTCAAACCATTTCGTTCGGTCAAAATTGATCATATCTTTACTCTACAACTCTTTCATCCTTCCTAGGTAAAGAAGGGCAGTTGTTGATACCCAATTTTTCCCTATATATTTTAAATATGCAAAATACTTTCAAAATAAGAATATACATACATACATACATATATATATATATATATATATATATATATATATATATATATATGTATATATATATATATATGTATATATGTATGTCCAAGAGTTTTCTTATTTTTCTTTAATTTTTTAAAGATTTATTAATCAATTTATTGCCCTATTTTATCAATAAAAATCCAATACTTTTTTCCCAATTGGCATTTTGGCAATTCACTTATTGGATTCTCATATTTATATGAACATATAGCCAACATAATTTTTGCATATTTTTACAAATTTATTTTATATTTGTAAAGCTAAATTACATATAATTACAATATTATCCTATTTTAATTTTTAATTATAATTATATTAATAAAATTGACTCAAGTATTTTAGTTTCATAATTACATATTATTAATTATTTTAGTACCTTTAATTCATTACCAAAAATTATTTTACTATTTTTATAAAATAAATAAAGGAAAAATGGTTATTTAAGTGTTGGCCTATTTACATTTCAATTTTAGCTAGATTTGGCACCCAATTTCAAATTCAATTATCCAGCCTAATTCCTAAATCTATCCGACCACGACACCTTTAAAAAACCCTCCCGGAGCCCCCTTTAATCCCAACTGTTGATCTAATAGATCAATAGCTCACATTTGTTCTTTCCTTTTTAATTCCCCAATACCCCCAACCCTAATCGCTTCTCACCTGCAGGCGCCAATGGATTCCCCCTCTCTCAATCTCTCTCGGAAACCCTAGCTGCCTCCCTCCACTTCCACCCTAAAACTACCGGAATCCATGGCTTTCAAGGCCCATTGGAGTCCTACACCGACCTCATATAACTCCTACTCACCTGGTACTAAAGTTTCGAGGCCTGACCATGAAGAATTTTGGCCTAGACTTTGCTTGATTCGAGTTCTATGGTCGTCTCCGGCCTTGCTCCGGCAAGCCATAGCTGTTCGAGCTTGGTCCTGACTTCTCCTGCTTAGATCCAAGCCTTTCTCACCATCTGGGTTCTTCTAAAACCCTAACTTTTGAGGTTCTTCAAATTTCTTTAGATATATTCTAGATCTCTGTTTTCCCAGAACTTCCAAATATTTTTTTTAAAAAAAGTTTCTTTCAAGAAAACCTGCTTTCAAAACCTTTATCCTTTCTAATTTTGGGTTTTTTATCTTTAGCATGTTCTACCGTGATTCTTATGTGTTTCTTCTACTTCGATTCTAATGTGCTTCTTCTATTGTGTTTCTTCTACTGTGTTTCGTATGATTTTTCTTCTATTGGGTTTCTTATGTTGTTCTTCTACTATGTTCTTATAAGCTCTTTTACTGTATTTTGCATGTTGTTCTTTGAATATGTTTTTTCATGAGTTTCTTCTACTGGAAAATGCAAGTTAAAGGTCTCAGTTCCTTTCTGAGATTTTTGTACTTATTTCATTAGAATAAACATTAGAATTTGGGGGTTCATTCGAGTTTTGAGGCTACTCGTTACGTGATTTGTTTGTTCCTCATATTTGACTTGTTTGGTTTCAAAATCCTAATCTTTTTGGACCTATTTGAGTTCCTGAAGTTAGTTCATCTACTGCTCGATTGAGTTTCAAAATCTTTGTTTCACTTTTGTTTCTTCATATGATTCTGACTTCTTGCTAAACTGTATAAGACCTTTTTACTTGACCCCTTTTGCATGCTATCTGATATTCCCTCTTCTCTGAGATGACTACCATGTTCCTATTGTCCACTACTCATTGATTTTTGATTGCATGACATTTTCTTTGTCTTAAATGCACCCTCGTATTCGGAATGTTTATGCACACTTTATAGGTTAAATTTCCCTCTCAAAATAACCTTTGATTGTGGACTGATTTCAAATATCTTTGTGTAATTTTGATTGCACTCTTGTAATTGAATCTTTCCTTATTGTATTCATTTCCCTTGTTTCTTGGACTTGTTTGGTATACTTTTCTTTGAACTTTCGACCCCTAAATTTTCTACTTAAGTTGATTTGCCCCTTACATTGATTACATTGGTCTGAGATTCTTACAGACCTTTCCTTGAGTCTGATAAACCTAGCTTCTATTACATACTGTGTACTCGTACTATGCTTGAAATATTTTCTTATTGATCATATTCGGCCATATGTGATTTCTTTCTTTATTTAGCACTTACAAGCTACCGTTTGATATAATTCCTTAATTAAAGGATGTCTTTGATACTGATTTGATTTTAATTGACATATATTTCCCTAATTATTCCTGAACTACAATCCTTACCTTATTTTCTGCCTGTTTTCACACTATAAATACCTGCTCTTTTATTGACACAAACATACCAACATTCATAGTTTTTTGAACTCACTCTCTCACTTAAAAGTATTCCCTCGTTACTTGTGGAATATTTTCAAGTCCTACTGCTTGCTTCTTTCTATATTTGCTTTCTTTGAACTGGTATGTCCTAATTATGATTCAGCACCATAACAATGTATTTATGTTTGCCTACTTCTTGTATTTAGTTCAGTACGTATCTAGCACTCTCCTTCTGCCTGTTCTGCCTCTATTGTGTATCCTAAGTATGTTTGACATTGATCATTGTTTGAGCCATGACAACAATAAAGTGTTGCTACCTATGACTCAAACTTGATCCCCCCTCGGATCATAACCTCATGTTACTATTGTATGTTATATATCCTGGTTGGTTTTGTGGGCATAATAGCATTCCCTATTGTTGCCCAAATCAATTAATGCCCAAGAACAAGGGCTCTCTGCAGTCAGTTTCCAACCCCTGAATCCTGTTTGTGTGAAGTTATTAATTATGTAGTTATTTCCCATCACCCCCTTTCCCTTTTCCTTTACTCCCCAGTTCTTCAAGTTCTGTTTTTGCACTTGCACTATACCTTAGCCTTTAATTTCTCCCCTCCCCCCCTCTTGTGAGCCTTGCCTTGGGACCCCTTGAGCTCCCTCTAATCTTGGACACTTGAGGGTTGCCCTTCCACACTGCACTTGTCTTTTTTCTAGTAAGACAATTTGGGTGTGAGCATTGCCCGGAGTTCTATTGAGGCTCTTAGGGAACTTTAACGCATCCAGATTGGGGAAAGGCTTTGGATCAATGATATTTCGAGTTGGTCTATGTCATAACTGAGGCAGGAAGTTAAGAATCAGGCCTCTCTGATTGTAGTTATTTTCTTTATCATTTCTGATGTAATTTTATTTATTCCAGGTTGTAATAATTTATAATTAACACTTGGGGATGGTTAGTTAAGAGGGTGGGTAACTATGTATGCAAAAGGTAGAAATCATGACAATAGGACTACTATATTTCTGCATATCCAACTCTTCATATAGAAATCATGTCTATAGGTATTCTGAATATTCACATGCATATAGAAATCATGCCTACTTGTCTATTCTGTAGTTTGCATATCCAACTTCACATTGGAAACATATCTATAAGTATTTTGAACTCTGCATACCCAACTTCATATAGAAATTATGCCTATAGGATTATTGAATTCTGCATAGCCAATTACATCTAGATACCATGTTCATATGTCATAAAAAAACTCTTCACTATATATCATGTTTATAGTTTTTTTTTTAAAATAAATTCTGCATTTAGATAACATGTCTGTAAGGCTTCTGCATTTTTTACCATGTCTACAAAAGGTTAAAAATCATGAACGCATAGAAAGCATGCCTATAGGAGCTTCTAATAATAATTTTGACTCACTTCACTCAGTGTTAGGAATAAAATCACTAACTCTGCCAGTTACAAAACTCCTAAGCAATTTATCGAAATCCTGTCTCTCTTTTAATAATCTGATTCCTTCACTTAGCAGTTTAATGAGTATGCATTCAAACAGTTTTATTTCAGGCCTTATTATTTCATTGCTTTCAGAATCTAGTAGATACCATGCCTATAGGATCCTTGTCCAACACTTAGGCAAGGCTTAGGTTAATTTGTAAACTAAATATATTTTTGTTAATCATTACAACTAGCAAGCAGGTCTGATTCGGACTTTTTATCTGAGTTATGTAATAAATCAATCTGCCTCAGTTTTTAACTCTTTCAACTTTTAAATCATACCTAAACAGTACATGAAATTCATGCTAATTATGTGCCTTGTTTGTTTAAGGAGGTATATCTGAGCCATGCATGTGTATCTGTTTCCCCCTAAAAATATGCAATATGTGTTTTTGTATGTCGCCTTAAATTCTTACCTTTGAAACCCCAAATAATCCCAATATCCCTCCCCTTTTAGGATTAGTAGTCCTAAGGGCCTCCAAGACTGATAGTAAGGGACGGGTAATAGCATGCAATAAGTAATCGAGGTCAATTCGCGCTTTAAATAACTTAATAGGGTGGGAAGGGTAGATATGGATATGATGACCATGCGATAACGCCTCGTGTAGCCCCTTGTCGAGGTGTGATTACCAAACATTGTGTTGAATGATCCATATTTTTATTAAACCTAGGACCCCCTCCCTTTATTATTATTTGTTTTCTTTAGCATTTCTAACTCTTTATTTTCTGAAATCAGCTTTCTTAATTGCTCTTTCAAACTTTATCTATTTTTTTAACCCTTGTATGTGAAATCCCCACTTATTTGAGGCTTATTTGTCTATATGTTATTTGCACCTAAGTTCACGATAATTGTCTGTCCGGTAACCACACTAGTGGATTCTGGGGGGTGCCTAACACCTTCCCCTTAGATAATTTCGAGCCCCTACCCAATCTCTGGTTGTTCAAATCAAATTCGTTGGTGTCCTAATGCACCCTAATCATTAGGTGGTGACTCTTCAAATTCAAACCCTATTCCCAAAAGGAATGAGTTGTCCCTCCAAATGTTATAACCAGATTTTGTGAGAAAAATGGGGCGTGACACTGTATTGATCCATGCCTTAATGAAAACATGATCCCACTTCCCCGTGCATCCTTGGTGGCTTCGATTATGGCTAGGTATCCGACAAATATTAGTTTCATCATGTCCACCAACATCACTTTTGCAATCCAGAACGGTGAAAGATCATATTCATACCCAAACATCCTCACAGAATACTTCACATATCAAGGGGGTAGAGCTGAAGCATTATGATATAGAAGTCAACTCCAAGAAGCCTTTCTCATGGTACCACCTTCACGGAGCTGAAAACCCAAAATTCAAGTGTGAAGCTACTACCTCCACTGGGCAGTCTAAAGATCTAGCGGTACTGGTTACTAATTCAGCTACCTAGCCTTCTACAACAACCTGTTCTTCAACCAAGATAGCAGCCATACCACCTTCATTTTCTGAACTGCCTACTTCTGTTAGACTATCAATGTCATTACTAGTGTCGGCCTCGTCTACTTATCCTCAGATTGTGTTGCGAGTCTCCCAGACATTGGTGAGTCTCAACAACTGGATGCATACAGCTGCTACAAAGGTGACTGATATATCCACTGTTGTTGTAGCATAGTCCTCAGCCCTTGCAGAGCCACAAATACCTTCATTTGTGGAGGAAATATTGAAAAATATTATGCCCAACTAGAAGAATATCATGGCTAAAGTGGTGGAACAAGGGAAAATTATTGAGGATTTGGGCAAACAAGTCAAGGAGATGTGCAAGTCTCATGCATCAAAGAAGTCGGCAGATAAGCTGAGAAAAGAGATTGAGAAGATTGCATATCCTGGTGATTTTCCATTTGACCTGCTTATGGAGACAACACCCCAGTAGCACATGCACCACCAGCAGTACCTGAGGCAACAACTGACTAGTTTGAGGATCCCGTTGCGACTACCCACCACTATGAGAAGATTATCTAGATGCTTAGCAATCATGTTTCCCCTCAGCCAGGTGATGATGAGATACAGCTTGAGACCAAGGGCGCTGATGATCCTATGCAGACTGAGACCACATAGGGAGTTTTCTTAACTCTCTACCCTTTCCCTATTCTTATTTTGTTAAGCATTGAGTACAATTCTAATTTTTATTTGAGGGGGTGTTTCTATTTTGATTATTTGACTTTGAAAGTTGACATTTGGGTTGTAATAACTCTAATACTATTTTTTTTTTCATCTTTAATTTTCTTTGATATGTATATATTATCCCTATTTGATGTAGATATTCATTTCCTCTATGTATATATTCATTCGACTTGAGTTTGTATATTTATTTATCTCACTTTTCGTAGTTTATTTTATAGCTTATTTAGTTTGTTTTTCCTTAGTAGTATAACTTCTTATTTACTTTAGTAGCTTTTTTTGATTTGCTAGCTTCTTTTTACATTTTGAGTGAACAATAAGGCTTTGGTTTTCTTAATGTCACAGTTCTTTCCAAAGGTAGATTATGTCTGAACTGGGTGGCTCTTCCCCACGATGGATGGTGTGACAACCTACTTAAATGATTGAGTCTGTTTTCTTTTATGTTTTAGTAAATATAGTAGTAATGAATAAAAGGAGTCTCAATCATGCTTCACTTGGTAAGAACCATTTACCTACGATCGTATTGTTAAAAACAAGTTGTTGGCAGAAAATAGCTCTAGTTGTGACCATTTTTGACTCTTGTGTTAACTTAAGCATCATCGAGTGGTTCAAGTCCAGCCATTTGTGATTCTCAATATTATCTAGGGTTGTTGCCCTCGACTCTTTTCTCTATAGCAATTCAAAAGCATGAGAGGTGAAATATTTAGTTACAAGTCCAAGTACTCGTGCTAATGGTCTAGAACTTGCCCCGAATGTGTGTCTAGTCGAAATTCTAATTGTAGCTTGGCTAGGAAAATGATTTTAGGCTCTCTTTGATCCAATTTGAACTTTGAACTCTTCCATAGCCTGCCAATATGATATCCCTAGTCAACCCCTTTGAGACGAAGCCTTTTTATTTCAATAACCACGTTACAAGCCTTTATCCATTTTGTAATGATCCTCTTTTGGCACCTGGATCTTTCCTTAGCATTCTTGAGAAACAATTGGCGAAAACATAAATTTGGCGGAGAGATGAGTATTTTAAAAGTGATGAAAGGTACAAAGAAGAGAAAAAAATGAAGAAAGGCAAAGGAAAAGAAAAGAAAGAAAGAACAAAAAGAAAAATGCCAAAAAGAAAGTGAATAAAGTGAAGAGTTGAAGGGAATTCAAAAGAAAATAAGGCGGAAAGGCTAAAGTAAATAGAAAAGGAGAAAAATGAATGTCATGATCAAGAAAGAGTGACATTACATCTCTCTAGATCCCCAAGGAAGAATGAAATGACTCAAAGAGTCGAGAAAGTATGAGCCGAAAAGAGAAAATGGAGTGCTTATGGGATAAAACTATTTTATTCCAACAAGTCCTATCTTGGTCCAAAAGCCTTCATCACATCCCTCTAAATCCCTACATGATTTCAAGTTGAGTGAGCTTACATTAGTGGTGATTCACATAAGGGGCAAGCTTATCGTTCTTAAAGTCGGACTTGTGACGTTCTTTTGAAAGAGATGAGCGAACTTTTCACAATCCTTATTCTGAGTGTTACATTCTAAAGTGAGATTTGCTAATGGAGAGTAGATGAGGAGGAGTTTGGGATCCACAATGACCTCTGAGTATATTTCTTTTCTAATCAATTATTATACATTCTATCTTAATTTCATCTTGTATTTCTTTATTTTTTATGAGTAGCTAAATCTTTAGCTAGGGTTGTGGCCCAACATAGTGTAGGTACTTAGTGGATATTTGATTTAGGGCTTGTTTGAGATTTGATTAGTGATATTTAGCCTTGTTCATACTTGAACCCTAGAATTAATGGTTGCAAACATTGATTCATGCCTATTTGACTTAATCTCTTCTTGAGAAAGAGAGACTAAGTCTAGGAAAACTTGGCTAACAACCTTGACCCCGACTCGCGTTGGTTTATATTATTGCTTCGATCGACTCACTACCTATAATTGTGGTGTGAGTTTGGGCGATATTAATCACCCATATGGCCATCTCCACAAATTTCATAACATATATCCATCATCTGAACCAGTTGCATTTGATGTCCTTGACCCATTGCCATCTTAGCCATTTGGTTGTTTTGTTTAGAAATTTCTACCCGCATGGTCAACATCTCATCCAGCTCGAGTGTACATGTTGCTTTCTATTTTATCATCCTTCTTAAGTCACCTTCACCCTGACAGTTATGACCCTTTGCAGTGAAATTGTTGAGCAAAGTCTAAATCTCACTATACGGCTTTTGCATACAACTTCATCCACAAGCTAAGTTTAGACTCAATTTGGAGGTCTCGTCCAACCCATCGACAAACGTATGTCTCAACACAATGATATGGGAAGTCTTTGAGTAGTTTTTTGTATCTTTTCCAAGCTTGACGAAGTGTCTCACCCAATCGATGTTGAAACCCAAGAATCTGGCTCCTCAGAGCGTTGTCTTCTTAGTGGGGAAAGACATGATTAGGACTTTTCGTGCCATATCATCCCAAGTGTGGATCGAGTTTGCAGGATCCATGTTTAACCATTCATTTGCGTCCCCCATTAGAGAAAATGGAAACGATGTCATTTGGCACAGTCCTCAGAGACGTTCAAATAGTTGTATGTATCCATAATCTCCAAGAAATTTGTAGATGCCTTTTGGGATCTTCACTTGACAACCCCACAAATAGTCTTTTAGATTAAATCGACTGCACCATGTACTGTTTTATCTCAAAGTGCCCAGTTATATTATGTTTCATGATAGCCTGAGTCATTTTTGCGAGACTAGGTCTTGCGGCCTCAATCACCGGTCTTTCTTCATTTGTTGCCATCTCGATTGGCTGTGATAGGACTATAATACCCAACTCTGCAAGTCTTGCTACTTCTTCCGCCTCCCTCCTTAATATGTGGAAGAGTCTTTCGGGTTTAGTATCAGGAGGAGGAAGGTTGTTCAGACTGTTGCTTCTTCTTAGAATTCAAGGTGGACACTTATTGAGTCAGAAATAGTCAAACAAATTAACATTTGAACAAAAATAAATGAGATCTTATTTTGGATAAATAACTAATCCCCGGCAACAATGCTAAAAACTTGTTAGGTCAAAACGCACACATAATTTTACACGATAGACAAGTAATAAAGTCATAAAAAAGTATTGTTCCCATGTGAATTTGTGGTCAACTATTTTTCAATCTAAGTTATTTATCTACTTGATGCTCAAGTGAGTGTGAAGAAGATGGTTTTAATTTTCTATAATTAAATTACTATGAACTAAACTAATAAGCAAGCAAAAAAATAAGATCACAAATAGAGCAACAAACACTCAGGGGGAATTCAATGAGATAGAAATATTCCAGGGCTATGGGATTAACGTCTCTCTTATTGTATTTTTCGGGTTGATGTAATCACTTGACTTATCTAATTGTTGATTAGTAGGGTTTATTATGCTCGCGAAGTTCTTACGACGCTTCGCTTGCTTATTCAAGCCAACCTAAGACTATATGTCTATAGAATCAAACTTGACAAGAATGCATGTTTATGTTCCGCAAAAATAACCAAGTAAAGTAACTAGAATATGTCTATTCTAATCACGAATCTATTCTCCGATGTCCGGATTCATATAATTCTATATGTAATTTTTAGTTCGCACTTTCGAATTCAACTATAAATTCGTAGATACTACTCTATTACTAGCTATACACTAGAATAATTAAGTGCAATATTGAATAAATAAATAAATTTGATAAAATCAATAAAAAAATCAATAGCCAATTTACAATAGTCAAGAACGACCATGATCCTAGAATAATGAGGTTCTTAGCCACTCATATTCATAACAATCATCAAAATAGTGTTTTCAAACATAAAAGTTATAAATACTAGAAGAAGAATGAAGAATTGATGTATTCTATGCTCCGTGTTTCGTACTTTTGTTTCTCCCTTAAAGTTGCATCTCCCCAGCCAAAATAGGTTTAGGTTTGCTTGTATACACGTTCGAGGCATCTTGGAGTCGAAATAACCGAGTCCCGGACGAACTAGGATAGATTCATGTCACCGGCGCTCGGAGTAGTATGGGGTGCTAGCCCTGGTACCGGCATTCTTGGAGATTCTTTTTTGTGCACCACAGGTAGAGCCCCATGCTGCCTGTGGCGCTACACTGTGGCTTTTTCCCTTTCCTTCTCCTTTTTGCTTCAATTCGTGCACCTTCGTCCCAATTTGCCTCCGGATGATTCCTACACATAAAAATATCATAAATTAGCATAATTCATTATATTATACATCCGAAACCTACGAGATATGAGTAAAATGCGAGACACTATGCATAAAAATATACATATTTTAAGACGAATATCACTTTGACTACAAAAACTATATTTTGGTTAAACAATGATGCCAACACATTGAAAGTGGGGTCCATAAATTTTGTTGTTAGTCCTAGGGGTATTTTTACTCTTAGAAATAGGGTTGTGTGTATTTTTTGACCAATAAGTGAATGGAGCGTAAGAGTCAAACATAGAAATAATTTTTTGCCCTTTTCCATTTTAGTCAGCCTCTTTTCTGGTTTCCTCTCTAATGCTCTCTCCTCTTGCCTTTTCTACAACCCATTGAGCCATTAATTTCATGAAAACCGCCCTTGTTTTCAACCTCTAAATATGAATGAACATCAAAACCATGTGATGAGAATATATAACTCTAGAGATATGTTACAGCATCAAATATTGCTTGATTAAAATTAAGCTCTCCTTGGAATGTTAAACTGGATATGTTTTTTAGGACTTGACAATGCATTTGGCTTTGTAACTCTATAAACGAATCATTTTTCATTTGCTATTTTATCATACGTAAAGCGTTTGCTTTTTCTAATATATGAGTATATGACAAATTCTGCAATGTTGAGTGTTGACTTCCTAGGCCTACAGCCTACTGCTGTAAGTTTTCAATTTTGTTACCAAATTTGGTTGTTGCAGGTATGCAGAATAGCTTGGATATTTTTCAGAACCACAAAATTGCCTTTGGTTCCTCACTTTATAAACCTCGGTAATGCAGCAAGGCAATAAGAAAGCATGTCTCTCTTCATTAGTTCCTTTATACTTCTGAAACTTTGAAGTTGAAAATGTTAGGAAAACTGGTTACCGAGAATAAGAGCTAGTTTGAGGCATGTCCAGGACATTGTCCTTAAAAATATCTCGCCCACATAATAATGAATAAAATTAGTCATATCTTTCATGATTCAACAAACTCTTTCACTTATTAAATTTAACAGAACTAGCAGAATATTCAAGAAAGGAACCTTACATACAAGAAGAAGAAGAAGAAGATTCAGAAAGTTATATCAACAAGTCTCCAAATATCTTGCATATATAGTCACTACTACAAGTAAAAATAGCATGGGCTAGCCAGTATTCGATCTGGTCATTCAAAAATAGTCAGCATTTATAAAGTTATTAAAAAATAGCCACTATTTTGCTGGAACACAAGAAGGTCCTGCATAATATACTAAAGATTGATGCACTTGTATATAAACTTCCAGCATATTATACTGAAATTCTAATACACGATAAGTTTCAGTATTATGCGGGGGCTACATTGACCGGTTGATGGTTCCAACAAAGGCAAGTAAAATTTGCCCTTCTCAAAGCCCATAAATGAATGAAAACACCCCATTTCTACCTCTCCATCGAAAAGGACAAAAATAATGTATTAGTATTAAAGAGATTCCTTAATTTAGTGGAGACATCTGATTTGTGATTAATTAAGTAGCTAGTTACTGCATACTTAGGATGTAGTAGTTGATATAAGTACCTTGTTATGCATAACAGCATAAGATTGAATTCTAAATATCAAATTTACTCAGAAACATGAACATCAAAACCATGTGATGACATCCAAAAAACAAAATATAAGCTCTAAAAATATTTATATTTATTTTGCTCAAAGTTTTCATTTGCTTTATAGGCATAAAACAATTAAAAAATAAATGGAGGACCAATCATAGCAGATCATAATAAACCATAAGAACAAAGGAGTAAGATGCAAGAGACAACAATTATAAGTTAAATGGAGGATGGTGAAGATCTTTTGTTAATGATATTGGTTTGGTCTGCCTCTCCATGGAGAGGTTCAGATCCATACAATGAGATATGCTCTCTTCCTTTAGAAGGAGATATGAAGAAGAAGAAGAAGAAGAAGCAGCCCGCTCTCCTGAGGCGCTCCTTCCTTCCGCCACCCTGGAAGTCGAGCCCTCCACCGCTCGGGACGTTGAAGCGCCCGCATTTGTCAAAATGTCGACGCCTATACCCTCCGCCAAAACAGTTGCCGAGGAACTACCTTCCCTCTCAGCAACAGGAACAGAAATTTGAATCGGCTGAGCAATTGTGTCACCTTGGCCTGAGCCAACCGGGCAACCCCCGCAGGGGCAAGGTCCGTTTTGCCCCCCTCCTCCGCCGATGGCGAAGAGTCCAAAGTAATCACCACCGGAAGGGCTGGGGTGAACGCTACCTTGTGCCGAACCAGCAGCCTCCAGTCTTCTTCCTTATCTTCGTCCGATGATCGTTCTGCCCTGGAACGCACGACCCCTGGTGATTCTTCAACTTGAGGCATGGGCCGTACTGGGGAGTGAGCGGCCGAGGAAAGAATAACAATAAACAACAATTCAGATTCTTACCAGCAGCCGGCCTACACCTATGGACCTCCAAGAAAGACGCCCATGTGTGAATCCGCGCTGTAACAGGGACCACAACCTCAACCCACTCGCGGATGCCAGAAAATGGCACCGGTGGCGCACCTCCCACTACGGCACAAAAATAAGATCAGTGAACATTTTGCCAAAGGAAATAAAAGCTAGCATAAAAGAAACTTACGTGCATGGTTCCACTCCTCCGGGAAGTCAGTAGCGCAAGCCATCAGGTGCTCAGTCCTGATGTAGAAAAAGTGCTTGTAAGGACGGGTAGCGACGTCGTCATCAAGCTCCGGTGTTAAGCCGTTGACCCCACGAGGGACCAACCGAATCATGGAGCCACGTATTCTCTGAGGGGCGTAGAAAGTTAGCACGTCCCCAAGTAATCTCCTTACGTGCCAACTCCGCATATTTGATCAGCATCGCCAATAACTAGTAACAAGAAGGGAAGAGCTGACCAGGGGACACCCTGTAGTAACAACAGAAGTCCACCACCAGCATAGGGAGAGGACGCCCCAATCCCAAGTTGAAAGGGTAGGCGTAAAAGACGCAGTACCCTCGGTGGTCGACATGTACCCTTCCACCGTACGTGGCCAGGACGATGTCGGCGAAGACAGGAATATCACACTGCTCCTTCAGCTGAGCGATGCCAACTTCACCCATCAGTGGAGCTTCATCCACTTGATCCTCTCCCTCGGGGTCGGAGAAATCAGTTGCCAGGCCACCGGGCAGAAGGAGAATGTCAATCGTCGATGGGAGCCGGTCAACATTCGGCGAATCGGTGGTTCTCACCACCGTAGATGGGCCATCAGCCACCGTAACCACCACCGAAGCTATATCAAACAAGAACTGCTCGCCATTATCAATATAACGATAGAGAAATGGCAAAATTCACCGGAAAAAAAGCAATAGAAGACGAAGATTCGATAAGAATGACGGAGAATGAATTAACTAGGAGCAAAAGACTAGATAATCTGAAAACAAGAAGGGCTATCTCTCTCAGAATTTCACTTAGACAAATATAGGAAAAGTGAGAATTGAACGATACAACCCTTTATTTATAGACAAAGCATAAATGACCCTCATGAATCCCAAAGGTCACCATTAACTACCTGACCAACCGCAAAACGGTTTAGGCCTACAGTAACAGGCACCATTATGTCAGATACCACTGACCGGTCATTCGACCGTCAATCGGTGCGTCCCCCATGAAACGGTTGTGACGACCTCGAAATACTATGGGCATGTCCCATGCGTCACCATGCATATGATGTCCCCCGTATACGCGGTAAGCGTGATCGTATTCCTTCCAGGCACGCGTAAACGGCTACAGCCGTCTCTAAAGAACAAAATGGCTACGGCCATCTCTAAAGTAAAAACGGCTATGGCTGTCTCCAAAGAACAATATGGCTACGGCCATCACTAAAGTAAAAACGGCTACGGCCGTCTCCAAAGAACAAAATGGCTACGGCCATCTTTAAAGTAAAACGGCTACGGCCGTCTCCACAAAACAAAATGCCTACGACCATCTCTAAAGTGAAACCGGCTACGGCCGTCTCCAAAGAACAAAATGGCTACGGTCATCTCTAAAGTAAAACCTGCTACGGCCGTCTCCAAAGAACAAAATGGCTACGGCCATCTCCAAAGTAAAAATGGCTACGGCCGTCTATAAAGAACAAAAGGCTACGACCATCTCTAAAAGTGTGAATGGTTACGGCCATGTCCAAAGAACTAAATGACTATGGCCATCTCTAAAGTAAAAACGGCTACGGCCGTCTCCAAAGAACAAAAGGCTACGCCCATCTCTAAAAGTGCAAATGGTTACGACCATCTCCAAAGTAAAAATGGTTACGGCCATCTCTAAAGTAAAAATGACTACGACCATCTCTAAAAGTGCGAATGTTTACGGCCATCTACGAAGAATAAACGGCTACGATCGTCCCCAACGCATAAACGACTACGGTTATTGGTGGAATCCGCTTATTGAGCTCGGCCTAGGCACGACCTCAATAAGCGGAGGGACTATCTGTATGGGTCAAAACTTGACCTCATAATAATGAATGAGATCAACGCATTTATTAAAGAATATTTGTGATTAATAAATGGTATGGACATTTATTAACAAGATTATCAGGCAGACATCCATTTTGACAACTGAGGCCACGGTCTGGCCGTCCTTGTGAGGGCGTCCCTTCGGTGTGGTTCCAACCCCTTTGTGCCAGCTGGCAGGTCTCTTTGCTATAAATACTAGGAGAAAGAACCCTAAAAGGGGAGACTGTTTCTTCTTCTTCACATCTCCTTCTAAAAGAAGAGAGAATATCTCATTGTAAGGCTCTAAACCTGTCCATGGAGATGAAGACAAACCAATATCATTAATAAAAGATCTTCACCCTCCTCCCTTTAACTTATAACTGTTGTCTCTTGCATCTTACTCATTTGGTCTTATGGTTTATTACGATCTGCTATGATTGGCCCTCCATTTATTTTTTGATTGTTTTATGTTTATAAAGCAAATGAAAACTTTGAGCAAAACAATATTAACTATTGCTTGATCAATGTACTGTGAGAATTTATGACATAACTCTAGTTTACCCTCGTTATCACCCTATTGCAACCCTTCTCCTTAATCAGGAACAGAGTTTTCTAGCTCTGTCAGATTTATATGCCAGTAAAAATGTATATAAGCTTCTACCTTTTTAAAAAAAAAATATGACTAGTATTATTTGAGAAAAGTTTAGATGGAGCGACATACTCAAGCGATAATTCACATGATCGACCCAACTTAATGGGGATTGAGACGTACTTATTGTTGTTGTTTAATGTTTGATCAAAGTTTAAAAGTTTTCTTTGGTATGCTAAACTGGATAATCTTTTTAGCATTTGACAATGCACACTTAGCAACCCTATAAACTGAGCTCGTACAATAATTTATATGCAAATTATATTTGCTTTTCTAGTACATGACTTAATGCTGCAACGTTGACTGCCTAGTACTGCTGTATGTTTTCAATTTTGTTACCAAATTTGGCTCATGCAGATACTCAGAATAGGTCGGATTGTTTCAGAAACTGAACGTCTCTTTAAAATGGAAAAGCCCTGCAATTGGCATTTAATATCCCCATCAACATCAGACACACATTGCCTTTGGTTCCTTTCTTTATAAACCTTGCTCAAGCAAATGAGAAAACAAGAGGCAAATATCCGTCTCTTTTCATTAGCTCGTTAATTTACTCCCTTTTGACTTTGAAAGATGAGTCAAAATCTTGGATTTGTTTTTACTTCAAAACTCAAATATCTGTTAAGAATGGTCTTCCTTAGATGTTTGCATTTCCTAAATGCAATAGAGTTATGGTTAAATTTTCGTTTGAACAAGAAAAATGAGCAAGAAATGAGCCTACAAAATATGAATCAGCCGCTTACTAATGACCAACTCAACAAAATTGCTGAAGGCATATCTGTTTTACTTCCTGGGGTCCTAGAAAATGTACTTTCTAGTACTAAAACTAAATCCTACGAAGGATCTATTCAACGAAAGCTCTTCGTTGGAAGTCTCGGATGTAATACTACATCCGAGACTTTGCATCGATTTTTTTCAGCCTATGGCGAAGTGGAAGAAGCTGTTGTCATTTTGGATAATTCTGGTGTAAGCAAAGAGTATGGTTTTGTCATTTTCAAGCATGTAAAGAGTGCAGTAATGGCACTCAAAGAGCCATATAAGAGGATTAATGGAAAGACGACAATCACAAAGGTTGCTAATTCAGGAGCCAGAGACAGAGATGATGAGTCTTTACGTACAGTTTACGTGGCTAATGTGCCACATGACATGTTACGAGGTAGATTGTTGGAATATTTTTCCTCTTATGGTGTAGTAGAAAAGGGTCCATTTAGTTTCGATAAAGAAACAGGAAAATCAAGAGGTTACGCTATTTTTGTGTACAAAACACTAGAAGGGGCTAAAACAGCAATTTATGAACCTATCAAGTGGGTCGATGGACACCACCTAACGTGTGAAATGGCCCTCGGGAGGACAAAGAAAAAACCCCGAGTTAGTCTTAACTCGGGGTCGTTCAATTTAAATTGCCATTACCAAAATCCAAGATCGATGTTTGGTGGTGGTGGCTCGAGACCAGAAGTGTCACGAGTTGGAGTTCAGTATGCCCAGTTTCAAGGCAACAGGGACATATATCCACAGAATTGTGATTGTGGCCTAGCTTCTAACTGTAACATTCAGGTTCAGGGCTTATCACCAACAGTTATAGGTCGCAACCACATTGGCTCTGGGCTTTGTTCTAAGTTGTCTCATGGCGATTACAGTCTTTGGTCCTCGGAATTTTCTAGGCATAATCCAGTATGGTTTTGATGGTTCGTCTTCTTTGTCGTGATCAAGTTATCAAGGAGGAACATT
The DNA here is from genome assembly GCA_034376525.1 of Nicotiana benthamiana. Lineage (NCBI taxonomy): Eukaryota > Viridiplantae > Streptophyta > Magnoliopsida > Solanales > Solanaceae > Nicotiana > Nicotiana benthamiana. The sequence goes on from CM067337.1 coordinate 27,148,821, forward strand.
CTCTTACAAGCCGGACTGTTTCTTCTAATTGCTATAGTTTCTGCGTTTTGCTCTCGCATTTTGCCAATAGATATGAATGAAGTAGGTTTATTTAACTAAAATGTACTAGCTAGGTAGTTTCCTTTTGGAAAGCTGGGAAGAATCTTTATTATGAAATCTCTACAAAATCAAGTACTCAAGTTCCAATTAGCATCTTGTCGATCCCTATTTTTAATTCTTTTTGTGGTACTAGTATTAGTCTCTTGTTGAAATATTATTTTCGACACAATACATCAATTTATGTGTAAAAATGCTTTTTAAACTTGTTGTTGAGTTATCCCACATCGGAGAGATTTGAGGTCATTGATCTCCTTATATGGCTTGGGCAATCCTCACATCATAAGCTAGCTTTTGGGGTTGAGTTAGGCTCAAGCTCCATTCTTATCATGGTATCAGAGTTAGGCCCATCCCAATTATTGATACCGATGTTGGGCCCCCATTTATGTTGTCCACGCTCCAGAGATCTGGGCGTGAGGGGGTGTTGAGTTGTCCCACATCGGAGGGATTTGAGGTTCTTGGTCTCCTCATATGGCTTGGGCAATCCTCACCTCATAAGCTAACTTTTGGGTTGAGTTAGGCCCAAGGTCTATTCTTGTCACTGGTAAGAACGGAAGGGGTAAATCCATAATTTAAAAATATAATGGTTTAATTTTAAGAACCGTAATCATTGAACCAATAAATTTTAAATTCGGAGAGCAATATCTGATTAATTACTCAATGTTATTTTCTAGGACGTAAAGAGAAGCAGAGGTCATCTAATCGAAAGTTGAAAAGGACCAAACATGTCGAATCTATCCCTTTCCACCAGTGGTTATGCTGAAGAAAGTTTAAAAAGCTATCTGAATAGATTAAGGGGACGATAACCCTGAAAGGGACTTAAGGCCAAAAGAGAAAGATTAGTCAACCCCTCTTTTAAACATGGCTTATGGCTACGCTTCTCCAGCTTTTGTATATGATAAGCTGACTTGTCCCTAAGCATTTTTTTTAATTAAATCTTTCTTTTTTTCACGTGGTCAGAAGGTCACGAGTTCGAGTTGTACAAATATTTCTTTTATTGTGTACAATTAATCCTTATAATTCGATGCTTCCCCAAATTTATGCATAACAAAAATTTAGTGCATCGACGACTGTTTCTTCTATCATATGAAAATCGAAGGAAGGATAGTCAAAATTGAACGAACACCGTAAGTGCGAAAAATTAGTAATCATTTGTTTCATTTTAAGACAATGTGCATGTCGATATAGTAAAAAATATTTGTACCTAAGTGTTTACATCAATTAATTAATACAAGAAAATTTTCTTTTATACGTATATTTATTACTTAATCATAGTTGAATGATATGTATTTTTAATTTCATTTTTGTGTAATATAATTAAATTATAAATTGGGTATAAATATCAAATGCATGTTAGACGTTATTGCAGCCCAATAGTCACAGACTTTTAACAAAATTTATCTTCTTGTACACCAAATTTCTTCTTTTTAACAAATCCAAGTGTTTGATAAATGAGTGCACACGTTTACACCCACTGATGTTGTCCAATGACTTCAACAACTTGCTCATCATCAACACGATGTGGAACCACAAGCCAAAACTTTCCTTCAAAAAGGAATACCCATTTTTTTTTGTAACTCACAATATTATTTTCAAAAATCAAATTACATAATCTAGTGGCTAGTTCAGCCCATACACAACTATATCTCATACTCCTATCCTCAACAGACTATTTTACCTTATCTCTACACACTTTGCTCTTATGCTCGTATAGAAGTCTTTGGTGCGGGACTTCTCTAAGCTCGCTTGCAATCCGTATGTTATAAGTGTATGTTATCTCTAATGATGCTCTTATTATCTCCATGCACTTTATCAAATATTCTATGGTTTCTCTCATTTCATTTACTGTACAAAGTTTCAGCTAGAGCCATTCGCAAGAGCTAACCTTTGTATTGGAAAAAAACTGAATTCAAATTAAAGATGATGTGGCATGACACGTGGACTGGTCAAATAGTCAAAGGGCATTAAATGATTAAAAGGCACGTATGACAACAGCCACGGGAGGAGAAAAGACAACAGACAAGAGAAGGGGTCTTAGATACAAATCTCGTATCTATTCAAGTCATTTTTATTAACGGATAAAAAGGCATATGAAGACAAGAATTTGATGACAAAAAATAGTCTACATTCATTATTAAATACCTGATACGTTAGTTAATCAGTATTTAATAGCAATGACTATGTAACGTCTCATTAAATACTCTTTATTATTTAGATTAATCTGTTACTCCTTGTCAGCTATAAAAGGAGGAAGTTTTATCATTTGTAAGGACACAGAACATTCTTGACATCATACTGAAATGCTAAATTCTTATTACTTTATTTTTATTCCTGGAAAGCCTATTATTTTGGTCTCTAGATTATCAGTAACCCGATTTATTTTCTCTAGATTTAAACTTTTACCAAATTATATTTTTTTGGTTAAACAAATGGGTTCCGTTACTGGGAATCTGATAATCCATTCTTTCTAAAATAACATTCAACCTACTGCCAATATGTCAAACAACAATGACAACTATAACCAGGAAAATCAGATCCATCAAGTGAATGATGATGAACTCAACAACGTTAACCCTCAAGCTTCTCCACGTGGATCTCGTGAAGGAACTCCAAATGATATGTCTGAACATGTTGATGGAGGAGCTGAAACAAGAGATGAACTTTTAAAGAAAATAATCTATTCGCGAATTGACAAAGCCTTGCAAGCTTTAGTTAATCGATTGCATGTTGCACCAGCAACGCCTAACAACAACACATTAGAAAACCCCCGCCCTGGTCTAGTTAATTCTGGCAATGAAGCAACTCCCAGTAACTCACAAGAAGAAGAACCAGGTAATGCATGTAATTCTCATCTTCATAAATTAGTACTAACCTTGTAGAAACAACTCAAGGAGCAGAACGAGCGTATCGAGCAAATCCCTAGAGTTCCACCTGTGATAAAAGGAGTGGATGTGGACAAATACTCGTAGCAACCTTGGAAACCAAGTGCCATTCCCCTACCAATTCCAAAGAAATTCAAATGCTTGACATCCAAAAATATGATGGTACAACGGACCATCGTGATCATATAACTGCATTTACAACAGGAGTGAAAGATAACGATTTGACTAAACAAGAAATTGAATCAGTGCTGGTCAAAACATTTGGGGAGACACTCACCGAGGATGCATTAACCTGGTATTCCCTTTTACCTGAAAATTCTATAAATTCTTTTGCTAAGCTTGCAGATTCTTTTATTAAAGCACATTCGGGAGCTCAGAAGGTTGAAAAAATAATGGAAGATATCTTCAAAATCAAGCAAGGCAATCAAAATTGCTCAGAGATTTCGTTGATAGATTCGAACGTGAAAGAATGATGCTGCCTCGTGTACCGGATAATTGGGCAGCAATAGCTTTTGCGAGTAATTTGAATGATAAAAGTTCATAAGACACGAGAAGGCTCAAAGAAAGCCTTCGTGAATTTCCTGCAACTACTTGGAACGATATTTAAAATAGGTACAGTACAAAGCTCAGAATTGAGGAAGATACCGTATCTCAACCTCATCGAGAAGAAAGGAGTGGGTCCAGAAGATCTGAAGCCGAAAAAAGTCTGGTAAGAACAGGTACGATGCATATATGGGACCTGCAGGAAAGGACCAATGTTCTAGGCAGAACAATCAACATTATGATCAGAGGTCGAGATACAGGGGAACCGGATCTTCATTCAGGTTCAAAGGCGATCGAAACAACCAAGAGCCATTACATGATGATAGGAATTTAATGGCACGATTTGCTGGTCATAGTTTCAATGTAACTAATTCCGAGCTCGTAGCTGTTCTAAGGAGTATGGGAGATAAGGTACGGTGGCCAAAAGAGATCTGGCCAAATCCAAACAGACGTAATCCAGTCCATTGGTGCAAATTTCACAAAGACCACGGATATAAAACATCAGAATGCAGATTTCTACAGAGTGAAGTAGATCATTTATTGAAGCAATGATATCTCACGGAGTTGTCTAGTGAAAGGGAAAGCAAGCCTAAATGAAAAAAAGACAAGAGCCACTGAAACCACTTTCACATAAGAGAACAGTAAATGTCATCAGTGGAGGGGAAGATATATTGCGGAGTAACATACGTGGATTCAAACAAAGTTTCCAAAATGACGATCACACACAGCAAGCGAGTATGACAAACCGTAGAACATGAGAGTATAAACTTCGATGATGCAGATACGGAAGGAGTGATTACACCTCATAACGACGCTCTGTTAATATCTTTAATTATTCATGACATTGATGTAAAAAGAGTTTTTATTAATCCATGAAGTTCTGTAAATATCATTGTACTAAGAGTACTACGAGAAATGCAAGCTGAAGATAAAATGATACCTAAGGCGCATGCTTTGTCAGGCTTCGACAATTCAAGCGTGGTAACAAAAAGTGAGGTAACTCTGACGACTTATGCTGCAGGTGTTATTAAAGAAACTAAATTTCAGGTAGTTGATATGGAAATGGCATACAATATAATTATGGGGAGACCATGGATCCATGATATGGATGATATTCCATCAACCTTACATCAAGTTATTCAAATTTTCATCACCCTGGGGGATATGTCAAATTCAAGGGGATCAACAAATAGCCATGAGTATCAACGCAACAACAGATACGAGTACCGCGAGTGAAGAGAACTAGCAATTACTGGAAACAGTTGAATGTGTCAGCAGCCAAACTTCAACTAAAAAATAGATTTAGATTCAAGACCTGATGTAATTCAAGAACCTGAAGAAAAGAAGAACATCAAAACGACAATAGAATAATTCAAGGCCGTGGTGTTATTTGAACAATGGCCAGAGAAAAAAGTTTACGTAGGAGCCAATCTAAATCCCGACATGCGAGGTATGTGAATTAAATTTTTAAAAACTAACGTAAAATATTTTGCCTGCCCCATGCTGATATGACAAGTATTCCACCAGATGTGATGACTCATAAGCTTAATGAAGACTCCTCTTTTACTCCAATTAAGCAAAAGAAAGAAAGCAAGGAGCTTTCAAAAATTAAGAAATCCAGGATGAGGTCTAAAAGTTGTTGAAGATTGGGTCAATTCGTGAGGTAAAATACCTTGATTGGTTAGCTAACACGGTGGTCGTACCTAAAAAGAACGGTAAGTGACGAGCTTGTTTAGATTATACTAATTTAAACAAAGCCTGTCTAAAAGATTCATTCCATTTACCCCATATAAATCAGTTGATTGATGCAACTGCTGGTCATGAACTTTTAAGTTTTTTAGATTCATACTCGGGGTACAATCAAATTAAAATGGACCCAAGTTATGAGGAAAAAACTTCTTTCATCACTGACCGAGGGACTTACTATTATAAAGTAATGCCCTTTGATCTAAAGAGTGCAGGTGCAACCTATCAAAGGTTAGTCACCAAAATGTTTCAAGAACATTTGGGGAAAACTATGGAGGTATATATAGAAGACATGCTCGTCAAAACCTTACATTCTCATGATCATATCTCTCATGTAACAATTACATTTGAAATTTTACGGAAATTCAATATGAAACTTAACCCCGAAAAATGTGCGTTTGGAGTTGCTTCAGGAAAGTTTTTAGGTTTTCATGTTTCTAACCGTGGCATTAAGGTAAATCCTTATCATATTAAAGCAATTGAAGAAATACCTGACATTCTAACCAATAAAAAGGAAGTTCAAAGGTTATCTGGAAGGATAGCAGCTCTAGGGAGATTTATTTCTAAATCCTCAGAAAAGTGCTTCAAATGTTTCTCTACGCTTAAAAAGCAAGATCATTTCGAGTGGAATGAAGATTTCCAACAAGCCCTTAAAGATTTGAAAGTTTATTTGTCAAATCCTCTTCTACTGTCAAAACCTAAGGAAGGTGAAAAGCTGCTCATTTATTTATCAGTTTCAAAAGTAGCGGTAAGTGCCATCTTAGTCCGTGAGGACCAAGGTAAGCAATCTCCAATTTATTATGTGAGTAAAACTCTATTAGAAGCAAATACAAGGTATCCACAACTAGAAAAGTTAGCATTAACTCTCATCATAACATCTAGAAAACTACGACCATATTTCTAATGCCATCCTATTGTTCTTGTCACTACTTTTCCATTATGAAATATCTTGTATAAATATGAACTATCAGGAAGATTAGAAAAATGGGCTATTGAACTAAGTGAATACGAAATAATTTACCAACTTCGAACTACTATTAAATCCCAAGTACTCACCGATTTCGTAGCTGATTTAGTCAAGGCATGCATCTAGAAGCAGAAAAAGAATTACAAGTTTTTAATGGTGCTAATCCGAGGACTTGGCTATTATTTACTGATAGTTCATCTAATGTAAAGGGGGCAGGTTTAGGAATTGTTCTTATACCAGCTATAGGTGAAACAATTAGACAAGCTATAAAATGTCACCCTGTAACTAATAACGAAGCAGAGTATGAAGCTGTGATTGCACGTTTAGAACTAGTATTAGAACTTGGCATCATGTAAATCATAATCAAGAGTGATTCACAACTCATAGTAAATCAAATACTGGGGGACTTACATGGCTAGAGAAACTCGAATGCAAGAGAATCTTGAAAAAGTACGGGAACTGATAAGACAGTTCCAAACTTGGAAAGTGATACAAATCCCAAGAGAAGAGAATTTGGAAGCGGATGCTTTAGCCAATCTCTCATCTGCAGGAGATATAGCGAAAGATGTGAATGCATCAATCATACATTTGTTCCACTCCGTTCTTGACTCTGATAAAAATAACGTAAACTTTAATCATTTAACTTGGGATTGGAGAAACGAAATCGTATCTTTTTTGCTGCACGTAAACGTACCTGAGGATAAGGTGAAGGATCATGCACTTAGAAAGAAAGCTGCTCATTATTGCTTATATCAAGGGAACCTTTATCGAAAAATGTTTGGTGGGCCATTAGCCAGGTGTCTCGGACCTTCTCAAACAGAATATGTGATGAGCGAAATACATGAGGGGCATTGTGGAAATCATGTAGGAGGCAGATCACTTGTAAAGACATTGATTCGAGCAGGATATTACTGGCCTAAAATGGAAGAAGAAGCGAATGACTTCGTATCTAAGTGTGACAAATGTCAAAGATATGGGAATAACATGCATAGACCAGCTGAGTTATTACATCCTGTCATAGCTCCGTGGCACTTCATGAAATTGGGAATGGACATCGTAGGACCATTACCCCAGGCAAAAGGTCAGGTAAAGTTTCTAGTCGTACTTACTGATTATTTTACTAAAAGGGTAGAAGCAGGGGCGTTTAAACAGGTACGAGAGAAAGAAGTTAAGGACTCCATTTGGAGAAATATAATTTGCCGCTTTGGTGTTCCAAAGGATATCGTATGTGACAACGGACCACGATTTATAGGAGCTCAAATCATAGAATTCTTTCAAAGTTGGAAAATCAAAAGAATTACATCGACACCATATCATCGAGTAGGTAATGGGCAATTGGCCGTAATTATCAACAAACTAAAGAAAGGGTTACAAGAGTCAAAGGCCAATTGGCCTGGAGTATTACCAGCACTATTATGGGTGTATCGGACGACGGCAAAGACGAGTATAGGAGAAACTCCATTTTCAATGGTTTTTGGTGTGGAAACTTTGATACCAGTTGAGATAGGTGAACCTAGTATACGACGTATTCAAGAAGAGGAAAACCCGAACAACGAAAAGTTATGAGTAAATCTTGATTTACTTGAAAGGAGAAGAGAAGCCGTGTTGATAAGGATGGCAGCTCAAAAGCAAGTAATTGAGCGATATTACAATAGGAAAGCACGCCTCAGGTTCTTTCAAATTGGGGACTTCGTGTTAAAAAAAGTGTTCCAGTCTACAAAATCAGCAAATTCAGGAAAGCTAAGTCCAACGTGGGAAGGACCTTATAGAGTTCGTGAAATAGCGGGGAAAGGAGCGTACGAGCTGGACACAATGGATGGCAAGGTTTTACCTTCACATTGGAATGCCGTTCATTTAAAGAGGTATTACTTCTAAGGAAGTACCCACGGTCAGGTATCGCCATATTAAAATTTTTTCTTCGAATTGTTAAAATTATACTAACAATTTTAGATGCTAGGCAAAAACCCTAACTCGTGCCGAATGATGAGTCACGGCCTGCACCGCAAAATGGTATACTCTTAAATTCCTAGACCAGGGTTACATTAATCTGATGGAAATACACACGAGTTAGGCAGTCTTCCTCTATAATCGCACCTCCAAGTCCCGTATATTTTTCTGTTTCATGCAAAGGACCAAAATTGGAGCAAACACACAAGTGTTCGAGGCTTCATACTACACCGCTCAAACACTTGGGGGACTATACTATATACACACGAGTATGTGCAGAAGAATGGATATGAGTATAGAAGAACATATATGAGTAAGCAAGATTTAAAATGAAAAATCAAGCTGCAAAAAGTCAAGTATCAAGCAAAAATCACGAAGTAAAAGACAAAAGCACTCATCATAGTGTTCTTTCTCATGATAACAATGGAGTCACCTCTCAAACCCTTCCTAGTATGAAAATATAGGGTCGTGACTATGTATTAAAAATAGGTTATGAAAACCCTTGTCTATATTATAAATCTGTTAAAAGAAAACAGTTACGAGAAAGTTGTAGATGTACTTCAATACATGTAAATACTCAAGAAACTTGTCAAAGTTCATGAATAAAAGCTTGTGAAAAGTTATTTTATACAAAACGTGTATGTTCCTATTTCTTTCATCGTATGATAACACTATTATGAAGTTGAGACGTCTTCTTCATTAAGTGTCGATAAATAAAAGGGCCCTCTTTTATTTTCCTCATGATGATAATACATTAGAAGAATCACGAAAGCATTTTCCGAAAAGATAAAAATGCTAACCTATTCTCTAAGTCTTAAAAAGAAAAACAGGCAAGAATAGGGTAAATAGAAAATTATTCTGTAAAGTCTAGAACAAAGTAAATAGACAAGAATAAAATAAAGAAGAATTAGACAAACTTTTTAACATAAAAAGCTAAGGGAAAAAACTTAGCTATTACAATACAATTATTTTCCAAAACAAATGCCCCATTATAGAAACTGGGACTCCACTAAGAAATATTACATCATCAAAGAGGTAAGGTCAAACATTTACACTGGTTACTGAGGGAGTTGGAACATTAGAAGTTACAGCCTCATTAGGCTCGGAAGTAACTTCTAAAGGAGCAGGAACAGAAGCAGACTCAACTAAACTTGAGGTATTAACATTCCCGAGGGAAGCAGTAGTTACGGGGATTTCCATTCCCATAGACTGTGTTATAGATAAATCACCCTCGACTGCTGGAATCATAATTTCAACTACTTCGGCAGCTGCCTCAAAGTTCGAAGGCTCTTCTACCTCTGGAGTTCTGATTGTTGGAGAGGAAATCTCAATTAGCTGGCCAGGAGAAGGGATTTCAATAGGTTGCTCGTTCTTCTCAATCATGTCTAAAACTTTGGTCAACTCAGATTGTAAGTTAAAATTTGCTTGAAGAGGCCTACATCAAAGCATCACGACGAGACTTCAAGAAAGTCCAATTAACCTCATAATTAAAATTCTCTGCAAGAGAATTTTAATCCTTCTCTAAGTTTTCATAATCCCTTCCCCACGTAGCAAGGGTGTTCTTCATATTTCTTGCTCAGCTAGGTGGGAATCAAGGGAATTTTGAAGATTGACACAGGAACTCTCCAACGCATGAACCTTATCCAAAAAAATCTTCAAATCAGCCCGAGTCTGGTTCAAACTCTGCACTAATTCCTTAGCATATTCTTCTTTTTTCTCCATTAGTGCTTTGAGTTCTTTGATTTCTTCATTAGCTTTCGATAAAGAGTCCTTCAAAATCTCTTTATACTTTTTTATTTGGCTCGTGGAAGCCGTGGCAATCCCTAGCTCCAAGGACAAAGCATGATTCTGCTGCTCCAGTTGAAATTTACAAGACTGAAATTCTTCAATGCTCCCTAAAGCGCCTTCAAACTGTTCCTTCCAATTTTGAGCCTCGAGATGTGCTTCTTTAGCTATTCTCTTAGCATCGGCAGCAGCCTTAGCAGACTCACATGCCTTTTTCTCCAAAATAGGGATCCTCCCCATCAACTCGGTTACAATCAAGTTTGCCTACGAACATAAGGCATAAAAATAAAAATTTAAAATCAACGAAGAGCAAATAGTCAAGCTAAAGGAAGTTACCTTTAGTATTGAATGAACTATGTCATTCATTAAGGTATAACAGTTGTGGCTTTGCATCTTCGTTCTCTCCACATCCCCAATGAGAGGCTCAAGCCAAACATTAGCTCCACCAGTCTTCCTCAATAGGCTATGAGTAGCAGGTACTTCAAGTGAAACCTTTCTCATAGCCATACCTCTATTGTTGGGGCCAGATTCCGAATGAGAAACAGAGGAAGAAGGAATAGTGGAAGGAGGAGTAGTATAAGAGGTGAAAACAGCAGAAGCGGCAGAAACCAAAGCAGGAGCTGAAGGAATAGGCACGTGAGCTAAACAGGAACGGGAGAAGGAGCATTTGAAGTAAATGAAGGAGCAGTAAAAGATGTCAAAGGGAAAGAAACACTCACGATTGGAGGAGGAATAGAAGAAACAGGAGAGATAGGAATGGAAGTGGATAAAGGAATTTCATTAAGAACAGGGCCGAGTTCCCCACCTTCAAAACCACTCACGAAGATACGGTGAACAGATTCACTCGTATCTCTAGGTGCTAGATCTTCATCGGAGTGGATTAGAATAGGCTCGGTAGTGGAAATATTAGCAGAAAAGGTACGAGAAGGAGAGGTACGAGCAGGAGCATCTTCAGTTTCTTCTTTAATAATAACGCGTCTTCTAACTCTTGGTCTAGATACCAACGAGGTATGATCTTCTTCCTCATTCTCAGTTTCCACTACCATGGATTTTCTTTTAGCTATCAATGCTTTAGCCTTGTCCAAACCAAGGGAAGTGTTGGCAGTAGTACGTATAGCTAAAGTAACATCAGTTGTCATCCCTTTTATTCCAAATCCTGACAAAAAGCAGGATTTGAGTTTATATCATTATTTATCATATGTATCCAGAAAACATACACGAAAAAAGATATATACCTTGTGTTTTAACTATCCACCTATGTAAGGAAGAAATAGACTTCCAAGTTCTATCTTCCTTAGAAGTAATCTTCAAAATTGAATCTACCCAACCACGGAAGTTGGGAATAGGCTTGATGCAAAAAAAACAAAAAAGGGATAAAATTAGAGAGAAAATCAAAATCTCAGAAAATAGATACGGGAAAAGTAAGCAGAAACTTACGTGCAAAGTTCCACTTCTCGGGGAAGGGAAAGTTTGATTCTCCCAACAAATCCACTGTACGAACAACAATATAACAAAGATACAACCCACGATCTTTATCGTCATCGGTGTTTACCAAAACTGTCTTACTCCTTACAGTTAGGTAAAAACCCCATGGCGCAGTAAACTAGGATGGTACAAGTGGATAAGATGGGAAAACATAAAATTGATTTTCACCTTAGTAGACAAAAATCTCAAACAAGCTACAACCCTCCATACTAAAGGGCCAATTTGAGCCAAGCAAATGTTGAAAAACCTACAGAAATCGAGAATAACTGGATCTATAGCCGGTGTGAACCCCAAAGTGAAGGCTAGGTATAAACAAAAGAAAATCCATTCCTATAGGATGAAATTCTCTGATTTATGGAGGGAACTGATAGACGAACACTCTCTTTCTAGTTGCAATCTTTTCTAATGGTAGGGATTGTGAGTTCAGTTATAAGAGAAGAGTAAGGATTGATCTTTTCCAATTTTGCAATTTGCTTTTGGAGAGATGTTTTATCACTTGCAAAAGATAAATCATTCGGTATAATTTCTTCAACTATGGGTTCTAGAGAAGGGTCTGAAACTTCTTTACTTTTCAAAGATGGAGTTTTAGAAGAGGAACCTTTCAGGCCAGAACCGGAATAAGGAGGAGCAGAACCAGTTAAACCTCCACGTGTAGATCCCAAACTTCGAAGTCTTCCTCCTCTGCCTCTTGTATGTTTGATTGGAGCAGGTGCATTAGGAAATTGATTGAGAAGTAAAACCTTTCTGGGGTTAGGGTTTGGAGATGCCATTGATAGATAAGCTTGAAGTGAGGAGAAGTAAAAGAAGGAAAATGAATGCTTGATGAAAATTGATGAAGAAGATGACAAAGGAAATGTGAATTAAAAGGTTATATGGGAACAACCGTCAAAATTAAGGGGTGCAATGATTGAAATCATATATTAAAGATAACTATCACTTCGTAGACAGAGGAAGTTGAACAAGCCTTGAAAAGTGGGTATAAAACTGCAGATCAAGTCAAAAGATGACACGTGTATGGAGCATTAAATGAGAAAGACAGATGGGACATCAATATTGTCACACATTAATTGTGACAAAATTCTCTTTTATGAAGATCCACTTCCCAATTATTTAACTAATAAATAAATGAGAAGTACGGGGACTATCTGTGTTGGGAAAAAATTGAATTCAAATTAAAGATGATGTGGCATGACATGTGAACGGGTCAAATAGTTAAAGGGCATTAAATGATTAAAAGGCACGGAAGACAACATGCACGGGAGGAGAAAAGACAACAGACAGGAGAAAGAGCCTTAGATACGAATCTCGTATCTATTCAAGTCATTTAATACTAACGAATAAAAAGGGCACTGAAGACAAGAATCTGATGACAAAAGGTAGTCTAAATTCATTATTAAATATCTGATACGTTAGTTAATCAGTATTTAATAGCAATAATTATGTAACGTATCATTAAATTCTCTTTATTATTTAGATTAATCCGTTACTCCTTGTCAGCTATAAAAGGAGGAAGTTTCATCATTTGTAAGGACACAGAACATTCTTGACATCATACTGAAATACTAAATTCTTATTGCTTTATTTTTATTCTTGGAAAGCCTACTGTTTTGGTATCTAGATTATCAGTAACCCGGTTTATTTTCTCTTGATTCAAAATTTGACCAAATCATATTTTTTTGGTTAAACATCCTTCAACGGATTTCTTCTTCGCTTTCTCCACAAACAAGGCTACTAGCTAATCCCACGTCTTTATTTGCACCTGGATATGTAACCTATTGAAAATTTCTGCCCATAATCCAGTAATGATAGTACATTCGCAAAATAGATGAGCATGAGTCTCTCGATGATTTCCACAAAAAACACATGTTGGATCCACACTAATGTTCCATTTGATCAGCCTGTCAGTTGTCATCATTCTTTCCTGTATGATCAGCCACATGGAGAGCAACGCTTTAAGTCTAGTTATTTTCTTGAACATGATTTCTTTCCACTCAACTTCAGCTAATGATCCAATTTATTGTAAGTATAGTTGTTTGATCTTACTGCATTTTCCTTTATCTTCTTGCATATGTGGATTTGGACCAGCAACAGTCATGATCGTTTGAACCATCCAACTCGCTTGCTTTGGCACTTTGATATTAGCTAAAGGGTGCCCTTTTATATACGTAATACATATTGTATTACGAACCCATTTGATGCCTTTGTTTCTAAGTCCCATTGTAGCTTGAGAATGGCTGCTTTATTCCCGCTTTTGAGGTTCAGGATATTCGGCCCTCCAGCACTCTTGGGTTGACAGACTTTGTCCTAAGATATTAATGCACACTTGGTAATGACATTAGTTCCTGACCACATGAAGCTCCTACAATATGCTTCAATAAGCTTGATCACCTCGGAGGGAATCAGAAATATTTGAGACCAATAAGATTGAACTCCAAAAAGTACAGTTCTAATAAGTTGAGATCTACCAGCATATGACAACTTTCTTGTAGTCCAGGATGATATTTTAGCTACTATTTTGTCAATCAGTGGTTGCCCTTGTGACACATTCATCTTTTTGGTAGTAAGAGGGACCCCCAAGTACTTAAATGGTAGTTCACCTTGTACATACCCCGGCTGTTGGATAATAATATCTTGATCTTCCTTGCAGACTCCACCAAAGTAGACTAAAAGCTTGTTGAGATTGGATTTTAGTCCAGATGTTGTGGAGAACTGATCAAAGCATTGCTTCAGCATTGAAACAGATTGATTATCACCCCTAGCAAATAATAACAGATCATCTGCAAAGTTCAAATGAGTAATGCCTACTTTCTTGCACTTTGGATGAAAATGGAATTGCTTTTCATTCTTCAGATCAGTGAGAAGTCTACTTAGATATTCCATTTCTAAAGAAAATAAAATTGGGGATATTGGATTATCATGTCTGAGGTCTTTAGCAGTAGGGAAAGGTTCAGTTAGCTTACCATTTATCGAGACAGAATAACTCACGCTATGCATACATGGTAACACTCACTGAGTGAATTAATAAGAAAATTCCAGACCTTCCATGACTTGTATCACATAGCTCCATTTCGCACTGTCATAAGCTTTTTGCAAATCTACCTTGATCATACATCTAGATGATATATATTTCCTTTAATAAGCCTTAATCAGTTGGTGTGCTAAAATAATATTATCAATTCTTTTTCTTTCAGGAATGAATCTAGCCTGAGCTCTATCAATCAAGTAGTTCATTACTTTCTGCAATCTTGATGCTAAGATTTTGGAGATAATCTTATACAACACAGAGCAGCAAGATATAGGTCCGTAATATTTGTATGGTAGTAGGGTTGGTAAACTTGGGTAATAAAGGAACTGTAGTATAGTTAATGGCCTTAGGCATCATATCTGTAGCAAAGAACTCCACTATTGCTTCATATACATCATTCTTGATAACCTCTCATGCTTTTTTGAAGAAGACAATATTATATCCATCAACGCCAGGAGTTTTGTCATTACCAATAGCATGCATACATTCATCTACTTCATGTTTGGATATACTGTTGACCAGTTCCACTACCTGTTGATGCTTCAATTAAGGTCCATTTACAGAATTTGCATGTTAACAACATGTAAATTTGTAGCAGCAGTTCCCATAAGGGCCCTATATAACTCAACTATCTCCCTCTTGATACTTTTAGGATCTGTTAGGATCTCACCATTCAGTTCTGTTGAGTATTAAATTTTTCCTGCTTGCTCTGTCTTTCATTATTGCAAAGAAGTATTTATTATTTTCATCCCCAATATTAATCCAGTGAGCTCTAGATTTCTGCTGTAGAATCTTCTCTTCAATACTTGACCATTTTTTTAATCGAAATCTAATCTCCTTATCCATCATTCTTAGTTGTTCTAAATAATCTCTATTCATTTCTTGCTGGTATTCATGAGTTCCTGCTTGCTCTGTCTTTCATTATTGCAAAGAAGTATTTGTTGTTTCCATCCCCAATATTAATCCAGTGAGCTATAGATTTCTACTGCAGAATCTTCTCTTCAATACTTGACCATTGTTTTAATCGAAATCTAACCTCTTTCTTCATAATTCTTAGTTGTTCTGAATAATCTCTATTCATATCTTGCTGGTATTCATGAGTTCTCTTCTTGCTAGGTTTATCTTTTCTGATATATTTGTGAAGCTTCTATTAATTAAGTTCTTGAATACAGGTTTCATTGCTTTCAACCTATACTAGATAGTAGCTAGCTTACAAGTCTGATTCTCTCATTTCCAACTTTTCCTAACAATATTCTGAAAATTTTAATGTTCTGCCCAAATATTTAGAAATTTGAATGGCACTCTTATGTTGTTGTTTCTCCTCTGAAATTTTAGTGTGAGTAGTGAGTGGTCTGATATAAGTGGATCCCCTATTTCAACTATTAGGTAATCAAAATTCATCATCCAACCATCATTCCCCAATGCTTTATCTATCCTGCTAATTACCTGTCTTCTCCCATTTGCCCATTTGTCCATGTGAAGAATTATCCTCTCCAAGGGATTTTAGCCATCATTGTGCTAGAACAAAAACTTGCAAAGTCTTGTATATCTACTTGGGTTGGTGCAACCTTTGATACTCTATCTTGAGTAGAGATAATAGCATTAAAATCCCCCGACAGTAACCATGGTTGGTTAATGGTTTGTTAAAGGTTTTTAAGATTTTGCCACATCTCCTTTCTCTTCTCTAAGCTATTATACCCATATACCGCAACCATAGCACATATGATAGTAGAGCTACTAATGATACGGTGAATAAATTTCTCATCCGTTTGAATCTCATCTATTTGCCATATATTTTCGTCAACTAGTTGCCATATTCTCCCATTAATTGGATGGTGATAATTATGAATTAAGTTTGCCTTTGATCCTAGCCCTGAATCAATTAGGGAACTTCTTAGAAACTTAAGAGAGTTGTTAGATGAATTAAAGTGGGTGACACTTCCTATAATGAAAGATAAAGAGCTACACTATTCTTTTATACTAAACCAAACATAGGAAATTCTCTCGCTCCAAATAAAAAATGGGTCACATTTTCCCTGCCGCGGTCATTACACCCGGTGAGACAGCTTGTGCACGTTTAATGAAAGCGCGAAATCCCCTTTTCCCTCTACGTATCGCTAGCCAGTTGGCCCAGCTAGAAACCAAACTTATCAAATTCTAAATTGTACGTGAGGGCTGTAACATCTTCTCTGAAAATAGAGGTGGCAGTAAATTTACACGGTGTTTATGAGCAGCTTTAAAGTGGTTTATTGTGTTTTACAATAGTACGCTATTGTGGCGCTTCTCTCTTTGCTACTGCTTCGAGTTTCTTCTTCCTCATCCTCTTAATTGTAAAATAAGTTTGTCAGATTTGTTGTTATTTGACAAATTGATGATTAGAGTTTGTTCTTTTATGATAAATGAGTAGATTTGAATGTTGAATCGTATGTTGGATTGTTAAAATTAGAAAAATTAGTTTTCGTTTCTAGGTAATTTGCACTTCAGACTAAAAAATCTTAAGTGCATATAAAAATTAGTTGCACTTCATTCCAATTAAGTCTTAAGTGCAATTAACCGTATTTCATACTAAAGCAGTTTAATTGCGCTTAAGTTTGCAACTTCAAATGCAAATTTTTCCAACATTAGACTTACTAAGTCTGAAGTAAATCCTAAAACAGATAAACTTGTATTTTTTTGTGCAATACGAGCATAACTTCGATAGTAACCCCAAAACTGAGTATATATACGAACCCCCTAAACTTTAGGTTATGAGTGCAAGGTAGCCAAACTTTGAGTCCAAGGAAAAAAAATCCAATCGAAATTTCTAAGGACCAACATATTCTATTTTCCAACCATTTTCTTATTAAGCCTCAATTTCATCAACCCTTTATGAGATAAGGGGTAAAAATCCTATCATGTAAAGGTTGCCGCAAGTATAATTCAAGGAGGACTTCACAAGAAAAAGAGCAGAAACTTTGGGATTGACTATCGCGTGATCCCAGATGATATCACAATAGTAAATACAATAATTAAAAAGAAAGTGAAACAAAACAAAAATTGAAGTTTCCTATTAACAAAAGGAAATAATTTAGAAAATTCTATACCCCAAATAAACACTAAACTCCAACCCAACAATTTCTGAAACCTTTTCCATCTACATACTTTAGTTGTTAAATATATACATAAAGATTTTTCTACAGCTCTAAAACCCTTCTCCCAATTCTTCAGTTTCTTCATAATTATCAGCCGCTGTAAATTACCTGTAAGTTCATCTTTCTTTTTCACTTTTTCCCAACTTCAGTTTTTCTGAAAAGTTGTATTGTTTGCGCGTACCCCATATTATCTTTGTTTAATGATAATCCCTTTGACGTTTTGCTTATTATTTCAACTTATTACAGAGTAATTCTTCATCTTCACGTAGTTGTTTGGTCGCTGGTGATAATGTTCCAACAGTCTAGGTAAATTTACCATTGTTGTTTCTTCCGATCATCTAACACTTTTTTCTTGATAGAAATTAAAGTTGTGACCTTGCGATTGTTATGTTGACTTCTACTGTAATTTAGTACATTAAGACCTCTAAGCTGAGATTTTTTGTTATTGACGTATGATTATGCCTTTTTCCTGGCTGTGATGCTTTGTGTTGCAGAATTTATTTATTTATTTTTGTGTTGCTGGAAAATAGAATCTTTGTTCATCTTTCTCTTTATTGTTCTTTTAAGAGCTGAATCATTTTAAATGCTCTGCTTTCTACTTTTGTTATTAATTTTTTTTCTTTTTTCAACTCAAATAGCCGAAAACTTGTAAGAACTTCATCTCTTAATAGTGTATGGTACCACAATCTCATTATACTCCCTATCTGCTAAAGGTGTTATAGCTTGGTTACTTATATCTGGAAGGGAGTCTTGAGTAACGGTAAAGTTGTCTCCGTGTGACCACCTATAGGTCACGGGTTCGAGCCATGGAAACAACCACTAATGCTTGCATTTGGGTAAGCTGTCTAGGGGTGTGACTCTTCCCTAGACCATGCGTGAACACGGGATGCCTTGTGTACCAGGCTGCCCACTTATAGCGTGATAAGTCTGAAAAGTTTCCCGCTTCAGGTACCACCGGTAGTTGATATTGATGTGTCTTACGTTGCACTACAAGATGTTGTAGCTTTGCACTAAATTGATTTGTCTTGCGTTGCACTACAAGATGTTATAGCTTTGCACTAAATTGATTTGTCTTGCGTTGCACTAAATTTTGACCACAATTACTGAATAGATGTTCAGTTGAAGAATTTTCAGAGGTTATAGCTTTTAAAACTATGTAACTGGCCTATACCTTTTGAAGATTTTGAGGAAGGCAAATCCAGCTGCATTGGGGTTCTTTGCTATGTGCTTGGCTTTCTAGATTTGTGTCTTCCGAGTTATGTGAAAGCACATTAATCATGATGTTTATGCAGGTTATTGCTTTTGGCAGGTGATACTGTTTTTTGGATTAGGACATTGCCTTGCTTAAACGATTTTGAAGTGATCAGGATTTAGTGTTATTATCAACTCTTACATTGCACCATGGAGAAAATCAGAAGCAAAAGTTGGATTGGAAACATATACCACAAGTTTGAGGCTGTGTGCCAGGAGGTAGATGGATTTGTAACCAAGGTATGTAAATGTGATCTGTTTTGACCATTAACTGCTTTCAGATGTATCATATACTTCGATATATATGCTTTCTCTCTTGTTGTTTTGTTTCCTAGGAATCTCCATGTTACTAGTAGTTTGTTGTGATGGACAGAACATTTGACAATATTATGAGTATTTTGGGGTTTTAATGTGGCTTAATTCTTAACTATTAGGACACAGTTAAATATGTTGAGAATCAGGTGCAAACTGTTGGTGCAAGCATGAAGAAGTTATACTCTGGTGTGGTGCAAGATTTTCATGTCCCAATAGATGATCATATTAAAAGGGAAACACGAGCTGTCAATGGAAAGCAAAAGTACGATGTTGGTACTTATACTAGTTCAGTCGCAGGCACTACACAGAACCCTATCAAAGAACAATCATCTCTGGATCAGGATGCTGATAGTTTCATCGAAAGCCAAAATGCTTCAACTTCAACTGAACCTGATGGTTTAATAGCATCCGAAGAAGGAGAAATTGATTTTTCTGTAGGAAATGATAGAGCAGGTGCAACTTGTAAGAGCTCTTGTACGGTTTTTGAAAAGAATATAACAAGGAAGGAAGAACTGGTAGATGAGGAATCAAGTACTTCTGTAGCCACAATTTCATCTGAATCCTGTGCTGACAATGATTCCAAAGATACTAAGAGCGGTAGCTTTTCAGATGATGATAACTGTTTTTCTGATGTATCAAGCTCTCAGATGATTATACTACAAGATGATATCGTTATGGAGGAACAACCACTGGCTGAGGGATCAAGTTCGTTTCCGGATAATTTGTCTAAATCACAATCCAGTGCCTCTGAGAAGAATGAGAAAATGTTTGATAGCTCTCCTGATGCTATTAACTGTATTTCTACTGCACCAAGTAGTCAGATTGTTTTGCAACGGAACATCACTGGTGAGGTTCAACCAATCACTGATCAATCAAATTCTTTTAGAGATATTGCTTTATCCAAGTCATTACCATCTTTAATGGAAGAAAGTCATGGAAATTCCATCACGGCTAAGTTCCCAAATCCAACTTCATTTTTTGATACAGAACTTGGAACCTTCCCAGAGGATGAGAGAGGATGCAACAGGTTTTTTGATGCTGCTGAGAGCATTTCCAATGTTTCAATAACTCATACGATATTGCAAGGCAATATCACCAGTGAGGATCAACTTGCACCCAAGAAATCAAGTTCTATTAGAGATAAAAGTTTGCCGCAAACCCCAGCATTTACGTCTGATATACCTCCTTCTTCACTTAGTGATGCAGGATTTGGGGTGTCCATGCCCGTCTGTAAAAGCTTCTTGGATGATGTTACTTGTGTTTCTGATAAGTCAAGTAAGGGGGCATTTGAAGACGCTCCAAACACATTCCAGTCATCTGAACTACTTTCTCGAGTTCTTGTAGAGAATGAAAGCGTGGATGTAGACACCGGAGTATCAGACTCTTCCCAATTAACAGAATCTTCAAGCCTGTCAGTTGGAAATTGTTCACTTGAAGCAGAGTCTCAAATTATCTCCACTGGCCTCTCATCTTCCTTGTCAACTCCTTTAGCGAGTTCAAACAATGTTGTTGCTGTCATTCCAGCTCTCTCAAGCGCTGCTGCATCGTTGACGGATTTCAGTGGTAAGTGGATTCCTCTTCGAACCCTCTGGTGGAGTATCAAAAATAAATATTGTCCAGTTTTTAGTTGTCTCTGTTTTTACCTGCTTCAAAAGATTTCTCCTTCTGCAGATGTAAATGTCTCGAGTTCTCATGAGTCAGTTGAGGATTTTGGTTCAATAAGAAATAACCTTGAGTGGTATCCAAGCTCTCAGTTGAAGGCTCTTATGTGTCGTGCAGAAATAGGTACAACATGGATCAACTTTGTTTGTCTTTCCTTCCTTTGAAATTTCATGTGTTCCTAACAAACTCACAATTAAACTATGGGAATACAGCCGAGATGAAGATGCATGTATGAAAATAAAGAGAATAATGAGAAATGAATGCAAACTCAGATCCCTGCTGCACTACATGCTTATTGTGTAGTACTCACTGTCCTTGAGTAATGCAAAGATGCTATAACATAGTGTATCATTTTTTTCCGGAAGGAGAGCTCAAAAAAAGAAATGAAAAAGGAAATTTGAGGGCGAAGGGATGAGATTGACTAGCATGTTTTGTCCACTGTAAACTTATGGAAGAATAAAAGGGTTGCTCTTTATAAAATATTAACCATAAGATTTCTCAGTGCTGTATTCCTTGTTTGAAAAAATCGTGGTAGTTGATTGCTATTTACTTTATCCTCTATATCCTCATCATTTCACGGAACCCGCAGCAGCAATTTAGTTCAATCTTGGAACCAGCAAAATCAGCATGAATAGGTTCTATCCGTTTCACAAAGGTTTATAAAAACTACTTATTTTTTGAAATATAAGGGTGAGGATTGAAACAAGTTTTGGAAAATTCTTGGTTGAGAGCAAATAACTTGGAAGCTACAGATGTCATTGATATACTCATATTGTTCAGATTGATGCGTTGCTTCTCAGACCTGGGCATTCATATCCGTGTCTTTTGATGCTTTTTGCAGGATGCTTGAATGATTGCTGCATTGATCTTCCTGGGATGGAAACGATTGATCTAACTGATAAGGGAAAGCTCGAGGAAAGTTGTGTCCTTGTGGACAATAAATTACAAAGAACTGTTTCGTTTAGGCCAAGGAAATATAAGTCATACAAGGTAGCCTCTCTGTTTATAAGCTTCCCTTCTGTTTCAAAGCCTGAACTCGATTAACGTTCAGTTTTTGTCTCTGCTATACGACAGGAACTAATACAGGAGGCATTTGCCTCTAGGAAGAGATTGATAAAGGAATACAAGCAATTGGCTGTTTTATATGCAGACGTCGATGCAGAAACTAGCCAGCACATTGAGTTGCCTTCTCTTCCTTCACCATGTTTACGCTCAACAGAATCGTCCATCTGTAAATCTGGGTGGGAGCTTCTATAAATAAGCATTTTTTCTGTGCAAACTTTCCCATGTTAATGTTTTTTACTGGGAATTTTCTCTTTATAAAGGTTCCATAAAATGGTTAGCGGTCGAGTTAATCATTAGTGTTATTTGTGATGGAAACTACCTCTTTTTTTTCTCATTTTCACTTAATTCGCCGATTACTCTGTTCAAACTTTGAAAGTATGATTTGAAGTTAAAATCAAAGAGGGAGATCCGCAATCAATAAGACAGGTATTCTCCATAATTATATATATCACCAAATATACATGTATGTATACCATATTATATATCGTGATATATGGTGATATCACAATATTCATATACATTATTGGTAGAGCCGTCAATATGGGCTTGGCCCGTTATTTAGCAGGGCTGGGCTAGAATTTTTGAAGCCCATTAAAAAATGAGGCATTTAAGTCTGGCCCGAGAAAACCCGTGGCTCGTGAGGCTTGACTAAGGTGGGGTTGGGCCGATCCGTGGGCCTAATAATAATATATATTGAAATATATAAAATATAAAATTTATACGACACAAAAAAGATCAAGAAGAGTATCCAAGCTTAAAGTTTATTAAGCTTATCATATTAAAAGATCAAAGTCTTTAAACGTTAATTAGTTTTAAAAATTTAGTTATTCTTAATTTATTCTGAGCAGAGAGTCTATCGAAAACAGCCTCCCTGCCTTATCGGGATAGGGGTAAGGTCTCCGTACACATTACCCTCCCCAGACCCCACTTGGTAGAATTTTACTGGGTAGTAGTTGTTGTTGTTGTTTTTATTCTTAATTTAACTAATACATACAAACTGTAGATATAGATGAAAGTAAAGATATTAAGACAACCTTCTCACAAACGAATTTAAAGATGTTTGATGAAGATGATGTGTTGGATATTCCATAAGCATAATAGATGCTCACTTGAATAGTTTGTTTTGAGTTTTGACTTTTAGTGAATGAAATATTAGTACTTGTCTTTTACTTTTTCTAGTGTTTATCACATATTGGAACAATATAAACAGTTATTAAGCTTTGTAAAAAAATTTCAATAAGAATTTTTTAACTTTTACATATTTATCTTTTTAGGTTAGAACTTAAAGAAAAAAATATAAATTATATAAAAAATGACAGGCCGCCTCGTGGGGCCCCGCAGCCCACGTTGGGTTGGGGTGGGCTCACCATTATAAGGCTCATTAAATTGGTGGGCTAGCCCAACCCATCAATCGCTAAAGCTCATGTGGGTTGCGCAGAGTTAGCCCGGTCCCGCCCATATTAGCAGCTCTAATTATTGGAATGGATAATTTTGAGTCTCGAAATTTCCTAATGAGGCATCTATAAATATGTTATACAGTGAGATTGTAAATAAGGAAAATATAATTTTGGTGTACATTTTGATATACATAAAGGAGTTGTAATATATAATTTGATGTACACATTGTGTTATACACAGTGACATACAAATAATATAATTATATTTGTTTTATACACTTGTATATACAGATAAGAATAAATTATACAACTAAAATTATTTATATTTGAGACCTCTCTCTAATTTGATATACATAGTGGGGAATCAAAATAATCAGAAAAAGAAAATAGTGGGATTTGGGAGAAAATATTGAGAGATTTTCAATACTACTTGAAAGGTGTATGGGTCGGAATCCGACTCCACGATAACTAACGAAGTTAATCCCGATTTAAGCTAATTTATGCTTAATAAGATGTATGACCACTCAGAACTAATGGTATTTAACCCTTATCTGATTCGACCAATAAGGTCACGGCCTATTCACCATCATGAAGGCGAATCCACAACGTGGTCACAGCCACTCACTGACATCTCATGAAGCTCACAGCTATAAATACCAAGAGAAGGAACCCTAAACAGAGGGACTTCTTCTTCACCACTATTGAGAGAGAGAGAGAATACAGTGAGACCCATATTTTGGGAAAGGAGAACACCATTATAAGGCTCTGAACCTCTCCATGGAAGGGCAGGCCAACTCAATATTATCAATACAAGCTTTTAATGTTTCCTCTCCTAATTCTGAGTACTTATTTTCGTTTCTTTCATTTGGTCCAATGGATAATTACGGTTTGCTATGATTTTCCTTTGATTTATTTGTATTATTTCACTCATAAAGTATATGATAACTTTTGAGTAAAATAATTTGACACCGTCTGTGGAAATTTCATAGCAAAATCACGTAGTTCTGCCCTGGACCAAAAGGAAAGAAACGCAAAAAAAAACTCAACTCAAACAAGCCAAAGTGGCATATCGGACAGGGGAAACTCGAAGATCACGAATCGAGATCCAACTCGTCTGTCTTTACTCTCTCGGATAGTGCAAGCAAGAAGAAGAAATTCCCCCTAAGGGAGGATCTCTGTAAAGCATCTACCGCATCCCTGATACGGGCATCAGCCAGAAACCGGCATGAAAATATCTCGAACCGAGAGTCGCCTCAAGCCAGCCTACATATTCCGATTGGGAAAACGTTTAAGCTACTCAAGATCTTGAATCAAACCTGAGCCTCAGCTCTCAAATGCCGACAAACTAAGACTCAAGCCATGCGCCTTCGCCATCAAATTTATCAAAGTTCAACTACGGTTGAACTGAGACTCAGGCTATGCGATTTCGCCATCAAAATTATCAAAGTTCAACTACGGTTGAACCGGGACTCAGGCTATGCGCCTTCACCATCAAAATCAATAAAGTTCAACAACAGTTGAACTGGGACTCAGGATATGCGCCCTCGCCATCAAAATCGATAAAGTTCAATAACAAGTTGAACAGGGACTCACGCTATGCGCCTTCGCCATCAAATTTATCAAAGTTCAACTATGGTTGAACTGGGACTCAGGTTATGCGCCTTTGCCATCAAAATCGATAAAGTTCAACAAGAGTTGAACTGGGACTCGGGCTATGCGGCTTCTCCATCAAATCAAGGCTATGCACCTTCACCAGTAAGTTCAACTACGGTTGAACCAAGACTCAGGCTATGCGCCTTCGCCATCATAATCGATAAATTTCAACAATAGTTGAATTAGGACTCAGGCTATCCGTCTTCACCAGTAAGTTCAACTACGGTTGAACCAAGACTCAGGCTATGCGTCTTCACCATCAAAATCGATAAAGCTTAACAACAGTTGAATTGGGACTCAGGCTATGTGCTGTTGCCATAAAAATCGATAAAGTTCAACAATAGTTTATCAAAGTTTAACTACGGTTGAACCGGGACTCGGGATATGCGCCTTCGCCATCAAATTTAATAAAGTTTAACTACGGTTGAACCGGGACTCAGGCTATGCGCCTTCGCCATCAAAATCGATAAATTTCAACAATAGTTGAACTGGGACTCAGGCTATGTGCCTCCGCCATCAAATTTATCAAAGTTCAACTACGGTTGAATTGGGACTCAGGTTATGCGCCTAACTACGGTTGAACTGGGACTCAGGCCATGCGCCTTCACCATCAAATTTATCAAGCTCGACTACGGTTGAACTAGGACTCAGGCTATGCGCTTTTGCCATCAAATCAAGGCTATGTGCCTTCACCGGTAAGTTCAACTACGGTTGAACCAAGACTCACGCTATGTGCCTTAGCCATCAAAATTAATAAAGTTTGAGAACAGTTGAAGCGGGACTCAGGCTGTGCGCCTTCGTTATCAAATTAATCAAAGCTCAACTACAGTTGAACTGGGACTCAGGCTATGCGGCTTCGCCATTAAATCTAACAAGTTCGACCCCGTTCAAACTACAATGATAGATGGCTCAGTCCTCAAATCTAACAAGCTCAAACATAGTTGAACCAGGACCCAGGCCAAACGCCTTAATCATAGAACTCAGCAAAACCCGACCTCTGACGAATCGAGGGGCAGACTAGGCTCCCTCGCCATTCAAGTAAGTACTCCCAACTCGAACTAAGATTGGGCCACGTAAAGTTCAGCCCCGGTCAAACTACCAGGCCACGCTTTTTATCATCACGAATGGTAGTTCAACCACTCCTGAACTGGGACTAAGGATATCTCCGCTATCGCCAAGTAACGGCTCTGACTCGCTCACACCGAGTGGAAGAAAAAAGTTGTCAAAAATCAAATATAAACACGAAGTGAATAACGGAAAAGGAATTCCATTTATCTACAAAGTTAATTTCAGGTTATCCCCGCTTATACCGGACCAAGGCCGGTCAATACAAGGAAAAAGAAAAATAAAAACAAGAAGCACCCAAATTCCAAGTGGTGAGTAAAACAAAAAAAAACAAACACAACAAATGGTTATTCGGCGCTGTCCGCGCCATCACCTGCAACATCATCAACCTCTAGCGTTGCCGCAAAACCACAGTCCGTACGGGCCTCACGAGCCTTTTGATGCGCCTTCTTAAAAGCAGCTTTGGTCACAATGCTAGCCTCCTATAAATTCTTATGTACATCACATTGAGCCTCGACAAAAACCTAAAGCTCACGAGCCTGGCTGGAAGTAGAGGCTTGGTTCCGGAGTCGCTGATTCTCTCTTACTCAAGCCACGACCTGATCCGCCATAACTTGGGCCTCCTGCTCAAGAAGTCCGATCCGCTCCTTGAGCCCTGCTTCCCTATCGGATTCTGTATCCCTCTACGACCCATGCTGAGATTCATGCACGTGGATCTCCTCCTCCAACCCTAGACTCTCGATAAGGCAGCACTCGCCTGAAGTATTAGAGTCGCAACCTCACTCTCCAAAACAACCACTTTCCCGCTCCAAGCCGCAGCGACCTACGCCTCCTTAGCCTGGACCCGGCGCTTGCTCTCGGGCGCAGCCCTGTTTCCCGACTCGAGTTCCTCGTCCTTTTGACGAAGCAGTTCCTCGAGCGCGCGCTCTACCTAGAATTTGCTGCAACTGAAGCTCTCGTCTCGCCAGCTCCTCGACCAAGCACGGCTATGGGGATCGCTCCTCAAGTGCTCACGCAACTCTTGGCGCCAATCTCGGTAGAGACGGTACTTATCCAACACCTGCAAAAATATCCCCGAGCAAACGTTGGCTCGACGGATGCCCTCCACCTCCAACAAATATGATTGCAAAGCTAAAATAACGAGTAAGATAAAGAATAAAATAAGACAAGGAAAAATGGATCAAGGTCATAATATTTACCCTCAAGCCCATCACGTCCACTTCACTCATCGGTCCGATATTGGTGATGTCCCTCAACGACGCGTTCTCAGCCTCAGAGCATAGTATCTCGAACAACGACACCAAGCTATTCCCCTAGAGCAATAAGTTCGACTCCGTGGGAACCTGAATGAAGAGAGATCGCCCATCTACATGCACCGATGAATTGGTGAACCTTTCTCGGAACATACGAACGTCATCAGGGTCCCAGTCGTATTCAGACCCGTACTCATCTACAACATCCCTTCCACCTTCCGCCGCCGAAGGTGCTTGATTCACCAACAATAGCAGCTGCTGAGGAACTGCCTCCCGTCTCAGCAACTGGAACAACCAATTGAGTCACCGAAGCGATGGTATCATCATGGCCTAAGCCAACCGGGGCAACTCCCACTATCTGTTCGCCCTCAAGGGCAGGTACATCAGCCGCACTCCTCTCCGTATCCGCTGGGGGGGAGTCCAAATTAATTACCATGGGCGGGCCGGTGTGAACACGGCCCTCCGCCTCACCAACGGCCTCCCATCCTCCTCTTCCTCTTCCTCCTTAGGTGAGGGAAATTCCAATCTCGGGCGCACGACCCCTGATGGCGCCTTATCCCGAAGTGCGGCCCATGCTGGAGAAGGAGCCATTGAAGATTACACTGACACCGCCTTCGGTACTGGGCGCGACACCGCTGCTGCAGTAAGCTGAGCAATTGCACCAGGCCGGCGGAAAGCCAACTGAGGGGCCCAGACGCAGCGTGCCCTCTCTGATCAAGAAAACACAAAGCACATAAATAGGGATGAAACAAAGAGGGACAAAAAAAGAAGTCAACTTTTTACCTGTCATAGGCCTACGACCATGCCTCTCTCAGAAAGACGCCCACGTGCGTATCCCCACCGTATGGGAAGCAAATACTATACCCACTCACGTACCACAGCTAGCGGGGCTGGTGGCGACTTCTCAGATACAAAGTTCACACAAATTAACGCTCATGGGCGCAAGATGTAAAGAGAGGCAAAAAAGAGAATTCGACGGTTAAAAAACTTACGTGCATGGTTCCAAGCCTCCGGGAACCAAGGTAACTAAATGATTAGATCTGATATAGAAGAAGTTCTCAAAAGGTTGAAGCCCGGCGTCATCATCCAGTTCTACGGTAAGGCCCCTTAACCCACGAGGACGTGCTCGGATATGGTACTGCGGACCCTCTGGGGAGCGTAAAGACTAAGAATGTGCTGTAGCCTGACCTCCCTACTAGCCAATTCTGCATACTTGATAAACATCGCCAGCAATTTGTAGAGAGAATGAGCAAGCTGACCCGGGCACACCCCGTAATTGCGGCAAAAATCAAACAAAAACATGGGGAGCGGAAGCTTAAATCCCAACTTGAATGGATAGGCGTATAAGACACAATACCCCCTACGGTCCGTGTGTACCCTCTCTTCGCTCCTAGCTAGAATGATGTTGGCATAGCTGGGATTCCCCATTGTTCCCATAGTTGAGCCATTCCAACTTCCTCCATTAACGAGGCTTCATCCACCCGATCCTCTCTACCATTGTCGGTGAAGTCAATCATTAGGCCTCCGGCAGAGATAATATCTCATCAATTGACGGAGCTTCGTCGATATCCACTGGTCCTGCACCCCCAATAACCGGAGATGGTCCCTCGACCACCGAAAAACTAACCGAAAAATTCGTCGGGAGAACATTTTGAGAAGAACTTCTTGCCATCACTGATTCATTGATAAGAACAAGATAATATTTGATGGGCAAGATGAAAGTTATAAAAATCGAAAAACAAAGAGGAAGATGAATTAGCAAAAAGAAGAGTTTCTTCAAAATCTCTCTCAGATCAACAATAAGAATATTAGAAATAAATGTCTCAAACCATTATTTATAAGAACACAAGTGGCTTTCACGAACCCCAATAGTCATTATTAACTACATGAACAACCGCAAAACGGTTCGTTTTTACAGAAACGTGCGTCATTATGATAGGTTCCACGAAGCATCTTTTCAGTTACCAATTGGTGCCTCGCCGTCAAAATGGTCATAAAGACATGTGGACACTAAAGGGATGCTCCGTAAGCATTAGAAATTTCGGACGTTGCCAAAAGCGTATCAAGCGTATTCTTGCCCTTCTCGACCGCACAACATACTATCCGTCCGCCGTGGTCGACAGCTACGCCCCCAAGCAAACATAAGCTTCAAAGCACAATCAAGCACGACCCCACTAGAATTAATATAAAAGGCTAAATGCCTTCGCCAAAGAGGAGAGTTTGACCTTGATCAAACGACGACCAAACACATCAACAAAACACTAACATTCCACAAGGCCATCAATAGTATTAAGGCTAAGGCCATCTCAAATGTATTAAACGGCTAAGGCCGTCGACAGTAGTAAGGCTAAGGCCATCTCCAGTATGTAAATAGCTAAGGCCGTCGATAGTAGTAAGGCTAAGACCATCTCCAGTATATGATTCAGTCTCGACCGAGTCAACAGTTGACCTCCCTATCCGAGTTTCTCGAAATACAATCAATGAAGTCCGCTCATCAAGCTCGCCCAAAGCACGATCTCAATAAGCGGAGGGACTAACTGTATGGGTCGGAATCCGACCCTACAATAATTAACAAAGTTAATCCCGATTTAAGCTAATTCATGATTAATAAGGTATATGACCACTCAGAACCAATGGCATTTAACCCTTATCTGATTCGACCAATAAGGCCACGACCTATTCACCATCATGAAGGCGAATCCACAACGTGGTCACGACCACTGATTGACAGCTCATGAAGCTCACATCTATAAATACCAAGAGAGAGAACCCTAAACAGGGAGGGGGGGAGTTTCTTCTTCGCCACTATTGATGGAGAGAGAAGGGAAACAATGAGACCCATATTATGGGAAAGGAAAACACTATTGTAAGGCTCTGAACCTCTACATGGAGAGGAAGATCAACTCAGTATTGTCAATAAACTTTTAATATTTCCTCTCCTAATTCTGAGTACTTATTTTTAGTTTCTTTCATTTGGTCTAATGAATTATTACGGTTTGCTATGATTTTTCTTGATTTATTTGTATTGTTTTACACTTATAAAGTATATGATAACTTTTGAGTAAAACAAAAGAAAATGGAAGCTTATTTGAGGATGATAGCTGTCAAGAGAGTGCTAAATATCTTTTGCTATTTTTAAGGAAAATGATTTGATTATTGGATGCCAATTCTTTTTAGATAAATAACCAATTTGGACTATGAGTGCCAAATACCAAATAATAGCCTATGTTATGCCAATTGTTGAATCAGATTGTCCTCCAATGTTGATTTTAATAAGTAGGCCACGCACCCATGCATCGCCCTATTGTGTGGACTTCTCTGAGTAAAAATTGCAAGAGGCGTCCTATTTGGTCTCTTCCGTTTAATTTATATTTATTTTTTAAAAAACTTTTAATTTGTACCTACTTTTTCAGCCTTCTTTCTATTCTAAATTGAATATTCACTACAAAAAAAACTCAAATTGCTTATGGATTTTACCAACGCCCCCGAATTTGTTGGTGTATTAGCAACAAATTGCTAACCAAATGGTAACTAATTTATTTTTCAGAATTTAGTAACAGATTCCTAACGAATTGCCAACCAAGATGTTACTAACTAAATAATTTAGTTGGTAATTATGGAGGGAAAAATAGGCGGCTAATATAGCAACTGCGTATTAATGGATTACCAACTCAAATGTTACCAACAAATATTTTTCGTTGGTAATATTACCAACGGAGTACATATTCGTTGTTAAATATGGTGTAAAAAATAAAGTATTATTTATTAACAGATAGTAACGAATTACCAACCAATTATTTACCAACAGAAAGATTTTGTTGTTAATTTTACCAACTAATTTAAAATGCGTTTTGTAAATTACCAACCGATTGGTATGTTAGTAAACTTGCCAACTAATACTTAATCGATTGGAAAACTTTATTAATAGATCTTTTTTTTAATCCACTGGGCAAGAGTCTAGGGCTAGTTTTTTATTAATAATTGAAAATAACATTACAACAACTAGGAAAAGTTCAAATAAGGGACAGTAGCACCGGTATTGAAACCGGGCTATCCTTACCGTACTAATCCTATTGAGGTTTGACAACCTCACTTATTAACAAGCATGCATAAAATAAGAACTTGACATGACTAAATATTTTATGATCATCACAGAGTTTATAACATACTCTGTGATGAGATTATAATTGAGGATACTAATGAAGTCGTAGAGTAAAATGTATAGTATACCCACTTGATTGTTGTCCCTTATTTTCCAAATTTGTATAATTTTGAAGTGGTACTTCTATTTCATTGTCATCCACCTTGTTCAAAAGGTATTCAAAAATCATCTTTTATTTTTTGAACGGTTGGATTTCGATGACGTATTTGTAGCAGCTTGCTTTTGTTTGGCCGCTCTCATTGGAATTTGCCTAATTAACATTTGATTTCTTGTCTGCCCATGTTGCAATTTTCATCAAAATAGCACCTGACTTACTTGTTCCAATGTGGTCGACCACATTGTTTGGTGGTGTATCTAGGAAGTGAATGCATGTGCGACAATGAGGCTTACTTGGAATGAAATTAGGAGCCTCCCACTTGGTCTTTAATTTTCCAACTATAGTGTTTTCAAAAACTGGAGTTTGAATTGCATCCTTGATTACTCTTTCTACTCGATGATTTTCAAAATGGAAACATTGTTTAAGCGTATTTTCCTGCTCCCTTTTCAAATTTGCGCAACACTTTCCTGCGATATGAGTTTTATTATTGGATTTTGGTGTTACTTATTTGTTGGCTATCGATGACCATTGTCCATCTTCTCTTGTGTGTTGTCGATTATCAGCAGATTGTAAAGCAGAATTTGGTTGAGCTAAGGCAGCATTAGATACAACATCAGTAGTTGTATCTGAAGAATTGATCACACAGCCTTGTTGGGCCCTGCCATGCTGGTTATATGTATGTTGTCTGAGAGAATTCACTGCTGTTCCTACTTGCTGTACAGCAGATTGTTGCCCTTTGTATAATTCATTTGAATTAGAATGGTTAGATATAGTCAAAGCTGATGATTTTGTTTTTCATTGCATCTTGCAGTAATGTTTGAAGCATGTAGCAATTTTGGCGCTGTCAGGTTCTGCCCTCGTTGAACTGGTGGAACAGTAGAATTTGTAACATCTTTGGCAGGAAGTAGAGACTCCAAAATTGTATCCTTTTCTTGGCAAAACAGTGTAGGCCTATTTGCATTGTGATGTGCAACCGCAGCAGATGCAGTAGCCACATTTGACAGTGCCTGTTCACATGGAACAATGTACTTTGATGAAACAGTATATTTAGTCAGTTGTGTTATATCAGACTTTGGCATTGAATGAGCCTCTTTAGCTTGACAGTAGATTGATTAGTGGCAACGTTAATGCAACATTTTCAATTGACTTCTGTGCAAAATTGTAATAGTCTTTACAAAGATGAGCAGTAGTCGAGTTTGTCATTGAAAATTCTGTAGCATTCTTCAGCGAGGATTTTGTCGACAGCAAGTCTGGACCTTTTGCATTTTCATCTGCTGATATAACTATCTGCTCCTTTTTTATTTCCATCTGCTTGACCTTTACCAAGCAATGTAGCCTTAGGATTTGGCATTGAGGGAGCTTCAGACACTGGCAGAGATGAAGCTGGGATATGTCCATCTGTCGCAATATTGTGTCGACGTCATGCAAAATTAGTATTCAAGTATTCCTAGCATCGCCTCTTAATTTAACCTCACTGTCCCGACCTTCTGTTTCGCCACTGTGACGAACTTTTTCAATCAAGTCCTCTGAATTCCATCGACAAGATTTAATATCATGTCCTTGGTGATTGCAACATGTGCAATATTTTGGTAAATTGTCGAATACAATCTGCTGAACGTTTTTGACAGTTTTGCCAGTTTTTTTATCGACTATCTTGATCTTAGTTTTCTTTGGATGTTTGTCGAGTAAGTTAATCAAGATTTTAACTCGAGCCGTACTAGGTCGAGGTCGATCTTGAGTGGCCTTATCTACTGCGATAGGTTTTCCCACTACAGATGCAACGGACAATAACGACTTTTTTGCGAAGAAATTCGCTGGCAGTTCTGGAAATGAAATCCAAGTAACGGCTATATATGTTTCTTCACGGGGGTTAAATCCCATTGACCATGGGAATGTACGGAAGAAGAACTCATCGCCTTTTGACTTTACATAGCCAGAAGTTTTTGATAGCGCATTCGCAAAATCTTCAAATAGATTGAATCTTACCAGAATATGCCGATATTCTAGTTGTCCAATGTTGTAATTACCTTTGATGTCGAAATGTTTTGGTAATATCCGACGTAGCTCCTGAAGTTCTGGTTTTCCATAAAGAATTCACTTCATCTACTGTGAACTCAACAGTAGGAATTCCTTTCTGAAACGTGACTGGACAGAGTTCCAGATTAGTAAATTTTTCGACAGTTTATTGTCCAGATAGCATTGAAGCATATGACTATTTTTGTCCGTTAGTCGAATGATTTTCTGAATTGATATGATCAACCTCTCCCACAGGCAGATGCTGGGGAGAGGTCGTAGCATCCATATTTACGCTTTACTTCAGAGAATCTTCACCATTTTAACTCAAACGATGCTAAGATGAACAGTAAGAGTCGCAAAATTTAAGATCTGTTGTGTTTGGATTAAGATTTTGGAAAAACAATAAAAGGAAATTGTCGTGCATCATCAGTTACATTAGGAAGAAACTGATCACTGGAAACATTCAAATTGGATGCAGGAGATTCAGTAGCCACATTTGGCAGTGCCTGTTCACTTGGAATATTGAAATTAGGGGTGAAACAGCAGATTTACTCTGCTGTGTCAAAATCAGCATTTGCCATTTCTTCAGCTGGACCAACATCATCAATTTTGTGTCCTTGAACAGCAAGAACCCCAGCATTGTGATGTGCAGCTGCAGCAGATTCAATAACCATATTTGACAGATATATTCTGTTCCTTGGGAACATTCAGACTGGATCTAACAGAAGATTTACAGTGTAGGCCTATTTGCATTGTGATGTGCAACCGCAGCAGATGCAGTAGCCACATTTGACAGTGCCTGTTCACATGGAACAATGTACTTTGATGAAACATTATATTTAGTCAGTTGTGTTATATCAGACTTTGGCATTGAATGAGCCTCTTTAGCTTGTCAGTAGATTGATTAGTGGCAACAGTTAATGCAGCATTTTCAATTGACTTCTGTGCAAAATTGTAATAGTCTTTACAAAGATGAGCAGTAGTCGAGTTTGTCATTGAAAATTCTGTAGCATTCTTCAGTGAGGATTCTGTCGACAGCAAGTCTGGACCTTTTGCATTTTCATCTGCTGATATAACTGTCTGCTCTTTTTTTATTTTTCATCTGCTTGACCTTTACCAAGCAATGTAGCCTTAGGATTTGGCATTGAGGGACCTTCAGACACTGGCAGAGATGAAGCAGGGATTTGTCCATCTGTCGCAATATTGTGTCGACGTCTTGCAAAATTAGCATTCAAGTATTCCCTAGCATCGCCTCTTAATTTAACCTCACTGTCCCGACCTTCTGTTTCGCCACTGTGACGAACTTGTTCAATCAAGTCTTCTGAATTCCATCGACAAGATTTAGTATCATGTCCTTGGTGATTGCAACATGTGCAATATTTTGGTAAATTGTCGAATACAATCTGCTGAATGTATTCGACAGTTTTGTCAGTTTTTTTATCGACTATCTTGATCTTAGTTTTTTTTGGATGTTTGTCGAGTAAGTTAATCAAGATTTTAACTCGAGCCGTACTAGGTCGAGGTCGATCTTGAGTGGCCTTATCTACTGCGATAGGTTTTCCCACTACAGATGCAACGGACAATAACGACTTTTTTGCAAAGAAATTCGCTGGCAGTTCTGGAAATGAAATCCAAGTAACGGCTATTGATGTTTCTTCGCGGGGGTTAAATCCCATTGACCATGGGAATGTCCGGAAGAAGAACTCATTGCCTTTTGGCTTTACATAGCCAGAAGTTTTTGATAGCGCATTCGCAAAATCTTCAAATAGATTGAATCTTACTAGAATATGCCGATATTCTAGTTGTCCAATGTTGCAATTACCTTTGATGTCGAAATGTTTTGGTAAAATCCGACGTAGCTCCTGAAGTTCTGGTTTTCCATAAAGAATTCACTTCATCTACTGTGAACTCAACAGTAGGAATTCCTTTTTGAAACGTGACTGGACAGAGTTCCAGATTAGTAAATTTTTCGACAGTTTTTTGTCCAGATAGCATTGAAGCATATGACTGTTTTTGTCCGTGAGTCGAATGATTTTCTGAATTGATATGATCAACCTCTCCCACAGGCAGATGCTGGGGAGAGGTCGTAGCATCCATATTTACGCTTTACTTCAGAGAATCTTCACCATTTTAACTCAAACGATACTAAGATAAACAGTAAGAGTCGCAAAATTTAAGATCTGTTGCGTTTGGATTAAGATTTTGGAAAAACAATAAAAGGAAATTGTCGTGCATTATCAGTTACATTAGGAAGAAATTGATCACTGGAAACATTCAAATTGGATGCAGGAGATTCAGTAGCCACATTTGGCAGTGCCTGTTCACTTGGAATATTGAAATTGGGGATGAAACAGCAGATTTACTCTGCTGTGCTAAATCGGCATTTGCCATTTCTTCAGCTGGACCAACATCATCAATTTTGTGTCCTCGAACAACAAGAACCCCAGCATTGTGATGTGCAGCTGCAGCAGATTCAAAAACCATATTTGACAGATATATTCTGTTCTATGGGAACATTCAGACTGGATCTAACAGAAGATTTACAGTGTTGTGCTATATCAGTAATTGGCATTGAATAAGCATGTGTAGCTGGAAGAATTGGAACAGAATCCATATTTTGTCCTTCATCAGCAGTGACGTTAGGACGAACTCCTTCACTGGTTCGTGCTACAAGATTAGCATTTATGAACTCTCTGGCATCACCTTCTAGTTTCTTCAACCTGCCCCGGCCTTCAGATTTTCGATCATGAAATGCTTGTTCATTCACTTCATCTGTACTCCAACGACACGATTTTACATCATGACCTTGATGATTACAATACGTGCAGTATTTAGGAAGGTTATCAAAAATGATCCGCAGGTCATATTCGACTATTTTTCCAGATTTAATATCATCTATCTTGATCTTTATTTTTGTTGGAAGTTTGTCTTGCAAAATTAATCAAAACTTTCAATTGTGTCGTACTCGGTCTCGTTCGATCTTTAGTTGCCTTATCAACTACTAAAGGCTTTCCCACTGCAGCAGCGATTGACATTATGGATTT
Organism: Nicotiana benthamiana; assembly: GCA_034376525.1. NCBI lineage: Eukaryota > Viridiplantae > Streptophyta > Magnoliopsida > Solanales > Solanaceae > Nicotiana > Nicotiana benthamiana. Next base: position 27,185,408 of record CM067337.1, read on the forward strand.
TTTTGCGAAGAAGTTTGCTGGCAGTTCAGGAAAAGAGATCCTAAAGACAGCTTTTGACGTTTCTTCACGAGGATTAAATCCCATTGTCCATGGGAATGTCCTAATGAAGAAATCGTCTCCTTTCGCCTTAATATAACCAGTTGATCTTGAGCTGTTTGTTTTTCGATATTGTTTTTCTTGATATTTGTGGATCGAACCGATCGCCTCGGTATGAATAGATGCATTTATAGGCGGCCGTCGACCCTCGGCAAGTGCACAATTTATTTCTATTGGTTCGGGCAGTCGCCTCGGCATAACGTGCGGATGATTATTCTGTGTTGTTCATTATTATACACAAAAATAGAAATAGTAAATCATTGTAAGAACAAGACTTATGCATCTTGCCATAAACTGCTGATACTAGTAGCTTTCTATGTTTATAAAATATTTCATATATTATTTGACCTTAATAAGTATCAAGTCGACCTCTCGTATATATAAGTCCTTCATAGTATAAAACCTTCGATTTTTTTGTGATGAATATTAGTTATTATTCAATTCTTATTATTTTTAGGATCTGATTTATCCAATGTATTGTAGATATATGTTGAAAGCTTTTTTGCTCATTATAATTGGGATTTGAGGTCTAATTTGATTACTACTATCTGACGATGTTTATAAATCAATAATGCTACTGTAATCCTTTACATTATCAGGAAAGAAAGTTTGTTTGAAAAATGACTTTAAATCGCGAGTGGATATACAGAAGGTTAACGAGAGGTTTGTATAATCCTGAATTCATAAGGGGTGTTGAGCTATAACAAATAAATGATATGTACTTAATTAAATAATTTTCCACTTCATTCCTCCTATTCTCTTCAACTTGAATTAATTTTCACTTTACAGTGGATTCAGTAAATACCTTGAGATAATTGGCTCGATATTGATTTTTGGACTAATTTTGTAACAAAAATACTACGAAAAACTTTTACAAGTAGAAAATAATATTCTAATTAACAAATATACTCAATGAAATAAAAGATTTACTAATTCTTATTAATTTCACATGCCTATATGAAAAAGTATATTGCTCATAAAAAAACATGAAGACATTTCCTCCAACGGGAAGTGTTTTTTGAAAACAAAATTAATAAAACTTTACCTAAGATCAACAATATCTCAAGAATAATCAAATAAATTGGTTATATTATAAATTAGAGAAAAAAAATATTAAAAGAAATTGATTGTAAAAAGTAGGGTAAATGATAAAATAAAATTATCTAATAATAATGAAGGGTGAAATTGAGAGAAAAATACAAGGTAACGACGCGACCACACCAAATCGGTCGTTATATAAAGTGGCACATTTCGTCGTTATGTAACGACATATTTAACGATACGATAAGATACAAGTTTATTAGTAACAATAAAAAATATTGTATTTAATGTAACAATACGATACAATACAATAGGTACAACTATCCAAACAAGCTGTAAGTTATTTGTGGACTTAGTTTATATTTTGTAATTTAAACATGAATGCAATTATTTTTTAATTTTTTATACACATATATAGTTTGGTGCAATTAAAATTTATTATTTTATATGATAATTTAATAACCAAAGATACTTATATATGCCATGTGACTGATTAATATATTAGAAGAGTCTAATAAAATAAAATAACTAAAATACTCCAAAAAAAATGGAGAATGCGGAAGAATTAAATAAAAAGAAGAAGAAATTAAATAAAAAAATAAGAAGAAATTAAATAAAAAAGAAGAGAAATTAAACAAAAAAGAAGAAGAAATTAAACAAAAAAGAAGAGAAATTAAACAAAAAAGAAGAAGAAATTAAACAAAAAAGAAGAGAAATTAAACAAAAAAGAAGAAGATATATTAAACAAAAAAAAGCCACCAAACCAGTTCCTCTGTTTCTGAATGAACCCCGCATTTTTTTTTCATTCAGTTTCACGACTCGACAGTTCTATCCACGATCAGCAAGTTCGTCCATTTTTTTCCCAACTGAAAGATTATCTCAAGCAGCCTCTCATCACAAGATATCTGTTGGATTCTTCTGATCAATTGCAAAATAGATTCGGCAAAGTGGTAAGTCTCTCACAAGCTATTATTTGGATTCTTCTCAATTCCACAACCCACTCGGCTAAGTGGCGAGTGTTTTTTTTTATCAATCTTATTTTTTCAGTATATTGTAGATATGAATTGATATGCTTGTGAGCTTCACTTGATTGTTTTTTAGTCCTTTGCTATTGGTATGTAACTATCTCTTCCAATCTCTATGTGAACTTTTATTCTGCTAGTTTTTTGCTAAATATTTGAAATCTCGTGCTCATTATACGGGGATTTTAGACCTAGTTTGATTATTAGTACTCTTTTTTATTGTCCAAAGATTTTTTGTAATCAATAAATGCTACTGTAATCCTTTTACATTATCAGGAAAGAAAGTTTGTCAGAAAAATGACTTCAAATCGCGAGTGGATGTACAAAAGGTTAACGAGAGGTTTGTATAATCCCGAATTCAGAAGGGGTGTTGAGCAATTTATCGAGTTTGCAAAAAATCATCGTGAAGGGAGGGATGGTGAGAGACTATGGTGCCCATGTAACCGAAAAAAGTGTTGTGACACGAATTTTAAAGATGTTCTTACTGTCCACGAGCATTTATTGCGCGATGGCTTTGTACCTGGATATCATATATGGTACTTGCATGGAGAAAATAAGGTTACGAGAAATATAAATCAACATGAAGAGATGAGAAATTGGGATCAGTCTATGAATACAGAATCAGTAAATGTGGGTGCAATTGATGAGCCTGGATCACCTACTACATACCACAGAATGGTCCTTGACGCCGCTGGCCCCTCATTCGATCCGATTGATAGGGATGAATTACCGAATCCTGTTGCGCAGAAATTTTATGATCTGGTAGATTCTGCAAATCAAGGGTGTGGCCTGGCTGTGAAACACATTCTCAATTGTCAGCTGTTGCACGCTTATTGCACATCAAGTCTGAACACCATCTATCTGATAGATGTTTTGATGACATTTGTCAATATGTGAATGAGATGATTCCTCCAGATAACTTAATGCCAAATAATTTCTGTGAAACTAAGAAGTTAATGCAGGGAATGAACATGCCAGTAGAAAAAATCCACAGTTGTGTTATTGCCTGTATGATTTATTGGGGAGAAGACAGCGAACTTAGTCATTGCAAGTTTTGTCGCCATCCCAGGTACAAGCCTACTAGGCAAATATCGAATTCAAAGAGAAATCTTGTACCTTTCAAACATATGTACTACTTTCCCCTCACTCCATGATTACAACGGTTATATGCTTCCGACATGACTGCTGCACATATGCGATGGCATGCCGAGCATGAAGTTGAGGAAAATGTGATGTTCACTGTTCAGATGCACCCGCATGGAAACACTTTGATAAGATGCATCCATCTTTTGCAGCAGAAAGTCGTAATGTCAAATTAGGGCTATGCACAGATGGTTTTCAACCATTTGGACAAACAGGTCAACAGTATTCATCTTGGCTAATAGTTGTGACACCATACAACTTGCCGCCTTCGATGTGTATGAAAGAGTCCTATTTATTTTTGTCGGTTATAGTTCCTGGACCGAAGAACCCTAAGCAAAAGCTTGATGTTTTCTTGCAGCCTTTGATTGCAGAACTAAAACAATTGTGGAGTACAGGTGTGGACACATATGATATCTCCAAGAAGCAAAATTTTAACATGCGAGCTGCTTTGATGTGGACAGTTAGTGATTTTCCTGCATATTCGATGTTGTCTGGATGGGGTACTGCGGGTAAGCTAGCATGTCCATATTGTATGGAGAATATAGATGCTTTTACTTTGACTAAAGGTGGCAAACAGTCATGGTTTGACAATCATCGTAAGTTCCTACCATTGGATCATCCATAGAGAAATAACAGAATATCATTTAGAAAAAATAAAGTGGTCCGAACGCATCCTCCCCCGATACGGTCAGGTGATGATATATTGAAGGAGATAAATGAATTGGGGTTGAAAAAGGTGACAGAGCTTGGGGCTGATATTGTTAATGGCAAAATTAGTAAGTTTTCGGGTTGGAAGAAAAGAAGCATATTTTGGGATTTGCCGTATTGGAGTACAAATCTGATCCGACACAATCTAGATGTTATGCACATCGAAAAAAACTTTTTCGAGAATGTGTTCAATACAGTGCTGGACGTAGATGGTAAAACAAAAGATAATGCCAAATCTAGAGAAGACTTGAAAGAGTTCTGCCGACGCCCTGAATTACATACCATTGGTGACGAATATCCGAAAGCTTGTTATACACTAGACAAGAAGTCGAAAAAAGTGTTGTGTGAATGGGTGGAGAATCTGAAATTTCCAGATGGATATGTCTCAAATATGGGAAGGTGTGTGGACATGAAAAAACGTAAATTGTTTGGTATGAAAAGCCACGATTGTCATGTATTCATGCAAAGATTGGTCCCTATCGCGTTTCGTGAGCTATTACCACAAAAAGTTTGGGAACCACTTGCTGAGATGAGCCTTTTCTTTAGGGATCTCACTTCAACAACAATTCGGGAAGAGGATATGGTTAGACTTCAACAAGAAATACCTGCAATTCGTTGTAAATTGGAGCGTATATTCCCTCCCAGCTTCTTTGATTCAATGGAGCATCTCCCCGTGCATCTTGCTTACGAAGCAATGATAGCAGGTCCGGTGCAATATCGATGGATGTACCCATTTGAGAGGTAAAATTTCATCTTTCTTCTTGTATCTTTATAGTTGCTATTTATAGTTGTATCTTTGTAGTTGCTGTTTATAGTTATATCTTTATAGTTGATGTTTATACTTGTATCTTTATAGTTGCTGCCCTGCATCCAAAACTGGATTAGTTACCTCAATTTTCTGTTGTCCAGATTTGATAGTTGTTGTTGTTCGATCAGTAGCAGCTGGATTAGTTACCAGAATCCTATAAGTTGTATCTTTATAGTTGATGTTTATAATTGTATCTTTAGTTCTGATTCTCATTTATGTTGGACCTCGATGAGCAATTGTTCTTTGCATTATGTTGTCCAGTTGCCGATGTTTGTTGTGATGTATCATCAGATATCTGTAGATCAGAATCACTTTGAGACAAGGCAGACTTATTGACATTTGCAGCTTCTGTAACTATTAAGTTGGTCACACTGCCTTGTTTAACTATCTCAGACTTTTGACAGTTATCTTGTCGAAGTAAGTTCTGCGCAATATCATCCTCTGAAGGATTTGCTGTTATTTGAATGGCAACATTTTGACTCGCAGTTATATCTCGATCAGCATGATTTTGCAAAGGTAGAGTAGAAACCATCTTTGGCAGAATATGATCTGCAGCAGCTGCTTCTTTTGTGCAGTGTCCAGTTGGAATTGTTGTTACCCTTTGTACCAGATGTTTCAAATTCCAGTTCCATAACATCACCTTGATCAACCATCTCTTCATTCTGTCCAAACATTGTAATGCCATCCAATGCTAGAGTTGGCTGAACAGAAGTCGGGACATGAATCTCTTCTGCTGCTAGCTGCTGAACACTACATCTGTCTTTCTGTCCTTTAGATAGTTCAGTTGAATTGCTGTCCCTAGTACCAATTGTTTGATCAAACAGAGTGGAGTTATGCACACTGTGCTGTTGGTCGATCAGCATATGTTCCTGTCTTTTTGCATTGTCATGTGCTTTCATAGAAGACAAAATTGACATCTCCTTTTTTGAGGCATCAAAATGAATTGGCATTATTGGCTTCTCCACTGGTTCAGCAGATACAACAGATGGATCTCTATTAACATTCAAAGATTCTGAATCCTCCAAAAGTGTGCCATATGTTTGATCAGATAATGTACTGAAATGAGTCTTACTATTCTGTACCAGAAGCTGCTGCTCAATTTTTTTATTCTGCATACAGTCATCTGCTACTACAGAAGATGTAGCAGTAGGATTCACATTGTAAACCATCATAGCAGTAGGTAATATGATCTGTAGCAAGTTTTGAATAATGGAATGAAACAATTTGCTGCTCGATCTTTCCTGCAATTAATAAATTGGACAGTTTCTCACTTTGTACATTATCCTTGTGCGTAGTTCTATCATTTAAACGCTATTGTACGTCCCTGAATGGTGCAGTTGCTGCTCCACTTGCTTTGCATTGTATCTCTTGACAGATACTCTTTGGAACTTTTTAATATCTACAAATCAGTTTCTTGTTCTACATGTTCATTATATATCTTCACGTTTTAGTCAGTTCTCTATGAACCATAGGTGTGCTAATAGCTGTCATTAAATTCATAAAAGCAGTAGTTTATTGTAATCTTCTGCTCCCAGAAACTCTTTTAATTCAGACTTCTTATTTGAGCTTATGTGTTATTTCCAGGAACCTTCGAAAATTGAAAAATAATGTTCGAAATAAGGCACAAGTTGAAGGATCAATATGCAACACGTATTTAGTTGAGGAAGCTTCATCTTTTTGTTCACACTACTTTGAACCTCATGTTTACACAAGGCATAGGAAAGTTCCACGGAATGATGATGGTGGTACAAGGGAAAAAGATGAGCGCGATGGTAATCTTTCTATATTTACCTATCCAGGTAAAGCATTTGGGAGATGTAAACCAAGATATATGACTGAAGAAGAACTTGATGCAGCTCATATTTATGTTTTATTAAATTGCCCAGAAGTACACCCATATATTGAGTAAGACTTCAAGCTTTTGTTTTCATTTGTAGATTAACAAAATCATCAAAACCTTAATAAAATATTTTCTTGGATGTGATTCAAAGGATTTTTATTGACTCCCTTCGTCAAAATTTCCTACAAATTACGGAGAAGGAAGTGGATAAGAAACTTGATGAAGATTTTGCATCATGGTTTAAAAGATATGTGAGTACTTGTACAATATCCTTCCACTTATACTTACATCACTTATAAGAAACTCTAATTATTTTTCTTTTATAGGCATGCGTCCATATAGATAATCAGTTCATCAAGGCCCTTGTAGAAGGTCCATGCCGAACAGCACAACCATGGACTGGTTATACAGTCAACGGCTTTAAATTTCACACTAAAAGCCGCAGTTCTTCTAGATCATCTAACAACGGTGGTGTATGCATAAAAGGAACTAATTATAGTGCAGATGATAGTGACTACTATGGCGTGCTAACTGATATCCTTGAATTGGAGTACAAGGGTAGTGAGTATATAAAGAGAACTGTTTTATTTAAGTGCGAGTGGTTTGATCCCACACCAAAGGCAGGAATGAAGATTCATCCACAATATAAACTTGTGGATATCAACCATGAAAAGAAGTTAAAGAAGTATGAACCATTTGTTTTGGCAATGCAAGCGGCTCAAGTGTATTATACAACTTATCCTAGCTTACGACGTGATAAGAGTGAGTGGTGGGCTGTGTGCAAAGTAAAAGCACGGGGTTTGGTGGACATGCCTCCACCATCTTCACAGTCAACTCCGACAGATGGTGTTGAGCCATTCCAATCTGAGGAAGTTGGTTTAACATTTGATGTGATACCTAACGATGAAATTATTCTCCTTAATGATCCAAATGGTGGATTCATAAACATAAGAGACGAGGATGATGATTTAGATGATGAGGTAGAACTTCATGTTGAATTTGGATCGGACGAAGATGAAGATAAGGATGAGGATAATGAGAATGAAGAGCTATATGATGAAAATGACAGTGAATAGAGTCAAAGTGCTTCAATCTCTTCAATTATAGAGTCTGAATGAATGAAACATAGTATATAATTTATTTTTAGTTTTTAAGAAAAAGTTCCTGGATTTCAGATTTTATGGGTTCTTGTTTTTTTTAACTTAAGTAAATTTGTTCTTTTTTAGATGTTTGTCTTTTGAAATACTTTATAAAGTAAATTTGTTCCTTTTTAGATGTTTGTCTTTTGAATCTGCCATGTCTAGATTAATACTTGTATGCCTTATTTTTTTCAAAGCATTTTGTTCTTGGAGTAATATATCATTTAATTACTCTTGGAATAATATATCAATTATTGTATCCAATTATATTTGACCATGATTCATTAAATATGTTATTTGTTCATCTGCATCTGGCTTTGGAATCGCAGATATGGCACCTAGGGGAGGTGGAGCACGTATATATGCTGAAAACAGGAACTCAAACACACCGAGATCTCGTGAGATGTTGAGTCCCATATCTGATCAGTCACCCGAACCTGATCAGTCACCTGAACCTCCAGTTACAGAAACACCACATTTGGATGCAACTCTAAGCAGATCCTTACCATCTTCTTCTTCTTATCTTGGTACACCTGCAGATGAAATCGGATCAACAAGTTCGTCCAACACAATTGGTGGTAACCGTATCCCAATTACAATCGTCCCTGGAGGGTAAGAGTAAAAGTGTCACTTGTTTATATTTTTTAAAATTTTTGTTTCTTGCTTATCTGGTATGCATTAGTGCATCTCAAATGCTTCTTGAAAGAATGTGAAAGGCTTAAATGGAATAGAGTAACAACATAATTCATTTCTTATTTACTTTAGCCAACTGGACCCGGGCAATGACGTCGCTCGGTCTGTCACAAAAATCTTCAAGGAGAAACTGGATCCTCAGGGACATAATTGGAAGTCTGTTACACCCGAGACAAAAGACTTCTATTGGGAAGAGTTTAAGGTAAAGTTATAGTATTATAAGATCAATAATATTTGGAGTTCCTTTATCTTTCTTGAGCCGAGGATTTACTACACTCGGTATAAGTTGTTTTTGTTGTTATTAGCAATATCTTGTGTTATTTTCATTTGATGTTCTCAAACGGAAACGATTTCAGTGGGACGCTACAATTGAAGGTTCCATAAAGGATAAGTTTATGAGCAAATGTGCAGAACGATACAAGGGTATGTTATCTGAAGCAAGAAGTTGTGAGAAGAAGCGCAAAACTATTCCAGTATCTATTTGGGACAGCTGGAAGCCTCACTGGGAGACTGAGGCTTTTAAAGCCAAGTCTGCGCAATGCTCAAGGAATCGGCTAAGTGAAAAAGGTGGTGAAGGTTCTGGTCCCTTGCGCAATACAGGAGGCTCCAGAAGTCACCGAGAACATGCAAGACAAATGGTATATTCCTTTTTTATTAGCCTAGTTATAATATCTCCAAAGCTAGTGATTATGTATTAATATAGTGAACGTGGTTTTCAATTCTAGGCTAAAGAACTGGGAAGACCAGCTCATCCACATGAGCTTCTGAAGAAGACACATGTCAAGGCGAACAAGGAGTTTGTGGACCAGAAATCTAAGAGCACCTATGTAAGTTACTTCTCCCATTTTTGCTGTGACGTTTGCTACTTTGATTGCGATGGCCATTTAATTTTAACATATATATCTATAGTAGTCAGTGTCACAATTTATAGGATTAGCACAAAGCATGCAAGATGTTACTTAAGAGTCAAAGAATTGATGATAATTGAATGTCATTTTCCAGTGGAAAGCATTCTTCTGATTTTGCGAATCTTCAATATTCTGTCTAAGGGTCCCAACTACAGGTTATATATACCACCTTTTACTTGCTCAATAATTTGATATGTCTTTACATGCTGTTTATACGTTCTGGCAACTGGTTGTACCGGTGTTGTAAATAGCGCTCGCCTCAACACTAATAGCGTGAGTTAAGGCGATGCGAGCTGCCATCGGTATTTCACAGTGTGGCATAGCATTTTCAAATAAGCGAGCACCTCTGCCTTTGTACCGTGTGGCGATATGTAGCATGAGGCGACCTATAGCGTCCCTTTTTCCCAAAGAGAAAAGAACAAGGCAGTAACAGCGATCTGTTTAAACAAAAAAATAGGATTCGCGATTTCTTTACTCTTTCTCCTTCAAGTCGACATCACACTATTGGTTTAAAGCATAGTGGAAGACATGTATCAAGATGATCTCCAAGGAAAAGTGAAACTGATAGTTGTCTTGTGACTGTGACAGAAGTGATTGAGTTGATAAATCAGAGTTGTTTTGACAAAACGTTGGAAGTCGATTCCACGAATGACTTGTTTGTGCATTATATGCTGCAAATATGTCTATATTCTGTGATGTAATATCAAGAGTTACTGCTTTGTTGGCCATCGTCCATTGTCCATCTTCACTTGATTGTTGTCGAGTATCTGTTGGTTGTTGAGTTAATACATAGACCTTACTGGATGGCCTCCTTTGGTTTGCGACTTCAACTGAGCTTTTATGTGCTGACTCATTCTGTTCTAACTTTGACGTTGCTGTATTTGAAATTACTGCTTTTGTTCTTGGGACAAATAGTGGAGCGTTACAGTTCATATTGCTGTTTGGAGTTGCTGTTTGTTGCAGAAGAGTATGACAGTTCTTCATTACAGATTTCCCTTGACATTTTTGCTTTATTGGATCTTCATAGACTTCTCCAGAATTATTTTGATCACACTCTTGATCTTTTTCTGACGAAAGTGTTAACTTATCTGTGTGCTTAATGTTACCAATCTGTAATTTTTCTTCCAAAACTTCTCCTTCATCATCATTGGAATTGGCAATTCTTGAGAAGGAGTATGAAGTTGAGGGTATGGATGGGTTGTTTCCTACAAAGTGATTTTTATTTTTGGATTTTGGAGTTTACTGCTTTATTAGCCATCGACCATTGTCCATTTTCCTGTCGATTATCTGTAGGATGTACAACAACAGTTTCTTTAGATAAGGCATCATCATTGACAGCATCAGCAGAAGCAGCTATAGCTGTATGATTGACTGCTTCATGATTGTCAAGCTGTGATTCAGCTTGATCAATAGAAATTTGCCTATAAGGTGATGGTTCATTCTGTATTGTCCCTTTGTCTGTGTTGGTATCCTGTGTAGTAGTTAAAGCATTCGATGACTGTGTCAATGAACTAGACGATGGCATTATACAAACCTGTGCATTGTTATCATTTGGTGTCACAGGAGGTAGTGCAGCAGTTGGTTGATCCAAAGAATGCTGTACCATTTGCTGCTTGTCGATTTCTGTTAACTCATTTAAGGGTTGTTTCAATGAAACAGTAGCTGATATATGGCAAGTCTGGGCAGTAACAACTTTTGGTAATATTTCTGCAGCTGTAGCAGCAGGGAAAGTGCTTTGTTGCTGCTGCACATTACACTTGAAATTATTTTCATCACTTTCATCTAATTGATCACCCTGTGCAAAGGAGTCGATCATTACCTTCTGGAGTTGTCTCATTCATGGGCTGAACTGGAGAAGCAATATGTGAGGCCTCTAAATTATCATCCACTACAACAGGTTTCGATAGTAGATGTTGATCTGCAGCATTCCTATCCATCACAGAAGTTTGAGCAGTTTTTACATCACCATTTTGTATCGTAACATCTTTTACAATGCCCTTATTTACTGGAGAATGAAAATGACCAGAATTGGTTATCACCACTGCATTCTGCTGTTCATTCCCTGCTTAAGCCAAAAGTGCATTGTGTTGTGCAATTTTTATTAATTCATCTCCTGAATCACAACCTTTCTCTTCTATCTCCTTAGCTTGTTGATCAGCTCGTTACTGACTTGTGATGTCACTGAAGGCTTATTTGACATTTTCTTTTCAGTTAACACATTTTATGTCAGCTGCAATGAACAGTAGATTTCTCTGTACACTGCTGGACAGGAACTGCTTTCTAGCTTGGGAGTGAGACTGCAGCTGTATAATTTAAAACAGACTCAGTCTGTTGGGCAGTAGCAACATTCTCAGAAGTATAGGAAGTACAGTAACCAAAACAGAATGGATACACATTTTCTAAATGTGATACATATGCAGCATTTAACTGAACCTCTAGTTTGGATGCCGTATGATTGTACTAACTGGATTGCCTCCAATTGGTTGTCTTCCAGTTCAAGTGACTACAGAATCTCCACTTATCAGAACTTGCATAGAGAATGAGAATTCTGATGCTCAACTTTTTCTATCGACTGGGAATTAATTGAGTTTAGCTCATTTATTGACATTTGCATTTTCAGTTTTGTTACCTTTTATGACTGTGTTCTTGATGTTTTTTCTGTCAAAGTTATTATTATAGAGCTTATATCATTTTTTTTTGTCCAGGACGCCATAATGTCTAAAATTCTATCTGCGTCTCAGCCTGAAGATGGGTTCGGTGAGCCTCCTGAAGTTGATTTCTCACAAATATATTTGGAGGAAGTCGGTGTTAAGAAGACGCGCATTTATGGTCTTGGTTCTCAAGCTCCTTTCTATAGGCATGTTGGTGCTTCCTCCAGCTCGATATCTCCACCTCAAGATCTAGACTTCAATACTCGGGTGAGTGAATGTGTAGGACAACGTTTGCAAGAAATTAAGGAAGAGATGAAGCATGAGATGAGATCTGAGATCAGAGAAGAGATTAGACAAGAAATGAGAGAAGAAATGCGTGAAGAAATGAGACACGAAATGCAGCAAGAGGTGCGCGAGCAAGTTGATCAACTACTCCAAAACCGTCTATCGGTCCTCATAGGTGGCTTACCTACACCGCCTTCTCGTAGACACGACTCGTCGCCAAATGACACGAGTCACATTTAGATTTATGTTAGCTTCTTTTATGTTAGACACATCTTGGATTCTGCTTTCAACTTCATGATAGATATTATTATTTATAAAGTTTTAGTATGTTTTTTATTTTGTTTTCGTTTTTTTGGGATCTTTTAAAGCTTTAAATGAATATTAATACAATTATTATAACCATATTTGTTAACGAATTTGAAATTTGTTTGTAAATTGCCTACAATTTACTAAATAGAACTTTTCAATAGACAAAATTACCAACCGATTGCCAATGTATTTTAAAAATTATACTATCGGATTTACCAACCAAATTGGTATCCATTAGTATAGTTGCTAACATAATACTAATGGAAATTTTCTTGTTACTATATTTACCAACCAATTACAAACACAATTTAAATAATCAAAAACCAATTTTACTAACTCAATTTCTATATGTTAGTAAATTTACTAACGAACTTTCAACTGAATTTTTGTTAGTAAATTTACCAACGAAAATCTTGGACTCAAGATTCAAAACTTGCCAACATATTTATTTGGTGTTTACTAACTAATTTTTAGTTGGTAAATTCACCAACCAATTCAATCTGGTTGGTAAAATTTACCATCGAGCCTTTTAGCAACAGGCCAATTTTCGTTGGTAATCGGTTAATAAGTCAAAATACCAACTAATTTGATCAATTTACCTATATTTTTTTTGTTGGTAATTGAGTTTTTTTTGTAGTGATTACAGTAGGGCCTCCGCGTACTGGAAAGCATTACTGCATCAATAGGTATATTACTTCCATTAATGTGGGTTGTCCTCTTCTTTCATTGTTGCAAACTTTTTCTCTACTGTTTCTTCGAGATTTACAACTTATTTTATATGTGCAGTGCTGCCCTGAAATTGAAGCCAAAGTAGAAATATACTGTTGATTTCATGACGAAGTGAAGATATCAAGCTACAAAATTATTCTAATGCAGGAAAAATTGTTGTTTCTAATATTTTGAACTTGAGGGTTTCTTCTGTGTGATATGCTGAGTACATTTCTGATGATATGTTCACACATTATATAATGTAAAATGTACATGTTTTTGCACACACTATGTAAATGTCTTACATGTTCATAGGTTTTATTGGCTCTTGTGATGTTTGTAATATTCAATTTGGAATAAGTACAGTTTTTACTATTTAGTATTACTGGATCAGATAGCAAAAAATATGCTGAAGTTAATCAAATATAAGGTGCGTTTAGTATAAAGGAAAATATTTTTCAATTTTCTCATATTTTTTTAGTTGGCTTAAATATTTTAAAAAATATTTTTCTTATCAATTCATTTTACTTCAATTGGAGGAAAATGTTTTCCTTATTAAAAGAAGCGAAAATATTTTCCAAACCTCCTTCTCTATCTTTTCCACTACCACCCCTCCATCCCTATCCCCCTCCCCCCCCCCCCCCCAAATATTTTTTTTACCTTAATTTTTTTTTCACCTTTAATTATTTTTTTTAAAATTTTTTCGCTCCACCCACCCCAACTCCCCCACCCATCCGCACCCCCCTTCGGAAAAAAAAGTTTACTTTTTTTTAAATTTAAATTTCTATTTTTTTCGTTTTACTACCCCCAAGCCCCGCCCCACACCCTCCCCCTCCCTAAAAAATTTTAAATATATTTTTCTGTTTTAATTTTATTATTTATCGCTTTAAATGCTCAAAATTTTAACAAGTTCTAAAATTATGAGTTCAGAGGTTTATGTATTTAGAAGTTTACGGGTTTGGAATTTCACGAATTTGAATGTTTAGCAGTTCGAAAGTTTATGAAATTTGTGGGTCCGGAAGGTTGTTGGTTTGAAAGTTTATTGTTTCATATTTATTATATCTAAATTATTTATGAATACTCTTGAGAAGTCATTTTTCTTACTTTGCGTATCAAACACCGAAAAATGAATAAGATTACTACTTGTTTTCCAAGAAATATTTTCTTGGAAAATATTTTCCACGAATAACATTTTCCGTTATACCAAACACACCCGTAGAACAAAAACTTAAGCTCTAAAGCTGAAGTTCCCCAGTTACAAAGACAAAAACTTCAGCTCTAGAGCTGAAGTTCCCCAATTACAAAGACAAAAACTTCAGCTCTAGAGCTGAAGGTCGCCAGTTACAAAACAAAAACTTCAGTTCTGAAGCTGAAGTTCGCCAGCTACAAAATAAAAACTTCAGCTGCTAGTTACAAAACAAGAGTTGAAGTTCGCCAATTACAAAACAAAAACTTTAGCTCTAAACCTGAAGTTTGCCAGTTGCAAAACAAAAATTTCAGCTCTAGAGCTGAACTTTAGGCCCGACTACTAGAATGCTGAAGTTTTGCGTATTTACCTTTGCTACTTCAGCCCCGTATACTGAAGTAATGCGAAAAAGCAGGTATATTTGTAATTTTTTTACAAAGCGGACACAAGTTAAAACGTGATATAAAAAGCGAGTATAAATACAAATGCTCCCTTCTCTGAAGTATAAAGCCCATGTTTTGTCTTTACAATTTAATTAGTTAAATTTTCGAATTCAAATCATGAAGTATATTAATAAAAAAAAATTGATAGGAAACGTCTCCCATTAATAGGTCTTACGTCCAGATTAATTGAACCCCAAAACAAATGCCGAAAACTTAGTGGAAACCCCCCCCCCCCCCCCCCCCAAAAAAAAGCAATTATTTCTTTCAGAACAGCTAAAATCTCAGCGAAATCCACCAAAATCAAGTTTCTTCAACTGGCTTTTTTTCATGTACCCATAACCATAAGACACCATGATAGGGGAAAATTCCGGCATGTACCAATTTCAAGTAACAACAACAACTATCCAGTATAGTCCCACCAGGTGGGGTCTGAGGAAAATTCCGGCATGTCCCAATTTCAAGTAAGAAATATAAATATATACAATAACATATGGTAACTTGAACATTAGAGTAATAACTAACTATAACCGATTAAATTCCAGACAATCAAATACACAAAACATATCAGGTGCAAACATATGTTTAATTATGGAATCTTATGACAACGTTGGTGATAAAGAATGATGCTGAGCATCTGGTCCTCCAGGAGCCACTCTCATTGTTCCTGCATCTAACATTGCCCTTCTTCTGTAATACTCCAATGTTGATTCATCATATCCAAATTCGCGTAAATTTAAACGAGGCCTAGCATAAAATACCAAATACATAGACGACACAATCAACATACATAATAACAGTATAACTTTTATATTGATGCAAAATCTAGCCATAATAGAGGACTATATATGAGAATAAAATCAAGAAAAAAGGAAGGGGACTAACAAAGGTAAGTGAGTACTCGGTCCCTTTTATACACTAGCTAACCAAACCAAAAAGATTTGGATAATGAGTAAGGGTCAGTAAGTGAGACAAAATAAGTGGGAAAGAAGATGATGGGACAATGTTGTTTGGCGTTGGTCCAAATTCCTTCTAATTAAACACTGCCAATGCCCATATTAGATATCCTTAGACTAGTATTTGTCTTTGTTTCTAATTAAATTACGAAGAAATGTTTTGCATTCTTAGATGAGAGTCCATAATTCATTGTCAAATCTAGGGGTGTACGCATATACGCTCGAGTTAGTTCAAATTTTAATAATTATCAAATTAAATCAGTTGTGTCGGATTTTTAAATTTGTGTTGAAACACGTTCTCAAGTCGCTAAAACTAAAAGTGTGTTCATCTTTGTAGGTTTTGATAAATAACAAACCGACGCGCATGGAACATTGACATATGCCGAAGTCCAAGCACAAGAGAAACAAAGAACAAGATCAAGTAAAGCAACGAAGATATACATGAGTCGTTTTATATTGTGATCTTGATCCAACAATAGATTCAAGTCTTGGCTTCTCTCAAAAAATCATTTTCATCAAACCATGCATCTTTGATTTAAAACAAAATGATTTTCAAACATTTTCATTTTAGCCAAAATGATTTTTAAACAAGTCTTTCAAATCTGGACAGAACTGCCAGATAATCGATTATGTGATTTGATAATCGATTATGTTAAGTCAGCTAAAACCGAAATTTACAAAACAGCAAAATAATCGATTATGTAATATGATAATCGATTATCCTTTTTATTCAGATTAAATTAGAAATTCCGCAGTGGTCAATAATCGATTATCCTATATAGCATAATCGATTATTCACTGACCGTTGCCAAAGTTTTTTTAAACGCTGAAAGATAATCGATTATGCACAAGGCAATAATCGATTATGCTAGCTGAAAATCTGCGTCTGATTTTTGAACGTTATCAGGTAATCGATTATGCAAATTGAATAATCGATTATTCTAGCTGAAAATCAGCAATTAGTGATTGACAATTAAGCAACGGTCTTGGTGACTTTGAGGACTATAAATACACCTCTAAACCTCTCTTTTAAGTACAACAACTGATTACAATTCTTGCTTAAGCTTACATACTCGCATATCAATCATTTCATATTTATTTCATAGTTTTTGAGAGCCAAATTCTTGACGAAGTTGTTGTGTTCTTGAGCGTATTAACTTTACTCATATCCACTCTGTAAGAGAGTCTTGCCTTGATTGCTAAGTGTTTGTATACACTTGAAGGGAAGTTCTAATCCCTTATGGTTGTAAGAAGGAAAGGTTAGTTCCTTCACATGAAGTCTTGAAGTGTGGTATCTTCGAGCAAGCATCGTTGAGACTTTTGTTCTCAGTTTGTAACGGTTTGTTAAGCACCCGTAAGCTTAACGGAGTTAGTTGAAACTCGAGAGAGTCTCTCGGAAAACTGGACTAACCACACGTTGTGGTGAACCAGTATAAGTTCGGTGTGTTCTCTCCTTACTACTTTATTTACCGCACTTATTTTACTCCTGCAATTTTAATTCCGCAAATTTATCTTGATTTTTATTAAAACGCTATTCACCCCCCCCCCCCCCAGCATTAAGCGTATATTCTAACAATTGGTATCAGAGCCTTACTCTCTGAAAGACTTAACAGTTTGAGAGAAATAATCCATGGCTTCTACTCGTATCGTTAATGCAGGACTAGGTGAAGGACAATGCTTCACAAGGCCACCACTCTTTGATGGCACCAATTACACTTATTGGAAGGAGAGGATGAGAATCTTCATTCAATCAAACAATTTCCAATTGTGGAAAATTATAAAGAATGGAGAACAACTACCCACTAAAAAGGTTGGAGATGAACTCGTCCCAAAGTCGGAAGACGAATATGATATGGACGATGTCAAAAAGGTGGAATATAACGCAAAGGCGATCAACATGATGTATTGTGCTGTAAATTTCGATGACTATCAAAAAATCTCATGTTGCACCACGGCCAAGAAAATGTGGGACAAACTGGAGATCACTTACGAAGGTACGGATCAAGTCCGAGAAGCTAAAATTGATTTTCTAACCCATGAATATGAATTGTTTCATATGAAGGAGAATGAGAAAATAGATGACATGTTTGAGCGATTTTCAAAAATCGTAAATGACCTTCATGCTCTCAAAAAGACATTTACGGATAAGGAGCTTGTCCGAAAAATTCTACGAAGCCTTACTCCGGAATGGCGTTCCAAAGCCGACGCTATTCAAGAATCGATCGGCATCACAAATGTCACCATAGACGGACTTCGAGGTAATCTCAAAACTTATGAATCTACTATTCTTAACCCTCCTTTGGATGATCAAAGGAAAAGAAGGATTGCACTCAAAGCGTCTACGACTCAACCTCAAAACGATGAGGATTCAAGTGATGAGGATATCGAGTTCGGACTCGTGATCAAGAAATTCCAAAAATTCATGCGGAAAGAGTTTAAAGGAAAGCGGCCAGGTGGACCACTCAAATGCTATGGATGCAGAGAAACTGGGCACATCAAATCCAAATGTCCAAATAACAGAACAGAAAAGAAATTCGTCAAGAAACAAAGAGCCTACATCTCTTGGGGAGGTGACTCCGGGGATGAATCAAGTGACAGAGAAAAAGATGAAACCGCTAATTTATGTCTCATGGCACACGAAGAAACTCAAGAAGAGGTATGTGAATCTCCTTCTAAGAAGTTTTTCTCTCTTGAAGAAATGCAAAATGCCTTTGATGAATTATATGGTAAATTTATTAGAGCTTCCAAAACCATAAAAGAATTGAAGAAACAATTTTCTTTGAAAGAAAAAGATTTGGAAAAATTGACTCTCGATAATGAGAAGCTAAAAGAGGAAAATAAGTTTAATGGCAAAAGAAGCGCCGATAAACCCGAGAGCTCAAACAATGGTTGTACTTCTTGCAAATCTCTAAAAGATGAAGTAGAAAAACTTAAGTGTACCTTGAATAAATTCAATTCCTCTCACAAAAATCTAAATGATGTTCTTGTAAATTTTTTTTTTTTACAGTAAAATTAAGCTTTCATTGATAACAAAGTATATGTACATCAAAGATCATGATAGTAGTTTTGGACTAACTACTATACTAATACAAGAATCTCATTACTCTATTTGCTATGTATATACAATCTGTGCTATAGTATGTAAAATCATAGGCTAAGGGAAATAGTTGAGCTGGCTTAGACCAATTTGCCATTTCTTATGTTTACTGCCTCGTATGTGTATCAATAGGGCAATCTCTCGGCATACCAAATCCTCCACATATGTGACACCATCAAATCGCATTTGGTTCCTCACTTTCCAGATGAGTGCAATTGTGGTTATGAATGCAGCAGCTGTTATCACCTTGTGCCATTGCCTGCTCTTGGCTATACTACATATCCAGTTGAGTTCAGACTCCCAGCAACCTATAGTTCGAGAATATCCCAACCAATTGCAAATTCTTTTCTATAATCTGTTTGTGCAAGGACAACCAAAGAACAGATGGTTAAAGTCTTCCACATGAAGCTTGCAAAAAACACAGTCCATTGGAATTTGAACACCCATTACCAGCAGTCTATCCACTGTAGGAAGGCTATGATGAGCTGCAAGCCAGGCAGTGAACTTGTACCTAGGAAGGACATTACCAATTAATAACAAATTCTTCCATGTAACCTTTGTAAAGCTGGGAAGCAGTGATGTATAAAACTTCTGTATGCTAAACTTGTTAAGCTTGCATACACTATTCAATCGAACAGTGAGATTACCATGCAACTGAGGACATTCCAAGATAAAATTTCTGCATTCCAATATTTTCCTGATCACCCAAGATGCTGTTTTAGGGATGTTAACAGAAGAGATATTGCCTTGCTTAATGTAATAAGCATGAACCCATCGAACCCATAAGCAGTCTTTTTTATTTGCCAAATCCCATAGCAACTTTGATATGGCAGCCTTATTCCACATAGACAGGTCCAGGAGATTAAGCCCACCAGCAGATACTGGCTTGCATACCTTATCCCAAGCCACCAATGCTCTTCTTGAAATACTTGCCTTACCAGTCCAAAGAAATGTTCTACACATAGCTTCAATGATTTTTAGAACTTTTTTAGGCAGAATAAAAATTTGAGCCCAATAAGATTGAATGCCAAACACCACTGCCTTTATCAATTGGCTTCTACCAGCATAAGAAAGGAATTTGGCTGACCAACAAGTGATTTTTTCTGTTATCCTCTCAATAAGAGGCAAGTAATGTTTAATGGCCAGTTTCTTAGAATCCAGAGGGATTCCTAAGTATCTAAATGGAAGGTGTCCTTCAGTGAATCCCAGGACCCTAATTAACTGCTCTCTAGTATGCTGTTGTATCCCAGCTAAGTAAATAGCACTCTTGCTAATATTAGCCTGAAGACCAGAGGCTGCTGAGAATTGAGCAAAAGTGTTATGCAAGATTTGAATAGACATTTCATCAGCTCTACAGAACATAAGCAAATCATCTGCAAAGCATACATGAGAAATATTAAGCTTCATACACCTAGGATGGAAATTGAAGTTTACATCCTTATGTAGTTGCTGCAGTAGTCTATCTAAGTATTCCATGGCCAATACAAAGAGATAAGGTGACATTGGATCCCCTTGTCGAATACCCTCTTAGCTTTGAGTGGTTTGGTGAAACCACCATTCATCACTAAGGAATAAGATACAGAAGAGACACAAGCCATAATCCAATGTGTGAACTTTGCTGGAAATCCCATATCAATGAGAACTTGTTGCAAGAATGACCATTCTAAGGTATCATAAGCCTTCCTCAAATCAACTTTGAGAACACATCTAGGTGAGATACCTTTCCTAGAATACACCTTGAAAACTTCATGACTTAACAGAATGTTATCAATAATACTTCTCCCCTCAATAAAGGCTGATTGTGCAGGTCCTACTAAATCTCCAATGACCCCTTTCATTCTTCTAGTAAGTACCTTGGATATAATCTTGTATATTGTAGTGCAACAGGCAATTGGTCTGTAGTCTTTGACAGTGGAAGGTGATCTGACCTTTGGAACAAGAGCTATGGCTGTTGTATTGATCATATAGGCCAGTTCACATGAAGAGAAGAAATCTTTAGTAGCAGAAAGAATGTCATCCTTAACCAGTTTCCAGTTTTTAGTGAAGAACTGTACTGGAAAACCATCAACCCCTGGGGCCTTATCTGAAGGCATATCCTTAATTGCTGCAGTAACTTCCTCCATTGTTACCTTTCTAATGAGAAATCTTTGTTGATCAAGAGTAAGACAGTTCCCTTCCTTCATAATCTGAGAATTCACACAAGGAAGTTCAGATGCACATTCTCCCATTAAAGAGTGAAATACTTTCAAGAATTCCTGTTCAACAAATAAAGGATCAGTTAGTTTTATTCCATCTTCAGTATAGATGGATGTAATGTTGTTTTGCCCTGTTCTAATCTTCCATTGAGCATGGAAGTATTTTGTATTTGAGTCTCCACATTCAATCCATGTAGCTTTTGACTTCTGCCTCAATACTTTTTCTTCAATATTACTCCATTTTTCAAGCTCCTCAAGTGCCTTCTTTTCCTTATGGATGAGCTCCTGTGTGCAAGGGCTGTTTTGCATCTGAGTTTGGATGATATCAAGTTGTTCCCTGGCCTGAATAATATTCTGCTGGTAAGCTGCCATGTATGAATTGATCTCCTTTAATTGTTATTTTAGACTCTTCAATTTCTGCCAAATCTGCTGGATAGGATTGCCCACATATTCTTGTATCCATACCTGCTGGACTATGTTAGGAAATTGAGGATGCTCCATGACAACATTATATAATCGAAAAGGTTTAGGATGCAAAGGTTTCTGCATTCAAAATTTAACAAGAATAGGGGAGTGGTCAGATATTGAAGGGTTCAAGTAATCTGCTTCCAAGTGTCCAAACTGCTGCAACCACTGATAGTTACCCAGTGCCCAATCAATCTTACTATATACTTGCTTATTTGACCAGGTGAAATGCCAACCTGTAGTTCTGATGGCAGTCAGCTGGAGGTCAGAAATAACTTCTTTGAAATCCTTCACTTCAGCATCAGTCACAATAGATCCAATCCTGTCATCAGAATTGAGAACATTATTAAAATCTCCACTAATCAGCCAAGCAGCTTGGTTAGGGATCTGGAATGATCTAAGGTCACTCCAAAGATGTTTCCTAAGTGAAGCAGTGTTATGGCCATATACTACACTTAAATGAATACTGGTCTGACTTCTAATATCTTCCAATTGACAATGGATAAGCTGATCAGACATAGCTAGTATGTGCATTTGGATATGAGTCTTCCAAATCAACCATATTCTCCCATTTTTAGCATTTGAATAATTACACTGCACCATCCAGTTCTTTGCAATCTTCCCTAATATTTTCCTTGACTTAGGCTCCTTAACCCTGGTTTCAAGAATTCCCATGACATCTACTTTATTAATAGCTAAGAAGTTTTTCAACTCCTTTTGCTTGTGAGGCTGATTAAGCCCCCTTATATTCCAAGTTACTATGATCATTTGGAATGAGGCTCTACCCTGTAAGAGGGACCAGGGTCAATTTTGTAGCTACTACTTCCAGTCTCATTCATGATAGCCTTACCATTATTGCCATGATCAGTCTGCTGTTCACCATTAGCAGAATCAGCAATAGTGAATGCATTTTCTGAACTGACTAAAGCCAGGTTCAGTATGCATAGTTTGCTGTGGCCTACTTGTAGCAATGTCAATCTCCACATGAGAATGCTGCATTAACTGACCCTCTACAGTGTTAGCAGGAACCACAAGACTAGGCTGCTCAGCAACAGTCTGCTTAGCAATCCATTCAGTTCTGAGGTGCTTCCCCTTCTGATTCCCCTGCTGATTCACTTTTCCTCTTTGCCTTGTAGGTTTTATCTGAGCCTCCTTGCTCTGCACAGATTGATCATCCTTATAATACCAGCATTCAAATGCATCATGACCAAATTTGACACAATGATTACAAAAGGAAGGTTTCCAATCATATTCAATTGTCTGTATTTTAGGGCCATAAGGAGTATCAATCTCCAATTGATCCGGAAGGGAGTAGGCAGCATCCACTTCAACAAGGACTCTAGCAAATGAAATCTTCTCATAACATGCAGTGAATTTGTCTGTATACAGTGGTTTACCAATAGCACTAGCCATCTTGCTAAGCACTTCAGTAGACCAATAACCAACAGGAAGACCTGGAAATCGAATCCAAATAGGCACAGTACTAAGCACATCACTCTGAAAATTGAAATCAACTTCCCATGGTCGGAGGATTGGCCTATTTCTAAATGAATAGGGTCCTGATTGCATGATCAATTCCTTATCTTCAAAGCTACTGAATCTAAAAATACAGTAGCCATCTGCATGGATGAGTACCTGGGGTTTAGTGACAAAATTCCACACATGGATGACAAAATCTCCATAGATTGCTCATTAGGTCGATCTCCAATTACGAATCCAATCAATGCATTTTGCCAATAATCCACTTGTGGTTGCAGATCTTCAAAACTAATCTTAACAACTTTTTTGCCCTCTCGCTCAATAAGAGGAACAAATGAGAGTTGTTTGCCCATTTGTCTGTTGCGATTGCCTCGCACCACATCCGCAACGGTTGGCTTTTCCACATGCATCTCCTTTGATACCTCCTCAGCAACAAGCTTTGCTTTCTCCGCATGCAACTCCTTTGAATCCTCCTCAGCAACTAGATTAGTGAATTGTAATCGCTTTATAGCAACAGGTGATACTGCTTCAGTCTCCGTCAGTGGGATCTCACGAGTAACTGTCTCTGCATGGGTCATCGATTGAAGTTTTTGAGGCAGAAAACTGCCAAAAGTCAGTGGTTTCAACTCCTTGGTTGTGCCATTTTCAGGTGTAACTAGTTGCGTATCAGAGGGAGGAATGTTCCGCCGGAGACGAGCCATTTCGCCGTCGATTTCTGCCTTGCTATCGTGCGCCAGTCACTGTTTTATTGAAACAGCTAACGTGCGCCGAGAGCATTTCCTCTCTCCTCGAAAAAGAGTATATTTTTTCTTGTAAATTTAAAATCTACTAAACATGGTATAGGTTTCAAAAATGAGTCTAAAGAAAAAGTTGAGACCATCCCTAAACAACCTAAGGCTCAACCTAGGCAAAATAAAATAAATGTTAACATTCAACCTATAAATAATAATCCTAGAATCGCTATGCATCCTAGAATAAGCACTAGAAGAGATGTTGAGCAATTTAGAACACCTAGAAATGGCTTTCAAAAATTGCAACCTAGACATACTCGACCTAGAAATAATTATCCTAGGATCGCTATATATCCTAGAACAAACACTAGAAGAAATGTTGAGCAATTTAGAATACCGAGAAAAGATTTTCAAAAATTGCGTCAAAATTATACTGTCAAAAATAGAGTAAATGAATTTCGACCCTCCAACAATTATCATCCTAGAAGAATGCAGAATCCTAACGTCATTTGCCAGTATTGCAATCGAACAGGACATATTGCTCCTGCTTGTTTCACTAGACACAAACACTTCACTGCATGTCAATCACACCACCATTTTGCACCTAACACACAAGGACCCAAAACAGCTTGGGTACCAAAAACTCATTAATTTGTCTTGTAGATGTGTTTGAAGGGATCAAGTGTACTTTGGTACCTTGATAGCGGATGCTCTAAACATATGACTGGAGATGCATCAAAATTCCTTCAAATAAAACCCACGTAAGGAGGAAGCGTTGTATTTGGAGACAACAATTAAGGAAAAATATCGGCATCAGCTCCGTAGGTAAGACCGAATCCTCCTCTATTAAGAATATCTTATTAGTAAAAGGGCTTAAACACAATCTCTTGAGCATAAGTCAATTATGTGACAAGGGAAATCTTGTATTGCTTGATTCGGAAGAATGCTTAGTTATACGCCGCAGTGATTTTAATGTCATTCTTCGTGGTATTAGAATTGATAATATATATATATGATTGACCATGAAAATTCTTCGTCAGATTGTGTGAAATGCCTTATTAGTAAAGATGACGACATGTGGTTATGACATCGTAGAGTAGCTCATGTCAACATGAATCTTTTAAACAAATTAGTTTCACAAAATTTAGTAATTGGCCTTCCAAATCTAAAATTTGAAAAAGATACTATTTGTGATTCTTGTCAAAAAGGGAAACAAATAAAAGCCTCTTTTAAATCTAAAAATGTTGTTTCAACCTCTAGACCTTTACAACTTCTTCACATGGATCTTTTTGGACCATCTCGTATTGAAAGTCTTGGTAGAAACCGCTATGCTTTTGTAATTGTTGATGACTACTCTAGATTCACATGGACGCTATTTCTTGCTCACAAAAGTGAGGCCTTTCAAAGGTTTAAAAGTTTTCTTAAACGTGTTCAAAATGAAAAGAACACAACTGTCACTTCCATAAGAAGTGATCATGAGGGAGAGTTCGATCATAATCTCTTCGCGGATTTTTGTGACGAACTCGGCATTGAGCATACTTTCTCTGCTCTACGTACACCACAACAAATGGAGTGGTGGAACGCAAAAATCGATGTCTCGAAGAGATGGCTAGAACCATGATCGATGAGGCAAAGATTCCCAAACATTTTTGGGCGGATGCCGTGAGTACCGCAAGCTATGTGTTGAACAGAGCTATCATAAGACCGATACTCATGTAAACTCCCTATGAACAATACAAGGGAAGGAAGCCTAACCTCTCCCATCTTCGAGTTTTTGGTTGTAAATGTTTCATTCATAATAACGGAAAAGATAGCTTAGGAAAGTTTGATGCAAAATCTGATGAAGGCATATTTATTGGTTACTCATTGCGTAGTAAAGCATATAGAGTTCACAACAACCGCACTTTAACTGTCGAGGAGTCTCCTCATGTTGTATTTTCCGAAAATGATGCTCGCTTGGCGAGAAAGGATTCTTGTGTTGATCTTGCAGATTCTTTAAACAAAATAAGTCTTCAAGACAAGGTACAAGAGGAAAATCCAAAGGAAATTCAAGATGAAATCTTGGAACAACCATCGGAGGAAGCACCACCACAGGAGGAAGAAACGGTGCTTCCCAACGCCTGGAGGACATTCAAAGACCATCCTCTCGACAAGGTAATTGGCAACATCAAACAAGGGGTAAGTACTCGAAACACTCTTAAGAACACTATAGGATACACGGCTTTCGTTTCTCAAATATAACCAATTCAAACGAAATGACGTTTGGGAATTGGTGCCAAGACCCGATAATCACACCATAATTGGTACGAAATGGGTTTTTCGAAATAAATTAGATGAAAATGGTATAATCACTAAAACAAAGCTAGGCTTGTAGCTAAAGGATATAATCAAGAAGAAGGAATTGATTATGTAGAAACTTATGCACCCGTAGCACGGTTAGAAGCTATTTGTCGATTACTTGCTTTCGCCTCTTCTATGAATTTTAATTTATATCAAATGGATGTAAAGAGTGCCTTCCTAAATGGGTTTATTCAAGAGGATGTATATGTTGAACAACCCCCGGGTTTTGAAGACTTTAAATCTCCCAATCATGTTTTCAAACTTAAGAAAGCCCTCTATGGTCTTAAACAAGCTCCCCGAGCTTGGTATGAACGTTTAAGCAAATTTCTCTTGGACAATGAGTTCAATAGTGGGAAAGTTGACACCACACTCTTTATTAAGAACAAAAACAATGACATCTTATTAGTTCAAATATATGTATATGATATTATTTTTGGTGCTACTAATAATTCTTTGTGCAAGGAATTCTCTGAATTAATGACAAGTGAATTTGAAATGTCAATGATGGGTGAGCTAAACTTCTTCTTGGGGTTGCAAGTGAAACAAATGAAAGAGGGAACTTTCATTTGTCAATCTAAATATTGCAAGGAGTTGCTAAACCATTTTGAAATGAGCAACGCCAAAGCAATGGCCACTCCAATGAGTACATCCGACCATCATGATAAAGATGAGAAAGGTAAGGAAGTAGACACAAAGAAGTATCGAGGTATGATCGGATCCCTTCTTTATCTTACTGCAAGTAGACCGGACATCATGTTTAGCATGTGTTTATGCGCTCGATATCAATCATGTCCGAAGGAGTCACACCTAACTGCGGTAAAACGGATTATGAAGTATCTTGTTGGAACAATAAATGTGGGACTATGGTATCCCAAAGGTTCTTCATGCCAACTTATTGGCTATTCCGATTCCAATTTTATGGGTTGCAAATTGGACCGCAAGAGCACTAGTGGCACTCGCCATTTGCTCGGTAGCTCTCTAGTTTCTTGGTTTAGCAAGAAACAAGTAAGTGTTGCGTTATCCACAACAGAGGCTGAATATGTAGCCGCGGGGAGTTGTTGTGCTCAAATCCTTTGGATGAAACAACAACTCTTGGATTATGGTCTTAGTATCAATCATATCCCTCTTCGATGTGATAATACTAGCGCCATAAGCTTGACGAAGAACCCTGTTCTTCACTCAAGAATGAAACACATAGAAATTAGGCACCACTTCATAAGAGATCACATTCTCAAATGTGATGTCGAAATTGAGTTTGTTGAAACCAAATATCAATTGGCCGACATCTTCACAAAGCCTTTAGAGAAAGTCCTTTTTCCGAATTCGTAGTGAACTCGGAATACTTGACTCCACGTTGATCTAATACATGCATTGCATCTTTTCTTTTAACTATTACTAACTTGAGCGTCGGAGGCGCCTAACTCTTTTTTGCAGGTATCGCCCCAAAGACAGGGGGAATTCTCGGGCACTGGTGATAAATAATCGATTTTTCTTAGTCAATAATCGATTATTACTTCTTTATGTTTTCCGATTATTCTGGTGGAGAAATAAAATAATCGATTATACAAATACTACAATCGATTATCTAACAATCTCGGCTTTGCAGGAATTTGGCGATCATATATAAAAATCGATTATCAATATTACTAATCGATTATGTTGAGGTTCAGGTGTTAAGCCAAAGATAAAATAATCGATTATTGAAAACTGCGTAATCGATTTCCTCTTACCGTCTCGGTTTTTCGTCATTGCACCTTCTGAAATAATCGATTATCCCCAAAACAATAATCGATTACTCCCTGAATCGGTAATTCAAGGTGCTTAGCCATAATCGATTATCAGATTCCAAAATCGATTATCAACGGTCAGTGTTTAAAATTTGTTACCGTTTTCTGACCGTTTGGCTCTTTACTTGTGCAGATTTTCTCCAATTAAATGCCATCACATCCTCCACATTATAAATAGGTGTTTCATGTCTTCAAATTCTTCACTCCAACATCACTCTTAGCTCCTAACATTCTTCAAAAGTCTCAAAAAATTTCTGCACAGGCTCTCAAACTCTTTTTCAATGACGGGCAAGAATTCTAAACGAGCTCGTTCCGGCAAACATATTGCCTCCTCTTCCATTGCTCCTCCACCCGTTTACTGCTATAAAGACGGATCTTATTTACGGTTCGACAATGAAGTCGAACTCCTTCGATTCATCGAAAAATTTGAGAACCGAGAAATCCTTCCTCCTCGTTTCTCAACTAGTTGATACCTTAGCCACAGCGCCCCCCAACGGCAAACATTCTTATGCAAAGTCAACTTATTGACTTCATATACCTTAAATCCCCTTACATTCACCCTTCTCTAATTCGTGCCTTCTATTCCAATCTACGGAAGGACGACGATGGTGAACATATCTCAAGTATCAATGGAGTTCCAATCCTTTTAAATGAGGCAAACATGCAACTCGTCACTAAACTTCCACAAAATGGGGAAGATATTTTACTCTACACTAGGGAAGAAGGTGCTTTATTTGATGAACAACTCCTTTTCAACCAAATTGGTATTGGCGAATTTATTGCAAGTCCGGAGCATCGTCGCCCAACCATTACGCACATGCTCCCAGAATATCGTCTAATCTTTTATTTCATAACTCGCGTTCTTAAACCGCGCAAATTCAATCATACCACTCTCTCTCATGAGGATTCAAAACTCATGCATGCAATTATCACCGGGGCTCGCATCAATTGGTGCAAGTTCGTCATGACTCACATGTATGATGCAGTTGGCAACGATAAGCCACTCCCCTATGCTTTTGTCATAATGGCTCTTCTTGAAGCCTCCGGTATCGACACCACCGTCGGTCCTCACAAAAATACAACAAAACATTGGGAAATTCAAGAATCTTCATTTCCTAATATCGGTGAACAACCGGCTCCTCCTCCTACTCAAAGACGTCGTCCTCAGGCCCCTTCCGTTGCTACCCTCCAAACCATTTCTGAGCAACTTGCCTCTTTGTCCACGTCCATGACTCGTATTGATAGGAATGTCACCCGATTATCCCACGAGCTTCATGGATATTTTGACCACATCCACTATCCCTATGCCCAAGTTGCCTTTCCGGAAGAAGTGCCGGATGCCGAGGCGGATGTCAATGTTGACAATGAATAATGTCTTGTCTATTTTTTTCTTGCTTCCATTATGTATCGTTTGAATAATATTTTATCTATTTTTCTTGCTTTATTATGTATTTTCAATATTGTTTCTTCAATAAAAGTTTATTAGTTTTTGCTAATGTCAAAAGGGGGAAGAATAAGGGCTATGCACATTAATACATATTGGCATAAATTGAGGGGGAACTAATAAATTGAGGGGGAACTCATTCACATATTTATATAAGTGTCTTGGATTGTCATTATCAATTACTTAATATGCATATCCCCATAACGGTTTGCCATTATCAAAAAGGGGGAAATTGTTGAAACACGTTCTCAAGTCGCTAAAACTAAAAGTGTGTTCATCTTTGTAGGTTTTGATAAATGACAAACCGACGCGCATGGAACATTGACATATGCCGAAGTCCAAGCACAAGAGAAACAAAGAACAAGATCAAGTAAAGCAACGAAGATATAAATGAGTCGTTTTATATTGTGATCTTGATCCAACAATAGAATCAAGTCTTGGCTTCTCTCGAAAAATCATTTCATCAAACCATGCATCTTTGATTTTAAACAAAATGATTTTCAAACATTTTCATTTTAGCCAAAATGATTTTTAAACAAGTCTTTCAAATCTGGACAGAACTGCCAGATAATCGATTATGTGATTTGATAATCGATTATGTTAAGTCAGCTAAAACCGGAATTTACAAAACAGCAAAATAATCGATTATGTAATATGATAATCGATTATCCTTTTTATTCAGATTAAATTAGAAATTCCGCAGTGGTCAATAATCGATTATCCTATATAGCATAATCGATTATTCATGACCGTTGCCAAAGTTTTTTTAAACGCTGAAAGATAATCGATTATGCACAAGGCAATAATCGATTATGCTAGCTGAAAATCAGCGTCTGATTTTTGAACGTTATCAGGTAATCGATTATGCAAATTGAATAGTCAATTATTCTAGCTGAAAATCAGCAATTAGTGATTGGCAATTAAGCAACGGTCTTGGTGACTTTGAGGACTATAAATACACCTCTAAACCTCTCTTTTAAGTACAACAACTGATTACAATTCTTGCTTAAGCTTACATACTCTCATATCAATCATTTCATATTTATTTCATAGTTTTTGAGAGCCAAATTCTTGACGAAGTTGTTGTGTTCTTGAGCGTATTAATTTTACTCATATCTACTCTGTAAGAGAGTCTTGTCTTGAGTGCTAAGTGTTTGTATACACTTGAAGGGAAGTTCTAATCCCTTGAGGTTGTAAGAAGAAAAGGTTAGTTCCTTCACGTGAAGTCTTGAAGTGTGGTATCTTCGAGCAAGCATCGTTGAGACTTGTGTTCTCAGTTTGTAACGGTTTGTTAAGCACCCGTAAGCTTAACGGAGTTAGTTGAAACTCGAGAGAGTCTCTCGGGAAACTGGACTAACCACACGTTGTGGTGAACCAGTATAAGTTCGGTGTGTTCTCTCCTTACTACTTTATTTACCGCACTTATTTTACTCCTGCAATTTTAATTCCGCAAATTTATCTTGATATTTATTAAAACGCTATTCACCCCCCCTCCCCTCTAGCGTTAAGCGTATATTCTAACAATTTGAAGATCAAACCAAACCAATAAAACTCGGATTTTTCACTTACGGTTTTTCTCGGATTTTCGGATTTTTGTTTTCCGTTAAAATCTTCGTAGAACAAAAGCTATAAATAGTGCTCAAAATATTTCTTTAATCCTAGTAAGATACAACTATATAAAATAATTTTCAAAAAAATAATATAAAATATGAGATGTGTCATGAATTATCCTAAAATATTCAACAATAAATACAACACAATTATGTAATATAATATTGTTAGTTAAAAAGCCATAATAAAAATAAGCATAATCTAAAAGTACTAAGTCATGCTAAAATAAATAAACTAATAAGAATTGTATTAATTACATGACTAAACGTTAAAGAAAAAATAAAAAAACTTTATGCATTTTTATCTAAATTATTGCAAAATACGGAATTGATATTCAATACATTCTATGTTCATGGTATTGTATTGAATATATTTTGTTAGCATTAGTATTGATTTGATTTTGGTATAAGCTTTTGTTAGCATTAGTTAATTTATAACTAATGTTAATGGCTGTAAAACTTATTAAAAATTTAAAAGTTATAAGTCCAATCTTGAAATAATACCTGAAAAGATAAAATTATGAAAACTTTTAAGAAATATTTATAAATTACATCACAAGAAGTATATTTATATATTAATATATCTAAAAAATTTATATATTTAATGTCGGGTTGGTTTGGTTTCAGTTTCACTTTCTTTAGCTAAACTCAAACCAAACCAATTATGGTCATTTTTTTTTTCCAATACCAAACCAAATCAAACCAAACCATAATTGAGTTTTTTTCCTTGATTTGACCCGGACTAATGAGTTGGTACGGTATGTCGGTTTTCTTTGTAGACCACTAATCAAATCTTAAATAAAACAAGGATTAATTATTAGCAAATGAGCAATATGCATGTTGCTTGTTATTGTTTAAGTGGGTTGGTGCTTACTGTTGTCTTAATCACTATTACTCAATCCTTGAACAAATGTCAGTAGGGGCTAAGTTTTTAGTTAATCATCTAGTCATCTTTTGTTTTTTTTCCTTCTCCTCATTAATAAGAAGATAAACAAGAAAAAGATAGACCGACAAACACACATTTAGACAGACAGACAAACCTTTTATTCGCATTATGTGATTATGTCTATTTCTTGAATTGTCTAATTCATTTGACTTTTTATTATTTTTGTCTATTTATTAGGAATAGTACTATATATTACTCCTATATGGTTGCGTGTCGTGTCCTTAGTTAACGATGTTTTGGGCATAGTTTATAGTATTTTCTTTGGGGGTGGCACGAAGTAGCAAAATTAGAGATACATGAATATGAAAAGAAATCCTCTTTACAGAGTCAAATAGTAATTGATTACAAGATAAGCAATGAGGACGCTTTCTGCATTATCATCATCAGCCTCAAAGTGAAATGTCGGCTAATTGGTGTTCTAATTCTGGAAAGTCTACGCAATGCAGAAATGTCATTGTTTTATTTAGAACACTGAAATAGTGACCGACCATATATTCAAATGCTGAGAAGTCATTGGCATATTGGATTTGATAACCTAGGATGTTTGCTCCAACTAGACTCTCCTGCGTTATCTTCATCCATGAACAAAGTTCAAAGATTTTTCTTTTGTCTTTGATAATGGTGGTGTTCGGCTAATTTGCGGGCATTTCGATTATTCAGTCAAATATCTGCAATTTTTATCGGTATAAGTATTGGATAATGAAAACTTATCACGATCCGAATTTTTCACCATCAAAAGTCGTGCTGGCGCCTACTATCGAAGCCATGCTAGCCAACATTTAAAATACATTTCCTGCTTTCCTTCAAACAATAATTATAACGAAAATAAATAAAATAAGGCGGAAGACTTTTAGATACTATAATAATTGAAAAAAACAAAAATAAGAAGGTTTCAAATCACATACCTACCCGGTATATGGTGTCACTGCTCACAAACTACTATAATAATTACTAAAACAAAAGTCTGGAAGAAATGCATAACTGAAAAGGCCTAAATATGCCATTGAACTTTCAGAAATGGCTCATTTATGCCATCCGTTAAATTGTTATGTCCATGCCATTGCCATTAAAGAAATGGCCCATATATGCCATTTCTCCGTTAATTTTCAAATTTTTCAGTTTTTTTTTGTGTAAAAACTTGATTTTTTGTATTGTAATTTTAATTATGGTAGTATTAAATTAGCATATTTTATATATGTTTAGCACATTCTATATATAATAAACAATTTGTAAAAACATTTCAGTTTACAAAAATATACTATATATAAATCAAAAAAGGCCTAAAAATAAATTTATATATATAATATAAGTGTAGTAACCGAAGTCAAAAAGGGAAGAGTATAAAAGAGAGATTTTGAGTCAAATCTGTTTAGGATTTTATGATATGTTTATCATTTTGTTTAAATCCTTGAAGGGTTGTAATTTTAATTATGGTAGTATTAAATCTCTAATTGTTTTTCCCTTTAAGACTATACTAATTTCAAAATTCAAATGTACCAGTAATTAATTCTAATTCATGTCGGATTAATTTTTTTTTTTCCAGTTTTTTGAAAAATATTAAAAATATTCATGTCGGAAATCATTTAGAAATTTCTATTTCTCGAGTTACTTTGTTTTTCTCTTTTGTAATTCTTTCTGTTTGTTTTTTTTTTATTGTAATTGTTCTATCAGTCTAGTCCTTCATTTTGCTTTCTATCAGTGAAAAAGTTGGCCAATTTGCAGATTCAATTTGACTAAATGAGTCGTTAATTATCTAATTAATAATTAGAGAATAAAAAAAATTTCTTTATAAAAATTAAAAAATGATAATAAAACGAAATGCTTAAAAAACTAAAAAAATACTTTCCAAAAATGAAAATATTTTTTCAGTTTTAAAGAAAACAAAAATATTTCATTAATTTTTTTTGTTTTTACAAAAAAAATCAAGTTTTTACAAAAAAAAAAAATAAACTGAAAAAACTGAAAATTAATGGAGGAATGGCATATCTGGGTCATTTCTTTAACGGCAATGGCATGGATATAAAAAAATTTTAACGGATGGCATAGATGAACCATTTCCGAATGTTCAGTGACATATTTAGGCCTTTGTTTGTATGATACAAGGTAAACAAACGGAAAACATAGAATGAGGCTCCGGGCCCGTGGATGTCAGCAAAGCTACCTCAAGAGTACCTGGAATAAAGGTCGGCTCCCGTTCTAGAACTGCTGCGGTCCGAAAGCTACGTCCTGATATGTGCAAAAGAAATACACGAAGTGTAGCATCAGCACAACCGACCACATGTGATGGTAAGTGCCTAGCTTAACCCCGGCGAGGTAGTCACGAGACTAGACAAGACCTACCACAAATAACCTGTACATATATATGTGCAATAACGGAAAAAAATATACATAATTTAAACAGATAATAGGGAGGGTGCATGCTGTGGGGTGTACCAATTTAGATATAGGATCAACGAACAAAGAGATGGAACTGGACAAATAACATCAATTAAAGGAAATCGGTAAATCAATAACTGCATGGCACCAACCTTCGTACTTTTACTCTTATTCTCACCCAAACAGTCGAATTAAGTGCACGACATCACCCTTTGTACTTTTCCTCACATAACTCTCATATCAAGGCACATAATGACCCTTCGTGCTCAATTATTAAAAACATGGCACGGAATGACCCTTCGTGCATAATTATCATCACATGGCAGAGAATGAACCTTCGTGCATAATCTCTCTTCCTCACGCAATCAACAATCACAACCAATCGGGGGAGGGAATGAACAACAAGATTAATCATCCCGGCAAGGAGAATAAATCAACAAATAAGTCCCGGTAAGGGAAAAATGCTGCACTTTCCTCTTTTAACTCATTTGCTTCTCAACTACTACTTCATAATTAAATTATCAATTAAAAAACTCATTGGTATCGTATCTTTCAAATTTAAAAGCAATTACGACTCACGGTTATGCTAGACTCCGGTGCATAGATAACTGTCACCATGCCTATACACCGTACTTCACAGTTAACACGTAGCAAATAATATTCTAATCGTAATCCCTCAAGCCAAAGTTAGAACAAACACTTAACTCAAAAGCTCCAAATTCAACTCACGCCTTTAGAATAGCTTTACCCCTCGAATTCTCCACAAAACGTGCAAGTCTAATCACAAATTACTCAAACGTATCAAAAAATGCTAGTTAAATCAATTTGAACGCATAAGAATGAATTTTTCAAAGTTTTGCCCATAAAAAATTCCCAAAATTTCCCCGAGCCCACGTGGTCAAAACCCGAGGTTCGAAAAAAAATCGGGTTACCCATTCTCCCACGAGTTCATATCTATGATTTATTTTGAAATCGGACCTCAAATTGAGCTCCAAATCCCCAATTTAGAGAAAACTTAGGTTCTACCCAAAATCTTCAGTTTTAACCATGGAAAATCTTGATATTTTAAGATGAAAACATGATAAAAGATGTTAAAGATTGAAGAAATTGAGTAAAAGTTGACTTACAAATGATTTGGGAAGGAAAGAGTTCATGAGAAATCGCCAATGGGTATTTGAGTTGTGAAAATATGAAAAATGAGCTTTAAAATCGTCTAAGTATGAAATATGCAGGTGCATGTATCACAATTGCGAAATTGAATTCGCAATTGCGAACCCAACAGACTTGGGAATTGCAAGATAATTGTTCGCATTTGCGAACTCAGGTAGGTAAGACAGACTTCGTATTTGCGAAGAGGGTGTTCGCATTTGCGAACTCAGTGCCTAAGGTTGGGGAATCACATTTGCGATGAAGTCTTCGCATTTGCGATGACTGGGCTTAAGGGAGAGCCTCGCAATTGCGATGTTTTTCTTCGCATTTGTGAAGTTAGCAGCCCAGGGATATTTCACATTTGTGAGTATTGGCTTCGCATTTGCAAAGCCTGCAGAACTGAAGCACACAAGGTTTTTCAACAATGATAAATGCAATCCGATGCCTACCCAAAACTCTCCCGAGCCCTCAGGGCTCCAATCCAATTATACACACAGTTTCAAAAACATTCTACGGACTTACTCGTGCCATCAAATCACTAAAATAACATCATAAACATGGAATCAAACCTCGAATTCATGATTTTTCTTATAAGTTTTATAAACTTTCAAACTTGGAACTCATAGTCTGAGACATGGCATGCGACGTCTGTTTTCAACCAAACTTCACACAAAGCGCTTAATGCTCATTTATGACCTGTACGGGGTATCAGAACAAAAATACAAGCCCGTTACCTATATTTTCTAACTCATTTTTATGTCAATTTTTCATATAATTTTCAGATAAATAATTTCTTTCAAAAATTTCGTACTCGGCTTGGGACCTCGGATTTCGATTCCGTGAATAGGCTCAAGTCCCATATTTTCCTACGGACTTCCGAGACCGTCACATCTCGGGTCCGGGTCCATTTACCCAAAATGTTGACCAAAGTCAACTATATCAATATTGATATCAAAATTCTTCAAATTTTCCAAAGAATTCACTTATTTTAACATAAAAATTTTCCGGCTTTGCACCCGGATTGTGCACATAAATCAAGGCAACTAAAAGCGAGGTTTTCAAAGCCTCGGAAGCACAGAGAAAGGGAGAACTACGGTGATAACTCTTTGGATCGTCACATCCTCCACCTCTAAGACAACCGTTCGTCCTCGAACGGACAAAAGAAAGAAGTACCTGAGTCAGGGAATAGATGGGGATAACGTCTATGCATATCAGACTCGGACTCCCAGGTTGATGCCTTAGGAGGCTGACCTCTCCATTGAATACGCACTGAAGGAAAAATCTTCGACCTTAACCGTCGAACCTGCCGGTCTAGATTAGCCACATGCTCCTCCTCGTATGACAGATCCTTGTCTGATTGGACAGTACTGAAATCTACCATGTGGGCGGGATCACCATGATACCTCAGAAGCATGGATACATGAAAAATTAGATGCACGACTGACAAGCTAGGCGGCAAGGCAAGTCTATAAGCCACCTCTCCCACATGATCGAGAATCTCAATAAACCTAGGGCTAAGCTTGCCCTTCTTCCTGAATCTCATCCCGCCCTTCATAGGCGATATCCGGAGCAATACCCGCTCACCAACCATGAAAGCAACATCTCTGACCTTGCGGTTTGTATTACTCTTCTGCCTGGATTGAGCCGACCGCAGCCTGTCCTGAATGATCTTGACCTTATCCAAGGCCTCCTGAACTAAATCTGTACCCAATAGCCGTGCCTCTCCCGGCTCGAACCATCCGACTGGGGATCGACACCCCCTACCATAAAACGCCTTATACGGAGCCATCTGAATGCTTGACTGGTAGTTGTTCTTGTAAGTGAACTCTCCTAAAGGCAAGAATTGGTCCCACGAGCCTCCAAAATCAATAACATAGGCTCGAAGCATATCCTCTAGAATCTAAATAGTCCTCTCGGACTGATCGTCTGTCTGGGGATGAAATGTTGTACTCAACTGAACCTGAGTGCCCAACTCCTGCTGCAACGCTCTCCGAAAATGCGAGGTAAACTGCGGGCCCTGATCTGAAATAATATATATAGGAAGCCCATGATATAAATCTCAGCATATCTCTCGGACAAATAGGCGGTGGCAACTGGAATAAAATGTGCCGACTTGGTTAGCCTATCCACAATAACCCATATAGCATCAAACGTTTTCCGAGTCATCAGAAATCAGTGATGAAATCCATGGTAATTCTCTCCCACTTCCACTCGGGAAGCTCAATCCTCTAAAATAAACCATCGGGCCTCTGTTGCTCGTACTTAACCTACTGACAGTTCAGGCAACGAGCCATATATGTAACAATGTCCTTCTTCATTCTGCGTCAGCAATAAGCTGCCTCAAATCCTGATACATCTTCGCGGCGCCCGGATGAATAGAATACCAAGAATTATGGGCCTCCGCTAAGATCAACTCCCGAATGCCATCAACATTAGGCACACAAACTCGCCCATGCAGTCTCAATGCACCATCATCTTCCAAGGTCATTTTCTTGGCACCTCCACGCTGCACCGTGTCTCTCAGGACACACAAAAGGGATCATCAATCTGCCGCTCCCAGATACACTCCATCGATGACGAACGATCAGCCGTGCAAGCTAACACCCTGATAGGCTAAAAAATATCCAACCTCAAAAATCGATTGGCCAAGGCCTAAACATCCATAGTAAGCGGTCTCTAGTTGGTCGAGATATATGCAAGACTTCCCATGCTGACAGGCTTTATACTCAATGCATCAGCCACCACATTGGCGTTCCCCGGGTTGTATAAGGTAGAAACATCATAGTCTTTCAGTAACTCCAACCACCTCCGCTGCCTCAAATTCAATTCCTTCTGTTTGAACAAGTACTGAAGGCTCTTGTGATCCGTGTACACCTCACACGTCACACCATATAAATAATGCCTACATATCTTCAAGGCATGAACAATGGCTGCCAACTCTAGGTCATGAACTAGATAATTCTTCTCGTGTATACATACATACATACATATATATATATATATATTCTTAAACTGCCTCGAAACATATGTTATGACTCTGCCATTCTGCATCAACACTGCGCCAAGCCCGATACGGGAAGCATCACAATAAACAGTGTATGGCCCTGATCCCGTGGCAAAAACCAATATCGGTGCTGTGGTCAAAGTTGTCTTGAGCTTCTAGAAGCTTGCCTCGCACTCATTTGACCATCTGAACTAGGCACCCTTCTGGGTCAATCTAGTCATCAGGGATGCGATGGATGAAAACCCCTCCATAAACCGTCGGTAGTAATCTGCTAACCCCAAGAAACTCCAGATCTTTGTGGCTGAAGCTGGTCAAGGCTAGTTCTTGACTGCCTCTATCTTCTTCGGGTCCACCTGAATACCCTCTACCGAAACAACGTGACCCAGGAATACAACAGAACTCAACCAAAACTCGTACTTCAAGAACTTGGCGTACAACTGACTATCCTTCAGAGACTAAAGAATTACTCTGAGGTGCTGCTCATGCTCATACTGAGTGCGGGAGTATATCAAAATTTCTTCAATGAATACAATCATGAACAAATCCAAATAGGGCCTGAACACTAGTTCATCAACTACATAAATGCTGCAGGGGCATCGGTCAACCCAAATGATATGACCAAAAACTCATAATGCCCATACCTAGTGCGAAATGCTTTCTTAGGGACATCGGACGCCCTAATCCTCAGCTGATGATAACCAGAAATCAAATCTATCTTCGAGAACACCCTAGCACCCTGAAGCTTGTCGAATAAATCATCAATCCTCGGCAGTGGATACTTGTTCTTTATTGTCACCTTGTTCAACTGCCGGTAATCAATGCACATTCTCATTGACCCATCCTTTTTCTTCAAAAATAACAGTGGTGCACCCCAAGGCGATACACTGGGTCTATTGAAACTCTTATCAAGAAAGTCCTGAAGCTGCTCCCTCAACTCTTTCAACTCTAGCGGGGCCATGCGATACGGCAAAATGGAAATACGCTAAGTGCCCGGAACCATATCAATACAGAAATTAATATCCCCATCGGGCAGCATACCCGACAGGTCTGAGGGGAAAACCTCGGGGAACTCCCGAACAATAGGGACAGAGTGCATAGATGGTACCTATGCGCTGGAGTCACGAACATATGCCAGATATGCTAGACACCCCTTCTCGATCATGCGTCGAGCCTTGACATATGAAATAACACTGCGGGTGGCATAACCTAGGGTCCCTCTCCACTCAAGTAGGGGAAATCTAGCAAGGCCAAGGTCACGATCTTGGCGTGACAATTCAAAATAGCATGATACGGGGACAACCAATCCATCCCCAATATAACGTCGAAGTCCACCATATCTAAGAATAATAAGTCGACACGGGTCTCAAGACCCTCAAATACCACCACACATAAACGATGCACTCAGTTGACCACTATTGAATCACCAACCAGTGTTGACACATATACATAAATACCCAAAGCCTCACTAGGCATAACAAAATAGGGTGCAAAACAGAACAACACATATGAATACATAGATCTCGGATCAAATAACACAGAAGCACCTATATCACATACCAGAATAGTTCCTGTAATCATAACATTTGATGATTCAGCCTCTGTCCTGGCCGCAACAAGGTTGGGCACCACCTCTCTGAACTG
Organism: Nicotiana benthamiana; assembly: GCA_034376525.1. Lineage (NCBI taxonomy): Eukaryota > Viridiplantae > Streptophyta > Magnoliopsida > Solanales > Solanaceae > Nicotiana > Nicotiana benthamiana. Next base: position 27,225,605 of record CM067337.1, read on the forward strand.
TGTCTCTGGGGCGATCGGCTACTGGATGACCCCTGCCTATGGCGGTCCAAGCTCCACCTCTACGGTATCTCCCTCCACTTCTATGATCCTACCCCCACCTCAAGCTGGCTGGCGGCCTGTGGATTTCCTGCTGCCTTAATCATGGGGCGAGGACCTTGCTGCTGAGAATTACTCAAGGCTCGAGGGCAAAACTTGACAATGTGACTCGGGTCACCACAACCATAACATGCCCTCAGCTGCTGAGACTGCTGGCCCTGTCGACCTGTATGTCCTCCCCTGAAGCTCTGAAGTGGCGGTGCAATGATGGGGGCTGGTGGTGCGCTGAAGGACTGCTGATCTGAATAATACTGCTGAGAACCCCACCACCTGGAGTACCATGAGAAACCTGAAGTGCTGACTGAAAGGGCCTCTAAGGGTGGCCTCTGCCATATGAATCTCTACCTCCAGATGCGGTACCACTGAACCTACCATAATGAGGAGGCCTCTTATCTGACCCCTAACCAACTTGTCGTGGAAGTGCATTCTCTATCTGGCGGGCCGTATTGGCCGCCTTCTGAAAGGACATAGCACTATCGGCCCCCATGGCCATCTAAGGCCGGATCGGCTGAATCAACCCATCGACAAATATTTGCACCCTCTCCCTCTTAGTAGGAAGTATAATAATAGCATGGCGTGCCAAATTAATAAAACGAGTCTCGTACTGCGTAACTGTCATAGTACCCTGATGAAGACGCTCAAACTGCCTGCATATAGCATCTCGTTCAGAACCGGAAGAAACTTCTCCAAGAATAACTCTGCAAACTGATCCCAAGTCAATAATGGTGACCCTCCTGGCCTAGATAGACAATAGTCCATCCACCAAGTCGTGGCGGATCATGCAACCCGAAAAGTGATGAAGTCGACCCCGCTGGTCTCCACAATACCCATAGTTCTGAGAACCTCATGGCAGCTGAATAAGACATCCTGGGGGTTTTCTGTAGAAGCACCGCTGAAGGTGGTGGTGAAGAGCTTGGTGAACCTATCAAGGCTCCATAATGCATCCGCGGACATCACCGCACCATCGCCAGTCTGAGCTGGAACACCCGGCTGGGCTGCCACAGCTGGCTGAACTGCTGGAACCTGAGGCTGAGGAGCTGCCTGCTCCGGAGTACGCGTAGCGAGTGTCTAATCTCCTCCCCTAGCCTAAGATGTGGCTGGTGCTACGGAAAGCAAACCCGCTCTAGAGATGCTTTCCTTAAAGCCTACCAGTCGGACCAAGGCGTCCTGGAGTACTAGAGTGGCTATGAAACCCTGTCGGACCTGAGCTGGGCCTACTGGAGCTGCTGGTGCTGCAACCTCCTCATCGTAGTCAACATGAGGCTCCACCTGTAGGACTGCTTCTCGGGGGTGAGCTCTGCCCCGGCCTCAGCCTCGGCCTTGCCCTCTGCCCCTGACAGGATCTACTGCTGGGGGCTCGGGCTGCTCCGCGGTAGAAGAAGAAGCACACATTCTCGCCATCTGCGAAATAAATGACAATCAGTATTTTAGAAACAGAATCGCACGATAAGAATGAACAAAGCAAAATTTTTTCCTAACTCTGTAGGGATAAATACATACATCTCTGTATTGATCCCTCAGACTCTACTGAGCCCTTCCGTGATTTGTGAGACCTAAGTAACCTAGGGCTCTGATACCAACTTGTCACGACCCGACTTTCTCACCAAGGGGAGTCGTGATGGTGCCTACTATCGGAGATAGGCAAGCCATCATTTAAACACATTTCCTGTTTTCCTTCAAACAATAATTATAATGGAAACAAATAAAATAATGCGTAAGACTTTTAGATACTATAATAATTGAAACAAAATAGACATACGAAGGTTTTAAATCACACTCCTACCCAGTATCTGGTGTCACTGCTCACAGACTACTATAGAATTACAAAAATAAAAGTATGGAAAAAATACATATTGTTTGTCTGATACAAGGTAAATAAACGAAAAACATAGAAGGGGACTCCGGGCCCACAAACGTCAGCAAAGCTACCTCAAGAGTCACTGGACTGAAGGTCGGCTCCTGGTCTAGAACTGCTGTGGTCCGAAAACTGTGTCCTGATCTGAGCAAAAGAAATGCACAGAGTGTAGCATCATCACATCTGACCCCATGTGCTGGTAAGTGCCTGGCCTAACCCCGGTGAGGTAGTGACGAGTCTAGGCAGGACCTACCACAAATAAATTCTATAGATATATGGGTAATAACGGGAAAAAATATACCTATTTTAAACAGATAATAAGGATGGGGCATGCTGTAGGGTGTAACAAAACAGATATAGGATCAACGAGCAAAGAGATGGAACTGGACAAATAACATCAATTAAAGGGAACATGTAAGTCAACATATGCACGATACAAACCTTCATGCTTTTACTCTCATACTCATTCAAACAGTCGAATAAAGTGCACGGCATCACCCTTCGGGCTTTTCCTCACATAACTCTCATATCATGGCACAGAATGACCCTTCGTGCTCAATTATTTAAAACATGGCACGGAATTACCCTTCGTGCAAAATTATCATTACATGACACAGAATTCCCCTTAGTGCATAATCGCTATTCCACACCCAATCAACAATCACAACCAACTGGGGGAGGGAACAAATAACAAGATTAATCAACCCGGCAGGGGAGAACAAATCAACAAATAAGTCTCGGCAAGGGAAAAATGCTACACTTTCCTCTTTTAATTCATTTGCTTCTCAACTACCACTTCATAATTAAATTCTCAATTAAACAACTTATTAGTATCACATCTTTTGAGTTTAAAAGCAATTATGACTCACAATCATGCTAGACTCCGGTGCATAGATAACCGTCACCATGCCTATACACCGTACTTCACAGTTAACACGTAGCAAATAATATCCTAATCCTTAATCCCTGAAGCCAAAGTTAGAACAAACACATACCTCGAAAGATCCAAGCTCCACTCATGTCTCTTGAATAGCTTTACCCCTCGAATTCACCACAGAACAACGCGAGGCTAGTCACAAATTACTCAAATGTATCAACAAGTGCTAGTTAAATAAATTTGAATGCATAAGAATAAAGTTTCCAAAGTTTTGCCCAAAAATTCCCAAAACGCCACGGGCCCACATGGTGAAAACCCGAGGTTCGTACCAAAATTGGGTTACCCATTCCCCCACGAGTTCATATCTATGATTTATTTTGAAATCCGACCTCAAATTGAGGTCCAAATCCCTAATTTAGAGAAAACCTAGGTTCTACCCAAAATTCCCATTTTTACCCATGGAAAACCTTGATTTTTAAGATGAAAACATGATAAAACATGTAATAGATTGAAGAAATTGAGTAAAAGTTGACTTACAAATGATTTGGAAAGGAAAGAGTTCGTGAGAAATCGCCAATGGGTGTTTGGGTTGTGAAAATATGAAAAAAGAGCTTTAAAATCGTCTAAGTATGAAATATGCAGGTGCAGGTATCGCAATGCGAAACTGGGTATGCAATTAGACTTGGGAATTGCGAGATAATTATTCGTATTTGCGAACTCAGGTAGGTAAGGCAGACTTCGCATTTGCGAAGAGGGTGTTCGCATTTGCGAACTCTGTGCCTAAGGTTGGGCAATCACATTTGCGATGAAGTCTTCGCATTTGCGAAGATTGAACTTAAGGGAGGGCATCACAATTGCGATGTTTTTCTTCGCATTTGCGAAGTGAGTAGCCCAGGGGATATTTCACATTTGCGAAGCCTACAGAGTTAAAGCACACAAGGTTTTTTAACAATGATAAATGCAATTCGATGCCTATCCAAAACTCTCCCGAGCCCTCGGGGCTCCAAACCAATTATGCACACAACTTCAAAAATATCCTACGGACTTACTCGTGCAATCAAATCGCCAAAATAACATCATAAATATAGAATCAAACCTCAAACTCATGATTTTTTTTCTAAGTTTTATGAACCTTCAAACTTGGAACACATAGTCCGAGACACGTCAGACGACGTCCACTTTCAACCAAACTTCCCAGAAAGCACTTAACGCTCATTTAAGACCTGTACCGTACATCGGAACAAAAATATGAGCCCGATACCTATATTTTATAACTCATTTTCATTTCAATTTTTCATATCATTTTGAGATAATTAATTTCTTTTAAAAATTCCGTACTCGGGCTTGGGACCTCGGCTTTCGATTCCGGAAATACGCCCGAGTCCCATAATTTCCTACAGACCTCCCGGGACCGTCACATCTCGGGTCCGGGTCCATTTACCCAAAATATTGACCAAAGTCAACTATATCAATATTGGTATCAAAATTGTCATGAACCGGCTTTACCCACCATCAGGGGTCGTGATGGCGCCTACTGTCAAAGCTAGGCAAGCCAACCCCTTATTAATACTTCTCACAATAACATTAATCTAAAGCAACTTAAATACTGAAATAATTAATTAAAACACGCGGAATACTTTTAGCAATAACAGAAATGACAATAATGCGGAAATTAACAACATACTTCTACCCTGTATCTGGTGTCACTGCTCACGGACGACTAAAAGAGTACTAAAAACAACAGTCTGAAAGAAATACATAACATGTCTGTTTGATACAATTAAACAAACTGAGATAAATAGATAGAGGAGACTCGGGGCCTGCGAATGCCAGCGAACTACCTCAGAGTCTCTAGACTGAAGGATCGCCCCCTGACTACCGCTGTGGTCCGTAGGCTGTGTCCTGACCCGTGCACAAAAAGGCACAGAAGCGTAGTATCAACACAACCAACCCCATGTGCTGGTAAGTGCCCGGCCTAACCTCGGGGAGGTAGTGACGAGGCTAAACCGGACCTACCACAACCAACCTGTATAGATATATGCAATAACAGAAAGAGAATAAAAATTTAAACAAATAAAAGGGAAATAGGACATGCTGGGGGAGTAGCAGTTCAATTATAACTTCAATAATCAAGAGAAGGAACTGAAAATATAATAGTTAAATAAGAAAGCCAATGAATCAACAACTGCACGGCCTCACCCTTCGTACTTTTACTCTCATTCCTCACCAAAAGGTAAAATATAATGCACGGCATCACGCTTTATGCTTTTACTCTCATTTATCACCAAGAATATCAAATACAAGGCACGATATCACCCTTCGTACTTTTACTCTCGATAAGCAGTGTACGACATCACCTTTCATGCTTTACTCTTATTAAACAGTGCACGGTGTCACCCTTCGTGCTTTTACTCTTAATAAACAGTACAAGACATCACCCTTCGTGCTTTTGCTCTCTCTTCCTCACCCAATCAATGGTCATAACCAAACGGTAAAGGGAAATATATATCAAACAAAACATCCCGGCAAGGGAGAATAATTCAACAATCAATCCCGGCAAGGGAATACAACTCAAAAATATGTCCCGGTAAGAGAAAAGTACCGAAAACTCCTTTTTAGTCCATTTAATTCCCAACTTTCACTTCATGGTTCTTGTATCAAGTAATTATCACAATTGTTCACTTACTTCGCAATTATTAATTGCAAATATGACATCACGGTCATGCTTGACTCGGGCGCATAGGCAACTGTCACCATACCTATACACCGACTCCACATAGCACATAACAAATAACAACCTAATCCTATTCCCTCAAGCCAAAGTTAGATCAAACACTTACCTCGAAAACTACCAACTCAACTAACGCCTCTAGAATAGCTTTACCCCTCGAATTCACTTCAAAGCCGGTCGAATCTAACCACATTTACTCAAATGTATCAACAAATGCTAGTTAAATCACTTTTAATGCATAAAAATGAAATTCCCAAAGTTATACCCAAAGATTCCCAAAATACCCCCGAGCCCACGTGGTCAAAACTCGAGGTTCGAACCAAGACCGGATTACCCATTCCCCCACGAGTTCATATATGCAATTTGTTTTGAAATCGGACCCCAAATTGAGGTCCAAATCCCCAATTTTATAAAAACTAGGTTCTGCCCCAAATTCCCATTTTCAACCATGAAAGCTTTGATTTAAGGATGAAATCATGTTAGAAGATGTTAATAATTGAAGAAAACTAGTAAAAAATGACTTTCAAGTGATTTGGGGACGAAGGGGTTAAGTATAAGTTACACAGTTGCAGATGTCGCAAATGCGATATTGACTTAGCATTTGTGAACCTATGGCTTAGGTTGGGGAAGTCGCATTTGCGAGATTGACTTCGCATTTGCGAAGTGTGAATGACCAGGGGGACGATCGTATTTGCAAGAAAAGCATCGCATTAGTGATGTCTGGCCAAACAAGGGGGGATTCGCATTTGCGACTAAGTCATCGCATTTGCGAAGACTGCTGGGGAGAGGACTCCTTCGTATTTGTGAAGAGAACCTCGCAATTCTGAGCTTAGCAGGCGATTGACCCTGTTCGCATTTGTGAACCAGGCTTTGAAATTGCGAAGCCTGCAGGTCTGTGACACCTGAAGCATAGATCCTATATGAAAAATGGACTCAACACCTATCTAAAACTTACCCGAGTCCCAGGGGCTCCAACCCAAACATGTACCTAGCCTCAAAAATATCATACGGACTTACTCGTGCAAACAAATCGCCAAAATAACATCAAAATCAAATAATGAACCTCCAAAACTCATGATTTTCATTTCAATGTTCAAAACTTTCAAATTTCCATTTTTAGTCCGAAACACGTCAAACGACGTCCGTTTTAAACCAAACTTTACAGATAGCGCTTAGCGCTCAATTAAGACTTGTACCGGGCGTCGAAACCAAAATACGAGCCCCATACCATCACTTTTGAGCAAATTTCCATTTTTATTTTTCCATAAGCATTTTCAAAATCACTTTAACAGAAAATCTCCGTACTCGGGCCTGGGACCTCGGATTTCGATTCCGGGAATACGTTCGGGACGGACCCTTCGAGACCGTCATATCACGGGTCCGTGTCCGTTTATCCAAAACATTGACCAAAGTCAACAATAGCAATATTATATCTAAATTCATAGTTTTTAACACGGAATTCTAATATTTCCACAAAAATATTTCCGGCTTCGCGCCCGGACTGTGCATTCAAATCGAGGCAACAAATTAAGAGGTTTTCAAGGCCTCAGAAGCGCAAAGAAAGGGAGAATTACGGTGATGACCCTTTGGGTCATCACATCCTCCACCTCTAAGACAACCATTTGTCCTCAAACGGAAAAAAGAAAGAAGTACCTGAGTCGAGGAATATGTGGGGATAACGACTCCGCATATCACACTCTGACTCGCTGGTCGATGCCTCAGGAGGCTGACCTCTCCACTGAACACGCACTGAAGGAAAACTCTGCGACCTCAACTGTCGAACCTGCCGGTCTAAAATAGCCACCGACTCCTCCTCATATGACAGTTCCTTATCCAATTGGACAATACTGAAATCTAGTACGTGGGTGGGATCACCATGATACTTTCGAAGCATGGATACATGAAAAATTGGATGCACAGCTGCCAAGCTAGGCGACAACGCAAACCTATAAGCCACATTCCCCACACGATCAAGAATCTCAAATGGGCCAATATACCTAGGGCTGAGCTTGCCCTTCTTTCCGAACCTCATCACACCCTTCATAGGCTATACACAGAGCAATACCCGCTCAGCGACCGTGAAAGCAACGTCCTTGACCTTACGATCTGCAAAACTGTTCTGCCTAGACTGAGCTGACCGAAGTTTGTCCTGAATGATCTTCACCTTATCCAAGGCCTTATGTACCAAATCTGTACCCAATATCTGAGCCTTTCCCGGCTCAAATTATCTGACTGAGGACCGACACTGCCTACCATACAACGCCTCACATAGAGCCATCTGAATACTGGACTGGTAGCTGTTGTTGTAGGCGAACTCTGCTAAAGGCAAGAACTGGTCCCACGAGCCTCCAAAATAAATAATGCAAGCTCGAAGCATATCCTCAAGAATCTGAATAGTCCTCTCGAACTGACGGTCCGTCTGGGGGTGAAATGCTGTACTCAACTGGACCTGGGTGCCCAACTCATGCTGCACCTCTCTCCAGAAATGCGAGGTAAGCTGCATACCCAAATACGAAATAAAGATATGAGCACCCCATGAAGGCGAACGATCTCCTTGATATAAATCTCACCATACCTCTCGGATGAATAGCTGGTGGCAACGTGGATGAAATGCACTGACTTAGTCAGCCTATCAACAATAACCCATATAGCGTCAAACATCTTCCGAGTCATCGGAAGGCCAGTAAGAAAATCCATGGTGATTCTCTCCCACTTCTACTCAGGAAGTTCAATCCCATGAACTAACCCACCGAGCCTCTGATGCTCGTACTTAACCTGCTAACAATTTAGTCAACGAGCCACATATGCAATAATGTCTTTCTTTATTCAATGCCACCAATAATGTTGTCTCAAATCCTGATACATCTTCGCGGCGCCAGGGTGAATAGAATACCAAGACCTATGGGCTCCAGTAAGATCGACCCTCCAATACCATCAACATTGGGCACACAAACTCGCCCTTGCAACCTCAATACACCATCATCTCCCAAAGTCATCTCCCTGGCACATCCCCGCTGCACCGTATCTCTCAGGACACACAAATGGGGATCTTCATACTGCCTCTCCCGGATACGCTCCATCAATGACGAGCGAGCAACCGTGCAAGATAACACCCTGCTGGGCTCAGAAACATCCAATCTCACAAATTTATTGGCCAAGGCCTGAACATCCAAGGCAAGCGGTCTCTGGCTGACCGGAATATATGCAAGACTACCCATGATGGCGGACTTTCTACTCAATACATCGGCCACCACATTGGCCTTCCCTGGGTGGTATAAAATAGAAACATCATAATATTTTAAAACCTCCAACCACCTCCGCTGTCTCAAATTCAACTCTTTCTGCTTGAACAAGCACTGAATGCTCTTGTGATCCAGGTACACCTCACACGTCACACCATACAAATAATGCCTCCAGATCTTCAAGGCATGAACAATGGCTGCCAACTCTAGGTCATGAACTGAATAATTCTTCTCGTGGATCTTCAACTGCCTCGAAGTATATGCTATGACCTTGCCGTTCTGCATCAACACTATGCCAAGTCCGATGTGGGAAGCATCATAATATACAGTATAAGGCATAGATCCCGTGGGCAAGATCAATACTAGTGCCGTAGTCAGATCTGTCTTGAGCTTCTGGAAGCTTGACTCGCACTCATCTGACCACCTAAGCTCAGAACCCTTCTAAGTCAATCTAGTTATCGGGGCTCCGATGGATGAAAACCCCTCCATAAAACGTATGTAGTAACCAGCTAACCCTAAGAAGCTCCGAATCTCTGTAGCTGAAGCTGGTTGAGGCCAGTTCTTGACTGCCTCTATCTTCTTCGAGTCTACTTGAATACCCTCTACTGATACGACATTACCCATGAATGCGACTGAACTCAACCAAAATTCTTACTTTGAGAACTTGGCGTACAACTGACTATTCTTCAGGGTCTGAAGAACCACTCTGAGGTGTTGCTCATGCTCCTCCTGACTGTGCGAGTATACCAAGATATCATCAATGAATACAATAACAAATAAATCCAAGTAGGGCCTGAACACTCGGTTCACCAACTCCATGAATGTTGCCGGGGAATTGGTCATCCCAAACGACATGACCAAAAACTCATAATGCCCATACTGAGTACGAAAAGCTGTTTTAGGGACATCATACGCCCTAATCCTCAATTGATGATAACCAGACCTCAAATCTATCTTCGAGAACATCTTAGCACCCTGAAGCTGATCAAACAAGTCGTCAATCCTCGGCAATGGATACATGTTCTTTATTGTCACCTTGTTCAACTGTCGGTAATCAATGCATATCATTATTGACCCGTCTTTTTTCTTCACAAACAACAGTGGTGCACCCCAAGGTGACACACTAGGTCGAATGAAACCCTTATCAAGCAACTCCTGAAGCTTATCCTTCAACTCTGGTGGGGCCATGCGATATGGAAAAATAGAAATAGGTTGAGTACCAGGATCCAAATCAATACAAAAGTCATTATCTCGGGTGGCATACCCGGCAGGTCTGCAGGAAAAACCTCGGGGAACTCCCGAACAATAGGAACAGAGTCGATAGATGGAACCTCTGTGCTAGAGTCGCGAACATACGCCAAATATGCTAGACACCCCTTCTTGACCATACGTCGAGCCTTGAAATAACATTACGGGTGGCATGACCTAGGGTCCCTATCCACTTAAGTCGGGGAAAATCGGGAAAGGACAAGGTCACTGTCTTGGCGTGACAATCCAAGATGGCATGATACGGGGACAACCAGTCCATCCCCAATATAACATCCAAGTCCACCATGTCTAAAAGTAATAAGTCGAAACGGGTCTCAAGACCCTTAAATACCACCACACAAGAACGATGCACTCGGTCGACCTCTATAGAATCACCAACCGGTGTGGACACATATACAGGAATACCTAGAGCCTCACTAGGCATGATCAAATAGGGTGAAGAATAGGATGACACATAAGAATAAGTAGATCCCGGATCAAATAATACTGAAGCACCCCTATCACAAACCAACATAGTATATGTAATCACAGCATCAGACTCGGCGTCCGGCCTGGTTGGCAATGCATAACAACAAGTCTGGCCCCCACCTCCCTGAACTGCGTCTCTGGGATGATCTGTTGCAGGTTGAACCCTACCTTTGGCTGTTCGGGCTCCACCTCTACCGTCTCTCCCTCCACCTCTATGATCTATACCCCTTCCTCTAGCTGGCTGGGCGGCCTGTCGATCACCTGCTGCCTGAATCGTAGGTCGAGGACCCTGATGATGAGAACTACTCGAGGCTCGAGGGAAAAATCTAACAACATGACCTATGTCACCACAACCATAACATGCCCTCGGCGGCTGAGACTGCTGGCCTTGTCGATCGATATGTCCTCCCCTGAAGCTCTGAAGTGGCGGTGCACTGATGGGGGCTGGTGGTGCGCTGAAAGACTGCTGATCCAAATAATACTGCTGATGGCCACCATCGCCTGGTGTACCATGAAAAACCTGAAGTGCCGACTGAAAAGGTCACGGGGGATAGCCTCTGTCATGGAAATCGCTACCTCCAGATAAGGTACCACTAAATCTTCCAGAATGTCGAGGCTCTTGTCTGAACCCTGACTATCTCCTCGAACCAATGCCATCTCTACCCGGCGGGCCGCATTGGCCGCCTCCCAAAAAGTAATATCACTGCCGACTCCCATAGCCATCTGTAGGTGAATGGTCTGAATCAATCCGTTAATGAACCTCCGGACCCTCTCCCGATCTGTAGGGAGTATCATTACTACATGGCGAGCCAAATCAACAAATCTGGTCTCATAATGTGTAACTGTCATGGAGTCCTGCTGAAGGTGCTCAAACTTCCTGCGAAGTGCCTCCCTCTGAGTAACGGGGAGAAACTTCTCCAAAAATAACTCTGCAAATTGATCCCATGTCAAAGCTGGTGACCATGCTAGTCTAGATAAGCAGAAATCCCTCTACCAAGTCTTGGTAGACCCCACAAGTCTGAAAGTGCAAAAGTCGACCCCATTGGTCTCTACTATCCCCATAGTCCTGAGGACCTCATGACAACCGTATAGAAAGTCCTGGGGATCCTCCGATGAAGCATCGCTGAAAGTAGTAGTGATAAGCTTGGAGAACCGATCAAGTCTCCACAAAGCATCAGAAGAAATGGCCGTCCCATCTCCGGCCTGGGCTGTAATGCCTGTCTGACCTGCCACTGCGGGCTGAACCAATGGAACCTGAGTCTGGGGAGCTACCTGCTCCGGAGTACGTGTAGTAAGAGTCTAAACCCCTCCTCCAGCATGAGAAGTGGCTGGTGCTACTAGCAGCAATCCTTCTCTAGCAACACTGTATAAAGCCTGCTATGCGTACAAGAGCATCCTGAAGATCCGAAGAAAACATCACTCCTCTTGGGACCTGAGCTGGGCCCACTGGAGATGGAACCTCCTCATCAAAGTCAATATGAGCCTCCACCTTTGGAACTATTGCCTGGGGCTGAGCTCTGCCCCTGCCACGGCCTCCGGCACGACCTCGGCCCCTGCCCCTCGCGAGAGCTACTGTTGGGGGCTCAGGCTGCTGCGCGGAAGATGAATCTGCGAAAGAACAGAGTATAATGGCAATCAATATTTGAGAAACAGAATCGCACGACAAGAATGAACAAAGTGAAACTTTTCCTAATTCTGTATCCTCTGGGGGATAAATACAGACGTCTCCGTACCGATCCGTCAGACTCTATCGAGCTTATCCATGAGTTGTGAGACCCAAGTAACCTATTGCTCTGGTACCAACTTGTCACGACCCGGATTTACCCACCATCGGGGTCGTGATGGTGCCTACTGTCAAAGCTAGGCAAGACAACTCCTTATTAATCATTCTGACAATAACATTAATCTAAAGCAACTTAAATACTGAAATAATTAATTAACACACGCGGAAGACTTTTAGCAATTATATAAATGATAATAATGTGGAAATTAACAACATACTTCTGCCCAGTATCTAGTGTCACCGCTCACGGACGATTAAAAGAGTACTAAAAATAACAGTCTGAAAGAAATACATAACATTTTTGTTTGATACAATTAAACAAACTGAGAGAAATAGATATAGGAGACTCGGGGATCCCGAACGCTAGCGAACTACCTCAGAGTGTCTGGATTGAAGGATCGCCCCCTGACTACTACTGCGGTCCGTAGGCCGTGTCCTGACCTGTGCACAAAAAGGCACATAAGCATAGTATCAGTAAAACCGGCCCCATGTGCTGGTAAATGGCCGGCCTAACCTAGGGGAGGTAGTGACGAGGCTAAACCGGACCTACCACAACCAACCTGTACAGATATATGCAATAACAGAAAGTGAACAAGAATTTAAACATATAAAAGGGAAAGGGGACACGCTGGGGGAGTAGCAATTCAATTATAACTTCTACAATCAAGAGATGGAACTGAATAAATAATAGTTAAATAAGAAAGCCAATGAATCAATAACTGCACCGCATCACCCTTCATACTTTTACTCTCATTTTTCACCAAAAAGGTCAAATATAATGCACGGCATCACTCTTCGTAATTTTACTCTCATTTCTCACCAAGAATATCAAATACAAGGCACGACATCACCCTTCGTGCTTTTACTCTCGATAAACAGTGCACGACATCACCCTTCGTGCTTTTACTCATTATAAACAGTGCACGACATTACCCTTTGTGCTTTTACTCTCAATAAATAGTGCACGGCATCACCCTTCGTGCTTTTACTCTCACTTTCTCACCCAATCAATGGTCATAACCAAACGGGAAAAGGAAGTATAAATCAAACAAAACATCCCGGCAAGGGAGAATAATTCAACAATGAATCCCAGCAAGGGAGAATAATTCAGCAATGAATCCTGGCAAGGATATACAACTCAACAATATGTTCCAGCAACGGAAAAGTACCAAAAAACTCCTATTTAGTTCATTTAATTCCCAACTTTCACTTCATGGTTCTTGTAACAAGTAATTATCACAACTGTTCACTTCCTTCGCAATTCTTAATAGCAAATATGACATCACGGTCATGCTTGACTCGGGCGCATAGGTAACCGTCACCATACCTATATTTCGACTCCACATAGCACATAACAAATAATAACCTAATCCTATTCCCTCAAGCCAAAGTTAGATCAAACACTTACCTCGAAAGCTTCCAACTCAACTCACGCCTCTAGAATAGCTTTACCCTCGAATACGCTTCAAAATCAGTCGAATCTAACCACAATTTACTCAAATGTTCAACAAATGCTAGTTAAATCAGTTTGAATGCATAAAAATGAAATTCCCAAAGTTTTACCCAAAAATTTCCAAAATACCCCGGGCCAACATGGTCAAAACTCGAGGTTCGAACCAAAACTGGTTTACCAATTCCCCCACGAGTTCATATATATAATTTGTTTTGAAATCGGACCCCAAATTGAGGTCCAAATTCCCAATTTTATAAAAACCTAGGTTCTACCCCAAATCCCCAATTTTAACCACGAAAGCTTTGATTTAACGATGAAATCATGTTAGAAGATGTTAAAAATTGAAGAAAACCAGTAAAAGTTGACTTACAAGTGATTTGGGGAAGAAGGGGTTTGAGAGAAATCGCCTATGGAGGTTTTGGGTTTTGAAAATATGAAATATGAAGTTTAAAATCGGTTAAGTATAAGTTGCACAGTTGCAGATGTTGCAAATGCGATATTGAATTCGCATTTGTGAACCCACGTCTTAGGCGGGGGAAGCCGCATTTACGAAGTCTGAATGTCAAGGGGGACGATCGCATTTGCGAGAACAACATCGCATTAGCGATGTATGGCCAAACAAGGGGGATTCGCATTTGCGACTAAGTCATCGCATTTGTGAAGATTGCTGGGGAGAGGACTCCTTCGCATTTGCGATGAGAACCTCGCAATTGCGAGCTTAGTAGGCGACTGACCCTGTTCGCATTTGCGAACCAGGTTTCGCAATTGCGAAGCCTGTAGGTCTGTGACACCTCAAGCATAGATCCTATATGCAAAAATGGACTCAACACCTATCTAAAACTCATCGGAGCCCCCGAGGCTCAATCCCAACCATGCACCTAACCTCAAAAATATCTTACGGGCTTACTCGAGCGATCAAATCACCAAAATAACATCAAAATCAAAGAATCAACCTCCATCATGGTTTTCATTTCAAAGTTCAAAGCTTTCAAATTTCTATTTATAGTCTGAAATACATCAAACGACGTACGTTTTCAACCAAACTTTACAGATAGCGCTTAACGCTCATTTAAGGCTTGTACTGGACGTCGGAACAAAAATACAAGCCAGATACCATCACTTTTGATCAAATTTTTATTTTTATTTTTTCTTAAGCTTTTTCAAAAATAATTTCACAGAAAATCTCTGTACTTGGGCCTGGGAGCTCGGATTTTGATTCAGGGAATACGGCCGGGTCCCAAATTTCCTTACGGACCCTCCGGGACCGTCACATCATAGGTCCGGGTCCATTTACTTAAAACGTTGACCAAAATCAACTATAAAAATATTATTATTAAAATTCATAATTTTTAACACGGAATTCAAATATTTCCACATAAATATTTTTCGGCTTCGCGCCCGGACTGTGCATGCAAATCGAGGAAGCCAATTAAGTGATTTACAAGGCCACAGAAGCGCAAAGAAATGGAGATTACAACGATGACCCTTCGTCACAAAAATTCTTCAAATTTTCCACAGAATTCACATATTTTAACATAAAATTTTTCTGGTTTACCTTCCGTACTGCGCACGCAAATAAAGGCAACCACGCTAAACCTTGAAAGTACGAAGAAAAAAAGAATTAAGGTAATGACCCTTTGGATCGTCACAACACCATTAAGGCATAGGCAGATGAAATAAAGTTACATAATATTTTTTGTTTCCGCAAGCTTCCTATGACCAAAAGTTTAAGAATTCTAAAATAATGGATGAAGTTTTTCTGTTGGGCAAAATACAAAAATGGTCAGTCGACCAAAATTAATTACATTCGTTTACCACAACGTATAAAAAGTATATATATTATATGTATTAATGTATATAATACATATATATATATATATAAAATATATATAATTTGTTAGCTATTTTTTTGAGAGCGGCTAAAAATATATATATTTTTCTGTTTCCATTCTTCTCTTTTACGGATTAGGTACTTTGATTCTTGTTCTTGAATAATCAAGTGTTTCTTCCAAAAATTTGATTTCAGCGAGTTGAAAATAAATTTATATATATCTTAGCTTGTATTTGATAGTTGGTACTAAAGATGTAAGACATTGAACCTGATCCTACCTTTAGTAAGTCTTATTTGAGATTGATCAAAATATCAGTTTATTCATCGATGAGATTTTGTATAGCCATATTTTCGTTTTAGCATTTACTTCTGTCATTATAATTTCTTTATCTCTGATCATAAAATGAAATATAAGTACTGCATGTGCTGTTAAGATTAAGAGTCTGAATTTGAATACACATTTTAAGATATTATAATAAGATCTAATTACTGAATAATTAAGACGGTCTATTTTTTCAACATTAGAATGTATAAAACTTATCTTTATTCATTATTTTAAAAATATGGTAGTTAGTGGTGGTGATGACTAACAAAGGTGTTTGTAAATGTCAACTAGAGGCAGTGATTGGTTATATATATATATATATATATATATATATATATATATATATATATATATTGATCCCAAACCCAACTCTACGAAAGTCCTTAGAGTTCTGTAAAAATATCTTATGAAAATTGTTGTTATTCTTATTCCTTTAGTGACGAACAAAAAAGTAAAAGAATTACTTTTATCACGATGAAGCTGGCATGTAGCTCCTAATATTTATAATTTTATATCAATTAAAATTTTTCTTTATTTACTCTAAATGAGTTTGTTAATTTTTTTTTTTTACAAAATATTCTGATAAATAACAGCTTCCTATAGTTTCTAGATATTAACATACTATTGTAAATTATTGACTATAGGAAGCTGACTATAGTTTCTATATTTTGTAAAAAAGAAAAAAAATATAACTAACAATAACTGATTTATAGTAAATAATTTGTTAAAAGTGAAATCTTAATTTCTTTAAAATTATAAATATTAGAATTGTCTGCATAATTTAAACAAAGAGATATTTAATAACTAAAATTTTAGTTGATTTAAAAGTTCCTATAGTTTCTAGATATTAACATACTATTGTAAATTATTGACTATAGGAAGCTGACTATAGTTTCTATATTTTGTAAAAAAGAAAAAAAATATAACTAACAATAACTGATTTATAGTAAATAATTTGTTAAAAGTGAAATCTTAATTTCTTTAAAATTATAAATATTAGAATTGTCTGCATAATTTAAACAAAGAGATATTTAATAACTAAAATTTTAGTTGATTTAAAAGTTTTAATATTAAATAAATAATTAAATATTGTGAACAAAATTTTTATCCAAAATTATAAAATAATTAGATGATGGGGATAAATAAATGTTAAACTAACGTTAAAATTATTAATAAATGCACATTGCTAATTTCTATATATATATTAAAGCAAAGAAACTTGCATTATAATTTAGCGAATTGTCAAATTATTAGAATACCAATTGGAAACGTATTAAAAAGACACATGAATTATTAAAACGTAAGATTTAACACCAATTATTTTCGGCATAATTGAGTTATTAAAATGCAAGATTTAAATATAGATTTTTTTTGCATAATTTTCGGCAACATTAAGTCAACATAGACGTATGAGTAAATAACCCAACAATTACGCTTAAGAATATGGAGAAGCAACAATTACGCCTAAATTTATTTGTAATTTATAGATATTTAATATATAATATTTAATATTTAATTAATATTTTACTATACGTATAAGATAACCTTGCAGTGACGCCGAAATATCTTGACAGAATATATGTGGGATTACAATTAGCCCGAAAAATTGGGAAATCCCAGTTTTTTCGCTTCATCTAGGCCAAAAAATCCTGAATGAATATATATGAGATTACAATTAGGTCGAAAAACTGGGGAATCCTATTTTCTTCGCTTCATTTTTTTTTGAATAACTTGAGAATTTCAAGAAGCTTAAACCTTATCCGAAAAATAAGATCCGTAATTTTGTTGGATTTGGATACAGAGGCAGAAGAGGAGACATTCAAATGTGACCATCGCGAGGAGACATTCAAATCTGAAGATGATGTCGTTTGTTCTCATCTTTTTCGCATTGCATCTGAAGACGACAATATGTACGCCAGGTATTTTGGGATAACAACTAATTGTGGAATCCCAAATGCATATGCCTCTATTTTACAGATCTTTTTATGGAAAACATATTATTCGATACAAAGAAGTTTGGAATTCCGTATATATATATATATATATATATACACACACACACGACATTTGACGCCATTTGACAGATAGTCCTCTTATAAAGTTTTCTCTAAGAAAAAATATGACGGCATTTGCCTATATTTATAATATATCGAGTAACAAGATTGTTAGGATTTATGCCCGTCACTAGAGGGGGGGGTGAATAGTGCGGCACGAGAATATTGATAAATATTGCGGAATTAAAATTGCAGGAATAAAATAAATTCAGTAATTAAAATAGTAAGGAAAGAACACACCGAATTTATCCTGGTTCACCACAACTTGTGGTTAGTCCAGTCCTCGAGAGACTCTCTCGAGATTCCACTAACTCCGTTAAGCTTACGGGTGCCTAACAAACCGTTACACTTGCTCGTAGATGTACACTCTACAAGACTTCAACTTGCTCGAGGATACCGCACCTCAAGACTTCACCTTGCTCGTGGATACCGCACCACAAGACTTCACCTTGCTCGTGGATACCGCACCACAAGACTTCAACCACTAAGATTGAGGGTACTTAGCAAACCCGACAATCAATAAGAAGATATGGTTTTCTCAAACACCTTTCTCTTTTACAACAATAACTCTCTCATAGATAAAGAGATACAATATTAGCTCTATGAACAACTCAAAGTTTTCTCTCAAATGGCTCAACAAAAGCTCTAAAATGATGCACAAATATGATCAATATGTATATGAATAATGAGAGGTGTTGTGTGTGTCAATTCAGCTCAAAAGACCTCTATTTATAGGTAGTAGAAGTAGTATGTCCGTTGCTTAATTGGCAATCAATTATGCTGATTTTATGCCAAGATAATCGATTATCAGATTTGGATAATCAATTATCAGCTTACCGTTACAAAATCTGGAAGCTGATTTTATGCAACATAATCGATTATCAGATATGCATAATCGATTATTTTGTTACAATGTTCAAACCCTTGGCAACGGATACAAGATAATCGATTATGCTATACATGATAATCGATTATTGTGCTGTTTTGGAAATTCTGGTTTACACTGTCTTAACATAATCGATTATCAACATAAGCATAATCGATTATTGCTGTCCAGCTTTGAAAGACATGTTTAAAATTTATTTTGGCTGAAACGAATATGTTTGAAATCATTTTTTTGAAGTATTTGAAATATGATTTGATAAAATGATTTTATGCATATTTATGATGACCTATGTTGAGCCAAAAGATGAGATAACTTTGAACGTTGCTCTTACATTTGTTCCACCTAACGACCTACGCCTTGGGTCTTCGGTCTTGAACATTTGAGCTCGTCTTTGGCTTGTCTATGCAATTCCGTCATCAGTATGCTTCTCAGCATTCAATCTTGATTGTTTGTCATATAATAACATTGTTTGACACTTGACTTTATTGTTTGTCATTCATCGACTTCGTTTTTTGTCATTCATCAAAACCTATACCTGAAAATCATGCTAATACAACCAAAGCACATATATCATGGATAGAATGATTTTCTACAATTTTCCCCTTTTTGATAATGACAAACAACAGGAGATAACAGGAGATATGCATATCAGATTCCCCCTAAATTCATGCTATATCTCAACATACAATTCATGCAAACAATTCCCCTCAATGGTAATTCCCCCTCAAACAAGGCATACTATAACGTAGATACATTCCCCCTTATTTGATGCATATCGCCTAAACTCTTCCCCCTTTTGGCATTAGCAAAAAGAGAGTATACAAAGGCTATTATCCCCTTTTTACACTTCCCCCTTTTGGGTATATCAATTGTTAGTGTCAAATATAAGATAGGAAAACAATGAGGAATATACATTGACGATATTTTAAAAAATCATACCAACATGAAATAATACCAAATATTAGTAAAAATATAACAACCATATCAATTATTTTTAGCGAATATACCAACTGTTCGAAAAATATATCAATCATTATTTTCAAAATAATACCAATTGTTATAAAAACATGATAAAATCAATTGGTTACCAACTGTTAGGAAAAACAAAATAAACATTTCAAATGTTATTTTTATCAAAAAGATACTAATTGTTAACACATATCAACAATTAGGTATTTATCAAACAATAACTAATATTCATCAAAACATGGATCAATCATTATTTTTAACAAAAATAATTGATACAAATTGTTAGAAAAAGATATATTAATCGTAAAACACATATCAACTATTATTCTTAACACATCAAGAGTTATATTCATCAAAACAAGAATCAACTTTTAGCAAAAATATACCAATTGTTAGCATATATCAACAATTAGAATTTTATAAAAATTGATAACTAACCAATGTTCCCCGTTGATGCAATAAGGTTTCGTGCTTGGTGCATCTACTACAACATTGTAGTCTTCAAGCACACCTTCAAATGTACCTAAAAATAATTTTTAGGTACCCAAACACTTTTGGGTCCTTGGGGGTTAGGCAAATAATAATCATAGTCAAAATATAAATCTCTATGTTTTGTAAAACATACGGGTGCTATGTGTCCTACCCGGTTGCAATAATGACATATAACATTCGGGTTGTGCATATGTCTTGGTTGAGCTAAAAATGTTCTAGGTGATCTAAAGTCGTTATTCCTAGACGTATTGCGATTCCTAGAATTATTTCTAGGTGGTCTAAAATTATTTCTATCATCCTTTCTAATATTCTTCTTAATTTCTTCAATAGTTTTATGACCATCAACACTACGTTTTTCTAGTGTGTTCCTAAGTTCTATGTTCTCTATTTTCAAGGAACTACAAGAAGAACAATTGGAACTTTGATCAATTGAGGAGGCTTCATTCATCTCCTTGATTTTATTTCTAAGATCAATATTGTCATTTTCCAAAAATTTATTTTCTTCTTCTAACTTCTCATTATCACGAGTCAATTTTTCAAAATCTTTTTCTTTCAAAGAAGGTTGTTTTTCAAAATCTTTTTCTTTCAAAGAAATTGTTTTCTTCAATTCTTTTATGGTTTTGGAAGCTCTAATAAATTCACCATATAATTCATCATAGGCATTTTATATTTCTTCAAACGAGTAAGAGTTAGAATTACTTACCTCTTCTTCCTCGTTGGCCATGAGGCATAGTGCGGCAGTTTCATCGCCCGAGCTGTCCGAATCCCA
Organism: Nicotiana benthamiana; assembly: GCA_034376525.1. Taxonomy (NCBI): domain Eukaryota; kingdom Viridiplantae; phylum Streptophyta; class Magnoliopsida; order Solanales; family Solanaceae; genus Nicotiana; species Nicotiana benthamiana. The sequence continues at coordinate 27,246,705 of CM067337.1, forward strand.
TGTCACGCTCCTATGGTGTTTCTTCTTTTTCTTGTCCTTGGGTTTTTGACATGTGATTTGGTGTGGCCAAGTTTTCCACAATTTTGACATGAAGGACTTGGTTCTTCCTTCTTTATTTCCTTCTTCATAAACTTATAAAACTTTTCAGTTATATCATTGGAAATAATATCATCATCGCTTTCCGAATCACTCACCTCTTCTCTTTTAGAGGATGAGGCTTTGAAGGCAATATTCGAACTTCTACTTCTAAGATAGGGATTAAGAATTGTGCTTTCATAAGTTTCGAGGTTACCTCTTAGTCCATCAATTGTGACATCCGTGATTCCTATCGACTCTTGGATGGCATTGGCTTTGGAACGCCATTCGGGAGTGAGACTTCGTAGAATTTTTCGAACAAGATCTTTGTTCGTGTATACTTTCACGAGAGCATGAAGATCGTTGACGATTGTTGAGAATCGTTCGAACATAATACCAATGGGTTCTTTCTCCCTCATTTTAAAGATTTCATATTCATGTGTTAGAAAATCAACTTTAGATTCTCGGACTTGAGACGTACCTTCATAAGTGATCTCGAGTTTATCCCACATCTCCTTGGCGGTTGTGCAGCAAGAAATCTTCCGATAGTCATCCGGATTCACCGCACAATATAATATATTAACGGCCTTGGCGTTGTTTTCAACTTTCTTGATATCCTCAGCATCATATTCATCTTTCTCCTTTGGAACCGTGGTTTCCCCAACTTTCTTTGTTGGCATTTGTTCACCGTTCTTGATGATTTGCCACAAGCGAAAGTTATTTGATTGGATGAAGATTCTCATCCGCTCTTTCCAATATGTGTAATTTGTTCCGTCAAATAGTGGAGGCCTATAGGTGGAGTGTCCTTCGCTCATCATTCCTACGTTCAATATTCTCAACAAAAAAATATATATCGTTCTCTCAACTGGTTAAGGCTTTCAGAGAGATAGGCTCTGATATAAATTGTTAGGATATATGCCCGTCACTAGAAGGGGGGAGGGGTGAATAGTGCGGCACGAGAATATTGATAAATATTGTGGAATTAAAAATGCAGGAATAAAATAAATTCGGTAATTAAAATAGTATGGAAAGAACACACCCAATTTATCCTGGTTCACCACAACTTGTGGTTAGTCCAGTCCTCGAGAGACTCTCTCGAGATTCCACTAACTCCGTTAAGCTTACGGGTGCCTAACAAACCGTTACACTTGCTCGTAGATGTACACTCTACAAGACTTCAACTTGCTCGAGGATACCGCACCTCAAGACTTCACCTTGCTCGTGGATACCGCACCACAAGACTTCACCTTGCTCGTGGATACCGCACCACAAGACTTCACCTTGCTCGTGGATACCGCACCACAAGACTTCAACCACTAAGATTGAGGGTACTTAGCAAACCCGACAATCAATGAGAAGATATGGTCTTCTCAAACACCTTTCTCTATTACAACAATAACTCTCTCAAAAGAGTAGATAAAGAGATATAATATTAGCTCTATGAACAACTCAAAGTTGTCTCTCAAATGGCTCAACAAAAGCTCTAAAATGATGCACAAATATGATCAATATGTATATGAACAATGAGAGGTGTTGTGTGTGTCAATTCAGCTCAAAAGATCTCTATTTATAGGTGGTAGAAGTAGTATGTCCGTTGCTTAATTGGCAATCAGTTATGCTGATTTTATGCCAAGATAATCGATTATCAGATTTGGATAATCGATTATCAGCTTACCGTCACAAAATATGGAAGCTGATTTTATGCAACATAATCGATTATCAGATATGCATAATCGATTATTTTGTTACAGTGTTCAAACACTTGGCAACGGATACAAGATAATCGATTATGCTATACATGATAATCGATAATTGTGCTGTTTTGGAAATTCCGGTTTACACTGTCTTAACATAATCGATTATCAACATAAGCATAACCGATTATTGCTGTCCAGCTTTGAAAGACATGTTTAAAATTCATTTTGGCTGAAACGAATAAGTTTGAAATCATTTTGTTTGAAGTATTTGAAATATGATTTGATAAAATGATTTTATGCATATATATGATGACCTATGTTGAGCCAAAAGACGAGATAACTTTAAACGTTGCTCTTACATTTGTTCCACCTAACGACCTACGCCTTGGGTCTTCGGTCTTGAACTTTTGAGCTCGTCTTTGGCTTGTCTATGCAATTCTGTCATCAATATGCTTCTCGGAATTCAATCTTGATTGTTTGTCATATAATAACATTGTTTGACACTTGACTTTATTGCTTGTCATTCATCGACTTCGTTGTTTGTCATTCATCAAAACCTATACCTGAAAATCATGCTAATACAACCAAAGCACATATATCATGGATAGAATGATTTTCTACAAAGATGAATTGGAATTTAAAGGTACGAATAGTGAGATTGTGGCACGTTCCAGACCGCGACTGTGACGACCCAGCCCGTCGTCACGTGAGTTAGCGCCCTGTTTTCCCCATATTATGTCCCCCTATGATTCAATATTTGTGTTTTAGTTGATCGGATAGAATTGGATTGGTTTAGCTACAAAGGAGGCACTTAGCACCTTAAAAGGAAGCCTTTTGTGGAAAAGTCAACCGGATATTGACTATGTAGTTAGAGGGCTCGGATGTAAATACTGGAGGTTTGGTTAGATTTGGGGGGTGATTTGTGACTTAGGACTGCGATCAGAATTGAATTTGGAGGTCTGGTGTAGAATCAACCTTGAATTGGCGAAGTTTGAATTTTGGCGAATTCCGGTTGATAGGTGAGATTTTGATCCGGGTGTTGGAATGGAAATACGAGAGTTGAAGTAGCTTTGTTAGGTAATTTTAAATATATGTGTGCAAAATTCCATGTCTTTCGGACGTCGTTTGGTCGGGTTTTTGATCGAGTGTGAGTTTTAGAAGTTCTAGTTTAACATAGGCTTGAATCCGTGGTGAATTGATGATTTTTGTGATTTCGGATGATTTTCCGAAAGTATGGACTAATCAATTTCTATAGAAATTGCAGCAGCAGTGCAGGCAAAATTAACCCTTCACGGCCGCGTGGCATGGACCGCGATCGTGTAGGCATGAGGTGGCTGGTCTTCGCGTTCGCATAGGCAGGGCCGCGATCACGTAGTTGTGATTCCTTGTTCATTGTGTTTGCGGTCGGGGTGACGCGTTCGCGTAGAGTAAAAGAGGGGCTAGTGGATTTTGTTAATCGCGATCACGGGAGGACCCACACAAATGCTTAGGACGAAATCTGGGTGTTATTTTGTCTTTTAATAACATTTCATCCGCGACCTATCTCACTTTTCCTCCATTTGTACACCACCTTGAGAGCTTGTTAGTAGATTTTGAATGGGGTTTTGGCGGGAAGTGATTGGAGGTAAGTCTCGTGGCCTAGAAACACAATTTAATTGAAGATTCATCCTTTTATTCTCTGAAATTTGGGTAAAAATTGAAGAAACTAGGGCGTGGTTTTTAAAATGTAAATTTGGGATTCGATGGCCCATTTGAACTCCAATTTTGATGAACTTTATATGTACGGACTCGTGGCAAGACGAGCAATCTGGTGATGTAAATTTCGTAATTTTTCGAGAAGTGGGCCCATGGCTCGAGTTTTGCCAACTTCGTATTTTTGGGTGTTTTTCGAATTCTTTCAATTGGGTTATGCCCCATTGGCTATTATAACCTATTCCTTGTGGTTTTGGTCAGATTCTGCATTCGAGGAGGTCGATTTGCAGGAAAGCGCAAGCGAGCAAGGATTTTGGCCGGTATGAGGTGACTAATGGTTATGAACAATATACTGAGGGTTTGAAACCCCGTATTTGCACTATGCGGTGCTATGTTGAGATAAAACACACGCCGTGTGATGAGAGTAATGATGTTATTGCTGGGGATTCACACTTGGTCCATCCCGATTGATGACTTACAATATTTTTCGGCTGAGACTGAGCTTATATCCGTATATTTTGGGCTAGTTGTCGTGTTTGGCGCCTCGCGCCGATCTCTAGAAGCCTTAGGGAGCATGTTGAGCTGATTGACCTCACCTTACCTATTGAACACAAACTCTCAGTCATGTCCTTAACGATGAAACATAAAATAAACCGATCTTAGTAATTTGCACTGTAAATGAGAAATACCTAGGGTTGAATACCCTTTCTTAGATGAGTGGGCCCGGGATGCCAAGTCTATATTGACTAAGATGGGTCAAGGACCCCGTTGTGAGGGTATTTGATATATACTGGATCGGGCTGCACCCTGCAGCAGTATATACATATACATGTATTGGATCGGACTGCACGCCACAGTAGTATATTATATAAGGATCGGACTGCACGCCGCAGTGAATATTATATGGATCGGACTGCACGCCGTAGTATTATAGCGCTTGGGCTGAAGGAGCACCTCCGGAGTCTGCACACACCCCTAGTGAGCGCAGTCGACTATATCTATTAGATCGGGCTTCGCGCCGCAATATTATATATTATATTGGATCGGACTGCACGATGTAATAATATTTTGTGTGGATCGGGCTGCGCGTTACAGCAGTGTTAGTAAATTATCGGACATTTTGAGAATTTTTATCAGTTTTCTCTGCTTAGCACATATTTACTGCCCTCATTGTTGGTTTTAGAACCGTATAGTGTTAACTGGATTTCTTATTTTTAGTTATTATTTATTGCTATTACTCACTGAGTTGGAGTACTAACTTTACTCCCATGCACCTTGTTTGCAGATACAGGGATCCCAGAGATTTAGCTGTGATTATTTGTTGCTGCCCAGTTCAGTACCGGAGTCACCGAGGTAGCTGCCGGCGTCCGCAGTACCCGATTTCTCCTCTTATCTATCATTTACTTTCGCATCTAGATTTCCTTTATATAGGATATTGATCATTTGTATCTAGAGGCTTTGACTTGCGAAGCCGGATCTATTGGGATGTTATTACTTTTATTGTGGTTTTCACACTATTCCTACTATTATTAAACTGAGAGTTTATGCTTATATTGGTGTCTTCAGTTAATGATTGGGTTGGAAATGTTCAAATTGTCGGGCTTTCCTAACAAGGTGTTGGGCGCCATCATGACCGGGGCTTTGGGTCGTGACAGCAACAAACCAGACAACACCGTCTCCCTTGAATTAATTATCCAAGACGAAAAGCTGCATTCTTTTTAGTTACACTTATTTTTTCATACAATTTTGACTATAATCTCATCTTCTATTTCAAACAATAAAATTCATTATGTTAAACATGTATTTAATCAGTTTCGATTTAGATTAGTATTTACCGTCAAATATGTTGTGTGTGTTATTTTGGAAAGGCAAACATTCACATATTATGTTTTACCCATTGATGCTTGGTTTTTGTTATACTCTGTGATAACATTGTATACTAAGTATTTATCAATATTAATTATGAATTTTTGGATTCTAGGGCGACCGCATTCATCGATTGTTGGTCGGTCACTTATACGTATGTTCAACCAAAATTAAAAGAATTGGGTTTGTACGTTATGAAGAATTTTGTGGTTGGACCAAATTATACGAATCTTAAATACGCGCGGCATAAATTGAAGTCGGCTTTTACTCATAAGACGATTGTAGAGGAAGCAAATTGTGAGCACATGATTTTTGCCCTATATATGATTTATTCCCACAAAAATTCAAATAAAAAGATTTTTCCATTATTTTTATTATTTTTGTGAATTTTGTGACAAGAGGGATGGCTCTGATGGTAAGCAACCCCCACTTCCAACCGATAGGTTGTGAGTTCGAGTCTCCCCATGAGCAAGGTGGGAATTTCTTGGAGGGAAGGATGCCGGAGATTTATTTGGAAACAACCTCTCTACCCAAGGGTAGGGGTAAGGTCTGCGTACACACTATCCTCCCCAGACCCCACTAAGTGGGATTATACTGGGTTGTTGTTGTTGTTGTTGTTTATCTATTTGACAAGAGGGGTTGCTCTGATGGTAAGCAACCCCCACTTCCAACCGAGAGGTTGTGAGTTCGAGTCTCCCCAAGATCAAGGTGGGAAGTTCTTGGAGGGAAGGATGCGAGGGGTCTATTTGGAAACATCCTCTCTACCCTAGGGTAGGGGTAAGGTCTGCGTACATACTACCCTCCCTAGACCCACTAAGTGGGATTATACTGGATTGTTGTTGTTGTTGTTGTTGGTTGTATTTTATTTGTGCATTATAATTCATATACCAATACAAAAATATGTATTTGCATTTAGGATTTAATTTCATATTTTCATATTAATTAGGAGTTAATTTGTTTCAGAACAAAATAGGAAGAAAATAACAAAAATAGCACTCTTGTATCTTTAGATTAAATTTGTATTAGTTTGTATTTAATTAGGAATTACTTAGGAAATATAATTTTTAGTGTTAATTTGGCTGTGAGTTTTGGTTTAGCCTTTTTATAAAATCAGCAAAAAGTAAAAAAAAGTGCAAAATGAAAACATAAATTTAAAATATAAGAATTAAATAAAGGAGAGAAAACAAAAGAATTTTTATAACAAAGGAAAAGAATCTGGGATGTTATGTTTGAAGTAGAGCTGAGCCCAAAAAATTACCCACATCCAAGCCCAAATCCCGTTCAAAACCCGGTCCAGCCCCCCGTAACAAAACAACGGCGTTTTCTCCATTCATCAAAGACGTTCGATCTTCATCCAACGGTCGAGGTCATTCCATGATGTTTTATATAAATATGTCCGAAAATTCGTCCACCTCCTCTCTAAGACTGCCCTCACCCTCCCCAACCTAAACCCTAATTCATCCGCCGCCCCCTTTTCCTCCGATAAAACTCACCGGCGGCGGAGACTACAACTATGCCAATGACCACCCAAAACACACCAGTGACTCTCCTCGACCTCCTCTTTCTAGACACGCACCCAGTTTCCCTCAAATCAGCCCCCACTGGCTCGAATCTTCATTTTGAAGATTCCGGCAGAGACATGAGTTATACCAATGGCCGCCAGAATCACACCCTGGCATCGTCTTGAGTTTCCCATACCAAATCCATCTTTCTTGTCTTCCGAATCAACCCCAAATGATGCGAATCTTGATTCAATGTCAAAGAACCCTAGCCACCGCCCTTGAATTCCAGTAGCGGTGCCGCTTTTTTTCCCCACCCAAATGGCTACCAAATAACCATCATATCTCCCTCGTGATTAATTTCATGCCAGAACCTCATGAATCTCAATACAGCTTGGGGATTTTGGGATTCAGATTTTTTTCGGGCCGGCCTATTTTGAGAATTTTTCAAGTAAGTATTCTGTAGTTCTACGATTGTATTAGTTAATTCCTCTTTTTCTTCTCATTCACTCCATCTGTGTTAATCAGTGAGTTTTCTTAGCATTTTAAGTATTGTGAATTTGATTCATCTGTGGTTTAATTTCAATAGAATTTCTTCCTGTTATTGTTAGCTAATTTTGAGTCGATATCTCTCCTTCTTAGTTTAAAGGTTTAATTGTTTGGATGTTAGCTTAGTTTCTAATTAGTTCATGATTAGTTTGGTCGAATGTGCTACTTGAATATGATTTTTTGCTTTTGATCATGTTTTCATCTCGCTTTGAAATTGTTTGATTCTCGTCTATTTGAATTAATGATTCTTTTAGTTTAAGTTTAGCTTAATTAATTTTCAGTCTTCGTTTTCAATTTGATTAGGTTTGGTTGATTGGACTTAGCTGAATAGTTTAACACCTGATTAGCTAATATAATTCTATAATTAAGGTGAAAGGGGTCTGCTTAGGTTATGTAATTCTAAGAGGTAATAAGGGCATTTTAGGGATAGAAAAGGGTAGTTTCTTTAGAAATAGTAATTTTAAAGTAGGGATGGGGTAGTATAGGAATTGTAATGGGCATAGGACCTTTTAGAATGGGTACAAGTATAGATTTCAGAAATTGTGATGCATTTAATTGTCTAGCAAGTCAAGAATAGAGGGACTAAACTGAAATAAGGGAGGGACTAAAAAAGAAAACCTAAAAATCTGCTTTACCCTCTTTTGTCACCTATAAAAGGGTACCAAATGCCTTGAGGAGGGGTCTTCGGCTCAACCCAAAAATTCCCACGAGAAGCTCTCACATTCTTCAAATATTTCAGATTAGTGTTTGAATTCAAAAATAGAAAAAACATCAAAAAATTGAATAATCAAAATATGCACTGTTTCATAGCCTACTTCAGCCCATTTTCAGGTTCTGTTTTAGTGTCTTCATTCCTATATTTATCTGAGTATTGTTAGCATCTGAGAGGTTTGAGTTTGTTTTGGGTGACTGCTTATCATTTAGTTGCAATTGAATTCAAGTGTGTTCAAGTTTGGTGTTGTTTTGGCTTAGGTCGATTTGATTTCAAAAATTCTTCGTGGATTGGATTGAGTTTTGGCTAGTTGATTTCTATTCGTATTGCTTGGTGCTAACTAATTCTGCTTCTTCTTTACTCCTCCAAAACCAGTTACACCATTGAACCTCAAGTTGATGTAATTTTAAAGTGGAAACATGAAATGAATGGGATCTATGTTATGGCTGCAATTCTTCTCTCCTGTTAATCTCTTCTATACTTTAGATGAATTTTTCCTGTGATACGATAGTTTATCTGTTGTATTGAATTATATGAACTGTAATATGGGATTTTATATCTGAATACTATTTTTGGCAGTCTTAGTGTGTTAAAGTTGAATTTCCAGTAGTTAAAAATTCAATATGCACACCATTTAGTCTTACCTGTTTTATGTAAAGGGCTCAAGTGTCGTATGTTTAGATTATAATGCAATTATCTGATAACACTTAGGAAACATCTTGATAATATTGAGTTAACTAGACTATTTTGGGGCTTACTATTAACCTACAGATTATCAGTTGAGTTTGTGCATGTGTAAGAGCAGTTGAAATTTAGTAGTGTAGTCTAATTCCTGGAAATTTTAAAAGAGTTCGTGTGCTTGCATATCCATTCCAGTGATCCCTGTTAGATAAGTATTGATTAATTGAGATTGGAATTATTTTGGTTATTCACACTTTGTTTGATTGATAATAGAATTTGATAAGTTGATTTGACTCTCATAATTGTGTGAATTGATACTTGAAAGTAAACTCGACATCCGACGTGAGGGAATTTGTGCACTTTGCTATAATAATTAAAAACAGTGTTAATTGGGCAATATATTTTTATTGGGTTCGACTGCTGGAACCGGTTAATTGGGCAGTCGATTAGGCCTGTGTTTCATTCACGCTGGGCTTAGATATTGCTTTCAAGGTTCTTTTGATCTAATATAACGTTTGGGCTTCGAATTAAGTAGCGAGTTCAAGCTAAAAGGCACTCCCTTTTGTTTGGACCCGGACTTGAATTTGAAGCCTGGCCTTTCTATGATAATAATCAATAAGGATTTTTTTATCTTTTAGAGACAAAAAAAAAATCAAAACTAGAAAATATAGTTGCCTTTAGGTTTATCCTTAAAATAAAATAAGACGCGCCTTGCCCTATAAAAATACAAAATGTGGGGCCCTCAATAAAATTTTAAAAAATATTTAGAAAATCGGGAAGGTCGTTTAGCAAATTTCGCGATCCTCCCAAAAGATAATAACGCGCTAGGCTCTTTTATACGTGATTCTAATAGAATTACCAGCTTAAATTTTGGTGTGCATTTCATGCGATCCAAATCTAAATCCCAAAACGTTTGACAAAATGTGTTTAGGATTGCGGGTGCACTTTATATGACATAATCCAAAGACATGTTTTAAACGATGTTTACTTTCTCTTAAAAAATACATATTGAATAATAAGCAGTAAAAAGTAAAATTGGCGCATAGGTTCTTTATGTAATAAAATTAGATAAAAGCTAAATTCAACAGTTGAGCGACCGTGCTAGAACCACGGAACCCGTGAATGCCTAACAGCTTCTCCCGGGTTAACAAAATTCATTATCCAGATTTCTGATTCGTGGACTGTGAATGGAGTCATATTTTTCCTCGGGTCAGGATTCAATCGGTGAATTGAGACAACACTAGTCTTCCAAGTGGGGACTCTGAATAAATAATAATAAATCCCGTTCCGATTGTCCTTTAATTGGAAAAACTCCTTTACGTCTTTGCGGGTGTAGATGAAAAAGGAGGTGTGACGGCTCTGGCGACTCTGCTGGGGAAAAGAACCCAGAACGTTTTGTTCATGGTTCAGAATTCGAGCTTATAATAATTGCTGTGTTTGGCTTTGTCTGATTTTGTTACATGATCTATGCTTAATGTGCTAATTGACTGCTTTTACCACTTTCATAATATGTGAACTGTATACAAACTGTGCTGAAACCCATCTCCTCTCCGAGTCTTCTAAATCTTAAAGAAGGGTGTACTTCGTATACTTCTTTTCTGTATGGTGTCTAATTCTCAATTTAGAATGAGGGTTGGATAAGTTGCAAGACCGGCGAATCTTCTGTATTCTCGGGATGCTGTCTCCCCCTCGGCTCAAGCTGTCCGCTCGGGTAAGGCAGGTCTAGAACAAACACCCAGGTTGTGAACCTAGAATAACTCAGCCTCATGCCGGATCCCTAGTAGGAACCCATATTTGCATCATGTGCATTCTGGGTCTCAACACAGAAGTTGGGTCTGTCTAGGGCTAGCAACCTGAAATGAAAAAATTATCCTGATGCATCCTACTTGTTTTTTGTGCATTTATTTTCTCAGACTTTCATGTTGACCGGCTTCTGAATCTTGGGAATGTCAAAAATGGAGACAAAGAGAAACAAAAGAGAGAATAGCAGCGTAGAGAGTTAATTGCCCATTTTAAAAAGATAACAATGCCCAAGTAATGTCGAAACTCTGCCGGAATTTTGAAAAAAAAATATATATATTATTTTTAATAGTTTGTTTTACTAAAAAATCAAAGAAAAATAGAAAAAAGAGTATTTCATTTTTTAGAAATTGTTTGCTGAAAAGAAAAAGAAAAGAGTCTTTATTTTAGTTCGGGGAAATAGGTTGTTTTTGAAAATGAAAAGAAAAAAAAAGTCGTTATTTTGTCTTGTTTTTAAAAATAAAAAAGGAAAAATGGTTTGTTTTGCCATAAAAAATGAAAAAGGAAAAAAAAGTCTTTTATTTTTAGGCTATTTTATTGTTTGTTGAAAAAGAAAAAGAAAAAGAATCTTGTTTTAAAAGTAGTTTTTTTGTTATTTGCTTAGGAAATACCAAAAATGAAAATGAAAAAGAATCTTGTTTTAAAATAGTTTGTTTATGTGCCCGAACTACGCATTGTTTGATTCTCACAGGTGTGAGATACGTAGGCAACCCTTATCGGGTCCAACCTCCCCTTTTCCAAAATAGCCAAAAAATGTCAAAATTTTAATTTTCGTTGTAAATAAGTCGGGTGATGCTGTTTCTGTCATAAATAGCCGAATGTTTCCGAAAGGGATGCCGGAAGGCTGATTTTTCATAAATATCCACTTGTGGATATTTTTTAAATTTTGATAGATTATCCACGCAGCCTTAAAATTTTCGTTTCCGAAGAGTTGAAACGCCGCGTTGGATAAATCGGGTCTTTCATTTTAACTTGGAAAAACAGAAAAATAGTAGCTTTGTTTTGAATCAAATAAAATTGGTACTCCTTTTAATCGCCTTAATAAATCTGCAGGATGAGCACAAACGAAAACAAACCCTTCACCATCTTCAGTGAGGTCCCCCTTCAACTCCTTGTGTGGTTGAACAATTTAGCAGAAAGCAGCAAAGAAATAGAGGCCAGAATTTTGGGGGGTCTCATCAGCCTACTAAATGTCTGGGAAAGGTCGGATGTCGTCGAGACTTTAGTACCATTTTGGGACCCGACTCGTAATGTATTTTGCTTTGTGGATTTTGAGCTTGCACCCACGCTGGAGGAAATCGCAGGGCATGTATGGTTGAATGGGAATATGAGGGGTCAATATCTGTTTTCCACAAGGCCAGTAACTCCGCACTGATTTTTGGATTTGTTAAATATTATCCAGACCATGCACAATGATGCTTTATCACGGGGCTGCTGAGTTTTTCAGCTCCTGTATCAGCGTTATGGTACTCTACGGTGTTTCAAAGAGCTAAACTTGGGTATGACTCATGCTGGAAACATAGATAAGTGGGAAGCAAGACGCACATTGGAATTCATAACAGCATTCTTGGGAATTGTTGTCTGTCCACGGGAAGACAAGAAAATTGAGATAGGTCTTGTGGGGATGGCTGATGTCGCAATCAAGAGGGCCAACAATAATATAGTTCCACTGATTTTGTTAGAAATGTATCAAGCACTGATTACGAGCAAGGAGCAAGGAGGTTTTTTCCAGGGTTGCAATTTATTACTTCACCTGTGGATGCAAGAGCATCTCTATCATCGAGCGGGATGTATTACCTATGGGCTGAATGGTTTAAACGTGATTGAAAAATTTGAAAAGAGGGCAATATGTGTTGCATTTTCCGAGGGTACAAAAGATTGGTTTGTATGACTGAGATCACTAACGAAGGATCAAATTGAGTGGGAATTCAGGTGGCTTCCTATTAGTGAGATGGTACACATGGCAGCGTGAGAGTATATTTTGTTAATGGGTATCTGGAGCATTCAACCATATGCTCCCCATCGGGTACTGCGCCAGTTGGGAAGGTTCCAAGTCATCCTAACGATGAATATTTAAGCAAGTACGTCATCAAGCTAAATCCAGGAGTATGAAATTCGCAAGTTGTGGAATGAATGCAAGTTCCTTGAGCCCAGAACTATAATGCGAAATTTAGCTAAAGGAGAGGTGGACCAAAATATTGTGCATGGTTTGGGAAGAGGTTTTCAACTCATAAAAGGCCCACTAAAAAATCCCATGTCCAACATTTCACAGATGATTCACAAGAACAATGGGGCTGGCTAGCAAAAGAAGAAAGTTACCGGGCAGAAATAGGCAAATTAAAGCAATACATTCAGAGCCTGCAATTCAAGAACAGTGTGCAAGTTGCCGCCGATCAGGGAAAAAAGAACAGGCTAGCCTAGGAGAATGAGGTGTTCAGGGCCTAAATCCAACAAATGAGGAAAGCTGCTAATAACCAACCAAGGAGTCGATCGGACGAGCGATTGATAAAGGGGCTGAGAAATGAAATCAGGGAGCACCACGGTGAACTGGAGAAATCAAAGAATGTCATAGCAGAACTCAAAAGACAGCGGGCAACAAAAATAGAGGAGCGTCGTCAGTACTTGAATCAATTGAAACGGGGCCACGAGAAAATTGTTGCCAGTCTAAATAGAAAGGTGGTTGCCCTTGAGGGAAAAACGGTTAAGCAGGCTAGAGATTTTGAAATTAATAGGGGGCATTGTTACGACTTGTTGGCCCAAATGGAGGTAGAAGTGCAGTAGTTGCAGGATCAATACCTGCAGGACTCTCAGGCATTAAAGACATGCTGTGATCAGATAAAACGACTACTCATAGAAAGGAAGCAAACCAAAGATACGATCAGGGCCATTGCTCACGCCATTTTGAGAAGATGCCAGGTTTGTGAAGATATAACCTATACTACTTTTTTCCCTACAGTAATGATCTATTTGAAGCCAACCGTGAATGAATTAGGGAAACTTGAAAATGATTTGGAGCCTAGGTCCGCGGCGAGGCCGAACGATGTCCTACGGACACCTAAGTTTGAGGCGTTAGAGTATGCATAGTCCATGTATGTAGTTTTCTATTTTAGAGTCTGTCGTTTGTCGATCTATTGTCTTTTTACGTCAAGTATATTTGTAGTTTTGGAGTCTGTGTTTGTGTTAGTTTGTGTCTGTAATTTTCATTATGCAAAAGTGTCTAATTTGTAATAGCTTGTTTTAGCAATGAAATTAAAGTTCCAAAAGTTATTTCTATCCTTTAGTTTTGCATTTATTTTCACGAACTATGCTAGGTCTGATTCGTGTGGGGTCGAGATATGTAGGGAATTTCCATAGGATTCGATTGTAATTGTAAAAATAAAAAGAAAAGAGAAAGAAAAAGAGAGAGATAAAGAAAATAGACGAAAGGTAAATGCGAAATAAAGAAAGAAAAGAGCAGAAAAACAAGGAAAAAGAGGGATGAAAATAAGAAAAGAGAGTAAAAAATATAAAGAGCGGAAAAAAAAAGGAAGGATAGAATAAGAAAGCAAAAGAGAAATAACAAGAGAGAAAAGAGAAATGAAAGGGAAGTTGTGACAAAATAATAAAAGGCCGGGATGACGCATGCAGTCGAGCAAATGCATAATAGAGACGGTTAACTGTATAAGTGAGTTCATGCCAACGTGCGGTTATCCAAATCTTTTAAAGCCTAATCATTCACCAAGTTGTTGTCCAAATGTGTGGGTACAGAGACATATGGTTAGTTGATTGGAAATTCTGAAAACTCACCCGTACAACACCCGTTCGAAAGATAAGATGTAGGACAAGAATCTGACTCCAGTATTGTGGACCCTACAAAAGCGGTTGAGGTGAACGATGTGGGAGCTATGCAAGAGGAGATGAGGAAGTTGAACGCACAGATGGTTGAAATGTACCAAACTTGGTCTCGGGGGCACCCGACACCTTCATACCCCTCCAACCCATCCTATATCCCACCACTGGCTCAGGCACCAGAACTTCCTACTCCTAACACATTTTCATCATTCCCTTATCACACCTAGGTCTATGGTACCAATTCATACGCTCCTCCAGCTCCACCACCAAAATAGAACCCTCCTCCACCCATGGTTCAAGTCTTTGTGGGACCTCCCCAGCCACATTACAAAGGTCATCCAGTAATCCACTACTCCAAGCTCACGATACCCAATATTTCCCTCATGAACCCACCTTTAAAGGTCCTGAGCCATACACCTATACACCTCATTTCGAGATTCCGGGAGAAGCTGAGAAACCGGTTAAGAATGCGGAAGAAGAGGAAGTGATTCGTAAAGTCAAAAGCCTGGAGAAATCCTTCAACATGCATGGTTTAGGCAGCCAAGTCAGTGTTCCGTACAAAGATTTATGCCCTTTCTTGAAGTCCAGTTCCGCGCAAGTTTCAAAATGCCCAAGTTTGATTTGTAGGAAGGACATGGTAACTCGGTGGCACACCTTCGAGGTTTCTGCAGTAAAATGAGAGGAGCTAGGGGGAAGGATGAATTGCTGATAGCCTATTTTGGTTAAAGTTTGAGCGGGTCCATACTAGAATGGTACACAAGACAGGACCCCGGCCGATGGTATACATGGGATGATTTGGCATAAGTATTCATTGGCCATTTTCAATACAGCCTTGAGATAGTCCCCAATCGTCTGTCATTGTTGAAATTGGAGAAGAAACCCGGGGAGAGTTTTAGAGAACTTGGTTTCCGCTGGAGAGAACAAGCATCAAGAGTTGATCCTCCGATGAGGGAGAATGAGATGGTAGATTACTTCTTGTAGACATTGGAGCCGGCCTACTTTGGTCATCTAGTGACGTCCGTTGGAAAATCATTCAACGAAGTGGTAAAGATGGAGCCATGATTGAAGAGGGATTGAATTCTAAATAAATCTTGAGCTGTTCGACATTGAAAGCAACCACCCAAGCCATCCAAAGCGGTACAGGTGGTGTGCTCGGAAAGAAGAAGAAGGAAGAAGTTTCCACGGTTGAAGTTAGTACTTGGTCCAGGTCCAACAACCCTCCACCCTACTACAACCAACCCAGACCCCACCACCCAAATTACCACCATACCCCATATGGCCCACCACAACATTACTACCCACCACTAGAACCACACTTCTCTGTCCACCATGCCCAGACATACACTCAGCCTCCAGCGCACCCGCAATGGAGTGCACCGGCTCCCCAAAACACATATCCACCTCCACAAAACACCTATCCACCTCCCAGGTCTATTTAGACCAGGAACCAGCTTTCACCCAAACCAAGCTTTCAGAAGTGAGAAGGTTCCGAATAGAAAAATATTTACTCCTCTTGGAGAGTCTTACACCACTCTCTTCCACAGATTGAAACAGTTGGGAATGTTGACCCCAATCGAGCCCAAAGTACCAAATCCCCCTCCAGAAAGTTGGATCATTCTGTTAGGTGTGAGTATTGCTCAGGGATACCAAGGCACGATACTGAGAAGTGTTGGAAATTGGAAAAAGCGGCGCAAGAACTTATTGATAATCGCCGTATTGAGGTATAGGCTCCGGATGCGCCAAACATTAACCAAAACCCATTACCAGCGCATCAAGAGACTAACATGATTGAACAGATACATAAGGGAGCAAAGTCTAAAAAGCCCTCGCAGACAGTCTTGATGATCCATTCTATTGAAGCCAAGGAGAAAGAAAAAGCGGTTGAGGTAATGCCAACAATTCAGCCAAAGGAAATAGACGACAAGCCAGTGGTGGTAATGGGGAAAGGGTCGTTCGTCGGCATAAAGAAGCCATAGCCAGCCAAGTTAGTGGTACCAGGGGCATCATCTGCACCTGTGATTGTTGTGAAAGGGGCCTGCTTAGAAGCGGTCATCATAAAGTCGGTAGTCCAATTACCCGTGGTCAATATCAAAGCTATGCCGTGGAAATATGAGAAGGTAGTGGTGACATACAAAGGAAAGGAAATTGAGGAAGAGAGTTGTGAAGCGCATGGATTAACTCGGTCAGAACGCTGTTTTGCTCCCGAAGAGCTGAGAAAAGCCAGGGCCACTAAAGAAAATACAGTACTAGTTAAGAAGGCTGTGACAAAAGGAGCAGAGGAATTTCTGAAAAGGATGAAAGTACAGAATTATTCTATTGTTGAACAACTCAGAAAAACACCGGCTTAGATGTCGCTGTTGTCATTACTGATCCACTTGGCTGAACATCGCCGGGATTTGATGAAAATATTGAATGAAGATCATGTGCCCGACAATATTTCACTCAACCATCTAGAGATAATTGCCAACTAGATCTTTGAGGTGAACACGGTAACATTTTGTGTTTATGAATTGCCCGTGGATGGCACATAACACAACAAAGCTCTCTACTTGACGGTCAAGTGTGAAGATTCAAAGGTTACTCGGGTGTTGATCGATAACGGGTCTAGTGCCAATATTTACTCTTTGTCTACACTGAAAAAGTTGAAGATTGATGATGATATAATCCACAAAACAGTTTTTGTGATTGAGGGTTCGACGAGGGGTAACAGACACATTGGGAGATATTATACTTAAATTGACTATTAGCCCAGTTGAGTTCACTATGGAATTTCAGGTGGTTGATGCTGCAGTATCTTATAATCTTTTGTTGGGTCGACAATTGATCCACGCGGCCAAGGCAGTGCCTTCCACATTGCACCAAATGGTCAAGTTCGAATGGGGCATACAAGAAATTGTGTTACATGGGGAAGATCCCACATGCCTGTAAGTGAAGCCATTGTTCCCTTCATAGAAGATAATGATGATAAGGGGCCATGGGTTTATCATGTCTTCGACACGATTCCGGTGAACCGAGTGCCAAAGGGTCAAAGCATTCCATGTCCCAAGGTAGCAGCTGCGACCATCATGGTAGTTTCAGAGATGTTGGGTAATGGGTTCGTGCCAGGGAAAGGTCTGGGTGCTAAGCTTCAGGGTATTGTTCAACTTGTTTCCTTGCCCAAGAATCTGGACACCTTTGGTTTAGGGTTCAAGCCAACAACACAAATGTTAGAAGGGCTCGTAAATTGAAAAAGAAATCTTGGGTTCTTCCCAGACTGATTCCACGCATGTCCAGGTCCTTCGTCAGGCCGTGTGTCAGAAAGAAGTTATTGGCAAAGGTGTCAGGTCCATTGATTAGTGCAGAGGGGAACTTAAACAAGGTGTTCGAGAGAGTATTTTCTGAAGTGAACATGGTGGCGGCCGGGGAGGGATTGAGCAAAGCAGATATCCAATACATCGGACCACGTGCTAATATCAATAATTGGGAAGCTACTCCTCTTCCAATTCGAAGGGAGTCTTGGTAGTGGGTTTTGTTTTCCTTTTTGTTCACCAGGATTATTCCAGTGTTTGTAGTTCAGTTGCTATGCTTCGTCCATTTGAATGAGTTAAAACCCTGTTATCTTTACATTTAATGAAATGTAATTCTTCTTCTTTCTTTATTCCTAATTTTGTTTCCGTTTTTCTTTCTTTTCTTTTCTGTGCAGTTCTTTTTACACTAATATCAATGACATGACATGCCTGAGGAATCTTAGGCCCGGTTTTATAAGCCAATATAACTTAGAAATAATAATACAAGAAATCGAGTGTGATGACAAAGTGGAAGGTGACGATGATGAGGCCTATGAGGAAATTAGTAAAGAATTAAGTAATTTTGAATAAAAACCCAAACCTAACCTAAATGACACAGAAGCAGTAATCTAGAGGACCAAGATAATGTGCGGGAAATAAAGTGAGTGTTCATCTGAAGCCACAACTCAAGGAGGAGATAATTAAAGCATTGTTCGAATACACGGATGTTTTTGCATGGTCGTATGATGTAATGCCGAGTCTAAGAACAGATTTAGAGGTTCACAAATTCCCACTGATCCGGCACTCCCTCCTGTCAAGCAACATCTGAGAAAGTTCAAGACGGACAGATTACCAAGCAATTTGATGCCAAGGTCATTCAGGTTACACGATATCCCACCTGGCTAGCTAATGTTGTGCCTGTGCCTAAGAAATATGGCAAGACCAGGGTGTGTGTCAATTATCGGGATCTTAACCAGGCGAGTCCAAAAGATAATTTCCCACTCCCAAACATACACATGCTGATTGACAATTCTGCCAAACATGATATTGGTTTTTTGTGGATTGTTACGCTGGTTATCATTAGATCCTAATGGACGAGGAAGATGCAGAAAAGACGACATTCATTACGCTGTTGGTAACGTACTGTTATCGGGTCATGCCGTTTTGTTTCAAAAATGCTGGGGCAACTTATATGAGGGCCATGACAACAATATTTCATGATATGATACATAAGGAAACCGAGGTATATGTGGATGATGTGATCGTGAAGTCTAGACAGCATTCCGACAATGTCAGGGATTTGAGAAAGTTCTTTCAAAGGCTTCACAGGTACAATCTTAAACTCAATCCTACAAAATGTGTTTTTGGGGTGCCATCGAGGAAGTAGTTGGGGTTTATAGTCAGTCGTCGAGGTATTGAGCTAGACCCGTCGAAGATCAAAGCTATTCAGGAATTGCCGCCTCTAAGAAACAAAACTAAGGTGATGAATTTGTTGGGAAGATTGAATTATATTAGTAGGTTCATGCGCAGCTCACGACAATTTGTGAGCCAATTTTTTAATTGTTTAAGAAAGATGCTGCAGTCGAATAGACTGATGAATGTCAAGAGGCTTTTGATAAGATAAAGGAGTATTTGTCGAACCCACCCATGTTGGTCCCGCCAGAACCATGGAGGCCTTTGAGTCTATATCTAATGGTTTTGGATAATTCATTCTTCTGTGTACTGGGGCAGCATGATGTTATGAGTAGGAAGGAGCAGGCAATCTATTATCTCAGCAAGAAGTTCAAATCTTACGAGGAGAAGTATACTCATCTGGAGAGAAAGTGCTGCGCCCTAACTTGTGTGGCACAGAAGTTGGAATATTATTTGTCGTCCTACACTACTTACCTCATATCTCGCTTGGACCCATTTAAGTATATTTTTCATAAGCCTATGCCCACAGGGAGGCTTGCAAAGTGGCAGATCCTGCTTACAGAGTTCGACATTATCTATGTGACATGGATTGCGATGAAAGAACATGCATTAGCTGACCATTTGGCTAAGAATCAAGTCGATGAAGATTATGAACCTTTGAAAACTTATTTCCCTGATAATGAGGTGATGCACATTGAAGAATTAGAACAAGTTGAGAAGACGAGATGGAAACTCTTCTTTGACGGGGATGCAAATATGAAAGTCATGGGAATAAGAGCGGTACTCAATTATGAAACAGGTTAGCACTACCGTGTTACAGCTCAGCTTCGTTTATATTATACGAACATGGCAGAATATGAGGCATGTATTTTGGGACTGAGGTTAGCTGTATATATGGGTGTCCAGGAAGTCTTGGTCATCGGTGACTCGGACCTACTGGTACACTAAATTGAAGGAGAATGGGAAACGAAGGATTTAAAGCTTATACCGTACCGACAATGTTTGCATGAGCTTTGCCAACGGTTCTAGTCTGTAGAGTTCAGGCACATTCCAAGGATTCATAATGAGGTTGCCGATGCTTTGGCTACTTTGGCGTCGATGTTACATCATCTGGACAAGGCTTATGTAGACACTTTGCAGATTCAGATCCGGGATCAGCATGCTTATTGTAATATGGTAGAGTAGGAGCTTGACGACGAGCCGTGGTTTCACGATATCATGGAATACATCAGAAGGGGAGTATCCCCGGAACAAGCCACCGGTGATCAGAAAGAGCAATTTAGTGATTGGCAAGCGAGTTTTTTCTTAGGGGAGGAGTGTTATACAAAAGAACTCTAGATCTAGGGCTGTTGAGGTGCCTGGATGCAAGGAAGGCCACATCTATCATGACCGAGGTTCATTCAGGAATCTGTGGACCGCATATGAGCAGATATGTTTTGGCAAGGAAGATCCTATGGGCAGGTTATTATTGGCTTACTATGGAGTGGGATTGTATCAGTTTTGTGTGTAAATGCCATCAGTGCCAAATGCATAGAGATTTGATTCATTCTCCGCCATCAGATTGCATACGATGTCTGCGCCATGGCCTTTTATTGTGTGGGGCATAGATGTTATTGGCCAATTGAACCGGCAGTGGGCACATGTTCATTTTGGTAGCTATAGACTATTTTACAAAGTGGGTAGAGGCTAAAATGTTCAAGGCTGTAACCAACAAAGCTGCGGTGGATTTTGTGCATTCGAACATTATCTGTCGATTTGGCATACCGAAAGTGATCATCACAGACAATGGGGAAAACCTCAATAGTTATTTGATGAAGGAAACATGTGAGAAGTTCAAGATTAACCATAGGAATTTTACTCCATATCGCCATAAAGCAAATGGTGCGGTTGAGGCAGCTAATAAGAATATAAAGAAAATATTGCGGAAGATGGTAGAAGGTTTGAAACAGTGGCATGGAAAGTTTCCTTTTGCATTGTTGGGGTATCGCACCACTGTTCGTACTTCAGTGTGGGCGACTCCTTATTCATCGGTGTATGACACCGAGGCAGTAATACCCGCAGTGGTGGAAATCCCGTCTCTGCAAGTCATTGCGGAGGCTGAGATCAATGATGATGAACGGGTGAAAAGCCGTCTTGAGCAGTTGAGTTTGAATGACGAGAAGAGATTGGCATCAATGTGTCATGGTCAACTGTACCAACGAAGAATGGCAAGAGCATACAATAAGAAAGTGCGCCCGAGGAAATTCGAAGTCGGACAGTTAGTACAAAGACGGATTTTGTCTTATTGGGCTGAAGCAAAAGGAAAATTCGCCCCGAATTGGCAGGGGCCATTTGTAGTAACCAGAGTGTTGTCTAATTGTGCACTGTATTTGAGAGATGTAGAAGGAAAATGAGTAGAAATAACCATCAATTCCGATGCGGTCAAGAGATATTATGTATGATTTCCTTATTTCTGAATGTGTCTGTTTGTATTCGGCATATTTTAATGATTGAAATGACGAAGACGTTTTGTTTTGCTATCCAAAAACTTTTATCCCTTTTCATCCCCTTTGAGGCTTACTTATTTTTCATACCACTCTTTCGGAATCAACGGCACTATCAAGGAACGCAGGTGCCGAACAAAAACGAAAGATAATAAGAGCAAAGGAAAATAAAAGAAAAGGAAAAGAAGAAAGAAAAGAAAGAGAATATAAAAATGAAAAGTAAAGGAAAAAGAGAAAGAAAAGAAAAGAAAAAGAAGAAAAGAAGATGAGAAAAAGAAGAGAAAAGAAAAGAAAAGAAGATGAAAAGACATAAAAGGAAAGAGAAAACACAACAACAAACACTACAAGAAAATAGAATTTTAGTAACCATTTTTTAATGAAGGGATATAAATACGGTCCTAATAAGTGTATCTATAACGACCCAATTTTTTCTCAATCGTTAAATGCCAATTTTTAGTTCCGTATTACCAACCGGATACTATTCAGTGCTTGAAAGGCTTAATACCCGATCCTAATTATCAATAAAATTAACGTGCTACTTTTTCCCTCTTTATTTTTCACATCTCACGTCTCTTAGCCCGCCTCCCTCTCCGAAAATAATACTGAAAACCCTTAACCTACTTTCTGTTTTGATTGCAAAACGAATTCGTACTAATTGCAAAACCTTCAGAGTCGTGTTAAAAGAACTTCCGCCTTATCCTGTTACTTATGCTTTTGAGACTGCCCAGCTGAAAACAAAGTGGGCAATGATCTTCACACTAATGGTAGCACATCAAGATCTGTCATGACAATTGCTTTTCAATTTGCATTTGAAAGCCACATGCAAGAGAATGTTGCTTCAATGGCTCGGCAGTATGTTGGAAGCATTATTTCATTAGTTCAGAGGGTTGCATTAGCACTTTCGCCGTCTCACTTGGGTTCCCATGGAGGTATTCGTCTGCCATTGGGTACTCCTGAAGCTCGTTGGATCTGCCAAAGTTACAGGTTTGTTGTATATACTTGCATGTGTGCCGAAAACAGGAACACTCTTTAAGTCATGATTGTCACAGGTTGGCTATTGTGCATGTGATTTCCTATATCAAATCTGAATAATATACAAACTTTATGGCAACCTTTAGATTATCATGTGTCTCATTTTCTAGAAATTGGCTCATCATTCGCTCTGATGTATCTTTCTTGTCATATAAAAAAAATAGTTACATGCCTCTAACAGAAGGGTGTGACCCTCCTTTTCTTTAAGATTGATTTCATTCTTTGATTTGTCTACCTCCGATTGAGTTATGGAGTTTGACATAGATGTCCCTTGATTATTTTTTAATTATTTATTTTGCTTCTTATGGTGCTTTATGGGTGTGGAGCTGCTGAAATCGATTACTGAAGGAAGTGATATTAATCCTCAAAAGCCTATGGCATCAATCGGATGCTATTATCTGCTGCTCTGCTAAGGTTTAAGCACTTTCTCAAGTCAATCTCATATCATTCTTTTTCTTGTTGGGGACTCTCTATGCAGCCCTCTGATGCCGTCAAATTAGAACAAACTTTTTCTGATTTGTCATTAGGGATTTTGACAGATATTCATTATTTATTTTTGTTGCAATTTTAGTTCTTCAGAGTACTGAATTCTTAGGTTCAAAAATTATGCAGGCTACGCCGGTTTTCACGTTTGCAAATCAAGCTGGTCTTGACATGCTTGAGACAACAATGGTTGCACTTCAAGCAGGAAAAGGTAATTCGCAACAGGAACAACACTCTGGTTCAAGCAAGAAAAACAAAAGACAAAAATGAGAGAGTCTTATTGGTAAAAATTCTCACGAGCACCGTAAGTCGATAGGAGCTGAGAGAAAAAATAAAATAAGAGAGTCTTAGTGGTGAAAAGCCTCACGGGCACCTTAAGGCGAAAGTCAGTTGGGAAATGGCAAACTGAGAAAGGACTTTTTGTGGAAAGTGTTTTGTGGCACTGCAAGATAAACAGGGTTAAGGTTTGGGTAAAGTAATCAAGTGATGGAAGTTCTGGGCAATGAAGTATGACAATTGAAAGCTGGTTAGTTGGATCGGTTGGGCCGGTTAGTCCGAAATGCATGTAATGATCATTGCTTCCAGTTGTTTTGGTTTGATAAGTTTATAACAATTATCTGGTTTTGGATTCTTCTTATCATTAACTCATAAAATTATTCTCTTTGGGGGGTTATTTATCTAATATGTTCCAATGTCAGTTTTGTTCAATGGAAAGGGGAAAGGATTTCAAAGCCCACTACCAGCTTCCGAAAAAGGTAAAGCGTAATGTGGTCAGAGCATGTCAACAACAATATGATGTAAAATGGAATTGGGGAAGTCGCCGGAAGTTTCATCGGCAGAATATATGGGAAATATTGTGGGAAATGTGAAGGTTCAAGGAAAAAGGGCAAGAAAGGTGAAACAACTGTATGGGTACAAAAACATTCAGGTTGTCAGAAATTGGGGACCGTGAAAGTCGGTCGGAAAGTTAGGCAATACAAACAAAGGCGATGGAAGGACGATGCAGCAAGAGTGCCATCAACTAACCACCATTTTTTAAACTAATAAATTTTCGATGATTGAAATAGGGGCAGAAAAATTATTTGTTAGGAGGAATTCTCCGCGAGGGAAGAGCATGTATTAATCAAGTTTAATCGCAAGTGTGGCATGGTTAAAATAAAAGAAAATGAGAAGTAGCATAGAGAGATGTAAGTCGTTTCAGGTTCGCATGTTAAAGTAAAATTGTAAAGTGTTGAAGTGGGGAGACCGCCCTATAATAGAGGAATACATTTCAGTCAGTAAAATTTAAAGCATGCAAGTTTAAGTTTTCAACCCTTGTTAGTATGTGGTAATAAAAGTTTTCTTAGTTCGTCTATTTTTGTGAAATCAGGAGCCCGCTTGGATAATAGAGGAATACATTTCAAGTTCAGAAGTCAGGAGTCTGCCTGGAGAACATAGACATGCATCTTGAATTTTAGTAGTTTGGAGCCCGCCTGAAGAATATAGGAATACATTTCACTCAGCAATCAGGATCCCGCCTGAAGAACAGAGGTGATACAATTCAAACTTTATGTCTTCGATCAATTTCTTTGTCTTTTCAGCAATCAGGAGTCCGTCTGGAGAACAAAGACATACATTTAGAATTTCAGAAGTTAGGAGTCCGCCTGGAGAACAGAGACATACATTTCAACTTTCAGAAATCAGGAGTCCGCCTGGAGAACAGAGAAATATAACTCAAATATTAGCAATCAGGAGCCCGCCTGAAGAACAGAGATGATACAACTCATTTTTATTTATTCAATCAACCTCTTTGTCTATTTTGAAGTTAGGAGTCCACCTGGAGAACATAGACGTGCCTTTCAAATTTCAGTAGTCAGGAGTCCGTCTGGAGAACAGAGACATACATTTCATTTCAGTAGTCAGGAGTCCGCCTAGAAAACAGAGACATACAATTCAAAGTTCAGAAATCAGGAGTCAGCCTGGAGAACAAAGACATACAATTCAAGTCTCAGCAATCAGGATCCTGCCTGAAGAACAAAGGTGATAAGAATTCAAATTTTAGTTTTCAATTGATTTCTTCGTCTTTTTGAAGTCAGGAGCCCGCCTGAAGAACAGAGGCATACTATTCAAGTTTCGGAATTCAAGAACCCCCCTGTATAACAAAGATTTTTTCGTTTTAACCAAATTCTTATTAATATCTAGTAACAAGTACCCAGTTTCCAAACTGGAGCAGAACGTTTTCTCTGTTTTGTCTATTTTTATGAAGTCAGGATCCCGCCTGGAGAACATAGATATTATGATTCAAGTTTTAGTTTTCAAATTCGTATTAGTATCCGATAACGTGTACCTAGTTTCCATAATGGGACAAAAAGTCTTCTTTGTTTTGTCTATTTTTTTGAAGTCAGGAGCCCACCTGGATAATAGAGGAATACATTCAAGTTCAAGTGCAAAAGTCAGGAGCCCGCCTGGATAACAGAGGAATACATTCAATTTCAAGTTCAACAGTCAGGAGCCCGCCTGGATAACAAAGGAATACATTCAATTTGGAGAGAAGGAACAACACTGCAGTCAGCAAGTTGAAGTGGCAACAGTGGATTTCACCAAGAGAATATAAGACAACAAGATAACATGGAATTACAAGAACAAGTTTGAAGATTTTAGACAAGACTTTTGTAATTCATAGTTCATAGCTTAGTCTAGCTTCTTTTTATTTTTGATATGGTGAAATAAAGAAGGTCAGGGAGCAGTACCAGCAACAATCGCAATGAAATCACAGCTCCTGGTAGTCCCATATACTAGACACCCCCGAACTACACTGATTTAATTCCTGTTTAGCCCAGGATATGTAGGCAACCTTTGAAGCAGGATGCGGTCAAAACCTTTCAAAATGCTTCACAACAGATAATTTTAACGAGCAAAAATCACTCGTATTTGCTCACTTATCTTTGCACGAAAACTCTTTGTGTTTCCGAGCAAAGAGGGACCGTTGTGAGCACGTGATTTGCCAACTACACCAATGACCACCCAAGACACACCAGTGCCTCTCCTCGATCTCCTCTTTCTAGCCACGCACCTGGTTTCCCTCGGATCGATCCCCACCTTCTCGAATCTTCATTTTGAAGATCCCGGCGAAGATATGAGTTACACCAATGGCGGCCTGAATCACATCCTGGCATCGTCTTGACTTTCCCATACCAAATCCACCTTTATTGTCTTCCGAATAAACCTCAAATGATGCGAATCTTGATTCAAATTTGAAGAACCCTAGCCGCCGCCCTTGAATTCCAGTAGCGGTGCCACTTTTTTTTCCCACCCAAATGGATACCAAATAACCGTCATACCTCCCTCGTGATGAATTTCAAGCCAGAACCTCCTGAATCTTAGTACAACTTGGGGATTTTGGGATTTAGTTTTTTTCAGGGCCGGCCTATTTTGGGAATTTTTCAAGTAAGTATTCTGTAGTTCAACGATTGTATTAGTTAATTCCTCTTTTGCTTATCTGTCACTCCATCTATATTAATCAATGAGTTTTCTTAGCATTTTAAGTTTTATGAATTTGATTCGTGTGTAGTTTAATTTCAATTGAATTTCTTCCTATTATCGTTAGCTAATTTTGAGTTGAAATCTCTCCATCTTAGTTTAAAGGTTCAATTGTTTGGATGTTAGCTTAGTTTCTAATTAGTTCATGATTAGTTTGTCGAATGTGCTACTTGAATATGATTTTTTGCTTTTGATCATGTTTCCAGCTTGCTTTGAAATTGTTTGATTCTCTTTTATTTGAATTAATGATTCTGTTAGTTTAAGTTTTGCTTAATTAATTTTCAGTCTTTGTTTGAAATTTGATTATGTTTGGTTGATTGGACTTAGTTGAATAGTTTAACACATGATTAGCTAAAATAATTTGTTATTAAGGTGAAAGGGGTCTGGTTAGGTTAGGTAATTCTAATAGGTAATACAGGCATTTTAGGGATAGAGAAGGGTAGTTTCTTTAGAAATAGTAATTTTAATATAGGGAAGGGGTAGTATAGGAATCGTAATGGGTACAGGACTTTCTAGAATGGGGTACAAGTGTAGTTTCAGTAATTGTGACGAATTTACTTGTTTAGCAAGTCAAGAATAGAGGGACTAAACTGAAAATAAGCGAGGGACTAAACAAGAAAACCTAAAATCTTATTTACCCTCTTTTGTCACCTATAAAAGGGAACCAAATGCCTTGAGGTGGGGTCTTCGGCTCAGCCCAAAAATTCCCACGAGAAGCTCTCACATTCTTAAAAAATTTCAGATTAGTGTTTGAATTCAAAAATACAAAAATACAAAAACATCAAAAAATAGAAAAATCAAAATGTTCGCTATTTCATAGCCTACTTCAGCCCATTTCCAGATTCTGTTTTGGTGTCTTCATTCCTATATTTATCTTAGTATTGGTAGCATTATAGAGGTTTGAGTTTGTTCTGGGTGACTGCTTATCATTTAGCTGCAATTGAATTCAAGTGTGTTCAAGTTTGGTGGTTTTTTGGCTTGGGTCAATTTGATTTTAAAAATTCTTCGTGGATTGGATTGAGTTCTGGCTGGTTGATTTCTGTTCGTATTGCTTGCTGCTAACTGATTCTGCCTTTTCTTAATTCCTCCAAAACCAGGTACACCATTGAACCTCAAGTTGATGTAATTTTGAAGTGGAAGCATGGAATGAATCGAATATATGTTATGGCTGCAATTCTGCTCTCCTGTTAATCTCTACTATACTTTAGATGAATTTTGTATGTGATACTATAGTTTATTCAATGTATTGAATTATATGAACTGTATTATGGGATTGTATATCTAAATATTATTTTTGGCAGTCTTAGTGTGTTAAAGTTGACTTTCCAGCAGTAAAAAATCAATATGCACGCCATTTAGTCTTACCTGTTTCATGTAAAGGGCTCAAGTGTCGTATGTTTGGTTTATAATTCAATTATCCGAGAACACTATGGGAACATCTTGATAATACTGAGTTAACTAGACTATTTTGGGGCTTACTATTAACCTACAGATTATCAGTTGAGTTTGTGCCTGTGTAAGACCAGTTGAAATTTAGTAGTGTAGTTAAATTCCTGGCAGTTTTAAAAGATTTCGTGTGCTTGCATATCCATTTCAGTGATCCCTGTTAGTTAAGTATTGATTAATCGGGATTGGTATTATTTTGGTTTATTCACACTTTGGTTGATTGATAACAGAATTTATAAGGTTATTTCACTCTCATAATTTTGTGAAATTGATATTTGAAAGTAAACTCAACATCCGACGTGAGGGAATTTGTGCACTTTGCTATAATGATTAGAAACGGTGTTAATTAGGATCTATATTTCTATTGGGCTCGACCACTGGAACATGTTAATCAGGAAGTCGATTGGGCTTGTGCTTCATACACGCTGGGCTTAGATATTTCTTTCAAGGTTCTTTTAATTTAATGGGCTTCGAATTAGGTAGCGGGTTCAAGCTAAAGGCACTCAATTTGTTTGGCCTCGGACTTGAATTTGAAGGCCGACCTTTCTATAATAATAATCAATTAGGATTTTCTTTTTCTTTTAAAGACAAGAAAAATCAAAACTAGAAAATATAGTCGCCTTTAGGTTTATCCTTAAAATACAATAAGACGAGCCTCGCCCAATAAAAATAAAAAATGCGGGGCCCTTAATAAAGTTTTAAAAAATATATAAAAAATCGAGAAGGGTCGTCTAGCGAATTTTGCGACCCTCCAAAACATAACAACGCGCTAGGCTCTTTTAGACGCAATTCTAATAAAATTACCCTCTTAAATTCGGGTGTGAATTTCATACGACCCAAATCCAAATCCCAAAATGTTGAATAAAATGTATTTAGGATTGTGGGTGCATTTTATGTGACGTGATTAAAGACATGTTTTAAACGACATTCACTTTCTCCTAAAAAATACATATGGAATAATAAGCGGTAAAAAGTAAAATTGGCGTATAGGTTGTTTATGTAATAAAATCAGATAAAATCTAAGTGCAACAGTTGAGCGACTGTGCTAGAACCATGGAACGCGGAAATACCTAACACCTTCTCCCAAGTTAACATAATTCCTTATCCGGATTTCTGATTCGCAGACTATGAACATAGTAATCTTATTCCTCGGTTCGAATTCAATTGGTGACTTGGGACACCATTAATCTCCCAAGTGGGCACCCTGAATTAATAGTAATAAATCCCGTTCTGATTATCCTTTAATTGGAAAAACTTCTTTGCTTCCTTGCGGGTGTAGATGAAAAAGGACGTGTGACACAAATGATCATCTTTTTGGTATGACTATCTTCGACTTAAAACCTTATGAGTATTTGATAAACGAAATTGATGTTATGAAAAGTGAACTCTTCGGTAAGTATTCAATTTGTTGTTCTTTTATTTGAATTTTTTATAAACTTTCTCTTGATTATTTTCTAAAATATATATAGAAGTCATTGGAGAGGGTGTAAGTTATGGTGAGGCAGAATCCCATAACCACGGTGATAAAACCAGCAATTATAAGCATGTGGAACTTGAAGATCATGAGTAAGAATGTAGCTATGAATTTACTTTGTTATATTGAGTATCATCATTACTTATCGTTGTCTGATTAAATTATTATATATTAACATGATTATGGCCATAGTCAAATTAATTTGTTATATACATTAACACGGGAGGAATATTATCTCGGCAACATTTTGGGAAGAATTCGTTGACCAAATCTTGCCACATTTACAGGGATCAGCCCATCAACTGTTCATACTTGTTATGCGGTTGATAAAAGCACACAAATTTCAAGGTATTTCTATTGTACTGATGTTATTTGATAATATATTTACATTACGGTTTTGGTTCAGAAAGTAAAGTTATATATAGACAAATATTCTGTGTGTAATATTTGGCATGCCTTAAAGCTCTGGATTAACCCTGATCTTCCTCAAGCTATTGATTTTGAGTCCAGGTTAGTTATTTCAAAAATTAAGTTTATGTGGATACAACACAAATAACTATTTATGGTTAGAACTAATATAAGCTTGTGCAAATACAGAATGACAAGTGTGAATGAAGCTAACTCTGCCAGGATCAGTCAAATACCTTCTCAACGTAGTTATTCCGTTTCTGATGAGTTGACTAATGGATTTGTAGAAGTTAAGATTATTAGTGAATTGGTCGACTGTATGGAGGTGACAAATCTATTCAACTTCTTTAGTATTTAACTAATGTTATGTTGTGTATGTATAACACTGTTATTTCTAAAAAATACTGTTTGTGGTTGTTTTAACCTCTAAAACAAATTGTGTCTAATTTTTCAAAATACAAGGACATGCTGAGGATGGAAGTATGATTAGAAAACTAACATTTAATTGATAGGAAATGAGAGGCTAAAAGCAAAGAATATAGGGGATTGAATATGCGTTTTAAATAGGAAGCTATTTTACTCTACAGTTATATATGTTGCTGTTTTACTAATTTTAATAAATTTGATTTTCTTATAATAGATTACAGATTTTCTGGAAATGACATAATTGTGTGAGCGTTGGTTGTAATGAAATGAGTTATTTAGTATTTATAGTGTTTCGACGTTCATATTTCTTTTAAAAAAAAAACTATACCAGTTTTTATAACACTGTTATTTCTGAAAAATACTTTTGCGGTTGTTTTATACTCTGAAAATAAATTGTGTATATTTTCCACAATATAGGGACAGGCAAGAGGATGTAAGTATTAACATCTGAAATCTTCCCCTTATGACTTCTTTTCAGGAATGGACATATTTGGATTGTTGCGACTGTAGTGAATCTTCTACTTGAAAAAGAATAGTCATATATGGGGTGCAAGAGATGCTCGAAGAAGTTTGACAAAATTGGAAGTAAATTTCACTGCAAGAAATGTGATCGCCTTGATAGTTCTGCCACTCGTAAGTTTGATAAGCTTCACTATTTACTGTGAAATAGAATTAAAGTTGCAAGTTACAAAAATAAGGACCAATTTTACAATTAAATATTAAATAAAACTAAAGTTTTAACTTCTTATTCTAAACGTGTCTTTCAGGTACAAGCTTCGAGTGCAAGTAATAGACCACATATGTTTTATAAATTTATTGCTTTGGGATCGTGAAGCAACAAGTCTCATTGGGAAGTCAGCTAATGAGTTAAATAAAATTTCAATGGAGTTATATTATATTTATTTTAATGTTTCTATGTTGTTTCAATGAAGGTAAGAAAGGTAAATATGCCTTATTTGTGAAATTATTATAAATTAACTCGAATCTCCAGTACACCCTTAAATTAATTGGAACTGACCATTTGTTATGTCACTCAAGAGGAAGAGCTCTACAAGTTATACTTTTTATTTTATTGTATTGTATTTTACCATTTCTAACACTAATTCGGTCTTAGGCTTCTGCTGCTGTTGATGAGTGTTCTTATTCAGTGGAGTTGTATGATGTTCTTGACAAAAAAAGTGCTGTTTAAAGTGACTCTCAAGAGCTCAAATATTATAGTGCATCAAAAAATTTATAATGTTGTTAAAATCAGCAAGGATGATAACCTTATATAAATGTATAGTCAATCTGCACAAGATGATACAATCAATGTATGTGATCGAAACTCAAATACTTCATAATGCACTATTTTTTTACTTTGATTTTATATAAGGGAATATCAAGTTTAAATTAACTATGTTACTATTTTCTTAATATGACCCTGATTTTGAGTGTCAACAACATACTGATGCAAACACAACTTTTATCACGATCAAAAATCCATTAAGGATCGTGATGGAGCCGGACACCACTACCAGGCAAACAAACCAAATTACTTACACAAAATCTCATTTTTAACACTTTTATAATCTAGAATTTTTCCTTCATATTTCGAAAACTTTGAAGAATAGAGTTTCAAATCAAAATAAAAATTTAAATAGTTAATACAATACTTCAAACCCTCCCAGAACCCGGAGTTACAAGTGCATGGGTATCTACTAATAAGAGAAATAAAATACAACATTTCTTCCGGAATACAGTGGACGATAGTAAATACAGAACACTGAAAGGGACTACCCTAGCTGCGACCGTCTCGAATAATGTAGCTCGTCTAGTCCCAAAAACCATCCGCACTGTATGGAAATAAACCACTGGAGCCACATAGTAAACTTATGAAACAAAATACACAGCAAGTGTAGTATGAGTACATAAACAATGTGTACCCAATGAGTGTCCCGCCTAATCCCGAGGTAAAAACGAGATGGTCAACTTTGACACTCACTAGTAGTCCGATGATTATTATCTAAAATAAATATATTAAATATTGGATTTGTTTTATAAACATGTTTCTAATCCAGATATAGGGAGCAAGTAAATACATAATTATTATATGGAAAATTTCCTTAGACGTCTTGTTATTATTAACAGTATAAATCTCGAGCCATAGTGTGGCATAAAACGAATCAAATGAGTCCAGGCAGCAATACATGCATGCACAAATCATACCGTGGCGACGGGCCGATCCAACAGAAATAAATGTGCACTTGCCGAGGGTCGACGGCGCGCCGATAGATGCATATATTAATCTGCCGAGGCATATGGCCCGTTCTAAAAGTAAACATACGCAGACAGCCAATCGGTCAAACAGTCAACATGGAGCAAATATCCAAGAAAGGTCAATTCTCTTTAATAATTTGAGAAAACAAAGCTTAAGTCTTTCTTTTTGAAATCCATTTATATATTTAATATGATTGAAGCAATTCAACCCATCAATGGGTACACAATGGCATAATAGTAGCTATGCATGGACTCTCGTCACCTCGTGCGCATGTAGCCCCACTAATAGGAGCACATAATCAATTTAGCTCACCTATGGGATAATTACCCCTCACAAGATTAGAAAGGAGACTCACCGCGCTTCGAAAATTCACAACCGGCCTTCTACATCCTTCCGAAGATTTGAACCAACACATAAATTCTCCAAAACTAGCCAAATAAAGGCGAACTAATGAGAATATACAAAATACTTGCTAACTTTTAAAATTATACAATTTTCCAATACCATTTTGTGAAATGAAAAAAATCCCTCGAGCCCACGTGTCTGGAACCCGAAATTTCTTACCCATGACCTTAGGAACTATAATATATGATTTTCTCTTAATTCCATATCCAAAATCGTGGTCAAAATCTATGAACCCTAGTTTTCTAGGTCTTCCTCTAACCCTCAATTTTTGACCTATTTACATACTAAAATCCATACATAATCAATGTATTCAACTTATAATAGGTGAGAATAACATACCTTAGTGTTGAAGATGAAAACCCTCTCTTGACGCTCCCCAAAAATCGCCCGAGTCATGAAAATATGAGAGAAATGAGACAAAATCCGATTTTTAATACAACAATTTGTCCCCAGCCCTTTCCGTTTTTGCGGTCCCGCTTATGCGGACAAAAATCAGCTTTTGCGGTCACCTTCCTAAGCTGCCCCTTCCGCTTCCGCGACTCACCGACCGCAGGTGCGGTTCCTCTTATGCGGCTACTCGACCGCATTTGCTGTCCTCTTCACTGATGGCGAAAACTGCTTCTGCGGTCCAATTTTTGCCTTTGCAAGGATCGCTTCTACTGTCCCATTTCTGCAGAAGCGGAAATCCAGGTACCAGTAGCCCAGCTCTTCTTCAAACTATGAATTCCATCCGCTAGCCACCAGGAATCCACCCGAGGCACCCAAGACACCAAACAATCATACCAACCAGTCGCAAAACACATTAAGGACTTCTTCGATCCCTCAAATCACATCAAACAACGCTAAAATTTCGAATCACACCCTGATTTATGCTTTATGAACTTCAAACTTTTCAACTTCTACTTTCGATGATTAAACCTATTTAATCGTGTCTGATTGACCTCAAAATTTGCACTCAAGTTATATTTGACATTACGGTCCTACTCCAAATTTCAAAATTTGATTCCGACCCCAATATCAAAAATTCAACCCCCTGGTCAAACTCTTCAAAGCCTTAAAATTGTTATCTTTAGCCAAATGGCTTCAAAATGACCGACGGACCTCTGAATTCACTTCCGATTACGCTCCCAACTCCAGAATCACCATAGGGAGCTACTCCCTATATCTCCCTATATCGGAATTCCAAACGGACATTAATAACATTGAGATGCACTTCAAACCAAACATATAAAATTTCTTCTAAAATACTAACTTCCACAATAGGCGCCAAAACACTCCCAGGGTTATCCAAAACCCACTCCAGGCATACGCCCAGGTCCAAAATCATCATACAAATATGCTGGAACATTCGAATCCCGATTCCGATGTCGTTTACTCAATAATCCAATCCCAGTTCATTCTTTCATCTTTAAGCTTCTAAAATGAGAATTCTCATCTAAATTTAACTCCGATCTTCCTGAATTAAAATTCCGACCACGCGAACAAGTTATAATACTTGAAATTAAGTTTTTCATGACCTCCGACTGCTGAACGGAGCGCTGGTACTCAAAACGACCAGTCGGATCATTACATTCTCCCCCACTTAAACATACCTTCGTCCTCGAACGTGCCGAGAACTATGTTGAAGTAGTCTGAAATCATTGCTTAGCATCTTATGCTCCTTCCCCTGCTGCCACCACTCAGCCGAGCACATTAGCCTGATATATTCTGAAGATATTTCCTTTTATTCAAGCAACTATGCTTTAAAGCCCATTTCCAACATTCGGAATTTTATGCCAGGCCTGTCTTCATTAGATCACCAAATCATCCTTCACACGCTGTGCCCAACATGACTGCATAACTTTGTTGAATCCACTCCTTCAACCACTTTACTCATAGGACCATAATAACATTTTCTAATCAACTTAGCCAAAATTCGACGAATCAGATGCTCTCATTGCACCTCGTGACCTACGTAGGTCCTATTATAACTTCTATAACAATAACACGACGGAAGAGATGCATCAAAATTCGTAACCACTGCTGAATCAACAAATCATTGAGTCTATACCTCTGACGGGAACCATTACCACATTCTGAACATATTAATGATCTTGCTCCTTAATATACTTCATATAATCAAATTGCACTGATCCTAAATCCCATAATCTCGTCTCACCCAGTACGAACTGCTCAGGCAATAAGCCACTCTGAATGCGATCAAAAGTATCATATGACGCTACAATGTCCCAAAAGTCCACCAATCCAAACACAACATAACCAGTAATTCGAACTTTGGAAGGAATTATCTAACACCCGCTCTAATACAGACTTTCCCTAGAATATAGGAAACAAACTACACAAAATAGCATATAGGAAACCAGACTCGATGTTACACTACTGGGGCGCACAACCCGGTCCGAATAATAATGACACTCAATAAAGGAGTTGCATATCGAGCTAGATTGCTCATTATAACAAAATACCAGAAAGCGGTCATAGACACGCTAAGGTGGATAATACCATCCTTGAGGACACATATATCACTGTAGGCTACAAAACTCAAACACAACTGAGGTGAAATACATGATCTAAATCTCGAGAGCCATCCTAGTCATATGATATTATCGCCGAGCGGAACCTCTACACATAAGAAATTACCAAGCCGTCTCACAACTCATACGGTGCAATATATCGCTACATGAAATAGCTGACGATGAAATGATAGTGTGACTACTCTTCCATCAAGTGGCATTACAAAAATGAACACAGCTGGCATGACGTAAAGCTCACTTCCACGTTTAAGCACATCTACCGACCTATAGTCGATCCTGATCAGTCCCAACTAGGCCAATGACCTTTCAAAGGTCCATGCTAACTTCCCTCTTCTCATAACACACAAGAACATCAATCACAACTGGAGCAACCTCCTCTGTTCATAATCTAATAACCAGAGTGCCCTTTAGGCATAAATACTCAAATTAATGATATTACCAAAATCCTCATACTTGGCTTAAATATCTACTCAATAAAGTGACTGCATGTCACACTTATATAATCTTCCTTTGGGACACGCTCCCACAACCTTCCAAAATAATTAATGGGTCTGCACATCCAAGTACCGGCTACACCAACACTGAAAAGCGATCAAGAATCATTAACCAGGACGTAAAGAATTTCTTACAAAACACCGATCTCAGGTGATACTAACGACAATAACAACTTATTCAAAACATTGAAACTCCTTTCCTGCTCATCCGAGCTCGTGACATCATAGTCATTACTGAACTGTAATCTTGTTCCTCACTTCAAATTCCATACTACTTACTGTGCCCAATGGGCCGATATACGATAGACACGATTTCCATTACAACTCTGGAACCACTTGATAGACTAACACTTCATCATATAAAAGTTTTCATTTAACTCACTTCAGGAGAACTTTAGCAACATACGGGAAAATTCTCATAGCCATCGAATATACCAATCTCTGAGTAGTGGTCCACGCCACCATAACCCTTTCGGGATCCGTATACTTATAACAGGCCATAACAGAAGAATGCTTCTAAATAACATCAATCACTATGGCTGACAAGCATCACACGTACAACCACAATCACATGTATGACTTGATCACGCTGGATGAACTGATTACCACTACCAATATGCCAAGTTAACCATGGCTAATCAATCTACTTCCTTCTAATGAATCGTTGATTGCCTTAAAATAATACTTCTTCATTCAACACATAACATACTCCATATGCACTCATCCCGAGTGACCTTGAATCACGAGACCATGCTGCCTCGAATCCCATGAACCATTTCGTATTCCTCAAATGCTAAATCACGAGTCAAAATATCATAGAATATTCTAGGCACATTCTCATAAGCTGCGACAAAACTTGATCCTTAACTGTACCCATAGGCTCGAAATTACTGAGCATCATACTTTAACTCCTGAATTCACTAGAACCATTATTGAGAGCCACCTGTTGATACCCGATTTTTCCCTACGTATTTTTTGGTACCCAATATACCATATGTATGCATATATAAGCATGTCTGTAATTTTGGTATTTTCCTTAATTTTTAAGATCTTTAAAATCAATTTACTACCTATTTCACCAATATAAAAATCCAAAATTATTTCCAAATTATTATTTTTTAAAATAATGCATTTCATTCTAGTATTTACAAAAAAATATTGTTAATTTAAGTTTTGCACATTTTTTTTACAAATTAATTTAGAATTTCTAAAGCTAATTGCACGAAATTGCAATAGCCTATTTTGAAATTAACTATGTTTTACAACTATAAAATTGTTTCTGATATTATTAGATTAATATTTATATTATTAATTAGTTCTATGTTTTCAATTTGCTTTTCAGATTATTTTAGCAAATTTTATAAAATATAATGGAGAAATTGGTTATTCAAATGCTAGCCAGATTTCATTACTAATATAGCCTCAATTTAACCATAATTTAGGCCCAATTTAACCCAACCTATATCCCAAATTAACCTGACCCACAACCAATTCGGATACCCGGCACAACCTTGATTCAATCTGAGCCGTTGATCAAACGAGATAAGCGGCCCCGATTTATTTACCTAAATTGAATCCTAACATGCCCCCCGACCCCGCATTCTCTCAGATACCTCTCTCTCTCTCTCTCTCTCTCTCTCTCTCTCTCTCTCTCTCTCTCTCTCTCTCTCTCTCTCTCTCTCTTTCTAACGCTTGCTCTCCTTTCTCTCTAGATCCTTGTGGTTCTCTCTTTCTTCTCCGATGGGCTTCATCGCATCTCCGGCCATACTCTGTCCTCACTTCTCTCGACGTCTCGTCGCCGTGGAATCCTATATCATTGCTTCTCTCTAAGGTTTGAAGCCCGAGAAGATTCCACCATGAAAGATGGTCAATGAAGCCTTGCCGGGGTCTATTTCCGGCCTTTCTCCGATGGGTACTTATTACTCGATATCTTCGATTAATGCAAGTTTTTAAACATTCTTGTTCCTCTTTTCAAAACTAGGGTTTCCGACCCCTTTTTAAATCATTATTATTCTGTTTCTTTCGAGTATTAAGTGATTGCTTCTATGTTATGTGTTTGAAACCTTTCGTTTTTGAGTTCGATGTCTTAGAAATTTTCTAGGGTTTCGACTCTCTACTGTCTATGTGATTCCTACGTAGGGTTCTTAATGTTTGAGACTATTGTGTTTCAATATGTTTGAATGCTCTTTTTTACTGAATTTGTTGTTAACTCCGAGCATCTCTTTGAATCCCTGATTTGCATGTTTTTGGCTTAAGAGTTCTTACATTAATTTTGAATTATTTCCTTATTTGTGAGTTATTTTCTATACATGGTATTTACTCCCTCTAATTTTGGTCTTGCTTGTGATTCTTTGACTGATTTTTAAATTTAATTTTATATGGTTACCATACTTATGCACTTAAGTATATTTCTAGTTATTCCATGTATAGTTTCCTTGTTTAATTGGGTATTGTTTCTATTATTATATACTCGCTACCCCGTTCTCTGCTAATTTCAAAATCTGTAAGTACTACTCTTCCTTTCTCACTTAAACACACACACAGAGACACGAATTAACTCAGTGTTCTGAACTCTCTCTCTTTGACACAACTTCTTTCACTTTCCTTTTAAATGCTGATTACTCAATTGGTTGAATGCCATGATTGAGTAACCCTGGCCACTTTTACCACTCTGCTGGCCTCTCCTGTGTTGCTTGCTTTGGTCTATCTGCTGCTTACCTCTTTGCATATTGCTGCCCTTTTCTCTGCATACTCTCTGCGTGCCATTGCTTCCTTCTCTGCACAATATTGCTCATTGTTGCTTTGTGTTACATTATTTTCAACTGGTATGTATCCTATTTAAGTTACAGCCTCAAAAACAATATGCTTCTATTGGCACTACACTTTTTTTTTTTCCTTGTGTGCTTCTACTTATGGTTCTGTTGTTCCAATTGCAACTAGTATATATCTGTGGTAATTAGTAGGCCTAGCTTAACCTGGCATGTTCATTACCCCTCCTACCCTAATGCATGTTCCCTCTTGCTTCTGTATACTACTAGCATGTTTTTCAGATACCCTTGGTTACTCCATAGCCTAAAACCTCTTCTTGAGGGTGATTTGGTTTGGTGTCTAGTGTTGTAAGAACTGGACTCCTAGTTTGAGGCATGAACTCTTATTTAATATAGTATACATGTGTAACTGATTGTTTTAGCTTGTGAGTTGTCTGTTCCTTTTACCTTTGCCTTTGTTTGTATGACTATTGCTTTAAAAATTGGCTCTATATTAACTGTTTTCAAACTCAATTGAATTTTTTAATCTTCTATTGTTTTCTCAATCTGTCCTTCATGAAAAATATTTTTCAACTCAACTCCTTCATATTCATCACAATCACACTACTCTTAGAATTTAGATAATGCCCCCTTGTGTAAGCATTGCTTTGGGTATCTCGAGTACCACTGAATTTTGATGCACAAGGTTGGCAATTCCACAGTTGCACTTGTCAATGGTGATTTGTTTTGGGTGCCTGGTATTGGCCAGGGTCTCAAGAGACCCCTAGGGAACTTTTTCACACCCAAACTCTTGGTGAAGGTTGTGAAACTCGAAAGAAGTGAGGTTGGAGGTTTGGGCCTGGCTGAAGGCTCCCTATTGATTTACTTCATGTTTTACTCTTCACTACTGCAATTTAATTACTTAATCTGTAATAACTTGTAAAGAACAATGGGGTTTATTGTGAAATTGGGTGGGGGGAGGGGGTATGCATGTTTATTAAGTGTACGGGTAGAGAACATGTCTATAGGATTTTATTTACCTATTCATGCAATAGAAATCGTGTATAAGACATGCATTTTTCATATAAAACTCTTGATCCTAGGATCTGTTGCTTTCAAACAGATATTTTTCTTAACGACAATCAGTAAATAATTAAAAATCTACTACTACATTTAGATATCATGTCCTAGGCCTATCACATGCATTAGATATCATGCAATTAGGAGTCCATTTACAATGTTTTGTCCATTCAATTATTTATTCAACCATAAAGCTGGTTTTCTCTAAAACTCAAAAATGATGGGCATGTCTGCCTTCTTTTATAACTCTTAGGCAAGCCTCTTAAGTTTAAGCATTTGACCTCTTTAAGTTGCCCAAGCTGGTCTGCCTGCCTGAAGTTTGTTTGGTTTTACTGCTAAATTCCTGTCTTATTTTTCACCTATATGTTTTCAATCAAGTCACTTTCCCATTTCAAGACTGGACTACTATTTTCTCTGAAAACTTAGTACGACCTCTATAATTTTCAAGGCTATATTCAGTACTCTCTTTTTTGTTATTCTGAATAACCGTTACTTCTCCGCTGTATGTTATTTTCAGTCCAGAACTGAACTACTATTTTTCTAATTGCAGGATATTGCAAATATTTTCCTATTCCTAAATGATACATATTTTTACTGCTTTACCTTCAATTTTTTTAACTTCTCTTTCCAAATTCCACCCAACCTTTCACTTTTCTACATTTAGATTTTAAAACTCTCACTCCCTTAGTCCTTAAATGTGAT
This sequence comes from Nicotiana benthamiana, assembly GCA_034376525.1. Lineage (NCBI taxonomy): Eukaryota > Viridiplantae > Streptophyta > Magnoliopsida > Solanales > Solanaceae > Nicotiana > Nicotiana benthamiana. The sequence continues at coordinate 27,287,276 of CM067337.1, forward strand.
TGAGTCATGCTAAATGTATGCATATTCGTGGAGGGGTATTTGAGTCATTTATATGCCTTTTACGTGATCTGTTATATGAAGTCCTACTTGCTTTTGTATGTCGCTTAGTATTTTTCCTTTAAACTTAAAGGTTCAACCTTGTCCTCACCTTGTAGGAATAGTGGTCCTAAAACACCCTCTAGGACCTATAGGATGGGACGGATAATAGCTCGCAATAAGCACTCATGACCAATACACACGCTTAAATAACCTCTACGGGGCGGGAAGGGTAGAAATTGGATATGATTACTGGTGCGCTAATATCTCGTGTGAGAATGATTGTTGGGTCTTGCACCAAAGTGATCCATATTACATTTAACCCTAGGACCCCTTGTCTCTTTTATTTATAGATATTTTCTTAAATTAACACTTTCTTCAACTAAGCTTTCTCTTTTCAAAATCACTTGTGTCTTCTTTCTTACAAAATTTCTACTAGTTTATGTTTTGTATGTGCAAATTTTACTTGTTTATTCCCACTCTTTTTAAAGTCACAACTAAGCACGGTCGGGAACCACACTAGTAGATCTTGAAGGGTGCCTAACACCTCCTCTCGAGATTATCTCAAGCCCTTTCTTACCCGAACTCTGGTTTTTCTTTCAAAAAATCTTTCATCTTTTTCTTTTAGTTTCCTAATGCACTATAATCATTAGGTGGTGCCTCGTCAAACTCTTCAAACCCGCTTCCTCAAAAGGGAAAAGAGTTGTTTTGTCCATAATGTCGTAAACCCGATTTCTCCACTTTGAGAAAAAGGGGGCGTCGACAGCATGGCGACTCTGTTGGAAACACGTTTCAAATGCAATATACTAAACGTGTGTTCTTTTGTAGGTTTTGATGAATGTCAAACAAAGCAAAAAGCGATATATAGCAGTACTCAAGGACAAGCACAAAATGGATGCATTACAAGAAGCTCAAGACAAAGTTTAGAAATGTTATAATTGAGTCAATATTAATTGTGATCTTGATTCCTCAACTTGGCTCATAACATGGCTTCTCTACTAAAATTATTTTTCCAAAATCATGCATATTTAAATTAAGTGTCACATGATTTTAAACTATGCATATTTACATTTGTTAAAATGTTTTCCAAGCATGCCTCAAAAATCTGGGCTAAGATAATCGATTATGTACTTATGATAATCGAGTATCTCTAAGCCAAGACTGCATGACAATCGATTGTGAATTAATGATAATCGATTGTGAGTAAGTCAGTTAACATCAGGTTTTTGCAAACTGCATAACAATCGATTGTGTACTTATGATAATCGATTGTTAACTGAGGCAAAGTTTTCAAAACTCATAAAAATCGATTATGAACTAATGGTAATCGATTAGAATGAGAAAAATGTCTCCCAGTGATTTTAAATAAAATGATAATCGATTGTGGCTTTTGATAATCGATTATATATGAGACAGAGAGTTTTGAAATTAATTAATAATCGATTATTCCATTTGATAATCGATTGTTGAAGCTGACCGTTGTCATATATTTTCAATTACCTTCAGGTAATCGATTGTTGATATTTAACAATCGATGTTTTGCTTAAAATCTGGAAAAGATTTTCTGAACGTTGTTAAAATAATCGATTGTTGATTTCCGGACAATCGATGTTTTATGCCAAAAATTGGAAAGGATTTCTTAACGTTATAAATAATCGATTATTGATTTGAAGTAATCGATTGTTGACGTAAAATCTGGGATTGAATTTTTAATCTGATAGGCAAACAATCGATTGTTTAGTCTTGACAATCGATTGTCACTGAGTAATTTCAGCAATCCTTAATTGGCAATTAGACAACGGTAAGACTGAGTTTTTCACCTATAAATACAGCTTCAACTCAGTGTTTTCACAACAACAACATATACACTTTGAGTATTTTCATTGCTAAAAGCTTTCTTACATTGATCATCATTTTCCATTCATCCATAAAGCTTTTTGAAGAGCCATTCTATTGAGCTAAGTTGTTGTGATCTTGAGCGTACTATTTCTACTCATATCTACTCACTAAGGAGTGCTTTGTAAAGTGAGTGTGTTTTGTGTTTGTAAGAGAATTGCGATTCTCGTTTGTTGAGGAACTTGTGATTCCTCGGTTGAAGTCTTTGGGATTGTTATCCCCGAGCAGTTGAAGTCTTTGGGATTGTTATCCCCGAGCAGTTGAAGTCTTTGGGATTGTTATCCCCGAGCAGTTGAAGTCTTTGGGATTGTTATCCCCGAGCAGTTGAAGTCTTTGGGATTGTTATCCCCGAGCAATTGAAGTCTTTGGGATTGGTATCCCCGAGCAATTGAAGTCTTTGGGATTGTGATCCCCGAGCAACTAGGTGAGGCTTGTGTCCTCAGCTGTAACGGTTTGTTAAGCACCCGTAAGCTTGACAAGTTTAGTGGAAATCTCGAGAGAGTCTCTCGGGGGCTGGACTAACCACGTTTGTGGCCAACCAGGATACATCATTGTGTAAGTTTATTCTACTGCACTTGTTTTAATTTCTGCAAAGTTTTTAAATTCCGCACTAAAACGCTTAATATTTTTAAAACACTATTCACCCCCCCTCTAGCGTAAAGCGTATTGTCCAACAGACTCTGCTAGGGATTTTTAGGCTTTTACCATTACGTGCTTTATGACCTTATTGCTTCCTTAATTGCATTTACTTTCAGTCCTTAATTGTTTCATCATTAATACTAACTTGGCTCTTCATGTTTTCTTTCCCTTTTAATTTATGCTTTTACTACCTTATTATTTCAATTTCGTTGTAATTTCCACATATTTGTTGTAACCTTTATTGACATAAAAATTCGTTCAATTTTCTTCATTGTTGTAACTGCATTTCTCGAACATCATATTTCACTCGTGCCAAAATAAATGCAATAGCAACGGTTATTATGGGTGGTTGCGACCTTCCAAAATTATAACCCCTTAAATGTGGCAAAGGCATATTTTCGGTAAAATCAGTCGTCAACGGTGTACTCGACGGTTTCGTGCCTTTCCCTCTTGAGTTGTCCACTCAAGGGTACCTTATCTAGCACTTCAAAAGTAGAAACATTATTTCATTAAACTGTTCATGAATCATGGTCAACCCTAGAAGAGTCAGTTATGTTGTCCACATAATGACTCCATAGGATAGCCTAAACCAAAGTCCATCGGGTTTCCTCCAAACCAAAACAGACATCACTACGTTATGTGCATTTATTTGGAGAACTAAATGCCTTTTGGTAATTATTGATTTAGACAGTCGAGTCTGGTGGCGTTAAGGGCTTAATACTTTGCTTTGTATAAAATGAGGCACGAAGTCCCCATATTCGATATGGTATCCAACATTTACCCAAGGTTGCTGAGCTGGTGGGATGATCTTCATGTCAGCGATAAAACCCTCGTCCGCAAGTATTTAGGGAATTTTCCTTCACTTCTAGAAATCCATCCTATTAAAAAAATCATAGAGGCTACAACTCTGTTATGGGTTAATGATCGATCGGTGTTTTTCTTCGGAGATTTGGAAATGACCCCTTTAATAGAAGAGATAGGGGGTCTAGCTGGTATCATTTGGGAGACTACGGGTCTGCTTATACTGGAAACCACAAATGTTGAGGCTTTCTTAAAATGATGGGACTGAAGAAAAATCCCGACCTATCTTGTGTGAATGACTTCTACATACCATTTGACTTCTTGTATGAGAGATATGGCCATAACAAGTCTCATCGCGCTTACACTGATGAGTTCTCCCTCACCACTTTGGGGCACATACATAGGAGGGTCTTTGTGTTCATGTTTTGCTTCTGGGTATGATAATTTTTCCCATGAAGAAGGCTAGGATCCATAGCAGACTAGGCATGGTGACCAAGACTTAATGGAAGGTATTGACGGGCAGTCTTTTAGAATAGTGCCCATGATCATCGCTGAAATCTATCGAGCCTTGAGAAAGTGTCAGCAAGGGGCTCCGTATTTCGAGGGTTGTAATCTGCTACTTCAACTTTCGCTCATAGAACACCTTCAGAAAGGCGACCACAGACAGGAAATCATCTGCATGGATTGACATGACCATATCGCTTTTCATCACCCCAAGCGAATGAACTTCATGCCCAACATGTTCGCTCAGCCAAAGGACGCCAGTGGATGGGTAGAGTTGTTTGAAAGTCTAAAGGACGAGCAAGTTCACTAGATGTTTGAGTGGTTCCCAACAAGGGAGTTTATTGTCCGTTCTCGATATGCACTATTCCTCATACTCATTGTCTGAGGGAAACTCATCCTTATGTCCCTCTCCGGGCCATGAGGCAAGCTGGAAGAAAACAAATCATACCCAGGATAGAGAAAATGAGTCATTTCAGGGCTGACTTTAAAAATGATGATAGCCCACACAGGTGTCACACTCAGCATATGTGGCACTGGAAGCTCGTCTTAGGGAATGAGTCTATTGAACCAAACAGGTATCATGCCAGGTGTGTACCACACTACACAGGTTGGTTGGAAGATGATCACATTGGTCATACGATTATTGACGAGAAAACTGAAGCACAAGTTAAATACAATCAGCTGCGCAAGAGCATACAAGAATGTGAGAACGAACATCGTGAAATACAGGAAGCTCACTGTCGACGCCTCCTTTTTCAAAAGCAAAATCGGGTTTCATGACATTATGGGCAAAACAACTCTATTTCCTGTTTGGGAATTGGGTCATGGAATTGGAAGAGTCACCACCTAATGATTATAGTTTATTAGGCCACTTTAAGATGAAGAGAGTGTTTGAGAGAAAAACCAGAGTTGGGTAATGGCTTAAAATTATCTCGAGGGGAAGGTGTTAGGCACCCCTCAAGATCCACAAATGTGGTTTCTGGTCGTGCTAATTGTGAATTTATAAAGAGATGAAGCAATTAAACAAATAAGGTTCACATATATGACATTCACACAACTTGAAAGATTTAGAAAAAGGGAAGGACATAAGTTTGAAATAAGAGAGGATTAGTCTGAAAAGCATTAAGAAAGCATTTAAATAAAGCGCATAAAAGAAAGAAGGGTCCTAGGTTTAACTATAATAGGGATCATTCGATGCAATATCCCGCACATATTCCCAAAGAGGGGTCGCTTTATGATATTATCGTATCGTCATCATCTCCATACTCTACCCTTCCACCTCGTTAAGGTATTAAAACACATTGGTATCGTTACTTACTGCATGCTAATACCCGTCCCCACCTGTTTGTCTTGGGGCATTAGGATTTCTAAGACTAAGAAAGGGGAGAGAGATAGGATATATATATATCTTATATGCATACCTCCGGGTCTTTAGAAGAGGTTAGGAGAGTGGGCAGACTAGTTTAACACATAAAAGTTGGATAGAAAATCTGCTTTGCGCCCTCCGGGTCCATTTAGCCATTGACAGAATTTTGAAAATCAGTGGGCTTTTGAAGAAAAATACTAATTTCAGACAAGAGTTTGTTCAAAAAAATTTAAAGTTGCAGAAAATTTTAGAAAAGGCCTATGAGTTAGCTAAACTGTTTGAATACAAAAGATATGCAAAAGGGGGAAGTTTAAAAGACCTCAAAATGTTATGCTTAGGAAGACAAACAATCGAAATCGCGAACTCAACACTTAAAAGATGTATAAAAATTCAAAGTATTATAAAAGGGGCAGATCTGGGCCCAATTGAAAGTAATCAAAAAAATGTTTGAAGCATTAGGCGAGTTTGGACTTATAACATACTTATTGGCCCTTTTGTTACCACTTTTACACATTTAGACGACCTACTGTTTTGCCTAGCGTTTATATAATTTCTATAGACATATTTTCTAGGTGAGGATTACAAGAATGCAAAACCTATAAGCATGGTTTCTATATGAGTGTGCAAGAAAGTAAATACTTATAGGCATGTCTTCTAAATGATATTGTTGCAATAATGAAAATCCTATAAACATGGCAAGTGATGCAAACCTATAAGCATGGTTACTATATGAATGCAAGAAAAGAAACTCTTATAGACATGACATTGATGCAAGAGAGTAAGACCCTATAAACATGGTATCTAAATGAGAGTATGCAAGAAAGCAAAACATGGTATCTATATGAGATGATTCAAGAAAGTAAAACATGTTATCTATATGAGATGATGCAAGAAAGTAAACCCCTCCCATATTCCCTTTCACTAGATTCCCCAAGTTCTTTTATTACAAGTTATATACAAGAATCCGGACAAGAAAATAACATTAAAAGAAGTAAATACATCAATACTACAACATACCTGAAAAAGCGCAAAGCAACTTTAATATCCAACGTATGCCGTTAACCAAATCCGAGCTCCCAAGATCCGAGGCTTTTCGCTTTTTAGAGTGTCACAAAGTTCCAAGGGCTTTCAATGGAACCCAGGCATTGCATGCACTCTAATGGGAATAGTGCAAGTATGAAATTACCAACCCTAAGGCATCTATGTTCAGAGGAGACTCCAAGTTCCCGAAGCATGGCTTACCAGAAGGGGGTAAAACTTAAAGAACTAAGAATAAATGAAACATGATAGATTAGAGGAAGACCATCGTATGATGTGGTCATACCCAGCCTATTGAGTGAGACTGGCACACCCCAGACTTCTCACAAGGTTTAACAAACAAGAGCAGACTTGTAACAAGTTAGACAAAGGTTTGAATAGTGAATAGCACATCAACAGGCTTCTGTCGAGGCTCAAACACATAAGATAGGGGATGGGGGATGGGATTTCTTTGAGAAAAGGCTATTGACAGCCTCAGTGCTAGACTAGAAATGGCAATAAGGTGCCAACCTTGTACAGAAAAACTCACATACAAACAAGGGGGCAAGGGAGAGGGGAATCACATAAAAGCACTTAATAGACAAGATTAGATTGAAGCATAATATCGAATAGTGCACAATCAAAGGAAAGTATTTAACATGCTGGACTTAATAATCATTGAATGTAATTACCCAAAGGGAAAGGGAATTAGCGATTAACATGTTGCAGTTTGAACTAAAGGTATAAGCAGATAATGGTCTGGGTTCACGATTATCCTGAGCACAAACAGACAAGGGGACTAAGGGAAGGGGATTATCATGAAACTAAACTTAAGTACATAAAATAGGTGAGGTATCATGACAAACTAGTGGAATAGGGGAAGAAAATTTAACATGCTATCACTCAAATGAATTACTGAAACAAACAAACACACAAGAGGACAAGGGGAAGGGGATTGATCATGCAAGCTTAACTGAAATAACATAACAGACAAAGGAGAGGAGAGAACAAATAGATACCTGATAGTTAATAAATGAAGTTAGGAGTCTGCCGTTCAAATTTGAGTAACAAAACAAATAAAATCCTTATAATTAGCATTGACTTTCATCCGGCTAATCCTTAGCAAGAGAGTAAGTAACATAGAAGGAATGTAGAAGAGAAGAGATTTTTTAGTGAGTAAGAGTAGAGAGAACTTCAGTATGAGTTGTGTCCTAAGTGAGAAAAGAGAAGGCCTATTTATAGTTGAAAGAGAAGCAACAGTAAGGCAAGGAAATATTCCGAAATCAATCAGTATCAATTAAGGAGAAGGGAACCCCTTCAATTAAGGAACCGGATGGAAAAATAAATAAGCCCAGGTCTAATTTTTGCAAGAAAATATAGTATTAATCACAGAATATAGGCTAAATACATATAAGAAATTTTAAAATAACACGGGCAGGGTATATAAGGCAAGTAATCACCCAGGAAATCAAGGAGTCAAGATATTAGTTTTTTGAGCTCAGTTAAGAAACAAGGAGCAATTAGAGAATCAAACAGTTGTACAAAAAATCAACTTAGGGTTTCAAGGAAATGGGAAAAGCAGTACTATAAAAGATGCATGAGTTTTGAACATACGAGAGACTGGCAAATAGTAGAGTAGACATGTAGCAAACACAAGAAGCAAAATGAGGCGGCTAGGGTTTCACAGAGAAAAAGGAATGTAAAATACCCTTAGAAATTAGGGTTCCCACGACAAGTCAGAACACAAGAAATATCATATACGAAGACGAACAAGAGATGAACACAATAAAGAAAGCATAGAACAATTAACCGAAAACCCTAGAAAGGTAATCAGTGAGGCAAAACATTTTAGAGCTATAATAGAAAAAGTCAAACACATGGAGAAGAACACCCAGTAGCAAGAACAACCAACAAAATCAGAGAAATTGGATATGTCATAGAAAACCCTAGGCTTTAAAAAGACGAACAGTTTTGGAAATCACGACTAGGTGAAGAAAGAGATGAGAAACACTTTTAAATTTTTAGAAAATAACTAGAACTCAAAGAAAATCGTACGATAACACAGAGAAAAATGAAAAAGAACCTCGAATCAATAGGGTTTTCAGAGGAGGCCTAGAAACGGCGAGAAAAGCCTGAATGGACTCAATCGGGGGTTGGCAAGGACCCAAGGCTTCAAAGACTTGCCGGAGAAAGGCCTGACACAACCATGAAACTCCATTGAAGGACCTCTGGTCCAGTCACACTTGAAACAAAGTCCCGATCTTGGAACCCAAAGCCAGGAAAGGTGATGAGTGGACGAGCATGGAAGTTTCAGGCCCTGAATGGCCATTAACGCCAGTGAAGAGGACCAGAGAAGACTAGGGTTCTCAAAGAAACTAGAGAGCATTTTGGGAGTGAAAGGCAGTGGATTTATAAAAGTGCGGATAGGATTAAGGGTTTGTGGGGTTTAATTTGGTAAGTAATAATGTGGGCCGTTGATCTATGAGATCAAAGGCCAGGATTAAAGGGGGAACGGGTGGGTTAAGCTTACTGGATTTGGGTCGGGTAATAGAATTGGCTTAGGTAAATTGGGGATTAAAATTGGCTAGATTGGGGTTACAATTGAAAGACTAAGGGCTATATTTTAAATAGTCAATTTTCCCAAATTTAATTTTATAAAAAATAGTAAACAATTTTATTAAAATCCAATAAAATTACTAAGATAATAAAATTCGTTTGGGAATTAGTTAATAAATACCATGAGCGATTTTTCACTTGAATTACTTATTAAATGGATAAATAGGATAAAATTGCAATTTAATGCAATTTTAATTTAAAAGTACCTAATGTCTTTGTAAAATTCTGTAAAACTTACATAAATTATATTTTATGTGAGAGAATGAAATAATTAATTTATTAAAATAAAAGATTTTGATACTAAATATTGGATTTTATAGTACAAAATAAGTTATAAATTGATTTTAAAATGCTTGAAAAATTATAGAAAAATACCATCCCTTTTTGTGGATACATATATATGAATTCACAAGCTATTTTGAAAGTATTTTGGGTAAAAAATACATAGGGAAAAAATTGGGTATCAACAGCTGCCCCTCTTTACCCGAGGAGGATGAAAGAGTTGTCGGGTACAGACAAGATGGCCAATTTTGATCGGAAATGACAATTGTACGAGAATTTTGACCGCGGTCTGGCTTCTGAGCTGCCTACATATCCTTGGTTTTACAAGAATCAGGCCGCATGTAGTTTAGGAGCCATTGGCAGAATATTCCAATGTATCAACATCTGCCCCTCTTTACCCGAGGAGGATGAAAGAGTTGTCGGGTAAAGACAAGATGGCCAATTTTGATCAGAAATGACAATTGTACGAGAATTTTGACCGCGGTCTGGCTTCTGAGCTGCCTACATATCCCTGGTTTTACAGGAACCAGGCCGCATGGAGTTCAGGAGCCATTGGCGGAATATTCCAATGAAAATTTTAAAAGGTGGGCGCAACGGGGTTTGAGAATCGGACGAGCCGCGGAGAACTGGAGAGAGAACGCTCCTGCTGAGACAGTCGTGTCAGCTGGTGTACCTGCAAATGAGTGATGTGCGTGTACATTGCATCATTTAAATGTGATTCAAATTCCCATTGGACCATGAATGTTGTCTTCAGACGATTAGGATGACGTCCTCAGTCTATGACGTCCAGGCTATGAAGAGCATGAAAGTAAAGATTTGCAGGCCATGAAATGGTGTTCCCGGGCCCTGCAGATGGTGCCTCCGGCCTATGACGCCATTGAATAGGTTGGCGATATTTCATCCCGTGAAAATGTGGCAATATTTCAGCCGAATGAATGCAGATGGTGGCGATCTTTTTTTTTTTTTTAGCTCAACTGACGATTGTATTGATATAAGAGGATATGTACAATGTATACCTATGGTAGTAGTATGGACTCCTACTACTCATTTACATTCCATTCTAACTACATAACTCATATAGACTACTCTAACTAGAAGACAATGATCACAAAACTAAGGATAACAATTGAGTATTTGTAACCCACCTTGCCACCTTTTACACTTCCTGTTTCTTGCATGTATTAGCAATGCTACTTCCTTGCAACACTGTCCCTCATCAAAATTTTTGTTATCAAATCTGAGCAGATTCCTACTTCTCCATATCAATGCAACAGTAGTTATGAAGGCTGTTGCAGTGATTGCCTTCTTCCAGTTCTTACTCTTCACCTTACTACAAATCCATTTCAATTCATTCTCCCAACATTCAATGTTTCTTGTATATCCCAACCAAACACATATTCTCCTCCATACTCTGCTCGTAATATCACATTCAAAGTACAGGTGTTTGAATTCTTCATCATGTACTTTACAGAATACACACAAAGGTGGTATCTGTATACCTATATTCTGCAGTGTCTCTATAGTGGGAAGTCTGTTGTGAGCAGCTAACCAAACAGTGAACCTATGTCTTGGAAGAGCAGTTGAATTAAGCATTATGTTCCTCCATGCAGTCTTTGGAAATTCTGGTAGCAAGGCAACATACATTTTGTGAATCTGATATTTCCCAGTCTTGCATAAACTCTGCAATCTACTGATCAAATTTCCTTGCAACTGACTGTTTCCCATCACCAAAGTCCTACTTACCAGTATCTTCTTTACCACCCAAGATGAGTTGGATGGCACAATAGCTGATTCTATGCTTCTACTCTTTATGTAATAAGAATGTACCCACCTTACCCATAGACAGTCTTTTTTATTAGCCAAATCCCATAGTAACTTTGTTATAGCTGCTTTATTCCATATATCCATCTTTATAATGTTGAGACCCCCAGCTGAAATAGGCTGACATACCTTATCCCAGGATGGTGGCGATCTTTCACCCGAGCAGGAACTTACAAATGCAGGGTGGCGATATTTCAGCCAAAAATAAAACAGGATGGCGATCTTTCAGCCAAAAAATGCAAAATAAAGTAGGTAGAGCTTAACCTCGGAAGGCAGAAGATAGCCTTATGTAATACAAAATGGAGACAGAGCTTTGTCTCGAAAGGCAGATGATAGCCTTATACAAGACGGAGGTAGAGTTTAACCTCGGAAGGCCGAGAATATCCTTATGCAAGATGGAGGTAGAGTTTAACCTCTGAAGGCAGAGAATAGCCTTATGCAAGATGCAGATGGAGACCTTAGTCTCGAAAGGCAGAAAATAGCCTTATGCAAGATGGAGTTAGAGCTTAACCTCGGAAGGCAGAGAATAGCCTTGTGCAAGATGCAGATGGAGACAAAGCTTAGTCTCGAAAGGCAGGAGATAGCCTTATGCAAGATGGAAGTAGAGCTTAACCTAAGAAGGCAGAGAATAGCCTTATGCAATGAAAAATGCAAATGGAGGCAGAGCTTAGTCTCGAAAGGTGGAAGATAGCCTTATGCAATGCGAAAATGTAGGATGGAGGCAGGGCTTAGCATCGAAAGGCAGAGAGAAACCTTATGCAATGAAGGATGAAGGCAGAGCTTAGCCTTGAAGAATGTAGAAGTATAAAGGAAAGGGTGGTGGTGATTTCTTAGCTGGTAGATGATTGTGCTATCGATGACTGCTGGGGAAGCATTGAATGTAGATAGTAAGCCTTTTTCAGGTAAGTAGTGGCTTCGGAAACTTTAGTTTTGTAAGGCTCCTGCATCGCCTATTTGCACCATTGATTCCTACATCCAAAGAAAAATTGTGAGTTCTGTAAAGGGGGAGGTTAGTTCGCATCCCTCGACTCCTGGCATCTTGTACCATTCGGGGTAGCGTTGCTGAACTACAGTGATCCAAATGGTTATATGCAAATTTGGCACACATGACGCAAATGTATGTATATGAATAAAGTAAAAGATAGTTTTATTTTATGATGAACCACAACTGCAACGTGGTTCGAGGCATGGCAACCTCGCTGGTTCTAGAATTTTTAGGGTCCTCCTCAAAATTCTGCCCCAGTTTACTGGGCTAGTGCTGTTGACGGCGGTGTTAAATGAGTGAAAACGGATTAACCTTGGAATTTTTAGGGTCCTCCTCAAACGTTTGCCCCAGTTTGCTAATATGAAAACTGGCAGGCTGACTTCTGAATTTTGAGGGTCCTCCTTAAAATTCTGCCCCAGTTTCGAATGCGGGGGGAAAATGGAATTTTATTTATGATGTGACCGAAACCATAGGGTTGCCTACGTATCCCCTCTTAAACGGGAATCAGGTCAGACGTAACTCAGATTACATCTGAAAGAAAAGCACACTAATTAAATGTAGTATCTCTTCACTGCATCTGAGTTGATCGGTTTTTGCCAGATTTCTCCATTCATTTCTGCAAGAATAAGGGCTCCTCCAATTAGAACCCGGTGAATTATGTACGGACCCTACCAGTTGGGAGAGAACTTCCCTTTGGCATCGTCTTGATTTGGAAATATCTTCTTCAACACCAGCTGCCCTGGAGAAACTTCCTCGGTCGAACTCTTTTGTTGAAGGCTCTAGACATTCTGTTCTGATATAATTGACCGTGGCAGAAAATGTTCATTGTTTTTCCATCTATAAGGGCTAACTGCTCGTATCAAACCATGACCCATTCTGCATCATCTAGCTCAGCTTGTTGTATGATTGTCAAGGATAGAATCTCTACCTCGGTGGGAATTATCGCCTCTATAACATAAACCAGCATGTAGGGTGTTGCCCCAGTTGATGTGAGAACTGTAGTACAATAACCCAATAGAGCGAATGACAACTTCTCATGCCATTGCGTATGCTTTTAGATCATTTTCCTTAGTATTTTCTTGATGTTCTTGTTGCCTGCTTCCACAGCTCCATTCATCTGAGGTTTGTAAGTTGTAGAGTTCTTGTGCCTGATCTTGAAAGTTTCACACATCGCTTTCATCAAGTCGCTGTTAATATTGGAACCATTATAAGTGATGATCAACTCTGGAACATCGAACCAACAGACAACCTGATCTCGCACAAAGTCTGCCACGACTTTCTTGGTTACTGCTTTGCATGAAGCTGCCTCAACCCTTTTAGTGAAGTAGTCAATCGCCACTTGAATGAACCGGTGTCCGTTTGATGCGGCAGGCTTGATTGGCCCAATGACATCCATTCCCCAAGCGGCGAACAACCTTGGTGAACTCGTTGCAGTGAGCTCGTTTGGAGTTACCTTTATCATATCCGCATGTATCTGACATCGGCGACACCTTTAGACATACTGAATGCAGTCTGTTTCCATGGTCATCTTGAAATATTCTGCCCTGAGTATCTTCTTTGCCAGAATAAAACCATTCATGTGTGGTCCACAAGTCCCCGAGTGCACTTCCTCCAGAAACTTGGTTGCTTTTATCGCATCGACACACCTTAATAGTCCCAAATGGGAAGTCCTCCCATACAGGATTCGTCCTTTGTGAAAGAAATTGTTGGACAACCTTCGAAGCGTGCGCTTTTGAGTAGCATTAGCAAGCTCCGGATATTCCCCTGTTTTCAAGTACTTTTTGATGTTGTGGAACCAAGGTTTTCCGTCGGCTTCTTCCTCAACACATGCGCAATAAGCCGGTTGATCTTGAATCCTGGCCTAGATAAGGTCGATGAAATTTGTGTCTGGATGCTGAATCATGGATGATAAAGTGTCTAGGGCGTCAGCGAACTCATTCTATATTCTTAGAACATGCTGGAATTGCATTTTTCTGAACCTCTTTCTCAATTCCTATATGTGGTGCAAGTAAGGGAGTATCTTGGAATTCTTAGCTACCCATTCTTCTCGAACCTGATGTATGAGTAGGTATGAATCCCTAATCACTATAGCTCCTGAATGTTCATATCAATGGCCAATTTAAGCCCAAAGATGCAAGCTTCATACTCGGCCATATTATTGGTGCAGAGGAACCTGAGCTTGGCAGATATCGGGTAGTGTTGACCGGTTTCCGAGCCAGATCTGGTCCAATACCAACTCCTTTGAAATTTGAGGCTTAAAACACCCTCCAACCATCATAGGATTGTGCAACATCCTCTCCTATGAAATCTATTACCTCGTCGGGAAAATATGTTTTCAATGGTTCATACTCCCCTTCTTCAGGATACTCTGTGAGATGATCTGCGAAAGCCTGTCCTTTAACCACCTTCTGGGTGATATAGACAATATTGAATTCACTCAACAAAATTTTCCGTTAGGCGAGCTTGCCAGTAGGCATGGGCTTCTGAAAAATATACTTTAGCGAATCCATTCTTGATATAAGGCAGGTGGTGTAAGCACAAAAATAATGCCTCAACTTCTGAGCTATCCAAGTCAAAGCACAACACGTGCGTTCTAGTATGGAATACCAAGCCTCGTACGGGGTAAATTTCTTGCTAAGGTAATAAATAACTTGCTCCTTTCTCCTCGTCTTGTCATGTTGAACCAAGGCACAACCAAATGCTCCGTCCAAAACTGCGAGATAGAGCAATAACGTCCTTCCAGGCTCAAGTGGAACCAGGACTGGAGGTGTAGACAAGTAATCCTTGATCCTGTCGAAAGCCTTTTGACATTCATCGATCTATTTGGTGGCGGAATCCTTCTTCAGCATCTTGAAGATAGGTTTGTAAATAGCGGTAGACTGAGCTAGGAACCGGCTGATATAGTTAAGTCTCCCCAGGAAACTCATTACCTCTTTCTTGTTCTTCGGCGATGGCAACTCCTGAATAGATTTGACCTTTGATGGATCCAACTCTATTCCTCGGTGACTTACGATGAAACCCAATAACTTTCCCGCATGAACCCCTAATGCACATTTGGAGAGATTCAGTTTCAAGTTATACCTCCTTAGTCTGTTGAAAAACTTTCGGAGGTCCTCCATGTAATCTGCAGCCTTCTAGGATTTAATGATGACATCGTCCACATATACCTCAATCTTTTTATGTATCATGTCGTGGCAGAGGGTAGTCATGGCCCTCATGTAAGTACACATTCTTCAACCTGAACGACATTATTCTGTAGCAATATATTCCCAAAGGCGTGATGAACGCCATTTTCTTTGCATCTTCTTCATCCATCCATATCTGATGATACCCCGCAAAACAATCGATGAATGACTGCGACTCATGCTTGGCGCAGTTGTCTATCAGAATGTGTATGTTTTGCAAGGGGAAATCGTCTTTGGGACTGGCCCGGTTGAGATCTCGATAGTCGACACAGACTCTAACCTTCCCATCCTTCTTCGGTACTGGCACAATGTTAGCTAAACAAGTTGGATACTCTAACTTGAAAAACTCTGCCTTTGACCTGCTTGGTAACCTCCTCTTTGATCTTTAGACTCATATCTGGCTTGAATTTTCTGAGCTTCTGCTTTACTGGCGGACATGCAGGATCTGTCGGCAACTTGTGAGTGACGATGGACGTGCTAAGACTGGTCATATCTTCATAAGACCATGCAAAGACATCCTCATATTGCTTTATGAACTCTATATATTTCTCTTTTTCCATCTGTGGTAAGTGCATACTGATGCGCGTTTCTTTGACATTCCGTGTATCTCCTGAATTGACGACTTCGGTTTCATCCAAGTTGGACTTAGGCTTATCCTCAAAGTTTTCGGCCTCTCTGAAAACCTCGTCTTGTATATTGTCCTCCTCTGAGTCTATGTCCGTTTGTTGCATAGCTTCACTGCAAGTTACAGTTGTTGGTTCATCATCAAGACACGTAATTGTAATGCTGTGTGAAAATAAAGTAAATAGCAGAGAAAAGTAATGAATAGCGAGATATTTGATAAAACGGAAATGCTTTTAATTAAATCCATTAATGTTCAAAACATCGGAGCTCTTTTGGAAAGTAAAGACAAATGCGGAAAATAAAGAAAACAACTAAAATAAAGATGCATGATGCTCGTTCAGCCTTGCTACCCCGAGGGTTTCCGGGCGATGGTGGTCCTAATTGACTAGTTGGTGAGGCGCTCCCCTCGGTTCACATCCTGAATGGAAGGGCCTTCCTCCCCTTCCTCTTCAAAAATCCCACAACAGTCCATGTCCTCTTGCAGAAACAGGTTCTTCTTTGCCTCAAGAGCCTCGTCTGCTTCTTACCCGCGGAGATTGTCGACTGGCTGAAATGTCTGCTCCAACCGAGGTATGGGGCGTTCCAATGGGTTATATGCACCGCGCCATGGTGGTGACCAGTTTCTGAACTCTTTCCAAGTGTACTCGTACCCCAGTCCGAAGGTAGAACCATGTTTCTTCAACTGGATAAGTTTGGTGATACCTTGAAGATTCTTACCCAGTCCTTTCCCCAGTTGATACCCACTCCAATATGCTCTCAACCTTGTTGCTCCACCATTTTTCCTTGTCCACTGCGTTGACCCGCTCGATATGATGATATTTCTCCCCACCTATTCTTCTTCTGCCTCCGATCATTGGAATAGTCTGGCGACTGTATATGGGGTTGCTACCGTCGCCATGGATGATCACTTCGTGATGGTTCCATTCGAACTTCACAGCCTGATGTAAAGTTGATGCCACATCCCCAGCGGCATGGATCCATGGTCGTCCCAGCAGTAAGTCTTAAGAGGCTTGTAAGTCGATGACTTGGAACTCAACATCAAACCAAGTAGGTCCCATTTGTGAACACAGGCTAACCTCCCGAGAGTAGACCTCTGAGAACCATCAAAAGCCTTATCATTAATAGCCCCATCTTTTTTCTCGTGCATTCCTTTGCCTAACTTCTTGAGGGTTATTAATGGACTAATATTGAGACTAGAACCTGCGTGGACAAGGATCCTAGTAATGAAATGGTCTTCACATTGCACGGTGATGAATAGTGCTTTGTTGTGACTGAGCCCTTCAGGTTGCAATTCATCCTCATGGAAAGTGATTTTGTGACTTTTCAATACCTGCACTATCATGTTTTCCATCTCTCCTCCCGTTATGTTTCTTGGGACATAAGTCTCGCTCAATGTCTTCCTCAAGGCGTTATTATGCGCTTTGGAACTCTACAGCAATGCTAAGATGGAAATCTATGCCGGAGTCTTGTTTAGCTGTTCAACAACTGAATATTCTTTAGTCTGTACCTTTCTCCAGATATCATCAAGTCCAGTCTCAATGGGACGTCTAGAGGCCTACTTGCTAGACTCAGCTAGGTGCTCTGGCGTGTATACCCTGCTTGTTCTAGTCATACCTTGTGCGGCGATTGCTTCACCTGTGCACGCTTTTCCTTTCCTCCTCGCCTCGGCTGTGCAGTCGCTGGCTATGGAATTTGTTTGAAATGGGGTTATGTTTGACATGGAGATCAAAATGGGCACCTTTGGAGGTAACATAGCAACTTCGATTGGTGCGGGCACCTTTAAGGTCGCAAATTCCACCTCAATCTACTTTGGCTCTACATATATATTCACTACGTTGCCCTGAGATGGCTGGATTTGTACAACAATAGGATTAAGAGTGACCTCCGGTTTCTTGGGCTCATCTCCTTCAGATATCAAACCAATCAACCCTTCGGGGTTCCAGTTGTCTTCTACCTCAATCATGTGGACGCTTCCACCTTAATGGTATGGCAGAGGGTTGTTACGAACATTAGGAGCAGGCTCCTTAGCTACGATGACCTTGTTGTCAATTAAGGTCTGGATTTTGTCCTTTAACGAGCGGCACTCGTCAATGGTATGGCCTTTCATCCCCGAATGATATGCGCAGGTTTTATTTGGATTGATCCATTAGGAAGGGTTCTCTAGGGTTATAGCTGGGATAGGTGTAACATATCCAGTGGCTTTGAGCTTCTCATACATTTGGTCAATGGGTTCGGCAATAACAGTGTACTGTCTGGGCGGTTTGTGATCAAAGTTTGGCCTTGGTCTTAGGAAGTTTTGGCGGGTAGGTGGTGATGGATAGTGTGGAGGTTGGGAGTTGTAAGCTTGGTATACGGGTGCGGGTTGGGAATATCCAGTCGATGTGGGCTGATATGTTGGTGATGGGGATGTTTGGTAGACAGGGTGTGTATTTTGATAGGTAGGTGAAGGTGCTTGGTTATTTAGAAAGGTTTGGTATGTGAATGGGGTTGGAGGGTAAGGTTGATATTTCATGGGAGAGTGGTTTCACTGCGTAGCCATTACGGAGTTTACGTCCTTTTTCTTCGACGTGCTACTAGATTGTAAGGCTTTGTTGGTGGCCTGCAATGCCTCAAGGTTAGTATCCATACCATTTTTGATTCCCTCTTCAATTCTTTCTCCCAGTTTGATGATGTCAGCGAACTTCTGCCCTTCTATCAGCATCAATCTCTCGTAGTACTGCGGGTCCTGAGCACGAAAGAAAAATCTGTTCATTTGTTCTTCTTCCAAAGCCGACCTGACTTTTGCTGCCTCCAACAAGTAGCATACTCGCGAAATATTTCAATAGGCTTCTTCTTCAAATTCTTAATATTAAACACGTCTGGCGCATTCTCAGTGTTGAACCTGAAACGGTCCATGAAATCGGACTCCATGTTTACCCAACTCGTCCACTTCTTCGCATCTTGGCTGATGTACCAAGATAAATCATCCCCTTTCAAACTCCTCATGAATAGCTTCACGCGGATCTTCTCATCCTTACGAACTCCCACTAATTTGTCATAATACATTCTGAGGTGAATCTTGGGATCACCCGTACCATCAAACATCTCGAACTTAGGAGGTTTGCACCCCTCCGGTAGTTCGACATCGGGTTGAACACAAAGGTCTACATAATTCAAACTCACCACACCCTTATCACCTTCCACGCCTTGGACCTTGTTAGTGAGTTTCTTGAGTTTGACAGCCAAGTTCTGAATGAGTGAATATGATTCTAGCACATCTGGTATGGGCTGTGTATAGTATGGCATAGTATCCACAAAGATAAGGGTATCCTTGTGGTTTGGAGCTTTTTGAGGTTCGAGGATGAGCGGTGAGCATTGTTGTGAACTTGGGTCGGGGTCTTCTGCGGAGGTGCAGGGACCTGGTTGTTGACATCTGCAGCAGCAAGAGAGATGGACAAGCTTGGCAAACTCCGGACCTGGTCCAGTTCCTCTCGAAACCTTAGCAAAGTTTGCTCCAAGTGAGCAGCAGTTTCTTTGGTGATTGGGGTACCCTGAGAAGTTCCTTAAATTTCCTTTCTTGCTTCATTATCTGCCATCTTTCCTTTGTTCCTGTTTCTTGGGGGACTCAAAGGAGGAGGAGGAGGAGGACCCTTAGATCTTGTTGAGTATGTTGATGGTGCCAGAATGCACGAAGTAACCTTTGGGGAGAGGGATAAAACAAAAAGAAAACAAAAGGTAAAAAGTTAGTGCAGATTTTGAGGAAGAAAACATTGCAGTATTTAAACACGTTTTTGCAAGAATATAAGTCGTTTCTTATTTGGGCGCCTCGTTATGCCCGAGGTAGGCCTAGCGACAAATATGATTTGGAGAACTCATAATACAAAATGCCTCATTTTATCGATAGAAAATAGAACGAGTCAAAACAAACTGAAATAAAGAAAAGTTGTCACTAATGGCCAGTGGCCTTATTACATCAAGAAAGCAGTTAAAGTCCTAACTACTTGGTCCCGGAAGGACCTTCCCCAGATTCGGTATCTTTAACTTCTTCATACAGTTTCATCAGCGCACGCTATCCTAGCAACAAGTAAGCCCGAGCCAAGTGCCCACCTTCGTTGCCTTCGGCTTCCTTACAGGCGTTGATCCTTTTCAGAAACTTGCCTTCCAGTTCCACTATACCCTGTTCCAAGTACCCCATACGGTTCTTGAGCGGACAGCCAAGCCTTTCCATTCATTGATTACCTTCTCTTGAGCCTCTAGTATTTCCCGACGTTCACTTTCGCACTCTCGCATCCACTTGCGTAGCTGATTATACTTGACCTTTGCTGCAGTATACTCATCAATAACCCTGTGACCATGGACGAAACCTATTTTTCCCAAGCCAATATGATCATCTTCTAACCATCCCAGATAAAGTGGCGCATGCCCTACCTGTTATCTGTCTGGCTCCATATATCCCTTTCCAAAATGATTTTGGAGTGCCACATATGCTGTGCCCGACACATGTGTGGGCTATCATAATCGTGTAAGTAAGACCTGTAGTGACTCATTTTTTCCACCTTTGGTATAATTTGCTTTCTTCCGGCTTGCCTCACGACTCGGAGAGGGACATAAAGGTAAGTTCCCCTCAAGCCGATGAGTACAAGGAATGGCGCATCCCTAGACCGAATGATGAACTCTCTAGTTGGAAACCACTCATACATCCATTGTACTTTCTCTTTCCTCAGATTCTCTAATAGTTCTACCCATCCACTGGCGTCCTCCGGGTGAGCGAACATATCTGGCATGAAGTGCATTTGCTTTGGATGATGGAAAGCAATATGATCATCCCAATCTCGGCGTGTGATCTCCTGCCTATACTCTCCCTTTTGAAGATGTTCAATGAGCCAGAGTTGTAGTATAAAATTGCACCCTTTGAAGTTCGGTGCTCCTTGTTTACATTTTTCTAAGGCTCGGTACAATTCTGGGAGGATCATGGGTGCTATGATGAATGTCTGCCCGTCGATACCCTCTATTACGGCTTTGATTACCATGGCTAGTCTTGTATGGATTCTAGCCTTCTTGATCGGAAAGACCATCATGCCTAGGAAACAGAACATGAATACAAAGGCTCTCCTTTGTGTTTTCCCCGAAGAGGTGAGGGCAAAATCGTCCATGTGATTGCGGTATGCTTTACTATGTCCGAACCTTTCTTACATGAAGTCAAAGGATATGTAGGAGTCCTTCAAACTTGTGAGATTAGGATTCTTTTTGAGCCCCATCATTTTCAAGAACCCTCTACCTTTGCATTTTTCAGGCATAAGCAACCCCGGGCTATCGCAAGGAATTCTGGCTAAACCCCCAATTTCCTCCAACAGCGACATCATTTCGATATCCCCAAAGCGGAAGACGGGCCGTTCACTATCCCAAAGCATAGTAGCAGCTTCAACAATCTTGTTATCTGGCCTAACTTCCAAAAGTGAAGGAAGATTTCCTAAGTGCTTGCGGACAACAACCCGATCGCTACCATGCAAATCATCCCACCAGCTTAGCAAATTTTGATGAATGTTTGATACCATGCAGAACCTGGGGACCTCGTGCCTCATTTCCTACAAAATGGAGAGTTAGGCCCTTTACCCCACCGGACTCGACCATTTAAATCAATAATTAGCAAAAGGTATTTTAGTTCTCCAAATCAATGCACACAACGTGAATGTCCGTTTGGGTTTCGGGGAAACCCGATGGACTTTGGTTTAGGCTATTCTAATGAGTCATTACGCGGACGACATACCTGACTCGGCTAAGTTTGACCATGATGCATGAACAACTAGTAAGGTTTCTATTTTTGAAGTGCTAGACAAGGTACCCTTGAGCGGACAACTCAAGAGGGAAAGTCGTGAAACCGTCAACTACACCGTTGATCGACTAGTTTTATCGCAAATATGCCTTTGCCAAATTTAGGGGGTTTGGAAATATCGGAAGAGCGCAACCACTCATGATAAGCGTAGCTATATTATTTGTTTGGCATGAGTGGAAAATGGTGCAATTACAACAATGAAATAAATACATGTATTTTCATGTTCATAATGATTGCAATAAATGCCCGAAATTAAAGACGGAATTAAAGTGAAGTGGTAAAATAGTTAAAGTAAAGAAATACATGAAGAAACAAGTTAGTAATTGTGAAAAAAATAATTGAAACAATAAATAAAGAAATCAGTAATGTCACAAAACATGTGGTGGTAAAAGCCTAAAAAGAATTACCCAGTAGAGTCCTCATGCTGTCGACGCCCTCTTTTACAAAAGCGAAATCGGGTTTTACGACATTATGGGCAAAACTACTCGATTTCCCATTTGGGAATTGGGTCATGGAATTGGAAGAGTCGCCACCTAATGATTATAGTGCATTAGGACACTTTAAGATGAAGTGAGTGTTTGAGAGAAAAAACAGAGTTGGGTAAGGGCTTGAAACCCGGCCGTGCTAATTGTGAATTTATAAAGAGATAAATCAATTAAACAAATAAGGTTCACATATACGACATTCACATATTTCAAAGGGAAGACATAAGTTTGAAATAAGAGAGGATTAGTCTGAAAAGCATTAAGAAAGCATTTAAATAAAGCACATAGAAGAACGAAGGGTCCTAGGTTTAACTATATTATGGATCAATCGATACAATATCCCTCACATGTTCCTAAAGAGGGGTCGCTTTATGATATTATCGCATCGTCATCATCTCCATGCTCTACCCTCCCACCTGTTAAGGTATTAAAACGCATTGGTATCGTTACTTACTGCATGCTAATACCCGTCCCCACCTGTTAGTCCTGGGTCATTAGGATTTCTGATCCTGAGGAAGGGGAGAGAGATAGGATATATATATATATATATATATATATATATATATATACATTTATATATATATGGAGTATTCAAAGGTATAAATACTAGAGCCACAGGTCAAAAACAAGTATCATATAAGAGGGATGCATATAAGCAATTATTCAAAGGTATAAATACTAGAGCGACAGGTCAAAAACAAGTATCATATAAGAGGGATTCAAATAAGCAATTTGAGGCTCAAATAAACCCCGTGACATACAACAAGTAGTTTAGCATGACTTCAATTACTGATTTCATCTTTAGAAGAGATTAGGAGAGCAGGCAGACTAGTTTAACACATAAAAGTTGGATACAAAATCTTCTTTGCACCCTCCTGGTCCGTTTAGGAATTGACAAAATTTAGAAAATCAGTGGGCCTTTGAAGAAAAATATTAATTTCAGACAAGAGTTTGTTCAAAAAAAATTTAAAGTTGCACAAAATTTTAGAAAAAGCTTGTGAGTTAGCTGAACTGTTTGAATAGAAAAGAGATGCAAAAGGGGGAAGTTTAAAAGACATCAAAACATTATGCTTAGGAGGACAAACAATCGAAATCACGAACTCAACATGTGAAAAGATGTTTACAAATTCAAAGTATTATAAAAGGGGTAGACCTGGGCCCGATTGAAAGTAATCAGAAAAACATTTGAAGCATTAGGCGAGTTTGGACTTATAACATTCTTATTAGCCCTTTTGTTGCCACTTTTAAACATTTAGACGACCTACTGTTTTGCCTAGCGCTTATATAATTCCTATAGATATATTTTCTAGGTGAGGATTATAAGAATGCAAAACCTATAAGCATGGTTTCTATATGAGTGTGCAAGAAAGTAAATACTTATAGACATGTCTTTTATATGATGTTGTTGCAATAATGAAAATCTTGTAAACATGGTAAGTGATGCAAACCTATAAGCATGGTTTCTATATGAATGCAAGAAAAGAAACTCTTATAGGCATGACATTGATGCAAGACAGTAAAACCCGATAAACATGGTATCTATATGAGATGATGCAAGAAAGTAAAACAATGTATCGATATGAGATGATGCAAGAAAGTAAAACATGGTATCTATTTGAGATGATGCAAGAAAGTAAACCCCTCCCATACTCCCTTTCACTAGATTCCACAAGTTCTTTTATTACAAGTTATTTAAAAGAATCTGGACAAGAAAATAACATTAAAAGAAGTAAATATATCAATACTACAACATACCCAAAAAAGCGCAAAGCAACTTGAATATCCAACGTATGCCTTTTACCAAATCTGAGCTCCCATGATCCGAGCTTTTTCGCCTTTTAGAGTGTGACAAAGTTACAAGGGATTTAAATGGAACCCAGGCATTGCCTACACTGTAATAGGAATAGTGGAAGTGTGGAATTACCAACCCTAAGGCATCCGAGTGTAGAGGAGACTCCAAGGTCCATAAGCATGGCTCACCAGAAGGGGGTAGAACTTGAAGAACTAAGAATAAATGAAACGTGATTGATTAGAGGAAGACCATCGTATGATGTGTTCATACCTATCCTATTGAGTGAGACTGGCACACCCTCGGACTTCTCACGAGGTTAAACAAACAAGAGTAGACTTGTAAACAAGTCAGACAAAGGTCTGAATGGTGATTAGGACACCAACAGGCTTTTGTCGAGGCTCAAACACATAAGATAGGGGATGGGGGATGGGATTTCATTGAGTAAAGGCAATTGACAGCCTTAGTTCTACACTAGAAATGGCAATAAGGTGCCAACCTTGTACAGAACAACTCACATACAAACAAGGGGGCAAGGGAGAGGGGAATCACATAAAAGCATTTAGCAGACAAGATTAGATTGAAGCATAATAATGAACAGTGCACAATAATAGGAAAGTATTTAACATGCTGGACATAATAATCATCGAATGTAAGCACCAAAAGGGAAAGGGAATTAGGGATTAAATGTGGTAGTTTTTACTAAAGGTATAAGCAGATAAGGGTTAGGGTTCAGGATTATCCTGAGCATAAACAGACAAGGGGACAAAGGGAAGGGGATTATCATGAAACTAAACTTATGTACACAAAATAGGTGAGGTATCATAACAAACTAGTGGAAGGGGGGAGGAAATTAAACATGCTATCACTCAAATGAATTATTGGAAAAAACAAACAGACAAGGGACAAGGGGAAGGGATTGATCATGCAAGCTTAACTGAAATAACATAACAGACAAAGGAGAGGAGAGAACAAATAGATACTTGAAAGTTAATAAAAGAAGTTATGAGCCTACTAGTGCAAATTTGAGTAATAAAGCAAAGAAAATCCTTATAATTAGCCTTGACTTTCAGCCGACTAATCCTTAGCAAGAGAGTAAGTAACAGAGAAGCAATGTAGAAGAGAAGAGAGTTTTTAGTGATTACGAGTAGAGAGAACTTGAGTATGAGTTGTGTCCTAAGTGAGAAAAGAGAAATCCGATTTATAGTTGAAAGAGAAGCAACAGTAAGGCAAGGAAATATTCAGAAATCAATCAGTATCTATTAAGGAGAAGGGAATCCCTTCAATTAAGCAACCGGATGGAAAAATAAATAAGCCCAGGTCTAATTTTGGCAAGAAAATATAGTATTAATCACATAATATAGGGTAAATACATATAAGATATTTAAAAATCACACGGGTAGGGCATATAAGGCAAGTAATCACCCAGGAAATCAAGGAGTCAAGATATTAGTAGTTTGAACTTAGTCAAGAAACAAGGAGCAATTAGAGAATCAAACAGTTGTACAGAAAAACAATTTAGGGGTAAGCTCTACCTCCATCCTGCATAAGGCTACTTCTCTGCCTTTGGAGGTTAAGCTCTACCTCCATCCTGCATAAGGCTATTTTCTGCTTTTTGAGATGAAGCTCTGTCTCCATCTACATTTTTTGCATAAGGCTACTTCTCTGCCTTTCGAGGTTAAGCTCTACCTCCATCCTGCATAAGGCTATCTTCTACCTTTCGAGACTAACCTTTGTCTCCACCTGCATCTTTTCATAAGGCTACTCTCAGCCTTCCAAGGTTAAGCTCTACCTCCATCCTGCATAAGGCTATCTTCTGCCTTACGAGACTAAGCTCTTTCTCCACCTGCATTTTTTTATAAGGCTACTCTCTGCCTTTCGAGGTTAAGATCTACCTCCAAATTTCATACCGCTATCTATCTACATTTCAATCCTAAGCTCTGTCTCCATCTCGCTTCGGCTAATATATTGCCACTCGAATTTTAAATTTTTGCTCAGGCTGAAAGATCGCCACCCTTTTGAATCCATTTGGCTGAAAACTGCCACCTTCCCATGGCTGAAAAATCGATGACTTGTTCAAAGGATTCATAATTTGGAGGTACCATCTGCATAGCCCGAGAACACCATTTCGTGGCCTGTGAGGACATTATAGTCCGAGGACGTCATCCTAACCGTCTGAAGACAACATTCATAGTCCAACGAGAACTTCCATCACGTTTAAATTATGCACAATATATGCTCACATTGCTCACTTGTAGGTACACCAGCTAGCAAATGACCATCTCACCAGGAGCGATCTTGCTCCGGTTCTCCGCAACCTTTTCGATTCCGAACGCCTTCCAAAACTCAGCCATTGTGTTCGTCCTTTTGAACCTCCATCGACACATTCCGTCAATGGTTCTTGAACTACATATGGCCTAATTCCTATAAAATCAGGGATATGTAGGCATCATAAAAGCCAGAGCACGGTCAAAATCCTTTTACAATCGCCATTTTTGGTCAAAATTGGTCATCTTATCTTTACCCGACAACTCTTCCATCCTCCTCGGGTAAAGAGGGGCGTTGTTGATACCCAATTTTTTCGTATGTATTTTTTGGTACCCAAAATACCATATGTATGCAGATATAAGCATGCCTGGAATATTGGTATTTTCCCTTAATTTTTAAGATCTTTAAAATCAATTTACTGCCTATTTCAACAGTACAAAAATCCAAATTATTTCCAAATTATTATGTTTTATGAATAATGCATGTCATTCTCGTATTTACAACAAAATATAATTAATGTAATTTTTACACATTTTTTACAAATTTATTTGGAATCCTAAAGCTAATTACACGAAATTGCAATTATAGCCTATTTTGCAATTAACCATATTTTATAACTATAAAATTATTTTTGATATCTTTAGATTAATATTTAAATATTATTAATTAGTTATTTTTTTTTAAATTTGCTTTTCAGATCATTTGAGCTATTTTTATAAAATAAAATGGAGAAATTTGCTATTCAAATGCTAGCCAGATATTATTAAAAATATAGCCCCAATTGAACCCCAATTTTAGCAGAAATTAACCCAACCCATATCCCAAATTAACCTGACCCACACCCAATTCGGATACCTGGCCCAACCTTGATTCAATCTGCGATGTTAATCAAACGAGTTCAACGACCCAGATTCATTTACCTATGTTAAATCCTAATCTACCCCCCCCCCCCTCCCGACACCTCGTTCTCTAAGGGACCTCTCTTTCTATCTCACTAGTGCTTGATCTCCCTTCTCTCTAGAACCTTTTGGTTCTCTATTTCTTCTGTGATGGGCTTCATCACCTCTCCGACCATACTCCGTACTCACTTCTCTCGACCTCTAGTCGCCATGGAATACTATATCGTTGATTCTTTCCAAGTTTTGAAGCCCTAGAAGCTTCCACCATGAAATATGGTCACTGAAGCCTCACCGGGTCCGTTTCCGTCCTCTCTCCGATGGGTTCTGGTCCGATGATTTTTTAATCCTCATTGCTAACAAGTTTCACGGCCATGTTTCTCATCTTACTGATTTTATTGCAAACCCGAAATTTTTGCCTAAAACTCTTAATCTCTGTCTTATTAAATGATTTCTAATTTAATATTTGTGTTCTACACTACTTATTACTCGATATCTTCGATTAATGCAAGTTTTTAAACGTTCTTGTTCCTCTTTTCAAAACTAGGGTTTTCGATCCCTTTTTAAATCATTATGCTTCTGTTTATTTCGAGTATTATGTGATTGCTCCTATGTTATGTGTTTGAAACCTTTCGTTTCTAAGTTCCATGTCTTAGATATTTTCTAGGGTTCCCACTCTCTAATATCTATGTGATTTCGTACTTTGGGTTCTTGATTTTTGAGACTACTATGTTTAAATATGTTTGAATGCTCTTCTTTACTAAATTTGGTGTTAATTCCAAGCATTTCTTTGAATCCTTGATTTGCATGCGCTTGCCTTAATAATTCTTACACTAATTTTGATTTATTTCCTTATTTGTGAGTTGTTTTCTATACATGGTATTGATTCCCTCTACTTTTGGTTTTGCCCGTGACTGTTTGACTGATTTTCAAAGTTAATTTTATATGGAAACCATACTTCTGCACTTAAGTATAACACTAGTTATTCCGTGTATATTTTCCTTGTTTAAAGCATCATGTATCTAGCCTTTATTGCATACAAATTGCTTACTGCTCTTGTTATGGTATAATCAGTTATCTGACAAATTATTTGCTTACCTGATAGCATGTACTCCTATCCAAATCATGAGTCCTTGATTTAATTGAATTAGGACCTGTGATTGATTCAATTGGGTACTGTTTCTATAATTATATACTCGCTACCCTGTTCTCTGCTATTTTTTAAAACTATAAGTACTACTCGTCCTTTCTCACTTAACACACACACAGAGACACGAATAAACTCAATGTTCTGAGCTCTCTCTTTGACACAACTTCTTTCACTTTCCTCTTAAATGCTGATTACTCAATTGGTTGAATGCCATGATTGAGTAACCCTGGTCACTTTTACCACTCTGCTGGCCTCTACTGTGTTTCTTGCTTTGGTCTATCTATTGCTCACCTCTTTGCATATTGCTGCCCTCTTCTATGCATAGTCTTCGTGTGCCATTGCTCCATTCTCTGCAAAATATTGCTCATGTTTGCTCTGTGTTACATTATTTTTTACTGGTATGTATCATATTTAGGTTACAGCGTCAAAAACAATATGCTTCTATAGGTTCTACACTTTCTTTTGTTCCTTTTGTGCTTCTACTTATGATTATGTTATTCCTATTGCAACTAATATGTATCTGTGCTAATTAGTAGGCCTAGCTTAACCTGGCATGCTCATTACCCCCTTTCCTACCCCAATTCATGTTCCCCCTTGATTCTGTATACTACTAGCATGTGTTCAGATCCCCTTGGTTACTCCATAGCCCTATAATCACTTCCTGAGGATGATTTGGTTTGGTGTCTAGTGTTGTAAGAACTGGACTCCTAGTTTGAAGTATGAACTCTTCTTTAATATGGTATATATGTGTAACTGATTGTTTTTGCTTGTGAGTTGTCTATTCCCTTTGCCTTTACATTTATTTGTATGACCGTTGCTTTCAAAATTTTCTCCATATTAACTGTTTTCAAACTCAATTGATTTTTTTTACTCTTCTACTGTTTTCTCAAATTGTCCTTCATGAAAAACATTTTTCAACTCAACTCCTTCAAATTCCATCACAATCACACTACACTTAGAATTTAGGTTATTCCCCCTTGTGTATGCATTGCTTTGGGTATCTTGAGTACCCATTGAACTTTAATGTACAAGGTTGGCAATTCCACACTTACACTTGTCAATAGTGATTTGTTTTGGGTGCCTCGTATTGGTCAGGGTCTCAAGAGTCCCCGTAGGAGTCTTGCCGCACCCAAACTCTTGGTGAAGGTTGTGAAACTCGAAAGAAGTGAGGTTTGGGCCTGGCTGAAGGCTCCCTATTCAATAACATCTTATTTTTCTCTTCACTACTGTAATTTAATTACTTAATCTGTAATAACTTGTAAAGAACAATGGGGTTTATAGTGAAATTTAGGGGGGGGGGGGGATTATGCATGTTTATTAAGGGTACGGGTAGAGAACATGTCTATAAGAATTTTTACCTATTTATGGAATAGAGATCGTGTATAAGACATGCATTCTGCATATAGAAATCTTGCTCCTAGGATCCTTTGCTTTCAATCTGATAATTTTTCAATACCACAATTAGTTAATAATTAAAACTCTACTACTGCATTTAGATATCATAACCTAGGCCTATCACGTGCATTAGACGTCACGACCCAACCCGACCGTTATGGCGCCCAACACAAAAGCTAGGCAAGCCTGACCATCAATCACTCTCAATATTCGATAATAATTCTAGAACCGACAAATTAAGGGAAAATGTAATAATTCCTTAATAATAATCCAAAAATATTAATAGAATAATGACGAAGAAATCTAAATAATAACTCCCAAAAGATTTGGGTCACGAGTCTAAAACCTCTAAACAAACTAGATAATAATATCCAAATGAAATATAAAAGTCTGGAATTCTATATATAATAAAATAAAATGAAATATGAAGAGTAGTCAGGTCCTACGAACGTCAAGCAGCTACCTCAACGGCTCTAATAGATATTTGGAGACTACGAGTGCTCAGCTAAGCCTCCGGCATACCTGAATCTACACACAAGGTGCAGGGAGTAGGGGTGACTACTACCGACTCAGTGAGTAATAAGCATATATAATGTCTGAAAGTAAGAAATCCACGAAATGTCACAAAGCAAAGCTAAAACTAACAGTCCTATACCTTAGCTAAGAACTTACAACAAAGCAATATCAAATATAACAGTCAAGTATCAAATAAAGATGCAATGCAATGCACATGAAACCGTTGCGGCGTGCAGCCCCATCCGTTTAAGGTCAACGACGCTCACTAGGGGTGTGTACTGACTCCGGGAGGCTCCTTCAGCCCAAGCGCAATAGCAGCCAGGTATTGGCATAAAACAGGCTCTCGGCCTCAATATGAATGTATATAATCGCTACGGCGTGTAGCCCGATCCATGCTCAGTCCACAGTATGCATATGAGTCACATAACAGATTCAACTTATTTTCAAGTTTCCATTCTTAGGAATAATATAATTTAATTATTTATTTCAGGAAAAGTGACTTTGCATTTCATTACGGTCATTAAACACATGACTGAGATCAATGATTATGCAATCATGTTATCACACAGATATTCACCCTAGACAGGTACTACAGATCGGAAAAAGACCCCAAACATGGCATTAAGCCCAATTATCAAGTACACAATGTGCGTATCAGCCGCCAATAATTTACATTATGCTCTCAGGATGGACCAAGTCACAATCAACAATCATATACCATCACGCACCTGCCATGGAGTGCGAGTCGCCCTAACATAGTGTCACGATGTGATAAATCAGGGTTTCAAACCCTCAGGCCATCATCTATACAAACTACTGACCTCTAACTGGCCGTAGACTAGCCCGCGATGCCCTTTCCTCTTGAATCGACCTCCTCGTGCGTCGAATCTATCCAAAGCCTTAACGAATACATCACATTACGCTATCAGATCAATACCCAATCGAAAAGCATCAATAATCCCGAAATTGACAAAACCCGAGCCCCGAGCCCAATTATCAAAAATCAAATTTTTTTATGCAATGTGTTTTCATCTTCTCCCGATTTTGTACAAATAAATAACACCAAAATCGGAGTCTGTTTGACCCCTCAAATTGACCCCTAAAGGTCTCATAATCCCAGGCCCCAAAATCTTATTTTTCTACTATTTTCATGAATTAAAGGCTAGGATTATGGTTTATAATCACCTATAAACGAGTTTTAATAATCAAATAACTTACCTCTACGATACCCACTGATTTTCTCTCTTAAAATCACCTTGGAAGCTTCTTTACGTTGAAAAATTCGAAGACAACTCGACCTTCTTATTATAAGTATATTGTTCACGAATGTTACTGCTCCCAATGGCTTTCTTGTGGAATTCTAATGAATTTAGGCTTTTGAATCACTCAATTTGACCTTATAATAAAGGCGATATGTAAGTTTTAAGATTTGCAAATAGTACATGTTTTTAATACGCCGTTAGGGGCAATTTCGTCATTAACTTGAAAATTTGGGCAACCTTGGTAAAACGGCCATAAAATTCTCATACGATGTCCAAATTCAACGATTCTTTTTGCTACGGGTCCATAATTACGATACAGATATAGTGCGTCATTACAAATAGTAATCGAAGCTTATTTGTTCAATATAATATCATTTATGCTTGAAGAAATGACGTCGATGCATAAGAAAAACGAGCACAACGCAGCACAAACCTATACGAAACTCATCCGAACACCTTGGGACCACATACGAACATACTAAAGAATCACATATGATCATTCAAACTTATTTGCATTCTCAAAAAATCAAAACAAACATCAAACACCAAATTTACATCGGACAAGCCTAAGTTCTTCTAAAACTTCCGAAACACACATTTGATCCAAAACCCGACCTAAACACCTCTGAATGATCTAAAAATTTGCACGCATATCGAAAATCACCTAAGTGAGCTATTGCAACCGTCATTTTTCCATTCCGACCCCCAAACCAAACTCTCACCTATCAATCGGACTTCGCCAAATTCTAGCTTTGTCAATTCAAGCCTAAATCTACATCAGACCTCCAAATTCAGTTCCAATTGCGAACCTAGTCGAATCATCAGATATCCATTCCGAGTCCTCTAACTCGAAGTCAACAATCGCTTGATTTTTCCAAACTAACCTTCTAGTAAAGGGACTAATTGTCTTATTTCTACCCAAACTCTGTCTGAATTACTTCAAATTCACCAAACATATATAATGAAACATACAGAAGCATAAAACAGGGAAAACGGGCCGGAGATACCTGAGACGACGAGTCGGGTCATTACGTCCTCCCCAAATTAAACAAACGCTTGTCCTCGAGCATGCTCAAAGTTGTACTAAAGGCCAACCGATATTTGAATGACCTTACCAACCATATATCCGGGGTGATCCCACGTCGCCCTAACTCACATAGGCCCGATTATACAATAGAGCTAATATTTCACAGTCCATCCAGACCATAACCGTAGGATAACATTGCACTTCTGAAACCATGCACAAGATCAGAACCTCACATTTATACTCAGAATAAGCCTGAACCGGCTGTAATAACCCATACCTGCAACCTCAAGTGCACTCACCTTATATACCGCATAATCCTAACCCTCGAAACGATAATTTATATCCACGGTAGCTGTCGACAACAACCATGTACCAAATGGAAACCCCTTATTAGCTGGAGTCTTATTTCAACACTGCTATACTCTATCAATGATAATGAACACACAGTAGTCCTTAACTATTTCTCAGATAAACCATTCACGAAGACATTTCTTCCCTTTTGACTAATACCACAATAGATCTCCGAGCCGAAACTTGATATTAACCTTCCGACAAGCTGAAACCAAATCCGTTTGTATCCATTAATGGCCCCAAAGTTCTCTTCTGACCAAAGACACCGTCCTGGTGACATGACAGATCAATACGGCCTAAGCCACAACATAGATAACACCCATACAAAAATAAGAGACGGTGTGAACATACTCAAGTCATGAAAATGACTCAAACGAATGAGCTGTACTTTAAGCTCATCAATACCATTACAACACAAGGCTGGGACCCTATCCCACATCATAGAAATAGAATATCTGAATCTTTCCGTAGGGTCTAATCTCCACGTAGCCTCGCTATGATGCGCGATCTCATCCGAACACTATTTCACATGAAGCCCCTCAAGTCGCTATACTTGAACTTGACAAACAAGCACATATTGATGTCTGAACCCAAGCAATCCATCACACCATTCAAACCTGAAAGAACCCAACCGATGCAGTATTCGCCGAGAAACTCCCAATACGGGATTTCCTCAGAAACCAGGAAACAAGGCATATAAAGTAACATTCGGAAACTATCCTCAACATCACACTGTTGTGGCGAGCAACCTGATCCAGATAACATACCCATGGCAGCGTTCCACCCGATCCACGCAACTATCTCACACAGGGAGATGCACATTGAGCTAAATTTGCTCATTATAACCAAATACCGAGTATCGGTCGTAAACACACTAAGTGCATTATGATATCTACTTATAGCGTTTTAAGCTACAGAACTCGACTTCCACTATGAATCACGATAGCACCACAATATATATGCCACTGTCCGAAAATCATAACGCCTATCACCGCAGAAAAAAGCTCATAGATCCCACCAGATCACTAGCAGGTTCAATAACGATCGAATCAACCTAACCTTCATTTCCAATTCGGGACTAACCAAGCCAACTCAAGCTAAGCATGTATTCAATCAGCTTACCAACAAACTCACTACCAAGAAATCTTAAGCGACCTCTTCCACTACTATGACTCATGCCAAAGTCATAAGCTATGGTGTCCGACACCAAATAAATACTGAAGTCCCCCATCTCGCCCGGCGACATGCCCGGCCACGAGGAACGCATCCGAAAAGGTCCCTCAATACCGGAACCGAATCAATGGCACAAACCTCTGCACTGACATTTTCCACGAAGGCCCAAACAAGACAAGCAATCCTTCTCATCCATCCGCTGGTCTTTGGAATGCAACCCACTCTTACTATGACATCACCCGATTCACCTCGCCACGCAACCTGTGGCATTCTCCGGCATAGCCCATAACACAATAGTCTAGATTAACCTAACACTGAGGCGACCAGTCTAAACACAATCTCATATCCAAAATCTATCGTATCAACAAATAAAGATCAGCAACCACAAGATAGACTGCATCAGAGAACTCCCAGTCTCCAATTCCATATAACATAAAAATCACTATACCTAATTTTCACATTCCGCCATATGAATTCCTATCACACATTGAGTACCAAATCATTCCACCAAAAGATATTCTTAAATTTCCCCGTGCCATCAGCAAACTTGAATATTAGCAGTCAATCCAACAAGAAACAATCGCAATACTACTGAGGTATTATTAGTCTGATCACATTACCCTCCTTCCGAGACATATACTATAGTCAAATCACTTCCAATTACCAGTACCATTCCCTTGATTACTTGAGGCTACTCGTTGCCTAAGAACTTTATGAACTTTCTTTTAGAACTGAACTAAAACCTCGCGCACGCCTGTCTCGGCCCTCTACAACATACCACACCTGCCATACTTCCAGGGATAACACGAGAACTTTTGTCTCCCTTCTGCACCGCATACTTCAACGCGCTCAACTAGTCCAAAACTTTCATTGATCCCTTTAGAAGAAAAATCATTACGCACTCCATGCCCCGCATGTCCATAGAAATATACATTTCCAACCTATGATGAAACCCAACTAGAATTCTCTCCTAATTCCATTTGTGCAAGCAATACTGCCAGGACTAGATCATTCTACCTGAACCAAGCCAAGCAAACTGTCAGTACTCACAAGCCTTGCTGCCCAACGCTTGTATAAACTCATCACTTCGAACACATACAAAGAATCGATCATATCTTCACCACACCGATACGGTCCGCGAACAAGCTACTTCATTTGTCTGGATTTCCTTCTGATTCATTTTCAACTTGATATACTCTCTTGTCGTAGCACCACAATGCCTAAGCCAGGCTTACCACATGAGACTCTATCGTAAAACCACACTGTCTAAGACCAGTGGGCCACTATATACTCTCTCAAATGTACCCAAAAATACCACCTTCTAAAATTCCCTACTTTGAAGAACTGCATGCGAATTCAAGTCCGCTACGTTGCTTCCCAGATACTGATAAATAGAATCCCGTGATGAATGTAAAATACCACAAGTCTTGACGCGTTCTAAAGAAAACACTGACCTTGTCACCTACTCAACCTTAAAACACGTGAGTGCTACACATAGAATCTTGAACACATCAACCATTCTCAAGAGTCATCCACTCTTATACCCACTGCAAATTACTTGACTTAACGAATCGAACCACTCGTGCCTTATCAGCACTGTGGCACCATAGGACATGATCTTATTCTGATACAACCAAACAACTTCCTTCTCTTTAAACTAAGAATTTCTTGCCCAGAACTCAAGACAGCCTATTATTTCCTCACATATATGAAGGATCATATAACCTTTGTCAAAATGTAGCTTCACTTGTGCCATCCTCGGCTCAATTTCTGCAATCAGAACCGATTCACACGCATGCATCAAATCGGAACTAACATAGTACATAACCGTACAATCGGCTAAACAACCACAACATCTCCAACTTAGCTCGAAGCTATATATAACACAACACATATACTCTATTGCTATCGTAATATCATGGTGAGATTAAACTCACTCTTTCATAAGCTTATGGTAACACGAATTATCAGAAATTTTTAACTCTTTTTCCATTCTTGCATTCATTCACGCAACAGTTAACCCACTCTGTAGGCGACCAAATTTTTATTGAGTCCCAAAATTTTTTAAAAAACTTCGGCAGTGTTTCCTTTGTAATTGAGCCTATCCACATGTCAGAGAATCACCAAAACCATCATAACAACACGTCCAGAACATGACAAAGATCACAATGTATATCAACAACATTAATCTCAATACTACATGTATTTTATTATCAAAATTAATACATGGACATGTGTTGCACCTATTTGAATCATAACACATAGAAAATACCTTTCAATTACACATATAAGAATCGCATCACTTCATATCACCCCGCAGGAGATAACCCACCTACTTCGCCTCAGTATAACATTTCTGTATGCCTTCCACCGTCATACACATTACACGGCTACATAGTGTTCCTGTTTGAACTCATATCGTATCATGCATTTACTTCACTCCCACTAGGAGACTCGTAAAGATACTTCATGCGCCCACAACTCGGGCTAATCATCAGACCACCATAGGAAATGAATCACTTTATAGTTCATCCATTATCTAGTAGACTCATTCGTCACTACCAGGTCATATACTTGCATCTCGCCGTATTAGCATACTCATCACACGAATACTAAATTGTCATTCCGGCTAATAGCGACAATGCCGAATATATACGTTCAAAACAGCACCTCAGTGCTTAGGCCTTAGGTAAGATCTGGCCTCAAGTCCTCCAAACTGGTCCAACATCAATCATAGAAGTTACATCTCGCCCCTCGATTGAGGAACCACAAGCCATCAAGGAACATCTGGTACTGAGCGATCGCGTGCGCATACCATCGCTTGGAAGGAATTTCAAGAGTTCTCTTTTTCAAGCTGAATCAAGGACGCACGATAAGAATTCAAGAATGTGATGTATTACCTAGAGATTCTGTAGCCTCCTGAGGATAGATACGGACGTATACGTACCGATCTGCGAGACTCTACTAAACCGGCTCATGACTCGCGAGGCCTAGTAACCTATGCTCTGATACCAACTTATCACAACCCAACCCGGTACTGATGGCGCCCAACACTAAAGCTAGGCAAGCCTTACTATCACTCGCTCTCAATATTCGATAATAATTCTCAAACCGACAATTTAAGGAAAAGTGTAATAATTCCTGAACAATAATCCAATAATATTAATAGAATAATTAAGAAGATAATACGAAATCTAAACAGTCACTCCCAAAAGATCTGTGTCAGGAGTCCAAAGCCTCTAATCAAACTGGATAATAATATCCGAATGAAATATAAAAGTATGGAATTGTATATAATAAAATAAACTGAAATATGAAGAGTAGCCAGGTCCTGCGAACGTCAAGCAGCTACCTCTACGACTCTGAAAGATATCTAGAGACTACGAGTACTCAGGTAAGCCTCTGCTATACCTGAATCTGCACACAAGGTGCAGGGAGTAAGGGTGAGTACTACCGACTCAGTGAGTAATAAGCATATATAATGTCTGAAAGTAAGAAATCCACGAAATGCCACAAAGCAAATCTAAAACTAACAATCATATACCTTAGCTACGAACTTACAACAAAGCAATATCAAATATAACATTCAAGTATCAGATGAAGATCCAATGCAATGCACATTAAACCAATGCGGCGTGCAGCCCCATCCACTTAACGTCGACGGCGCTCCTTGGGGGTGTGTATGGACTCTGGAGGGGCTCCTTCAGCCCAAGCACAGTATCACCTAGGTATTGGCATAAAACAGGCTCTCGGCCTCAATATCAATGTATATAATCGCTACGACATGTAGCCCGATTCAATATATATAATCGCTACGGCGTGTTGCCCGATCCATGCGTAGTCCACAATATGCATATGAGTCACATAACAGATTCAACTTATTTTCCGGTTTCTAATGTTTAGGAAGAATTATTTCAGGAAAATGTATTTAGCATTTCATTACGGTGATTACACACAGGACTGAGATCAATGATTATGAAAATCATGTTATCACACAGATATTCACCCTAGATGGGTACTACAGATCGGCACAAGGCCCAAAACATGGCATTAAACCCAATTATCAACAACACAATGTGCGCATCAGCCGCCAATAATTTATATTCCACTCTCGGGATAGACCAAGTCACAATCCCCAATCATATACCATCCCACCTTCCATGGGGTACGAGTCACGCCCTATCATAACATCACGATGTGATAAACCGGGGTTTCAAACCCTCTGGCCATCATCTATACAAACTACTCACATCTACCCGGCCATAGACTAGCCCGCAATGCCCTTTCCTCCTGAATCAACCTCCTCGCGGGTCAAATCAAGCCAAAACCACAATGAATACATCACATTACGTAATAGGAGTAATACCCAACCGAAAATAATCGAAAAGCATCAATAATCCCAAAATAGACAAAACCCGATCTCAGGGACCGATTCTCGAAACTCAAAAAGTTTTACAGAAAACCATTCTTCATCTTCTCCCGATTCCGTACATATAAAGAACACCAAATCGGAGTCCGTTTGACCCCTCAAATTGACCCCTCAAATTGACTCATAAAGGTCTCATAATCTCAGGCCCCAAAATCCTATTTTTCTATAGTTTTTCATGAATTAAAGGCTGAAATTATGGTTTATAATCACCTATAAACGGGTTTTATTAATCAAATAACTTGCCTCTGTGTTACCCACTAATTTTCTCTCTTAAAAAACAACTTGGAAGCTTCTTCCCGTTCAAAAATTTGAAGAAAACTCGACCTGCTCATTATAGGTATACTGTTAACGCGTTTTACTGCTCCCAATGGATTTCTTGTGAAATTATAATGAATTTAGGCTTTTCAATCACTTAATTTGACCTTATAATGAAGGAGATATGTAGGTTTTAAGATTTGAAAAAAGTGCAAGTTTTTAATACGTCATCAGAGGAAATTTCGTCATTAACTTGAAATTTGGGCAACCTTGGTAAAATGGCCATAAAATAATTATACGATGTCCAAATTCCATGATACTTTTTGCTACATGTCCATAGTTACAATACGGATCTAATGCATCATTCAAAAAAATAATCGGAGCTTATTTGTTCAATATGATATCATTTATGCTTGAAGAAACGACGTCGAAGCATAAGAATGAGCACAACGCAGCCCAAACCTATCCGAAACTCACCCGAACTCCTCAGGACCGCATACGAACATGCTAAAACATCACATATGATCATTCAAACTTAGTTTCACTCTCAAAACACCAAAACTAACATCAAACACTAAATTTACATTGGATTCAAGCCAAAGTTCTTCTAAAACTTCTGAAATACACATTTGATCCAAAACCCTACCTAAATACCTCCGAATGATCTAAATAATTTGCACGCATAACAAAAATCACCTAACAGAGCTACTACTACCGTCGAAATTCCATTCCGACCCCCGGATCAAAATCTCACCTATCAACCGGACTTCGCCAAAATTCTAACTTAGCCAATTCAAGCTTAAATCTACATCAGACCTCCAAATTCAGTTCCGATTGTGCTCCTAAGTGATAAATCACCACCTGAAACTAGTCGAACCGTCGAAAATCCATTCCGAGTTGTCTAACTCGTAAGTCAATATTTGGTTGACTTTTCCAAACTAACCTTCTAATAAAGGGACTAATTGTCTCATTTCTACCCAAACTCTATCCGAATTATTTCAAATTCACCAAACACATATAATGGAACATATATAAAATGGGGAAAACATGGCAGAGATAACTAAGACGACGGGTCGGGTCATTACATTAGATATCATGCAATTAGGAGTCCATTAGCAATATTTTGGCCATCCCATTAGTTATTCAACCATAAAGCGGGTTTTCTCTAATACTGAAAAACAATTTGCATGTCTGCCTTCTTTCATAACGCTTGGGCAAGCCTTGGGCCCGATAAAACTGATTAATTAGCTTAAGTCTAAGCCATTCGACCTCTTTAAGTTGTCCAAACCAGTCTGCCTCCCTGAAGTCTGTTTGGTTTTACTGCTAAAGTCCTATATTAATTTTCACCTATATGTTTTCAATGAAGTCGCTTTTCCAGTTCAAGACTGGACTATTGTTTTCTCTGAAAACTTAATACGACCTTTGTAATTTTCAAAGGATATATTAAATACTCTTATTTTTTAATTCTGAATAACCTGTACGTCTCCGCTGTACGTTATTTTCAGTCTAGAACTAAACTACTATTTTTCTAATAGCAGGATACTGTAAATATTTTCCTATTCCTAAATGATACATAGGTTTACTGCTTTACCTTCAGTTTTTTTAACTTCTTCTGGCAAATTCCGCCCAAACATTCATCTTTCTACATTCAGATTTTAAAACTCTCACTCCCTTAGACCTTAAATGTGATTGAGGTGTGCTAATTGTATGTATATTCGTGGAGGGGTACGTGAGCCATTTATATGCCTTTTATGTGATCCCTTATATGAAGTCCTACTTTCTTTTATATGTCGCTTAGTATTTTGCCTTTAAACATAAGGGTTCAACCTAGTCCTCACCTTGTAGGAATAGTGGTCCTAAAACACCCTCTAGGACCTATAGGATAGGACGGGTAGTAGCACGCAATAAGCACTCGTGACCAATACACACGTTTAAATAACCTCTACGGGACGGGAATGGTGGAATATTGATATGATGACTGGTGCGCTAATATCTCGTATGAGAATGATTGCTGGGTATTGCACCGAAGTGATGCATATTACGTTTAACCATAGGACCCCTTTTCTCTTCTATTTATTGATATTTTCTTAAATTAACACTTTATTCAACTAAGTTTTCTCTTTTCAAAATCACTTGTGTCTTCTTTCTTACAAAATTTTCAACTTGTTCATGTTTTCTATGTGCAAATTTTAATTGTTTATTCCCACTCCTGTTAAAGTTACAACTAAGCGTGACGGGAACAACAATAGTGGATCTTGAGGGGTTCCTAACACCTCCCCCTCGAGATAATCTCAAGCCCTTA
Organism: Nicotiana benthamiana; assembly: GCA_034376525.1. NCBI lineage: Eukaryota > Viridiplantae > Streptophyta > Magnoliopsida > Solanales > Solanaceae > Nicotiana > Nicotiana benthamiana. The sequence goes on from CM067337.1 coordinate 27,328,158, forward strand.
TCCGAACTCTGGTTTTTCTTTCAAAAAATATTTCTTCTTTTTCTTTAAGTGTCCTCAAAATGGTAAAGAGTTGTTTTGTCCATATTGTCTTAAACCCGATTTCTCCGCTTTGAGAAAAAGTGGGCGTCGACACCACCCACTCTGTCTTGGTCTCGAATATAACTCACTCCATAGATCTTAAATATTGCCAATACTCTCTCGGCAAAGCACTCGGCGAAATCACTTCCTCTGAAACCTGCATCTATACGAGGCATAAATCCTGAATCTTTTTCCATGTCCGAACATGAGCCAATAAGGCCAACCATCGCATGCCTCCAAAAATTCATTTGATCGAATTACCACTTATGGTCTTTTCTCATAGCTAAAATACCCATCAATATACTAATAACCAGAAATCATGCAAGTAGTTGATCATACAACCCAATCTTAGGCAGTGGGACTCTCCCACTTAGCTTTAAGCCATCATTTCACAGCCCGATCCTTTTTATCTCTTATTCACATAACCTTGCGCCATAAATTGTCGATTTTCTCGGAATCATTTTGTAAATCCCCATCTTCCATAATCTGAATCATCATCCACATTCGCACGAACGATCTCCTTGTGGAACAACCAATATAATTCCTTGCAGAAGCTTCGCCAACCATGCGACCACTAACCTGGTTACGGGGAATAACCCATCTGGGGGAATCACCTTCCAACATCTTCCTACGCCGCTGCACAGGGTACCTTCACTACGACACTAATAGCCCATCCTGAGTCCGAGCTCACCTTCCAGCTGCACAAGTCCATTCACCCCTCGCGGACATCAATTAAATGTGTGGCAATATTCTCCAAATTCAAAGTTATGCTGTATATTCCTTCACTTCAAGCAGCTCCTTTCTACCATATCAAATCTTTTGCCGCATAATGGCCCATGATTCAAGTTTTCCCCGTAGGCCCCAATCACTAATCTCTAAAGTTCTCCAATCATTCAAAACTCTTCTTGAGGTGCGTAGTCATCCTATTACCAAGCCCATATGCAACCCCCGCCACTCTCCCACTTTGGCGGAACTCATATCCTTAGTCGGTCACTCGACCTCGCTTCCTATACTTGGACTTCTAGAAATTTTAAACACTGCCTGACACTTCCCACATATCCTTCTTATACTTCAATGCTCAAATGATGCCTTAAATGAAATCTATCTTCGTGGAATTTGAATCCACCGTTGATGCTAACTTTAGAACCTTTGCAAAGGCCATCTTTATTGATTCATCAACATTACAAATTTGATTCGATCTTAAACAACCACACCATGCGATATCCGGGAGCTGTATCTCCAATCCTATTTCACAATATCCTGCCATAAGGCGAATTGTGGCGGATTATAATATCGCAAACTTAGTACATTTCATTATGGCCACAACACCCCATCATAATAGAAAGATCAACCATGCTTGTAGATACCAGTTTCATTACTTCCATCAGCCCAAATCTGACCATCCTTAGTCTGACTGCCTTTCCCCTTGCCGGGAATAAAATACTAAATCCCTTGATTACACGCTAAGTAAACTTCCCTTCAATTCATCCATTGCCCTGATACGTGGGCAAATATCCTACCATCACAACCACAATGCAGAATAATAGCTAATAAGCATCATGAAAACATGTGCCTAGCCTCAAGGCCCTCAGAGTACAGCAACTGAGCCGAAACAATACGATATACTTCCATAGAGCAACTATAACAGTCCAATCAACTATACCGAGAGAAACATCCCGCACCACATATGTATGCCATTGCAATTCTTCAAATTTTTAATTCCTAGCAAGCGTTCGCATCACATAAGACTGAGTAGGAAGGAATCAAAGGCATAAGCCTCAAATAAGTCAAATTGCACGATAAGGAAATCAAGAAGGGAAGTACTCCTAACAGCCCTATAGCATCCCCAGGATAAGTACGGACATCTCCGTATCAATCCGCTAGACTCTACTAAACTTGCTCATGACTCGTGAGACCGACGGGAACCTAGTACTCTGATACCATGTTGTCATAGCCCAAAATCCATTAAGGGTCGTGATGGCGTCGGACGCTGCTTCCAGGTAAGCCAACCAAATTACTTAAACAAAATCTCTTTTTTAACCCTTATAAAATCTAGGATTTTTCCTCCATATTTAGAAAACTGTGAAGAATAAAGTTTCAAATCAAAATATAAAATTTAAACAGTTAATACAATACTTCAAACCCTCCCAGAACCCGGAGTCACAAATGCATGAGCATCTACTAATAAGAGAAATATACAACATTCCGTCCGCAATACAGTGGACGAAAGTAAATACAGAACACTGAAAGAGACTACTCTAGCTACGGCCGTCTCGAATAATGCAGCTCATCTAGTCCCAAAAACCATTTATGCTGCTATGCCAATAAACCACTGGAGCCACATAATAAACAATGTGTACCCAAGTGTAGTATGAGTACATAAACAATGTGTACCCAATGAGTGTCCCGCCTAATTCTGAAGGGGTAGAGACGAGATGGTCAACTTTGACACTCACTAGTAGTCCAATCATTATTATCTAAAATAAATATATTAAATCGTGGATTTGTTTTATAAACATGTTTCTAATCCAAATAGAGGGAAAAAGTAAACACACAATTCTTTCATGGAAAATATCCTTAGACTTCTTATTATTATTAACAGTATAAATCTCGATCCATAAAGTGGCATAAACAACTCAAATGAGTCCAGGCAGAAATAACTAAACCTTGTAGACGGACCGATCCAACAGAAATAAATGTGCACTTGTCGAAGGTCGACGACCCGCCTATAGACGCATCTATTAATCTGCCGAGGCACACGACTCGTTCCAAAAATAAACATACGCAGACAACCACGATCAAATAGTCAACATGGAGCAAATATCCAAGAAAGGTCAATTCTCGTTAATAATTTTAGAAAACAAAGCTTAAGTCTTTCTTTTTCAAATCGTTTTATAAATTTAATACGATTTAAGCAATTCAAGCCATCAATAGACATGCTTTTGGGTCCTAGACTACCCAGACAATAGCATAATAGTAGCTATGCATGGACTCTCGTAACCTCGTACGTACGTAGACCCCAAAAGTAGGAGCACATAATCAATTTAACTCACCTACTGGATAATTCTCCCTCACAAGATTAGAAAGGAAATTCACCTCGTTCCGAAGATCCGCAACCGGCCTTCTACATCCTTCCGAAGACTTGAACCAATACAAATGCTCCAAAACTAGCCAAATAATGGCAAACTAATGAGAATATACCCAAATACTTGCTAACATTTCAAAATATACAATTTTCCAAAATGCCCTCGGTCCCACGTGCCAGGAATTCGAAATTTCTTGAAGGTAAATTTTACCCATGACCTTAGGAACTTAAATATACGATTTTCTCTTAATTCCATATCCAAAATCATGGTAAAAATCCAAGAACCCTAGTTTTCTCGGTCTTCCTCTAACCCTCAATTTTCTACCCATTTACATACTAAAATCTTACAAAATCAATGTATTCAACTCATAATGGTAGAGAATAACATACATTAGTGTTGAAGATGAAAACCCTCTCTTGAAGCTCCCCAAAAATCGCCCATGTCATGAAAATATGAGAGAAATGAGCCAAAATTCGATTTTTAAAACAACAATCTGCCCCCGGCTCTTTCGCTTTTGCGATCCCGCTTATGCGAACAAAAATCCGCTTCTGGGGTCACATTCCTAGGCTACCCCTTCTGCTTTCGCGACTCACCGACCGCAGGTGCGGTTCCGCTTATGCGACTACTCGATCGCATTTGCTGTCCTCTTTACTGATGGCCAAAATCGCTTCTGCGGTCCAATTTTTGTCTCTGCGAGGGCCACTTCTGCGGTCTCATTTCCGCAGAAGCAGAAATTCTAGGTGCCGGCAGCCCATCCCTTCTTCAAACTCTTAATTCAATCCGCTAGCCATCCGGAATCCACCCAAGGCCACCGAGACCCCAACCAATCATATCAACCAGTTCGAAAACACATTACGGACTTGCTCGAGGCCTTAAATCACATCAAACAATACTAAAATAACGAATCACGCCCCGATTCAAGCTTTATGAACTTCGAACTTTTCAACTTCTTCTTTCGATGATTAAACATATCAAATCAAAATCCGATTGACCTCAAATCTTGCGCACAAGTCATGTTTGATATTACAGTCCTACACCAACTTTCAGAATTCGATTCCGACCTCGATATCAAAAAGTCAACCCCCTGGTGAAACTCTACAAAAGACTTAAAATTGTTATCCTTAGCCAAATGGCTTCAAAATGACCTACGGACTCCCGAATTCACTTCCGATTGCACTCCCAACTCCAGAATCACCATACGAAGCTACTCCCAGTCTCGGAATTCCAAACGAATATTGATAACACTGAGATGCATTTCTAACCAAACTTATGAAAATTCTTCTAAAATACTAACTTCCACAATAGGCGCCAAAACGCACCAGGATTATCCAAAACCCTCTCCTGGCCTACGCTCTGAAATCATCATTCAAACTTGATGGAACCTTCGGATCCCAATTCCTTTGTTGTTTGCTCAAAAATCCAATCCTAGTTTATTCTTTCATCTTTAAGCTTCTCAAATGAAAATTCTCATCTAAATTTAACTCCGATCTTTCTTAATTTAAATTCCAACCACGCGAACAAGTTATAATATCCGAAATGAAGCAGTTAATGGCCTGTGACAGCTGAACGGAGCACCGATATTCAAAACGACCGGTCGGGTCATTATCACTTTCAAGGTGACTAATTCAATTTTTGCCTGTATAGCTTCTTATCTACAATATGGTTTTTAATAAGTAAGTTTTTCTTTGTAGGATTCAATGGCTGAAAATGACATGACTTGTCCTACAAATACCCCTACAAAAAGAAGTAGAGAAGAGGATGGGTCATCTGTAGTTGATGTTGGTGATGATCTTGCACAATTTTCAAGTAATATGCTTAAAAAGTGATCAAAGGGGAGAAAAATCCATGAATTGAAATATTTACTTTTGGAATTATGACTTTATTCGTACGATTTCTTTAGCAAGTACTTTGGTCACTTTTTAAGTAGTTTGGTTTTACTTCTAATTTGGTTTCTGCCATTTTGGATCATTAGCAAGTACTTTGGCACATTTTGAAGTAGTTTGATATGGATTCTAATTTGGTTTTTACCATTTTGGATCATTAGCAAGTACTTTGGTACAATTTGAAGTAGTTTGGTTTGGGATTTTAATTTGGTTTCTACGATTTTGGATCATTATCAAGCACTTTGATATAATTTGAAGTAGTTTGGTTCAGAATTACCAATTTGGATCATTAGCAAGTACTTTTGTAAAATTTGAAGTAGTTTGGTTTGAATTTTAATTTGGTTTCTACCATTTTAGATCATTAGCAAGTACTTTGGTACAATTTGATTGATAATTTATTGTGTGTAAGTTATGATAAAAGGCTTTTCTATTTTTGTTGTTAAGATATAGGTTTTGACCCAAATGCTATTTTGTTTGTAATAGACCATTATGAGGGGTTGGAGGACGTGTGATGTGGAGTTTCAGTAGTACTTTGTGCTTTGCAACTTATGAGCGTCTTTTAGAGAATGGAGTGCATATGGAACTGGAGTTCCAATTGTATTGAATGAAGGTGATAGTGTAGTCCAATATCTATGTACCCTATTCGTTCCATGATTATCATTTATATACAGGTTAAAAAGTAGAGTAGTCATGGATTTGCTCACGATTTCACAAATATTTAAGCTATTGAAATACATGAAGCTTAGATCAACTGGGAACTCCCATGTAACATTTAAGTTCGCATTGGTAGCATTAGCATCTCCCATGGTTTCAGCGGTAGCATAAACTCAATTTGGTGTTATTTGAGTTACACAATTATTATTGGAAATATTTAGGCTTTGTAAGTAATGATTATTTGTTATTACATGAAGTGCTGACACACAGTAATTGTGGCGTTAATGCGAAATTGTATCTAATACTCTTGATTAGATTATCAGTACTCAGTTAGGAAAAATAATTGTAGTGATATGCTTTTCCCACTATATAAAGATGCCCTAAACACTTTCCTTATTATCTGCTTAGTAGAACATTATGTCAGGATTCTCAATGTGCTATTGTACAAGCTCTTTATTTTGATGCTTGGCTTGAAAAAGTTTTTTTATGGTGTTCTGCTATTTGATTTATTCTCATACCTTCTTACTGACATTTTGCTACTGACATGAGTATTTTATATATAGTATAACTTGAATCAAAAGTCTATTCATTAAAAAGCATTCACCGTTTTTGAACGTGAATATGCATGTGGAACCCTTTTTAGCTCGAGCAAAAGAAAAACGAAATGGAAATAAATAAATTTAAAAAGTGAGATTGCAATTAGAATCCAAAATATTTTGCTTTGGAATTTTGATAGCTCTATAATATTTTTATTTCTATGAAATACACGATGAGGTCATTGATAGCTTGATAATTATGTCAGTGTCTTTTAAATGACAAAGGATTGCTCATTACATAAAACACTAACTATTAATACAATTGTGAAGATTTAAAAGGGGATTACACTTAAAATTGCTGGAGGATAATGCTTCAGAAGTACCATCTGCACATCATGCGGGTTTTAATACTAGTACGTGAAATAAGGAAAAAAAATACAAATAAATTATTTGAATGGTATAAGGTCAACTTAATTGATTTTGATGCCTAAAAAATTACAAATAAATTATTTGAATGGTATAAGGTTAACTTAATTGATTTTGATGGCTTATATGTTACAATTTCCTGTGTAATTGTTCAAATAAGGAAAATATTAATAAGTAAAATTTTAGTAGACTTTAAAGTACTAGATATTAGATAATTATTTAAATGATTATTTTGTCTAGTGTAAACTCTATTTTAAAAGGGCAAAAAAGGCGAACAATATTTTTTTTTAATAAAAAATTGAGCATTGTATTCATATACTGCAAAAGATGTACATTTTGTCCTATTCATAGCTGGTTGGACAGCCAGTTATGGATTCTAATTACATCAGCCTTTCTATGTATCTATCAAAAACCAAAATCATGTGTATGTGATTAACAGTCAACTAAGAAACGAGCTAAGGAAAACTGTTAAGTTGTTGAAGACCAACTTTCCATCTTCTACTGTGTCTTCCACGAATATGGATAAGCAATGCAATTTCTCTGGCAGTTTTATCCTCATCATATGCCAATTTCTGAAATCTCATGTTATTTCTCGCCTTCCATACTAGAGCAATAACATGTATGAAAGCAGCAACAGTAATAGCATTCCTCCATGCATGACTACGAGCCTTTTTACATATCCATTTCAACTCATCTTCCCAGTCAAGAATCTGTCTCGGGCTACCCAACCAACAACAAATGCGAGACCATAAACTCTTCGTGATACAGCAATCAAAATACAGGTGCTGGAAAGTCTCCTCCTGCTGATTGCAGAACACACACATAAGGGGTATTTGAATACCAAACTTAGCCAACCTATCCACAGTAGGAAGTCTATGTTGTGCAGCCAGCCAAGCAATGAACTTGTGACGAGGGATTACATTCTCAACCAGTAGTAAATTTCTCCAGATTACTCTTTCAAACCTAGGCAGCATGGCAATATAGAGTTTATGAATTTGAAATTTGCCCATACAACATACTGCCTTGAGTCTATCACTTAATAAGCCTACCACCTGCTGGTTTTCCATGAGACCATCTCTGCATTGTATGATTTTCCTAACAACCCAGGCAGCTTGCTTGGGTGCAGTAACTGTTTCAACATCAGCCCTCTTTATATAGTAACAATGAACCCATCTGACCCATAGACAGTCCTTTTTCCTAGCCAGGTCCCAGAGGAGTTTAGCTACTGCTGCTTTGTTCCAAATTGTCAAGTTCATTATGTTGAGGCCACCAGCATTTAGAGGTGTACATATTCTATCCCAAGCAACTAAGGCCCTCCTGGAAGAACTGGCAGATCCTGTCCAAAGGAAGGTTCGACAGATTGTATCAATAGCTTTTAGGACTCTTTTTGGTAAGATGAATACCTGCGACCAATAAGATCGTATAACAAAAATGACAGATTTTATGAGCTGGCACCTCCCAGCATATGATAGCAGTTTTGCAGACCAGCAGGTGATTCTGGCTGTGATCCTCTCAATGAGAGGCAAAAACTGGTGTACATATAACTTCTTTGAGTCCAGAGGGATACCCAAGTATCGGAAGGGGAGAGTACCTTCACTGAATCCCAGTCTGACAAGCATTTCTGTCCTGAACTCTTGGCTTACCCCTGCTAGGTAGATGACACTCTTGTTAGGATTTGCTTCCATAACAGAAGCCTTAGAGAACTTTAGGAAGGCCTGGTGAAGGATTTGTATAGAAATGGTGTCAGCCCGACAGAACATAAGCAAATCATCAGCAAAGCAAACATGTGTGCAGTTGAGTTTCCTACATTTAGTATGGAAATTAAAGTCACTATTCCTATGAAGTTGTCCCAAGATTCTGTTCAAGTACTCCATAGCCAGCACAAAAAGGTAGGGGGACATTGGATCACCCTGCCTTATTCCTCTCTTTGCTTTGAAGGTTTAGTGAAGTCACCATTCATTACTAAAGAGAAGGAGACAGTGGTGGTGCATGCCATAATCCAATTAATGAACTTTGCTGGGAACCCATAGGCTACTAGGATCTGCTGAAGGAAAGGCCATTCCAGTGTATCATAAGCTTTCCTCTAGTCCACTTTCAATACACACCTGGGAGACACACCCTTTCTGGAGTAGCCTTTGAAAATCTCATGACTGAGCAGAATATTATCAACAATACTCCTCCCTTCTATAAATGCAGATTGAGCTAATCCAACTATATCACTAATAACACATTTTAGTCTTCTAGTGATGATCTTGGATATAAGTTTATATAAAGTAGTGCAGCATGCAATAGGCCTATAGTCATTGACTGTAGTAGGGAAACTGGTTTTGGGAACCAATGCAATAGCTATAGTGTTTATGATGTGTGGCATAGTGCTGGAGATGAAAAAGTCCTTTGTAGCAGCTAATATGTCATGCTTGATAATCTCCCAGTTTTTGGTAAAGAATTCCACGGGATAGCCATCTACACCAGGGGCTTTATCCTTAGGCATGTCATGTAGTGCATCTGTAATCTCTTCCATAGTAATATCTCTGATTAACATCCTCTGTTGAGACAAAGTCAAGCATTTACCTTCCTTAACAGTAGCTATGTCCACACAAGTCAGTTCTTCAGCACATCCTCCTAGCAAATCTTGGAATACAGTGAGAAACTCATGTTCCACAGCAACAGGATCAGAGAGCTTAATCCCAGTATCAGTACAAACTGATGTAATGGTATTTTGACAATTTCTGATCTTCCATTGGGCATGAAAATACCTAGTATTAGCATCTCCACATTCAATCCATGTAGCCTTAGATTTCTGCCTCATGACTTGTTCCTTTATATTACTCCATTTTTCAAGTTCTGCCAGGGCTGCCCTTTCCTCAATGAATAGACCCTGTGAGTGAGGTATGATCTGCATTTGAGATTGGATAATATCAAGGTTCTCTATAGCCTGAATAATTCTCTGTTTGTAGGAGGCCATGTAACTGTTTGCCTCCTTTAACTGCTGCTTCAACAACTTCAATTTTGACAAGACCTGTTGCATAGCACTACCTGTACAATCCTGCTGCCATACAGCCTTAACTATATCATGAAATTGTGGGAAATCCATGATCCCAGTATAGAGCCTGAATGACTTAGGATGCAAAAGCTTCTGGCTGCCAAACTTTATACAGATTGGTGTGTGATCTGAGACTGAAGGGTTTAAGAATTCAGCTTCAATGTGTCCATATTGCTGCACCCATTGGAAATTTCCCAAGGCCCAATCTATTTTGCTATATACTTGCTTATTTGTCCAAGTGTAGTTCCAGCCTATTCTTTTGAGGGGGGTAAGTTGCAAATCATAAATGAGTTGCTTAAACCCTCTGACTTCAGCTTCAGTAACTATGGATCCAATCCTGTCCTCAGAAGATAGAACATTGTTGAAATCACCACTAAGCAACCAAGTATCTTGGCTAGGTATAGAGATACCCTTAAGGTCACTCCACAGTCTTTCTCTAAGGCAAGCAGTATTATGAGCATACACTATACTAAGATGAGTCTTGACATGGCTATAAGAATCCACTATATAGCATTGAACCAGTTGATCAGTAACACAGGAAACAGTAATCTGGATGTGAGGTTTCCAGATCAACCAAATCCTCCCATTCACTGCCTCAGAATAATTGCAAAATACCTTCCAGCCTTTAGCAATCTTCCCTTGGATCTTCTGAGCTTTATGTTCCTTAACTCTAGTTTCAAGGCACCCTAATACGTCTACTTTATTTGCATTCAGAAAGGCTTTCAGCTCTTTCTGCTTATGGGCCAGGTTCAGCCCTCTTATGTTCCATGTAACAATGATCATAGGTGTGAGGTTCCAGGGTCATGCTGGCCTTTCCTACCAGCATCTAGTACCTCAATTATAGCTTTCCCTTTATTGCAATTATCCACCAATGCTGCACCTATGCTGATTGGAAATGCAACAGTAATATGATCACTAGTTCTAGTCTGAGGAGGCTGGCATGTACTCCCCTCTGCAACTGGCTGGATTGCCTCAGGTATTTGAGTCTCCTGAATTTCCACAGCAGCCTGAGGTGCATTTGCAGTAGGGGCCTTCTTAACAGTCCATCTCTGCCTAGTCACTTTAGCTTGTTTACTAGGCCTCCTAGGTGACTCATGTGGTCCCAAGTTTGTAACACCCTCATCCTTTACATTATACCAGCAATCGATAGTGTCATGTCCAAACTTTAGGCAGTGGTTACAAAATGTGGGCTTTCAATCATACTCAATCAGTTGGATTTTAGGACCATAGGGGGTATCAATGTCAATCTGATCAGACAGTGGCTGAGATGCATCAACCTCCACTAGTACACGAGCAAATGAAATTCTCTCATACTGGGCTGTGATCTTATCAGTGTACAGTGGTTTTCCAACTACACTAGCAAGCTTGCTTAACACCTCTGCTGACCAATAACCTACTGGCAGACCAGGGAACCTAACCCAAATAGGTATTGTACTCAAAATGTCACTCTGAAAAGAGAAGTCAATTTCCCATGGCCTCAACACCATGGGCTTGTTCCTGTAGGAATATGGCCCAGATTGTAGCACCAGACCCATATCCATTTTGCTCATGAACCGAAATATGCAATATTCTTCAGAGTGAACTAGGATTTGTGGCTTTGAGACAAAATTCCAGACATGCAAGACAAAATTCTCCATAGCCTTTTCAGTAGGGTTGTCCCCAACTATAGCCAATCAATGAATTCTTCCAGTACTCGACTTGTGGATTTAGCTCTTCCTCACTAATAGTAACCACCTTCTTCCCATCCCTACTAACTGGAGGACAAATGTAAGAGAATTACCCATCTGAGTAAGCCGATTCCCACGAACAGCTTCAGCAAATGTCGGGGAAGGGCCTTCAGAATCAACAATGTTCGAGAACTGCAATTTCCTCACAAGGACATCATTTTGATTTTCCACCTGTTGCATGTCAATTTCAGTAGCTTTTTTTGGTTTTGTAACTGTCGATTGCAAAATAGGGGGAAGGAAACTACCAAAGGTAAGTGGTTCAAGCACTTTGGTTTCCCCTAGAGCTGGGGTGACATTGTGCGAGGCGGTTGCTGGTGGTTGACGACGACGGCGAGCCATTTACCGGCAGAATAGCGCCTTGCTAACGTGCGCCAGAAAAGAACTGTTCTATTGCCTATCGTACGCCGAGAGCATTTTTAGATAATTATATTTTTTGAACCCCCGTATCGCGAAAAATATTTTACTAAAGGTCTTTGTGTATTTAACATAATACTAGTTTTAGTGTACGTGCAATGCACGTTTATTTTGCGTCTATTGTTAAAAAGTCGTACAAAATATAGAATAAGAATGAATTTTGTGAAATAACAATTGATGTCGAGATATATTCAATAATTTTTGAATAAAAAATAAATACTTTTACGCTAGGACAAGATGAATTCAAAGTAATTGAATGGTTCCTAAATCTTGACATACGAAATGAGTTAGTTATTTAGTAGTAATTAAAACTATACATATTTTATTATATAAAAAATATGTTACGTTGTTGCTTCAGACCTAATTTATTATATTTGAGTTTTAAATTTCCTTTGAAGTATGGGCAAATATTTGCCACAATTATCGTTGAAATATCATCATATTGTCAGTTTTTATATTGGTCAATAAAAAATAGTCAGTGTTTACCAAGTCAATGAAAAATAACCACTATTTTGTTGTAACATGGACCGGTCCAGTATAATATACGGAAGTTCTGGTGCATTTGTGTACGAACTCCAACATATTATGATGGACCGGTATACTTTCCTAACTCCTATTAAATTTGCGGGAGACTGGAGCACCAGTGTTCCAAACTCCAGTATATTATATTGGACAATCATACTTGCTGGAACTCCTGTAAAATTTACGGAGTTCCAACATAATTATGCTTGAACTCTCGTAAAATTTGCGGGAGTTCCAGCATAGTTATCCTCGAGCTCCCGTAAAATTTACATGAGTTCAAGCATACTTATGCTGGAACTACCGTAAAATTTGCAGGTGTATTTTTTCAAATTTTGAATAATATTTTCGCTCAGATTTAAAGTGGCTAAATTGTGATGACTTTTGAAAGTTGGCTATTTTTCAACGATCAACGGTAAATCTTGCTGTTATTAAATTTCTCGCACAAATATCTTGTTACTTTTTTTGAAAGAAAAATATGTGTATTAGTTTTTTTAGAGAATTGCTCGTATATAAGTCAGGTGACCAAATCGTACTATTGTATTTCTTTTTATATATATTTCTTTTCTCATATGATTTATTGTTATTTATAGTTTACACTGTGGGTATACTGCATAGTAATTTCAATTTAAACAAATTAAAGTTAATGAATTTAATAATTAACACAAGGTTTGGATTCCTCAATAACTTTAGTATTCATTATAAACTAAACCTAGACAATTATAAAATTAAATAAGAAAACCTAAACAAATTACTATAAAAAAAATCAAAAATAAATATACGCCTATAATTATAGACAAATCAAAAATGCAAAGAAAACTAATTGTGATGACAATTTAATCTCATTTGCCCACTGACTTTTGGTTTGGTCGAAACAAATATAAATAAATTATTAAGAAAATCAACATAAAAACACATTGATCAAACAAACCTCGCCTAGAGTTTTACAAACAAACATGCAAGTAACAATTTTTAAAAATTTTTTTTTTGTTTTTTTTTATCAATTCTATCTGACATCCCTAAAAGACAAAATATATGGCATTGAGATTCTAGTTTCACCTTTCCAAACGAAAAGAAAATGACTCTTAAAACTAATGTTAAGTTAAAATCGGAACATAAGAATAATAAATTCACTCCTTTTAGGAATACAAAAAAATACGTAAATGAAAATTTAAAAATAACCCGTGAGCATAGCATACAAACTGATTTTGATGGTCATATCTTTTGCTACCAAAATCAAAATTTTACTGCACTTGATTGGACATTCTTTCATAGCTAGAACCATCTTTAACTAGCCTTGAAGAAATATGTACAAAATAACAGACAAACACTAACAGAAATGTATAGAATAACATATAGTTCAATTTCATGAATATAATTAAGAAATATGATAAAATTAAAGAAGAACAACAGTTGTTTAATCAAAGTAATGGATGCTCAAAATCATATTTAGGCAAGTTTTTTTACGTTTTCTATTTCCCTTTTTGTTAGAATAAGAAAATCTTTTATTAATTGATTTTAAAGGCCTTAACCTTATGTAAATAAGGAAAAGTAACTAAATTTTATTTGACTTTAATGTCCTAAGTATTTGGAGAGGCGCTACATGACAAGATTATCCGACGTAAAACTATATTTTAGAAGGCAAAAAAGGCGAACGATATTTCACTAAGGGGTTTCGTACTTTTAATATATAGTATATAGATATAGATAGATATAGATTCACAGATCTAAGCCCTAAAATAAATTATTTTAGAAAAAGATTATATATTTCATAAAAAGCAATCAAATAGAATATTGAAGAGAATGAACCGCTAAAAGCTATTTAAGGATAGTGTGATGAGGTCATTATATAGGAAATTGGTAAATTAACTTAAATAGAAGTTTGAAGGAAAATAAATGAGAAAATGATACTATATAGTTGTTCTCAAAATAATAGTAAAAAAATATAATTTTATATTTTTTTTGTATGTATATATTTATGTATGCTAAATATAAAAAATATATAAATTTTATACATTTTTGTTGTTATTGAATGTAAATCATTTGGTTTAAAAATAACCACTATTTTGCTGAAACAAGAAAAATTCTACTATAATATACTGAAGATCGGTGCACATGTGTATGAACATCCAGCATATTATGATGGAACTCCAACACGCAAAAAGTTCCAGTATAATATACTGGAGTTCCAGCATATGATACTGAAGTATTTTTCCGAATTTTGAACAGTATTTTCGTCCGAAATTTATTTTTTACACGAAAAATAGTTAAATTTCGATTATTTTTTGAAAATGGGCTATTTTTTGAATGAACGCTGGTTAAGTTGATTATTTTTGAATTTCTCCCACATATGTGGTGCAGACGTGTAATTAGAGGTGATGCTTCAAAAAGTTGCAGAAACAATCATAACGTATATTAGCAGAGTCCGAAATTTAACAAATATTAACATATAGTCCGGGAAAACAAGAGTCCGAAATTTTAACAAATATATTAAAAGAAACACAAAAAAATGTCATACCTGATATCTTAAATTGTGATCTAAGGTAATTTTTGAGACACCTTTTTACTATACTAGAATTTTTTTATGTGAAGAAATTCAACAATTTATGAAAGGTGATTCAATCCAACTCTTTTGATCATTATGATAGAAGGGATGAAGAAAGTAGACAAAATGGGCTCGTGTCTGTGTGTTATAAATTTATAGAAAACAAATAAAACTCCACTGGTATAATAATGTGGAAATGACACCAGGTAGTTACTTTAAGCATGATATTTAAATTCTATCAATAGTTTATAAATGTGATTAAAGATAGTTAATTAGCTCAAACTACGAATACGATATCCTGATATTTAAACCCCAAAGTTAAGCTCCATGTCTCGTGCATTAAAGTTTGAAAATTATGTCCAAAAATTCGAATTTTATGTCATAAATTTATATTAGTAGTTCGGAATTTTAAATAGGACAATTAGTCTTAAATTTTAAATTAGCATATTAGAAATTCTAGATACTAGGTCATGGAATTCAAATTAACTGCTCAGTTTGGGTGAATTGAGAATCTTTAAATATATTTATAAATTATAAAAACATATTAAATAATGGGCTTCAAAGTGGATATTGGTGCACTTCACCCTATAATAATTATCCACAAAGGTTTAAAAAAAATCATTAAACGAGAATTCTTTCTCTTGCACTTGAAGCATTTGTGAATCCTAATTCCGAATAGTCGGTCCTGCAAATGATTGAAATACCGACCACTAAAGACATTGAGGTTCCAAAAGTTACTATAAAGATAAGTAATAAAAATATACTTCTTACATATTAATGAAATATCCTTAAACCTTTTGATAGAGTAATGACTTTTATCCACTTAACTAGTAGTTGGAGTATAAAAATGAAACCTATTTAACTTTTAAGCTCGGCAATGGAAAGAAACTTATTAAAGTTAAAATGTCTGATATGAATGAAAGTGATGGCTAGAAATGAGTAATAGATGAAAATTCTGTTACTGGATATATCAAAATAGGTTTGGTCAGGCTAGCATAAAAAGTATAAAGTCTAAATAGCACTAGCAAGAAAAGGCTCTATATATATATATATATATATTACCATTTCAACTTGAAAGTAGGATCAGTTGAATCTTTTTATATGTCTTTTTTGTAAAATGGTGTGAAGCAGTGTGATTTTATGCGTAATACTATTTGATACCAATTACATTGATCTATCCATGGTCTTTTATCTCATTAATTTACCAAGTACACTATTATATGTAACTAGGAATGCTTACTTGTCGATACCTAATAATTTCTTCAAACTAGTGGATGGAAAAAAAAAAAATATATATAAATAATATATATATATATATATATATATATATATATATATATATATATATATATATATATATATATATATATATATATATATATATAAGATTTCACTATTATAATGAAATTACTTGACTTTGTGCATGCATATTTTAAGTAAGTATTCTATAAGTACTTCACTTTTAAATCACACAATTTAAATGCAATGTAGGCGTACTAAGCCAAGTTCAATTAAAGTATGTAGTATATAATTGGGGAAAAAGACGAAGAAAAGCGAGCAAATGACCTTTCAAGACCTTATGGGGAAAAAGTCTACTTCAACATCAGCAGTTGCTAAAGTCCAAACCTCAATGACTTGGCACACCATATTCCTTTCCTTTCATATACCTAATTAGTCATTAATTAAGGACAAATTAGAGAGCCCTTAATAACAAATTAACTGTTTCATCTTAAAAACTCAGAATAGTGCAAACCTCTATGTATTATTTCATCTTAAGAAAAGAATTTCGTAATTTAATGTTATAAAATAACTCAAAATGATTTAAACGATTAAATCTTTACCTGCAGTCTGGACCACAGGTCCACCATATTACGAGTACAAATACTACCACAATCTTCAGAAAGCATGGTGAAGGTGTGTGTGATTATGACTTAGCTTGTGACTAGCAGACTAGGTTTCAAGATTTCTAAATGGCGGCACAAAAAGAATTGCCGCACACGGTCTACAAACCATAAAAAGATCTATAAAAAAAATAGACGTCGGTTAATTGAATACTACCTCCAGTCCAAAATAAGTGATTTTTAGATAGTTTTACACAGATTAAGAACTACACCTTTTAGCATTAATTAGCAATGGAATTGACCAGATTAACCTTTACCATCTCACATAAATACTCCTAACATATATTCCAATACTATTTACTCCAAGGACAATGTAGGAAAAAAAATACTATTTACTCAAGTAGCATTTAATAAGGTTCTGCAACACAAAGAGCAGCGACCCATTACATAAAATTTGACATTTAGGTCCACCTTTACATCATCATCAATGACCCTCATAATTGACATTAAAGGAGGTCACAATAAATAGTGAGCTTAGTTATCACCGTAAAGCGCACGAACTTTCTAGCAAACTTACACTACATTCTATACAAAGTTTAATTCAATTTTGCTTTCTTGCTTTTGATTTCATCATCATTGTGCCCGAAAACCTTGTTCCCGGAACTGTCATCTCTACTGTTTCTTCTACATTTTAATGCTAAGTATTGTTCAATTCTTTACTTATTTTATTATTTTTAGGATCAAATTAGTTCATTTGTCTAAAAATCACATATAAATTTAATTGTACCATTTTATCGGTAAACAATTTGACGTCCACCGTGGGGCCTAGACAATCGGTCAACTAAATAGATCCTTGCCTTTTTTACAAACGTGCTTTGAGTATTTTATCTTAGAATTTTTTTTAACAAATGGCAAATAACAATTTAGCAACACGCACAACTCTGAGGCATGTGACGTCCACAACGAGGAAACGATGCCAGATGCGGTGCATGATAGGCAGTATCCTCGACATATTCAGGAGACGACTCCTGATAATGCTCATGAGGAACATATCATCGACGCGTTAAAGGTATTGCAAGAGCAACATACGATCATTTTAGGCCATCTCACGTGGCAAGAAAAGGTTATGACAGAGTTGAAAGAGGCACTGTCGAGGGCTTTGGATAATACAAACAGATGAGATCCAATTCCTCCCGATGTTCCTGCAAACCTGTGACGACCCGGCCCACCATCACCTGAGTTACCTCCCTGTTTCCCCTTATAGTATTGATTCATGTTTCAATGTCAGCATTAGATTCGATAAGGTGTAATTGAATTGATTTTGGTTGAAAATGAGGAACATAGCCTCTAAAAAAAACGCTTGTTTTGCAAAAGTCAACCGCAAGTTGACTATGTGGTTAGATGGCTCGGATGTGAATTCTGGTGGTTCGGTTAGCTTCGAAGGATGATTTGTGACTTAGGAGTGCGATCGGATTCAAATTTAGAGGTATAATGTTGAATTAGGCTTGAATTGGAGTAGTTGGAATGTTAGCGAATTCCGGTTGATAGGTGATATTTTGATCCGAGGGTCGGAATGGAATTTTGAGAGTTGCAGTAGCTTCGTCATGTGGTTTTTGATATGTCTGCAAATGTTCAGATCATTCGGACATCGTTTGGTTGGGGTTTTGATCAAATGTGAGTTTCGGATGTTCAAAGAAAACTTAGGCCTTGATTTTATGATATTTGAGGATTTTGATGTTAACGATAGTGTTTTTAAGATCTGAGCAAGTTTGAATAAGGTAATAGAACATATTTATGCTTTTGGTTGAGATCCCGGGGGCCTCGGGGTGATTTCGAGTGGTCAAACTGACAAATTCTGGCATTTGGGAGTTGCAGGTTTCCAGTCATTTCTGTTGCAAAGACTTTGGTCAATGCGATCGCGGGGGTGATGTCGCGATTGCATAGAGGTAGTTTATGAGGCAGTATTTTTGTTCTATGCATTCGCATTCAATGGTACGCGATTGCATAAGAGGATCTGGGGGCCAGGGTAATTGTTCTTCGCGTTAGCATCTCCTGGCACGCGGTCGCGTAGAATGGTGAGTCAGTGCATTGCGTTCGCAACATTGTGTATGCGTTTGCATAAGAGGGAAAATTGAAGGCTGAAGATTTGTTCTCTGCGATCGCGAGGAATATTCCACGATCGAATAGGGTAAAAATGCACCTGGGCAGAATGGATTTAAGCCATTTTTATTCCGCGAGCCAGAGCTATTTTCCTCCATTGTTGAGGACCTTGACAGCTTTTCGGGAGCAAATGAAGGGGATCTCAAAGAGGATTGATCGGAGATAAGGTTTATGGACTCAAAACATCTTTTTATTGAAGAATTAACCTGTAAATTCATGGAATTAAAGCTAAAAGGGGATGAACTAGGGCTTGGGATTTTGAATTTTAAATTGAGATTTGATACGTCATTTGATCTCGGATTTTGGAGTTCTTGGTATGTATGAACTCATGGCACGACGAGGATTTTGGAAATGTAAGTTTTGTAATTTTTTGAGAAGCGGGCCCGGGAATCAGGTATTGCTAGTTTCAAGGAACTTGCTATAATTCGATTTGTTTTTGATTGGGTGTTGTCCCATTAGCATATTATAATGAAGTCCTTATGATTTTGGTTAGATTTGATGCGCGTGGTGGTCAGTTTGAGGAATAAAGGCATCGCGGCTAGAGTTTTCGCCGGTTTCGAGGTGAGTAATACTTGGGAATAATATCCTGAGGGTTTGAAACCTCAGATTTGCACATCATAGTGCTGTATTGTGGTGACTTGCATGCCAGGTATGAGCGTGGGGCAGAGCACCGTTGGGGATTATGACTTGGTCCGTCCCGATTGTTGATTTTAATGCGTGATTGACTGAAAACTACTTGATGGTATCATGAATTGGGTTGATTGCCATGTTATGGGCTTCGTGCCGATTATTTGAATCCTTCAGGGATTGATATCACTGTTTTGTATTACGTTGCATATTATTTGATATCAGTACAAGGTTCTAAATACTATTTTGCAAACTCAACCATATTTCTAAGATTTGAAAACTGAAATGATATTTTACTTATATTTTGAGCTGAGAACTGCTATTTTACTATTACCCAAGGGGCTTATGTGCATTGCTGGACTGAGATATGGGTCGGGATGCATGCTGCAGCAATATATACATATACATGCATGGATCGGACAACACGCCGCAGTAGTATATTATATGGATCGGACTGCACGCTGTAGTAGTATTTTATACAGCTTGGACTGCACACCGCAGTAGTATATTATATGGATCGGAAATGCCGCAGTAGTATATTATATGGATCAGAGTGCACGCCGCAATATTATAACGCTGGGGTTGTAGGAGCCCCTCCGGAGTCTGACACACCCCTAGTGAGCGCAGGGTACCCATTGATCGGGCTACGTGTCCTAGCGGTCATGTGCATTGCATTGCATTCACGCATTCACTCCTGTTTGTACTATGTGGCATGACATTTAGCACTCGTACATCATTGGCAAACATGTTGTTACTTGCCTTGTTAACCAGATACCCTGATGTTATATATTAAGGAGTGTTGTGCCCAAGGGGAGACTTATGAGCCGACTTGTTCTATCTGATATAGCATTCATATGCTGGGCTGTTGAAAATATAAGAGATATTTGTAAAAGAGGCTTTGTAAATAAGATTTTGAACTGATCTTGAGGTTTTCTAAAAGGATTTATCTCTGTATTGTGGTTTTCCTCAAAGGGTTGTACTGTCTTTATAGCATTTTGGTATGCCCATATGTGTTTTCTTGTCGCTTAAATATTATTATCTCTTATTAACACCGAGTTGTAAGTACTCACTTTACTTCATGCACCATGTGCAGATTCAAGTATTCTGGAAGTTTAGCTGAGATAATTGCGGCTTCAGAGTTTAATTGGAGTTGTCGAGGTTGCTGTCTGACGTTCACAGGACCCGACTCTGTCCCTATTCCCTTATTATTATTTTCTGCAGTTTTGAATATTTGTATAATTGCAGTCTTGTTACTATGCATTGTTAGAGGCTCTAGACTCATGCCCCCAGGTCATTGGGAGATTATCCAGTTTGGTTTCCATCTATCAGTTAAGATTTTAGCTTTATTGTCGATAATGATATTTAATTAATTGATTTTGAGCTTCATGCTCGGGTTGAGAGTGTAAATTGTCGGGCTTGCCTAGCAGTTTTGTTGGGTGCCATCACGACCGGGATTGGGGTCGCTACAAGTTGGTATCAGAGCCTAGGTTAGTGAGCCTCATGTGTCCTGAGCCGGTTAGTAGAGTCTCGCGGATCGGTACAGAGACGTCTGTATTTATCCTCGAGAGGCAGCTGAACCTATAGGAAAACTTCACTCTCTTGGAATTCTTATCGTTCCTACTCGATTCAGCTTGAGATATAATTCTTGAAATTCCTTCCACACGTCTGTATGCGCACGCGAGCGCTCAGTAGTATATGTGCTTGGATCGCTTGTGATTCCCCGATTCAGGGGCGAGATGTAATCTCTGTGAGTTCATGTTGGGCCAGTCAGGAGGACTTGAGGCCGGATCTTTGGCTATGGCTTGAGCACCGAGGTGCTGATTGTGCGAGCTAGTGTTTTGAATTTATATGTTCAGTAATGTTCTTATAAGCCAGGTTGGCGGTGGGATATCCATGTGATGAGAATGTTAGTACTGCAAGGCGTATCTATGTGATTTTGGTAGTGACGAAGAAGTTTGATGGATAATAGATGAGCTGTTAAGTGTTTGTTTTCTATTGCAGTCTGATGTGTAGCCCCAAGTTATGGGCGCGTGAAGAATATTTTTCATGTCTCTTAGTTGGAAAGTGTACATTTCATGTGGAGGTATGAGCTCAGACTCAGAATGACTAATTGATAGTGTAACATATATGATGGTGGAAGGCATGTTGAAATATTGAAATGAGGCGAAGCAGGTGGTTTATCTCCTACGGAGTGTTTTTGAGGGGTATTATCCTTATGTGTATGTTAGAAGGTCTCATGTGCAATTGAAGGGTATGTGTTTAAATTTGAGAATTCGGGAATGCTAAAGAAAATGGACTCAGCTGATGTGGAAATGATTGCGAGGTTTGCAGAGATTGTCAGTGCTAGATGATATGTGTATTCACAAACTTTTAAATGACTTGATTTTAATCTGACAATAACATCATGGCATCATTGGAGTAAAAGTGCTATGAGTTGTTAAGAGTGCTTTGATATATGGCTTCGACCCAATTTGGGGAGGTTGCTGTTGGTTAGTTAATTGTACGGTTATGGGCAATTTTGGTTCCGTTTCGAGGGATGATGGCGGATCTGTTCTGGTGTTAGAAATTGAGCAAAGGATGGCACGTGTGAAGGAAAGTTTTTTTTACAAAGGTTATAGGGTACTTTCTTAAATATGATAAGTATTAGGGTATTTCTGAGCAGTTATTGATAAAGAATGCTCGGTGTATAGAGAAGGAAGATGTTTGATTGTATATGTAGGGAATCATGTTTTGCGGTGTCAGAATCCAATAAGCCACGAGTGGTTCCGTTCATTTCGAGCAGGTGAATTACAGCTGAATAAGAGTGAATGACTCTCGAGAATGGTTTTACTGTGTTCAAGATTTTGCGTGTAACTATCAGGTGTCTTAAGTTTGTGTATGTGACTAGAGACTGTTCTTTCATTAGAAAGATCAAGATTTGTGGTACTTTGTGTTAATCATGGGCTTCTACGTATCTGCATTTGGAAGGTAATGGTAAACGAATTCCGAATCACATGAAGTTCTTCAAAGTAAAGCATTCTGGAATGTGGTATGTCTGGGAAACGTTTGAGAGGGTATTCAGTGGCCAATGGGTCTTAGACAGTGTGGATTTATGTGCGAGTCTCGTGTGGTATCATGGGTTGAGGTATTGTGGTGCTACGGCAAGGGAGAATATCAAATTAAAGATGAATCAGGAAGGAAATTGGATAAATGGAATAACTTGATAGTGAACCGAATCGGTATAGCAAGGATATGATTAATTATTACATGTGTTCGAGGTAATGGGCCTTACAGTTATTGTGCAGCAAAGCTTTTAAGTGCTGGAAGTTTGCTTAAATTTGTTTGGGTAAAAGGATCCAGTCCTGGCAGTTTAGCTTGTGCAATAGAACTGGGAGAAAGAGCTCTTGATGTGTATTACCGTGGATTGAAAATGACTATATTTCTTATGGGTATGTGAAGTATGGAGTGTGTAATATTTTTTCTCCTATATGGGATCATGAATGTTCTTGACAAGTTGAGTGCGTCGAGTTCTGTGGCGCAGGAGAGAGATAGAAGTCCTCATGTTATCCTAGTGTGGTATGGTCTATGTGTTATGATATGGAGAATTGATATTTGCATGTTCAAGGTTTTGGTTCAGTCATAATGGGGATTCATTAAATTCATAAGCAGCACGAGCAGTTGCAGGTGATTTAGGAGTCGATCTTCATATGATTAAGGAAGATGGTATTGCTATGCTAGTGATTTAGCGGGGGTTTATGTTTAGAAAACGGGGGCAAGGTAATGAAAAAACTGATAATATTTGGTGGTATTGCGGTGTTCTCCTGTTGGATCGACCGTTGATAATTGAGTTATTGATGGCGCAGGGAAATATTTTAATTATCTTTCGTGGTATGAATGGATACTTGATGTGTGTTATGAATTCGTACGGCGGAGTATGGGGCCAGGCATAGTGATTCATGTGTCATATGCGTTGGAGACTAGAAGTTCCCGTGATCCGACTTTACAGTGGTTGTAGATCGTGTGTATCGACATCGGCTAGCGGTCATGGAAATTGGAGGTCCGAGTGGATCTTTCTTTGCTTGGTATGTTAAATTTGGGTTATGATATTAGATTGCAGACTAATTATACCAATTTCAGGTTGTCTAGACTATTGTGTTATGGGCTATGTTGGAAATGACATAGACCGCTTGACAAGGTGCATCTGATTATGTTCTAGCAGGGTAGCTTGTTTTCCAGAGACCAGTGGACGACTGGCAAGCACTGCTTTATTAATTGGGCCTTCATGGTGGATGTCAGTGTAGATGTTTCTACCATTGATTCAGTTCCGGTATTAAGGGACTTGTTCGGATGCGTTTCGTGCGGACGGGCATGAGACTATGTGTGTTTATTGTAATGAGCAAATTTGGCTCGATGTGCATATCCTTTTGTAAAATATATATGGGATCGGGTGGCATGCCGTCACAGGTATGTTATGTGGATCGGGTTGCACGCCGCAATAGTGTGATGTTGAGAATAGTTTTCTGTATGATACCTTGTATGCATTACCTCGTGGTTTTTGAGGAAGGTCCGTATTAGGTGTTGCTCGAAAAATAGCACATCGGTTGTGTCCTTTCAGGATTGAATAGAGTATATGACTTGCTTCACCGTGGGTGTGATGGATTTCTGTGTTTCAGACCTCAATCTGTGCGTGGCTGTCTATGTTGTGCATGGTGACTTGAGGTGCTTCATGGGTAATAGTGTTTGGATAGGATCGCGCGTTGTGGAAAGGCCACGTGAAGTTATGACTTTTCAAGGAGAATTCAGGTACTCTATTTCTATGATGTAAGACGGGATCTTAGTTTTGTGTTGTAATGGTACTGTTGAGCTTAAGGTACAACTCTTTCTTTGAGTCAATGTCATAATTTGAGTATGTTAGGACTGCTTCTCATTGGTGCGTGTATTACGCAAGTTGCGGATTAGGCCTGCATCGAGGTGTCATATCACCAGAGGGGTGGTTGGAGTCGAAGTGGTCGGTGGAGTCATTAATGTGTACGAACCAATTGATTTCAGTATGTCACAAAGGTAATATCTGGTTTTGGCTCGGAAATTTGTTGTAGTAATAGTCAAGAGGGAAATGGATTCATGAATAGTTGATCTGAGAGATGGGTTTAGTATTTCGCGTGTTTCAGTTGCCGTTGGCAGTATATGAAGGTATTGAATGAGACTTTATCTAACAAGAGATTTTTTATCGATATTGGTTGTCCTGGGCAGCTGTTTTGAATGGAAGTTATTGCTGAATGTATTTGAGCTATATGGTACATCATATGATTGCAGCCGAGGTTACAGGTATGGATTATTACAGCTGGTTCGGGTTTATTCTGAGTAAAAATGTGAGGTTCTGATCTTGTGTAAGATTTCTGACGGTGAAATTTAGTTCTATGGTTTATGGACTAAATGGGCTGGAAAAAGAAAATTCAGCTATATTGTGTTATGGGACCTATATGAGATAGGGTGACGTGGGATCACCCCGGTTTATATGCAGGGTAAAGTTATTCAGCTATTGGTGAACTTCAAGGACGACTCTCGGTCCGCTTATGGACGACCGTTTGTTTAAGTTGGGCAAGATGTGACGGCCCCGCCTGTCGTCATGTGAGTTACCGCCCCGTTTTTCCCTTATTGTGTTGATTCATGTTTCAATATCAGTATTATATTCGATCAGGTGTAATTGAATTGGTTTTGGTCGAAAATGAGGCACATATCCTCTTAGAAGAAAGTTTGTTTTAGAAAAGTCAACCGGAAGTTGACTATGTTGTTAGAGGGCTCAGATGTAAATTCCGGCGGTTGAGTTAGCTTTGAGGGATGATTTGTGACTTAGGAGGGCAATCAGAATCGAATTCAGAGGTCCTGTGTAGAATTAGGCTTGAATTGGCGAAGTTGAAATTTTGGTGAATTCCGGTTGATAAATGAGATTTTGATCCGAGGGTCGGAATGGAATTTCGAGAGTTTCATTAGCTTCGTTAGGTGACTTTGGATATGTATGCAAATGTTTAGGTCATTCGGACGTTGTTTGGTTGGGTTTTTGATCGAATGTGAGTTTAGGAAGTTTAAAGAAAACTTAGGCCTTAATTTGATGATATTTGAGAATTTTGGTGTTAACGATAGTGTTTTTATGATCCCATCAAGTTTGAATAAGGTAATAGAATATATTTTTGCTTTTGGTTAAGATCCCAGTGGCCTCGGGGTGATTTCGAGTGGTCAAACGGACAAACTCCGGGATTTGGGAGTTGCAGGTTTCCAGTCATTTCTGTTGCAGAGACTTTTGCCATTACGATCGCGGGGGTGATGTCGCGATCACATAGAGGTAGTTTGTGAGGTAGGAGTTTTTTTCTATGCATTTGCATTCAAGGGTACGCGATCGCATATGAGGATCTGGGGGCCAGGGTAATTTTTCTTCGTGTTCTCATCTCCTGGCACGCGTTCGGTAGTATGGTGAGTGAGTGCATTGAGTTCGCAGCGCTGTGGATGCGTTTGCCTAAGAGGGAAAATTGAAGGCTGAATATTTGTTCTCTGCGATCGCGAGGAATGTTCCGCGATCGCATAAGGTAAAAATGCACCTAGGCAGAATGGATTTAATTCATTTTTATTCCGTGAGCCCAAGCTATTTTCCTCCATTGTTGAGCACCTTGAGAGCTATTGGGAGAAAATGAAGAGGGTTTCGAAGAGGATTGATCAGAGGTAAATTATATGGACTCAAAACAACTTTTTATTGAAGAATTAACCTGTATATTCACGGAATTAAAGCTAAAAGGCGAAGAACTAGGGTTTGAGATTTTGAATTTTAAATTAGAATTTGATAGGTCATTTGAGCTCAGATTTGGGAGTTCTTTGTAAGCAAGAACTTGTGGCGATACGAGGATTCTTGAAATATAAGTGTCGTAATTTTTTGAGAAGCAAGTCCGGGGCTCGGGTTTTCCTAGTTTCGAGGGTCTTGATATAATAGGATTTGTATTCGATTGTGTGTTGTACAATTAGCATATTATAATGAACTCCTTATGATTTAGGTCATATTTGACGCGCGTGGAGGCCGGTTTGAGGAACAATGGCATCGCGGGCTTGAGTTTTCGCTGGTTCAAGGTAAGTAATACTTGGGAATGATATCCTAATGGTTTGAAACCCCAGATTTGCACATCATAGTGTTGAATTGTGGTGACTTGCACGCCAGGTATGAGCACGGGGTAGAGCACCATTGGGGATTGTGACTTGGTCCGTCCCGATAGTTGATTTTACTGTGTGATTGACTGAAAACTACTTGATGCTATTATGATTTAAGTTGATCGCCATGTTATGGGATTCCTGCCGATTATTTGAATCCTCCAGGGATTGATATCACTGTTTTGTATTACGTTGCATATTATTTGATCTCAGTCCAAGGTTCTAAATACTGTTTTGCAAACTCAGACATTTTTCTAAGATTTGAAAACTTAAATGATATTTTACTGACATTTTGAGCTGAGAATTGCTATTTTACTATTGCCCGAGGGGCATATGTGCATTGCTAGACTGAGATATGGGTCGGGCTGACGCCGCAGTAGTATATGCATATACATGCATGGAACGGACTGCAAGCCGCAGTAGTACATTATATGGATCGGACTGCACGCCGCAGTAGTATATAATACGGATCGGACTACACGCCGCAGTAGTATATTATATAGATCTGACTACACACCACAATATTATAGCGCTTCGGTTGTTGGAGCACCTCCGGAATCTGTGGGTACCCATGGATCGGGCTACGCGTCGTAGCGGTCATGTGCCTTGCATTGCATTCACGCATTCACTCATGTTTGTACTATGTGGCATGACATTTAGAACTCATATATCATTCGCATACATACTGTTACTTGCCTTGTTGACTACATACCCTGGTGTTATATATTAAGGAGTGTTGTGCCCAAGGGGCTGACTTGTGAGCCGACTTGTTCTATCTGATATATCATTCATATGCTGGGCTGTTGAAAATAAAAGAGATATTTGTAAAAGAGGCTTTGGAAAAAAGATTTTGAACTGACCTAGAGGTTTTCTAAAAGGACTTTTCTCAGTATTTTGATTTTCCTCAAAGGGTTGTACTGTCATTATAGCATGTTGGTGTGCCCATAAGTGTTTTCTTATCACTCAGATATTATTCTCTCTTATTACAACTGAGTTGGAAGTACTCACTTTACTCCCTGCACCATGTGTGCAGATTCAGGTATTCTGGAAGATTAGCTGAGATAATTGTGGCTTCAGCGTTTTATTGGAGTTGTCGAGGTAGCTGTCTGCCGTTTTCAGGACCCGACTCTATCCCTATTGCCTTATTATTATTTTTTGCAGTTTTGAATATTCGTATTAGTGGAGTCCTGTTACTCTGCATTGTTAGAGGCTCTAGACTCATGACCCCCAGGTCTTTGGGAGATTATCCAGTTTGGATTCCATCTATCAGTTAAGATTTTAGCTTTATTGTCGATAATGATATTTAATTAACTGATTTTGAGCTCGGATTGAGAGTGTAAATGGTCGGGCTTTCCTAGTAGTTGTGTTGGGCGCCATCACGATCTGGATTGGGGTCGTGAAAAAACCAAACAACATAGAGAGTCTACATCAACACTCTTAGGGGTGAATTTTGCTCCGCAGGAGCTAGGGGGAGCGGATACGGTCTCAATAATGAGAACGATCCTTTCGAGAATGAACATTTATGATATATAAGGGAAGTAAACTCCCTCATGGACCAAATTCCGGGTGCTTTAGTAGTACTGAAGGGCCTGGACTCCACGAAGTATACTCAATTGCCATACAAGCGGAGTATTGCAATAGAATTAATCCCGATGTAGTTTAAAATGTCCAAAATGACAAAGTATGACGGAAGTTTAGACCTCAGGACAAAATTACCACCTACAAAATGGCGGTAAAATGAAACAATCTAGATCCTCATGAAATTGAATCTGTGTTGTTAAAGAAATTTGGAGAAGCTCTCACGAGGGGAACTTGGATATGGTATTCACTGTTACTGAGCATTCTATAGATTCTTTCAAATGCTTGTGAATTCTTTCATTAAGGCCCAAGTCGGACCAGAAAAGTACAAGACCGGAAGGCCGATATATTTAAGATTGCGCAGGAGAGTCCGAGTTATTACAAGAGTTTGTTACGTGATTCCAGAAAGAAAGAATGTTGTTCCCGGATGTACCGAATGAATGGGCAGCTGAAGCGTTCACCAAATGATTGAATTCGAGAAGTTCAGATGCCTCCCGAAAATTGAAGGAAAGCCTTTAAGTTTCAACCAACAACTTGGGCGGACATCCACAACCGGTATGAGTCAAAAATAAGGATCAAAGATGACCAGGTTGGTTTTCTATTGTTGATCAAAGGACAGAATAAGAACAAAAAAAATCAAAAGATGATTACGACACGGATAGACGGACTTCAAAGGGCCGATTTTTGCGCTACAAGCAGACTGAAGGTAGTGACAGAGGCTTTTGAACAGCAGACAAGTTCACCCTGACAGAAGGATCATTCATGGTCGGAATAATAGATCGCTGTAGGATAAAGAAACGTCGGGATCATGAGATCCTTCTTACCCCAAGTTATCGGAATACAACTTCAATATCCGTACAGTGCAGTTGGTGTCACCCACAAGAAACATCAAAGACGCACATTTCCCGAAACTAATGAGATCTGATCCCGGGCAGAGAGATACCAACTTATAGTGTGAATACCATGGGACAAATGGCCATCGGACAGAGGACTACTGACGAATTCGGGGAAAGGTTGCAACACTATTGAAGAATGGTCACCTTAAAGAATTCTTAAGCGGTGGATTAGGCTGATATTGGGGTAGGGTGAGAGGATGGTGGCTTGGTTTCATGAGATTTAAGAGAGAATTGAGAGAGAAGGGGATTCAGGGGTGGTGGTAGGTGAGAAATGATTTAGGTTTAGGGGTAGTTTGGGTTAGAAAAAGAAAGGGTTGCCGGTGGCCGTTGCTCTAAATTATTAACAGCTAAGATTTAAAAGGTTAGGTAGGGATATGGGTCTGGATCGATTTAAGTTGAAATAGGGTCAGGGTAAATTGGGTTCCAATGGGGTTCAAATTAGGCTGAAATTCAAATAAAATCTGGCTAGATTTTAAATAGCCATTTTCCCAGTTATTTTATAAAAAATAGAAAATTAAATTCTAAAAATAAATTGAAAGTATTAAAATATTTATAACATATAATTATAAATTTTAAATTACTGGACTTAATCTTTATAAATATAAGCACAATTAAATCCTAAAAGGGGATAATATTGTAATTATATGCAATTTACCCTTAAAATTAATAAATAATTGTCTAAGAATATACAAAACCAATCTTAGCTATATTTTGGTATAAATATAATAATCTAATAAAGGAATCACCAAAATAATAATTTTGGAAATTATTATTGGTTTTTTATGAATAAAATAGGAAATAAATTGGTTTAAAAGTCTTTATAATTATGGAAAAATATCAAAATATTTGGACATACTTATACATGCATTCATATGCTATTTTGAAAATATTGCACGTAATAAAAAATATATAGAGAAAAATTGGGCATCAACACCTCATAGTCAACGTCACAATCAAGAATGACATAATCCGCCAGAAGAATGAATTTATCAACACGAACCAATACATCCTCAATTAATCCCAATGGTCTCTTCACGGTACAATCGGCCATTTCTAGTCTCATAGATGTGGGTCTTGGCTGCCTGATTTCCAAAGTCTTGAAAACCGAATAGGGCATCAAGTTGATACTTTCCCCAAGATCACAAAGTGCTTTAGAAGACTCAGCATTTCCAATGGTACAAGGTGTCACACCTCATTCTTTGTCTATACACCCCGGAAAGGAAGCGTAAATGAGTTTTTCCACTTAAAGAACAATCGGAACGGGATTTGGTCATTAATTATTCAAAGTCGCCACTTGGGATATTAATGGTTTTCCAAGTCTCCGATTTGAATCCCGAACTAAGGAAGATTATGACCCTGTTACAGTCTGCGAACCAGAAATCCGAGTAAGGAATTCTGTTAACCCAAGAGAAGGTGTTAGGCATTCCCAAATTCCGTGGTTCTAGCACGGTCACTTAACTGTTGTATTTGATTATATCTGATTTTAATGAATGATAACTTATGTGTTTTTCATTTGTATACCGCTTTTCTCATTACTTATTTTAAAAGACTTGCGACGTCGTGAAAAGGTGTTTCTAACCACGTCTCCACAATTGTACACATGATCGTCGACATGTTTTGACTTCGTCGGGATTTGGATTTGGGTTGCATGAATGCACACCTGAATTTAGGAAAAGTAATTTAGTTAAAACACGCCTAAAGATTTTATTATTTTAGAAAAGGCTCTGAAATTTGCTAAACGGCCCTACCGAATTCTAAATATTTTAACCTTTATCGAGGGACCCACAATTTTTGTATTTTATTGAGCGAGGATCATCTCATTTTATTATAAAAGGATAATCCTAAAGAGATTGCATTTCCTATTTTTGTGTTTGTCTCTAAAGGAAAAGAAAAATTCCTAATTGATTATTATTAAAGCTCGGGTTTCGACTTCAAGTTCGAGTCCAAACAGAATGATGAACCCTTTTAGTTTAAGACCCACTACCTAACTCAAAACCCGAGTTCTGAACACCAAATCAATCAATTAATGAAAAATTTGAGCCGGACCTAAATGGTTGGGCCAGTGAGCCCAACTAGCAAAACTGGTCGAGTTTGAATGTCTTGAATTCGAACTCTTGTGAGCCCAAACGAACGAACCCACATTTGGGCAAGACGAGGACCCATGATGGATGCCCAGCTCTTGTGAAACGGATATCATGATTAATATGAGCCAATTTGAAAAGGGATTGAAGCCCAAATCGACTGAAAGGGCGAGTTCAGGGTCTGGGGTTCGATTCCCTCAGCAGATAGTCTTGAAAGAGCCACATGGTTTGTTTTTTATTTATCTAACTTGTAAAAAGTAGTAACTCAAATAGAGACTGATAAGGTGCAGAGTATTCATTCAGATCACAAAAGATTATTGAGTCATGATGCAATTACGTTAAAATTTCCAAGCTTTACATACAAATACTAATATTAACTTATAATTCGAAGAAAGCTATAAACACCCGTTATAAAATTTAGCAAACATGATATAATTACGTGCTATTGATCTCAGTAAAACCTATTATTGCATATCATTTAAAGCTTCATGCCTCCTAGATAACAATATCATTTCTCATAATAATTCTTGAATGATGTAAAACTAACAGAAGCACTGATGATCATAAGGTAATACGCGGATATTTAAGCTATCAAATATGACCACTCATATTGCAGTCTGTCAATTCTAACAGGCTACAATCCGTTTTAATAATTCAGTCTCATCCGTAGTACATGCTTCATAATCCTATTGAATAGATAGAGCTTAACAAGTCAGATTTCGAGTAATGTAAACAACAAACTACAAAAAAATGAATTGGTCTTAATCATGGTGCTCCAACAGATTCCAGTATTGCTTAAAATGTTTCCATTTCATTCAAGGATATTACAGTGAAGTTCATTGCATTTGTACCTAGAAAATCTCAATACAAGGAAAATGAAGATCAACAGGAACAAACAGTAGGCACAACAGCAAGGATCAACAAAATCCAACCCAGAATTCAGTCAAGAAAGATTTAGAAACCAACATCGAATCAAATATGCTTTGAAAGACAGGACTAAAAAAATGATGCACGGAGTATTAGAAACCCAGATAGCAACCAACAGCAACCAAAACAACCCAAATTAGACTTGATCAACTAGTTTTAAGTCGAAATTACATAGAAATAATATCAACAACTTTGAAACAGATTCAGTGAACAACAGAGGTGGATACTAGTGCATAGAACTTAGATTTCATCTAGGAAAGCAATGAAATAGTGCCATTTTTTGTTTTCCGAAAGCTTTTGCTATTTTTTTGAATTTTCTTTTGAATGAGCTAAGATCTAAGGAATTTATATCTGAAATTATTAATTATAGATCTGGAAGCTTGGGGAGTATTTTGGGGTGGTTTTTGGGCTGCCAAAACTTGTTTATTAAGGCATTGGGGCGGCCCTTTTATAGGCAAAGATAAGGGCAGCCCTTCAAAATCTGTTGTTACTTCCGTCCCTATGTTATTTTCAGTTTTAGTCCCTTGTTTTCTAACTTGCTGCTCAAGAAAGTGCACCTAAATTCTTAATTATGCACTGAAGTCCTACTTTAGAAGGTCCTAGAATATTCTATTTTAACCCACAACATTTTTTTGCACCTCTAGATGTCTAACATACCCCTGAATTTGTTTTGAATTATCAAGCCTTAACAAACTAACCATTTCAAGTACCCAAAATACCCCTCAAGGCCCCCTGAAATTACTAAAACTAATCAAAAATCTATCAGCTATAACCAATCAATTGAACTAAACATAATGACTAAATGATTTAATAAATCCCATTAAACTAACTCCTAATTAATACTAGAACACTAAAACTAAATTTAAACCTGTTGGAAACACGTTTCAAATGCAATATACTAAACGTGTGTTCTTTTGTAGGTTTTGATGAATGTCAAACAAAGCAAAAAGCGATATATAGCAGTACTCAAGGACAAGCACAAAATGGATGCATTACAAGAAGCTCAAGACAAAGTTTAGAAATGTTATAATTGAGTCAATATTAATTGTGATCTTGATTCCTCAACTTGGCTCATAACATGGCTTCTCTACTAAAATTATTTTTCCAAAATCATGCATATTTAAATTAAGTGTCAAATGATTTTAAACTATGCATATTTACATTTGTTAAAATGTTTTCCAAACATGCCTCAAAAATCTGGGCTAAGATAATCGATTATGTACTTATGATAATCGAGTATCTCTAAGCCAAGACTGCATGACAATCGATTGTGAATTAATGATAATCGATTGTGAGTAAGTCAGTTAACATCAGGTTTTTGCAAACTGCATAACAATCGATTGTGTACTTATGATAATCGATTGTTAACTGAGGCAAAGTTTTCAAAACTCATAAAAATCGATTATGAACTAATGGTAATCGATTAGAATGAGAAAAATGTCTCCCAGTGATTTTAAATAAAATGATAATCGATTGTGGCTTTTGATAATCGATTATATATGAGACAGAGAGTTTTGAAATTAATTAATAATCGATTATTCCATTTGATAATCGATTGTTGAAGCTGACCGTTGTCATATATTTTCAATTACCTTCAGGTAATCGATTGTTGATATTTAACAATCGATGTTTTGCTTAAAATCTGGAAAAGATTTTCTGAACGTTGTTAAAATAATCGATTGTTGATTTCCGGACAATCGATGTTTTATGCCAAAAATTGGAAAGGATTTCTTAACGTTATAAATAATCGATTATTGATTTGAAGTAATCGATTGTTGACGTAAAATCTGGGATTGAATTTTTAATCTGATAGGCAAACAATCGATTGTTTAGTCTTGACAATCGATTGTCACTGAGTAATTTCAGCAATCCTTAATTGGCAATTAGACAACGGTAGGACTGAGTTTTTCACCTATAAATACAGCTTCAACTCTGTGTTTTCACAACAACAACATATACACTTTGAGTATTTTCATTGCTAAAAGCTTTCTTACATTGATCATCATTTTCCATTTATCCATAAAGCTTTTTGAAGAGCCATTCTATTGAGCTAAGTTGTTGTGATCTTGAGCGTACTATTTCTACTCATATCTACTCATTAAGGAGTGCTTTGTAAAGTGAGTGTGTTTTGTGTTTGTAAGAGAATAGCGATTCTCGTTTGTTGAGGAACTTGTGATTCCTCGGTTGAAGTCTTTGGGATTGTTATCCCCGAGCAGTTGAAGTCTTTGGGATTGTTATCCCCGAGCAGTTGAAGTCTTTGGGATTGTTATCCCCGAGCAGTTGAAGTCTTTGGGATTGTTATCCCCGAGCAGTTGAAGTCTTTGGGATTGTTATCCCCGAGTAGTTGAAGTCTTTGGGATTGTTATCCCCGAGCAGTTGAAGTCTTTGGGATTGTTATCCCCGAGCAATTGAAGTCTTTGGGATTGGTATCCCCGAGCAATTGAAGTCTTTGGGATTGTGATCCCCGAGCAACTAGGTGAGGCTTGTGTCCTCAGCTGTAACGGTTTGTTAAGCACCCGTAAGCTTGACAAGTTTAGTGGAAATCTCGAGAGAGTCTCTCGGGGACTGGACTAACCACGTTTGTGGCCAACCAGGATACATCATTGTGTAAGTTTATTCTACTGCACTTGTTTTAATTTCTGCAAAGTTTTTAAATTCCGCACTAAAACGCTTAATATTTTTAAAACGCTATTCACCCTCCCTCTAGCATAAAGCGTATTGTCCAACAATTGGTATCAGAGCCATACTCTCTGAAAGACTTAACCGTTTGAGAGAATCTCTCCATGGCTTCTACTCTAGACTCTTTTGCAGGTATTGATGAAGGACAGTGCCCCACAAGACCTCCTTTGTTTAACGGGACTAATTATTCATATTGGAAAGAAAGGATGCAGATATTCGTCAGATCATACAGCCCTTACTTGTGGAAGGTGTACACCAAAGGAAATGAGGTTCCTGTCAAAAAGGTGGAAGGAGAATGGGTGCCAAAATCAGAAGAGGAATTCAACGCCGAGGATAATCGAATGGTCCAAAATAATTTTAAAGCTATTAATTTATTACTTTGTGCTGTTAATGCTAATGATTACAGGAAAATCTCCTGCTGCAAAACAGCGAAAGAAATGTGGGACAAGCTTGAGGTCACTTACGAAGGGACTGACCAGGTAAGAGAAGCTAAAATTGATTTTTTAACTCATGCTTACGAATTGTTCCATATGAAGGAAGGCGAAAAGGTAGACGAGATGTTTGAGCGGTTCTCATCAATAGTGAATGATCTCCACGCGCTCAAGAAGACGTTCACAGACAAAGAACTAGTTCGAAAAATCCTTAGGAGTCTAACACCGGCATGGCGATCAAAGGCCGATGCGATTCAAGAGTCAATTGGAATCACGAACGTCACCATAGACGCTCTTAGAGGTAATCTTAAGACTTATGAATCCACTATTCTTAACCCTGTTATTGATGAACAAAGAAGGCAAAAGATTGCTCTAAAGGCGAGCACAAGTCAATCACCAATTGAAGAGGATGGAGATAGCGAATTCGGACTCATCATCAAAAAGTTCCAAAAATTCATGCGAAAAGAATATGACCGCAAAGGGAAAAAGCAAGGTGAGCAAGTTAAATGTTATGAATGTGGTGAAACAGGGCATATCAAAACAAACTGCCCAAATCTTAAAAAGGAGAAGAAACCCTTCAAGAAGCAACGAGCATACATATCTTGGGGAGGAGATTCCGGAGACGAATCCAGTGAAGAAGAAAATGAAGAAGCGGCAAATCTCTGCCTCATGGCACAGGAAGAAAATCAAAGTGAGGTAAGTCAAATCTCTTCTCAAAATTTTTATACTCTTGATGACATGAGAAATGCCTTTGATGAATTGTATGCTGAATTTCTCAAAGTTACAAAAACCGTCACTAGTTTAAGAGAAAGTGCTTCTCTAAAAGAACAAGATTTTCAAAAACAGTTTTCATTAAAAGAAAAAGAATTAGAAAAATTGGTTTTGGAAAATGAGAAGCTACTAGAACATAACAAGTTTTATGGGAAAAGAAGTTCTGACAAGCCCGAGAGTTCTACAAAAAATTGTGCTTCTTGTGTAGACCTTAAGAATGAAGTAGGTAGATTAAAAGGCACACTAGATAAATTCAACTCCTCTCATAAAAACTTGAATGTGGTGCTTGATAACTTGAAATCAACCAAGCATGGAATAGGCTTCATAAATGAAGAAGAGGTTGATGCAAAAACCCAACCACCTAGAGCTCAATCTAGGATTAATAACAAAAATGCATTTCCTAAAACAAACATGCATGCTAGACAAAATATTAGGAGACCTAGACATGACCTTCCGCCTAGCAATCGTCACCATAGACATGATGCATATTTTAGGCACAACAGTGATCATGCTAGAAGATCCCGAAATGTTCAACCTAGAAATGATTATGGTGCTCAAATTAGGAGAAATGAAAATAGAGTAAACAATGTGCATTATTCTAGCTACTATGAGCCTAGACGCATGCATAATCCAAATGTGACATGTCATTATTGTAGACGAATTGGTCATATTGCTCCCGCATGCTTTACTAGACATAGACATGCTACTCAAACATATCATTATAGTATGCATAACCCTCAAGGACCCAAAATGGCATGGGTACCAAAAGAGCATTGATTTGTTTTGCAGGTGTGCTTGAAGGAATCAAGTGTAGTGGATACTCCAAACACTTGACGGGAGACGAATTCAAAATTCCTTCAATTAAAGCACAAAGAAGGAGGAAGAGACGGAAAAGTCGATTTAGGCATTTTTTTTCAAAATCGGAAGTATTTTCGAAAAATTTAAAAGACAAAATACAAGGAAGACAAAGGCAAAATTGTGGAAGAAGCTTCTTAAATTGAAGAATGAGCCAAAAGACCAAAATGAACGGAGGATGTTCAAAATCAGGTAATTGGCAAAGTCGAAGGGAAGGTAAGTACCCTAAACCCTCTTAAGAACATCCTAGGACAAAATTCTTAAGAGTTCACGTTTTTCACCCGACTACACTAGTTTCAAAGTTATTATTTCATTTATAGATTACTGACTTGAGCGTCGGAGATGTTTAATTCTATTTTGCAGGTATCCCCCAAAAGGTAAGAGGAAAGTATAAATTGTCTTGATACAAGAAAAATCGATCATAATCGATTATTTATGCTTACAATCGATTATCAGTATCAATAATCGATTATTTGTTGATTCAATTTTTTCTGTCATGAAACCTTGTTGAATGTTTACATTGCTTGATAGAATTAAGTCTCATCATTTTAGCATCCCCCTTCCAAACAATCGATTATTTGTTCTGCCAATCGATTATTTGCCAAAATCCAAACTCTCTGTGAGTGAAATAATCGATTACTATATATTGACAATCGATTATCTGTTTTAAACTTATGTTACCGTTTTGGCTCTACAATCGATTCCTGTCAGGTCATAAATATGAAAAACAATCGATTACCAAGTTTGACAATCGACTATCTTTTTCAAATTTTTTTTACCGTTCTGGCGTGTAATCGATGTGTCAGATCATTTTCATTAATGACAATCGATTATTCTATTCAAACAATCGATTATTGAACGGTCAGTGAATTTATTTTTACCGTTTCAGACTTCAAAGCTCTTCAAATCTCTTCAAATCTTTTCAAATAAGTGTAAGATTCATTCCTTCTCTATATATAGGCTGCACATATGCTCTTGTATACTCACTCAAGCCTCCCAAGCATCAAATTATCTTGTTATCTTTGAAAAATCCTAGCACATCTTTTTCAAAAATGTCAAGCCGCAACTCCAAACGTGCTCGTTCCAAACAAGGTGCTTCTTCTTCTCGCCATCCATATCAAGATGGATCGGTTCTATTCTTTGAATCCGATGAAGAGCTCACCCGTTTCTTAACCAAATTTGAGAAACGCCTTATTCTCCCTCCTCGCTTTTCAATAAAGGCTCTTGTTGCACCATTCATTCCAGCCGCATATATGCTAAGAGAGTGCCAACTTTTCAATTTCCTACTCCTTACTCACCCCTACTACAACATTACTTTGGTTGAAGCTTTTTACTCCAACCTTCACAGAGATGATGAGGGTGAACTCGTTACCAATGTTAACGGCATTTCCATTCTAATTTCTGAAGATAACCTCCACCTCATTGCCGGCATTCCGCATGATGGTGAAGACATCTACCAGTACATAAATGATGCCGGGGACATGATTGATGAAGCTAATCTCTTCCGCCAAGCCGGAGTCGCCTATGATGAGTCTTCTTCCGGTCGTCCCACCATAAAGGGTATGGACCCGAATTATCGTTTCATTCTCTATTTCATCACTCGTGTTCTCAAACCCCGTAAACTCAATCACACCACCATTTCCCAAGAGGATGCCAAATTTCTTCATGCCATTATCACTGGTGTTAAAATCAATTGGTGCAAGCTTATTCAATCTCATATGTTCAATGCCACCAGAGATGACATACCTCTCCCCTATGCCCTCTTAATAATGAAATTTCTTGAAGCTTCCGGGGTCAATATTGCTAATGGTCCTCTCAAAAAGAGCACCAAAATCTGGGAAATTTCGGAGTCTTCCTTTCATCATGATGGTGATCATGCTCCCGCTCCTCCTCAAAATCGACAAGCCCGTCGTGCTCATCCTCCTCAGGAGCCTACCCTCCGAACTATCTCTGACCAAATTACTCAATTAACCCGTGAGGTCCATGGTTACTTTGATCACGTGCATTATGCCTATGCTCAGGTGGTGCCATATCAAGCGCCTCCCAATGATGATGAAGGGGATGGGGG
The DNA here is from genome assembly GCA_034376525.1 of Nicotiana benthamiana. Lineage (NCBI taxonomy): Eukaryota > Viridiplantae > Streptophyta > Magnoliopsida > Solanales > Solanaceae > Nicotiana > Nicotiana benthamiana. The sequence continues at coordinate 27,367,153 of CM067337.1, forward strand.
TGATGAATGATGAAATTGTTGTTTTTGATGATGTGAAATTGTTGTTTTTGATTTGTTTTTCCTTGGTTGGTTAGTTGTTGTTCGTTTTATTGTGTTTGGCTCCACCCATGTAATGTTATTTTCCAATAAATAAACTTTTGTTTATTTCATATTTTTTTGCATATTCTTCTCTTGTATATATTTTTGCTAATGGCAAAAGGGGGAAGAAACGGGATATCAAGAAGTATGCTATATCACTCTCAACTTCATTTATATCACTCTCAACTTCATTCATGCTTAAAGTGAGGGGGAACATGAATTGAGGGGGAACATCAAATTTCATACTTTACACTTGTCTTGGATTATCAAAATAATTATTGCATATATCCCGCTTATGTTTGCCATTATCAAAAAGGGGGAAATTGTTGGAAACACGTTTCAAATGCAATATACTAAACGTGTGTTCTTTTGTAGGTTTTGATGAATGTCAAACAAAGCAAAAAGCGATATATAGCAGTACTCAAGGACAAGCACAAAATGGATGCATTACAAGAAGCTCAAGACAAAGTTTAGAAATGTTATAATTGAGTCAATATTAATTGTGATCTTGATTCCTCAACTTGGCTCATAACATGGCTTCTCTACTAAAATTATTTTTCCAAAATCATGCATATTTAAATTAAGTGTCAAATGATTTTAAACTATGCATATTTACATTTGTTAAAATGTTTTCCAAACATGCCTCAAAAATCTGGGCTAAGATAATCGATTATGTACTTATGATAATCGAGTATCTCTAAGCCAAGACTGCATGACAATCGATTGTGAATTAATGATAATCGATTGTGAGTACGTCAGTTAACATCAGGTTTTTGCAAACTGCATAACAATCGATTGTGTACTTATGATAATCGATTGTTAACTGAGGCAAAGTTTTCAAAACTCATAAAAATCGATTATGAACTAATGGTAATCGATTAGAATGAGAAAAATGTCTCCCAGTGATTTTAAATAAAATGATAATCGATTGTGGCTTTTGATAATCGATTATATATGAGACAGAGAGTTTTGAAATTAATTAATAATCGATTATTCCATTTGATAATCGATTGTTGAAGCTGACCGTTGTCATATATTTTCAATTACCTTCAGGTAATCGATTGTTGATATTTAACAATCGATGTTTTGCTTAAAATCTGGAAAAGATTTTCTGAACGTTGTTAAAATAATCGATTGTTGATTTCCGGACAATCGATGTTTTATGCCAAAAATTGGAAAGGATTTCTTAACGTTATAAATAATCGATTATTGATTTGAAGTAATCGATTGTTGACGTAAAATCTGGGATTGAATTTTTAATCTGATAGGCAAACAATCGATTGTTTAGTCTTGACAATCGATTGTCACTGAGTAATTTCAGCAATCCTTAATTGGCAATTAGACAACGGTAAGACTGAGTTTTTCACCTATAAATACAGCTTCAACTCAGTGTTTTCACAACAACAACATATACACTTTGAGTATTTTCATTGCTAAAAGCTTTCTTACATTGATCATCATTTTCCATTCATCCATAAAGCTTTTTGAAGAGCCATTCTATTGAGCTAAGTTGTTGTGATCTTGAGCGTACTATTTCTACTCATATCTACTCATTAAGGAGTGCTTTGTAAAGTGAGTGTGTTTTGTGTTTGTAAGAGAATAGCGATTCTCGTTTGTTGAGGAACTTGTGATTCCTCGGTTGAAGTCTTTGGGATTGTTATCCCCGAGCAGTTGAAGTCTTTGGGATTGTTATCCCCGAGCAGTTGAAGTCTTTGGGATTGTTATCCCCGAGCAGTTGAAGTCTTTGGGATTGTTATCCCCGAGCAGTTGAAGTCTTTGGGATTGTTATCCCCGAGCAATTGAAGTCTTTGGGATTGGTATCCCCGAGCAATTGAAGTCTTTGGGATTGTGATACCCGAGCAACTAGGTGAGGCTTGTGTCCTCAGCTGTAACGGTTTGTTAAGCACCCGTAAGCTTGACAAGTTTAGTGGAAATCTCGAGAGAGTCTCTCGGGGACTGGACTAACCACGTTTGTGGCCAACCAGGATACATCATTGTGTAAGTTTATTCTACTGCACTTGTTTTAATTTCTGCAAAGTTTTTAAATTCCTCACTAAAACGCTTAATATTTTTAAAACGCTATTCACCCCCCCCCCCTCTAGCGTAAAGCGTATTGTCCAACAAAACCATGGTCAGATTCGCATCTGACTCCAAACTTAACAGAACAATATTATGATTCAAATCATAAAACTCCACAATAGTTTAAACTCGAACTCAAATTATATCAAACAAGCACAAAAAATAAAGGCGACAGATTCAATACTCGGAACAATGATTAGATGGAACTACTGAAATTGAAATTTAAACTACAACTGGCACAACATATTTGGAACAATAACGATTCTGAACTAACCATCACAACCAAATAAATGGATACTAACTATGGAACGAGAGGAAAATAACCAGAAACGATGAACTCAATGATTATAAGATTCGACCAACTTCAATTGCATTTTATGGCTACTAATGTTGGATTCGTCACGAGGCAAGCCCGAAGATCACGTAGCACCAATTTGGAGTACTTCAATGCGTTTAGGGTTTTTGGCCAGAAACTTCAAACTGAAATTCGAGCACTTCCGGTCAGGTTTGAGACAAGATTGTCATATATTTGGGTTGAGGGAAGTTAGGAGAGTCAATGGTGTAATTTTGGGCCGATTTGGACCAAATTTCGAATGGCCGGAAAGTTTGAGAAGAATATTTGACAAGATCTAGTGAGATTTGAGGGAAAACAATTTCCGGAATGAGAAGAGGGGAACGAGGTAAACCACTGGTGTAAACTTGGGGCTCGTTGGCATAGATGGCGTTTCCCGCCGGCGAGGGATTCCGGCGAGGATTAGGAGGTCTGTACGAGGAAGAAGCATATGTGTTTTAGAGTTGAGATGATTTTTGGACATCTTTAAGCGATTTGGGGGGTGATCTGTGAGCCGTTAGATGAATGGAGATGGGCGGCTTGGATTCACTTGAGCCAAAGCGGCATCTTTTGGCTCTAGGGGTAGGCATGCCGTGTCTGGGATTGGGCTGGGGTTGGACAGGGGCGTGTTTGGCTTGGGCCTGGATTTAAAATTGGCCCAAATGAGGGGTATTTTATGAGACAACCCCTTCCCCTTTTTTTTCTTTTATTTTCTTGTTGTTTTTTTTTGTATTTTCTCTTTTTGTATTATTTTTTCCTATTTTATTGAAATGCAAAATTTAAAATAAAATCCTAATATATTTCCAAATTAAATTACTTAACTCCTAAAATTATTCAAAGCTAATTCGCGAAAAATTCACAATTAAAACAATTAAAATGCAAAAGCGCACTATTTTTTGTGATTTTCATGTTTTATTCATATAACAATTAACCACTAATTAATCCTAGAATATGAAGTTAAATCCTAAATGCAAATGCATGTTTTTTGTATTTTTTTTATATAAGTTAAAATGCACATATAAAATGCGAACAATTAACAAAAAATGACACCAAAATTCGCAAAAGTTAAAAAAATAAAGAAAAATTATTTTGTTTTAAATTTTTGGGACTATTTATATATAGGGCAAAAATCATTTTGCTCACAGCTGCCCCTCTTTGCTTGGAAACATGAAATGTTTTCGGGCAAAGATATGTGAGCTAATACGAGCGATTTGTGCCCGTTCAAATATTCCGTTGTGAAGCATTTTGAAAAGTTTTGACCGCACCCTGCTTCAGAGGTTGCCTACATATCTGGGCTAAATATGAATCGGGTTAGTGTAGTCTAGGAGTGTCTGGTAGCTGGGACTACCAGGAGCAGTGATTTCACTGTGATTGCTGCTGCTACTGCTTTCTGACCTTCCTTATTACACTGTGTCAAAAAATAAAAGAAGCTAGCCTTGAACTATTAATTACAAAAGTCCTATCTAAGATCTTCAAACTTGCTCTTGTACTTCCTTGTTATCTTGTGTTTCCTTGGTGAAATTCTTTGTTGTTACTTCAAATCATGAACTGGGGTGTTGTTACTTCTCTCCAAATTGCTGAACTTGAACAAAATTGGACTTGAATGTATTCCTCTATTCTTCAGGCGGGCTCCTGACTTCACAAAAATAGGCAAACAAAAAAAATTTTCTGCCCCAGTTTGGAAAACTGGGGTTTGTTATCAAATACAAACACGAATTTGAAAACTAAAATTGAAATGTAATACCTCTGTTCTTCAGGCGGGTTCCTGACTTCAATTGAATGCTGACTTCACAACTTGAATGTATTCCTCTGTTCTCCAGGCGCGCTCCTGACTTCATGAAAATATACAAAACAAAGAAAACTTTCTTCCCTAGTTTGCAAAACTAGGGCTTGTTACTGGATATAAACTTGAATTGTGATAGGACTGAAATACAACCTTAAAACTTTTAACGACTGAAATGTATCTTATAATTTAACATTTATTTTAGATAAAAAATTTATAAGACTAAGATTTTCATTTTAGGAGAAAGATTCAACAGACTAATATTTTTCCATTTTTAATCTTAGGTGAAAAATTCATCGGACTAAGATTTTCATCTTAGGAGAATGATTCAATAGACTAATATTTTGACTCTTAGGAGATATTCATCAGACTAGGTCCATTTTTTATGTGTTCTCAGGAGAAAGATTCATCAGATTGAGATTTTGACTCTAGGAGATATTCATCAGACTCGGTCCATTTTTTATGTGATCTCAGGAGAAAGATCCATCGGACTGAGATTTTGACTCAAGGAGATATTCATTAGAATAGGTCCATTTTTTATGTGATCTCAGGAGAAAGATTCATCGGACTGATATTTTGACTCTAGGAGATATTCATCAGACTAGGTCCATTTTTGACTTCTGACTTTCTTAATTTTCAAAATTTCAATTCTGCTTTACTTTCTTGTTCCCAAATTTATGCCTTCCTTATTTTTCCCAAATAACGCCTTCTTTCCTTTTTCCGACTATTAGCTTCATCTTCCTTCCCTTTATTTTCCAAATTATGCCTTACTTTCCCTTTCCCAATTTTTGCCTTCATCTTAGGTGAAAGATTCAACAAAATAAGATTTTTATATCTTAGGTTAAAAGTTCAATAGACTAAGATTTTGACTCTAGGAGATAATTCATCAGACTAGGTCCATTTTGAGATATCTTAGGAGAAAGATTCATCGGAATGATATTTTGACTCTATTCATCAGACTAGGTCCATTTTGGAATTCAAACATTCCTTTCCGTCTTTTCAAATTCTATCTTTTTTTCTCCAAAATTATGCCTTTCTTTCTTTTCCAACTTCTGTCTTCCTTTCCAAGTTATGCCTTACTTTCTTTTTCCCAACTTCTGCGTTTATCTTAGGTGAAAGATCCAACAGACTAAGATTTTATCTTAGGTAAAAATATCATCAGACTAAGATTTCTCAATTGCCTATTGTCCTCCAAACCTTGTTTTACCCACCTTCTGACTTGAACTACCTTCCTTCAGAATTGCTTCCCTAAAAACTGGTGTTGTCCTCTTTTAGAAACCACTTTTCTAACAAATGGTGTTTCATTACTCTGAAAACTGGTGTTTCTTTCCTGAAAACTACTTCCCCCTTTTTTAACTCGTATTCCCCTTCACGTTCTTCAGATGTGCACCCGTCTTCAAGAGAATTTTAAAATGGCAGAAAATTTTCTGCCCCAACATGTCTTTCCGCCATCAGTAACATTTCTATGCCCCTGTTTCAAATCAAAGAAAATTTTGTGTGTTTAAAGTGTGGTTGTTGGTTGTGGTACTTCCGCTGGAGACGACTTTTCCTTTTCATTCTTTCCATGCTCTGTGTTGTCCGACCATCTTTGGAACTTGGCTGATGACTTTCAACTTTCTTGATGATTCCTTATTCACAAACTTCCACATTTTACCCTCCTATCGGCTATGAATCCCAAAGCACGTCTGTTGCGCCCACAAGAAGTTGTTCTTTCTTGGCTTATCTGATGGCCTTGCCCCCGAGGTTTGTTGTCTTATCCGCTTTGTTGCCCCCGACCTTGAAATTTATTGCTCTTCCACTTTGTCATAGAAAATATCTATTCCCCATTCAACCCAACACCATTTCTCTATTGCATTACTCCATATCCGACATCTACCAAATTTGTGTCTCGCCAGGATCCCTAAAGCATGTTGATTATTACCAGCTCAATGCTCTTGTTGTTTTCCTTGACTTTTGACATTTGATATGCAAGCCAAACTAAATTTTGTGCAATTGAAAAGCTGGTGGCAAGTTTTGAAGTCATTTCTCACTTGTTATAACCAAACAGACTTAGAGAGAGGAAGTGAACGAAACGGAGGACCGGAGTGAAGGCAAAAGGAAAGAGAAGAATCTTATAGAGAAACCTATGAAGTAGAAACCTATATAATGCGGATAGCAATTGTAATGACCATGACATATACCTATAAACATTCTGTCAATCAATTCTGACATTCAGCTCTTGTTGGACCTTTTCGCAGTGAAACTAGGCTTCAATGCTCCGCCTATCAAATTTGATTCTCATTCCTTATTTAACTTGTAGTGCCCGAAGGGTTTTCACCATCAAGCCTCTATCATTTGTTCATTCTCTCCTTACCGTCGCCTCAAGATGCCCGTGAAGGTTTCACCAATAAGACTCTCTCATTTTCTTTTCTCTCAGATTTCGTCGCCTTGCGATACTTGTGAGGGTTTTCGTCACTAAGACCCTTTCATTCTCACTTTCCTGATTTGGACTGGAGTGTTGCCCCTGACATGAATTACCATCACCTGCTTGACCTGACATTTCTCGAAGACTAATCGAAAGGTCTTTCTTTAGACCGTAATGTGGCATTTGGACGAGGTTAGAAAGAAAGGGTATAAAAGGCTCAAACACAATTCGGATGGAGTTAACAACTATAACTTTTAGAATCAAATCTTTCATAACAACCACAAACTTCTGCCCCAGTTTCTTGCTTGGGGACTTTTGGATTTTATTTTGGTATGACTGAACCTCAGAGAGGCTGCCTACGTACCCTTTCGGGATCAAGTCAAACGAAGTTCACGTCATAGAAACTACGTTGTTGTGATTTTCTTTTCTTCTTTTCTTTATTTTTTTCTTTTCTTTTTCTTCCTTTCTTTGTTTTTCTCTTTCTTTCCATTTTTCCTCTTTTTTTTATTTCCTTCATTTTCCATTTGCTTATCTCTGGCCCTTGCATTGCTTTGATTGTGCCGTTGACTCCGAAAGAGAGGTATGAAAGAAAATACAACTGCTCAAAAGGGGTGACGATGGAAACAAGTGTTTAGATAGCAGAACAAAATGTCTTCATCATTTCATACTTCAAAATATGCCAAATACAAACAAGTGCAATCAGAATACAGAAACCATACACATTATTTCCTGACCGCATCAGAATTTACGGTTACTCCTACATTTGTCGGATATGATGTGTCGTTGGGCAACACTCTTACTCCTATTACTATGGCCGGCCCCTTGTAAATTTGGCCAACTTGCTTATGGGGGGACTTTTATGTTTTGCTTGCCCTAGTCTCACATGGTTTGGGCGTTAAACAATCTCACAACGTTCAAATCTATTCTTATTTCCTCAAGTACCCTCATCATTTTCAAAATTGCTTCCCGACTAACATAGATTTTAAAGATCCGATTAAGAATTATGCGTGTATGTCATGTCACTAGAACCACCCGGAAAAGAATTGTAGAAAGAAAAGATAACTAAGAAAAAAATGACCAGAAATGGTAGAACACGGAGATTTTTATTAAATAGACGGTAGAAGGGTTTAACAAAAGACAAAAAACAAAAAATAACACAACTGGGGTACAATACGGAAACAAACCTAGATAACCTCCATAGGATATGACGACTAAAGGAACTAAACACATAAAACGATAAAAGGGTTTGAATCACAAGACAATATCCAGATTACAACCCTGGAAATAACCTGGACAACATAAATGACAACAAAATAAACCACCAAGACTTCTCTCCAACTGGCCGAGAGATGAAACATCTTTCCAATTACAAAGCTCGACATATTTAGCCATTGAATTCCGCATCAATAATACTGAGACCTTCAAATAACTTTTCCAAGGATATAATATCTGTCATGTGTGTCTCAGTTTGCACATGCGGGGGACTTTGGCTGGTGACAGTTGTATCTAGATTTGGCACGACAATGTCTCCTGCGTCAATAAGCTCCTGAATAGCTTTCTTTAACTTAAAACACTTTTCTGTGTCATGCCCCGGGGTATTTGAGCAATATATGCACCTTTGGGAAAAACCCAACTTCTTTTAAAGAGGGCTTGGTATTTTTTATCTGAATAGGCTTCAACACGCCCGAACTCTTTAGCCTCTGGAACAGATTGGTGCATGACTCTCCCAAGGAAGTGTAGGCTTTCTTTTTCTACAATTTCTCATTTCTGAATGCCTGATTTGGCCTGAAACCTGATCCAGGGACGTAGCATTTGGGTGGGACACCTGGTGTACTAGGATATCCGTGGGGCTTAGCAAGAACGGTCACTGCACCCTATCGCCGAGGGAAGGAATGACCTGGTGGCTGGACATACGGACGGATGTTGTTCGGAGGATAGTACTAAGGTGGCTTATGTGGAGTTTGGGGACATTCACGGGGTCGGTGGGGAGGCTGAAAGAATTTACCAAGAACGACCACCGGGCCCTGTTGCTGGCAGTGGGAGTGATCTACTGTTTGGACACCTGACAGGCCATCATCTGGAGGCAATAATGAGGTAGCTTAGGTGGGGCTCGGGGACATGTTTGGGATTAGAGTTGAGGCTGGATATGCTTGGCGGGAACAAACACTGGGATCTGCCGTTGGCGTGGCTCAACAATATCTTTTTTATCAATGGAAGGAGTATCCCGAGAAACTTGTTCATTCCATATGACCCAAAATTCCCTAAAACTTTCCTTGGATTTCTTTTCCGTTTGAGGTGGGGAGGACTGGTTTGGGACAATTTCTTTATTGTACTGAAAATATCACACAAAATCTTGAGCCACGTCGAACGTGTGCCACTTCCTGGCATCTTGACGATCATGCCATTCCAAGGCTTTCCTAGTCAGGCTCTCGCCGAAATGCGACATCAACAACTCATCTTCCCTGCCGACAGTCCTCGTTTTGTTGCACTAATCCCTTAAGTGGGCCACTGGATCTCCCTTCCCATCATACAAATTAAAATTCGGCATCTTAAACCCATCCAGTTTTCTGGATATCTCATCCCGCCCCACTGTTTTAGCAAGCTTCTTACTCTCACCTAGAGACTCAAGCTGAAGAGTGTGATAATGTTGGGCATCAGGAAGTGATGGCGGAGGGTACCCACTGGCCCAAGCTTTGTGCATTCCGACTATTTTCCTTTTCAACCTCAAAACCTCTTCTTTCAACTCAGATTCTGATTCACCAATTCCACTATAGGATCAGTAATACTTGTGTTTGACCCTTTGCAAGCCATGACTGTCTTGCTTTTCGACTTTGTGTTGTATGGATGACTTACCACAAACAAACCACCTCAGTTTTCTTCACAATTCAAAACAAAGCATGTTAGAATGGATTGAGTTGGTCTTTACTGATAACATCATCTTTTCCCCTTCTTAAATTTTTTGTTTTTTTCATTTTTTTGTTTGTTTTGGTTTTGGTCGAATCCTATGTGGATTTCCTACGTATCGTGACCTCGCATGAATCAGACCAGGTGTAGTTCGTGCAAATAAAAGGTAACCGACAATAAAACATTTTTGGAATTTTCCATTTTCAGAATAACAAAAAATTGACCAACTTAACGATTAAATACGAACTCGAAAATCAAACGACCCATATACTCTAATCAAAAGAAATACAAACACAAAAATAAAATGATAGATTCCTTCCCCTATATGCCAATTTTGACCCAAAATCCAAACGGTATTCACTTGACCACTGACTCTTTTTCTTATTTTTCAAATTAAATTAAATGACCCAGTATTGCAAACACGGCCTTCCAGCGCCTCGGGGATGAAGAATTTAAGGTTGTTAGGGTCAAAAATCCAAATATGACCAAAGGTGGCTGTTTATGCAAAGTCAGCCTTCCGACGCCCCGTTTGGGAACAGTTGGCTATTTTTGACAAAAACAGCATCACCTGGTTTATTTATGACAAAAAATAAAATTCTGTCGGGCTATTTTTGTAAAGGGGAGGCTGGACCCGATGAGGTCTGCCTACGTATCTCACACCTTGTGAGAATCAAACCATTCGTAGTTCGGGCAAATTAGCCGAATTATTTAAAGCAATACTCTTCTTTTTTTTTTATTTTCATTTTTGGCACTTCATAAGTAGAAAAAAATTACTTTTAAAAGCAAGACTCTCTTCATTTTCTTTTTCAACAAACAACCTATTTTCCCTATTAAAAATAAAAGACTATTTTTTTTCTTATTTTTCAACACAGTAAAACAACCTATTTTTTTTAACTAAAAATAAACGACTCTTTTCTTTTCTTTTTCAACAAACAATAAAATAGCCTAAAAATAAAAGTCTCTTTTTAATTTTCTATGGCAAAACAAACTATTTTTCTCTTTTACATTTTCGAAAACATGACTTAAAATCATTTTTCATGGCAAAACAAAATAATTTTTTTCCTTTTCTATTTTTTAAAAACAAGACAAAAGTAATGATTTTTTTTCTTTTCATTTTAAACAAACAATAAAACGACTTACTTTTCCCAAACCAAAATAAAGATTTTCTTTTTCTTTTTTTTCCGAAAACCAACTCTCCAAAAAAAAAAACTTTTTTTATATATTTTTTCTTTGTATTTTAGTAAAAAAAACTAACAAAAAAGCCTTTTTATTCATTTTCTCAAAATTTCGGCAGAATTTCGACGTTATTTGGGCATTGGTTTTTTCCCAGATTAACTCTACAACTGCTAATTTTCTCATTTTTCTTTTTTTTTTTGTCTTTTCTCAAATTCCGACATTCCAAGATTCAAAACCTTTCAACATGTAGGTTCGAACAAATAAATGCACAGAATAAGTAGGATGCACCCGAATGGTCTTTTTCATTTCAGGTTGCTAGTCCTAGACGGACCCAACCCCTGTGTTGAGTCCCCTAAGCAAAATGCAACATGATGCTAATTAGCGTTCCTACTAGGGATCCGGCATGAAGTCATGTTATTCTATGTTCAAAACCTGGGTCGGTGTTCTAGATAGTGTACCCGAGCGGACAACTCGAGTCGAGGAGGGGGCAACTTACCGGGAACCAAAAGGCCATCCGGCTTCGTAACTTGTCCGAGCCTCTTTCTTATTTCAATGTATGACACTAACATAATAGGGAGTCTCAACCAGTAAGCACATCCCCGGAGGTATAAAGAAAAGGGTGTCGACACAATTTTTATACGGTTCAGATAATATCAAAGCGGTAACATTTAGCAAATTAAGCACAAAGCATGTAAGAAAATCTTATATAACCAAATACAACAATTTACCTAAGCTTGAATTCTGAAACCTGAACAAAACATTCTGGTTTCTTATCCCCAGTAGAGTCGCCAGAGCTGTCACACCTCCTTTTTTCTTTATACACCCCTGTAAAGGGATCGTAAAGGAGTTTTTCCACTTAAAGGACAATCGGAACAGGATTTGGTCATTAATTATTCAGAGTCGCCACTTTGCAGATAAATGGTGTCCCAAGTCACCGATTTGAATCCCGAACCGAGGAAGATTATGACTCTGTTGCAGTATGCGAACTAGAAATCCGAGTAAGGAATTCTGTTAACGCGAGAGACGGTGTTAGGCATTCCTGGATTCCGTGGTTCTAGAACGGTCGCTTAACTGTTGTATTTGAATATATATGATTTTAATGCATGCTAACTTATGTGCTTTTTATTTGTATACCATTTTTATCATTATTTATTTTAAAAGACTTCCGACATCGTGAAAACGTGTTTCTAACCACGTTACCACCAGTGTACACGTGATCATCGATACGTTTCGATATCGTCGGGATTTGGATTAGGGTTATATCAATGCACACCCGAATTTAGGAAAAGTAATTTAGTTAAAACGTGCCTAAAGATTCTATCGCAATATTATATTGGGAAAGACCGTGGAATTCTCTTAACGACCCTCCTGAATTCTAAATATTATAACCTTTATCGAGGGTCCCGTAATTTTTGTATTTCATTGAGAGAGGCTCGTCTCATTTTATTTTGAAAGGATAAGCCAAAAGCGACTACAATTTCTTTTTTTGTGTTTGTCTCTAAAGAAAAAGAAAAATTCCTAATTAATTATTATTAAAGCTCGGGTTTCGAGTTCAAGTTCGGGTCTAAACAAAAGGATGAACCCTTTTAGTATAAGACCCACTACCTAACTCAAAACCCGAGTTCCCAACACCAAATAAATCAACGAAAGAAAAATTTGAGCCGGACCCAAATGGTTGGGCCATTGAGCCTAACTAGCAATACTGGTCGAGTTGAATGTCTTTTATTCGAACTCTTGTGAGCCCAAACAAACTAACCCACATTTGGGCCAGACGAGGACCCAGGCTGGATGCCCAGCTCTTGTGTAACAGAGAGCATGATTAATATGGGCCTATTTGAAAAGGTATTGAAGCCCAAATCGACTGAAAGGGCGAGTTCAGGGCCTGGGGTTTGATTCCCCCAGCAAATAGTCTCGTAAGACCACATGGTTTGTTTTTTATTTAACTATCTTGTAAAAAGTAGTAACTCAAATAGACACTGATCAAGTGCAGAGTAGTCATCCAGATCACACAAGATGTTTGAGTCATGATGCAATTAAGTTAAAATTTCCAAGCTTGATATAAAAATACTAATATTAACTTATAATTCAAACAAAGCTATACACACCCGTTATAAAATTTAGCTAACATGATATAATTACGTGCTATGATCTCAGGAAAGCCTATTATTGCATATCATTTAAAACTTCATGCCTCCTAGATAAAATTTTCATTTCTCATAATAATTCCTGAGTGATAAAAAACTAAAAAAAACACAAATGACCATAAGGTAATACGCGGATATTTAATCTATCAAATGTGAGCACTCATATTGCAGTCTATCAATTCTAACAGGATACATATCTTAACAATTCAGTCTCGTCCAAATTACATGCTTCATAATCCTATTCAATAGATAGATCTTAACCAGTCAGATTTCGAGTAATTTAAACAACAAACTACAATTGGTCTTAATAATGGCGCTCCAAGTGATTCCTGTATTGCTTAAAATGTTTCCACTTCATTCAAGGATATTACAGTGAAGTTCATTGCATGTGTACCTGAAAAATCGCAACATAAGGAAAATGAAGATCAGATGGAGCAAACAGTAGGCACAACAGCAAGGATCAACAAAATCCAGCCCAGCATTCAGTCAGGAGAGATTTAGAAACCAACAGTGAATCAAATATGCTTTGCAAAACAGGACTAAAAATGAGGCACGCAGTATTACAAACCCAGATAGAAACCAAAACAACCCAAATAAGACTTGATCAACGAGTTTTAAGTTGAAATTACCCAGAAATAACATCAACAACTTTGAAACAGATTCAGTGAACAATAGAGGTGGATACTAGTGCATAGAACTCAGATTTCATCTAAGAAAGCAATGAAACATTGCCATTTTTGTTTTCTGAAAGCTTTTGATATTTTTTTTGAATTTTCTTTTGAATGAGCTAAGATCTAAGGAATTTCATATCCGAAATTATTAATTCCAGATCCAGAAGCTTGGGGAGTATTTTGGGGTGGTTTTTGGGCTACCAAAACTTGTTTATTAAGGCATTGGGGTTCCCCTTTTATAGGCAAAGATAAGGGCAGCCCTTCATATTATGTTTTCACTTCAGTCTCTATGTTATTTTAAGTTTTAGTCCCTTGTTTTCTAACTTGATGCTCAAGTAAGTGCACCTAAATTCTGAATTATGCATTGTAGTCCTACTTTAGAAGGTCCAAGAATATTCTATTTTAACCCACAACATTCTTGTGCACCTCTAGATGTCTAACATACCCCTGAAGTTGTTTTGAATTACCTAGCCTTAACAACCTAACAATTTCAAGTACCCAAAATACCCCCTGAAAGTACTAACACTAATCAAAAATCTATCAGCTATAACCAATCAATTGAACTAAACCTAATGACTAAAAGAACTAATTAATCCCATTAAACAAACTCCTAGATAATACTAGAACACAAAAACTAAATTCAAACCAAGGTCAGATTCGCATCAGACTCCAAACTTAACAGAACAATATTATGATTCAAATCTTAAAACTCCACAATAGTTTAAACTCGAACTCAAATTATATCAAACAAGCATAAAAACTAAAGACGACGGATTCAATACTCGGAACAATGATTAGATGGAACTACTGAAATTGAAATTTAAACTACGACTGGCACAACATATTTGGAACAATAACAATTCTGTACTAACCCTCACAACCAAACAAATGGATACTAACTATGAAATGAGAGGGAAATAACCAGAAACGATGAACTCACTGGTTATAACATTCGACAAACTTCAATGTCATTTGATGGCTACTAACGTTGAATGTGTCACGAGGTAAGCCTGAAGATCACGTCGCACCAATTTGGAGTACTTCAAAGCGTTTAGGGTTTTTGGCCAGAAATTTCAAACAGAAATACGAGCACTTCCGGTCAGGTTTGAGACAAGATGGTCATATATTTGGGTTGAGGGAAGTTAGGATAGTCAATGGTGTAATTTTGTGCAGATTTTGACCAAATTTCGACATGGCCGGAAAGTTTGAGAAAAATATTTGACAAGCTCTAGTGAGATTTGAGGGAAAACAACGGCAGGAATGAGAAGAGGGGAACGAGGCAAACCGGTGGTGTAAATTTGGGGCTCAATGGCATAGATGGCGTTTCCCGCCGGCGAGGGATTCCGGCGAGGCTCAGAAGGTCTGTACGAGGAAGAAGCATATGTGTTTTAGGGTTGAGATGATTTTTGGACATCTTTAAGCGATTTGGGGGGGGGGGAGTGAGCTGTGAGCCGTTAGATGAATGGAGATGGGCGGCCTGGATTCACTTGAGCCAAAACGGGGTCGTTTGGCTCTAGGGGTGGGCAGGCCGGGTCTTGGATTGGGCTGGGGTTGGACTGGGGCGTGTTTGGCTTGGGCCTGGATTTAAAATTTGCCCAAATGAGGGGTCGTTTATGAGACATCCCCTTTCCCTTTGTTTTTTTTCCTTTTTGGTCTTTTTTTGTATTTTGTATTTTTGTATTATTTTTCTCCGATTTTATAGAAATGAAAATTTTAAAATAAAATCCTAATATATTTCAAAATTAAATTGCTTAACTCCCAAAATTATTCAAAGCTAATTCGTAACGAATTCACAATTCAAACAATTAAAATGCAAAAACGCACTATTGTTTTGGGATTTTCATGTTTTATTCTAAAACAAATTAACCACTAATTAATCCTAGAATATGAAGTTAGATCCTAAATGAAAATGAATATTTTTTGCTTTTTTACATGAATTAAAATGCACAATTAAAATGCGAACAACTAACACAAAATGGCACCAAAATTCGCTAAAGTTAAAAAAATAAAGAAAAACTATTTTGTTTGAAATTTTTGGAATTATTCATATATAGAGAAAATATCACGTGCTCACACAAGAGTTTGCAAAAGCACTGGGATCTTCCAATTTGGGAGCCATTTAATGCACAATTGTGCTCACTTAAAGAGTCACTTTATAGTTTCAGAATTCATCGACCGCTTCTTTATCACCAAATCCTTCATAAACTTTGCATAACTGGGCATTTTCTCAAAGGATTCAACTAATGGAGCATTGATTCATAGAATCTTCATCATTTCAATGAACTTTTTGAATTTATTCTCACCATTTTGCTAGGCAAGCCTTTGACGATATGGAGGAGGAGGCCTAGCTATTGGTGCCTTAGCCTTTTGCACTATTGGTTTCGGTATGTCAATAATCTGATCCCTAGATGGGTTCACTTCCACTTGAGTCTCTTCCAAATTTTCATGAATATCAATATGTACATCATTTTCTTACAACACATTTTTCGGGGTCTCATATTTTTGAACAAATTTCTCATCTTCCACAAGTTTCCTTTAACTTGAGGTGGGTGACTCCCCACCTTTTCCACTCCTTGTAGTAACGGCCATGACATGTCTCGTGTTGTTCCCACCCTTTGGGTTCACCATTGTTTCACTTGGCAGTTCCCCATTAGGATGAGTGCTTAGATCTTGAGAGATTTTCCCCATACGAACTTCCAAGTTGTGAATTATTGTGTTGTGCGGGGCTAGTTGAGCGTTAGAGCCGGCACTCTTCTCCATCATTTGTTTTAACATACCCTCAATTCATCCCATCTCATTGTTGAAAGAACTTGAACCATGGGATGGATAAAGAGGCGGGTTGCTCGGTTGTTGATACATAAGGGGACTTTGAAAGCCTGATCCCTGATTGCCTTAATTATTTTTCCACCCTCCTGATTGTTGCCTCCCCAATATCCTTGGTTGTTGACACTCCAATTTCCTTGGTTATTTCAACCACTCCAATTTCCTTGATTGTTGTTATTATTCCAATTCTCTTGATTGTTGTTATTATTCCAATTCCCTTGATTGTTGCAACCACTCCAATTATCTTGGTTGTTAGAATTCCAATTTCCTTGAGGACATCATTATTGTTGATTCAGGCCTTGAGTGTTGTTTCTTTGCCCTTGAAATTTGTTCACGTATTGCACTTCCTCCTCTTGTTCATTGTAAGATTCATCTTTATCAAACCCAGTATCGTCTTGCAAATAACTTTCCACACGACTTTGCACTTGTGAACTCTTTGGCCTTCTCTTGTTCACCATCATACTAATTCCTTCCATGGCATTGACTTGGTTAGAACTTTGCACTTGTTGAAGTCGAGCCTTGGCTAATTGAATCAAGGTGGCGTTCAACTCGGCAATGGCTAGCCCATGATCATGCAATTCTTTGTGTAGGTAAATCACATCCGGATCACCTTGGGGAACAATTTCTCTACTTTGCCATGCCGATGAAGTATCCTCCATTTCATCTAAAATCTCAACCGATTTCGCATACGGCGTTGTCATGGAATTTTCACTGGCAAGTTGATTAACCACGCACTGATTAGTTGCATTGATCCCTTGATAATTGTTTTTTGAATCATAGCCTCTGTCATGTTATTATTGGGGCACTCTTTAACCATTCTCCGGTACGTCCCCATATTTCATGCAACGGCTCATTGGGCTCTTTTTGAATACTAGAATCTAGTCTCTAAGAGTAGTCACATGCTCGGGAGAACTTGGAAATAAATTTCTCCGCCAATTCATCCCATCTTGATGGAATGGTTTGGCAATCTCTCTAACCAATCTAAGGCTTTCCCCCGTAGAGAGGAAAGAAAAAGCCTCAATCTTAAAGCATCCTCGGAGACGTTTGTCTGTTTACTCCCCCAACATGGGTCTACAAAGCCCTTCAAGTGTTTTTATGCATTTTTAACTCGGAGACCCAATGAAGAATATCTGTTCATCTATAAATGTGCATCATAGTTGTGATTTAAAGCTTGCCCTCCCTAATGCGAGACGAGACTATAGAACTTGCATACCCTTCGTTTGGCAACACCCAGTGTGGAGATGCTCTTGGTGCACGTGGGAATGGAACTGCGACGTTGTCTTGAGGCGCCCGACCTCGTCTACTCATGCATAAGATAGAAGAAATATAAGAAGAAATGATTATTTAACCCATCTTGATAATTATAATTGATGAAATCTACATTCAAAAATCTGAATATAGAAAAACCTACTAAAGAGGGTAAAGAAAAACATCTAATATGGTTGCTGATGTCAAAACTTAACTTTAAAAGTGAAACGTTTATTTATACAAGGCTGGAATTTTCGAACAAAAATGTCCTTTCAGAGGTACTGCGACCGCATAATTTCATGTGCGGTCCGTACGTTACTTCAGCCTGACAGGATTGGAATCCTGCGGGCGCATAATTCTGAACTGTCGTAGTTTTCTCTTTCTCGGTACGTACATTTCTGAGTGCAGATGAACATGGCTCTTTTGCAGACATCACAATTGTGACGCACGGTCGCATTACTGAGCTTATGCATTCACACAATAATATTGCGGTCCGTACTTCTGTTGAACTTGAGATGCAGGTTCTATGAATTTTTACTCTTGCCCAGCTTCTGCAGGTGCACATTTCATGTGTGGACCACACTTTTAACAGATCTCTGATGATATTTTCTTCACAGTATGCGGTCGCAGATGATAATTTGCGGTCCGCACTTTAAGCTTCTATGTCTGTTTTTGTCATTGAGTTCAGATCACTTCTTCTTGAGTTAGATTTCATATTAGAGACTCATTTTCCAATATACCTACAGTTAAGCATATTCATCAATTTTCGAATACACGATTAAATGCTTTTGGACAAAACGAAAGCTAAAAGGCGCTAATATTTAGTCAAAATTCCCACTCATCAATAACATAGGGGCACTAGTCTTCACCCTCTTATTCTTTTCCTCAGCCACAGAAGGACGCCTTCTTTTTGGTTGCTTGTTCTTTGATCTGGGACTCCGTATTAAAGAACATGTGCCTAAAGCAGGTCCGAAGACACCTTCTTGAGTAAGCGCCTCCTAAATTAGCCATACCACATCAGCAAGATCAACCAAAATGTCCTCCTCAGGGATAGCAACTGAGCTCGTAGATAGACCTGATTTCAAGTAAAAGATAGAAGGGATAAGTCAAGTTCTTCACATGAAAAATTGAAACAAGGTGAGTTTATATTACCATGATTTTTCATGTTCCACGCATATTTAAGGGCCAGTACTTTTCACAAACGAGTTTTGGGCATCGTAACGTCCAAGATTTTTTGAACCCATCGTCGGGACCCATCGAGGTGCTGAAACATGCGACAGGATAATGAGTCAATACAACCACAAAGGAATATTTAGTAAAAGGAAATATTAATTGAAAAATATTACGAGTGCATTTCTAAGAGACAATAAATGATGAAGACGTTATCGGAATGATTTTATCACTGACAACTACAACGAATCGTTTCATTTACCCACTGTTTGCAGAGGTTTATCATTCCCTTATGGAATATCTTGGGAGAATAAATATTCAATATATGAGCTAAGGTTAGCTCTTCTATAGTATCCTGGCACAAGCACCAATGGCAGGCAACCGTCCTCCACACAGAAGGACTTACTTGTGCCAAACATATTTGGTAGCATAGGATAAACTTCGCAATCATGGAATCTAGTTCTCCGCTCAAAGAAAACGCAGCCAAAGTAAAGGGATACGTGTAAAAATATGTAAAATCCTCCTTGAGAAGGGTCACTCCCTATGATATATGAGGAGAAATAATGTCTAACTCATGGCAACAACAATCCTCTTTCACTATAGGAATATAGGAAGGACAAATGGAAGAAGGATACCTACTGACAGCCCATGTACGAGGGTTAACAGTAGGGAATTTTTCTTTGATTTTTTTT
Source organism: Nicotiana benthamiana (assembly GCA_034376525.1). Classification (NCBI taxonomy): domain Eukaryota; kingdom Viridiplantae; phylum Streptophyta; class Magnoliopsida; order Solanales; family Solanaceae; genus Nicotiana; species Nicotiana benthamiana. Next base: position 27,386,656 of record CM067337.1, read on the forward strand.
GTGGTACTAATACTTGTGGGGATGTTGGAACCCACTGTTAGAGGAGTAGATTCTTCGGCCTTGTTCTTGTTCTTTCAAGAACTGGCTGCTTTGAAGAAGATGCCATTGAATAGAAGAAGAAAAATGTTTTTTTTAAGAGAGTTAGAGAAAAGATAAAGAATAAAGGTGCAAATCAAAAGCTTGGAAAATTGTGAAGTACAAGGGAAAAGGATGATGTGTAAAAGTAAATTTTGGCGGCTAAATTCATGGCTAACATTACCTCATTAATAGACAAAAGTTGTGTTGAATCGTGGGATGACGCCTGTTCAGGGCTTTAAATGCGGGAGACGTGCACCTAATCAACCATGAGAAGCCTACGCAAGGAGTTATAGAAATTCCCGCCAAAAGAGTGTTTCTACCAAATTCTCGGTTACACAAAGTTATGTCACTGAAAAGCAGGGGGACTATCTGTATAGAGTAAAATATAATATGACATGTGGTCATCTAAAGGAAGGATACATGGGACCTTGACGAGGATCACCGAAGACCGAACACAGATATTCTTCTTGTCACTAAAAAAGAGTAATTTTTATAGGAGAGTGTTAAATACCCAATGCCTAGTAGCATTTAATGATAAATATTCTGAAGCATTAAGAGCAACAGGCCGTTACAAGGAATTTGATATTTATGTCCACCGTTACATCGTTATTAATGACCCTCATAATTGACATTAAAAGAGGATATGATCCTAGGTACTCCTTACCTAGACACAACAATAAATAGTGAACTCAGTTAGCATTGTAAAGTAAACAAATTTTTAGACAAACTTACACTACATTCTATACAAAGCTTAATACAACTTTACTTTCTTGATTTTTTATTTCATCATCGATGTGCCCAAGAACTTTATTCCCGGAATTGTCATCTCTACTGTTTTGTCTACATTTTAAGACTAAGTATTAATCAATTTATTACTGATTTTATTATTTTTATGATCAAATTAGTTTACTTGTCTAGAAACCACATATAAATTCAACTGTATTGTTTTATAGTTAAACAAAAAACTCAAAGGTCAAGTAGGGGTGTTCATGTTTCGATTTTCCCTAAAACGAAACCAAACCAAGTACGTTGGGTTTTAAAATATTAGAACCAAATCAAACCAATTAAGTCGAATTTTTCTCGATTCGGTTTAGGTTGGGTTTTGTCGATTTTTTGGGTTTTTGTCAATTTTTTCTCAAATATAAGACATACACTATCAAACACATATTCTCGTGACTTTACCCATTCATAGGACTTTAGTCAAAGCTAGAAATTTATGAGAACACGGGCTACTAATAATCATAAGAGAATATAAAGATAGCCTTTTGAGAGTATGATAGTAAGAAAGCAAGTAAATCAAGTGTATTCCAGTAATTCCTTGTGTCGTACAATTGTTGGTTTTTCCCCTTTTATTGATTTTTTGTGACTATGAGCCTTATCTTATGCTATAATGAGGTAATAATGAGTAAGAGATGTCAATTAATAATATGTTACACAATCATACATTATACAAATATTCTCTACCATTTTTAATATTTAATATGCATTAAATACTATATTCGGTCTGACATAGGCTACCAGGTTCATCTCCTTTGATCTTTGTGCTTTAAACGTCTTAAATAGGTGCGGGCTCTACATCTTCTGAGTAATCGCCCGTGCCTATTCCACTATCTTTTCTCGCATCTGTTATTGTTCGTGTATCTTACCTAACTTTGTTTCTTTGACTATTTGACTGACCCACGTGTCATGATACGTCATCTTCATATGTAAACTCGATATTTCCCAATAGTGATAGTCCACCCACTTTCCATTTATTTATCAATTAAATATTTGGGAAGTGGATTGCTTTAAAGTGGGATTTTTTATCATCATTAATGGGTACGACATCATTGACGCTTCAATTGTCTTTTCAATTTAATGTTCTATTCACGTGTCATTCTCCTATCGATTCTGCAGTTTTGCAGCCTTTTTTAAAGGCTTTTACGGCTCAACTATTAATGAAGAGCTAGTTGCCTTTATTATAGGCTTTCCATCACTTCACTTCTTGCCTTTGACGGTCTTATTCTTATAAATATACCCCTATTTTCTTGTCATATTCTTCATAAAGTTTTACTTAATTCTTTAGTCTTCAATATTGTTCCCTTCATTCTTAATTCGACCTTCTCCATCATGTTGTCTTCAAACCCTAACCCTAAGAGAGTTCCAATCTTAGATAACTTCCCCAATGCCACTATTAGACATATAAGGGGTAGGGTGGTAGACTCCGTAGTCTAAGATCTACCCATGGTATTAGTTCCGGATCTTTTGTGCCCTCTTCTAGTTCTGGTATTGTTTCTAGAACTAGAGGTTATTTTACACAAAAATCATCTTTTAAGGGTAAAGAACCTTCTGAACCCTTACAAGAACCTTTAGTGGAAGAGATAATACCCAATGACTTGTCCTTTCATCATGATAGAGAATCTCTTCAGAAACAACTTGCTAGTCTAGATCATGCCGATACTTACCCCTTCATGATTACAGAGGTTTTAACTTCTATGGTCCATAAAGATTGCCATTGGAGCAGTAATTTTCCTGTTGAATTCCCAATCCAAACGAAAGAATATCTTCCTATAAAGCTGGATACTCCTTTTTTTAAACTTATCCCTTTACTTTGGGATTTAAACCAACTATTAACCCTGTAATTCTTAATTTTTTACATTTTTTCAAGGTTTGGTTAGTGCATATTGGCCCTCATTTTGAGAGCTGTGGCTTGTTTGAGATATTTTTCTAATATGGCGGGTGTTGATTTTACCTTCCCCCACCTTATTCATCTTTACTCCCCTAGGTTGTTTCGCAACGATGTTTCCACCTTAGTATTGAGGAATAAAGGGGTTTTGGTGAGCCCTGAAGATGACTAAGACCGTGGTTGGTATGCTCGATTTGTTGTTGTGCCCACTGTGGGTTTAGTGGGTAAAGATAATATTCCTTTTCCTGAAAAGTGGATACTTGCACGTAATTCTTCTACTTCTTTCGTACCTCTTTTCTTTAAAATTAATACCTTTTCTAATTTTATTTTCTTCTGTTTTTTTGTAGCAACCATTGGAATTGTGGATCATATACCCGATTTTTGTGGTTGGGTACATAAGTTATTGAAGGTCGTGCCTATGGAGGCTAAGTCTTGGAGTCTATTTCCAATCTTCACGGTTGGAAAGTGAAAAGTCATGGTAAAAGTTTGTTTTGTATCTTCTCGTATGTAAAATTCTCCCTTTATTGTTTTTATCTTCATCCTTTTTATCAGGATTTTCAATTCGAGGCATTTCTGCGGAAATTGTTGTAGCCACTCGTTCTGCTTCATGAGCTTATCTTACTATAGAGAGAGCTCAAGGTACTCTGGTGAAGAGAAAGATCACTGGAAATGATTCTGAGGAAGAAGAGGACGAAGATAGTTCTTTTATATCTAGGCCAAGAGATAGGAGTCGTATCATATCCGATGACGAAGTTGAGGCTGTGCCTCCTCATATATCTCCTAATGAACCTGTTCACCTCGTCTCTGATGACGATATTACCCCCCAGGACACTCGTGAGTCCATTCAACAACTTTTTGTTGGGGGCTTCGAGAGTGGTGAGTTAGGTCCTATTTTGGATGAGCTTCCCCTTTGCTCTTTTTTCAACTCCAGCTCCTTCCATTACTTCTTTATCTGTAGCTTCTTCTCTACCTACTTCATCCGACTCTATTCCTCATCTTGCTATTTTCACTTCCTCTTCCGCTCCTCCTTTCATAATTCCCTCGTCTTCTATTCAACATATAGAAGTGGGTTCTACAAGTAGAAGTACTATTATGAGGAACATGACCATCGAAGTTCCCTCTAATAGCAATCTCTTGAGAAAAATCCGGTGAAGAAAACGTTTGTCTTGGGCCTTTGATTAGCTCAATTGAAAAAGAGAAGATGAACTTCCATAGCTGGTTGACCCTGATGAATGACATTGTTCATGCCACTTTAAATGTATTTTCCTTACTTATTTAAAAGGTTTCTTTTTACTTTGAATTCTTATTTCTCTTCTTTATTGTTTGCAGGCAAATCTCATTGGCACAGAGTTGATGGGAAGAATTTGTCTATTAGAGAAAGTGGCCCGTGATTCTTAGAAAAATATTCTTGAAGCTGAGAGAGTAGCTCATGAAGCTAAATTAGAAGCAGCTAATTTGAAAGGGTAGTTCAAATGTGATGAAATAGCCATGGAAGATTTGTAGGAAAGTAGGAATAACCTAGAGCAGCAAAAATGTGCACTGAATTCAGAGTTGGAAGTGGCCAACGTTTCTTCAAGCCAAGTTGAGAAAGAAAAAGATAACCTTCAGTGTTCTTTCTCTGAACAATTGTCGAAGTCGACTGAAGAAATTAGATGGCTTAGGGCACTTCTAAACGAAAAAGAAGTTTATGCCGGAGAGTTGATGCAAATTCGATTCAAGTTTAAGAAGATGAGAATCTCTTCTAATAAGGTACGTGCCTTAGAAAGTTCTCATGCCTCCCTCCAAGATTCTTACGATTCAACTTTGGCCGAGAATGAAGAGATGAAAAGTGAACTTGTTGTTTGGGAAAGAAACTATGAGCTTCTTGAAGATAAGTTCGATATTGAAGTAAGTTGGAATTTTCTGAACTCTTGCCGTGATGCTATAATAGAGGCTAGGCAGGAAAACATTGATATAGAGTCAGAATTGGCTAAAGTCTTGGACACTATTGAAAAGACTCAGCAACTACTAGACTTTCATTCTCCTACAATTGTGGATCCCATGGCTGAAAATCCTGAGAATGAAATAGTTGTGGCTGACGCTATCTAAGTTGAAAATACCCTGGCTCAACCTCCCGAGGGTGAAGCTACCATGACTCAGGCTTTGGAAGTTGAAGCTTCCGTGAATCTCGCTTCCCTCATACAACCTATTACTTCGAGTCAAGTTGACACCGCACCTGTGGCTGCTCTTTCTGAAGTTGACACCATGCCTGGGGCTACTTATTCTGAAGTTAGCATCGCTACTCCTGATGCTCTTGCCTCCCAGTGACCGGTTTTTATAACTTAACTTGTTTTTGTTTTTTCTTTTTGGAAGATGATGATCAAACCATTAGTTTGTTTTTAAGTGCTTTTTTGCAAGTCAAATGTCCCCAGTTCTCATAATGGGGCATTTGTTAAAACAATTTTGATGACTAAGTTTATACTTAGTCTTTAGATTTTTAATATACTAAGAAATTCTTCTATTCGTTCTATTCTTGCCTTTTTATTTTTAAGCACGTAGAGAATAGCTTGCATTTTTATCCTTTGAAAATGATTTCGTGATTTAATCTCATGACTTAATAACATGAGTTTTATAAAATAGTGCCCTTTTATATTTCGACACTTAATGAAGAAGACGTCGCAACTTCATAATGGTGCTATTATACGATGAAAGAGATAGGAACACACATGTTTATTTTGAAATAACTTTGACAATTTTTTATTTTCAAACTTTGACAAGTTTGAAATAACACCTTACATGTATATGAATGACATCTATAGCTTTCTCGTAACTGTTTTGCTTGTAACAGATTTTTACCAAAGGAGAACAATAGAAACAGGGTTTTTCCTTATAACCCATTTTGGTACATAGTCTTTACCCTAACTCTTTTGAGGCTACATTGGATCCTTTTAGCTTTGAAACATTAGGAAGGGTTTGAGAAGTGGCTCCATTAACACTATGATGAGTGTTTTGATGGAAAAGAGCACTATGATGAATGTCATGTCTTCATAGTTTTTATCTTGTGCTTGCTTCTTCTAAGCTTAAATTTCCACAACTTCGTTTCGCCTTCTGCATACACATGCCAGTGCATACTATGTAGTCTCCCAAGTATTTGAGTGTTCAAGTATGAGACCTCGAGCACTTGTTAATATCTTTCACTTGGTTATTTTCCTGAAAAGGAAAAACATATGGGACTCAGGGGTGCAATTGTAGATGAAGACTGCTTAACCTGTTTGTATTTCTATTAGAATAATTGTAACCCTAGACCAGGATTTTAATGTATTCAATTTTGCCTTACATTGACTCATCATTTACTATGGGTTAGCATTTTGCCTAGCATCTAAATTGTTAGTAAAACCTTAATAATTCAACAACAAAATTTTAACATGGTGATACCTGACCGTGTGTATTTCCTTAAAAGTAATATCTCTTCAAATGAACAGCATTCCAATACGAAGGTAGAACTTTCCCATCCATTGTCTCCAACTCGTATGCCCCTTTTCCTCGTATATCTCTAATTCTGTAGGGTACATCCTATGTTGAACTTAGCTTTCCTGAGTTAGCGGCTCTTGTAGACTAAAAAACCTTTTTGCGCATGAAGTCCCCAACTTTGAAGAATTTGAAGCGTGCATTTTAGTTGTAGTATCGTTCAATAAATTGCTTTTGTGCTGCCATTCTGTTTAATGCAGATTCTCTTCTACCCTCAAGTAAATCAAGATTGACCCGCACCTCTTCATTATTTGATTCTTCTATAGCCTAAACAAATCGTGTGCTTGGTTCTCCTATCTCGACTGGAATCAAAGCTTCAGCACCGTAAACCAATGAAAATGGCGTTTCTCTCGTGCTTAATTTTGTAGTTGTACGATTAGCCCATAAAACCACGGGTAATACCTCAGGCCAGTTACCTTTTGATTCCTGTAACCGCTTCTTCAAAGTATTGATAATGACCTTGTTTGTGGATTCCGCTTGCCATGACCTACTGGATGGTATGGTGTAGATGTTATCGTTTTGATTTTCCAACATTGGAAAAATTTTGCGATTTGGGCTCCTATGAATTGTGGACAATTATCACACACGATCTCTTTTGGTACTCCAAAACGGCATATTATGTTCCTCCAAATGAAGTCTTTAACTTCTTTCTCTCGTACCTGTTTAAACGCTTCTGATTCTACCTATTTAGCAAAATAAATAGTTAGTAAAAGTAGAAATTTTACCTGACCTTTTGCCTGTGGTAATGGACCAATGATACCCATACCCCATTTCATAAAGGGCCACGGAGATATTACTGGACAGTAGCTCCGCTCGTCTATGCATATTATTACCGTACCTTTGACATTTCTTGCATTTAGATACGAAATTTTATACTTCCTCTTCCATCTTAGGCCAATAATATCCTACCCCGAATAAAGTCCTTACCAATGATCTTCCTCCTGCATGATTCCCACAATGTCCCTCATGTATCTCTCTTATTACGTATTCCATTTAGGAAGGTCCGAAACATCTTGCTAAATGTCCACCAAATATTTTTTGATAAAGATTTCCTTGCTTTAAACAGCAACAGACAGCCTTTTTACGAATCACATGTGCTTTCATTTTGTCATCAGGTACGGTACAGTACTGCAAAAAAGCAATAACTTCGTTTCTCCAATCCCATGTTAAATTATTAAAATTTACCTCATTATTATCAGTTCGAGAATGGAATGAAATAAATGTATAACCAAAGCATTTGCATCATTTTCCACGTCAACTGCAGATGTAAGATTGGCTAAAGCATGTGCTTCAACATTTTCATCTCTTGGTATTTGCACAACCTTCCAGGTTTTAAATTGTGTATCAATTCACGTACTTTCTCTAAGTACTGTTGCATCCTTGCTTCCCTGGTTGTGTAAGTCGCCAACGTTTGATTAACCACGAGTTGTGAATAACTTTTGGTTTATAATTTGGGTTATGCCGAGTTCTCGTGTCAATTCCAAACCTGCAATTACAGCTTCATACTTTGCTTCATTGTTAGTTATAGAATGACATTTTATAGCTTGTCTAATTATTTCGCCCGTAGGTTTTACAAGAAAAATTCCTAAACCTGCGCCTTTTAAATTGGATGAACCATCAGTAAATAAAATTCAAGTCCCCGGGTTTGCACTATTGAAAACTTGTAACTCTTTTTCCGCTTCTAATTGCATCCCTTGGCAAAAATCATCCATGAAATCAGCTAATATTTGAGATTTTGTAGCAGTTCTAGGTTGATAAGTTATTTTGTATTCACTTAATTCAATAGCCCATTTTGCTAATGTCATGACCTAGTTCCCCAAACTAGTCGTGATGGCGTCTCTCGTAAGACAAAGCCAGCAAAATAACCCAATTAGACCCCTTCCAAATAATAAAACATAAATGAAGAGCAAAATACGAATTAAGGGCATTAATTAATGAAATTTACAACTCAATATAGCCCGATCGGGGTGTCACAAGTCACGAGCATATAGAATAATTTTGGTTTTGATACAACTACACGGTCTAAAATACATGGATAACATCTAGAATCAAAATGGAATAAATCTGGTGCCGCGAACAATGGCGATCACCTTTCTCAGCTAAGATAGCAAATCCTCAACCAGCTCAACCCACTACTGGGTAAATCAATACCTGCATCTGCACGAGAGGTGTAGGGAGTAAAGTGAGTACTCAAACTCAGTGAGTAATAAAGGTAAATAATAATTGAGCGGCAAGAAACCACGTATACCAAGTCATCACGCTATATAGTACCGTGTAACCCTTTGAGAAAATAGTGAAAACGTGAAAATCATGTAGAAAATATCCTGACTCAGTTCAAAACCTCTTTTGAAAATATCTTTTTCCAATAGTTAAGCAAATGAATGAGAAGACAGATAGTGCAAATTAGCACATATGTCAGCACCTCAGGCGCAACACTCCACTAACAATTAACACCAGGATATCTGGTAAACAATGCAAGAAGTAGCATGGATGTCAATGAATTCAGAGTGCTGAATGTCATGACAACTAGTACAAATAGATAAAATTGCATGAGTGCAATACAATGCATATGATTGTACATTCTAGAATACACTGCGGTATTCAGCCCGAGCCATCCATATTTATTTATTATCGACGATGCTTACTGGGGATGTATATAGACTCCGGAAGGGGTCCTACAGCCCAAGCGCAATATTAAGCCATCTCGTGGCGTCAATTAAGTTCCTGGTTAGTCCTTATTACCTGACAGGTCAGTCATTGTTAGCTGACCCATTTACATCATACAGTGTCATTGTTACCACTTCTTCAAGTCACATCATACAGTTTCATTGTTTCCACTATTTCAAGCCATATCATACAATGTCATAGTTACAACGTTTTCAAAATAACAGTTAAGGTGCACTGCCCGATCCATGCTCAGTCCAGATATCAACATAAGCCCATTCGGCATTTGCAAAAACAATAATTCTCAGCCTGAAATATCATTTAAAATATCATTTGAGCTTGAAAAACACAGAAGTATGGCTGAGTTTGTCAAACAGTATTTAAAACATTGGATTGAAATCAAATGATATGCACGATATGCTAAAACAGTAATATCAATCCCCGAAGGATTCACATAGTTAGCACGAAGCCCAAATATGGCAATCAGCCAAATTTATGATGATAACAAGTAGTTTCAGTCAAATACGTGGTAAAAGTCAATAATCGGGACGGACCAAGTCACAATCCCCAACAGTGCTCTACCCCACGCTCGTATCTGGCATGCAAATCACCTCAATACAGCACTATGATGTGCAAATCCAGGGTTTCAAACCCTCAAGACATCATTGACAAGTATTACTCACCTTGAACCGGTGAAATGTCTAGCCCGCGGCGCCTTTGCCTCTCAAACCAGCCTCCACGTGCGTCGAATCGAACCAAAGTCAGAGCAAATACATCACAATATTCTAAGGGAACAAAGCCCAAGCAAAAACAATCATGAACGGGCACAAATCCTGAAATTACAAAAACTCGAGCCCCAGGACCACTTCTCGAAACTCAAAATTTCTTATATAGTAAGATTCCATATCTCATCCCGAGTTCATACATATCAAGAATGCCAAAATAATAGTCCATTTGACCCTTCAAATTCCATTTGTAAATTACAAATTCCAAAGCCCTAGCTTTACCCCTTTTTTGATGAATTTCAACAAATTTCCATGATAGATTTATCATAATCTAATGTAATTAGGCAAAGGGACTTACCTCCAATCGATTCTCAGTCAAAACTCTCTTTATTCCTCGGCAAAAGCTCCCAAGGTTGCACAACAACGGAGGAAATAAGCTCAAGGTCGCGGATGAAATGATATTAAAACCATTCTGTCAGGCCACATTTTCCTCAATGCGAATGCGAGGGTCTTCTCACGTTTGCGATGAACAAATTTACCATCTGCCAAAAAATACCCTTTGCGAACGCGGTTGCATTCACACGAACGCAAAGGTCTGGATTATTAGCTTACACAAACACGTTCTCCCTCACGCAAACGCGATGCCTGATCACCTTTCCATACGCGATCGCAAAGCCTCAGACGCGAACGCGAAGACCAAAAATCCATGCCCTCAAATCCCTTATACGCGTTCGCGACTCACCACTGCAACGCCAAGAACAATTCTTATGCAACAAAATGACTGAAAACCTACAATCCTTTAAGGCCAAAATTGTTCAATTTAACCACCCGAAATCACCTCGAGGCCCTCGAGACCTCAACCAAAAGCACCTATCCTAAACATCATGCAAACTTGTTTCAATCATAAAAACACATCCAACAACACTAAAATCATCAATTCCAGACGGATTCAAGACGAAGTTCAAGCAAAACTTCTCAAACTCGCATTAGATCAAAAACCCGACCTAAACACCTCTGAATAAATTGAAATTTTTCACACACATACCAAATCACCTAATGAAGCTGCTGCAACTCTCGAAATCCCATTCTGACCCTCGAATCAAAATCTCACCTACCAATCGGATTTCGCCAAAACCCTAACTTCGCCTAAATAGGCTAACTTCTACATCGAACCTCCAAATTACTTCCGATCATGCTCCTAAATCTCAAATCATACCCCAAAACTAACCGAATCACCAACTATTACATTTTATCCCTCTAACTCACGAGTCAACATCTGGTTGGCTTTTCCAAACCAAACCTTCCTTCAATAGACTATGTGTCTCATTCCCTACCAAACCCAATATGAATCAACTCAAACTTACCAAACACAGATAATGAAGCATGAAGAAGCATAAAACAGGATGGTAACACATGAGATGATGGGCCGGGTCATCACATCCTCCTCAGTTTAAACAAAAGCTCATCCTCAAGCGTACCCAGAGTTGTACTAGAAGCAACCCAATAGCTGAATGACCTTACCAAGCATATACCCGGGGTGATCCCACGACACCCTATCTTGCATCGGTCCGATAACACAACATACCTAAAATCTCACAATCCAACTAGATCATAAACCGTAGAACCACATTGCACCTTCTGAAATCATGCATAAGTTCAGAACCTCACATCTACACTCAGAATAAGCCCAAACCAGCTATAATAACCCATACCTGCAACATCAGGTGAAATAATATGATATACCACATAATCCAAACACATGAATAATAAGCTCTATTCACAGCAGTTGCCCACAATAAACAAATACTGATAGAAAAACCTTTAAGCTAAATTCTTATACCAACACTTTCATATACTGCCAACAACCAGTGAAACACGTAATAAACCGTAGCCATTTATGAAGCACTTTCCTCTGACTAATATCACAATAAATTTTCGGGCCAAACCTCGATATTATCCTTCTAACAAGCTGAGATCAAAGCTGTTTGTATTCATTAATGACCCCCAACGATCACCTTGAATCCAGCACACCACTCTGTGATATGAAACCTCAACACAGGCCTAAGCCACAATAATACACGCACCAATGAAAAACGGTTTGAACATACTCAAATCATGCCAAATGACTCAAACGAAAGAGCTTTAACTCAAATTCCTCAGTACCATCACAACACATGGATGGGACCCCGTCCAACATCATAGAAATAGACTACATGAATCAACCCCGAAAAGTCATAACTCGATGTAGTCTCGCTACAATGCGCGATCCCATCCAAACACTAGAACACATGAAGCACCTCAACTCACTATGACGAAAATCGACAGGCACGCACATTTGATGTCTGAAACCAAAGCAATTCATACATCCATGGTGAAGCAAATAACATATGGAACGCAACCCGATAGGCAATAACTAATACTCTATTTATCGAGCAACACTCAATTATTCTTCCCGCTCCATTTTCTCTATGAATCCTCAATAGAACCGCACCATATGTGCCCAATCCAACAATCATGACGTCTCAAAACACCGAAAAGCAACTCATAGCTCTCCTTAGATCACTAGCAAGCTCAATAAATAAAGAATCATCCTATCCCTCATCAACACAATTCGGGGCCAACCAAGCTAACTCAGGCAAAATACATAGCCACATCGGCCTGCCCACGGACTAAATTCCAAGAAGCTTTGAACTGCTCCTTCCACTACTATAAATCCAGCCGGATCCGTATGATAAGGTGCCCGGCACCAAATAAATATCAAATCCACAATCTCACCCGGCGACATGCCCCAGCCTCAAGAAACGCATCTGAAAAAGTCCCTTAATACCGGAGCTGAATCAATGGTAGAAACCTCTATACTGACATCCACTACGAAGGCCCAATTAACAAAAGCAATCCTTCGCAGCCGTCCGCTGGTCTTTGGAATACAACCACTCTGCTAGAACATAATGTGATGCACCCTACCACGCAACCTGTGGCATTTTCTGACATAAGCCCATAGCACAATAGTCTAGAATAACCCAACACTGAGACAACCAGTCTACACCCAATGTCATATCCAAAATCTAATATACCAAGCAAAGAAAGATCCACTCAGGCTTCCAAATCCCAATAGCCGCAAATGGTACCAACACACACGATCCACAACCACTACATAGTCTGTACCTGAGAGTTCCTAGTTTCAAACTCCATATAGCATACAAATCACTGTACCTGATCCAAAATTCCGCAGTATGATTACATATGATATATCGAGTACCCAAGCATTCCACGAATGATATTCAAAACTTCCCTTATGCCATCATACAAACTTAGATATCAACAGTCGATCTGGCAAGGAAAGTGCCACAATACTACTGAAGTATAACCAGCCCAATCACATTACCCTTTTTCTGAGACATATACTCTCATCAAATCACTTCCAATTAGCAGTACCATTTCCTTGATTACCTGAGGCTACACGTTTCCTACGAATTTTATGAACTCCTTTTTCAGAACTGAACTATAACACATCTAACAAATAACTTCCGCTCATCCCATTTGAAAGAAGAATCATTACACATTTCATGCTTTGCATACCCATAGAAAGGTATATTCATCTCCAAACCACGGTAAACCCAGCAAATACTCTCTCCCAGTTCCATTTGCACAAGCTAAACTGCCAGGACTAAATCCTGCTATCCAAACCAAGCTGAGCAAGCTTTCAAAACCCAAGAGCTTCGTTGCACAATACCTGTAAGGGCTCATTACCTCGAACACATACAAGGAATTAATCATATCTTTACCATAATGATTCGGTCTACAATCAAGCTATTCCATCTATTAAATTTCCCTTCTGGTTTATCATCAACTTGATATTCCCTCTTGTTGTAGTACCACAATGCCTCAACCCAGGTTTACCACACGAGACTCGTATAATTGACCATACTGTCTAAGACCCATTGGCCCCTGAACACCCTCTCAAATGTTCCCAGAAATACCACCTTCCTGCATGCTCTGCTAGAAGATCATACTGCAACTCTGAATTCGTTGCCAGTACCTTCTGGATATCGATACATAGAATCCTATAATCGTCACAAAAATACCATAAGTCTTGACCTCTTTCAATGGAACACATTATCTAACCACATACACGACCTTAAGGCACCTGATTGTTACATGTAGAATCTTGAACACATTAAAACCATTCTCAAGAATCGTCCCCTCTTATTCAAATTGCTAATTACCTGACTTAAGAGACAGAACCACTCGTGCCTTATAGCACTCTGACACTGCAGTACATGATCACATATCAATACGAACCACAATCTTCCTTCTCTAGACACTATGTATTTTTTATCAACAACAGTACAAGACATCCTAGTACTTTCTCACATTTACGAAGCACCATATAACCTTTGTCAAAATTTTGCTTCACTTGTGCTATCCTCGGCACAATTTCTACGACCCGAACTTATCCGCCATCATATCTCAAAACTGAACCAACGTAGCACATAACCGTGCAATCAGCTAATCAATTGTAGCCTCCCAACATTGCTCGAAGCCATACATCAGGACACACTCAAGAACCCATAATACTATTTCTCTAATGATGCCACAATATTATAGTGAGATTAAACTCAAATCAATTACTAGTTTATGAGAACATAGATCATCTAGTACTGAATCCTCTACAAACCTCGCATTCATCCCCATATCCGCTGAGTCCATTCTCATAAGCGACCTAACTTGTTAGATTACCAACGTACCTTTCAATTACACATGAGATCTTCTAACTTGCATATAATGAGCATACCACTTAAGAACACACTGTAGGAGATAACCCACATGTTTCGCCTTAATTTAGTATTTCAGCACACCTTCCACCATCAAATACGTTACACAGTCAATTTAGTGTTCATGAGTCTGAACTCATACAGCCACACGTATTGCACTTTACACTCCAACTAGGAGACACGAAAATATTCTTCACGCACCCATAACTCGGGGCTACACAACAAATAACAATTGGAATAGAACACTTAATGGTTCATCTATCACCCATCAGACCTTTTTCGACAATTCCAAGTCATATAGAAACGTCACACAATACCAACATACTCATCACATGGATACGGACCGCCATTCTGGCCACTAGGGACAATACCGAACATATAAGTTCAAAACACTTGCTTACACAATCAGCCCTCGGTCAAGCCATAGGCAAAGATCCGGCCTCAGGTCCTCCATACTGGCCCAACATACTCATGAAGATCACATCTCGTCCGTCGATCGGGGAATCCCAAGCCATCGAGACACATATAATACTGAGGGCTCAAGTGCTCGTACAAACGTGTGGAAAGAAATTTCAAGAATTGCATCCCAAGCTGAATTAAGTACGCACGATAAAAATTCCAAGAAAATGAAGTTTCCCTAAAGGTTTTGCAGCCTCTCGAGGATAAATACAGAAGTCTCAGTATCGATCTGCGAGACTCTACTAAACCTGCTCATGACTCGTGAGACCTAGTAACCTAGGCTCTGATACTAACTCGTCATGACCCAATTCCCCAAATTAGTCATGATGGCACCTCTCGCGAAGAAGAAACTAACCAACTAACCCAATTAGACCCCTTCCAAATAATTAATCATAAACGAAGAGAAAAATATGATCTATGGCATTAATTAACAAATTTTACAACTCAACGCAGCCCTATCGGGGTGTCACAAGTCACGAGCATCTAGAAAGATTTTTTTATACAACAACACAGTGTAAAATACATGGATAAAGTCTGAAATCAAAAGGGAAGAAATTCGGTGCCGGGAACGATGGCGGTCACCTTGCTAAGCTAAGATAGTAAATCCTCAACCAGTTCAACCCGTTACCGGGTAAATCAATAGTTGCATCTGCGCGCGAGGTGCAGGGAGTAAAGTGAGTACTCCAACTCAGTGAGTAATAAAGATAAATATTAACTTAGCATCAAGAAACAACGTAAAGCAAGGTATCATACTATACAGTACCGTGTAATCCATTGAGAAAATAGTGAAAACGTGAAAATCATTTATTAAATATCTTGACTCAGTTCAAAACCTCTTTTGAAAATATCTTTTTCCAACAGTTAAGCAAATTACTGAAAAGACAGATAGTGAAAATAAGCACATAAGTCAGCCCCTCGTGCACAGCACAACACCAACAATTAACACTAGGGTATCTCATAAACAGTGCAAGAAAGCATGGATGTCAATAAAATTCGAGTGATGAATGCCATGACAACTTGTACAAAGAGAAACAATTACATGAGTGCAATGCAATGCATATGATGGTACATTCCAGTACCCACTGCGGCGTGCAGGCCGAGTCATTTATATTTGTTATCGTCGATGGTGCTCACTAGGGGTGTGTACAAACTCCGGAGGGGCTCCACAGCCCAAGCACAATATCAAGCCATCTCGTGGCATCAATTAAATCCCGGTCAGTCACTGTTACCTAACCGGTCAGTCATTCTTACCTCACCCATTTACATCATGTAGTGTCATTGTTACGACTACTTAAAGTTACATCATATAGTGTCATTTTTACCGTTGTTTTAAGTCACATGATACAGTGTCATTGTTACCATTGTTTCAAAATCACTGTTGTGGAACACAACCAGATCCATGCTCAGTCCAGATATCAACATAAGCCCCTTTGGCATTTGTAAAAACATTAGTTCTCAGCCCAAAATATCATTTGAGTTTTAAAACATAGAAGTATGGCTGAGTTTGTAAAACAGTATATTAAACCTTGGACTGAAACCAAATGATATGCAAGATATGCTAAAATAGTAATATCAATCCTCGAAGGATTCACATAGTTGGCACGAAGCCTAAATATGGCAATCAACTCAATTTATGATGATAATATGTAGTTTTAGTCAAATACGCCATAAAAATCAATAACCTGGATGGAAGTCACAATCCCCAACGGTGCTCTACCCCACACTCATATCTAGCGTGCAAGTCACCTCAGTACAGCACTATGATGTGAAAATCGGGGTTTCAAGCCCTCAGGATATCTTTTACAAGTATTACTCACCTTTAACCGGTCCAATCTCTAGCATGTGATTCCTTTGCCCCTCAAACCATCCTCCACGCGTGTCGAATCTAACCAAAGTTAGAGCAAATACATCACGATATGCTAACGGAACAAAGCCCAAGCGAAAACAATCATGAACGGGCACAAATCCCGAAATTACCAAAACCCGAGCCTCGGGCCCACTTCTCGAAACTTAAAATTTTTTACATATTAGGATTCTTCATCTTATACCGAGTTCAAACATATCAAGAACGCCAAAATTTGAGTGGATTTGACCCTTCAAATTCCATTATTAAATTACGAATTCCCAAGCCCTAGCTTTACCCCCTTTTGATGAATTTCAACCAATTTCCATGACATATTTATCATAATCTCTGTATTTAGGCCAAGGGACTTACCTCCAATCGATTCCAAGTCAAAACTCTCTTTAGTCCTCTCCAAAAGCTCCCAAGAATGACCAATAATGGAGGAAATAAACTTAAGGTTGCCGATGAAATGATACTAAAACCCTTCTTTCATGCAACATTTTTCTCTATGCGAACGCGAGGATCCTCTCACATTCATATGAAAACATTTACCATCAGCCAGAAAACACCCTCACGAGCGTGGTTGCATTCAAGCGAACGCAAAGGTCTGGAGCTTTAGCTTACGCGAACGCGTTCTCCCTCACGCGAACGCAATGCCTGATCACCTTTCCACACGCGATCACGAAGCCTCATACGCAAACGCGAAGACCAAAAATCCATTCCCTCAAATCTCTTCTACGCATTCGCGACTCACTAATGCAAACGCAAAGAACAATTCTTCTGCAACAAAATGACTGAAAACTTGCAATCCTATAAGGCCAAAATTGGTCCGTTTAACCACCCGAAATCACCCTGAGGCCGCTGAGACCTCAACCAAAAAACCCAAAACATCCTAATGCATCATACGAACTTGTTACAATCATAAAAACACATCCAAAAACACTAAAATCACAAATTCACGATGGATTCAAGCCTAAGCTCAACAAAAACTTCTGAAACTCGCTTAGACCAAAACCCGACCTAAAAACCTACGAATCGACTAAAATTTTACACACACATCCTAAAGCACATTATAAAGCTAGTGCAACTCTCGGAATCTATTTCCGACCCTCGAATCAAAATTTCACCTACCAACTGGATTTTGCCAAAATTCTAACTTTACGAAAATAGGCTAACTTCTACACCGAACCTCTAAAATTACATCGGATTACGCTCCTAAGTCTCAAATAATCCTCTAAAACTAACCAAATCACAAGAAATTACATCCAAGACCTCTAACTCATGAGCCAACATCCGGTTGACTTTTTCAAACCAAACCTTCCTTAAAGAGACTATGTGTCTTATTTCCTACCAACCCAATCCGAATCAACTCAAACTTACCAAACACAGATAATGAAGCATGAAGAAGCATAAAACGGGGAAAACAAGATGGTAACACATGAGAGAAAGGGTCGGGTCGTCACAGCTAACCTCCCTGATAATTCATGCTTATGCAAAATGTTACGTAACGGGAATGCAGTTACTACAACAATGGGATGACTTTGAAAATAAGGTCTTAATTTTCTAGATGTCTTGACTAAAGAATTTTTTCATCATCGTCAGGGTCCATTTTGATTTGATTATAATCTGAATATACATCTAAAAATCTTAGTAGCTCATTCCCTAAAGTAGCATCGATTAGTTGATCTATATGTGGTAGAGGAAAAGAATCTTTTGGACAAGCTTTATTAAGATTTGTATAATCCAGACAATCTCGACACTTACCATTCTTTTGAGGCACCACAACAGTATTAGCTAACCAGTTAGGATGTTTTACCTCGCGGATAGACCCAATTTTAAATAATTTCTGAACCTCATCTTGAATCACCTGATTTTTGAAAGCTCCTTACTTTCTCTTCTTTTGTTTGATTGGTGTGAATGATAGATCTTCATTTAACTTGTCAGTCATTACCTCCGGTAGTATGCTTGTCATATCAGAATGTGACCAAGCAAAATAGTCCACATTAGCTTTTAAAAATTTACTTATCATACCTCTCATATCCGGACTCAGATTTTCTCCAACATAAATCTACCGCTCGGGCCAATGTTCATACAATATTTGAGCTTCCAAATCTTCAATTGTTGTTTTAATTTTTTCATTTTCCTTTGGCTCTTGAGTTGTGTCGGGTCTCGAGTCTATATCTGTTCATTCCTGTTCTATTGAGGTGTGAACTGTGATATCCTCAACCGCTCTCTGTGATTTTTATTTTTCTTCTATCACAGAATTAGTATTCCTGGCTGCATGTTGATCTCCACGAATTTGGAAAATTCCCGAAGGTGATGGAAATTTAATTAGTGTAAAGGTTATGGGACAACATCTATTTCATGGATCCACGGTCTTCCTAGGATCATATTATAAGCCATTTCCATATATACCACTTGAAATTTAGTTTCTTAAGTAACACCTTCTACAAAACTTGTTAGTATTACCTCTCCTTTTGTTACCACGATAGAAGTATTAAATCCAGACAAGGTATGCGCCTTTGGAATCATTTTTCTTCAGCTTGCATTTCACATAATACCCTCAGTGGGATAATATTTAGAGTTCTTTGATTAATAAAAACTCATTTTACATTAGTATCATATACAAGTAGAGATATTACCAGTGTATCATTATGTGGAGATAATACACCATCTGCACCTGCATCATCAAAGGTGATACTTTCTTTCTCCAAGACTTTATGTACCCGCTTCCCATGGGTAATAGTGACTTTAGAAACTTTATTGGATGTTGTATACGTTACACCGTTGATATCTTCTCCCCCACGTATGACATTCACAGTTGGTGGTTTTGAGGGCACCTGCCTATTTTTCATGTAAGCCTCATTGCTTTTCTCACTGAACAACTCAGTAAGGTATCCTTGTTTCAACAAATGATCAACTTCACTCTGTAAAAATCTACATTTAGAGGTTTTATGGCGTGATCATTATCAAATGCGCACCAATGTTTAGGGATGCACCAGTTTGGATTTGACCTCATCTATTTTGGCCAATGGACCTTATCTATCATGCTTCTCAAAATAGCTACGAGCTTAGAGGTGTTGACATTGAAATTATAGCCACCAAATCTCGCCTTTATAATTTTGTAATCATCTCGTGACTCTTGCTTGGTTCGCTTGTTCCTAAGTCTAGATAAGGAACCTGACTCATTGTTTCTAGATTTGTGATCATACCTTTGATTATCTGATCTTGACTATATGTCTTTTCCCGTAGGTCCCAGGTAGGGCTCATACCTGTTTTTACTGGACCTCCTTTCATTTTATGCACATCTCAAACTTACTTTTTCCTCTTTTTAGAATCTTGTAACAGTATCCTCTTCAATCTGCATCTTTGTGATGTACCTGTTATAAACATCATTCCATGTTGTAGCAGGGAATTCTCGAAGGCATTCCTTGAGTCTCCTCGTGGCCTCCAAGCTTATTTCATTCAAATTATGCGCGGTAAAGTCATTTTTTCATGTTGAAATCTATCCACGAAATGTCAATGTAGTTTTGAATCTCCTTGCTTGATTTTGAAGATATCCTACATTCTTTTCTCTACCTTTTAGGATCCCAAATGTGCTTTGATGAAAGAATCTGCAAGCTCAGGAAAAGAGTTTATAGAATTTTTGGGTAATAGAGAATCCCAAGTTAGCACCCCTTTGGTGAGTGTTTCACCAAATTTTTTAACCAATACTGATTCGATCTCTTGTTTGGTCAAATCATTGCCCTTTATTCCAGTTATAAATGTCTTAACGTGGTCTCGTTGGTCTGTTGTTCCATCATATTTTGGGATATCATGCATTTTAATCTTCTTTGAAATTGGGAGAGGAGGTGCACGTGGCTTCTATGGTTGTTGTGAATATTTATCCATATCCACTCCTTTGATTGCATGTGGAACTCTGGGTATTTTCTTTAAGCGGTTAGTTTGTTCCTTGAGCTGTCTCTGCAGGGTTAGTACTAAATTTTGCAAATGAAAGCTAGTTGAGTTACCTGGTTTTCCCTCATGTGATTCACTGGGGGTTCCTCATTTTCCAGAAATTAACAAGCTTAGAACGGGGATTCTCCAATGTGTTGTTATTGGGTGTAGGTGTAGGCGGTGCAGGAGGTAACTGACTGACTAGAGCTTGAACAACTTTGTTGAGTTGTGCAGCAATTGCTTTTTGTAAAGCCTCATCTACCCCTTCAAAATTTTCAGATTGCTCTTATATACCAGCATGAGACTCAGAAGTGCCTTCACGAGATTGTCGTGGTGAACCACGTGGAGAAGGGACCAGATGAATGTTTTGTAAACCTCCTTGATCTTTTTTGTTTTGATTTACCTCATTTCCTAGAGTGTTATCATTATTGTTTTCCATAGTTGATTGAAATAAATTATCAGATTCTTGGTAACGGAACCAATTTGTCTAACCAAAAAATAGGACTTTGGTCAAAGCTAAAAATGAATGACAACACGGGCTACTGATAATCAGAAGAGAATATAAAGATAGACTTTTGAGAGTAAGATAGTAAGAAAGTAAGTAAATCAAGTGTATTCTAGTAACTCCTTGTGTCGTACAATTGTTGGTTTTTTCCCCTTTTATAGATTTTTTGAGACTATGAGCCTTGCCTTGAGCTATAACGAGGTAATAATGAGTAATAAATATCATTTAATAATACGTTACACAATCAGAAATTAAACAAATATTCTCTAATATTTTTAGTATTTAATATGCATTAAATACAGTATCCGGTCTCGCATAGGCTCCCAGGTTTATCCCCATTTGATCTTTGTGCTTTAAACTTCTTGAATAGGTGCGTGCTCTGCATCTCCTGAGTAATCGCTCGTGCCTCTTCCACTATCTTTGGTTGCATCTATTATTGCTCGTGTCTCTTAGCTAACTTTGTTTCTTTGATTTGACTAATTTACGTGTCATGACACGTCATCTCCAATATGTAAACTCGATTTTTCCCAATATAGTGAAAATATTTTCAATGTAACACTAACCATTGCCCTTTAAGAAATCTACCATTTATTAAGATATATTGATGATAATTGAATCAAATAGTGATGAATAATTTAAGAACTCAATAAAAAAAATATATTATTTTAACATGAAATTAATTCTTACACTTAACGAAAGAAAATTACCTATCAAACTCGAATATAAAGCTAAACAACAGTACTAAAAGTGCAAATGATTAACATGTACCACATAATTTTTATTTAAAAATTTACATATATAGGTGTTATTGTTATGAAATAATATAAAAGACAAGAACAATAATACAAGAACAAGAGCAATAGAGAGAATAGAGAGAGAGGAGTATTCTCATTGATACTTAGAGATTGTTAGGAATGTGTTACAATGGTAGAAGACCCCTTTATTTATAGGGAGGGGGATGATTTATCTACCAAGAATAGAACTCTAGAATCTCTCTAATTATAGACATTCACCTTAAATAGGAGATTTCATAACACTCCCCCTTGAATGTCTATTCAACAATGTGCCTCGTTAAAACCTTAAAACCAAAACCCAATGGGAAAAATTAAAGGAAGGAAAAAGAGTACACATGTTTGAATATGCGCCTATTGGTTGCCTCGTTAAAAACCTCGCAAGGAAAACCCAGTGGGACAAAACCTTGTAAGGGAAAAAGAGTGCAACGCGCATTAACTCCCCCTAATGAGTACATCAATTTATATCCTTGAGCATTTGCATTCCAATCTTGTGCACCATCTTCAAAACAATCTTTGGTAGATGTTTGATAAATCAACCATATTGACTTGAATAAATATTCCGTACCTTGAAATCATCATTCTTGATAGATATGAACATCTTCATATAATGTCGTGGAATAACTCTTCAATATCTCCATAGATGCATTCTCAAATGCCATCATGCTTATAGTTATAGCAAGATACATATGTACACAAATTGTACTAAGGATGTGGTACTTCAGGACCAAGAATTGCATATGCTTCAAGCAACTTAAATCTTTCAAGTTAAGTCATATAAGCCATATAATAGACTTTAGATGCATATCAAGTTTTCCATGTCATGCTAGACAAATAAGATATCGAAAACTGATTATACATACCTTTGACTTTATACTTTCAAGCATTTGAACTATAGGTTCAAAACTACATGTCTTTCATATGGAATCAATTCTTCTTGAATTGTATCTCTTCCATTTAGTTACTTTCTTTGGGTCAGCAAATGCGTATAGCATGCTTTGCAATATGTTGCAATTGAATTATCCCTTTTATGAACTTCAGGTTCATATCATGATATTCGGGGATATACATATACAAATGATAATTCATCCCATGTAACATTTTCTCAAGTGTTTATCATGTCTCCCCCTCATGTTAGAAAAGCTAACTTGTTTCCTCAACTTTGGGAAATCATCTTTGTGCATTATCATGTCAATATACACGGCACATTAATAATAAGATGAAATTATTTGGTTCCTGACCCTGAACCACTTGTGAGGGGAGAATATACTCTCGTATACAACTTATATCAAACTGATATATATAACTTTGTTCTCATAAGAAACAGTTTAGAAATTAAGTGGAAGCACTCAATAATTATCTTGCTAAACCAACTTTGATACAAACCAACTTATCAAGATGAACTATCTTGAGTAGAAAATCTGGAAATTATGCTCGAAGTTAGATTACTGATCAATTTACCTCGCAAGCACCGGCCAGGCTGCGGGTTAATAACAATTGCGCATGTAACCATATCATAGATGCATCATATGTGGTATACATGGCAGGTGAATGGGCCCATATTCACCTTTGATATTTCCAGAATTTATGGGCTTCAACCCGAACTCTTTAGTTGGTCAGTTCATTAATGAGAACAAGTGATACAAGAGAATTCGTAAAGAACTTTCTAGTTCTTTGATATTCACCTGTGTGAATTTGCACATCATACTTAAAATGAGATGGCTAATAAGAATGCTAACTGAACAAATTATCAATATTGGTAAACTTCAAATTTACCATGACATGTGCACTTATCAATAAACTTCAGGTTTATTATGACATGGGTTTTATACCAATAGATATCCACTTTATTGTGGCATTATTTCGTTTGTGTAGTACAAACTGGAGAACAAAGCGGGTAGCTTTTCATATACAAATTACCCCGCTACAAGTTGTAGTAATAGGAGATATCAAATCCTTCCTTTATTTATAGTCTCAATATAATCAATCGCTTTCGCGTGTACTTTGGAAACTGAATAAGTTTCTTTGAGACTTACTACAGCACAATACTCAATTGTGTTTCTCCAACATAGTAATAATTGGCTCTTCTAGAGCTCTCAATTAATTTTGTACTACCACAGATTCATCAACATCCATGTGGTGAATATCTTTCTTAAAGAGAAAGTTATACCATTATGGTCATGTCAAACTTATATGCAAGATATGTTTCTTGCATTATCGTTGTCCTTTAATAGTCATATTTCCAAAATACTTTGGCGTACAATAGGTACGTGACCAACGATCATTCATGCCATATATCATCTCAAACCTCCTTCTAGGGGCGAGTGTGGTATATTTAATACCAATTTCATGTTCATATTCTTCCAATAATGAATATGTATTCGTGAATCAAATGTTGTCACATTCACTTCGAGGATATGTGATTTTGTTATCCTTTTCAAATCTATAGATGCGTCAGGCATTTGATTTGCTATTCTTTGCAAATGGATAATCTTTTGTGCCTCTTTCACAAATAGAGGTATGTGGATCAAGATGAGATAATGATGCATTTTTCCACAAAATTTCCCGTTTGGTTTCACCAACTTCTCCCCCTAATTTTGGGAAAAGTGTCTCATCAAATTGACAGTCTGCAAATCGTGCAGTGAACAAATCTCCTGTCAATGCTTCGAGGTAGCGAATAATGGAGGGCGATTCAACCTCAACATATATTCCTAACCTTCTTTGCAGATGCATTTTGGTGCGGGATGGCGGTGCTATAGGCACATATACTGCGCATCCAAAGATTCTTAAATGGGATATATTGGGTCCATGACCCAAAACCAATTGCAACGGGGAATATTTGTGTCAATTCGTCAGTCAGAGACGAACTAGCATTGCTGTATGCAAAATGGCGTGACCCCAAACCGAAGTGGGCAGCCTCGTTTTCATGAGTAAATGAGGTATTCAAGATTATACTCATGTATTGTCTCAATCTGATATCCATTTTGAATGATATCTTTAAAACTCAACAAGTTTCTCTTGGACTTGGAGGAGAACATTGCATTCTCTATGATAAATATTGTTCCTTTAGGCAGAGTTATAGTTGCTCTTCCGGAGCCTTCAATCAATTTACTTGTAGTAACATCTGCCTTACACATACTTAAATAAGAGAAATATTTCTTCTTTTTGAATATCGTATGCGTGGTACATGAATCAATTAAACAAATATTTTTACACAAGCCTTTTAATGCAATAAACTGATCTTACCAGAATAACTTGCATAACTTTGATATGAGAGAATAATGATGAACATGGTGACTCAACAAGGATTATGTACAAGTTTTGGTACATTCATTTTAAACTTGATAAAAGACACTAATGTTTCTGCTATCTAACAGTATACTCATGTTGAGAGCATAATACTGCTTCTTACTTAATAACACATTGATACTAACACCTAATATGAACATATCTTTTAAAGTAAGATGTAGGCGAACTATATATGATTTTTATTCAAAATTTTAATAAATAGGTTTCATAGATAAAACATAAGATGAATTCTATTCTGTGAATACAACATATAATACACATATTTAAATATAAAAAATGGAATCCAATAAAGCATTCTTTTGTAAATCATGCGGATGAACTAAACAATTGCACCATACAATAAAACAATTATGGAGTCTACATCAACTAAAAACAAATACCACAACTGGGCATATTTAATAACAGAAGTTTACTATATACAATTCACAATTTTATACCACAAGCGTTACAGAATGAAACATATATAGTTATAATAGTGTAACAACATGTGAAATTTATATTAATAAACAATACTACCTTGTAGCGCACATATAACAAGAAAACCATTCCACAAGATATGTGGATCTTTGACTAAAATATATTCAATTTTCAAACCTTCATCAAGGTGATGGCGCAAGAAAATCAAGGCCTTAGCACAGTTTCAAACCTTCATCAAGGCGATGGCGCAAGTAAATCAAGGCCTTAGCACAGTTTCAAACCTTCATCAAGGTGATGGCGCAAGAAAATCAAGGCCTTAGCATAGTTTTGGGTGGATGCATTATTTCTGTCTTTAATGGCGTCTCCAAGACCCATAGCATCTAAGTGGATTTCAGCATCCAACACCCATGTCATATAGTTCTTGCCCGAAATTTCAAGGGCAACGAACTTTCTTTTCATAATGTCAGACATAAAACAAATTTACATCAAGAGCGTGTTCATACTTACGGGCTCTATTACAATTATCACATTCACTTCAGGGAATGGATCATAATCATGTGCTTTACACAATCTCATGTCAAATATTACTTTCATAAAGTTAAAGATTATTTTGAGAATCTTTATTATTCTCATTATCACAATAATGACGATTATAATTTCGTCTATTGCCACGTCCACATCCATTGATACCTTTACGGTAATAATTTTGTCTTCTTTCAGACTTATCACATACTGCTTCCACATTCTCTAAAGGGAATGGAGCAAATTCAATGGGACGGATTTTCAATTCTTTGCCCACAATCATACATGAATTTAATCATGGAAGGACATAGAGATTTTACCACTTCATGTGGTTACAATTTCTTACAAACTCCATTAGAGTTATAATCAAACTTTGTTGTTTATGTTTGTATATAAAATCAAATTATAGAATTCCAAGAATTTGAAAGGGAAAAGTAAGTTACTTACCTTTAAGGTATACCAATAAATGTTGTGATATCGAATATACCTCTTGAGTTTCCATCCCGTTGCTTTACTTTATGATGATACCATCTCTTCTATTTTTCCGTATAGAAAATCTGCGCGGCTTTGCTTTAGCATCATATGCGGTAATGAGAACTTGCGAAAAACCTCACCATGAAATAAATTAATTGCTTCGCATCCATGCAGAGTAAGCATTGAACTTTGTTTTGTTGAGGCAGCAACAAACAAATTAAGTTGATGAGTGCACCAACCAAACAGGAAACTAAACCCTAGTGGCCATGGAGAATCAAATTTTTTTTTTTTTTGTATAGAAATTGTTGGAGTAAGAAATCAAATTCAATTGGTTAGATACTCGTGCTGATAACGTGTTATGAAATAATATAAAAGACAAGAACAATAATACAAGAACAAGAGCAATAGAGAGAATAGAGAGAGAGGAGTATTCTCATTGATACTTAGAGATTGTTAGGAATATGTTACAATGGTAGAAGACCCCTTTATTTATAGGGAGGGGGATGATTTATCTACCAAGAATAGAACTCTAGAATCTCTCTAATTATAGACATTCACCTTAAATAGGAGATTTCATAACAGTTATAATAAATTTAAAATAGCTACTACTAAAACTTGTATGGTTCGGTTTGTTGGGGTTATTTTGTTATTAAAACCAAAATCAAACAAAATTTGGTTGATTTTTAAAATTCAAAATGAAAACCAAACCAAAAAGTATTGTTTTCGTTTTTGTCAGTTTGATTTAATTTTCGATTTGGTTCAGTATTTTGAATTTTTTTGTGAGAATGAGCATTTTGTTGTAACCGTTAGTGCCACCACTTCTTCACCTCACAAAATCAAAATATACTTTATTTATTAATTATTCGTTATTTGAAATTTAATAGTCTAACTAATTAAGATACATGCATAGAAAGCTCGTTATAAGGGGGGCTCAATTCGTAGAGATTCCTTTACTCATGTCACGACCCCAAAATCGACCCGGTCGTGATGGCGCCGATCGTGAAACTAGGCAGCCGACACATTTTCAAAATAATCCACATTTTATTTAAAAATTAATTAAACCATTTTTTAACTGAAATTCAATAAAAGATATAAAGTCAAAACCTAAACAAAAGCGGAAAGTAAAGGCCCAACCTTGGGTGTTGCTATGTCATGAGCAACGCCACAATAGTTCCAAAACAATACAAGACCAAAATAGTCTAGAAATAGCAGCAATGTACTAATATGAAAATAGAGAAAGAGAAAAAGCGGAACTGCGATCGCCAAGCAGCTACTTCGCTATCTCAGTGAAGTCCGCGACCGGAATAATCAACGGCCGCTACCGTGCCCATAGATACATGAATCTGCACACAAGGTATAGAGGGTAACGTGAGTACACCATCTCAGTAAGTAACAAGTCCAAACTACAAACAGACAGGTAGTGACGAACCAAATCTCAACAGGTAATACAATTACACTGTACAGTAAAGTAGGCGTGCTTGCAGTTCAAGTATTCAACTCAACTGCAAATAAATACAATCTGAATAGTGTAAGTATAGAAAACATGAAAAATTTACCATGTACCTCCACTCTCAAGTGCTCAACCACTCGGTACTGTATATGGTCATCCGGCCCAGGGAAGATCCATCCTGGAGTATATACACATCACTAACCACTTTCATCTAGTACCGAGGAAGGCCATTCCAGCCCTATGGATAAGATCCATCTCTAGGTATAAATACTTCAGACAAGATCCATATCCAGGGAAGATCTATCCCTCAGGAATATCAACTGCGCTCACTAGGGGTGTGTAGACTCCGGAGGGGCTCCTTTCTCCCAAGCGCTATTAAGATCCAACAAAGGCATAATAAATATTCCGCTGAGGCATGCAATCCGATCCCATACTGCCACTCATAACCAGGCTCTCGGCCTCATTCAGTCATAACTCTCCAGCCTCAAACACACGGCTCACAATACCAAGAAACTAGCCCGAAAAAACGGTAACATGTACCAGATAACAATATCTAAGACTGAGACATGATACAATATGCATAAACAAGGCTGAGTACAGAATATCAATGAAGCTAATGATATGACTACAAGATACAACCTCTCAGGTCTCAACAATTATCGGCGTGAAGCCTAATCATGGTAAATAGCATGATTTATAGCTGATTGAATTAATCACATAATCACTACAAGAGTATCAGAAAGAAAGAGTCACTCAGCAGTGCCATAGATTGATCTAGGACACAATTCTCGCAGTGCACGTCCACATTCCTGTCACTTGGCATTTTGCATCACCTCATTATTAATCATAGAACATATAATTCAGGGTTTCAAAACCTCAGAACCAAGTTTGGAAGCGTTACTTACCTCAACCAAGCCAAAACTCTAACCCGCAATGCCCGTGCATCTGATCCGGCATCCCAATGCTCCGAATCTAACAAAAATCAGAATATTATCAACAATACACGCCAAAGGAAGGATGCCCACACGAAAATTATTAAATTAGACACAGAGTCCTGAATTTACTTAAACCCGGCCCACCAGACCACATTTCAAAATCCAACAAAAATTTCAAAACTAGAAACTCAATTCATTCCCAAGTCTATACATACCAAAATCATCAAAATTATACCTCAAATGGTCCCTTAAATCCTCAATTTAAACTCTCTAAATTCAAGCACTAATTCCCCAAATTTCTTCCCTAATATTCCACAAATATCATGATTAAACAATGGAATGGTCGCCATAAAGATAAGATACAAAGCCAAAGCAGCTTACCTTACTGAAAACCCTTGAATCCCTCTTGAAATCGTAGCCTCCAATCTCCAACTTGTCCAAAAAGGGTGAAAAAATGGCAAAAATTTGCGAAGGGGACCTTTTATAGTCTCTGTGCAAAGTTTTCCTCATCTGTGGACAATATCTAGCACCTGCGGGCCGCTTGTGTGCCCAAAATTCAGCGTCGGTAGAACTCACTTAAGTCCTCCGACGATGCTCCTGCTTCCCAGGTTTCACACATGTGGGCTCACAGATGTGGTCCAGCCCTCTGCTCCTGCGACCAATGTCGCTTCTGCGATCTCTTTTCCACTTCTATGGCTTGCACCTGCGGTCCCCAATCCGCAGGTGCGTTTATGACAGAAACATCAACTTTAGCTACAACTCTAATTTTTCCCACCCTCCGATAACCTTTCGAAATTATCCTGAGGCCCTCGGGACCTCAACCAAACATACCAACAAGTCATACACCACTATTCAAACTTATCCTAACCTTTATAACACTCTAAACAACACTAAAACACCAAATCAACCTCGTATTCAAGCCTAAGAACTTAGAAACCTTTAAATTCCACCAACAAAGCCGAAACCTATCAAATCACCTCTGAATGACCTGCAATTGTGCACACCCATCAAAAATGACACTAATTCCATTTCCACCCCAATATCAAGATTTCCACTTCCGACCGAAAAATACCAAAATTCTAATTTCGCCAATTCAAGCCTAAATCTACCGCGGACCTCCAAAATACATTTCGAACATGCTCCTAAGACAAAAATCACCTAACGGAGCTATCCGAACAATCAGATTTCACATCCGAAACCTTCTACTCACAACTCAATATTTGGGGTACTTTTCCAACTTTAGCTTCTACATAAGATCCTAAGTGTCTCATTCCACTCCACGACCACTCCGAACCTGAACCAACCAATCCACGGTACGACGAAATACAGTTGAACAATACATGTAGAAATAGGGAATACGGGACTGTAACTCATGAAACAACCGGCCAGGTCGTTACATCCTCCCTCTCCTAGACAAACATTAATATGTGGATATCTGCTTTGCATCTACCACCCTGTCTCCCAAGTAGCCTCCTCTACGGGCTGACCTCTCCACTACACTTCCACTGAAGCTATATTGTTTTATCTCAACTTTCAGATCTGCCCCTCCTAATTAGACATTTGGTCCACGTCATAGGTCAAATTATCGTCTAATTGAACCATGCTAAAATCCAATACATCATCACGATCGCCAATATACATACGAAGCATAGAAACCTGAAATACCAGATGCACACTTGACAAGCTAGGTGGAAAAGCAAGCTCATAAGCCACCTCCCCAATCCCCCGAAACACCTCAAAGGCCCAATAAACCGAGGACTCAATTTACCTTTCTTCCCAAACCTCATAACATCCTTCATGGGTGAAACCTTCAGACGAACCTTCTCCCCAACCATGTAAGACATATCACAAACCTTGCTGTCAGCATAACTCTCTTGTCTTGACTGTGTCGTATGAAGCCGCTCCTGAATCACTTTGACCTTATCGAAAGCATCCAGTACCAAGTCTATACCCAAAATCCTAGCCTCGCCCGAATCAAACCAACAAAATGGATATCTACACCTTCTTCTATAAGCCTCATATGGAGCCATCTGAATACTCGACTAAAAATTATTGTTATATGAAAACTTTGCAAGCGGTAGAAAATGATCCCAAGAGTCTCCAAAATCAATGACACAAGCACACAACATGTCCTCCAATAATTTAATAGTGTGCTCGGACTGCCCATCCGTCTGAAGGTGAAAAGCTATGCTCGACTCAACATGAGTACCCAACTCTCGCTTCACGGCTCTCCAAAACTGCAAAGTGAACTGAGTAACTCTATCTAAAAGGATGGAAACTGGAACACCATACGGGCGAACAATATCTCGAATATAAATCTCAGCTAACCCCTTTGAACAATAGGTAGTACACATAGGAATGAAGTGCACGGACTTGGTCGGTCGATCCACAAACATCCAAATAGCATCTAACTTTTTCAAGGTCCGTGGGAGTCTAACTACAAAATCCATGGTGATTTGTTTCCACTTCCACTCTGAATATCCATCTGCTAAAGTAAGCCTCCCGGTCTTTGATGCTCACATTCACCTGCATACAATTTAGACACTAAGCTAAAAATCCCACTATATCTTTTTTCATCCTTCTCCACCAGCAGCATTGTCTCAAATCCTGATACATCTTCGTGGCACCCGAATGGATGGAATATTACGAGCTATGGGCCTCTTCCAGAATCAACTCCTGGTACCCATCTATATTGGGCTCACATATCCTGCCATACATCCTCAATACTCCATCATCACTATTAGTCACATCTCTGGCTTTGTCGTTCCGAACTCTGTCCTTGAGGACAACCAAATGAGTATCATCATATTGGCAATCTCTAATGAAACAAGGAAGACTGAGAAACCACATAAGTTAACCCCTGACTGGGCTCCGAAATAACCAACCTCACGAACCGATTGGCCAAGGCCTGAACATCAACTAAAAGAGGCCTCTCCCCAATAGGAATATATGCCAAACTCTCGATACTCATTGCCTTGCTACTCACAGAATCGGCCACCACATTAGCCTTCCCTGGGTGATAAAATATAGTAATATCATAGTCCTTTAGCAGCTCTAACCATCTCCGCTGCCTCAAATTGAGATCCTTCTACTTGAACAAGTGTTGGGTGATACGATGATTAGTAAACACCTCACAAGACACACCATAGAGGTAATGCCTCCAAACCATCAATGCACGAACAATGGCAGCCAACTCTAAATCATGAACAGGGTAGTTTTTCTCATGGGGCTTCAACTGCGGAGAAGCATAAGCAATAACTCTACCCTCCTGCATCAACACACACCCAATGCCTATTCGACAAGCATCATAATATACCGTATAAGAACCTGAAGCTGATTGTAAAACTAACACTGAAGTTGTGGTCAATGCAGTCTTGAGCTTCTGAAAGCTCTCCTCACACTCATCCAACCCCATAAAAGGATCACCCTTTTGATTCGATTTAGTTAAGGGTGATCCTATTTATGAAAATCCATAAACAAACCGACAGGAATAACCTACCAAACCAAGAACGCTGAATATATTTGTTGCTGAGTGTGCTTCTCCTAACTAAGAGAGTACACCAGAATATCATACATGAATACAATAACAAACGAGTCGAGATAAGACCGAAATTGTTGTTCATCAAAGGCATGAATGCTGCTGGGGCAATGGTCAGCCCAAAAGACATAAAAAGCAACTCATAATGACCATATCAGGACCTTAAAGCCTTCTTAAGAATATTCGAATCCCTGATCTTCAATTGGTAATACCCCGACCTGAGATCAATCTTGGAGAACACCCTCGCTTCCTGAAGCTGGTCAAATAAATCATTAATATGAGGCAACGGATACTTGTTCATGATTGTGAATTTCTGCAATAGCCTAAAATTAATGCAGATCCTTATCGTGGCATCCTTCTTTGTAACAAATAGAATGGGTGCACCCCAAGGTGACACACTAGGCCGAATAAACCATTTATCAAGGAGTTCCTGAAGTTGTTCCTTTAACTCCATCAACTTCTTGGTTCCATACTATATGGTGGAATAGAAATGGGCTGAGTGCCTGCCACCAAATCAATACCGAAATCAATATCCATGTCCATTGGCATGCTCGGAAGGTCTGCAGAAACACATGCGGGATGTCCCTCACTACTAGAAGAGAATCAATACAAGGAGTCTCTACACTAACATCTCTCACAACAGCCAAATAAGAAAGACAAACCCTTTCAATCATCTGTTGGGCCTTCAAGAATGAAGTCACCCTAATGGAAACATAATCTGACGAACCTCGCCACTAAATTTGTGGCACATCTGGCATAGCCAATGTCATTGTATTAGCATGACAGTCCAAAATAGCATGACACGGAGATAGCCAATCCATGCCTAATATCACATCAAAATCCACCATACAAAGTAATAGAAGGTTTACCAGGTCTTTGAACCCCCAATAGTCTCACACAAGATCGATATAAGCGGTCCACAATGACAGTATCACCCACCAGAGTAGATACACGAATAGATGAAACAAGAGAATCATGAGGCATATCCAAATAATGAGCAAAATATGATGGCACATATGAAAAAGTTGAACCAGGATCAAATAATACAGAGGCATCTCTATGGAAGATTGAGAGAATACCTGTAATCACAACATCCGAAGTGATAGCATCTAGTCTGGCTAGAATTGCATAAAAATTGGTCCAACCATCACCTGATCGACCTCCCCCTCTAGGGCAATCCCTAGCTGACTGACCTTTATCCCGAGCTGGTTGCGCGGGTGGGGAAGTAACTGGTGCTAAAGCCGAAGGTTGACTCCTTTGCTGGGATGAACCTCCTGTAACACGGGGAAAAAACCTCTTAATATGACCAAAATATCAAAACTCGAAGAAACCTATCCCGGCAAATGGCGGTAGAGACTGAAGGGAGCCCCGAGTGCCGGGATATCCACTAGAAGAACCAGGCATAAATGAACCCTGAACTGATGATGAATGAGTTGAAATCTGAGGCTGAAGGGCACTGAGAGATGAGTGGCCTTGATGTGAACTTTGCGAACCATGGCCTCACGATCCACCACGGTTACCCAAACGAGCTGGTTGAGCATGTATGAATGGACGACCTCTACCGTGTTGGAACTGACCTCTAGAAACAACACCACAAAAACTACCAGATCTTCGTGGCCTCTTGGCCTTCCTCTCAACTCGCTCCTGGTGGCAAACTAACTCTATTTCTCTGGCTATGTCAACCACCTCCTCAAAAGAAGTTCCAGATACCCTCTCCCTTGTAAGAAAAATCTACAGCCGATAAGTAAGGCCATAAACAAACCTTCTGATCCTCTCCCTGTCCTTGGGAACTAGCCAGATAGCATGACGAGCCAAATCAAAGAATCTCATCTCATGCTGCGTAATGGTCATGTCCTCATAACGCAACTGATCGAACTACCAACGCAGCTCTTCCATACGAGAAAGTGGTACACACTTCTCCAGGAAGAGAATGGAGAATCGATGCAAGGTAAGGGGCTGCACCAACAGGACGACGTCTTTCATATGCCTCCCACCAAGTGAAGGCAGATCCAGAAAACTAAAAAGTAGTAAATGAAACCCCACTGGTCTCTAAAATACCCGCTTTACGTAGCATCTTCAGACACTTGTCCAAAAAGCCTTAGGTATCCTCACCCTCTATGCCACTAAAGTTGGTGGTTAAATTCTACCAAACCTCTCCAATCAACGCTACTCGTCATCTGGCATAACTAGTACCGCATTATCCCAAGCAGGTGCAACCGGCTGGGCTAGTGGTTCCTCCAGCGTCTGAAGTCCCTGAACAACCTACCGGGGTGTATATGCGGCGGGAGTCTGAGTGCCTCCCTCGTCCTGAGAAGTGGTTTCTGTAGTAGAAACTACAACTACCTAAGAATGACTAGTGCACACGGTCATGATCTGAGCCAAGGTCTCCTGAAGACTAAGAATAACAATGGGCACAGTTTGTGCCTGAGCTGGTCAAGTTGAAGCATCCCCCCTGGAACCTGATCATGAACCGGGATTGCTGGTGGATCTCAGGTGCTGCACTAGATGATGTGTGGGCTACACCCTTTACCTTACCACAGCCTCGACCACGATCTCGGCCTCTAGTGGCCCCAACTGATGGTGGTTGTCTGTCCTGACCGGTAGCACGTTTTCTCACTATTTGTGGGAGAATTCAAAAATACCAGAATCAATAGCTTCACACGACAAGAATTCAAGAATGTAAAATTTTACCTGAAGGTTCTGCAGCCCCCGAAGATAAGTACAGACGTCTCCGAACCGATCCGCAAGACTCTACTAAACCTGCTGATGACCCGTGAGACCTATGTAACCTAGGCTGAAATACCAATTTCACACAATCCAAAATCTAACCTAGTCGTGATAGTGCCAATCGTGAAACTAGGCCAACCAACACATTTTTCAAAATAATCAACATTTCATTTAACACTTAAGTTAAACCATTTTTTCAACTAAAATCCAATAAAAGATATAAAGTCAAAACCAAATAAAAGCGTAAAGTACAAGCCCGACCTCGGGTGTCACTAAGTTATGAGCAATGGTACAATAGTTCTGAAACAAGACAAAACCAAAATAGTCTGGAAGTAGCAACAATGTACTAATAGGAATATAGAGAAAGAGAAAAGCAAAAATACGATCATCAGGAAGCTACCTCGCTATCTCCGTGAAGTCCGTGAACGGAGTAGTTAACAGTCGATATCGTGCCCCGAGATATCTAAATTTGCACAAAAGGTGCAAGGGATAACGCGAGTACACAAACTCAGTAAGTAACAAGTCCATACTACGGACTCACAGGTAGTGACGAATCAAACCTCAACAGGTAATACAATTAAATGGTACGGTAAAGTAGGCATACTTGAAGTTCAAGTATTCCAACAATAAATAAATACAGTCTGAGCAGTGTGGAGAATAAAGCTCAGCAAACCTCTATGTAACAATGCACATAAAGCATTCTCAAGTGCTCAACCACTCGGTACTATATATGGTAAACCGGTCCAGGGAAGATCCATCTCAGAATATTTACACATCACTCAACGCAGTCATCCATTACCGAGGAAGGCCATTCCAGCCCTATGGAGAAGATCCATGCCCAGGTATAAATACTTCGGACAAGATCCATGTCCAAGAAAGATCTATCCCTCAATAATATCAATTACACTCATTAGGGGTGTGTAGACTCCTGAGGGGCTCCTTTCATCCCAAGCCAACGAAGGCATGACTAATATTCCGCTGCAGCGTGCAGCCCAATCCCATATTTTCACTCAAAATCAGGCCCTCGGCCTCACTCAATCATAACACTCCAGTCTCACATACACGGGCTCACAATACCAGGGAACTAGCCCGAAATTATGATAGGATGTATCAAATATCAATAATATAGACTAAGACATGATATAATATGCATGAACAAGACTGGGTACAGAATATCGATGAAGCTAATGATATAACAACGAGAAACGACCTATCGGGTCTCAGCAGTTACTGGTGTGAAGCCTTATCATGATAAATAGCATGAGTTACATCTGATTAACTTAATCATATAATCACTACACAGGTATCAGTAAGAAAGAGTCACTAAGCAGTGCCATGGAATGGTCCAGGCCCCAATTCTCGCGATGCACACACATATTCCAATCACTTGCATTTTACGTCACCTCAATATTAATCATGAAACACATAGTTCGGGGTTTCGAACCCTCAGAACCAAGTTTAGAAGTGTTACTTACCTCAACCAAGCTAAAACTCTAACCGGCGATGCCCTTGTGTTTCAATTTGGCCTCCAAATGCTATAAATCTAACCAAAATCAGTGTAATATCAACAATACACGCCAAAGGAATGAAACCCATACAAAAATTACAAAATTAGACCCAAAGTCCTGAATTTTCTCAAACCCGGCCCTACGGCCCATGTAACAGTATCCAACAAAATTTTCAATACTTTAAACTCCTTTCACTTCCGAGTCTAAACATAAAAAATCAACAAAAGCGGAACTCAAATGGTACCTCAAATTCCCAATTTAAACTCTTCAATTTCAAGCCGTTATTTCCCAAATTTCATCCCTAATTTTCCACTAATATCATGATTAAACAATGGAATGATCGCCATAAACACAAGATATAAAGCCAAGTAGCTTACCTTACTGAAAACCCTTGATTCCCTCTTGAAATAACAACCCCCAAGCACCAACTCGTCCAAAAATAGTGAAGAAATGGCAGAAATTTGCGAAGGGGACCTTTTTTACTTTTTCCTTAGTGCTTTCCACATCTCCTAACAACACCTCGCACATGGGGGCTGCTTTTGCGCCCAAAAGTCCGCACCTGTGAAACTCACTTAAGTCCTCCAATGTCGCACATGCACCCCAGGTCTCGCACTTGCAGGCTCCCAGATGCGGTCCAGCCCTCCACTCCTACGGCCAATGCCGCTTCTGCGATCTCTTTTTCGGTTTTGCGGCTCGCACCTACAGTGCCCAATCCGTAGGTTCGGTTATGATAGAAAACGGCAGCTTCAGCTGCAACTATAATTTTTTCAACCCTCTGATAATCATTCGAAATCTTCTCGAGGCCCTCGAGACCTCAGCCAAACCTACCAACAAGTGACATACTACTATTCAAACCTTCGGAACACTCCAAACAATACAAAAACACCAAATCAACCTCGTATTCTAAACTAAGAACTTAGAAACTTACAAATTCCACCAACAATGTAGAAACCTATCAAATCACCTCTAAATGACCTAAACTTTTGCACAGCCATCTTAAATGACACTACGGACCTGCTCCAATTTTTGAAATTCCATTTTGACCCTGATATCAAGATTTTCACTAGGGGTGTGCATTCGAATCGGTTTATCGAGAAATCAAATCGATTATTTGTTATCGGTTTATCGATTCGATTTCGATTTCGAAAATTTTCCTTATCGGTTTGTCGATTCGATTTCGATTTTGGCCATTCAGTTTATCGGTTTATCGATAAGATATATTAAAAAGACAAATATACCCTTATTTTCTAATACTATTACTACCCTATCCCTATTCCCTTCGCTGCTTCGCATACAATACTGATATCATATACTTAACCCTATTTTTATTTTCCAATCCAGCGCTGCTTCTCTTCACTCTTCAGTTCAGTCACCATTCTCTTCAGCGCTGCTCTGTTCTATCGCCACCCTCCAATCGTCACTGTCGTTGTTGTTCCATCGCCACTCACCGCTGTCGCAGTTGACTCAATCTTCACTTTGTGGAAGGTACCATGTAGATATTAGTTGTTGTTTTTCGGTCAAATCTTATATAAGAGCTGCAATGTATTCTTTACCTCTTGTAATGAATTCCCTTATTCTCACGTCCACCCTGTAAATAAGAGCATTGTATCCCCTTCAACTGATGGATTGTTATAGTGGTTGTTGCTTTAATTTTTTGTTTGATTCTATGTTTATTTGCGCATCAGATTCTGACCCTGTACCTAGAAACCCCTATTTATTTTTTCCCTTCCCAGAGGTAATTATGATTACTTTATGTATATGCTTAACTGACAGGGTTTGAAATGGTTGAATTTTCTTTTCCTTTTTGAGAATCTGGTTTGAATTCTGCAATAGAGTTATTTTTCCATTGAGTCCTAGTTTGAGTCGAGCTTATTTTAGTCTATTTGGATATTTATTGTTGCTGTCAAGTTTTACAAATAAGTTTGATCTTTGGTTTGAGTGTATTTCATATTTGATATGTGGTGTTGCTGTGTTGGTTATTGTTTAAACTACTCTATTGCTTCTGGTGATCTGCCGTTGGCGTTACTGTTGTCTTGCTGCTGCTGTGGTATTGCTATTGTATTGCTATTGCTGATCTTCTCTTTCTTCCACTGTAACTCATTCCAAGAACCTCTTCAAATCAAGTGTTGTTGTAGCTTTGAAGTTGAAATGCTGAAAAATTGCTTCCTGGAACCTATGTGTTCAGTTGTCATAATAGAATTGATAGTGGATAAGTTGCATTTGTGTAGTTTTACTTTGATTTGTGTTATAAAACTTAGGACTGTCTAATTTGGATTACTTCTGCTAATTTGGATTGTGAAATTTTCACTTAAATTGGACTCCTTAGGAGTGTTAATTCGTGATTATTAGTAATAGACATAGTACGGTTTAGTATTGGTTTCAGTGTTAATACTGTGTTAAGGATACAAAATCGGGACTGGCTTGAACTCGTAATTGATTTAGAAGTTAGCATTCAGTGCCTGTTTCAGTTTCAGTTTAAATAAGTGTTCCAAACATTTCAAAATGGCAATAGTTAATACTAGAAACTTAGTTATTAATGTCACTCCCTTGTTTAAATGAATTCGATGTTCCCACGCAAGTAAAAAAATTGTATTCTAGTAGTTAATATCAGTAGTTCATTTGAAATAAACACGCCTCATGAAAGGCTTCTTTGGTTTTGACTCGTATTCATATCTTTTCTACGCCGTTTGTCGTTTTGTTTTCCTCTGGTCTACGAAGTCTTCTCTTTACACAGCCAAGTCCACTAACTACAAATTCCTCTTGGCAATTCAGCTGAAGTTCTCTTCAAAAGCAGTATCCTCAAACGATACTTGGCAGAAAAAGCTTATAGAATTGCAGCAAGAGTTCAATGAGGAGAGCATATTACTACACGTAAGATTAAAAGCGAGGAGTGCTGACTTCGTCTTGCTTTACTTCATTCAACTCGTTTAAGACTGTAAGTTGCATTCTTCATTCACTTCACATGGCTGAAAATGATAAAATTGATAAAGTAGCCGATGAAAGTAAACATTCTGAGTCTACAGTTGCAACTACTCACTCGACAGTTTCAAAACAAAGGAGAAAACGATCTCGGGCATGGCATCTTTTTGAAGAAAAAGTTGATGCTAAAGGAAATAATAAATATGCATGTAGATTTTGTGGAC
Organism: Nicotiana benthamiana; assembly: GCA_034376525.1. Classification (NCBI taxonomy): domain Eukaryota; kingdom Viridiplantae; phylum Streptophyta; class Magnoliopsida; order Solanales; family Solanaceae; genus Nicotiana; species Nicotiana benthamiana. Next base: position 27,426,627 of record CM067337.1, read on the forward strand.
AATAATATTTTGCGACAAAAGGCAAAAGTACGACACAAATGAATGGTCATATCGATAAATGTCCAAAGAATCCTTATAAAGTTGAAAAAGGTCAAAAACTATTACAATTTCAAACATTACCGGGGGGTAATAAAGTTGATCATATTCCATAGAAATTTGTTCAAGAAGAGTGTAGGATGGCTTTGTGTCGTATGGTGTTTGTTGATGAACATCCATTTAGTTTTGCTGAGAAGGAAGGCTTTAGAAAATTTATGAAAGTGGAACAACCTTGTTTTTATATTCCTTCCCGTACTACTATTACACGGGATTATTTTGCTCTTTTTAATGTGGAAAAAAATAAATTAATGAAGTTTCTAAAAGGAACAAGTCAAAGAGTAAGTCTTACCACTGATACATGGACTTCTATTCAAAAAATTAGCTATATGTGCATCACATCCCATTGGATTGATAGTGAATCGATTATGCATAAAAGAATTATTAACTTTTCTCCAATTACTAGTCATAAAGGTGAAGATATGGCAAGGTGTATTATTGGTTATTTGCGTGAGTGGGGTTTGCAAAAGATTTTCACTGTCACAGTTGCAATGCTAGTTCAAATAATGTGACCATGGAGAAGTTGTCTGACAAATCAAATGAATGGGGAACCAATTCCATGAATGGTCAACACCTTCACATGAGATGCGTCGCTCATATTGTAAATCTTATTGTGAAAGATGGTTTAAAAGAGTCAAGTATTTCTATTGCTCGTGTTAGATATGCAGTCAGATACATTAGACAGTCTCCTGCTAGGTTGAGGAAGTTTCAAGAATGTTGTGAAAGTGAAAATATTGTCATGAATTCTTTATGCTTAGATGTTCCTACAAGGTGGAATTCCACCTACTTGATGTTGAGCAGGGCTATAGAATATGAGCGTGCAATTAAAGAATATTCTTATCGTGATATCGGCTTGTCAAGTTATCTTATGTTTGATGCTATTTCAGATGGAAAGCTTGTAGGTTTTCTTACAAGAACTGATTGGGATGATGTAAAGAGAATTGCACAATTTCTTGAAATATTTTATAATCTTACTTTGAAGGTGTCTGGATCACTTTATGTAACATCAAATGCCCATTTTCTTGCAATTGGTCAAGTTGCTGTTTACTTAAATCGATTAATAACAACTGAAGATAAACTTTTGGGTGAAATGGCATCAAGTATGTGGAAAAAATTTGAGAAGTATTGAGGTGAACAACCAAAAATGAACAAAATGATTTTCATTGATTGTGTTTTGGATCCTCGCTACAAGTTTAGTACTGTTAGTTTTGTACTTAAGAGGATGTTTGGAGATAAAGGGACAATTATTGAAAAAGAGGTTCATGCTTATATGAGTTTACTGTTTAATGAGTATGTCTCTAAGTCGGTCTCAAAAGATATTGGTGGTGAAGTTTCTACCTCTTTGCCAAGCTCTTCAACTCCTGGTTTAGGTGAGCCTTTAGATGAAATAAGGAAACACAAAGCTGCAAGTGGAGGTGTAGATTCTAAAACAGAATTGGAAAAGTATCTTGTATGAGATCCTGAAAATGAAAGATCGGACTTTGATATCTTGGTTTGGTGGAAGGTGAACTCAAGATTTCCTATTCTTGCTAAGATGGCTCGAGATGTGCTTGCTATTCCTACTTCAAGTGTGGCATCTGAAAGTGCATTTAGTACTGGAGGGCGTATTCTTGACCAATTTAGGAGTTCATTAACTCCTAAATTGGTTGAAACTCTTGTGTGCCTTCAAGATTGGCTTCGGAGTGAATCCCTTCCTATAAATATTAAGGAAGATTTAGATTTTCTTGAGACACTTGAAGAAGGTATGTATATTTTAATAAAATTTATTGTATTGCTTAAGATATTTAAATAATATATTAATTGCTTGACTTGTTAATATATTTTCTTATTAGATTTTACTAATCTTGGCAAAGAAGCTTCCACCGACGATGTTTGCTAGAGTTTGTTAGTTGCTATGTAAGTTCTCTATTTTAAATAATATACTTTGTAAAAGAATGTGATGTATTACAAAGTTCTTAATATTTTTCTCTTTATTAACTTGAAAGTTGAATGTGATCTAATATTTTTCTTATTAGATTTTTTCTGATGGCTATTGTGTTTCACTACTGGGGATGACAGAGTGATTACCTCTCATTGTAGCAATAGCAATTGCATATCACGCTGTCAGTTAAACTCGATTTCAGTTTTGTATGATGCATTTTAATCTGTCTACAGATATGTGGCAGTTGGTAATTGAGCCTTTTTTGACAACTACAACAACTCCTTTGTGAACTTAACATTCCAGCTCTACAGAATATCCAAAATGCTCTAAATGAAGCAACTGTTCCTTCTGCTGGTAGATTCTGATGGGCAGCCAATGTTTGCTATGGACATTTCAGGTCTTGTTGCTGTCTATGACTTTGTGTTTTCTGTCTCCTAATCTTTTGCTTGATTATTAATCCTTATGATGTAAACTGGAAATTCCAAGTACAGAAACCGTGTAGGAGTAAAAATCTGGGGGAATGTCCAACTCACAGATATGTATTTTAGATGTATTCACAAATCTGGGGGAATGTCCAACTCACAGATAGTGGTTCAGTTGTTCGCTCGTCCATTTGTGTGTTTAACTCAGGATCAATAGAGTCTATTGTGGGTTATTTGATGTTGTTGTTGGTTTATAAAATGGTTTTGGGCTGTGGTCGAATGTTATCCTGGTTTTAAAACTGTTTGTTGAGCTGTTCTGAATCCTATTGCTGTTGTTGTTGTATGCTGATGTACTGCTGCTGCTGATCTTTCTTCTTCTTCATTTGTAATCTGATTTCCAGGTACACAGCTTGATCTTTGTACTTATACGCTGAAATATGAAAGAAGGACCAAAGAAAATATTTGAAGCATGAGATTTTAGTGTTTTTTAATTCCTAAACCACGTATTCAATATTTAGTTTATGGATGTTGTTTAAATTCCTGTTTGTTTGTATTAAATGGACCGTTGTTAGGATTTTGATTCAACGAGTTTCACTTCTCAAGTATAGTTTGTTGAAACACGTTCTCAAGGCACTAAACTAAACGTGTGTTCATATTTGTAGGTTTTCATAAATGACAAACGACACGCAATTGACATATGACGAGGTCCAAGCACAAGCGCGCAATTGACACATAACGAGGTTCAAGCACAAGACGAACAAAGATCATGATCAAGCAAAGAAATAAAGTTATACATGAGTCGTTCTTTAATTGTGATCTTGATCCGACAATTAACTCAAGACTTGGCTTCTCTCGTAAAACCATTTTTATCAAATCATGCATATTTAATTTAATGAAAAATGATTTTCAAACATTTTATTTTAGCCAAAATGATTTTTAAACATGCATCTCAAATCTGGACAAAGATAATCGATTATGTACTTTATGATAATCGAATATGTTAAGACAATGTACACCAGATTTACAAAGCTGAACAATAATCGATTATGTACCTTATGATAATCGATTATGTTAAGGCAGTGTACATTAGATTTTTCAAAGCTACAAGATAATCGATTATGTACCTTATGATAATCGATTATGTTGAGGCAGTGTCCATCAGATTTTTCAAAGCTATAAAATAATCGATTATGCACATTATGATAATCGATTATGTTGAGGCAGTGTCTATCAAATTTTACAAGACTGTAAAATAATCGATTATGTACTTTATGATAATCGATTATGTTAAGACAGTGTAGTCCGAAGTTTTCAAAATATAAAAGATAATCGATTATCCTTATAGCATAATCAATTATGCAAATGACTGTTGCCAAAGTATTTTTAAACTCTGAAAGATAATCGATTATGCACAATCTGATAATCGATTATGCTAAGTAAAATCTGCATATGATTTTTTGAACGTTGTCAGGTAATCGATTATACACAATCTGATAATCGATTATGTTAAGTAAAATCTGAATATGATTTTTTGAACGTTGTCAGGTAATCGATTATACGATTTGGATAATCGATTATTCTGCTTAAAATCTGGGAATGATTTTTGAACGATTGGAAAATAATCGATTATGCAAATCAGATAATCGATTATCTTAGCACAAAATCAGCAATTCTTGATTGGCAATTAGGCAACGGTTGTGGGGGTTTTGAACACTATAAATACAACTCAAAATCAGTCTTCTAAGTACAACAACTGATTATATTCTTGCTAAAGCTTGCATACTCTCATATTCATCATTTTCTATTCATTTAATAAGTTTTTGAGAGCCAAACTCTTGGCGAAAGTTGTTGTGTTCTTGAGCGTATCTATTTTACTCATATCTACTCTTAAAGAGAGTCTTGTCTTGAGTGCTAAGTGTTTGTATACACTTGAAGGGAAGTGTTAATCCCTTGTGGTTGTAAGAAGGAACGTTTTCATTCCTTCGGTTGAAGTCTTGAAGTGTGGTATCTTCGAGCAAAGGTTGTTGAGGCTTGTGTGACTCAAGTTCTCAGTTTGTAACGGTTTGTTAAGCACCCGTAAGCTTAACAAAGTTAGTGGAATCTCAAGAGAGTCTCTCGGGGACTGGACTAGCCACAGGTTGTGGTGAACCAGGATAATTTCGGTGCGTTCGTTCCTCATTATTTACTTACCGCACTTATTTCAATCCTGCAATTTTTTCCGCAAGTTTATATTGTTTTTTATTATAACGCTATTCACCCCCCCCTCTAGCGTTAAGTGTATATTCTAACAATTGGTATCAGAGCCCAACTCTCTGAAAGACTTAACCGTTTGAGAGAAACAATCCATGGCTTCTACTCGTGACTTTAATGCAGGAATAGGTGAAGGACAATGCTCCACCAGACCATCACTGTTCGACGGCACAAACTATACGTACTGGAAGGAGAGGATAAGAATATTCATCCAATCGAATAATTTTCATCTATGGAAGGTTATGACGAAGGGAGAACAAATTCCAACCAAAAAGGTTGAAAATGAATGGGTTCCAAAATCCGAAGATGAATACGATGCGGATGATATCCGAAAAGTGCAGAACAACGCTAGAGCCATCAACTTATTATATTGTGCTGTAAATGCTGATGATTACAGAAAAATATCATGTTGCACAACGGCTAAGCAAATGTAGGATAAGCTGGAAATCACGTACGAAGGTACAGACCAGGTAAGAGAAGCTAAAATTGATTTTCTAATCCATGCATATGAACTATTTCACATGAATGAAAGTGGGAGGATCGATGACATGTTCGAACGATTTTCAAAAATCGTCAATGACCTACATGCTCTTAAGAAGACCTTCACAGATAAGGAACTTGTCCGAAAAATTCTCCGAAGTCTCACTCCGGAATGGCGCTCCAAGGCCGACGCGATTCAAGAGTCTATCGGCGTTTCAAATGTCACCATCGACGGACTAAGAGGCAATCTTAAAACCTATGAATCTACTATACTTAACCCTCCATTTAATGATCAAAGGAAACAAAGAATCGCCCTCAAGGCAAGCACGGCTCAACCTCAAAATGATGAGGACTCAAACAACGGAGATAACGAGTTCGGACTCGCTATTAAGAGATTTCAAAAGTTCATGCGAAAAGAGTATGAACGAAAAGGCAAACAACAAGGAGATCAAGTAAAGTGCTATGGATGCGGAGAAATCGGGCACATTAAATCAAATTGCCCAAATGTCAAAATGGAGAAGAAACCCTTCAAGAAACAACGAGCATACATATCTTGGGGAGGTGACTCCGGAGACGAATCAAGCGACGATGAAGAAGACGAAGCCGCAAATCTATGTCTCATGGCACTCGAAGACAATCAAGAAGATGTATGTCAAATTTCTTCAAAAAATTTCTTTTCTCTTGAGGAAATGCAAAATGCTTTTGATGAATTGTATAGTGAATTCATTAGAGCTTCCGAAACTGTTAGAGACGTAAAGAAAAATTCTTCTTTGAAAGAAAAAGATTTTGAAAAACAACTCTCTTTTAAAGAAAAAGATTTGGAAAAATTGATTTTGGAAAATGAGAAGTTGAAAGAAGAAAAAAAAAATTTCGGCAAGAGAAGCGCTGACAAACCCGAGAGTTCTAGTAAAAATTGTATTTCTTGCATGCATCTAAAAGATGAAGTAGAAAGACTTAAGGGCACCCTAGATAAGTTCAATTCTTCTCATAAAAATTTGAATGATGTTCTTGTCAATTTGAAATCGACCAAACATGGCATAGGTTTCAAAAACGAGCCTAAAGAAAAAGTTGAAGCCATCCCCCAACAACCCAAGGCTCAATCTAGGATAAATAAAAATAACATTCATCCTAGACATAACCATCCTAGAATCAACATGCATCCTAGACCAAACACTAGAAGAAACTTTGAACATTTTAGAACTCCTAGAAATGGCCTTCAACAATCGCAACCTAGACATACTCGACCTAGAAACAATTATTCTAGAAATGCTGCATATCCTAGAACAAACAGTAGGAGAAATGATTTTCAAGGATTGCGCAATAGCCATATTGTCAAAAATAGAGCAAATGATTTTCGTACCTCCAACTACTACCAACCTAGAAGAATGCATAATTCTAATGTCATTTGTCACTATTGTAGTCGAATAGGACATATTGCTCCTGCTTGTTTTACTAGACACAGACACTTAACTGCATGTCAAGCACAACAGCATTTTACACCTAACTCTCAAGGACCCAAAACAGCTTGGGTACCAAAAACTCATTAATTTGTTTTGTAGGTATGTTTGAAGGGATCAAGTGTACTTTGGTACCTTGATAGTGGATGCTCCAAACACATGACTGGAGACGCATCCAAGTTCCTTCAACTAGAACACAAGGAAGGAGGAAACGTTATTTTTGGAGATAACAACAAGGGAAAAATTATCGACATTGGCTCGATCGGTAAGAATGAATCTTCTTCCATCAAGCATATATTGCTAGTTAAAGGTTGAAAACATAATCTCTTGAGCATAAGTCAATTATGTGACAAGGGAAATCTTGTTTTGTTTGATTCGGAAGAATGCTTAGTTTTTCGTCGTAGTGATTTTAAAAATATTCTTCGTGGTTTTAGAATTGATAACATCTATATGGTTGATCTTGAAAACTCTTCATCAGAGTATGTGAATTGTCTTATGAGTAAAGAAGATGATATGTGGTTATGGCATCGTAGAGTAGCTCATATCAACATGCATCTTTTAAACAAATTGGTTTCACAAAATTTAGTTATTCGTCTTCCAAATTTGAAATTTGAAAATGACGCTATTTGTGATTCTTGTCAAAAAGGGAAGCAAACAAAAGCATCTTTTAAATCTAAGAATATTGTTTCAACTACAAGACCTTTGCAACTTCTTCACATGGATCTCTTTGGACCATCTCGCATTGAAAGTCTTGGTAGAAATCGTTGTGCTTTTGTTATTGTTGATGATTATTCTAGATTTACATGGACACGATTTCTTGCTCACAAAAGTGAGGCTTTTCAAAATTTTAAATGTTTTCTTAAACGTGTTCAAAATGAAAAGAACACAACTGTCACTTCCATAAGAAGTGATCATGGAGAGAGTTCGATCACAATCTCTTCACGGACTTTTGTGACGAACTCGGTATTGAGCACACCTTCTCTGCTCCACGTACACCACAAAAAAATGGAGCGGTGGAACGGAAAAATAGGTGTCTCGAAGAGATGGCTAGAACCATGCTCGATGAGGCTAAGATTCCCAAACAATTTTGGGTGGATGCCGTGAGTACCGCATGCTACGTTTTAAACAGAGTAGTCATAAGGCCAATACTCATGAAAACTCCCTATGAACTCTATAAGGGAAGGAAACCTAATCTCTCCCATCTTAGAGTATTCGGTTGTAAATGCTTTATTCATAACAACGGAAAAGATAATTTGGGAAAATTTGATGCCAAATCGGATGAAGGAATTGTTCTTGGTTATTCATCACGTAGCAAAGCATATAGAGTATTCAATAATAGAACCAAAACTGTTGAGGAATCCCCTCATATTGTGTTTTCCCAAAATAATGCTCGCTTGGCGAGAAAGGATTCTGGTTTTGATCTTGCAGGTATTTTAAACACAATAAGTCCTCAAGACAAAGTACAAGAGGAAAATCCAAAGGAAATTCAAGATGAAATCTTGAAACAATTATCGGAGGAAGCGCCACCACTGGTGAAAGAAACGAAACTGCCCAACGCGTGGAGGACAATCAAAGACCATCCTCTCGACAAGGTAATTGGCAACATTGAACAAAAGGTAAGTACTCGAAACAATCTTAAGAACACCTTAGGACATACTGCTTTCGTTTCTCAAATTGAACCCTCAACCATTTCCGAAGCAATTGGGGATGAGCATTGGACCTTGGCAATGCAAGAGGAGCTTAACCAATTCAAACGAAATGACGTTTGGGAATTGGTGCCAAGACCCGACAATCATACCATAATTGGTACGAAATGGGTTTTTCGAAATAAATTAGATGAAATGGTGTAATCACTAGAAACAAAGCTAGGCTTGTAGCAAAAGGTTACAATCAAGAAGAAGGAATTGACTATGATGAAATGTATGCCCCGTAGCAAGGTTAGAAGCTATTCGTTTATTACTTGCTTTTGCCTCTTCTATGAATTTCAATTTATATCAAGTGGATGTAAAGAGTGCTTTTCTAAATGGTTTTATTCAAGAAGAAGTTTATGTTGAACAACCCCCGGGCTTTGAAGATTTTAAATCTCCCGATCATGTTTTCAAACTTAAGAAAGCCCTTTATGGTCTTAAACAAGCTCCCCGAGCTTGGTATGAACGATTGAGCAAATTTCTTTTGGACAATGAGTTCATTAGGGGCAAAGTTGACACCACACTATTTATTAAGCATAAAAACAATAATATTTTATTAGTTCAAATCTATGTGGATAATATTATTTTTGGTGCTACTAACAATGCTTTGTGCAAGGAATTTTCTGATTTAATGATAAGCGAATTTGAGAAGTCTATGATGGGTGAGCTAACCTTCTTCTTGGGGTTACAAGTGAAACAAATGAAAGAAGGAACTTTCATTTGTCAATCTAAATATTGCAAAGAGTTGCTAAAACGATTTGAAATGAGCAACGCCAAAGCAATGGCCACTCCAATGAGCACATCCGATCATCTTGACAAAGATGAGAAAGGTAAGGAAGTCGACACCACGAAGTATCGAGGTATGATCGGATCCCTTCTTTATCTTACTGCTAGTAGACCGGACATAATGTTTAGCGTATGTTTATGCGCTCGATATCAATCATGTCCGAAGGAGTCGCACCTAACTGCGGTTAAGCGGATAATGAAGTATCTTGTTGGTACTATAAATGTGGGACTATGGTATCCCAAAGGTTCTTCATGCCTACTTGTTGGCTATTCCGACTTTTGCGGGTTGCAAATTGGACCGCAAGAGCACTCGTGGCACTTGCCATTTGCTCGGTAGCTCTCTTGTCTCTTGGTTTAGTAAGAAACAGGTAAGTGTTGCGTTGTCCACAACCGAGGCTGAATATGTAGCCGCGGGGAGTTGTTGTGCTCAAATCCTTTGGATGAAACAACAACTCTCGGACTATGGACTAAGTATCGATCATATCCCTCTTAGATGTGATAATACTAGAGCCATAAGCTTGACGAAGAACCTCGTTCTTCATTCAAGAACAAGACACATTGAAATTAGGCACCACTTTATAAGAGATCACGTTCTCAAAGGTGATGTCGAAATTGAGTTTGTTGAAACCAAATCTCAATTGGCCGACATTTTCATAAAGCCTTTAGAGAAAGAGTCCTTTTTCCGAATTCGTAGTGAACTCGGGATTCTTGACTTCACGTTGATCTAAGTCATGCATTGCATTCTTTTTCTTTTCATTACTAACTTGAGCGTCGGAGGTGCCTAATTCTCTTTTGCAGGTATCACCCCAAAGACAGGGGGAATTATAAAGCACTGGTGTAGAAAAATCGATCTCTTTTAAGAATAATCGATTTCTCTTAAGTACATAATCGATTATCAAGTATCAATAATCGCTTATGTTGACATTATATTGTCCCTTTTATAATTGCGATTTTTGGTTAATCAATAAATAAGTTATTTACTAATGTTTTTTTTTGCTAATGTCAAAAGGGGGAAGAATAAGGGCTATGCACTTAATATTTATTGGCACAAATTGAGGGGGAATTCATATGTTGAGGGGGAACTAATTGCATATCTATATACTTGTCTTGGATCTTCATTATGAATTATCTAATAGGCATATCCCGATATTGGTTTGCCATTATCAAAAGGGGGAAATTGTTGAAACACGTTCTCAAGGCACTAAACTAAACGTGTGTTCATATTTGTAGGTTTTGATAAATGACAAACGACGCGCAATTGACATATGACGAGGCCCAAGCACAAGCGCGCAATTGCCACATAACAAGGTTCAAGCACAAGACGAACAAAGATCATGATCAAGCAAAGAAATAAAGTTATACATGAGTCGTTCTTTAATTGTGATCTTGATCCGACAATTAACTCAAGACATGGCTTCTCTCGTAAAACCATTTTTATCAAATCATGCATATTTAATTTAAAGCAAAATGATTTTCAAACATTTTATTTTAGCCAAAATGATTTTTAAACATGCCTCTCAAATCTGGACAAAGATAATCGATTATGTACTTTATGATAATCGATTATGTTAAGACAATGTACACCAGATTTACAAAGCTGAACAATAATCGATTATGTACCTTATGATAATCGATTATGTTAAGGCAGTGTACATTAGATTTTTCAAAGCTACAAGATAATCGATTATGTACCTTATGATAATCGATTATGTTGAGGCAGTGTCCATCAGATTTTTCAAAGCTATAAAATAATCGATTATGCACATTATGATAATCGATTATGTTGAGCCAGTGTCTATCAAATTTTACAAGACTGTAAAATAATCGATTATGTACTTCATGATAATCGATTATGTTAAGACAGTGTTGTCCGAAGTTTTCCAAATATAAAAGATAATCGATTATCCTTATAGCATAATCGATTATGCAAATGAACGTTGCCAAAGTATTTTTAAACTCTGAAAGATAATCGATTATACACAATCTGATAATCGATTATGCTAAGTAAAATCTGCATACGATTTTTTGAACGTTGTCAAGTAATCGATTATACACAATCTGATAATCGATTATGTTAAGTAAAATCTGAATATGATTTTTTGAACGTTGTCAGGTACGATTATACGATTTGGATAATCGATTATTCTGCTTAAAATCTGGGAATGATTTTTGAACGATTGGAAAATAATCGATTATGCAAATCAGATAATCGATTATCTTAGCACAAAATCAGCAATTCTTGATTGGCAATTAGGCAACGCTTGTGGGGGTTTTGAACACTATAAATACAACTCAAAATCAGTCTTCTAAGTACAACAACTGATTATATTCTTGCTAAAGCTTGCATACTCTCATATTCATCATTTTCTATTCATGTAATAAGTTTTTGAGAGCCAAACTCTTGACGAAAGTTGTTGTGTTCTTGAGCGTATTTATTTTACTCATATCTACTCTTAAAGAGAGTCTTGTCTTGAGTGCTAAGTGTTTGTATACACTTGAAGGGAAGTGTTAATCCCTTGTGGTTGTAAGAAGGAACGTTTTCATTCCTTCGGTTGAAGTCTTGAAGTGTGGTATCTTCGAGCAAAGGTTGTTGAGGCTTGTGTGACTCAAGTTCTCAGTTTGTAACGGTTTGTTAAGCACCCGTAAGCTTAAAGAAGTTAGTAGAATCTCGAGAGAGTCTCTCGGGGACTGGACTAGCCACATGTTGTGGTGAACCAGGATAATTTCGGTGCGTTCATTCCTCATTATTTACTTACCACACTTATTTCAATCCTGCAATTTTTTCCGCAAGTTTATATTGTTTTTTATTATAATGCTATTCACCCCTCTACCGTTAAGCGTATATTCTAACATAGTTCTGCTTATAGTTAGTTCTCTCTTAGTTGTAACTAATTTGGTGTCAAGGGAATCACTTTATCCAGAAATCTGGTGGTGCAATCCAGATACTTGACTTATTGGTGTTATCGTTATGTTTGGGCTTTCAAAGTTTACAATCTGGTGGTGTAATTCATTGGCTTATTGTTTGTTATCAATATGTTTGGTCTTCCACAATCTGGTGGTGTAAATCATTGCTTGGGCTTTCAAAGTTTACAAAGTGTGCAGCCCGCCTCTTGGCTTATTGGTGTTATCGATAATCGAATCGATAAGCCCTAAAAATCGATAAATCGAAATCGAATAAATAGAAACCTTATTGAAACGATAACAATAAGCATATGTAAAAATCGATAATCGATAAGTAATTATCGAAAAGGATAAAAATCCAATCGATAAATTGAATGCACACCCCTAATTTTCATTGCCCGCCGAAAAATGCCAAAATTCAATTTTACCAATTCAAGTCTAAATCTACCACGGACCTCCAAAATACATTTTGAACACGTTTCTAAGTCCAAAATAACCTAACAGGGCTATCTGAACCATCAGAATTTACATCCGAGACCATCTACTCATAAGTCAATATCCGGCTGAATTTTCCAACTTAAGCTTCTAAATAAGAGACTAAGTGTCTCATTCCACTTCACGACCATTCGGAACCCGAACCAACCAACTGGGTATGACGAAATACAGCTGAATAATATATAAAAAAGCAAAAATAGAGAAAACAGAACTGTAACTCATTAATTGACCGGCCGGGTCGTTACAACTCGAGGCTTATTTGTATATATAAGGTGTCGTTTGGTGGATGGTATAAAGATAATAACCCTAGGATAAAGTTTGGGATTAAGTTTATTTTATATTTGATTTGGGGTATTAGTTAGTTCTGGAATAACTTTTACACTAAAATTGTGATATTAGTTATCTCATATAAACGGTGGGATAATTAGTCACATCAATATTCTACCATTATACCAATCAATAAGTATCTACTCCGTTTGTCTCAAATAATATCAGTCGTGTTTCTCTTTTACACGATCCTTAAGAAATATTAATTAGGAAAGGAATTAAACTATTTTATCCTTATTTATGTCTTAAGATAAAATTTCTTTTTATTGAATATTTTATTTTATTTATGGAGTTATCTTCATCTTTATGAACAATTATTGCTATGGGTAAAAAAGAAAAAAAATTAATTTTGTCTTGAACTTCTAAAATGATAAATAATTTAAGATAACTATTTTTAGTAATCATGACTGATGATAATATGATACGGAGAGAGTAACACGCAACACAAGCACTAGTAGTAGAAGTATATTTATGTTAAATATGATGCACATTTAAATAGCAAAGGGAATTTGAAACTGACACCTTGATTTCAACATCACCACATTTTCTTTATTAACTATTGGCTCAAGGCATTACTAATCCCAGTTTGTGAATCACATAATTAAGTTTAATACTTCTTTTTTAAGAACTTGTCTTTTGTGCCGCGGCCCTTCCATTTAAATATCATGAAATGTAATACTTTGAAATTCTATATAAACCAAGCCATTCAAGTACTTAATCCTCCACATTTTCCATGCAACTTTAAAGCTCCTATCTTGTTCATTTCTGCAAACGTTAACCTTCCAACATCAACAATGGCTAGTTTTAGATTTTGGTTATGTTTCTTTGTTATCTTGCTTTCATGTTTAGGCTCCGAAAGTCGCCCTCTCGGGGCATTTTGGTGGAAGAGGAGGGAGACAGTGATGGAGATTGGTCGAGAAATTTTAAGAGAAAGATTGCAAAAGGCACGTCTAGATAAGTATGAGTTCCGGTGGACCTGATGCTAAACATCATTAATTAGGGAGGTTTTTAATTTTAAGCAGGGATTAAGGTGATGGATTCCTGTCCGTAGAGTTCCTCAGGAGATCAGATGTATGTAGATTTAGAAGGCTGATTTGAAAAAGGAAAGAAACAAATGGAGAGAATTTTAAAGTGTTTTATTTGAATGATCAATTGTGTTCCTCGATATTGCTTGTAGACACTTTCAATTCCCCTCATAATAGTGATAATTCTTGATGTGATTAAGATTTAACTTATTAATGGAGGATAATAATATTAAAAGCTCAAGTCTTTTCTGTTTCTAATTTAATGCGTTAAGTCCTTATTTATATATGTTTACCTTCATTTCTTTATATATATATATATATATATATATATATATATATATATATATATATATATCTTCAAATAAAGTTTTCTGAACAGCCCTCCACCCTAGCCTCTTCATCCCCGAGAATCATACCCTCAACTTTTGCTATATATATAGATATAAGAGTATATAACAATCAACACATTTGATAAACATGAAGGAAATGCATTTGGCTGAGTACATGAAAAGACAAGCCATTACCCAACGAACTCTTAAATCAATAGTTATAAATTTGGAATATTTCACCTAACACAACATTTTTTGCTAGTTCCTGAGCGAGAGTTTTTTGGAAATAATTTCTAATTCATAAGGTAGGGATAAAGTTTGCGTACACACTATCCTTTTTAGGTTTCGTTTGTGAGATTTCACTGTGTTTTTTATTGTTATTATTGTTGACAATATTTTTTGCTAAACAGAACTTTAATTTGCTTCCATAACTGTGGTTCAGATTGAATCACTCTTTCATTAAGAAAAATTACAGGGCTGTGAAAAGACAGAACTTTTTACAAAATTAACAATTGAATAAAAATTTACAAAATCCACCCTCATCCAACGCAATTAAGGAATAAAAAAAGCAAAAAATTATGTAATGTATGGGTCAGAATTAGACCCGTGGTAATTAGCACGTCCAACTATCTCTTAAATTTGCTCGGGCTGATAAACATTTTGAAGGTATGATCATTCGCTGACTAAGGCGCTCCGAAGTTACTCAACCTAATTAATGAGATCACGGCCCACTAAGTACTCATGGACGTCCCTTTCGGCGCGGTTACGGCCGTCCCTCGCCAGCTGGAAAGGTTCATAGCTACAAATACTAAAAGAAAGAACTCCCAAAAGGGGCTGCTTCTTCCTCTTCTTCACTCCTACTTCTAAGAGAAGAAAATATACATCATTGTAAGGCTCTGAACCTCTCCATGAAGAGGCAGACCTAACCGATATCATTAATAAAAGATCTTCACCCTCTTCCCCTTAATCATTAACTGTTGTCTCTTACATTTTATTCATTTGATCTCTTGATTTATTATGATCTTCTATGATTGGCCATCCGTCGAGTTTAATTGATTTATGCTTATAAAGTGTATGAGAACTTTGAGCTAAACACGCAATATATCAAACATACACACTGTGTTTATCATCTGATTTATACTTTTAGAAAGTTACTATATATTCGTTGCACAAATTCACCTGTAATATTGAAACAAGAGATCAATTGTTTTAAAGTGTTACAAGAGAGTAGTAAGCTTTAGTAGCCTAGCTGGTTAGAGCAAAAACTTACTTAACAGAGCCTTGAGTTTTCGACTCTGCATAAGAGTATTCTATCTTTCTGTATTTCGACTTGATTGTATGAATGACTGAAAATTCCTTGGAAAAATGTTTGTACCATATACAAATAACCTGCAAAGTAGCATGTTGACCAAGTTGAGTAAAGCTGTTGCGTTGTCTGTGATTTTGTGAACCAAGTCCATGACTACTTCTATCTTATCATTTTGGGCTTTTGGCATGGTATGATAATGACACATTTGTATTTATATTAACTTTTTGTGTTATGTTTTAACTTGTGGTCGTTTTAAAAAAAAATTTTATATGTACTCATTGGTTTACATAACTTCAGCATATGGGGCTGAAGTAGCAAAACCAATCACGCAAAACTTCAGCATTCTAGTAGTCGGACCTGAAGTTCAACTCTAGAGCTGAAATTTCTGCTTTGTAACTAACGAACTTCATCTCTAGGGCTGAAGTTTTTATTTTTTAACTGGCGAATTTCAGCTGAAGTTTTTGTTTTGTAAATGACAAATTTTATTTTTAGAACTTCAACTCTTATTTGTAACTGGTGAACTTCAGTTCTATAGCTGAACTTTTTGTTTTTGTAACTGACAAACTTAGCTCTAGAGCTGATGTTATTTGGAAGCTAACTTTAGAATAGGATATGCTCAAATAAGCTAGGGATCCATCCATCAAACTACTTGCTAGTTTGTTAAAATCTTTGAGGTAAAATATCAGTACTAGGCTCAAGAATTTTTATGTGCTAACATACTCAATTTAGCTTTACAAGAAACAGCTTTCACCTTAGTAATATTTATCAAAACAATCCAAAAAAAGAAGTAAATAAATGCAAATTAATCATCCCTGACTGCGAGAACAAGTAATGAGCTCCGTAATACGATTAAAATGCGAAGACATCGTCACTTAACAATGGTATCTTGGATAGTTTTCAGTAGAAATAGCGTGGGGTAGCCAGTGTTTAAGCTGGTATTTACTTTTTATCCAGCATTTTCAATGCTTAGCAATAGTAGCCATTAGTCTATTAAAATTAATATGAAAAGACTGTGTTACCATTTCTTCTATCTCTTTTCCCAAACGGAAATGTAGTGTATTTATACTGTTTCATTTCCTCATCTAACGTGCGCAATCGTGTATTCGGAACCTCACCTTCACCATTGGTAAGGAAGGCCAATGAGAATGGTACGAACTTCTATTAATTCTAGTGAATGTTAAATGTCTTTGGTTATAGTTCTTGTTGATAAGCTAAACAATCATGAAAAACATAAGGGAATGATTACAAAAGCAAAAGGAGAATGGGGAGAGGTTCCAAATTTAAAAAAAAGATTAAGATATGACGTTGTGAAAATAAGAAAAAGTGTGATGAGTAAACAAGAAATGCAGTTCCTTCCCAGAAATTACGGACATATAGTTTTGAAGTCCTAAAGTTAAATTCAAAAGTTAAGGACATGGTCCTGAACTTAGAGTTTCAACTTCAAAAGTTAAGGAAATGTAATCTTGAAGTCCTAAAGTTTAGTTCAATAGTTAAGGACACAAGTTCAAAAGTTATGGACTAGCAGTCCTTAACATACAGTTACAAGTTTTAAAGTTAAGGACAGGACAGACAGTCCTTAACTTACAGATACAAGTTCAAAAGTTAAGGGTAATAGGTCCTTAACTTACAGTTACAAGTTCAAAAGTTAAGGACAATAGGTCCTTAACTTTGATTTTCAAGTTCAAAAGTTAAGGACAGACAGTCCTTAACTTACAGTTACACGTTCAAAATTTAAGGACAAGCAGTACTTAACTTACAGTTCCAAGTTCAAAAGATAAGGACATGTAGCCTTGATGTCCTGAACATAGAGTTCCAAGTTCAAAAGTTAAGGACATGTAGTCTTGAAGTCCTGAACTTAGAGTTTCAAGTTCAAAAGATAAGGACGTGTAGTCCTGAAGTTCTGAAGTTAAGGACATGAGCACAAGGATATTTTCGTCCGGGAAGTTAAAATTTATTAAAGCAGTAGCTAAAGTCTAAATATATTGAAAACGCTGGCTTTAAAATAAAAGCAGATGTATTTAGCGGCTATTTGTGTCGTTCCCGCTAGTTTTCACTCACAAAAGAAACTATGAAAAATAATTTCTTTTCTAATCATATAAAGGTACAAAATGAAAGTTTTAACTTCTATGCACCAACACTTTCTTATGGAAGGAGAAGGAGAAGGAGGAGGAGAAAGGGTGCTGAAGTTATTTAAAAAGTGGGTACAAGTTCAAAATTTTTAAAAATTAGGTATAGGTTAAATGGAGGCGACCAAATAGGACGCCCCGTGCAATTTTTACTAGGACAATATATTCACATAATTAGAAGAAAAAAGTCTTAGTTAAAGATATTGGAATCACATAGAAATGTATATCATAACAGTAATAAGTATATCAAAATGTATATCACAACTTTATTTTCTTTCTTTATGTATATTAAAATGTATATTACAACTTTATTTTCTTTCTTTGGATATCTAAAATATAAAATTATAATTATTGTTGTCCTATAATTTATTGTTGTCTTTATAACCAAGTGCAACACATAAACAATTATATTTTCATACATCACAATGTATAAATATCACGGTATATAACACATCAAATCATATGTATATCATAATTTTATTCTCCTTATTTGTGTGTATTAAAATGCATATAAAAAATAGTTGATATTGGATGTATTAACTTGGCATCTCAATAGTAAGTTAATATTGGATTTATTCTCCTTCTTTGTTTGAATAATAATATATATATCAAAAATAGTTGTAGTGTTAAGAATAGAATTCTAATTAGAGTGAATGTCGATCTTGTAGAGAGTTTTACTTTGACGCTAAGTCATTTTCCTCCTACAAATAGAAGGGTCGTACCCTATTGTAAATCACCCCAAAATTCAATAAGAATTTTCTCTCTCTTTCTCTTCAATATTGCTCTTGTTCTTTTATTGTTTTATAACACGTTATCAGCACGAGACTCTACCGTCTCAAAAAGCTCTTTGAGAAGATTAAGCCGTCGGTCAAATCCTCCGCCGCGGAGCCGCCGTCGTCTGCATCAGTGGAGCCCGACTTCGTTATAATCATAGCTGCCCTACTCTGTGCATTCATCTACATCATAGGACTCATCTCGGTTGTTCGATGCGCTTGGCTCTGACGAGTCCACAAAGGTACTGGAGGTCAGTCATCATCGGCGGCAAACAGATGGTTGAAAAAAGTGTTACAGTCGCTGCCTAAGTTCACCTACGACAGTACTTCTTCAACCACCGGCGCCGCGACGGAGTGCGCCAAATGTCTGGCAGAATACAGGGAAGGAGACGAGATTAGGGTTCTGCCTCAGTGTGGCCATGGCTTTCATGTCCAGTGTATTGACACCTGGCTTGGTTCACACTCTTCATGCCCATCGTGCCGTCAGATTCTTGTAGATGGTCAGTGCCGTAAGTGCGGCGAGTTCCCTGCAGTTTCCGGCAACTTCAATGGTGCTCAAATTCCTGGGCGGAGCTACCTTGCATAAAGGGTTGAAAATGGTCCCCAGTTGAGCTGGTGAAGTTGTGACTTCACTTTGTCGAGAAGCTAAAGAGAAGGCGATAAATATGAAGCTTCCTGCTTTTGTTATTGAAAAGAAGAAGGTGACAAAATATATGGCTGCTGTGTTGTCGATATTTTAGAAGAATTACGGCGTGGAATGTAAGTCTTAAATTTAGGAGGACGTTTATAAAGAATATTACGCTTATCTCCATAAGAGGGGCTCACACAAATCTTCAAAACTATGGCTTTGGACACATGCACGGTGCTCAATTTTACATAATATTGAGCATTATGATTGTTAATCGTTCTATGAACTTCCTTCAAGATTAATTCTGGATTTAAGGTAAGTATTTTACTTTTCTCTTTCAAATTATTGATATTCTATAATTTGTTTTTAAATACAAGCAAAGACGATAAATTTTGATTGCAACTCTAATGGAGTTTGTAAGAAATTATAACCACATGAAGTGGAAAATTTTCTATGGCTTGCCATGATCAATATCACGTATGATTGTAGGAAAAGAATTGAAAATCCGTCCCATTGAATTTGCTCCATTCTCATTCCCCATAGAGAATGTGATAGCAGTATGTGATAAGTCTGAAAGAAGACAAAATTATTACCGTGAAGGTATCAATGGATGTGGACGTGGCAATAGACGAAATTATAATCGTCATCATTGTGATAATGAGATAATAAGGATTCTCAAAATAATCCTTCACTCTGTGAAAGTAATATTTGTCATCAATTTGACAATATGAGATTTTATAAAGCACATATAGATGATTATGGTCCATTCAAGATGTGAGTGTGATAACATCTAATTTATGAATACATATTCATTCTTGGAAGAATATGAACGTGCTAGTGGTAGTGAATATACCACATCACCTCTAGAAGGAGGTTTGAGATGATATATGAAAATAATGTCATTATTATGGCATGAATGATCATTGGTCACGTACCTATTGTACGCCAAAATATTTTGGAAATATAATTATTTATGGACAACGATAATACAAGAAACATATCTTGCATATAATTTTGACCATGACCATAATGGTATAACTTTCTCTTTAAAAGAGATATTCACCACATGGATGTTGATGAATTTGTGGTAGTACAAAATTAATTGAGAGCTCTAGAAGAGCTAATTATTACTATGTTGGAGAAACACAATTGATTAACAATAAGGTATTGTGTTGTAGTAAGTCTCAAAGAAACATATTCAGTTTCCAAAGTACACGCGAAAGCGGCTGATTGTATTGAGACTATAAATAAAGGAAAGATTTGATATCTTCTATTACTACAACTTATAGCGGAATAATATGTATGCGAAAAGCTACCCGCTTTATTCTTCAGTTTGTACTACACAAATAAAGGAATGCCACAATAAAGTGGATGTTTATTGATATAAAAACCCATATCATAATAAACATGGAGTTTTATTGATAATTGCACATGTCATGGTGTAAACATGAACTTATCAATATTGAAAATTTATTTAGTTGGCATAATCAGTTTAGCCATATTAATTTAAGTATTGTGCAAAAATAATAGAGAATTCACATGGGTAAATATTAAAGAACTAGAAAGTTCTTTATGAATTCTTTTATATTGCTTGTTCTCATTAATTAATAAACCAACTAAAGTTGGGATTGAATCCCATGAATTCTGGAAATTTCAAAGGTGAACATGGGCCCATTCACCTGCCATGTATACCACATAAGATGCATTTATGAGATGGTTACATGTGCGATTATTATTAACCCGCAACATGGTGTTTTGCGAGGTAACTTGCTCAATAATTCAATTTAGAGCACAATTTCCAGATTTTCTATTCAAGATAGTTTATCTTGATAAGTTAGTTTACATCACAACGGGTACAACGGGTTTAGCAAGATAATTATTGAGTGCCTCCACTTAATAGCTAAACTGTTTCTTATGAGAACAAAGTTATATATATCAGTTTGATATACGTTGTATACGAGAGTATATTATATTCTCCCCTCACAAGTGGTTCAGGGTCAGGAACCAAATAATTTCATCTCAATATTATTGATGTGCGGTGTATATTTTGATTAACACCACTAAACACAAAGATGGGTTCTCAAAGTTGAGAAAATAAGTTAGTTTTCTAACATGAGGGGGAGACATGATAAACAGTTGAGAAAAAGTTACGTAGAATGAATTATTATTTGTATATCTAGATCCTCGAATAAGATACTATGAACTTGAAGTTCATAAAAAGATAATCCATCTGGAATATATTGCAAAGTATGCTAGACGTATTTTGCTGACCTATATTCTCATTGCAAATGCTCATATTAAGTCTTAGAAGGACAAAATCGATGGTACGCTTAAAGCGTATAGACAAATGATTTCAAATAAACTTCTTGATAAAGAAGATGAGCAAATGATCAAAGTGATCATAATAAAGATGGCATGTGATCTAGAAGATCACATGACACAACACTTCATAAAATCTCATGAGAGATTTAGGTATCTGAATATATGAATGAAGATCTCTATGTTATGTCTTTATGAAAATTTATTGGAACCGATATAACATGTTCGTTGACGATATCTATCATAGCACTAAGTTTTGATGAGGATCTTAAGTCTATCGAACATAGACACAAAAGTATTGGCCAAATGGAAGAGATACAATTAAGTAGAAGAGATCACATTGACTTCTTGCTTAATCTCTCTGTTGCTAGAAGGAAATAAAGGTTTCTCTAACTGATCTTTTTGATTAGAAACTTGTGGTTTCTTTACATTTTCCTTAAGCATGAAAGACCGAGAAAGGTATGCTTGAGAAATTAGCAGGACCTCTCAATGGTAAGATGTAAAATGGAGATCTAATTGGGCTGTATATCATTGTTGCCATCATCTGCTGCTTTGTAGATGCTAACTCCATGACCACCTGTCAACATAGCGGTTCTGACGAAAAATATCTTAAGTCAGGTTTGGGATCTAATGAAACTGTATCTTGGCCGGGCAATCTAGATGTTACTGGAATTGCAGCCACGACAGTGACTTCTTTCTCTGAGCAAATAAATCAATAAAGAAAACAATGGGCATATATCTTGGATGGCAACCCCAATGGCAAGTGATTTTTTTTGTGTGTCAAGTAGAATTGATTCCATATGAAAGACATGTAGTTTTGGACATGTAGTTCAATACTTAAAAGTATAAAGTCAATTGTATGTGCAATCAGTTTTCGATATCTATTTGTCTAGCATGACATGAAAACTTGATATGCATCTAAAGTCTATAATATGGCTTATATGACTTAACTTATATGACAATCCATGAAGGATTTAAGTTGCTTGAAGCATATACAATTCTTGATCTTGAGGTACCATTTCCTTAATGCAATTTATGCACAACTATATCTTGCTATAACTATAAGCATGATAATGTGATAGCGAGGATACCTCTATGGAAATATTGAAGAGCCATTCCACGACATTTGTGAAGACGTTATATATCTATCACGAGTGATGATTTCAAGGTGCAAAATATTCGTTCAAGTTAATATGGCTGATTTATTTATCAAATCTCTACCAAAGATCGTTTTGAAGATAGTGCACAAGATTGGAATGCAAAGGCTCAAATATGTGAATTGATGCTCTCATTAGGGGGAGTTAATGCGCGTTGCACTCTTTTTCCCTTTCAAGGTTTTGTCCCACTGGGTTTTCCTTGCAAGGTTTTTAACGAGGCAACCAATAGACACATTTCTAAACATGTGTACTCTTTTTCCTTTTCTAGAATTTTTTTCCCATTGGGTTTTATTTTAGTTAAGGTTTTAACGAGGCACATTACTTATTAAGTAGACATTCAAGGGGGAGTGTTAAGAATAGAATTCTAATTAGAGTGAATGTCTATCTTGTGGAGAGTTTTACTTTGAGGCTAAGTCATTTTCCTCCTATAAATAGAAGGGTCTTACCCTATTGTAAATCACCCCAAAATTCAATAAGAATTTTCTCTCTCTTTCTCTGCAATATTGCTCTTGTTCTTTTATTGTTTTATAACATATAGATAGATTTCGACTTCAGTAGAACACTTCCTGTTTTCTAGGGTTTTCATTCCCCCCTAGAAGGGGCAGGGATATGGAAGCGGCTACTTTAAGAAAAAGTAGCACATAGGGATAGCCTTTACATGTTTGCTACCGAAGAAACTTGCAACAAAATCAAACACAAACTTCAACAGTGAGCAAAAGGGAGGGGTGGGGAGGAGATTACCAACGAATAGGAGCGACAAACGGGTGGGTTGGGTTCGATATAGTTGAGGTAAACAATGGGTAATGAAAAAATTAATAAATTATTCAACCCGACCCATATTTAATACGGATAAAAAATGGGTTAACCGAGGGATAATATGTGTAACTATATTATCCATAAGTTCTTGCATATGATCACTTGTGGGAAAATTCTTGGTCTCACCAACTTGAGAAACGCCCAATTTCAAACTTTACAAATGTAAAAAATAGACCCATTGGTTAACCATTTTCTAAATGGATAATATATTTCTTATCTATATTTGTACCATTTTTAAAAAATTCATTAACCAGCCCATTTTTTAGTGGATAATATCGGAGGTTAACTATTTTTTTTAACCATTTTGCCACCCCTAGCAACTACTTTCCAGTCTTTTTCTGAAGTTCCTTCTAGATTACTGTCAAATAGGTTCTTCTGCCGCTTCATTGGTTGATCGGCATACGAGGGTGTCAGCACTAAGAAAGCAAATCGCATTTCTTTGGTTTGGAAGTTCCAGAATGTTGTCTGTGGATTTCTATAACAAAGGAAAGCCTCCTACCCTAATACTATGCCATTTGATTGAAACAAGTTCCGTGCTGTCATTCCGTCGAAAATCGATTTTACGGTATAGACGCTTATGACCTCCCCCTTTCACAAGTTCGGTACGCTAGAGGGTGACGAAGGAACACTAGTTCTATTGGCTCTAAGCCCGCATTCTTCCTACGCACGCTGCTGGTGTGCTTCCTGCTCGCGAGGAAAGAAAGAAGAGCGACAGGGTTCAGTTCAGATTTGACTGTTTGCAGCATGGGAGCAGATTCCCCAAAAAATCCCTAGGAACAATGAAAAAAAAAAGTATCAAAGCAGAAGAAAGTAGATTTGAATCAGACTTGGAGTTAAAGCTGGAATGGGAGTCGGAGTTTGAGGAGCACGAAGGATTTCGATCGGTCATCTCTCGTTATATCGAGAATGTGCATCCCGTTATGGATGATGCAGCTTCTCGGTTTGGCGAACAACAAGGGAAAGGGAGGCGGGGAGGAGGGAACATCAAACAAGAAGCAAGAATGTGTGTTTGTGTGTGTATGGGAGGGGGGGTTGCTGTGATGAGGAGTGAACGGCGAAGAAATGGAGGGATTTTTATTGGAGGGAGGGGGGAGCAGACAGTTTGGGGCCAATTGTTTGAGAGATAATAAATAAGAAAATATGGTTTTTATGATTTGGCTATATAATGCCAATCGTTTGAGGCTGTTTTTATCAAATCTAATATTCCTTTCGGTCCACAATAAGTGATAAATTTACTTTGAAGTACATCCATTAAGGAAATACTAAATTATATATAAAAGCAATTAGAATGACTATACTGTAGCATAGTTAATGTGAGGAGTAAAAGACTTTTTAGGGATAAACATGAGGGTAGTTTTGAAAAAACAAATTAAATTGTTTCTTAGTTATATAAATGGAAACTTATTTTGGACAAAAATAAAAAAATAAATTGGTCACTTACTATGAACTGGATGAAATAGAAGAGTAAAAAATTGGCAATTCCTCTTATGTATTGTCATATGGGGCCATTTTAGCTTCAATCAAATAGGAAAAGCGCTCTTTATGTTTAAAGTCCATGTAATCTTTGTGAATGCAATTAGAATTTTTATCTCCTATTGCAAAGGTTAACACTTTATTTATGTTAAATAAATATCATTTAAAAATTATATTCTATAGATACCCTTTAATGTTTATAGCAAAATATTTAGTTTTGGCTATCTCATACCCCTAAACCACTAAATACGCTATTCAGTTACACTATTTCCTTTCTCTCTCTATTTAGATACATTTCATTCTCTTTCCCCATCCCTTGAAAACACACCTGAGGGCTCCGTAAGAAGCAACTTGATTTTCTGTTACGAAGGGCTTCCTTATTGGGGTTCGTGAAAATTCCTCTTATGAAGGGCACTGATGGAGGGTACTTAGATTCCTGAAATGTTTTGGTGCGGCTGTTACGAAGGGCTTTTTCTTAATGATTTTCTGTTACGAAGGGATCCCAATTGGGTTTCATAAAATGTGAAGGGCACTTGATTGAATACGAAAGGCCTTTTTGGTGAGATTTATGATTTTTGCTCGATGGCAGATTCGTCAGAAATTAGGGTTTGTTCTTGAATAAAGACGACGGAGTTGGGACTTAGCAACTTGATTTTCTGTTAATGTATTTCAATTTATTTTCAACATATCACGCTGTATTTTAATGTATTTCATTGTATTCATTTTCTTTTTTTCCATTGTAACTCAATGTAAATCATTGTATTCCACGTATTTTATTGTATTCACTGTCTTATTTTTTATTGTATTTCAATGTGTCCGGTTGTATTCTATGTTTTCATTATTTTCATTGTCTCGCTATATGCCATGAATGTATTCATATATTTTTTGTTTCATTAATATAATTTTTGTATTATGATGTATTATATAATTTCTCTGTATATTTCTATATTTTTGGGGTACTTTTTTGGTCGAGAATCTTTTTTGTAAAGAAAATACAAAAATTGAGTGTTATAATTGAGTTTCTTGAGTTATATCAGGATTTTATTATGTTAATTGATTTGCTTTCCATTTAAAAACTGCGTAATCCCCTATTTCACACCGTGAATACAGTTGAAAATATAATTTGTCCAGCTGTAATCCCATATTGCACGTCATGAATACAATTAAATACACTCGAATACAACTGATTAGCTGGTCTTCCATGACTCACACAATTTTTTGCTATTGTATTCATTAATTCAATAGCTTAATTATATCTAATACATCTTATAATAACAGAAAACGTATCTACAATCCACAATATCGCAAATGATATCTATAGATAGCTAATTACCACTCTAAAAATACTGTTTTATGAAAAGGGAATTTTGCCTTCCTATACCATACATGAAATTTTATTACCCTTAAGGTTTGTGTTAATTACATTTCAGCATACCAAATTATCATTTATATATCATATCCAAATTAGGGATGTAATTAAGGGTGTATTTCTATTATGCGCTAATTAGTACTGTATTTTCCCACATTTACCTTTACCCGTCTCCCCATCCCCCCTCCCTTGGAGATGGACAGTAGAACCAATAATCTTCAGATTAGTCCTCATTTACTTCCCCAAAAACCTTAACTTAGCGATCGTTTCTTCAAATTAGTTCTTATTTACCACTTCTCTATTTACACGTACGAAACATCAATATGTCATTATTTTTGTTGACCTCTTTTTTTTTGGGCAGTGGTTGAAGGTTACTGGTTAGTTACCGAATTATTTACAACAACACCCAATCCAAACAAATAATGATTTTTGAAAACCCAAATTTGAATTCAAAGCTTTCAAGATTTTTAATGGCTATTAATGGTGGAAAATATATGGAAGAACAGATGAAGATGAAGATGAAGAACACAAATCTCCTTTCCGTTTTAATATTCTTCTCCTAAATCTGTTCAGAATATTCATGCCAAATCTGTTCAGAATGTTCTTCTCCTAAAATTTAGCTCGCATAAATAGGAAGATACAACTGCTATTAATTAGCTTTTAATGATTGATACAAAATTGTAGAAATAATGTGAACTGGGCAGGTTATTTAGAAATTATGCACAATTTTTATAATAATGTTTCATATATGGTATAAATAAGAAAAAATTCCTAATAAAAATTTGCCAATGAAATTATTAAGCGACCCACTATACCCATAAATATTTTCGGTCCATTTAAGGACCATAAGCCCAACATCCCTAGGCAACTCTGTTTAATTTGTGTATTCAAAATATTTGTAACTGTTACCTTATGAGAATGAAACCTAGTGAATTTTGGAGGGGAAAAAAAAGGAAAGATAACATTTTTCCCATTATGATTTGGTAAAGAAGTAGTAACTTTTATACATTTTCTGAATATTTGGTTTCAATTTAAGAATGAACCGTGTAGTCCGATTTAAATTGTAATTTTCTTTTTCACTAAGATCTAATCGTAAAAATTGATCAAATTGACGTTTGATAATTGACAAGTAAGAAAAAAAATTGACGGAGGATATCAACAATTCAATATAAGCGACTGCGAGTGCTAGCCCGATAGAGGAATAAATGCTCTAATTAGGGCTCCACTTATTCTTGCTTTAGTCACTCTTGAAAGAGATGCTTAACTTTTCAAGTTTGTCGACACTTTAAGATTATTGATGATGAATAGCGGTAGTAAAATTCTCGTCAAGGGGATTAAAAAAATAGAAATGTAAAAAAATAAAAAAAATTATGTTTCCCTCAAAGTTCTCATACATTTTATAAGTACAAAATAATCACAATAAATTGAGGGCCAATCATAGCAGATCGTAAAAAATCAAGAGACCAAACGAAAGAAAAGAAAGGCAAGCTTTTGGGATTAAGGAGAAATATATAAAGAGCTTTTTATTGATGAAACTAGTTCGGTCTACCTCTCCATAAAAAGGTTCAGAGCCTTACCATGGTATTCTTTTATTCCCATCATAGGGGTACTATTGTGTGTTCCCCTTTTATTGGGAGTAGTGGTGAATAAGAAGAAGCAACCCCCTTTTAGTGTTCTTTCTCTTAGTATTTATAAACGTAAATCGGATGAGCTGGCGATAAATGGCCATGACCACGCCGATGTATGGTTCGTACGATGATAGACAGGCCGTAGCCTCCCTGATAACGTCCCGTACCCGCAAATTATTGATGGTTACAAGTGGTCACACCATTTGTAATTTACACTTTAGCTTTGAAATAATTAATATCGATAATTATTGGGGGGGGGGGGGTGGTAGATTTTGACCTATACAGTTAGTCCCTCTGCTAATTGAGGTCGTGCCCTGGCCGAGCTTGATGAGCGGACACTGTCGCCCGCTACCTTGGTCGGGATCGAAGGTGGCAATAGCCGTTTATACATTGAAAGTTGTACCGCTAAGATCGATAGCCTCATAAATTTTGCGTTGACGGCCTTAGCCGCAATGGACTTAGGTTGGTGACCCTAGTTGTATTTTGTTGAGGGTCTTTGACGTTCATTCATGGGAAGGGTCGTAGCCGTGTATGCGTTAGGAATGGCCATAGCCATTTGTATATGGAGAATGGTCGTAACTGTTTTAAACCGAGGCGATATCTTAATACCGATGGCATTCGGCCTTGTAAGTTGTTAACCTTATTTTCAGCGGTCGAGTTGTATGCCGTGCGACCGAAGAGAATATGGGTGGGCCTGGCACGTAGCTCGGAAATATCTGAAGTTTGAGGGCGTACAGAACGTTTTTTCAATAATCTCAGGTCGTTATAACCGTTTCGAAGTCAAAGCGTTAGTTGGCGTCTGAAAAGTCGTTTCGTGGTGCTCGTCATAATGACACACGTTTTTGTAGAATTGAACTTCTTTGCGGTTAGTCAAGTAGTTAATGATGGCAATTGGAATTCGTGAAAGGCGCTTGTGTTACCTATATATAAGGAGTTGTGTCGTTATATCTTACGTTTTCATCTTTTGTCTAAGTGAGATTTCTTAAGAAGCATCCTGTTTATCAATTCATCTTCTTTCTTGTTCTTCGTTTGACACCATCTTTGCTTTCCTTTCTGTGAATCTTATTCCTTTCCCGTTTATCAATCGATAATGGCAAGCAGCTCCCATACCACCCTTGCTCCGGGGACTCTTCCAGTGGCTGAAGGGTCATCTACAGCAGTGAGAGTCACTGAATTGGAGGAACTCGATGGGATTCCATTGATGACCGATATCGTTCTCTTGCACCGGAGGTCCGGCGATTGATTTCACCGCCGATAAGGGGGAAGATCAGGTGAATGAAGCCCCATTGATGGGGGAACTGTGTATTTGTCAGTTACAGGAACAGTGGGTCATTCCCCGCTTCGCTGATATTTCCATTGCTAGACACGAGGATAGGGTCTATATCGACCGTAGAGGGTATTGCGTTTTCTACACTTATCCTTTTAGATTGGGATTCAGGATCCCTCTTCCGATGTTGTTGGCGGACTTCTGCTGTTATTACAGGATGTGCCCTGGCCAGCTCGTTCCCTCCCTCTACAAGCTTTTCGCAATGCTCATTAAATATGCGGAATTGACCCGAAGGGAGATCATGTTGCGGCACGTGCTGACTCTCTACGCCCCTCAGAGGGTCCGTGGTACTATTATTCGGATGGTTCCTCGTGGGGCACGGGGCTTGACTGCATAGTTAAATGATGCGGTCGACTCTCACATTATGAGAATTTTTTATTATATCAGGACCGAGCATTTGGTGGCGTGTTCTACTAAGTTCCCAGAGACTTAGTAACATGCACATAAGTCCTTTATTCGTCAAATTCTGCTCTCCGTCTTTTCTACCTCGAGCCGGAAAGTCTTCGGGGATCGTACGCCCTAGGGCGGAGTCGCCTCTGAGCGAGGATGAAGAGGAGGGGGAGAGGCTGCTAGTCAGGCGCAGAGTTGCATTTACGCCAGCTTCGATGGTTATAAACTTGGATTCCCTTCCATCGGACGCAGAGGGGAACGTGGCGGCAGCACCTGCCCATAAGGGCTGGCACACAGTGGGGGTTTCCCCGGTCTGCCTAGGCCAAGGTAATTCTATTTCTTCGGCAATTCAATTAGCTGTTCAAGTTGTTGAGAGGGGAGGTAGTTCCTCAACAACTGATTAGTTGGAGAAACAAGTGCCAATGTGTTTGGCGGGGGGGGGGGGGGGGGGGGGGGGGGGGGGAGCCTCAACTTCTTGGTCGGCAGAAGGAGAGAGGGGTGCACCAGGAAAAGAGTCTGACTCCAAGTCCGACTTGGGCCTTGATGGTAAACACATCGCTGAGGGGCATAGCAGACGTCGGGCTGATCAGTGAAATGGCAGTGCAGGGCCTGAAGGCACGTGTAATGACCTTAGTTTGTCTTCTTTTTAAATCTATTTTTCTGTTCTGACTTTTGCTTTTTTCTTGTAGTTATATTTTTTGGAGGTGGAGAGCATCCTTCGAGCTAACATATGCTCACGGATCTATTCACGGGCGTTGGAGAAGTACAGTCGCTACCGGGATCGATGTCGTGAGATGTGTGAGCACTTGAGGAACGACCCCCACAGTCAAGACCTTATGGAAGAGTTGGCGAGTCGGGAACTTCAAATGTAACAGACCCTTGGCAGGGTTAACACTCTTGAGGAGCAGCTTCGTCATAAAGATGAGGAGATGGAGGCCGAAACCACCCCTGGCTCCTTAACACGCCATTTAAAAGGCAAAGAAGAGGGAAAAGTAAGAAAGTTATAGGATGTGTTTGGTACAATAGAAGGCATTTTTTTAGAAGAATAACGCATTTAAGAAAAGCCGAAATGTTTCAACCAAAAGACGGAAATAACTTTTTTCATTTGTGGTGGAAATCATTTTTATTACAAATATCGTAATTTTTAACTTTAATTATTTGGTCTGACTAACACTTACATATTATTATTAATTTTTTAGTTACAACTTGGCCTAGATTAGATAAGGAGGGCTGCTACTAAGAGGGAACGCTAGGATCGGGTCAAGGCTACAGAGTCCTCTAAGACTTTGACCAAGTAGGTGGTTGCTTTGGAGGCCGAGGCCGTTGATTTGAGGCTGTAAGCAAGGGACGCCTTATCGAGGGATGGGGCATTGGAGACGGTGGATCGCGTTCGCAAAAGGGAACGAGAGCTGGAGAGGGTTGTTGCGACCTTTCGAGTAGGAGCGGCGGAGGACCGCATTGGCATCTATGAACGGGATTCCCAGACTGTGGTCGATAAGATTCCGGCCTAAGATCCCAAGAATCAGCGCTTGAGGGATCGGGCTGCCTCTTTCGCCCGGCTCGTGATCTTTGGACATTTGCCGAGGCCCAACTTGACGTATACAAGAATGTGGGAGGCCGGCATTATGCCTGAAGCCACTTTTGACGAAGCCCGTCAAAAGGATCGTGAGGCCCATGTCGACTGCGGCTTTGATCCAGCTACGCCGGGGGTTGATGATGGCGCTGAGGGCGGTGGTGATGCAGAACGTGGCGC
The DNA here is from genome assembly GCA_034376525.1 of Nicotiana benthamiana. NCBI lineage: Eukaryota > Viridiplantae > Streptophyta > Magnoliopsida > Solanales > Solanaceae > Nicotiana > Nicotiana benthamiana. The sequence goes on from CM067337.1 coordinate 27,457,869, forward strand.
GGGTGACGCTGAGTGAAAAGTAATTGTTATGTCTTTGTTTTCGTTGCCGTGTGGCTAGCTTCATTTTTTGGTTTTCCTTTATTTTTTTACTCATTTACCAGCCTTGGCTGGGTGTAAGTGGGGATGACCTGTTGTGACTTAAAGATGTAAATGTGTACGACTTTATTTTCCCCAATTTGCCTGGTGTTTATTTTGTATCTTTCTTGTTCTTAAGTTTTTCTTTTGGTATGTGCTCAAGGGGGGGGGGGGGGGCTTTGCCTCAGTTTTTCTGGTAGGCGTGTTAATCCCCCTATGTCTTTGGTCGTAATGGCGCCGATGGCCTTGACCATGATAATGTTGGGGGCTTTGTCTCGGTATCGAGCATACCTTCTCTGCTCCACGCACACCACAGCAAAATGGAGTAGTGGAAAGGAAAAATAGGTGTCTCGAAGAGATGGCTAGAACCATGCTCGATGAGGCTAAGATTCCCAAACATTTTTGGGCGGATGCCGTGAGTACCGCATGCTACGTTTTAAACAGAGTACTCATAAGGCCAATACTCATCAAAACTCCCTATGAACTCTATAAGGGAAGGAAACCAAACATCTCCCATCTTAGAGTATTCGGTTGTAAATGTTTTATTCACAACAATGGTAAAGATAATTTGGGAAAATTTGATGCCAAATTCGATGAATGAATTTTTATTGGTTATTCATCACGTAGCAAAGCATATAGGGTATTCAATAATAGAACCGAAACTGTGAAGGAATCCCCTCATATTGTGTTTTCTGAAAATAATGCTCGCTTGGCGAGAAAGGATTCTGGTTTTGATCCTGCAGGTATTTTAAACTCAATAAGTCCTCAAGACAAAGTACAAGAGGAAACTCCTAAGGAAATTCAAGATGAAATCTTGGATCAATTATCGGAGGAAGCGCCACAATTGGAAAAAGAAACGAAACTACCTAACGCATGGAGGACAATCAAAGACCATTCTCTCGAACAGGTAATTGGCGACATTGAACAACAGGTAAGTACTCAAAATTCTCTTAAGAACACCTTAGGACATACTGCTTTCGTTTCTCAAATTGAACCTTCTACCATCTCCGAAGCAATTGGGGATGAATTTTGGACCTTGGCAATGCAAGAGGAGCTTAACCAATTCAAACGAAATGACGTTTGGGATTTGGTGCCAAGACCCGAAAATCATACCATAATTGGTATGAAATGGGTTTTTCGAAACAAACTAGATGAAAATGGCGTAATCACTAGAAACAAAGCTAGGCTTGTAGCAAAAGGCTATAATCAAGAAGAGGGAATTGACTATGAAGAAACATATGCACCCGTAGCAAGGTTAGAAGCTATTCGTTTATTGCTTGTTTTTGCCTCTTCTATGAATTTCAATTTATATCAAATGGATGTAAAAAAGTGCTTTTCTAAATGGTGTTATTCAAGAAGAAGTTTATGTTGAACAACCCCCGGGCTTTGAAGATTTTAAATCTCCCAATCATGTTTTCAAACTTAAAAAGGCGCTTTATGGTCTCAAACAAGCTCCCCGAGCTTGGTATGAAAGATTGAGCAAATTTCTTTTGGAAAATGATTTCATTAGGGGGAAAGTTGACACCACTCTTTTTATTAAGCATAAAAACAATGATATTTTATTAGTTCAAATCTATGTGGACGATATTATCTTTGGTGCCACTAACAATGCCTTGTGCAAAGAATTTTTGGATTTAATGACAAGCGAATTTAATATGTCTATGATGGGTGAGCTAACATTCTTTTTGGGGCTGCAAGTAAAGCAAATGAAAGAAGGAACTTTCATTTGTCAAGATAAATATTGCAAAGAATTGCTGAAACGATTTGAAATGACCAACGCAAAAGCAATGGCCACTCCCATGAGCACATCCGACCATCTTAACAAAGATGAGAAAGGTAAGGAAGTCGACACCAAGAAGTATCGAGGTATGATCGGATCTCTCCTTTACCTTACTGCTAGTAGACCGGACATCATGTTTAGCGTGTGCTTATGCGCTCGTTATCAATCATGTCCGAAGGAGTCTCACCTAACTGCGGTGAAACGGATATTGAAGTATCTTGTTGGTACTGTAAATGTGGGTCTATGGTACCCCAAAGGGTCTTCATGCCAACTTGTTGGCTATTCCGATTCCGATTTTGCTGGATGCAAATTGGACCGCAAGAGCACTAGTGGCACTTGCCATTTGCTCGGTAGCTCTCTCGTTTCTTGGTTTAGCAAGAAACAAGTAAGTGTTGCGTTGTCCACAACCGAGGCTGAATATGTAGCCGCGGGGAGTTGTTGCGCTCAAATCCTTTGGAGGAAACAGCAACTCTTGGACTACGGCCTAAGTATCGATCATATCCCTCTTAGATGTGATAATACTAGCGCTATATGCTTGACGAAGAACCCCGTTCTTCATTCAAGAACAAAACACATTGAAATTAGGCATCATTTTATAAGAGATCACGTTCTCAAAGGTGATGTCGAAATTGAATTTGTTGAAACCAAAGATCAATTGGCCGATATCTTTACAAAACCTTTAGAAAAAGAGTCCTTCTTTCGAATTCGTAGTGAACTCGGGATTCTTGACTCCACGTTGATCTAAGTCATGCATCGCATTTTCCGTTTCACATGATTACTAACTTGAGTGTCGGAGGCTTCTAACGTATTTTTGCAGGTATCACCCTAAAAGAAGGGGAATTATAAAGACTGGTGCAGAATAATCGATTCCTCTTTAGAATAATCGATTTCTCTTTAGTATATTATCGATTATCAAGTATCAATAATCGATTATGTTGACATTATTTGCTATAAACAAGTTATTTACTTATTCTATTTTTTTTCTAATGACAAAAGGGGGAAGAATAAGGGGCTATGCACTTAATATTTATTGGCATAAATTGAGGGGGAATTCATATGTTGAGGGGGAACTAATTGCATATCTTTACTTGTCTTGGATCGTCATTATGAATAGCATATCCCGCTTAAGGTTTGCCATTATCAAAAACGGGGAAATTGTTGAAACACGTTCTCAAGGCACTAAACTAAACGTGTGTTCATATTTGCAGGTTTTGATAAATGACAAACGATGCGCAATTGACATATGACGAGGTCCAAGCACAAGTGCGCAAATGTCATGTAACGAAGTTCAAGCACAAGACAAACAAAGATCAAGACTAAAGAAAGTTATACATGAGTCGTTCTTTAATTGTGATCTTGATCCGACAACTTAACTCAAGACTTGGCTTCTCTCGTAAAATCATTTTTATCAAATCATGCATATTTAATTTAGAGCAAAATGATTTTAAATCATGCATATTTATTTTGGCAGAATGATATTAAAACATGCCTCTAAAATCTGGACTAAGATAATCGATTATGTACCTATGATAATCGATTATGTTAAGTCAGCTGCATGACAATCAATTGTGTACCTTATGACAATCGATTGTGCTAAGGCAGTGTGCATCAGATTTTTCAAATCTGCATGACAATCGATTGTGAACCGTATGACAATCGATTGTGTTAAGGCAGTGTCCATCAGATTTTTCAAAGCTACAAAATAATCGATTGTGAACCTATGACAATCGATTGTGATTGTGAACCCATGACAATCGATTGTATTGAGGCAGTGTCTATTTGATTTTTCAAAGACTGATAAATAATCGATTGTCCATATAGTATAATCGATTATGTAACTGACCGTTGTCAAAATATTTTCAAACACCGTCAAGTAATCGATTGTATGTTTTTAATAATCGATTGTTTTAAGTAAAATCTGGAAAAGATTTTTTGAACGTTGCCAAGTAATCGACTGTATATTTCTAATAATCGATTGTTTTAAGTAAAATCTGGAAAAGATTTTTTGAACGTTGCCAAGTAATCGATTGTATATTTCTGACAATAGATTGTTTTATGTAAAATCTGGAAAGGATTTTTTGAACGTTGCCAGTAATCGATTATATGTCTTTGATAATCGATTGTGCTACGTTAAATCTGGGAATGATTTTTGGAACGATTGGAAAACAATCGATTGTATCATCTTGACAATCGATTGTCGTAGCACAAAATCAACAATTCTTAATTGACAATTAGGCAATGGTTATGCATGCTTTTGACACTATAAATACATCTTCAAATCAGTCTTCTAATCACAACAACTGATATATTATTGCTAAAGCTTGCATACTCTCTTATTCATCATTTTCTATTCATTACATAAGTTTTTGAGAGCCAAATTATTGACGAAAGTTGTTGCGTTCTTGAGCGTATTTATTTTACTCATATCTACTCTTAAGGAGAGTCTTGTTTTGAGTGCAAAGTGTTTTTATACACTTGAAGGGAAGTGTTAATCCCTTGTATTGTAAAAAGGAACGTTGTGATTCCTTTGGTTGAAGTCTTGAAGTGTTGTAACTTTGAGCAAAGGTTGTTGAGACTTGTGTGACTCAAGTTCTCAGTTTGTAATGGTTTGTTGAGCACCCGTAAGCTTAACAGTGTTAGTGGAAATCTCGAGAGAGTCTCTCGGGGACTGGACTAGCCACGGGTTGTGGTGAACCAGGATACATCGGTGCGTTCGTTCTTTATTATTTACTTATCGCACTTATTTCATTCCTGCAATTTTTAAACTCCGCAAGTTTACGCTGTTTTCTATTATAACGCTATTCACCCCCCCCTCTAGCGTTAAGCGTATATTCTAACATCCTGTTGTCAGGTACTCTTTGATATCGTGGAACCAGGATTTTCCGTCGGCTTCTTCGTCAACTTCTGCACAATATGCCGGTTGATCCTAAATCTTGACCTCGATAGGGTCGATTAAGTTTGTATCTGGATGCTGAATCATGGATGATAAAGTGGCAAGCGCATATGCGAACTCATTCTGTATTCTTGGAGCGTGCTGGAATTCCATTTTTTTGAACCTCTTTCTCAACTCCTGTATGTGGTGCAGATAAGGGAGTATCTTGGATTTCTTGGTTTCCCATTCTTCTCGAACTGGATGTATGAGCAGGTTTGAATCTTCAATCACTAGCAGCTCCTAAATGTTCATGTCAATGTCCAGTTTAAGCCCCAAGATGCAAGCTTCGTACTCGGCCAGATTATTGGTGCACGGGAACCTGAGCTTGGCGGATACCGGGTAATGTTGACCGGTTTCTGTTACCAGGACTGCTCCGATACCAACTCCTTTGAAATTTGCAGCTCCATCGAAAAACATCCTCCAACCGTCATAGGTTTCTGCAATATCTTCTCCTATGAAAGGTACTTCCTAATCGGGAAAATACGTCTTCAATGGTTCATACTCCCCTCCTACAGGATTTTCTGTGAGATGATCTGCCAAAGCCTAACCTTTAACTACCTTCTGGGTGACATAGACAATGTCGAAATCACTCAACAAAATTTGCCACTTAGCGAGCTTACCAGCGGACATGGGCTTCTGAAGAATATACATAAGTAGATCCATTCTTGATATAAGGTAGGTAGTGTAAGCAAAAAAATAATGCCTCAATTTCTGAGCTACCCAGGTCAAAGCACAATAGATGCGTTCTAATAAGGAATACCGAGCCTCGTACGGGGTAAATTTCTTGCTGAGGTAGTAAATAGCTTGCTCCTTTCTCTCTGTCTCATCATGTTGTCCCAAGACACAACCAAATGCCCCATCTAATACTGCGAGATAGAGCAATAAAGGCCTCCCAGGCTCAGGCAGAACCAGGACTGGAGGCGTAGACAAGTATTCCTTGATCCTGTCAAAAACCTTTTGACATTCATCGGTCCATTTAGTGGCAACATCGTTCTTCAGAATCTTGAAGATAAGTTCACAAATGACAATAGACGGAGCTATGAACCGGCTGATATAGTTGAGTCTCCCTAGGAAACTCATTACCTCTTTCTTGTTCTTCGGCGGTGGCAACTCTTGAATAAATTTGACTTTTAATGGATCTAGCTCTATTCCTCAGTGGCTCACGATGAAACCCAATAAATTTCCCGCAGGGACCCCAAATGCACACTTGGCGGGATTCAGTTTCAAGTTATACCTCCTTAGTCTGTTGAAAAACTTTCGGAGGTCCTTCATGTGATCTGCAGCCTTCCTGGACTTAATGATGACATCGTCCACATATACCTCAATTTTCTTATGTATCATGTCATGAAAGAGGGTAGTCATGACCCTTATATAAATAGCTCCCGCATTCTTCAATCCGAACGGCATCATTCTGTAGAAATACATTCCCCAAGGCGTGATAAACGCCTTTTTCTCTGCATCTTCTTCATCCATCCATATCTGATGGTACCCCGCAAAGCAATCGACGAATGACTGCAACTCATGCTTGGCGCAGTTGTCGATCAGAATGTGTATGTTTGGCAAGGGGAAATCATCTTTGGGACTGGCCCGGTTGAGATCTCGGTAGTCGACACGGACTATGACTTTCCCATCCTTCCTTGGTACTGGCACAATATTAGCTAACAAGGTTGGGTACTCTACCAATTGAAGAACTCTGGATTTGACCTGCTTGGTGACCTCTTCTTTGATTTTTAAACTCGTCTCTGGTTTGAATTTTCTGAGCTTATGTTTTAACGGCGGACATGCAGGATCTGTCGGTAACTTGTGAGCAACGATGGATGTGTTGAGACCAGTCATATCGTCATAAGACCATGCAAAGATATCCTCATATTCCTTTAAGAACTCTGTATATTCCTCTTTTTTCGTCTGTGATAAGTGCACACTGATGCGCGTTTCTTTGACATTATCTGTATCTCCCAGATTGACGACCGTTTCATCCAAGTTGGACTTAGGTCTATTCTCATAATTCTCGACCTCTCTGACAACCTCTTCTGGTATATCATCTTCCTCTAGGTCTATGTCTGTTTGTTGCATAGCCTCGTTGCAAGTTACAGTTGTTGGTTCATTATCAAGATACGTAATAGTAATGTTGTGTGGAAATAAAGTAAATAGCAGAGAAAAGTAATGAATAGCGGGATACTTGATAAACTGAAAATTATTTTGATTAAATTCATAATTTTTCAAAACATCGTAGCTCTTTTGGAAAGTAATGACAACGCCGGAAGTAAAGAAAACAACTAAAATTAAGATGCATAATGCTTGTCCAGGCTTGCTACCCCAAAAATTTCCTGCCGATGGTTGTCCTGATTGACCAATTGGTGAGGTGCTCCCCTCGGTTTACAGCCTAAATGGAAGGGCCTTCCTCCCCTTCCTCTTCAAAAGTAACAAAACAGTCCATGTCCCTTCCCAGAAATAGGTTCTTCATTGCCGCAAGAGCCTCGTCTTCTTCTGACCCGTAGAAAGTGTCGGCTGGTTGCAATGTTTGCTCCAACTAAGGTATGGGGTGTTCCAATGGGTAATATGGGCCGCGCCATGTTGGTAACCAGTTTTTGAATTGCTTCCAAGTTTACTCGTACCCTAGTCCGAAGGTAGTACCGTGCTTCTTCAACTGGATAGGTTTGGTGATGCCTTAAAGATTCTTACCAAGTCCTTTTCCTGGGTCGTACCTAGTCCAATTCAGAATGCTCTCGACCTTGTTACTCCACCATTTGTCTTTGTCCACTGCTTTGACTAGATCAATATGATGGTATGTTTCTCCGCCTATTCTTCTTCTGCCTCCGATCATCGGAATGGTCTGGTGACTCTATATAGGATTGCCACCGTCACCGTGGATGATCACTTCCTGATGGTTCCACTCAAACTTCACGGACTGATGTAAGGTCGATGCCACATCCCCAGCGGCATAGATCCAGGGTCGTCCCATCAATAGGTTGTAAGATGATGGTACGCCAATGACTTGGAAATCAACATCAAACCAAGTAGGTCCCACTTGCAAACACAAGCTAATCTCCCCGAGGGTGGACCTCTGAGCACCATCGAAAGCCTTAATATTGGTAGCCCCATCTTTTATCTCATGCAATCCTTTGCCCAACTTCTTGAGGGTGATCAATGGACAAATATTGAGGCTAGAACCTTCGTCGATTAAGATCCTGGTGATGAAATAATATTCGCATTGCACCGTGATGTGTTGTGCTTTGTTATGATCGAGCCCTTCAGGTGGTAGTTCATCCTCGTGGAAAGTGATTTTGTGACTCTCCAATACCTGCCCTACCATGTTTGCCATTTATCCTCCTGTTATGTTTCTCGGGACATAAGCCTCGCTCAATATCTTCGTCAAGGCATTTTTATGCACATTGGAACTCTGCAGCAATGCCAAGATGGAAATTTGTGCCGGTGTCTTGTTTAGTTGTTCAACAACTGAATATTCTATAGCCTGTATCTTCCTCCAGAGATCATTAGGCCCGGTTTCAATGGGACGTCCAGAGGCCTGCTTGCTGGACTCAGCTACGTGCTCCGGTATGTACACCTTACCTTTTCTAGTCATACCTTGTGCGACAATTGCTTCGCTCGTGCGTGCTTTTCCCTTCCTTCTTGCCTCAGCTGTGTAGTCCCAAGGTATGGCATTTCACTGAAATTGGATTATGTCTGACATGGTGACCGGAATGGGCACCCTTGGAGGCAACATAGTAACTTCAATCGGTGCGGGCGCCTTTGGAGTCCCAAACTACACCTCAATTGGTTTTGGCATTTTTGCAGGAGGTGCCTCAAACTCAAATGGTACAGATACATTCACCCAACTCGTCCACTTCTGCGTATCTTGGCTAATATACCAAGATAAAGCATCACCTTTCAAGCTTCTCATGAACAGTTTCATGCAGATCTTCTCATCTCTACCAACTCCCGCTAACTTGTCACAAAACATCCTGAGGTGAACCTTAAGATCACCCGTACCTTTGAACATTTCGAACTTAGGAGGTTTGTAACCCTCCGGGTGTTCGACATCGGGTTGAACACAAAGGTCTTTATAAATTAGACCCTCCACACCTTTACTACCTTCCACGCCTTGAACCCTGCTAGTGAGTTTCTTGAGTTCAGCGGCCAAGTTTTGAATGAGTGAGTTTGAGTCAGACATATCTGATATGGGCTGTGTATAGTACAACACAGTATCCACAAATATAGGAGTATCTTGGTGGTTAAAAGCATTTTGGGGCGCAGGGCTGTGCAGTGGAGCGTTGTTGCGAGCTTGGGTTGGGGTCTTCTATTGAGGTTTAGGGACCTGATTGTTGAGATCTGCAGCAGCAAGGAAGATGGACAAACATGCCAAAGTCCGCACCTGATCTAGCTCATCTCGAAACCTTAGCAAAGTTTGCTCCAAATGAGCAGCGGTCTAGTTGGTGATCGGGGTACCTTGGGAAGTCCCTTCAATTTCCTTTCTTGCTTCATTATCTCCCATCTACCCTTTGTTCCTGTTTCTGGGGGGACTCCGAGGAGGAGGAGGAGGAGGAGGACCCTTAGATCTTGTTGAGTATGTTGATGGTGCCATAATGCACGAACTAACCTTTAGGAGAGGAATAAAATAAAAAAATTAAAAGAAAAACAAAAAAGGTAAAAAGTTAGTACGGGTTCTGAGAAAGAAATGTTGCGGTATTTAAACACGTTGTTGCAAGAATATAAGTTGTTTCCTATTTGGGTGCCTCTTTGTGCCCAAGGTAGGCCTAGAGACAGATATTATTTGGAGAACTTATAACACCAAGTGCCTCATTTTATTGATAGAAAATAGAACGAGTCAAAACAAACAGAAATAAAGAGAAATTGTCACTAATGGCCAGTGGCCTTATACATCAAGAAAGCAATAAAACTCCTAACTACTTGGTCCCAGAAGGACCTTCCCCAAATTTTGTACCATTGCCTCCCTGGTGCAGTTTCATCAACTCGTGCAGTCCCAACAACAAGCAAGCCCGATCCAAGTGCCCACCTTCGTTACCTTCAACTTCCTGACAGTCGTTTATCCTTTTCTGAAACATGCCTTCCAGCTCCACTACACCCCGTTCCAAGTACCCTAAACTGTTGTTTGCGCGGAAAGCCATGTCCTTCCATTCATTGATTAGCTTCTCATGGGCCTCTAGTATTTCTCGATGCTCACTTTCGCACTCTCGCATCTGTTTGCGTAGCTGATTGTACATTGACCTTTGCGGCAGTCTCCTCAACAATAACCCTGTGACCATGGACGAAACCTATTCTTCCCAAACCAATATGATCGTCTTCCAACCATTCCAGATAAAGTGGCGCATGCCCAACCTGATACCTGTCTGGTTCCATAGATTCCTTTTTCAAAATGAGTTTGGAATGCCACATATGCTGAGCCCGACACTTGTGTGGGCTATCATCATCTTGGAAGTCATCCCTGTAGTGACTCATCTTTGCTACCCTTTGGTGTAATCTTCTTTCTTCCCGCTTGCCTCATGACTCGGAGATGGACATAACGGTAAGTTCCTCTTAAGATGATGAGTAAAAAGAATGGCGCATCCCTAGACCGAATGATAAACTCCCTAGTTGGAAACCACTCGTACATCTATTGTACCTACTCTTCTTTCAGATTCTCCAATAGTTCCACCCATCCACTGGCATCTTCCAAGCGAGCGAACATATCCGGCATGAAGTGCATTTGCTTTGGATGATGGAAAACGATATGGTCATCCCAGTCCCGGCGTATTTCTCCTGTCTATAATCTCCCTTCTGATGTTGTTCAATGAGCTAGAGTTGTAGTAGAAAATTGCACCCTTCGAAGTGTGGTTCCCCTCGTTGACATTTCTCCAAGGCTCGGTACAGTTCGGCGAGGATCATGGGTGCTATGCTGAATGTCTGCCCGTCGATACCCTGCATTATTACTTTGGTTACCATGGCTAGTCTCGTGTGGATTCTGGCTTCTTCATTGGAAACACTATTATGCCCAGGAAACAGAACATATATAAAATGGCCCTCGTATGTATGTTCCCAAAGAGGTGAGGGCGAACTCGTCCATGTGAGTGCGGTAGGATTTTCTATGTCCGAACCTTTCATACATGAAGTCGAAGGATATGTAGGAGTCCTTCAAACTAGTCAGAATAGGATTCTTCTTGAGCCCCATCATTTTCAGGAACCCCCTAACTTTGTGGTTTTCTGGCATAAGCAGCTCCGGGCTATCCCGAGGAATTCTGGCTAGACCCCCAATTTCCTCCAACAGCGGCGTCATTTGAATACCCCTAAAGCAGAAGACAAATTGTTCACTATCCCAAAATATAGTAGCAGCTTGCAAAATGTTGTTATATGGCCTAACTTTTAGGAGTGAAGGAAGATTTTCTAAGTGCTTGCGGACAAAAACCCAAGCACTACCATGCAGATCCTCCCACCATCTTTGTAACTTTGAGTGAATGTTTGATACCATACCGAATCTGGGGACCTCGTGCCTCATTTCTTGCAAAATAGAGGGTTAGGACTTTAACTCCACCGGACTCGACTATTTAAATCAATTATTAGTAAAAGGTACTTAGTGCTCCAAATCAATGCACATAACGTGAATGTCCGTTTGGGTTTCGAGGAAACCCGATGGACTTTTCGTTTAGGCTATCCTAATGAGTCATTATGCGGTCAACATAACTAACTCGGCTAAGTTTGACCATGATGCATGAACTGTTAAACAGAGTAAGGTTTCTATTTTGAAGTGCTAGACAAGGTGCCCTTGAGCGGACAACTCAATAGGGAAAGGCACGGAACCATCGACTACACCGTTGATCGACAGGTTTTACCGCAAATATGCCTTGGCCAAATTTAAGGGGTTTATAAACATTTGAAGAGCGCAACCACTCATTATAAGCGTTGCTATAGGATTTGTTTGGCACGAGTGAAAAATGATGTTGAAGGATGCAATTACATCAGTGAAATAAGAACATGTATTTCCACGTTCACACAATAATGATTACAATAGATGCCCGGAATTTAAGACGGAAATGAAATAAAGTAAAGGCAGTAAAGCAGTAAAATAGTTGAAAAAGGAAGACATAAGAAACAAGTTAGTAATTATGAAGAAATGACTAAAGCAATAAAGGTAGTCAAGAAAGCAATAAAGTCACAAAACACGTAATGGTAAAAGCCTTAAAGAAAAATCCCCAGCAGAATCACATGCTGTCGACGCTCCCTTTTCAAAAAAAAAACACAATCGGGTTTACGACATTATGGGATAAACAACTCTCATTCCCGTTTGAGAATTGGGTTACTGAATTTGAAGAGTCGCCACCTAATGAATATAGTGCACTAGGACACTTTAAGAAGAGATTATTTATAAAAGAAAACCAGAGTTCGGGTATGGGCTTAAGATAATCACGAGGGAAAGGTGTTAGGCACCCATCAAGATACACTAGTGCAGTTCCCGGCCGTGTTAATTGTGACTTAATGAAGAGATGGAGCAAATAAACAATATTATTTACATGTATCAAATTCACACAACTTGGAAAGCTTTAAAAGAAGAAGGAATGGCATAAGTTTAAAAATAAAAGAGGATTGATTTGAAAAAAAAAAACATTACTATAGGAGAACATTTATCTAAAGCAAATAAAAGAGAGAAGGGTCCTAGGTTTAACTATAATATGGATCACATCGGTACAATACCCCGCACACACTCCTCAAAGAGGGGTCGCATATGGTATTAGTGTACCGGTCATCATCTCCATATCCTACCCTTCCCACCCCGTTAAGGTATTTAAGCGCGTTGGTATAGTTTACTTATTACATCCTAATACCCGTCCCAACTTGTTAGTACTGGGGTATTAGGACTTCTAATTCGAAGAAGGCGGAGATAAAGATAGGATATATATGGAGTTTCAAAGGTAAAAATACTAGAACGACAGTCAAAACATGTAGCATATAAGAGGTATGCAAATAAGAAAGTCAAAGCTCAAATAAAACCCCGTATCATTACAACAACTAGTTTAGCATAACTTCAAATACTCATTTGATCTTTAAAAGAGGTTAAAAGAGCGGGCAGATTAGTTTAACACATAACAGTTGGATAGAAAATCTGCTTCGAGCTCCCCGGGCCCGTTTTAGGAGTTGACAGGATTTAGAAATCAGTTGATTTTTAGAGGAAAAACATTAGTTTCAGACACGAGTCTGTTGAAAAGAAAATTGAAGTTGCAGAAGAGTTTAGAAATGGCTTACATTCAGCCGAACAGCTTGAATACAAAAGGGGATGCAAGAAGAAATGTTTAAAAGACCTTAATGCATTAAACTTAGGCGGGAGAAATAGTTGAAACCACAAATTTAACAATTTATTAGACATTTTAGGTTCAGAGTAATGAGAAAGGGGCAGACCTGGGCCCGATTTAAAGTAAACAGACTTAGGGACGAACTGAACTGAACCGTTTTATGCACTGTGTGAGTTGGGACCTTTATGACATGCTTATTAGCCCTTTTTGTTACTGTTTTACACGTACTTAGACGACCTAATGTTTTGCCTAGCGTTTTAGACATCCCAAATATGCTGTAGAAAATCATTCTATCTATGATATGTGCGCTTTGGTTGTATGAGCATGATTTTCAGGTATAGGTTTTGATGAATGACAAACAATGAAGTCAAGTGTCAAACAACGATATTATATGACAAACAATCAAGATTGAATGCCAAGAAGCATATTGATGACGGAATTGCATAGACAAGCCAAAGACAAGTTCAAAAGTTCAAGACCAAAGACCCAAGGCGTAGGTTGTTAGGTAGAACAAATGTAAGAGCAACGTTTAAAGTTATCACGTTTTTTGGCTCAACATAGGTCATCATAAATATGCATAAAATCATTTTATGAAATAATATTTATCACATATTTTAAATACTTCAAACAAAATGATTTTAACGTTTTCATTTTAACCAAAATGGTTTTTGAAGTAAGTTTTCAATTCTGGTATATTACATAGGTCATCATTAATATGCATAAAATCATTTTATGAAATCATATATATCATAAACATTTTTAATATACTTCAAACAAAATGTTTTTAACGTTTTCATTTTAACCAAAATGGTTTTTGAAGTAAGTTTTCGATTCTGGTATATTCTGGTATATTTTGGTATACTCCAGCTTTGATTCTGGTATATACCAGCTTTGCTGAGTTTCCAGATTTTACTGGAGCAACATAATCGATTATGTGATTGGAATAATCGATTATTTCACTATCCGTTGCCTTCCCAACGTCCCGTTTTATGAACGTTGAGAAGATAATCGATTATGCAATCACATAATCGATTATTTTGGCATAAAATCAGCATAATTGATTGCCAATTAAGCAACGGACATCCACCGTTTAACCCCTATAAAAAGAGGTCTTTTGAGCTGAGTTTAAACACACAACATCTCCCAATATTCATATACATATTGATATTATTTGAGCATCATTATAGAGCTTTTGTTGAGCCATTTGAGAGACAACTTTGAGTTGTTCATAGAGCTAATATTGTATCTCTTTATCTACTCTTTTGAGAGAGTTCTTGTTGTAAAAGAGAAAGGTGTTTGAGAAGAACATATCTTCTCATTGATTCTCGGGTTTGCTAAGTACCCTCAATCTTAGTGGTTGAAGTCTTGAGGTGCGGTATCCTCAAGCAAGTTGAAGTCTTGTAGAGTGTACATCTACGAGCAAGTGTAACGGTTTGTTAGGCACCCGAAAGCTTAATGGAGTTAGTGGAATCTCGAGAGAGTCTCTCGGGGACTGGACTAACCACAAGTTGTGGTGAACCAGGATAAATTCGGTGTGTTCTTTCCTTGCTATTTTTATTACCGAATTTATTTTATTCCTGCAATTTTTAATTCCGCAATATTTATCAATATTCTCGTGCCGCACTATTCACCCCCCCCCCCTAGTGACGGGCATAAAACCTAACAATTGGTATCAGAGCCTAACTTTCTGAAAGCCTTAACCGGTTGAGAGAACGATATATATTTTTTTGAGAATATTGAACGCAGGAATGATGAGTGAAGGACACTCTCCCTATAGGCCTCCACTATTTGACGGAACAAATTACACATATTGGAAAGAGCGGATGAGAATCTTCATTCAATGAAATAACATTCGATTGTGGCAAATCATCAAGAACGGTGAACAAATGCCAACAAAGAAAGTTGGGGAAGCCATTGTTCCAAAGGAAGAAGATGAATATAATGCCGAGGATATCAAGAAAGTTGAATACAACGCCAAGGCCGTTAATATATTATATTGTGCGGTGAATCCGGATGACTATCGAAAGATTTCTTGTTGCACAACCGCCAAGGAGATGTGGGATAAACTCGAGATCACTTATGAAGGTACGTCTCAAGTCCGAGAATCTAAAGTTGATTTTCTAACACATGAATATGAAATCTTTAGAATGAGGGAGAAAGAACCCATCGGTATTATGTTCGAACGATTCTCAACAATCGTCAACGATCTTCATGCTCTCGGGAAAGTGTACACGAACAAAGTTCTTGTTCGAAAAATCCTACGGAGTCTCACTCCCGAATGGCGTTCCAAAGCCAATGCCATCCAAGAGTCGATAGGAATCACGGATGTCACAACTGATGGAGTAAGAGGTAACCTTGAAACTTATGAAAGCGCAATTCTTAATCCCTATCCTAGAAGTAAAAGTTTGAATCTTGCCTTCAACGCCTCATCTTCTAAAAGAGTAGAGGTAAGTGATTCGGAAAGCGATGATGATATTATTTCCAATGATATAATTGAAAAGTTTTATAAGTTTATGAAGAAGGAAATAAAAAGAAGAAGAACCAAGTCCTTCATGCCAAAGTTGTGGAAAACTTGGCGACACCAAATCACATTGTCCAAAACCCAAGGACAAGAAAAAGAAGAAACACCATAGGCGCGTGACATGGGATTCGGACAGCTCGGGCGATGAAACTGTCGCACTATGCCTCATGGCCAACGAGGAAGAAGAGGTAAGTAATTCTAACTCTTACTCGTTTGAAGAGATGCAAAATGCCTATGATGAATTATATAGTGAATTTATTAAAGCTTCCAAAACCATAAAAGAATTGAAGAAAATAATTTCTTTGAAAGAAAAAGATTTTGAAAAATAAATTTCTTTGAAAGAAAAAGATTTTGAAAAACAAATTTCTTTGAAAGAAAAAGATTTTGAAAAATAACTTTTTGTGAAAGAAAAAGATTTTGAAAAATTGACTCGTGATAATGAAAAGTTAGAAGAAGAAAATAAGTTTTTGGAAAATGACAATATTGATCATAGAAATAAAATTCAGGAGATGCATGAAGATTCTTCAATTGATCAAAGTTCTAATTGTTCATCTTGTGATTCCTTGAAAATAGAGAACATAGAACTTAAGAACACACTAGAAAAACGTAGTGTTGATGATTATAAAACTTTTGAAGAAATTAAGAAGAATATTAGAAAGGATGATAGAAATAATTTTAGACCACCTAGAAACAATTCAAGGAATCGAAATACGTCTAGGAATAACGACTTTAGATCACCTAGAACGTTTTTGGCTCAACCAAGACATATGCACAACCCGAATGTTATATGTCATTATTGCAACCGGGTAGGACACATAGCACCCGTATGTTTTGCAAAACATAGAGATTTATCTTTTGACTATGATTATTATTTGCCTAACCCCCAAGGACCCAAAAGTGTTTGGGTACCTAAAACCTATTTTTAGGTACGTTTGCAGGTGTGCTTGAAGACTACAATATCGTAGTAGATGCACCAAGCACGAAACCTTATTGCATCGAGGGGGAATTTCGGTTAGTTATCATACTTTTAATAAATACGTAAATAGTTGATATGTGTTAACGATTGATATGTCGTTGTTCACAATTGGTGTCAAGTTCTTTATTCATGTTTTGATAACTTTTATTTTGAATAACAATTAGTATCAATTATTTTTGTTAAAAATAATGATTGATCCATGTTTTTATGAATATGAGTTATTTTTTGATAAAAACCTAATTGTTGATATGTGTTAACAATTAGATTTTTTTTGATAAAAATAACATTTGAAATGCTTATTTTGTTTTTCCTAACAGTTGGTAACCAATTGATTTTATCATGTTTTTATAACAATTGGTATCATTTTGAAAATAATAATTGATATATCTTTCGAACAGTTGGTATATCTGCTAAAAATAACCTTTGATATGGTTGTGATATTTTAACTAACATTTGGTATTATTTCATGTTGGTATGATTTTTTAAATATATCATCAATGTATATTCCTCATTGTATTTCCTATCTTATATTTGACACTAACAATTGATATACCCAAAAGGGGGTAGTGTCGAAAGGGATAATAGCCTTTGTATACTCTTCTTTTTGCTAATGCCAAAAGGGGGAAGAGTTTAGGCGATATGCATCAAATAAGGGGGAATGTATCTACGTTATAGTATGCCTTATTTGAGGGGGAATTATCATTAAGGGGAATTTTTTGCATGAATTGTATGTTGAGATATAGCATGAATTTAGGGGGAATCCGATATGCATATCTCCTGTTGTTTGTCATTATCAAAAAGGGGAAAATTGTAGAAAATCATTCTATCTATGATATGTGCGCTTTGGTTGTATGAGCATGATTTTCAGGTATAGGTTTTGATGAATGACAAACAATGAAGTCAAGTGTCAAAAAACGATATTATATGACAAACAATCAAGATTGAATGCCAAGAAGCATATTGATGACGGAATTGCATAGACAAGCCAAAGACAAGTTCAAAAGCTCAAGACCAAAGACCCAAGGCGTAGGCCGTTAGGTAGAACAAATGTAAGAGCAACGTTTAAAGTTATCTCGTCTTTTGGCTCAACATAGGTCATCATAAATATGCATAAAATCATTTTATCAAATCATATTTATCATAAACATATTTTAAATACTTCAAACAAAATGATTTTAGTGTTTTCATTTTAACCAAAATGGTTTTTGAAGTAAGTTTTCAATTCTGGTATATTACATAGGTCATCATTAATATGCATAAAATCATTTTATGAAATCATATATATCATAAACATTTTTAATATACTTCAAACAAAATGTTTTTAACGTTTTCATTTTAACCAAAATGGTTTTTGAAGTAAGTTTTCGATTCTGGTATATTCTGGTATATTTTGGTATACTTCAGCTTTGATTCTGGTATATACCAGCTTTGCTGAGTTTCCAGATTTTACTGGAGCAACATAATCGATTATGTGATTGGAATAATCGATTATTTCACTATCCGTTGCCTTCCCAACGTCCCGTTTTATGAACGTTGAGAAGATAATCGATTATGCAATCACATAATGGATTATTTTGGCATAAAATCAGCATAATTAATTGCCAATTAAGCAACGGACATCCACCGTTTAACCCCTATAAAAAGAGGTCTTTTGAGCTGAGTTTAAACACACAACACCTCCCAATATTCATATACATATTGATATTATTTGAGCATCATTATAGAGCTTCTGTTGAGCCATTTGAGAGACAACTTTGAGTTGTTCATAGAGCTAATATTGTATCTCTTTATCTACTCTTTTGAGAGAGTTCTTGTTGTAAAAGAGAAAGGTGTTTGAGAAGAACATATCTTCTCATTGATTGTCGGGTTTGCTAAGTACCCTCAATCTTAGTGGTTGAAGTCTTGAGGTGCGGTATCCTCGAGCAAGTTGAAGTCTTGTAGAGTGTACATCTACGAGCAAGTGTAACAGTTTGTTAGGCACCCGAAAGGTTAACGGAGTTAGTGGAATCTCGAGAGAGTCTCTCGGGGACTGGACTAACCACAAGTTGTGGTGAACCAGGATAAATTCGGTGTGTTCTTTCCTTTCTATTTTTATTACCGAATTTATTTTATTCCAGCAATTTTTAATTCCGCAATATTTATCAATATTCTCGTGCCGCACTATTCAGCCCCCCTCTAGTGACGGGCATAAAACCTAACAAATGCAAACTTATAGGCATGGTTTCTATATGAAATTACAAGAATTCAAAGCCCTATAGACATGGTATTTATGTGATTTATGCAACAATGTAAAACCCTATAGACATTGTAACTATATGAGATTGATGCAATAATGTAAAACCCTATAGACATGACATCTAGGTGATATTGGTGCAATATGTAAAGCCCTATAGACATGGTATCTATCTGATTGATGCAACATTGTAAAACCCTATTGACATGGTAGATACATGAGATTGATGCAATAATGTATAACCTATAGACATGATATCTAGGTGATATTGGTGCAAAAATGTAAAGCCTATAGACATGGTATCTATATGAGATTTATGCAATAATGTAAAACCCTATAGACATGATATCTAGGTGATATTGGTGCAATAATGTAAAGCCATTAGACATGGTATCTATATGTGATTGATGCAATAATGTAAAACCCTATGGGCATGGTATATATATGATATTGATGCAAGAAAGTAAACCCCTCCCATATTCCCTTTAACTAGGTCCCCAAGTTCTTTTGTTACAAATTTTTAAAAAACTATACAGAAAAAAAAGGAAATAAAAGCTGAATACATCAGTAACTACAACAAGCCCGAAGAAGCGCAAAGAAACTTTAATGTCCAACATATGCCTTTTACCAAGTCCGGGCTCCCAAATCCGAGCCTTTCTCTTTAGAGTGTTACAAAATTCCAAAGGTTTTCAAGGAAACCCAGGCAATGCTTACACTCTAAGCAAAAGAGTAGTGCAAGTGTTGAATTACTAGTCCTAAGGCATCCAAGTTTAGAGGAGACTCAAGGGTCCCTAAGAATGGCTTATAGAGGGGGGTAGGACTTAAAGAACTAAGAATAAATGTAAAAGTGAAGAATTAGAGGAAGACCAATGTAAGAGGTGGTCATACCTAGACATAAAGTGAGACTGGCACACCCCTAACCTCTTACATGGTTTTAACAAGCAAGAGCAGGCTATATAATAAGTCAGACTAGGTTCTGTATGGTGATTAGGACACCAACAGGCCTTTGTCAAGGCTCAAACACATAATATAAGGGATGGGGAATGGGATACAACCTTTGTTCTAAACTAGGAGTGGCAATGAAGTTCCACCCTAATCCAAAACACACTCAAATAAAAACAGTAACTAAGAGAAAGAGGAATCACATAAGAATACTTGGAAAACACAGGACTAAATTAAAGGATTCAGGGGAAAATTGTGTACAGGAACTAAAACCATAATAATGAACAATAAGCAAGCAAGGGGAAGGGTAAAGGGTTTAAACATACTTAGACTTAAATGAAATACTGAACATAAACAGAGAAGGGAAAGGGAAGAAGGATTAACATGCTGAACCTAAACATAACAGACAAGGGGAAGGGGGAAGGGGATTAAACATGCTAAAAACTTAAACTGAAATGCACAAGCAGACAAGAGAAAGGGGAAAGGGGGTGAAGCATGCAATTAACCCAACTGAACATCAATAGGCAAAAGAATAGTATTAAGTAAATAGGTAGTTTAGAGACTGGTAGTGTAAACTAAGAGTCTACCAGTTGCAAACTTGAGTCATAGAGCAAAGATAGATCCTTATAGCTAGCCTTAGCTTTGAGCCGGCTAACTATAGCAATAGAGCAAGTAACAGAGAAGATTATAGAAGAGAAGAGGGAGCTTTTCAGTGAACTTAGAGAGTATTCGTTGTATCAGTGTATGTTGAAGTGAGAAGAGGTGAAGGCTTTTTATAGTTTGAAAAAAATGCACCACTAAGGCAAAAAAATATTCAATCAGTATCAATCACAAACAATTAAGGAGAAGGTTTCCTTTAATTAAGGAACCGGCTTGAGGTAAATAAACTTTAGTCTATTTTTTTGGAAAGAAAATCAAGTCTCAATCATAGAATATAGGGCAGATACGTGTAAAGAATTTGAAAATTCATACGGGTGAACACATAAGGCATGTCCATTACCTAGAAAATCAAGGGATTATAGATGCTAGTTTTTTTGAACTTAGTCAGAAAACAGGTCTCAATTAGAGAATCAAACAAACTGTAATCAATTTTCTCAAATTAGGGTTGTTCGGAAAAGGGGAAATGTGACAATATAAAAAGATACATAGATTCGAGCATGCATAAACTGGAAGTAGTAGAATAACATGTAGCAGAAACACACAAGCGAGAATTAGAGGCGACTAGGGTTTTACAGAGAGAAAATGGAAAACCCCCTTAAAACGTAGGGTTTCCATTACACATAGAGCATAAGGAATATCACAGATGAAGATGAACAAAAAAAAAACAGAACAACATGATGGAAAGGATAGAACACATTAACTCGAAACCCTAGAAAACAATCAGTTAAGAAAAATGCCTTAGAGCCACAGTAGAAACTACTCAAAATCAAAGTAAGAATTAGAGTAGAACACACAGTAGAGCAAATAAAGTGAAGAAATTAAGGAAACTAGAGAAATCGTGGGAACCCTAAATTTTAGAAGACGAACAGTTTGAAAACAAAACAGGCGAAGAAAAGGCGAGAAGTACTAAATTTTTTTTAGAATAACTAGAGCTTAGAGAAGATCGTAAAGATAAACAGAGAGAATAATCTCGAGAAATTAGGGTTTCAGAGAAAGGTCTCGAAGGTAAAGCCTGGAATGGACTCGTCGGAGTCGGCAAAGAACCCATAGCCTCAGGGCTTGCTGGAAAAGGCCAGACACGGCTATATATCTTCAAATTGGAGGACCTCTGGTCCGATAACCCTTTAGACGGGACTCCCATATTCGAACCCAAGGACCAGGAGAGGTGAGGAGTGACAGATATAGACGTTTGAGGGCTTGAACGGCCACAGATGCCGGTGAATCGGAGTTGGAACAAACTAGAGTTCGAGGAGGGCTAGAGAGCATTTGGGGGTAAAGGGGGATACAAGGGCGGCTAGTTTGGGAAATGGTTAGGATTATGGGGTATTTGGGGTTTAATTATTGTAGGTTAGACGTGGGCCGTTGATTTCAGTGATCTACGGTCAAGATTAAAAGAGAGCTGGGGTGGGTTAGATTAGATGGGTCTGGGTCGGGTAATTTATGCAATTGGGTCGTGTAAAAGGGGCTTAAATTGGGCTGAAATTTAGCTACAATTGAAATTTAAAAGGTGCTATGATTTAAATGGCCAATTTTTCCCTAATTGATTTTTTATAAAATAGTAAATGGCATTGTAAAAATCCAATTAAAATGCTGAGTTACTAACAGTATGTATAAATATCACTTAAAATTATTAAGAACGATTTTGTAGTTAAAATACTTGTCGAATTGAGAAATGGGCTAAAATTGCAATTTAATGCGATTTTAATTTAGAAATATCTAGTGACCTTGTAAAATTCTATAAAAAATTCTATGAATTATATTTTTATGTAAATGAGAGAATAAAATAAATACTTAATAAAATAAAAACATTTGAGGCTAAATATTGGATTTTATAGTATAAAATATGTCGTAAATTGGTTTTAAAATACTTGAAAATGTGGAAAAATACCAAACTTTTTTTGAATGCTTATATATACATCTATATGCTATTTTGGGTATATTTTGAGTATAGAAATACATGGGAAAAAATTGGGTATCAACAATAGTGATATTGCTTCGATTTTTGTGACAAGAGAGGTTGCTCTGATGGTAAGCAACCCTCACTTCCAACCGAGAGGTTGTGAGTTAGAGTCTCCCCAAGAGCAATGTGGGAAGTTCTTGGAGGGAAGGATGCCAGGGGTCTATTTGGAAACAGCCTCTCTACCTCAAGGTAGGGGTATGGTTGGTGTACACACTACCCTCCCAAGACCCCACTAAGTGGAAATATACTGGGTTGTATTTGTTGTTGTTGTTTGAGATAAAAGTAGAGGGGCTCCCCTTCACTCTCGACCATCTTATCCGCATGTATAGCCCCCAAATTTATCGCTGGGGGGGGGGGGGTATTAGTAAAAGCTTCAGCATTGGGCCAACAAGGCGTCCTTCTTGAGCATAGATGAGGACAACGATCAGGGTTGGATGGTCTGATTTGTCTGAGTAAAAACCTCGGACCTGATCCCCGCCGATAGCATGCCATTTTTAGAGAAATGGAATATGAAATGCAAGTATAATTCCATCTTTTAACTTCTGTTAATTATCTCCACCTTTTCATCTTTTTTACCAGCATTTTATTTGGTGCATTCCTTGCCTAGATGTCTGGTGCGACCCCCCATCTCGAGATTTAGGTCAGAATCCTAGTATTGACATCAAAACACGCTGATCACGCATGGTGCAAGTTGTCTAAGGGTCGATGGGAGGCCCAAAACCACGGTAATTTTCCGCATGTCTCAAAAATTTAGATCGTTATCCGGATATTCCCTTGGTTTTACTTGTCTTTATTTTGCAGGTCTAGGGAAGGATGTGCCGATAAGGACCCCATCTGGTGAAGAAAAAACTCACCCCCTGCCCCGAAGCCGGCAAGCAAAGCAAGAGGAAAAGGGTTTCGGCCTCCAAAAAGCCAGAGCCTAAGAATAAAGCAGCTTGAAAGTCTAAGAAGGATGCGATTCCCCTGTCTATGGAGTCAGATTACCTCCTAAGAGGGGAGGAGGAAGAAGAAGAAATTGAAGATAATTCCGATCTGGTGGCTTTTACAAGAGCTAATGTCGAGGGTCAAAAGGCCACCAGATCAGTCGAAACTCAAAATATTCTACCTTGATCTGACGGGGACCAAGAGGGTGATTCAGCCGGAGTCCCCAAGCTGACTGGAGCTAAAGGTACCTCACCTCAGGGTGAGAAGACTTCGTTAATAGTTGTGGAGGCTGATCCCAAGGCTTCTGAAGTGACCCACTTGGGGTAATAGCAATCGAAGATTCCCCTTCGCTTCCTTCATTCTCCAAAGAAGAAGTTTGGGAGGCTCGGGCCTCGAAGACACATGACGTAGAGGGATCCCATGGAGAGGAGAATCGTTTTGTGGTTGTTTCCTGGGGTAGATGATGTTGCTGGCTCGAGCGACTTGGAGATTCCGAGGAAAATCTTGGGCGAATCTTCCTCAAATTTAAGATTGACCAGCAAGTTTTCGGCCGCTAGTGTCAATCTCGAGCGCAAACTAATAATTATAATCTCGATCCTAGAGGATGCACATGTTTTAATCGCCCTCTTACGGGTGGATTGTGACCTTTGAAGTCTAGTCACGGAGGAAGATCAAGCTCTGATGGATGAGGTGGGAGCACCGTTGTCTCTTTAATGAGGCACAATAGGATTTGAATCGGGTAAGCCCTAACTTTCCTTGTCAATACTAGTTTCCACACTTGTGTTTTTCATTTCATGCCTAATTATTTTTCTTCTATTTGAGTAGGCTTCAGTGTTTCATCATGAAGCTTTATTTACATCTCGAGGAGAACTGAGCCGATATGAGGCCGAAATTCAAGGGCTTACTAAGTAGAGAAATACCTTCAAGCTTATTAGTAAGCCAAGATAAGAAGAAATCAAGGGCCTTCAAGCTGAGCTGGCAGTAGCTCAAATAGAACAGAGCGAGCTGACCGAGCAAGTAATGTAAGTCTTGGAAGCTCCCAGAATATCATCATCAGAAGAGAGCAACACTTTGGCTTTTGCTTTGGCTTCAAGTTCATTTGCATTTTTATCTCGATAGTGAGATCAAAGCCAAGATCGTGGAACTCCTCGAGAGTCTCCCATCGAGACAGGAACTCTACATACTCGACAACCTAGTATGCTCGAGTCTGGGCATTATCGGCAACCTCTTTTTCTCAAACTTGAGCTGCTTCGGCGTCATAACAATAGACAGCTACGATTTACTCAGTATCGGCCTTAGCCTTCTCAGTCTTAGATTTGGCCGCTGCAAGTTATGTGACCAATCGAGCCTGGAGATCCTCAATTTTCTTAGCTTGTACCATGTTCTTCCCTTTCATGCTTTGAAGTTTATTTTCAGCCAAGGACAATTGAGCTCGAGCAGCCTCTTTCCTTGAGTCGAGGCAGTTTTTTATGCCCTAAACCTAGGATGAGACGAGCACCTGGTGACGCTTTCGTCCCCTAGGTTGGGGGTGTGACAAAAGTGGTATCACAGCAATTCTGTCCTAGGGATATTGCAAGTTGTGTCTAGTAGAGCTTTGTTTATGGGTGTTTCATGCACCACATTTATTAGCAGGAGGCTATAGGGAATTTAGGATTGCCGCTCTTTCTTCTTACTCTAGATCGTGTGGTAAAGCTCAGTTGTAACAACACAATTTCCTAAACTCGACCTTATTCATAATACGTAGATGCCTACATTTAGAAAGATAGTTGGTATGGAATTTAATGCGGTTGTGAAAGAGTTGAGTCAGAAGAACTCGGCGAGCTTCTGGAAAAGGAGCCTTAAAGCAAGAATATCTATCCACATTTATGTTGAAAGACAATGGAAGATTCAGAACATAAATACAAGTTTCAACAAGTAAAGAAAGCAAGGTGAAAGAGGGTACGAGGTACCCAGCTAATGAATATTATCCTTATTTACCATTCAAGAAGAGAGATATAAGCATTTTGAGTTACCTTCAACAGTAACAGAGGTATGCACAATTGGCCATACCAATCTAAGGTTTGCTCCATGGGAGCTAACAAATATGGTTTAAGAGAAGGGCATAATATCACGATCCGGATTGGGTTAGAGTGACCAAAATAGTGGATGAATTGTTTGCGTTAGTTGACATTGCCGAAAGATATTGCAAATATGCTAATAGATCTCCTTGTGAGACTAGATGGTGCACTCTAAAATAGTAAAACTAGACATGAGTACTATAAAGAAAGGAACTGGAAACCTTGAAGGGATAAATATTACCTTAGTATGGCTACCATCCCTAGTAGAGGGAGAATGTTAGGCAGCCCGAAGAGCCAGCAGATGGAGCAAGGGGAGGTAAAAGTGAAAGAATGCCCTGTTAAAGTTATCAGAATAAATTGATAGATAGAAATATTAGAAAGGAAGTACGAAGAGGGATAATAAAGCATTATGACTGAAATGTGATACATGGATGGCAACGGTAGAGTATTACAGAATATACAGTCAAATGAAGAAAGAGAAGAGAGGTGATGGGCCTTATGACAACAAAAGATTATAGGCCATATAGACATATCTTTGTTTTGAGGAATAAGTTCGACCCTCTAACGTGATTAACATAAGTAAAAGTTACTCCCCAGAGTAATAGAAATCATATGGACTGGTGAACAAGATAAACTAAACATGAATTTGAAGTAAGTCATTTGATAATAGTTAGCATCATGAGAATTTCATATTGCGTTCCGGAAATAATACAATGGAAAACAGAAGAAGATCCACGATGAATTTAGAGAATGGTCATTTAGGAACATGGTTCCCTAAGACAAGAAATATGAGCAAAGTTAAGCTTAAGGGACTGTATGTGCCAGTTACAATAAGGGTCACCATCGCGAGTAAGGGTCATTGATTATATGAAGGGATGCCAAAAATAAATAGGATAAACATATATAGGTAGGTCGTCGTAGCTCCATGTCTTAGTACTCCCCTAAAGGAAGGAATACAGAATGGTGTGGCATTAAGTCAGAATTAAGTGGATCTAGTAACTATGGAATGATAAAGTAAGAATGCGATAAAAATGAGAAAGGGATGAGATTGCACTTATTCAAATGTAAAAGATATGCGATGACTCCATCATATTATGTAAGCATGCCGTCAAGAAAGCAAGTAAGGGTTCCTGCCCCCGATATTATTGATAAAAAAGGATCCAGTACGTGAGGTAAGCTAAGATAACCGATAAACCCAATAATGATTACATGGAATATGGATATGAGAATGGGCCAATGAGTAGTTAGTAGTTTATTCAGGAAGAGCCTAGTCATGACTAGACAAGAGGTTACAGACAAATCAGCAGATCATGCAAGACAAATATAGTAAACCCCAACATGGAGAATTCAGACTTGCAGTAATGTCATTATAATACTTTAGATGTATTCAAAGAGGATTCGGGGTAGTGAAAGGTACTGCATAAGTATTACAGGGATAAATAAAGTGCCACTGGGAAGACAGTGAAAATATCAGCTAAGAAGCAACCGTACACGCACAAGGGCATGGAGCTAAGCAACCACTGATGGTTATAGGAATGGAAGGACATCAAAAGGGTCCATAATAAGCTTTTAACATTATAAGAGTGAATGGTTCTCCCTAAGTACTACAACGAAAGAATAGATGAGGAAATAAGGAAGAAGGCATTAGCTTAAGCACAATAACCTAAAGCGAAAATGGTCATGTAACAACAATCTCACAACAACATTGTAAGTACTCCAAAGGAAAGTGGCACCTACTGTGTCTAATGAATGGGAAGTAAAATTAAAATTAATATTCGAGATTATATGAGTTTCACAAAAACTTCGGCATGCGTGGGAACTAAGATAAGCTAAGTATGCACGAATCAAGGGGGCATAAAAACCATGAAAGGTAATAGCCTACGTTAAAGAAAGCTAAAAAGGAATGAAAGGAATTATGTGATCATGATCACATTTTAGTTATGTTACAAATGTAGTTAAGAGCTTGGATGAGCCATGCAACATATATGTTGAAAATCATACATTCATAGAAGAATACGGTATAAGTTAAAAGAAAGAATTGAGTCCAGGTCATAGACAAATGATTGAATTGCTATAAGATTGTATCCTGAATATTCCATAATGTCCATGAAAGGGATAAACTAATACCATGAGCCACGGATCGGAAGATGGCTTAAGTCTACATAAAGGCTGATCAGAAGGAACAGGAAACTAAAGAGTTACATCAACAAAGTAAATTAGGTGTGATGACCCGATCGTTCATTTTTTTAATTTACACCATGATCCCCCATTAGCTGCTTCCCCTAAGTTTATTTTTGCTATATTGGCTTGTCGGGACGTTCAGTGTTGGGTTTCAGAGAGTTTTGGAATACTGAATCCCTAAATAAGAGCTTAAGTGTTGGAAAGTGGTCCCTAGTTGGAAGAGATTGAAGATGACCTCGGAATGGAAGCTATCTCTTTTAGTGATCTCAGGGTTGGAAGCGTGTTCGGAATGTATTTTGGAAGTCCGTAACTCATTTAGGCTTGAAATGTCGATGTTTGAATTTTTAATGTTTTCAGTCCGAAAGTGATTTTTTGATCAAAGGGTTAGAACATAATTTTAAAAGTTTCAATAGCTCCGTCATGTAATTTAGTGTGCGCAGAATTTCAGATCATTCGGGTGTGTTTTGGATAGGTTTCTGATCGAATGCGTGTTTTGATGTAATTTGAAGTTCTTTGTCTTAAATCAAGGATTAAATTGAATTTTCAATGTTATTTTAGGCATTTTAAGGATTGGTGAAAGTTTGAATGATGTTATGGGACGTGGTCGTGAGTTTGGTTGAGGTCCCGGGGCCTCAGGTGTGTTTCTGATGGTCAACGAGGCATTTTTGGTGTTGAAAAAGTGTTGCAGCAGCTGAACATGTCTGGTTTTGATATTTTTCACTTTTGCGGCTTAGGAACCGTAGCAGCGGCCCTTGCTTCGTAGAAGCGATTATGGTAGATCCTTTTGAAACTGCAGAAGTGGTTTGAGATACACAAAAGCGAAACACCAGAAGCGGTTATGAGTCCGTAGAGGCGAAATTCTAGATTTTTCAAGAAGTCGCAGAAGCGGCCAAAGTTTCATATAAGCGGGACCACAGAAGTGGTCCCTTGACCGCAGAAGCGGAAACTTCAGGACAAAATATCAATTTGGAGGGTTGAGTTTCAAAAGCTTAAAAAATCAATTAAGAGCACGGGAGAGGGCGATTGTGAGTGGGTTTTGAAGAGAAGATCATTGGGTAATGTTTTCTTTAATATTTTTAGTTATATTCCATCAATATATAGTTTAATCCGTCATTTAAATTTGAATTGAGGATCAATATTTAGAGAACATTAGAAGAAACTTCTTAGGCAAAAATTCTAAGTTTTGGGCGGGTTTTTGGTATCCGATTTAGGATATTTTTACATGGTTAGACTCGTGATAATACAAGGGTTCTAGAAATGTAAACCTTATTCGATTCCGAGATGTTGACCTGAGGGGATTTATGGTCATTTTACCTATTTTTGTGCCTTAGCTTTAAATTTAATATTAGAATTTGTTATTTGCGATGTTTTTTATGATATGTAATTGAATTGAAAAGATTTGGGCCATTCGAAGTTGGATACTTGTGGCAAAGGCATCGTTTCTAGTTGATTTTGTGCCGGTTCGAGGTAAGTGGCCTATCTTGTTAGATAATACGCTTAACGCTAGAGGGGGGTGAATAGCGTTATAATAAAAATTAGCGGAAACTTGCGGAATTTAAAATTTTGCAGGAAATAAATAAGTGCGATAAATAAGAAAGAACACATCGAAGTATTCTGGTTCACCACAACCCGTGGCTAGTCCAGTCCCCGAGAGACTCTCTCGAGATTTCCACTAACTTGTCAAGCTTCCGGGTGCTTAACAAACCTTTACAACTTGAGGACACAAGCCTCAACACCTTTGCTCGGAGATACAACACTCTAAGACTTCAACCAAGGAAACACAAGTTCCTTCTCACAACAAGAGAATAACAATTCTCTTCAAGTGTACAATACACTAAGCACTCAAACAAGACACTCCTTAATGAGTAGAGATGAGTAAAAGAATACGCTCAAGATCACAACAACTTTGAACAATATTTTGGCTCTCAAAAACTTATGTAATGAATATAAAATAATAAGCAATAGAGTATGCAAGCTTTAGCAATTGAATGATCAGTTGTTATGTGTTATTGTGTACTCAAAAGACTGAATTTAAGCTGTATTTATAGTTGAAAAACTTGGCATTACCGTCGCCTAATTGCCAATTAAGAACTGCTGATTTTACTCAGTGACAATCGATTGTCAAGAATCCACAATCGATTGTTTGCCAATCGTTCCAAAAATCAATCCCACATTTTACGCTTAACAATCGATTATCTTAGGTCAACAATCGATTATTGGCAACGTTCAAAAAATCATTTCCAGATTTTACGTAAAACAATCGATTATAAAAAAATCAATAATCGATTATTCAGCAACGTTCAAAAAATCCTTTTCAGATTTTAATTTCAACAATCGATTGTACAAAATCAACAATCGATTATTCAGCAACGTTCAAAAAATCTTTTCCAGATTTTAATTTCAACAATCGATTGTACAAAATCAACAATCGATTACCTGACGGTATTTGAAAATATTTTGGCAATGGTTAGTTATACAATCGATTATACTAAGTTATATACTCACAATCGATTATTTAATAACTTTGAAAAAGTCTGGAAGACACTGTCTCAACACAATCGATTGTCATATGTTCACAATCGATTATTTTGTGACTGAAAAATCTGATGGACACCGTCTCCTCACAGTCGATTGTCATTAACTTCACAATCGATTATTTTGAGCGTTGAAAAACTTTGGACACTGCCTCATCACAATCGATTGTCATAAGGTTCACAATCGATTGTCATGCAGGTTTGAAAAACCTGATGCTCACTGCCTTAACACAATCGATTGTTATTAGTTCACAATCGATTGTCATGCAGTCTTGGCTTAACATAATCGATTATCATAAGTACATAATCGATTATCTTAGTCCAGATTTTAGAGGCATGTTTAAAAATCATTTTGACTAAAGTAAATATGCCTGATTTAAAATCATTTAGCATTAAATTAAATATGCATGATTTTGTAAAAGTAATTTTACGAGAGAAGCCATGTCATGAGTCAAGTTGTCGGATCAAGATCACAGTTAAGAACGACTCATGTAAAACGATAAAACTTGGTCTTGTGCTTGAATCTCGTTATATATCAATTGTGCGCTTGTACTTGAACTTCGTCATATATCAATTGCACATCGTTTGTCATTCATCAAAACCTACACATATGAACACACGTTTTAGTATAATGCTTTGAGAACGTGTTTCCAACAATTTCCCCCTTTTTGATAATGGCAAACTTTAAGCGGGATATGCAAATTGAACAATTCATAATGACGATTCAAGACAAGTAAAGATATGCAACAAGTATATGGATATGCGATTTGTTCCCCCTCAATATATGAATTCCCCCTCAATTTATGCTGATAAGTATTGAGAGTGCATACCCCGTTATCTTCCCCCTTTTGCCATTAGCAAAAAAAATGTAATAAGATGGCAAGGATTAAAAAAAACTTGTTTATTTATTGAAAATAAAGCGTGATTTCATAAAGAAAGTACAATAACTCAAATAATAGCAGTACAATCGATTATTGATACGAGATAATCGATTATTAGACGACAGAAACCGATTTTTCTGAAGAAGACTCGATTATTGCGCGTCATGCTTTATAATTCCCCCTACCTTTAGGGCGATACCTGCAAAAATTCGTTAGACGTCTCCGACGCTCAAGTTAGAAATCATGTAAAAAAAGATGCAATGCATGACTTAGATCAACGTGGAGTCAAGAATCCCGAGTTCACTACGAATTCGGAAGAAGGACTCTTTCTCTAAGGGCTTTGTAAAGATGTCGGCCAATTGATCTTTTGTTTCAACAAATTCGATTTCGACATCGCCCTTGAGAACGTGATCTCTTATAAAATGATGTCTAATTTCAATGTGCTTTGTTCGCGAATGAAGAACGGGGTTCTTCGTCAAGCATATGACACTAGTATTATCACATCTAAGAGGGATATGATCAAGACTTACGCCATAGTCCAAGAGTTGTTGTTTCATCCATAGGATTTGAGCGCAACAACTCCCCGTGGCTACATATTAAGCCTCGGTTGTGGACAACGCAACACTTACTTGGTTCTTGCTAAACCAAGAAACGAGAGAGCTACCAAGCAAATGGCAAGTGCCACTAGTGCTCTTGCGGTCTAATTTGCATCCAGCAAAATCGGAGTCGGAATAGCCAACGAGTTGGCATGAAGAACCTTTGGGGTACCATAGACCCACATTTGTAGTACCAACAAGGTACTTCAAAATCCGTTTTACCGCAGTAAGGTGAGACTCCTTCGGACACGATTGATAACGGGCGCATAAGCACACGCTAAACATGATGTCCGGACGACTAGCAGTAAGATAAAGAAGAGAGCCAATCATACCTCGATACTTCTTAGTGTCGACTTCCTTACCTTTCTCATCTTTGTCTAGATGATCGGATGTGCTCATGGGAGTCGCCATTGCTTTTGCATTGTTCATTTCAAATCGTTTTAGCAATTCTTTGCAATATTTGGCTTGGCAAATGAACGTACCTTCTTTCATTTGCTTTACTTGTAATCCCAAAAAGAATGTTAACTCACCCATCATAGACATCTCAAATTCGCTTGTTATTAAATCGGAAAATTCCTTGCACAAGACATTGTTAGTAGCACCAAATATAATATCATCCACATAGATTTGAACTAATAAAATATCATTGTTTTTATGCTTAACAAAAAGAGTGGTGTCAACTTTCCCTCTAATGAAATCATTTTCCAAAAGAAATTTACTCAATCTTTCATACCAAGCTCGGGGAGCTTGTTTTAAACCATAAAGAGCCTTATTGAGTTTGAAAACATGATCGGGAGATTTAAAATCTTCAAAACCGGGGGGGTTGTTATACATAAACTTCTTCTTGAATAACACTATTTAGAAAAGCACTTTTCACATCCATTTGATATAAATTGAAATTCATAGAAGAGGCAAATGCGAGCAATAGACGAATAGCTTCTAATCTAGCTACGGGAGCATATGTTTCTTCATAGTCAATACCCTCTTCTTGGTTATAGCCTTTCGCTACGAGCCTAGCTTTGTTTCTAGTGATTACACCATTTTCATCTAGTTTGTTTCGAAAAACCCATTTCGTACCAATTATGGTATGATTTTCGGGTCTTGGCACCAAATCCCAAACGTCATTCCGTTTGAATTGGTTAAGCTCCTCTTGCATTGCCAAGGTCCAAAATTCATCCCCAATTGCTTCGGAGATTGTTGTTGGTTCAATTTGAGACACAAAAGCAGTATGTCCTAAGGTGTTCTTAAGGGAGTTTCGGGTACTTACCTTTTCTCCGACGTCGCCAATTACCTGTTCGAGAGGGTGATCTTTGATTGTCCTCCATTCGTTAGGCATTTTCGTTTCTTTCTCCAATTGGAGCGCTTCCTCCGTTGGTTGTTTCAAAAATTCGTCTTGATTTTCCTTAGGCGTTTCCTCTTGTATTTTGTCATTCAAACTATCTAAGATACCTGCAAGATCAAAATCGGAATCCTTTCTCGCCAAGCGAGCATTATTTTCGGAAAATACAACATGAGGGGATTCCTCCACAGTTTCGGTTCTTTTATTAGAAACCCTATATGCTTTGCTACGTGAAGAATAACCAATGAAAATTCCCTCATCGGACTTAGCATCAAATTTTCCCAATTGATCTTTTCCATTGTTATGAATAAAAACTTTACAACCGAATACTCTAAGATGGGAGATATTTGGTTTCCTTCCCTTGTAGAGTTCATAAGGGGTCTTCATGAGTATTGGCCTTATAACTACTCTATTTAAGATGTAGCATGCGGTACTCACGGCATCCACCCAAAAATGTTTGGGAATCTTAGCCTCTTCGAGCATGGTTCTAGCCATCTCTTCGAGACACCTATTTTTCCTTTCCACTACCCCATTTTGTTGTGGTGTTCGTGGAGCGGAAAAGGTATGCTCGATACCGAGTTCGTCACAAAAGTCCGCAAAGAGATTGTGATCAAACTCTCCCCCATGATCACTTCTAATTGAAGTGACGGTTGTTTCCTTTTCGTTTTGAACACGTTTAAGGAAATATTTAAAATTATGAAAAGCATCACTTTTATGGGCAAGAAATAAAGTCCAAGTGAATCTAGAATAATCATCAACAATCACAAAAGCATAACGATTTCTTCCTAGACTTTCAATGCGAGATGGTCCAAATAAATCCATGTGAAGCAATTGCAATGGTCTAGTAGTTGAAACAATGTTTTTCGATTTGAAAGATGCTTTTTTTTGCTTCCCTTTTTGACAAGAATCACAAATAGAGTCGTTTTCAAATCTCAAATTGGGAAGACCAATAACTAAGTTTTGTGAAATCAATTTGTCCAAAAGATGCATGTTTATATGTGCTACTCTACGATGCCATAGCCAAGTATCATCCTCTTTGCTCATAAGGCAATCCACATATTCGGGTGAGGAATTAGCAAGATCAACCATATAAATATTATCAAATCCACGAAGGATAATTTTGAAATCACTACGTCTAAATACTAAGCATTCATCCGAATCAAATAAGGCAAGATTTCCCTTGTCACATAATTGACTTATGCTCAAGAGATTATTCTTTAAACCTTTAACAAGTAATATATGCTTAATAGAAGAATTTTCATCATTACCGACCGATCCGATGCCGATAATCTTTCCTTTATTGTTGTCACCAAAAATAACACTTCCTCCTTCTTTGTGTTCTAGTTGAAGGAATTTGGATTCGTCTCCCGTCATGTGCTTAGAGCATCCACTATCAAGGTACCATAGTACACTTGATCCCTTCAAACACACCTACAAAACAAATTAATGCGTTTTAGGTACCCATGCCATTTTGGGTCCTTGATGGTTAGGCATATCATAATGATGCGATTGAGTGATATGTCTATGTCATGTAAAACATGCAGGAGCAATATGACCAATTCGTCTACAATAATGACAAGTCACGTTGGGATTATGCATCCTTCTAGGTTCATAGTAATTAGACGGACGACAATTGTTCACTCTATTTTCGACACTATGGCTATTGCGCATTTCACGAAAGTCATTCCTACTATTATGAGCAGCATTTCTAGAATAATTGTTTCTAGGTTGAGGGCCATTTCTAGGTGTTCTAAAAGGTTCAAACTTCCTTCTAGTGTGTGGCCTAGAATATGCATCATTTCTAGAGTAGTTATTTCTAGGTGGTAAGTCATTTCTAGGTCTTCTAAAGTGTTCAGCATTTGGTCTAGCATGCATATTGGTTCTAGGGTTGTTATTTCTAGGATGAGCATTTGTTTTATTAATCCTAGGTTGAGCCTTAGGTGGTTGGGGTTTGGCTTCAACCTTTTCTTTAGGCTCATTCTTAAAACCTATGCCATGCTTGGTTGACTTCAAACTAACAAGGACCTCATTCAAATTTTTGTGAGAAGAATTAAACTTATCTAAGGTGCCCTTAAGCCTTTCTACTTCATTTTTGAGATGCATGCAAGAAGTACAATTTCTAATAGAGCTTTCGGGCTTGTCGGCGCTTCTTTTTCCGAAAAACTTGTTTTCCTCTTTCAACTTCTCATTTTCTAAAACCAGTTTTTCCAAATCTTTTTCTTTCAATGAGAGTTGTTTTTGAAAATCTTTTTCTTTTGAAGAAGCATTTTCCTTTATGCATTTAATAGTTTTTGAAGCTTTAATAAATTCACTATATAACTCATCAAAAGCATTTTGCATTTCTTCAACGGAAAAGAAATTTTTAGAAGAGATTTGACATACCTCATCTTGCTTGTCTTCTTGTGCCATAAGACAAAGGTTTGCGCCTTCCTCTTCTTCTCCTTCGCTTGACTCATCTCCGGAGTCTCCTCCCAAAGATATATATGCACGTTGCTTTTTGAAAGGTTTCTTTTCCTTTTTGATGTTTGGGCAATTTGATTTGTTGTGCCCGGTTTCTCCGCATTCATAGCACTTTATTTGTTCTCCTTGCTTTTTGCCCTTTCGTTCACACTCTTTTCGCATGAACTTTTGAAATCTTTTGATAACGAGTCCAAACTCGTTGTCTCCGTCCTCATCAACTTGCGGTTGGCTTGTGCTTGCCTTTAGAGCGATTCTTTTCCTCCTTTGATCATCAACAAGAGGGTTAAGTATAGTAGATTCATAAGTCTTAAGATTACCTCTTAATGCGTCGATGGTAACATTTGAGACGCCAATGGACTCTTGAATCGCGTCGGCCTTTGATCGCCATGCCGAAGTGAGACTTCTAAGGATTTTTCGGACAAGTTCCCTATCCGTGAAAGTCTTCTTGAGAGCATGTAGGTCATTTACGATTATTGAAAATCGTTCAAACATTTCATCTACCTTTTCACCTTCCTTAATGTGAAATAATTCATAAGCATGGGTTAGGAAATCAATTTTGGCTTCCCTTACCTGGTCCGTACCTTCGTACGTAATTTCCAGCTTGTCCCACATTTCCTTCGCCGTTGTGCAACACGATATTTTCCTGTAATCGTCAGCATTTACAGCACAATATAATAAATTAATTGCTTTAGCATTATTTTGCACCTTTCGGACATCATCCGCGTCATATTCTTCTTCGGACTTGGGAACCCATTCGTTTTCAACCTTTTTGGTTGGAATTTGATTTCCATTTGTTATCACCTTCCAAAGATGAAAATTGTTTGCTTGAACGAAGATTTTCATCCTCTCCTTCCAGTACGTATAGTTTGTACCGTTGAATAGTGGTGGTCGGGTGGAGCACTGTCCTTCTTCTATTCCTGCAAAAGAGTCACGAGTAGAAGCCATGGAAGTTTCTCTCAAACTGTTAAGTCTTCATAGAGTTGGGCTCTGATACCAATTGTTAGATAATATGCTTAACGCTAGAGGGGGGGTGAATAGCGTTATAATAAAAATTAGCGTAAACTTGCGGAATTTAAAATTTGCAGGAAATAAATAAGTGCGATAAATAAGAAAGAACACACCGAAGTATTCTGGTTCACCACAACCCGTGGCTAGTCCAGTCCCCGAGAGACTCTCTCGAGATTTCCACTAACTTGTCAAGCTTCCGGGTGCTTAACAAACCTTTACAACTTGAGGACACAAGCCTCAACACCTTTGCTCGGAGATACAACACTCCAAGACTTCAACCGAGGAAACACAAGTTCCTTCTTACAACAAGAGAATAACAATTCTCTTCAAGTGTACAATACACTAAGCACTCAAACAAGACACTCCTTAATGAGTAGAGATGAGTAAAAGAATACGCTCAAGATCACAACTTTGAACAATATTTTGGCTCTCAAAAACTTATGTAATGAATATAAAATAATAAGCAATAGAGTATGCAAGCTTTAGCAATTGAATGATCAGTTGTTATATGTTATTGTGTACTCAAAAGACTGAATTTAAGCTGTATTTATAGTTGAAAAACTTGGCATTACCGTTGCCTAATTGCCAATTAAGAACTGCTGATTTTACTCAGTGACAATCGATTGTCAAGAATCCACAATCAATTGTTTGCCAATCGTTCCAAAAATCAATCCCAGATTTTAAGCTTAACAATCAATTATCTAAGGTCAACAATCGATTATTGGTAACGTTAAAAAAATCATTTCCAGATTTTACGTAAAACAATCGATTATACAAAATCAATAATCGATTATTCAGCAACGTTCAAAAAACCCTTTTCAGATTTTAATTTCAACAATCGATTGTACAAAATCAACAATCGATTATTCACCAACGTTCAAAAAATCTTTTCCAGATTTTAATTTCAACAATCGATTGTACAAAATCAACAATCGATTACCTGACGGTATTTGAAAATATTTTGGCAACGGTTAGTTATACAATCGATTATACTAAGTTAACAATCGATTATATATCAGTCTTGAAAAATCAATTTAGACACTGCCTCGTGACAATCGATTGTTATATACTCACAATCGATTATTTAATAACTTTGAAAAAGTCTGGAAGACACTGTCTCAACACAATCGATTGTCATGTGTTCACAATCGATTATTTTGTGACTTTGAAAAATCTGATGGACACTGTCTCTTCACAACCGATTGTCATTAACTTCACAATCGATTATTTTGAGCGTTGAAAAACTTTGATGGACACTACCTCATCACAATCGATTGTCATAAGGTTCACAATCGATTGTCATGCAGGTTTGAAAAACCTGATGCTCACTGCCTTAACACAATCGATTGTCATTAGTTCACAATCGATTGTCATGCAGTCTTGGCTTAACATAATCGATTATCATAAGTACATAATCGATTATCTTAGTCCAGATTTTAGAGGCATGTTTAAAAATCATTTTGACTAAAGTAAATATGCCTGATTTAAAATCATTTAGCATTAAATTAAATATGCATGATTTTGTAAAAATAATTTTACGAGAGAAGCCATGTCATGAGTCAAGTTGTTGGATCAAGATCACAGTTAAGAACGACTCATGTAAAACTATAAAACTTGGTCTTGTGCTTGAATCTCGTTATATATCAATTGTGCGCTTGTACTTGAACTTCGTCATATATCAATTTGCGCATCGTTTGTCATTCATCAAAACCTACACATATGAACCCACGTTTTAGTATAATGCTTTGGGAACGTGTTTCCAACATATCTAACCTTGTGTGGGGGACCTTTCCCCATAGGATATGATATTTGGTTATTTAATGCATTGTACATGAGGTGACAAGCGCGTACTTGAGCTAATTGTTGAATATTCGATTTTACTTTAAGTACTTATATATAGTTTCTTTCTTACCTGTTTTACTCTAATTGTAAACTTAGCCTGTGTTAGCTTAGAGAAGCCTGTTTAGTTGACTTACTTGCCTAATTTGTTAGACTGCCTTGTTTGTATTTCGTGAAACATGTAAGGCTAGAATTTACGGTTACTTGTTATGAGTTTAGCAATTATTCTGATATTCTTGAGACGTTATGGTGTGGTTTAAATTGGGGCTACGGGACGGCATCCCGGAGACCCCCTGCACGTGTTATATTCTAGAAAGAGGGTGCGGGATACCAAGAAATCCCTAACACATCTATATGTATATATATATATATATATATATATATATATATATATATATATATATATATATATATATTGAGGATACGAGCAGACCCTCCGGTTTTGTTTGTTATTTTACTCCTTATTTATCCTTTTTAGACTCGTTGTAGACTCTCATTATACTATATCTTTATCCTATCATTTATTATTTTTTATCTCAGTAGGCCCTAACCTTCCTCGTCATTATTCGACCGAGGTTCGGCTTGACACTTACTAACTACGGTTGTGGTATACTGACGCCTCTTCTGCACATGTTTTTCATGTGCATATCCAGGTACCTCCACTCAGGCACACTATTAGTGAGACAGGGATAGGATGGAGACTTGAGGTATTTCTGCCGCGTTTGCAGACCAAAGTGTCTCCTTCTTATTCTATCATTATAGCGTCTAGACTTCAATTGTACTTTGATATAGAATATTCTTGAGCTTAGAGTTCTTATTGTATCCATTAGCTTCTGTTGCCCATGAGTTTCTAGGTTTTGGGATACATTTGTAGACTTCCGCATTATTGAGTTGTATATGCCGAGCGGTATTTATATACATTATATTTCTTTAGCTATTTAGTCTTAATTATTTAATGTTCCGCAAAATATGTTGTTTTTCCTTAATGTTAGGCTTTCCTAGTCATAAGGACTAGGTGCCATCACGACATGTTCACGGGGGGTGAACTTGGGTCGTGACAAGTTGGTATCAGAGCCGTAGTTTCATAGGAGTCATAGAACACAGGCAAGTTTATTAAAGTTTCAATGATCAGTTCCGAGACATATGTATTTATCTACGAGAGGCTATGCAACCGTTAGGAAAATTTCGACTTCATTTGCTTCCCCGTCGTGCGAGATATTTACGTCACAATTCTAAACCTTTGTCTTCCATTCTCTCACAGATGGTAAGGACACATGGTACCAGAGATGATCAGGCACCAATACCCTTTGCGAGAGCCGTCAAAGGTCTTTGCGGGGAAAAGGTCGAGGTTGCAGACGTGGTGCAGTGAGAGAACCTGCGTGAGCTACCGCAGAGGTACCACCAGTAGACCCAGTCGGGGTTCAGGCACCTGACACACCTACTACTATTACCATTCCAGCCCTCCAGGAGACTTTGGCACAATTCCTGAGCATGTTTGGTACATTGATTAAGGTGAGATTGATTCAGGTTATACCAACTACTTAACAGATCGGGGGAGGGACCAGACTCCCGCCGCCCCCACTCCAGAGCAACGAGTTCCCATTGGTCAGATTTCAGGTGTCATGGCAACACAACCTGTAGCCTCAGTTCAGCGGGTGGCGAGGACCTCTCGCTGAATAGAGGACAGGTGGGTCCAGGAAAGAGAGGTCGGACGAGGTCAAGAGGGAGAGTATAGGGGAATGAGTAGACCTCGTAGATGGTGAAGACCCACTGGTCCTTATTTAGGAGGGAGAGTACTGCATGATAGAGGTTTTGTGGGTCAACCAGCTCAGTTTGCATATCAGATTACACGCAGCGTTTCAGGTGTTCAGGGTCTTGGAGCACCCGTACCGCACAGTTCCCACTATCACGTCCTCCCAGAGCTTGTTTTGAGTGTGGTGACAGAGTCCACGTAGTGAGGGATTGCCCTAGACTTGGCAGGAGTGCACCTCCACAGACTTCTCAGCCACAACGTGCCTCGTAGAGTTCTCAGGCCATGGTTACAGCCCAGTTGCTACCCCCACCTACTTGTACCTAGGCTGTTGCCTCTAATTAAATCATCACAGGTATTGTCATGGTTTGCTACAAAGATGCATTGGTTCTATTCGATCCAGGCTCCATTTATTCTCATGTATTCTCTTATTTTGCTCCGCATTTGGGTGTAGCCCGAGATTTTTTGAGTTCTCCTATTTATGTTTCTCCTCCTGTAGGAGATTCTATTGTTGTGGACCACATTTATCTGTCGTGTTCGGTTACTATTCATGGTTTTGAGACAAGAGCAGATCTATTATTATTCAATATGGTGGATGTTTAATATTATCTTGGGCATGGAGTGGTTGTCTCCCTATTATGCTATTCTTGATGGTCACACTGAGACCATGATGCTGGCTATGCGAGGTATTCTGCAGGTTGAGTGGAGTGGTAGTTTAGATCACACTACCAGTAGAGCTATCTCTTTACGTAAAGCATGGTGTATGGTCTAGAAGGTGTGCGCAACGTATTTAGCCTATGTGAGAGATGTTAGTGTTGACACCCTTTCTGTTGATTCGGTTCCAGTGGTACAGGATTATCCTGATGTGTTTCTAGCGGATCTTCCAGGTATTCCACCTGATAGAGACATCGACTTGGCATTGACCTATTGCCGGGCACTCAGCCTATTTCCATTCCCCTCTATCGTATGGCTCCTCCTGAGTTGGAAGAGTTGAAGGATCATTTAAAGGAATTGCTTGATAAGGGTTTTATTCGACCCACTGTTTCACTATATGGTGCTCATGTCTGGTTTTTGAAGAAAAAAAAAGATGGTTCTATGCCCATGTGTATCGATTATTGTTAGTTGAACAAAGTTACAGTGAAGAACTGTTATCCCTTGCCTCGTATTGATGATCTATTTAACCAGCTTCAGGGTGCAAAGGTGTTTTCTAAGATTGATTTGCGCCCAGGTTATCACCAGTTGAAGATTCAACAGCCGGACATCCCGAAGACTACCTTCAAGACTCGGTGTGGTTATTACGAGTTCCTTGTCAAGTCATTTGGGCTGACTAATGCCCTAGCAGCCTTTATGCATTTGATGAACAGTGTATTCAGGCCCTATCTCGACTCGTTCGTCATTGTTTTCACAGATGATATTCTTGTATATTCCAGGAGTCGAGAAGATCATGTGCAGCACCTCAGGACAGTGCTTTAGACCCTAAGAGAGAAGAAATTATATGCAACGTTCTCAAAATGTGATTTTTGGTTGAGTTCTCTGGCATTCCTAGGACACGTGGTATTGAGTTAGGGCATTCTGGTGGATCAGTAGAGGGTAGAGGCCGTGCAGAGTTAGCCCAGGCCCTCCTTTGCTACAGAAATTCACAGTTTCCTTGGCT
Source organism: Nicotiana benthamiana (assembly GCA_034376525.1). Taxonomy (NCBI): domain Eukaryota; kingdom Viridiplantae; phylum Streptophyta; class Magnoliopsida; order Solanales; family Solanaceae; genus Nicotiana; species Nicotiana benthamiana. The sequence continues at coordinate 27,499,450 of CM067337.1, forward strand.
TGGCCAGTCATTACCGTTGTTTTGTGGAGAATGTTTCATCGATTTTGGCCCCTATGACTAGATTGACCCAAAAGGGTATTCCATTTCAGTGGACAGAGGAGTGTGAGGCGAACTTTCAGAAGCTCAAAAAAACTTTGACTACAGTCCCTATTTTGACATTTCCTACTGGTTCGGGGTCCTATGCAGTTTATTGTGATGCCTCACGGGTTGGCCTTGGAGCGGTGTTGATGCAGGACTGTAGGGTGATTGCCTACGTATCCAGACAGTTGAAGATACATCAGAAGAATTACCATGTCCAAGACCTTGAGTTAGTTGCTATTGTTCATGCCTTGAAGATCTGGCGTCATTCTTTTTTACGGGGTGTCGTGTGAGATTTACACTGACCATTGGAGTTTGCAGCACTTGTTCATGCAAAAGGATCTAAACTTGCGCCAGAGGAGGTGGTTAGAGTTGCTGAAGAGTTGTGATATGACTATTATCTATCACCCGAGCAAGGCCAATGTGGTAGCCGATGTCTTGAGTCGTCCGGCGGAGATTTTGGGGAGTTTGGCATATTTACCAGCTTCATAGAGACCTAAGGCGATGGATGTTCATGCCTTAGCCAAACAGTTTGTGAGATTGGATATTTCAAAGCGCAGTCAAGTTCGAGCCAGTGTGGTTTCTCGATCTTTATTGTTCGATCGTATTAGGTAGCGGCAGTATGATGACCCTCATTTACTTGTCCTCAGGGACATGGTTTAGCATGGCGATGCTAGAGATGTAACCATTGAATATGACGAGGTATTGAGGATGGAGGGTCGGATTTGTGTGCCCAATGTTGATGGGCTTAGGGAGTTGATATTAGCAGAGGCTCATAGTTCGTGGTATTTCATCCATCTGGGTTCCGCAAAGATGTATTAGGACTTGAGACAACACTGTTGGTAGACGTGGATAAAGAAGGACATAAAAGGTTTTGTAGCTAGATGTCTCAACTGTCAGTAGGTGAAAGTTGAGCCCCAGAGACGGGGTGGGTTGCTTCAGCAGATGGAGATTCCGGATTTGAAATGGGAAAGGGACATCATGGATTTTATAGTTGGACTCCCTCAGTCTGCGAACAAATTCAGTGCCATTTGGGTTCTTTTAGATTGGCTGACCAAGTCTGTGTGCTTCATTCCTATATGTACTACTTATTCAATAGAGCGGTTGGCAGAGATTTATACCTGGGAGATTGTTCGTCTGGATGGCATTCCAGTTTCTATTCTTTTGGATAGAGGTACTTAGTTTAAATCACGGTTTTGGATAGCCATTCAGTAGGAGTTGGGTACTCGGTTGACGATGAGCACAACATTTCACCCCTCGACGGACAGACAGTCGGAGCGCACCATTGAGATTCTTAAAGATATGCTCTGTGTGTGCATGATTGATTTTGGAGGGTCTTGGGATCAGTTCTTGCTATTGGCAGAGTTCGCTCTCAATAATAGTTATCAGTTCCGCATCCAAATGGCGCCGTATAAGGCTTTATATGGTAGGAGGTGCTGATCTCCGGTGTGTTGGTTTGAGCCCGGTGAGGCAAGACTTTTGGGCACAGATTTGGTTCGGGATGCGGTGGAGAAGTATAAGGTGATTCAAGACAGACCCCGAGCAACCCAGTCAAGACAGAAGAGGTACGTGGACCAGAAGGTTCGTGATGTTTCCTATATGGTTGGTGAGTGCGTTTTTCATCGGGTTTTTCCTATGAAAGGCGTCATGAGATTTGGGAAGAAAGGGAAGTTGAATCCGAGATTTATTTGTCGTATTTGAGATTTTGAGGTGACTTGGGGAGGTTGCTTATGAGCTTGCCTTACCTCCCAGTTTGGCTGCGGTTCATTCGGCTTTTCATTTTTCGATGTTCTAAAGGTATCACGGTGATTCGTCGCACGTGTTGGATTTCACTTCATTCTAGTTGGACAAGGATCTATCCTATGTCGAGGAACCAATGGCTATATTGGATAGGCAGGTCAAAAGTTGAGGTCAAAGAACATTGCTTCAGTAATAGTTCAGTGGCTGGGTCAGCCGGCCGAGAAGGCGACTTGGGAGACCGAGCGGGATATGCGCAATCGATACCCTCATCTTTTCCCTGCTCCAAGTATTTTTTCTATGCTCGTTCGAGGATGAACGAATATTTATGAATAGGAGGATGTGACGACCCGACAGGTCATTTTTGGAATGTACGCCCTGATGCCCTATTAACTGCTTCCCATAAGTTAAATTTTGCTATTTTGGTTTTTTGGGACGTTCGGTGTTGGGTTTCGGAGAGTTATGGGACACTTAGTCCCTAAATGAGAGCTTAAGTGTTAGAAAATGGTCCGTAGTAGGAACAGTGTGAACACGACCTCGGAATGGAAAACCAAGGATTCCTTTAGCTCGGTTAGGTGATCTCGGGGTTGAGAGAGTGTTCGAAATGTATTTTGAAAGTCCGTAGCTCATTTAGGCTTGAAATGCCGAAGTTTGAACTTTTGATGTTTCCAGTCCGATAGTAAGTTTTTGATCCAAGGGACGGAATGGAATTTTGGAAGTTTCAGTAGCTCTGTCATGTCATTTAGGATGTGTGTGCAAAATATTAGATCATTCAGGCGTGTTTTGGATAGGTTTTTGATTGATAGTGTGTTTAGATGGAATTTGATGTTCTAGGCTTATTTCACGGATTACATCAAATTTTCGGTATTGTTTTAGGCGTTTTATGGATAAGTTCGAAGTTTGAATTATGTTATGGGATGTGGTCATGGGTTTGGTTGAGATCCCGGGGGGCTCGGGTGTGTTTCGAATACTTAACGAGGCATTTTTGATGTTGAAAAAGTGTTGCAACACCTAAACATGTCTGGTTCTAGTATTTTCGCTTCTACAGCTTGGGAACCGCAAAAGTGGAGCCATAGAAGCGGCCCTGGTAACGATTCTGATCGATCCTTATGAGACTGCAGAAGCGATCTTAGACCCGCAAAAGCGGAACCGCAGAAGTGGTTATGAGTTCGCAGAAGTAGAATTCCGGATTTTTAAAGAAGTCACAGAAGTGGCCAAAGTTCCGAATAAGTGGGATCGCAGAAGCGGTCCCTTGACCGCAAAAGCGAAAACTTCTGGGCAGAAATATCAATTTTGAGGGTTGAGTTTCAAAAGTTAAAAACATCAATTGAGAGCTTGGGAGAGGGAGATTCTGAGTGTGTTTTGAAGAGAATATCATTGAGTAAAATTTTCTTAAATCATTTTAGTTATATTCCATCAATATATAGTTAAATCCATTATTTAAATTCGAATTGAGGAACAAAATTTAGCAAAATTTTGAAGAATCTTCTTAGTACGAAATTCTAAGTTTTGAGCGGGTTTTTGGTATTCTATTTGGGAGATTTTTATATGGTTAGACTCATGAGAATACGAGGGTTCTGAAAATGTAAAATTTATCTGGTTCTGAAAATGTAAAATTTATCCGATTCCTGTTGACAATACGAGGGCCACTCGGAGTCAAATACTCGTGGCAAAGGCGTGGTTTCTAGTTGATTTTGTCCCAGTTCGAGGTAAATGACATGTCTAACCTTATGTGGTTGGCCTTTCCCCTAAAGATGTGATATTTTGTAATTGAATACCTTGTACGTGAGGTGACGAGCGCGTACTTGAGCTAATTGTTGAAAATTCAGTTTTACTTTAAGTACTTAAATTGAGTTTCTTTCTTTTCTGTTTTACTTTAATTGAAAACTTATCTCGTGTTAGTTTAGATAAGCATGTTTGGTTGACTTACTTGCCTATTTTCTTAGACTACCTTGTTTGAATTTCGTGAAACATGTTAGGCTAGAATTTACTATTACTTGTTATGAGTTTAGCAATTATGGTGTGTTTTAAATTGGGGCTACGGAACGGCATCTTGGGAGACCCCTTGCACGTGTTATATTATGGACAGAGGGTGCAATGTACTAAGAGATCCCTAACAAACACACACACACTCACACACACACACACACATATATATATATACGTATATATATATATATATACATATATATATATATAATATACTTACATATATTGAGGATACCAAGATATCCTCGGGATACTAAGAGATCCCTCGTGTATATGCTGAGGATACCAAGATATCCTCGGGATACTAAGAGATCCCCGACTATCATTCTTGTTGTGAACGGTAATTTCTTCTTATATTGTTTTACCTCCAATTTTTCTGTTATTGTACTCCTTATTTATCCTGTTTAGATTCTCGTTGTGGACTCTCATTATACTCTATCTCTATCCTATCATTTATTATGTTTTATCTCAGTGGGGCCCTGACCTTCCTCGTCACTACCCGACCGAGGTTAGGCTTGGCACTTATTGAGTACTGTTGTGGTGTAGTCAGGCCTCTTCTGTGCATGTTTTTAATGTGCAAATCCAGGTACCTTCACTCAGACGCACTATCAGTGAGACAGGGACAACTACGGAGACTTGAGGTATATCTGCCGCGTCTGCAGGCTGAAGATTCTCCTTCTTATTCTATCATTGTAGCGCTTAGACTTCTCTCGTACTTTGATATAGACTATTCTGGAGTTTATAGTTCTTATTGTATTTCCATTAGCATGTATTGCTCGTGAGTTTCCGGGTTTTGGGGTAAATTTGTTGACTTCCATATTATTGAGTTGTATATGCCGAGCGGCATTGATATACATTCCATTTCTCTAGCTATTTAGTCTTAATCATTTAAAAATCCGCAAATTTTGTTGGTTTTTTGCGCAATGTTAGGCTTACCTTGTCATAGGGACTAGGTGCCGGCACGACATGTTCACGGAGGGCGAACTAGAGTCGTGACATTCAGAGTCTGATGATTAGACCTAGAAAATTTAAAATAGAAATCGTGATTGAGAATATTGTACAATTACACTTAATATCAAAGGTACAAGAGAGATAGTACAAAACTATATTCTATAATGTCTCTACGATAAAGCTAGTTAGAAGAAGTAGCATCGTCATAAGAAGTCAGTATGAAGTTCCTACCGAATTGTCTATGCCCCAGAGGTGCAAGTATTATAATAGAGTATGTGGAAGGGAGGTCATGAAAGAGATACAAGATACGATGCAATATTTTATGGTAAGAAAGGTAAAGGTGAACAACGTACGACAAATGCAGAAGGCTGTGAATAGTCCACACTACAGATAAAATGCTAGAAGCGTGGGAACTCAGTATCCAGGAATGATAGCACCATCGTCAATGGCATACCTTCCAGCATATGGTTTCTAAGTACTTAAAGCCTATTTAGAGAGTAAAAGAAGAGTCATAGACGATGCAATGTCTCGCTTGATATTCTAGAAAAGTATAAGGGAAGAAATCACAAGCTAAAGTATGATAGAACGACAAAATTTTAGAAAGATAAGAGTAAGGATAAGAAGAACGCAAGTGAGAGGTGACAAAAATGGATAAGTCCTCGGGATTAAGCCCATGAAAACAAGGGAGCTGATGGTTCCTCTAAGTTATAGGAAGCTCAATATAGCCCGAATGAACTCAAAGAAGTCTAATACTAGTATCATTTAGAAGAGATAGAATGTTGCCGTAGTAGCAGAATGAGGGTGTAAATTGTGATAAATAAATGATGAAGTTTTGGCCTTCGCTTGAGTAGAAATTTGAAGAAGAAAAAAAAGGGTGAAGAGGATTTCATGAATTGTGAGGGTCTAAAATACCCATATAAGGTGAGTCACATTGGGATGCTATAAAGTACGGTTATGGAAGTATAGTATCACCCCTCTAGATGTCCCTGATGAGCCCTAGCGCCGGTGTTACATAAGAGATCAAGTTATCAGTGGTAGATGATGAATCAACATTAAGGTGAATTAACAATAGATGGATGAAAGTTCAATAATATGAGAAGCAATTAGACCATCAGTCTTAAGGATAAGCAACAAGAGTAACCTGGAGTTGGTTGCAAGCCTCAGTAATGATAAATCAAATTTAAGAGTTATGGTATAGTATAACCCACATAGATGCAGTAAGTTTATACGAATGGATAACCAGATCTATGAAATAAGATATATCAACATTCACAAGTTCTACAAAGTACCGAGCGAAGAACTACAGTACACATATATATGCCTAGAGAGCCATCCTATTAAGCCTTGTATATGGTTACAAAGTAAGGCCTAGAGATTGGCTAAAGGCTGGAGGAAAAAGGAGAGAAGAGTCGCATAGGCACACTTGCAAGGTCAGTGTCGTAGAGGTTGCATGATAGAAAGTAGCAACAATTACGAGATTGGAAGGAATTCGATCACAAGTCATGGTATGGGAAAGAGCCTAAATGGAGAATGCCCTAGCCTTTGGACTTATTCATAGAACAATTGCCTAGATTTCAAGGAGAGTACTAAAGTATTCGCAAGAGCCATAGATTATGAGAATGATAAGTGCATCCGTCAACATTCCAGGACAAATGTTCCAAAGGGGGTAATTATGTTATGCCCCGTAGTATTACGTAAATGTTATGCCCCGCAGTATTATATTACGTCCATGCTACGCTCCGCAGCATTAAATTACGATGATGTTGCACCTTGTAGTATTGTATGTTGAATTTGTCGTAAGAAAATAGACATCAGTCCAAGGAAAATATTATTTGGAGATTATAAGGATTATGCTATTTCAAATAAGTAATAAGTAAGTTCGTGAAGGTGAGAGGGAAAGCAAGTCAAAGAAAATGAATTTTCGTCCATGTTTGGCATATTGGGATAAAATACGAACCGAACGTTTATATCCGATTTTTATTGACTAGTACTATACAAGGTACATATAACTAGGATAGTATGATTATAAAGTGTATTAAAAATAAGTAGAATTTTAAGTAATTTGAGATAATTCTTAATTATATAAGTAATTGATTGATTATAGCGGGATATTACCTAATAAATTAATTGGCTATAGGATAATATTAAAATCCCTCCCCCCACCCCATGTGGCAGCAAGCCACCACCCAAACCAAATTACTTATTAGTCATGATTGGTTTGGTGGCAATTAGTTAAGATAAAAATCTTGAAATCCATGAAAGGCTACAAACCTTTAGCAAAGTAATGAATTCATATATCTGACGCTGGAGGAAATAGAAAAATGCTCTCCATAAGACACTCTGAAGCCAACAAGAATGCAACCTGAAGCCAACGTGAAAGCAAATTAAAGCAAACGTAGAAGGGTATGGATCTTTAATAGATCGAACTGATATTTTGTAATTTTAAGGGAGATGTAAATTTTCTCAAAAATATCACACAATTTTTTTTTTCTTACTTCAGGTATGTTAAGAGTAAACTCTTCCTTCATTTTGCATGTTCTCGTAATAATACAAGTTTTATAACGAGGCGCAAAGAGAAATTCATATCCCGAAATTTACGTATATTTTTCTAGTTTTGTAACTTACAATAATCACCTTATCGGAGCTTTATATTCAATTGAGTAATTCCTTCTTTCACTCAAGAGAGTAGATAATCTATATATAGTATTACAGTATTTTCATTACCATTGAGCTATAATCAATAGGTAGCCCCCTATTGGGCAACCTCAGATCTGATGGTTAGTTATATACCAAGCTTGTTATGACCGAGCGCCTATAAGCAAGCCTAGTTGGCCAAGAAAAAGAGCGTAGTATGACCGAGCACCTATCCGCAAGCCTACTACGACAAAGCAGTTATATATATATATATATATATATATATGTGTGTGTGTGTGTGTGTGTGTATCGAGCCTTATAAGCCCAGACATCTATTTAACTTATTATATTAAAAGAATAGAGCCAGTATGAGCAGGTGAGCATATCTTTAGATTATCCTTAACTTCTAGTTACTTTCAGTTATTATATTATCAGTTTAGTTTCAACTTTTAGTATAGTGACTTGCATACTCGGTACATTACTTCGTACTGACGTCCCTTTTTTTGGAGCGCTGCATTTCATGTCTGCAGGTTCAGACTGACAAATGGCTAGACCTCCTTATTAAGTGTTGCCCAAGTTCAACTTGATTGGTAAGCTCCATGCCTTTCGGAGTTCCCTGGTCTAGAGCATTATGTACATCTTCTGTATATACGTATATAGGTAATAATTAGGTCAGGGAGCTATTTTGATCATAGTATATCCGGTAGTAAAGGCTTATAGACATATCCTGTCAGTTAGTGCAGTATGTTGGGCTTATAGGCTTTGTATGTATATTTGATTGGTTTGTTATTGCAATAATTATGATGATCTTGTTGGCCCATCTTAATATTGATATTTAGTCAGCATCTACAGTTGTCTTGCAACTTGGCCTATGGCCAAAGTATGACTTCATATGTCTAGAGTCTCTTACTCTTTAGTTGGTACTAAGGATGGATGAGGCACCGATTGAAGGTCTCGCTACCCAGGTTCGGGGCGTGACAAACTGCCTCACCTCAGAGAAAGAGGCTGCTTGAGCTAAATTGTCCTGAGCTGAAAATCTACTTCAATGCATGAAAAAGAAGAACTTGGAACAAGCTAAGAAAATTGAGGAGCTCCAGGCTCAGTTGGTCACAGAACTTGCAGTGGCCAAATCTAAGGCTGAGACGGCTAAGGCGATGATGTGGCAATCGTGGATATCGATCGGTATGACGCAGAATCCACTTAAGTTTGATCAAAGTAGGTTGCCGATAATGTTTAGACTCGAGCTTACTGGGTTGCCGAGCATTCCAAGTGCGAGTCTCGAAAGGAGACTCTCGAGGAGCTACACACTCGTGTATTTGATCTCACTATCGAGATCAAAAATTCAAAAGAGCTTGAAGCCGAAGACGAAGTTAAAGCGTTGCTCTCTTATAATGATGATAATTCCAGGAATATAAGTGGGTCCGAGAACGGAGAAGGCCCGAGGGTGAAGATATTGCTCCTAGACAAGACTAATTATTTAGGATCTTTTTTTTGGCTTTCTTGTATGGAATTCCAATTGAGTGATGTTGCCCTTGTAAATAAATTTTTACATATATGAAGTTCTCTCCTTCTTTTTGTCTTGTGCATTTTCATTTCATTTCTGACTAATGGAATTTGTTATTCATAGGCTCGAGGTTTAAGCAATTCGACTTAACTAGCATAGTTTCTGCGATCGAGTGAGTGCTCACTCAGATTAGAAATAAGGGAACCCCTAAGTTTTATCTGAACGAAGACGATCTTTCAAACTTGAAAGCAATAAAATAACCCTTGGGCTTACAAAACAGTCCCAGAGTGAGAAGTTATTCGAACTGAAGTTAAAGTAGCCTTTAAGCTTAATGATCAACTGAGTACATGCTCGCACTCAGAATTAGGTAGCCCTTAGGCTTTTTAATCAAGTGAGAAGGATCTCTCAAACTTGAAGTGAAAGTATCCCTTAGGACTTTTGTAAGTTTTGCATTTTGCCGATATTGCCTTTGTAAAACAATCATATATAAGGCTTTTTCTACTCTTTTCGGCTTTTAAAGTTTTTCCCTTGTTTATCATTTGTGTTTACAAAGATTATAATTCCATAGCATGAAATAATGGAGTCATTTTTGAGGGTTCGAACAATTTTGTGCCCATTAGGGTTTTCAAGGTTCGATACAATCAAACCCTTTTGTAATTTTGCCAAAGGTAGCCTTTTTAACTAGTTTATGAGAATATTCAAAGGCCAATTTTACTATGGAATTCAGACGTCTTCGAACCGTGTCAATTTGGCCATAGCCTTCAGTTTGGAATTTGCATATTGGGCTTGTTTTCCCTTTACACTTCGAGCTTATTCGAAGTGTGAGTCCTCGAGTGGGGTGGCCGTAGCCTATAAAAATTGAGGGTTGCCTTTTTAAAGTCTCATAATCTCAATAATTTAATATTTCGATATCATCTATTTTTCGAGTGGCAGTCCCTAAGTGGGGGTTTAAATGTTCCAACTTCGGTTGCGATCGGCCCTTAAGCCTGTTTACATAATAGATCGAGTATGAAGTTGCAAAGTAGAAAATTTAGAAAAAAATTCTAATGAATGCGATATTGGCAAGGAAAAATACTTCTTTCAATAGATGATTATTTATACGTACATGTTTTAGTTAGGTCTTGAGTAACCTATATGGGCGCAGTTCGTTCAACCATTTGGCCCTTACAAAATTTACCTATTGAAACCTCCTTGTTAAGAAGTAATTTCCTTGCAACAAAGTTGACATTCAAGGGTAATTCCCCGCAGTATTCGAGGTTGATTGTAAAGATTCCTCGGATACTGTTGAATTATTCTAAGTTAGCACGATCAATGGTTGCCTCGTTAAAAATCTTGCCAGAAAACTCAATTGGGAAAAATCAGTCTAAGGGAAAAAGGGTGCAAAGCGTGCTACATTTTCGTTCCTGATCGAAAACATGCAATTGGTTAGTTTAAAATATATATGAAAATGGAGAAGGTCGTACCTTAGCGGTAGCATCGCTTTAGCAGTAATGCATTCCAATTGTTCTGTAGTTTCTCGCCGCTCATCGTACCAAGCTTATAGGATACCTTTCCAATTATATCGAGGGCCTGATATGGCCCCTCCCAATTTGGACCTAGGTTTCCTTCATTCGGGTTTCGAGTGTTAAGGGCGACTTTTCTCAGCACCAAGTCCCCAATTTTAAAGTGTCGATGATTGGTTATTCAATTGTAGTACCTTTCGATTCGTTGTTTTAGTGTGGCTTATCGAACGAGGGAGCCCTCGCATCTTTCATCCAAAAATTCTAGGCTTGTATTCATGGCCTCGTTATTAGATTCTTCCATTGCATATCAAAACCTGAGGCTGGGTTCCCCAACCTCGACCGGAATAAGAGCTTCAACACTATAGACCAAAGATTGGCCTCGTGTTGATTTCGAAGCAGTACGCCCAAAGAACGCCGGGCATTATCTCTCTCCATTTTCCCTTAGCGCCAGTCAGTCTTTTCTTATGATTTTGAATGATGTTTTTGTTGGTCGATTCGACTTGTCCGTTTGCGCTGGGATGGTATGGCACTGATAAAATCCTTTTAATCTTGTGATCCTCGAGAAATTTAGTCATTTTGCTACTGAGAAAGCAACTTTTTGTTATCGCATACAACCTCAACGGGCATCCCAAGTCCACATATAATGTGGTCCCAAATGAAGTCTATGACTTCTTTTTCTCTAGGTTTCTCAAGGCATGTGCTTCAATCCACTTAGAAAATAATCAGTCATAAATAAAATCTGATCTTTACCTAGGGTCGATGTTAAAGGGCCGACAATGTCCATTCCCCATTTTATGATTGGCCATGGGGATAAGACTGAGTGGAGCTCCTCCTTGGGCTGGTGAATCATCGGTGCATACCTTTTGACATTTGTCGCACTTTCGAATAAACTCTTTTGTATACTTGTCCTTATCAACCCAATAGTATTATGCTTTGATAACCTCGTGAACCAATGATTCGGCACCGGAGTGGTTCCCACAAGTGCCTTCGTGAATCTCTCATAGGAGGTAGTCGGTGTCTCCTGGTCTCAAACAAATCGCCAATGGCCCATCGAACATACTTCTAAATAGCGTTCCATCCTCGGCCAAAGTAAACTATGATGCCTTCGTGTGTTGGATCGTTAATTCCTTCGGATCTGATGCGAGCTTCCTATTCTATATGTATTCAAGGTACTTGTTTTTCCAATCCCAAATCAAACTTGTAGAGTTTATTTCGATGTGGCCTTTTTCGATTACTGATCTCGAGAGTTGTAAAATAGTCCCATAGTTAAGCTCATCATCTTCGACCGATGACCCCAAGTTTGCAAGAGCATTAGTCTATCTGTTTTGTTCTCGATGTATGTGTTTTAAGGTCTACTCCTTAAATCGATGCCTGTAGCTTTTCTAAGTATCTCTGCATTCGATCTTCTCGGACTTTGAAAGTTTTGTTGACTTGGTTTACCACAAGTAAGGAATCACATTTGGCTCGATGACCTCTGCTCCCAATCTTTTATCCAGCTCGAGACCTACAATCATGCCTCATACTCGGTCTCATTGTTAGTTAACTTCAAAGTTTTGATTAACTGTCTAACTATGTTACTCGTGGATGGCTTCAAAATAATGCCCAGTGTGGACCCTTTCACGTTCGACGCACCATCCATGAAGAGGTTCCACACCCCTGATGATGTAACCAAATTTAATAGCAGTTCCTTTTCGACCATGAGTACGAGGGTTGGCATAAAGTCAACCACAAAGTCCGCCAAGATTTGGGACTTGATGGATGTTTGGGGATGATACTTAATATCATAGCCGTTGAGTTCCACGGCCCATTTGACCAATCGCCCAAAAGTTCGGGTTTATGCAAAATATTAGGAAGGGGATACATAGTTACAACACATATTGGGTGACATTGGAAATGTGGTTTCAATTCCCTAGAGACACTTAAAAAAGCAACTGCTAGTTTCTCTAAATGTAGGTATCGAGTCTCGGCCTCATCTAAGGTACGACTAACATAGATAACAAGGAATTGCATACCATGCTCTTCTCGAACAAGGATCCCACTCACCGCTATTTTTGAGGCTAGCAAGTATAAGTAGAGTTGCACAGCTGTTGTTGTGAAGTAGTGGAGGACTTGACATGTATCGTTTTAGTTCTTCTAAGGCTTGTTGGCATTCAGGGGTCCATGCAAAGTTGCTCTTCTTCTTAAGAAGAAAGAAGAACTAGTGACTTCTATCCGAGGACCTCGACATTAGTCGCCCTAGGGCGGCTTACCACAAAATCGGCCCGATCGTGATGGCTCCAATCGTGAAACTAGTCCAGCTGAAACATTTCCAAAATAGTTTAACATTCCATTTAGAGCTTAAACAATGCCATTTTTCAACTGAAATTTTAATAAAATACATAAAGTCAAACCAAAATAAAAATGGAAAATAAAATGTCCGACATCGGGTGTCACTAAGTCATGCGGCCCAGGGAAGTTCATTCTGAAATATATACTCATCACTGACAACAGTCACCAATACTGAGGAAGGCCATTCCAGCCCTATAGAGAAGATCCATCTCTAGGTATAAGTAATTCGGACGAGATCTATATCTTGGGAAGATCCATCACTCAATAATATCAACTGCACTCACTAGAGGTGTATAGACTCCGGAAGGGATCCTTTCAGCCCAAGCGCTATAACAAGACAACGAAGAAATAATCAATAATCTATTGCGGTGTGTAGCTCGATTGCATAACTGTCATTCATAATGAAGCTCTCGGCCTTACTCAGTCATCACTCTCCAGTCTCATGCACATGGGCTCACAATGCCATAATACTAGCCCGAAATAATGATATGATGCTCCAAACGATAACAACCGAGACTGAGACATAATAAGATATGCATGAATAAGATTGAGTATAGAATATGAATGAAACTAATGAGATGGCAGCAAGAAATGAATACTCGGGACTGAACACTATTGGCATGAAGCCCTAACATGATAATTAGCATGATTTACAGTTTTTTTACTTAATCACATAATCACAACACATATATCTGCAAGAATGTGTCACTAAGCGGTGCCATGGAATGATCCATGCTATAATTTTCACGGTTCATGCCCATGCGCCCATCACTAGGCATTAGCTTCACCTTAATACGAATCATATAGCTCAATGTTCTGGGTTTCAAACACAGACAAATTTTGGAAGCATTACTCACCTTAAACCAAGCAAAAAATCTAACTCACGATGCCCTTGCCTCTCGATTTGGCCTCCAAATGCTCCGAATCTAACCAAAAAAGTATACTAATATCATTATACGCTAAAGGAATGAAGCCCACACGACAATTATCAAAGTAGAACAAAAATACCGAATTTTCTCAAACCCAGCCCCCAAGCCCACGTCTCGGAATCCGATAAAAATTACAAAACTAAAAATTTCTTTCACTCCTGAGTCTATACATACCAAAACCATCAAAATTGGACCTCAAATCCCCAATTTAAACTCTCCAATTTCAAACCCTAACCCTCCAAATTTCTTCCCTAATTTCCACTAATATCATGATTAAACAATGAAAATATGGTCATAAACACAAGTAATAAAGCATAAGCAGCTGATAACCCTTGATTCCCTCTTTAAATCACATCCCTAAGCTCTAAACTCGTCCAAAAATGGTAAAGAAATGGCAGAAATTCGCAAAAGGGACCTTTTATACCTTCTGCCTGACTTTTTTCTGCATATGCGGTCACCAAGTCACTTTTGCGATGCAGCACCCATGGAAAAACCATCATAAGTGCGGTTTTTACTTAACCCTGAAAATCCCTCGTCTGCGATCATAACCCGTATTTGCGGTCTCGTAGGTGTGGTCCTTTGTGCGCACTTCGGATCTACCTCAACTTCCGATTCTTTGCATCTACGCCCCCTTTCTCACTTGCGACCTCGTATCTATGGTCCCCAATCCGCAGGTGCGGAAATGACAAACGCAACAGCTTCAGCTGCTCAAACAAAGTACCAATCTTTCCGTTAACCATCTGAAGTCATCCCAAGGCCCTCAGGACCTCATGAACAAATACCAACAAGTAATATACCACTATTCAAGCTTATTCAAACCTTTGGAACACTCCAAACAACACCAAAATACCAAATCAAGCTCGTATTCAAGCCTAAGAACTTAGAAACTTTCAACTTCCACAAACAATGCCGAAACCTATGAAATCACCTCTGAATGAACTAAAACTTTACACACACGTCACAAATGACACCACGAACTTGCTCAAATTTCTGGAATTTCATTCTGACCCCAATATCAGATCTCCACTGCCCACCGGAAAAACCATATTTCTAATTTCACCAATTCAAGCCTAATTCTACCACGGATCTCAAAATCATATTCCGAATACGTTCCTAAATGCAAAATCACCTAATAGAGATATCCGAACAATCAAAATTTACATCCGAGACCTTTTACACATAAGTTAACATCCGGTTGAATTTTCCAACTTAAGCTCCTAAACTAGAGATTAAGTGTCTCATTCCACTCCAAGACCACTCCAAACCCGGACCGACCAACACAATGCGATGAAATATAGCTAAACAACACATAAAGAAGTAGAAATAGGGGAAAGGGACCGATAACTTAGGAATCGACCGATCGGGTCATTAAATCCTCCCCTTCTTAAACTAACATTCATACTCGAATTAGTCTAGAAACATACCTGAAGCCTCAAACAGGTGTGGATATATGTTCTGCATCTCATACTTGGTCTCTCAAGTAGCCTCCTCCATGAACTGACCTCTTCACTGTATTTTTACTGAAGTTATATCCTTTGATCTCAACTTTCGGACTTGCCGCTCCAAAATAGTCGTTGGCTCAACATCATAAGTCAAATCACAATCTAACCGAATCATGCTTAAATATAAAACATAAGACGAATCGCCAATATACTTTCGGAGCATAGAAATATGAGATATTAGATGCACACTCGACAAGCTAGATGGCAAAGCCAGCTCATAAGCCACCTCCCCAATCCCCTGAAGTACCTCAAAAGGTCAAATGAACTGAGGGCACAATTTGCCCTTCTTCCCAAATCTCATAACACTCTTTATGGGTGAATCCTTTAGTAGAACCTTCTCCCAAACCATATAAGACATATCACAAACCTTACTGCATAACTCTTTTGTCTTTACTCTGCCGTACGAAGCCGCTCCTGAATCGCTTTCACCTTGTCCAAAGCATCCTCTACCAAGTTTGTACCCATAATCCTAGCCCAGCCCGACTCAAACCAACCTATTGGAGATCTACATCGCTTCCCATATACAGACTCGTATGGATCCATCTGAATAATTGACTGACAGTTGTGTTGTAAGCAAACTACGCGAGGGGTAGAAACTAGTCCCATGAACCCCCAAAATCAATGACACAAGTGTGCAACATGTCCTCTCATATCTGAATAGTGCACTGGGACTGCCCGTCCGTCTAAGGGTGAAAATTTGTGGTCAATTCAACCTTAGTACCCAACTCTCGCTGCACAACACTCCAAAATTGTGATGTAAATTGACTACCTCTATCTAAGATGATGGAAACTGGGACACCAGGCAGGCAAACAATCTCTCTAATATAAATCTTAGCTAACCCCTCTATAGAATAGTTAGTACACACCGGACTTGGTCATCCGATCCACAATCACCCAAATAGCATCGAACTTTCTCAAAGTCCGTAGGAGTCCATCAACAAATCGATGGTGATCCACTCCCACTTCTACTCTGGAATATCTATCTGGTGAAGTACGCCACCCAGTCTCTGATGCTCATATTTCACTTGCTGACAATTGAGGGACAGAGCTAAAAATCCCATTATATCCTTCTTCATTCTTCTTCACTAGTAGTGATGTCTTAAATAATGAAGCTTAAATCATGATACAGCTTTGCAGCATCAGGATTGATGGAATACCGCGAGCTGTGGGCCTCCTCAATAATCAACTCTTAAAGCCTGTCTACATTGGGAACACATATTTGGCCCTGCATCCTCAATACTCTATCATCACAAATAGTCATATCTCTCGTATCGCCGTGATAAACTTTATCCTTGAGGACAAGCAAGTAAGGATCACCGTACTCGTGCTCTCGGATGCAATAAAATAAGGAAGATCGAGAAACCACAAGAGCTAAGATCCCAATGGGCTCCAAAATATCTAGCCTCACAAAATAATTGGCCAAAGTTTAAAAATAACCTACAAGTGGCTGCTCCCCAACAAAAATATATG
The DNA here is from genome assembly GCA_034376525.1 of Nicotiana benthamiana. Lineage (NCBI taxonomy): Eukaryota > Viridiplantae > Streptophyta > Magnoliopsida > Solanales > Solanaceae > Nicotiana > Nicotiana benthamiana. Next base: position 27,516,074 of record CM067337.1, read on the forward strand.
CCAAGATGCCCATACCCACCGCCTTCCTACTCAAGCCATCGGCCATTATATTGGCCTTCCCCGGATGGTACTAAATAGTAATATCATAATCCTTTAGCAGCTCCAACCATCTCCACTGCCTCAAAATGAGATGCTTCTGCCTGAACAAGCTTGGAGTCTATGATGATCAGTAAACACCTCACAAGATACACCATCGAGATAATGCCTCCAAATCTTCAACACGTGAACAATGGAAGCCAACCCTAAATCATGAACATGGAAGTTCTTCTCATGGGGCTTCAACTGCCGAGAACCATAAGCAATCACTCTACCCTCCTACATTAACACATACCCCGTGCCGATCCGAGAAGCATCACAATATACTGTATAAGAAGTTGAAGTTGATGGCAAAACTAACACTGGAGTTGTGGTCAAGGCAGTCTTGATCTTCTAAAGTTCGCCTCACACTCATTTGACCATATGAAAGGAGTACCCTTTTGAGTGAATTTGGTCAAGGGTAATGCTATGGATGAAAATCCTTGAATGACCTGACGATAATAAACTCCCAAGCCAAGAAATCTACGAATCTCTATGATTGAGGACGCCCTGGGCCAACTTTGAACCACCTCTATCTTTTCGGATCAACCTGAATACCCTCACTGGATACCACGTGCCCCAAGAAAGCCACTGAACTAAGCCAAAACTCACACTTGGGGAACTTTGCAAAAAGCTTCTAATCCCTCAACAGTTGCGATAAAACTCTCAAATGCTCGTGCTCCTTATGACTACGCGAGTATACCAGAATATAATCAATGAATACAATAACAAACGAGTCAAGATAAGGCCGAAACATGTTGTTCGTCAAATGTAGGAACGCTGATGAGGCATTAGTCAAACCAAAAGATATCATAAGGAACTCATAATGACCATATCGTATCCTGAAAGCTATCTTAAGAATGTGTGAGTTCCTGATCCTGAACTAGTGATACCCTGACCGGTGATCAATCTTCGAGAACACACTCGCTCCCTGAAGCTGGTCGATCAAATCATCAGTGCGAGGCAAGGATACTTGTTCTTGATAGTGACATTATTTAACTGCATGTATTCAATGCACATCCTCATTGTTTCATCCTTCTTCTTCACAAATAGGACAGGTGCACTCCACAGTGACACAATAGGCTGAATAAACCATTTTTTTGGAGCTGATCCTTCAACTCCTTCAACTCCTTCAACTGAACAAGTGCCATAAGATACGGTGGAATGGAAATGGGCTGAGTGTTCGGCACCAAATTCAATATCCATGTCCGGTGGCATGCCCGGCAGGTTTGTAGGAAGCACATTCGGAAAGCCCTTCACCGTTGGAACTGAATCGATACTAGGAGTCGCTGCACTAACATCCCTCACAAAGGCCAAATAAGAAAGAAAAACCTTCCAGACAATCTGTTGGGACTTCAATAATGCAATCACCCTATTAGGAACATAATCTTACGAACCTCGCCACTCAATTCGTGGCATACTCGGCATAGCCAATTTCACCGTCTTAGCATTACAATTCAAAAAAGTGTGACATGGAGATAACCAATCCATTCCCAATATCACATCAAAATCAACCATACTAAGCAACAAAAGTTTCACTTAGGTATACAAACCCTCAATGGCCACCACACAAGACCGATATACACGGTCCACAACAATAGTATTTGCCACCGGAGTAGATACATGATCAGATAAAACAAGAGACTCACGGGGCGTATCCAAATAATGAGAAAAATATGATGACACATATGAAAAAGTGAAGCCAAGATCAAATAATAAGAGGCATCTCTGTGGCAGGTTAAGACAATACCTGTAATCACAGCATCTGAAGCAATAGCATTCGGTCTGGATGGGAGTGCATAAAAATAGGAACTGTAGCCAAAGGCTGACTCCTCTGCTGGGATGAACCTCCCATAAGACAGGAACGGAATATCTTGATATGATCCGAATATCCACACTCGAAGAAACCTCTCAAGGCAAATGGCGGTAGGTATTAAAGGGAGCCCCAAGCACCAGGATACCCTCTAGAAAACCAAGCATAGATGAGCCCCAAACGAATGGCGTAGGAGTCGAACTCTGAGCTGCAAAGGTACTGATTGATGAGTGACCCTAATGTAAACTGTGAGAATCGTGGCCAGATGATCCACCACGGCAAACCGAACAAGCTGACTGAGAATGTTTGAATGGACGGCCTCTGCCTTGCTGAAACTGACCTTCAGAAGGAACACTACCAAAACTACCAAATCTCTAAGGCCTTTTAGCCTCCATCTCAACTCGCTCCTAGCAGCCAAACTGACTATATATCTCTGGAAATGTCAACCACCTCCTCAAAAGAAGCACTAAATGCCCTCTCTCTGGTCAGAAACATTTGTAGTTAATAAGCGAGGACGTCAATGAACCTACTGATCCTCTCCCTATCTGTGGGGACTAGACAGATAGAGTGACGGCCCAACTCGAAGAATCTCAGCTCATACTGCATCACGGTTATATCCTCTTGACACAATTGCTCGAACTGACTGTGCATCTCCTCTCTGTAGGAATATGGTAGATACTTCTCTAGGAAGAGAAAGGAGAACTGGTGCCAAGTAAGAGGCGCTACACACGCGTCTCATAAACCTCCCACCAACTGAAGGCGGCTCTAGAAAAATAAAAGGTAGTAAATGCGACCTATTGGTCTCCAGAATACCCATTATAAGCAGCATCATCTAACACTTGTCCAACAAATCCTGGGTATCCTCGCCCTCCGCAGAACTAAAAATTGGAGGTTGAAGTCTACCAAACCTATCCAATCGATGTTGTTTGTCATCAGGCGTAACTGGTACCATATAATCCTGAGCAGGTGCAACTGACTAGGCTTGTGGTGCCTCCGGTGTCTCCAGTCCCAAAACAACCTGCTCGGGTGTATGAGCGGCGGGAGTTTGAGTGCCTCCCCCGGTCTGAGAATTAGATATTGTAGCAACCTCATGAGCAAGACTAGTCTACACGGTCAAGATCAAAGCCAAGGTCTCCCGAAGACCCGTAATAACAATAGGCATAGTCGGTGCCTGAGTTGGTCCTGCTGGAGCATCCCTTGCTGGAACCTGATCATAAACTGGGGCTGCTGGTAAATCTGCAGGTTGAGCCCTAGCTGATGTGCAGACTACACCCCTGCCCTTACTACGGACTCGACTGGTGGTCATCTGTCCTGACTGGAAGCATGTGTCTTCACCATCTATGGGCGAATAGAATAACAAAATTTTACATACCAGAATCAATAGATTTGCACGACAAGAATTCAAGAGTGTGAAGTTTTCCCTAAAGGGTCTAATGCCTCCCAATGATAAATACAAATGCCCCTGTACCGATCCGCAAGACTCTACGAAACCTGCTCATGACCCATGAGACCTATGTAACCTAGGCTCTGATACCAACTTGTCATGATCACAAAATCGACCCAATCGTGATGGCACATATCGTGAAACTAGGCCAGTAAACACATTTCCAAAATAGTTTAACATTTCATTAAGAGCTTAAATAATACAATTATTCAACTGAACGTTTCATAAAAGACATAAAGTCAAACCAAAATAAAAGCGAAAAAAAATAAAATGTCTGACCTTGCATGTCACTAAGTCATGAGCAATTCTACATTTGTTCCAAAACATGACTAGACCAAAATAGTCTGTAAATATCCAAAATATACTAGAGGGAGGATAAAGAGGGCAAAAGGCCGGACTGCGAACGTCAGCCAGCTATCTCACCTCCAATGAAATCTGCGCCTGGAACAGTCAATAGTCACTACCGTGGCCTGATATACCTTGATCTGCACACAAGGTGTATGGGGTAATGTGAGTACACCAACTCAGTAAGTAACAAGTCCAAACTATGTACTGATAAGTAGAGACGAACTAAACCTCAACAGGTAACACAGTAAAACTGTACAGTAAAGTAGGCATGCTTGTAGTTCAAGTATACATGTCAGTCGTAAGTAATTACAAATGTGAATTGTGTGAAGGATAAAACTCATCAAATCTCTATGTATCAATGCACAGAAACCATGAAAATATACAATGTATCTCCACTCTCAAGTGCTCAACCATTCCGTACAGTATATGTCCATCCGACCCGAAGAAGATCAATCCTGGAATATATACTCATTACTGACAACAATCACCAGTACCGATGAAGGCCATTTCAGCTCTATGGAGAAGGTACATCTCCAAGAATAAGTACTTCAGACGATATCCATGTCCAGGGAAGATCCTTTCCTAAATAATATCAACTGCGCTCACTAGGGGTGTATAGACTTCAGAGGGGCTCCTTTCAGCCCAAATGCTATAACAACCTAACAAAGGCATAATCAATAAACTTTTGCGGCGTGCAACCCGATCCCATATTTGTTACTCATAATAAGGCTCTCGGCCTCACATAGTCATCACTCTCTAGTCTCATACACACGGGCTCACAATGCCATAATATTATCCCGAAACAATGATATGATGTGCGAAATGATAACAACCGAGACTGGTACATAATACGATATGCATGAACAAGACTGAGCAGAGAATATAAATCAAAATAATAAGATGACAGCAAGAAATGACTACTAGGGACTCAATAGTAATTGTGTGAAGCCCGGACATGATAATTAGCATGATTTATAGTTCTTTTACTTAATCACATAATCACAACACATATATTAGCAAGAAATAGTCACTAAGCGGTGCCATGTAATGAACCATGCCATAATTTTCACTGTGCCCACCTACGCGCCCATCCTTTGGCTTTTGCATCACCTAAATTCGAATCATATAGCACAACGTTCGGGGTTTCAAACCCTCAGAACCAAGTTTGGGAGTGTTACTTATCTTAAATAGAGCCAAATATCTAACTCGTGATGCCCTTGCCTCTCGATTTGGCCTTCAAATGCTCTGAATCTAACTAAAATTAGTAAACTAACATCAATATACGAAAAACCCACACAAAATTATCAAATTAGACCAAAAACCCCAAATTTGCTTAAACTCGCCCCCAGGCCCACGTCTCGAAATCCGATAAAAAATACAAACTAGAAACTCCTTTCACTCCCCAGTCTATGCATACCAAAATCATCAAAATCGGGCCTCAAATGTTCCCTCAAATCCCCAATTTAAACTATCCAATTTCAAACCTTAATCCTCCAAATTTCTTCCCTAATTTCCACTAATATCGTGCTTAATCAATAGAAAAATGATCATAAACACAAGTAATAAAGCATAAGTAGCTTACCCAACTGATAACCCTTGATTCCCTCTTGAAATCACAACCGTATGCTCCTAACTCGTCCAAAAATGGTGAAGAAATGGCAAAAAGTTACGAAGGGGACCTTTCGATTGGGCAGATGCTCAATCAGTATGATTTGTTCCAGCTCTAAACCATTGACTTTGTTGCGTCGGAATCATTAGGGATTATGAAAGTTCGAGGTGTCATATAATTATCATCCTCGAAAGTTTCTGCTCCTCCAATCAGGCCAAAGCTAGTGACTGTGATTGCTATTTGATTCTTGCTTTTCCTTTGAGTTTGATTCCATTGCTCATGAACATGTTGACACCAGTATCACATCATCGATTGAAAACATCTCCTTGGCAGTGGGTTGCTCTCTGTATATCAATTTGAATCCCTGAGATGTCGGGAACTTTAGAACTTGGTAAGGGTTGAGGGTATCGCCCTCATGTTATGGATCAAAGGCATCTCGAGGAGGGCGTTGTACCTCATGTCACCATCAATTACACTGATTTTCATTTGCTGTATGGTTCCAACCACTTCTACAAGAAAGATAATTTCCCCTTTGGTGGCTTCAGTTGCCATGTTGAAGCTGTTAAGAACTCGAGCTGCGGACACAACTTGATCTTGCAGGCCGAGTTGCTCTATGACCCTTGACCACATACTATTTGTCGAGCTACCTAGATCAATTATCACACGTTTAACTTGAATTTTATTCATAAGGGTATATATTACCAGTGCATCGTTGTGAGGTTGTTCGATCCCTTATGTATCTTCGTCATTAAAAGAAGGGGTCTGTTCTGGTAAGTAGTCCGAGATCGCTTTTCCCATGTTATCGTCACCTTAGTGAGTTTAAATTCATGTCCTTGAGGAACATCGACTCCTCCAACGATCATGTTAATCACATGCTGTGGCTCGACCTGCTCGTTTTGTCATTTTGAATCTTTGTTTTTGAAGTAGTTCTTGGATCGATCACTTAATAATTCTCAAAGGTGCTCCTTGTTGAATAATCAGGCTACTTCCTCTCTTACTTGTCCGCAATCTTCTATTTTATGTCCGTGAGTGCCGTGATACTTGCATATTTGGTTTGGGTTTCTCTGGGCAGATCGGTCTGTAAAGTTTGAGCCGACATGGTATCTTTTAAATGCCTAATGGATGATACTATGGCGTAAACATCTACACTGAAGTTATATTCTGACAATCGAGGTACTTCTTAGGACCCGGTATCCCTATCGAAACAACCCTTGCTCATGAGCCCTCGTGAGCTTTGTCTTTGATCATTCCTTCTATCATTCAGAGCGGGGTTGAATCTAGGCCCATTATTTCTATGATCTCCATCGTATGGGTGATATCAGTATTTGGTAGATCGTGGTTCCTGATCGATATCCCTTTTAACTCTGTCCATGGTCCTGTTGGGATAAATCAAACCAATCGGGGTCCCAGTTGGTCGTCTTCGACACTAATCTTCGAGATATCGATTATATACACCGGGCCAAGTGACAACTGGATATTCAATCAAATTCTGCTTTAACTGTTTAAGCTATGGAACTCCATTTGTTAAGACCTTGAGTGATGTCATGAACAGTCCAATCGTTGGTAACCGGTCACAAATCTATCTGTTTCATTTGAAATCAAGATACGAATTCTCTGAGCATCTCGTTGTCTTTTTGCCTTACCTTGAATAGGTTCGAATTTCTAGTTGCAACCTTAATGGCTCCAGCGTGAGCCTTTATAAAGGACTCTGCAAGCATATCAAATGAATCAATAGAGTTAGGTGGTAAATTATGATACCATATCATATCACCCTTTGATAGAGCTTCTCCGAATTTCTTCAGGTACACGGATTCAATTTTTTCATCTTCCAAGTCATTTCCCTTTATTGCACACGTAGAAGAGGTGTCGTGTTCATTTGGATCTGCCATCCCGTTATACTTTAGAATCTCAAGCATACAAAACTTATTTGGGAATGGCTTCGGAGCCGCACTTGGGGGGGGGGAGGTTTTTGGACAAACTTTTTCTAATCAAGTCCTTTCAATATCGGTGGTGCCCCCGGAACTTGATCGACCCTGGAGTTATAAGTTTCAACCTTCTAATTATTTTCCTTGATCTTCTTTTCCCCTGTCTCGATCTGTTTCATCAGTTCCTCATGCATTTTTACGATAGCGGGATTAGTCTTTGATTCTCCTCCATTCGATCTCTTTAGCACCGATTTGGCTCTATGAACAACTTATAGAGATGGCTCGAGCTCGTTCCTTCTTGGTGCACGATTCTAATTTTGGACTTGTGCTATTGCAGCTTGTTGAGTCCTCAACATCTCTAATATCATTCAAAGGCTAATTCAGCCTTATTTGCCGCTCTATGCGTTCTGATCAGATGTTCGAGCGTCTCTCAGGATGCAGTTTTCAAGGCCAACGCCCAAATTCCCATTAATGGAAATATGGGAGTTGAAATCGACTGTGTCTATGGTTAGCGGTCCATCGGGGTTGACTGGAGGTAATCCGTTTTTCGGGGCGGCTATGTATTCATTCTCGCCATGAAGACCAACGTCGTTGTCTGTGTGAGTGGGTGCTACTTGAGATTTTGACATGTTGATTCCTAAAATCAAAGATACTTACAAGAACAAGCATAAATTAGTGTGTGTGTGTTATGAGAATTAATACCAGGTAATCACAATTATCCTATGCCCACGGTGGGTGCCAAACTGTTTACGATAATAATTAAACTTATAAGTGGTTTTAAGAATATGTAATATGCGTCAATGTAAGATCATTACAAAAGGCTAAGGCCCTCATTATATACAGTAGAGGAATCATATTTACAGTGTAATTCTAATTAAAGAAGAAAATCCCATGATTAACTAAACAACCGCCCTTGATTTTATCTATTCCGAAATTTCCGCCATTATCCTCAACCAGTATCGGATATCTCGCCTTTCAGTAATTATGCTATCTTTGATTTTGTTTGATGTCTATCCCATTTGATCTTAATCATTACTGGTCTCGATCTCGATAGGTATCTCGAACCTCGAACTTTGTACCTTATCATCGTATCTTGGCATGGCAAGCTGTGGGGCTGATCCTCGATCCATACTCTTAATTTTGGTTAATTAATAAAATTGAATGGGTCCGGTTTGAACCGTGTACAAAAGTAATGGAGTTTAGTTTCTGTTTTATAGTATATGTGTTTGTCACAGTACCACAGCACATGACCATGACCGAACGACGCCTGTGCACTTGACAATATTTGTTGCTACTAAGTACTAGCTACTACTGCTCATCAACTTCCTTTGTCATGAACCAACACTTATCATCTTCTTGAAACCTTAAGTTACATTGCAAGTGTTAATAGAGGCAGAGCAAAACTTTTGGATTTATGAATTTTGAACTTTAGAAAAGACACTCGTCTTATTTGGTTTTGACTAAAATATTTATATATCAAATAATTTTTAACAAAAATACAACAAATGAATCAAAACTATTGAATTGTACCGAAACCTTATGCCAAATCTCCGTCCTGGTCGTGCAGAGGCAGATGGAGCACAGGTTCAACAGTACATTAATTAGGTTTCTTTTTAATTTGACATATGATATTTTTCATATGTAGTTGCTTTCTCTAGCTAGCATTTACCAATTTTTACATTATAGTCGAATTTTTTTTTATAATAATATCCCCATATAACATTCATTCTATGTAAAAATGAAGTTTTCTCAAAATTAAGTTATATTTTATTTCTCTATAACTATGTTTTTACTTATAACAACAACAACCATATTTACTGCAGAAGCTCTTTTGTAAAATTACTCCTCTATAACAGTCATATTAATCTGTAAGATTACTAATAATTCTAAAAATAACACAATCTATTCCATTAAACAAAGTTTCTATCTTGCATACATGATATATTTTCCATTAAACAAATTCCAAAAAGTGTTTCGAGTTTAAATATGTATAGGTTTAACTATACAACAACAACAACAACAACAACAACAACAATAACAATAACAACAACAACAACAACAAAAAACTAAGTAGTTTCCCATAGTAGGGTTGGGGAGGGTAAGATGTACGCAACCTTATTCATGTCCCTAGAAGGGTAAAGAGAGTGTTTGCGATAGACTCTCGGATAGAGAACGAATAAAAAAGAAAAGGTAATTGCAACAAGTAGGAAAAACTATGAGTGTTCATCGATCGGTACGGTACGGTATGGTATTTAGATATTTCGGTTCGATATTCACGGTATTCAGTTTCTTTAAATGTTATACCAATACCGTACCTAATTGTTATTCGGTATTCATTCTTTAAATGTTATTCGGTTCGGTAGCTTTGGTTTATTCGATTTGAATACTAACTAGTGCGTAGAGTCATAGACTGTTTACTCTTAATTAAAGTAATCAAACATATAAAACTAAAAATATTTGTTGACAAAATATTTGTCCAAAACTAGCAAATATCAACGTAGATAGAGAAAATTGTACATAAAAGAATAAATTTGTTCATTAAAAATGTCTTGTTACTTGCTTAGAATTAATAGATAAACTTAGAGAATAAAGGAAAGTAAAATTTTAGATTTTTTATATTTATGCTATAATTAATATTATGAGTATTATGCAATAAATGTTTCTGTACGCTATCGGTATTTCAGTATTTTATTTTAAAATACCAAAATAGCATACCTAATACCATTTTTTTAAAAACTAAACAAAATTCCATACAAATACTAAAAATTTTCGGTTTCGTTATGGCAATTCGGCATTTACCAAATTATGCACACCCCTAGGAAAATATCAAGAATAAATAAGATTGAATCTAAGAATACAGTCAAACTCTAGGTAGTAATAGCCATCTACGGATAAAAGATATCACACTAACATTAATGTTGGCGAATTGAGTAAGACAAAGACAAACACTCGACTACGTACGAATGTTCCACTCTAATCTTTGACCTCCACACCCTCCTATTCAGGATCATGTCCTCAGTTAGCTCCAAAAGTGTCATGTCCTGTCTAACCTCTCCCCGAGACTTCTTAGGCCTGCCTCTACCCTTCCTGCTACCCACCGAGGCTAACCGCTCCCACCTTCTAACCGGGGTTTCTATACTTCTCCTCTAAACATGTTCGAACCATCTCATCCTCGCCTCCCACATCTTATTCTCCGTGAGGGCCACTCTCAGCTTTTCCCGAATAATTTCATTCATATTCTTATCCAACCGGATATGCTCACACATCCACCTCAACATCCTCATCTCAGCTACTTTTAGCTTTTGGGTATGAGAGTTCTTGACCGACCGAAACTTTGCTCCATACAACATGGTTGGTCTAACTACAATATAATTTTATTAATAATGTATTAGCTTTCTTCAATATTTAACTAGTGAAATATGTATATCTTTTAAGATTTAAATTTAAATAGTTTTCTTATCTTTATATACAACACTGAAAAAGGAAAATAATTTTTGAATAATTTTTATCTATAACAATTAAACAATATTTAAACGTTGTTATACGTATATAGTACTCTTTTATTATGAAAGCATAAATATATCGTAAGAAACGAAAATGTTATAGAAAAGGTTGGGCGTACAAATTAACTTTCCGACATTGGTGGTGAGCCAAGGATTTTTATTTTGGAGTTTCGAATCCTGATCTTCCACTTGCGTTGCATGTGTTATGAGTCAGTTGCTCAATAAAACAAATGGCGAAAAGTTCATTAATGATTGCACCTACCTGCCATTTTGTCCTTCAACCCCTTGCATGTTGTTGTTATAGTAGTACCTCAAAGTCTAGTCTTTTTCAATATTATTACTACTCTCCGTTTTAATTTATGTGAGCTTATTTGATTCGGTATAAAGTTTAAGAAAAGAGAATATTTTTTTGAATTTATGGTGTAAAGTGAGACACATATATTTTGTGTAATTATAAATCATTGCATAAAGATAAATTGTTTCCAAATAAGAAAAGAGGTCATTCTTTTTTGCATGAACCAAAAAGGAAATAGATTTAAATAAATTGAAACTGAGGGAGTATTACATTACTCAAAGAATTGTTCCACTGATAGAACCTACCAGACGAAGCTCAGAGCATGCGCCAGTAAAATCTTTCCGGCAAAAGGTCAAATATATTTCTGTACTATTAAAAAAAAGTTTAAATATATTATTTGTTATATTTTGGATCTAAATATATTCTTATCATATACTATTAGTTAAAATATACTCTTCTTCTATTAAATATGTCTAAGATAAATGCCACATAGTATGTCACCTTAGGGCTTCTAAGATTGATCGCCTTGAGCCTTAAGATTTGTTAGGTGCATTCCATAAATCAGAATTCAGAACTTACCCTGTTCAGGTTTTGGACCTCTTTAAGTTACTAAGTTTTAAAAGAATAATTTAGATATAATTAATTAATAAATTTTTTAAAATAAATATAAAATATGATTCAAAATTATTAAGTCTGACCGAACTTGTTAACTATACTCTGATTCCGACCCCCGCGTATCTTAATTTTACATGGTACTTTATCCACTGTGATAATGTTGTATGTTGGTTTTCGCCTTTAGGTTAAAAAAGATAAATCTAAAGAAAGGAAGCAATTACAAAATTATCGTACATAATTAAAGGGTCAAAGCCAAAGTATTAAATTTGGATCATGTTTTGCTTAAAGTTATTTACAAGCATAAAATAATAAAACTAAATTGAAGGTAAATCCTACGAGATCGTAATAATCAAGAGACCTAATGGAAAGTACAAGACACGAGTGTTATTTTTTAGGAAGAAATGTGTAGAGATCTTTTATAGATAATATTGATCAGGTCTTTCTCTGTATGGAGAGGTTCAGAGCCTTACAATCATGTTATCTCTTTTTTAGGGAATAGTCATGAAGAAGAAGAAGCCCCCCTTCTAGGGTTCCTTCTCTTAGTATTTATAGATGCGGGATGTATGAGCTGGCAATGGAGGCCGTAATTATTCCGAGGCTCCATCCCTATGACGGCGGATGGGCCGTAGCTTTAATAATTGAGTCAGCCAATGATCAGGTATTGTGATTAATAAGTGGTCCTATCATTTATTAATTACGAATTAGCTTAGGATATAATTAATCTTGTTAATTATTTCAGGGTCATATTCTGACCCATACAGTTAGTTCCTCCACATATTGAGGTCGTTCCTTGATCGAGCTTGATGAGCGGACTTCTCCGGATGCAGTTTCGGTCGTGGTTAATAATGGCCGTAACCGTTTTAATGTGGGAGGTTATGCTGTTGAAATTGATGGCCTTAGCCTTTTTGTGTTGATGGCCTTGTTCATGGAGGCAGCTTCGACCGAGTCGAGTCACATTATATACGTATCGGGGACGACCGTAGCCATCTATTCATTAACGATGGCCGTAGCCTTACTGTTATGGATAGCCGTAACCGTTAATACACTAGAGAGGGCCATAGTCGTTTACATACTGGAGATGACAAAAGCTTAATTTTGTTGACACCATTTACCTTTGTACGGTATCGACGTTATTTAAACGTCACGGCCAGGGGAGTGTGGACATACTTATCATGTGTTTTGGCGACGTCCAAAGTTTTGGAGGTACGCATGACGTTTCTGAAACGTTCTCACATCATTATAACCGTTTCGAAGGCGAAGCGCTGTCGGCGGCTGAAAAGCCGCCTCATGGAGTTTTGCCATTATGACGCTCGTTTTTGTAGAATCAAACCATTTTGCGGTTGGTCAAGCAATTAATAATGACCATTGGAATTCATAAGAGCCACTTGTGTTTCTTATTAATAAGGGGTTGAGGCATTTGTGCCTCACCTTTCGTAACTTGCTTAAGAGAGATCTCGGAAGAACTTTCCTCGCTTAGTCACTTCATCGTTGTTCTTGCTCTTCGATTGTTATAATCTTCATCTTTCTTCATTGATTCTCACTTCTTTCCGATACCCTTGATCAAAAAATGGCAAGCAGTTCCTCCAGAAACGCTGCTCGGGCGAGTTTTCCGGCAAACCACACGGTGGCGGAAGAGCCTTCATCGGTAGCAAGAGGTGCAGAACTGATGGGGGCCGATGGGGTTGTTCCATTAGTTGCTGATATCCTATCCCTTTAAGAGGGTCCGGCTATTGACTTCACCGCCGATGAGGGTGAAGATCAGGTGAACGAAGCCCCACTGATGGGAGAAGTGGGGATTGGTCAGCTACGGGAGCAGTGGGGCGTTCCCCGCTTTGCTGATATTTCCCTTGCCAGACGAGAGGAGAGGGTCAACATCGACCGTAGGGGGTATTGTGTTTTCTATGCTTATCCTTTTAGATTGGAATTTAGGATCCCTCTTCTGATACTAGTGGTGTACTTTTTCCGTCATTACAGAGTATGTCCTGGCCAGCTCATTCCCTCCCTCCACTAGCTCTTTCCTATGCTCCTTAAATATGCGGAGCTGGCCCGATGGAAGATTACATTGCAGCACGTGCTAACCTTCTACGCCCATCAGAGGGTCCGTGGTACGATGATTCAGGCTGTTCCTCGTGGGGCGAGGGGCTTGACTGCAGAGTTTGATGATGCGGTCGAACCTCAAACTTATGAAAACTTCTTTTACATTAGAACTGAACACCTGGTGGCATGTGCCACTGCGTTCCTAGAGGCGTGGAACCATACACGTAAGTCCTATAATTTGTAGATTCTTCGTTCCGTATTTCTTCTTTTTTTTTTAATCATGTTATGATGAGTGAGCTTTATCTCTTGTTTGCAATTGAACGACCGTCGTTGGCCCCACTGCCCGGCATTCGCGAATAGGTCCAGGCCATGCTCCTTCACACAACCGGGATTCATACATGACCGTCTTTGTGGGAAAGGCATGGTCGTAGACCTGCTTCTGGTAAGAGTTTTAGCTTTCTTTTGTCTTTATTTTATTCCTTTTCGCCTCTTCTTAACTTGGTTCTTTTTTAGATTAGGGAGGGCACGCCGCGTGAGGGCCCCTCAATTGGCCTTTCGTAGACCGGGCATGACTACATGACTCGTGACAATGCCGGCGCCACATTCAGATCCGAGGGCGACTTCGGTCGAATCCTCAGCGGCCCATTCCCTAACATGGTCTGCACCTCGGGTCGAAGAGCCTTTGGCGGTCGTACACCCTAGGGCAGGCACTTAGTGAGGGTTTCCCCAGTTGGCCCAGGCCAAGGTGACATTATCGCTTCGGCGATTCAACATTAGTTCTAGTTGCTTTGGTTGGAGAATCAAGCGTCATCATGTTTGTAGGGGCGGGAGCCTCAACTTCTCGAGCGGCGGGCGGAAGAAGGGGCGCCATTGGTGAAGGGTCTGACTTTGAGTCCGACTTGGACCCTGACGACTTCCGCATGCTTCGGGATAGCCACACCCGCACAACAGTGCATGTGAAAGGGCAGTTCTGCTACGTTGAGATCCATACGGAGCAGAACTTGCTACTTTAGGAGAAATATCTGTTGTTGTTGTTCAAGGTTTTGTGCTCGGAGGCGGAAACCACATCGCTGAGGGGCACCTCAGACGTCGGGTTGATGGGAGAGGCGGCCACGAAGGGCCTGAAGGTACGTGTAGTGACTTTTAGTCACTCTTTATTTCACTTGGTTGATTTTTTGTTCTGATTATTGCTTTGTTCTTGTAGATATTTTTGTTGGAGGTGGAGAGCATCTACCGAGCTAGCGTCCGCTGAGGGGTTTTGCTCGTGGGTTCTAGAGAAGTACCGTCGCTACCAAGACCAGTACCGCGAGATGCATGAGCGCATGAGGAACGACCCCCGAAATGGGGACCTCGTCGAAGAGCTGGCGAGGCGAGAACTTCAAATATAGCAGACCCTTGGCAAGGTTAATACTCTTATGGAGCAACTTCGTCGTAAAGACGAGGAGACAGAAGCTGAGAGGAGGGTTGTTGCTAAGAAGGAACGCCAGGATCGGGCCAGGTTGGTAGAGGCCTCTAAGGCTTTGACGAAATAGGTGGTCACTTTGGAGACCGAGGCTGTTGCCTTGAGGCTGCAAGCAAGGGACGCCATGTCGAGGGTTGGAACGTTGGAGACGGCAGACCGTGTTTGTGAACGGGAATGGGAGTTGGAGAGGGCCGTTGTAGCTTTTCGGTAAGGAGCACTGGAGGACTGCATTGGCGTCTATGAAAGGGACGCCCAGATTGTGGAGGATCGGATTAAGACCTTAGAGGTTGAGAATCAGCGCTTAAGGGATCAGGCTGCCTCTTTCGGCCTAGCTCGTGACCTTTGGATTTTTGCCGAGGCTCAACTTGATGTGTACAAGAGGCTATGGGAGGCCGACATTGTGCCTGAAGCTTCTTATGATGAGGCACGTCAAAAGGCTTGTGAGGCCCGTGCCAATTGCGGCTTTGATCCATCTTTTCCAGGGGTCGACAATGGCGCTGATGGTGGTGTGGGTGACGGTGAGTGAAAGTTTTGATGTATTTTTGTTTTGTTCTCCATTGGGCATTTGGATATTTTTAGATTCTTTCTCTTTTATTGTATGGATTGTTTTTCATACTGACCGGCCTTGGCCGAGTGTAAGCGGGCTTTGCCCGCACAAGAATCTAAATATATGTCTATATATGTATATATAGGCTTACTTTTCCCACTGCTTGTGTTGTGTTTATTCCGAGTTTTCCCTTGTTATTTAGGTTTTTCAATGCATGTGTTAAAAGGGTGATATGCCTTAGAGTGAGACTCTGGTAGGAGTGTTAAGTCCCTTGTTTCTTTTGGTCCTAATGGTGCCAGAGGCCTTAACCCTGATAATGATGGTGGCTTTCGCTATGTAGGTAATTTCGACCGTCGTCGAATCGTTTGCTTGCCTTAGTCAGAAACTAGGTTGGTTGTTTGGCGGTGATGGCCTTGGCCATGTCTAAGCGCTTTTTGTTTATCGCTTTGTTTTAATTGGGGTACTTAAGTTGTGGCCATTATTTGGCAATTGTGGCACTTATCCTCAGTCCCAGTTCGGGCATGGTCGAACTACTGGTCGTGATGGTGAGAAACGCGGCCTTGTACTTCGACCGAGGGCGAACTTTACGTGGCCCTAAATTTGGCTCGAGTTGGGCGTACTTACTTGAGTGGTGAGGGAGATTAACTTTTTTCTCTGTCCGTTGAGGCGTTTGGCTTTGTTGTTTTTGCGAGATTGGGTTTGTGATGGTGAAGGCATATGACCTGAGTCTTAGTTCGATTTGTAGGTGAACTTATTGGCGAAGGCACGTAGCTCGAATCTCTGTTCAACCGTAGTTGAATTTCGTAATTTTTGGTTGGTGAAGGTCTGTAGCTTGAATCCCAGTTCAACTAGTAGTTGAACTTTTTGGTGAAGGCACGTAGCCTGGGTCGTTGTTCAACTGTAGTTAAATTTTATAATTTTTTGTTGGTGAAGGCGCATAGCCTGAGTCCAAGTTCAACTTGTAGTTGAACTTTTTGGTGAAGGAACATAGCCTGAATCGTTGTTCAACCGTAGTTGAACCTTGTAATAATTTTTTGCCGGCGAAGGCACATAGCCTGAGTCCCAGATCAACTTGTAGTTGAACTTTTTTGTGAAGGCGTGTAGCCTGAGTCGCTGTTCAACCATTGTTGAACCTTCTAATTTTTGTTGGCGAAGGCGCATAGCCTGAGTCCCAGTTCACCTTGTAGTTGAACTTTTTGGTAAAAAAGCGCGTAGCCTGAGTCCCAGTTCAACCGTAGTAGAACCTTCTAATATTTTCGTTGGTGAAGGCGCATAGCCTGAGTCCCAGTTAAACTTGAACTTGGACTTTTTAGTGAAGGCACGTAGCCTGAATTGCTGTTCAACCGTACTTGAACCTTGTAGTAATTTTTTGTTGGCGAAGGAGAATAGCCTGAGTCCTGGTTCAACTTGTAGTTGAACTTTTTGGTGAAGGCGCGTAGCCAGAGTTGCTTTTCAACGGTAGTTGAACCTTGTAATTTATTGTTGGCAAAGGCACATGGCCTAAGTCCCTGTTGAACTCGTAGATGAACTTTATGGTTAAGGCACGTAGCTGGAGTCCCTGTTCAACCGTAGTTGAATTTTGTAATTTTTTGTTGGCGAATGCGCATAGCCTGAGTCCCAGTTCAACTTGTAGTTGAACATTTTGGTGAAGGCACGTAGCCTAAATCGTTGTTCAACTGTAGTTTAACCTTGCAATAATTTTTTGTTGGTGAAGGCACATAGCCTGAGTCCCAGTTCAACTTGTAGTTGAACCTTTTTGTGAAGGCGCCTAGCCTGAGTCGCTGTTCAACCGTAGTTGAACCTTGTAATTGTTTGTTGGCGAAGGTGCATGGCCTGAGTCCTAGTTTAACTTGTAGTTGAAATTTTTGGTGATGGCGCGTAGCCTGTGTCGCTGTTCAACCATAGTTGAACCTTGTTATTTTTTGTTGGCGAAGGCGCATAGCCTGAGTCCCATTTCAACTTGTAGTTGAACGTTTTGGTGAAGGCGCGTAGCCTGGATCGCTGTTCAACCATAGTTGAACCCTGTAATAATTTTTTGTTAGTGAAAACGCATAGCCTGAGTCCCAGTTCAACTTGTAGTTAAACTTTTTGGTGAAGGAGCATAGCCTGATCGCTGTTCAACCGTAGTTGAACCTAGAAATATTTTTGTTGGCGAAGGCGCATGGCCTCAATCTCAGTTCAACTTGAAGTTGAACGTTTTGGTGAAGGCGCGTAGCCTGAGTCACTGTTCAACCGTAGTTGAACCTTGTAAGTTTTTGTTAGTGAAGGCGCATAGCCTGAATCTTGTGACGTTGGTGTTTGAGAGCTGAAACTCGGTTTTGATTTGAGATCTTGAGCAGCTAACGCATTCTCTTCCCCATCGGGGTATGTAGGCTTGGGGTGACTCTCGGTTCTAGATATCTTCGTGGTGATTTCAGATCTCACATCAGGAATGCGGTAGTGCCTTACAGAGATCCTCCCTCAGAGGGGGGGGGGCAGCTTCTTCTTCTTGCTTGCACTATCCGAGAGAAGAGCGACAGAGGAGTTTGATCTTGATTCGAGATCTTCGAGTTCTCTTTGTCCGATCTACCGCCTTGGCTTGTTTGAACTAGGTTGTTCTTTGGCGTTTCTTTCCTTTTGGTCCAGAGAAGAACTACACGATTCTACTATGAAATCCTCACAGACGGCGCCAAATTATTTTGCCTAAAGTTATCATATACTTTGCAAGCATAAATCAATAAAATTAAATTGAGGGCCACTCATAGCATATCGTAATAATCAAGAGACCAAATGGAAAGTACAAGAGAAGAGTTTTATTTGTTAGTGAGAAATGTGTATTGATCTTTTATAGATAATATTGGTTAGGTCTGCCTCTCCATGGAGAGGTTCACATCCTTACAATCATGTTATCTTTTTTCTAGGGAATAGTCATGAAGAAGAAGAAGAAGCCCCCATCCTAGGGTTCCTTCTCTTAGTATTTATAGATGTGTGATGTATGAGCTGTCAATGGCGGCCATGATTATTCCGAGGCTCTTTCCCTATGATGGCAGATGGGTCGTAGCCTTAATAATTGAGTCAGCCAATTATCGGGTATTGCGATTAATAAGTGGTCATACCATTTATTAATTACGAATTAGCTTAGGATTTAATTAATCTTGTTAATTATCTCGGGGTCATATTCTGACCCATACAGATCCCTAATATCTAAATTCAAATAAAAATAAGGCAATTACAAACACGTATATATACTAATGAATTGCGCTGGCTTAATAGAGGAATAACATTTGGGAATTGAAGCATCTTTTAATTCGTTTTGCATGCATTTTGTGTCGTTCGTCAATATAGCATATTTCTTCCTTAGGTGTGAGGTGTGGCGAGGGCACAACTTGTTATACAGGACAATCACTTTGACATCACGTTAAAGTTTACAAGTCGCGTCTGGGAAAGTAATATGTATGCAACCTTACCCCTACCCCTGGAAGAGCAGAAAGGTTGTTTTCGAAAGACCCTCGGATAGAGAATGACTGGAAAAAAAGGTAATTCCAACAAATACGAACAAAGAATGCAGTCAAACTCTAGGTAGTAATATCCATCTATGGATAAAAGAAAACATACTAACACTAATGCTATCGAACGGAGTAAGACAAAGAGTGTCATGACCCAGATTTTTTTTTGCCCCCGAGAGCCATGACGGCGCCTACTCGTGAAATTTAGGCAAGCCAACTACTATGATTTTAACACATTAACAGTTAACTCAAACAATTATAATTAGTAACTAAGCTAAGATGTTAAGTGCGTAAGTATTAACAAATTCAAATACACCAATATATGACTACCCAAGAATCAGGTGTCACAATTTCACGTACATCTACGAATTTCTATTAACACTGGTTTAGAAAGAAAGAACAATTGTTCTCAAAATGAAAAGAGACAGCAAAAAGCTAAACTGGGGAAAGGGGGACTCCAGGCTCTGCGGACTCTAACAGGTCTACCTTGGTCTCCCTAGACTGAAGGCAGCTACCTCAAGCTGCTCACAAGGTCCGGCACCAAAATCTTCTCAAAAGAGTGCTGAGTGTAGTATCAGTACAACCGACCCCATGTAATGGTAAGTGTCAAGCATAACCTCGGCGAAGTAGTGACGAGTCTAGGACATGACAATCATATAAACCTATGCAGTTAAATCATATACAAATAGAATCATATTAATAGGAAATAACAGATAGAGATGGGAAAGGGACATGTTGTGGGGAATGTCAAATTCTAACAGTAAACCATTGGAGAAGCATAATGAACATCATATTTGTATCAACAAGAATAAAGAAACAGTAACACGTGCACGGCATCACCCTTCATGCTTTTACTCTCGTCCTTACCATATGAAACAACGGAAACGGCACGGTATTACCCTTCGTACATTAACTCTCATAATCATAGATCGACATCATCCTTCGTGCATTAACTCTCTTAATATCGGCACGGCATCACGCTTCGTACATTAGCTCTCATATCATGGCACAACATTAACCTTCGTGCATTAATAGTCACAATATCGGCACGCATCACCCTTCCTGCATTAACAATCACTCACAATATCTTGCAAGCCATCACCCTTCGTGCTTTACACTCTTCCTCACCCAAACTATAAAAACAATATGTCCCAATAAGGGAATCAATAATAGATACAGTAACGTCCTAGCAAGGGAATCTACTATAACCAATATCGTTTCAACAGGTATTTCACAAAATAAATCTCAACGAGCCAATACTCAATAATGGTCAATTGCCAAGAAACTACCATAAATCTTGTTCAACAGTTATAATCATAAATTTAAGTATGAACAGTACATAATAGAGTCATAACAATCATGGTATAAGACTCACGTGCATGCCTGACACCAACCTATAGATACTCGTCACCACACCTATACGTCGTACTTAACACTAACACGTAGAAAATAAGACCACAACTCATATTCCCTCAAGCTAAGGTTAGACCAAACACGTACCTCTATTCCACAGACAAGATTAAGCCTCAATTACCACTATACCTCTCGGTTCCACTTCCAATACGATTGTATCTAGTCGTAATTTATTTAATAACATTAATAAATGCTAGATAAACCAATTCTAATGCATGAATATGGATTTCCAAATGTTTTCCCCCAAAAAAGTCAAAAATCGACCACAGGCACACTTGATCAAAACTCGAAGTTCAAACCAAAACTGATTACCCATTCACCCACTAACTCAAATATGCAATTGGTTTTGAACTCTGACCTCAAATTGAGGACAAATCCTCAAAATTTAAAAATCCTAATTTATGCCCCAAACATCTAATTTCGCATTAAAACCCCCAGATTTTGAGATGAAATCATGTAAAAAGATGAATTAGATTGAAGAAGATGAGTTGAAATCACTTACCTATGACTTGGAGAAGTTTGGGTCTTTGAAAAATCACCTAGGGATGATTAGGGATTTGTTGAGAATTAAAAAATGATGGAAATCCCGTTTAAAATCCCACTAAACAGGTCATAGTTATCGCAATTACGATCAGGGGTTCGTAATTGAAAACTGTTGCTTTCTCATTTGCGATGAAAATATCGAATTTGCTATAGAAGGGCATTCGCAAATTCCGGACAAAACATCGTATTTGCGAGGAGGACCTGCCCAGGCCTGGTCCGCATTTGCGACATATCTGTCGCATTTCCCACGCATGCTCACTTCAGAATTGCGAGATTATAGGAATGTGCAAAAATACCAGATGCACAGCTGAGTTTCCTAAGTTCTAACCACTCAGTGGCCTATCCAAAACTCATTCGAGCCATCGGGAATCCAAACCAAACATGCACGGAAGTTCTAAAATATCATACTGACTTTCTTGTGTGATCAAATCATTTCAAATTTAACCTCAAATCCATGAAATCCATAAGATAGCTCAAATTTTCTATTTTCTCAACCTAGGGTCCAATTTACATCAAATCAACTCCGATTCTTACCAAATTTTACATATTCGACTTAAATAATATATTAAACTTGTATTAGACTCAGGAACCAAAGTACGGGCCCAATACCATCAAGAACACACACCATTTTATTTCAAAAATTCTTTACACTTTTTGGCAAACAATTTTCTTTAAAAATTCTTTCTCGGGCTAGGGACCTCGGAATTCGATTCCAAGCATACGCCCAAATCATTTGATTTCTGTAAATTTGTAATGATTTGATCACACGATCAAGTCTGTATGATGTTTTAGGACTTGCGTGCATGTTTGGTTTGGAGCCTTGAGGGCTCAGGTGACTTTTGAATAGGCCACAGAGTAGTTAGAACATAGGTAACTCAGATGTGCATCTGGAATTTTTGCACAGGACTTTGATCTTGCAATTGCGAGTTCAGATTCGTAATTACGAAGTGAACAAGATTGGGAAATACGAAAAATATGTCGCAAATGCGAACCAGGCTTGGGCAGGCCCTCCTCACAAATGTATTGGTCTGAATTTACGAAGGCCCTTCTGTGGCAAATGTGACAGTTTCATCGCAAATGCAAAGGCAGTCGTGTTTCAAAGCATTCGCAATTGCGAACCCCTGATAGTAATTGTGATAACTGCGACCTGTTAAATGGGATTCAGACAGGATTTCCATTATTTTTCAATTCTCTCAAACCCTAGACATCCCTAAGCGATTTTTCAAAGACCCAAACTTTTCCAAATCATAGGTTAGTGATTTCTAACTCATCTTCTTCAGCTTAATTCATCTTTTTACATGATTGCATCTCAAAATCTAGGGTTTTCCTTGGGAAATTGGGTTTTCTTGGGTAGAAATTAGGATTTTCAAATTTTGAGGATTTGGACCAAAATTTGAGGTCGAATTTCAAAACCAATTGCATATTTGAGTTCGTGGGTGAATGAGTAATCGGATTTTGGTTTCAACTTCAAGTTTTCACCAAGTGTGCTCGGGGTCGATATTTGATTTTATAGGGAAAAAACTTTGGGAAATCTATACTCATGCATTAGAATTAGTTTATTTAGCATTTATTGATATTATTAAGTAAATTATGACTAGAGACATGGGGATTACAAGTGGAACCGAGAGATAAAACGATAATTAAGGCTTAATCTTGTCCGTGGAATTGATGTAAGTGTTTTGTCTAGCCTTAGCTCGAGGGAATAGGAGTTGTGTTCTTATTTGCTACGAGTTATTGTTGAGTATGACATATCGGTGTGGTGAAGAGTATCTATACGTTGGTTCAAGCATGCCCATGAGTCTTGTACCATGATTGTTGTGACTCTAATATGTATTGTTCATGCTTAAATTGATAATTATCACTGTTGAACAAAATTTATGGTAGTTTCTTGTCAATTTATCATTGTTGAGTAGTGCCTCAAGTTAAACTTTATTTTTTAAAAATAATTTTCTTTAAAAATTCTTTTCTCGGGCTAGGGATCTCGAAATTCGATTCTGGGCATACCCCAGGTCCCATATTTTACTACGAGCCCAATGGGACCATCAAATCACGAGTTCGGGTCTGTTTACCAAAAATATCGACCGAAGTCAACTTTAATTAATATTAATAGCTAAATTTAATATTTCTCTTAAATTTCACATAAAAGCTTTTACGAAACGTGCTTGGATTGTACAGGTAAATCAAGGTGAGACAAAAGAGGTTTTTAAGTATACAGAACATAGATTTGACTTCTAAAAAGGAGAGGACCTTTTGGGGCATCACAAAAAGAAACGCTTGACTACCTATGAATATTCTACCTTAATCTTTGACCTACATACCAACCTGTCTAGGGCCATGTCCTTAATCAGCTCCGGTTGCACCATGTCCCGCATAATAAATTCTCCCCAAGACTTTTTAGGCCTACCTCTATCCCTCCTGCTATCCACCGAGGCTAACTGCTAGCACCTTCAAACTGGGGCTTCTATACTTCTCCTTTTAACATGCCCGAATCATTTCAACCTCACATTCCACATCTTATTTTCCATAAATGCTACTCCCATTTTTCTCAAATAACTTCATTCCTAATCTTATTCCAATCGGGTATGCCCACACATCCTCATCTCAGCTACTCTTAGCTTCTGGGTATGAGAGTTCTTGACCGGCCAACACTGTACTCCATACAACATAATCGGTCTAGCTACAATCTTGTATAACTTACCATTAAGTCTTAGCAACACATTCTTATTGCACAAGACATCGAAAGCGAGCTTCCACTTTATCTATTCTGCTCTAATATGATGAATGACATCTTCATCAATCTCCTTGTTATCTTGTATTATGGATCTAAGATACTTGAAACTACCTTTATTGGGGATGACTTGCATATCAAGCCTCACCTCCATATCCCCTTCCTGGGTACCTTTTCTAAACTTGTACTTTAAGTATTCCATATCACATTAATGTTTTAAGAAAAATAAGAATTTCTTTTGAAATTATTTGAATATTTTATGAAATATGGGTGGAATTTAATTTTAGCAAAGGGTCGAATAATCTGGGATAGTACGAAATTAAAATATGTAGTGTTATTTTTCTATTACCAAAACTATATGATATGTGGAAAAATGTAAAAATCATAGTCTCACTTTTCGTAGTCCTCTCATCGTTTATTGTCTTTTTCATATCATTGTACTATAAATGTACAATGAGACCACTCTATAACAATACCCCTATATAATAGTTATTCATATAAAAGTTTATTTTTTTCTTAGAACTGATTTTTATATTATATTTTCTCTCTCTATAATAGCTTTTTACCTAAAAAAGAAACATTCATTTTTATAATAATATGGTCTTTATAAAATTACCATTCTATAACATCCATATAAATTGTCTAATAAGATCAACTCTTGTATACGGTGAAAATAGATCTTAGAAGATGAGTGAATTAGGTAGCAACACATGTTAAGGATGACCAACCGGTAGTGAATCAAAATGTTCACATCAGATACAAATATGTGATCGGATAGAATGTTGATATAGGATACAAACTTTAAAAATATGACCATAGTAGAAATGTAACATAAGACTCCAGCCTTTATTAGTTTTTATCTGTATTTATTGGCTTTTATTAGCCTTTATTAGCTTTTATTATTATTTATTAGCATTTAATTATCTTTATTACCATTTGATTATCTTTTATTGCAGCATTAATATTGATAATTAAGGGGCATAATTTATAATAATACACCTCATAGCTCTATTATAAATAGCGATTTTCATTCTATTATAAGTGAATCAAGAAAGATCAAAAGTCAAAGACTAGAATTCTTTCTCTCAAGCTTTAAATAAGTATTGCCGAGATTTTCTAAACATTCTCGATTCCAGTGGGAACATTGTGAAGCTCAAGCTTTTATTTTTTTCAATTCTCTTTATTTTAATCAGTTTGTTCTTCACTAACGATCCGGCCAGTCATTTCAAGATTTGTAGTGCCATTCTCCCATTTTTACTCCTTTTGTGTTCTATAGTTGATATATGACTTACCGGGTTAGTTGGTTTAGATCCAGAGTGATTTCAATATAGTCTCTTAACTAAAAGCTTAACGGAAAGTTGACCGGATATTGATTTATGTGTAAACGACCTCAGATTTGAATTTTGATGGTTCTTCTAGCTCGTTTAGGTAATTTTGGACTGAGGAGCATATCTGGATTGTGTGTTGGAGGTCCGCAATAGAATCAGGCTTGAATTGGCGAAAGTTAGAATTTAAAATAGTTTGACTAGGAATGAACTTTTTTATATGGATGTTGGATTGGATTTCTAGAAGTTGGAGTAGGTTCACGCTATCATTTACGACTAGTGTGCAAAATGTGAGGTCAATCGGACGTGATTTGATAAGTTTCAGCATCATTTGCAGAAATTTGAAATTTTCAAAGTTCATTAGGCTTCTATCCATGCATAATTAAATTTTTTGATGTTGTTTGAGGTAAATTAAGGATTCAACTAAGTTTGTATGATATTTTGGAACTTTTTGATATATTTGGTTGAGATTTCGAGGACTTGGGTGAGTTTCGGGTGGTTAATGGATCAATTTTGGACTTAAGTTGTTGGATGATATGTGCAAGTGTATTCTTCTGGTTTCCTCTTACGTGTTCGTGAAAGGAGCCTTGCATTTGCGAAGAGTGTTTGTGAGCTGGGAAGATTTTGCTCTTCACATTCGCAAAGAGGAAGCGACGCGAGGGTATGGTATGTGTGTGCATCGTGAACGCGGTAGAGGTGTCACATTTGCGAAGAGATGTTGAAGCAGCTAGGGAACCCAGTTCCTTGGTCTACGCATTCGCGGGGCATGGGTCGCATTTGCGATGAGTAGAGCTGGTAAAGCTTCTCGTTCGTGAAGAGTTATATTGAGAGGCAGACAGATTGGTCTACACGAACGCAAGAGGATGGACGTGTTCGAGATGAAGGAAAATCTAGGCATTAATATTAAATTTCAAGAACAAGGACTTAGACCCATTTTTCATATTTTGAGCTACTTGTTGATACTTAATTTTTTCCTATGTATTTTGTACCAAAACTATTCTCAAAACAGCTTTTGAATGCATATATAAGCATCCACAAAAATTTTGGTATTTTTTCTAGTATTTTATAAATCAATTTATCACATATTTTGTGCTAGCAAATCTAAAATTTTAGTATCAAATCTTGTTATTTTTATAAAAATTTATTTTTTTCTCTTATCTACATAAAACATAATATATGTAAATTTTATATAATTTTTACAAAGCCATTAGGTATTTTTTAAACTAAAATTGCATTAAATTATAATTTTAGCCTATTTCTCAATTTAATAAGTATTTCAAGTATAATATTGTTCCTAATATTTTTAATCACTTCCTAAACGTATTTTATTATCTCAATTTTTTTATTGGATTTTTATAAAATCATTTGCTATTTTACAAAATTAAATTAGGGGAAATTTGGGCATTTAAATTATAGCCCTTTAACCTTTCAATTTTGGCCACATTTTAAACACAAATTCACCCCCCCCCCCCAAAAATCACGACCCGATTACTAAACCACCCGACCCAAACCTATTTTGAACAACCCACCCGGATCCCCATTTTAAATGGTGGTCGTTGATCATTTTGATCAACGATCCACGATTGACCTTACTTAATTAAACCCATGACCCCTCTTTACCCTAAATCATTTCTCTTAGTCCTCCTCCCTTGTATCCCCTTTCACTCTCAAACACTCTCTAACCGTTCGTCTCTCTAGAACCTTTTGGTTCTCTCATGGCCTTCATCGCCATACCAGCTCACTCCTCCCTCACTCCTCTCGACTTCCAGCAACAATGGAGTCCCTATATCGTGGTTTCCTCTCTCAAGCTTGAAGCCTAGCAGCTTCCGCCATGGAAAACAGTCACTGATGCTCTAATTGGGGTATGTTTCCGGCTTTTCTCCGGTGGTCTTTAAACGATGACGCCTTCTATGGCATTGTATACGAGTTTCACAACTTGGTTCTTCGTTTCCCTCATCTGTTTGAAAACCCTAATTTTTTATCTTTAATCTCTACTGTTTAAAATAACTCTTAGTTTGATTTTTTGTTTTCTATTCTATTTTTTACTTAGTTTTTCCGATTATTTTAAATTTTTTCGATGACTACCAGTCTTCCAGATCAGGGATTCTAACCCCTTCTTCAAAATTGTTTCTTCTAATCTTTCTGAGTGCTATGTATTCGTTTGTGTTTGTTTATTTCACTTGTTTCTTTGTTTTCTTTGTTAACATGGGTTTCATACTGTAATTTTTAGGGTTTCTTAACCCCCTTCGAAAATACTTTACTTTTCTAACTTTTAGCACTAATATGTGGCTCTCAGTATTACTCCTCAAGTATTTTGTTAAAATCTGATAAAAAAACCTAACCCTGCATGTTTGTATCTGTATTTGCATATTTCTTCTGGTTTCTTCTATGAGCTCCATGCCCTTTACTTTGATTTTTGTAGCTAATGTTCCATTCCCATATCATGTTCTTGTTCTTCTCTTGAGGTTTTTTGGTCGTTTATATGGTAATTTTATACTGACTCTTACCATCTCTTTAAGGATATGATTACTGGCTTTAAAATTGTGATTTTGTATTCTTTTTTCAGTTTGGTATTGATTTTCCTCAATAGTGGGATACATTCCCCAATTAATAATTGATTTCCTAGTTTTTCAATCTCGAAAATTATTTTCCAGAATTAAAATGGTACTTTTCCTTATATATGTGTACAAGTATTCCTACTTATTTGCTTGACAGATTTCCCTAGTTAAAGTCTCGTGTACCTAGTCTGCATTGTATACCTTATACTATTTTTTTTCCTTATGTGACCATGCCATACTTTGTGATTCTTTTCCTTTTAAAGAAAGGACTGCTTATTACAGTTTGACTATGATTCCTTACTTAAAGGAGAGTCCCTCTACTTATTTGATTATGATTGAGATCAATTCCATAAATAGGGATTGACACCTTATTTGTTTATTCGTTTTAGTATTATAAATACTCCTCACTTCTCTCTTTCAAAAAACACAACACACACAACTTTCACAATCTAAAACTCTCTGAATTTTCTCTATCTTTGCTATTACTACACTCTCTCGTTCTCTTCTTTGAACACTCAATCGGCTGACAGCCAACATTGAGTAACTTGTGGTTGATTACTTTGCACTACTGGGTTCTATTTGTTTGTCTACATTGGGTCCGTTGTTGTTGCTGTTCTGATATTTCTGTTGTTGTTCTCATAGTATTGTTGCTATTCTCATACTATTGTTGCTCATACTGCTACTCTCATTCTTTGTACACCTTGCTCTCCCTGTGTGCACTATTGCATTGCTATTGTGTCTTATTACCTGCAACTGGTATGTCACCTATTTAAGCTATAGCCTTCAAAATATCATGCTCCTTTTAGTTTTTCAATTCATATTATTTCTTGTGGGCTTTTACCTATGGTTCAATTGCTCTTATTGCCACTAGCATCCAGTTGTTAGTCTATTAGTTAACTTAGCATGTTCTCCCTTATCCCCCTTCCCTTGTCTCAATGCATGTTCTTCTTCTATGTGCACTACTGCTTGGCTACTTAACACCCCTGAAACCTCTCTCTGAGGTTGATTATATTTGAGGTTTGGTACAGTAAGAACTAAACCCTTGTTTTTAACCATGTCTGATTGCTTTTACCCAACATATTGTCTGTTCCCTTTACTTATTTGCACTTTATTTATTTACTCCCTGTCTCAGTGAATGTTTACCTTTCCCTGTGTGCTACTACCATGCATCCATGTCTGCTTGGCTACTTGTTTAACTTAAAATCTCTGTTTGAAGCTAAGTGTATAAGAATTTGGTGCAGTAAGAAATTGAACCCTTGGCTTACAAGCATGTCTGATTATTTTCCTCCAACATGTTGTCTGTATGTTTGTAGCTCACTTTACTTATTTGTCCCCCTTTACCCTTTGCCCCCATGTTTGTGTGATGCCATGTTGTTCTAAAACTGGTCAGTCTAAAATAATTTCAAAATAACTTTTTCAACTCTTTCGAATATTTTATAAAAAACTGGCTCAACTTTTCAACTATTTTCTTAAACTCTCCCACTTCTTTCAACTATTTTCAACTCTTTCAATTAGAATCTCACTCATAGAGCTTTAGGGTCTGCCCCCTAGTGTAAGCACTGCCATGGAAGCCTAGAGCACCCATGGAACTCTGATGCACAAGGCTGGCACTTCCAATGTTTGAACTTGTCTAATTGGGACATTTTTGGGTGCTTGGTATTGGCCAGAAGTTCAAATGAACCCATAGAGAACTGTGCCGCACCCAAGCCTTGGTAATGGTTGTGTAAATTCAAATGGAGTGAGGTTGGAGATGCTTGGGCCTGGCGGAAGGCTCTCTATAGAATTACTTTTTATTTTCCTTTTATTACTGTTGTATTTTTAATTACTTGGCTAGAATAATATGTAAAGAACAATGGGGGATTATTGTGAAATTGGGGAGGGCTATGCATAATTATTAAAGGTATGGGTATAAAGCATGTTATAGGATTTTATTTACCTATTTGCATAATAGAAACCATGTATAGGTCATGCATCTCACATATAGAAATCCTGCTCTTGGGGTTTTTATTTTTAGCTTGTTATCTTTATAATTACAATCAGTTAATAACCAAATTACTGCTTTGCAGTTAGATACCATGTTTTAGGGCCTTTATACGCATTAGAAATCATGTACTTAGGGTCTCTCTTTTGCAACCTTTGAATGCCTCACTAATTTTGCTAAACAACAAAATTAAAACTAACGTGTATGTCCACCTTTCTCTTATGGTTAAACAACGCCAAGGCAAGCCTTAGGAAATTTATTAATCGCCATAAATCTTGCTTAAGCTATTCACCCTTTTTAAACCGTCTGGTTTTGTTTGCCTCTAAAGTCCGCTGATTTCTACACTAAACTCTTGCCTTGCTTTCAATCATTCTGTGCAATAGTTTCATTAAATTACTCTTCTTCCTAGTCCAAAACTGGATCACTATTTTCTAAAACCTGTCTGAGTACAGTCTTTTCTGCAGTTTTAAAACCATGGTTCAAAACTAATATACTTACATGCTCGTTAACATTTCAAAATAGCTTTTACATCTGTTTTTACCTCTCCTGACCGAAAAATGGTT
Organism: Nicotiana benthamiana; assembly: GCA_034376525.1. NCBI lineage: Eukaryota > Viridiplantae > Streptophyta > Magnoliopsida > Solanales > Solanaceae > Nicotiana > Nicotiana benthamiana. The sequence continues at coordinate 27,546,343 of CM067337.1, forward strand.
TATCATATGTGTTATGTATTTCGAAGTGTGTTTTAAAGGTTTTTCCTCCGATTTTCTATATTGTCACCTCCGTTTTCCTCTCTCGATTTTGCAAAAATTTTCATCCAACCGTTGTATGTGAATTCTTTTTTTAAAACTTTTCTTCAGCTGCTATCTTAAAAAACATTTGTCAACACTCAAGCTTTTAAAACTCTCTCTCTTCCTTAGACCTTACATGTGTCTGAGACGTGCTAAGTGCGTGTTCTCTAGTAGAGGGTTATTTGAGCCTTTACATGTCTTATATGATTCTTTTTTATGCAAGTCTTATCTATTTTTGTATGTCGCCTAGTATTTTAACCTTTAAACTTAAGTGTTACTCAAAATCGTGCACCGAGATGTTGTTCTTTCCCTCCAAATTGCTGAACTTGAATAAAATTGAACTTGAATGTATTCCTCTGTTTTTCAGGCGGGCTCCTGACTTCACAAAAATAGACAAAACAAAGAAAACTTCTTTTTCGCAGTTTGGAAAACTGGGGTTTGTTATCGGATACTAATACGAATTTGAAAATTAAAACTGTAATTGTAATACCTCTGTTCTTCAGGTGGGCTCCTGACTTCGAAACTTGATTGTATTCCTCTATTCTCCAGGCGGGCTCCTGACTTCACAAAAATAGGCAAAATAAAGAAAACTTTCTGCCCCAATTTGGAAAACTGGGGCTTGTTATTGGAGATTACTAAAAACCAAAACTGGAATTGTGATAAGACTGAAATGCAACTTTAAAACTTTTAAAGACTGAAATGTATCTTAAAATTTAAAATTTATCTTAGGTGAAAAATTCATCAAACCAAGATTTTCATCTTAGGAGAAAGATTCAACAGACTAAGACTTTTCAATTTTTGATCTTAGGTGAAAAATTCATCAGACTAAGATTTTCATCTTAGGAGAAAGATTCAACAGACTAAGACTTTTCCATTTTTAATCTTACGTAAAAAATTCATCAGACCAAGATTTTCATCTTAGGTTAAAGATTCAAAAGACTAAGATTTTGACTTTAGGAGATATTCATCATACTAGGTCCATTTTTGTGTTATCTCACGAGAAAGATTCGTCGGACTGAGATTTTGACTCTAGGAGATATTTATCAGACTAGGTCAATTTTTCGAATTCAAACATTCCTAATTTTCCAAATATCAATTTCCTTTTTATTCAAATTGTGCCTTCCTTTCTTGTTTCCTTCCTTTCTCGTTTTTTTCGACTTCTGCCTTCCCCTTCTTTAAATTATGCCTTCCTTTCTTTTTCCCAACTTTTGTCTTTCCTTTTTCCCCAAATTATGCCTTTCTTTCCCTTTTCCAACTTCTGCCTTTATCTTAGGTTAAAGATTCAACACTAAGATTTCTACATTTTAGGTGAAAAGATCAACAGACTAAGATTTTTTATCTCAGGTGAAAAATTCAACAGACTAAAATTTTCATCTCAGGTGAAAGATTCAACAGACTATAAATTTTCTTTCAAATAACCATTTCCTCCGAACTTGTTTTATGTACCTTCTAACTTGAATTACCTTTCGTCAGAACTGCTTCCCTAAAAACTGGTGTACCAATCTTCCGAAAATTACTTTACTTAAAACATGTATTTCTTTCCTAAAAACTACTTCCCTCTCCTTCTTTTAAAAACTTGTTTTTGACCTTTATGTTCTTCAGATGGGTAATCGACTTCAAAAATGATTTTCAAAACGGCAGAAAATTTTCTGCCCCAGCATATCTTTCTTCCATCAATGGCATTTCCATGCCCCTATTTCAAATCAAAGAAACTTTTATCAGTTTAAAGTGTGGTGGTTGGTTGTGGTACTTCCGATGGAGATGGCTTTCCTTTTCCCCTTTTCATGCTCTGCGTTGTCCGACCATCCTTGGGACTTGGCTGATAACTTCCGACCTTCTTGGCGACTCCTTATTCATAAGCTTCCACATTTTACCCCTCATATCTGGTTCAGACTTTGTTCCCTCTATTTGTTGAACTCGCCTCTTCCAACCTTGGTGTTTCATATGACTCCCAAAGCACGTTTGTTGCCTTCACAGGATGTTGTTATTTCTTGACTTATCTGATGGCCTTGGCCCTGAGGTTTGTTGCTCCCTTACTTTTCATGATAACTTCCTTTTCATTTGAAGACCCCCGCTTGTCACTTGCCTAACCACTTCATTTGCAACCCTTGTCATCAAACATACCTCTTCTGCATTCAAACCCTATACATTATGTCTGTTTCCCTACCTCTGAAGTTTGAACTGCCTTTACCAACCCTTGTGCCTCACGTGATCCCCAAAGCATGTTGATTGCTACCCACAGTCTACCGTTCGTTTAAATTGAGTCCCCTGGCCCCTAACCTTGAGGTATATTGCTTCTTTTGTTGTACTGTTGTCACAGAAAATATCTATTATTCGTTCAACCCATTACCCTTTATTTGTTGCATTGCTCATGACCCGACACCTACCAAGCCTTTGTGTTTCACCAATATCCCCCAATGCATGTTGATTATTACCAGCTCAGTGCTCTTATTGTTTTTCTTGACTTGTGACACATTGATATGATAGCCAGATCTTGTCTTGTGCGATAGAAAGCTTGTGGCAAATTTTGAAGTCATTTCTGACTTGTTTTGACCAAACAAACTCAGAAAGGGGAACTGAACAAAACAAAGGAACGGAGTGAAGGAAAAAGAAAGAGATGAATCCTAAAGGGAAAACTATGAAGTAAAAACCTATCAAATGAGGATACCAACTCTAATGACCATGACATGCACCTGCGATCTATTCTGTTAAGCAAATCTGACGTTCAGCTCTTGTTGTACCTTCGCCGTGAAACTGGGCTTCAATGCTCCACTTATCCAATCTGATTCAAAATCCTTATTCGACTTGTAGTGCCCGAAGGGTTTTCACCATCAAGCCTCTCTCATTTGTTCTTTCTTTCAACTTACCGTTGCCTCAAGGTGCCTGTAAAGGTTTTCACCAATAAGACTCTCTCATTTTCTTTTCTCTCAACTTTCATCGCTTTGCGATACCCATGTGGGTTTTCATCAATCCAGCTCATTAATTTCCTTGCTTGGACTGGCGTGTTCTCCCTGACATGAATTACCCTTACCTGCTTGACTTGTCATTTATCAAAGACTGATCGGAATGTATTTCTTTGGACTATAATGTGGGCTTTTGGATAGGTTTAGAAAGTAGGGTATAAAAGGCTCAAAACAATTCAAAATGGGGTTAACACTACAACTTTCGGAATCTAATTTCTCAAAACAACCACAATTGCTGCCCCAGTTTCTTGCTTGGGGACTTTCGGATTTTTATTTTGGTATGACTGAACCTCAGGGAGGCTGCCTACGTACCCTTTCGGGATCAAGTCAAGCGTAGTTCACTTCATAAAAACTACGTTGTTGTAATTTTCTTTCTCTTCTTTTCTTTCTGTTTTTCTTGTTTTTTCCTTTCTTTTCTTCATTTTTCTTTTCTTTCTTTTCTTTCTTCTCTTTCTTTCTTTTCTTTTCTTTTCTTTTCTTTACCCCTTTTTTGCTCTCTTTTTCCTTTTCTCTTCTTCTTTTCCTTCTTTTTTTCCTTTCTTTCCTTTCCTTTTTCCATCTTTTCCCATTTGCTTATCTCCGACAGTTGCATTTCTTTGATTGTGCCATTAGTTCTGAAAGAGGGATATGAAAGAAAATAAAACGGCTCAAAAGGGGTGAAAATGGAAAAAAGAGTTTGGATAGCAGAACAAATATGCATTCATCACTTCAACCCTCAAAATATTCCAAGTACAAACAGCTACAATCAAAATATGAATCCATACACAGTATCTCTTGACTGCATCGGAATTGACGACCATTTCCAACACTTTCTTTCTACCTCTGTTTGATGTAGTATGCCATTGGGCCACACTCTTACTCTTATTACCACGACCATCCCCCTGTCAATTTGGCCAACTTGCTATTGCAGGGATTTTTTATGTTTTGCATGCCCCAGTTTCGCATGGTTCGGGCGTCAAAAAATCTCACAACGTTCAAATCTATTCTTATTTCCTCAAATACCCTCATCGTTTTCAAAATGGTTTCATTGCTTCCCTACAAACATGGATTTAAAAATCTTAGTTGGAATTATGCGTGCATGTCATGTCACTAGAACCAGCGGAAAAGAATTGTAGAAAGAAAAGAGAACTAAACAAAAATGACTAGAGATGGCAGAAAACAGAGAATTGTATTAAACGGCCGGTGAAAGGGTTTAACAACACAACTAGAAACACAAACTGGGGTACAATCCTAAAATAAACCTAGATAACACTACATAAGATATGAAGATTAGACAAATAAAAGGATAGAATGGTTTGATTCACAAGATAATATCCGGATTACAACCCTGAAAATAACCTAGACAACTGAAATGACAACAAAATAAACCACCAAGACTTCTCTCCAACTAGCCAAGAGATGAAGCGTCTTTCCAATTACCAAGCTCGGCATCTTAGCCACTGAGTTCTGCATCAATATTGCCAAGATCATTACCAACTTCCATATCATCAACTTCAGTCAACAAGTTCCCAAGAGGATTCGCATTCTCCCTATCAGTGTCATTAACCACAATTACCCCTTCTTGAATCATTCTTTCTATTTCCCTTTTCAAATCCCGACAATTCTCCACATTGAGCCCAGAGCATTAGAGTGGTATTCACACCTTTTAGAGGAGTCAAAGCTTCTCGCACATCAGTTCACTTGATTTGGAGGAATGGATGCAATCATGTCATGTTGTTTTAACTTCTCAACTAAGCTTGCATAGGACTCTCTTATTGGTATAAAACAATCTTTCAACTTTTGTTCCCTTCTATACCCCTAGCTTGGATGTGGGTTATAAGGTAATTGAACATTTTGTGGAGGCTGGTGGAGATTTTGTGACACTCGTGCTCGCTTTCTTGGATGATTTGATGGCTGGGCAACATACTGGGAAGGATCAATAGAGTATGGGGGGTTCAGAGGTGGATAGTAATGCTGAGGGGGGTCATACAAAACCTAATAAGCTTGCACATACCTTCGAGATGTTCTCCTAGGACCTCTTCTCGACTTGATATCATCATAATTTCTTTATCCCTCTCATTCGTGTTACCAGATTCAATTTTGACAGCCTGAGCTGCGGCTTTGAGAGCTGTTTGACTTATAATTCTGCCTGTCTTATGACCGTTCTCCACCATTTCTCCCATATTGATTGCTTCTGGGAAGGATTTACCCACTGCAGACGCCATGTATTGATAATAATCTGGCTCTTGAGCCTTTATAAAGATAATGATTAACTCATGGTCATCCATGGGTGGCTTAGCTCTAGCTGCTTTCTCTCTCAATTTAATGGCATATTCCCTGAATCTTTTAGTTGGTTTCTTTTTCAGGTTAGAAAGGGAAATGCGGTATGGGGCGACGTCAATGTAGTACTGAAATTGTTTGACAAAGGCCCGTGCCATGTCATCCCAGATGTATCAGCAAGAAATGTCTTGATCCAAAAACCATTCAGATGCTACTCCAGAGAGGCTTTCCCCAAAATAAGTTATGAGCAATTGTTCATTTTCTCCCATACCTCTCAATTGGTTGCAATACCTTTTCAGGTGCGCTATGGGATCTCCATGTCCATTGTACTTTGCAAATTTGGGAACCTCGAAACCAGGTGGAAACTGGACATCGGGGAACATACATAGATCTCTGAAGGCAACACTCTCTTGACCTGCCATTGCTTGCGTGTTTTTCAGCCGTTGCTCTAATCTTTTCACGCCTTGGGCTATTTCCTCATGTACCCTCTTTCGGGCAGGCTTCTTGATGTTTTCAGGAAGATCAAACGAGTACGAGTGGTACTCGGGAGAGTGGTAGTGTTCTTGCTGTGTAGCATTGTGACTCATGACAAGGTTGTCCCTGGCCATTTTCCCATGCTAAACGCATTTTGGCCGTTTGTTGTTTTGGTGTTCTATTTTCCTCCACCACAGTAGACCCTTGTTGAACCCTCTGACCCTGAGTCTCTTGAGCAATCATAACAGCTTCGATGTCAGTTATCATTTTCCTCGGATCTTATGTTTCCATCTTACCACAACCAACCACCTCAACTTTCTTCACAATTCAAAACGAAACATGTTAGAACGGGTTGAGTCGGTCCTCATTATTAACATCTTTTCTATTTTTTATATTTTTCTTTATTCAATTTTCTTTTCCATTTTTTTTGGTTGTGGTCGAATCTTATGGAGATTGCCTACGTATCATGACCCCGCATGAATTAGACTGTGTGTAGTTCTTGCAAATAAAAGATAAACGACAATAAAACATTTTTGGAATTTTCTATTTTCATAATAACAACAAAGCTGACCAACTTAACGATGAAATACAGATTCGAAAATCAAATGACCCATATACTCTAATCAAAAGAAATACAAACCCAAAAACAATAACTGACCCGGTATTGTAAACACGGCCTTCCAGCGCCTCGAGACGATGATTTTAAGGCTGTGAGGGTCAAAAATCAAAAGTTGACCAAAGGTGGCTGTTTATGCAAAGTCAGCCTTCCAGCGCCCCGTTTGGGAACATTTGGCTATTTTTGACAAAAACGGCATCACCAGGTTTATGTATGACAAATTAAAATTTTGACATTTTGGGCTATTTTTTAAAAAGGAGGTTGGACCCGATGAGGGTTGCCTACGTATCTCACGCCCTACAAGAATCAAACCATGCATAGTTCGGGCAAATTAACTAACTAATTTTTGAAACAACACTCTTTTCATTTTCATTTTTGACATTTTTCAAATAAAATAACTACTTTTAAAAACAGGACTTTTTCATTTTTATTTTTTCATGGCAAGACAAACTATTTTTCTTTTTTTATTTTTGAAAATAAGACAAAAAATGATTTTTTTTTCTGTTCCATTTCCAACAAACAATAAAATAACCTATTTTCCAAACTAAAATAAAGCCTCCTTTCTTTCTTTTTTCGAAAACCAATTCTCCAAAAATAAAACAAAAACTCTTTTTTTCTATTTTTCTTTTGCTTTTTAGTAAAACAAACTAATAAAAATAAAACATTTTTTATTCATTTTCTCAAAATTTCGGCAGAGTTTCGACGGTATTTGGGCATTGGGTTTTTCCAAGATTAACTCTACAACTGCTAATTCTCTCATTTTTTTCCTCAAATTCCGACATTCCAAGATTCAAAACCGGTCAACATGCAGGTTCGAACAAATAAATGCACAGAACAAGCACCAGGATGGTCTTTTTCATTTCAGGTTGCTAGCCCTAGACGGACCCAACCCCTGTGTTGAGTCCCCTAAGTCAAATGCAGCATGATGCAAATAAGCATTCCTACTAGGGATCTGGCATGAAGTCAAGTTATTCTATGTTCAAAACCTGGGTCGGTGTTCTAGACAGTTTACCCGAGCGGACAACTCAAATCGAGGAGGGAGCAACTTACCGGTGACCCGTGGGGTCAGGTGGCTTAGTAACTTATCCGGCCTCTTTCTTATTTCAGGGTATGACACTAACAGAATAGGGAGTCTCAACCAGTAAGCACATCCCCGGAGGTAGAGAGAGAAGGGTATCGGCACAGTTTATATACAGCTCAGATAATATCAAAGCGGTAACAATTAGCACATTAAGCACAAAGCATGTAGGTATCAGATATGAAAAAATACAACAATTTATCTAAGCTCGAATTCTGAACCCTGAACAAAAAGTTTTGGGTTCTTCTCCCCAGCAGAGTCGCCAGAGCTGTCACACCTCCTTTTTCGCTATAAACCCCCGCAAAGGGGCGTAAAGGAGTTTTTCCACTTAAAGGACAATCAGAACGGGATTTGGTTATTAAATATTCAGAGCCACTACTTGGGAGATTTATGGTGTCCCAAGTCACCGATTTGAATCCCGAACCAAGGAAGATTATGACTCTGTTACAGTCTACGAACCAGAAATCCGAGTAAGGAATACTGTTAACCTGAGAGAAGGTGTTAGGCATTCCCGGGTTCCGGATTCTAGCACGGTCGCTTAACTGGTGTATTTGATTTTATCTGATTTTAACGTATGCTAGCTTATGTGCCCTTTTATTTATATACCTCTTTTACCATTACTTATTTTAAAAGACTTGCGACGTCGTGAAAACATGTCTCCGACCAAGTCGCCCTCAAGGCACCCATGTCCGTCAATACATTTTGACTTCGTCGAGATTAGGATTTGGGTCGCATCATTGCGCACCCGATTTTAAGGAAATAATTTAATTAAATCGCGCTTAAAGGTTCTAACGTAATATCGTTTGGGAAAGGCCGTTGAAATTCGCTAGATGGCCCCTCCGAATTTTAATCATATTTAATAATCAATTACTGAGGACCCCATATTTATTTTGTTCGGTGAGGCTCGTCTCAACATGTGAATCTATTCCTATCATTATTTATTTTATTAGAATTACAACATCGTGATAATGCATTTCAAACCACGTCACCATCAAGGCACATGTGGTTATGAACACATTTCGACTTCGTCGAGATTTGGATTTGCTTCGCATCAATGCGCACCCGAGTTTTGGAAGTAATATTATTAACTAGCGTGCGAAAGTAATTTTGCATTTGCAATTTGTGAGGGCCATAAAATTTAGTTAAACGGCACACCTCAGAATCTAAGGATCAATACATAATTAATATGAGGGCCACACAATTGTTTTACATTTGTTTGTCTCTAAAAGAAAAAGAAAAAAAACTTAAATGATTAATACGTCCATGGGTCATTACCACGATATTCGAATATAGCATTGGGTTTAGACAACAGTGATTCACCAATGCTTTCAGCATGAAGGCCTTACTACTGGGCCTTGCACATTTCAAACTCACTTGTACAAAACAAGGTCTGCCCAGACGCAGGCAAAGATAAAATATGGCCTAAATTTTATTCAAACAAAATTGCCTAACCCAAAATACCAGTCGAATCCCGTCAAGTGATTTGGCCTCTATTTTTCTTTTTATATTTCGGAGAATGCTTAGTGTACGTGATTTTGCCTAATCAATCAGTGCTATTTGTGTATCTCGATATCGAATACTAGAACTGGCAAGGCTAATTGTCACAAATGCTTGAATTAACCCACCAGCACAATTGAAACGGACTACATGAATATAGTTCATAGCCCATTTGATTACAAGTTACCCAAATCATCTAGATTTTATTACCATCTACTGAATAAGTGTTCAGGTTTGAAATCTGTAAAACAAAAAAAACAAAGCCACAACTAACTCCTAATATTTTCTTAATACTTGCTAATTTCGACATCAAATCTAAACATGCTTTGAATAAAAGCCACAACTAACTCCTAATATTTTCTTAATACTTGCTAATTTCGACATCAAATCTAAACATGCTTTGAATCTAGCAATTCTAATTATAACTGTGAAAGCACAAACGATTTGCAAAGCAATACAGCCAGACAATTCTACTTATACAATTAACACTAATTTTTGAGCGGACGTGAATGTTCTACACATGAAAACCAAACAGCAACGACGCGAATTCAATGATGTGCTACAATCAGCACTTTACTTCCTTTCCAAAAACTGGAGAGTTACAGAACATGTACCTGGTAATGTGAAACAGAAGAAGAAGAAGAAACAGAGGAGGAGATCAGCAGCAATGATAAGCAAAGATCTACAGCCCAGAAGTGATTTCAAATCAGTAATCAATCCAGAATCAAATAGGAAGCGGAAACTCGACCACAAAGAACTCGACTGACCGTCAAACAAACTTGCACTCATCTCAGGCAACCAGAAAAACACCCAGCAATCCGAAGTAAATCCACAAACTCGACTAAACCTTAAATCTGACTAGAAAACACCCAGGGAAAACTTTCTGAAACCATCGACTGACTAATTCTCTGCCAAGTTCAATCTATCAACACCGAATTTTACTCAAAATTGAACCAGTGACAATCTGAGGCCTCCACAACCAAATGTCGAACTAGGAAAATAGGAATTACCACCAGAAAACTGAAATTTAACCTAAAGTATCTAATGAAACAGTCTATTTTTTATTTTTTGAATAGTTTTTGTTGTTTTTCGGTTTTGTGTCAATAAATTAAGATCTATGGGAAGAGTTTATGAACTTTCTACTCATTTGAGATTTAAAATCAAGCTGGGACTGAAAGAGGATTTTGGGGGAATTTTTGGGGTTCCCCAAACTTTGTTAAAGAAAGTATTGGGGTTGCCTTTTATAGGCAACAAAATAGGGTAAAAAGTTCTAGAAGGCACTCACACATTTTCCCTCTTTTTAAAAAACAGATTTCACCTATGAGTCCCTTAATTTCTGACTTGCTTCTCAAGTTAATGCTCTAAGTTTACTGAATCACTCACTAAAGTCCTATTCTAGAAGGCTCTAGGATGTTCTTTTAGATACAAAATGCCTACACTACCCATACCCTTGGTTTGGAATTACCATTATTCAAAAAACTACCCTTTTCCATCCCTAGAATGCCCTTCCAATGATCTGAAAATTACCAACCACAGTTAACTACACCAAACCTTTGCCCTTGACTAAAATCTAACTAAAGTTAACTAAAAAGGATGACTCAATCAGCTAAAACCAATCAATCTATTTCAAACACTACACTAATCAATGCTAACTAACACTAATATGGAACCAACAATTAACAAACTTATAAGGCTTAGAACAAAAGCATAAACTGAACTCAAATCCAAGCGGAATCCCAAATCAAAATTCACATGAACAAAACAAAGGAAAGCCTAATTATACTAACGACCAATTAGCATTTGAGCATTTAATTAACAAAAAACCAAAATCAAATCAGAATTTTAACAAAAGAAATGACAAATCATCCTAAACAAATTAAGATAAACATTTATAATAATTAAATCAACAAAGTAGCGTTAACTAGATTGGAAATTAAGAATTACGCTAGAAAACAACGAATCAAACAAACAGGAAAGCTAAAGAAGAAACAGAGAAGGAAACTTTCGACAATCTGAACTTCATAAGAAACCATTCGAAATTGACTTCAAATTAATATTATACGTTCAATTCATAAGAAATGGACCCATAGTACTAATCTGAGTTCACTCGACTTGAAAATTTCCCAAAACGGCTAGACCCTCGGATTTCAAAATTTGCTCAGCTCCAGTGATACTTGACGGAAACTAGCGAGAGATTAAGGATGAGGGAGGTTAAGGGAGGGTATGGTGTTAATTTGAGCGAGTTCCGGTGACTTTCAGTTCCAACCGAGTTTTTGATTCAGGATTTAAACAATTTGGCCGTAATTCAAGGGACACCAACAGCAGGTATGCAATGAGGAGAGAAGAAGAAGGATTCATGGGTGTGATTTTGGGGCTCTTTGGTGGTAGCGCCGGCGAAGATAACTGTGGTTTGATGGTGGGTATCAGTGGGAAACGGAGGGAACGAGGAGGACGAAGTCTTGTCTCTAGATTTAGGCTTATTTCAGACAATTATATTGCAAATCCAAAAACCAATCCTGGCCGTTGGATGGAGAGAAATGAACGATGAGATCTACAGGACGCCAAAACTGCGTCATTTGATCTGCTAGAGGGAAGGGCTGAAGCCGGTCAGGGTCTTGGGTTGGGTCGAACTGGATAGCCAAATGGGCTGCATGTCTTTTTATCACAGGCCCAACTTTAGGGCAGCCTGATTTCTCTTTGGAATTGCAGTTCCTTCTTTTATCTATTTTCCTTTTTCTATTGCAAATATTTTTTATTTTGCAATTATGTTTTCATTTTGTAATTAATTAATGATTTTTTTCTTTTTTCTTATTTTATAAAAAATACTACAAGAACTCACAACCAAATTAACCCTAAAATTAGACCCCTAATTAATTCCTAATTAAGATGCAAACTAATACAAGCTTAAACTAAAAATGTAAAAAGTATCATTTTTTTCTTCTTTTCTTCCTATTTTGTTCTAAAACAAATTAACTAAAATATGAAATTAATTCCTAAATGCGAATTCGTATTTTTGTATTTTTTGATAAATTAACAGGCACAAATAAAATGCAAATAATTATCAGAAAATAACACAAAAATGCACAAAATTATAAAAATAAAGAAAAAAAATGTTTGGATTTTTGAGAATTATTTATATATAGGGCAAAAATCACGTGCTCACAGCGAGTATGCTACTCGTTGGAGGTTGGAAGCGGCCAAGATTAGGCCAGCTTTGGAAGAAGAACAAATGAACAGATTTTTCGTCCGTGCTCAGGACCCGCAGTATTACGAGAGATAGATGATGATAGAGGGGAAGAAGTTCGCTGATATCATCAAGCTGGGAGACAGAATTGAAGAAGGGATCAAAAATGGTATGGTTACTAACCTTGTTGCACTGCAGGCCACCAACAAAGCCTTGCAATATGGTGGTTCGTCGAAGAAAAAGGATGTAAACTCTGCAATGGTTGTGCAAAGAAACCACTCTCCCATGAAATACCAACCCTACCCTCCAACTCCACTCACATACCAACCCTATCTAAATTTTCAAGCACCTTCACCTACCTATCAAAATCCACATCCCGTCCACGAAACAACTCCATCACCAACATATCAGCCCACCTCGGCAGTATATTCCCAACCCACACCTGTATACCAAGCTTACAACTCCCAACCTCCTCACTATCTATCACCACCTACCCGCCAAAACTTCCCACGACCATGACCAAACTTTGACCACAAACCGCCCAGACAGTACACTGCTATTGCTGAACCCATTGACCAATTGTATGAGAAGCTTAAAGCCGCCGGATATGATACACCCATCCCAGCCGTAACCCCAGAAAACCCCTCCCAATGGATCAACCCAAATAAAACATACGCATACCATTCAGAGATACAGGCCATACCATTGACGAGTGTCGCTCGTTGAAGGACAAAATCCAGACCTTAATTGACAACAAAGCCATCATAGCTAAGCAGCCTGCTCTAATGTTCGTAACAACCCTCTGCCAGACCATAAAGGTGGAGGCACCCACATGATTGAGGTAGAAGACAACTGGGACCCCGAAGGGTCAATTGGTTTGATATCTGAGGGAGATGATCCAAGGAAACCGGTGGTCTCTCTTAATCCTATTGTTGTGCAAATCCAGCCATCTGAGGACAACGTGGTAAATATATATATATACCATTTGTGTTCGAAGCTCCTCCTGCAAAAGTGCCAAAACCAATTGAGGTGGAGTTCGGGACTCCAAAGAAACCCGCACCAATTGAAGTTTCTATGTTGCCTCCAAGGGTTCTTATCCCGGCCACCATATCAGACATAACCCTATTTCAGTCAAATGCCATACCCTGGGACTACACAGCCGAGGCGAGAAGGAAAGGAAAAGCACGCATAGGTGAAGTAAACGTCGCACAAGGTATGACTAGAACAGGCAGGGTATACACACCACAGCACCTAGCTGAGTCCAGCAAGCAGGCCTCTGGGCGTCCCAATGAAACTGGACCTGATGATCTCTGGAGAAAGATACAGGCTAAAGAATATTCAGTTGTTGAATAGCTAAACAAGACTCCGGTGCGGATTTCCATCTTATCATTGATGCAGAGTTCCGAGGCGCATAAGAACGCCTTGATGAAGATATTGAGTGAGGCTTATGTCCCGAGGAACATAACAGGAGGAGAGATGGAAAACATGATAGGGCAGGTATTGGAAAGTCATAAAATCACTTTCCACGAAGATGAATTGCCACCTGAAGGGCTCAGCCACAAAAAAGCACTACACATCACTGTGCAATGTGAGGATCATTTCGTCACCAGAATCTTAGTCGATGGAGGTTCCAGTCTCAACATCTGTCCATTGATCACCCTCAAGAAGTTAGGCAAAGGATTGCATGAGATAAAAGACGGGGCTATTAATGTTAAGACTTTAGACGGTTCTCATAGGTTCACTCTCAGGGAGATTAGCATGTGTTTGAAAATGGGGCCCACTTGGTTTGATGTTGATTTCCAAGTCCTCGATGTACCAACATCTTACAACTTACTACTGGGACGACCTTGGATCCACGCCGCTGGGGATGTGGCATCCACCTTACATCAGGCCGTGAAATTCGAATGGAACCATCATGAAGTAATCATCCATGGCGACGGTAGCAACCCCATATACAGTTGCCAGACCATTCCAATGATCGGAGGCAGAAGGAGAACAAGCGGAGAAACATATCGTCATATTGAACGGGTCTACGCATTGGACAAGGACAAATGGTAGAGCAACAAGTTCGAGAGCATCCTAAATTGGAGTGGGTATGATCTAGGGAAAGGGATTGGTAAGAATCTTCAAGGTATCACCAAACTTATCCAGCTGAAGAAACATGATACTACCTTCGGACTGGGGTACGAGTACACTTGGCAGGAATTCAGGAACTGGCCACCACCATGGCGCGGCCCATATTACCCATTGGAATTCCCCATACCTTAGTTGGACCAGACATTTCAGCCAACCGACACTCTCTACGAATCAGAAGAAGACGAGGCTCTTGCGGCAATGAAAAACTTGTTTCTGGAGGACACGGACTGTTGTGTGATCTTCGAAGAGTAAGGGGAGGAAGGCCTTTCCATTCAGGCTATGAACCAAGGGGAGCGCCTCACCAACTGGTCAATCAGGACCACCATCGCCGGGAAACCTTTGGGGTAGCAAGGGTGAACAAGCACCATGCATCTTTGTTTTAGTTGTTTTCTTTATTTTCCGCATTTGTCTTTACTTTACAAAAGAGCTTCGATGTTTTAAACATTTATGAATTTAATCAAAAGCATTTTTCAGTATTATCAAATATCTCGCTATTCACTACTTTTCTCTGCTATTTACTTCATTTTCACACAGCATTATTATTATGTATCTTGATGATGAACCAACAACTGTAACTTGCGACGAGGCTATGCAACAAACTGACATAGACTCAGAGGAGAATGATATACCAGAAGTGGTTGTCAGAGAGGACGAAAATTTTGAGAATAGACCTAAGTCCAACTTGGATAAAACCAAAGTCGTCAATTTGGGAGATACACAGAATGTCAAAGAAACGTGCATCAGTATGCACTTATCACAGATGGAAAAGAGGAATATACAGAGTTCTTAAATGAATATGAGGATATCTTTGCATGGTCTTACGATGATATAACCGGCCTCAGCACATCCATCGTCGCTCACAAGTTGCCGACACATCCTGCATGTCCGCCGGTAAAGCAGAAGATCAAAAAATTCAAGCCAGATATGAGTTTAAAAATCAAAGAAGAGGTCACCAAGTAGGTCAAAGCCATAGTTCTTCAAGTGGTAGAGTATCAAACTTGGTTAGCTAACATTGTGCCAGTAGCGAAGAAGGATGGGAAAGTAAGAGTCTGTGTTGACTACCGGGATCTCAACCGGCATAGTCCCAAAGACGATTTCCCTTGCCTAACGTAAATATTTTGATCAAAAATTGTGCCAAGCATGAGTTGCAGTCATTCGTCGATTGTTATACGGGGTATCATCAGTATGGATGGATAAAGAAGATGTAGAGAAAACGGCGTTTATCACGCCTTGGGGAATGTATTGCTATAGAATGATGCCGCTCGGATTGAAGAATATGGGAGCTACTTACATGAGTGCCATGACTACCCTCTTTCATGACATGATACACAAAGAGATTGAGGTATATGTGGACGATGTCATCATTAAGACCAAGAAGGCTGCCAATCACATGGAGGACCTCCGAAAGTTTTTCAACAGACTAAGGGGGTATAACTTGAAACTGAATCCCGCCAAGTGTGCATTTGGGGTCCCTAAGGAAAAGTTATTGGGTTTCATCGTGAGTCACCGAGAAATAGAGCTGGATCCATCAAAGGTCAAATCTATTTAGGAGTTTCCACCGCCGAAGAGCAAGAAAAAGATGATGAGTTTCCTGGGGAGACTCAATTATATCAGCTGGTTCATACCTCAGTCTACCATCATCTGCGAACCTATCTTCAAGATGCTGAAAAAGGATATCGCCACCAAAAGAACCGAAGAATGTCAAAAAGCTTTCGACACGATCAAGGAATACTTGTCTACGCCTCCAGTCCTAGTTCCACTTGAGCCTGGGACGCCCTTATTGCTCTATGTCGCAGTTTTGGACAGAGCATTTGGTTGTGTCTTGGGACAACATGATGAGACAGGGAGGAAGGAGCAAGCTATTTACTACCTCAGCAAGAAATTTACCCCGAACGAGGCCCGGTATTCCTTGCTAGAACGCACCTGTTGTGCTTTGACTTGGTTAGCTTAGAAGTTGAGGCATTATTTTTGTGCTTACACTACCTACCTTATATCAAGAATGGATCCACTAAAGTATATTTTTCAGAAGCCCATGCCCACTGGAAAGCTCGCCACATGGCCAATTTTGTTGAGTGAATTCGACATTGTATATGTCACCCAGAAGGAAGTTAAAGGACAAGCTTTGGTAGATCATCCCGCCAAAAATCTTGTGGAATGAGAGTACCAACCATTGAAGACGTATTTTCCCGATGAGGAAGCAGCTTTCATAGGAGAAGATATGGCAGAATCCTATGACGGTTGGAGGATGTTTTTTGACGGAGCCGCAAAATTCAAAGGAGTTGGATAGGAGCAGTCCTGGTATCATAAACCGGTCAAAATTACCCTGTATCCGCCAAGCTCAGGTTCTCATGCACAATTAATATGGCCGAATATGAAGCTTGCATCTTAGGGCTTAAACTTGCCATTGATATGAACATTCAGAAGCTGCCAGTGATTTGGGATTCAGACCTTCTCATACACCAGGTTTGAGAGGAATTGGCAACCAAGAATTCCAAGATACTCCCTTATTTGCACCAAATACAAGAGTTGAGGAAGAGGTTCATAAAAACGGAATTCCATCATGTTCCAAGGGTACAAATTGAGTTCGCATATGCACTTGCTACTTTATCATCCACGATTTAGCATCCAGATACAAATTTCATCAAGCCTATCCATGTCATGATTCATGATTAACCGGCATATTGTGCACATGTTGAGGAAGAAGTCGACGGAAAACCCTGGTTCTATGACATCAAAAGGTACCTAACAACAGGGGAATATCCAGATCTTGCTAATGCTACTCAAAAGCGCACGCTTCGAAGGTTGTCCAACAATTTCTTTCATACCGGAGGAATCCTATATAGGATGACTCCCAATTTGGGACTATTTGGGTGTGTGGATGCGACAGAGGCAACCAAGTTATTGGAGGAAGTGCATTCAGGGACCTGTGGATCGCACATGAACGGCTTTGCTATAGCAAAGAAGATACACCGAGCAGGGTATTTCTGGTTGACTATGGAAACAGATTGCATCCAATATGTCCGAAAGTGCCACAGCTGTCAGATACATGCATATATGATAAAGGTACCTCCAAATGAGCTCACTGCAGCGAGCTCACCATGGCCATTCGCCACCTGGGGAATGGATGTTATTATTCCAATCGAGCCTGCCGCCTCAAACGGACACAGGTTCATCTTAGTGGCAATTGATTACTTCACTAAATGGGTAGAATCAGCTTCAAACAAAGTAGTAACCAACAAAGTCGTGGCAAACTTTGTCGGAGATCGTGTTGTCTGTCGGTTCGGTGTTCCAGAGTCAGTCATCACTGATAACGGTTCCAATATCAGCAACGACTTGATGAAAGCGATGTGTGAGACTTTCAAGATCAGACACAGAAACTATACAGCTTATAGACCTTAGATGAATGGAGTCGTGGAAGCAGCAAATAAGAACATCAAGAAAATACTGAGGAAAATGATTGCAAGGCATAAGAAGTGGCATGAGAAGTCATCATTCGCTTTATTGGGTTACCGCACTACCGTTTGCACATCAACCGGGGCCACTCCCTACATGCTGGTTTATGGCGCATTGGCGGTAATTCCCGCCGAGGTAGAAATTCCGTCGTTGAGAATCATACAAGAAGATGAGCTAGAGGACACAAAATGGGTCAAGTTTTGCTACGAGCAACTAGCCCTTATAGATGGAAAGGGAATGAACGATGTCTGTCACGGTCAGTTATATTAGAATAGAATGTCCATAGCCTTCACAAGAGAGTTCGACCAAGGAAGTTTACACCAGGGCAGCTGGTGTTGAAGAAGATATTTCCACATCAAGATGAAGCCAAATGGGAAGTTCTCTCCCAACTTGGCAAGGTCCATACATGGTTCACCGAGTTCTAACTGGAGGAGCCCTTATTCTCGCAGAAATGGACGGAGAAGTTTGGCCAAAACCGATCAACTCAGATGTAGTGAAGAGATACTACATCAGATTGTATGCCTTTCTTTATGATGTAATTCTAACTACGTCTGACCTGATTCCCGTTTAAGAAAAGATACGTAGGAAGCCCTATGGGTTCGGTCACATCTCTAATAAAATTCCATTTTCCCCGCATATGGAACTAGAGCAGAATTTTGAGGAGGACCCTCAAAATTCAGAAGTCAACCTGCCAATTTTCACATCAACATCGACCCAGTAAATTGGAGCTGAATTTTTAGGAGGACCCTCAAATATCTAAGGTCAATCTGCTTTCAGTCGTTCATAATTACCGTCAACAGCACCAGCACAGTAAACTGGGGCAGTATTTTGAGGAGGACCCTCAAAATTCCCGATCCAGCGAGGTTGTCGTACCTTAAACCACGTTGCAGTTGTGGTTCATCATAAAACAAAAAATTGCTTTACTTATATATATACACATTTGCATAATAATTGTCAAATTTTGCATAAATCATTTAGATCAGTATCGTTCAGCAACGCTACCCCAAATGGTACGAGACGCCACGGGTCGAGGGATTCGAACTAACCTCCCCTTACAGAACTCACAGAATTTCTTTAGATGCAGGAATCCATTGTACAAATAGGCAATGCAGGAGCTTTACAAAACTGAAGTTCCCGAAACACTACTTACCTCGCAAAGGCTTACTACATTCAACGCTTCCCCCAGCAGTCATTAATAGCGCAATCATCTACCAGCTAAGAAAATCCCCGCCATCCTCTCCTTTATATTTCTATATTTTTCGAGACTAAGCTCTGTCTCCATCAACATTTTGCATAAGGCTATTCTCTGCCTTCCGAGGCTAAGCTCTGTCTCCATCTTGCATAAGGCTATCTTCTACCTTTCGAGACTAAGCTATGTCTCCATCTGCATTTTGCATAAGGCTATTCTCTGCCTTCCCAGGCTAAGCTCTGCCTCCATCTTGCATAAGGCTATCTTCTGCCTTTCGAGACTAAGATGTATCTCCATCTGCATTTTGCATAAGGCTATTCTCTGCCTTCCGAGGCTAAGCTCAGCCTCCATCTTGCATAAGGCTATCTTCTGCCTTTCGAGACTAAGCTCTGTCTCCATCTGCATTTTGCATAAGGCTATTCTCTGCCTTATGAGGCTAAGCTCTGCCTCCATCTTGCATAAGGCTATCTTCTGCCTTTCCAGACGAAGTTCTATCTCCATCTGCATTTTGCATAAGGCTATTCTCTGCCTTCCGAGGCTAAGCGATGCCTCCATCTTGCATAAGGCTATCTTCTGCCTTTTGATACTAAGCTATGTCTCTACCAGCATTTTGCATAAGGCTATTTTCTTCCTTCCGAGGCTAAGCTTTGCCTTCATCTTGCATAAGGCTATCTTTTACCTTTCGAGACTAAGCTCTGTCTCCATCTGCATTTTGCATAAGGCTACTCTCTGCCTTCCGAGGCTAAGCTCCACCTCCATCCTGCATAAGGCTATCTTCTGCCTTTCGATACTAAGCTCTGTCTACGTTTGCATTTTTGCATAAGGCTACTCTCTGCCTTCCGAGGTTAAGCTCTACCTCCATCTTGCATAAGGCTATTTTCTACCTTTTGAGACTAAGCTCTGTCTCTGTCTGCTTTTTTGCATAAGGCTACTCTCTTTCTTCCGAGGTTAAGCTCTATCTCCATCTTGCATAAGGCTATCTTCTGCCTTTCGAGACTAAGCTCTGTCTCCATCCCGCATTGCATAAGGCTTTTCTTTGCCTTTCGAGGTTAAGCTCTACCTCCTTTATTTTGCATTTCTGGCTGAAAGATTGCCACCCTGCATGTTAAATTCTCGCTTTGATTGAAACATCGCCACCCTTGCATTCATCCGGCTGAAAGATTGCCCCCTTTTCATAGGCTGAAATATCCAAAAATATTCTCAAAATAGCTTGTGAATGCATATATAAGCATCCACAAAAAGTTTGGTATTTTTTCTAGTATTTTTTAAATCAATTTACAACTTATTTTGTGCTAGAAAATCCAAAATTTAGTATAAAATCGTATTATTCTAATGAAATATTTATTTTATTCTCTCATCTACATAAAAATATAATTTATGTAAATTTAATAGAATTTTTACAAACCCATTATGTATTTTTAAACTAAAATTGCATTAAATTGCAATTTTAGCTTATTTCTAAATTTAATAAGTATTTCAAATATAAAATTATTACTAATATTTTTAATTAATTCCTAAACATATTTTATTATCTCAGTATTTTTATTGGATTTTTATAAATCATTTGCTATTTTACAAAATTAAATTAGGGGAAATTTGGGTATTTAAATTATAGCCCTTTAACATTTTAATTTTGGCCATGTTTTAAACCCAAATTCACCCCCCAAAGCACGACCCGATTACTAAACCACCCGACCCAAACTATTTGGACCAACCCACCCGTTTCCCGGTTTTAAATCGTGGTCGTTGATCATTTTGATCATCGGTCCACGATTGACCTTACTTTAATTCCATGACCCCCCCTTTACCCTAAATCATTTCTCTCAATCCGCCGCCTTTGTATCTCCTTTCACTCCCAATCACTCTCTAACCCTTTGTCTCTCTAGAACCTTCTGGTTCTCTCATGGCCTTCATCGCCATACCAGCTCACTCCTCCCTCCCTCCTCTCGACTTCCAGCAACCATCGAGTCCCTATATCGTGGTTTTCTCTCTCAAGCTTGAAGCGTAGCAGCTTCCGCCAGGGAAGACGGTCACTGAAGCTCTATTTGGGATCTGTTCCCGAATTTTCTCCGGTGGTCTTTGAACGATGACGCCTTCTATGACATTGTGTACGAGTTTCATAGCCAGGTTCTTTGTTTCCCTAATCTGTTTGAAAACCCTAATTTTTTCTCTTTAATCTCTACTCTTTTAAAATAACTCTTAGTTTGATTTTTTGTTTTCTTCTCTATTTCTACTTCGCTTTTCCAATTATTTCAATTTTTTCGATGATTACCATTCTTCCAGATTAGGGTTTCTAACCACTTCTTCAAAATTGTTTCTTCTACTCTTTCTGAGTGCTATGTACTCGTTTGTGTTTGTTTATTTCACTTTTTTGTTTGTTTTCTTTGTTAACCTAGGTTTCATACTGTAATTTCTATGGTTTCTTAACCCCCTTCTAAATACTTTACTTTTCTGACTTTTACCACTAATCCATGGCTCTCAGTATTACTCCTAAAGTATTGTGTTAAAATCTGATAAAAAACCCTAACCCTACATGTTTGTATCTATATTTGCCTATTTGTATGTTTCTTCTGGTTTCTTCTATGAGCTCTGTGCCCTTTACTTTGATTTTTGTTGCTAATGTTTCATTCCCATACCATGTTGGTGCTCTTCTCTTGAGGTTTTTTGGTAGTTTATATGGTGATTTTATACTGACTCTTACCATCTCTTTAAGGATATGATTACTGACTTTAAAATTATTATTTTGTATTCCCTTTACAGTTTGGTATTGATTTTCCTCAATCAGTGGGATACATTTCCTAATTAATAATTGATTTCCTAGGTTTCCAATCTCGAAAATTATTTTCCAGAATTCAAATGGTACTTTTCCTTATATATGTGTACATGTCTACTTATTTGCTTGACAGATTTCCCTAGTTAAAGTCTCATGTACCTAGTCTATATTGTATACCTTATACTATTTTGTTTCCTTATGTGACCATGCCATACTTTCTGATTCTTTTCCTTATAAAAAGGGCTGCTTATTACCGTTTGACGATGATACCTTAATTAAAGTGGAGTCCCTATACTTATTTGATTATGATTGATATCAGTTTCCTTAAATAGGGATTGACACCTTATTTGCTTACTCATTTTAGTACTATAAATACTCCTCACTTCTCTCTATGAAAAACACAACACACATAGCTTTCACAATCAAAATCTCTCTGAATTCTCTCTTTCTCTGCTATTACTATACTCTCTCATTCTCTTCTTTGAACACTCAAGTGGCTAACAGCCAAGATTGAGTAACTTGTGGTTGATTACTTTACACTATTGGGTTCTATTTGTTTGTCTACATTGGGTCTGTTGCTGCTGTTGTTCTGATATTGTTGTTGTGGTTCTCATGTTGCTATTGCTATTCTCATACTAGTGTTGCTCACATTATTGCTCTCATTCTTTGCACACCTTGCTCTCCCTATGTGCACTATTGCATTGCTATTGTGTCTTATTACCTGCAACTGGTATGTCACCTATTTAAGATATAGCCTCCAAAACAACATTCTCCTTTTAGTTTTGCAATTCATATTATTTCTTGTGTGCTTTTACCTATGGTTCAATTGCTCTTATTGCCACTAGCATGCAGTTGTTAGTCTATTAGTTTAACTTAGCATGTTCTCCCTTATCCCCTTCCCTTGTCTCAATGCATGTTCTTCTTCTATGTGCACTACTGCTTGGCTACTTAACATCCCTGAAACCTCTCTCTGAGGTTGATTATATATGGGGTTTGGTACAGTAAGAACTAAACCCTTGTTTTTAATCATGTCTGATTGCTTTTACCCAACATATTGTCTGTTCCCTTTACTTATTTGCACTTTATTTATTTTCTACATGTCTCAATGAATGTTTACCTTTCCCTGTGGGCTACTACCATGCATCCATGTCTGCTTGGCTACTTGTTTAACTTAAAATCTCTGTTTGAAGCTAAGTGCATTAGAATTTGGTGCAGTAAGAAATTGAACCTTTGGCTTACAAGCATGTCTGATTATTTTCCTCCAGCATGTTGTCTGTATGTCTGTAGCTCACTATACTTATTGTCCCCCTTTTCCCCTTTGCCCCCTGTTTATGTGATGCACTGCTGTTCTAAAACTTGTTAGTCTAAAATAATTTCAAGAGAACTTTTTCAACTCTTTCGACTATTTTTTAAAAAACTGGCTCAACTTTTCAACTATTTTCTTAAACTCTCCCACTTCTTTCAACTATTTTCTTTAAATGTCCCTCAATTGTTATCAACTCTTTCAATTACAATCTCACTCACAGAGCTTTAGGGTCTGCCCCCTAGTGTAAGCAGTGCCATGGGAGCCTAGAGCACCCATGGAACTTTGATTCACAAGGCTGGCACTTCCAATGTTTGCACTTGTCTAATTGGGACATTTTTTAAGTGCTTGGTATTGGCCAGGGGTTCAAACAAACCCTTAGGGAACTTTGCCGCACCCAAGCTTTGGTAATGGCTGTGAAACTCGAAAGGAGTGAGGTTGGAGATGCTTGGGCCTGGCTGAAGGCTCTCTATAGAATAACTTCTTATTTTCCTTTTATCACTGTTGTATTTTTACTTACTTGGCTGTAATAATTTGTAAAGAACAATGGGGAATAATAGTGAAATTGGGGAGGTTTATGCATAATTATTAAAGGTATGGGTAGAAAGCATTTTATAGGGTTTTATTTACCTATTTGCATAATAGAAACCATGTATAGGGCATGCATCTCACATATATAAATCCTGCTCTTAGGTTTTCAGCTAGTTATCTTTATAATTACAATCAGTTAATAACCAAATTACTGCTTTGCATCTAGATACCATGTTTTAGGGCCTTTATATGCATTAGAAATCATGTACTTAGGGTCTCTCTTTTGCAACCGTTGAATGCTTCACTAATTTTGCTAAAGAAAACAAATTGTAAAACCGGTTGACATTTTAATTTTAAAACTGACGTGTATGTCCACCTTTCGCTTATGGTTAAACAACGCCTAGGAAAGCCTTAGGAAATTGATTAATCGCCCTAAATCATGCTTAAGCTATTCACCTCTTTTAAACAGTCTGATTTTGTTTGCCTCTAAAGTTCGCTGATTTCTACACTAAACTTCTGCCTTGGTTTCAATAATTTCTGTGCAAATGTTTCACTAAATTACTCTCCTTCCTAGTCCAAAACTGGATCACTATTTTCTAAAACATGTCTGAATATTGTCTTTTCTGCAGTTTTAAAATCATGGTTGAAAACTAATATACTTAAATGCTCGTTAACATTTCTGAATTGCTTTTACATCTGTTTTTACTTCTCCTGCCAGAAAACTGGTTTATCATATGTGTTATTTATTTCCAAGTGTGTTTTAAAAGTTTTTCCTCCAATTTTCTAAACTGTCACCTCCGTTTTCCCCTCTCGATTCCCAAAAGTTTTCATCCAAGCCTTGTATGCGAATTCTATTTTTATAACTTTTCTTCAGCTGCTATCTTAAAATATATTTGTCAACACTCCAGCTTTTAAAATTCTCTCTCTCTTACTTAGACCTTACATGTGTTTGAGACATGCTAATTATGTGTTCTCTTATAGAGGGTTATTTGATCATTTACATCTCTTATATGATTCCTTTATATGCAAGTCTTATCTGTTTTTATATGTCGCCTAGTATTTTAACCTTTAAACTTAAGGTTTCGGCTTAGTTCCAACCTAATACGAATAGTGATCCTAAATGCCCTCTAGGATCTATAGGACGGGACGGGTAATAACACTCAATAAGCATTCGTGACCAATTCACATGCTTAAGTACCTCTAAGGGGTGGGAAGGGTAGAATATGGAGATGATGACGATGCGGTAATATCATAAAGCGACCCCTCTTTGGGAATATGTGCAGGATATTGCATTGAATGATCCATATTGTAGTTAAACCTAGGACTCTTCTCTCTTTTGGTTGTTTTATTCAAATGTTCTTTCATAGTATTGCTTTTCAAATCAACTTTCTCTTATTTTAAATTTGCGTACCTCTTTCTTCTTCAAAGCTTTTTCAAGTTATATGAATGATATATTTGTGAGCCTTACTTGTTTAATTGCTTCATCTTTCATGAAGTCACAATTAACACGGCCGGGAACCACACTAGTGGATCTTGAGGGGTGTCTAACACCTTCCCCTCGAGATAATCTCAAGCCCTTATCCGAACTCTGGTTTTCTTTTCAAATAATCTCTCTTAAGTGTCCTAATGCACTATAATCATTAGATGGCAAGTATTCCAATTCTGTATCCCAATTCCCAAACGGGAAATAGAGTTGTTTTGCTCGTAATATCGTAAACCCGATTTCGCTTTCTTTTATAGAGGGGGCGTCGACACTAGATACCACTGATTTGGATTCTTGAAGGTACTTTTAAGGGGTTTATTGGGGTAAGGTATTCTTACTTGGTTTTGGCTAAATTCCGTGATTATGCTTTAATTACATCATTTAATTTGTGGTTTTGGGTGAAAATTTGGGGAAAAAGAGGTAGAGTTCTTGAGTTAGATTTTTGACATTTTGAATGACATTTTTTAATCATATTTGAGTAAATTTGGTATAGTTAGACTCATGAGTGAAAGGGCTTTCAGGTTTTCTAACTTTTCTCGGAATTCAAGACGTAGGCCTAGGCTCGGGTTTGAGCCGATTTTGTACTTTTGGCTATAATTTAGTACTTTACTTCTGGAATTGATCCCTTTAGCCTATATTGATTGTATTGTACTAATTAAGGCTAGATTTGGGATGTTTGGAGACCTATTTGAGAGGCAAAGGAATATTGAAGTAGAGCTTTGCTCGGATTGAGTTAAGTAAAACTTTCAAACTTGGTTCTGAAGGTGCGAAATCCCAAATTGTGTATTATATGATTGGTATTTAGGTGATTCAAATTACAAAATGACGGGCATGCACCATGAGAATAAGTGACAGGCGTGCGGGCATGCACCATGAGAATTGTGACCCGGTTGATTCCATAACACTATATAGTGATTCTGTTTTGTAAATATCTATTTGCTAGATATCATGTTTAGGCTTTATGTCGGTACTGTTGGGACCCATAGTAGTCGTTTTGTGATGTCACCTTATTAATATCATTGATATTTCCTACTCAGTCATATTCATTCATTTCACATCACACCTCAGTTTTAGTTGTTATTTATAGATATATCATA
The DNA here is from genome assembly GCA_034376525.1 of Nicotiana benthamiana. Taxonomy (NCBI): domain Eukaryota; kingdom Viridiplantae; phylum Streptophyta; class Magnoliopsida; order Solanales; family Solanaceae; genus Nicotiana; species Nicotiana benthamiana. The sequence continues at coordinate 27,572,457 of CM067337.1, forward strand.
TCATTATTTCGGGCACATTTTCATGACATTATGAGCCCGTGAGGGACATTGGAGAGAATGATGACTGAGTGAGGTCGAGAGCCTGATTATGAGTGATAGCTATGGGATCTGCTTGTATGTCGTTGTGGTGTTACTGATTTGTGGTAGCGCTTGGGCGGTAGGAGCCCCTCCCGAGTCTGTACACATCCTCAGTGAGCGCGGTTGATGTTATTAAGGGATGGAATTTCCCTGGACATAGATCTTGTCCAAAGCGCCTGATACTTGGAGATGAATCTTCTCCATAGGGTTGGACTGGCCTTCCCTGGCACTGGATAACTTATTGTCAGTGATGTATATATTTCGGGATGGATCTTCCCTAGGTTGTATGGTCCATATACAGTACCAAGTGGTTGAGCATTTGAGAATGTGAGCACATGAGGCTAATAAAATGGTACATCATATACAGCATGTGCATTGGCATGTAGAGATAGAGAAGTTATATTCTTTACATTGTTCGGACCTAATCTACTTCACTGTTTGAGTTGTCTATTTAGTTTGAAAGCATGCCTATGTTTTCTACATAGTTATTTCTACTGTTAACCATACCGGTTGAGCTCTTCACTACCTTTTAGTCCTAAGGTTGGACTTGTTACTTACTAAGTTGGATGTACTCACGCTACTCCATGCACCTCATATGCAGATCTAGGTGCTTCTAATCACAACGACTATTGATTGGGCATTAGAGTTTGGAGACTATCGAGGTAGCTGCATGGAGTCCGCAAGCCTTGACTCTTCTTTTTTATCTCTATCTGTATTTCAGTTTTTATTTCCTAGACACATTAGTAAACTTTATTCTAGTTTAGATGCTCATGTACTCTATGACTCCTAGGTTTTGAGATGTATTTACTGTATTTTAGATTATTTCTGTTTTCAAAAGTTTTTCTTAAATAGTAAACTGCTTCTGTCTTTATTTTCAAAGATTTTTCTGTGTTGAGATGTTAAGTTGTGACTTGCCTAGTTCCATGATAGGCGCCATCAAAATTATTATATGTTGGGTCGTGACAAGTTGGTATCAAAGCCAAGGTTATATAGGTCTCACACATCATGAGCGGGTTTAGTAGAGTCTTGTAGATTGATACTGAGACGTCTATATTTATCCTCGAGAGATTGCAGAACCCTCAAGAAACTTCATATTACTGTATTCTTATCGTGCAAATCTACTGATTTTGGTAACTAAACTTATATTATTCTATTCTCTCACAGATGGTGAGGACACGTTCTACTAGGAAGGATGGACAGCCACCAGTACCACCAGTCTGGGGCGCAAGATGTTGGGATTGCGGTAAGGGCATAGGTGCAGCTTGCACAATAGCTAGGACAGTACATGCCAATCCACCAATTGCCCCAGTTAGGGATCATGTCCTAGTTATGGATGCGCCAGTAGGACTAGCTCAAGCACCAGTTATGCCCATTGTGATACTAGGTCTTCAAGAGGCCTTAGCTAAGATTTTTACAGTGTGAAGAGGTCTTGCTCATGCGGTCTCTGTTACGGTCGCAGCAACCACTTCTCAGGCCGCGGGAGGTACTCATACTCCCGCCGCCCGTACACCTGAGAAGGTGATGGAGGGACTCCAAACACCGGGGGCGCTACCAGCACAGCTGATTGTAGCTTCTCATGCCCCTGTGGTTCCTGTTATATCTGATGATGAGCAATGGTGACTGGAGAGGTTTGGTAGACTTTAGCCTCCATTATTTAGTAGGTCAGAGTCAGAGGATGCCCAAGGTTTCTTGGATAGGTGACAGAGGATCCTCCATACATCAGGTATTCTAGAGACCAGTAGAGTCTCATTCACTACTATTCAATTTACTAGAGCTGCCTTCACCTGGTAGGAGGCATAGGCTTGTCCGTGCAGCGCCACTTACATGGCAGGAGTTCTCCATTCTCTTCATTGAGAAATATGTGTCGTAGTTTCACAAGGAAGAGCTGAACAGACAATTTGAGAAGTTATGTCAGGATGATATGACTATGTTACAGTACGAGATAAGGTTTTCTGATTGGCCCGTAATGCGATTTGATTATTTCCCACTGACAGAGAGAGGATTAGGAGGTTCATTGATGGCCTCACAGTTCAGCTGCAGGTGCTTATAACTAGAGAGAGGGTGTCTGGTGCTACTTTTGATAAGGTTGTTGATATTGCTCGGCAGATAGAGTTGGTCTGCATCAGGGGCGGGTTTAGAGGGAGGACAAGAGGTCTCTTGGATCAGGTAGTTTTTGTGATTTTCCTTGTGAAGGTCAGTTCTGCCATGGCAATGGTCGTCCCTATAAGCATGCTCAGACGGTCCCAGCTTACCGTGGCACATCATCTACCCATGGTTCTCACAGTTCTCAGTAGGGTCACTCATCTCTCAGCGTCTTTCCGACACAAAGTTCATCTCAAGCGCCATCATCTCAAAGTTCATCTATGTTGGGCCCTTCTAGAAGTTATCCCAATAATCGGGGCTCCCTTCAGTCCCCACCGCAATTTGTAGGGAGAGGTTGCTTTGAGTTTGGAGATTTGGGTCATATCACAGGGCACTGTCCCGACCTTTCGGGAGGTTCGTCTAAATAGAGGGGTCAGCCTTCAACTTCAACACCAGTTATTTCACCACAAAACTAGCCAGGTCGAGGTGGAGTTCAATAAGCTAGGGGTCGCCCTAGAGGGGAGCTAGTTAGGTGTCAGTTAGTCCTGTTTCTATGCACTCCTTTCCAGACCAGATGCTATTACATCGGACACAGTGATCACAGGTATTGTCTCAATGTGTCACCGAGATGCTTCTATATTATTTGACCCTAGTTCCACCTATTCATATGTATCATCATATTTTCCTCATTATCTGGATATTCCGTGTGAGTCTTTAGCTTCATTGGTTTATGTATCTACTACGGTGGGTGATACGGTTATTGTGGATTGTGCGTAGTTGTATGTAGAGACCATTGCAGGATTGGAGACTAGAGTTGATCTCTTGCTTCTAAGTATGGTTGATTTCGATGTGATATTGGGTATGGATTGGTTGTCTCCATATCATGCTATGTTGGACTATCATGCTAATACTATAACTTTGGATATGCCGGGGTTGCCACGGATTGAGTGGAGAAATTCTTTAGACTATGTTCCCAATAGAGCGATTTGATACCTAAAGGCCTAGCGGATGGTTGGGAATGGTTGTTTATATTATTTGGCCTTTGTGAGGAATGCTAGTGCTGAGACCGTATAATTAATTTTGTTCCGGTGGTGCGATATTTTCTCGTGTGTTTCCTCCAGACATGTCATGCATTCCGCCCGACAGAGATATTGACTTGGTGTAGGGCACTCACCCATTATTGTTCCTCTGTATCGTATGGCTCCAGCTGAGTTGAAGGAGTTGAAGAAGCAGCTTCAGCAACTCCTTGAGAAGGGGTTTATTGGGCTTAGTGTGTCACCTTGGGGTGACCGGTTTTGTTCGTGAAGAAGGAGGATGGCTCTATGAGAATGCACATTGACTATAGGCAGTTGAACAAAGTCACGATCAAGAACAAGTATCCTTTGACGTGTATTGATGATCTATTTGACCAGCTTCAGGGAGTAAGGATCTTCTCCAAGATTTATTTGAGGTCAGGGCATCACCAGTTAAAGATTCAGGACTCGAACATTCTTAAGATAGCTTTCAGAACCCATTATGATCATTATGAGTTCCTTATGATGTCTTTCAGGACTCGGACATTCTTAAGATAGCTTTCAGAACCCATTATGATTATTATGAGTTCCTTATGATGTCTTTCGGGTTGACCAACACCCCAATAGTGTTCATACATCTGATGAATAGTGTATCCCTGCCTTATCTCGACTCGTTTATTATTGTAGTCATTAATGATATCCTCGTGTGCTCTCGTAGCCAGGAGGAGCATGCCCACCATTTGGGGATTGTGTTGCAGCTGTTGAGGGAAGAGAAGATTTATACCAAGTTCTCCAAGTGTGAGTTTTAGATAAGTTCAGCGGTGTTCTTGGGGCACATGGCATCTAGGGTATTTAGGCAAATCTAAAGAAGATAGAGGCAGTTCAGAGTTGGCCCATACTATCCTCAGCTATGAAGATTTAGAGCTTTCTTGGTTTGGCTAGTTATTACCAGCGATTCGTGTAGGGTTTCTCATCTATTGCATCGCCTTTGACTAAATTGACTCAAAAAGGTTCTCCTTTCAGGTTGTCGGATGAGTGTGAGGAGAGCTTTGAGAAGCTCAAGACTGCCTTGACCACATCTCCAGTTTTAATTATACCATCACCTTCTAGTTTGAATACAATATTTTTTTATGCTTCTCGGATTGGTATTGGGTGTGTTTTGATGGGAGAGGGTGGAGTGATTGCTTATGCTTCGCACCAGTTGAAGCCCATGAGAAGAACTACCTTGTTCATGATTTGGAGTTTGCTGCCATTGTTCATGCATTGAAGATTTGGAGGCACTATCTCTATGGTGTGTACTGTGAGGTATTTATCGATCATCGCAACCTCCAACACTTGTTCAAATATAAGGATCTCAATTTGAGGCAGCGGAGATGGTTGGAGCTGTAAAAGGACTATGATATTACTATTCCGTATCATCCGGGAAAGGCCAATGTGATGGCTAATGCCTTGAGTAGAAAGGTAGTGAGTATGGGTAGTCTTCAATTCAATCTTAATGGTGAGAGACCTCTTGCAGTTGATGTTCCGGCCTTGGCCAACCAGTTCGTGAGATTTAATATTTCGAAGTCTAGTTGGGCTATGGCTTCTGTTCTTTCTCGGTCTTCCTTATTTGATCGTATAAGAGAGCACCAGTATGATGATCCTCATTATTTTGTCCTCAAGGAAAAGGTTCAGCACGATGATGCCAGAGATGTGAATATTATAGATGTTAGGGTATTAAGAATGCAAGGCTGGATATGTGTGCCCAATGTAGAAGGGCTATATGAGTTGATTCTTGAGAAGGCCCACAACTCTCAGTATTCTATCAATATGGGTGCTGCAAAGATGTACCGGGATCTGAGGCAACACTATTGGTGGTGGAGAATGAAGAAGGATAGAGTTGGGTTTGTATCTCGGTGTCTCAACTGTCAGAAGGTAAAATATGATCATCATAGACCGGGTGGATTGCTTCAGAGGATAGAGATTCCGAAGTGGAAGTGGGAGCGGATCACCATGGATTTCGTAGTTGGGCTCCCACAGACTTTGAGGAAATTTGATGCTATTTGGGTGATTGTGGATTGGCTGACCAAGTCCGTGCATTTCGTTATGGTGAGTACTACTTATTCTTCAGACCTGTTGGCCGAGATTTTACATTAGAGATATTGTTTGCCTTCACGGTGTGCTAGTTTCCATCATTTCAGGTAGAGGTACGCAGTTTACATCGTAGTTTTGGAGAGCTTTGCAACGAGAGTTGGGCACTCAGATTGAGTTGAGCACAACATTTCACCCTCAAACGGACGGACAGTCCGAGTGCACCATTCAGATATTGTAGGATATGTTACGCACTTGTGTTATTGATTTTGGTGGTTATTGGGACTAGTTTTTTTTTTTGCTCGCAAAGTTTGCTTACAATAACAGTTATCAGTCAAGTATTGAAATTGATCCGTATGAGGCTCTATATGGGAGGCGGTGTAGATCTCCAGTATGCTAGTTTGGGCCGGGCAAGGCTAGGCTATTGGGCAATGACTTGGTTCAGGATGCTTTGGACAAGGTTAAATTGATTCACGAGCAACTTCACATTGTGCAGTCAAGACAGAACAGTTATGCCAATAGGAAGGACTGTGATGTTCTTACATGGTTGGGGAGAAGGTTCTGCTAAAGGTTTCACCCATGAAGGGTGTTATGAGATTCATGAAGAAGGGTAAGTTGAGCCCTCAGTTCATTAGACCTTTTGAGGTACTTCAGAGGATTGGGGAGGTGGCTTACCAGCTTACCTTTCCACCTAGCTTGTTGAGTATGCATCTCTTATTTCATATTTCTGTGCTCTGAAGTTACATCGGTGTTCCTTCTCATATTTTGGATTTCATCACAGTTCAGTTGGATGGTGACTTAACATATGATGTGGAGCGGGTGGCCATTTTGGAGCGGCAGGTTCGAAAGTTGAGGTCAAAGGATATAGCTTCAGTGAAAGTGCAGTGGAGAGGTTAGCTCCTGGAAGAGCCTACTTGGGAGACCGAGCGAGTGATTCAGAGCATATATCCACACCTATTTGAGACTTCAAGTATGTTTTTAAACCCGTTCGAGGACGAACGTTTATTTAAGAGGGGGAGTATGTAACGACTCGGCCGGTCAATTTTGAGAGTTGTAGAATCTTTCCCCCATTTTCTAATCCTGTTTTCTTCTATAGTTTATATATGACTTATCGGGTTAGTTAGTTCATGTTGAATTGAGACACTTAGTCTTTTAAGTAAAAGCTTAAGTTGGAAAAGTTAATTGGATGTTGACTTATGCGTAAACGACCTCGGATTTGAATTTGGATGGTTCTATTAGCTCTGTTAGGTAACTATGGTGTTAGGAGCACATCCGGATTGTATTTTGGAGGTCTGTAATAGAATTAGGTTGAATTGGAGAAAGTTGAAATTTTTGAAAGTTTGACCTGGAGTGAATAATTATGCTCCGCAATATTACGTCGATATTACGTCCCACAGTATAATATTACGTTGATGTCACACCTTGCAGTATTATATTAGGATTATGTTATGCTTCACAGTATTAAATTATGACGATATTGCACCCTGTAGTATTGTACGTTGAATTTGTCGTAAGATAATTGACATCAGTCTAAGGAAAATATTATTTCGAGATTATAAGGATTATGTTATTTCAAATAAGTAATGAGTAAATTCATGAAGGTGAGAGGGGAAGCAATGCAAAGAAAATGAATTCTCATCAAAGTTTGGCATGTTGGGGTAAAATGCGGCCAGAGCTAAAGTACTCGGCATTTATGGGTTAGTGCCATACAAGGTACCACATGACCATGATAGTAAGGTGTATAAGGTATATAAAAAGTGAGTAGTATTTAAAGTAATTTGAGGTAATTATTAATTATGTTTGTAATTGGTTAATTATTAGATAATGAGATTCTTAATAATGAGATATTACTCATCAATTATATTGCATGAGGTGGCAGACTCCCTTCCCCCTTGCCAATTTAAAATGACTCATGTTATAACATGAAAGGTCGCAATCATTTAAGAAAGGATTGAAAATTTCTTCTTAAGTCCAAAGCTTGCATTATTCACAAAATAGATGGAATTCACAAGAAAAACCGTAAAGGCTCTAACGTATTGCTTCAGTAAAAACCTTGAAAGTTTGTGACCAAATTAAAAAAATGATAATATGAAATTTTCTAAAAAATTCATATGAGATTTCACAAGGTAATATCTATGGAATTTTTAGATTCTAAGGGAATACGGTGCAATCTTTCTCAAGAATATTATATGGATTTTTTTACTCCGATCTTGCCGTCATGTGTTTGTCGAAATCAACATATGCTAGAGGAATTGTCAAGAGAATCGACTCAGGTATGTTAAGTCTATCTCCCTTTTTTTGGTTTGATCCATACGATACAAACGAAAAGAGTAAATGCACAACTTCCATAAATGACTGTATTTATAGAAATATTAGATATGCTTATGTTCTTGATTTCCCATGTGTCATATTGTTCCATTGTCTGTTCATGGATCTCAGAAAATACATAAGTTGATAAAGTTTACTTTAAGGTAGTATTCAAAAGCAAAATAGTCTTATGTGCTTCTCATGCAGTGCATTCATGTGCATTCATTGACCCATGACCAGATGGCGTTATATATGCGTATATATGTATATTATATGTATATGCGATATGGGAAAAAGGTTACGGCATTATATACGCATCACCACCTGATCAGCTGGTATACATTGATAATTTGCCTATTGTGGCTAAAATGATATGATGGGATGCCCTTAGAGACTTGATGATGTTTTAAACGCATATACCCATGCATGTTATGACATTTATACGCATAGGCATGACATTATAAAAATGAAATGATTCACAGGGCTATGCAAAAGTACATGTCGAGTCTTTTACTCCAAGTTCCTCTCATGTCTATTATTTACTGATTTTCATTCCTTACATATTCAGTATATTATTTGTACTGACGCCCCTTTTGCCTAGCGACGCTTTGTTTCATGCCCACAGGTCCTTATAGACAGGTCGAGAGCCCTCCAAGTAGGCTATCAGCTCAACAGAAGATGTTGGTGCGCTCCATTTGCTTCGGAGTTGCTTGTTTGGTTAGTATGATTTAAACGTGTATTGTTTAGTACAGGTGACTCTGTCCCGACCTTATGAAATTTATATATTTATAGAGTCTTGTAGACAAATATCATGTATGCAAAAAATTGTATGGCCTTGTCGGCCTATGTTCAGTGTACGAGTGGTTATTTTGGCCTTATAGGCCCGTATGTCTTATGTATAAGTTGGTATCACTTGTTGTATTCTACTTATCTCACAAAATCCTTCCGCCTCAGTTATCTATAATAGTATGACATGAAAAGATACGTTATGTTGGTATTCAGTTGAGTAAGGTACCTGGTCCACATCGCGGCCCATCGGTTTGGGTCGTGACATGAAATTTTTGATATCATGGTCGGGTTGGATTTTCGGAAGTTGGAGTAGGTTTTGTAGTGTCATTTATAATTTCTTTGTAAATTTTGAGGCTAATCGGACGTGATTTGATAGGCTTCGGCATCATTTGTAGAATTGAGAAATTTCAAAGTTCATTAGGCTTGAATCCTTGTGTAATTCGTGTTTTTGATGTTGTTTGAGGTGAATTGAGGATTCGGAGAAGTTTGTAACATGTTTTGGGACTTGTAATAAGTTTAGTTGAGGTCCCGGAGGCCTCGAGTGAGTTTCGGGTAGTTAATGGATCATTTTTGGACTTAGGTTGTTGGTTGATATATGCTGGTGTGTTAAGATCCTTTTGCTTGAACAAATGCTGAAGACTGCGTCAATCGGTGAATACCTCACACGATATGCCATATAAATAGTGCCTCCAAATTTTCAATGCATGAACTATAGCAGCCAGCTCTAATTTATGAACATGGTAGTTCTCCTCATGGGGCTTCAACTGAAGAAAATCATAAGCAATCACTTTATACTCCTACATCCACACACAACTGATATTGACTCTTAAAGCATCAATAAACGGTGTAAGAACATGAAGCAAATGGTAACACCAATACTGGAGTTGTGGTCCAAGCTGTCTTGAGCTTCAGAAAGCTCTCCTCGCACTCCTATGTCCATGCAAACGGAGCACCCTTCTGCGTCAACTTGGTCAGGGGCGAGTCAATAGATGAAAAATTCTGAACGAATTGGCTATAATAACTCGCCACGAATCTCTGTGGTTGAGGATGGTCTAGGACAACTCTGAACCACCTATATCTTCTTTAGATCAACCTGAATCTCATCACTGAACACCACGTGCCCTAAGAAGGCCACTGATCCGAGCAAAACCTCGAACTTGGAGAACTTTTCATACAGCTTCTCATCCCTCAATCTCTGCAATACCACTTGTAAATGCTCCGCGTGCTCCTCCTGACTACGCGAGTATGCCAGAATATCATCAATGAATACAATAACAAACGAATCCAGATACGGCCAAAATAGATTGTCATCAAATGCATGAACGATGATGGGGCATTGGTCAGTCCGAAAGACATAACCAGAAACTCATAGTGACCATATCTAGTTCTAAAGGCAGTCTTAAGAAAACCCAACTCCCTGATCTTCAACTGGTGATAACCAGAACGGAAATTGATCTTAGAGAACACCCTCGCTCCTTGAAGCTGATCGAATAAATCATCAATACGAGGAAAGGGATACTTGTTACTTCACTATTACTTTGTTCAACTGCCTATAGTCAACGCACATTCTCATTGTTCCATCCTTCTTCTTCACAAATAAAGTAGGTGCACACCACGGTGACACACTCGGCCGAATAAACCCTTTTTTTAGGAGTTCCTGAAGCTGCTCCTTCAATTCTTACAACTCTGCTAGTGCCATGCGATACGGTAGAATGGAAATGGGCTGATTGCCAGGCACCAGGTCAATACGATAATCAATATCCCTGTCTGGTGGCATACCAGCCAGGTCTATAGGAAATACATCTGGGAAATGCCTCACAACGGGAACCGAATCAAGGCTAGGAGCCTCAGCTCCAACATCTCTAATAAACAACAAATACGAGAGAAAACCCTTCCCAACCATACGCTGGGCCTTCAAGAAGGAAATAACTCTACTAGCAATATAGTCAGTCATACAACGCCACTTGATCCTCGAAACACAACCGGCATAACCAAGGATACCGTTTTTGCATGACAGTCTAGAATAGCATGACACGGAGATAGCCAGTCCATGCCCAGAATAAGATCAAAGTCTACCATGCTCATAAGCAATAAATCAACTCGGGTCTCCAGACCCATAATACTAATAAGACAAGACCGGTACACATGGTCCACAGCAATAATTTCGTCCACCGGGGTAGATACGTGCACATGTAAAGTAGGACACCCTTGGGTCACTCAAATGTCGAGCAAAATATGATGACACACAAGAATAGGTAGAACCAAGATCAAATAAAATAGAGGCATCTCTATGGCAGACTAAAATAATAACTGTGACAACAACATCTGATTCAAGGGCATCTGTCCTGCCTGGGATAGCATAAAATCGAGAATGGTCACTGCCGCCTGATCGGCCTCCACCTATGGGGTGATCCCTAACTTCCTAGTCTCTATCCCTATCTGAATGAGCAGACGCTGAAGAAACTGGAGCAGAAGATGAGGGCTGATCCCTCTGCTGAAATTGACTACCACGATGTCGAGGACACTGCCACCTCATATTGCCAAACTAACCACACTCGTAGCAACTACCAAGTGCTGTACAAGGGGACTGAAGGGAACCCTTCACACCAGAATGACCATCCAATGCACTCGGTGCAGAAGAACCCTGCGCTGATGGGGCATATGACAAACTCTGAGCTTAGAGGGCACTAAGTGAATACTGGCCCTGCTGGAACCCCTGATGACTACAGCCTGAAGACACCCCATGATACTCCGTACGAGGTGACTTATGAGGCCTAAAAGAACGACCTCTTCTCTGCTGATACTGGCCCCTAGACAGAGCACCACTGTAACTGCCCGATCCTCGAGGTCTTTTAGCCTCTCTCACCTCTCTATCCTAGCGGCGAGTCGTCTCAATATCACAAGTAACATCAACTACATCCTCAAAGGAATGGCTCAGAACTCTCTCTCGAGTCATCATAATACAGATGGGATAGACCAGTCCGTCCACAAACCTCCTAATCCTCTCCCGATCAGTCAGAACCATCAAGGGAGCATAGCGAGCAAACTCCGAAAATCTCATCTCATACTAAGACACAGTCATATCTTCCTGATGAAGCCACTCAAACTGTCTACTCAGCTCCACCATCTGAGATTGCAGTACCCACTTCTCAATGAAGAGAGTGGGGAACTCCTGCCATGACAAAGGCATTGCACCTATCGTCTTACACTGCTCATACGCCTCCCACCAAGTGAAGGCTGCTCCTAAGAACCGAAAGGTAGTAAATGATACACCACTCGACTCCAAAATCCTTGCCGTCCGAACCATACGCCAACAATTGTCGAGAAAACCCTGGGCATCCTCGCCCTGAACACTGCTGAGTAGGAGGTGAGAGCCTACTGAACCTCTCAATACGATGCTGCTTGTCATCTGGTATATCTGGAACCACAACATCCTGAATCAGTGCAACTGGCTAAACTGGTACAACCTGCGGAGCGAGTGGTCCTCTGGTGTCTGCAAACTCTGCACTACCTACTCAGGGTGTGAGAGCAACGGGAGTTTGATTTCCTCCTGTGGCCTGCGAAGTAGTTGCTGCAATAGTGGTAGAGACTTCTTGACCCAGGGCAGTGCAAACTGATAGAATCTGAGCTAGGGCCTCCTGAAGACCCGAAATCACACTAGGCACAGTCGATGCCTGAACAGGTGCTAATGGAGTCTCTACAGCTGGAGCTTGATCCTGAGACGGGGTAATTGGTGTGTCAACTAGTGTTGCCCCGCGGCTCTGCCTCGACCACAACCGCATCCATGTCCTCTGGTGGCCTCAGTAGGTGGTACTGGTGGTTGTCCGCCACGTCCGGTAGCACGGGTCCTCGCCATATTCGATAGAATAGAATACAAAAGTTTAGTTTACAGATCAACAAAGTCGCACGGCAAGAATTTCAAGAATATGAAGTTTTTCCTAATAGTTCTACATCCTCTCGAGGATAAATACAAATGTCTCCGTATCGATCCTCGAAACTCTAATAAACCAGCTCATGATTTGCGAGACCAAGTAACCTAGGCTCTGATACCAACTTGTCACGACCCCATCCCCGGTCATGATGGTGCCCAACAAAATGCTAGGCAAACCCGATCATTTAACAACGTTAACCCAAGTATTAAACAGATCTAGATAATTAACACTGGGAATCACTTAACCAAAATACTACAACATAGTCCACAAGGAACACGAATCCGAGCATTTATTACAGAATTTTCAAACTACTAAAGTCTGTCTAGAAGGAGAAATGTGGAATAATGATAAAGGAAAAGGACAGAAATCCAAGGCTACGAACGTCGTGCAGCTACCTCGATGCTCCGGGAAATAGCTCTGCTCAGGTAATCAAGTCTCACTCAGCCTGGGTAGTACCTGGATCTGCAAACAAGGTGTAAGGAGTAAAATGAGTACTCCTACCTAGTGAGTAATAAATATAAATAAAGACTGAGAGTAAGAAAAACACAGAAATATACAAGGTAACCTATTAGATTCATAACTGAGAAACAGTAACCCAATGATACAGTAGTATGGGAATTTAGAAGTAATTAAACAGTTAATGAAATAATGTATGAGAAATTGCAACATAAATAATGGTACTCTCTAGTACCCACTGCAGCTTGCAGCCCGCTCCATTTATTTATCGTCGAAGGAGCTCATTGGGGGTGTGTACAGACTCTGGAGGGCTCATACAGCCCAAGCACAATATCAGCCATCTCGTGGCATCAAATATACTCTCGGCCTCAATGTCTGTAAAGCACTGTTGCGGCGCGCATCCCGATTCATATCATAGGAAAATATCCTCACTGTTGGGTCCTCAACCCATCTCAGCCAAATAAGTTCACAGCCACTCGGGCATAACATACTATAGGGATCTCATCCCTCATATTCTTTTCATTTATGATTCATGTTCAATAAGACAGTTCTTACCGTATTTTTAACAATTGAAAACATGACAGAGAATATAATTTATACAAATAAGTGAGGAAAACCAATAAAAATCCTCTAAGGATTCTATAGGACGGCACAAGGCCCCAAACATGGCAATAAGCCCAAGTCACAGTAATATAGTATGTGTCTCAATCACCAATATAGTAGAATTATCACTCGGGTTGGACCAAGTCACTATCCCCAATAGCAAACGACCCCACACTCGTCATAGAATGCGTGTCACGCCTTAACATATCGTTACGATGTGAAGGTCCGGGGTTTCAAACCCTCAAATCAGCATTTACATCTATTACTCACCTCTAGCCGGCTAAAGTGTAGCTTGCTGTGCCTTTTCCTCTCGAATCTACCTCCTCGCGCGTCGAATCTGGCCAAAACAACAACGAATATGTTATAATAGGCTAAGGGAACATAACCCAATCGAAAAACATGAAAAATCACGAAGTTAGAAAAAACTCAAGCCCCGGGATCACTTCTCAAAAAATTAAAAAATTCACATTCCTAGATTCCTCATCTTGCCACGAGCCCATACATATCTAATTTGCCAAAATCGAAGTCCATTTTACCCTTCAAATTATATTTTTAAATTGTAAATTCTCAAGCCCTAGTTTTACCCCCTTTTGATGAATTTCAACCAATTTCCATGCTAAGATTATCAAACTTTCGTATATTTAGGCCAAGGGACTTTCCTGCAATCGATTCACAGTCAAAACTCTCTTTAATCCTCGCCAAAAGCTCTCAAGGTCGCTCAACAATGGCAGAAAATATCCCAAGCTCGCGAATGAAACTATTATTTTATAACCCTTCTGCACAGGCTGACTTTCACTTCTGCGGTCCCACTTCCGCTTATGCGTGACCGTTATGCAGCTCAATTTTTGCTTTTGCAGACCTTTCTCTCAAGATCAAAAATCGCTTCTGCGATTACCCGTCCGCTTCTGCGGGCCCGCTGATGCGAAGATTGTTAAGCTTCTACGGAACTACCTTACCAAACCACGTACCGCTTCTACGGTAAAATACTCTGCTTAAGCGCCTTCGCTTCTGTGGTCCAAGACCCACGGGAGCGAAAATACCAGTTGCAGCAACTCTTCAGCAATATGAAACTCCAAAACTCCTCGTTAACCATCCGAACTCATTCCGAGGCCCCCGGGACCTCAACCAAAAATACATATGTGACCCAATACCTTACTCAAACTTGTTCCAATCATAAAAACACATCCAACAACACAAAAATCCTCGATTCTCATCAATTTCAAGCCTAAGTTTCTCAAATTCTTCCGAAACTCGCATTCGATCAAAAACTCAACCAAATCACCTTCGAATCATCTGAAATTTTGCATGCACATTCCAAATAACCTAACGAGCTGTTGTAACTATTGGAATTCCATTTCAACCCTCAGATCAAAATCTCACCTATCCACCGAATATCATCAAAATGCAAACTTCGCCAATCCAAGCCTAGTTCTACACCGGACCTCCAAAATCAATTTCGATCACACTCCTAAGTTACAAGTCACTCGCAAAAGCTAACCAAATTATCGAAAATCGCATTCGGGCCCTAAAACTCATAAGTCCACATCCGGTTGACTTTTCCAAACCAATGCTTCCTTAAAGAGACTAAGTGTCTCATTTCCTACCAAAACCAACCCAATTCAAATCTAACACACTAAACGCCGATAAAGAAATATGAAGAAGCATAAAATGGGGGAAACAGGGCTGCAATACATAAGATGACGAGTCGGGTCGTCACAATTGATCACTGAGTGAGGCTGAGAGCCAAATTATGAGTGACAGTTATGGGATCGGGCTGCACGTCATAATATTTATATTGATTTTTGATAGCGCTTGGGTTTTAGGAGCCTTTTCGGAGCCTTTACACACCCCCTTGAGCACAGTTGATTTTATTAAGGGATAGATCTTCCCTGGACATGGATCTTGTCCGAAGCACTTGATACCTAGCTAGATTGGCCTTCCTCGGTACTGAGTGACTTATGGTCAGTGATTTATCTATTCATGGATGGATATTCCCTGGGCGGTATGTGCCATATACGGTACCAAATGGTTAGCATTCGAGTGTGTGAGCACATGAGGCTGATAGTATGGTGCATCGCATGCAGCATGTGTATAGGCATGTAGAGATAGAGGAGTTATATTCTTAACATTATTCGGACCTAATCTACTTCACTGTTTGAGTTATCTATTTAATTTGAGTTTTCTACTTCACTGTTTGAGTTGTCTACCTTTTATTCCAAAGGTTGGACTTGTTATTTACTGAGTTTGATATACTCACGTTACTCCTTGCACCTCGTGTGCAGATCTATTCTCTTCTGGTCACGGCAGCTGCTGATTGAGGCATCAGAGTTCAGAGACTACTGAGGCAGTTGCATGGCCTTCACATTCCTTGAATTTCCTTCTTTATCTCTATCTGTATTTCAATTTTTATTTCCTAGACATTGTAGTGGACTGTATTCTAGTTTAGACGCTCATGTACTCTGTGACACCCAGGTTTGGGGATAGATTGTATGGTATTTTGGATTATTTCCTTTTTCAAAAGTTTTTCTTAAATATTAAAATACTTTCGTCTTTATGTTCAAAGATTTTGCTGCGTTGAGATGCTGAGTTGTGGCTTGCCTAGTTCCTCGATAGGCGCTATCATGACATTTAGATGTTGGGTCGTGACAACAGTTTGGCACCCACCGTGGGGCTTAGACAGTTGTGGTGATTTTTTTAATCTGTTCATCTTATACTAATGCATTTTAAAGTTTTTTTTTCTATTTCAAGCATACTACAGTTATGTCACACAATGATATCAACAACTCAATCAATGTTGGAACAAACTACCACGACGAGCCTGTGGACAATCTCTATGATGGTTCAACTAGTGAAACCCGTAGCGATGGGAATGAGTCAACTCTTAACTGGGCAGAAAAAAAGATTTGACATGAGAGGTGTCCTACCCCTGATGATATGGATGGTGAGTCGGTGGTAGTTACCATGAAAATGTTGAAAGCACAACAGTGGAAAATTATGGACCATCTCTTAATACAAGATCGGATAATGACTAAGGTTCAACAAGCAATCAAATGGTGGAGTTTGATTTCCTCCACGCACCCCTATAAATCAAATGGCACTAAGAGCTGGTAACACCATTATTGGTACGATGATCAGAAGAAACAATAATCAAGCATGTGGTACTGGTAGTGGATTTGAAAATGAAAATAACATATATAATTCTTTCAAAGTCGAACTCATAAGGTTTATGAGAGAAATAAATGCTCGAATAGATCAAAATACTAAAGAATTTCATGCTCGAAGATTAGATTCCTGGAGCACCTTCAATCCTAAATGGCCCAAACTCAAAGAAGTATATTCAGTTTCCATTCAAACTTAGTACAACTACGGAATTAATTCCAAAGAGATTCAATATGTCGAATATTCCAAACATGATGGAACATCGGATCTAGGGAAACACGTCACAGCCTAAACCACAGTTGTGAAGGAAAATGATTTGGCTCCATATGAGTATGAATTAGTTTTACTAAAGAAATTTAGTGAAACCCTAACAAAAAGAGTTTTAACATGGTATTCACTTTTACCTTAATGCTCAATTGATTCTTTTGAAATGCTTGCAGATTCTCTCGTCAAAGCTCACACGGGAGCAAAAAAGTTTGATCGGAGGCATTGTTGACACCGAATTGAACCATATCCACCGGGATCATGAATTGACATAAGTCACGGGCATACCCAAATCGAGTAGCTAGAAAGTAAACTATGATGAAAGATAATAACGTTTGCAAATGATGGGGAATGTTGCATTAGAGCAGCAGAAACCACGATAATAAGTACCGGAAGCATCTGAAGATGGCTCCGGAACAATCCGTATAAGATATTTGAGATAGCCCAAACTAGCTCTGAAATAAAGAAGAAGGAATAGGTACTGTCTGTTAATGGAATAAGGACTGCCAAATCAGCCCCGAGAAAAAAGTAATAGAAGAAACTAGAATCAAAAACCGGTTAGACCCAACAAATGTCAGCCCAGCCCCAATAATCTTTCAAGGTATTTTTGTTCATTTCCTGTAAACTGTTGTATATGCAATGTTATAGTCGCCTGTATATGTTCAAGGAATAGAATGAAGCAAAACTTGCACTTTATAAGATGTTCGTATATCTTTGAGTGAACAAAATCATTCTTAATATTTGCACATACTTAGCAGAAAAAAAGGATTATAAATTTCAACAATTGTGTCCCGATGAATAGGAAACGTCCTCTTCATAAGCACAGTAAATGTAAGGTCCCTCTCTTCTGAAGCCATTCAGTAAAATGGCTAAAGGTAAGATGCCTTGTTTTTCGATCACAAAATTAGTCGATGCATTAAATTTTTTGTCTTTATAAAAACTAGTAGTACAAATTCCTGGTCATTAACATTTGCAGTCTCTAAGGCTGTGATGTTATAAAATTTTTTGGGTTCAACTAAAAATCCAAAAGTTAAAACTCAAAGAAAATTTTATAGGTACAACCAAAAAACCCAAGAATCAAAACTCAATGAAAAGTTTTCGGGTTCAACTGAAAATCAAGAAATCAAAATTCAAAAAATTAAAAGTTCAGATGGAACACTAAAAAACTGAGATCAAGATTTTTATTTAATGATACTACTTATTCAACGCCGATCAATCGTCGGCGAAAGAATAATAAGTTGTTGTTTGAATCCCTAAGTTTTGCAGCCTTTTTTCCTTCGCCCTATTTTTGTCCCAATTGGATTTTTCTGGCAAGGTTTTTTATGAGACAGTAAAGAGGGTAGAAAACTTTCTATAATGACCCGAACGGTTGTTTTGCTTTCTATAATCCAGTTTCCCTAAATAAGACTGCTCGTACTTGCTTTAACTGACTTATGACTTGCAGGGACAGTTGGTTCAGGATTTGGAAGGGATTCGATTAAAATCAGAGCACTTGGTTCCTTAAGGTTAGTCCAAAAGGTTAATTTGACTTCGATAACCATTTTGAGTAAACAGCCTCAGAATTTAAATTTGACGGTTCTAATAGATTCGTATGATGATTTTGGACTTGGGCTATGTCCGGATCGGGTTTTGGATTATCCGAGAGCATTTAGTTACCTAATAATGAAAGTTGATTCCTTAAGGATATTGAAGTTCTTAAATTTTTAGTTTGGAGCGGATTTTTATGTTATCGAGGTCCGAACGGAATTCTGATATCGGGAATAGTTCTGAATTTTCATCTAAGACTTACATGCAAAATTTGGTGTTAATCCGAGTAGTATAAGTATGTTTCGTCGCATTAGAAGTAAATTGAAGAACTTAAAGTTCATGAGTTTGATTCAATTAGTTTTAGGGGGGGTTATTCTTAGATTTAGCATTGTTTTAGGCATTCCAAGGGTTCGAGCGAGTCCGTTTTCTGATTTCATACTTGTCGGTATATTTGAACTAGGCTCGGGCTCCCCGAGCATCAATCGGACGAGGCTCGAGGGAAGTTTGAAAATTTTGGAAGGAGTTGAAGCTCCAAGTATCTGTCAAAGACACACCTGCGGTTGGTCAACCACAGGTGCGAGACCACAGGAGCGGTCGAGCTCTCGCAGGTGCGGCCAAGGGGGAAGGCGCTCAGGTATCGCATATGCGGCTCCTTTTCCGCTGAAGCGGAACTCCATAAGTGGTCCCAACCGACCCTAGCCCAACTGCGCAGATACGGGCTATCCCGTAGAAGCGAGACCGCAGTTGCGGTCCCCTAATCGCAGGTGAAAAAACCACTGAAAGCAATACCTTTATTTAATACGGGAATGTATAATTTTGGACATGTTTTCTTCATTGTTTGGGCAATTTGGGAGCTTCTAAAGAAAGTATTTCTACATAGCATTGAGAGGTAAGTTATCCCTACTTATTGTGAGTTTAATACTTGGATTTTGGGTAGATTAACATATAAAGATTAATGAAAAATCATGGCATTATGGTAAAACCTAGGATTTGGATAAAATAAGATTTAACCACGAAATTGTTTATGGAATAAAGTAGAAATCATATATTCTTGATTATTATATGATAGAGAACAACTTTCTTCAAAAATTACTGGAATCCGGGCACGTGGTCCTAGGGATGATTTTAGGAAACTTGTGTTTAGGATTAGAAAATTACTTTTGTAGTTAGAATGCAAAATCTTGAGCTTGTATTGACTAGTTCCTACCTCGTTTAATTAGTTTTGGATTGTTCAGCTCCAAATAAAGGGTTTGAGCAAGTTCTAGATATTCGAATTAAGTTCTGGAGCGAGGTGAGTCTCCTTTCTAACCTTATAAGAGGGAATTTCCCCAATAAGCGAGTTAACTAATTATGTGCTTCTAATTGTGAGGGCAATGTATGCACGAGGTGACGAGACTCCATGCGTAGCTACTATTAAATTAATTGTTTAGGTAGATTAGGACCTGTATCATGCCATACTTGCAAATATTTATACCATTTCATGCTAATGAGATCTCATAGGACATGTTAGGGATTGAAAATAAATATATTTGAATGTATGCACTTACTTTGAGGACTTATTTGAATTTATTTGACTATGAATGCGCCTTTATATGCTTTCTTGATGATTATTGATATTTGTGCATTGGGCCAATTGCCTCGATAGAAATAGTTGCATCTATGGTTCACGCCATTCGACCCTCTGGCAATGCATATTTTCATTTATGTTGGAATGGATCATACAACTTCGGCGTAATGTGCGCATGATATTTATGTGAAATCTTATTCATGAGTTACTCTGTTAAATACCTTGAATTGCATTATTATAAGACATGACTGAAAATGATATACTGGTCTCTATATACTCTGAGCTTGCTTTTATGTCCATGTCATCCATGCTTAGTGTAATCTTTAATCATTATTGGTATTGACCTTAGTAAGTATCAAGTCGACCCCTCGTCTCTACTTCTTCGAGGTTAGACTGGATACTTGCTGGGTACATGTTGTTTATATACTCATACTACACTTCTGCACTTAATTATATAGGATCTGAGGCAGCTACATCTGTCTACCAGGCTGGTGCGTATTCTTGATAGTAGGCCGAGATTCCACAGTGAGCTGCTCTCTTAATATGCCGTTCAGCAGCATGATGGAGTCTCTCTTTGTTTTTGATTGTCTATTCTGTTTTAGACAGTAGGATAGACTTATTCTTTTATAATTCTACTAGATGTCCATATACCTGTGACACCAGGTCTTGTCTATTCCTATCGTGCAGTGGTTGGTATAATAAATTTTCCTCTTCTACTCTCTCATAGATGGCGAGGACGCGCGCAGCAGATGTTCCACACCCGGGAGGAACTGCCCCCCTCCCCCCCGCTGCTAGAGGCCGAGGCTGAGGCCAAGGGAGGGCACCAACCCGAGGTAGGGGACAAGGGAGTTCAAGAGTTGTTCCAGTAACACCACCGGCAGATCCCCCAGGAGATCCTATCATTAAGGAGCAGGGCAAGGTGCCTGCAGTTGAGCCTACACCGGCAGAATTCATGACAGCATTGTATTTCCAGGAGTTCATGGTATGTATGTTGCGGTTCAAAGACACCATGACTCAGGCTGGTTTATTCCCAATGGATCCAGCTACATCACAGGCGGGAGGGGGAGCACAGACCCCTATTGCTTAGGCTCCTTGCCATGCAGCTACAGTGTATTAGATTCCGGGTGAACTGCTCGCAGATGGGGCTCAGCCAGTTGCTGCAGTGGTACTCGCGCCCAGATTAGCTGCGGATGGTGATCCGCAAAAGTTATTGGACAGATGGACCAGGTTACACCCTCATATCTTCGAGGGTGAGCGTCGTAAGGATGCCCAGGATCTTATCTTACGAAGGGAATTTGGGTCGTGACAGTATGTGTGCTCGCGTACACACATGCGCTCTATCCCCCCAAAAAACTAGTCAAAATAATCTATTATACGCTACTTACAAGCACAAGAAATATTAGTTGAAAAGAACAAAGTTTTCTACATAGAGAAACAAAAAAGATGATTAACCTGCAATTTAAACTTTGAACTTGCTGCTACGAAGAAAAATGGAGTTCTCTTTGTATTTGCAAAAAAAATAAATTAAATGTTCGTTGCTTTTGGGAAATATTAGCATACTAGCGGACAAGATAAAGAATTGAGAAATACCATAAATTTAGGCTTCAATTATTAAAAAAAGGTCTTGACTTTTAAATTCAATACAATTTAGTTCCATTTTTAAAACTTTTGAGTAATTACAAGTAGAGTTTTGAGAATTTGAGCGTTATATGAACGACTTCAATTTTTTAAAAACTGTAATATTTTTCAAGTGAAATACATGTTCAAATATAATTTTAATTTTCAAATATATTTTCTTAACTTCAATTTTTTTTTCAAATCTCACATCTTTTATGTCCAAACCCGTGCTCGAAAACACCGATAATGAATAATTACCAAAACTTATATCTTCTCTCCAAAGTTCACAAAAAATGAGACGTCCTAAACTTTAAGTTAAAAAATTCCTCGCATCTAATATTTAACCAATATATATATCATTATCACAAATAATATATATACTTGTAATTATTTTTAACCATTAAGATTTAATTTGATGTAAATATGGGTAGTACCTACAAAGTAAGGTAAGTCGTAATATTGTGCCTCTGACACGACCTGTCGGAAAGTAACGGCCAAATATCGTCAACTAGGAACCCTCGAGGGGATATCACGTCCCCCTCTTTGCCCTAAAGTATATCACCAAATTGGTGGGACACTACGGCGCGACATGCTCATATGGATTGCTTTGTTTGCTCCTGCAAAAAATTGCTTTATTGGGTCTAATATATTCCTTAAAATGACAAAGCCACTCCTCCTACTTTTGGATTCCCCTTCAAATGTTCGTATATATTGATGTTTTTTGTTCTCTTTTTTTTTTCTCATCTATTTTTGTACCAATACAAATTAGTATAAAATATTATTGAACTCATTCACATTTGAAATACTCCTAGTAAGTAAATTTAAGTATGAGAAGAATAATGTTTTAAAAGCCTTTCGGGGATGAGAAGTACCAAAAACGCCTAAGGCAATGGTCTAGGGTAAAAGTCACAAGAAGCGTACGCCCAGCAATTCGGAGCATATGCCCGAGCATTTGAAGTGCGGTTTTTTGAATGATGCGTAAGCCCTATAGACTTTTTCAAATTAAAATAAAATTTGTTGAATAAGTCTTTCATATAATATCCAAATTCTCAAAAGTCAGCTTGGTATTACTCAAAATTTTTAAAAAGGAACTAAAATATGTTAAATTTAAAAATCAAGACTTTTTTTATTGATTGAAACCCTAATTCATGGTCTCAATTCTTTATGTTGTCCGCTAGTCTACTATATCTCCCAAAATCAGCGAATATTCAATATTTTTTTACAAATACGAAGAAAACTTCATTCTCCCTTATAGCAGCAAGTTCAAAGATCAAATTACATGTTAGTCATCCTTTTTTCCTATATGTAGAAAACTTTGTTCTTCTCGACTCAAGTTTGTTGTGCTTCTAAGTAACGTATAGTAGATTGTTTTGACTAGTTTTTTCACTACTAAAAAAATTAGAATTAGCTACGAACGTCGTTGCTAATCTAGCGCTAAATGCTCGTAGCTAGCAGAATTTCTTGATAATTCATTGCTAATACGTCGCTAAATAAAATTAGCGACGGATTTTTTCTATTTAGCTACAGAATTTGTCCGTCATTAAAACTTGATTTTTTAGTAGTGTTTGCGGGAATGGAACACACACACAAATATATATATATATATATATATATATATATATATATATATATATATATATATTCTTTAATTTTTATGTAATTTTATATGTTTATAAATATTTATGTAATAATATAATTTTATAAAATATTAAAAATTAAATATATATGAGACTTACGTTGCGTGCCTAGAGACTTACGTATCGATGAGCCATGTAAAACGACTAGCTTTACCCCCCCCCCCCCCCCACCCACACACACTTTTTTGAAAAACACACTTGCACTGACTGATGAATTTGGGCATTCTCAAATAAGTAAAACTTTAAAGTGGATTGTTGAATTGACAGGAATGTTTGTCTATCCAATACAAATACCACTGACTGCACTGGTCCACAGTGATGTAGTATAGTTAACTTTTGTACTGGGAATTGGTAAAAATTTAAAATAAAATAAAACCCAAGAACGTACTGAGACTGTATAAACATGAAGCCTCTTGTCTCCCAAATCAGAGTTTTGAGAAGTGTTATGGGCACTGTGACTGCATTTAGGCATACATGGATTTATAGGGAACAGTAATGCCTCACCTTCACCAAGATTTTGACACTATCTATGCCTTTCTCTTTTTCATTTTCCATTTCCTTAATCCTCTTTCCTATGAACCGATTCCCCAAAAATATACCACTGGTATATCTTCTGTATACAACATTCTATTTTTATATTTGGTTAATATACAATATAAAAATTAGGCACATAGTACTGTGTCATGGACAATGAGAGTGATTGTTGAAGGAACATATTTAATAGTCAAGGACTTGGATAAAAACTGGAAGGAATGGATAAGTAACTTATTGGTCATTGGTGGAGGGCAACTAGACACAAGGACATGCAGCGTAATTACATAGTCCAAAAATGAAAGCAGACTAAAAAAAAAGATGGTGTTGTTTCTTTTAAGTGAAGCAATAAAGAAGGAGAGAGAGAGGAGAAAAAAAAAGGTGTGATCTACAAAAAACAGAAAAAAAAGCTGTAAGGTGTCACTTTCAGTATAGAAAAAGGAGTTGAGTGGTCAATATGCGCTAACTTGTAACTAATTAGTTACTCTATAAAAACTAAAAGGAAAAGTCTTGGGACAACAATACCAAGTGGGATATCAAAGACTTAAGGCGACAAAAGGACAATTCGATTTATACGACCCGTAATTTATCGATCATATGGCAGTAACTTAACTAATTTCCCCACCAAAAATATAGGAGAAATGAAAAGAATTTTAGTTACTCCATAAAAACTAAAAGGAAATGTCTCGGGACACCAAAGACTTAGGAGTCAAAAAGACAGTTCGGTCTACTAAATTTTCACTCTATGTGAAATTAAACTTATCCTATATTGAGGTTGTTTTTACGACCCGAAACCCACAACTTTAAATCGTAATTCTCTTGATCACGTGAGAACAACTTCTCCCTAGAAAGATATATAGGAGAAATGAAAAGAATATTAGGGGATAAAAATTGAACTAAGCTAGTTGTGGCCGAATGGCAAAAGGTAAAAGAGTTTTTGGGTTGGTGATATCCACTTTGGGCAGTACAAAAAAGTAAAAATAGCACAAGGGTAGCAGCAGAAGATGCAGTACAGGAGAGAGAGAGAAGTGATGATGAGATTACAAAGACCTTTAATCTTTGTTACTGACCAAACACTGCAACCCATAGCAGTGGCATCAAAGGAGCTGTAATAAGGGGATCCTCTGCTCCTCTTAATTACTCTGCTATTGCCCTTCTTCTCTATCTATCACCCCTTCCTTTGGAGTAGTAGCAGCAATTTTTAGTAGTAACAAAATCACCTCTTTTCTTTATTTTGGTCAGTGCATATAGTATTACAGAAATATATATATATACATAAGAAAGTTGCAGTCAAACATAGAAAGCTGTGAGAAAAATGGGTTAGGCTAATGTAGTGATGACATAAATATATGCCCATATTGTTATTTGTTGATGGAATTAGAAAAGTTGGATGGCAGAGCCTTTTGGGAGCAGAAGCAGAAGCAGAAGTATCAGATTTCAGAGTGGTGCCAGATACAGAACATCAAAGAAGAGGAGAGTTGTGAGGAAACAAAGCAGTAAATTAAAGTATAATCAATCAAAAGCTGGAACAAGAAAAGCACAACAAGGGTCTGAGTCTGGATCCTCAAAGGAATCACCATTATCATCCCAACCAAAACCAAAACCAAGATTCATCTTTAAGACATGGAGTAGAAGAGGGAAAACTAGAAGAAGAAAACCAAGACCCTTTAGAAAAAGAACCCCAATTTTTCCTCTATCCCCAACAACAAGCATTTTTCCCACACCATCATCAGCTGCTGCCACCACAACCCCAGCCTCCCAAGAAACGTTCATACTTCCCTTCATTGGAGCAAAACGTCGAACATGCAACATTGGGAGAAAAAATGGGAGACGGTCAACACCAAAATCACCGAACCACATCAAGATTGGGCTTAAGGAGCAGTGTAGGCGAGATAGTAGAAGTTCAAGGTGGTCACATTGTAAGGTCTACAGGGCGCAAAGACCGCCACAGCAAGGTTTGCACAGCCAAAGGCCCAAGGGACCGCCGTGTACGCCTCTCTGCTCATACTGCTATTCAGTTCTACGATGTCCAAGACCGCCTTGGCTATGACCGTCCTAGTAAAGCTGTGGATTGGCTCATCAAAAAGGCTAAACCGGCCATTGATGAACTAGCTGAGTTGCCCGCCTGGAAACCCACACTTGGTTCTGTTTCTGTATCTGCATCTGCTGCAAACACTAGTAATCTTGAACAAGACCAATCTCAAGATGAGAACTTTACATTCCACCAAGAAAATGCTACTACTAGTTTGTTTGATAATGCTGCTGGCCCTTCTAATAAAAGGGCAATGGCAACTCTGAGGAATGAAACCAATACTAGTGGTAGCTTTCTTCCTCCATCTTTAGAATCTGATGCTATTGCTGATACTATTAAGTCCTTTTTCCCAATGGGTTCTTCAACAGCAACAAACTCTTCACCTATGCCGTTTCAGAGCTTCCACCAAGAGACTAACAATATGTTGTCAAGAACCAGTAGCCAGAACCAAGATTTGAAGCTCTCTTTACAATTTCAAGATCCTATTTTGCTGCACCACCAAAACCAACAAGCTCAACACCAGCACCAACACCAACACCAAACCAACAATCATAGGGAAGAGCTTCAAGCACATGTAGGCCACTTTACCCCACTTGGGTTTGACAGCTCAGGCTGCTGGTCGTCTATGCATCAGCAGCAGCAACCAGTTGGGAGGGTGCAAAGACTTGCTTCTTGGAATGATAATAGAGACACTACTGCCCAAGGTGGTGGATACTTGTTCAATTCACAACCAGGGCAGCCGCCGCTGCTGCAGCAGCTATTTGGCGGCCAAAATCAGTTTTATACACAGAGGGGACCCCTTCAGTCCAGTAACACACCTTCGGTTCGAGCATGGATTGATCCAACATCATCCGCCATTGCAATTGCCTCAGCTGATCAAGCAGTATTACCCATGTATCATCATCCATCCACAATTCCTCCTGGTTATGGATTTGCCTCTGAAATAGGCGGATTCTCTGGGTTTCGTATTCCTGCTCGTATCCAAGGTGAAGAAGAGGAGCACGATGGTATATCCGATAAGCCATCCTCTGCTTCCTCTGATTCTCGCCATTGAGTTTGGCTCCAGCAAAATTCTCTCTTTATCGACTGACAGGTAATCACTTCAACAGTTGGTCAACTCTTAAATCTTGTTTGTGATTACATTTCATTCTTGAATTGTTGTTCACTGTAGCATTGAGCTCAATTTGCAGGAATTTCGCTACTTGAATGAAATCCAAATCATACAGAAGTCATGCTGTAAGAGAGCCTGGAGCTGAGAGAGTTCACTATCGAGTCTGATTCAATGGCAAATGCACTGTGTCGAAATGAATCCTGATCATATTTTCAGGTGGTTCTTCGATTCAGTCTAATATTATTAGTTATTAAAATGTTCTTGCTTTCCGTTGTTGTGTAATAGAGCTTTTCAAGCTCAACTGCTACTCTAGGAGTGATATGTGTTTAGACTTTTCATGTTGCTGCTGTTTGCTTTTATTTCATGAATTAAAGACTTTCAAGCTAGAAGTGGTAATGTTCTATTAACTATTTTCAAGTCTTGGATTCCAATTGTAGAACTATTTGCTCTTAGTAATAAGGCATTCTTGAATGTGATTGAGTTACTAGATAACCTGATTGCTGTTTACATTGATTTGTGTTGATATTGTTGCCTTTCCAATTTTAAAATGTTGAATGGTAGGGAAAAATGAGATTGTTTTCCCTGTTTACAGAAAAAGGGTCAATTTTTCATTTAGGTGAAAGAGATCTTTGTTTTGTTTGATAATTGCTTAACCACTTTCTGATAAAAACAGGTCATGTTTCAACCAGCTTCTCAGACCCTCAAATGGAATTGAAAGAAATACTTATATGGTCTTTTTAACATCCCTATCACTGCTAGGATTTTTGGGAGCATATTAAAAGTCAATTCATTTTCTATGAACAGTTGGAGTAATTAAGGTGGGTTTGAGAGTGGTAATCTGAATGCTATAAACTTCCATTTTTTGACTCCCATCACCTATATTTGCTGTCTTAGCTTTTATGGTATAGATCATTAGATTGCAAGACTAACCTTTATAGATATATAAGTTTTGAAAACTTCACCTATCTAATTTCCTATCATTGAAGGGTTTGGCAGCCATTCAAGTCTTTTTTTTGTGTTGGGGTGAGGTGGTGTCTTGTTCTTTTAGCATCTAAAGGCAAGAATTTACTTTTTGTGAAACCAAGTTGCTCTCTTGTTAAATGAAAAGAGAAAGAAGCTGAATGAGAATTCTTTGCTATCCTTTAGAGTGTAATTCATATTTGTGGTAACAAAGGGTTGATGAGAGTCAATAGTCATGGGTCCATAGAGCCTAAGTCATATGGGTTGTTTAGCACACAAAGAGAAGTTGCATAGGAATGTAAACTTGTCAAAGGACAGCTAGACGAATGTAGGAAGGTAGAAGTAAGTGGGGCTAGTTTAGGCTTCATAAATATGAGAAATTGAACAGAACCAATCAATTGATATGTATGATGAAGCAGAAACTGAATAATGGAAAGAACTAGACACATATACAACAAATTATGGCACTTGGCAATCAATTCATGGTCCCCTACCCCGGTAAATCTCAGTACACCTCATAAAAGTCTGTCTAGTGGGATTTTCTCCCTTGTTTTATTATTATCTCCTTTTGGGGTTTACTCTTTACTCCATTGGGAAAATTTTAGTTACACACATGATGGTTCTATCAAGACGTTGACAATTGCTTCATATTTGTTGTCACTTCTTTATAGTAATTGATTATACTATCAAACGGGAGGATAAATGGACGTTTATTTATGGAATAGTATGATGGTATTTTAATTGGGAATTTTTAGAGCAACGATCAAGTTGTTTGTGTGACTTATAGGTATAGGTCACTAGTTCTTGTTGGAATCACTTATTGATGCTTGTATCAGAATAGACTGCCTATATCATAGCCCTTTCTTGAACCCTATTTGAATGCAGGATGCGTTGTGCACCTAAAATTACTATAGTTGGGGGATTGTCTAGTGTTTTATGAGTTTTCTTTAATGTGATGAGGAATTAGTAGTGTTTAAATACGGCGTTTATTGTGGTGGAGATGCCTTAATGCCATTTATGTTAAGGGGGAATGGCCTACTAAAAGACAGACCAACTAATGGCTTTTATGGTATCATGAGTTGGATCTTGCTGTGTTTTTGTTTCTTTATTGAAAGTTTTGTATTCATTGTTATAACTTCACCCATGTGGGATGACCGCTATTGCATTATAGGTTGAAAGAACTAAAAATGAAATCTTGGAACAGGACATGAATAATATTCTGTAAAGTTGCCATCACTTATATTATTCATTGTCAACTTTTTTCTTTTCCCTCTGCATTTTCTACCTTCTATCATAATCACTGACATATTTTGTACTAGATTTAATGTCAGTATAGAGCAGTATCAGTATGAAAAAGTGTACATAGTGCAAAACATATTATTCCTGTAAGAACCTTTTTAAAAATGAGTCCACAAAAACTTGAAAAACCCTCCAAAATTTGAGATATCATACCCTATGCTGCTAGCCTTCTAAAAGAGACGGTACAATAGTATTTACTTGCTCCGTTTTAATTTATTTGAATTTGTTTGACTTGGCATGAAGTTTAAGAAAAACATGTATACTTTTGGGATTTGTAGTCCTAAACAAGTCAAAAATGGGCACAGAGTATTTGTGTGGTTATAAAAGCTTTTCATTAAGTGTAAAATTGTTAGTTTAAATTAAATTATTTTCTAATTTAGAAAGGATTTATTTTTTTGGAACGGCCAAAAAAGAAATAGGTTTACATAAACTGAAATAGATGGAGTATCAAATAAGCTCTGAGCGCGGCTTGAATTTGTTTGGCAGTAACATCCTCAATCAGTTTAGTTGAGTTTACAGCGACCCTTTCTTGAAGATGCTCCCTTCAAGTTCCCCTTTGCTTCATCTAATACAATGCCAGCCGACTGCCACAATGAAAGAGCTTTGAATTTACATCCTTTTATCTTGTTTATCAATAAGAGTATTTATTAATTAAGAAAACTAAAAAGGTAAAGGGGTCAACCTCTTTATTCAAGAATTGTCTTAAAAGAAAATCTTGGTATAAATGTAATGACAATCCCTTTCTTTTCTTGAATTCTAAAATATTCTCCGTCTTTTCTCACCTTGGCACCTATTTTAGAACAATCCTTTTTTAAGTACGACAGAGCTTCCTTGTAAACTAAGGTTTAGGCACACGCACGCTCAATAGCAAGAAGCTAGTAGCTTCTTTCAGGTTATTAACTAGAATTTGCATGAGATGTCACAATGGGGCCTGTTATCTGACTGGTTCTTGGGTTCGATCAGACCTCTTTGATATTGCATTCTTTCCTCTCCATGCTTTAGTTGTCGAGTAAAATTTGATATAGTTTTTATTTTGCTCAAAATATATACACACTTTGTAAGCTTGAAAACAATCAAAAAAGTATTTGGGTAATCGCAATCAAGTATAATGAGCCCTAGAAGAGACTACTTAGTCAAGAATGTAATAGATCTGAAAATATATAAGACAGTAAAGAGCTTAATCATCAAAGAGAGAGATAGAGAGAAGTTTGCTTAATAACAATAGAGAGAAAGAATAGAGAGATAATATTATTCAGCATAATGCACATGTCCCCTTACAAAGGTGAATGTCCCATTTATATATTAGGAGACATTCCTCGAAATAATTAAAGAAAAGTACAAAAGTTGGTGGCTTCCTCGTACAAAGAAAGCCAAGCCTTAAACGATGTCGTTCCTCTGCCTAGTTGACTGAGATGTCCTCGTTTGGGTCGTCCTTGCCTGAGGTGACGCGATTTGAGGTGAGCTTTTTCGTGAGGGACGTGTCTGCTTAGAGGGAAGCGTGGCGAGCCGCATTTTACCCCATACAGTTAGTCCCTCCGTCCGTTAGAGGCATGCTCGATGGACGTCTTCAATGGACGGATATGTATGCTCATATGACGATATATAGTCGTTGATATTCGGATCCTTTTTAAAGTAACGTCACAGGTCACGTGCGTCATTATTACTTTTGCTCCCGAGATGGATCAGAGCCTGACACAACGTTTGTGTTTCCCGCGTCAGCTTTTGAACGATGTCGCTTCGATTTTCGTGTATCTCACCTCTATAAACAACGGAGCGGTTTAAAATGATTCACCACTCGGACCTTTGAAGTGCATTTCTCTCTTGCTTTCATCTTGTTTTCCAACAACCACTGCTTTTACCTGAGAACCGCTGTTTCTAGGGATCAAACCTTGTATTATTAAAAACCTTCTTCTACGCAAACTATACCATGGTGAAACGTCATCAAGGCAGCAAACTCTCCACAGATAACGCTCCTTCTAGGGTTTCACCTTCCTATGATGGCGAGGCGGAGGAGGTTGGAGAAGCCCTCGTTCCTTTAGCTGCGGCTAACGTTCTTTCGAAAAATATGAGCAAAAAGAATGACTTTAGTCGCAAAAGCACACCCCCACCCTGGGAACACAGTGAATTGACGCCATCTCACTTGGATACCCTCAGGATGGCATATGGGTTCTCGGATCACATCGAAATAGTTCCTGCCATAGAGGAGCCAACGTGCATAGGCCCGGGTTCTGTACTTTTTACGAGTATGCATTCTGGATCGGGTACATTTTCCCGCTCAACCCTCTAGCGGAGGAGTTGTGCTGCTTCTTTAGAGCGTGCCCGGCTTAACCTACCCCTTAGTTGAAGGTGTGTAGGATACTCACCACACACGCAGAGAAACCCGGGTGTGTGGTCACGATATACCACCTCTGGCAAATGTTCAATGAAAGTTACCTGAGGGGTTCAATGTTGCATTTGACACGTCGTGTAAGAAGTGTTTTGTGGTGCAGTTCGATGACAAAGCCAACCGCTGCTACTAGAAAGATTCTTCTATGTCCGGATGGAGCACCTGGTGGTTAACCCCGAAGGGTTTTCGGAGGTGTGGAATCCGGAGTGTAAGTATCATTTCGTTCTTTCTTCACCATTTTTTGTTATGATGGCTTAACTTCTTATGGATCCTTTGTCTGTTGTTTGCAGTGGCGGCTCGTATGCTTGTACATTCTTCGTCCCTTTCTTGCGTGGACGACATCAGGTCGTGGGTGCAGATGATGATCCCACATGTAGAGGAGTGTCGTACTTGGGCGCAATTCTGCCGTATGTACGGCCGGACTGGTAACGGTCTTCCCTTGTTCTTTCCTTTTCTCTTGTCCTGATTCAAGGGTTCTCTTGTTTGACACATCTTTTCTCCGGCAGGTCGGTGCACTTCTAGGCAGGCCAAGAGGAGGAGGATTAATGCCGGTCCATCTAGGGCGGAATCGAGCTCTGAGGATGCGGACGTTCATGCGGGGGGTTCGCCTGTAAGTAGCGCTTTTTCGGCTCCTAGCAGGAAGTCACGCCGGGATCGACGTCCGGGGCGGCGGACGAAATGGTGACTGATGTGAAGTCAGAGGAGGTTCTGGCGGAGGCGCCCGAGGTCGCGCCTGGCAACGAGGGCTTTCTTCAGGGTCGCCTTCGCAGCCGATGGAGGTGGCTTCTGGAGATAAGGAGCCTCTCGACAGTGGGAGGCGCCGGCTGATCACCGGCAAAGGGATTGCCGCTGAGGAGCAGAGGGTACGATCACCTCGTCGCGAGTGGGGTGATCATTCATGGCCGACGCAATTTGCTCATATAGGATCGCTCCTCAGGGGAGGGTAGACGTCGGGGTGGGCTCGCCTTTTGCTCGAGAGGATGGCTTGTCAGTCGCAGCAGTAGGGACAAGTGCGTCCGCGGAGAGGATGGACAGAGGTAAGATCTCCCGGGCTCATGTTGAGACGACGGCCGTTAGGTCCACTCGCCGCATCGTGATTCCCAGCAATTATAACCTCTTGGAGAACTGCAATGAGGCGGCTGCGGATATGACCCTTCTTTGTGCGAGGGCCGAGGGTAAGGCGTTGGTGGAGGTCAGTAACAAGGGCCTATTCCGAAGGGTAGCAGGCGCGACCTTACAGGTAAATTTGATTTTTCTTTCCCATTAGCATTGCAGGGGTTGTCTGTTCACGTACTGACTCTTCCTTTGATGTTTCTCAGGTTCTTGTCTTGGAGGTAGAGAGGGGAGGCGTTTGGAGAAGAGGGCGAACGCCCATAAAAAGCTGTTACAGAGGTTCAAGCGGGTCCGCGAAGCGTATCAGACGTTGGATGATGTGTACAAGTAGGACCCTGAATTCAGGCTGTTCCGCGAGGGCCTTACCCAGACGAAGGAGCAATTATAGAAGCGGCTGGCCGAACTGGAGAGGGCTGATGAGCAGCTTGTGGACGCGGTTGCTCGGAATACTGAGTTGGAGGCTCTCTTTCGGGTGAAGGATGACGAGTTGGAGCTTGGGCGTGCGGTGGCGGCGGAGGCTGCTGAATTTCAGGCCCAGGTTATGGCCTTAGCCACTGAGCTCAGAGCTAAGGAGGTAAAGATCGAGGCCCTTGCGCGGGCCGCCCAACAGGAGGCCGAGTGCCGGGATACGCATGACATGTGGGTGTATCATGATGCCCGGTTGGTCGTGTTTGAAGAGCTTTTGTCATCTGGTCGTGTCTCCGAGGCGGAAGTAGACAGGCAACGGAGTCTAACCCACGTTGCTCGTGAGGCGGCCGGCTACCTCTCCGACTCGGCCGCTAGAGAAGGATATAAATCTTAAGATTTTAACCGCCTGGATTCTATCTGTTGGATTTCTAGGGACTACCCACTAGGGGGTGGTGCTGGTCCGAGTGCCGGTTGTGCCGGCTAGGGCGATAGGGCTCCTTAGGGTTTTGTATTTGTACCCTTTCTTGTTGTAAATGGGACCACTTTCTGAGGTCGAACTTGTTTATATATATATATATATATATATATATATATATATATATATATTTGAGATAATAGTACATGCCTTTTTCACGTTGTTATTCTTCTTTCGTTCCTTGGAACTTCTGCCGTGTTTG
The DNA here is from genome assembly GCA_034376525.1 of Nicotiana benthamiana. NCBI lineage: Eukaryota > Viridiplantae > Streptophyta > Magnoliopsida > Solanales > Solanaceae > Nicotiana > Nicotiana benthamiana. The sequence goes on from CM067337.1 coordinate 27,606,075, forward strand.
CAATTATAGTTTGAGCTTATCTTGACTCTCGTTGAGTCTTTCGTTTTGTCTTGGTCTGCATTGGGTCGAGTGTTGGTGGTATGGCCTTAGCCATGTAATTGATGTCGATGGCCTTAGCCATGTAATTGACCTGAATGGCCTTAGCCATGAAGATGTCGATGGCTTTGGCCATGCAATTGACTTCGACTGTCGTCGAGTCTTTCGTTCAGCCGTAGTCGACAGTGGGTCGACTGTTAGCGTTGATGTCCATAGCCATGTTGAATCAAATGGCCTTAGCCATGTTGAATCAAATGGCCTTAGCCATGTAATTGACCTAAATGGCCTTAGCCATGAAGATGTCGATGGCCTTGGCCATGCAATTGACTTCGACTGTTGTCGAGTCTTTCGTTCTGCAGTAGTCGATATTGGGTCGATTGTTAGCGGCGATGCCCATAGCCATATTGAATCAAATGGCCTTAGCCATGTACTCAACTCGAATAGCCTTAGACATGAAGATGTCGATGGCCTTATCCATGTACTCTACTCGAATGGCCTTAGCCATGTACTCAACTCGAATGGCCTTAGCCATGAAGATGTCGATGGCCTTAGCCATGTACTCAACTCGAATGGCCTTAGCCATGAAGATGTCGATGGCCTTAGCTACGTACTCGACTCCAATGGCCATAGCCATGAAGATGTCGATTCCTTTAGCCATGTACTCGACTCGAATGGCCTTAGCCATGAATATGTCGATCGCCTTAGCCATGTCAATCATTGGAGATGGTCGTAGCATTTTCATTCATTGGAGATGGCCGTAGCCTTTCATTCATTGGAGATGGCCGTAGCCTTTTCATTCATTGGAGATGGCCATAGCCTTTTACACGTTGGAGATAAATATGGGCGTAGCCTTTTACACGTTGGAGATGAAGATAGCCGTAGCCTTTTACTCATTGGAGATGAAGATGGCCGAAGCCTTTTACACATTGGAGATGAAGATGGTTGTAGCCTTTTATACATTGGACATGAAGATGTCGTCGTTGCTCCAGTCCTTGTATTAGGTCGAGCTGGAGAGCGTATGGAGAGGCTGACGTGATACGCTTGTTTTGCAAATATCTCCAGGTGTTTCCTTCGTCGTCTCGTTAACAACCTCCCCGAGAAAACCCAATTGGGACAAAACTCGGGTGAGGGAAAAAGAGTGTGACTTGGGGGACGCCTTTCAGAAATGGAAATATTTGAGGTGGGCGACGTTCCGGTTGTTCTGGAGTGTTTTTCCTTCTATTGTTTCCAGCTGAAATGCCCCTTTGCCGGCTGCCGCTGTGATTTTGTAGGGTCCGTCCCAGTTTGTGCACAATTTTCCTTCACTTGAGTCTTTGGAGGCTAATGTCTTGGCATTATGGACGTAATCTCCTACTTTGAGCGGCCTTATTTTCGCTCTTTTGTTGTAGTGCCTTTCGATTTGCTGTTTTTGGGCCACCATTTTGATGTGGGCCATTTCTCTTCTTTCTTCGACTTCATCAAGGTCTTGGAGCCTATTTGCGTCGTTTTCCATCCCGCTGGTGTGTGAATACCTCAGGCTTGGTTCGCCTACTTCGACGGGTATGACCGTGTCGGTTTCGTAAACCAATAAGAATGTAGTTTCCCCTATGCTGGACTTGGGTGTGGTCTTGTGTGCCTATAGTACTTCGGGTAACAGTTCGGGCCATAGCCTTTTGGCGTCTTCAAGCTTCTTCTTCAGTATGGTCAGTAATTTTTTGTTGGAGGATTCTACTTGGCCATTGGTGGCGGAGTGGTATGGCGTGGAGAGTATCCTCTTGATGCGACATAGTCACAGCTGATCTCTTTGGGAATACCAAAGCGGCATATAATTTTCTTCCATATGAAGGCGATGACCTCTTGTTCGCGAATTTGTGCATACGCAACTGCTTCCACCCACTTGGAGAAATATTCAGTTAAAACAAGTAAAAATCGTACCTTTCCCCGTCCTGAGGGTAAGGTGCCTACTATGTCTATTCCCCATTTGATGAAGGTCCAGGTAGAGGTGACTAAGTGTAGGGGCTATCCTGGCTGGTGTATCATTGGGGCATATTTCTGGCATTGCTCACATCGGTGGACGTATTCTTCCGTTTCTTTCTTCATGGCAGGTCAGTAGTAGCCGTCAGGTATGATGCACCGTACAAGGGTGCGGTTAACATGGGCGCCACAGTGACCCTCATATACTTCTTCGAGTACAGGCCTTGTTTGGTGTGGGCCTAGGCATTTGCCCAGGGGTCCGCCAAACGTCCTCTTGTAGAGGTCGTTGTTGATCAGGCAGTATCGGGCGTCTTGCACGCGGAGTTTCGCCTTTTTCTTATCGTGTGGCAGTGTTCCGTCTTGTAAATAGGACACGAACTGGTTGCACCAGTCCCAGGTTAGACATAAAGAAAATACCTCAGTGTGGTCGATGGCTGAATGAAGGAGGGTGACCACGCTTCCTTGTTAATGTTTTTGGTAGCCACGGCCAATTTTGCTAGGTCGTCCCAATCCCAATCCGTATGCATTGGCGGCGCCATCAGTGTAGAGAACCCATAGGTCGTTATTAGGGGAGGTGTGTCGGGCCTCGAGTTCTGTCTTCGGCAATATCTCCACGCTGAAGTTGGCTACGAAGTCAGCTAGGATTTGAAACTCGATGGCATTTCTAGGAAGATATGAGATGTCATGCTCGCTGGGCTCAATGGCCATCTTGCAAGCTGGCCCTATAGTTCAGGCTTGTGTAAGATGCTCCTCAGCAGGAAGGTCGTTATCACTTTTATGGGATGGCATTGGAAATAAGGTTGTAGCATCCATGAAGCTAATACCAGTTCTAGAGCCAATTTCTCAAAGTGTGCGTACCGAATTTTGATGTCCACCAAAATTAGTTGCTAATGTAATTGACGGGAGATTGCGTACCTTTGTTCTCGCGCACCAGGACGGCGCTGCCGGCGACCTCAGACATGGCCAAATATACCAGAAGTGGTTCATCTGGGCTTGCTTTGTGTAAGGCCTCATGAAAATGAGTGCTCATATGTTAGAAGCTCATAGAGTTCAGTCTACCTACGTGGATCGGATTCTTTTTACTATTTTGCACTTAAAAACTTGAAATCGAAATATTTTCAGAAATGGTCCAATATGCGGTCCAGAATGCGGTCGCAGATCAGAAATACTGACCGCATTTCTGTCGCAGAAGGTTCCAGAGAGCAACTAATTTTTTATGTTAAAAATGCGGTCAGATCTGTGGTCGCATAATCAATATGCGGACCACAGATTCCCTAAAGAAATTAGAAGGTCAGTTCTACGCTGCATTCTGCGACCGCGGAACAAGAATACGGACCCCATATCTACCGCATTACCAACCGAGAGGTCTGAAACTTGAGCCATTTCTGCGGTCCATTCTGCGGACACATGTCAGTTCGGCGATGGCATATTGCGTCGCAGATCGTGCTTGCCTGGTATTTTTCTAAAATTTTAGACCCGACCCATCTTTTATTAAAACACCCTCTCCCTCATTTTTAACATATCTCTGATCAAAATAAGAGAGAGGGAGAGAGAATTCTTGAGAGAGAAAGCTAAATCTTCATCATTTAGTCTTTCAAAACCATTAGAGCTCGGAAAATTCTTGGTGCATTGTCTTCTCTACTTATTTCTCAGGTAAAATCCCTAACTCTTTTCCCTAAATTTCAAACGTAAACTTGGGAAGGGAACCACGTGCTCTAGATTTTGAAATATCTTGATAAAACCTTCATGCATGTCTTCAAAACCCTAGAATCTTGTAAAAAGGGAATTAGGTATTAAATTATGAGTTCCTTTTCTAAAGGTCTATGTATTAATCATGAACTAGATTGACTTCTTGATTGCTTGGTGAATTGGAGTGGGAGTTAGAAAGAGATATTCAATTATAGGTATGTATGGCTAACTGTGATCCTTGTGAAATCGCCATGTGTTAGTTTGTGAAATTGTTTGATAATTGATATTCATGTGGTGATCATTATGAAACTCTTGTGTAGTATACTTGTGTGGTAACACCTTGTGGTGGAAGTTGAGAAACTGGTAATTGAAAGAGTTTGGAAATGGTGGAAATGGAAATATTGTGGAACAACGTGTATGATTGGTTGTGAATAACTATTGTGGTAATCCAAATTGTGTACAAATTGATGAACATGAGAAAAATATTGTTGCTAATTGTGAAAAATCATTACCCTTGTTGTGGTTCTATCTTAACAATGTGCTATAGTTGGTTTCTTGTATTTGTTGTTGTATTGTATGTTGTTTGTGAATTGAAACCGTTAGGCGGGGTCGGGTTGCGTGTCTTAACACAGTAAAATAAGGTGTGGGTTGGGGTGATAAGGGTAGCCGAGGTAATAAGGGTGGAAAATGTGATCCAATATCACAATTGAAATCAACAGAAATTATGAAATGATAAATGTGGAATTGTGAAAGGAGACAGCAGGAGAGTTTGTAACTTGTGGGGCACTGATTGCCCCTTTATTTGTATAATTGTATCATTTGTTGTGAAATGCTTGGTTGTTGCTCCATGGTTGTGCTATTGTTATTCAGCTCTACACCTATATGTAATTCTGGCTTGAGTTTACTTGGGACAAAGTTTGTTCATATATGCTAGTACAATTCAAATGTACTGACGTCCCTTTTGCCGGGGGCGCTGCATTCGTGTTATGATTATAGGTGGATCTGCAGCAGGCACTCCCGTCCACCGTTCGTAGCTCCTCCTCCTGTCTATCATCTGTGTACATGTTGGTGAGCCCCTTTCCTTCGGAGGCCCTGCGTGGTTCAGGCCACCTCTGTTGTTGTATTAATAGTTTTGTGATGTCATTGCAAAGGTATTGTTGGGGCCTTGTCGCCGGCAAGTATTATTTTTTCTTTCTCTTAGAGGCTCCATATACAGCGGAATATGGGTTAGAACTTATCTATATGGGTGTATATTTCGGGCGCTATAAGTTGTACACCATGTTCCCTATTAAATATAATGTATGATTATAAAAGAGAATTCATATTTTCTTTCAATTTCTTTTGGCTAATTAACAAAGAATAATGTGGGGCAACGCGTGGGAAATATGAAAGGCACCCAGGTCCACTCGATTGGGAAAGTCGGTCGGGCGCCGGTCATGTCCCTCGGATTTGGGGTGTGAGAAACTTGGTATCAGAGCCTAAGGTTTTAAAGAGTCCTAGGGTGTCTCGGAGCCGTGCCTAGTAGAGCCCTTCTTATCGGTGTGTTGTCGACCGCATCTGTAAGTTGGGGGCTCCACGGGCATTTAGGAAAAACTATCCTCTTCTTTGTTATTCTAAGTTCGTGCGGCGAAGTGATGTTGTGTCTAATCCGTGCTCTATTTCGAATTTCAGTGATAGCACCTAAGAAGAAAGCTATACTTGGCCTAGGGGCCAACGCCACTTCCAGTGTGGTTGTGGATCATGTGCCGACTGCCGTGGGTGGGACTGATTCCCCAGTTCTGAATTTGCCTGCTCTACCCGTTCCTAATCCAAGAAATCATGTTCCACCAGCGACCGAGGGTGCCACTATCCTTCCAGCCAATGCTCCTAATCCTGATGTTGCTCCAGCTTCCGATCCCGGGATTTCTGATGGAGACCTTAGGGAAGATATCCGCATGTTGACACAGTTAGTGGACGCCCAGGCCCAGAGATCTCATGATGCCCCTGTGTCCTCCAGCGGACAGGGAGATTCCTCCATCCCTAGAGTTCATCATTTTCTGTGACTGTCCCCTCCATAGTTCTCAGGAACAGACCCAGAGGCCGATCCGCAGGATTTCCTTGACGAGATGTAAAAGACTCTTCGAGTGATGAAGGCTACAGAGATAGAAGGGTTAGAATTGGCTTCATACAGGTAGAAGAGAGTGGCACGTTCGTTGTGTGAGATGTGGGAGGATTCCCGTGAGGAGGGGAGACCTCCAGCTAGATAGGATGAGTTCGTAGATGCCTTCATGGACCACTTCTTTCCTGTCGAGACCATGGAAGCCCGTGCCGCATAGTTTGAGGTTCTTAAGCATGGTAGTATGAGTGTGTGGGAATATCATATGGACTTCGTGATGTTTCCAAGTATGCTCCTCAGTTGGTGTCGACTATGGAGGCCAGAGTTCGGCGATTCGCTTAGGGTCTCAGCCCTTTGGTCGTAAATGAGGCTACTACAGCAGCTTTGCATTCAGACATGAACTATGGAAAGATCGTGGGTTTTGCTCAGGCCACAGAGGCCAAGAAGTTGAAGATTCGGGCAGACAGGGAGAGTAGCAGCAGGGCCTGGTCGATGGGTCACCCAGGGAGGTCAGCTCCAGGGAGAGGGTTATCAGGACCATCTCAGTCTTATGCTCAGTCCTTAGCTGGTGCACCGCCATCCGTGCACCTTTTCCAGCAGATAGCCCTTCGGGGCCAGGTTCTGACAGCAGGAGATTTCGCCAGTTCATTCATTCGGGGATGAGACCTCGGCAGCACGGAGGTATATGTCCCATGTGTGGGAGATTTCATACAGAGGCGTGTTACTTGGATGCTCCAGTGTGTTACAATTTTGGGGTAAGAGGTAACATACAGCGAGACTATCGTGCGCCCAGACAGGGCACGGGTAAGGGATTTGCTCAGCCATCCAGTTCATCAGTTGCTACTTCATCATGCGCCCTCCAGCCCCAGCAGGGCGTGGTGGAGCCAGAGGTGGAGCTCATGGTAGATGCGTACCTAGCAGGTTTTATGCATTGAGTGGCCGTCAGAGTGCTGAGGCTTCCTCAGATGTTGTCACAGGTATCATATCTCTCCAGACCATTGATTGCTATGCTCTTATTGATCTAGGGTCTTCTTTGTCCTATGTCATTCCATTTGTTGCTTCGAGGTTTGGGATTGAACCGAGCAACTTCTTGAGTCGTTCTCTATATCGACTCTGGTTGGTGATTCTATTACAGCCGCGCGGGTCTATAGGAATTGTGTTGTTATGGTGGGTGCTCGTGTTACCACGACCGACCTTATCGAGCTCAGGTTAGTGGAATTTGATGTAATCATGGGGATGGATTGGCTCTATTCGTGCTTTGTTAAACTTGATTGTCGAACCAGAGTCATGAGACTCGAGTTCCCTAATGAGCCGGTTATTGAATGGAAGGGAGATGGTGTTGTGCCGGGGGGGGGGGGTAGGTTCATTTCCTACCTCAAGCTTCGAAGATTATAAGAAAGGGGTGCATCTATCATTTAGTCCGGGTGGCGGACACCACTCCAAAAGTACCTTCCCCTGAGTCCGTGCCTGTTGTGAATTAGTTTGTTGCGGTATTTCCAGATGATCTAACAGGAATTCCGTCTGATAGAGAGATTGATTTCGGGATTGATGTATTGCCAAATACCCAGCCAATATCTATTCCACTGTACAGAATGGCGCCAGCAGAATTGCGAGAGTTAAAAAAGCTATTGAAGGATCTATTGGAGAAGGGGTTTATCCTGCCAATTGTCTCGCTCTGGGGTGCTCTGGTTCTTTTTGTCACAAAGAATGACGGGTCGCTTCGGATGTGCATCGACAATAGGCAGCTTAATAAAGTCACCATCAAGAATAAGTATCATTTGCCTATGATAGATGATTTATTTGACCAATTGCAAGGTGCAAGGTTCTTCTCCAAAATTGATTTGCGGTCCGGATTGAAGATCAGGGAGCAGGATATTCCTAAGACCGCTTTCAGAACTCGTTATGGCCACTTTGAATTCTTTGTCATGTCCTTTGGGCTAACCAATGCCCCGACAACTTTTATGGATCTTATGAATCGGGTCTTCAAGTCATTCTTAGAATCCTTCGTGATTGTTTTCATTGACGACATCCTCGTATATTCGCAGAGCAGGGAGGATCATGCTAGTCACCTCAGAGCAGTTTTGCAAACTCTACATCAGCACATTGTATACCAAGTTTCCCAAATGTGAATTTTGGTTGGAGTCCATCGCTTTTTTGGGTCATGTTGTTTCCAGTAAGGGGATTCAGGTAGACCCCCAAAAGATTTCAGCAGTGAAGGATTAGCCTAGGCCAACATCCCCGACGGAGATCCGTAGCTTTTTGGGGTTAGCAGGGTATTATCAGAGGTTTGCAGAGGGATTCTCCACCCTCGCCTCTCCTTTGACTAAATTGACGCAGAAATTAGCCAAGTTCCAGTGGTCAGATGCTTGTGAGAAAGGTTTCCAGGAATTCAAGACAAGGTTGACTTCGGCACCAGTATTGGCCTAGCCAGAAGGCACAGAGGGGTTTTTGGTTTATTGTGATACCTCCAGGGTTGGTTTAGGTGTGTTCTAATGCAGCAGGGGAAGGTCATAGCATATGCTTCCAGGCAACTCAAGAATCATGAGAAGAATTATCCGGCGCATGATTTGGAGCTTGCAGCAGTTGTGTTCGCCTTGAAAATCTTGCGGCATTATCTTTTTTGGGTTCATGTAGATATGTTTTCAGACCACAAGAGTCTTCAATATTTGTTCAAGCAGAAGAAGCTGAATTTGAGGCGGTGGCGGTGGTTGGAATTGCTTAAGGATTATGATATGGACATCTTGTACTATCCAGAGATGAACGTGGTGGCCGACGCCCTCAGTCGGAAATCCATGGGTATCTTGGCTCACTTGAGGGCGGAATAGAGGCTCCGAGCTCGGGAGGTACACCAGTTGGCTAGCCTTGTGGTTTGTATCTCCGCCCCATATGAGGAGGAACTCATGGTGCATAATACAGCAGAATCGTCGCTCGTGGCAGAGGTTAAAGAAAAATAGTTTATTGATCCAGCAATGGCACAATTGAAGGAGGCAGCTCTAAGCAACAACATTTCAGCATTTTCACTCGGCAGCAATGATGGTGTGCTACGGTGCCATGACAGGCTATGTGTCTCGGATATGGATAATCTTCGGGAGAGGTTAATGGTGGAGGCTCATCATTCCAGGTATTTAGTGCACCCAGGCTCTACAAAGATGTATCACGATCTCAAGGATATCTATTAGTGTAGTGGTATGAAGAAGAGCGTGGCGGACTTCGTCTCTAAGTATCCAAATTGCCAGCAATTGAAGGCCAAGCATCATCGACCGGGAGGGTTGACTAAGCTTGTAGAAATACCGATATGGAAGTGGGAAATGATCAATATGGCTTTCGTTACAGGACTACCTCGTACTCAGCACAAGTTCGACTCAATATGGGTAATTGTGGATAGACTCACCGAATCAGCTCACTTTTTGCCAATCAAGTCCATCGATACTGCGGAACAATATGCTCAGTTGTATTAGAAGAAGATAGTGAGGCTTCATGGTACGCCACTTTCTATCATTCGGGATCGAGGAGCTCAGTTTACAGCTAACTTCTGCAGGAAATTTGAGCAAGGTTTGGGTACTCAAGTGAATCTTAGCATAGCTTTTCATCCGCAGACCGATGTCCAAGCAGAGCAAACTATTCAGACGCTCGAGAACATGTTGTGGGAATGTGTCTTGGATTTCAAAGGTAGTTGGGATGATCACCTGCCTCTTATAGAGTTTGCTGATAACAACAACTTCCATGCTAGCATCCAGATGGCCCCATTCGAAGCATTGTACAGAAGAATGTGTAGGTCCCCAATCGGGTGGTTCGAGGTTGGTGAAGCATAATTGATAGGGTCAGATCTCATGCATCAGGCCATGGAGAAGCTAAGAGTCATTCAGGAGAGAATGAAGACTGCACAAACTCCCCATAAATCCTATGTGGACATGCGTCGAAGAGAATTGAAGTTTCAAGAAGGAGATTGGGTATTCTTGAGGGTGTCCCCTATGAAGGGAGTCATGCGCTTTGGGAAGAAGGGAAAACTAAGTCCTAGGTATGTCGGGCCTTATCAAGTCACTCAAAGGATCATTCAAGTTGCGTATAGGTTGGAATTGCCCCCTGAAATGTCCTTGGTGCACCTGGTGTTTCATGTATCCATGTTGAGGAAAGTTATGGGTGATCCGTCTAAAATTGTGCCCGTAAAAGACATCAAGGTTATAGAGGAGTTATCATATGAAGAGATTACGGTTGCTATTCTGATAGGCAAGTCTGAAAGTTGTGGAACAAGGAGATTGCTTCAGTTAAGGTGTTGTGGCGAAACCCGCAAGTCGAGGAAGCCACGTGGGAAGCGGAGGATGAGATGAAGATAAAATATCCCCATCTATTTGAGTAAGTCTATAAATGATCGTGCAAATCTTGTCCCTAGGAGAACTAGTGTGGTGTACCATTAGGTGTAAGGAACATCTCTTCTCTTCCCAAGTGCCTCACTATTGTAGTCTCTCCAAGTTGTGCAAACAAAATAATGTGTTGTGGTTATTTAAGCAATGTGCAGTCCTTTTTGGTAATAAACGTTTTGTGCTCCCATGGTAAGGTAGTGTATGGAAGTAATAATTAATTTTACATGGTGATGGTGTATCAAAGTATTGTAATTGTGTAATGATTAGTTTTGCATGGAGGAATTGTATTGAAATGAATAACTGCGTCATACCCTTGTGATAGGTAAATGGCTTTAATAGTACAGATGATTAATGCTTAATTTGATTACTTGTTGTTTGCCAAAATGGTTAAAAGTGTATTAAGAGGTCAAATATGTGTGAGCATGAAGATCTTGCATTTTATAACTGTGGTAAAGGTAGCAAGTTTGTGTAATAATACTTAGGAATATGTTTTGGGGGCTCTTTGACAGGTGGTTATGTCCATATTACAAAGGATACTGCCAAAATTTTCGAAAACAAACTTGAAAGTTAATAAAAGCGTAGGAACTTGCATATCATGTTTTCAAACTCATTTGGTTCCCAAGTACTCATTCGAGGACGAATGATCTTAAGCAGGGGGGGATGTATGGCCCTGTGAAAATGAGTGCTCAGATGTTAGCAACGCATAGAGTCGAGTCTACCTACACGGATCGGATTCTTTTTACTGTTTTGCACTTAAAAATGTGAAATCGAAATTTTTCCAGAAACGGTCCAATCTGTGTTCTAGAATGCGATCGCAGATCTGAAATGCAGACCACATTTCTGCCGCTGAAGGTTACAGAGAGCAACCAATTTTTCATGTTAAAAATGCGGTCAGATTTGCGGTAGCATAATCAATATGCGGACCGCGGATTGATCGTATATGGTCCCTGAAGAAATTCGAAGGTCAGTTCTGTAATGCATTCTGCGACTGCATAACAGGAATGCGGATCGCATATCTACCGCATTCCCAACCAGAGAGGTCTGAAACTTGAGCCATTTCTGCGGTCCATTCTACGGACCCCATGTCAGTTATGCGACCACAAATCGTGCTCGCCTGTTATTTTTCTAAAGTTTTAGACCCGACCCACCTTTTATTAAAACACCCTCTCCCTCATTTCTAACATATCTCTGATCAAAATAAGAGAGAGGGAGAGAGAGTTCTTGAGAGAGAAAGCTAAATCTTCATCATCTAGTCTTTCAAAACCATTGGAGCTCGGAAAATTCTTGGTGCATTGTCTTCTCTACTGATTTCTCAGGTAATATTTCCCTAAATTTTCAAACCTAAGCTTGGGAAGGGAACCATGTGCTCTAGATTTTGAAATTTCTTGATAAAACCTTCATGCATGTCTTCAAAACCCTAGAATCTTGTAAAAAGGGAATTAGGTATTAAATTATGAGTTCCTTTTCTAAAGGTCTATGTATTAATCATGAACTAGATTGACTTCTTGATTGCTTGGTGAATTGGAGTGGGAGTTAGAAAGAGATATTCAATTATAGGTATGTATGGCTAACTATGATCCTTGTGAAATCGCCATGTGTTAGTTTGTGAAATTGTTTGATAATTGATATTCATGTGGGGAATTGTGAAACTCATGTGATGTATACTTGTGTGGTAACACCTTGTGGTGGAAGTTGAGAAACTGGTAATTGAAAGAGTTTGGAAATGGTGGAAATGAAAATATTATGGAACAACGTGTATGATTGGTTTTGAACAACTGTTGTGGTAGTCCGAATTGTGTACAAATTGATGAACATAAGGAAATTGTTGTTGCTAGTTGTGGAAAATACATTACCCTTTTTGTGGTTCTATCTTAACAATGTGCTATAGTTGGTTTCTTGTATTTTTTGTTGTGTTGTATGTTGTTTGTGAACTGAAACTGTCAGGCGGGGTTAGGTTGCAAGACGCAACACGGTGAAACAAGATGTGGGATGGGGTGATAAGGGTGGCCGAGGTAATAAGTATGGACGAGGCAATAAGGGTGGAAAATGGGATCCAATATGACTATTGAAATGAACATAAATTATGAAATGATAAATGTGGAATTGTGAAACGAGAGAGCAGGAGAGTTTGTAACCAATGAGGCACTGATTGACCTTTTGTTTGACTAATTATATCATTTGTTGTGAAATGCTTGGTTGTTGCTCCATGGTTGTGCTATTGTTGTTTAGCTCTACACCTGTATATGTAATTCTGGCTTGAGTTTACTTGGGACAGAGTTTGTTCATACATGCCAATACAATTTAAATGTACCGACGTCCCTTTTGCCGGGGGCGCTACATTCGTGTAATGATTGTTGGTGGATTTGCAGCAGGCACTCCCTTCCACCGTCCGTAGCTCCTCCTCATTTCTATCAACTGTGTACATGTTGGTGAGCCCCTTTCCTTCTAGGGCCCTGCGTGGTTCAGGCCACCTCTGTTGTTATAACAATAGTTTTGTGTTGTCGTTGCAAAGGTATAGCCTGGGCCTTATCGCCGAAAAGTATTGTTTTATCTTTCTCTTATAGGCTCCGTAGACAGTGTAATGTGGGTTAGAACTTGTGTATATGGCTGTATGTTTTGGGTGCTGTAAGTTGTACACCATGTTTTCTGTTAATCATAATGTATGCTTATAAAAGAGAATTCATATTTTCTTTCAATTGCTTTTGGCTAATTAACAAAGATTAATATGGGGCAACGCGTGGAAAATAGGAATGCAACCCAGGTCTACTCGATCGGGAATACCCGGTTGGGCGCCGGTCATGTACGTTGGATTTGGGGCATGACACTTTGACTAGCTGAGGAGGCGAGGATAGGTACGCCTTCAAATTCTTCAAGGCCTCGATGCACTCCTCTGTTCCATCGTAGACCTTGGTCCTTCTTAAACACACTAAAAGATTTGTGACACATGTCGGAGGATCGTGAGATGAACCTGGAGAGGGCGGCAATTCGGCCTGTCAGTTCTGTACTTTTTTTTGCTGCTTAGTATTTCCGGGATTGCGTCTATTGCTTTCATCTGATCTGGATTGACTTTTTATACCCCTCTGTCATAAAATAAATCCCAAGGACTTTTTGGAGGCCACACCAAAAGCGCATTTCTCTGGGTTTAGATTCATCTCGTATATTCTGAATATTTTGAAGGCCTCCTTTAGATGGTCAAGGTGGTCTTAATTTCTTGACGACTTTACCAGCATGTCGTCGATATAGACTTCCATTGTTTTGTCAACTTGTTCCTTGAACATCTCGGTCACCAACCTTTGATACGTAGTTCCCGCGGTTTTGAGCCCGAATGGAATTACTTTCTAGCAGTATGTTCCTCAGTGAGAGATAAAGGTATTCTTCTACTTATCTTCTTCGACCATTATGATTTTATTGTAGCCGGAATATGCATCCAGGAAGCTCAATAATTCATACCTGGCCGTCCTTTCTATAAATTAATCGATGTGGGGCAGTGGGAACGAATCTTTTGGACATGCCTTATTCGGATCGATGAAGTCCACGCACATTCGCCACTTCCCATTTTTCTTCTTGGCCATAACGACATTGGGGACCCGCTCAGGGTACTTGCATTCCCTGATGGAACCATTTGCCAGTAGTTTGTCTACTTCCTCACTCACCTCTTTGTTGATGGCAGCGTTGAATTTCCTCCTCATTTGCTGCAGAGGCGAGTGTAGTGGATCAACGTTCAGTTTGTGGGTGGCGATCTCTCGCGTAATTCCTGGAATATCTAAGTGGGAAAAAGAGAACAGGTCTACATGGTTAGATAAAAATTCAAGATACTTTCTTGGGTTTGAAAGGCCGTGCCCGATGTAGGCCTTCTTCGAGGTCGTTCTTATCTAGCTTAATGGGATCGAGGTCCTCGACTGTGACTTTGCTGGCCTCTAAATATCTGGGTCTTTGATGGCGTCCTCTACCGGGTGGACCTTAGTCCCCGACAGAGCTGATTGTTATGCTTCAGCATTCACCCCTTGGAGTTATTTGGTGTGCGTGTAATCTTGAGCTATTTTGTAGCATTCCTGGGCGGTGTGGGGTTCACCATATATGTTGAACACCCCCCATGGGGTAGGAAATTTGCACTTGGTAAAAGCTGGAGGGGACTTCTCTCATGGAATGTATCCATGGACGTCCAATGATGGCTTTGTATGATGTTTCCTAGTTCATCACGTGGAAAGTGGTTTCCAGCGTGACTCCTCTCTCCGGACGGGCAGTGTTATTTCTTCGGAGGTTCTTTTCACTGTATTTTTAAAACCAGTCAGCGTTATGCAACGTGGTATTATCTAATCCTTGAGTTCCATAAGTGCAAGGACCCTCGGGTTGATAATACAGGCGCCACTACCGTCGTCAACTATAATTCTCCTAACATATGTACCCACAATGCGTAAAGTAATAACCAAAGCGTTGTAATGAGGAAAAGGCAAACCGTCGGCATCAGACTTATCGAACGTGATACTATCTTTGAAGTCGTCATACTGTTCGTGGGAGATAGTTCGCTTTAACTTGTGAGTGGTGGTAAACTTGACGTGATTTATCATCGAGTCATTTCTGTCCCGGATGATCATGTTGATGGTGCGTATAGGTGAGGGCGGCCTTGGCGGCCCGTTGGGTTATTCTCGTCCTCGTGCAAAGTTGAGTTTCCCTTTGTCGTTGAGTAGTTCTCTCAGGAACCCCTAGCTCAGCATCCTGACCACCTCCTGCCGTAGACCTATGCAATCTTCAATTTTATGCCCTCACTCCTGGTAGAACTCACTTAGGGTATTTGCAATCCGGGTGGTAGGGTCCGACTTCATCTTTGCCAGCCCTTGTACCTTGTTTCCCAGCTTCTATAGCACGTACACTACCTCTGAAGGAGAAACACAAAGTTATGTGAAGATAATAAATGGGGCATACCTCGCTCATTTCATAGGGTGGTGACATGTCGTTGTAGTGCGTCCATGTGTCTTGGTGGTGGTGGGTGAGATGATTTGATGTATGGTTGATGTCTTTTCCTGTTGGGACGTGGGACTTGTTCTCGTCGCCCTTCATTGCGTCGGTCTCTACTGATCTCTGGGAGTATCGTCGTTAATCTCCAGGTAGGGCCATTGAGGTCGTCTTCATCCGTGCGCACCTCGGCGCAGTAGGCATTATGGATTTCTTCCCAAGTGGTGGGAGGGTATTTCATGAGGCGACTTAGCAGTTTCTTGGTCGCCCTCGAGCGGTCTCGGCTTAGCCCGTTCTGGAAAGATGCGACTACCATACCTTCCAATACTTTTGGTAGGCTCATTCTTACCCTGTTGAATCTGGCCAGGAAGTCCCTGAGCCCTTCTCCCATGGTTTTCCGAACGGTGAAGTTTGACTCTCGCCTCTGCTTTCTTTGCTCCTGCATGTGCTGTGATGAACTTGTCTTACATTTCCTCAAACGTGGAGATGCCCTTAGCCGGTAGCTGGGAGTACCACGTCAAAGCTCCATCTTTCAACGTTTCGCCGAACTTCTTCAGAAGCACGGATTGTATCTGTTCTTTTACCAAATCATTACCTTTCACAGCTATGACGTATTAGATTAGATGGTCCTCGGGGTCCGTGGTCCCGTCGTATACCCTCAAATAGGGAGGCATATTGAAGGTCTTTGGGATAGAGTATGGTGCGGCTTCCTTTGTGTATGGCCGTTCCACAAACCTACCCATGTAACGCTTCGGCAACAGTTTAGGAGCGCCCGGGATCTTGTCTACTCTTTCTTGATGTTCTTTCATTTGGCCATGGAGCGATTTGTTTTCGTGCTCCATTTCCTCCATCTTTCTGAGGACGGCTGTGAGCGCATCGTTGTTGGCTCGAGTGTCGGTGAGCATATAGTTGGCTCGCACAATCTCGGGTTCATCTTCGGCTGTAGAGAGGTCCATTATTAGAGTGCGTCTTACGCCACGTTGTGGTGACTGTGAGCACGTGATATTTGCTCTCACGACAACTACTCCAAAAAAATCGAAAAAATAAAACACATTGTCTTTGTGTATACTTTTTGAGAATTTGCGTGGCATTTTGGATAAGTTATTGTAGTTTTTGTCTGTGAATGTTTATCTTGTTTTAATTAATTGAGCAATACAAAGATAAATGTTGCATGCACATTTAGGATTTAATTGAGCCCTTAGGAATTGACTGAATCATGTTTTGTGTTTAAAAGGGAGAAAATCGCAAAATATATGCATTTGTGGTAATTTTGTCATTTAATGTATAATTGTGTGATTTTTGTTTTGATTAATATTTAATCTTGTGTGTTAATTATTACTTAGTGATAAATTAATATTTTTTAAGTTAATTTTGGTTTTACCACTTATTAGAGAGTTTTGGTTATTAGGAATTAAAAGGAAAATGAAAGAGTGAAAAATAAGGAGAAAACTCGGAACTCTGTTATCCCAAACAGCCCTTAAACCAGGCCCAAAACACTTTCTTACCCGTCCAACATACCCTTCTGACAGAACTAGGAAATGACGTAGTATGGTGTTTAAACTACGACGTTTCAACGTCAACAGATCTCGGCCATTTATCCAAAATCATCCAACGGCTCACATCCCATCTCCCCTACCTGTTCCCATAACCGACCCGTAACCTATTCCCCCACCGAACCCCCCCCCCCCCCCAATTACACCAAACGGCATCATTTGTTTTAGTTTAATCGATCCTAGCCGTTGATCTAGAATGATCTAACGGCCTAGGATCATTTTTCCCCATACTATATATTCCTAATCCATATCCCCCCCAAAACAAAACACCCATATCTTCGTCTCTCTCAGAGACGAACTCCACCTTACAAACCCTAGCCACCACCCAGTGATTCCATCAGAAACCCGGCAGTAACGACGCCTCCGACGACCAAATTGACACTCCCAAGCCATCTCCCCATCCACAACACGAATCCATGAATTGTTTGCCTCGAATCACCCCACATCTTCTCGAATCTTCAATCGAAGATTCGAGCAGACCATGAACCCGCCCAATCCACCCCTAATTAACACCACACAACCACTAGACCTCCCTCATCCCTGAATCAACACTGGTTCCCTTCGAATCACGTTGGACTCGTTCGAATCCCAAAATGAACCAAAAACCCTAAAATATGACCAAGCTGGAATTTGTCCAAAAACGGGGGAAACTTGGGTGTTTAATCAACCTTAGTCGAAGTGTTCTGTGTAGAGAACACTATATTAAGGTCCATTTGACCCCAAAAGGTTCGAGTCAAAAGTTTTAGGCGGAGTCCATTTGGTTTCTAATTTCTAAGGTATTTCTTCTATTTTTTCTCCTCATTTTTCCATTTTTATTGTTGTTTGTCTGTTTAAAGATGAGTTGGAATTTTTCTATTGCCGATTTTCTTTCCTTCTTCATCAGACCTTTTATTTGGTCCAATTTTGTCATTGTTTCTATTATTATGGATTACATGTATAAATTGTTTAAATGATTGAACAAGCTTCATCGATTAGCCCGTGGTTTAAGTGTTAGTTTAAACATGATTGTAGTTTAGTTGTTCCTTCCAGTATGCTTCATCCCCTTCTCGTTTTTGTTCCAATTTTCATATCGCAATAAGCCTGCTGGCGTGTGAACTTTGAAATAAGCCTTTTTGTATATTTAGTTCGTCTTCAAAATGAATTGATTGATCATTTGTTATCATTTTCCTGTCATTCCCCTATAAAACTTCTTCTGGTTGTTTCTTTTTTGGTTTTCCAATTCAATGAGGTGTATGTTTAATGTAGTTGGTTTCAATTTACTTGTCTCTGAGTTGAATATGATTGGCTCACCAATATAGATAGCTCAGTATGTGATGCCCTGAACCTTTAGTCTTTATGTTAGGTGCCATTTCAGATTGAATCAGAGCTCCGACTTTGAATTATTGTTCGAACTTGATTAGGAGCTGGTTATAGCTGATTAGGAGGATTAGTTGTAGCTTATGGGTCAGTAGTTTCAGTAACTTTAGGAGGGCAGTTTGGGATGTCAAAAACTTGAAGAAAATGGTCAGTTTGAATGGTCTGCCAGCTTGAATGTTCAGAGGGCCACTGAACTACTGAATAATTTAATTAAAAAGGGGGATCAGTTGTGGAGGGGACAACTTTTAGGCACCTTTTACTAATTGAATATTAGAAATAGTAGATTAATAATGAAAAGCTAAAAGATACACATAGTAGAGGAATATAGTAGCTAGAAAGCAAGAAAGAAGTAGAGGGTAATAATAAAAGGGTAATAGTAAAAGTAAAGAAAAAGGAGCTGAAAAAAGGGACGGCCTTTGGTATAAAATAGGGGTCGTTTAGGACTAGAGGGGGACTGAATTTTGAAGATTAAAGTTCAGATTGATAGAAATTAGTTGGTTTTTGAAGATCATTTTCAGAGGTAAAAAACATAAAGAATATTAGGAATCTTTAAAAAAACAACCAGTCCTCTTAGTTTTCTGCATTTGGTTCTTTAATCAGTCTGTGAGAGTGTTGAGAGTTTAGAGGCAAACATTTCCAAACCTTAGGTTCATCTGCTTGAGTGAATTGCTGGTTTGGGAACTGGTGTTGTTATTGTTTGGATCTGAGTGTTTGTTACTTTGATTCTGTTGGGTCTGCTGGGGTTATACTTTGGTCAATCTGGTACTGGTGTTGGTTATTTTCATTACTCTTTTGCTGTTGGAGTTTTACTGCTGATTTTAAGTCTGAGTTGTTTGGTACTACTGCTCTGTTACTACTGTTGTTGCTGTGTTATCTACTGCTGACTGATCTTTCTTCTTCTGTTCTGCTTTCCAATCGAGGAACATATTTTTGAACATCAGTATTTACGTAAAGTTGCAGAACTAAAAATGAAAAATGGAAGCCCGGCTTCACGGGAAATTCATCACGTATTGTATTCGCCTTATAGTTGATAGTAATGGTTTAAACTATAATTAGGACTATTTGTTTAAGTGATTGAATGTATAATGGACTATATAGATTGTAGCTTTCAGATTTATCCCAATAGTTCTAAAATAAGTTCAACCGGTTTCATGTATCAACCTGTTATTCAATAGTCTGTTATGAAAAAGTGAGTCACGCAAGTGGTTAACGTTTGTTAGGAACAATCTGGAAATAGTGTACAACAAGTTCGTACATAGTATTAAACGAAGCCATATAATCTAGTTGTTTTATGCAAATCATGTTTCCAATTTAGTTGTCATCTTCAGTAGTAATATAGTAATCCACCAGCAGATTAAGACATGAGGAAGCCTAAGCTTTAGGGGGTAAAAAATCAAATCCGATCAGATTATGCTTCAAACTTCTCTCTTTGGATTGTAGTGAAATAATTAGGTTCAATGAGGTCTTAAATTTCTGGCATAACGGTTTGAATAAAAAAATCAGTTTCAGTTTTATTTGCAACCGATTAACAAACTGGGCGTCAATTTGAATGATTGTTACTTTCCCATCGAATAAATCTATTTGATAACTTCGGGCCTCCGGGTATCTGTTTGAGGCCCTATTTGAGTTTAATTGTTGAATAAGAATACATAGTGTAACAAATATGAGTTTGGGTTTCGAGTTAGTTAGCGGATTCATATTAATAGGGTCCCCCCTTTTTGTTTGAATTCGGACTTGAATTCGAGTCTCGAATTTATAAATATTGTATAATTAGGACATTTTCTTTATCTTTAGAGACAAGAATAAATAGAGAATAGTCGCTTTAAGACATCCTTGAACAAAATAAATCCGCCTCACCTCGCCAAATAAAAATATGTGAGCTGTGGGGCCCTCAATAATTGTATATTTTAACTATTTAGACTTTAGGATGAGCCGTTAAGCAAATTTAACGGCCTTTCCCAAAAATAATAATGCGATAGGCTCTTTACGCACGTGTTTAATGATCCTACTTTCTTAAATTCGGGTGTGCATTTCATGCGACCCAAATCCAAATCACAAAACGTCGAATCAGATATGTTCAGGATTGAGTGCATTTTATGTGACGTAATCCAAAGACATATTTAAACGATGTTCAATTTTCTTTAACAATTTGAATAAAAGCGGTCAAAAGTTTAATAAAAGCACATAAGTTATAACATGTATTAAAATCAGATATTTAGTCATTTACAACAATTTAAACGATCATGCTAGAACCACGGGATCCAGGGGAGCCTAACACCTTCCCTTGGATCAACAAAATATCTTAATTAGAGTTTCTGGTTCGCAGACTTCACTTGGAAAGTCAAAAATTTCCTCGATTTGGGATTCAAGATAAATCGGTGACTTGGGACACCAAAAGCCAAACCTTTCCCAAGTGGCGACTCTATAAATAAATAATCCCATTTTCGAATATTGTCCCTTAAATTGGAAAAACACCCTTATGTGTTTACCCCTCGGGGTAGGCGGGCCAAAAGGAGGTGCAACAGTGACTTTTTGACCAAGTCACTAAGAGTGCTTATGAGCCACTCTTTCAGTAGCTCCTTAACTTCTGGGGGTGTTTCCTTAGATGTAGATGTAGAAGCTCCCCTTTCTCGCGGATGCGTCAGATCTCTGGGTGGAGGAGGTGGGGTTCCTCCACTCATCGTGGTGCTGGGGGTTGTGTTCAAGATATTATCTTCACCTACCTCGTTGAGTGAATCCATGAGGTTGACCCCAACCTCGTCTATCGCTTTCTTTTTTGCACAGTTGTCAGCCATGTTTGCTCGTGCGATGTAGGGGATGGTTGTCAGTGGTTTTCTTGGCACAAACTATAACTTTGATTCTCGAAATCCCCACAAACGGCGCCAAATTATTTTTCTCAAAAGATACATACACTTTGTAAGCTTGAAAACAAACAAAAAAGTATTTGGGTAAATAGTAATCAAGTATAATCAGCCCTAGAAGAGACTACTTAGTCAAAAAAATAATAGATCTGAAATATTGAGGACAGTAGAGAGCTTAAGCATCAAAGAGAGAGATAGAGAGAAGTTTACTTGATAACAGTAGAGAGAGAGAATAGAGAGATAGTATTATTCAGAATAATGCACATGTCTCCTTACAAAGGTGAAGGTCCCCTATATATATTAGGAGACCTTCCTCGAAATAATCAAAAGAAAAGTACAAAAGTTGATGGCTTCCTCGTACGAAGGAAGCCAAGCCTTAAACGACGTCGTTCCTCTGCCTAGTTACTGGGACGTCTTCATTTGGACCGTCCTTGCCTGAGGTGATGCGATTTGAGGGCGGCTTTGTCATGAGGGACGTGTCTCCATAGACGGAAGCGGGGCGAGCCGAATTTTACGCCATACAGTTTTAAAGTTTTAAGTCGGTGCCTCACATAACGGAATCAATGTTTTGTTTCCAAATCAGCTTCAAAGAATGACCGGGAATCTTCTTCCCAAAAAGAAGAGTCTTCGTTTGAAAAAAATATAGTTTTCAATTGGCTTGCGCAATTGTGTTGAATGACCAAAGTTTCTTGGATACCATTTCAAATTGCTCAATCACCTGTGCTACATATTTGAGAATGAATTGAAACCATGAAGTAAATCGATTACATCCATAAAAGGAAATTTGATTCGGGAAGGGGTTGTTATAATTTAGTCCATGCAGTGCATTTTCTGCTTTGCTGCAAGAAGACAAAATGATTCAAGAGGCTAGAATTGTTGAACGACTTCGAATTCAAAGCATTAGATCTTCTATACTTTCTTGTTAACGATTTGAAATATAACAAACACTTAAATTTCTTTGATGGCATATTCCAGGATATATTATGAATTGTATGAACCACTAGATAATATATTACCTAATCAACGTTCATGATTTCTAAATAGTGAGTGAATATTCATCGGAACATAATGTAGTGTGTCAAACCTGAGGAGAAGGAATAAAGGATCTTCTGATTGGTTTTAATTGATGTTAGCATCAAAATTGATTAGGACTACAGACAAGTTAAAGGAATAAAGAATGAGTTTACTTTTTCACTAAAAACTGACATCAGATTAGGACTACAGACAAGTTAAAGGATTGAGAGTCCTGTTAAGTTTTTTTTGTTTCTGGAAAATTCAGAAATAAAAAGATGGTCCCGGCGGGGCTCGAACCCGCGACCTTCGGCTCATAAGACCAACGCTCTAACCAACTGAGCTACGGGACCTCGCTCTTTCAGCTCAAGGAGTAAACAAAATTTGTTGGTAATGATAACTTTTAAAAATGGAGATAACAGCATTGTGAGGCTATTCATATTGTTATAGTTCCAGTAATAACACCAGACTGTGAATATTATGCAAGGCGTCGGCTGTGGCTGAGCTACTTGTTCGGCCCCTCATACACTTCCGAAAATGTTCTTTGTATTGTTTTCTATTAGGGATTTTTTCCTACCTATATTATATATGAAATTTATTATCAACAATTTTTAAGGTTTGTGTTTATTATATTTAAGCATACCAAATTACTATTTACATACCATAATTCAAATTAGGGATATAACTAAGGGTGCATTTATTAGTCATTTAATTTATGAAGGACAAATACATTTTTTTTATAATATACCAAAACCAAATAGAACTGTTTTCTAGAATCATTTATTAATTATTGCAAAACCAAAATCCAAACACCAAATCATAAAATAAACCAACTTCTTACGGCAAACCAACTATGATTTTTACTTTTAAAAAATTCATTTTTTTTTCCGAAAATTTGCAATTTTTATGTCCAAACGCCAACTAAAACATTATATATAGTGGGTTTTTTTTAGCACTAGAAGTTCATAACATCTTTTATGGGTACAAATCTCTACAAAATAATGGTACCAAATGTAACTTGACCTAAAATAGAAGTACAACATGACTAGACCTTAATGCCAAATAATTGACATTGGATGAATCTTTTTCTGCCTTACGTTTTCTACTTCGCTGAGTCTGGAATTCATAGTTTTAGGAGATCACCACCGGCGGACATTTGATACCAGGTTCGTTCGAAATCAATATTTATATATATAAATAGTTACTCCACTGTAAAATTAATAAATAGTTACTCCACTATAAAATTAATAAATAGTTACTCCACTATAAAATTAAATAGTTCCTCTATTATTTACCAATTCTCTATTTACACGTACAAAACATCAATGTATCATTATTTTCATTGACCTCTTTTTTTTTTTTTTTTTTTGGTAGTGGCTGAAGGTTATTGGTTAACACAGTCGATTGAAACTCGAAGAATAAGACATATTTTCAGAAATTGTAAATAAATTGTAGAAAAGTTAGAAAAACTATAGATAAATTGTAGACTGTTTTTTGCAGAAGATTTTGTAGAAGTTTTAGTCGTTTTGGATTTGTGAAAACAGAAAATAATGCATCTTCAATCAGAATACAAATAATCTACAATTTATCTACAAGATATCTACAAACTAGATACATTGAGTTTTAATATCCCAATTCTCATTTCAATTGTAGCATAATTGGCATTTTCGACATAATTGTAGAAGATTTGTAGAAGTCTTAGTCTTCTCAATCTTCAATTTATCTACAATTTCTGAAAATATGTCTTCTTGTTCGAGTTTTAATCTGAAATTCAGTCAAAACCAAGTCTAATCTTCACCAAAACCCCTCAAAATTGAGATATAAACTCCTCAACATATTCCGAATTATTTACAACAACACCCAATCCAAACAAATAATTATTTTTAAAAATCCAAATTCTGAATATATGAAAGAACATATTTTTTCAACTTTGAGTTGTTGAAACTCGAAAATTTCAATTGTTCGTTTATTTTTTTTCGAGAATTGAATTGTAGTTCTCTCCTTAATTTTAGCACATTTTTGGGGAATATTATGGCCTTTTAATGCCTAATAGTCGAATGGTATATAAATTGTAGTTAATATGTGACTAAGTTGGTAATTAGCAAACTATGCACATTTAGGGTAATAATGTTTCATATATGGTATAGGTAGGTAAAAATCCCTTCCCATTATTTACTCATGGGTTTGTTGAGGCTAAGGTAGGTCCACTTTGGAAGCCCAAATCTATTGGCATATGGCAATCAAGATCTTGACAGATCTCTCCGTAAAAAAAGACTGGAAAATTTTCGTTCATATACTATATAGAAAATTATATTATCAAATATGTTCATAGTTTGCATATTACCCGTCATGCTAACAGTATTTTTATAAAATATAGACAATTCGTTAAATAAGAAATTATTATAGTTCTAGGATTCTTTATTTAGGCGCGCTAATATTGGGGAATTAAATATTCTTCCAGATATTTTATAATGCAAATCACGCATTAATATTATCGGTTGTTTCGATTCAAAATTTAGCGACTCATATTGAGTATTGTTGTTGTTGTTATTTTTGTGATACACTGTGTTTCAACATTTTTTCGGAATTTCACAATCAAAAACGACTAAATCTTCTACAATTCTTCTGCAACAAACGCAATTATGTCCAAAATTCTAATTATGCTACAACTGAATGGGAATTGAGATAGCTATGAGGAATTTAGAGAATGTCAGGTCGATGGCATTATAGTCGATGATGTTGCGAGTTGTAGTCTATTATTTCTACAATAGCACAACAATTAATGATCAATACATTCAAAAAAATTATAGAAATCAAATACAAAGGAAGGGAAAAGAGAGCAACAATTCCACCATCGACCTCTAATAAAAAGCTTTGAAGCTTTGAATTCGAATTTGGGTTTTTAAATATCATTATTTATTTGAATTGTGTATTGTTGAAAATAATTGGGAATATGGTTTGGAGTTTATATCTCAAATTTTAGGGTTTTTTGTAAAGATTGAACTTGGTTTTGGCTGAATTTCATATTGAAAGAAGAAGAAGAAGAATGCCATACATTATATTGCAGAAATTGTAGAGAAATTGTAGACTGTTGTTTTTTTTTTATTCATTTAATTATTATATAAAAGTTGAACAACATTGTTTAAAAATTATATTTCTGTGGTATTATATTGCAGTTGTGCATACATGGAGACAAAAAAGGAAAATAAAAATTTAGGATCATATCCTATATGTATAACTATTCACAATTTTCATATAGAACTGAGTATCACCAATGTGAACAGTTGCAGGTTTGTGCTATTACATTTTCTATCAAATTCTGGTTGTATATCAATGTCTACACTTTATCTACATTTTATCTACAAAATAAACTACATGTCAAAGTAAAATGTATATATCAATATAGATTTTCACAATATCTACAAAATTTCTACATTTATTCTACAATAAAAATACATATCATTTGAAAAATTAATATGGAATACATAATTTTAATGTTTCTACAAAATTTCTACAATCTGTTCATAACAGAGTTTATCTTTATTTTCATGCATGTTCGTTTGGAATACTAAAGCTACTTGATATGCAAACATCTCCCGTTATAGAGGAATATGAAAGTATAATAATAACTTATAGTACACTAAGTTTTATTGAAGTCGGACAAGTATATCAAGACAAGCAAGTTTTATGCAATAAATTATACATAGTAAAAATAAATTTCATACTATAATATAATACCACTTAAATATAATTTTTGTACAATGTTGTTCAACTTTCATACAATAGTTAAATGAATAAAAGAAAAATAAATAAACATCTGTCTACAATTTTTTTATAATTTCTGCAATATAATGTATGTCATGTCTTCTTCCTCTTCTTCTTCGAATTTCAATATGAAATTTAACCAAAACCAAGTCTAATTTTCACCAAAAACCCTCAAAATTAAGGTATAAACTCCAAACCGTATTTTCAATTATTTTCAACAACCCAATCCAAACGAATAATGATTTTTGAAAACCCAAATTCGAATTTAAAGCTTCAAGGCTTTTTAATGGTTGTCAATGGTGTAATTGATGCTCTCTTTATCTTTGCTTTATATTACTGAAATTTGAGATTGTGAGGTAGAGAGAGACGTAGAGAGAATTCTCAATTCTTTGCAATAACATCCAATCCAAACAAACAAATATCTTTTGAACACCCAAATTCGAATTCAAAGCTTTTTAATAATTGTCAATGGTGGAGGGGTTGCAGATTTTCGCTCGTTTGAAGAGAGGAAATTGTGGGTGATTGAAGAGGAAATCGTGGGGTGTGGTTTGATACGTGATTGGGGTGGTGGGATTTGGAGATCGAAACTTGCGGAAGTGGAAATATGCGGTTGAGTAAAATTAGGAGACTAATTAGTACCATTAAAATTCTAAAATGCTACATAAATAATAATTATGTATATAGAAGGTAATTATATCAAAAGTTAAGCATGGAAGGTAATATGGTTCACTATATGGCATAAGAATGTAAAAATTCCTAAAAAAGAATTCACTATACATATTACATCGTGAAATGTCACATTTTTATTTAACTTATCGATCCCAAATTAATTTGAGCTGATTGTATGAATTATTCTTTATTTTGCTAATTCAAGTTTCTTTCATTTTTAATATTTAAAAGATTAATCATAATATAATTAAACTCTTTTTTATCCTGATTGTAACACACTGTTGTATTGTTAATCGAATTTGTAGCCAGCTACTTCGAAGTTGACATAGGAGGAGATTATCTTCATTTCTCTATTCTCTATTATCATATTTTATCCAAAGCCTGTTTCTTGATTTGTATGTTGAGTTGATGTTGAAAAGAGTTGTACCCCAAACTAAAGTGCTATAAAGCCCCTATTTAAATTAATTTTGGAATGGATCCAGTTGTTTCCATAATTAGAAAGTCTTGTTATATTGTCATTTTGCTAAATTTTCCTAAACAGCATGTGATGGGCTTAGGTAAATTGATATAACAAATCTTCCATATCATTTGATGTGTGTGAAGGGAGATAGTGAAAGCACGATGTGTCTTCACATAAAAGGAAATTATTTGTTCTTTAAGTCAGGATATGCATTGAGATCTTATAATATCTTTTATTCTCTTCTGTGATGTTACTGTTACAGTACAATTACTACATATATGTTCTGTTACAAATAAGCAAGCATAACTTAGATGGTTTCGATTCCCTTTACTATATATATGTTCTGTAACAAATAAGCAAGCATAAACTTAGATGGTTAAGATTCCCTCTTTGCATATTGTTAAGTTTGAAGCCCGATGGCTATGGTGGAAAACAACAGAAGAAAACCCCTTGAAGGGTTGAGAGAAGAAGATAAACGAAATGAGTCGGTCAAAGTTTAATTGACCAAAACTGCTATTATTATTCAGAGGTCTCTATTTATATTTGCAAGTGTAACAGACAAAAACAAAATGTAAAAATCTGAAAGTATAATAAAATGTAAACTATAAAAGGGTCTTCTTCATTCCCTTAGCTGATTGGGCCAGTGACAATTGGGCCCGAGCTATATCTGGGCTAACATCCCTTCTCAAGCTTGAGGGTGAGAACACACCAAGCTTGCAAAGTAAACCATGAACAGGACCAGGAAGAGCTTTGGTCATGATGTCTGCTAACTGGTTAGAGCTAGAGATAAAATGCAAAGAAATTAGACCAGTCTGCAAGCAAGTGCGCACATAATGACAATCAATCTCAATATGCTTTGTTCGCTCGTGAAAAACTGGGTTCTTGGTAATATAAAGAGCAATCTGGTTGTCACAATAAATGGGATTTGTGCTAGAAATGAACAATCCAAGATCAAGCAGAAGTCTGAGAAACAAAGAAATCTCAGTTGAAACCTTGCGAAGTGCTTTGTATTCAGCTTCAGCTGAGGACAAGGAGATACTGGGATGCTTCTTGCTTTTCTAAGAAATGGGACTGCCACCAAGAGTCATATAATAACCAGTAACAGATTTGCAAAAAATGTCACATGCACCCCAATGAAAGTCAAAATATATCGTGAGAGACGAATCACATGAGCTGGAGAGGAGCACCTCTTGAGCTGGATCATTAAGAAAATATTTGAGAACATGCAAAGATGCCAACATGTGGGGAACTTGAGGTTTTTAAAGGAATTATCTCAAATGTAATGGAGAAAGAGATATCAGACCTATGCTGCAAGAAACTGAGCATCCCAATCAATCTACTATACAGGCTAGGATGAGAAACAAGCTCCCCCTAGTCTTGAACCAACTTCACATAAGGATCTAAAGGGATCATTACATGAGAGAAATATTGGCAATTAAGCTCAAACAAGAGGTCAGAAGCGTACTCGTGTTGGCTTATCACATAACCCTGAGGGATAAGAGAGATTTCCAATTCAAGAAAATAGTGGACTGAGCCCAGCTCTTTGTTATTGAATTGGGCATCCAAGAAAGACTTCAAATAGTTCATCTCAATAACATCATTACCAGCTAGCAAGATGTCATCAACATAGACATCCAAGATAATTAGAGAATCAGAGGAGACCTTGGTGGATAAGGAATAATCATTCATGCTGGAAATGTAGCCTTTGAATTACAGTGCTACAGACAGTTTTGAAAACCATTATCTAGAAGCTTGTTTAAGGCCATAGAGGGATTTCTTGAGTCTACAAACCAGAGGATGAGGAGAAGAAGTAGGAGCAGATACATCAAAACCAGGTGGGACCTTCATATAAACCTCTTCATGGAGATCCCAATGAAGGAAGGCATTGTTCACATCAAGTTGAAACACAGTCCAGCCCCACTTAGCAGCCAAAGTGAGTAAGCATTTGATGGTAGTTAACTTGACAGCAGGAGAAAAAGTTTTAGTAAAATCAATGCCCTCCTTTTATATTTTTCAATAGACCCATCAGCCCTTTGTTTGATTTTGTAAATCCACTTGCAAGTAATAGCTTTCTTGTGAGAAGGTAAAGGGACAATATCCTAAGTCTAGTTTTCTTTAAGGGCTTGGAATTCCTTTAGCATGACGTCTTGCCAAGAAGGATGTGAGGCAGCCTGCTGGTAGAACTGCTCATGCATGTGTATGTCAATAAAAGAGACCTTAGAAGAGGTAGGAAGATAAAGAGAGGAAGAAATAGAGGAGCGTATATAATTTTTGAGATGGAAAGGTTGTTGGACTGTTCTGGTTGATTTTCTTAAAGGTGGAGAAGAAGGAACAATAGGAGGAGAATCAGATACAGGAGGAGAAGAAGGAGGTGAGGGAACAGTAGAGTCTGGATATGTGGAAACATCAGGAGTAGGAGAAGGTGAAGAGCTGGAGGATACAGAATCTATGAAATTTGAAATGGAGGAAGAGGGAAGGACAGAAGGATGATCAGACTTATAGGGAAATATATGTTCATGAAAAATCATATACCTGGAAATGAAAATGGAATGAGTAGTGAGATTAAGAAGTTTGTAACCCTTATACCAAAGAGGTACCCCAAAAATATAGAAGGAATAGTTCTAGCGTGGAATTTACCTATGCCAAACTTAGGTGAAGTAGCAAAGCATAAAAATCCAAAGGACTTTAAGTGATCATAAAGTGGAGGGATGACATGAAGTTTCTCATATCACCTTTCAAAACAACATAAAGAAGTATATTGATGAGGTAAGTGGCAGCCAGAATACAGTCAACCCAATATTTAAGAGGAAGGTTAGACTGAAAAAAGTGAGTCATGTATATTTCCAATAATAGACTGAAAAAAGTGAGCCATGTATATTTTCAATAAGTGTTTTTTTTTATTTTCAACCACCCCATCTTGTTGAGGGGTGTGAGGAATAGTGTTCTGATGGAGAATGAATTGACCTGAGAAGAAATTGGTGGCTTTAGAAATACTACCAAGTTCAAAGGCATAATCAGACCTTAAAGTTTGCACAGATGATCTAAAACAAACTTTAACTATGATAGTAAAAGCTTTAAGAACAAAAAGAGCATTGCTCTTGCAAGAAAGAAGGTGTGTCCATGTGGCTCTAGTATAATAATCAACCAAAGTTAGAAAATATTTGAATCCACTATAAGTTCTAGTGTTATATAGACCTAAAATGTCAATATGTACTAATTGAATAGAAGCAAAAGAGTGTATACACATGAAACTTTGTTTGGAAGACACTTTATCAGATAAGAAAGGAATAGTTTTTATTTTATGATAAGGCATGTGCCTAAGCTTTGATGCCAAAACAAGTCCAATTTATTATGGTAATGGAATTGATTACAATCAGGAGTACCATTAGCATGTGTAACAACATGAATGGATTTATCATATACAATTGAAACAGAAGAATGTAAGCTACTAGAAGTAAAAATAGAATTAGGTAAACTACTAGAAGAAGAAACATTCGGATAACCAGATGAACCAGGCTAGAGATCAGCATCTGAATGGAGATAGTAAGGCATGCATGCAACTTTACCAATTTTAGTGGCATTCACAGAGAATGGCCCTGTTTAGAACAAATTATTTTAGTAAAAATGCTGAATAATCTAGCCGATATATAAGCTGATGTACTGATATCAAATTGAAGTTAAAAGATGGCACAAGAAGAAGATCAAGTAAAATTATATCATGTCTAAGATGCATAGATCCAGTTGATACAACTTTAACTTTATATTCATTAGGTAGGGTGACAATAAAATGCTTCATTAATAGTTGAACATTAAAAAAAAGATGTTTATGTGGAGTCATGTGGTTAGTATCCCCTAGATCTAAGATCCAAAGATTGACACTTACTTGAGAGGATGCACACATATAAGAAACCTCAGAATCTATAGCATACTTGCTAAACAAACCTGCAAAGTGTGCAAAAGCAGATTGATCCACAGTGGAGGCATCATGGGTGGAAGTGTTAGAAATATACACTTGTTGGAACAAGGTCAAGATGTGTTGATACTGCTCCTTGATCCATGACCTGAAGAATCACCATGCTGAGAAGTAGTAGTGACAGCAGTGGTGGATGGACTTTCAGTCTGGACACAAGAAGCATATTTCTTACTCTTGGTAAATTTTAAATCACTAGGGAACCCATAAAGTCTGTAGCACTTGTCTACAGTGTGGCCAGTCTTCTTGCAATACTTGCAAGAGATATTTGGAGCACTTTCCTAGCCTCAAAATTCACCTTTTGACTAAAGGTCCTATTTGTGGAAGAGGCACCAGGAGACACCAAGAAAGTGGTGTTTACCAGAAAAGTTAGGAGTAGCAGAGTGAGCTTCTCTTTGGTTCTCATCTTGTTGTAGAAGACAATAGGTTGTGATGATTGGTGGAAGAGGATTCATTAACTTAATGGCACTTGTAACAGTTGTGTAGGACTCATTTAGACCATTAAGAAATTGAAACAACTATTGCTCCTCTATGAATTTAGGAAATCCACCACATGAACATATAGGACCTACATATGAAGATTCAGCTCACCCCACAAACTCCTCATTTTTGTGATGTAAGAAGATATATCAGATGAGCCTTGAGTAGTAGAGCTAATTTCCCTTTGTATTTAGATTTATTTAGACCCGTTTGACTGCCAAACATTTCATTTAATCTTTCCAGACTTTCTTAGCGTTTTGAAAACACAATATACTAATAGTTATTTATAGATACTGAGTTAGTTATCCAAGCTTTGACCATATCATTTGCATCTATATGGGTAATAAGGAGATTCATGAGTGGGTTGATTGACTCTACCATCTAATAGTGTTCTTGCAGAAAGGGAAGTGAGCATATTATTATGCCACAATGCAAACCCACAATCACCGAATGAAACGGATACCAGTTGATTTTCAGGATTATCTGGGGGATGAATATAGAACGGATGTGAAGGATCCAAAGAAAACAGAGCAGAACTGTTGGAAGGTGATGGAAAGTTAACATCGTCCATTACAGTACCCATTTTCAGCAATAGCTAAATCTAACACTAAGAAACTTCAATAGTATGTTAAAGTAAATAGAGATAAAGTCAAATCAGGTACACGCAATGAACATTAACAGCAAAATTTAACAAAACTTGTGATTAGGAGCGACAATGATATCGTCCTTCTTCTGAAAACCTGAAGAAGCGAGGTCTTGTTCAGCCA
Organism: Nicotiana benthamiana; assembly: GCA_034376525.1. Lineage (NCBI taxonomy): Eukaryota > Viridiplantae > Streptophyta > Magnoliopsida > Solanales > Solanaceae > Nicotiana > Nicotiana benthamiana. The sequence goes on from CM067337.1 coordinate 27,638,054, forward strand.
TGAACCCTTGGTAGAGAAATCCATCAGAAACTACCGTGTAACTTGAGGATTATCAACGATTCTCGTGATAAAATTTGAATTTTATGCGAAGATTAAAAGAAATCCCAAATATCACGAACGTATTCTAAAGATCGACGATTTCAAACAAGGGTACCATCGAAAGAAAGTCTGCGAATGAGAGGAATATATATTCCCGCTCTGATACCATGTTAAGTTTGAAGCCCAATGGCCAAGAAACCCCTAGGAAGGTTGAGAGAAGAAGATCAACGAAAGTCCTCCGTCCCAGATTCCATCGCCGCGGCCATCTGGTTCACCAGTACTACCGAAATGCGTCGGTCAAAGTTTAATTGACCAAAACAGATATTATTATTCAGAGATCTATATTTATATTTACATGTGTACGAGACAAAAATAAAATGTAAAAATCTGAAAGTATAATAAAATATAAACCATAAAAGGGCCTTTTTCTTTTCTTAGCTGATTGGGCATGTGACAATTGGGCATGAGTTGTATTTAGGATAACACATAGCTAGTCAATTTTTTCTATAGAGTATTTTTTAGACTATATTGAAAATAAATAAATAAATCAACTGATGAATATTAAAATATTCAGAAACTAGCTACCAATAATATTTGCTACTTGTAATTCTATTAAAATGAGAGAAAATAGTTAAAACTTTAGTTAAGAATTAGTATTTTTGGCTCTTGAAAAGTGGGTGACCGATCAAAAAGGGAGTGCTATCATTTACCTTGGAATAAATCTATAGCAATGGCCAATGGTGGACAATATTGAAGCCAGGCCAATGCTAGCTTTGAACATTTAATTAAAACTATGAAACAATCAATAAATTTGAAAACTATCGTTCAATCACTTGATTTAAATTATGAAAGTTTCTCTAATTTTAAAAAGTATCTTATACCATTAAGACATTTCCAATTAGTTCTAATTACAGAATCATTGAATTTTATGCTGGAAAAGAAACTCTTTAATATGGTTGTTACCCTAATGAACCTTTGAATTACCTATAATTGGTTTAATTCCTCACTGATTCAATCGTTTACCGATCGATATGTTCAACCTTGAAACGAATATTACTCTCTTTGTCCCAATTTATTCGATACTTTTTATTTTTTAGGATTGACCAATTCTCGGGGAATAAATTAATTTATCCTTTTATTTAAATTTTAGATATTCATTTCTAATTTTTTAAAATTTTAGATATTCGTATATTAGGCGGAAAATAGTATAAGGTACAATTTTTTCATCTTCAAATGACAAAAATATATATTTCTAATATGTCCCGTAAAATCTACTTCGTTAGAATCTGAGAAACCAAAAGCGACAAAAGTAGGGAGAGAGTGCTTACGCATGTAAGTTCATTTATATATTCGTATATTACTATGTTGTATTTTTTTGAAGAAACAGATGCAATGACATAGCAAGAAGGAGGAGGTTGTTTGTTAGATAGTTAGTGTACATCTATCATAGTTGTTAGAAATAGAGTACGAACCACTAGCATGTTAGTGGAGGTTAATTATGTATATGTATATAAAGATGTAATGTACTATTACATTGAGAAATAAAGAAACAGTTTCCCTCATTTTCTTGTTCTTCTTCTTCCTCAGCTCATTCCCTGTTCATGTTTCCTCCATTGCTAGGGCTCTTCATCTCAAGTATGCACTGAGTTCTAACATGGTATCAGAGCAAGAACTCTAATTTACAGCTCGCAAATTGATCCAGTTCTTTAATTCTCGTACTCTCTCAAGTCTCTTCTTCGTCTCTCAAATATGAAGCTTTAAGTCATCGTCAACAATGGCGAATGACAACTCTGAGTAGGAACACCTGCAACTGTAATTGAAACCTTGCAAATCTCGTCGGATGATGAATTTGAAGAAGGAATCTTAGTTCTAATCACTCATTCTCTACATCTGGCATTCACCGATACAAGTGGAATTTCTCTGATCTCCTTTCAACTAACAGGGACAGACAACTTCTCGTTGTGGTATCGATCTATGAAAATTAATCTTCTAGGTCAAAATAAGTTTGGAATGGTTGACTGATGGTGGAAGAAAGAAAAATTTAGAGAAAAATATTGCTACCAGTGAGAGAGATGCAATACAATTGTCTTATCGTGGCTGATGAATTCTGTAGCACCGAACTTGATCAGCGGAATCGCTTATGCAACAATGCACGTACTGTGTGGATGGATCTGCAAGAGTGTCTTGACAAGGTGAATAACAGTATATGCTATAACCTACACAATAAATTGAAAGCCTAACTCAAGGTATCTCCTCTATATCTATGTACTATTATAAACTCAAGGATCTATGGGTTGAAACTGAATATCTAGTTCCTCATCCTTGTTGTGACTGTCCTAAAACTAAGAAATTTATTGAACACCTGCACAAACAGAAGTTATATCAGTTCCTTATGGGATTGAACACCTGCATAAACAGAAGTTATTCAGCGAGGGTCACCTTTGAGAGTTCCTTTGTGATTGGGCTAAGGATCATATATGCAAGGAAAAATGAACAAGAAGAACCATAACATGTAATCCACATGATCATTGGTGGAGTCGATGTCCCTCAACAACCTATCTTCAAGCACACCAAAGTATCCATCAGCAGAGAAAAAACGGACTTGGAGTTATGGGCCCGAGGACATCTTATCATTCTGTTAGAGAAAGCAGAATGCATATCTCAGCCTCATAACGACGCCCTGGTAATCTCTATCCTTTTGAATAAAATTCAAGTTAAACTTATTTTAGTGGATCCAGGTAGCTCAGCAAACATAATCATATCAAGGGTCGTGAAAAAACTCAGCCTACAAGATCAGATTTTACCTACATCTCGGATCCTGCATCTCTTTAACATGGCAATCAAAACAACAACGAGAGAAATTATCTTGATAGTAAACATAACTAGGACCATTCAAGATATGAAGTTCCATGTCATCGAAGGTGATATGAGGTATAATGCGCTCCTCAAGAGACCATAGATACACAACATGAGGTCAGTGCCTTCAACTCTTCACCAGATGATGAAGTTCCCAATAGAGTAAAGATTGAAAACGGTCTATGAAGAGCAACATGTTGTAAAGGAGATATTTGCAATCAAGGAGATGGTGCTGATACCAGAGCCTTCGACCTAAGAAAAATCGACATTGGAGGTAAACAGGCGGCCAAATAGCAATCACCTCCTCTAGCCTTGATGGAATCGGAGCAACAGGTAATTGAAGATGAAGATGAGGATTTCCTTACTCCTTGAACCTTCATCGTTACCGAAGGATCCGATGCTACCAAATCAACTATCGAGGATCTGGAGCAGATCATTTTGAGACCAAGAAAAAGGTATACCTGGGAATGGGATTGACTTTCGAACTCAGTAAAAAAACTCAATCAATTTCCGCTTGGTTCCATTTAGATATGATAGGAATTTCACCGGAGATCACCACACATCGGCTAACCATCAATCCCAGTTTCAAACTGGTAAAGAAAAAAAGGAGGCCTCAGTCTGAGGTAAAGCATGCTTTCATAAAGGATAAGGTAACCGAACTCCTTAAAATATGATCTATTCGGGAGGTAAAGTATCTTAAAAAGGAAACGAACTTATAATATATGTGGATTGTAAGGACTTGAACAAAGTATGTCTGAAGGATTCTTTCCCACTATCCAACATCGATTGTATAATCTATGCCACGGCTGACCACGAGATCATAACTTTTCGCGACGCCTACTCCAGATACAATCAGATTTAAATGTACCTGGGGGACCAGGAAAAGACTTCGTTTATTACAAAATTTGGGACTTATTGTTATAGTGTAATGCCATTCGGGCTAAAAAATGTAGGAGCTATATACCAACTCCTAGTCAACAAAACATTTGAATAACAAATATGTAAAACAATGGAAGTATACATTGATGCTATGTTGGTTAAGTCCCTGCACGCAGAAGACCATTTGACTCATTTGTAGGAAACATTCAAAATATTGAGAAAATAAAACATGAAGCTAAACCCGGAGAAATGTTCCTTCAGAGTCGGATCGGGTAAGTTCCTCGGCTTCATGGTATCGCATAGGGGCATTGAAATTAACCCTGATAAGATCCATCGAGGACATCATGGTCGCGGATAGTGTGAAGGCTGTGCAAAGGTTAAAAGGTTGAATAGTTGCTCTAGGTTGATTCATTTCGAGGTCATCAGATTGGAGTCACCGGTTCTTTCCTTGCTCAAAAAGAAAAAGGATTTCTCATGGACCTCAATGTCAGCAAGCTTTAGAATAATTAAATCGAAACCTGTCGAGCTCACCTTTGCTTCACGCCCCGAATTTAGATGAGAAAATTTATCCATGCTTGGAAGTGTCCGAGATTGCAGTAAGTGGTATACTAGTTCGAGAAGAGCAAGGTACACAATTTCCTATTTTACGTCAGCCAAACTCTGGAAGATGCTGAAACTTGGTGCCCTTACTTAGAAAAATTAGCACTTACAGTGATAAGCGCATCTAGAAAGTTAAAACTATATTTTCAGTGTCATCCTATATGTGTATTAACCACGTACCCCCTTCATAATATTTTGCATAAGGCTGAGTTATCGGGCCAATTGGCCAAATGGGCCGTCTAGCTTAGCCGGTACAATATCGAATATCAACCCCGAACGACCATCGAGTCTCAAATCCTAACTAACTTTGTGGCCAATTTTGCGCCAAACCTCATACCCCAAGTAGCGAAAGAACTCATGTTGAGTTCGGGTACGACATCGGTGGTATGGACCCTTTTCACGAATGGTGCCTCGAATGTAAAGGGGTTCGGACTTGGAATTGTCTTGAAACCACCCATGGGTGATACCATTAGGCAATCTATCAAAACTAAAGATTAACTAACAATGAGGCCGAGTATGGGGCCATGATTTCAGGTATCGAGCTGGCCAAAATCTTGGGAGTAGAAGTCATCGAGGCCAAGTGTGATTGTATGTTGGTGGTAAATCAAATAAACAAGAGTTTCAAGGTTCGAGAGGATAGAATGCAGTGGTACTTGGATAAGCTACAGGTAACTTTGTACCACCTCAAGGTGTGGACTAGATCACGTACCTCAAGAACAAAATAGCGAGGCTGATGCACTTGCAAATCTGGGATCTTCGATCGAAGAAGATGACATCATCTTGGGGACTGTCGTCCAACTATCCAAGTCTAGGTTGAAGAGGGTCATGCTGAGATAAATTCAACAAGTTAAACATGGGACTAGAGAAAATAAGTATATCGACTATTTGAAGAATAGAAAACTCCCATCGATATACAAAGAATGAAGGGCCCTACGAGCCAAGGCTACTAGGTTTGCATTAGATAAAGATGGAACATTGTACTGAAGAATATTCGACTGACCATTAGCAGTATGCCTGGGCCAAAGGACACCAATTATATATTATGAGAAATTCACGAGGGCACTTGTGGGAACAATTTCGGTGCCAAGTCTTTGGTCCGCAAAATTATCAGAGTAGGTTACTACTGGGATAGCATGGAAAAATACACTAAGAAATTTCCAAGAAAATGTGATAAGTGTCAACGGTTTGCAACAATGCTTCATCAGCCCGGAGAACAACTCCATTTAGTCATATCCTCACGTCCTTTTCATGAAATGGGGAATGGACATAGTTGGACTCTTACCAATGGCCCCTGGTAAAGCTAACTTTATTTTGTTTATGATTGATTATAGTTCTAAGAGGGGGAAGCACATGCCTTCGAGAAGTTCCAAGAGAAAAAAGTTATTGACTTTATCTGGGATCATATCATATGTCAATTTGGGATATCTTCCGAGATTGTATGACAATGGAAAGAAATTCATCAGCAACAATGTAACGAAGTTCCTCAAAGAATATAAGATAAAAAGGATTTTATCGACACCGTACCACCCAACCAAAAACGGACAAGTCGAGTCAACAAATAAAACTATCATTCAAAAATTGAAGAAAATATTGGATGATGCAAAAGGGAAATGCAGAAAAGTTTTACCCTAGGTCCCTTGGGCATATCGGATGACATCGAAGTCTAGCACAGGGGCCACCTTATTTTCTCTAGTATATGGCTCCGAGGCCCTCATCCCCATCGAGGTTGGTTAACCTAGTACCAGGTTTCAACATGCATCGTAGGAGTCTAATCACAAGGCCATAATTGCTAGCCTCGAGTTATTAGATGAAAAGCAAGAAACAACACTTGTTGGATGGCTGCACAGAATCAAAGGATCGAAAGATACTGCAATAGATGGACCAACCTTTAACATTTTGGAATCAGGGACTTAGTTTTACAAAAGGTCACCCTCAATACTCGAGATCCAAATTAAAAGAAACAAGGCCCGAATTGGGAAGGATCATACTGAGTCCTCATAGTTGTCGGTAAAGGATCTTATGAACTTAGAAGATGGAAGGAGAACAACTGCCAAACAATTGGAACATATCATTGCTCAAATGATATTGCTGCTAAGGTATGACTTTATCCTTTTGTACATTTGAGTTTAAAACTAACTTGTTACAGATTTTCGATCGAAGCTATCGAAGGCACATGATCTCGAAAACAACCTTTTCATACAAAGGCCTTAGGTTTTAAGGCATGCATTGAATTCTTTTTCCCTAGATCAAATTTTTTCCCAAATGGATATTACCGGCAAGGTTTTTAACGAGTAAACAACTACATGCTACCTACGGAAAACGCAACAGTATCCAAGATCTTCTTTTCAATCAACCTCGAATATTGGGAGCATCACCCTCAGATGATTATATTTTGAGGAAAATACTTCACGCCTAAGAGGACCTCGATAAGAGAACTTTATTATGGGCCAAAGGGTCTAATGAACCGTGTCCATATAGAATAGTTGAGCCCCAATGGCAAAGTATGTACGCTTGTATCAATTATTTAAAGAAGCATTTTTGGTTATATCAAAAACACTTTGTGTCTCAAAGAAGTTTACTATCATACGAACTCTACACATATAAACCTACGAGAATTGGCTCAAGAGCCAAAGTACAAATGCACCCCGAAATACTCGGGGACTTTCATCAACAGTAAATACATCCGAGCCATCAAAAAATTGGACCCAAGAGACCTCAAAGAGGAACCCCCTCAAAAAAAGGCCAAGGTCAATATACTCGGGGACTAACTTTTCAGGAAAGTTTGAAAAGTTATCGGGAAACAAGTTCAAGTGACATACCAGAATGATACATCCATATTAAAGATTATGATCATATAAAGGCTACGACCACAATAATACGACGTCCAACTTCTGCCATAAATTAAAGGCTTTAGAACATTGAAACACCGATTAAATTAGGCTTCCCTCGGCAAAGGAATAATATAAAGGGCTTCGATAAATTTAGCCCTCGAAAATCTAAGGGCTTCAATAAATTCGGCCCTCGAATAATCCAAAGGGTTTGATAACATTAGCCTTCAGAAAAACCTCAAGAGGTATTCAATGGTTTTACACAAACAAATTACCAGTAAGGATCTGATACGTCAAAACTTTGAAAAACACAAACGGGTACAAAAAATACATGCTAAGGCATACAAAAAATTTTATTAAGTTTTTTAGCCGGAAAGAGGGGAAAACTATAGCTATTTTAAAGGACAAAAAGGTATAACTTAAAGAGCCTAAGGGCCAACTTAAAGAGCCTAAGGGCCGATATATAATAGCCTAAGGGTCAACCTAAAAAAGCTTAAGGGCCAAAACATATAGAGATCGAGATTCCAGCCTCACTAAACTCAGACTCGAGAACTCTGATATCCCGAGCTCACATCAAATCGATTTAAATATAGCTCAAGGATTAACAAAACCCTAAGGGGTTTTACATTGATCAACTAAAAACCTAAGGGTTTATTACGTTATGAGTCTGAACTGATACTCGAGCTGATTACTTAAATTATTGAAATCTTCGTCAAATGAGAACAAAATAAAATTCAAAACAAGTCGAGGATAGAACAAAAAGATATTTTATATTCACAAAGGAAGTTATACAAAACACATTTACAACTCTCGCAAGGAGCCCTTGCACAGTAAAGGAAAAGAGAACCAAATCTATTTTCGGGGTCATACCCCCGGGAGCGCCATCTTCAGGAGCTGCATCTTTGGCAGCTCTATCTTTGGGAGATTCCTCTCCATCAGGAACATATTCTTCACCTTCCCCATCCCCCGAGCCACTCTCTACATCCTCATCATTGGAAGATACAAGAAACCTACATCGGTTTCTCGCGCATTTGCCTTGGCTATCTCCTCGGAATGTCAAAACCACGGGCTTGGATTTATTCAAGAGTCTCCCTCTAGGCCTGGAACTTAGCCAAATAATTGCTCTATTTTTCTCGATCGAAGACCTCCCTCAACTCAGCTTGAAAGGCTGTGGCGTCCCTTAATTATATGATAATGGACTTATTAGTCGCAGCCTTTGTCTTCTCAGCTTCAACCGTATCCTATACAACTCATCAATTTTCTTGGGATGTAGCTAGCTTTTACCTCCAACTCATCAATTTTCTTGACATGTGCCAGACCATTCTCTTTAACACCCCAGAGTCGAGTTTCAGCCAAAGCTATTTGGGCGGTGATGGCTTCTTTATCGCCAACAAGCTGATCCATGCTCTACTTCCATCGATGGCAATCGTCTTTGAATTGATCAACCTCACCTCGGAGCTGCCCAATCATCTATAGCTTTTTCTGCAACTGAAATATTGAAGTGTTAGCCTCTGAAGTTGGGCCAAGAATTTCGTACTTTATTCAAATCACAGTTACCTTCTCATATAGCTCAGACTCGTTTTTTCGAGCTTTAGCTAATTTGGCCCAGATATCCTTAAGCTCCTTTAGCTCTTTGCTGTAGAGGACACCCAGGGACTTCTCTTTGCCTGAAACTTTCTTGAGCTCAACCTCATATTGGCTCAGATCAGCTCTAAAATTTATTATGGCCTATAAGTGAAATGAAGATATATCAGTCAAAAAGAAAACAGAGAAAGAGAAAATTACAATAATGAATGTAAGTATTTACCCGAGAGAGGAGACGTTGAGCCTCTTCAAAGATGGTGGATGCATCATTAAGGTCAATTGAATCCTCGAACCCGACAAAGCTACCCTGAAAGGGATCCTCCTCGAGGACCTTACTCGGATTGGGCATATGTAGAGTGTTATCCTCTTAGATTGCCCCCTCGAAATAAGTTGGCAAAGAAAGGGAATGACATGTTGTCGCAGCCTCGAGCTCTTCACTTGGGGCGTTCTCATTTGATTAGGGGGGTCTCCCTATTTTCCCCCTCCAGAGTATTTGTTGAAGGTGGAGGAACGCTCTCAACCTCGGGGACACGATGGCCTCGAACCATTCACTCACTACAGGATGAGGTTTCCAGTTAGGAGGGCTTGGCGGCCTTGATTGGTTTCCTGGTTCGAGTCACCAATGTCAACTATTCACCATCATTTTCTTCGTCATCCAGGGAATCATTGGCTGAATTTGCGCCCGCTTGAGCAAATCTTTTTAGTAGCCTTAAAGCAGGGGTTTTCTTATATTCAGGGTCTTTACGCTTAGAAATCCTTTTTCTTTTGTTATCCTTCTCAGACTTTGGGATTTAAGACTTGGTCCCTTCCTCAGGCGAGGCCGGCCTTATGACGGATACATTTCCGAGGCCTACACAAGTAAACGTGAATAAGTTGACTCCACCAACATATGAAATGTATTTTAAACTTGGCAAAAGAACTTATCATGGTTCTTTCCTACCACTGGCCCTTCGATAATTCATGATATTTGCGCTCATCATACAAGGAGGTCGCGGCCAACTTTCGGACTCAGTCCTCGAGATCGGGGACAACAAGAGATGTCCAAGTAACAGCTACAGAAAAGATAAAAATATTATTATAAGATGTGGAAGTTGAGTATATATAGACATTAGGAGAAGAAGTCCACTTACTATTATAATTCCATCTCTCCGGGAGTGGCATTTTGTCCCAGGGAATGACATTCGAAGTCCGTACTCTGATGACCGGCTCATCCAACCTCAATCTTTGGCTTCGTCACTACTGGCAAAGAAGACTTTCTTCGTGCGGCATTGCAACTTGACAAGCCCTTGAAACAGTTAAGGCCAGTACAATCGGGTCAGATGGTTGAGCGTGAATTCCAAACCCTCGGCCTTTTTGGAAAAATAGCGCAACATGATCATGATCAAAAAGAGGGGTGAATCTTACTGATGGTGATTTCGTACATTTTGCAGAAGTCAATCACCACCGGATCAAGGAGACCCATTGAGTGAGTAAGTGTACACACTTAAAAACCCCTCACATGGGTTGTAATGCTTTCCTCAAGGTTCGGGATCTGAATTACGACCTCATCTCCCCAGCTACAGTCTTTCTTCACATCTAAGATATCGAGATGCATGCTCGCATCGGCCTGGGACGTTGGAGGGATTTTCAATTCTAAAGTCCTTCTTAATTATACAAGGGCCGGGGTAATTTCTTCAAGAGTTGGAGGCACCACTGATTTTGCTTTCCGGGAAGTAGAAGAAGACGACGCTTTATCCTTTTTTGGACCATTTTGGAAGTTCAGCCATGATTTTAAGCTAAAGGATATGGGTTGCACGTGAATGCGGTATGTCTTACAAGAGCTTGGCGTTTTCCAGCGCTTAAAGAGGCAGTGAAAACATGTTATTAGATAAAGAGATGAAGAAGGGAAAGATGTTAAGAAAGAGCAAAGATCTTTACTCAAAGGAATATCCTCATATTTGTTAAAGGGCAACGACGGTTCGACGATGCTAGTTGCCGAAAATTACTATCATGCATTCAATGTTTTGGGGAAGTGGACCGACATGATGTTTTGGTCACTTCGAATGCCTGCATCGTGAAAATGACATCATCATTAAAGTCTTCGAGAAAATGAGGATCAAATTGTTTCTTATCATCTTACACTAAGAAACGCGAGGACTAAATGTATACGGTCAAAATCGTATGCCTCCAACTTATAGGCTCGAGGGCCCGTCCTAAGTTCGAGTCTAGGCAAGATAAAGTTCAAGCTCGAGGGACTAGACCCGAGTTCAAAGGCAAAGCATGATGCATACCGAGGTGGAGTGTGCTCGGCCCCAAAATAGTACCGTTACTGATTTGTACCAGAATGAGTTAGATTCATGCCACATCCCCAAAGTCATGGCGCAAATCCCGAATATGGTTGTAATATCCCATAGTAGGCGGCTAGACAGTTGTACCAAGAATATTCCTTACTGTAAATAGAAATATTCCTCATTTAGTGTTACCCTATTATATAAAGGGTACCCCAATCATCTATAAGATCATCCAATCATTGAAAAAAGAATATACTCTCTACTTTTTGCCTATTGTTCATCAAAATTGTCCTTTAGCTGTATTGTTCTTACTTTGATTTTCCTACTTAATTGTTCTTACTGCCCCAAGCCACCTTGAGGTCACCGAGCTCGAGGTCACTGCTCTTAAGTAATATTGGTTTGATTCACTTCTATCTTTCATTTCCACCTCATATTTATTGATTATTAATTGGTATTGAACTAAATCACATATCTTTAAAACTACTAATCAAATTTAATTGTTACTCGTATTTTCAAAGTAAAACAAAATTACTTTTTCTAACTTTTTCATGTTTGGTTGACATAAATATTTTGGATAATATTTTTCTCATATTTGAGGAAAATGACTTCCTACTAAAAAAAGGGAAATTATTTTACAATATTTTTTCTCAACCTTCCACACTCTATTTTTTGCCCCACCCCCACCCCCCGAACAATGCCACTGTCACTCCGGCCCCTAGACCCCGACCTATCACCCTCCCATTCTCTTATTTACTTCGTGTCTTATGGTGTTTGTCTAAATTATATATTTTTTAAAAATATTTTTGCAACCTAACCAAACATCGAAAAATAAGAAAATCACTTATTTTTCAATTTTCAAAGAAAATATTTTACTTCATACCTTATTAGAAAAAACTGAATTTACATATTGGAGGTGAAGTATCATGACATGTGGACTAGTCAAATGGTCAAAGAATTATAATTAGCCGTGAGTCACGAGCAACAACAGCTACGAGACAAGATGGTGAAAAAGGCATGGGCTGTTTCTCAAATAGCTCGACGCCCGTACCTATTCAAGTCATTTAAAGCTCAAGGATCAAGAAGAATCATGGAAGTGAATATGACAATGCATGAGAGTCCAAATTTAGTATTAAATGCTGAAAATATTAGAGAATTTGTATTTAATGTAAATGATTGAGTAACGTTTCTTTAAACATCATTTATTACTCGTAATTTCCTTATTAAGACAAAGGCAATACACATTCTCCCATAAATCACTATAAAATGGATCGGTTGAACATTTGTGAGAACACGAAATACTACTGAAATACAATCAAATTTATTTGCTTTCTATTTTCCCTCAAAGTCTTTTCTTGTTATTTTGTTTTTTGATTATTAGTAACCTATATTCTTCTAAATTTATAGCTTTGACCAAAGTCCCATTTTTTTGGTTAAACATATTGGTTCCGTTGTAGGGAATCTGATAATCTCTTTCCATCAACTATGGCAAACAATAATGATAACACTCTAGGAAATGAGGTAAATCAAAACCAAAAAGATCAAGGAGATTTACAAAACATTAATCTGGTCCCTTCTCCACAAGGTTCACCACGGCAATCTCGTGAAGGCACTTCTGAGTCTCATGCTGGTATATAAGAGAAATCTGAAAATTTTGAAGGGGTAGATGAGGCTTTACAAAAAACAATTGTTGCACAGGTCAACAAATTTAGTCGGGCTCTAGTCAGTCATTTACTTGCTGCACCACCTACACCTACGCCTAATGATAGTACGCTGGAGAATCCCCGTTCTGGGATTGTTAATTCTGGAAATGAAGGAACCCCCAGTGAATCACAGGAGGGAGAACCAGGTAATTCAACCAATTCTCATTTTCAAAATTTAGTGCTAATCTTGCAGAAACAGCTGAAGGAACAAAATGACCGCATAGAGCAAATTCCCGGAGTTTCACCTGTGATCAAAGGAGTAGATGTGGATAAATATTCACCACAACTATGGAAGCCAAGTGTTTCCCTCCTCCCAATTCCAAAGAAATTTAAAATGCTTGATGTCCCAAAACTTACCCACGAAACCACGTGACGACATTTACAACTAGCGTAAAGGGCTATGATTTGACCAAACAGGAGATCAAATCTGTATTGGTCAAAAAGTTTGGTGAAACACTCACAAAGGGGCGCTAACTTGGTATTCTCTATTACCCAAAAATTCTATAAACTCTTTTGCTGAGCTTGCAGATTCTTTTGTCAAAGCACATTCAGGAGCCCAAAAGGTAGAGAAAACAATGGAGGATATCTTCAAAATCAAGCAAGGAGATTCAGAACTACTTCGAGATTCATGTATGGTCTATAATCTGACAATATGTTATATACGAAATTAGCTCTATCCTTAATAATCTACAATTGATAAGTGGTACGACCACTCCAAACTATGACAATTGACTACTGTATGGTCCAATTGAAAGGTTAGAAACCCCCCCCCCCCACGCTTCAGAGGCGCAACCTCGACATGGCCACAACCAATTATCGCCAGTCTGACCACGGCCACTTAATGCCAGCTCACAAAGCTCACAACGATACATACCAAGAGGGAGAACCTTGTGAAGGGGCTTCTTCTTCGACGCTATGAATAAGAGAGAGATATACTACAATACTCATAGGAGGAGGGAATGGAACACCATTATAAGGCTCTGAACCTCTTCAAGGAGAGGTAAAACCAAATCAGTACAATCAATAAAGTCTCCTTATATATTTCCATCTAATTCTCAATGTTCATTCATTATGTCTTTTGCTTGGTCTAATGAATTATAATGATTTGCTACAATTTACCCCCATTTATTTTTATTGTTTTATGCTTGTAAAGTATCCTTATAAATTTTGAGTAAAACAATTTGGTGCCGTCTGTGAGGATTTCATAGCAAGATCGCATAGTTCTTCCTTGGATCAGAGCAAAAAAGTGCCTAAAAAGGGAATGATTTGGATCAGACAAGCCAAAGTGGCGTATCAGACAAAAGGAATTTGGAGCCTCAACAAAAACTTGAATGTTTTGTCTCTCTGACCTCAAGCACTGCAAACAAGAAGAAGAAGCCCCCCCTAAAGAAGGATCTACGTAAAACATCTCCCACATCCATGCCACGGGATCAGGCCGAAAACCGATGCAGAAATATCTCAAACCGGGAGTCACCTCAGGATAACCTACATACCCTAATTAGGGAGACAACGTATGAGCTATATAAAGATCTCAAAATAAAACCAAGCCTGAACACTCAATACCCATGGAATTGGGGCCAATAAAATTTATCAAATTCAACTTTGGTTGAACAAGGACTCAGTCCAAGTGCCTTCGCCAATTGATCCAACGAGTTCGACTTCGCTCGAACTACAAGTCCAAGGGCCTTCACCATCAATTTTAACAAAGTTCAACTTCAGTTGAACTGGGACTCAGGCCAAGCGCCTTCAACACTTAATTCAACGAGTTTGACCTTGCTCGAACTACAAGGCCAAGGGCCTTTGCCATAAAATGTAACAAGTGCAACTTCAGTTGAACTGGGACTTAGGCTAAGCGCCTTCGACATTAAAGTCAATGAGTTTGACCTTGCTCGAACTACAAGGCCAAGGGCCTTCGCCACTTGATTCAATGAGTTCGACCTCGCTCGAACTACAAGGCCAAGGGCCTTCGCCATCAAATTTAACAAGTTCAACTTCAGTTGAACTGGGACTCAAGCTAAGAGCCTTCCACATTAAAGTCAACAAGTTTGACCTCGCTCGAACTAAGAGGCCAAGGGCCTTTGCCGTCAATTTTAACAAGTTCAACTTCAGTTAAATTGGGACTCAGGCCAAGCGCCTTTGACATTAAAGTCAACGAGTTCGACCTCACTCGAACTACAAGGCCAAGGGCATTCACCACTTGATTCAATGGGTTCGACCTTTCTCAAACTACAAATCCAAGGGCCTTCGCCATCAATTTTAACAAGTTCAACTTCAGTTGAATTAGGACTTAGGCCAAGCGCATTCGCCACTTGATTCAACGAGTTCGAACTCGCTCGAACTACAAGGCCAAGGGCCTTTGCCATAAATTTTAACAAGTTCAACTTTAGTTGAACTAGGACTCAGGCCAAGCGCATTCGCCACCTATTTCAACGAGTTCGAACTCGCTCGAACTACAAGGCCAAGGGACTTCGCCATCAAATATAACAAGTTCAACCTCAGTTGAATTGAGACTCATGCTAAGATCCTTCAACATTAAAGTCAGTGAGTTCGACCTCACTCAAACTACAAGGCCAAGGGCCTTCACAATCAATTTTAACGAGTTCAACTTCAGTTGAACTTGGACTCAGGCCAGGTGCCTTCGTCATTAAAGTCAACAAGTTTGACCTCGCTCAAACTACAAGCCCAAGGGCCTTCGCCATTTGATTCAATTGGTTCGACCTCGCTCGAACTACAAGGCCAAGGGCCTTCGCCATCAATTTTAACAAGTTCAACTTCAGTTGAACTAGAACTCAGGCCAAGCGCCTTCGCCACTTGATCCAATGGGTTCGACCTCGCTCGAACTACAAGGCCAAGGGCTTCGCCATCAATTTCAAAAAGTTCAACTTTAGTTGAACTAGGACTCCGGCTAAGTTCCTTCGACAATAAACTCAACAAGTTCGACCTTGCTCAAACTATAAGGCCAAGTGCCATCATCATCAAGTCTAACCAGTTCAACTTCAGTCGAACTGGGACTCAGGATTAGCGTCTTCGACACTAAACTCATCGAGTTCGACCTTGCTCGAACTGAAAGTATAAGCGCCTTCACCACTTAATTCAATGGTCTCGACTTCACTCGAACTATCAGACTAGGCGCCCCCATTGTTACACTCGGCAAGTCCAACCTCCAACAAATCTAGGCACAGGCTAAGCGTCCTCGCCATCCAAGTTTGTCTCATTTGAACTAAAATTTGGGCCACATGCCTTTACCTACAAGATAAAGTTTGGCCCCGGTCAAACTACAAGGCCGCTTTTTTTACCATCACAACCGGGTAGTTCGACCGCGTCCGAACTGGGACTAAGTCCAAGTGCCACTATCGCCAAATAACGGTTCTGACTCACTCACACCGAGTTAGAGGAGCAAAATCATTAACGATCAAAAACTAATACGCCGACCCCAATCGGGCCCGAAGGCGGGTCATCTCTTTGAACACGTGCAAAAGAAGGTTTAAAGGGGAAAAAGGGAAGGTACAAAAATAAGTACAAGACAAGCAACAGAAAAGAGAATTTACTTATTTACAAAATAGAATGCGGGTCATCCCCGCTTACATCCGGCCAAGGCCGATCAACATAAGAAAAATGAAAAATAAAAAACAAGAAACACCAGAACATCAAACGAAGAACAGGGCAAAGAAAAATCAACAACACATTTTCTTTTTTTCTCGGTGCCATCCGTGATACCATCTCGACCACCATCAGCCTCCGGCGACACCGCATCAAAACCACAGTTGTCACGAGCCTCATGAGCTTTCTGATGCGCCACCTTAAAAGCAGCTTCAGTTATGGTACCAGCCTCCCACAAGATCTTATATATATCATGTTGGGCCTCAACATAGACCCAAAGCTCACAAGCCATGCTGGAAGTAGCAGCATGGTCCTGTTGCCACTGATTCTCTCCTTCTAAGGTCGTGACCTGATCTACCATAACTTGGGCCTCCTGCTCGAGAATGTCGATCCGCTCCTCGAGCCCTGCTTCCCTATAAGCCACCGTAGCTCTCTCCGACCCACACTGAGACTCATGCATGTAGATTGCCTCATCCAACCCTGCAACCCTCGACGATGCAGCACTCGCTAAAGTTTCAAAGTCTCAACTTAACCCCAAAGCGCTGCCACTTTCCCGTTCCATGCCGCAGTGGCCTTCGCAGCCCGAATCTGGCTCTGCTCCGCCTTCGACTCCACTTCCCTCAACTTGCTTTACAAGAGCTCACAGTCAGCTATGGCCATATTTCCTGTCTCGAGCTCCTTATCCTTTTGACAAAGCTTCTCCTCGAGAGAAATTCTGTCATCAAGTGCCTGCTGCAGCTGCTGTCCTCGCCTCGCTAGCTCCTCATCCAAAGCCCGATTGCCGGGATTATTCCTCAAAGGCTCATGCATCTCTCGACACCGTTCATGGTAGTGACGATACTTCCCCAGCGTCTGCAGAAATATCCTCGAGTGATGTTGGCTCGACGGATGCTCTCCACCTCCAGCAAGTAAGTCTACAAAACAAAGGTAACAATTAAAATAAGAATGATCTAAGGGTAACAAGAAACAAACAAAAGGCGTAATACATACCCTCAGGCTCATCACGACACTTCATTCATCAACCTGACATTTGTGACGTCCCTCAGTGACGCGTTCTTGATTTTCGAGCACAGCAGCTCAAACTGCGTCACCAAGATATTCCCTTGAAGCAGTAAATTCAACTCTGTGGGAAACTTGATGAAATGAGCCTTCCCCTCCGCACGCACCATTAAATTGGTGAAACCTTCTTGAAATGTGCAGACGTTGTCAGGATCTCGGTCGGATTCGGACTTGTACTCGCCTTCTACCACATTTATTCCCCCTTCCGCTGCTAAAGAGGTGGAACTACCTGCCGTAGACACCGAAGAGGCACTTAAACCAACAACAGCAACCGCTGAGGGATGACCTTTTGCCTCAACGACTAAAACATCCAACTGAGTCGCCGAAGTGACAACACCATCTTGGCCTAAGTCAACCGATGTCACGACCCAAACTGGAGGGCCATGACTAGCACCCGACCATACATGCCGAGCACCAACGTACATTTTATCTAACCTTCTTTATTTTCTTTTAGGGCTGAGTAGATCAATATAAATGATAGATATGGATCATGGACAACCAACAATAAAATATGATGGCATGAACCTACATTACATGGGATGACCAGACAATCAAGATTTATATATATATATATATATATATATATATATATATATATATATATATATATATATATATATGGTATAAGCTACCACGTTATCATGAAAGGCTATACAACAAAAACCAGCCGACAAGGCATAGCAAACTATACACGATTCGACACATGTCTATGAGCCTCTACAGGAACATAATTGCTGCAACACAGCAGGAATAGGGCCCCGACATACACATAATGTCTATAAAATAAAATGCATACCAAGACCAAGGAAAGTCCATAGAAGGGATCTCGCCAATCACCGCTGAATTGGACAGCCTACTGTGGTGGGGGAGCTGCACCTGCCTGTCTATCAGAACCTACAACACGATATGCAGCATCCACAAATAAAAGGATGTCAGCACGAATAATGTACTGAGTATGTAAGGTAGGAAACCATAAATACGAACAGCAATGTAAGCATGGATAGAGAATATACAACATGTAACATCTGAGTACCTCTGAGGGCTACTAACATGAAATAAATGATATATATGTATAAATACATGAACTTTTAAAACATACGCCTCTGTGATCATCATCATCATATAGTACCCGACCGCAATAGGCTCGGTAAAAACGTACCCGGCCATTATAAGGCTCGGTACAACGTGGAGCTCGATAAAACCCAATTGATTAGTGGTTGCATAGTAGGTGTCGTACCCGGCCGTCTATAGCGCGGCTCGGTAGATTAAAATAGATACCTATATATAATACATGCTCGACTCATGAAATTACATTTTAAACCTTTAGGAGTGATGTAAGGTATCCTTTGTGCACATTAATAGGACTAACTCTTCACTATGAACCTTATACGAATCAGGAAGTACCAACAACATTGATAACATATGAATAAGAGAAGCAACATTAACATCAATTGTTCAATAAGAGGGGAACACTGTAAGTACTGCTAGCTTCTAAGAGTAGAGTATCTCTAGAAGCTCGTTCATTACATTATGTGTAATCGGAGTCGTGCAAAAGAAGAAAAGGTATAGCCTCACGCACCTTGTATATATTTCCCAAATCTCAATCTATGCAATTGTCACACCCCTTAGTCTACAATAAGAGAAACGATACTATCATTATCATTTAAGTGTCGTAACCACTACGTATCGACCACAACCTATTATACGATAAAACGGACAGAACCTCCCCTATATATATGACTTCACACCATTCAAAAAAATCACCAAACAGCCCAAAAGACATCAATCATAATCATATTGAGTCTCCCAAAACAGTCTACCAAGCGATAACATTACTACCAAGCCTTTCGATATATATATTTCACAAGTTCTAGCTTCAATGGATTAGCCACAACTTGGATAATCTTACATACATTTAGAGTAAAAGGTTCCTTACCTTTATACATAATTAAAAACTCCAATTTGACCTTAAATTTCCATGAAATATCCCTCCAATGCTTCTACAATAACAAGAGAGTGAAACTAGCGGTCAATTAGTGTCTTTCGGCACTAGAATCACTTTAGGAGGTTTGAAATCACATAGGGTTGATATTAAGAACATGAGGGAGTATTTACAGAACATAAAACCTCTAAAAAACCACCCACATGATATGGAACAACACAAAAATGAGCAACAACAAGAAGAATAAGAGACTTGCTAGCGTCGCCGGATTCCCGACACTTGATTTGTGTTGTTTGCCCTTTGTTTGGGTCTTGAATCTTGAGAGAACCTTGAAAGGGTGTTCCTAGGTTTCAAAGGTCTGAATATTGTGAAAATAAATGACTAATAACGGGTTGGAGGCATCATATATAGTCCCAAATGTCTTAAACCGCCTTAGTGAGACCCATAGAGAGGTGCTTGGTGCAGTCTCGCGAAAACACAAATATCTCTCTACTACGAGATCGTATCGATGAACGGTTTAATGCATTAGAAACTACACTCATGGATCTTCAATTTTGCTTTATATAATTCCATAGTTCTAAGTAAATAGGGAGAAATTCTTAGTAATATTTGACCTAATGTTTAAGTAATATTGTGAACCTAAACTGCGACAACTTTTGTCGACTTTTTTCTCATAATGCATTTGACTTCAAGATTTATAATGTGGATATTAAATGATTAAAATACCTTAAGACACTACCCCTTGAGTGTACTAAGCACCTCTAGGTTTATCCGAAAATACGGCTAACAACATCTTTGATTCGTTTAACTTCTAATACTTGTTATCCCCCCATATACACCTTTGTATCATTTAAGACCAATAGAATTAACTTCTTATCATCTCAAAGATAATTCTTTCATAGATTTATGTCAACTACCTTATGGAATGAGCTAACATACGTGAATATGGGTTGTAACACCCTCCCCCCTAGGAACATTCATCCTCGAATGTAAGGGTCTATGGGGATTCCAAATCATCGTGGATTCCAACGGAAATTTTTGATCAATTTCGCCCTATAAAATGGTCACTAGCCAAACTTGCAAGCACTTAAGCCCAACATATGGCCGGATACACAAAGTATTATGGATATTTATATCTGCATATCCCTATTTTGTATGAAGGAAGAGTATTCTCAAGTTATTGCTTACCTCGTAGAGCCGTTTCACCTTCCATTGTATCATATGTTCCATTAGCATCCTTGTTCTCTTCATTCTGGAATAGGTATGGGTATTTAGACTTCATCTCCTCTTCTGCTTCCCATGTCATCTCTTCCACATTCTTGTTCCTCCATAATTCTTTGACGGAAGCTACATCTTTTGTTATCATCTTGTGGGCTTGTCGATCTAATATAGCCACTGGCACTTCTTCATATGATAGGTCCTCTGTAACTTGTACACCTTTGATAGGGATGACTCGAGAAGGGTCTCCAATACAATCAACATAGATACATGGAATACTGGGTGGACAATTTCCAATTCGGATGGAAATTCTAACTCATATGCAACATGTCCAATTCGTCAAAGAATTTTATACGGCCCGATACACCTTGGACTCAACTTACCTTTCTTCCCAAAACGCATAACACCCTTCATTGGGGAGATCCTCAGGAAAACGCAATCACCAACCTCAAACTCCAGATCATGACGCCGGACATCGGAATAAGACTTTTGCTTGCTTTTGCCGTCCTCAATCGTTCCTGTATGACCTTCACCTTTTCAATGCCTTGGTGAACCATATCTGGCCCATATATTTATGTTTCATCGACTTCAAACCATCCAACTGGTGATCTACATCTCCTCCCGTATAGTGCCTCGTATGGGGCCATTTTAATACCAAAATGGTGGCTATTATTGTACGCAAATTCGATGAGTGGAAGATGGTCATCCCAATTTCCCTTAAAATCTAGAACA
Organism: Nicotiana benthamiana; assembly: GCA_034376525.1. Classification (NCBI taxonomy): domain Eukaryota; kingdom Viridiplantae; phylum Streptophyta; class Magnoliopsida; order Solanales; family Solanaceae; genus Nicotiana; species Nicotiana benthamiana. The sequence continues at coordinate 27,659,361 of CM067337.1, forward strand.
CATGCTCGTAGCATATCTTTCCATGTCTGAATGGTATGTTCAGCCTGTCCGTCTGTCTGCGAATGAAATGCGATGCTGAGATTCACTTGTATGCCTATACCCTTTTGAAAAGGCCTCCAAATGTTAGATGTAAATTGAGCTCCTCGGTCTGATATAATAGATACTGGCACACCATGAAGCCTCACAATTTTCTTGATGTACAACTTCGCATAATCTTCAGCCGTGTAAGTTGTCTTAACTGGCAGAAAATGGGCACATTTTGTAAGTCGATCAACTATCACCCTGATGGAGTCAAAGTTATGATAAGTGCGAGGTAATCCAAAAACAAATTCCATATTAATCACCTCCTATTTACATGTCGGGATCTCTATATTCTAAAGCAATCCACCGGGTTTCTGATGTTCTATCTTTACTTATTGACAATTAGGGCACTGGGCTACAAATTCTGCAATAGAAGTCTTCATGTTATCCCACCAATACTGCTCTTTGACATCATGATACTTCTTTGTCGAGCCGGGATGGATGGAATATCGAGATTGATGAATCTCATTCATAATCTTCTCTCGCAATCCTGCCACATTAGGCACACACAATCGGCCCTGGTATCTCAGTACCCCATCTCATAATCCCAAAAGCTGTAATTTTACACTACTAAATGCTCTATTTCAATCATACTAAGATAGGATCTTCATATTGCCGTGCATTTACCTCGGGTGCCAAAGATGATTATGATGTATTCTGCAAAATAACACCTCCGTCATCAGAGTCTAAAAATATGATTCTCATATTGGCTAGCTAATGAAGCTCATTAGTCAACCCTTATCTACCTGCATCAATATGTACTAAGCTTCCCATTGACTTACGGCTGAGAGCGTCTGCCACAACATTGGCTTTACCGGGATAATATAATATCTCGAGGTCATAGTCTTTCAGTAATTCAAGCCACCTACGCTGCCTCAAATTCAACTCTTTTTTCTTGAAGATGTATTGTAAACTCTTGTGATCTTTAAAGCATATATTACTGCAGCCAATTCCAAATAATGGGTTAGATAATTCTTTTCATGTTTCTTCAATTGTCTTGAGGCATATAAAATCACCTTCCCACGCTGCATCAATACGCACCCCAAACCTATACTTGAGGCATCACAATATACTACATAACCTTCTGTTCCTTCAGGGAGAGTGAGCACTGGTGCGGATGTTAATCGATTCTTCAGCTCCTGAAAACTACGTTCACAAGTTTCAGACCATTGGAATTTGGTAGATTTCTGTGTTAACTTAGTCAATGGTGCTGATATAGAGGAAAAACCTTCTACAAACCCCCTATAATATCCTGCTAAACCTAGGAAGTTGCAGACTTCTGATGGTGTTGTAGGTCTCGGCCAATTCTTTACTGCATTGATCTTCTGAATGTCAACACTAATACCCTCATCAAATATCACATGGCCAAGGCATGCTACTGAGTTCAGCCAGAATTCACATTTGGAGAGCTTAGGCTATAACTTACAATCCTGAAGCATTTGTAATACTATCCGCAAATGGCGCGCATGTTCAGCCTCTGAACGAGAATATACTAGAATGTCATCAATGAATACAATCACGAACACATCAATATAGGCCTGAATACAGTATTCATGAGATCCATAAAAGTTGTTGGGGCATTTGTTAGCTCGAACGACATCACCAAGAACTGAAAGTTCCCATATCTTGTTTGGAAGGCCGTCTTTTGAATATCCTTCTCCTTAACCCTCGCCTGATGATACCCTGAACGTAAGTCAATCTTGGAGAAATACTTGGCACCCTAGAGTTGGTCAAATAGGTCATCAATTCTTGGAAGTAGATACTTGTTCTTCATACTAAACTTATTCAGCTGTCAATAGTCGATACACATTCGTAACGTCCCGTCTTTCTTCAGCACGAATAGGACTGTCGCACCCCAAGGTGAAGTGTTAGGCTTAACGAAGCCCTTATCCAGCAAGTCCTTTAACTGCGCCTTCAACTCTCGCAACTCTGTCGGGGCCATTCTATATGGAGGGATAGATATCGGTTGAGTGTTAGGCAACACATCAACGCTAAACTCAATCTCCCTTTCAGGAGAAAGGCCTGGGAGTTCATCTGGGAAAACATCTAGAAATTCATTGACCACGGAGTAATTGTAGAGTAGGCGGCTTCGCCTCCGCATCCCTAACGCGAACAAGATGATAAATTGTAACCTTTTGACATCATTTTCCTTGAATTAAGATATGAAATAAACCTACCTTTCGGTGTAGCAATGTTCCTCTTTCATTCAATGACGGGTTCACTGGGAAATTGAAGCTTAACCATCTTCGTACGACAGTCAACATTTGCATAGCATGAGGCCAACCAGTCCAATTCCAATTATCACATCAAAATCAACCATTTCTAACTCAAATAAATTTTCCGAGGTTTGACGACTATAAATCGTAACAGTGCAACCTCTATATACCCTTCTAGCGATCACATAATCTCCTATTGGAGTAGATACCGCAAGGGGTTTCCTTATCAATTCAGGTTCAATACCAAACTTATTAGCCACAAAAGAGTGTAACATATGATAATGTAGATCCCGAATCAATCAGCACGTATACATTATAAGAAAACATAGACAATATACCTATAACAACATTTGGAGATGACTCGAGATCATGTCGACGTAGAGCATAGGTTCGAATTTGAGCACCACTCGAACTCGGCAATGCACCTCTACATCTACTACGACCTGTCGATTACTGAAAACCCTGTGCTGGAGGTCGAACTGATGAGGAAGAACGAGAAATAGATCCAGTCGGCTGAGCCATACCATCACTTCCCTTGTTAACACAATCCCGCATCAAATAGACAGGCTGTCCAAACGAATAGCATGTACTAGAACCTCGACGGCATAGTCCAACGTGGGCCTTGCTGCACTGATCACAACGTGGTGTTGAGGGTCTCATATGACTAGTATCCCTATGATGTTGTGAGCCAGATACCCGTGAGCTCTGACTTGGATCAGAATACGATCGATCATATCGAGGTCTCTGAAACTGTGGAGGAGCACTAGCTACATATGGCGCCACACTCCTCGAAGGTCGAGGCCTAACACTGCCTCTGAAGTCATTATAATAACTTGCAAATATCACCCTCTTATGTTGGCCCCAATCCTGCTCCCTATCTACCCTCTGTTGGCGCTTACGATCCTCTAGGGTCTGGGCATAAGCCTGAATACGGGAAATATCCATGCCCTCTACCAAGGAGGCTATCGTGCACTCATTTATCAGATGTGGTCCCAACCCTTTCACGAACAAATGCACCCAATCACTCATCTCATCCACCATATGGGGAGCATACCTTGATAAAGAACCAAACTGCATACTGTACTCTCTTACATTCATATTACCTTGTCTAAGGTTCAAGAACTTATCAACTCTAGCTCGTCGTATCTCAACTGGCAAGTAGTGACAAAGAAAGGCATTGGAAAATTCCTCCCACGCAGCTGGAGGAGCGTTCGGACCCCTGGATCTCTCCCAACTATCATACCAGAGAACCGCTAAATCCCGTAGCCGATAAGAAGCAATCTCTACTACCTCTATATCACAAACATGCATAACCTGCAATGTACGATGAACCTGGTCAATAAAAGTCTGGGGGGTCCTCCTTGGGATCTGATACGGTAAACACTGGAGGGTCTAAATTAATAAAATCCCGAACTCTCGTAGTAACTCGTTTATCAGCAGCATCTGTATTCTGCCTCTGAGCCTGAGCAGCTATCAAGCTGGTCAATAACTGCAAAGCACTCCGCATATCCTGATCTGTAGTGCCAGACGGAGGAACTGGAGGTGCTGGGTGCCTCCTAATATCCTCTGGAAGATACAGAGTAGATGAGGTATCATACAACATCTCACTTTGAGCCTCACTTAGGCCAACTCTGGCTTGGGGCACCTGACTAGTACCCTCTCCCGTAGTTGTATCAAGCCGTCTACTAATTGCTTGCGTCCTAGTCGAAGGCATCTCTAAAAGAAAACAGGGTTAATATTAGATATGAACACTTACGACTCAACTCTACACACGATCTAGATTAAGGAAGAAGGTAACAACCCTAGATGTCATATAGCCTCCTGATTATAAATGGGGCACGCTACACATTCATAATCAAGACTCTACTAGACATGGCTCATAGACAATCACTAGGACAGACTTGCTCTGACACCAAGTTTGTCACGACCCAAACTGGAGGGCCATGAATAGCACCCGACCATACTTGCCGAGCACCAGCGTACATTTTATCTAACCTTCTTTATTATCTTTTAGGGTTGAGGAGATCAATATAAATGGTAGACATGGATCATGGACAACCAACAATTAAATATGATGCCATGAACCTACATAACATGGGATGACCATACAATCAAGAAACTATATATATATGGTACGAGCTACCATGCTATCATGAAAGGCTATACAACAAAAACTAGCCGACAAGGCATACCAAACTATACATGAGTCGACACCTATCTATAAGCAACATAGCTGGAACAGGGCCCCGACATGCCCATAATATCTATAACAAAAATGCATACCAAGATCAAGGCAAGTTCGAAGAAAGTATCTTGCCTATCACAGTTGAACTGGACAGCCTACTGTGGTGGGGGAGCTGCTACTGCCCATCTATCATGACCTGTAGATCCAACGTCCACAAATAAAAGGACGTCAGTATGATTAATGTACTGATTATGTAAGGCAAGGAACTATAAATACGACTAGCAATGTAAGCACGGATAGAGAATATATAACCTGTAACATCTGAATACCTTTGAGGGCTACTGACATGAAATGCATGATACATATGTATAAATACACAAACTTTAAAATATACGCCTCTGTGGGCATCATCATCATCATATCGTTCCCGGCCGTAATAGGCTCGGTAAAAACGTACCCGGCCATCATAAGGCTCGATAGATCATACTCAACCACGTGGAGCTCGGTAAAACCCAATTGATTAGTGGTTGCACAGTAGGTGACATACTCGGTGACTATAGCACGCCTCGGTAGAGTAAAAATAGATACCTATATATAATACATGCTCGACTCACGGAATTATATTCTAAACACTTAGGAGTGACGTAACGTATCCTTTGTACATGTTATTAGGACTAACTCTTTACTATGAACCTTATAATAATCAGGAAGCACCAACAACATTGATAACATAAGAATAAGAGAATCAACATTAACATTAATCGTTCCATAAGAGGGGAACATTGTAAGTACTGTTAGCTTCTAAGAGTAGAGTATCTCTGGAAGCTCGTTCATTACATTATGTACAATTGGAGTCATGAAAAAGAAAGAAAGGTATAGCCTCACATAACTTGTATATATTTCCCAAATATCAAGCTATGCAATTGTCACACTCCTTAGTCTACAATAAGAAAAATGATACTATCGTTATCATTTAAGCGTCATAACCATTGTGTATCGACCACAACCTATTTTACGATAAAAAGGACAGCACCTCCCTATATATATGACTTCAAACCATTCAAAAAATCACCAAACATCCCAAAAATTATCAATCATAATCGTATTAAGTCTCCAAAAACAGTCCACTAAGCGATAACATTACTTCCAAGCCTTTCGATATATATTTCACAAGTTCTAGCTTCAATGGATTAGCCACAACTTGGATAATCTTAAATACACTTAGATTAAGAGGTTCCTTACCTTTATATAGAAATAAAAACTCCAATTTGACCTTACATTTCCATTAAATATCCCTCGAATGCTGCCATAACAACAAGAAAGCGAAACTAGCGGTCAATTAGTGTTTTTCGGCACTAGAATCACTTTAGGAGGCTTGAAATTACATAGGGTTGATATTAAGAAAATGAGGGAGTATTTACATAACATAAACCCTCCAAAACAACCTCCCACAAAGCTGGAACAACACAAAATTGAGCAACAACAAGAAGAATAAGAGACTTACTAGCGCAACGGGATTCCTGACACTTGATTTGTGTTGTTTGCCCTTTGTTTGGGTCTTGAATCTTGAGAGAACATTAAGGGAGTGTTCCTAGGATTCTAAGGTCTGAATATAGTGAAAATAAATGACTAAAAACGGGTTGGAGGCATCATATATAGGCCCAAATGTCTTAAACCATCTTAGTGGGCCCCATAGAGAGGTGCTTGGTGCAGTCTCGCGAAAACGAGAATATCTGTCTACTACAAGATCGTATCAACGAACAGTTTAATGCGTTAGAACTAGACTCATAGATATTAAATTTGTTGTTTATATCACTCCATAATTTTAAGTAAATTGGGAAAAAATCTTGTAACATTTGACCTAATGTTTAAGTAAAATTATGAACCTAAGTTATGATAACTTTTGTCAACTTTTGTCGACTTTTGTCTCATAACGCATTTGACTTCAAGACTTATAACACAGATGTTATATGATAAAAATACCTTAAGACACTACCCCTTGAGTGTAATAAGAACCTGTAGGTTTATCCAAAAATACGGTAACAACATCTTTGATTCGTTTAACTTCTAATACTTGTTATCCACCCATATACACCTTTGTATCATTTAAGACCAATAGAATTGCATTCTTATCATCTTAAACATAATCCTTTCATAGACTTATGTCGACTACCTTATGGCATGATCTAACATACGTGAAAATGGGTTGTAACAACTGGGATAACCCTTAATGTTCGCCCACCCTCAATGGCGGGCAGCGAAACCTCATTTCTCTCTGAATCCGATGGGAAAGAATCAAAATTAATTACCGTAGAGGGAGCTGCTACAAAAACCACCCTCCACCTCTGCGGTGGACTATATTCATCCCTATTGGATGGAGACTTCGCTCGAGGGCAAGTAGCGCCTCAGTGGACCTTCATCTCGAAGAATAGCCCGTGTCGGAGATGGGGCTGTTGAAGACTCAACTGATGATGACCTCGGCACTGGGCGTGGCACTAGTGCGGCAGCAAGACGAGCAATCGCAATTGGCCGACGGAAGGCCAACTGAGGAGCCTAACATGACGTTCCCTACCTGGTCATAAAAAGCAAACAAAGTCAATAGATAGAATCAAAATAAAATAAAAGAGAAGAATAAGACATTATTCTACCTGTCACGGGTCATGCCTCTCTCAGAAAGACACTCATGAGTGAATCCCCACCGTATGGGGGAGGACGACCTCAACCCACCCACGTATCCCATCCAACAGAGGCGGTGGCAACCTTTCAGCTTCAAAAACAATGTCATGAGTCAACGCCTATGAACATTAGAAGAAAAGAGACCCAAAAAGGGGTATTTTATGGTCGGGAGCTTACGTGGAAAATTCCAAACATCTGGGAACCCAGTACAGTCCAACAACAGATCCTTAGTTTTGATATAAAAGAAGTGTTCAAAGGGGCGACGGTTGATCTCGTCATCCAATTATATGGCCAAATCCCTCGACCCATGAGGGCGTGAATGGATCATGGTGCAACAAACTTTCTGGGGAGCGTAGAGGCTAAGCACGTGATGCAGCGTGCCTCCCTACCAGCCAGCTCCGCGTACTTGATAAACATCAAGAGCAATTTGTGCAGAGAAAGAGAGAGTTGGGTCGGGCACACCCTGTAGTAATGACAAAATTCGACCACCAGCATTGGAAGCGGGAGCCTAAATCCCACCTTAAAAGGGTAGGCATAAAAAAAGCAGTACCTAGGACGGTCGACCTGGACTTTGTCTCCCCGTTAGCGGGGACAATATCGGCATAGCTTGGAACACCCCAGTGCTCTCGCATTTGAGAAATCTCAACTTCCCCATTAATGGAGCTTCATCCACCGGCTCCACTCCGCCATCAGAAGTAAAGTCGATCACTGGACCTCCGGGCAGACATGCGATCTTATCAACTGATGGAACTTTATCGTTTTTCCCCAGTCCTTAATTTCCCATCACCAGAGCTGGTTCTTCAACCACCGGAAGATTAACCAAAAGATCAGTAGGAGAAAGATTGCCTACCATTGATAACTCTAGAACGAAGGAGAGATAGGATTTTGATAGCAAATACAAAGATGTTAACGATTAAAGAAAAGAGATGAAGACAGAACGATAGACATAAACATTTTTCTTCAGAATCTCTCAGTTGAACAATAAAAAATTGTGGGAAGTAAATGCCCAACTCCCTCTATTTATATAGAACAAAATTGGCCTTCACAAAATCCAATAGACATCATTACATACACGGCTTTCCATAAACGGTTCAATTCCACAGGAAAGTGTGTCATTATGGCAGACTCCAAGAGGTGACGTTTTAGTTACTAACCGGTGTCTTGGCCCCTAAATGGTCATAATGACCCACGAATGCCGAAATGGCACTCTATGCAGTTTCAAAAATTTCAAATATCATCAAGTGTATAGAAAGCACACCTCTGCTCTTCTTGGCCACGCAACGTATAGTCTGTCTAACGGGGCTGACCGGTTACGCCCCCGGTGAAAATAGGGACTAACAGTATGGGCTAGAATCTAACCATATGTTATATACAAAATTAGCTCTATCCTTAATAATCTACAATTGATATGTGGTATGACCACTCCGAATGAATGACAATTGACTACCGCATGGTCCAATTGAAAGGTTACAAACCCCCCACCCTAAGCTTCAGAGGCGCAACCTCAACATGTCCACTGCCACTTATCTCGAGTCTATCCACTGCCACTTAATGCCAGCTCACAAGTATAAATATCAGGAGGGAGAACCTTATGAAGAGGCTTCTTCTTTGACATTATAAATAAGAGAGAGATATATTACAATACTCATATGAGGAGGGAATGGAACGCCACTATAAGGCTCTGAACCTATATAAGGAGAGGCAGACCAAATCAGTACAATCAATAAAGTCTCCTTATACATTTCCATCTAATTCTCAGTGTTCCTTCATTATGTTTATCGCTTGGTCCAATAATTTATTATGATTTGCTATGATTTACCCCCATTTATTTTTATTATTTTATGCTTGTAAAGTATCCCAATAACTTTTAAGTAAACAATTTCGTGGATAGATTTCAACGTGAAAGAATGACTTTATCGCGTGTACCTGACAATTGGGCAGCTATAGCTTTCACGAGTAATCTGAATGAAAGAAGCTCGGGGGCCACAAAGAGACTCAAAGGAAGCCTTCGAGAATTCCCTCATACAATGTGGAATGATATTTATAATAGGTACAACACGAAGCTGCGGATTGAAGAGGATAATGTTCCAAGATTCCAAAAAGAGGAAAAAGTAAGTTCGAGATGTGTAGAAAATGAAAGAAGGTCCAGTAAAAATAGGTACGAGCCCTACATGGGACCTGCGGGAAAAGACTCACGGTCAAGATCAGATAATCAAAGGTACGATCACAAATCTAAAAATAATGAATCAGGTTCCTCATCAACATTTAGGAACGAGAGAAACAAACATAAGCCACGAGATGATGATAGAAGTTTAAAGGCAAGATTCGATGGTTATAATTTCAACGTCAGCACATCGATCTCGTAGCTGTTTTAAGAAGCATGGGAGATAAGGTCAAATGGCCAAAAGAGATGAGGTCAAATCCAAACCAGCGTAACCTAGATCATTGGTGCGAATTTCATAATGATCACGGCCATAAAACCTATGAATGCAGATTTTTACAAAGTGAAGTTGATCATTTGTTGAAACAAGGGTATTTTACTAAGTTGTTCAGTGAAAAAGGCAAATAGGCTAACATGAAAAATAGGCAGGTGCCCTCCAAACCACCATCCCCCAAAAGAACCGTCAACGTCCTAAGTGGGGGAGAAGATATCAACGTTGTAACGTACACATCATCCAATAAATTGTCTAAGGTCACTATCACCCACGGGAAGCGGGTATGACAAGTCTTGGAGGAAGAAAGTATTACCTTCGATGATGCAGATTCAGATGGTGTATTATCTCTACATAATGATGCACTGTTAATATCTCTACTTGTATATGATACTAATATGAAACGAGTTTTGACTGATCTAGGAAGCTCTGTAAATATTATCCTGTTGAGGGTATTGCGGTAAATGCAAGCTGAGTCATTAACTCCAGCGTAGTAATAAAAGAAGAGGTAATACTAACAACATTTGCAGCAGGTGTTGTAAAAGAAATCAAATTTCAAGTAGTAGATATGGAAATGGTTTATAACATGATCATGTGGAGACCGTAGATCCATGAAATGGATGTTATCCCATCAACTTTACACCAAGTTATTAAATTCCAATCACCTTGGAGAATTTGCCAAATTCGTGGAGATCAACATGCAGCCAGGAATATTAATTTTGTGACTGAAGAGAAATAGCAATCACAGAGAGCAGTTGAGGACATCACAATTCAAACCTCAAGTGAACAGGAACCAATAGATATAGACTCGAGACCTGACATAATTCAAGAGCCAGAGGAAAATGAAAACATCAAAATAACAATTGAAGAATTGGAAGTTGTTATAGTGTTTAACCAATGGCCCGAGCGGAAGGTTTATGTTGGAGAAAGTCTGAGCCCAAATGTGAGAGGTATGATAATTAAATTTTTAAAAGCTAACGTGGACTGTTTTACTTGGTCCTATGCTGATATGATAGGTATACCACCAGAGTTAATGACTCACAAGTTAAATGAAGACTCATCATTCACACCAATCAAACAGAAGAAGAGAAAGCAAGGAGCTTTCAAAAATCAGGTAATTCAAGATGAGGTTCAAAAATTATTAAGAATTGGGTCTATCCGCGGGGTAAAATATCCTTACTGGTTAGATAATACTGTTTTAGTGCCTATAAAGAATGGTAAATGGCGAGTTTGTGTGGATTATACAGATCTTAATAAAGCTTGCCCAAAGGATTCTTTTCCTCTATGCATATGGATCAACTAATTGATGCTACTGCAGGGCATAAGCTATTAAGTTTTTTAGATGCATATTTAGATTATAACCAAATCAAACTGGATCCAAGTGATGAAGAGAAAACTTCTTTCATCACAGACAGGGGGACTTACTGTTATAAAGTAATGCCCTTTGGTCTCAAGAATGCTGGAGCAATCTATCAAAGGTTGGTTACTAAAATGTTCCAAGAATATTTAGGAAAAACCATGGAGGTATATATAGACGATATTCTTGTCAAAACTCAGCATTCTAATGATCATATATGTCATTTGTCTGTTACATTTCAAATTTTGCGAAAGTTTAATATGAAGCTTAATCTAGAAAAATGCGCGCTTGGAGTCACATCAGGTAAGTTTTTGGGTTTTCTTGTTTCTAACCATGGTATTGAAGTAAATCCTTCACAGATCAAAGCAATAGAAGAAATCCCTAATGTGCTAACAAATAAAAAAGAGGTCCAAAGACTAACAGGAAGGATTGCAGCCTTGGGGAGATTAATTTCTAAATCTTCAGAAAAGTGTTTCAAATTATTCTCAACACTTAAAAAGCAAGATCATTTTGAATGGAATGAAGACTGTCAGCAAGCACTTAGAAACTTGAAAGCATATTTTTCAAACCCACCGTTGCTGGCAAAACCAAAGGCAGGGGAAAGGTTACTTATTTATCTTGCCTTCTCAAAAGTAGCGGTAAGTGCTGTATTAGTCCGGGAGGACCAAGATAAATAATCCCATATCTATTATATTAGTAAATCTTTGTTGGATGCAGAGACACAGTATCCACTGTTAGAAAAACTAGCACTTGCTTTAATCAAGGCTTCTAGAAAACTAAGACTATATTTTCAATGTCATCCTATTGTTGTAGTAAATGCTTACCCATTATGTTACATGCTACATAATCATGAATTATCAGGAAGATTATCCAAGTGGTCCATTGAATTAAGTGAACATGATATCACTTATCAACCTAGGACTGCTATAAAATTTCAAGTGTTTGCTGATTTTAGCCAAGTGATGGAGTTAGAAGCTGAAAAAGAATTGCAGGTGTTTAATGGAGCCACCCAGGGACATGGACATTATACACTGACGGGTCATCAAATGTCAAAGGTGCAGGCCTAGGAATTGTGTTAGTACCACCCACGGGTGACACTACAAGAAAAACGGCCTTTAAGGAAGGGAAATCTGGTCCCCAAAAGTATAAATCTAATCCTAAAAGGTTGAATAGCGGTGGGAATGATCTGGTCGCAACCCGTCGTAATAGCCTCCTTCGCTAAATGTCAATAACGACAGGCTGTAATAGATGATCGTTAAATCCCTATAGCGACAGGCAAAAATACTGGTTCCTAAATACCTTTAGAGACCATATTTCTCATCCCTCGTAGGCGATGAAAAAATATTTATCCCCGTCATAAAATCATTTTAGCGACCTACTGTATCTGGTCCTAAATTACCTTTTAGGGACGGAAAGAAAACCTGGTCGTGAATAACATTTAGAGACTACATTTGTTGTCCCTAATAGACGATGAAAAATATATATATTCCCTTCGTTAAATCTCTTTTGCGACTAACACAAACCGGTCCTAAATTATCTATTAGAGACAGACAAAACATTGGCCGTTAAACCATTTTCGTGACCAACCTTTAACTGGTCCTAGATTATTTTTAGAAACGACATCCCTATTTAAAATAATTTTGTAATTTAGCAAAATATTCATGGTCTATTAATAACAATGAGTAGTCTTAAAAGCTCAATTCAACTAAAAGTAATATTTATCAATAAATATCAAATTGTTATAAAAAAAATAGATATAAAAAGATAAGATATCAAGGTTAAATCCCATGATGATGTTACTTTCTATGTTTTCTCAACACCTTAACAAAAAAAACTTAGCTATCATCCTAAGCTAGACTAAGATATCAAGTTTGGCATAACATTTTTAGCAAAATAATAATGAGCTTGTGCTTCTTCTAAGCTTGCATCTTGACTTGCAGCTTCAATCTACAAACCTGTGAGTACAAAAAATAGAAACAAAATGATAAATAACTATTGGTAAAATAACAGATATAATTTAAAATGAGCAATAGTTAAATTGATTACCCCAAAAGCAGTCTAAATTCACGAGGTGTTATCCAGCAATATCAACAAGGCTACAAGAATATAAGAAAAATTAATTAGAAAAGCTTTGGAATGGTTAATCTTACTTTGCTTTGATAAAATCCAAAACATCTGATGAGGGTGGAAGTGGAACTGATGCAATAAGCCTACATGAAGATGTGATGAACAAGCAACTTGTTCCATGCTCTACCAGTAAACAAACAGTCAAGGAAGTGATAATTTAGTCAATAATTTTGACTAACGCCTAAATGCAACATTAAATACGGACCAAGCACATAGGTTGAAGACAGAGGAAAAGAAGGAAGAAGCAGTTCAGGTTTTTGAACATCTGGGAAATCGTGAGAAATTAGGAATTGAAACAGCTTCTTTAAGTTCAAAGGCTATTGTTGCATTGAATGCAACTGACAAACGACCTAATGTTGGGGCTCCTAAATCTACAGCTACACTTGTTGATTTAGTGAACAAACCAGTAGCTGATTCTGGGCAGTTTAGTTTGTCCAAATCTCCAGCTTCAAAGGTTAACCTGGTGGAGGAGCTAAGGAGAAGTTTTTTGCCCAGAAACTCTCAAACAGGAAGCAACACATGGAACTGAAAAAATCACAGCTGCAACTGATCAATCAGAAGCAAATTCAATCATCAGCAAGTCCTCCAGAGAGAAGGAAATCAAATCAGGTCGCAAGAAGCTCATGGTTAAGATTGGTAGCTCATGAGGAGGGATCCCGCTATATACCTCAATGAGGAGACGAAATTGTGTATTTAAGACAGGTATTATATTGAATTTATATTAGTGTCCAAAGATTTGTGTGCCTAGAATTCTTTTCTCTAACAGAAACTGGTCCTTAATCTGCACTTGGTAATTTGTACAGGGCCATGAAGAGTACATAACTCAGAATAACTTGAGGGATTTAGGCCCCTGGAAACAATAAAAGACAATATAAGAGAAGTTGAATTTTGTATGGTTGAAAACCTTGAGTACACAACACGGCCAGGTTCTTGGGAAAGGTGCGCTAAAATAAAGCTCAAATTTGTAGATCATGTATCTGGTGTGGTGGGGAAATCATTTCAGATGACACTTCCTGAAGTGACTAGTTTCCCTAATTTTCTTGTTGAAAGAAGCAGATATGATGCTGCTATGGAAAGGAACTGGACTTCCTGGGACAAATGCCAAGTTTGGTGGAAAAATGAAGGTGATGAAGATGGGAGTTGGTGGGAAGGTAGGATTCTAAATGTGCAAACTAAATCTCATGAATATCCTGAAAGCTCCTAGGAAAGGTATATTGTTCGATACAAGAGTGATCCTCAGAAACTCATCAGCATAGTCCTTGGGAACTATAGGATGCTGATACTCAATGGGAACAACCCGTTTAGATGATGAAACTAGAGAGAAGTTGATGCGTGCATTTACTAAGCTGGAGCAATCTGGAAATAAAGCTCAGGTAGCAATTTTTGCATGTGGTACTAACTCATATATTATTAACAATATGTCTCAATAGTTCTTTTTTGCAGGATTATTATGGGGTTGAAAATTTGAGACAAGTTTTACAGAAGTCGAACTTCATTAACGGGTACACTAGTTGCTTTCCGTCTACATTAGTTTCATGCTCTCACTAGTTGAGTTACTTGGCAGTGTGTATTGTGAATCATTGATTATCAGAATACTCCCAAACGCCATTTAAGGGAATACACTGGGTTTGTCATTGTTGTTGTTGATTATCAAAATAATCCTAATGTAAAGTTCCGTATTAATAATTTGCAATTTACCTGTTCCCTTGTCACTTGAAATCATTTGGGCTAGGTTAGAGAACAATTACTATAGGATTCTGGAGGGAATGAAGCATGACATTGAGGTGATGCTCTCAAATGCGGAATCATATTTTGGAAGAAATGCTGAGTTAACAAAGAAAGTGAGGGTTTGTCCGAGTGGTTCAGACGGACACTCTCATCTTTGTAGTAACTTCCAACATAATTTTTTAGAAACTTACTGTCCATTAATTTTAGTCTTGGCCCCCTACATTATTGTAAATAATATTTTTCCCTTTCTAATTTTTTTATTCTTTTTCTTTTCTCGAATACCAATCGTTGCCTGGAAATTAGGCTGAAAATTCTTTGTATGGAGGTTGAGAGAGATTAGATCTAAATGCCAGGGAATTCATTATGTCTATTTTAACATCTGAATGTACACTAACTAATCGAAGATCATTGAAGCTCAAAAAGCTTTGCAAGTTTTTAAGGTGTTGGAAAGCTTCAAAGACATCTCTTATGGTTGATCCAGACAGAATAAGCTTTGCCAGGTGCATGTCGGATCATATAAAGTAGTGAAATTTCGGAGGATCCGACACGAGTGTGACAGGATTTTTATCAACTAGTATGTCCATTTAGTCAATGTACCACCAAAAGGTTAAGCGAAGAAGGAAGACTAAAAGATGAAGCAATGGCAAATGAAGTGTAACAAGATACTCCAATAAACAGAAATATTCAAGAAATGGAGCCAACAATCAGATCATCATAAAATTTATAGAAGCAAGGTCGAACAAGGTACTATGCACAAGCTACATGAAATATCCTAAAAACGATACTTGAATCACTTTAGTTATGTAATATAAAAGTTGACTATATGCAAATCATGAATAAAAAATAAAAAGTTGGGTATATAGTGACTAACTTGACCAGCAGACAAAAACAATGATCATTCAATTGAAATAAGCGATGTTGTTGTAAGCGGGACATGTGACTGTTGAGCACTGAAGTACTCTCTCATTTTTCTCATTTCTTTCATCTCATCTTCTAAGGCAGACAAGCGCTCGTTCAAGGATTTGTTTTCCTCATTCAAAGATTTGTTTTCTTCTCGAGTTGAACATAGCGCGGACAGTAATTAAGCCTTTGAAGAAGTTCCACCTTTCAAGTCTTTCGCCTTCACTCCACCCCCAAATCCAAACACATGGCTACGAGTTTGAGGTCCACAATATTTTTCTACAATCTCTATGCTAGGTAGAGATGGATCGGCTTGAAATACTTCTTCGATTTGAGACTACAAAATATATAAAGACACATGTAAAATCTGAATCGACCATAATTTCAAGTAATTTACATATTCAATTTACTAAACATACTTGTTTTTCAATTGTATTAGGTTCAACAAGCTTGTTATCTTTCTTACGGGTCTCAAAAAAAATTGTTGCCAAATCTGGTGGGTTGCCATCTTTTCCGCCCTTTACATTATCAAATAACAACTCGTAAATATTTTTCTTAGAAAAATCAAAATTTTATGATAATACCTTTTTGATAAATGATCTCGAATAGGCTTGCTACCTATATGATGAAGCATCTTCAACTTAGCTCGATTTGCTACATTCATGTTGCTTCTCGCCTATATTTGTGAGACATTAAGATTAAATGTAAGAAATTGGCCCCTGATGAGAGAAGTGCTAGTTTTCAGCATGGGTTGCTTATCTGATCTTGAACTAGGCTAGCTACTCATTAAAGAAGTGCTAGTTTTGGATCATATAAAGCTATTTGTAGTGGACTCTTGGGATACTAGATACTTAATAAATTATTAAATCACTAGGCATACCTGAAAACTTTCTGAAGAAAAATATTCCTTTACTAACCACTCTCATTCTTTCTTGTCTATTCCCTTTGGAATATTCTTAAGAGCATGTTGGAGTGGCTTAACGTTCACATATTTTGCATGCAAGTTTCCTCTCCATTTGTTCCATAACTCTTTCATCCATCCGAAGATATATTCGCGATGATCATTCATGTCAACACTCTCAAATTTATCCTACGATATTCAAAACATGTGTTAGAGTTAAATATACAGTTTTAGCAAATGATCATGATATTGTGTTAGGAGCACATTAAACTGAACCTGCCGCATTTTAATACTCTGTTACGAGTACATAATCTTTCATAGGCACCAACACACAGGCATAGGCATAAAGGAACAGATAACAGGGCATAAAGGAACAAATAACAAGGAACAGATAACAGGGCATACGAATCTATGATAAAAAAACACACAAGGCATAGGCATAGTCCAATATTCACTTTCCCTACAGGAGGCAACTCCCATAATACAACCAAGCTATTAGGAATAGGTCTGAGTTCCGCAACTATTTCACATATTTTAGGTCAAGATGGATCCAACATACAGTGCGGAAATGACAATTTCAAAGTTGTTCTAAGGATCCAAAACATTATTTTGGTCACACATGATCCTGGAAGACCATTCTAAGTACATTCTATCTCTAAGATAAGGAGTAAGAGGCAACTTGTAAGTTCAATGAGGTCACACATGATTCTGGAAAACCACTTTACTAGTTGGAGTAAGATAGTTTCAATTGTGAAGGATCGACCAACAGCAGCATTGATATTAGGGCAGCCAACCTGCCCAATCAATGATGCTGAGCAGAAACAGACTAATCCAAGCAATTCAACAGCTACTGAACAACAACAGCATGTTGCAAAGCTTCCAAGTGCTATTCAGCAAAATGCAGCAGCAGCTGGAAATTTTGACAGTACTGTTGGAAGCAGTAGCAAAATGTTATAAGCTCCACAGCTGTTACTCTTTCCTGGCAGCAACAGCAGCTTACAAAAAGCTAAGCAGTCCAAAATCACGACTGGAACTGAAGTAACTGATATCTCTGCTATTTCATTAGAGGACAAAAAGTTGTTGGATGCTTTGGGCAGTCTAAAACCACACAACAATGCAGTCGCATCAATGAAGCACTACTGATAATACTAGTTGAGATAGGGATCCTACATCAGACCATATTATAGATCAATGAATAAAGATAGACAGATAGTAATAAATCGAGGCCAATGTAAACAATCAACAACTGATGTTTTATCATAATATCAATATCTCAATTTGGAGGACAAGCAGCAGATGCAACAGAAATTTACAGAATAATACAACTGGAGGATATGCTGGAACAAAAATGGAAAGACCTCAAGCAAGGGAAGTTGCCCAGTTCACTCGTTATGATTCCTACATAGAGGCACTAATAGGAACACATGTATTCAACTAAATGATATGCATCTATACAGTATAAATATCTTACTTACCTCAATAGCTGCCCACATGTGATTCAGCTTTTCTTCCTTTATATCATTCCATGATGATACTCCCAACGAACACATATTACGGTCACGAATGATTCTTCCCAAGTGCCTCGAAAATAGTTTGATATTTGTTCCAACTGTTCGACTATTGTAAAATGTTATTTTCAGCTTTTGTCTGACTTCAAGTGACGCAACTTCTTTGCACTTATTCCTCCCTCAAACTCTCTTCACCTTTCAAGGATTAGATGAAGAACTTACGGCTGCACAATTTGGTAAAAAGTATAGCAATAAAATTCAGTTCTATAAATTAGTGACATATTGATTCAAAATATCATACCTGTTTCAGTTGCTTGAGAGTGTTGCAAAACTTGATCCGTAGATGGAGGCAATGAAATCTTGGTTTGCATATGCTCTTTCTCAAAAACCAAGAAGTTTTTATCCATTGTTCGCATTTCTTGGTTAGAATACATGGTAAAATTCGATCTTGTGCTTTTAGAAATCCCTAAAGATGAGCACAAAGATCTAGGAGTTTGCTCATGTCCCTTCCCTATTGAACCTAGACCCAAAAATCATTTTAGTTTGGAATTTAATTTTAGTAACATATGCAATTAAAAATACCAGAGATTTGGAAAAACTTACTTGCTTCAACTTTGCTTAAATTGATCAGTAGATGGAGGCAATGGAATATCAGTTTGCAAATACTCTTTCTAAATAACGATAGAGTTTTTATGTATCATTCCCGTTCCTTGAATAGCAGACATGGTAGAGCTTTTAAGCCCTTGTCCTCGTCCCTTCCCAATAGCACCTGTTGAAACAAAATCATATTACTAATATTTAAACATTAAAATTTAGTTGTACACATTAAAAACTATAGATTTAAAATATCTTACTTGTTTCAATTGTTTGGATGTTGCCTAACAAGATTAGTAGATTGTGGAAATAAACTCTTAATTGGCATATTCTTTTTCTCAACCAAAGATCTAATCCCCCATCCTCATCCTTGTCCCTTTCTTATAGCACCTGGGAGGACAAACGCATATTTGGTTGTACTCTTCATAGTTGATTCCACCTTATTTTTACTCTTTGATGGTTTCATATTGAACCTGCAAAGAGCCAAAAGAAAAAAAAATGTTAGACAACATGTGGCAGTATAATATTGAAAGAAATCATGCCATCAGTATATGTAACAATGAATATACTAATTCATAAATAGATACTTCACCTCATCGGTTCTTTTTTGTTTCTTTTGTGAAGGATTATCTAAGTCTACAATATCATCATCCATTTGTTTTACAATATAATCATCCATTTATTTTACAATCCCGTAGGAATCACGAGGTTGATTCTTCCTCACTACATGTCAACCTTTGTTGGAGTTATCAATAGCATAAAATACTTGAGATGCTTGCTCCGCTAAAATAAAAGGCTCATTTGTTTTCAAAAATCTCTCTGGATTAACACTCACGGTGTCATACTCATTTTCTTAACTCCTTTATTTTATCATACACATCAAAGCACTTACATCAAAATAAAATCACTCTTCTATCCATAAGAAATTGCAATTCAATCACATCTGTTAAAATTCCATAGTAATCAATGTTCTCACTATCTTTTTCATTCTCGCCAACTACAATAACACCACAATTTGAGTCCTTAAATTTTTATCATAGTCTTCTACATGAAATCTATATCCATTAACAATGTAACCATTAAAATGTGTCGTATATTGGGTAGGACCACCTGAAAGTGAGAGCAGATCTTCCATGATCTGACTATCATCTCCTTTATGCAATTGTGCAACCTATAAATAAGATTGAGTTAAATAATTTAGAACTAGTAATACAACATTAAAAATTCAAATTTGATTTTTATTTATTACTCACCCTAACTTTAAACCATTCAATAAATTGTCGGTTCCATTATGCATCAAACAAGTGTTGCACGGTATCCACGTGTGTTTGTGCAAACTCTCTACAAATTTGAAGTGAACCATAAATGTCATATAAAAAAAATTACCCTAAAGGAAATAAGAAAAATGAGAAGAAAGAACTCTCCATACTCGAGATATGGTATGACTTCATCGCAATTCTTCAATATGTATATATGTGCTTCTTCCAATTTATGTGCTTCAAGCTCACATTGTTCTTTAGCTCCCAGAGTACATCCAGGTTGATAAAACATAGATAAACCTCCATTATATTTTTTTCAAACCCCCGTCATAATTTCGTTCAGGTCGATTGAATTATGTGTCAATCGTATGCAGATACCGTAAACATAAGGTCATACATTCATTTGCAATGTAGCCCTCTGCAATACAGCCTTCTGGACACGCCCTATTACGAATCAAAGATTTCAAAAAATTTAACCATCGCTCCAGAGGATACATCCACCAATAATGAATAGGTCCAGCAATCTCAGCTTCACTAGCTAAATGAATAGGCAAGTGCACCATGACATCGAAAAATGAAGGAGGGAAGACCTTTTCTAACTTGCAAAGCATTATGGGAATTTGCGCTTCAATTTGATTCAAGTCATCAACCCTTAACTCATTTGATCCAAGCACACTAAACAACAAAGATAACTCAATAAGCGGTTCACACACTTCTTTGGACAACATACCACGAAGTTCAAGGGGGAGTATATGTTGCAGAAGAACATGGCAATCATGACTTTTCAACCCAGATATCTTGTGATCTTTCAGGTTCACACATTGAGAAATATTAGATGAAAACCCATCAGGAACCTTTATGTTCTTTAGGAATTGGCATTATTTGTGCTTACTTTCGGGAGGCAATGTGTAGCATGAAGTTGGAACTTCAACTTTCTCCCCTCTTTGGATGGGGTGCAATTCCGGCCTAATATTCATGTCTTGCAAGTCTAATCGTGTTTTAATTGTATCTTGGTCTTTCCTTATACATTCATGATTGTTCCCATAATATTATCATATATATTTTTTTTCAATATGCATAACATCCAAATTATGTCGTAACAAGAGAGACTTCCAATATGGAAGTTCAAAAAAAATACTTTTCTTGTTCCAATTATCCTTCCGATTTTCATGTCATATCTTCTTCCTTTTCTTTGGATCCTTTGTTAACTGCATCCCCTCAAGATCTTGCACTTGATTAAGTATCCAAATACCAGACTGCATTTTTTGTGGGAGCTTTTTCTCTTTTTTACCATCAAATGAATCCTTGTCAGTCCTCCATTTGTGGCTAAGAGGAAGGTAGCGTCGATTACCCATAATGCATTGCTTCTTACTATTAGCTAATCGAATTGAGGAGGTATATTTATTGCAACATGGGCATGCCAATTTTCCTTTTGTACTCCATCCAGATAAATTTTCATAGGCTGGAAGGTCATTGATGGTCCATAACAAAGAAGCATGCAACTTAAAATTATAATTAGATGATGCATCAAAGATCTCAATGCCAACTTCCCACAACTCATTCAATTCCTCTACTAAAGGTTGAAGATACGTATCAATTGCATCTCTTGGACTATCTGGACCTGGAATAAGCATTGACAAAATAAAATTTTCTTGTTTCATACACAACCAATGTGGTAAATTATAAGGAGTAAGAACCACAGGCCAAATGCTATATGAGGTTTTTGAATTTCGAAATGGCTGAAATCCATCATTAACAAGTCCAGGCCTGACATTACGAGGCTCTGTCGCAAATGAAGGATGAAGTTCATCAAATGACTCCCATGCCATTGAATCAGCTGGGTGCCTCATTATTCTATCATCAACTCTTTCATCTTTATGCCATGTCATTAAAGTAGATGTCTTTGTAGACATAAACAACTTGTGAAGCCTAGGCTTTAATGGAAAATAGCGTAAAATCTGTGATGCTATCTTCTTACCTTTTTTATTCCTTGTTTCCCCGCTATGTCTATCTATTTTCCATCTAGACGCACCACAAACTTTGCAAGAATCAAGTAAGTTATCCTCCATCCAGTATAACATGCAATCATCGGTACAAGCATCAATCCTTTTGTAGAGGAAAGCTTTTAATGACTCATTACTCCAACGACCAATACTTTTAATGTGAAGCAATTTAATCAAAGAGGAAAGCTTTGAAGCTTTTGAATTTTGGTAAAGTGGCTGCTCGAAATCCTTCAATAGCCTGCAAAATCTTTTTGCTTCAACATTTCGTTCCTCTTCAATTAAAT
This sequence comes from Nicotiana benthamiana, assembly GCA_034376525.1. NCBI lineage: Eukaryota > Viridiplantae > Streptophyta > Magnoliopsida > Solanales > Solanaceae > Nicotiana > Nicotiana benthamiana. The sequence continues at coordinate 27,681,612 of CM067337.1, forward strand.
CATCAAAATCAATGTGTATGGTTCTTTCATCAATATTAGGATATAGATCTCTTAATAATTCTTGTACTTCATCTTCACTTTCACATTCTTCTAGTTCATCACCGTTTTTATCTTTTGATTCTAACAGTGGCTCACCTAACTTTTCCCCGTGATGATACCAAAAAGTATAATTTTGTATATACTTTCAAATGTATTTCAACTATCTTACGAGTTCCTAAAGTTGTATTACAAAATTTGACACACGGACAATATATTTCATATTCTTCTCCTGTTTTCTGAAAAGCATAATCCAAAAACTTTTCCACTCCGATTAAGTAGGCTTCATCGAGCCGATTATCAACAAGTTTCATCCATTGCTTACTAGGTGCCATAACCTTGGAGAGTAAATAAAAATGACATTAAATAAAGATAAAAGATAAGAAAAATACAACGATGCACACTACTTGTTACGATTAGATGAACGTAAGCGATTCAACTCTAAGGTCTCATTTTCTAGTGGACTCGGCTCCTCTTTTCCAGCTCGAAGAAATTTTTATTTGCTAGATGACACAATAACAGAATAATGAAACTCAGGAAAACTTGAATTGCACAAAAATATTCACAATGTAAGTAGTATAAACTTACATTGTGACAGCAAGAATAATCAGTTTATACATAAAACTAGGGCAGCCCCAAACAACAAACTTGAGCAAACTTCCAATTTTTTAATCACCTTATAGAAGAAATCCCAAATAACAAACTTGAGCAAACTTTTAGTTTTTTAATCACCTTATAGAAGAAATCCCAAACAACAAACTTGAGCAAACATTTTTAATCAGCTTATAGAAAAAATCTCAAACAACAAACTTGAGCAAACTTTCTATTTTTTAATCAGCTTATAGAAAAAATTCCAAACAACAAACTTGAACAAACAACAGTAAAAATTATAGCATCCTAATATCCTTAAGATTAATCCCTCGCTGAATCCATAAAACAAATCCATTCATGGAATAATTAGCTTTCAAAACGAGACGATTCTCAAAAGAGGCATACCTTGGAATAATTAGTTTTCAAAACCTAGAATTCAATTAGAGTATGCCAGATACTAATGGTTTTCTTCCTTTTAGACTAACCAGATACATGAACTCTAAGCTTGAACACGATAAATATCGATGAATCATGATAATCACTCGACGATGAAATTTAACGCAAGTAGTCAATTCAAAATCCAGTAGATAAGAACAGATTGAAACAACATATTTAAACACAATAAGCGAAAAGCTTTCAGACAATTTCCAATTAAGCTTCAATCTAGCCAATTCATGGAAGAAGAAGAAGAAGAAGAAGAAGAGCATTCCAGAAGACATGGAAATAAGAAACAGCAATTCTACGTCTAAACCTGAAGTTCATGAGAAATTAGCCTATCATATTTTCGAATCAATGATGATCAACAAGAACAAGAAGAGAAGAAAGAAGGTGAAATTCATGTTATTCTAGTTACAGTAGTGAATGACCAAAGTTCACCTATTGCTACGCCGCCTGAAAAATACAAGTACAACACTTGCGAAAAAAGCCTTGCAACTCATCACGCACTAGGAGGGCATAGATCTAGCCACAACAAGTTCTGAATGGTATATCAAAATTCCAATATCTTGAAAGATGAGGCATACCTTGGATTCTTAAAGGAGGAGATTAAAACTAGGCCAGATAATCAAATAGTTGATTGATTTCGCTCGCACACAACCAGAAGAGCGAGACCGGCTCTAATGTAACACTAGCTTGACGACGGGAGATAAGGGCAGAGGATAAGCGCGCGGGACTCTGCTTTGTTTTGAGAATAGCATCTCTGTTTTGGTTTAATTAATTTGTTAAAACCTCTTAGTTTTTAGTTTGGCGCCTAAGTTTTAGAAAAAACTATTTTTTTAATATTTTGGTAAAAGATTTGGCGGGACTCTCTCACATTTTTACCTCTCAATTATTATTTAGGACCAGTTACTATTTTTTTTAAGGACCGGATTTATTACCTTTGCAAAAACATAAAGCATTAAGGACCTGAATATAATCTGGTCTCAATAGATATCTTATTAGCGACGAGATTATTTACTCGTCCCTAATTGTTGGTCGTAAATAAGGTTTTTTCTTGTAGTGTGAAACCATTAGACAAGCTATTAAATGACATTCTATAACTAAAAATGAAGCCGAGTATGAGGCTATAATTGCATGTTTAGAGTTGGCACGAGAACTCGGCATTGGTCAAATTATAATCAAAAGTGACTCACAGCTTGTGGTCAATCAAATGTTGGGGACTTCACAGCCAGGGAGGCAAGAATGCAGCAATACTTAGAAAAAGTGAGAGATTTTGATAAAACAATGTCAAACATGGAAAGTGGTTCAAATACCAAGGGATGAAAATGGTGAAGCAGACACCTTAGCTAATCTTGCCTCTGTAACTGATCTGGCAAACGATGCAAACACTTTAGTTATCCATTTGTTTCATTCAGTCCTTGACCTTGATAAAAATAAGGTAAATTTCAATCATTTAAATTCAGATTGGAGGAATGAAATTGTAGCTTTTTTGTAGTACGGTACTGTACCTGAGGATAAAAGGAAAGAACATGCGCTTTGGAAAAAATCTGCCCGTTGTTGTATAAACCAAGGGAATCTTTATCGAAAAATGTTTGGTGGACCATTAGCAAGATGTCTCGGACCTTCCCAAACGGAATACGTAATGAGGGAAATGCATGAAGGACATTGTGGAAATCACGCGGGAGGAAGATAGTTGGTAAGGACTTTAATTAGGGTAGGATATTATTGGCCTAAGATGGAAGAGGAAGCAGAAAATTTCGTATCTAAATGCGACAAATGTCAAAGATACGGCAATAACATGCATAGACCAACGAAGCTATTGCATCCAGTCATAGCACCGTAGCCCTTTATGAATTGGGGGACGGATATCGTGGGTCCATTACCCCCAAGCAAAAGTTTAGGTAAAGTTTCTACTTGTACTTACTGATTATTTCAACAAATAGGTAGAAGCAGGAGCGATTCAAACAGGTACGAGAAAAAGAGGTCAAAGACTTTGTTTTGGCGGAATATAATTCGCCGATTTGGAGTATCAAATGAGATCGTGTGTGATAATGGCCCTAAATTTATTTGAGCTCAAATCACAGAATATTTTCATAGCTGGAAAATCAAAAGGATAACATCTACACCATACCATCCGGTAGGTAATGGACAAGCGAATCAACAAACAAGATTATTATTAATAATATGAAGAAACATTTACAAGAAGCAAAAGGTAACTATCCTGAAGTGTTACTTGGGGTTTTATGGGCATATTTTACAATATTTTACAACTGCTAAAATAAGTATGGGTGAAATACCATTTTCGATGGTTTACGGGGCTGAAGCCTTAATTCCAGTTGAAATAAGAGAATCGAGCACAAGGTTCGTACAAGTAACGGAGGAATCAATAATTAGGAGATTCAAGTCAACCTTGATTTACTCAACAAAGAAGAGAAGTTGCATTAATAAGAATGGCAGCACAAAAGCAGGTCATTGAACGATATTACAACTGAAAATCACGCCTCAGATTCTTCAAAATTGGAGACTTCGTGCTTAAAAAGGTTTTTCTATCTACAAAATCTGCTAATTCAGGAAAGGTAAGTCCAAAATTAAAAGGACCCTATAGAATTTGGGATATTGCAGGAAAAGGAGAATACGAGTTGGAGACAATGGATGGAAAAGTTCTCCCTTCGCATTGGAATGCTGTTCATTTAAAGAGATATTACTTCTGAGAGAATACCCACTGTTAGGTATCACCATCTTAGATTTTATCTTTGAATTTTACTACCAATTTTAGAAGCTAGGAAAAATGCTAACCCATACCAAATGATGAGTCACAGCCTGTACGGCAAAATGGAATACTCTAAATTCCCGGCCTAGGGTTACAATTATTCTGATGGAAACACAAATGGGTTAAGCAGTCTTCATCTATAATCCCTCCTCCGAGTCCCGCATGTTATTTCGTTTTAGGAAAAGGACCAAGATGAGAGAAACAAACAAGCGCTTGAGGCTTCATACTTCAACGCTCAAACAGTTGGGGGACTACATAATATACACAGATACGTGTGGAAAATCAAGCAAGATTTAAATGAAAAATCAAGCCTCAAAGAAACAAGTGCAGAGCAAAATTTACAAAGCTTCATCATTCATCATAGTGTTCTTTCCCATTAAAACAAATGGAGATCTATGACATTCATCATAGTGTTCTTTCCCATTAAAACAAATGGAGAGCTTTGACACTCATCATAGTATTCTTTCTCATCAGAACAACAGTCACTTCTAGAACCCATCCTAATACATGAAGATAGGGTAATGACTACGTACTGAAATGGGTTATAAGGAAAAATCTTGTATGATTTATTTTTCTTTTGTAAAAATCTGTTATGAGAAAAACAATTATGAGAAAGCTATAGATATAATTCAAATACATGTAAAGTATTATTCAAAAGCATTTCAAGGTCCGAAATAAAACCTATAAAAGCTATTTCAAACAAAACATGTGTATTCCTATTTCTTTCATCGTATTATAACACCATTGTAAAGTTGAGACGTCTTCTTCATTAAGTGTCGATATATAAAAGGGACCTCTTTTATAAAACTCATGTTAATAAGTCATGAGATTAATCATAGAGCATTTCAAAGGATAAAAATATAAAACTATTCTCTAAGTCCTTATAAATAAAAAGGCAAGAATAGAACGAATAGAAGTAATAAAAACTTCTTAATATATTTAAAAAGACTAAGTTTAAAACTTGGTCATCGAAATGTTTTATACATATGCCCCACTATGAAAACTGGGGACTTTTTTCTTTCCAAAATCCCTTAAAACAAACAAAGGGATTGATCATCATCTTCCAAAAAGAAATAAAAAACAAGTTAAAATATAAACATGTCACTGGGACGCAGGGGCATCAGAAGTAATGATGCCAGCTTCAGAAGGAGCAGCCATATGCATGATATCAACTTGACTCAAAGTAATAGGCTCCACGAGGGGAGCAAGAGTCACAAAAGTTTCAACTTCTGAAGCCTGAGTCTTGGTAGCTTCACCCTCGGGAACTTGAGCCACGATATTTTCAACTTCGAGAGCATCAGCTACGGCTATTTCACCTTCAAGATTTCAGCCACGAGAGCTTCAATTGCAGGAGAAGGAAAGTCTATTGGTTGCTGAGTCTTTTCAACAGTCTCCAAGACCTTAGCCAATTCTGACTCTAAATTGAATTTTTCCTGACTAGCTTATTAAGGCATCACGCCGAGAGTTTAGAAAATTCCAACTTACTTCAGCATCTAGCTTGTCTTCAAGAAGCTCATAATCTCTCTTGCAAACAACAAGTCACTTTTTAATTCTTCATTTTTAGCCAAGGTTGAATTGAAGGAGAATTGAAGAGAGGCATTGGAACTCTCCAAAGCACAAATTTTATTAGATGAGGTCGTCAAATCCATTTGAGTTTGAGTCAAGCTTTGAGAAAGATCCTTCTCATAAATCTCCTTTTGACTTAAAAGTGCCTTCAACTCTTTAATCTCCACATTGGCTTTGGACAGCTGGTTTGAGAAAGAAGATTCAAGGCGTTCTTTGTCCTTCTCTACTTGGCTTGAAGAAGCCTTGGCTACTGCCAACTCCGACATCAATGCACGCACGTGTTGCTTCGGGTTACTCCTGCTCTCTTGCATATCTTCAATAGCAATTTGTGCATTATCGAATTGCCCTTTCCAATTAACTGCTTCTAATTTAGCTTCATGAGTCGCTCTCTGAGCCTCAAAAATTGTTTTTTCAAAGTCACATGCCATTTTTTCTAAAAGAGTAATTCTGCCTATCAACTCTGTACCAATGAGATTGGCCTGAAAATGTAAGAAAAGGAAAGTAGAATCTAAGGGTAAGGAGAAACTTTTTTTTTAAAAAAAGGGAAATACCTTCAAGGTGGCATGAACAATATCATTCATCAGAGTCAAGCAGCTACGGCTGTCCATCTTTTCTTTTTTAATTGAGCCAATCAAAGGCCCAAGCCAAACGTCTGCTTGACCAGATTTCCTCAAAAGAGTGTTGTTGGCGGGAACTTCAATAGTCACGCTCCTCATGAAAGTACTCCTTCTCGAAGAGCCTATTTCTGTATGATGAACAGCAGAAGGGGGGACTACTGAAAGAGGAACAATAGAAGAAGTAAAAATAGCAGGAAAGGGAGGAACAAGAGAAGGATTAGAAGAAGATAGAACAAGATAAGGAATAGAAAGAGATGGAGTAGGTAAGGAAAGAATTATAGATGTAGGAAGAGGAGGAATTAAGGATACCGGAGTTGAAAAAGAAGAAAGGGGGACCTCATCTAAAATAGGTCTGAGTTCGCCACTTTCAAAACCACTAACGAAAAGGTATTGTATGGATTCATGGGTGTCAAGAGGGGAAATCTCATTATCAGAAAGAAGATGAACGGGCTCAGCAGAAGAGGCACGGGGAGAAATTTCAGCATCGTCATCAGTTATAACTCGTCTACGAGTTCTTGGCCTCTTTATCAAAGAACCATCTTCATCTTCATCTTCTTCTTCTTCTTCAGAATCTTCTTCAAATGTTTTCCTCTTCATAATTATGTCTTGAGCTCTCTTTAACGTAAGAGGGGCTCCTGAAGAGGTTCGATATGTCGCAACCACCTCAGTAAAGACACCTCGAATTGAGAATCCTGACAAAAAGAAGGTTGAAAATTAAAGCAATGAAAAGAAAGTTTTACGTACGGGAAAGTGTAAACAAACTCTTACCATGAGTTTTCCTTTCCAACCGTATTGATTGGAGATAGATTTCCAAGACCGGGCCTCCATAGGCACGGCCTTTAGCAACTTTTCTACCCAACCACGGAAGTTGGGGACCCAATCCACAACTCTCATGATTGCAACAAAAAAGAAGAGGGGAGATTAATAGTTGAGAAATTAAAAAAGAAAACTTTTCAAAATAAAAAAGGAGCGAGAAGAATAAAAGACATACGTGCAAAATTCCATTTCTCGGGAAAAGGAACGTTTTCTTTACCCACCAAACCAACAGTGGGGGAAGCAACAAATCGGGCATACCAGTCACGATCTTTGTCATCTTTAGGGTTCATTAGAACTCTTTTACTCCTAGCTACCAAAGTGAAAATACCAATACGGTATAGTCCGGGGGAATAAAGGTGAATCAGATGAGGGGAGGTAAACTCAACACCAACTTTGTTTGATAAATTCCTTAAACAAGCCACAACTCTCGAAACGAATGGGCCAATCTGTGCTAAACAAAATCTGAAAAAATGGCAAAAATCAAGGATTACTGGATCAATGGCTGGTTTAAATACGAAAGTGAAAGGATAAGTGTAAACAAAAGAAAAACCATTCATGTAGGAAGTAATTCCTTGATTTGGGTTAGGAACAACGATGGGGAAATCACTATTCCAATTACAATCATTGTAGATTATAGGGGCTAAGACCTCTGTAATCAAAGTAGGATAAGTATCAGCACGACTTAACCCAGCAACTCGTTTCCGAAGAGATTCTCTATCATGGTCAAAAGATAAGTCACTAGGTACTATTTCTTCCACTAAAGGTTCTTGTAAAGGTTCAGAAGGTTCTTTACCCTTAGAAGATGATTTCTGAGTAAAAGAACCTCTAATTCTAGAGGGAGCACCAGAACTAGAAGAATGTAAAGAAGAACCAGCAAAAGTACTACCACCACGGGCGGATCCTAGACTGTGGAGTCTACCACCTCTATCCCTTCTATGTCTAACAGGGGCATTGGGGAAATTATCCAAAATTGAAACTTTTCTATGGTTAGGGTTTGAAAACGAAATGGTGAAAAAGGACTAATTAAGGAAGAAGTGAATAGTATTGAAGATTAAAGTATTCAGTAAAACTTTATGAAGAAAAAGACAAGAGAAAAAAGTTGCATTTATATATGAAAACAACCGTCAAAGGCAATAAGTGTAATGATGGAAAGCATATAATAAAGGCAACTAGCTCTTCGTGAATAGTAGAACCTTAAAAGCCTTGGAAAAAGGCTGCAACTACAGAACCAATGGAAGGATGACACGTGTATAGAGCATTAAATGGAAAAGACAATTGAAGCGTCAATGTTTCCATAACATTAATGATGACAAAAATTCCATTTCTAATGAAATCCACTTCCCAAATATTTACTTGATAAATAAATGGAAAGTGGGGGGACTATCAGTATTAGAAAAAATTGAATTTACATATTGGAGGTGACGTGTCATGACATGTGGACTAGTCAAATGGTCAAAGAACTATTATTAGTCATGAGGCACGAGCAACAACAGATACGAGAAAAGATGGTAAAAGAGGCACGGGGCTGTTTCTCAAATAGCTCGACTCCCGTACCTATTCAAGTCATTTAAAGCTCAAGGATCAAGATGAATCAGGGAAGTGAATCTGACAACGCAGGAGAGTCCAAATTCAGTATTAAATGTTGAAAACGTTAGAGAATTTGTATTTAATATAAATGATTGAGCAACGTTTCTTTAAAGGTCATTTATTACTCATAATTGTCTTATTAAGACAAAGGCAATACACATTCTCCGAGAAATCACTATAAAAGGGATAGGGTTGAACATTTGTAAGGACACGAAGTACTATTGCAATACAATCTAATTTATTTGCTTTCTTTTTGCCCTCAAAATCTTTTCTTGTTATTTTATTTTTTGATTATCAGTAATCCGTATTCTTCTAAATTTCTAGTTTTGACCAAAGTCCATTTTTTATTAAACAATACCAAACACACCGTGAATTATTACTCTTTAGGCAAATACGTATATTTTTATTGGTTTTCTCATCGGGTTTATTATCTTTTTCTTTGTTTCTGGCGTTTCGGTTGGAGAGTTGGATGAACGCAAGGGACTTGATGACCTTCCGAAGCCACTTTGGACCATAATCATTTTCAAGAAGAATGACAACATTAATAAAAACTATATTTCATCTTAACGGAATAGTTGAAAAGTCAAGACCACCTTACATAAGATCGTACGTAGCTCTGTAGTATTTCTCTATGTCACCGTAGTTTTCTTAATAAAAAAATCTTTTAACGACTTATCAACATCCAATCGAAAACTTGAGGAAGCGAAAAAAGAGACTTAAAGGGGGAGCCTTTTATTGTTTATTGCTAGGTGGTTAGAGATTGATGAGTTCGTCACAACGAAGATAGGGGCGGACTAAGAATTTGAACTGTATAGGTTCGGATAAGGGGCGAAACTACATTGTTCTAAGGGTGGTCAATTAATCAATTTTTTATTGAAAATTATATTATGTTTATAGATAAAATATTAGGTTTAATAGATATACGAAATATAGTATTGAACATTTTTTGTCAGAAAATTCTTTTTAATCTTTTAAGTTTGTACACTCTTGAATAAATTCCTAACTTCGCTTTTGATTTGGATTTCACATATCATTTAAGTTACTAGATTCAAAATTTTAATATTTACTTAACAATTTTTTTAATAAATTTAAAAGGTTAAAGCAAAAAGTACTACTAAGTCTTTTTCTTTATTAATATATTTGGTTAGTAAGTTGCATGCATGCAATATAAAATGGACCCACATTTTGGAAATAGTAGTAGTAATTAATAATTAGTTAAGGAAGATAGAAGAAAAAGAAAAAGAAGTGGAAAAACAAAAAACAGGAAGGAGAAAAGAAAGGAGGAAGAAGAATACTAGAGAGTCGGTCTAGGAGATAGAAATGAGGAGTGGAGCGAGGATTTGGGCGACATATTAGATTGTTTAAATGAGAGAGAGACCATTTTTTTAGGCTCCTTTAGATTTGCATCATTTAAATTTTTGGATTCTTAATCAGTCCTTTCTTCTTTTTTTACTCCGTTAATTCTCAAGTGTAATTTATTTTCATATTTTAGTGATCTGATCTTTGTCTCTCATACAGTCTCAGATACTATAGCTATTTCCTCTACATGTATTTGGTTTATTAAATTAAAGTTAAAATCTTTACTAAATTATGGGAGGTTTCATTATCTTTCCATAACCTGATGATTCTGAATTCTCTTTTTCTTTTATATTTGGGGTTGTTTTCAGATTTGCTGTATCTTAAGAATATCATGTTGTTGGATTCTGTTTATATATAAATATATATATTCTGTATTGCTTAAGAAAGATACAATTTTGTTGACGTAAATTTGATGGCTGAGGCAATAATGACTATAGAAGATCATACACAAAGTAGTAGCAATAGCAAAAAGTTGAAGCAAAAAAAAGTACCACAAAGAGGACTAGGTGTTGCTCAACTTGAGAGAATTAGATTGGAAGAACAACATATAAAAGATGAGACTTTGCATCATGTTTTGTCACCAAATTCAATTGTCTCAGCACAAGATTCCTCTCTTAGGCCTAAACTCAACTCTTCTTCAATTCCTACACAAACACCATTATCATCGAAAAATTGTGACTCTAGACCAAATCCATCTGAAATAACTGGGATGGTGGGTGAAGGTGACATGAATTTGTCAGCAATTTTGGGCACTGGCTATGATGATTGCTCTAAATTATGGAGTAGTGAGTACAGTCCTAAAGAAGAGAATCAGAAGTTGTATCAATATGGTGGTGTTGGTGGTGGTGTCCAGCCTAATCTAAATTTGTCACATGAACCCCAGATCCCACTTTTGTCTTTATCACAACAATATCAGCAGCCTGCTTGTTCTTCATCAATGGTAAGCCAGCTTTCAGCTTGCTTATTACTTGCAGTGCTCGGAGGCGGATCAAGAATTTAAAGTTGATGTGTTCGACTTTTGTGTTCCTACCACTTGATCCGTCATATTTGTTGAAATTTTAGCGATTTTTTCACAAAAGTATAATGCTAGGTTAGTTAAATCATTATTGGGCTAACATGTCTTTCTTTGTATTTAGTATGCTGAGGCTAATTAGTTTTATTGTGGATGGTGCAGGTGAAAATCTCATCATCTGTAAGAAATCTTCAGATGGAGCCCCCTTCAAACCAAAGATATAATGGCTGTCACTATCTACCTCTTTGGCCAGAAGAAGTGAAGGTAAATTTACTAGTCTTTCCTACCTGCGTGATAGAAATAACAAAGGGCTAATAAATAAAGGATTTAAAGGTTGCCAGTTCCACGGTAAAAAAAAAAAAAGGCAGCCCATTGCACTAAGCAAGAGCCAGACCACACGGGTCTACAGTACACAACTTTACCCTGTATTTCTACAAGAGACTGTTTCCACGGCTCGAACCCATAACCTCCGAGGTTACATGACAGCAACTTTACCAGTTACTCCAAGGCTCCTCTTCAAGATATACCACTGTGTATTCTTGAAATTTCTATTTTCTAGTCTAAGGACATGACCCTTGATAGGAAAGTCCGGAGGTCTAGAATCAGGGTTGTAGGATAGGGGCTCCTAGAGTTTTTCGTACGCCTCATCCGGGGTTGGGTGTGGGTCAGCAGGGTTACCCATAGATGATTTGTGTTTTAGTGTATGTCCCCCCTATGGCTGTTAGTTATGGTAGTTACTGTATGATATTATTGCATGCGATTGTATTTATGTTTCGTATGTTTAGATAATTATCCACGCTATTTACTCTATTTCTGCTGGAGTTACTAATGCTCTATTGTTTTTGTTTTTGTTTTTGTTTTTGTCTTTGTTTTTGTTTTACTGCTGTTTTTCTTTTATCCTATGAGCCGGGGGTCGATTGGAAACAGCCTCTCTGCCCTTTCGGGTAGGGGTAAGGCTTGTCTACATATTACCCTCCCCAGACCCCACCTGGTGGAGTATACTGGGTAGTTGTTGTTGTTGTCTATTTTCTAGTCTGTTTGTGCAGAAGAGATTGGTTTTGAAATTGTTGGTTGATAAGCTATTATTTTGTTTGTTAATGTAGATGGTTGGCATAAAAAGACCATATCCATTCCCTCCAGAATACCCACCCGTCCCTGCATTTCAAAAATTTCCTCCTTGCTATATTGCCCCTCTATCTGGATCACACGAATCAGCTTCCTTTAGTAATGAATGTACAGTACATTCAGAATCAGGAACTCTTCATAAAAGGTTTGATATCTCCCCTAAAGATGGCATACTTTTAGTTTTTGAGTACCTCTTGACAAGTCTTTTTGATCAATTTTTCAGAGAAGTTCCTTTAAGATCAAGAACTCTGTCCGAGGCGAAACCAAGGAATGTTATCAGAGGAAATAGAGCTCTCAATGGAGATTTTCTCACATTGGCTCCTCCTACAGCAGTTGGTAAAGGAAATCAGCTAGACTTATCTAAATTTGAAACTACACCCTTTCAAGTAAGCAACAAAAGGACTTCAATCGGTACCTTATTTTATGATTCCTGTATCTTATATGCATCTTTATTTACTTCTTTTAATTCCACAGGAAGTTGCTGAAGAGCCTAGCACTGGGTCAGGCCTAAACAGATTAGTTCAACAACCTGTCATCAGATTCTTCCCGTCTGCGAATGTGCAAATTAGCCAAGCAGGAATAACCAAAAGCAACTGTCAAGGTGAAGTAGGAGGAAAAGTTGATCTTAATCTGAAGCTATAAAAGAAGTTAAGTCGATGTCATATGGTGTTTTTGTCATATGAAGAGGTGGCTGGCTTTGTTAAGTCCTCCAGGTGTGGCTTTTATTCTTTACACGGGTAGAAAAATTTCCTTGTAATGAAGTCTTAACATTGACGGGAATTGGAATAGTTTATCGAAAACTAGTTGAAAAATGAAAAAAGATGCCCTTCGCATTATGTTCCCAACAGAAAGAAAAATAGCTGTTTGACTCTAGTTCTATTACAGAAAGATGGTAAACAAAAGCTCTTCATTTCATGTCTTGTGGGTGGTTGTGGTGCCTCTTGGAGTGAAGAGTAAAGGTGAAACAAAAGTGATTTTTTTTGCTTGTAACAATCTAAAATAAGAGAGGAAGAATATTTGGGAAGCTTCAAGGATCAGTTTCAAGACATTAATTGCCTTTAGATTTACCTTGTTGACGAAGAGCCAAAGGCAGCTATTTTCCAGAATAGGAATACATCTATATTAGTCTCTTAACTATACTGCGATTTGCCATTCCAACTCTGTTGGAAAATTGGACACTATGGTGCCCAAAAAAGGATTTAGGATTCTAGAAGAAAACAAAAACTCCGCCTTAATTTCTTCTTAAGCTCATATCTAGAGAGAGAGAGAGAGAGAGGGAGGGAGGGAGGACCAAGAATACAATAGCACTCAGCTAAATGTAACAAACAGAGCACTTGGAGATTCAAATTACACATAAAAACAAGGTTTCTCTGCTCAGTCAAGAGCAATTGAGATTTATAATCAAGAAGTTTTGACATATTCAAGACGACTGATGTGCACTGCTGCTGAAAATATACACACCCAACTCTGATGTAAGACCAACCACATGAATCTTTTGTTCCATAATATAATCTATGACCAACCAAATACGTAGTCAAGAACATACACAAGTACAAGGGACAATGGATAAAGCAGAAAAGCAATCGAACTAGTCCAGAGGGGAAAGGTGGTGCGGATGCTCCCTAAGACCCCAATAACAACGCAAACTATAAGAATAACCAGCACTTCAGATGAGAAGTTCCATGTCAATCCTCTGATGTAAACAATTGCCAAGAAGACCGACAGACAAAGGAGATTGTTCATGGTCACTGCTCCATATAACTGCAAGATAGCATCAGAGATATTATTAATAGAGATGAAAAACAGTACCGGCCACACCAGCCATCAAAAACCGCTTAAGCGACCAAAGTTGGCTCAAAATTAGTGACCTAAAACCAAATTTTAATAAAATAACTTATATTTAGTGTTCTTTCATTTTTTTCGTAATTGTTTATCGTGCAGTATACTTACTAGAGATAAAGTTTTTAACTTCACATACTAATGCTATTATTTATATTAGTAATGATACAAATTATGTTAAAAAATGTTAGTCATGTCTATCCAATACATTACCTTCGATCTTAATGTAATAAACTTTAATGCTAATAAAGATTTGAGTAATTTAAGTCCAAGCTATACATATTTCTACAAACTTCAATATTGTCTTTAAAGCGAAAATATTATTATGTATTCCACCACTTATACCTTTTGGGGCCTCAAAATTTTGGGAGCCTAAAGCAAAGGATTTACTAGCCTCCCCTTGAGCCACCCCGGTAAGTGGCCAAAACAGCACAAGTTTAATTCAAAATGTAAAATCATGCAACATTTGAACTAGGGAAGGAACCCCAAGGAATGTTCCGCCATACATTTATTTTGAACAAAAGAAACAAGGCTTCCCTAACAGTAAAGTTTCAAGTAAAACATGAGTGATCATTGCATGAAAACTAATCTATACCAAGGCCTGTCAGAAATTTTGTCCATGTAATGGCTGACAGCTTCGAAATCTCTAGTTGAAGTTCTTGGTCTCTTTATTTTATAATTAGATACCTTCTTTTATGAATGAGGTCTCTTCATTTGCTTCAACAGACCATAATCTGTTAGCAAGCTTCTATCTACCAGCAAATCTAGCCTAGTGCTGGTAGAACTTGAAACTATGAACTAGGGATTTACGAGTTAGCAATCTTCAGTTAAGGATTTGATATTTAAGATTAATTAATGAAAGCATTGGATAGAAAAACATGATGTTCAACCACTAAAGGCGTAGAAGTCAAATCAGAAAAACGGACCTCAGAAAACGTCAAGGACGCGGATTTCTTATTTTTCCGGGTAGCAAAGATGATAGCCGATACTGCCTCGCTGGAGTTGGTTGCCAGAGGCAGCGCAATGAATGAGATGAAGAAAGTTGGAATACTCGTGGCACTGGAGAAATTATTAACAGCATCCACCAGAGGATCAGCAAAAACAGCAGCGATAATAGTACCCAGCAACAAGAGTAACGCAGCCTTAATTGCAACTTTTCGAGGATTTTCGACACCCTCAACAATTTCATCACCTGTATCCCCCAAGAGACTGTGCTCCATCCTTGTTTGCTGCAAAAACATCCACATTGTATCATATTTTCCTACCTATAAATATCTAAATAATATCATCAGCTCAGAACATACCTCATGAAAATCGTCAAGGTATTTCATTGTATCAGGACCAGCCTCGCGAGAAGAACCGTTAGAACTCCTGGCTTCGTAAAGCCATTTTTCAACTCCAGCAATGAATTCTTTCAGATCAAGTTTATCATCAGAAGACGTATCGAAGTCCTTCAGTACCTTTGCTATAGCATCATTTTCGTCCAAGTTTATCTCCTCAAGACTGATTCCAACGACCAAAGCTCTTAATTCAGAATGGGAAAGATATCCATCACCATTTTCATCTATTGCGTTGAACAGCCTGTTACACAAACCTTCATCACATCAGCCAACATTCTACGGTAATATAAACAGGGAAGAAAGAATTTCAAGCTTACTTTTCTATGACTTGTACATCTGGTGTTCCATGATTTGTGAAAAGCCTCCCCAATGCATGCTTTTTTAAATGTTTCAAAATTCCTGATATGACATGCTTATGTTTTACATAGGCAAGTTTTCGTGTTTGTATCCAAGGCTGAAAGACCTGCATTAAAAGTTAGAAGAAGTTCAGCACGATTTGTCTATTTATCAGCCAGTCATATAGGACGATTAGGCTTTTTTTTCCCTTTTTACTTCTCCTCTATTTTCTAAGAAGAGTGAGGGAAACCATTTTGTACTCTGATCCCAGCTCAACTTTAATTCTAGTGGTTACAGGGGGAAGTCGTTTATCCAACTATGGTTGGATGGAAGCTACTTGAGTCATTGGCATGCCAATTGAACTATTCAATTCAAAACTGTTAAAGTTGATTAGATTTTGCAAAATGTGCTCATTCTTGGGCACATACTATGCAGACAATGATGTAGATTGTAGCAGTGTGCAAGAAAGAATAATTCAATTTGGATGGAGAGAAAAAAAAATGACAATATGATAATTACCTGATAAAGGCAATAAGAAACGAGAAGCAACAGTGATATGATAAGCGCTATTAAGACCGCTAAATGTCTTCCTGAAGTTGAATGGAAGAGCTGTGGCAACTGCACAACAATAAATGGAATAACAGATACGGCCATGATCATTGCAGCATAACTTGTCCAGATATCGGTAGTAACACCAGAACCTACAGATAGAAGACCTACTCTGTGAGCAGAAACACTATGATAGATAAAAACCTGCATCCTATTACCATGAAATATAACATGCAAAAGTTACTGATAATAAGGATATTTACAAGGAAAATGCCGTCACCATAGACATGTCTGAGGCCTGCAGTTTTGGACACTTAAATCCTTTTTAATCAGATGCTATGATCAAATTATACAGGATTTCCTCATTTGGCATCCAGATGGGAGAAAAGGTTTCATAAAAGTCCCTCTATGCATATAACTAGCAAATATACATTCAAAATCTAAATTCTTACATTTCTTACATTCAAAATCACCTTTTCTACTAGCAATTGTTTTCCTTATTTTTTTTTCACAAGTATGGGTTCAGAATTTTGAAAGCCATTGACAGCGCAGTAGCTACTTGTACTGTAACTCCCCCCAATATTTGTCCTTCAAGAGTAGTAAAGGTATGAAAACGACACAATGACCCCCCCCCCCCCCCCCCCTTTTCTAGGAAAAGGAACAGATTCATAAGCCATCTCCTTCATAATGGCTAGATGTCCAGTGAATTTGTTTCCTTTGCAGTTTATTACAGTGTGAAGCAACCCCCACTTCCAACTTAGAGGTTGTGAGTTCGAGTCTCCCCAAGAGCAATGGTAGGAAGTTCTTGGAGGGAAGGATGTTGGGGGTCTATTTGGAAACAACCTCTCTACCCTAGGGTAGGGATAAGGTCTGCGTACACACTACCCTCCCCAAACCCCACTTAGTGGGATTATACAGGGTTGTTGTTGTTGTTGCAGTTTATTACAGTGTGTAAATGATGTAAAATGGATTTTAGACTTTATTTTCTCTTTTAAGTATTTTGTAAGAGCCAACCATGCTTGTGTAATATAATGCATCCACCAGTTGCAGCAGATTACTGAAAGCAAGTTCATGAGCAGATATTTTGAAATTTAAGAGACAAACCAGTCAAGCTGAGCCCTTTAGTGTCTCTCAAGTCCACAGCAACAGAGTTTTGTATGTCGCACTTGCCAACAACACAACAGGTTCCCCATATCGCTGTAAGAAGCATCACTGTTGACCCAGCTAACAAGCCTATTCCTACAGAGACCTGGCTCTGAGCAGCTGCAGCCGTTCCAGATACCCCCGATACTGAAACAATGGGGTGAAAAGAAGAAATTTGTGAGGCTTAATATGACTTACAACAAGTCCTTCTAATGATACAATAACAACCAATTTTCTTTTTCCGGAAAACATAAACTTTAGCTAAGAACATAACAAATGATCCATATCAGCGATACCAACTAGTTCTGATAAAATTTAGTTCTTATTACATTAACAATAGGTCTTGTGTTGGCCATGTCTAATTAAAGACTTATATGTTTATATGATAGGTTCAAATTTAAGCAGAGACAAAAAAACATTAGGAGATTTTTCGTGTCTATCTTGGCGGTCAGAGTTATATGATACCTATAGCAAACAATCGAATTGAGCGCAAGCTGGTCCAAACACCACGTTATAAATGACGGAGAATATATAATTTTATGAACCCCTGCTTTACTTACAAAAGACAAATTATTCAGTATCATATGAAATGGGCTTGAATAGAGTAAATTAATAGTATAGAGGATTTACATAGCTACCTAATTTAAGTTCAGTATTGGGGTTAAGGTTTGTAAAAAAGCGGATTTCACTCTTTGAAGAATACGTTTACACATTAGGTTTCCTAGGTCCCTAAGATCCTGGTGAGATGTCCAAAGGATGACGTAAATGGTCAAATGGAAGATCAATTACAGTTAACTACAAGTCCTACAAGCGTCTATGCATCGTACTTTGTACATCATCAAAATGAACCAAACTTAAATCCAAAAGAATAAACCAGTAAAACAAGACAAACGAAGTTATCGGATCTCTGTTTCGTCTGATGCAATTCTCAATCTCTTGGACATATCCCATTATAATATTCCGATTACGGATATTACTTTGCTAAAAGAAAATTCCATTTTCTCAATATAATTTCAGTTAACTTTTAACTATAAGCAACTGTAATCTTTAGCATTTCTTTTGGTTCTAACATATGTAAGTTTAATTTCAAAACAATAGAAAAAGATTATCAAATACCTACAAAAATTTCAATTATCATCCCATGCTTTTCTATAACAACAACTACCCAGTATAATCCCACAAAGGAGAGTAATATGTAGACAACTACCCAGTATAATCCCACAAAGGAGAGTAATATGTAGACGAGTCTTACCCCTGCTCGAAAGGGCAGAGAAGTTGTTTACAATCGACACTCGGCTCAATGAAGAAGGAATGAAAAAACAAAAACAAAAACAAAAGAGCTTTGGTAAGCCCAGCAGAAATAGCCTACCAGAAATAGCCTAAATAAAATCGCATACAATAATATCATACAGTAACTACCATAAATAACTACCATAAGGCATCCCATGCTTTTCTGAAGTAATAAAAATGAACAACCTCTATCCCAATTTCTTTTTTAATCTCTTTAAAAATAACAAATTTATATATTTTAAAATAATTTAATTAAACCTTTAATTTATTTAATGGGATAGATTTATAGCAAAAATATCCATAACTTCTTTTAGATTATAAGTTACAAAAATTATATGTTTTCCTTTGATTTCATACTTAGTCCAACACCATCAGAAAGAGAGTATACCATTTGATAAAATAAAGAGAGTGAATGAAAGGAGGATTACTATACCGAGAATGAGCATAGCATCAGGAAGAGCACCAAGCGCAGGAAGGAAGAGTCCACCAATAAGACCTGGCCCTAAAATCTCGAGCAACAATTCACTACCGGAGGAGAGATAAGTAGCAGCCAGAAACATAAGGTAACCATAAACAACGATAAGGAAGACATTTCCTAGAGCAGTTTTAGTGCAAGGCAGAAAACCATAGCTCTGTTCACATGCCTCCTCTGTTTCAGCAAAAAGCGAGATAATTCCATGTTCACGGCCACTACTTCCGCCGTGAACTCCGTCGGAGACCAGATCCGATGACGGCTGGTCGCTGATAACGCGGCCGTACGTGGCGGTACCGAAGACGAGGAGGATTAAGATAGAAAGATAAGCTTTGGGTAACATTTTTGCAGACTTAGAAATATCTACACAATATTTGGATTTATATATAGAGAGATCTGTTTAGCATATGAGTGGGAGAGATCACTGTATTAAGTATTAACGATCAATCTGTACAGAGTTATTACGTGTTACCGACGCGTATGGACTTTTGCAGACTGAGTTAAGGAGAGTGGGTCCTTTTTGAACGTGGATGCTCTATAGAATAGCAATGAATAAGAGAAGGCTAAGATTCAAACTGACTACAATTTCTTCTGGCTTTTCTGTTTTTTCAGCTTTTAATAATTGACAGGCCATTCACCTTATTGGGTCCAATATATCGGTTTTATTTGTTTAGTTTAATACTGAACTTGTACTTTTTTCGACTGTCTATCTCCATGTGGTACCAACGAAGAGGCTTGCTGTGATGGTAACCAACCTTCACTTTCATAAGCAACCTCCACTTCTAACCAAGAGGTTGTGAGTTCGAGTTTCCCCAAGTGCAAAGGTGGGAAGTTCTGGGAAGGATGCCGGGAGTCTATTTGGAAATAGCCTCTCTACCCCAGGGTAAAGGTAAGGTCTGCGTACATATTACCCTCCCCATACTCCACTAAATGGGATTATACTGGGTTGTACTATCTTCGTGTGGTACCAAGTAGACAGATAATCAATTGTGGAAATGTGAACGGCACCTAATCTTGACGCTTTTGTATCTTTACAAGGGAAGCTCTTTTCTAGATCTGCCATTTGTATAACCATACATACATACTAGCAGTATTTGTTATTTATTAGGAAATAACTCTACCACAATACGGTAGAGAGTCATTAAAAGCAAAAATTAGGAACGGTTAACATGTTACCTTGATTTTCTTGTATTATGATGATGAGATAATAATAACAACCAATTAGAATAATTTTTATGCATATTCAGTGCTTTAATAATCATATTCTTTGGAAGTGGGAACTATTGAACTGCTTCCGTTATTTGTGAAACGTAAAATCTGTGCGTTTATTTAGAAACAGTCTCTCTATCACAGGGTAGGGGTAAGGTCTGCGTACATACTGCCCTTTCCAGATCCCATTAAGTGAGATTATACTGGGTTGTTTTTTTTTTTTTAAATTAGGATCATTTCCATTAATTTCAATGAATGTACAGTGCAGTTCTATAGTAGTAGCATGGACTAGCTACTACTCATTTACAATTAGCTCTAAACTAATACAAACGCATACAGGCTATCTTAATATGTATCTATTTAGCTATAGCTAAGGATAACAGTTTAGTTGACGCAACCCCTCATGCCATCTTTTACAGTTTCTGCCTCGGGTATGAATCAACAGCGCCACTTCTCTACAAAACTGATCTTCAACAAAAACCTTGCTATCAAAACGAATAGAGTTCCTGGCTCTCCAGATCAATGCAACAGTAGTGACAAAGGCAGCAGCAGTGAGTGCTTTATGTCATATTTTGCTCCGAGCCTTGCTGCATATCCATTGAAGTTCATTCTCCCAAGTGCTAACTGTTCGATTATAACCCATCCAACAGCATATTTTGAGCTATAATCGATTAGTGACTGGGCATGCAAAGAATAAATGATCAAACCTTTCTTCCTGCTGTTTACAGAATACACATTCAACAGGTGCATCAATTACATACTTCTGTAATCTGTCAATAGTAGGCAGCCTGTGTTGAGCAGCAAACCATACTGTGAATTTGTGTCTAGGTTGCACATTAACAGTCAGCATCACATTCCTCCAAGCTACCTTATTGTAATTAGGCAACATTGTAAGGTATAGCTTTTGGATTTGAAACTTGTTCAGTTTGCACATTGATTTCAATATGCTAAAGAGATTGCCTTGCAACTGTTGGTTCTCCATAACAGCAATCCTGCAGTCCAGAATCTTTCTAACAACCCAAGAGTCATTTTTTGGCAGAGGCATAGAACTAACATCATACTGTTTTATGTAGTAGCATTGCAGCCATTTGATCCAAAGACAATCCTTCTTCCTGGCCAGATCCCAAAGGAGTTTGTAATAGCTGCCTTATTCCAGACAGCCATATCAATGATGTTAAGACCCCCAGCAGAAACAGGTTTACAGACCTTTTCCCATGCAACCAAAGCCCTTTTCGACACAGATGCACTACATGTCCATAGGAAAGACCTACAAATTGCTTCAATGAACTTCAAAACCTTCTTTGGAAATATGAATACTTGTGCCCAATATGTCTGAATGCCAAATATAACAGCATTAATCAATTGGCATCTCCCTGCATAAGAAAGCATTTTGGCAGACCAACATGTGACTCTAGCAGTTATCTTCTCAATCAGTGGTAAGTATTGATGTATAGCAAGTTTTTTAGAGCTAAGTGGGATCCCTAAATACTTAAAAGGAAGCTGACCCTCAATGAACCCCAACTGCTCTATGATTTCTACTTTAACGGATTGCTGTACACCAGCCAAATAAATAGCACTCTTTTTAATGTTAGCTTGCAAGCCAGAAGCTTAAGAGAATTTGAGGAAATCCTCTTGTAAAATCTGGATAGAAATAACATCAGCTCTACAAAACATAAGAAGATCATCAGCAAAACAAATATGCACAGAGTTTAGTTTTTTGCACTTAGGATGGAAGTTGAATCTCCATTTCTGTGTAACTGATTCAGTATCCTGTTCAAATACTCCATTGCAAGAACAAACAAATAAGGAGACATAGGATCACCCTGTCTAATACCCCTCTTTGCAGTGAAAGGCTTAGTGAGGCCCCCATTCAGTACCAAGGAATATGAGACAGAAGTTACACATACCATTATCCAACTAAGGAACTTTGCTGGGAATCCAATGTCAATGAGGACCTGCTTAAGAAAGCCCCATTCCAAAGTGTCATAGGCCTTCCTTAAGTCCACCTTAAGGACACATCTAGGGGATACTCTTTCCTTGAATATCCCTTGAAGATTTCATGGCTGAGCAGTATATTATCAATGATGCTTCTGCCTTCAATAAATGCTGACTGAGCTTGGCCAACTATACTGCCAATAACAGTTATCATCCTCTTTGTAATAACTTTGGAAATGATTTTATACACAGTTGTACAGCAGGCAATAGGTCTATAATCTTTGACAGTTGTAGGAGTTTTAACTTTAGGCTTAAGTGCAATAGCAGTAGTATTTATCATGTTGGGCAGATTGCAAGTAGTGAAGAAGACCATAGTAGCAGCAATTATATCTTCCTGTACTATCTCCCAGTTGCTAGTGAAGAATTCCACAGGAAAACCATCCACACCTGGTGTTTTATCCTTTGGCATCTCCTTTAGAGCTTCTGTAATCTCCTCCACTGTGACCTCTTGAATTAACATTCTTTGTTGTGATAAAGTAAGACAAGGACCTTCCTTCATAACAGCAGTATTGATACAAGGGAGTTCAACAGCACATTCTCCCATCAATGATTTGAACACTTTAAGAAATTCATGTTCCACAACTAATGGATCTGTTAGCTTTATACCTGATTCAGTATATATAGAACTAATATTATTCTGGCTAGTTCTAATCTTCCATTGAGCATGAAAATACTTTGTATTAGCATCTCCATATTCAATCTAGTTGGCTTTGGACTTCTGCCTCATAATCTGCTCCTCCACCTTGCTTCATTTCTCAATTTCATACAATGCTACTTTCTCATCATTGAGCAAATTCTGTGTAAATGCACTGTGTTGCAGCTGGCTTTGTACAATATCCAGTGTCTCCCTAGCTTGAATAAGCTTCTGCTTATAGGAAGACATCTGGCTATTAATCCCCTTTAATTGCTGCTTCAAGGCTTTCAGTTTGGTCCATACCTGCTGCATAGGTGGTCTTTCACAGTGCTGTGTCCAAGTTTGTTTTAGAATAGATTTAAACTGAGGATCCTCCATAATTGCAATGTAGAATCTGAAAGGTTTGGGGTGTAGAAGCCTTTGACTGCCAAACTTGATAAGTATGGGAGAGCGATCAGATACTGAAGGGTTCATGAACTCAGCCTCAAGGTGCCCATACTGTTGAACCCATTGAAAGTTACCCAAAGCCCAGTCAATTTTACTATATACTCTAGTATCAGTATCCTGCTTATTGGACCAAGTATAATACCACCCTTTAGCTCGAAGGGGAGTAAGTTGAATGGCATCAATAGTCTCCTTGAATCCTCTGGTTTCAGCCTCAGTGATAGGAGATCCAATTCTGTCTTCCGAGTTCAAGACAGTATTGTTAGGATTTATGCCCGTCACTAGAGGGGGGGTGAATAGTGCGGCACGAGAATATTGATAAATATTGCGGAATTAAAATTGCAGGAATAAAATAAATTCGGTAATTAAAATAACAAGGAAAGAACGCACCGAATTTATCCTGGTTCACCACAACTTGTGGCTAGTCCAGTCCCCGAGAGACTCTCTCGAGATTCCACTAACTCCGTTAAGCTTACGGGTGCCTAACAAACCGTTACAATTGCTCGTAGATGTACACTCTACAAGACATCAACTTGCTCGAGGATACCGCACCTCAAGACTTCACTTTGCTCGTGGATACCGCACCACAAGACTTCAACCACTAAGACTTAGGGTACTTAGCGAACCCGACAATCAATGAGAAGATATGTTCTTCTCAAACACCTTTCTCTTCTTACAACAAGAACTCTCTCAAAAGAGTAGATAAAGAGATGCAAATTTAGCTCTATGAACAACTCAAAGTTGTCTCTCAAATGGCTCAACAAAAGCTCTAAAATGATGCTCAAATAATGTTAATATGTATATCAATATTGGGAGGTGTTGTGTTTATAAAATCAGCTCAAAAGACCTCTTTTTATAGGTGAAAAAGGGTGCATGACCGTTGCTTAATTGACAATTAATTATGCAGATTTTGTGCTGAGATAATCGATTATTTATATCACATAATCGATTATTTTGTTAACGTTACAAAATCGGAATCAGATTCTGCTCACATATAATCGATTATTTCATCCGTATAATCGATTATGCCTCTAACGTTCCGAAAATCAGAATACCTGATTTTCTGCCAAATAATCGATTATTTGATAGAGATAATCGATTATGTCTCTAACGTTCCGAAAATCAAAAGCTGATTCTCCGCTGGATAATCGATTATCTAATTGATATAATCGATTATATTGAGACAGTGTTTCAAACACTTTGGCAACGGTAATCACATAATCGATTATGCACTTTGTATAATTGATTATTCTGTGGCAGTGTTCAAACACTTTGGCCACTGTTATAACATAATCGATTATGCTGATTTGTATAATCGATTATTTTACTCCAGTTTTGAAAACTTACTTCAAAAACCATTTTGGTTAAAATGAAAACTTTAACATCATTTTGTTTGAAGTATTTAAAATATGTTTATGATAAATATGATTAAATAAAATATGTTTATGATAAATATTATTTAATAAAATAATTTTATGCATATTTATGATGACCTATGTTGAGCCAAAAGACGAGATAACTTAAACGTTGCTCTTACATTGGTTCTACCTAACGACCTACGCCTTGGGTCTTCGGTCTTGAACATTTGAGCTCGTCTTTGGCTTGTCTATGCAATTCCGTCATCAATATACTTCTCGCCATTCAATCTCGATTGTTTGTCATATAATATCGTTGTTTGACACTTGACTTCATTGTTTGTCATTCATCAAAACCTATACCTGAAAATCATGCTCATACCACCAAAGCGCACATATCATAGATAGAGTGATTTTCTACAATTTCCCCCTCTTTGATAATGACAAACAACAGGAGATATGCATATTTGATTCCCCTCCCCCTAAATTCATGCTATATCTCAACATACAATTTATGTAAACAATTCAATATATATAATTCAATATGATTCCCCCTTAATTGAATATTCCCCCTCAATTAAAGCATGCATATCGCCTAAATTCTTCCCCCTTTTGGCATTAGCAAAAAGAGTTTACCAATTGTTAGTTAAACTATTGACGATACCAATTGTAAGAAACAAAATCATATCAACATCAAATGATACCAAATGTTAGTAAATGCATACTAATCATAATAACGGTCATTTTTCGCAAATATACCAACTGTTATTTAAACTCAAAATATTCATCAAAACATGAATCAATCATTTAGTATAAAACTAATTGATACCAATTGTTATTCAAAATAAAAACTTATCGAATCATGAATCAATCATTAATATCAATTGTTAGTACATATCAGCTATTACGTTTTTATCGAAAATACGATAACTAACCGACGTTCCCCCTCGATGCATTAAGGTTTCGTGCTTGGTGCATCTACTATAATATTGTAGTCTTCAAGCACACCTGCAAAAGTACCTAAAAATAGGTTTTTGGTACCCAACTTCTTTTGGGTCCTTGGGGGTTAGACAAATAATAATCATAATCAAAATATGAATCTCTATGTTTAGCAAAACATACGGGTGCAATGTGTCCTACCCGGTTACAATAATGACATATAACATTAGGATTGTGCATGTGTCTAGGTTGAGCCAAATGCGTTCTAGGTGATCTAAATTTGTTATTCCTAGAAGCGTTGAAATTCCTAGAGTCATTTCTAGGTGGTCTAACATTATTCATTCTAGACTCATTTGTGAAATTCCTAGAGTTGTTTCTAGGTGGTCTAAAATGATTCATTCTAGACTCATTTGTGAAATTCCTAGAGTTGTTTCTAGGTGGTCTAAAGTTATTCATTCTAGACTCATTTGTGAAATTCCTAGAATTATTTCTATGTGGTTTAACCTCATTTCTAACATCCTTTTTGATTTCTTCACTTGTTTTAGGATTATCAACACTACGTTTTTCTAGTGCGTTCCTAAGTTCTATGTTTTCTGTTTTCAAAGAACTACAAGAAGAGCAATTTGAACATTGATCAATTGAAGAGGCTTCATTCAATTTCTTGATCTTATTTTTAAAAGCAACATTGTCATTTTCCAAAAATTTGTTTTCTTTTTCGAAAACTTCAATTTTATTTTTAAGAGCACTAATGTCATTAGTCAATTTTTCAAAATCTATTTCTTTTGAAGAAGATGGTTTTTCAAAATCTTTTTCTTGCAAAGAAAGTGTTTTCTTCAATTCTTTTATCGTTTTGGAAGCATTAACAAATTCACTATATAATTCATCATATGCATTTTGCAATTCTTCAAACGAGTGAGAGTTAGAATTACTTACCACTTCTTCCTCGTTAGCCATGAAGCATAGGGCAGTCGTTTCATCACACGAGCTGTTCGAGTCCCATGTCACATGCTTTTGGACTTGTGGCGTACCTTCATAAATGGCTTCAAGTTTATCCCACATTTCTTTGGCGGTTGTGCAATAGGAAATCCTCCGATAGTCATTTGAATTCACCGCACAATATAACATATTTATGGCCTTGGCATTATATTCATTCTCCTCCTTTGGAACCATGGCTTCTCCAACTTTCTTTGTCGGCATACCTTTCTTAATGATTTGCCACAAACGAAAGTTATTTGATTGGATGAATATTCTCATCCGCTCTTTCCAATATGTATAGTTTGTTCCGTCAAATAGTGGAGGCATAGTGGTGGAGTGACCTTCGCTCATCATTCCTGCGTTCAACATTCTCTAAAACAAAAATATATATCGTTCTCTCAACCGGTTAAGGCTTTCAGAGAGTTAGGCTCTGATACCAATTGTTAGGATTTATGCCCGTCACTAGAGGGGGGTGAATAGTGCGGCACGAGAATATTGATAAATATTGCGGAATTAAAATTGCAGGAATAAAATAAATTCGGTAATTAAAATAACAAGGAAAGAACGCACCGAATTTATCCTGGTTCACCACAACTTGTGGCTAGTCCAGTCCCCGAGAGACTCTCTCGAGATTCCACTAACTCCGTTAAGCTTACGGGTGCCTAACAAACCGTTACAATTGCTCGTAGATGTACACTCTACAAGACTTCAACTTGCTCGAGGACACCGCACCTCAAGACTTCACTTTGCTCGTGGATACCGCACCACAAGACTTCAACCACTAAGACTTAGGGTACTTAGCGAACCCGACAATCAATGAGAAGATATGTTCTTCTCAAACACCTTTCTCTTCTTACAACAAGAACTCTCTCAAAAGAGTAGATAAAGAGATGCAAATTTAGCTCTATGAACAACTCAAAGTTGTCTCTCAAATGGCTCAACAAAAGCTCTAAAATGATGCTCAAATAATGTCAATATGTATATCAATATTGGGAGGTGTTGTGTTTATAAAATCAGCTCAAAAGACCTCTTTTTATAGGTGAAAAAGGTGCATGACCGTTGCTTAATTGACAATTAATTATGCAGATTTTGTGCTGAGATAATCGATTATTTATATCACATAATCGATTATTTTGTTAACGTTACAAAATCGGAATCAGATTCTGCTCACATATAATCGATTATTTCATCCGTATAATCGATTATGCCTCTAACGTTCCGAAAATCAGAATACCTGATTTTCTGCCAAATAATCGATTATTTGATAGAGATAATCGATTATGTCTCTAACGTTCCGAAAATCAAAAGCTGATTCTCCGCTAGATAATCGATTATCTAATTGATATAATCGATTATATTGAGACAGTGTTTCAAACACTTTGGCAACGGTAATCACATAATCGATTATGCACTTTGTATAATCGATTATTCTGTGGCAGTGTTCAAACACTTTGGTCACTGTTATAACATAATCGATTATGCTGATTTGTATAATCGATTATTTTACTCCAGTTTTGAAAACTTACTTCAAAAACCATTTTGGTTAAAATGAAAACTTTAACATCATTTTGTTTGAAGTATTTAAAATATGTTTATGATAAATATGATTGAATAAAATATGTTTATGATAAATATTATTTAATAAAATAATTTTATGCATATTTATGATGACTTATGTTGAGCCAAAAGACGAGATAACTTAAACGTTGCTCTTACATTGGTTCTACCTAACGACCTACGCCTTGGGTCTTCGGTCTTGAACATTTGAGCTCGTCTTTGGCTTGTCTATGCAATTCCGTCATCAATATGCTTCTCGCCATTCAATCTCGATTGTTTGTCATATAATATCGTTGTTTGACACTTGACTTCATTGTTTGTCATTCATCAAAACCTATACCTGAAAATCATGCTCATACCACCAAAGCGCACATATCATAGATAGAGTGATTTTCTACAAGTATTGAAGTCCCCACTAAGTACCCATGGATCCTGACTCGGAATGTTTACTGCCTGAAAATCACACCATAACTGTTCCCTATTGCTTGCAGTATTATGAGCATAAACTACACTCATATGGGTTCTGACTTTACCTTGAATATCTTCCAACATACATTGTATAAACTGATCAGTCACATTAGATATAAGGACTTGAATATGTGGTTTCCAAAGCAGCCAAATCCTAGCATTGACAGCATTAGCATAGTTGCATTGAACCTTCCATCCTTTAGAAATCTTATCAAGTATCCTTTTAGCTTTATGCTCTTTAACTCTAGTTTCAAGAACACCTATGACATCTACATTATTTGCAGACAGAAAGCTTTTTAATTCTTTCTGTTTGTGGGCTTGATTAAGCCCTCTTATGTTCCAAGTAACAATAATCATGAAGCATTAGAAACAATGCTCCAATAGGGTCCTGGATCAACCTGTTGGCCCCTGCTGCTATCGTCCAGAACATCTATAATAGCCTTTCCCTTCTTAGTTTTGTCAATCAAATCCTCAATGTTTCCAAGAGTTTCAGTCATAGCTGAATCATTCCTAGCATAACCAGTCAGTGCATTCTGTTCCACAGTACTATTGCCCAGCTGCATATCCTGCTGTTGAGCAGTGATCCCAATGGTATCATTCCCCATCTGCATGTTCTCACTGGTATGTTTTGGCTGAACTGGTAGGTTAGCTATTACATCTGCACAAGACTTGGGAACCCATTCTTGCTTGGTCCTCTTAATCTGATTTGGTATGCTGGCTTTCTGCTTCCTCTCCTTCACCTGTTCACCAACTTCCTGGTCTTTGCCTGCATTATACCAGCAGCCAATAGATTCATGACCAAATTTCAAACAATGGTTGCAAAAATTAGGTTTCCAATCATATTCAATCTGCTGTATTTTCATGCCAAAAAGAGTGTCAATATGAATCTGATCAGGTAGTGAATGTGCAGCATCAGCCTCTACCAACACTCGGGCAAATGAAATCTTCTCATAATGTGCGGTGATTTTGTCAGTGTACAATAGTTTACCCACTGCACTAGCCAATTTACTCAGAACATCAGTAGACCAGTAACCCACTGGAAGGCCAGGGAACCTAATCCATACAGGTATAGTACTAAGTACATCATTGCTGAATGAAAAATCAATCTCCCATGGCTTTAACACCATAGGCTTGTTCCTGTACGAGTATGGACCAAATTGAATAACTAACTCTTTATCTTCCTCACTATTGAATCTAAAAATACAGTAACCAGCATGCATCAGTATCTGTGGTTTAGAAACGAAATTCCAGACATGCATCACAAAATTCTCCATCATTTTAGCATTTGGATTATCACCAATCACATATCCAATCAATGCATTTGCCCAGTAATCCACCTGAGACTGAAAGTCCTCTACACTAATTCTAACAACCCTCTGACCATCTCGTTCGATCGGAGGCACAAATGATAGCGACTTACCCATTTGAGCATTTCGATTACCTCGAACAACTTCAGCAGCAGTCGGCAGTGGCTTAACAGGATTACTACTTCTTTATCCATCGGAATTGTATTTACAGTTGCTTCAACCTCTGCATGCAAGTTCTCTTGTGATTGGAATTTCTATGGAAGGAAATTCCCAAAGGTCAGAAGTTCCAGTGCCGTAGCGATACCGTGAGCAGGCGTAACGAGTTGCACAGGGGCTATCGGAGCAATCGGAGCAGCATTGCGACGGCGGCGAGCCATTTCTGGCACAATTGCGGTCTTGCTATTGTGCGCCGAAATAGGAGTTACTGTTTTATTGAAGTGCTATTATGCGCCGAGAGCATTTTTTCTTTATACCAATGGCATGTATACCACTTTATACTGGGTTGTTGTTGTTGTAGTAAAACCTGTGCGATACCCATTCCGCACAATCAATTCTTGGCTGTTTCTCTTTGTTATAATAATAAATTAAAGAAAAGAAGTTTCTTGGGCTGCTTTTGCCTTTTCTTTACAAAAGCTAACTTCCACAATTGTTTTTAGTTTAATTTTGAGGGTGTTTGGATTGATTTAAAAGCTGGTCAAATCAGTTTAAAGTTATTTTTTAGCTGATTGGAGTATTTGGTAACTTTAAAAATAATTTTTAAGTCAAGTACTTTTAAACCCAAACAAGCTAAAAGCAACAAGTTAGGAAATCCCAATTTATTTTTTATAGTTTAAAAACTGGTTGGGTTTGACCATATAATTTACTCTTTAATCTCTAATAATCTTTTATTTTTCCAAATATTCCTTCAAAGCCAAAAGCCCAACGTTCTTTTCCCTTTTTCTCCCTTCACTATTTCCATTTTGTCAATAATTTCTAATGCCACGTGCTATTTTTATGGCATATCCCATTTTCATATCTATCACTTTTCCATATTTTTAATTCCTATGCCCTAATTTTATTTTCATGATTCATTCTCACGTAAATAATCATAACCACATTTTATTTTACTCCTCCTTGTTTGACATTAGTATATTTACTAATAATTATTTTCTTGAAATTGTTTGTGTTTTGAACATTTGCATTTCTTTTATATTGTCAAACAAACAATATCATATTTATTTTTCTAGTAGAAGACTAAAATACAAAAATATTCGAAAAAGTTAAAACAAATATATAGCACTAAATATAGTGACTTCAAAATGAAAAAAAGTCTAAATATTAAAAAAAATTCTAAATTTTTTAAAGGAAATTCTCAAAAATTAATATACTTTAATGTTAACAGCTTAAGGATATTTCAGTCATTTTAACAGAAAAAGTGCTTACCAGCACTTATTTACCAAACACTTCAATATTTTTTTTCAGCTTAAGCACTTTATCCAAGTACGTAAGTGCTTATTTATAAAACAAGCTCCAATAATTTATTTTTTTTGGAAATTAAAACTTTCATTTACCAGGAAAATATTTACAAGTAAAATAAAAAACTCTTACATATATCCTATGCTTTCTGTACTCTCCCCCTCCCCCCTCCCCTCCCCCCACAACCACCTTTCTATTTCTGTATTGGTTTGTCTATTACATAGGTACTAATCCAGTCTACCTAATGCTTTTTCCACATGCTTATTGCTTCGACAGTGTATTTCCTGTATAATCATCTTGCTAAGTATCTCCCATCGTCTCACTTTAACTTGATAGACTTTGGTGTTTCTTTCTTGCCGCACGTAATATACACATGCTGCTAGTGTTATCTTATGCAGTTCAGTTCTTGCAGTTTTCCTCTTCAGCCATTTTTCAGCACATGCTACTTCCTCAGCCCACCTATATACTGGTCTTCTTATCCTTACCAAGCTAGCAGATTACCCCACAATTTAGTTGCATATGAGCACTCAAGGAATAAGTGTTGAATAGTTTCACTTGCTTGTCTGCACAAAACACACTCCTGATCAATTCGTATTCCCCATAATTCCAGTATCTTTAGTATACAACTTGCTATGTGTTGTCATTATTAGTTTAAATGTCCACCTAGGGTAGCATGCATTGCTGAAAACAACTCTTCCCCAACTCACTTTACTGAAGCTTCCTCTCAGCTTGTGATATATTTGCTTAATTGAACACTTGTTCATCTTCCTGATATCTTCATGATTAAAACATGCTTTCTCCATTGTCTTCTTTGCTTTCATAATTTTGCTCATCGTCTATGCTATTTGCTTCAGTTGGACTTCCCATATATTCCTGCATCTGATGTAGCAACTGTGCATCCATTGAATCCAGAGTTTGTTCTTCTCTTTCCATATGTTCCAATATTATTTACATATAGCTGCTTTGTTCCAATGTGTGATGCTCATAATATTGAAACTCCCTGCTGATTTGGGCATACATACGTTTTCCCATGCCAACAATACTTTCTTAGATATTGCCCTCCCCTGTCCACAAAAAGCTTATGCATATTGCCTCAATTAGCTTAGTGATCTTCTTTGGGAGCACAAAAATTTGTGTCTAGTAAGTTTGAATAGAGAACAGAATACTTTTGATCAATTGATTCCTTCTAGCATAAGATAGGAATTTAGTTGTCCATGTAGTTATTCTGCCAACTATTTTATAAATTAAGGGTTGGCATTGGGCTACAGATATTCTCTTGAAACTTAAGGGAACTCCCAGGTATCTAACTGGTAGTTCACCTTTTTGGATCCCTAGAAATTCCAGAATAGCTTCATGTGCATCTTGTGGTACCCCTCCAAAAAAGATTGAACTCTTATTCTTGTTAATCACCAATCCTGAAGCTTTTGAAAAGTCCATAAAGCAGTTATATAGTAACTTGATTAATCCTACGTCGCCCCTGTAAAAAAGTAAAAGGTCATCTGCAAAGCCAAGCTGCATAATTTGTAACTTTTCGCACTTGGGATGATAATTGAAGTCAGGAATTTGGTCCAATGTCTTTAGGTTCCTTGTCATATATTCCATTGCTAGCACAAATAGAAATAGAGATAATGGATCCCCTTGCCTCATCCCCTTCCTAGCTTCAAATCATTCTGTTAATGAACCATTAACCAAGATTGTATATGTAACACTTTGCATACAAGACATGATCCATCTCACAAACTGTTTTGGGAAAGTCATTGCATTCAGCACCTGCTCCATAAAACCTCATTCAATAGAATCACATGCCTTTTGCATATCCATTTTTATCATACACCTTGGTGACACCCCTGTCCTTCCATATCTTTTGACAAGTTCATGGCTAAGAATTATATTGTCTGTTATCACTCTTCCAGGAATTAAGGCAGACTGTGTTTTATCAACTAGTGCATGTTATCACCCATTGTAATTTCTTAGTTAAGACCTTACAGATCAGTTTATACAAGGTAGTGCAGGAAGAGATTGGTCTGTATTTTTTAATGCTGGTAAGATTTATTACTTTAGGGATCAAAGTGATTGTTGTGCAGTTGATAGGTTTATACATTTGAGTTGATTCAAATAACTCTAGAACAACTTTAGTCACATCCTTTCCTATGACTTTTCATGCTTTTTTGAAAAATACTACATTAAATCCATCATAGCCAGGTGCTTTTAAATCACTAATATCCTTTAATGCTAACCAAACTTCCTCCTTAGTCACTAGTTGGATGAGTTGCAACTGTTGCTCCCTACTTAATATTTCTCCCATCTTCATGACATTTGGATTAATAACATGTATACTTTCTGCTCTTGAACCCAATAATTTCTTATAATACCCCAATATTTCTGCCTCGATGTCTTCTTCTAGCATTAGTTAGGTTCCCTATTCATTTATTAGAGCCTGGATACTATTCAAGTTATTTTTGTTCTTCATTTGTGCAAAGAAATAAGAAGAGTTGGAATCTCCCAGTTTCAGCCATTGGACTCTGGATCTTTGCTTCTGGACACTCTCTTCAATCAGTGACTATTTTTCTAATTCACATTTTAACTTTTTCTCCTTCTCAATTAAGTCTTCTTGTCGCATTCTATCACTCATCTTCTCTTGAACAACTAACAACTCCGTCCTTGCTTTTTTAGTTCTATTTTTTACCTCTTGATAATGTTGTGTGTTTATCCCTTTTATAACCTCCTTGACCCTTTTGAGCTTATTCTGTACTTTCTGCATCATTTCCTTTGTTCCATCTGTACTCTATACTTGTTCAACATGCTGTATAAATTGAGGATGATCTGCTATACAATTAAAGAATTGAAATTGCATATTCTTCTTCCTCTATATCTCTGTAATTGTTAGCTTAAGTGGAGAGTGATCAGACATAGGGGCTCTAGCACATGTATTCTCAAGCTTGGCATTGTCAATATCCAGTTAGCATTAAACCTGTCTAACGGGCCGGGTCGGACCGGTGTAAACCGGGACCGGACCGGCCCGGTTACTAAGGGGCCAGGTGGGCTGGGTTCATGGGGGGGCGGATTGGTCCGTTTGATTTTTTTAAGTTGTAACCAGACTGGACCGGTCTGGATGAACAGTGGACCGTACCGGTTAAACCGGCCCAGACCGGCCCGGTACAACGGTAATTTTTTTAAAAAAAATTCTGACTTTGTGGGGCCTACAAGACCGTTGGCAACGATCAAAATTGCTTTAGATCCGTTGGCCAACGGATTTCTTTGCAAAATTGGCTATTTTTTGTTTATTTTCTTGTATTTATTAATTTACAATATTAACCATTTCTATAAATATCATCCCCCTCTTTTCATTTCTTCACTCAAAATTCTTATCTCAATTCTCAAATTCTCAAATTCTCTCTTCCCTTCAATTTGGAAGATTTCATATTCTAATTTTATAGTTTTTATTTGGCTCTCTTTTCTTGAGTTTAATTTACCGAAAATTGTCATTTGGAAATTGAAATTCGAAGTTTGAAGTTCAAAGTTAATATACTTGGTTGATGTTTGTTCGTGGTAACACCGAAATTGCGTAATCAAGTGCTCAATTTATTGTCGAATTCGGTGCACTCCCTCCAACTCTTTCTCTTATTTAATATATTAATTGCATATTTAATTTTATCTTATACTTTAATTTTTACAATATGTTTAGTGCTGCTAAAAGAGCGTGTAGAAAAGTTACTGGTAGGGGTGGAAATTTAAAAAAAAAGGTAGTCCTGTAGCTTCCGGTAGTAATAGTAATAACCTAATAATACATGTTTCTGAATCATCACCTAATGATAATGTAGAGATATATTATGAACAATTACAAGAAGATTTTGGAATAGAAGATAATGAAATTGGAATAGAAGATGAGATACCACCTATACCTACTAGTGGAAATGTTAGTAGTGTTGGTGTTGGAGTTGCTAGTGCTACAAGGGGTATACCACCAGTGGCTCCGACTTCTAATTGTAAAAGAAGAAGTCCGGTATGGAATTTTTTGAAATAATAGTAGGTACTAATAGAGTTAAGTGCAAACTTTGTAACGAAACATTTAAAACATTTGGCCGGAGGAAATTTAGGGGGGACTGGGACACTTAGTAGACATATGAGATCTGACCATCCCATAGAATGGGGCAATAATGGGGATGGAAGTCAAACAACTATTAACCCTACTACTGGAGGTCTAGTAAAATATGATAAAATGAGGGATCGTGAGGAATCAGAAAAAATGATTGCTTTGGGTTGTCTACCTTTTTCTTTTGCTTCTTCATCGTATCTTATTATGTATATTCAAAGGATTTACAATCCTTTATTTAAAGGTATCCCTAGAAGTACTTGTAGAGCATATATCTTTAGACTTCATGGACAATATCAAACATACATACGTTATTTGTTTAGCCACCTTCTTTCTAGATTATGTCTAACTTCATATATTGGTCATGCTGTTAATGAAAATGATTATTTGACAATTACATGCCATTGGATAGATGATAATACTTGTATGCAAAAACGTATTATCGCTTTTAAATATGATGAAGATCAGAGTCATACTGCTACGTTTATAAGTAGTACTATTGTTGAAGTTGTTGAATTTTATAATCTAAACCAAAAAGTTTTGTGTATGTCTTTTGATAATGCTTCAAATAATAATGCCACAATTTCAATTTTAAAATTGCATTTTCAACCATCTCTTGATGATATTTTTTATGTTAGGTGTGCATGTCATGTTTATAATTTAATTGTTAAAAGTGACCTTGATTTATTTTCTGAGATTACTCATGTTAGAAGAGCAGTTGGTGTTATTCAAGGAAATAATAGACAATCGAGAATAAAAGAATTTAAGACTAAGTGTATCCAGTATAACCTTACACCTAGATTCATGCCAGACGAAGTTGTTGCTAAATGGAATTATACATATATATTTTTAAAATGTTGCTACAAATATAGATTTCCAATAACTGAAGTTGCTAATGCATATTGTACTGATCCTAGGCGTATGTTAACAATTGATACTTGGGAGGTCATTAATGATGTTGTTAAATTTTTACATAAATTTTATACTACTACTGTTCTGTTTTCTGGCGCATATTACCTCACTGTTACTATGGCTTTAGTACATATAGCTGAAATTTCTTTTCTACTATCTAAATTTAAGAAGAAAGAAAAATATAAGGATGTTGTTGAAAAAATGCAAGCAAAATTCAAAAAATATTTCTTTCCAATTCCTCCGATTTACTTAATTGGTGCAGTTTTAAATCCTTCTATTAAAATGTCTGATTGTCACCAATTAATGAATGCTTTATATACTTATATGGAGATTGGAAAAACTGAAACCCCAAATTTATATGATTCTATGAACAAGCTAAATGAATATTTACAACAACTATATAATTATTATGCAAAT
This sequence comes from Nicotiana benthamiana, assembly GCA_034376525.1. Taxonomy (NCBI): domain Eukaryota; kingdom Viridiplantae; phylum Streptophyta; class Magnoliopsida; order Solanales; family Solanaceae; genus Nicotiana; species Nicotiana benthamiana. Next base: position 27,718,258 of record CM067337.1, read on the forward strand.
GAATGCGATAATACTGTTCGTGCTTCTGGCAATGTTAATCCCGCTATGCAATGTAGCAGTTCTGCTACCGTGGATGATGAAGAAGGCCTTGATAGTTTTAATATTTTTTCTACATTTTCTAACACTCAAACCAGTAGCAGGAATATTGATGAACTTCAATTCTACTTGCAAAAGCAAAAGGAGCCTCGCACAAAGGAATTTTCACCGTTAGGATGGTGGCATGAAAATGAAAAGCAATTTTCTGTTCTTTTCGCTATGGCTCGGGACGTGCTGAATGTGCCAATTTCTATTGTTGCATCGGAGAGTGCATTTAGCCAAGCAAGACAACAACTTGGAGACACCCGCCACTCATTGGGAAGCAATGCTTTGGAAGTTTTAGTATATTTCAGAGATTGGATTAGATCGGAACGAATAAATCAAGGAAATGAAGATGTTGATAGCCCAGAAGACGAGGAACTTGGAGATATATTAACCCATGGAAACCCATCCGAATTTTAAAACTCCAGAAGAAGGTCAATCGGTTCATATTGATTGTGATGAACTTGCTAGAGCGATGCAAAACATTTGAAATTACTACTTTACTAGTTTACTTGTTAGAAAAAATGTAAACATTTCATTTTCTACTTTTTCAATTTGAAATTAAGAAATAAAGTAGCACTTGCAATAAGTGTAATTTTTCCCCATCTTACTTGTATTCATTCAATTATTACAAAGTATTAATATAGCTTAATAGTTATACTATACATAATTCCAAAAAAAAGTGAAAATATACTAAACCCGGCCCGACCCGGCCCCCTCAACCCGTAACCCGTATGGTTCAATTTTTACCCGAACTAACCCAGCCCGCTACGAATCCGTTACTGTGCAACCCGGACCGGCCCAGCCCGGAACCCGGACGGGTCAAAAAGAATTAGCCCGGAACGGACCGGCCGACCCGTTAGACAGGTTTAGTTAGCATTAACCAGTCCCCTGTCTATTCTACTATAAATATGATTATTGGTCCAGGTGTAGTCTCTTCCCACAGTTTGTAACTCATTCATCCCAGTATCCTTCATCAACTCCTTGAAGTCTTTTGTCTCCACATCTTGTATCGCTGAGCCATGTTGTCTATCTTGATCATTTAACACCACATTGTAATCTCCCATTTCTAACCAAGGTCCCTATTGTATACTGCGAATCTGTCTTGACTTACTCCACAAACTCTGCCTATCTTTGATGGTATGTAGTCCATAAATTGTTGTAAATTAATTGTAAACAACTTTAAGACTGCTCTGAGGTGACCATGAATTAGGTGCTCATCAATGTCAATTGGGACAAACATATATATTCTACGATCCCAATTCACCCAAATTCTACTTTTGTTCATTGTACTAAAGTTAGTTATCCATTTCCATACAGGGGCAATCTTCTCCATTATATCTCTTGTTTTTTTGTTCCTTTATTCTGTGCTCAACTAGAGCTATTATTGCTTTTTTATTTACTTTTATAAAGTCTTTTCTTTTCTTTTTTTGCTTATAAGTTTTATTCAATCCCCTAATATTCCATGTGATCACACTCATACTTGTATAAAATGAGTGCCTTGATACAACTCTTGCACCCCTGCACTCCTCATTTGCATACAACTTGTGTCTGGATCATTATTTGCTTGATCATTTCTCAGCGATTGAAATCCATTGTTCCTAACCAGGTTTTGCTCCTCATTTTGTTTAGCGTTGGATGCCATTGTTGCTGATTTACCAAGCACTGTTATCAACCCATATTCCTTTCTTTGTTTATCATGTCTTTTGTCTTTTTTTTCATTCTTCTCACATTGTTCAGCCTCCTGCTTTTTATCATTTGAGCCATCCCTATTAGTTCTGAGTCAAACTTATTTGCCTTTATTCACCTTCCCCTAATATGTCATTCTATGTAGTTATGGGGCTCTGACTTCATTACAATCATAGCCTATTTTCAGACATTTAGCATAGAAATGATGGCGCCCAATCATATGTAATTTCATGTTATATTGTTTTGCCCTTTAGATCCTGCAGCTTGACAGTTCTAGGCAATGGTTTAGTGACATACATTTCAATTAGCAACCTTGCATAAGATATTCTAATTGATCTAGTAGTGCACTTATCAGCATAGACATAATTTCCCAAAGCACGACCTAACTTACTTAGGGCCTTCATACTCCAGCAATTGAGCGGAAAATTTTGGAAATCTGACCTACAGAGGAATGGTTTTCAGTACTTTATCATGAAAATTGAAATCTGCTAACCATGCTTTCATAATTATAGGACGATTGTTCACCGTATGAGGGCCAAAATATAGTACTTGATCTCTTTCTTCTAAATTATTAAACCTTATCACAAAATAATCATCATTATGATAGTAGATCTGTGGCTTCACTGAAAATTTACCTATTGAGCTCGGAAGTCTTTCCATTTCTCCAATAGTAGGTGAATCTCCTATCACATAAAGCAAAATCACATATCTCCGCTTATCATTTTCCTGTTCCACATCCTCGAGGTCTAATTTCGCAATCTTCTATCCATTTTGAATTACCGGTGCAATAAATTATAGATTCATACCTTTCATCGCTAATTTGTGGCCCCCTACCATATTTGCTTATGTCTGCGTCTTGCTATCTTTTCCCAGTTCAACAATTTCATTGTTCTCATACCTAAGTCGCATGGTATTGTTCCATTGTTGCTTAGAGTCTTCGCCTGTATTTGAGCTATCCCGCATCCAAATCCACCTCCTATAGCTTGTGCAGCTACAGGTGTGACATCTCCAGCTTTCATTTTGCCATTTCTGCAAGCTAGATCTGCTTCCTCCTTGCTCTGTTCACTTTGCATGCTCCTCGGTGAGACTATTTCATTTGGTTCTTCAATTCTCACTACTTTTGGTGATACAAACAGTTCTAAGACAGCATTTCTTTCTTCCGTTGATCTTTGATATGTAGTCGGGACCTTTATAAGGTTCATTTTAGGTCTGCCTCTCCCTCCCATGGCTTCCAAAGCGCACGTTAGCTAGTCCACGTTAACGTGCGCCAATAGAAAACTTTAGAGAGAGAGTGTTTATCTGCAGTTTAAATATTAATAGTATATTAAGTTCCAATAGTTAAAAAGTACTTTTTAACACAATGCTTAAAAGCTACTTTTTAAGCCAATCCAAACGGGCTATTATTCATCCCAAAATTAATTTATGACGCAAAGGGAAAGGTTTGTTTGTTACGAGAAAATGTGTGCTTTCCAATAGTATTTTAAGGTTTATTAATTCTTGGGGTTTTAACACAGTTATCCACAAAATAACTATTTATCTTTGTCTATCCATTTATTTTTCTACCCATAAACTAATTACATTTCCTACCTATAGTAGTTTTTGTGGGGAATTTTTCTTCATTCTCCAATTCTTTTTTATTTCTATGCTTCTTTTCTTTCTTTTTTTCTTCTCTCCTTTTCTTTTTTCTCATTTTCTTTTTTTTTCTTTTTTCCTTTTCTAAATTCATTTAACTTCTTTTTTTACATATTTTTTTCTCTTCATAATCTAATTTCATTTACTGTTTTCACTATTTTTTATTATTTTTTATATTATGACTAAGAAAAATCAAACTGTGTACCAATTAAATGTAGCTAATACAATAAAAACATATTAACATATGATACTAGTATAGTATATAGCTATACCAACAGTGTATACAATCGTATGCAAAGTCGTAAAAAAATTAATTCAATTATTAAATTGAAATAATATCAGTTGTCAATAAAAATATCAAAAATATCTAAAAGAATCTAATTATAAGAGTATATAGTTACATTATATATATATATATATATATATATATATATATATATATATATATATATATATATATATATATATATATATAAATTTGCCTCACACGCTGGGTAAAAACTTAAAGCAAATTAAGCAAGGGATCTCCAAATATCCCGAGGATCTCCTGGTATTCTCATCATACACACAAGGGATCTCCAAGTATCCCGAGGATCTCCAAGTATCCTCATCATATAAGCAAGGGATCTCCAAGTATCCCGAGGATCTCCCAGTATCCTCATCATATAAGCAAGTGGTCTCCAAGTATCCAGAGGATCTCTTAGTATCCTCCAGTTAATCAGTCATGCCCTGGGGATCTCTTAGTATCCGCCAAAAAATCAATCATGCGCTGGGGATCTCTTAGTATCCGCCAGTTATATAATCCAGTGCCGGGGATCTATTGGTATCCCGCACTTCCAAACCTCGGAAACAAGTACGAACAGGGGGAGCTCCTGGAATGCCGTCCCGTAGTTCCAATAGTAAATACACCACAACAAACCAATATTTAACGGAAAGAAAGAGAAATGCGAACAACAAATAAATCGAGCATCTAACATGCTTCACAAGAAGGACAAATATTGAAATTTAGTCAAATAAGGCAAATAAGTTGCTAACTTGCTTTCCAAAAGAAGACAGATATTGCAATTTAGTCAAATAGATCAAATAAGTTAGTAACATGCTTTTCCTAAGTCAAAACAAGTGAAGTTTCATATTTAACAATTAAATATGTGAAGAAACGCAGTCTAAATAAGCCAAGTAAGGTAAATTTTCAACAACTAGAACAAGTACACGCCAAACACCTCGCGCACAAGGCATTTAAACATGACAAAGATATCCTAAGGGAAAAGGTCCCCCACACAAAGTTAGGCAAGCCACTTACCTCGAATTGGTACAAAACCGCTAAGAAACAATGCCCGTGCCACAAGTATCCGACTCCTAGTGGCCCAAATCTAGTCAAACCAATTACATATTGTAAATAACATTGCAAGTAACTATTTACACTGTCAAAATTAAAGCCAAGGCGCGAAAATAACTGAAATGACCAAAATGCCCCTCAGGACAACGTCTGGAATCAAATAATTTTCACATTTTCAGAAACCTTGTACTCTCACGAGTCTAACCATATAAAAATCTCCCAAATCAGAGGTCAAATGCCCCTCAAAATCATCAAAATTAAGTCTAAGAACTTTACCCATATTTTCATTCAAAATCCGAAATTAAAGCTTGAATTCGAGATTAGATTAGTGGATTTTAGTCATAGAGGAGTAAGGAATCAATATCTGATGTTTGCCTTTGAAAATCCCTCGAAAATCTCCCAAAACCGAGCTCTCTAACTTGAGTTTTTGTAAAAATGGAAGAAGGCCTCATTTTTTAAATATATGTACTGGTCAGGAATTTGTTTCATCGCGAACGCGGAGAAGGGATCGAGTTCGCGGAGAGGAAAAATTCAAGAGGATGAAGATTTCTCTTTGCAAACGCGAGGATAAGGCTGCGAATGCGAAGGCATGGTATTGGAACCTATGCGAACGCGATATGGGACACGCGAACGCGTAGAAGAGAAAAAGGAGGGGTCCAGAACTGACCCTACACGAACGCGTTGACAAGGAAGCAAATGCGGAAGAAAGGGAAGCTAGGCTTCCCGAATGCGTGGGTAGGGAAGCGAACGCGATGAATGGAAAAGGGTAAAGCTTCGCGAATGCGGGGCTTCCTTCTCGAACGCGAAGAAGGATAGCAGCCATGTAATTTTTCTGCTGCAATTCTAACTCCAAATTGCTCCGTTGAGCATCCGAAACACACCTGAGGCCCTCGGGACCTCAACCAAACCTACGGACATATCCCATAATCTCATTAAAACTTGTACCAATCTTTGAACCACCTAATACAACGCCGGAAACTCGAATTAATCAATGAGTTGAACATAGAAACTTCAAAACTTAACCAAACTCGCTTTCGATTCAAAACCTAACCAAACACGTCGGATTGACCTAAAATTTTGCATGCACGTCTCAAAAGACATGACGGTGTTACAGAAACTTCCAGAATTCCGTTCCGACCCTCGAATAAAAATTCACTATCGGACCGGAAACTTTAAAATTCTTACTTTCGGCATTTATAGCCTAGATGAGCTACTGACATCCAAAATACATTCCGAACACGCTCCGAATCCCGAAATCATCTAACGGAGCTAACAGAACCATTAGTTCTCCATTTCGAGGTCGTCTTGACACCGTTCTAATTACAGACTATTTTCCAACACTTAAGCTCTCATTTAGGGACTAAGTGTCCCAAAACATTCTGAATTCTATTACCGAACATCCTGGCAAACTAAAATAGTAGAAATGAACTTAGAAAAAGCAGTTTATGGGGAAACGGGACATAAATTGCAAAGACGACCGGCCAGGTCGCCACAAATATTTATAAATATTTAGTGAATTTCTTAATATAAATACAAGGTCTATGCAAAAGTTACTGGTTTTCGGGGAACCCATATTCTCTACTCTAGGTCTGCCACTGAAAAATGGTGTATTATTAGTTATGCTGACACATTTCGTATTCATTGCTTGGTTTGATATATTAAAGCATGACATAATTTCTAAAAAATGTTTGCTTACAAAAATACCCTCATAACCAGTCCATCACTTTATCTTTTTAAAAGGAACATATGTTGAAGAATGTTTTTAAAAAAATTTTTTAAAAATTATTTGATTTGTCTGTCTATATTGTAATATCTAACTGAATATTTATTTGTAAAAGTTAAGAAAAAATATATGCTAAATATTTATTTATTTTGCTAGAGATATAATTTATTTTCTCACTTTCTTGGATTATTTTAAATTTGCATAATATAATAGTAGATTTTAATCAAGCATAAATTTTGAAGGATAATTTTATCTTTAATTAAGCTAATGTATGCGTTAAAACCTATTGCATTATTAATACCATGATTTCTTATGCATTAGTTATGCATACGAAAATATAATGTATCAAATAAGGTGTATAACTAATATTTGCATAACCAATATTTAAATTTAAAAAGTGTACCAAATAAGATATTATTAATACCCAAAACTAATGCATACATTATTTTTATCTAAAGTATCCTACAAACAACCCCTAATAGTACGGAGTACTTTTTTAAGTCAAAGTCCGTGTGATCCGCCAATCTGATCTACGTTTCCGAGTAGATGTGGGGCTCCACCCACTTGCCCAATTTGCATCTCTGCCATCAAATTAAAAAAGTATAACTGTACAAGCAGCTTCTCAGCACTTTTTCAACATTAATTAAACAATTTTAACCTTTTGCAAGGAAAAAAAAATCAACATTTTTAATGCATCGTGTCTTGACTAATACTATATTGTTTGTCCACGTGGCACATTCCAGTTACTTGGATTAGAGACCACATGATCAATCTCATCTGCCTTGCCGACAGCATATGTATCAAATTATCAATCAGCCATCAAACATCATTTTGTCATTACTAACACAAATTTTAAAAAAAACTAATCCCCGTTTCAATTTATGTCGATCAAATAACATATTTGATTGAGTACAGAGTTTAAGAAATAAATAAAAAAAATTAAAATTTATGATACTAAACAAGTTCAAATGGGATTCATAATATTTGTATAGTTATAAAAGTTTCTCATTAAGGGTAAAATTGTAAGTTTAAGCTAAATTGTTATCAAATTGAAAAAAGATTCATTCTTTTTAAAACGGACCAAAAAGAAAATAAATTCACATAAACTGAAATAGAGGGAGTACATTTTTTAAAAGAAAAATTTGTAGTTTATTATTATCTCTAATATATTATTGTCAACAAATATTGAGCTCCTTAGGAAGCTTCCCTAGTCCCTGACATTGGTTTCACACTTTTCAGACCAGCAATAAAACAATAGAATAAATCTATATAGCTAGCTAAAATTGGGTCCATAGACATGAAAAGAAATAAAAAGAGAATCACATATAACTTACGAATTCTTCCTTTTCTTTTCTGCACAGTTAACATAGATATAAAAAGAAAAACCTAGAATAGTAATTATCCGTGTGAAATTTAGTGTGCGTTTGGACATAAGAATTTAAAATTTCAAAAAAAATATATAGATGAAAATAATATTTGAAATTAGAATTGCGTTTAGACATAAATATAGTTTTAGGTTATTTTTGAAATTTTGTGAGTGATTTGAGTGAAAAATTTGAAATACAGTTTTTTGGAGTTTTTTTAAATTTTTGAAAAAATCTAAAATTCTTTTATACGTAAAAATTAAAAATTTTATGATCAAATACTGATTTTAAAAAAAGTGAATTTTTTCGAAAAAACTGGAAAAATTATTTGTCTAAACGGGCTTTTAAAGTCGAGCCATTATGTCCAGTTTTAAACTTTATCTATTCAGATACATTTTTTTAAGAGACTTTTCTGTACTAACCACCTGTCCTCAAAATTGACCATATCAGCGTTCAACTAATTGGATGGATTGTTAGTCCTAAAGCAACAATATCTGCAAAATTGATTGTTGATGATTCGTCAATACTTCTAGAAGTGGATTGCTTTTCTGAATAAGAAAAAGAAAGAAAAAATACAAGGTTCTAGGAGTGGAGATTAATTAGTTGTCCATGTCGAGTAAATAAGTTTGAACACTCAAAGAGATAAAGGAAGTGATGGAATATATACTACACCGGAAACAATAATAAAATTTTATTTACGTGTAATTTAAACAATTAATATGTATGAAGATTTTGAAGCATAATCACACTAAATTTATGTCGTTCTCCAGTTTCTCAGTTGAAAACGCACCAGCAACTTTCCATAGTCTTCTACTGTGCTACCCAAACAATAACCAAAAATAAAGAATTTTGGGTGCGTAAAATTTTAGTAAAAATCGCAGTCAGAATTGTGTCAAAAATGTCCAACCCTATATGTATATATAGCAGCGTTTTTAGGTCAAAAATGTTTTCAAAACCTGTTAGGTTTCCTTCTCCCACTAAGGGATGGTTTCCACGTTTTCTTTCCCACTAAGTAACAATTTCCACTATTTCCTATTATTTAGGCACAGTAGGGACCACAGAATTTAATTAGCAAGGCTTCATATTATGATATTAATTTCGAAATTCTGAAATTACTTTCCATCATAATAAATTAAGAACTATTCCACTAAAAAATCGTAATTGCACTCATTAGTTCAATTTCTAAATTCTTCCATAAAACCTTATTTAACTCCCCATGTTAAGATTCAGATAATAATCAATCAAATTAAATTACTGACTATTTAATTTATCGATTACTTACTTTAGACTTACACTTAACTTATTTTATGTGTTGGATACAAAATTCACCGGCCGGGTTTACACATGAAAACTTATAAGATTTCATAAAGGAGTATCATCAATCTCAAAACCGAGACATGGATTCCATCAACTAATTATTACTTCGCCAATGTATATCATTGTTATCCAATTTACCAGGCTTATTACCTCGTGAAAGAATCTCGTCTTTTAATAAATCAAAACAACAAGTGATATACACAGCTAATAATAATTATATCAAGATTAAGAGTATAAGTACATTAAATGGACTAGAGAAATTATTTTATAAATTCAGTATAAAATACCCATCTCTACTTGATCCGTTCAATACATACAAAATGTACTAGCACAAGGAGTTGGAATTAAACCGTTCCCATAATTAAGATAAATTATATTTATTCTTGTGCTACAATCATTCCGATGATTTGTCCAATTCCATCATTAGATTGTGAACATTAACTTTTATGTATTACAAGAACCTATGATTTAATCTTCTGTGTATAAGCTAACTCTATACACTAAATCATCTACTATGTAAGCAATGGACGCACAAACCAATACATGATCTATTTAAAATAAAACTTTATTGAATTTTAACAAGTAAATAAATAATTGTTCATAAAGAGTACAATAACAATACGCATGGCTTATAGTATATTCCAACAATCTCCCACTTAGACTAATAACCATGCGTCTACAATCTTGACACACATTCCTTCTACATGCTTATCAAAAGTCTTCTGTGGTAAGCTCTTAGTAAACAGATCTGCCAAGTTGTTCTCTGACACAATTTTGGTGATCATTACATCCCCTCTCTGCACTATATCACGAAATAAATGATATTTACGCTCAATGTGCTTTTCCCTCTTATGGCTTCGTGGCTCCTTTGAATTTGTAACCGCACCACTATTATCATAGTAAAGCGTAATTGGCGCTTGAATCGAGGAACCACACCCAAATCTCTCAAGAAGTTACCAAGCCAAACTGCCTCTTTGGCTGCCTCAGAAGCTGCCACATATTCGGCTTCCATGGTGGAATCAGCAATACAAGTTTGCTTGATACTCCTCCAACTTATGGCTCCACCTCCAAGAGTAAACACATTACCTGAGGTAGACTTTCTAAAATCTCTGTCTGATTGGAAATCCGAATCAGTATACCCAATAGGTACCAGGTCATCCGAATGGTAGATCAACATGTAATCCCTAGTCCTTTTCAGGTACTTGATTATATGTTTAACCGCCGTCCAATGCTCTTTCCCAGGATTAGATTGAAATCTGCTAACAACAAAGCAGATATCAGGCCTAGTTCATAACGTATCATACATGAGGCTCCCCATAACTGATGCATAAGGGACCGCCTTCATCTTTTCTATCTCTTCATCAATATTAGGAGACTAATCTTTAGATAGAGAAATTCCATGTCTGAAGGGAAGAAATCCTTTCTTGGAATCGTGCATGCTAAACCTGGAGAGTATTGTATCAATATATAGACCTTGGGACAAGTCTAATATCCTTTTCTTGCGATCTCGCAAGAGTTTGATCCCAAGGATATGAGCCGCTTCTCCCAAATCTTTCATATCAAAATGTGTGGAGAACCACTACTTAACTGAATTCAACATGCCCACATTATTTCCTATGAACAGTATGTCATCTACATATAAGATCAAAAATTCCACTTTGTCCCCATCCCACTTTTTATATACACAAGATTCGTTAAGGCACTGATCAAAACCAAAAGTTTTAATCGCCTTATCAAAATAAGTGTTCCATGCCCTAGATGCCTGTTTTAGTCCATAAATGGACCTTATAAGCATACATAACACGTGCTCTTTGCCACTTTCCATAAAACCGTCTAGTTGCATCAGATAGATGCACTCATCAAGACTTCCATTAAGGAAAGCTGTCTTGACATCCATTTGCCACATCTCATAATCATAATGAGCAGTAATGGATAAGAGAAACCTTATAGACTTAAGCATGGCTACCGGCGAGAAGGTTTCCTCATAGTCGATCCTTTATTTATGAGTAAACCCTTTTGCTACAAACCTTGCTTTAAAAGTTTGTACTTTTCCATCTACACCTCTCTTTTTCTTATAGATCCAATTGCATCTAATGGGTTTAACCCCATCAGCTGGTTCTACAAGCTCCCAGACCTGATTAGAGTACATAGACTCCATCTCTGAGTTCATAGTAGCAACCCACTTATCGGCATCCTTATCATGTAGTGCTTGGTCGTAATTGACAGGCTCGGAGGTAGGCTCCTCATGGATCCTGTCATATGATTCTCCCAAGAGCGTATAACGAACTGGCCGTCTAATTTCTCTCCCACTACGACTATGCACTACATAACTTTGATTTTGTGGTTGAACCACAACATCATCAGGAACCTGAGTCTTCATGCTATCCACAGGGATACAACGACTTCTTCCTGTTGTGCAGTATGCTCAACATGACTCCCACTTCTTTGTGGTAGTATGACTTCGGGCACTTGTTCTTGTGGGACATTAAGTCTATTGACATTTCTCCCACTACTAAGGTGCAATGGTATGTCAAAATCGACTTCAGGGGTTTGGATATGGTCCTTTTGATTTTCAGACCTTCGCTAAGTTCCTGTAAAACGAGTTTACTTCTAGGAACATGGTTCATCAAATAGTCCTCTTCTAGAAACTTGGAATTTGTTCTAACAATTACCTTTTTCTCTTTAGGAAAATATATTAAACCACCTTTCGTCCCTTTTGGATAACCTATACACACGCATACATCCGTTCTTGCCTCTAATTTATCCGTTTTCCCCTTTAGCACATGTGCCGGACAACCCCAAACTCGATATGCCGCTGACTAGGCTCGCGCCCAGTCCACAATTCTGTAGGGGTCAAGGGTACTAACTTTGAACGAACTATGTTCAGAACGTAATTCGACGTTTCTAAGGCATGTCCCCAAAAAGACGAAGGCAAATCGGAATAACTCATCATTGATCTAAACATTTTTATATGAGTCCTATTTCTTCTTTTAGCTACACCATTTTATTGTGGAGTTCCAGATGCAGATAATTGAGATGTAATTCCACATTTTGATAAACCAATGAAGTCCGTAGAGAGGTACTCCCCACCACGATCAGATCGTAGTGTCTTGATATGTTTATTATGTCGCTTTTCAGTCTCAGTCTTGAATTCTTTGAACTTTTAAAAACATTCAAACTTTCGACGCAACAAATAAATATATCCATATTTTGAGTAATCATCCGTGAAAGTCACAAAATATCCAAAACCACCTCTTGCTTGGACATTCATTGGTCCACACAAATCATAATGAATTAACTCTAATTTATCACTTGCCCGATTTCCTTTTGAGGGGAAATTTCGTTTTTTGTCATTTTTCCTTCTAAACAAGATTCACAAGTTGGTAGTACCTCCACTTTCAATGAACTTAAAGGTCCATCCTTGGCCAACCTGGAAATTCTGTTTAGATTTATATGACCCAAACGCAAGTTCCATAAATATGTTTCACTCAATTCAGAAGAACGTTTTCTCTTACTTGGTAAATCAACATTATTCAGTTCTTTAGGTGGTAACGGTTTAGGAATAGAGTCAACAACAAAAAGACCACTGATCAATGTATCCGAAGAGAGATAACGCTTATTATGAGTAATAACACATTTATCAACGTCATGAAAATTAAAATCATAACCATCTCTCATAGCGCTAGAAACAGAAATTAAATCCCTTCTAATTAAACAAGAGGGGTTGCTCTGTTGGTAAGCAACCCCCACTTCCAACCGAGAGGTTGTGAGTTCGATTCTCCCCAAGAGAAAGGTGGGAAGTTCTTGGAGGGAAGGATGCCAGGGGTCTATTTGGAAACAGCCTCTCTACCCAAGGGTAGGGGCAAGGTCTGTGTACACACTACCCTCCCCAGACCCCACTAAGTGGGATTATACTGGGTTGTTATTGTTGTTGTTGTTGTTGTTGTAATTGAAGGTACATATAATATGTCTTTTAAAGCTAAAACTCTACCACTACCAAACGAAATACTAATAATTCCTAATGCTAAAGCTGGGGCTGCTGAACCTTCTGCTTGATAAACATTGATTTCTCCTCTACTTAACCGTCGCGTCACCTGAAACCCCTGCAAATAAGTGCAGATATGATTAGTGGCCCCCGAATTTACACACTATGACATGGTAGAAACAGCCGCTAAAAATGTTTCAACGACAAGTAGATGTAAATCACCTGGTTTATTTTTCACTTGGCCAGATAAGTTGGACACTGCTTCTTATGATGCCCGGGCTACTTGCAGTGAGTAACACTTGCCCTTAGCCTTTTTCACACCAGCAGTCGTGCCACCAACAGAGGGTTATTGAGTCTTTTTCTTTTTCTGCCCGCCTCTCGGCTTAGAAGAAGAACCTGCCTCAAAATTCAATGCCACGGGAGGAGCTTGGGACTTGATATTTGTCTCTGCTGACTGCAGCTCATTCAGTAATTTCGCAAGGGACAAATCCATTTTGTTCATGTTATAATTCAGGCGAAACTACTGAAAACTGTCAGGCAAAGTCTGCAGGATCATTTCAACCTGCGTGTCCTTATCAATGTTAGCTCCAAGGACCTCCAGTTCATACAGAAGACTCATCATCTTTAGAACATGGTCCATGACCGATGAACCTTCAACCATTTTGGTATTCAGCAGGCTTTCATGGCAGTCTGCTTAGCCGTACGATTCAGATCTCCGAACATTTCTTTGAGATTTTCCAGAATGTCATATGCAGACTCCGTCGACTGAAGCTGATGTTGCAGAACATTCGACATGGATGCCAAATGTAACACCGTTCCATCTCATCAGCCTTAACCCATTTCTGGTAAGCCTTTTGTTCATCATCTGTGGCATCATCTCCAGGTTTTTCTGGACACAACTCATCGAGCACAAGTTTGTACTCTTCAACAATTAGAATAACATCCAAATTTCGTTTCCAATCAAGATAGTTTGGACCCTCAAGTTTGTTTTGGGTAATAATGGTAGTAAGGGGATTGAAAGCAGTCATTGTCAATCTGGGAGACATTAATTATTTAAATAAATCAAATCAGTTTGTATTATGAACATGAAAATTTAAAACACATTATATATATACAATCTATGCACCTTAAACAACAAATTTCGATGGGAAAGAAGCTAGTATTGCAATATACATATATAATGATAAGAGTTTCACTCCATAAACTTAAACAGGTCATACTCAGATGGAGAGTAAACTGTTAATTTAAGCCAAGTGAATATCAACATTCAACATATTAGTTCCATTGAACCAACATGCATACTCAGACGGAGAGTAAATACAAATAATCAATTACTAGTATAACATAGTGATTATTCATGATATTTTTATCTGATATGGAAGAAGACCTACGTCAACGTGTAAAAATATTATATCACTAACTTTTAAGCCCGGGACCAAGGGAATTGATCCCCACAATTACTGAATTAAAAACAACTAACAAGTGTTTTTTAGAATTTTAGAAAAACAGCAAAAACACCATATAAACGACCCCGAAAGCCTAAAAAAATGACTTCAGTCATGAATGAAATCAATGGGTATTGCTCACTGGGCCGTTTTGTATGGACATGCCAAATTTCAGGTCAATCGGAGTTCGTCAACTTTTTGACCTCCGATTTCCTGCCCTAATCGGCAAAACTTGCTTTTCCGTTTTACATGATAAAATTCAACTTTCAGATTATTCTAACTCAAAATCACTAATATAAAAAGGATATATCAAGTTTTTAGAATAATCTACATAACCCATAAACGATAATCACACAAAAAACAGTGTAGGTTTTCAAAAAAACAAACTTTGCATGTAATTCAAAACTTGCATATAGAACATGATATTAATCCTTATGGTTTATACTAATTATTTAATTAGACGTGAGTAGGCTCTGATTCCAATGGATGAAATATATACAACAACGGAAGCAATAACAGAATCGTATTCACATGTAATCTAAACAACTAGCACGGATGGAGATTTTAGGATTACCTCTTGAAGCGTAAACACAACAATTCTATGTCGTTCTCCAGTTCCTCAGTTGAAAACGCACTAGCAGCTTTCCACAGTTTTCTACTGTGTTATCCAAACAATAACCAAAAATAGAGAATTTTGGGTGGGAAAAATTTTAGTAGAAATCGTAGTCAGAATTGTGTCAAAAACGTCCGGCCTCTATATGTGTGTGTGTGTGTGTATATATATATATATATATAGCTGCATTTTTTAGGTGAAAACCGTTTTCAAAACATGTTAGGTTTCCTTCTCCCGCTAAGGGACGGTTTCCATGTTTTCTTTACCACTAAGTAACAGTTTCCACTATTTTATATTATTTAGGCGCGACCACATAATTTAATTAACAAGGCTTCCTATTATGATATTAATTTCGAAATTCTGAAATTACTTTCCATCATAATAAATTATGAATGATTCAACTAAAAATTCGTAATTGCACTCCTTATTTCAATTTTGAAATTCTTCCATAAAACCTTATTTAACTCCCCATGTTAAGATTCAGATACTAATCAATTAAATTAAATTAAATTACTGACTATTTAATTTATCGATTACTTCCTGTAGACTTACACTTAACTTATTTCATGTGTCGGATACAAAATCCACCGGCCGGGTTTACACATAAAAACTTATAAGCTTTCATAAATGAGTATCATCAATCTCAAAACCGAGACATGGATTGCATCAACTAATTATTACTTCACCAATGTATATCATTGTTATCCAATTTATCAGGCTTATTGACTCACAAGAATCTTGCCTTTTAATAAATAAAAACAAAAGTGACATACACATCTAATAATAATTATATCAGGATTAAGAGTATAACTACATTAAATGGACTAGATAAATTATTTTATAAAGTCAGTAGAGATCCGTTTAATACATACAAAGTGTACTAGCACAAGAATGAAACCATTCCCATAATCAAAATAAATATATTTAATCTTGTGCTACAATCATTCCAATTATTTGTCCAATTCTATCATTAGATTGTGAACATTAACTTTTATGTCTTACAAGAACCGATGATTTAATCTTTCGTGTATAAGCTAAACTCTATACACTAAATCATCTACAATGTAAGCAATGGACGCACAAACAAACACATGATCTATTTAAAATAAAACTTTATTAAATTTAAACAAATAAATAAATAATTGTTCATAAAGAATACTATAACAATACGCATGGCCTATAGTATATTCCAACAGGAATGAGGCTACAAAGAAAACCTATGAAGGTTTAATATTACAAGGAAATGAAATAGGAGTTAGGATGAGAAGCGTAGACCTTAATGAATTGAATTACATGGAAATAACAATCCAATAAAATTTTACTAGTGGGATCTATGAAGGATAAAATAGGGGCGGATTTAGGGGTTGTAGAAAAATTACATTATATATATAAGGCAAAATATAATTTTTACTTGTATATATTAAGTTTTGTACCATCTTAACACAACCCAAAAGTGTAGTTTAGTGGTCAAGGGGTGTCAAAACCTTCATAAGGTCATAGGTTCAATTTCCACTATCTACAAATTTTTTTTTGAATCTGTTTCGTGGAGATTCTGCCTCCGCCACTAGGATAGAGTATATGCAGATCTTAGCTCTACCCCAAAAGAATAAAGGGGCTATTTTCGGAACATCATTGGCTCAAGAAAATGAAAAGAGACAATAAATCTTCTTTTTGAGATAAACTTGAACAATATAATAATGCATAGGTTAAGGTCAAGCACAAACACCTTCTCTAGAGATAATATTTGCGTATACATTATCTTATCTAGATTCCACTTGTAAAATTTTATTGGATCGTTATTGTTCTACTGCATAGGTTAAGGTCAAGATCAATCTAGTCCATTTTTCTAATTAGTATGATATATAGAAACTTTATACAAACAATTGCTTTTAAATCCAATGATGAAAGAAGTGGTGGAAAAGGAAGTGACTAAGGGGCTTGATCAGGCACTTCACCAATTTTATGGAGGATCTCATAAGGTCTATAAATCTTGAGTTTAATTTGCTTTTGCTTTCAGATGTCATTACAACTTTTATGGGTGACACTTTCAAGAACACATAATCGCCCTAAACTCATGATGATGCTTGTTTAAATAGGACTTTTGGAGTAATTTTAAGCCTTTTTTTAGCCTCGTTAATAAAATTCGATTGGGTATAAAAGAGTTTTTAGGATGCAATTTTTACAATTCTTTAGAGCAAAAAGTGTTAGAGAAAGATTTTAATAAGTCCGCAGTTCATGTATTGTCATACTGACCAACACGTAAATTAAGAGATCATTAATTTGTTTCTTAGGTTATCTTTGATCCAAAAAATTTCAACTAATCAACTAAAGAAGGCTGAGTCAATTACTCAAATGGTCATTCAACTATCCCAAATTATCTCCTAAAGTCATTTTTCTTTCGTTTGTAACAACAAAGTCATTGAACTATACCTATTGCATGCAGAAGGTCACTCAACTAGATTTTCTAAATTTTAAATTTCCAAATACCTTTTTTTTTGATAATTAAGGATTTCCATTAATCATCAATGAAATAGCTTTACAAAACCACAGTCGAGCTTCAACTCAGCTGACTGTCTAGGGGTTAACATACTTACTATTTCTACTTTCCTAACTATCTAGCACTACTATACGTGAATGTGTTGTAATATTTGTCTAATTTTTGGGGTACCTCTAACGTTACAATTATACACTATGTCTCTTAGTAAGGCAGTGTTACATCGGAATATTTTGTTGAAGACTCTTGCATTCATTTCCAGCTAGATAGCATATGCAAACTCAGCTGCGATCAATTTGAAGATGGCAGCTCGGGGTGTCGACCTTTGGCTTTGCTAATCAACCATTGCATTTTATGGTTCCAATCAGATCTTGGTGTGTAGATTTCCTGCAGCCAGTTCATTGTTCTTTCCCATAAGTCCATAGTGATAGGGAAGTTCATTAATAAGTGATCTCTTGTTTCCGGGTGGTTTTGGCATAGTGGGAATTGTTGATCAATAGTCATTCCCCAGCTGTGTAGTCTGTCCTTTGTTGGTTGTCTATCCTGGAGGAATAGCCATAGGTTGAAAGTTGCTTTTGGCCTAGCTTGATTCTGTATGATTAAATTCTTCCATGGAACTCTCGGCACTGTTTGCATCTATGAATGGTACAACTGTCTTGTCGAGCATTTCTGTTCCATCCAATTCTGAATCCTTTGTAGAACATCTCTGGCTTGGATAATTTTCCTCACCATCCAACTAGCTTGGGCAGGAATTGGAATGGATTCTATTGGTCTGTCTTTGATGTAGTATACAGTGATCCACCTAATCCACAGCTTGTCCTTTTTATGTGCTAGGTTCCAGCAGGTCTTTGCAATGGCAGTTTTGTTCCAGAGCTTTAGGTTAGTGAGGTTCATCCCCCTAACTGATTTTGGGGTACACATTTTGTCCCAAGAGATGTAGACCTTCTTAGTTACAGTGTTCATCCCGGACCAAATGAAACTCATACAGATGCCTTCAATCATTTTGAGTACTTTCTTAGGCAATATAAACAGCTGTGCCCAGTAAGCTTGGATACCAAAGATAACAGATTGTACAAGCTGTAGCCTCCCAGAATAAGACAATGTCCTGGCAGTCTAGGATGTGATTTTTGCTGTGATTCTGTCCACTAATGGTTGCCATTGCAGTAGTGTGATTTTCTTGGTGGACAGTGGGACTCCAAGGTGTTTGAAAGGCAGTTGTCCTTGTTCATAGCCCAGGTGATAAGGAATCTGTTGCTTTATATGCACTGGTACTCCTCCAAAATAGACTGAGCTTTTGTTCAGATTGGCTTGAAGTACTGAGGCTGCTGAGAACTGTGTGAAGCAATTGGATAATGCCTTGACAGAGTTAAGGTTGTTGGACAATACGCTTTACGCTAGAGGGGGGGGGGGGGTGAATAGCGTTTTAAAAATATTAAGCGTTTTGGTGCGGAATTTAAAAACTTTGCAGAAATTAAAACAAGTGCAGTAGAATAAACTTACACAATGATGTATCCTGGTTGGCCACAAACGTGGTTAGTCCAGTCCCCGAGAGACTCTCTCGAGATTTCCACTAAACTTGTCAAGCTTACGAGTGCTTAACAAACCGTTACAGCTGAGGACACAAGCCTCACCTAGTTGCTCGGGGATCACAATCCCAAAGACTTCAATTGCTCGGGGATACCAATCCCAAAGACTTCAATTGCTCGGGGATAACAATCCCAAAGACTTCAACTGCTCGGGGATAACAATCCCAAAGACTTCAACTGCTCGGGGATAACAATCCCAAAGACTTCAACTGCTCGGGGATAACAATCCCAAAGACTTCAACTGCTCGGGGATAACAATCCCAAAGACTTCAACCGAGGAATCACAAGTTCCTCAACAAACGAGAATCGCAATTCTCTTACAAACACAAAACACACTCACTTTACAAAGCACTCCTTAATGAGTAGATATGAGTAGAAATAGTACGCTCAAGATCACAACAACTTAGCACAATAGAATGGCTCTTCAAAAAGCTTTATGGATGAATGGAAAATGATGATCAATGTAGGAAAGCTTTTAGCAATGAAAATACTCAAAGTGTATATGTTGTTGTTGTGAAAACACTGAGTTGAAGCTGTATTTATAGGTGAAAAACTCAGTCTTACCGTTGTCTAATTGCCAATTAAGGATTGCTGAAATTACTCAGTGACAATCGATTGTCAAGACTAAACAATCGATTGTTTGCCTATCAGATTAAAAATTCAATCCCAGATTTTACGTCAACAATCGATTACTTCAAATCAATAATCGATTATTTATAACGTTAAGAAATCCTTTCCAATTTTTGGCATAAAACATCGATTGTCCGGAAATCAACAATCGATTATTTTAACAACGTTCAGAAAATCTTTTCCAGATTTTAAGCAAAACATCGATTGTTAAATATCAACAATCGATTACCTGAAGGTAATTGAAAATATATGACAACGGTCAGCTTCAACAATCGATTATCAAATGGAATAATCGATTATTAATTAATTTCAAAACTCTCTGTCTCATATATAATCGATTATCAAAAGCCACAATCGATTATCATTTTATTTAAAATCACTGGGAGACATTTTTCTCATTCTAATCGATTACCATTAGTTCATAATCGATTTTTATGAGTTTTGAAAACTTTGCCTCAGTTAACAATCGATTATCATAAGTACACAATCGATTGTTATGCAGTTTGCAAAAACCTGATGTTAACTGACTTACTCACAATCGATTATCATTAATTCATAATCGATTGTCATGCAGTCTTGGCTTAGAGATACTCGATTATCATAAGTACATAATCGATTATCTTAGCCCAGATTTTTGAGGCATGTTTGGAAAACATTTTAACAAATGTAAATATGCATAGTTTAAAATCATTTGACACTTAATTTAAATATGCATGATTTTGGAAAAATAATTTTAGTAGAGAAGCCATGTTATGAGCCAAGTTGAGGAATCAAGATCACAATTAATATTGACTCAATTATAACATTTCTAAACTTTGTCTTGAGCTTCTTGTAATGCATCCATTTTGTGCTTGTCCTTGAGCACTGCTATATATCGCTTTTTGCTTTGTTTGACATTCATCAAAACCTACAAAAGAACACACGTTTAGTATATTGCATTTGAAACGTGTTTCCAACAATTTCCCCCTTTTTGATAATGGCAAACATAAGCGGGATATATGCAATAATTATTTTGATAATCCAAGACAAGTGTAAAGTATGCAATTTGATGTTCCCCCTCAATTCATGTTCCCCCTCACTTTAAGCATGAATGAAGTTGAGAGTGATATAGCATACTTCTTGATATCCCGTTTCTTCCCCCTTTTGCCATTAGCAAAAATATATACAAGGGAAGAATATGCAAAAAAACATATGAAATAAACAAAAGTTTATTTATTGGAAAATAACATTACATGGGTGGAGCCAAACACAATAAAACGAACAACAACTAACCAACCAAGGAAAAACAAATCAAAAACAACAATTTCACATCATCAAAAACAACAATTTCATCATTCATCACCCCCATCCCCTTCATCATCATTGGGAGGCGCTTGATATGGCACCACCTGAGCATAGGCATAATGCACGTGATCAAAGTAACCATGGACCTCACGGGTTAATTGAGTAATTTGGTCAGAGATAGTCCGGAGGGTAGGCTCCTGAAGAGGATGAGCACGACGGGCTTGTCGATTTTGAGGAGGAGCGGGAGCATGATCACCATCATGATGAAAGGAAGACTCCAAAATTTCCCAGATTTTGGTGCTCTTTTTGAGAGGACCATTAGCAATATTGACCCCGGAAGCTTCAAGAAATTTCATTATTAAGAGGGCATAGGGGAGAGGTATGTCATCTCTGGTGGCATTGAACATATGAGATTGAATAAGCTTGCACCAATTGATTTTAACACCGGTGACAATGGCATGAAGAAATTTGGCATCCTCTTGGGAAATGGTGGTGTGATTGAGTTTACGGGGTTTGAGAACACGAGTGATGAAATAGAGAATGAAACGATAATTCGGGTCCATACCCTTTATGGTGGGACGACGGGAAGAAGACTCATCATAGGCGACACCGGCTTGGCGGAAGAGATTAGCTTCATCAATCATGTCCCCGGCATCATTTATGTACTGGTAGATGTCTTTACCATCATGCGGAATGCCGGCAATGAGGTGGAGGTTATCTTCAGAAATTAGAATGGAAATGCCGTTAACATTGGTAACGAGTTCACCCTCATCATCTTTGTGAAGGTTGGAGTAAAAAGCTTCAACCAAAGTAATGTTGTAGTAGGGGTGAGTAAGGAGTAGGAAATTGAAAAGTTGGCACTCTCTTAGCATATTCGCGGCTGGAATGAATGGTGCAACAAGAGCGTTTGTTGAAAAGCGAGGAGGGAGAATAAGGCGTTTCTCAAATTTGGTTAAGAAACGGGTGAGCTCTTCATCGGATTCAAAGAATAGAACCGATCCATCTTGATATGGATGGCGAGAAGAAGAAGCACCTTGTTTGGAACGAGCACGTTTGGAGTTGCGGCTTGACATTTTTGAAAAGGATGTGCTAGGATTTTTCAAAGATAACAAGATAATTTGATGCTTGGGAGGCTTGAGTGAGTATACAAGAGCATATGTGCAGCCTATATATAGAGAAGGAATGAATCTTACACTTATTTGAAAAGATTTGAAGAGATTTGAAGAGCTTTGAAGTCTGAAACGGTAAAAATAAATTCAATGACCGTTCAATAATCGATTGTTTGAATAGAATAATCGATTGTCATTAATGAAAATGATCTGACACATCGATTACACGCCAGAACGGTAAAAAAAAATTTGAAAAAGATAGTCGATTGTCAAACTTGGTAATCGATTGTTTTTCATATTTATGACCTGACAGGAATCGATTGTAGAGCCAAAACGGTAACATAAGTTTAAAACAGATAATCGATTGTCAATATATAGTAATCGATTATTTCACTCACAGAGAGTTTGGATTTTGGCAAATAATCGATTGGCAGAACAAATAATCGATTGTTTGGAAGGGGGATGCTAAAATGATGAGACTTAATTCTATCAAGCAATGTAAACATTCAACAAGATTTCATGACAAAAAAAATTGAATCAACAAATGATCGATTATTGATACTGATAATCGATTGTAAGCATAAATAATCGATTATGATCGATTTTTCTTGTATCAAGACAATTTATACTTTCCTCTTACCTTTTGGGGGATACCTGCAAAGTAGAATTAAACATCTCCGACGCTCAAGTCAGTAATCTATAAATGAAATAATAACTTTGAAACTAGTGTAGTCGGGTGAAAAACGTGAACTCTTAAGAATTTTGTCCTAGGATGTTCTTAAGAGGGTTTAGGGTACTTACCTTCCCTTCGACTTTGCCAATTACCTGATTTTGAACATCCTCCGTTCATTTTGGTCTTTTGGCTCATTCTTCAATTTAAGAAGCTTCTTCCACAATTTTGCCTTTGTCTTCCTTGTATTTTGTCTTTTAAATTTTTCGAAAATACTTCCGATTTTGAAAAAAAATGCCTAAATCGACTTTTCCGTCTCTTCCTCCTTCTTTGTGCTTTAATTTAAGGAATTTTGAATTCGTCTCCCGTCAAGTGTTTGGAGTATCCACTACACTTGATTCCTTCAAGCACACCTGCAAAACAAATCAATGCTCTTTTGGTACCCATGCCATTTTGGGTCCTTGAGGGTTATGCATACTATAATGATATGTTTGAGTAGCATGTCTATGTCTAGTAAAGCATGCGGGAGCAATATGACCAATTCGTCTACAATAATGACATGTCACATTTGGATTATGCATGCGTCTAGGCTCATAGTAGCTAGAATAATGCACATTGTTTACTCTATTTTCATTTCTCCTAATTTGAGCACCATAATCATTTCTAGGTTGAACATTTCGGGATCTTCTAGCATGATCACTGTTGTGCCTAAAATATGCATCATGTCTATGGTGACGATTGCTAGGCGGAAGGTCATGTCTAGGTCTCCTAATATTTTGTCTAGCATGCATGTTTGTTTTAGGAAAGGCATTTTTGTTATTAATCCTAGATTGAGCTCTAGGTGGTTGGGTTTTTGCATCAACCTCTTCTTCATTTATGAAGCCTATTCCATGCTTGGTTGATTTCAAGTTATCAAGCACCACATTCAAGTTTTTATGAGAGGAGTTGAATTTATCTAGTGTGCCTTTTAATCTACCTACTTCATTCTTAAGGTCTACACAAGAAGCACAATTTTTTGTAGAACTCTCGGGCTTGTCAGAACTTCTTTTCCCATAAAACTTGTTTTGTTCTAGTAGCTTCTCATTTTCCAAAACCAATTTTTCCAATTCTTTTTCTTTTAATGAAAACTGTTTTTGAAAATCTTGTTCTTTTAGAGAAGCACTTTCTCTTAAACTAGTGACGGTTTTTGTAACTTTGAGAAATTCAGCATACAATTCATCAAAGGCATTTCTCATGTCATCAAGAGTGTAAAAATTTTGAGAAGAGATTTGACTTACCTCACTTTGATTTTCTTCCTGTGCCATGAGGCAGAGATTTGCCGCTTCTTCATTTTCTTCTTCACTGGATTCGTCTCCGGAATCTCCTCCCCAAGATATGTATGCTCGTTGCTTCTTGAAGGGTTTCTTCTCCTTTTTAAGATTTGGGCAGTTTGTTTTGATATGCCCTGTTTCACCACATTCATAACATTTAACTTGCTCACCTTGCTTTTTCCCTTTGCGGTCATATTCTTTTCGCATGAATTTTTGGAATTTTTTTGATGATGAGTCCGAATTCGCTATCTCCATCCTCTTCAATTGGTGATTGACTTGTGCTCGCCTTTAGAGCAATCTTTTGCCTTCTTTGTTCATCAATAACAGGGTTAAGAATAGTGGATTCATAAGTCTTAAGATTACCTCTAAGAGCGTCTATGGTGACATTCGTGATTCCAATTGACTCTTGAATCGCATCGGCCTTTGATCGCCATGCCGGTGTTAGACTCCTAAGGATTTTTCGAACTAGTTCTTTGTCTGTGAACGTCTTCTTGAGCGCGTGGAGATCATTCACTATTGATGAGAACCGCTCAAACATCTCGTCTACCTTTTCGCCTTCCTTCATATGGAACAATTCGTAAGCATGAGTTAAAAAGTCAATTTTAGCTTCTCTTACCTGGTCAGTCCCTTCGTAAGTGACCTCAAGCTTGTCCCACATTTCTTTCGCTGTTTTGCAGCAGGAGATTTTCCTGTAATCATTAGCATTAACAGCACAAAGTAATAAATTAATAGCTTTAAAATTATTTTGGACCATTCGATTATCCTCGGCGTTGAATTCCTCTTCTGATTTTGGCACCCATTCTCCTTCCACCTTTTTGACAGGAACCTCATTTCCTTTGGTGTACACCTTCCACAAGTAAGGGCTGTTTGATCTGACGAATATCTGCATCCTTTCTTTCCAATATGAATAATTAGTCCCGTTAAACAAAGGAGGTCTTGTGGGGCACTGTCCTTCATCAATACCTGCAAAAGAGTCTAGAGTAGAAGCCATGGAAAGATTCTCTCAAACGGTTAAGTCTTTCAGAGAGTATGGCTTTGATACCAATTGTTGGACAATACGCTTTACGCTAGAGGGGGGGGGGTGAATAGCGTTTTAAAAATATTAAGCGTTTTAGTGCGGAATTTAAAAACTTTGCAGAAATTAAAACAAGTGCAGTAGAATAAACTTACACAATGATGTATCCTGGTTGGCCACAAACGTGGTTAGTCCAGTCCCCGAGAGACTCTCTCGAGATTTCCACTAAACTTGTCAAGCTTACGGGTGCTTAACAAACCGTTACAGCTGAGGACACAAGCCTCACCTAGTTGCTCGGGGATCACAATCCCAAAGACTTCAATTGCTCGGGGATACCAATCCCAAAGACTTCAATTGCTCGGGGATAACAATCCCAAAGACTTCAACTGCTCGGGGATAACAATCCCAAAGACTTCAACTGCTCGGGGATAACAATCCCAAAGACTTCAACTGCTCGGGGATAACAATCCCAAAGACTTCAACTGCTCGGGGATAACAATCCCAAAGACTTCAACCGAGGAATCACAAGTTCCTCAACAAACGAGAATCGCAATTCTCTTACAAACACAAAACACACTCACTTTACAAAGCACTCCTTAATGAGTAGATATGAGTAGAAATAGTACGCTCAAGATCACAACAACTTAGCACAATAGAATGGCTCTTCAAAAAGCTTTATGGATGAATGGAAAATGATGATCAATGTAGGAAAGCTTTTAGCAATGAAAATACTCAAAGTGTATATGTTGTTGTTGTGAAAACACTGAGTTGAAGCTGTATTTATAGGTGAAAAACTCAGTCTTACCGTTGTCTAATTGCCAATTAAGGATTGCTGAAATTACTCAGTGACAATCGATTGTCAAGACTAAACAATCGATTGTTTGCCTATCAGATTAAAAATTCAATCCCAGATTTTACGTCAACAATCGATTACTTCAAATCAATAATCGATTATTTATAACGTTAAGAAATCCTTTCCAATTTTTGGCATAAAACATCGATTGTCCGGAAATCAACAATCGATTATTTTAACAACGTTCAGAAAATCTTTTCCAGATTTTAAGCAAAACATCGATTGTTAAATATCAACAATCGATTACCCGAAGGTAATTGAAAATATATGACAACGGTCAGCTTCAACAATCGATTATCAAATGGAATAATCGATTATTAATTAATTTCAAAACTCTCTGTCTCATATATAATCGATTATCAAAAGCCACAATCGATTATCATTTTATTTAAAATCACTGGGAGACATTTTTCTCATTCTAATCGATTACCATTAGTTCATAATCGATTTTTATGAGTTTTGAAAACTTTGCCTCAGTTAACAATCGATTATCATAAGTACACAATCGATTGTTATGCAGTTTGCAAAAACCTGATGTTAACTGACTTACTCACAATCGATTATCATTAATTCATAATCGATTGTCATGCAGTCTTGGCTTAGAGATACTCGATTATCATAAGTACATAATCGATTATCTTAGCCCAGATTTTTGAGGCATGTTTGGAAAACATTTTAACAAATGTAAATATGCATAGTTTAAAATCATTTGACACTTAATTTAAATATGCATGATTTTGGAAAAATAATTTTAGTAGAGAAGCCATGTTATGAGCCAAGTTGAGGAATCAAGATCACAATTAATATTGACTCAATTATAACATTTCTAAACTTTGTCTTGAGCTTCTTGTAATGCATCCATTTTGTGCTTGTCCTTGAGCACTGCTATATATCGCTTTTTGCTTTGTTTGACATTCATCAAAACCTACAAAAGAACACACGTTTAGTATATTGCATTTGAAACGTGTTTCAAACAAAGGTCACCTTTAGCAAATAGAAGTAGGTCGTCAGCAAAGCACATATGTGTGATGTCCAGTTTCTTGCATCTGGGATGGAATTTGTAGGCTGGATCATCCTTTAGTGAGGAACATGATCTGCTTAAGTATTCCATGACCAAGACAAAAAGGA
Organism: Nicotiana benthamiana; assembly: GCA_034376525.1. Classification (NCBI taxonomy): domain Eukaryota; kingdom Viridiplantae; phylum Streptophyta; class Magnoliopsida; order Solanales; family Solanaceae; genus Nicotiana; species Nicotiana benthamiana. Next base: position 27,745,519 of record CM067337.1, read on the forward strand.
AGGGGGAGATGGGGTCCCCTTGCCTCAGTCCTCCGGCAGCAGCAAAAGGTATGGTAGGTTCACCATTAACTAACACAGAGAAGGTGACTGTTGAGATGCATTCCATGGTCCATTTTGTGAAGATGCTGGGGAAGCCAATCTGCTCCATAACTTGTTGCATGAATGTCCATTCGACTGAATCATATGCTTTCTGGAAGTCTATTTTAATCATGCATCTAGGGGATACATGCTGCCTAGTATAGCTTTTTACAAGCTCATGTGCTAGGATGATATTGTCCTGAATCTTTCTTCATGGGATGAAACCTGCCTGAGCTTCACTGATAATACTTGACATTACCTTCTGCAGCCTATTTGCAAGGATTTTTGAGATGATCTTGTATAGGACAGAACAACAGGCAATATGTCTGAACTCTTTGACTGTAGTTGGTTTGGACAGTTTAGGAATGAGGGTGATAGTTGCACAGTTGATTGGTTTGTACATCCTAGATGATGTGAAGAATTGTTTGATGGCAGTGTTGACTTGATTACCAATGATACCCTAGCTCTTTTTGAAGAAGACAGCATTGTAACCATCAATCCCAGGGGCTTTGTCATCTCCAATAGCCTTAAGACTCTCTGCTATTTCTTTATCAGTAACTGTTGCACATAGTTCCTGTCTCTATTGCTGTGCCAGCTTTGGCCCATTCGACATGTGCATTTGGTTTATAGCAGGCAGAGTTCCTGCAGATGTGCCCATCAGTGCCTTGTAGAAACCTATGACTTCCTCTTTTATTTCCTCAGCTGTAGTGAGTTTGGTGCCCACTGCATTAGTAAGCTCAGTGATCTGGTTGTGCTGGTTTCTTTCTTTCATTACTGCAGTGAAGTATTTGGTATTGGAGTCCCCAAATTGTATCCACTTAGCTCTTGCCTTCTGTTGGAACACACTCTCCTCAATAAGTGACCATTTTTCTAAGTTCAGGACCAGTTCCTTTTCCCTCTGTTGTAGGTGATCAGTGTATGATTGGTGCATTTGGGCTTGGACTGTTTCTAGGTCCTTTCGACACTGCTGAATTTTCTGTGAGATTGACTTGAATTCCTTACTATTCAGGTTCTTCAAGGCTGCTTCAGTGCTTTGAGTGTACCCCGAATTGCTTTCATTGTATCTGCATTTTCCTCTTGCCAAACTCTGGATACAATCTGTTGGAAGTTCATGGTCAGCCCGGACATTAAAGAATTTGAAATTTTTCTTTCTATGCCATGAAGTTGAGGACAGTGTCAGCACCGTGGGGTTATGATATGAGATTAGGGGCAAATCATAGTCAGTAACCACCTGGCTCTATTTGATCATCCAGTCATAGTTGCCAAAGGCTCTATCTAACTTGCTACATACTCTGTCCACACAGTTTATTTGTTTGTCCATGTGTAGTATTCTCCCCTCCAAGGCAATTCAGTCAGTCCAGCTTGATGCAAACAGCTGTTGAAGTCTAGAGTTTCATGGAGTCTGATTGGCTTGGTAGATTGTCTGTCTTTATCACATAGAACTGCATTGAAGTCCCCAACAACAACCCAGGGACCCTATATTCCTGCTGCCAGTGCTTGTAAACTGGTCCATAATGATCTTCTTTGTTCATGTCATTGAACCCATACACCACAGTGAGGAACCCTATGAATTCCCCTGTTCTGCTGGAAACCCTGCTGTGGATCAACTGGCTTTCCTCCAGAACACTAGTGACTATGAAAATTTTTGGATTCCATAGGATCCATACTCTACCCTTTTCACCAGAGACATAGTTTGTGAGTACACCCCAGCCTGGAGCTAGCAGATTAGTAATTCTTCTAGCATGGACTTGTTTGACCTTAGTTTCTACTAATCCAACTAGGTTAATATTGTTTTTCCTAATATATTCCCTAACCTCTTTTTGCTTATTCCTTTTATTTACACCCCTAATATTCCATATTAACCACTTCATTGATAAGATGTTGATGTTGATGTTGTTCCCTCTACCTCCACTGGAGGATCTTCTTTACTACCAGAGACTGCTGCAAATCTGTTACTCACAGTGATGGGGGATAAGGGTGGGAAGTTGGAGATGTTGAGTGCTGGGCTCTGGGCTTGTTTCCCTTTATCACTGCCCTTATCGACTCTGTGATTCTGGAATGTTCTGGCTTCGTATACAGTAGGTTCAGTGTGTTGGGCTACATGTTGCTGTTGTACCGGCCTAGCAAGGCCTTTTGTTCTCCATTCTTGCACCACTTTTGGCTTCCACACTTGTGTAGTCTGTTTTGGGTTCTGCTTTTGTTGGACTGCACAATTCTACCTATTTTACCCTCTAAAATTATAAACATTTATATTCTTTTTTATTTTTTAAAATTTTTAAAATTATTATTTTTCCCTTTTAATTATATTATGGACTTACCTATAGAATAAATAAATATTATATATAAACTAAAAATACAAAAATATTTAAGCATATATAATAATGAAATAACAAAATAATGAGTATAGAAAAAAATTATTTAGAATAATTTTTTAGTAATAATAATTTTGTAGTAGCAACAAAAATTTAAAAATTTATTTACACAATTCAGAATAAAAGATAAATTTTTGAATTATTTTTGTTAATACTAAAATTATTATTACTAAGTACTTATTCTAATTAATTTTTTACTATGATCATTATTTTGTTATTCCAGCATTATGTATGCATAAAATACTTCTTATTTTTTTTTATTATTAATATTTATTTATTCTATAGGTAAGTCCATAATATAAATTAAAAAAAAATTCATAATATTTAAAATTTTTAAAGAAGATAAATATTTATAATTTAGAGGGTAAAATAGGTATTTGGCAATTCAAAATTTAGAAAATCTAGTTGAGTGACTTTCTGAGTGCAATAGGTATAGTTCAGTGACATTGTTGCTACAAACAAAAGAAAAGTGACTTTATAAGATAATTTGAAATAGTTAAGTAGCCATTTGAGTAATGGACTTAAAGAAGGCTCAATGGATAGCATATTAAGGGTACTACAAATTAAATTTCTAAGAAGGTTCCCATTTCATAAAAGGATTTTTATCTACCTATACAACACATGAAACTTATTTATCATCTCTAATTAAGTTTTAACTTAATTACATGGTCATATATAATTTATCAATTATATATAATTTAATTTTAAATTAGTATCCCTTGATTATAGCCTTTTAATTTAGTAAGTCATCAAAATTTTCACAATTTCTTACTTACCTAGACAAACTCCAATCTCTCTATAGGATTTTTCTCTTTCTCTCTTTGAAATCAACTTTCTTTGTATATCGTTCTACAAGATTTTTTTTCTTCTGCAGCTCATATTTTTCTCTAACAATGGCGAATAATTTTTTTATCGATTTAAATTTTACCATGGTTCGAGTTTAGATCTTTTCTGGGCTTCCCCTTTTCTTGTTGGTGTTCCGATGGATGGTTAGCAGTAGATATATATCATTTATTTGTTTGGATTGCTCGAACCGAAAGTATAAATCAACAATTTTGAAGGTGTTTGACTCTTCACAATTGATAACCATTATAAAGTTTCGAACCTTTGAATTCGAATTCGGATTTTCAAAAATATTTATTGTGTTGGATTGGGTGTTATTGCAAACGAATGAGAATATTCTATAGAGTTTGTATCTCGATTTTGAGGGTATTTGGTAAAAATTAGATTTGGGTTGACTGGATTTTCAGATTGAAATTTGAAAAACAAGCAGAAGAACATACCACACACAAAATATATACAAATGACATATTGTATAAAATTTATATAAAAAATATCTAAGTTTTATGATGTTGTAGTTGTATTTAACTGGGTAAGATAATGTATGAAAGTTGTAAATAAGTTGTATACTGTATAATTAGTTGCATGAAATTTATTTTTAGTATGTGTGTTATTGTTGTTTTATTTTTAATTTGTATGTTGTTGTACCATACATTAGTAATTATGGCAAAAAGAGCGAAGAATTGCGCCAGTTATGGCTTAAAATACGTAACTCACAACTAGAAAGAGTTTTATTTAAATGGAAGTACAATTTGAACTTCGTTCCATTAAGTTACGCCCTTTTCTAAGTAAAGAATTTTCTAATTTAAGGCATTAATGATGGACTGTATATAAAGTATAAGAAAAATTTATTTAGGACGGATAATATATAAAACTTGAATAATTTAAGTAAATAAGATTCAAATATTGTATTAGAAGGAAAATTCCCTTTGGTTAACGCTTATCCAACATTGGAACCAAATGTGGCTCGTATTTTGGTTTTAACTCAACATGCATATTTATTTTGGTTTTAACTCAACATGCATATTTATTAACTAGTTATTAGATATGTGCATTTCACGTGTATCTAATACCTGCAATGTTGATAGAATAATAGTACAATTTGTATTTTTGTAATTTTTTCGGTGTAAATATACTAATACGGGACTTAATGAATATCTTGTTATCGAAGTTTTAACTTTTGACAATCTTCTTGGCCTCCTACTTTAATCCGACAATTCTGCCCATCATTTTTGGTAAGTTTACTTGATAGAAGTCAACAGAGGACAAACTTGAATAATATAAACTTTTAACTGCAAATATTATATTAACATTAATTAGTAGTATTATGGTTTCGTGAGTAATGTGTTAAGTTGTACGAGGAAATAAGGATTATATGTCTGCAACGTCAAAGTCTAATAAAATTTAGGTTGTTTTCAAAAGCGGAATTATACAAGGAATAAGGATTATATGTCTGCAACGCAATGATGCTTGAAAGTGATGCCTGCTGTGTATTGGCAATTGCATCAATATTAAGTTGAAGACATTGAAAAATTGGGATATCAAGGAAAACAATTACTCGTACTTGATCTCTATATCAAATTAATCTTTTTTTTTCATCTTCTGGTAACCGTGATATTTGCACCAACTTATTCGCATCTTAACTAATTTTACTTTAATGAATATTATCTGCCACCTCCCACCAACAACATATACCAAATAAATAGTATATTATATTACAATTCATTACTATAAACATGGAGGAGGAATATATTCAACTAGTATGAGTTATATCACGTTGTATAAATAAAAGTCTTTCACCATTCAAAATAACTTTCTCGGTAAAATGGTTAAAAGAAAATAGTTATTGCTCATGTTATCTACTAAAAATGAGTTGGATAATGAACTGTTTAAAAATGAATCAAATATGGATAAAAGTCATATTATCCATTTAAAAAATAGATAACTAATGGGTAACCAATGGGTCTAACTTTTACATTAGTAAAGCCTTAAATTGGAGATTTCTCAAGTTAGGGAGACTAGAAATGTCACGACCCCGGTTCGCCCACCATGAACTATCGTGACAGAACCTAGTCTTCTACGATTAGATAAGCCTAAATTGTGGAAGATAAACCAAAGTGCGGAATATAAAATTAATTTTATAAAAAGGATAAAGTAATGTAATAGCGTTTAAAAGTGCCGCTCGACATACACAATATAAATTCTCGAAACCAATACAATGTTTCTAAAACCCGAAAACCCATGAATCACAAGCTAATGATCACTGCATAGTGCTCTAACTCCAGAATAGTCTAAAACAAAAGAAATACAGAGGGCTGTAACTATAAGAGAGAATAGAGAGAGACTCCTCGGTCTGCGAACGCAGCCGATATATCTCGAAGTCTCCAAACGGTCGCCTCGTCTTAAAGGATGGTAAGTTTGAGTCGAAGTAGTTGGATTTGCACATGAAAAATATGCGCAGAAAGGGCGTGAGTACACCACAACGGTACTCAGTAAATGCCAAGCCTAACCTCGATCGTGTAGTGACGAGGAAGGTCAGGGCCATACTGAGATTAAACAAATATAGAAATGATAGAATACAATAAATAATCCAATTGAGAATCTAAAGTAAGAATCTAATATAGGATAATAAGGAACTCGATAACTGAAACAGAGATAAAGATAAAATATTAGGAAATACCACTCATAACAGGAGTAATAACCGGGATCTCTCAGTATCCTCCATATATATGCCAGGGATCTCTTGGTATCCTCAATGTATACAAGGGATCTCTTGGCATTCTCAATATGCGTGCCAAGGATTTTTTGGTACTCCGCACCTCAGTTCAAATCATAAATACGTATAGGGAATCTCCCGGAATATCGTTCCGTAGTTCTAAAGTAAAACACGTAGCAACAACACAAGAATACTCAATGAAGCTTAATACCTGCAATGTTGATACACTAATACTTCAAATTTGCAAAAATTTACAATTTGTATTTTTGTTATTTTTTCGGTGTTAATATACTAATACGGGACTTAATGAATATCTTGTTATCGAAGTTGTAATTTTTGACAATCTTCTTGGCCTCCTACTTTAATCCGACAATTCTGCCCATCATTTTTGGTAAGTTTACTTGATAGAAGTCAACAGAGGACAAACTTGAATAATATAAACTTTTAACTGCAAATATTATATTAACATTAATTAGTAGTATTATGGTTTCGTAAGTAATGTGTTAAGTTGTACGAGGAAATAAGGATTATATATCTGCAACGTCAAAGTCTAATAAAATTTAGGTTGTTTTCAAAAGCGGAATTATACGAGGAATAAGGATTATATGTCTGCAACGCAATGATGCTTGAAAGTGATGCCTGCTGTGTATTGGCAATTGCATCAATATTAAGTTGAAGACATTGAAAAATTGGGATATCAAGGAAAACAATTACTCGTACTTGATCTCTATATCAAATTAATCTTTTTTTTTCATCTTCCGGTAACCGTGATGTTTGCACCAACTTATTCGCATCTTAACTAATTTTACTTTACTGAATATTTATCTGCCACCTCCCACCAATAACATATACCAAATAAATAGTATATTATATTACAATTCAGTACTATAAACATGGAGTAGGAATAAATTCTACTAGTATGAGTTATATCACGTTGTATAAATAAAAGTCTTTCACCATTCAAAATAACTTTTTCGGCAAATGGTTAAAAGAAAATAGTTATTGCTCATATTATCTACTAAAAATGAATTGGATAATGGACTTTATAAAAATGAATCAAATATGTATAAAAATTATATTATCAATTTAGAAAATAGATAACTAATGGGTAATCAAGGAGTCTAACTTTTACATTACTAAAGCCTTAAATTGGAGATTCCTCAAGTTAGGGAGACTAGAAATGTCACGACCCCAATTCGCCCACCATGAACTACCGTGACATCACCTAGTCTTCTACGATTAGATAAGCCTAAATTGTGGAAGATAAACCAAAGTGCGAAATAAAATCAATTTTTAAAAAGGATAAAGTGATATAATAGAGTTTAAAAGTGCCGCTCGACATACACAATATAAATTCTCGAAACCAATACAATGTCTAAAACCCAAAAACCCATGAATCACAAGCTAAGGATCACTGCATAGTGCTCTAACTCCAGAATAGTCTAAAAACAAAAGAAATACAGAAGGGCTGTAACTATAAGAGAGAATGGAGAGAGACTCCTCGGTCTGCGAGCGCAGCCGATATACCTCGAAGCCTCCAAACGGTTGCCTCGTCTCAGATGGTAAGTTTGAGTCGAAGTACTTGGATTTGCACATGAAAAATATGTGCAGAAATGGCGTGAGTACACCACAACGGTACTCAGTAAATGCCAAGCCTAACCTCAGTCGGGTAGTGACGAAGAAGGTCAGGACTCTACTGAGATTAAACAAATATACAAATGATAGAATAAGATAGACAATACAATTGAGAATCTACATTAACAATCTTATATAGGATAATAAGGAACTCGATAACTGAAACAGAGATAAAGACAAAATATAAGGAAATACCACTCATAGCAAGAGTAATAACCGGGGATCTCTCAGTATTCTCCATATATATGCCAATGATCTCTTGGTATCCTCAATGTATACACGGGATCTCTTGGCATTCTCAATATGCGTGCCAGGAATTTCTTGGTACTCCGCACCTCAGTTCAAATCATAAATACGTACAGGGAATTTCCCGGGATGTCGTTCCGTAGTTCTAAAGTAAAACACACAGCAGCAACACAAGAATACTCAATGAAGCTTAATTTCGTACCAAGTAAACATGTAATTCTAATCTAACATGCTTCACATCATTCAATCAAGGCAGTGGATCAAATAAACAAGTAAGTCAATTAGACATGCTTTTTAAAAGCTAACAGCAGGTTTAAATTGCAAGTAAAATAAAATAGGAAAAAGAACACACTTGAAATTACTTAAAGAAAATAAGATTTTTCAACAATTAGCTTAAGTATGCACTCGTCACCTCATGAACAAAGCATTTCAAATATCAAATATACCAAATCCTAAGGGGAAGGTCCCCGCACAAAGTTAGACAAGCCACTTTTATCGAAGCATGTCACGACCCTAGTAAGTATTAAAATACAACTAAGTATTGCGAATCTAAAAGGTGAAGTTTACGAAAATAATAATGACAAAATAATAGTTTATCTTTGACACATCTTTTGGAATTTCAATTTGTATATGTGTTCTTTAAATCCCAAAGCAAAACTCTAAAATTTGAAGACATACATATTTTGATTAGATAAAAAATTGCTAATCTGTCATATGTGGTACTTTGCAGTAATGAAAATACGCCTCACAAAGACAAATAATTTTAATAGTAAAGGATACTTGTGGAGATAAAAGACACACTAAAAATTAACTTGATAAAACATACAAAGAATCATGATATATAAAAAATATAAAAAGTTCATGTAACTATTTTTGGATGAAATTACTGTGGAAATGAAACGGTAGCTTTAATTTCAAGATGTATAACTAAGAAATAATAAAAAGTTTGAAAAGTTCATTAAATTGACAAATGAGAAAGCACGCCGTTTAATGTATGCTTGGGGTTCCAAAGAGTACTATGCATTACAATGTAAATTAAATCCCAATAAAACTTACAAAGTTTAAAAGAATCAAATTAATTGTATTTTGTCGTTTCATCTGTATGGGAAGGAGTAAGCAATGTTCAACGTCTTTATTATAGTTATGAGCATTTTTATATCTTTGTACACTATATGTATGGAGAATATATATAATTAGTATACGGGTAAAATAGTCTTTCAGTTTTTTATGAATATTTTGGTAATTTAATTTAACTTTAGGACTTCACACTTATATTATAGTATGATGATATGATATGATAATATGATGATATGATAATACCCTTGTACTTGTGATATTGATAAGTAGTTACTTAATGATAAAGATAAAATTGAAAGAAATAATTAATCTCTCTTGGTCGGAGACGGCTCAAAATTATTGGTATTTCAAAGCAAAATCTTGATAAGATGCCTAATTTTTACAAAAATAAATAAATTTTTTTATATATTTTTATTTGAAGTTTATTTTACTAACATTTTTATGCAAATTTATTAATAATTTTCTTATAACTGAATTATATTAGCAATTCGTTTTCAATTGATAATATAACTAATCTATTAAATCTCTAATGAGACAACATGATGTAATTTTTTTAATCTTTTAATTTAAAAATAAATCTAAACTATTAATATATGAGTGACTACTATGTTTGAAGAAAGCTTACGAGGTTAGGGCAATAATTTTTTCTAATGATCTTAATTATTTCCCACTAAATAGAAATTCAAACACATTTCTATATATTTAAATCTCAACCGTTAGCATCAGTAACAAATCAAAAATTTCTTTTCCTTTTTCAAATCTTAATTTACTTTAAGATACTCAACTTTTAAAGAAAAATTAATTTATAAGACTTACTAGTGAAAAATGGGGTTTGGGGGGCCTAAAGTAATAGCTTTAGCTGCCTCACCCCTTCAGCCGACAGTACTCTTCATTTGCTAAAATGACTGGTAAGGTAAAAAGGAAATATAGGGAGTGGTAACCATAAAGAGAATCTTTAGGAAATATTAAAAAAAGAAAGAAGAAAAATAGATCCGACTATACCTGGACCAAACAAACGCAGTAACCAGAAGGGGAAAGAACCAAACAAATGCAGCAAGAGAAACTGAAGTTTGACTTCTTTACTTACTGTACATGAAACTAATGAGAGTAAAATGGAACCAATTATTAAGTCCCTGTATGACCATACATTTTTCCAAATTTAATTTGAAATTTATTTTTAAAATTAATGTTTGGCCATAAATTTGATTCACATTTTAGCCGAAACCAAATTCAAATCTCAAATGCAGCTAATAAGCTGAATTTGGCCAAATTATGACCGTTGTATTTTCCAAATTTTTTAATATTACGCCAAACTTTTATATTTTATAAAAAAATTCACATCTATGAGTAATGACTTCCAGTTTCTTGCAATATAGTGAATGTTTCTTGTGTGGTTAAGGAATTTTCGTTGCATTGTGGAGAAGATGTTATATTCATCTGGGATTTTTCGTGCTATTTGAAGGAAATTAGGTGATGAGAAGGATAATAACACAGAAAATAATCTAATTTGCTTAAGGCAATATATGCAAAGTCACTTTGCAGAGGTTGTCTTAAGGGGTACACTTTCTGTATATTTTTTATACAAAGTTTTAGCATAGAACATATGCTATGAATGTCACTAGAGACGTGACTTACTGCTCTTGAGCAGTACTCAGCTTATGCCAATTTTTATGGCATCTTCTTTTTTGTGTTGAGCAATATAGTTTGTGATAATGATAATGAATGTTATTGATAAAAGTTATGTATATACAAGATAGCAAGTTTATTTGTTTGGTACTGTTGGGTATTTTTTTTATTGTTTTAAGAACTTGTGAGTATAAATTAGCCCCGATAATTTTTCAAATAAAAAGTGAAATATATTCTAAAATAACATGTCTAAATACATTTTCATCTTCAAATTAAATTTCACATAAATTAAATTTTTCAAAATAAATTTAAGATCTATGGTCAAATACTAGCTAAACAAAATGAATGAGTCTACATGGCGTCATTTACAAAGAACAAGTGAATTAGTCCTGCCGACTATAACTAGCAGGCTAATAGTATTAATTTATGTTAACTCTTTGGGATCGTCGTCTAAATAAAGAATTAAATACTATCTTCATGATAACATCACATGACTTTGCTTCTTGTCTCTTGCAATTATACGGCAATTATACGGATAGCTAATTATATTTATTATTTATTATTCTTAGTCGCTCTCTATATATATATATATATTAATTACATATATATATATATATATATTTACATAAGTTATACATATATGATATTTTTATATCCGTCGATTATTTTAATTTAATCAGTTGGGTGAACGACTATTTAGATTAATTCTTTTTTATGATGTATGATATTACCATTTGAACAGTGGTTTAATGCTTGCAATTTGCAAGTCCACTCAAAGTCAGCACTTTACTTATAAACGTGGAAATGGACATGCAGCCCATTGGGCTACTTGCCTAAAAGGCCCAAAGATATCATCAAAGAACTTAAACCAAGAGCAACGAGAAGGATATGCCAATGCCACAACATATTTAGAATTTTAAGTCAGTAGCTTTTTAACTATAGTCACAACTCTTTTGTGATACTTGTAACTTGTACGGACAAAATTTAAATATGTAATTTTAAAAAGAATTCAATATGGGGTAAAATATATTTAAATTAAATGATCGAATAAGGAAGTGACACGTGGAGCTGAAGACAGAAAACAATCCAATCCAAGGGCAAAGATCCCATCTGTTACCGGAGAAAATAATGTTCACAAAGATGAAATAAATATTTGCCACCCGATAGCATTCAGTGAGGAATATTCCATAGCATTTAAATACATGGTCCGTTGCAAAGTATATAACATTCATTGCCTGCTGTTATACTTTCATGAATAGTGTGAATATTTAATTTTTGACCACACTCAAATTCTATACTATTTTAGTATAAATATCTCTTTAAGGTCTAATCATAATAAAAGAAAACTACAAAAATAATAACACTCTTAGAGTATGAATTTTCTTTATATATATATGTATATAGTTTCTTTGAATTAGAATTATAATAAATAAGTTAGCTTTAGTATTTTTTTAGTATAATTTTAACTTAAATTAAATATTTAATTTTTTATATATATAATATTTAAGTATAAGGAAGCTAATTAATATTTTTAACTATGTATTTTACTTTCTAATTTCTTCATTAATAACGAATAAGTAAAAGTTATTAAACAAATAATAATAATAATAATAAGAAAACTAATTCTGCAAATAAAATTATATATATATATATATATATATATATATATATATATATATATATATATATATATATATATAGGGGATAAATCTTTCAAGATTCAAAAAAGATTATCTTAATTACTCACCATAATCTTTTCAATCTAATTCTCCTACTCCTGCTCCAACTTTAACTTCAACTCTAACTCCTTGTTTTCTCTGTAAAAGGAAAATACTTAACTTAAATAGAAAGGAGGAAGGTAACAAAAAAAAAAATAGGCTTGAGAAGCGAAGCTGAGGCAGCTTTTACACATACCAAATGACCCCTGAAGCTCGTCTTCTTGGACGAGACCAACCTCACACCATTCCCCCTTCATCAAGCTCACACAAACACGACCAGTTGCAGAACAACCATTAATCTGTTTAAAGTCAATCCGAACTCCAGCCAATAACCAGTCCAAACGTTCAAGCTCTGTTTCAGCGATGTAAAGCCATCGGAGCTTGGTGAGTTTCTTGAGTCGGCTTTGAGTTTCCGGCGATTTAGTTGAGTTTCTGGTCGAGTACTTGTTTGCTCGCCGATTCGAGTTGAAGTCTCCATTCGAGAGTCATGGTGTCGATGAATTCTGTCCGAGGTCCGATTCGCACTTCTGCTGATTTTTTCCGGTTGATAATCGATATTTGTTGTTGAAAGCTTTCGCTCTTCATTTGGATAAAAATGTAATCCCGAAGTTCCTCTAGTCTGAATGAAACTTTTGCCATGAAGGTCCATCTCTTCATTCTCTTATTACTCCTTTAATTTGGTGATATAAAATAAGATATTGAGTTTTGGTTTATATTGCATTAAACATGAAATCTCTACTATTGCTGTTGTTGCATTTTCAGCTGGAACCTGTTAGTTTTACTTTGATTGTGGTGGTGAATGAACATATTATTTTATATGTTTAGGAAAGCTTCACTAAGTTCTTTTATCTTGAATATTCATTTTGTTTGCGGTTGAGATGTAATCTTTTGTTAGGTATGTCCTAATTCAATTTGCCAAAATTACTTACGGTGTAGATAGTTAAATACTATTCTCACGTTTTCAGACTCTCGTGCACATATTAAAAATGATTCTTGTGAACTTATGTTTAGTGCAAGACAGTTTGGAATTACTTTACGCTTAATTGTTTAATTCATGTCTAAATGTGTGGAATGAATTCTATTAGCTTGAGTACTGTATTTATGAGATTAAAAAAACTTTTTCTCAATTTACCTCAAACGCCTCGTTGACATATATCATGCTATTATGTGTGAATTAATAAGATCATGCTCATTATAGAACGTAGTTTGCTTTAGTCATGTGATCGTGGATACGTTCGCATGATACGATTACGATTTCTAAAAAAACAAAATTGGAGTATGCGTTCGCGCAACTTCGGTTAAACTTTCTTAATAGTAATAAAACATTATTAATTGTGGACATGTTCGCGTGACATGATTTTTAGCGCGCCAAACAAATTGGTATACGTATGCGTAACCCGTTTCAAGATATTTTTTTTTTAATTTAAAGAGGCAAAAAAAGCAAAAGTACATAGGTCCCGAAATCAATAATTAAATTTTAATAAGCCAAGTATGATCAAAGCGACCATGCTAGAACAACGGAACTCGGGAATGCCTAACACCTTCTCCCGGATTAACAGAATTCCTTACCCAGATTTCTGTGTTCGAAGACCGTAATTAGTGTCAAATTTCCTCAATTCAGGATTTTAAACCGGTGACTTGTGACACCATAAATTATTCCAAGTGGCGACTCTAATTTTTAATAAAATGATCCCATTCCGATCGTCACTTCAAGTTGGAAAATAACTCCCTTTATTATACCCTTTCGGTGGTGTAGTAAGTGAAAAAGGAGGTGTGACAAATGGTTCTCATAATTAATATTAAAAAGGGGCTTGATCCTAGGACCTTGTTTCTTAGGTGCGACTATAAATAGTGAGCTCTATTATCATTGTAAAGGGGATGAATTTCCTGGCAAATGTACTGTAACGAAATGGCTAGTTGTTTCATGAGTTACAATCCCTTTTCCCCCATTTATGCTTCTTTATGTGTTGTTCAGCTGCATTTGGTCATATCATGTTGGTTGGTTTGGGTTTGGAGTGGTCTTGAAGTGGAATGGGACACTTAGTCTCTAATTTAGAAGTTTAAGTCGGAAAAGTCAATAGGATATTGACTTATATATAGAAGATCTCAGATGTGATTTGTGATGGTTCGGATAGCTCCGCTAGGTGATTTTGGTCTTAGAAGCGTGTTCGGAATGTAATTTAGAGGTCCGTGGTAGAATTAGACTTGAATTGGCGATATTGAAAATTTGGAGTTTTCCAGTTGGTAGTGGAAATCTTTATATTGGGGTCGGAATGGAATTTCAAGAGATGGAGTTGGTCCGTAATGTCATTTTTAACGTCTGTCCAAAATTTCAGGTCATTCGGAGGTGATTTGATAGGTTTCAGTGCTGTTTGTGGAATTTAAAAGTTTTTAAGTTCTTAGGCTTGAATCCGAGGTTTATTTGGTCTTTTGCTATTGTTTTGAGTGATTCGAAGGCTCGAATAAGTTTGAATGTTGTTATGGGATGTGTTGGCATATTTGGTTGAGTTCCCGGGGGCTTCGGGTGAGTTTTTCGCTGGCTAACAGACCGATGCTTGATTTTGGAAGTTGACAAATTTTCTGGTATTTTGTTGCAGGGAATTCCTTCATCGCGTTCGCGAGAGGGCTCTCGCGTTCGCAAAGAGATGTTAAGAGGGGCAACTGGGTTGTTCTTCGCGTTCGTGATGTAGTCTCGCATTCATGAAGATTCATTAGTTTAAGGCTACGCATTCACGACCAGTGCATCGCGTTCGCGTAGAGTCTACGGTTATTTGGAGCTTTAGGCTAATAACCCTACGCGTTCGCATGGTGTATTCTGCATTTGCATAAGGTCAAGCAAAGTGGTCCTCGCATTCGAGAGTGGGTCCTTGCATTCATGAAGAAGGGGCTTTTGGTCTGAGGCAGCTTGTGCTTTCCAAACGCGAGGGTACTACCGCGTTCGCAAAGAGGGAGTCATCTGGGCGGAATGTTTAAGTTCAAAAATGAGGGTTTGAGTTCATAATTTCAAAATTCAATAGAGAGCTCGGGAGAAGGCGATTTTAGAGGGAATTTTCAGTGTAGTGATTAAGGTAAGTGTTCCTCATGTGTTTTTGGTTAAATTCCATGATTGTGTCTTGATTTTTCTAACATCTAAATTGGGAATTTGTGGTGATAATTAGGAAAAAAGTGGAGGATAATTGGAAAGTAAATTTTAGGTACTTCGATGACCATTTGACGTTGGATTTTGGTGAATTTGATATGGGTAGACTCCTAGTGAATGTTCTTTTTAGTTTGTGATTTTTATCTAATTCCGAGACGTGGACCCGGGGGTTTGAGCCAAATTCAAGATTTTTGGTCTAATTTGATGATTTTCGTGTGTGTTTCATTTCTTTAGCATATATTGATGATAATATACTAATTTTGGTTAGATTCAGAGCATTTGGAAGCCGAATCGAGAGGCAAGGGCATCTGAGGTTAGAGTTTTGGCTTGGTTTAAGGTAAGTAACGCTTCTTAACTTGGTTTTGAGGGTTCGAAACCCGGATGTTGTGCTATATGATTTTTACTGAGGTGACACAAATGCCAAGTGACGGACGAATGGGCGTGCACCGTAAGAATTGTGGCCAGGTTCATTCCATGGCACCGCTTAATGACTCTTTCTCGCTGATATTTTTGTTGTCATTAAGTAAAAGAACTATAAATCATGCTAATTATCATGTTAGGTCTTCACGCCAATACTGTTGAGACCTGAGTGGTCATTTCTCACTGTCATCTCATTAGTTTCATTGATATTCTGCACTCAGTCTTGTTTATGCATTTCATATTATGTCTCAGTCTCGGTTGTTATCATTTGGCACATCATATCATTGTTTTAGGCTATTATTATGGCATTACGAGCCCCTGTGTGTGTGGGATGGAGAGTGATGACTAAGTGAGGCCGAGAGGATGGTTATGAGTGACAGTTGTGGGATCACGCTGCACACCGTAACAAATTATTAATTATGCCTTTGTTGGTTTGTTATAACGCTTAGACTGAAAGGAGCCCCTCTGGAGTCTATACACCCCTAGTGAGCATAGTTGATTATATTCAGGGATGGATCTTCTCTTGGTATGGAGATGGATCTTCTGCATGAGGCTGGATTGGCTTGTCTTTCCATACTGGAGACTGTTGGTTTGTGATGTATATATATTCCGTGATGGATCTTCCCTAGGCCTTGAGATCCATATGCAGTACCGAGTGGTTATTATTATTATTATTATTATTATTATTATTATTATTATTATTATTATTATTATTATTATTATTATTATTATTATTATTATTATAATTATTATTATTATTATATCATCTGGAGATGTATCTTCTCCATAGGCTGGAATGGCTTTCTAAGTACTGAGTGACTGCTGTCAGAGATGTATATATTTCAGGATGGATCTTCCCTGGGCCGTATGAGCCATATACAGTATTGAATGGACGAGTATTCGGGATTGTGGGCACATGAGGCACTCAGGATGGTGCATTTCATACAGCAAGTGCATCGGCATGTAGATGTAGTAGAGTTACACTTCTTTACCTTATTTATACCAGCTCTGTTTTATGTTTTGAGCTTTTTATTTAACTGAAAGTATGCCTACATTTTTGTACGTTATTACTATTATCTTTGATGAGGTTGAGTTCGTCACTACCTGTCAGTCCATAGGTTGGACTTGTTAGTTACTGAATTAGTGTACTCACGTTACCCCCAACACCTTGTGTGCAGATCGAGGTACGTTTTGCCCTAGTAGCAATTGCTGATTAAGGTTGCAGGCTATGGAGTTTTTTGAGGTATCTAAATGGTGTTCGCAGATCCTGATCCTCCTGCTCATTTTTCTTCCAGTTGTATTGCAGTCACCTCTTTAGACACTTTAATTGACCATGTATTCACCTTAGACGCTCATGTACTCCGTGATACCCTAGTTTCTGGATCGCTCTATTGTACTATGAATCGTTCTTTTATGTCTTGAGAAATTTATTTAAAAATGATGAAAGTTCTCCGCAAATCATTGTCAATATTAGTACCGTAGATTTGGATTGCACTGGGTTTGAGGCTGGCCTAGTTCCACGATAGTCGCTATCACGTCGAGTTTAATTTTGGGTCGTGACAAGTAGGTATCAGAGCTAGGTTACATATGTATCACGAGTCATGAGCGGTTTTAGTAGAGTTTTGCGGATCGGTACACAGACATATGTACTTATCTTCGAGAGGCTGCAGAACCTTTAGGAAAAACTTCACATTCTTGAATTCTTATCATACGACATTAATTCAGCTTGAAGCTTAACTCCTTGAATTCCTTCCACACATTTATGTGCGTACATGAGCGCTCGGTATCAGCTGTGCCTCGACGACTTGTGAGTTCCATGGTTGAGGTGCGAGATGTGATTTTGTCATATTGATGATGGGCCGGTCTGGAGGACTTGAGGCCAGGCGTTGCGTGTGGCTTGAGCATTGAGGTGTTGATTGTGTGAGCACGTGCTCTTGATTTATATTTTTGGTGGTATCTCTATATGTTCATATGCTTTTAATGCAACGTGAAAGGTTTGCTTGAGGGTAGAAAGAGCTATTTGGTGCTTTATTTCCATCTTAATTTGATTTATAGCCCTGAGTTAGGGGTGTATTGAAGGATCTTTCCATGATGTTTAATTATGGAGTGAGGTAGATTTTATGTCATGATATGAGTTCAGACTCAGGAAGATTAGGTGATTGCGTGATGTTTTTGACAGTGGAAGGGTATAAAGAGAAGTTAGTTTGATGTAGGACAGGTGGGTTATCTCTTGCGGAGTGTACTGAAGTGTGTGTGATCCCCATGTTGTTTGTTGGAAGTCCTCTTTTACTAGTAAGTATGTTGCAGTATGAGTTTGGACCGGGTATGAGAGTTGTTTTGACGGTTACGAAGGTGAATGCGAAATTTGCAGATTATTTGAAGTACTAGAGGGTTTTTGTTGCACGAGCTTATGAAAAATTTAGTTAAATCTCACTATGGTATTATGGCAGTAACAGAATATATGCAGTGTGAGTTTTTGTGTTTTTTGACCTATAACTTGAGCTAGGTTAGGGAGTCTGCTATTGATAAGTTGATTGCACGTCTAAGTGTCGTATCCATTTCAGTTTGAGGTATACTAGCAAATTAGTATCAGGAAGGTGAAGGTAATGGCTTTAGATTCACAGGAAGTTTCTTCAGGTTAAGTGTTATGAATGTGGTACTTTTGGGTATGTTTAAGGGAGTCTTCAGCGGCTTATGAGCCTTAGGATAATCAGCTTTTATGCTTGAGTCTCGTATGGTGAGTCTGGGTTGAGGATTGTGATATTATGGCGAGGAGAAGTGTCAATTGAGGGTAATTTAGAAGGAACTCAGATAAATGGGACAGCTTGGTACTAAGTTGGATCGGCATGGTAAGGGATACTATTAGTCCTTTGGATGCTTATGAGGTAATGAGTTTCTATGGGTTTTTCGTGGCAATGTTTTTGGGTTTTAATGGCTTGCGTAGCTTGGTTGAGTTAGAAGGGCTCATTTCTGATGGTTTGGTTGTGTGCCAATGGGATTCGGGGTGTTCTTAATGGTGTCTACCACGGTTAGAGATGTATATTTTCTACTAGCGTGAGGAGCATGAATTTATAATGATTTTCTTCTTGATGAGATCAAATGGAAAGTTCTTGGCTAGTTGAGTACGTAGTTGCTTGTGACTCCGAGTGGATTATGAAGTTCTCATGGTTATCATGGGATGGTATGGTATATGGGACATGATTGAAATTTGCATGTTTAAGGTCACAGTTCAGTTCTCAAAGGAAGGTCGTAAATTCTTAGGCAGCAATCAGCGTGGACAATTTCAGACGACTGAGTAAATGATATTAGTAGTTGGTATGGTTTGATGGGAGTATAAATTCGGAAAGGAGTGACGTGTTTGAGTTATGGATACTTCATTGGTATTGGGACACTCTCTTATTTGATCGATTGTTGGGGTTCAATTTTTTCCTTGTGGCACATAAAACTTTAGAAGTATTCATCGTGGGATTATCGTGTAATTGGAGAAGTATGGACATTCAGGAATTGGAGTTGAGACTAGAGATGGTGATTCATATCTTCTATGGATTTGGAGACTAAGAGTTTTCGTTAGTAGATTGTTTCGTGGTTGTGGATTGTGAAAATGTTGCTAAGGTTAGTCACAGGGTAGTATATGTTGTGATTCAGTCACTGTGCACTTTCAGAAGGTTATTTATCTATCGTGGGTGACCAGAGCTGACTTGGGGTTTATTTGTAGGTCCGATATTACCACACCCCAAATTCGAGGAGCATGGCCGGCGATCGATCGGGTATCCCCAGTCAAGTGGACCTGGGTAACTTTCCCATCCCACGTGTTACCCCACATATTTCATTTACTTATTAACCAAGTGAAACAGCTAATTATAATTGAAACACCTTTTACAAAAGCGTACATAACGTGGATGACCTTTAGCGTGGTTTACATTTACAACGCCCAATATACGAAGTACATATTACATAAGTTCATGAACCACATTTCCTATCTACGGAGCCTCTAAGATGAAAGAAAATAGTACAACACTTTTTCGTAACAAGGCTTCGACTATACCTTTTACAAACACCAAAACAAGATCCCAAAACAGAAGTGGCATGAGCCACATAAGGCCCCAAAAGGAAAGAGGCTCATCGAATTAGCTGACGGGAAGTAATGAGGAGCTACGATCGGTGGACTAGAGTACCTGCTATAGATCCACCTACAATCATAACACCAATGTAGCACCCCCGGCAAAATGGACGTCAGTACATTTGAATTGTACAAGTATATATGAACAAACCTGTTCCAAGTAAACTCAAGCCGTACACAAGTAAAAAACAGTAATAGAAGCAACAACCAATCACACATGAAAAGTACAATAAAGCCAAATAAGTTTTCCATCTCTCCTTGTTTCCCACCTTCCACAATTCCACACCAATAATTTCACAAATTTGCTCAAATATTTATTTCAATAGTGATTTTGATCACTTTTCTGCCCTTATGACCTCGTCCACCCTTATTACCTCAGCCACCCTTATTACCTTGGCCACCCTTATCACCACAACCCACACCTTATAACTTCGTTGCGGCGCGCAACCTGATCCCACCGTATAGTTACAATTCACAAATAATACAACAACAACAACAGCAATTCATAGAGAACAACAACAACACTTCTCAAGAAGTAACAACAACAATTCACGAAGAATTTCCATAACCATCAATACCATTGTCCATCATTTTCAACAATTCATATGCAATTTAAGTCACCACAATAATTTTCCACAACCGACCAAATATGTTATTACCACGGTTGTTGAAATTGCATCATTTACGATTTCATTCTATCATTGTTTCTCAGCTCTTACCACATAACACTTTCACAATCACACATTTAGTTTATTGCCAATTACTTGCACCATTATATCGGTAGACTTAACCACAAACACTCAAATCAAACCAATCACAAGAATTTCACAGACAATCCACGTAGATATCACATACCAAATATCCATACACCAAACAAGGTGAATTTACAAGGATCAAAGTTAGGCATACATACCTCGTTTAAGCTTTCCTTAAGTTATTACGACGTTTCAGAAATTCTAGCAATCCCAATCTACTTGAAACATAGCAAAATAAAATACAAATTAGGAAGGTATTCATGGTTTCAACTCAATCTCTACCCATTTATGTTCATCAATCTTCCCACAACTCTATTTGCACATGTATGCATACATAATACTGCTATGCTTAGAATCATACCTCAATGACCCATCTCACAACCTCTATAATATCAATACAACCTAGTTTAGGCACCTAGCTCTCAATCACCATCCCATAAGTTCTAATGTATATATCTTACATGAATAATCACCATAGAGTAGCTAGAGATTATAGATATACCTTTTGTAGCAAGAATTTTAAGAATCCCCACTTGTGGTGTTCTTGATGAATTCAAGAATTTGAAGAAAAATCTAAGGATTTTGAAGATTAATTCTTGTTAGTATAAGTGTTTAGGGGGTATAAATCACTCAAGGTACACTAAAAACCTTACCTCTGATCATAGGGATGAAGTTTGGGACAAAATACCCTTGAGAGAGCAAGGCTTAACCCCAAAAATGACTTGGGAACACTCTAGGCCAGTCTTCGGGTATTTTGGGGCCCGTTACTAGCGTGGCCGTGCACCTGGGTGTGCTAGTTTGCCCAGCATTCTATCTTGGGCGCACACATTTTAGCGTGGGCGCGCATCTGGGCGCGCTAGTGACACATGCTCAATAAAATGGTCATAACTTTATGTATGCACCTCAAAATGATGCACTGTTTATTGAGTTGGAAACTAGACTCGAAGTGATTTAATTTTGTAGGTAGTTCCTCACACAACTCCTTATATAACTGGAGATATGATCGTTCAAAGTGAGGTCATGTGTGCATTAATTTACAAGTTTCATCTAATATGAAATTTTCCAACTTGGCTTAGACTTAGGCCTCTCCTTAGACCCCTATCCACTTATAATACGACTTATAGGCTTATTAACATATCCAATTGATATCCACTCTATCGTAGATCCTTATTTACGAACAAAATAAAATAATTAGTCTACCTTGGCATGACGAAATCTCAAATTACTTGAAAAATATTTCCGGGGCCTTACAAATATAGATGTTTGTTCCACACCGGGTCGGATTAGTTGATTCCGAATTGCTATTGTCAAGGGGTGTGCCATTCGATTGTTGTTGAGGTTTCGTGTTCTGGAGCGATCTATGAGTTAACCTCCTGTGTTACGAGGAGTTATCACTTGTTGGTTATATGCACATAGGGTGCAGTTCTATTGGGGTCATATCGTGGAACTGTAGCAGGAATAGTATCGGGTATTACTTGGTGGATGGCATACTGGTCATGTTCTTTCAGGTTTTGTGTGGTGTTCTGTCATTTTCTTCTTCGCCGTGGTTATGGTGATTCACTTTTAGTACAAGACATAATATTGCATGTGGTAGTTGATTTTGAGCATGGTGACTGGAGGTGTTTAATATGGACTAGTTTTTGGATAGGGTCGCGCATTATAACGAAGTTATATGGAGGTATGATCCTTCAAGTTAGATTTGTGTATTTTGGTTCTTCGGTGTGTGATGGGTTCTTAGCATCATGTTGTGGCTGTATTGGTGAGCTTGCGGTACATCTCTCTCATTTGAGTTATTTTCCATGATTTGAGTACATTTGGATTGTTGCTTGTTGGTGCACTAATTGCATGGGTTGTGGCTTTAGATTGAATTGATATGTCATGTCACCAGAGTAGTCATGTTGGATGAGATTAAGTCATTGGGAACTAGAATGAATACTATCAGATTCGACTTCAGCATGTTAGAAGGATAATATCGGGTTTTGGCTTAAAAATTTACTATGGTCCTTGCCAAAGGAGAGGGGGCTCCATGACTAGTTGATATGAGGAATAGTTATGATGTTCTGCTTGTTTTATTCATCATTGGCAGTATACGAAAGTGTTGGAATGTGGATTTGGTTGATAAGAGGCTTATTACTAGAACTGGGTTGTTTGGGCAGCTCCGATGATTAGAAGTTATCACTATGAGTGTTTCAGTGGTGTGGTATATCATGTTATTTCCATCTTGAATTATGGTTATGACTTGATACAACATGGTCAGACTTATTCAGTGTGTAGATGCGAGATTTTGATCTTATACATCATTTCGGAAGTGGAAATTTGGTTCTAAGATTTATGGGTTAGTTTAGATTGTGAAATTTCAGTTATATTGTTCTATCAGGCCTATATCGGATAGGGTGATGTGGGATCACCCCCCAGTATGTCTATGGCAAGGATACACAATGATTTGATGTTTTTCGAAACAACTTTGGGCACGTTCGAGGACGAACGTTTGTTTAAGAGTGGGAGGATATAATGACCCAGCAGGTCGTTTCATGAGTTACAGCCCCGTTTACCCTATTTCTGCTCCTTTATGTGTTTGGCTGTGTTCCATCATATCATGTTGGTTGTTTTGGGTTCGGAGTGGTCTTGGAGTGAAATGAAACACTTAGTCTCTAATTTAGAAGTTTAAGTTGGCAAAGTCAACCGGATTTCTAGAAGATCTCGGATGTGATTTATGATGGTTCGTATAGCTCCGTTAAGTGATTTTGGACTTAGGAGAGTATTCGAAATGTAATTTGGAGGTCTGTGGTTGAATTAGGCTTGAATTGGCGAAATAAAAAATTTGGAGTTTTTCGATCGATAGTGGATATCTTGATATCAGTGTTGGAATGGAATTCCGAAATGTGGAGTAGGTCCGTAGTGTCATTTGTGATGTGTGTGCAAAATTTCAGGTCATTCGGAGGTGATTTGATAGGTTTCGCAGTTGTTTTGGAATTTGAAAGTTTCTAAGTTCTTATGCTTGAATCCGAGGTTGATTTGGTGATTTGGTGTTGTTTTTAGCGATTTGAAGGCTCAACTATTGTTTGATGATGTTATGGGATGTGTTGGCATGTTTGGAGGTCCTGGGGGCATCTGGTGTGTTTCGTGTGGCTAACGGACCAATTCTTGGTTTTGGAAGTTAGCAGATTTTCTGTTATTTTATTGTAGAGAATTCCTTCATTGCGTTCGCGAGAGGGCTCTCGAGTTGGCGAAGAGATGTTGCACAGAGAAACTGGGTTGTTCTTTGCGTTCACGATGTAGTCCCACATTCGCGAAGGTTCATGAGTTTAAGGCTACGCATTCGCGACCAGGGCATCACGTTCGAATAGAGTCAATGTTCATTTGGAGCTTTAGGCTAATAAGCCTACGCATTCGCGTGGTGTGTTTCGCGTTTGCGTAGGATCAGGCAGAGTGGTCTTCACATTCGCGAAGAAAAGAATTTTGCTCTGAGGCATCTTATGCTTCACGAACGCAGGGCACTACCGCGTTCGCGAAGAGAAAGTCATCTGGGCAGAATGTTTAAGTTCAAAAATGAGGGGTTGAGTTCATAATTTCAAATTCAATAGAGAGTTTGGGAGAAGGGGATTTTAGAGGGGCTTTTCAGAGAAGTGATAGGGGTAAGTGTTCTTCTCTTGTTTTTTGTTAAATTCCATGATTGTGTCTTGATTTTTAACATTCAAATTGGGTATTTGGGGGAAAGATGGAGGAGAACATGGGAGTTAACTTTAGGGATTTGGATGACCATTTGACGTCGGATTTTGGTGAATTTGATATAGGTAGACTCTTGAGTGAATAAGATTTTTAGGTTTGTAATTTTTATCTGATTTCGAGGCGTGGGACCGAGGATCGGGTTTTAGAAAAATTTGGGTTTTTGGTCTAATTTGATGATTTTCGTGTGGGTTTCATTCCCTTAGCGTATATTGTTGATAATATACTGATTTTTATTAGATTCAGAGCATTTGGAGACCGAATCAAGAGGCTAGGGCATTGCAGGTTAGAGTTTTAGCTTGGTTTAAGGTAAGCACCGCTTCTAAACTTGGTTCTGAGGGTCGGAAGCCCCAGACGTTGTGCTATATGATTTGTATTTAGGTGTCACAAATGCCAAGTGACGGGCGAGTGGGTGTTCACCATAAGAATTGTGGCCTGATTCATTCTATGGCATCTCTTAGTGACTCTTTCTCGCTGATATCTGAGTTGTGATTATGTGATTAAGTAAAAGAACTATAAATCATGCTAATTATCATATTAGGGCTTCATGCTAATACTATTGAGACCCCAGTGGTCGTTTGTTGCTGTCATCTCATTAGTCACATTGATATTCTATACTCAATCTTGTTCATGCGTACCATATTATGTCTCAGTCTTGATTGTTATCATTTCGCACAACATATCATTGTTTCAGGCTAGTATTATGGCATTGTGAGCCCATGTGTATGAGATTGGAGAGTGATGACTGAGTGAGGACGAGAGCCTGGTTATGAGTGACAGTTATGAGATTAGGCTAAATGCCGCAGCGGATTATTGATTATGCCTTCGTTGGCTTGTTATAGCCCTTGGGCTGAAAGGAGCCCCTCAGAAGTCTATACACCCCTAGTGAGCGCAGTTGATTATACAGGGATGGATCTTTCCTTGCTATGGAGATGTATCTTCTCCATGAGGCTGAATTGGCATGTTCCTCGATACAGGAGACTGTTGGTCTTTGATGTGTATATATTCTGGGATGGATCTTCCACGTGCCTTGTGAGCCATATACAATACTGAGTGGTTGTGAGGTTGTTGTTGTTATTATTATTATTATTATTATTATTATTATTATTATTATTATTATTATTATTATTATTATTATTATTATTATTATTATTATTACTATTATTATTATCTGGAGATGGATCTTCTCCATAGGCTGGAATGGCGTTCCTCAGTACTTAGTGACTATTGTCAGAGATGTATTTATTCCGGAATGGATCTTCCCTGGGCCGTATGAGCCATATATAGTACTGAGTGGACGAGTATTTGAGATTATGGGCACACGAGGCACTCAACATGGTGCATTTCATACAAAAAGCACATCAACATGTAGATGTAGTAGTGTTACACTTCTTTACCTTGTTCATACCTGCTCTGTTTTACTGTTCGTTCTGTTTAGTTAATTGAAAGCATGCCTACTATTCTGTACATTATAATTGTTATCTTTGTTGAGGTTGAGTTCGTCACTACCTATCAGTCAATAGGATGGACTTGTTACTTACTGAGTTGGTATACTTATGTTTCCCCCTGCACCTTGCGTGCAGATCCATGTACTTTTGGCCCTAGTGGCAGTTGCTGATTAAGGTTGCGGGCTGTGGAGTTTGTTGATTGTATTTGCATGGCGTTCGCAGATCTCGACCCTCCTTCTCATTTTTCTTCCAGTTTAATTGCAGTTGCCTCTTTATTCACTTTAATAGACTATGTATTCACCTTAGACATTCATATACTCTGTGACACCCTGGTTTTGGGATGGCTGTATCGTACTATGAATCTTTCTTTTATGTCTTACGCAATTTATTTAAAAATGATGAAAGTTTTCCGCAAATGATTGTCAATATTAGTACCGTAGATTTGGATTACGTTGGGTTTGAGGCTGGCCTAGTTCCACGATAGCCTTCATCACGACAGGTTGAGTTTTGGATCGTGGCATATACACTACACATTATCCAAGCTCAATATAATTGTGTCTTCTTATTTACTGTACTTCTACTATGCCGGAAAGTCTTGCTCCCGGAATTGCCATTTTTGCTATTTTACCTCAATATCAAGGCTAAGTATCAAATTTTCATATAACTCATTATTATTTCTGGATCAAATTAATTCACTTTTCAATAAGCCACGTATAAATTCAACTATACCATTTCACGTGTAAATAGTTTGGCGCCCCCCATGGGGCTTAGACGGTTGTGGAATTAAGTTGGTCCTTGCCTCCTTTACTAACATGTTTGATTATTTGTTTGCAGATAATGGTGTTAACAACACACACAACCTTGAGGCTCAAGGAAATCAGCCCCGACACAAGGATTTAATAAGTGATACCTACAGTGAGGGGAATAAAGTCACTCCGATCCATGACAAGCAATACCCGTGACATGTTCGAGAGGCGACCTCTGATGATGCTGAAGAAGAGCACATCGTTGAAGCGGTAAAGCGGTTGTAGGAGAAACAGGAGTCCATCTTAGGTTATCTCATGCGGCAGGAAACGGTTATGACGAAACTGAAACATGCTTTATCGGGTGCTTCCAATAATGCGAATGGACGAGGTCCAAACCTCCGAATGCTCCCGCAAATCAAACAACGCAAAGGGTCGAAAACAACACCCCCAGGGGCGAGGTCGTCTTTGATGGTGTAAGGCCCCGAAAAATTTCGCTAAGTAATCTAGGATTTTGTGGTGCCACGTATGCTAATTATTATATTTTATGTGCTACTAACAAGGTTAACATCAATTAGACTTGGTAAATATGAGTATAAGTCTTATGGTAAGTAATGTGAGGTCCAAATGGAAGCCTATGTGTATGCCAAATGGAAAAAATTTCGTAATAGGGTAAAATTTCAAGTGGATTCGCACAAGGCTCCACGTTAAACGCGAATATCTAAATATTCATGAGGTTTTATGTGATGAACAACCAATTATATGAAAGGTCTTTGAGTCTTGTTTGCGACGCTTCAAACTATTCGTTATTTGGACATTCCTACACAAAGTTATAATCAAATTACCAAAGGCTGGGAAATGCGATCCTGTGTCATGTTAGATCTGCGATCTCAATGTCCATTATGCGGTCCGCATTTTTGATCTACAGTCGAAAATTGGACCAGTGTAGCCCAGTTTTTGGATGCCGACTTTGTGGTGCATTATGCGGCCAGCATTCATGTTTTGCGGTCCATTCTGCTATAGCAGACCTGACATCGAAGGGTTAATTTTCCTATTTTTATAACCCGACCCCATTTGGATATATAGGTCTTATGGTTCATTTTGGGGTCATTTCTTACTAATTTTAGAGATATATGAGAGAATTTTAGAGGGATAAGGAGGGACCCATCATTTAAATCATCAAAATCTTGCATCAATCTTCAAGAATCAAAGAACCCAATCACAAGTTCTTCATCTAAAAGGCACGATTCTATACCCTAGGTTTTAATTTTGAGTTTGGAGTACAAGATGGGTTATTGAGGTATGATTCTTGGGTATATTAGTATTGTGTATGCATATATGTACAATTTAGGTTTATGAAGAAGATTGTTTAACATAAATAAGTAAAGATTGGGTTAGGGAATGAAGGAAATCTTGGAAAAGGGGATTAGAAATCAAGATGCTCAACTAGTATTTGATAAAATGCTCAAATGAGCTAGAATTATGAATATCTTCCTAATTTGTGCTCAATTTTGCTATGTCTAAAAATAGATTGAAGTTGATATAATTTTTGAAATATCGTAGTAATTAAAGGAAAGCTCAAGAGAGTATGTATGGCTAAAACCATGTCTTTTAGAAATTGAGCTCTATTGATGCTTGTTTAAATGTAGTAAGACTGAACTTTGGATTCTTGCTTTGATTGGTACTTTACATGAATTGGTGCTATGACCTTATATTTGTTGAAGATGCATTCCAATATGATAAATGTGCTATTCTTGATAACTTGAAAAGGTGCAAGGAATGTGAATCATGTATTGAAATGCTTAGACAATAAATTGAGATTGAAGAATGTGAAGTATATGCTAAATTGCCTAGATTTCAAGACAAGTTTAAGTTGTGATTATTGTGCCGAATCATATGAATTCCTCTCTATGCTTATAACTTGAATTTCTCATGTGTAATTGACATCTTGAATTGAATGGCTTGATTATTGAAATTGATATTGATGTGAAATATATGGAACTAATGTGAAATATGGGAAAGAAGAGATTGAGTTATGAAATGTGGCCTAGTGCCAATTATGATGTGATAATTGTGGCCCCAAGTGCGTATGCATTGATATATGTGAAATGAAGATTGAAATGAGATGATTAATGAGAAAGGAATAATTCCTAGGTAAGGCGGCCTAGCCGATCGAGCCGTGATCGAATACCATGTCGCACACATGGTGGTATTGTGTTGATATTGAATTTCGAAAATTGAGAATGAGATTGTTTTGATCGAAGTACACGTCTCAAATGACACAACCTAGCCGATCGGGTCATGATCGGACTCCGCTCCAGAAAGCGGTGGTATTGTGAATGAAGATGAACAATGTCAAGTGCTCCAAGCTAAGTTATGGAGTTATGTGAAAGATTATATGGTTCGTTTACTTGATGATATGGTGATTGTTAATGCTTTTGATTTACTTTTATTATCTCTTTATTCTTGTTTGACAATTTTTTCTAATGACAAGGTGTCAATGACTGTTTTATTCTTGTTTGATAGTTTTTTCTAATTAGATGGTGTTTAGTTATACATACTAGTGCTATTCAATGGCACTAACGTCCCTTTTGCCAGGGGGCGCTACATTCATGTTATGATTGTAAGTGGTTCTATAGTAGGCACTCCAGTCCACCGGCAGTAGCACCTCCTCCACTTTCTATCAGCTGTATTAGTGAGCCCCTTCTCCTCGGGCCCTGCGTGGCTTATGCGCTGTTCTTCCTGGAGTCTTATTTTTTTTGTATTTATGTAAGGTATAGCCAGAGCCTTGTTGCCGGCATTTCAGTATTATTCTTCAGTTATAGTTAGAGGCTCCGTAGACAGGTTGTGGGTAGTGTCGAGTATTGGGATTAAGATTGAAATATTGATGTTTGGCAATGATTTTCAGAACTTTTAATATTTTGATATTTATGATTTAAGCTGCTAATGGAAATAAAATCGAATTGTTAATAAAATACTTACCAAGTATGATTAATGGAGTCCATCTCTTATTTAATTGTGAGTTGGGTTGGGTAGTATGTATGAAACCTGTTAGGATTGCTCAATCGGGTTTACTCGATTGAGCGCCGATCACGCTCCTCCGATTTTGGGGCGTGACAGATGGGGCTAGAGAAAACAACTCCAGTCACAACAATGAGAGCGATCCCGTCAAAAATGAACACTTACTGTTATGAGGGAATTGAACGTTCGCATGGACCAAATCCTAAGCGCATTGTCAGTATTGAAAGGGCCTGACTCAATAATGTACACTCAGTTGTCGTACAAACCAAGCACAACACCAGAATTTATCCTGAAGCAAATTAATATGCCGGATGTACTGAAATACGATGGGACTTCAGATCCTCATGAGCATATCACCACCTATACAATGACGGTGAAATGGAAAGATTTAGCTTCCCACGAGATTGAGTCAGTGTTGCTGAAGAAATTCGGAGAGACTCTAACGAAAGGAGCCATGATGTGATATTCACTTTTGCCTAAGCATTCCATATATTCCTTTGAGATGCTCGCGGATTCTTTCATTAGGCCCATACTGGGGCCAGAAAGGTGCAAGCCCGAAACTCCGATATACTCAGAATTTCACAAGGAGAGTCTAAGTTGTTGCAGGAATTTTTAACCCGATTCTAGAAGGAAAGGATGTTGCTCCCAGTCGTACCGGATGAATGGGTGGATGAAGCTTTCACTAAGGGTTTGAATTCGAGAAGTTTCCATGCTTCCCGAAAGATCAAAGAAAGCTATCTTGAGTTCCAAGTTATAACTTGGGCGGATGTTCACAACTGGTACAAATCAAAGATAAAGATCGAGGATGATCAGTTCGATTTCCAGTCATCAGTTAAAGGTCAGGAGAAGAATAAAGAGAAATCAAATGAATTTTTAACACTGATGACGATATTCACGGAGCCAATTTTTGGCCTATGAACAGGACAAAGGACACATCAGAGGCCCCCTGGTGGCGGGCAGGTTCGGTAGAAAAACTAATCGCGGCCAGAATACCAGGTCATTATAGGACAATGAAATGTCAGGTTCTAGAGATCCTTCCTACCCTAGACTTTCAAAATATAACTTCAACGTCAGTGTTGTAGATTTTGTATTGGCTGTGAGAAACATTAAATAAGCATGATTCCCGAAGTCGATGATATCAGTTCCCAATCAGAGGAATCCTAATTTGTGGTGCGAATATCATGGGATGAACGGTCATCGGACTGGGTACTACCGACGTCTGCGTGAAGAGGTTGCGACATTACTGTAAAATGGCCATCTCAAGGGAATCTTAAATGACTGGACTAAATAACATTGCGATGGCACTCGTGACAATGCAGATCCCTCAAAAGTAGGAGAAGACCCCAATGAGATTAACGGGGTTAACTTCTCGGTGGCTAAGAAGACGAAGGTGTCAGTAACCCATATCGAAAGACTATGGGAAGTCGCTGAATACAATATCACCTTCACGTTGGAAGATGAAGATGGATTGATGCTTCCACATAATGACGCATTGGTAATTTCTTTAAATGTATTAGATTTTAAAATCAAACGTGTTCTAGTGGATCCAATGAGCTTGATTAATATTATACAATGGAGGATATGGAAGCAAGACAAACTTACCAGAAGAATCATTCCGTCGACAAACCTCGTCGCAAGATTCAACCTAGCAAGTGTGACAACCACAGAAGAGATCTTGCTACCCATGAATGCTAAAGGGATGATGAAGACTACTCTTTTTGAGGTGGTGGATGGTGATGTGGGATAAAACATTATTACGGAAGACCATGGTTGTATGGGATGAAAGCTGTGCCATCGACATGTCACCAGTTGTTGAAGTTCCTAACTCTCGAGGGAATTAAACAAATAAGAGGTGACCAACGGTGGCAAGGGAGATGAATGCAATTTCGGTCACTATTAGCAAAAGGAAAGAGCATGCGACATAGAAATTACATGAATTAGAGCCTGCTCCCGAGCCAAGCAGAGTCAGCTAAAGAAAAGATGCGCCAGAATTTATCAAGTGCCAAGGTATTTCCAGGTACTTATAAGTGTGGAGTTTGGCTACTTATTAGCACCTTATAAGTGTGGATTTTGACTACTTATTAGGAAAGTGTGCAAATTCTAGGAATGTTGGAAGTTTTAGTTCACATGATGAAATTCGACTCAAAACAGAGTGTTTCAAATGACAAGGCTAGAAGGGGCACCGTACTTAAGAAGTGCGGTCCGTAGAAGGATTCTGCAGTCGTAGAAGAAAGTGCAGACCACAAAATTCCATATGCGGTCGTAGAACAAGTGAAAGAGCCCAGCAAGATTTTAGCCAGTGTGTGGACCACACATGAATTGTGTGGCTGAGGAACACAGATTGCATTGAAAAACTATTCAAAGCTTAGAGAGTGTGGAAAAGACCAAGACCCAAACCTTACCTGAAGTGCGGACCGCACAGAATTGTGCGGTCGCAGAAGATGCTTGCAGTCGCAGACTAGAATTGTGCAGCTACAAAATTCAAGACCCTCCCAACTGAAGAAATCTGCAAACTGCACATGGAGTTGTGCGCCCGCAGAACCTCTCGAGAGGAATTTTTATCAGCAAATTTTGGGCCACTATAAATATATGAGATTCCCATTTTTAGGTTAAGTTTCAACGTTTGATTCTACTGTAGCAGTTATATTTTGCCATTTTAGGAAGTTTGTGACTATTTTAGTGTTCAAACATTACTAAATTTTATTATTTTAATCGTAGATTATGATTTTAATTAGTATTTTTTTGTGTTTTTATTCATTTTTCCCTACGAGTAGCTAGATTCTTACTAGGGTTTTGACCAAACTCTTGTGTGTAAACATTATGGGAGCTTAATTTAATGCTTGTTTATGATTAAGTGTTGATTATTTATCCTAGTTTGTGCTTTAATTTATAATTAATGGTTGCAAAATTGATTCATACCTTTTTGACTTGGTCTTTACTTGAGAAAGAGGGACCTAGTCTAGGATAACTTGGCTAACAAGGAATTGGGATAATTAAGAGGTTGATTCGTCTAATTAAAGTTCAATCTAGAGACAGTGAGAACCCAACTTGAACTCATATCAACTGTCTGATACCCATTTGGGCTTGAGAAAGCCAAATTGGGCAAATCATTCTATGACCAAGAGGTATTAAGTCGATAACGTAGAGTTGAGTGCTATAATACACCCCAATTAACAAAACAAGTGTTAGAATATTTAACCCATTAGGCGAACACCTAGGTTAAGGTCACATCCCTAGGCTTTTAACTATTTGAAAAAAACATCAAAAAAATTCATTCACTTTTTAGTTTCTTCTCTTAGATTATAATTGTTAGAGTAAAAGAAGAATTAGAAATCAAAACCAATTGTTTGGAAATGCAATTTAGTTGTTCCATTTGCTTTCACAAGTGTATACCCTTAACACCCATTGTAGCTCCCTGTGAAAATCAACCCCGACTCTTGTTGGATACTATTCTTCTAACGATCATTTCCACTCACTATTAAGTGCAGATTGGATGTGGACCAATTTTCGGTGTTGTTGTCGGGTATTTAAAATCGTGTTAGCTATATATTGGGTTTGGTTTTGGTATATCTTATTTTCCTTGTGTTACTAACTTGCGTGAGAAATTTTAGGTACAACCATGGCGGAAAACAATGATCTTGGAAATTTGACTTTGGGGGATGTGGACGATGAGGATAAGCAAGTTGAGGAGGTACCTATTGAACCTCAAACCAATCAAAGAGGTCGGTACCTCATGAAAATGGGCCTGTTCCATCCCCACATCCACCACGAGCGGCTCTATACCGGGTATTACCCAATGAAGGATATGCTAGTGCAATAGCCCCTTCCCCTATTAAGGAGGGTAACTTCCAAATCACCAATGTGGTTCACTTTGCTTGAGAAAAAACATTTCTTCACTGGTGCTCCAAATCAATATGCTTATTAACATTTGAAGGGGTTTGTAGATACTTGTTGGGGGAGCAAGCAAACTAATATCTCCGAGGACGCATTGAGGCTAAGGATTTTTCCTTCTTTTTATAGGGTAAAGCTTTAGATTGGTTGGAACGATTACCAAACCATTAAATTCATTCTTGGGACGAGTTGGCAGAGATATTCATTGCTAAGTTTTTCTCTCCGGTACACATGGCTACACTTCAAGATGAGATTTTGACATTCAAGAAAAAACTGAATGAACTACTGCACGAGAGATGGGAGTTCGATAGAACTATGTTCAATGAATGTCCTAACAACAATATTATGGAAAACATGATTGAATGAGCATTCTATCGTGGGATTAACACAACTAACCAATGTGTAGTGAATCAAATAGTCGATGGGAACTTCATGACTACGCCTTATGCAGAGGCGTGTGAGATTTTGGATAATATGGCGGAAACATCATCGGTTTGTAAATCTCGGGCCAATGTTCCACAAGGTGATCTGGATATGATCCACCTATACAAAGAATTGCATGACCATAGGCATGCAATTGCCAAATTGACTACTACCTTGAATCAACTAGAAAAGGCTCAACTTAGTCAAGTGCAAGCTCCTATGCAAGTCCATGCGATGGAGGGAGTGAACATGATGGTGAACAAGAGGAGGAGCAAGGGTCCACAAGCGCAAACTCGAGTGGAGAACTATGTCCAAGAAGATAATGATTTTGAGCAAGGTTATTCCTGTAATGAATAAGAAGAGGAAGTGCAATATGTGAACAATTTTCAAAGGCAAAGAAGAAACTCCCAAGGCCCAAGTCAATAACAATGACGACCACAAAATATTCAAGGTAATTGGAATTCTAACAATCAAGGAAATTGGGAAGGTAACAATCAAGGAGGATGGAAACAACCAAGAAAATTGGGAAGGAAACAATCAAGGCGGATGGAGAAACAATCCAAGCAATCAGGGGTCGGATTTTCAAAGGCCCCCGATTTACTAACAATTGAGCAACCCACCTTTTTATCCTTCCCATGGTCCAAGCTCTTCAAACAATGAGATGAGCCATATTGAAAGTATATTCAAGAAAATGATGGTAAAGAATGAAAGTACAAGAGGGGGGGGGGGTGAATTGTGAATAATTAAAATAATTGTAAATAAGTTGACTTAAAATCTTATTAGTCGACTTAATATGGCAATGCTGCAGATGGAAAGATTAAAGAAAGTTATCCAGAAAGTAAGTGCATAAATGTAAAGACACTCAGAATTTTATATTGGTTCGGATTCAGTGTGAATCCTAATCCAGTCCCCTTGGGTTGCAATGGATTTCTCTTCAGATCAATGACTTTCTTTTGAGTACAGATTCGATATTTGTCGCACAGTCTTCTATCACTTGTTTTGATACAATGTCTCACCGTTGAGAATGTCTTTTTATCAGTGACTTGTTACACGGTCAAGCTATCAAGACTACTATGCTTGTTTGCAGTAAATTTAAGAGAGCTATTTTGGTTCGATCAAAGTATACTAAGGTTAAGGTTGCACTAGGAATTTATACAGCAAGAGGATGGTGAAGGCTTTTCAACCCAAGGGTTTTGATCCTTGGAAAGAGTTGATTCTTTCCAAGAATAAGGCCCTAGCAGTTGCCTCAATCCATATCCTTCCATAGAGATATGATTTGACAAAGTTCTTCCTTGATTATTTGGCTTTTCTGTCTTGATTGCTATCAAGATCTTCCGCTATCAATTATCTTCAGTGATAGGAATTAATCATCCATTAAGGATTGCGTTGAATCTTTTATTTAGTCAGGGTAGATTTGATTATGAAAATCATGGGAAAATTCCTGATTTGCTGATGAGATGCTGATCCTTTCCTTGAGAGATGACAACTTCCTTTTAGGAAGATTTTCTTCCTTAATTACTACAGTTATTTCGCTTCCTTGTTTGGACATAACGACAGCTTCCCTAGCTCTTTCCTAGTTTCCTATATCAATTCCAATAGTTCCGCTTCCTTCTTTGAATACCTGCACACGTCTATTAATTGCATCATTAAAATATGATCTAACGATCTCCCCCTTTTTGATGATGGTAAAATTGATATACACAAGAGAGTGAAAAATAGTTGACTTCCCTGATTAGTATGGGTCGACTTGGCTCCCACTTAATATATGGCCAACTGGACTTGATCTCCCCCTCATTATGTCCAGTTGACTTGTGCTTTCCCTCAATGGGTGCAGTCGACTGGTACCTGTCAATTATTATCTAATTCAAAGAGCAAGAGGTATTGTCTATGTATATTGCATAGTCGACTTGTCCTGTTTAGATGAGACAATGCCACACCATATTCATCCTGCATATGAGAGAAAAGAGTGTATATTTCTCCCCACTTTTGACATCAGCAAAGAGGGAGCAGAAACAACAAAATAGTATCCACGGGAAGAAGAAAAATAAAGCATCCACGGGCATAGCCCAACCACAACCAAAAATAAGTTTAAACAACAAAAAAATGTCCTTAAACCACAACCATCTAACGACGCAAGAAGTAAGTAAGGGTGTTGCAGATGGCCTCCTTCAACTGGTGAAAGATGGTGTTGGTTGCAGCGCTCATTCCATCCAGCCTGTCATGCACCTCCTTGAATGCCTTGACCGCATTTTCCCTTACCCTTTGCACAACCACCCTGATTTTAGAGACATCAGACCCCGTTTCCTTGTAAATAGCATGAATGGATTCCATAGTCGACTTGATGCGGAGAGTTGAGATTCAAAAGAGAGCAACGTTTCACTAAGGTATGTGGAATTGAAGAGGGTAGAACGGTGGGAGAGGGCTTGGTTTCCTCAGGAGTGGGCTTGGAATCACTCACCCTTCTTGACCTAGACCTCATTGTTACTCACATACCTCATGCTAGAGAAGGCTCTAGAGTTATAACATTTGGACACAGAAACAACGGGGTAATCTAAAAGCTAGAATGTAGGTAATGGATATACCGTAAGGAAGGATGGTAGGGTCTTCAACACTCTCAATCATAAAATTGATAACGCGGGAGGACAACTTGATTTTGAATTTGGAGATGAGAAAGTAGACGAAGAAAGTGTCCCTTTGAGAGAGAGAGAGAGTTGAGAAGGAACCGGTTCTAGGAAGGAGAGTGGTTGCAACAATGTGAGCAAGAACCCTAGTCTCAAAGCTAACATCACTGGTCCCTAATTGATTTGGGAGAGTTTCAGAAGGGTTTTCTGCAATAATCTGTTTTGCCTGATCAAAGGTGATTTCAAAATCATCAGGCTAGACATTTTTAAAAACTAGTAGGAAAACATAGAGCATCGTCAAAGAAAAATAGAATCAAATAGACCACAATCAAGAACAATGTGTTTAGCAAGAACAATGGTTTCAAGTGTGTCAGTTTTACTAAAGTGAAGATTAGCATAGAACATACGGACTAGAGCTTCATACACCTTAGGCGGAGAAATAGAGAGAAATATTTCGCACCATTGATACACAAAGAGATCTTTTACCTTGAAGTTGAGGGATTCTATACAATCGAGGTCAACTAATCTTCCATGGGCTATGGGCTTGTCTTTGAGAGAACTAAGGAAATCCCTATTTGGGGGAATCCCAGAAATTTAGGTCGGATTCAAGAGAAGCATAAAAATCGAACTTGGTTTTCTTTGGAGTGGAGACAGGGGGATCATCCATGGGACACTTACCAGTGGCTTTGTCACCTAATAGTAGGGAGTGTTCGGAATACACACCTTGGGAAGAGGTACACTTCTCAGACCGGTCAGACGCTAGATCTACTTGTTC
Organism: Nicotiana benthamiana; assembly: GCA_034376525.1. Taxonomy (NCBI): domain Eukaryota; kingdom Viridiplantae; phylum Streptophyta; class Magnoliopsida; order Solanales; family Solanaceae; genus Nicotiana; species Nicotiana benthamiana. The sequence continues at coordinate 27,782,909 of CM067337.1, forward strand.
AGGAGGAGCGGATGAGGGTTTTGTTTTAGATCGAGTACTTTTCCTGGTAGAGGCAGAGGGGTTTTTGGAGGACTTGGACATGGAGAGAATAGAGGATTGGAACAAGGAGTGTAATGAGTTGGTGGAGATTATGAAAAGGAAAGGTATGAAAAGGACTATGTAAAGGAGAGAGATTTGGCAGTTGAGTAGAAAAGAAAGAATTGTCAGATGGACCGATGCGTTGATTGGCTTTCCATCTTTTGGCTACAAACTGATGGGAAATTAGACAATAAAGAGAGGGAAAAGATGCTGCGTAATTAATGAAATGAACAAAAAACAATTATTACAAGTTTTTGAAAAATTGTACTTTGACCCTAAGGGTTTTTTGTAACAAATAATCCCACGTAGTTCGCCCAGAGAACAAAATCTTTCCTCTAACAAGGGTTTAGTAAGTATATCGGCTAATTTAGCAGAAGTGCCAACAAAAGCTAATTCTATATCACCTTTAAGGACATGATCTCTAATAAAATGATGTTTAATGTCTATATGCTTTGCTCTAAAGTGATGCACAAGATTTTTCGAGAGACAAATAGCACTAGAATTATCACAAAAAATTTGTATAGGTTTGAATAAAAGATCATAGTCACCTAGTTGATGTGATATCCATAGCAATTAGACACAACATTGTACAAGAGCAATGTACTTAGCTTCAGTAGTTGACAATGTGACTTATGCCTGTTTCTTACTATTCCAGGATATTAGAGCTTTCCCTAGTAGTTGACATGTGCCACTTATGCTTTTCCTGTCTTCTTTATCACCTGCTAACTTTGCATCTTCTGATGATCCTTTAATGAAAAGAGTTGTATCAATTTTACCTCTGGTGAACCCATGATCAATAAGGAAAGTACTCAACCTGTCATACCAAGAACATGGAGCATGTTTTAGACCATACAATGCCTTAGTAAGCTTGTACACATGATGTGGGAATTTTGAGTCCTCAAAACCCGGAGGTTGTTTCACAAATACTTCTTCTTCGATGAGTCCATTTAGAAAAGCACTTTTGACATCCATTTGAAATAATATGAATCCTTTAAATGAAGCATATGCTAACAGGATCCGTATTGACTCTAATTGGTCTACTGGAGCAAAAGTTTCATCGTAGTCAACTCCTTCCTGCTGGGAGTAGCGTTGAGTAACTAGTCTGGCTTTGTTTCTTACAACTTGTCCTTGTTCATTTAGTTTGTTCCTGAATACCCATTTGGTTCTGATAACTGAAGCATTTTCAGTTCGGGGCATTAGTTTCCAAACTTGATTTTTGCTGAATTGATCTAGTTCCTATGACATAGCATTTACCCATATTGAATCCTTCAGAGCTTCTTCTACCTTTTTTGGCTCTATTTGAGAGATCAGTGCAACATTTGCTTTATTTTTGAGAGCTACCATGGTCTTCATTCCTTCGTTTGGATCCCTAATAATGAACTTTTGTGGATATTCAGTTTCATTACTCCAGTCGTTTAGTCGAACAGTATTTGTAGTTGACTCTAAACGTTGCTCTGAAGTGTTATCATTTTCTTGTTCAGTCGACTCAACCGCTCATGTGGGGTAGTTGACTCCTGTGATTTTCCTTTGTCCTAAACTTTTTGAGCTTGATCTTCATCACCTGCATTAATGCCTTTCTCGACCAAGGAATTATTTTCATCGAACATAACATGAACTGATTCTTCTACGCATAAAGTGCGTTTGTTAAAATCTCTAAATGATGTGCTATTTAAGGAGTAAACAAGAAATATACTTTCATCATTTCTTGGATCAAAAATTCCAAGATTCTCCTTACCATTGATAAGAATATTTACTTCTAAATATATGAAAGTAACTGATGTTAGGACGCCTACCTTTCCAGAGTTCATATGGAGTCTTTTTCTGAATGGGCCTTATAAGACATCGATTAAGAATATGGCAAGCAGTACTAACACCTTCAGCCCAGAAGTGATTTGTCAATGAGTGTTCCAACAACATAGTTCTGGCCATGTCTTTCAGAGTTCTATTCTTTCTTTCAACAACTCCGTTTTGCTGAGGTGGCCGGGGAGCAGAGAAATTATGGGTGTAACAATGGTCGTTACAGAAATCTTCGAATGCCTTGCTTTCAAACTCGCCTCCATGATCACATTGGATTATGGAGATTTGATAGCCCTTTTATTTTTCAATTCTATTACAGAAAATTTCAAAGTTTCGCAGAGCTTCATCTTTGTGAGACAGAAAAATCACCCAAGTGAAACGTGAAGAATTATCAGCAACAACAAATGCATATTTCTTGCCACCTATGCTAGCAGTTCTAGTTGGGACAAATAAATTCATATGAAGTAGTTGCAAAGGTTTTGACGTAGAAACTATGTCTTTGTTTTTGAAAGAGTTTCTAGTTTGCTTACCCATCTGACGTGCATCATAGATATGAGTTCTAGAGAAGTTCAGTTTGGGTAACCCGATGACTAAATTAAGTTTGGATAATTTTTCGATCAAATGCATGCTAGCATATCCTAATCTTCTGTGCCATAACCAAGGATCATCAAATATTGATGTTAAGCATATATGACCATCTGTATTTTCAAAACCATCCAGTATATAAACGTTTCCATACCTTTTCCCTGGAAGAATTATTTTACCCGATTCGTCTTCGATGGCACATCCAGTTCTCTTGAATTTTACCTCATATCCTGAGTCGCAAAGTTGTCTTATGCTGAGGAGATTGTAGTTTAGTCCATCAACTAGATACACTTCAGTAATATCACATCTGTTGTTGAATGGAACAGTTCCAGTGTCAACTATCTTGCCTTTTGAGTCGTCTCCAAATTTGACACTTCCTCCATCAATTTTTGTAATTTATTCAAAAAGGGTTTTGTCACATGTCATGTGACTAGAACACGCACTGTCTAGATACCATTTCCCTTGCGTTTTATTTTGTGGTGTTCTTGCAAAACAAAATTATTACTTTCTTTTAGGTACACAAGCTTGCTTGGGTCCTGGTGAGTTAGTGTTACTAGATTTAGAATTCTTAGGTTTCCAAATCGATCCGGACATATGAGATTTACGAAAGTGACAACCAGAATATTTATGTCTGCTTCTATTGCAATAATGACATTTAACACTAAACCCCTTTTCTGGTCTCTCATGAGAGTTGGAGTTAGCAGTTTTAGGGTTTGCTGACTCCTTTCCAGTTGACTTGTAAGTCGACTGGTTTGATCGACTGACCGATCTAGTTCTGATTTATTCTTTTCCAGTTGCCTTGTAAGTCGACTGATTAGACATAGCAGAACTGCGACTGGTGGATTTTCGCAAGCCGTTAATCTGCATTTAAAATTCCTCAAACTCTTCTTGAAGTACTTCTTTTTAAATTCACATACTTCATGTTTGAGTTTCCAGTCTTTGACTTCCCTGGTGAGTTTTTAAAGCTCGTTCATCATATTTTTAGATTCTTTAAGGGTGGAGTCAAGAATGCCTTGAAATTCATTGCATCTTTCACAGTCATAAGATCTTACCTCGCTAGTTTCTCCCTGTGCCATGAAGCAATTTTCATCGTCTGAATCATTTTCATCCATCCAGCATCCTGAAGTTTTATTGATCTCATCTTCTAGAAAAATCATGAAGCATAGATTTGCTATCTCTTCATGGTCTGAATCATCCTCATCACTCCATCTTCCAAACAATCTGTTCTTGTCGAATCCTCTAGAGATCTTTTTCTTTAGTTCTGGGCACTTTGCTTGGATGTGTCCAAACTTTGCACATTCATAGCACTTTCCATCGTTCTTGTCTTGATCATTGTATTGTCTAGATCTTCTTGGTGGAAATCTTCCTTTCTTTGTTTTTCTTTATCTTCTCATTAGCCCGTCCATGTTTCTAGACATCATAGCAATTTCTTCTTGTGGGGCTTCATGATCATCAATTTCATTCTCAACTGCCTGAGTGGTAGCTTTGAATGCAACATTTTTCTTTTTCTCTTCTTGATTTGTCTTCTTCAAACGTGTTCTTTCAAAAGCAATAAGTTCTCCATGCAGTTCATCATAAGATAGTTTATTCAGATCTGAGATAACAAAGTGACAACGTTAGTCTGCTAAGCGGTTGGTAGACTCCTGAGAATTTTCCTAACTTGATTGCCACCGGTGTAGGGTTTTCCAAAAGCTTTTAAATTACTGATTATCTTGCTAAACCAGGCAAATATTTCTTCGATAGATTCTCCTTCTTTCATGGAGAAAATTTCATAGTGGTGAACGAGCATATTTATGTGAGTTTCTTTTACTTTGCTGGTACCTTCATTGGTGACTTTGAGTTTGTCCCACGTTTCCTTTGAATTGGAAATCTTCTCATTTTCTTCACACTTATTGCATTTTGAAGTAGATTCCTTGCCTTGTAGTTTATTTGAACATCTTACAATTTCTCCTTTGAATATGAATCAATGTCATCAGGGTCAGCGAGCAGAGGAGTGCTGACAGGCAATGGGTAATTCCCTTTCTTTATAACTCTATATACTTTGACATCATATGCTTTAGTGAAAATTTCCATGCGAATTTTCCAGTGGGAGAAGTGTATTCCATTGAAGTAGGATGGTCTTACTTGGGAGGTTCCTTCTTGAAATAGAGCTCCAATAATAACCTGATTTGCTATGATCTTTTCTCACAAGCTGTTAAGCAAAAGTAAAGAGCGTGAGCCTTGCTCTGATACCAATTGAAAGTACAAGAGGGGGGGAGGGGGGGGAGGTGAATTGTGAATAATTAAAATAATTGTAAATAAGTTGACTTAAAATCTTATAGGTCGACTTAATATGGCAATGCTGCAGATGGAAAGATTAAAGAAAGTTATGCAGAAAGTAAGTGCAGAAATGTAAAGACACTGAGAATTTTATACTGGTTTGGATTCAATGTTAATACTAATCCAGTTCCCTTGGGTTGCAAGAGATTTCTCTTAAGATCAATGACTTTCTTTTGAGTACAGATTCGATATTTTTCGCACAGTTTTCAATCACTCATTTTGATACAATGCCTCACCAGTTTAGAACTCTCTTTATATCATTGGCTTGTTACACAGTCAATCTATCAAGACTACTATGCTTGTTTGCAGTAAATTGAAAAGAGCTATTTTGGTTCGATCAAAATATACTAAGGTTAAGGTTGCACTAGTAATTTATACAGCAAAAGGATGGTGAAGGCTTGTCAACCCAAGGGTTTTAATCCTTGGAAAGAGTTGATTCTTTCCAAGAATAAGGCACTAGCCATTGCTTCAATTCAGATCCTTTCCCTTTGGCTAGAGATATGATTTGACAAGTTCTTTCTTAATTATTGGGCCTTCCATATTGATTGCTGTCCAGATCTTCCGCTATCAATTATCTTTAGTGATAGGAATTACTCGTCCATTAATGATTGCGTTGAATCTTTTATTTAATTCGGGTAGATTTGATTTCCCAAACTCATGGTGGAATTCTTGATTTGCTGATGATATGCTGATTGTTTCCTTGAGCGAAGACATCTTCCTTTTAGGAAGCTTTTCTTCCTCATTTTGTATAGTCATTTTGCTTCCTTATTAGGACATAACGGCAGCTTCCCTTTTTGGAGTAGCTCTTTCCGTGTTTGCTACATCAATTCCAATAGTTCTGCTTCCTTCTTTGAATACCTGCACACGTATATTAATTGCATCATTAAAATATAATCTAACAAAGAATGCCGATTCGGATGCCCAACTTGCCTCACAGAATACATCAATATGCTACTTAGAAGTTCAAATAAGGAAAATCCCTCAAGCTCTAAATTCTTGTCATAAGAGGGTACTAACAAGTGACATGGTAGTAAACTCAAATAGTGGTAAAAATACGGGGCATGCCATGGATCTTACCACAAGAAGTGGAAGAGGAGGGAATGCACCCACCTCATGTCAAAGGCAATATGTTGATGATGATCAAGTGATGCAAGAAGAAGATATCCCGAACAATGTGGTGCAACCTAATGATCAACTTTGGATTGATATTGATGATAGTGTGGAAGAGACTCAAGATGAGGTGAATCCGTCGAGGGTACACATTATTGAAATACTAGAACTACTAGTGCAAAAAGGTAAGACACCATTTCCTAAGCCTCCACCTACATACCCTCAAAGACTTTCCAAGTAAAATGGTTAGAATCAATTCAAGAAGTTCATTCAAATGATAAAGATTCTCTCACTCAATGCGCCATTAGTTGAAGCTTTTGAAAACATACCCGGTTATGCAAAGTTTATGAAGGATCTTGTGACAAAGAAGCGGTCAATAAATTTTGAATCCATCGAAGTAACTCATCAAGTGAGTGCAACTGTACATTGAATGGATCCTAATTTAGAGGACCCACTGCTTTCACAATTTCGTGTACAATGAAAAGTGCCGAGTTTGCTAAAGCTCTTTGTTATCATGGGGCAAGTATCAGTTCAATGCCCTATTCTATTTTTAAGACTTTGGGAATTGGGAAACCAAGACCCACTCTATGAGATTACAATTAGCTGATCTTACTATGAAGAGGCCTTTGGGTGTGATTGAAGATGTTTTAGTTCATGTTGATAAATTCATTCTCCGGCTGATTTTGTCATTCTAGATTGTGAGGTTGACTATGAAGTTCCAATTATTCTTGGGAGACATTTCCTTGATACGGGTAGGGCTCTTTTTGACATTGAAGCTGGAGAACACACTTTCCCGGGTTGGTGATGAAAAAGTGGTATTCCATGTGTATAAGTCCATGCAACAACCAAATAGCAATGAGGTGTGTTGTTTGTGACTTGGTGACCGACGTTATTGCTGATGAAATCAGTGCTACAATCAATGCTGTTGATATGTTGGAGGCCATCTTGCTCAAATTTGATGATGACGAGATGGATGGCTTCACGGAATGTATAAACTCTTTGTAAAGAATCGGGTCGTACAACTATGCACCCCAAAAATTGTCCTTGGATCTTGAAAATAAGACAACTCCTCCTACAAAGCTTTCTATTGAAGAGCCCCTACCTTGGAGTTGAAGCCATTTCCTCCACATCTTTGGTTTGAATTTCTTGGTCATTGTTCTGGTTTACTGTTTATTCTTTCCTCTTGTTTATTAACATGCATGAGGCACTGAGGAACTAGTTATACATGACATCCCCCATAATGACATAATGGGAGATGCTACAACTATATGGCTTGAGAGATCAAAGAAGAAAGAGGTTTGGGAGGATAGATTTGTTAGCTTGGCCGTCTTCACTAGCTTTTGTGGGTGGTGGTCGATGAGGTCACTAACTCTTGAGCGATAATTCCTTTTGAAAGATTTGGAGCAATAAAACTCAACAATATTGAGGCAATTCAGAGAATGAAAAGTTTGGATGTGTTCACTTAGAGAGTGGAGGATGTCAAATAATACCTCATCCGAGAATTTTATGCCAATTTTGCTCATATCAAGAAAGGGTCAGCATACGCTAAGCGCGTACCTGGGCTTTGAGGATGTGGAGACAAAGGAACATCTGGAGAAGTGTGCCATGAAGGAGGAAGTTCGTTCGTAGTTCGCCGAGATCTAAGCGCAACTGGGGCTTCTGCCACCATGGATCACTTCTGGGTTTCCAATCCACCAGAGCACTTTGAGTTTTGAGGCAATGGGGAGGCAAACCTTTTTTTGCAGCAAACTTGATCCATGCCAGAGTAAGACTCACCTTCCCATTCCTTGGGCAGTTCTTGTGGATTCCATCATGGCCAGGTACCAAATCAATGTGGGTGTCATGACGTCGGCTAACATCTCATTGATATCAAAACAGGATACGGCCTAGCCTTATCCCAATAATATACAGAGTAACACACTGATGCAAAGGTACAACCGAGAGATATTGACATAAAGGTGAAACCGAAGAAGCCCTTTGATTGGTGTTCACATATGGATATGAGAAACCCAAGGAAGAAAGTCCAACCTTCTACCACCACAGGCAGTCTAATAAGCAAGCAGTGGTAGTCTCTGAGACAACTGATCTTCCATCCATCTCGATCGAGCCTTCCTACTGCTATGCCTCCGCCATCATGCATAGCTCTTACCATATCTCCTGCAACAGCTCTGACGCTAGTGTACATGCCTACTGCCCCACTATCTGTACTGCGAGTCTCCTAGACATTGGTGAGTCTTGATTGTTGGATGGAGGCACTATGATAAATGGAGATTTTAACTGCTTATTAGCACTTTTTAGCTTTTGTTTTAGTCTAAAAGCACTGAATTGTGTTCCCGACACTAATAAAACTATGCAAAATTGCAGGAATGATGGAAATTGGTCTCCCGAGATGAAATCCGACTCAAAAAGGAGTATTCTGAAGCACAATACAATAAAGGGCGCAGAAGCAAAATGTGCAGTCAGTAGTAGAAATTTCAGACCGGAGAATTCCATTTGCGGCCACAAACCAAGAGAAAGAATATTTGCAGAATTTGTGTAAAGTGTGGATTGCACATGAATTATGCGGCCCAAAGCTGGGCTAAGATCGAAGATCAAAGAGTATGCAAAAAGACAAAGTTCAGGAGGCTCTGTGAATTGCGGACTGCAAAAGAATTGTGCGATTGCAATCATAATTGTACGGACTGCAGAAGATTGCCTCACGATCGCAATTTATATATGTGTGGCTGCAGAACTCCAGTTCTTTCCAGAAAAAGAAATCTGCGGATCGCACATGGAATTGTGCGGCCACAAAACGTCTAGAGGGGCATTTTTGTCCGATATTTTTAACTTTGTATAAATAGACAAATTTCAAAAATTAGGTCAATTTTGAACCTCTGAAGATTCTGTAGCCGTTTTTCTTTTCCACTTTAGGAAGTTTTACGTTATATTGGTGTTTTAACATTAGCTTTCTTTATTTTGATCTTTCATTGAGTTTAATTAGCTTTTCTTGTGTATTTTATGTAATTTGTATTATGAGTAGCTAGACTTTAAATAGGGTTGTGATCCAACCCTAGTGTGTAAACCTTATGGGTGATTAATTAGTACTTGTTTATGATTCGGTGTTGATTATTTAGCTTAGTTCATGCTTCAATTTTAGAATTAATGTTGCAAACAATGATTCATACCTATTTGACTTAGTTTCTACTTGAGAAAGATAGACCTAGTGTAGGATAACTTAGCTAATAAGGAATTGGGACAATTGAGAGATTGATTAACCCAATTAAAGGGTTCAACCTAGAGATAGTAAACCCGACTGGAGCTCTTATCAACTGTTTTGGTTGATATCCATTTGGTCTTGAGAAAGTAAAGTTAGGCTAAACCACTCTCTGACCGAGACATATTGAGTGGATAATATAGAGTTGTGAGCTATAAGACACCCCAATCAACAACACAAGCATTAACGTCTTCAACACATTAGGCAAACACCTAGGTTATAGTCACAACCATAGGCTTTTTATCCATTTGAAAAAACCTTAGAAACGATTATCTCTAGTCTCCTTTCTTTATTTTGCAATCATTAGCTTAACATTAGAAATAGCAAACCAATCCTAGTTGTGGAAGTGCAATCTAGATAATTCATTTGCTTGCTTCAAATAAATACCCCTATCTCCCATCATAACTTTCAGTGAATTCGACCATGACTCCCAGTTGGGTATTTATAATAGCAAACGACCGTTTATTATCTCTATTGAGATGTGTTGTGGATGTGATAAATTTTTGGTGCCGTTACCGGGGAGTTAAAAATGGGGTTAGATATATATATTTGGGTTTGTGTGTGGAATATATTGTTTTCCTTTTATGTTACTAACTTGTGTGAAACAATTATAGGTACAATTATGGCAGCAAACAATGAACTCGGATATATACCTTTAGGGGATGTGGACGTCAACGATGAGCAAATTGATGATGTTCCTCTTGAACATCAAGCCGATAGAAGAGGCCGAGCGCCTCTTTACAATGTCCTTGCTCTACCCCCACCTCCACCAAGAGCGGATCCACATCGTGTGTTACCCAATGAAGGGTATGCTAGTGCAATAGTCCCTCCCCGTATTACGTTGGAAAACTTTCAAATAACTAATGTGATGCTCACTTTTCTAGACCAAATAGGTTTCTTCACTGGTTCTCCAAGTCAAACTGCATATAAACATTTGAAGGGGTTTATGGATACTTGTTGGGGGAGCAAACAAACAAATATCTCCAAGTATGAATTGTAGATAAGGCCTTTTTCCTTTTCTCTATAAGAGAAAGCTTTAAATTGGTTGGAATGTCTACCAATCCATTCCTTCATACTTAGGATGATTTGGTGGATAAATTTATTACTAAGTTCTTCTCTCCTAGACATATGGCTACACTATGAGATGAGATTTTGGCATTCAAGCAAGAGCCCAATGAACCACTACACGAGTTATGGGAGCGGTATAGAGCAATGGTCAAGGAATGTCCCAACAACGACATGACAGAAAACATGATTCAACAAGCCTTCTATCATGGGATTAACATGACCAACCAATTTGTAGTGAATCAACTTATCGGTGGTAACTTGATGACTATGCCTTATGCAGAGGTGTGTTAGATTTTGGATGAAATGGAGGAAACATCATTAGCATGGCAATCATGGGCTAATTTTCCACAAGGTGATCTAAACATGATTTACTTCCATAAAGAGTTGCATGACCACGGGCAACCATTGCCGAATTAACTACTACCATGAATCAAGTAGAAAAGGCGCAACTTCATCAGGTGCAAAATTCTATGCAAGTCAGTGCCGTGGAAGGAGTAAACATGATGGTAAACAAGAGAAGGACAAAGGGTTTCCAAGTGCAAAATCAAGTGGAGCATTATGTGCAAGAGGATAGAGAGTTTGATTAAAATGATTCTACTAATGAACAAGAAGAGGAGGTGCAATATCTGAACAATTTCCAAGAGCAAAGAAACAACTTCCAAGGCTCTAATAAACAATAAAAGCGACCTCAAAACAATCAAGGTAATTGGAGTGGTGGAAACAACGAAGGTAATTCGAGTGGTGGAAATAATCAAATGTATTAGCATAACAACAAAAGTCAAGAAAATTGGAGTGGCAATAATCAATGAAATTTGGGGGAGGGGTAACAATCAAGGCAGATGGAACAATAATCTTGGAAACAGGGGTCGAGTTTTTAAAGGCCCCCGGTGTATCAACAACCAAGCAACCCTCTCCTTATCCTTCCCGCAGTCCAAGTTCTTCAAACAATGAAATGGAGAATATTGAGAATATGTTCAAGCTAATGATGGCAAAGAATGCCGATTCGAACGCTGAACTTGCCTCACACAACACATCAATTCACAACTTAGAAGTTCAAATGGGGAAAATCTCTCAAGTTCTAAATACTCGTCCTAAAGTAGCACTACCAAGTGACATGATGGTAAACCCAAAGGGTGGAAATAACACGAGGCATGACATGACCGTTACTACAAGAAGTGGAAAAGGTGGGAATGCACTCACCTCAATTCAAAAGAAAAATATGGATGATGAGAAAATAGTACAACAGGAAGAGGTTCCGAACAATATGGTTCAATCAAATGATGAAGTTGAGATTGATATTGATGATAGTGTGTAAGAGTGTGGTAGTGTAAAGGGATATGACACCATTGCCTAAGCCTCCACCTCAAACCCTCAAAGAGTTTCCAAGCAAAATGGTGAGAATCAATTCAAGAATTTCATTCAAATGATGAAGAGTCTTTCAATAAATGTTCAATTAGTTGAAGCTTTGGAACAAATGCTCGGCTATGCAAACTTTATGAAGGACATCCTGACAAAGAAGTGGTCAATAAATTTTGAAACCATTAAAGTCACTCATTAAGTGAGTGAAATTGTGCATTCAATGGCTTCTAAGTTTGAGGATCCCGATGCTTTCACGATTCCTTGTACAATTAGAAGTGCTGAATTTGCTGAAGCTCTTTGTGATTGGGACAAGTATCAATATTTGATGCCCTATTGAGTTTTCATGACATTGGGAATTAGGTAACTAAGGCCCACCTCTATGAGATTGTAAATGGACGGTCGTACTATGAAAAGACTTTTGGGAGTGATTGAAGATGTTTTGGTTCGTGTTGATAAATTCATTCTTCCGGTAGATCTTGTCATTCTCGAATGTGAAGTTGATTATGAGGTATTGATTATTCTTGGAAGACCTTTCTTTGATATGGATAAGGCTCTTTGTGATGTTGAAGCCGGAGAACTTACCTTCTAGATAGGTGATGAAAAGGTGGTTTTCCATGTGTGTAAGTCCATGCGGCAACCAAATAGCAATAATGTGTGCTCTTTTGTGTACTTGGTGACCGATGTTGTTTTTGATGTTACGAGTACTATGATTAATTTTGATGGCTTCATGAAATGTGTAAATTCTTTGGAAGGAATGGGGTCGTACAACTATGCACCCCGAAAATTGTCTTTGGATCTTGAAAATAGGACAACTCCTCCTACAAAGCTCTCTATTGAAGAACTCCTATCTTGGAGATGAAACCATTGCCTCCACATCTTTGGTAAGAATTTCTTGTCCCTTAGTCTACTTTACCTGTTATTCTTTCCTTTTTTTTGACTGATGGGCAGGTAGATTGGCAGTGCTACAAAAGAGGAAGAAGGTTATTGGATGGGCAATTGCAGATATTCAACGGATAATTCCTGTATTTTGCATGCATAAGATTAGCTTGGAGGAAGGCGCCAAACCATCTACTGAACATCAAAAGAGACTCAATGAGGCTATACAAGAAGTGATCAAAAAGGTTATTATAAAGTGGTTGGATGTCATGGTTGTTTACACCATCTACGATGGTTTATGAACTTCTCTAGTTTAATGTGTCTCGAAGGGGGGGGAGGGGGCATGACAGTGGTCACCAATGAAAAGAACGAGTTGATTCCTATAAGAACGGTGACCGGTTGTAAAATGTGTATGGACTATTGCAAACTCAACAAAGTCACAAGGAAGGATCACTTTTCACTTCCCTTCTTAGATCAAATGGCCGATAGATTAGCCAGACGTGCTTTCTATGCTTTTTTGATAGGTATTCAGGCTGCAACCAAATTATTATTGCTCCAAAAAATCAAGAGAAAACAACAGTTAAATGTCCCTATGGTACTTTTGCTTTCAAGAGGATGCCATTTGGTTAGTGAAATGCAGAACGACTTTTCAAAGGTGTATGATGGCTATTTTCATGTAAATAGTGGATGACTACCTTGAAGTTTTAATGGATGACTTACTCGATTGTTGGGCATTCTTTTGATAATTGTCTTGCAAATTTGGCTAAAGTGTTGGCACAATATGAATAAACAAATTTGGTTCTCAATTCGGAGAAATATCATTTCATGGTCGAGGAAGGCACTTTCCTTGGTCGCAAGATCTTAAATAATGGAATTGAAGCTGACAAGGCAAAGATTGATGTGCTTTCTGAACTTTCAACTCCAACTTTGGTGAAGGGCGTGCGAAGTTTCTTTGGCCACGTGGGGGTTTTACCGGCGTTTCAACAAAGATTGTTCTAAGGCGGTGAACACGTTGTGTAAGCTTCTAAAGAAGGATGCTAAGTTTGACTTCAATGATGATTGCATGAGAGATTTTGAATTGTTAAAATTCAAGTTGACAACCTCTCCCATCATCATCGCTCCAAATTGGAGTGTCCCTTTTGAACTCATGTGTGATGCTAGTGACATAGCGATTGGGGTTGTCTTGGGGCAACGTATCAGCAAGATTTTAAATCCGGTCTACTATGCTAGTAAGACCTGAATAGTTCCAAAGTCCACCTATACATAAAAAGAGCTCATTGCCATTGTATTTGTAATTGAAAATTTTTTCTCGTACTTGATAGGTGAAAAAGTTATTGTCCATACGGATTATCTGAAGCTTCATTATCTTATGAGCAAGAAGTAAGCCAAAGCTTGGTTGATGAGATTGGTGCTTTTGTCACAAGAGTTTGATATTGACATCCAAGATAAAAAAGGGGAGTGAAAATTAAGTGGCAGACTACTTGTCTCGTTTGGAGGAGGAGTGGAGGCCACATGATGGCCTTGAGATCAATGACTCCTTCATCGATGAGCAATTCTTGGCTATTTCAATGAAACATGTGCCATACTTTGTGGATCTAGCAACTATCCTTGTGTGTGGAATCATCCAGATAAGTTCTCTTCAAATCAAAGAAAGAAGCTCAAGCGTGTTGTCATGATTATTATTGGGATGAACCATACCTTTTCTGGATTTATACATATGGGGTGATTAGAAGATGTGTACCGGAAGAAAAGCAAGGTGAAATTCTTGGGGCTTGTCATTCTTATCCATATGGTGGTCATCATGATTGATCAAGAACGGAGGCCAAAGTGCTAATTTGTGATTTCTATTGGCCCACTCTTTACAAGGATGCTAGTAAAAAGACATGATAAAAGTCAAAGGGCCGGTGAAATCTCAAAGAAAAATTAAATGACTCTCACTACCATTTTTGAGATTGATGTTTTTAATGTGTGGGGTACTGAATTCATGTGTCCTTTTGTGATTTCTTATGAAAGCACCTACATCTTTCATGGTGTATTGTGTGTCCAAATGGGTTGAGGCTGTTGCTCTACCCAACAATAAGACGAGAAGTGTTGTGTCTTTCTTGAAGAAGAATATTTTTCAAGCTTTGGTAGTCCGGGGGCTATGGCGGATCTTTGCCTAGAACTGAAGCTGACCTTTAGCTAGCCGACCATGTGCTAGAAGTCTATACTGGTATTTCAATAGGTCATTATAAGCGATAGGGGGTCACATTCTTTCAACAAGGATTTAGACACTTTACTTCGTGGTGTTACTCATAAAGTTAAGACTCCTATCATCCACAAGCTAGCGGTCAAGTGAAAGTCTCCAACTAGGAGGGAAAGATATCTTGTCTAAAACAGTGAATGCTAAATGGACGGATTGGTGCAAGAAACTTGATGATGAATTATGGGCTTATTGGATGACTTACAAAACACCTATCGGTATGTCGTTCGAAAAAGCTTGTCATCTTCTAGTGGAACTTGAGCACAAGGCCATGTCGGCCCTAATGAAGTTGAACCTTGATTGGGATGTAGCCTTTAACTTGAGGGTTGCACATTTGATTGGATTAGATGAGTTCCGGTACCATGCCTACACAATTTTGTTCTTGTACAAAGGAAAGATGAAATATTTTTATGATAAACACATTTGGATCAAAGAGTTCAAGGTGGACGATCATGTATTGTTTTTCAACTCAAGGTTGAGGAAGTTTCCCGAGAAGTTAAAGTCCAAATGGAGTGGTCCTTATGGAATTGTGAGAGTGACACCTTTTGGTGCATTGAACTTGAAGAATAAAAACAATGAAGTATTCCGAGTCAATGATGGTGGTAATTCATTTCAACAGATGGTATTCTGCATCGTACCGCGACATTAAATCACGCGCTTCTTGGGAGGCAATCCATGTTTCTTTTCCTTATTCTTTTGTATATTGGTGTTATTTTTGTACTAACTTGATTTGAAGTGTGCTACAGGGATGGGTGTGACTTACAGGGACTGTGGACTTAAATTTGGCTAAGTTTCGCAAGAATTGCGGATCACTGTTAAATTGTGCGAACTTCACATTTATAGGTGCTGAAGCAAAAGTGCTCTGCAGATGCGGATATATCTTGCGGACCAAAAAAATGGTAGGTTGATAATGATAGAGAAAAGGTTAATCTGTGGCCGCAAAAGGAAATATACTGTCGCAACATGCAACTATGGTCTCACACAAAATTCTACGAACTGCAGACAAGATGTCGACTTAAGCTGACCAGGTAACAGAGTGCGTACCAGTTGAGAAATTGTGCAGCCGCACTCGTCTCTCATTCCCCAAGAAAACGAAGTAGTATAAATAGAGGGATAAGTGCAACTGTTATGGTTTTTCGCTCTCTAAGAACAAACAAAGTAATCTCTTGGTTAATCTATCTGTACACACAACATCTTTGATCAATCACTCTTCACACTTACTCATCTAGTATTCTTAAATTTCTTGTTAATTTTTTCCTTTTAATTTGTAGAGTTTTAGTCATTTTTAGTACATTTATCAATAGAATTCAATTGTCCATTCATGTTGGGTTAAATCTATAGTGGAGTAAATAGTACATGCTCTATGGGAATTGGGTCAATGTATTTTCATGCCTTTATGCTGTTACCATGTCAAAATATACACAAAAATTGCAAAATCTAGAAAGAAATACTGGACAGTTTGTGTTGTTTTTAATTTTATAGCCGCATCTGAAATAGTGCGATCCACAGAAGTTTATTCTAGGGCAACGTTAGTGAGGAAGGGGTCTGTGGACGCAAGGTAAAATGTACGGACTGTAGAATTTCCATTACAGCTGCAAAAGATCCCTTTTACTATCATCGGAGAGTCTATTAAATTGTGACTCAAATGAGCGGCCGCTAGTCTAATTGTGCGAACTGCATAAATCATGTTGCGGCCATGGATGATCCAATTATCTATCATCAGAGAGTTGGCATGTTTTGGGTTTTTGAGTTTCAGCCACAAGGTAAAATGTGCGGACAGAACTTCACTTTTTGGTGCTGCAATACAAAAATTTGAGGTCCACAAGGCCTCATCTGCGACCGCAAGAAAATTGTGCAAACCACAGATCCTTATCCTAGAAGAATAAATTAAATATGACCATAACTGTGTTTCTTGGTGTATACTTTCATATCTCCTTGTTTGAGTGAACATTGAATTGCAACTAACAATCGCTTCTGCTTGATAGAGATAATAACTCGATCTAGAGATAGAGGTGACACTTCTAATGTGAGGGGTGAACCTTCTAAGGGTTGAGGCAAGAATGCCTTACCCCTTGGCCAACGAAGCACAATTACAAATAGAGCTACAACCAGTAGAGGGAGAGGTGCATATCTCTCTAAGATGAGTTCTTATGTCCCCTCTAGGGAAGCATCAAAGGGAATGTCAACCTCTATTTAAGAGAAATCGGCCATACAGTCAAGGCCGCACGGGAGACATCAACTCAGGGATGAGTCATCCTAATCTCATAGCACTCCTAAAGGTTCAAAAAGTTCTAGTCAAGCTTGTGAGCCATCCGCTACACCTGTCACTGAAGCACAAGATACATCAGTTCAGGACATCCTCGATGATGGCAGAAGGAGAGGTGCTACAACTGCCAACCTTGAAAGGTCAAAGAAGAAAGTGGTCTAGGAGGACCATTTTGTTAGTTTGGCTGCCTTTACCAGCTTTTCTACTTGGTGGCAAATGAGTTCGCTCACTCTTGAGTGACAATATCAGTTGAAAGATCTGGAGAAGTATAACCCGACAGTGTTGAGATAGTTCAAGGAACACAACGTGTGGACGTGGTTTACCCAGAGTGTGGTGGGTGCCAAAGAATACCTAGTTCATGAATTCTACGTGAATGTGGCACATATCAAAAAGGGGAAAAAGGTAACCAAAGTACATAACCTTAAACTTAGATTTGATCAACATACACTCAACACGTACTTGGGTTTTGAAGATGTTGAACCAAAGGAATAGAGAAGTATGAAATTGGAGATGCAACCCAGAATTGGTTAGCAGAGATACTAGAAGCATCTAGGTCACCACCATAATGGATTGCCACTGGGGTTCCTATCTATAAGAGATTTTTGAGTTTCGAGGCAAAGGGGTGGAAAACTTTTCCTCTACCAGACTGGACCCAATCCAGAAAGAGACCTACCTTCCAATTCCTTGGGTAGTTCTAGTTGCTTCTATCATGGTCGGGTACCTTATCAATGAAGGTGCCGTGATGCCGGTCAACATATCAATGATTGCTCGGTAAGATGTCTTGTCCTATCCATATGCCAACTCCATTACAGAATATCTTACGGATGCGAGGTAGAGACAAGGGATTATGATACGAAGGTGCGGCCGAAGAAGCCTTTCTCTTGGTACTCATTGATGTATGCAAACAACCCTTAGAGAAAAGGTCAGCCTTCTACAACTACAGGCTAGTATGATGAGCCAGCTGTTTTAGTTGCGGAGGCAGTCCATGTTCCATCGACTTCGGCTGAGCCTTCCTCTAGTTTCGCATCTATGTATTCACCATCATCTATAGTCCCTAATGCACTTCCTTCCATAGCTTCCACCTCGGCTTTGAAGCTAGTGCTTATGCCTACTGTCCCACTTTCTGCAATGTGAGTCTCCCAAACATTGGCAAGCCTTAACAACTGGATGCAGATAGTTTCTACAAAGCTATTTGACTTATCCAGTACTGTTGCAACACAATCTTCTATTCAGGCACCTCAGGTCCCCCCTATTGAACATACATTGAAGAAGCTCCTGGAGAACCAGACCACTATTATGGCTACCTTGGTAAAGCACGGGTCAGTGATCGAAGAGCTGGGAAACAGAGTAAAGAAGACGTGAAAATCCCAGGCCAACAAAAAGTCAGTGGATAAGCTCCGAAGAGAAGCAAAAATAATTAATACAACCGGAGATCTCCCTTTGACATGCTTATTGACCCACACCATTCAGGCCCAGATCCTACCGCACCATCTGCACCTGTGGCATTGGCTGGCCAATATGAGGAGCCAGACCGTGTTGTTGAAACTGCTGAGGCAGTGGCTATATGTTCACCCACCCAACCATTCCTAGAATTAAGGATGATAAGATTCAGTTGGATGAGACTGAGGGCGGTGATATTGCTGGGACACAGAGATGTCCAAGAAGCCATAGGGAGTTTTCTTCACTTTCCCATCTTTTACTCTTATTTTGTTAAGCACTGGGATAATGTTTATCTTTATTCGGCAGGGGGGAGGGGGTTTGGTAGAGTTCGTTGATCATACTTGG
This sequence comes from Nicotiana benthamiana, assembly GCA_034376525.1. Lineage (NCBI taxonomy): Eukaryota > Viridiplantae > Streptophyta > Magnoliopsida > Solanales > Solanaceae > Nicotiana > Nicotiana benthamiana. The sequence continues at coordinate 27,801,647 of CM067337.1, forward strand.
TTTATTTTGAGATATTTGTCCAATAATAACCTGATATTATTTTCTCTTTGCTTATTGTATATATTCTCTTTGTTTCTCTCATTATGTTAGTAGTATTTATTTATTAGCTTCCTAATTTTTGTTTCTTTATAAGTTCTTAGCTTTATTTATTAGCTTCTTAGTTTGATTTAGTAGCATTTTTTTTATTTAGTGGCTTCTTTTTATATTTTAGTAGATAATAAGCCTTTGATTTTCTTAATTCCACAGTTCTCTAAAAAGGTATCTGGTGACTCGTCCCAATGATGCATGATGTGACAACCTTCTTAATGAAATGAGTCCCTTTTTGTTATTTAGGTAATAATAGTAGTAATAATGAATAAAAATACCTAATTAAGTCATTCTCGAAGAGTTAACCATGCTTCAATTTGTACTAACACACTTAACTACACGCTTATGGTTAGAGACAAGGTTTTTGAAAGAATTAGCTCTAGGTAGTGACTTTTAGACTCTTGTGTTGACTTTTCCAATCATCGAGTGGTTTAATTGGACCATAGTTATCTTTAAAATTGAATGTGGTAATTGTGGGTCCTTGACTGTGTCCTGTTTAACAATCTGGTTGCGTGTGGGGTGAGATGAATTGTTGTTAGTCCAAGAGTCTAGAACTTGCCCGAATGTATTTCAAGGAAAAATACTCAGTTTTGCTTGGTTTGAGAAGTGATTGTAGGATCTCCTTGGCCCATTTGAGTATTCTATTGCCAACCAATGTCATTATCCCTAGTCAACCTCTTTGAGGCTTTAGCCTTTTTCATTGGAAAATAATGTTACATGCTTTTACCCTTTTTATCGTGACCTTCTCTTGGAACCTGAGCTTTCCTTAACATTCTTATGAAAAAAATGTCTCAAAATGTAAGCTTGGGGGAGAGACGAGGAACTTGGAAAAGGTATAAAGGCATCAAAAGATAAAAGAAGTGATGAGAAGAAAAGGGAAAGAAAAGAAAAGAACAAATAGAAAAATGCAAAAAGTTAATAAGTGGAAAAGTTGAAAGGATTCAAAGAGAGGTAATGATACTAAACATGGAGAAATCAAAAGGGGATAAAAAGAATGAAATGACAAAGAAAGAGTGATGTTAAGTCTCTCTAATCCCCCAATGAAAACAAAGTGCCTCTAAGAATTGGCAAAGTGTGAGCTAAGAAATTTAAAAAAAATGGAGTGCTTAGGGAAAAGTGTAACCACTCATCCATACTTTATCCAACCCTAATCCAAAAGCCTTCATACATCCCAAAAAATGTCCTACTTAATTTCAAGCTGAGTGAGCTTACATTAGTGGCGATCTATATAAGGGTCAAGCCTATGGTACTTGAAGCGCTACTTGTGTTATTCTCTCTCTCGAGATGAGTGAACCTTTCATAAATCTTTGGATTGAGTGATAAATTTATTTAGTGATCCGGGAAAATGGAAAGTATAGGAGGAAGAGTTTGGAGTCTACCATAACCTACATGATAGAGCAAGAGTCCTTGATGAGTAAAGTCAATTCTTGAAGCTCAAATGTCACATTAGAACTATATGTGCATAAATACTTGTCGCCTTGTTGATAATACATGAGTATTGTGGGTAATTGTTGGTCCCAACTGATGTGTAGATAGCTCATTTGACTCACTGAAATGACCCTTAAATTTTCAAGGTGAAAACTAATTTTTTTCTTGAGGACAAGCAAAGACTTAAGTTTGGAGTAGTTGATAAGTGAGGATTTTGACGTCTTATTAGCGCCTTTTAGCGTTTGTTTTAGTCTAAAAGCATTGAATTATATTTTCGAAACTAATGAAATTGTGCAAAATTGTAGGAATGATGGAAGTTGGTCTCCAAAGATGAAATCCATGTAAAAAAGAATTATCCTGAAGCACAAGGAAATAAAGGGTATAGAAGCACAATTCTGTGGTCCGTAGAAGGAATTTTAAACTGCGGACCACAGAATTCCATCTGTATTCACAAATCAAGAGAAAGATTTTAGTATAACTTTGTGCAAAGTTCCTAGGCTAAGAGTCGAAGATCAGAGAGTATGTAAGAAGACCAAGTCCAGGAGCCTCTGTCAATTACGGACCGCACAAGAACTGTGTGGATACAGTCTTAATTGTGCGGGCCGCAGAAGATAGTCTTATTGCCGCAGATCAGATATTCGTGACCGCAGAACTACAATTCCTACCATATGAAGAAATCTGCCGCACATGGAATTGTGCGGCTGCAGAACCTCCCGAGGGGAATTTTTTTCCGAGATTTTTTGTCTTGTATAAATAGACGAGTTTCACAAAATTATATGAAGTTTGAAACTCTAAAGTTGCTGTAGCCATTTTTATTTACTACTTTAGGAAGTTTTACATTATTGAACATTAGATTATTTATTTTAGTCTTCCATTGTAAGTTTAATTATCTTTTCTTCTCTATTTGCTGTAATTTCTGTTGTGAGTAGCTAGACTTTTACTAGATTTGTGACCCAACCTGCTACAACCGATATTCACGTAATTTATTTCATGACGTAAGTTAGTTGATATAAATCCGAGAAGAGATTATCTTTGAGATGATAAGAATTTAATCCTATTGGTATTAAATGAAAAAGGGTGTATAAGGGTAGTTAACAAGTATTACAAGTTAAACGAATCAAGAATGTTGTAACCCGTATTTTCGGGTAAACCTAGAGGTGCTTAATATAATCAAGAGGCCGTGCTATAAGTTAATTGAGTCATATAATAACGTTATCAAAAGTCTTGAAGTTAAACGAGTTATGAAATAAAAGTCGACAAAGTTGTCGCAACTTGCGATCATAATTTTGCTTAAACTTAGGTTCAATGTTACTAATATTTTCTTCGAATTTACTTAAAATTATTGGGTGATCCACCCACCTATTTTATGATCTATGAGCCTAGTTTCCAACGCATTTAACCTTTCATTAATACAAAACCGGAGTAGAGAGATTTGCATTTTTGAGAGACTGCGCCAAGCAGCTCTATGGGGCCCGCATATGCAGTTTAAGACATATGGATACATATAAGATGCCTAATATCCATTTTTAGTCATTACTTTTCAGTTTATTCAGTACTTATAACCCTAAAAATATTCTCTCAAGTTTCTCTTATGATCCAAGATCCAAACAAAGGGCAAACAACATAAATCAAATATCAAGAATTCCGTGGTGATACTAAGTTTCTTGTTCTTCTTGTTGTTGCTCATTTTAATGTTGTTTCAGCTTGGGTGGGAGGTTGTTTTAAGGGGTTTATATTATGTAAATATTTCGTCAAGTTTTTTAATTTCAACCCTAGGGGATATCAAGTCTTCTAAAGTGATTCTAGTGCCGAAAACCCCTAATTGATTGCTAGTTTCGCTTCCTTGTTCTTGTGGCAGCATTGGAGGGATATTTCGTGGATAATTAAGGTCAATTTGGAGTTGTTCTTTTTTTTGATGGTAAGTAACCTCTTGCTCTACATGAATTAAGATTATCCAAGTTGCGGCTAAGTCATTGAAGCTAGAACTTGTGAAATATATGCCAAAAGGCTTGGTAGTAACGTTATTTGTTGGTGGACTGTTTTGGGAGGCTTAATATGATTATAATTAATGTTGTTTGGGCTATTTGATGATTGGTTTGACTTGTGGGAAGTCATATAAATAGGGAAGGTGCTGTCCGTTTCATCGTAAAATAGGTTGTGGTCGATATATAATTGTTACGTTGCTTAAACAATAAGGATAGTATCATTTCTCTTATTGTAGGCCAAGGAGTCGTGACATTTACATAGCTTTAGGTTGGGCAGTATATACAAGGTATGTGCGTTTATCCCTTTCCTTCTTTGCACAACTCTAATTGTACATAATATAACAAACGGGCTTCCAAAGATACTCTTCTCTTAGAATCTAGAAGTACTTACATTGTTTCTCTTCTTATGGAACGATTGATGTTGATGTTGATTCTCTTAATCTTATGTTATCAACGTTGTTGGTACTTCCCGATTCTTACAAGATTCATGATTAAGAGTTAGTCCTAATAGCGAGTACGGAGGATACCGACCTTACATCACTCCGAAAGGTTTAGAACGTGATTCCATGAGTCGAGCATGCATTATATATATGTATCTATTTTATTCTCCCGATCCTCACTATAGTAAGATGGGTATGACACCTATTGTGCAACCACTGATCAGTTGGATTTTATCAAGCTGTACGTGGCCAGGTACAATTCTACCGAGCGTTATAAAGGCCAGATATGTTTTTACCGAGCCTATTATGGCTGGGTACGATATGATGATGATGATACCCACAAAGGCGTTATGTATTAGAGGATTATGTATATATATATATCTATGTATCATGCATTTCATGGCAATATCCCTTAGAGGTACCCAAATGTTGTAGGTTGTGTATTCTCTATCCCTGTTTGCATACTGTACTTACTTATACTTTCCTGCCTTACATACTCAGTACTTTATTCTTATGGAAATTCTTTGTATTTGTGGAAGCTGCATGTCATGCTGCAGGTCCTGATAGATGGGTAGACGCAGCTCCCCCACCACAGTAGGTTGCCCGGTTCAATGGTTATTGGCGAGATCCCTTCTTCGGGCTTGGCGTGGTCTTGGTATGCATTTTTCTTATAGAAATTATCGGTATCTGGGGCCCTGCTCTGGCAATTTTGCAGCACTTATGTTCCTTTAGAGGCTCATAGACATGTGTCGACTCATGTATAGTATGGTATGCCTTGTCGGCTGGTTTTTGTTGTATAGTCTTTTATGGCAGCGTGGTAGCTCGTATCTTATATATAGTTTCTTGACTGTCTATCATCCCATGTTATGTATGTTTATGCCATTATCTTTCATTGTTGATTGTTCATAATCCATGTCTACCATTTATATCAATCTCGTCGGCCCTTAGAGATAATAAGGAAGGTTAGATAAAATGTATGTTGGTGCTCGGCAAGCATGACCCGGGTGCTAGTCATGACCCTCCAGTTTGGGTCGTGACCTATGTCTAGTGTGCTTAATTTATTGCTTTTTTATGATTAAGTGTTGATTACTTAGCCTAATTTATGCTTTAATTTTATAATTAATAGTTGCAAAAATTGATTCATGCCTTTTTGGCTTGGTCTTTACTTGAGATAGAGTGAACTAGTCTAGGATAACTTAGCTATCAAAGAATTGGGCTAATTAAGAGGTTGATTAGTGTAATTAAATGGTTCAAACTAGATATAGTGAGAACCTAACTTGAGCTCATCAACTATTTAGTTTGATACCGATCTGGTATTGAGAAAGCCAAATATGACCAAGAGGTATTGAGAGGGTAACATAGAATTGAGAGCTATAATACACCCAAATCAACAAAATAAGTTTTAATGTATTTAACCCATTAGGCGGACATCTAGGTTAAGGTCAACTCCCTAGGCTTTTTAACTACTTGGAAAAATACCAAAAATATTCATTGAGTTTTTAGTTTCTTCACTATGCTTATAATTGTTAGAGTAAAAGTAGAATTAGAAATCAAAACCAATTGTTTGGAAGTGAAATTTAGTTGTTCCATTTGCTTTCGTCAAGTGTATACCCCTAACACCAATTGTAGCTCCCAATGGAAATCAACCCCGAGTCTTGTTGGGTATTATTCTTCCATCGATCGTTTTCACTCACTATCGAGTGAGGATGGGATGTGGACCAGGTACCAGAAAAGACAGGCGCAACAAAGTCCACAACAGAAGAGCTTGAGCAAGTTGCATTATTCGAAGAGTTCCTGGAAAGGAATATCCTCTTGTTGACAGGAATGCACCCCAAACTAAGGTCCGGATTTATTAAATTTCTTAAATTTAACGTCTATTGTTTTGCATGGTCACACGCTGATATGATAGGTATCCCGATGGAAATGGCGGTACACAAGCTGAGCTTGGATCCCAACATTTCTCCAGTAAGAGAGAAAAATGGCCTATTGCCGAGGCCAGGAACAAACTCATCAAACAAGAGCTAACTTGCCTACTTGATATCAGTTCAATCCGAGAGGTAAAGTATCCGGACTGCCTAGCTAACACTGTAGGAGTACCAAAAACGAATAATAAATTTTAAATGTGCATTGGCTATAAAGACTTGAATAAGGCATGCCCAAAGAACTCGTTTACATTACCAAACATTGATCAAATGATTCATGCGATGGCTGGGCATGAGTTAATGAGTTTCCTCGATGCTTACTCCGAGTAAAGTAAAATAAAGAAAAACCCGGAGGATTAGGAAAAAACCTCATTCATAATGAACTTCAACACATATTGCTATAATGTGATGCCCTTCCGGCTAAAGAATTCCGCAGCCACTTATCAGCGGCTCGTAAATAAAATGTGTAAGAAACAGATAGGGAAATCATGATAGTTTATATAGACAATATGCTTATTAAGTCTTTGAGTACAGGTGACCATCTTAAACACTTGAAAAAACTTTTGACATCCTAAGGAAGCATAACATGAAGCTTAACTCCGAAAAGTGTACGTTCGGGGTTAGATCCGGTAATTTCCTAGGGTTCCTGGTATCTCAAAGATGAATTGAGGTTAACCATGATGAAATCGAAGCCATCGAAGACATTCCGGATCAGCTGCCAAGCGAAAAAGAGGTCGAATGCTCATTAATAAATTTGAGCAGCAAAGTCGAAAGATTGTGGAGATATTTAAGCAAGAATGCCTATTTAAATTTATCCTGTTAAAAACACGTTATTTTGATTCTTACATCTTATTATTGTGGTAGGCAAAGCAGCAAAATACATCAGAAAGAGTAAATTCAGGCAGAGGTAGTTATATCCGAGAATAACTCACATATTCAAAGGATTGTCCGTTACTCATCATTGTCAGAAAAAATATTCATTGATTCCATCCTTTCTTGAGCGACTCATTCATTCAATTTACTTAAATGTCATTTATTGCTATTCAATGATATTCAATGCTACATTATTTCTTTTGACTTCTTAAGTATTGATTATATGTTTCCGCCGTTATTAAAATATATCTATGTAGTATTTATTGCACTTTTGAGAACTTCATCTTTGAAATATTATTGTTTACTAATATTGACTCTCATTTACATAAATTTAATTAGTTGAACTAAGATCTATATTTTTTGTCAAATAATTTGCCGCCGTCTGTAGGGACTTCTTTGTTCATTTTATAGTTTCCTAAATATCTAACTAACACAAGTCACTAACTTCCCTAATCCCGAAGATCTTTTTCTCTTATTGTACGTACAGAAAACAACATGGAAAGTAACCAAGGAGAGAGGACGAGAATAACAAGTGAACTCCCTAACAACCTCATGAACACTATCAACAAAAGCTGCAAAACACTAGGCGAGGACGTGATGCCCAAAACTTCCCCTAGGCACGAGAGGTTGCCTCCCTCCCCACTGTAGCATAACAAAACCAAGTGGAAAAGTGCCTTCACATCCGCAGAAGAAGGGATGGCCCCAACTATGAAAAAACTCCTCGAAGAATTGCTGACCGACACACTCGTGAGCGTCCTCAATAGACTCATTCCAGGAACGACCAGAAACCGAAAGAGCTTGTTGTGATACAAAAAACGGACGAGCGATACAACCAACCAAGACCTCTGACGGCAGGTATAACTCACACTATTACTAACAGTGCAGTTGGCAGCGTCCTCGCTGGTGTTCTAAAGAGGATGGAAAAAGGAAATAAAAAGAGAAAAAGAGAGAAAATAAATAAAAGAAAAGAGTCTTGGTGAGGTGCATTGTTTGGGCCAATTTTCATGATAATCTCGGCCCAAAATCCCCAAAGGTCGATCCAGTCCTCCATGACCCAAATAGCCGACCCAGTCCACTTAAGGACTCAACGAAACGGCGTCGTTTATAATGACTTGATCTTAGCCGTCGAGGTAACGTGATCGAACGGCTCAGAAGTCCTCACCCCTAAATATATAACTGTCTGAACAAGACCCTTCCCTCTCAACTCGTCTCTCTCAACACCCCTCTTCGGAGACGATGTAACCCTAGTCGCCACCATATCCGTCACCCCAAAATCTGGTGGCGCCACCGCCAAACACAACCAAACTAACACCACCCACTCTCATCAACCTCCTGTTTCTAACTGTACCAATCGTTTTCTTCGAATCATAACCCAATTGGTCGAATCTCAATTTGAAAATCTCGTTCAAAATACAAACTCATCCAAACTGGCTAAAATTTATACCCCACAATCCCTTGGACTTCCTCATTACGAATACCAAGCCAAGAACCTTCAAATTCAAGTGAAGTTAGACAAATTTCCAATCTAGGGTTCATATGGGTCGAGCCTGTTTTGAGATTTTTTTTAAAAGACGAGTGATTTATAGTTAATATTGTGTGCCTATTTATGACGAAATAGACATGTAATATTAACTAGAAATTAAATTTTAAAGGTATTCTCGTGGAGTCCAAAAATCTGTGAGTTTTCTTAATTTCTTAATTTCTTTTTTGTGTGTTTGATTATCTGTGTTAATCCGTTCAGTTTTATAGGTCTGAGTTCAAGTTGCTTGCAAGTTTGAGTAAATTTCTTCATGTTAATTGATATTGTTCTAGTTTTCATGTGTGATCCAATTCTGTTAATTGCTCCATGATTGTGTCTACACTCTTGGTTTTTGTTTAATTTCATAGTTAGATAAATCTGGCCGGTCGATGTGATTCTAGGGTGTTTTATTGTGAATATTTGGTTCTAGCTTTAATTGTTTAATTATAGTTAAGTGGGTGGTTTGGATATAGCTGTTTAATTTCTTTTATTAGTTAACTACAGTTAAGTTTTTAACAGGGGTTAAGGGAGGGGTTCAGTTAATTTTAGTCTGTAAATTTCAGACTGTTTACAAGGTAGTTTTGGCATGGAAAAAGGGTAGTATCTTAAGAATTGGTAATTGCAATATAGGTTAATGGGTAGCTTAGGAATTGTACAACTAAAAGGGCATCCTAGAAGATCCTAGAATGGGCTTTAGTGCACATTTCAATAGAACTAGGGCAGTAACTTAAGGAACAGGCTAGCAAATTAGAGGTTAAAGTGGAAATAATCAGGGACTAAAAAAGAAAATCAGATCTGACCCTTTGCCCTCATTCTTGTCTATATAAAGGCATCCAATGCCTTGTGAAAGTTCTTCAACCTTTTCAACTCAAAAAATCCAAGAACAAAAAGTATATTTTTCTTACATTTTCAATATCAGTTTGGTGTTTAATATTTCAGCCTACAACTCTCATAAAATTTGATTCTTTCTAGTGTTAGATTTGTTTTCTTTATCTAGATACACAAAAACGAAAAATACAAAACAAAAAAATACGTACAAAAATCAGAAAACAACAAAAAATCGCACTGTTCCATTGCATTTTTAGTTTAGTTTCAAGGTGTGGCATGAATCTGCATAGCTTGGGTCCACGTTCTGATTGCTGGAGTTTGTGCTCATGTTTAGGTGTCATTTCAACTCATTTTGGTGTATTCAAGCTAGATTTTCTTTGGGGTGTTCGTCTTTGCTTCTGAAATTGGTCTGTTGGCTTGGAATTTGAATTTGATAACTTTAAACCACTTAAATCTTGCATCCAAAGGCAGTTGTGTTTCTTATTGATATGGTTTGGCTAATCGAGAACTACTATTGACTCTCCTCTATTTTATTGCTTCCTTGCCTTTTCCAGGTACTCTATTTCTCCTCGTGGAATTGTGGTAGACCGTGTAAACATGAGTTCATGAAATGAATGATGGAATACATTAATTAAGTCATCCATGTTCTTATTGTATTACTACAATGCTTAGTAGTTGAAATCTGAGGCTTATGTGTGGTTTGTATAATTGGGACTGTTGTGATTGGATTAGTTTGTATATCGTACAGTGGGCTGCATAAGATTTTGAGCTGACATTAGAAGTTGAAATTTGTAGTCTAATAGTGACTAATCTGCTATCGTCCATGTTGATTAAATGGCTTCAATGTCTTGTTTAGTCTACACGCATACAAATTTGGGGTTGTTAGTTTAAAATTAGATGCACAATAGCATTGGGCTCATATGAAGATTGTGTAGATTTTTGAATTGAAAACTCAAATTCCTTTTAGTTTAGTTATTAGATGTAATTAGTGATTATGTTGTTGTTGTGTAAATTTCCTTTTAGTTTAAAAAAATAATAATTGAAGCATGGTTAGTGAGATTTAATGAGATAACAACACCCTGAGAGTTAATGAAGTCTAGATTTGAATTGGCATCATGTTTTTGATAATTGCTGATTTTCACTCGTCGAGTTTGAATGACGTTGGTAGGACATCACGACCAAATGCTCGCTGAGGCTTGAACCTTCGATCTCTTAGGTGGTTTGGCAGTTTTGGGCTAGAGCCAAAATCTCTGGCCCAACCTTCAAATATGTCTGCCTGGGACAAGCTTGATCGGGCTCATTGGCTTAGCCATTTTGGCCACGCACGCGTTTTTCTTCAAATGATTTAATTGATATTTGAGATTCAGGTCTTGAGTTAGGTAGAGAGTTTTAAATTAAAAGGTTCGTCCTTTTGTTTGAACCTGGGCTTCAACTTAAGGTCCGAGTTTTTAAAATATAATTAATTGGGATTTTTCATTCGTTATTAGAGACAAAAATCAAAAATAGAAAATATAGTTACCCTTTTAGGTTTATCCTTTAAAATAAAATGAGATGTGCCTCGCCCATTAAAATACGAAATTGTGGGGCCCTCAATAATTGATTAAAAATATTTTAGAAATAGAAGGGAAGGATCGTTTAGCGAATTTCACGGTCCTCCCAAAAGATTACAACGCATTAGACTCTATTAGGCGCGACTTTAATAATTTTACCTTCATAAATATGGGTGGGCATTTTATGTGGCCCAAATCCAAATCCTAAACATTGAATAGAGGGTGTCTAGATTTGCGGATTTATTTGATGCGGCGCAATCCGAAAACACATTTTAAACGACGTTCACTTTCTTAAAGATATATATTGTTAAATAAAAGAGGTAAAAAGTAAAAAATGGTACATAGACATTTCATGTATTAAAATCAGATTTTAGCCATTCATAACAATTTAAGCGACCATGCTAGAACCACGGGATCTGAGGGTGCCTAACACCTTTCCTCGGGTTAATAAAATTCATTATTAAGAATTTCTGGTTCGCAGACTCCAATTGGGAAGTCGAACTTTTCCTCGGTTAGGGATTCAACATAAATTGGTGACGTGGGACACCAAAACCCAAACCTTTACCAAGTGGAGACTCTGAATAAATAAATAATCCCGATTCGAATAATGTCACTTTAAATGGAAAAAGTCCCTTATACATTTATCCTTCGGGGTAGGTGTGTAAAAAGGAGGTGTGATAACTCTGGCGACTCTGCTGGGGACAAGAACCCAGAACGTCTTGTTCATGGTTCAGAATTCGAGCTTAGAATAATTGTTGTGTTTTACTTTATCTGATTTTGTTACATGATATGTTCTTAATGTGCTAATTGATTGCTTTTACTGATTTGATATTACGTGAACTGTATATAAACTTTGCCGAACCAAATCTCCTCTCCGAGTCTTCTGAATTGTGAAGAAGGATGTACGGTGTACGTCTTCTTTTCTGTCTAGTGTCAAATCCCAATTTAGAACGAGGTTTGGATAAGTCGCAAAACCAGCGAAGCTTCTTTATTCCCGGATTGCCGCCTCCCCCTCGGCTCGAGTTGTCCGCTCGGCTAAGCCAGTTCTAGAAGAAACACCCAGGTTTTAAAACTAGAATAACACAGCTTCATGCCGCATCCCTAGTAGGAACGCTTATTTACATCATGTGCATTATGACTTAGGGGACTAAACACAGGGGTTGGGTCCGTCTAGGGCTAGAAACCTGAAATAAAAAGACCATCCTGATGCATCCTACTTGTTTTCTGTGCATTTATTTGCTCTGGTTCGCATGTTGACCGCCTTTCTGAATCTCGGAGATGCTAGAAAAATGAGAAGAAGAGAAAAATAGCAATTCAGAGAATTAACTGATTATTTTAGAAAACCCAATGCCCAAATACTGTCGGAATTTGGCCGAAATTTTGAAAATATTTATTTTTTGAAAAGAAAGATTTTTTTGAAAATTATTGGAAAAATAAAAAAAAAGGGTTTCACAAAATGGGAAAGATTGAAAAAAGAGATTTATTTTAGTTAACTTATTTGCCAGAACTACGCGAGTCTGATTCTAACCGGATGTGAGATACGTAGGCAAACCTCATCAGTTCCGACCCAAATTTTTAAAAAATCCAAAAAAATATTTTCGTTTATTCCTTCTTTAGAAAATTCAAAAAAAAATCTGAAATAAAAAGAATAAAAAATTCTTTTCCTTGTTTAAAAGTCTTTCTTTCGTAAATGTCAAAAAGAATTGTTGAAAAATTGAAGTCCAAAAATATTTTTGCTTTTCTTTAGAAGTACTTTTGTAAATAAATAAAAATTTCGAAATCAAAATATTTTCTCAAAATCCATCTTTCGAAAATTAAGAGGCAATATCCAAAATCCAAAATATTTTCTTTCTTCCTCAGAAAAAGGTAAAACAAATGAAATTAAAAAATATATAATTTTTCTTTTACTTTTAAAATTCCCAAGTTCAAATAAAAGAAAATGAAGTTTTAGAAGTCTTTCTTTCCAAAAACAAAACAAAATCGAAATAAAAAATCAAAAACAAAATATATTTCCTTTCTTCTTTTTAAAGTATTTCTTTGAAAAATTCCAACAAAAAGAAAGAGTTGGCTTATTTACTCCATTCTAAATCTGGTTGAACTACGCCGGTTTGATTCTCACCGGAAGTGAGATACGTAGGCAACCGTCATCGGGTCCAACCTCCCTTTTGCAAAAATAGCCCAAAAATACCAAAATTTTTAATTTCGTCATGAATAAGTCGGGTGATGCCATTCTTGTCAAAAGTAAGACGAATGTCCCCAAAAAGTCGCCGGAAGGCTATTTTTGAAAGAACAAACACCCTGAATCGTTTTTTAAGTGGTTTGCGGGTACAACCTTAAAATCTTCCTTCCAGAAGTGCTGAAAGGCTTTATCTGCGAAACCAAGTCCCTATTTTTTAAACAAAGAAATTTTGGAAGAATAGCCACTTTTCCTTTTAGGTCAAATAAATCATTGAAATACTCCTTAGGTGTCTTTTGTAAATAGAAAGTAAAAGAAAATACGCAAATTTTAAAAAGAAAATTTTGAAGTCTTTCTTTCAAAAACAAAAATTAAATCAAAAATCAAAATCAAAAATATTTTCCAAAAAGCATTTCTTTTAAAATTCCAAAAAAAAGAGAGTCAGCTTATTTACCTTATTTCCACGAACTACGCTTGGTCTGATTCGTGCTCGGTCATGATACGTAGGCAATCTCTATAGGATTCGACCGTACCAAAGAAAAAAGAAACGGTAGAGAAAGAACAAAAGAAAAGAGAAAACCAAAAAAGAAAAAGAGGAAAACAGGAAAATTTGAATAAATAAAAGAGTGAAGCAAGCAGGGAGAAAGAAAAGCCGGGATGACGCATGCGTCAATTGATGTGATTATCTATCTATGTTTTTCCAAATACTAACCGTTAGCTGCTTCCCTTTTTGGAGACAGGTTTATAAGAAACAGGTGGTTAGTTTGTGGTAAACAGGCTTCGAATCCTTACTTCACAAGATCTAAAGGTACCATAGAGATGTCTTCAGAAATGACTCTGCCAACGGTCCCTATTCCAAATGACAGCCCGCTCTTGGGTGTCCTGATCTCAGAATCTTCTGTAGCTGAAGAAAACAAAATTTTGAGTCTAAGAATGATGGAGATGTGGGACGCATGGAAAAACGGGAAGGAACCCCCAGACACCATCCTTGGATTCCCCGAGATGCTCACAAGGCCGGCTGGGGCTTCCAGTGTTCCAATAAGTCACCCAAAAATCCCGTTGGGACTACCCACAATATCTGCCCACTATGTAAGAGGCACTTCTGATGTTCTCCGTTAGGCATTAGTGCGCGGAATCACCCCACATATTTTTACCGCTCTGGCATCTACTATTATAACACCGCCAACAGTTCCAAAGCCCGTGTTCGACCCATCAACATATACTTACCCCATCGCGACTTATCAGCCAGAATTGCTGCAATACCCTACATATACATACCCTCAGCCACCACCTTATAAAATCACACCATGGCAAGATAAAACTTCCATCACTCCTGAACCAGATAAAATGGCAAGGAAAATAAGGAGCTTAGAGTAGAACTTAAAAATTTTGCAGAGTTTGAGCTGGAAAAGGAGTGTTGGTTATACTGATCTGTGCATGTTCCCACACGTATGCCTACCCATGGGATTCAAAACACCGAAGTTTTAGAAATACGATGGTCACAGCGATCCCATCGCTCACCTTAAAAAGTATTGCAGTCAACTGCAAGGGGCTGGCGGAAAAGAAGAGGTGTTGATGGCTTACTTCGGGGAAAGTTTGATCGGTATTGCTTCGGAATGGTACATGTATCAAGATATGTCTCGATACATTTGGGACGATTTGGCCCGAGACTTTGTGAAGCAGTTTCAGTACAATGTTGATATCGCGCCGGACCGGAACTCTTTGTCAAACTTGAAGAAGAAGTCCTCAGAAAACTTTAGACAGTATGCCATTTAGTGGCGCGAGCAAGCCTCGAGGGTAAAACCTCCCATGAATGAAATGGATATGGTCATTGTCTTTCTCCAGGCTTAGGAACCGGATTATTTCCAAAACATGATATCAGCCATGGGCAAACCTTTTGTAGAGGCTACCAAAATTGGCGAAATGGTATAAAGCGGCTCGAAAATAGGAAGAATATTAAAGGGATCCTCCCAAGCCATCCAAGGCGGGTGTGGAGGAATGGCTAAAAGCAAAAAAGAAAGAAGAAATAGTTATGGCAACTTTTGAAGGCAGAAGGTACAGAGCTCCTAGATCGGTATTCTCGGAAAGGACTTCAACATTACTACCCACACAATGATATGGCATATGCTCCTCCACCTCTACCCTATGCAGTTATGAATGCTCAGCCTATTAACAAACCACATCCACCAGCCAACCGAAACCCACCTCCCTTCCAGAGAAATCAACCTTCTTACCAAAACTAGTATAACCGCAACCACCAAAAAATAACCCTCGCCCTCGTGAACCACTAAAGTCAAACTTCACGACAATTGGGGAACCATATTCCACCCTTTTCCCTTTTCTCATACAGATGTATCTATTGCAGCACATTCCCCAAAATAGCACAGAATCCGGATTCTCTAGCTTACCAACGAGGTGTGTATTGTGCTTATCATTCTGGAGATAAGGGGCATAAGATTGATAAATGCTGGACTTTGAAGAAAGCTGTGCAGAAATTGATTAATTAGGGAAGAATAGTGCTCACGGATTAGGAAACTCTGAATGTGACCAATAATCCATAACCTGCTCAAAACAACGGGCCGGTAATCGGAATGATTTGTGAAGACGAGGAATTCGATCCTACTTTAAAGGCCATACTCCCCATTGCTGATATAGAAAGAAAGCCGGAAGCAACCCCGAAACAAGGAAAAGGGGGAGAGAAGAATGAAACTATCAAGGCTAAGGTTGAAAAGAACATTGAAACCCAGGCAGAGACGACATCACCCAAGAAAAATGGAGTCCTTTATCTTCCACGGGGACGCCCAGAAAAGCCATTAGACATAAGTAAGCCAAACGAGTTTGAAATGAAAAAGGGGATGCCAATGTATGTACCCAATGGAGCTTATGTGGTCCGGGGGACGATCAAACCATCTTGGCCAAACGAGCCGGTGGTTATCGAGCGCATACCACAAAAGCTAATGACAGATCCGTCTGCTGTACCCTGGAATTATCAGCCAATTGTGGTCACATACAAAGGCAAGAAAAACACTGGGAAATTGTAAGGGGACACCTCCGCGAAGAAATATTCAGACACCCAAGAGGTAAACAATGCCACACGAAAGAGTTTTCCGCTCAAGAAGTCAGTCACTGCTGAAGAAGCGGAAGCCTTTGTCCAGAAGATGAAAATGCCTGATTACGAAGTGGTAGATCAATTGCGCAAGTGCCCCGAACAAGTGTCCATGTTATCATTGAAAATGAAATATATCGGGAATCGAGATATCCTAGTCAGAATTTTGAATGAGGTGTACGTGCCTACCGGGACTTCAGTGGAACCGCTTGAAAGAATGTCCAAAAGGTTCTTTGCTCTTAATCAAATTTCCTTTAGTAAGAATTATTTGCCTCCAGAAGGGGCGGCTCACAACAAAGCCTTACAGCTAATTGTCAAAAGTGAAGGTTTTTATGTCAAGCGAGTATTGGTGGATGGAGGCTCAGGTGTGGACATTTGCCCGCTTTCTACGCTCCAGAGAATGGAAATTGGCATGGGAAGGATTTGCCCTAATAATATCTGTGTCAGAACTTTCGATAGCATCAAGAGAGAGACAATTGGGGAAATAGACTTGATAATGGTTATAGGCCCCGTGGAGTTTGAAGTAACTTTCCCAGTCCCGGATATGGACAACTCTTAGAACTTTCTCCTTGGAAGGACTTGGATCCACGTTGTAGGGGAAGTACCTTTTACTCTCCATCAGATGAAGAAGTTTGAATACGAAGACCAAGAAATTGTGGTTCGCGGAGAGGATGAATAGTCTATCTATCGGGATCCATCTGTCCCATGTCTAGAGGCAAGAGAAGGAAGTGAGCACATTGTATATCAGGCCTTTGAGATTGCATTGGCGGATAAATATGAGGAGGGAGCCCTTTCCCCTAACCCTTCTTGTCTAATGCTTCGATTATGGTGGCAAAATAAATGACCAAGTATGGCTTCCAGCCAGGAAAGGGGTTGGGAAAGTCTTTGCAAGTAATACCGAAACCGATAACCCTGCCAACAACCAAAAATTTCTTTGGAGTAGGCTTCTGCCCTACTGCAGAAGATGAAAATTGGGCAGATGGGAGGAAAAGGGAAGGATGGGTCTTGCCACAGCCATTGCCACATCTATATCAGACCTTTGTCAAGCCAAGATACAATTAAGAGGAGGATGATGAAACCTTCACAGCCGAAGAGATCGAAGATATATGTGGGGCGATGAGGCGAATGCTTTATGACACCAATATGGTTCAGTTGGAAGAGGGTACTAGTACCACCGAAGTACTGTATATAGGCCCAGATGCTAAATTGCAGAAATGGAAGGCTACGCCGTTCCAGTCAGGCTGGAGTTCGGGTAGACTTGTCTTGCCACTTTTCTGCATCACGAGTTATTTCAGGGTGTACTCGGATGTTTTCTTTATTTTGTCTTTTAATTTCCCAATCTAACCCTGTTATCTTCCCAAATTCCAATAAATGAAATCAATATTTCATCGTCAATTTTCATTATTTTTAGAGTTTTGCTATGTTTTCTCCTTTTTTTCTCTTTAATTCTCATAATTCAGCTTTAAATACATGACATGCTTGCGGACTTCATGCCCAGCTCCCATGAACTCTATCAGACTTCGAAATGATGAATCAAAAGTTGAAATACAAAGAAGTTAAAAGAAAAGAATCAGAAAAACAAAGAATAATTGGTTCGTGGTTCGGAAAAAGGTCTGGGACTAAAGCAGAGTTCGAGAACAGTGAGTGGGTCTAGACTCGTATGGAACGTTACCCTTAATTAAAATGGATGACTGCAGTTTGTCACAAGCAGTTGTACCAACAAAGAATCGCCGCGCCTATAAAGTCTGAAGTAGGGCAACTGGTGTTAAGCCGCATTGTTCCTCTCCACCAGGAAGTAAAAGGAAGTTTGTGCCAAATCGAAACGACCCATACACAATTGGAAATATTGCCAAGAGGAGCATTGTATCTGGGTGACATCAAAAAATGATCCTGAAGTCGTTGAGAATACAGAGGCAGTAAAAAGGTACTATGTCTAAACTTGTTCTAGCGATGTCTTTGCACAGTTTAGATGACGAAGGCTTTCATTCCTGCTATCCAAACAACACCAATCCTTCGTAAACCCTTTGAGCCGGTTACCTTACTTTGATTACCCTCTTTGGAACCCGGAAGTGCTATTGAAAAAGAAAGAAGGAAAAGAAAAACAAAAGAAAAGAAAAAAAACAAAACAAAGAAAAAAACGAGAAGAAAAAAGAGAGAAATACAAAATAAAAAGAAAAGAAAAAAAAAGAAAAAAAAGGAACAAGAAAAGAGAAGGAAAAAAAATAAAAAGACAAAATGGAAACAAAAACAAAAACAAAAATTATTTGTCATGAACTACGTCTAAATTGATTCCGAAAGGATACGTGGGCAGCCTCTCCATGAGGTTCAGTCACCCCAAAACAAAAATCCAATTCCCCTCAAAAAGTGAAACTGGGGCAGATGATATAATGGTTCGGCCATGAGACAGTCGAAATGGTTCCAAAGTTGTGGTTCCACCAAAAATCCTTTTATTCAAAGACCTTCCCCAAGTCCTTCTTATAAATTGGCAAAGACAGGAAAGCGGGAAACGTCATTGTTGGAATCTAATACAATTCAAATATGAGAGAAATAAAATGAGAGCGTCTTATCGGTAAAAACCTTTGGGCACCATAAGACGACGGTGAGTAGAGAAAACAAAAATGAGAGAGTCTGCTTAGTGAAAATTCGCAAAGAGCACTATTAGGCGACAGTGAGAAAAGAAATGAGAGAGGTCGAATGGGCGAAAATTTGCAAAGGGCGCGGTCGGTCGAAAAGAGGATACCTCATCACTAAAAGTCCTGGTAAGGTTCTCAAGTTTGGAAGATGGTGCGGGTCGGGAGTCCAGTCCAAGAAGCACGTCATGTTCATTTGGAGCCAGCATGCACCCCAGATCAGTCCTTATTTTCCCCCGAAAGGGACACTTCTCATTAAACTCATACGCTTGCATATTGTATAATTTTCTTTGAATCCCTTTCTGTTTAACTCTGACTCCGTAATAATTACAAAGAAACGTGGCAGGACCGGCTGCACAGGGCTCCGCCCGGCAAGAGTCAAAGAAAATACTCAGCCTTAGTGGTGCGCTGGTCCAATCTCGACTGACCATGGTGGTTGATTGCCTCCAAAGTGAAAGACCTTAGAAAAGAATGAAAGCCAAAGGGAAAGGTCTGGAAAGCAAAATGAGGTAGAAAACCAGAGCCACAGGGGTGAGTCATCCTGAAATCCAAGGACTGAACCCGATCAGTGAGAAAGAGATTCATCCTCAAGGCGAACAAGCAACAAAGTTCTCAATAGAAATGGGGCCAGGATCAGGCGATGAAGAGGATCAAGGCCACAAAACCAACCACTGTTTCAACTAACGAATTCTTCTTTGTTGAAAACAGGTCTTATTCAAAGCAGCTGTGCAAGAAGCAGGTGCAGCCCAAAAGAAATGAAATGCGCAAGGGTTGAACTAGCACTACAGCAGGAGAAACGACCAAAAAGGAAGTTTTCTCAAACACTCTTTCATGCATTCTGATAAATAAAAAAGAATAACATCTAAAAAGAAAACCCCAAAAAGGAAGAAGGAAAGAAATGGGAAATGAAAATCCCTCAAAAGAGAATCAAATCATGGTAGCTTAGCTTTTCTTTTCAAAATATCCCGGCCAGAAAATCGAGGATTTCCCAGTAAGAAAATCGTGGAGCTTTTCATTTGCAAATATCCTGGCTAAAAAACCGAGGATCTACCGGCCAGAAAATCGTGGAGCATTTTATTTGCAAAATATCCCGGCTAGAAAACCGAGGATCTCCCAGCTAGAAAATCATGGAGAGTTTTCTTTGAAAAATATCCTGGTCAGAAAACCGAGGATCTTCCGGCCAGAAAATCGTGAAGCGTTTTCTTTGCAAAATATCCCGGCTACAAAATCGACGATCTCCCAAAAAAAAACCGTGGAGCATTTTCTTTGCAAAATATCCCGGCCAGAAAACCGAGGATCTCCCGGCCAGAAAACCGTGGAGCTTTTTCTTTGCAAAATATCCCGGCCAGAAAATCAATAATCTCCCGGCCAGAAAACCGTGGAGCTTCTTCTTTGCAATATATCCCGGTCAGAACACCGAGGATCTCCCGGCCATAAAATCGTGGAGCTTTTTCCTTTGCAAAATATCCCGGCCAGAAAACGGAGGATCTCTTGGCTAGAAAATCGTGGAGTGTTTTCTTTGCAAAATATCCCGGCCAAAAAACCGTTGATCTCCCCGCCAGAAAATCGTGGAGCTTTTTCTTTGCAAAATATCCTGGCCAGAAAACCGAGGATCTCCGGGCCAGAAAACCGTGGAGCTTTTTCATTTGCAAAATATCCCGGCCAAAAAACCGTGGATCTCCCGGCCTAAAAATCGTGGATCTTTTTCATTTGCAAAATATTCCGGCTAGAAAACCGATGATCTCCCGGCCAGAAAATCGTGGAGCTTTTTCTTTTCAAAATATCCGGGCAAAAAAACCGAGGGTCTCCCGGCCAGAAAACCGTGGAGCTTTTTGCTTTCAGAATCCTTTTTAGTAATCGAGAATCTCTTGGCCAAAACTGAAAGGCTCTTCTAGTTTGATTGTCGTATGTGTCACAACTGACTAATAAAATTTTCCTAGTAAAACTGGGGCAGAAAATTTCGTTCGTTTTTTGTTTTGATATTTTTAAATAGGTTTGACCGCAGGACACAAGTGGAGAGATGACTGATGAAATGAGTCCCAATTCAAATAAAGAAAAGAAGAAAAGAACAAAAAGAAACGAACTAGAATGTGAGGTAAGCAAGAATGCGGATTACTCAGAATCTGAGTCACAAGCTACCTCGGCCCTATGTTGCGTGAAGAAATAGGCCCCATAACTCGTGAGCTTCAAGATTCAGGTTGAAGTCTACAACAAAATCATCTAAGACTCAAGATCAAGTTCCAAGAGAATTACAGATAGGAATCTTGTAACTATAGTTGATAGGATTAGCTAGCTAAGTTTTGATTTCCTTTGGCGTAATAAGGAGGTCTGCGAGCAGTAGCAGTAAAATTACAGCTGCTGGTAGTCCCAGCTACCAAACACTCCCGAAATACACTGACCTGATTCCTGTTTAGCCCAGGATATGTATGCAGCCTCTGAAGCAGGGTGCGGTCAAAACCTTTTCAAAACGCTTCACAACAGAATTTTCAAACGGGAAAAAATCCCTCGTAATAGCTCATTTTATCTTTGCTCGAAAATCCTTCATGTCTCCAAGAAAAGAGGGGCAGCTGTGAGCACGCGATTTTTGCCCTATATATGAATAATTCTCTAAAAATTTAAATAAAATAATTTTCCTTTAATTTTGCAATGTTTTGTAAATTTTGGTGTCATTTCGTGATAATTGTTTGCATTTTTATTTGCGCATGTGAATTTATGAAAATACAAAAAAAACATACATTTGCATTAATATTTAATTTACCATCTAGTATTAGTTACGGGTTAATTTCTTTTAGGAAAAATATAAAGAAAATAACAAAAATGGTCCGTCTTGCATTTTCAGTTTAAACTGGTATTATTTTGCATTTTTAATTAGGAATTAACTAGAAAATCTAGTTTTAGTGTTAGTTGATTATGAGTTTATTTTAGCATTTTTTAAAAATCATGGAAAAATTATAATTACAAATGGAAAAACAAAAGGAAATAAAAAGAGAAAAAGAGAGAAAATAAATAAAAGAAAGAGCCTTGGTGAGGTGCTTTGTTTGGGCCAATTTTCATGAAAATCTCGGCCCAAAATCCCCAAAGATCGATCCAGTCCGCCCAGGCCAAAATAGCCGACCCAGTCCACTACAGGACTCAACGAAATGGCGTCGTTTATAACAACTTGATCTTAACCGTCGAGGTAACGTGATCGAACGGCTCAGAAGTCCTCACCCCTAAATATATAACAGTCTGAACAAGACCCCCTCCCCTCAACTCGTCTCTCTCAACACCCCTCTTCAAAGACGCCGAAACTCTAGCCGCCACCATATCCCTCACCCCAAAACCCGGCGGCCCCACCGCCAAACTCAACAAAACTAAGACCACCCACTCTCATCAACCTCCTGTTTCTAACTGTACCAATAGTTTTCTTCGAATCATAACCCAATTGGTCGAATATCAATTTGAAAATCTCGTTCGAAATACAAACTCATCCAAGCCGGCTAATATTTATACCCCACAATCCCTTGGACTTCCTCATTACGAATACCAAGCCAAGAACCTTCAAATTCAAGTGAAGTTAGACAAATTTCCAATCTAGGGTTCATATGGGTCGAGCCTGTTTTGAGATTCTTTTGAAAGGACGAGTGATTTCTAGTTAATATTTTGTGCCTATTTATGACGAAATATACATGTAATATTAACTGGAAATCAATTTCGAAAGGTATTCTTGTGGAGTCCAAAAATCAGTGAGTTTTCTTAATTTCTTCCTTTCTTTCTTGTGTGTTTGATTATCTGTGTTAATACGTTCTATGTTATAGGTCTGAGTTCAAGTTGCTTGCAAGTTTGAGTAAATTTCTTCATGTTAATTGATACTGTTCTAGTTTTCATGTGTGATTCCATTATGTTAATTGCTCCATGATTTTGTATACACTCTTGATTTTAGTTTAATTTCATAGTTAGATAAATCTGGCCAAGCGATGTAATTCTAGGATGTTTGATTGTGAATATTTGGTTCTAGATTTAATTGTTTAGTTATAGTTAAGTAGGTGGTTTGGATATAGCTTTTTAATTTCTTTTATTATTTAACTGCAGTTATGCTAACAGGGGTTAAGGGTTCAGTTAATTTTAGTCTGCAAATTTCAGACTATTTAAAGGGTAGTTTGGGAATGGGAAAATGATAGTATCATAAGAATTGGTAATTACAATATAGGTTAAAGGTAGCTTAGGAATTGTACAGCTAAAAGGGCATCCTAGAAGCTCCTAGAATAGGGCTTTAGTGCACATTTCAATAGAACTAGGGCAGTAACTTGAGGAACAAGATAGAGATTAGTGGTTAAAGTGGAAATAATCAGGGACTAAAAAAGAAAATCAAAATCTGACCCTTTACCCTCATTCTTGCCTATATAAAGGTATCCAATTCCTTGTGAAAGGTCTTCAACCTTTTTAGGCGGAAAAATCCGAGAACAAAAATCATATTTTCCTTGCATTTTCAATTTCCGTTTAGTCTTCAAATTTTTAGCCTAGAACTCTCATAAAATTTGATTCCTTCTAGTCTTAGATTGGTGTTCAATATTTAGATACACAAAAATGAAAAATACATAAAAAAATTAGAAAACAACAAAAAATTGCACTGTTCCATTGCATTTTTAGTTCAGTTCCAAGGTGTGGTGTGAATCTGCATAGCTTGGGTCCACGTTCTGATTTCTGGAGTTTTTGCTCATGTTTGGGTGTCATTTCAACTCATTATGGGTGTATTCAAGCTAGATTTCTTTGGGGTGTTCATCTTTGCTTCTGAAATTGGTCTGTTGCCCAGGAATTTGGTTTTGAAAACTTAAAACCACTTGAATCTTGCATCCAAAGGCAATTGTGTTTCTTATTGTTGTGGTTTGGCTAATTTAGAACTGCTGTTGACTCTCCTCTATTCTATTGCTTCCTTGCTTTTTCCAGGTACTATACTGCTCCTTGTGGAATTGTGATAGACCATGTAAATATGAGTTCAAGTAATGAATGAAGGAGTACATTAATTAAGTCATCCATGTTCTTATTGTATTATTGCAATGCTTATTAGTTGAAATCTGAGGCTTATGTGTGGTTTGTATAATTGGGACTGTTGGTATTGGATTAGTTTGTATATCATACAGTGGGCCGCATAAGATTTTGAGCTGACATAAGAAGTTGGAATTTGTCGTCTAATAGTGACCAATATGCTATCTTTACGTAGTCAGTTCTTTGAAATTAGAAATTATCGGTAGACTCGTCCATGTTGATTAAATGGTTGTATTGTCTTGTTTAGTCTACACGCATACAAATTTGGGGTTGTTAGTTTAAAATTAGCTGTACAATAGCATAAGGCTGACATGAAGATTGTGTAGATTTTCGAATTGAAAACTCAAATTCCTTTTAGTTTAGTTATTAGATATAATTAGTGATTATGTTGTTGTTCTTTAAGTTTCCTTTTAGTTTAAAAAATAATAATTTAAGCATGGTTAGTGAGATTTAATGAGATAACAACACCCTGATAGTTAATTAAGTCTAGATTTGAATCGGCATCAAGTTTTTGATAATTGCTGATTTTCACTCGTCGAGTTTGAATGACGTTGGTAGGACAACAAGACCAAATGCTCGCTGAGGCTCAAACCTTCGTTCTCTTAGGCGGTTGGACAGTTTTGGGCTTGAGCCAAAATCGCAGGCACAACCTTCAAATCTGTCCGCCTGGGAAAAGCTCGATGGGGCTCATAGGCTTAGCCACTTGTGCCGAGATCGCGTTTTTCTTCAAATGATTTAATTATTATTTGAAATTCGAGAGTTAGGTAGCGGGTTTTAAATTATAAGGTTCGAAATTTTGTTTGAACCCGTACTTGAACTTAAGGCCTGAGTTTTTAAAATAAAATTAATTAGGATTTTTCTTTCGTTATTAGAGACAAAAAATCAAAAGATAGAAAATATAGTTACCCTTTTAGGTTTATCCTTTAAAATAAAATGAGATGAGCCTCTCCCAATAAAATACGAAATTGGATCGGACTGCACGCCGCAGTAGTATATTATATGGATCGGATTGCACGTGGCAATGATATATGGATCGGACTGCACGCCGCAGTATCTTAGCGCTTGGGCTGAAGGAGCCCTTCCGAAGTCTGTACACACCACTAGTTAGCTCAGCCGGCTATATCTAATGGATCGGGCTGCGCGCCGCAATAGTATATATATATATATATATATATATATATATATATATATATATATATTGGATCGGGCTGCGCGCCGCAGTAGTGTTACGAACTAGTCGGATGGAAAGGGAAGTATTTTATCAGATTCTTCCCTCTGTTTGGTACTTATTTACTATTCTTGCTGTTCAAATCGAATTATATAGTGCTTTTTATCAGATTTCTTACATTCAGTTATTATTTATTTCTATAACTCACTAAGTTGGTAGACTTACCGCATACTCCATGCACCTTGTGTGCAGATCCAGGTGCTCCCGAGATCTAGTGTTGTTGCTGTTGATTACGCGAGTTGTTCAGAGCATTGAGGTAGCTGCCCAGCATTTGCAGGACCAATTACTTTGTTACTATAAGTCAGTTCTTTTGATATATTGCCAGACTTTGGTATCATTTCTGTTCAGACTTGTATCCTTTTTTTAGAGGCTCTGTACTCGTGACTCCTCGATTTTGGAAGTATTGATGTTCTTGCTCAGCTGTATTGGCATTGTTATTGTCTATCCCTGGTTGGGAGTCGATATTAAATTTCTTGTGTTACATTAAATTGTTTCCTTTTGGCTGGAAATGCCGTTCTTGGTTGTGTTTTTGTCGGTCTTGCCCAGTCTCGCGGGAGGGCGCCATCATGACTGGGTATGGGGTCGTGACAAGTTGCAATCAGAGCCTAGCTTTACTAGGCCTCACGAGTTATGATCCAGTTTGGTAGATTCTCGAGGATCAGTACGTAGACCTCCGTATCTATCCTCGAGAGACTGCAGAACCTTTAGGAAAATTTCATATCCTTGAAATTCTTGCCGTGCGACTTTGTTGATCTGAGAATTAACTTATGTACTCCATTCTCACGCAGATGGCGAGAACTCGTGCTACCGGACGAGGTGGACGACCACCATTGCCACCGGCTAGAGGCCGTGGATGCAGACATTGCCGTGGTCATGGTAGAGCAGCAGGGACAGTAGCTATTTACCCACCTATTGCTCCTGTTCAGGATCAACCCCCAGTTGTTGAGGCTCCAGCAGCACCCACTCAGGCACCGGCGGTGCCCATTGTGATACCTGGTCTCGAGGAGATGTTAGATCAGATCTTATCCGTCTGCACCGGGTTAGCTCAAGTGGTATATGCTACCACTGCAGCGGCTACTTGTCAGACCTGGGGTGGTCATTACACCCCCGCAGCTCGCACTCCAGAGCAGGGTGCACAGGGTTTGCAGAACCCATAGGCACCACTAGTTCAACCAGTTGCCTCTGTTTAGCCAGTTGCCCCAGTCCAGCCAGTTGCTCCAGTTCAGGGTGATGGGGTATAAGATGAGGAACAACATCGTATGGAGAGGTTTAGCAGGCTTTCACCTACAACTTTTAGCGGTGTTTCGGGCGAGGATGCCCAGGGGTTTCTCGACAAGTGTCGACGCATACTCAGGACAGCGGAGATCTTGGAGACTAGTCGGGTATCTTTTATCACTTTTCAATTCTCAGGAGCAGCCTTCACCTGGTGGGAGGCATATGATCAGTGTAGGCCAACAGGTGCAGCATCGTTATCTTGGCAGGAGTTCTCCACTATGTTTTTGGAGAAGTGGGTACCTATGTCGCAGAGGGAGGAGTTACGTAGGCAGTTTGAGATGTTTCGCTAGTGGGATATGTCTGTGACGCAGTATGAGGTGAGATTTGCAGAGTTAGCCCGTTATGCTTCGTGGATGGTTCAGACGGATTAGGAGAGGATCAGACAATTTGTGGACGAGCTAATTTGTCCCATTCGTATTCTGATGACTTGAGAGAGGGTACTGAGTCATACCTTTGAGGAGGCGGTAGATATCGCCTACGATATTGAGTCGGCTATATGTTAAAAGAGAGAGGAGAGAGAGGCCAAGAGGCCCCGAGGATCAGGTGGCTCCAGTGGTGCTCCGTCTAGGAACCAGTTTCAACAAAGCAGGGGTCATTCTTTTAGGGCTCCACATCCAGCACGGTCAAAGTACCGTGTTTCATCTTTCGGTTGGGGTTATAAGGGCTCTCAGCAGGGTCAGCCATCTCTAAGCGCACTTCCAGTGTAGGGTTCATCTCATGCCCCATCTGTTTAGGGTTCGTCTCGGCCTAGTTCTTCGACCAGCTACTGTAGTGCGAGGGGTTCCCTTCAGTCCCAGCCACCTGTGCCAGGAAGTTTTTATGAATGTGGTGAGTTTGGGCATATACGGAGGGAGTGTCCCCGTCGTTCTTCTAGTTCATCTCAGCAGATGGGTCACCCCTCATCTTCTAGCCCAGTGTCTTCAGCACCTGCCCAGTCATCTAGTGGGAGGGTCAGGTAGTTAAGGGTCGCCCCAAAGAGGGAGGCCGATTCGGTGGTGGTCAGGCCCGTTACTATGCTCTTCAGGCAGGTCAGATGTTGTTGCTTCAGATGTTGTTATTACAGGTATTATTTCAGTCTACCGTAGGGATGCCTCAGTTTTATTTGATCCAGGTTCAACATATTCTTATGTATCTTCTTACTTTGCTCATTATTTGGGGACTACCCGAGGGTGTCTTGCATTACGTTTGCATGTATCTACCCCGGTGCGTGATACTATTATTGTTGACCACGTGTATCGGTCCTGTCTTGTTACTATTGGGGGTCTAGAGACCCGTGTTGATTTGCTGCTATTGAGCATTGTAGATTTTGATGTTATTCTGGGTATGGATTGGCTATTACCGTGCCATGCTATTCTGGACTGTCACGCCAAGACAGTCACATTGGCCATGCCGGGTATCCCGATGATCATGTGGCGTGGTACGACTGATTATGTACCCACCAGGGTAATCTCTTTCTTCAAGTCCCAGCGAATGGTTGGGAAGGGATGTTTATCATATTTGGAATTTGTGAGAGATGTTGGAGTCGAGGCTCCTAGTCTTGATTCAGTTCTCGTGGTGAGGGAATTCCCTTATGTGTTTCTAGCCGACCTACCGGGCAAGCCATTGGACAAGGATATTGGCATCGGTATTGATTTGGTACCAGGCACTCAGCCCATTTCTATTCCTCCCTATCGTATGGCACCAGAAAAGTTAAAGGAGTTGAAGGAGCAGTTGTAGGAACTCCTAGATAAGGGGTTCATTCCCCCGAGTGTGTCGCCATGGGGTGCACCAGTGATATTTGTAAAGAAGAAGGATGGCACAATGAGAATGTGCATTGATTACAGATAGTTGAATAGAGTGACAGTGAAGAACAAGTATCCACTACCTCGTATTGAGGATTTGTTTTACCAGCTTCAGGGGGAAAAGGTATTCTTAAAGATTGATCTCTGCTCAGGCTATCACCAGCTGAAGATTAGAGATTCTGATATTATGAAGACAGTTTTCCGACAAGATATGGGCATTATGAGTTTCTGGTTATGTCATTTGGGCTGACTAATTCCCCAACAACATTCATGCACTTGATGAACAATGTATTCTCGCCGTATTTAGATTCTTTTGTGATCGTGTTTATTGATGATATACTAGTGTACTTGCGCATCCAGAAGGAGCACGCACAACACTTGAGGGTGGTATTGCGGAGGTTGAGATAGGAGAAGCTCTATGTGAAGTTCTCCAAGTGTGAGTTCTGGCTCAGTTCCGCGGCTTTTCCAGGACACGTGGTGTCCACTGATGGTATTCAGGTTGACCCAAAGAAGATCAAGGCGGTGCAGAGTTGGCCCAGACCGTCCTCAGCTACTAAGATTCGGAGCTTCCTCGGTTTGGCGGGTTATTACCGCAGGTTCCTCCAGGGTTTTTTCATCTATTCCTTTGCCTTTGACGAAGTTGACGCAGAAGAATGCACAATTTGTGTGGTTAGATGAGTGCGAGGAGAGCTTTCAAAAGCTCAAGTCAGTGTTGACTACAGCTCCTTTGCTAGTATTGCCATCAGCTTCAGGCTCTTATTCGGTATATTGTGATGCTTCGAGAGTTGGGATTGGATGTGTTTTGATGCAGGGGGTTAGAGTTATTGCGTATGCTTTGCATCAACTTAAGCCTCATGAGAAGATCTACCATGTTAATGATTTGTAGTTTGTTACTACAGTTCATGCTCTAAAGATTTGGCGGCACTATCTATATGGCGCGTCCTGTGAGGTGTTCACGGATCATCGCAGTCTTCAGCACTTGTTTAAGCAGAATGACCTCAACTTGAGGCAGCAGAGGTGGCTTGAGTTACTCAAGGATTATGATATTACCATATTGTATCATTCAGGGAAGGCCAATGTAGTGGCGGATGCTTTGAGCCGGAAGGCGGTGAGTATGTGTAGCTTGGCATACATTTCAGTTGGGGAGAAGCCCCTTGCAGTTGATGTTCAGGCCTTGGCCAATCGGATGGTGAGGTTATATATTTCAGAGCCCAATCCGGTGTTGGCTTGTGTGGTTTCTCGGTCTTCTTTGTATGATCGCATCAGGGAGCGCTAGTATGATGACCCGCATTTGCTTGTCCTGAAGGATAGGGTCCAGTATGATGATGCCAGAGATGTGACTATTGGTAGCGATGGTGTGTTGCAGATGCAGGGACGGATTTGTGTGCCCAATGTGGATGGGCTCTAAGAGATGATATTAGAGGAGGCCCACAGCTCGCGGTATTCCATTCATCCGGGTGCCGCGAAAATGTACCAGGAATTGAGGCAACATTATTGGTGGAGAAGAATGAAAAAGGAAATTATGAGTTATGTAGCTAGGTGTCTCAATTGTTAGCAGGTCAAATATGAGCATCAGAGACCGGGTGGTACGCTTCAGCAGATGGATATCCCGGAGTGGAAATGGGAGAAGATTACTATGGACTTTATGAGTGGTCTTCCTCGTACCTCGAGGAATTTTAATTCTATTTGGGTGATTGTCGATAGGCTGACCAAGTCTCTGCACTTTATTCTGGTGTGTACCACCTATTCTTCAGAGCGGCTAGCAGAGATTTTCATCAGTGAGATTGTGCGGTTGCATGGGGTCCCAGTTTCTATTGTCTCAGACAGGGGTACTCAGTTTTCTTCCCAGTTCTGGAAGACTTTTCATTGGGAGTTGGGCACTCAGATTCAGATGAGCAAAACTTTTCATCCTTAGACAAACAGACAGTCCGAGCGTACTATTCAGATATTGGAGGACGTGTTGCGTGCTTGTGTTACTTATTTCAGAGGTTCTTGAGCCGAGTTCTTGCCGCTTGCGGAGTTTGCTTATAAAAATAGTTATCAGTACATCATTCAGATGGAACCATATAGGAGATGGTGTAGATCTCCAGTTGGTTGGTTTGAGCCCGGGGATGCTAGATTGTTGGGGATAGAGTTAGTTCAGGATGCCTTAGAGAAAGTGAAAGTTATCCAGGAGAGACTTCGTACGGCTTAGTCGCATCAAAAGAGTTATGGGGATCGGAAGATTCGGGATGTATCTTATATGGTGGGCAAGAAGGTTCTGTTGAAGGTCTCGCCTATGAAATGCGTGATGAGGTTTGGAAAGAAAGGGAAGTTGAGTCCTCGTTTATTGGGCCTTTTGAGATTCTCAGGAGGATTGGAGAGGTGGCCTATATGCTTGCTTTTCCACCCAGTTTGTCAGGGGTCCACCTGGTGTTCCATGTTTCCATGCTCAGAAAGTATGTTGGGGACCCGTTTCATGTTTTAGAATTCAGCATGATCCAGTTGGATGAGGACTTGACCTATGATGTGGAGCCAGTGGCTATTTTGGGTAGGCAGGTTTGAAAGTTGAGATCAAATGACATAGCTTCAATGAAGGTGCAATGGATAGGTCAGACCGTAGAGGAGGCCACCTGGGAGACTGAGCAGGAGATGCAGAGCAGGTATCCTCGTTTGTTTAAGGTTCCAGGTATGTTTCTTGACCCGCTCGAGAACGAGCGTTTATTTTAGTTGGGGAGGATGTGACCACCCGACCCATCGTCTTCTGTATTTCAGCCCCATTATCCCCGTATTATGTTTCTCCGTGTGTCGATATATGTGTTTGGTGAGTTTGATGTGTGTTGGGTTGAATTTGGTTAGAAATGAGACCAATAGTCTCTTTAAGGAAAGCTTAAGTTGGAAAAGTTAATCGGATGTTGACTTGTGAGTTAGAAGGCTTGGAATGGATTTCCAACGATTTAACTAGTTTCGGATGTGATCTATGACTTGGGAGCAAAATAGGAATTTAATTTGGAGGTACGGTGTAGAATTAGGTTTGAATTGGCTAAGTACGAATTTTGGCGAATTCCAGTTGATAGGTGAAATTTTGATCTGGGGGTCAGAATGGAATTCTGATAGTTGCGGTAGCTCCATTTGGTGATTTTGGATATGTCTGCAAATTTTCAGGTCATTCGGACGTCGTTTGTTGGGTTTTGATTGAAGGTTGGTATTGGAAGTTATAGTTGAAACATAGGCTTGAATCTGTGGAATTTGGTGATTTTTTATTTATAAGGTAGTGTTTTTTTGGCCTGAGCAAGTTTGAATGAAGTATTAGAGCATGTTTTTACATTTGGTTGAGGTCCCGAGGGCCTTGGGATGGTTTCGGATGGTTGAGTGAAGAGTTTGGATACTGGTGTGAGCTGCAGAAATGCAGCAGCTGTTGCAGGCTCAGGATGGCCTTCGCGTTCGCATGGTAGTTCCGCGTTCGCGTAGGCCTGGGGTGCATTGGCCTTCGTGTTCGAGTAGGCAGGTCGCGTTCGCGTAGAGTTAGTTTGGGAAGGGCCTGGAGTTGGTCTTCGTGTTCGTACTGAGGGGCCGCGTTCGCGTAGTTGTAGGACCCAGGGCCTTCGCGTTTGGGTGGTTGAGCCGCGTTCGCAAAGTGCTGATTTGGAAGGTGGAAATTTCGGTCATCGCAAACGCGATGGGGCTTCGCGTTCGCATAGAGATAGGCACCTGGGCTGTTCAGTTTAGTATAAAACATTTCACTCGCGAACCCCACCATATTTCCACCATTATTGGATATTTTGAAGAAGACTAATTAGAGGTAAGTTTTATGGACTCAAAACATTTTTTAAACATGATATTAGCCCTTAAATTTCTGGAATCAAACTAAATTGGGAAAGAACTAAGGCTTGAAATTTTGTATGTAAATTGGGGATTTGAAGGAGCAAATGGACTCCGATTTCGATGAATTTTATATGTACTGACTCGTGGCAATGCGAGGATCCTGAAAATGTGAATTTCGTAAATTTTCAAGAAGTGGGAGCGGGGCTTGGGTTTTGCCAACTTCGTGTTTTTGGGTGTATTTTGAGTTATTTCGATTGGTCTACGTCCCATTAGCCTATTTTGACATATTCCTTGTGGTTTTGGTTAGATTCTACACTCGAGGAGGTCGATTCGCGAGGAAACCGCAAGGCGAGCTAGGATTTTAGCCGGTTTGAGGTGAGTAATGGATTTGAATGATATACTGAGGGTTTGAAACCCCGTTATTGCACTATGCGGTGCTACGTTGAGATGAGATACGCTTCTTGTGATGACCGTGGTGATGTATCTGCATAGGACTCGGACTTGGTCCATCCCGATTGATTACTTACTATACTTCTTGACTTAGACTGAGCTTGTACTCATATATTTTGGGCTAGTTGCCATGTTTGAGGCCTTGTGCCGATCTGTTGAACTCTTAGGGAGCATGTTGAGCTACTTAATCTCACTTTACATATTGGACACATACCATCAGTCCTGATTTCGACTGTAAATCATGAGATAAATCAGACTTTGTAACTTACACTCTATATGAGTAATACCTAAGGTTGAATACCCTGTCTTAGATGAGCGGGCCCGAGAGGCCAAGTACATATTGACTGAGAAGGGTCAAGGACCCCGTAGTGAGGCTAACTGATATATATACATATATATCGGGTCGCGATGCACGTCGCAACAGTATATACATATACATCTATTGGATCGGACTGCACGCCGCAATAGTATATTAGATGGATCGGAATGCACACCGTAGTGATAGATGGATCGGACTACACGCTGCAATATCTTAGCGCTTGGGCTGAAGGAGCCCCTCCGGAGTCTGTACACACCCCTAGTGAGCGCAACCAGATATATCTATTGGATCGGGCTGCGCGCCGCAGCATTATATATATATATATATATATATATATATATATTATTGGATATATATATATATATATATATATATATATATATATATATATATATATATATATATATATATATATATATATATATATATATATATATATATATATATATATATATATATATATATATATATATATATATATATGGTGTTGGATCGTGCTGCGCGCCGCAGCAGTGTTAGTAACTGGTCGAACGGAAAGGAAAGTATTTTATTAGATTCTTCCCTTTGTTTGGTACTTATTTACTGTTGTTGCTGTTGCAAATAGAACTGTATAATGCTTTTTACCAGATTTCTTACATTTAGTTATTATTTATCTCTACTACTCACTGAGTTGGTAGACTCACCCAATACTCCCTATACCTTGTGTGCAGATCTAGGTGCTCCCAAGATCTAGCTTTGGTGTTGTTGATTACCCTAGCTGTTCAGAGTATTGAGGTAGCTGCCCAGCGTCCGCAGGACGAATTACTCTGTCTCTATTTGTCTGTTCTTTTTGCTATTTTGTCAGACTTTGATATCATTTCTGTTCATACTTGTATCCTGTTTTGTTAGAGGCTCTGTACTCGTGACTCCTCGGTTTTGGGAGGATTACTGTTCTTGCTCAGCTGTATCTTCATTGGTATTGTCTATCCCTGGTTGGGAGTTGATATTATATGTTACATTAAATTGTTTCCTTTTGGCTGGAAATGCCGTTCTTGGTTGTATTTTGGTCAGGCTTGCCCAGCCTCGCGGCCGGGCGCCATCACGACCGGGTGTGGGGTCGTGACATTTATCAAGAAGCTTACACCTTTCAGTACACACGTGATCTGCTGAAGACCTCATATTTACTTATCATAAGCATGATACGAAGTAGAGTTCCTTTGACTCAACTCTCCCATATCCATATTTGTTACCAATCGTCATTCTGGATGTAGGAATCAATATATTATGAATAAGATAGAGTTTAGAAAATTTAGTTCTTACAACTGAGCTCTACCACACGATCTAGAGTAAGAAGAAAGAGAGACACTCCTAAATGCCCTGTTGCATCCTCCTTATAAGTGTGGTGAACAAAACACCCATAAAGAAGACTCTACTAGACATGGCTTGCACACTCCCTAGGATAGAACTGTTCTGATATTATTTTTGTCATGCCCCAAACTTGGGGCGAGATTGGAACCTGGTGCCTCACCTATTCTTGCGTGCCAACTTATGACTAAGAGACTCTGAACATGTGATGTCATATCTTGGTCGTGGGCCACATTGCAAGACAACTGCGAATACTGACTAAATATTTATACATTAACCGACATGATATGTCTACAAGCCTCTGTTGATGGATAGAGAGTGATCAGAATAGCTCCCCAACATATTCATAACATACATGCAACAGATGTACATAAATCTCTAGACCCGGCAACTCCGAACGGCATGGAACTTACCGATCAAGCTAAACTCGAACAACACTTAATGAGGAAGTCTACCTGCCTGTCTGCCTGAAACTGCATGCATGAAATGTAGCGGCCCCAGAAAAGGGACATTAGTACGAAATAATATACCGAGTATGTAAGACAATATACTGAAAGCTGAAACTGAACTGATAATATAATAACTGCAAGTAATTGCAAGTCAAAGATAATCTAAAGATATGCTAACATGCTGATAGTGACTCAACTCTCTCAATATAGTAAGTAAATTAGGTGTGTGTGTGTGTGCGGACAAACACACACACACACACACTATATATATATATATATATATATATATATATATATATGAGCACCTACTTTTTGGCCTACATAAAAGTAACTCCTAAAATATACACCAAAATAATGTTAATTGACTTTTAGGAGTTTTTCATTATTTAGTTGCATTTCATGCATTTTTAATTTTAAAATCATAAAAAAATTATCACGTTCTAATTTCGTGCCATCCTAGGTTCAATTTGCATGTAGGAATCAATTTTATTAAGCAAAAAATGATCACTTTTACATATTTAGATTTTAGACTTTAAAATTAGCATTTTATTAAGCAAAAAATGACAAAAAATCGCTCATAGGCGCTCGTCCGTAGTGGGCTCGCTCATAGGCGCTCGGCCATACTAGGCTCTCTATCTCGACCAACTGGGCTCGCTCATAGGTGCTCGGACATAGTAGGTTAGGTATATAACTTACCATCTTATCAGAGGTTACCCAATAGAGACCTGCCCATCGATTATAGCTTGACGGTAATGAAAAATTTGAGAACTTCTAAGAATCGGAAACGTTCTCAATCTCTTGATTATGGAGTCATAAGAACGAAGATGTTGTTTTTGGTTATTTTAAAGTAATATAGTGAAATGTGTCTTGAATTTAAGGTTATAATCCTAACTAGTTGCCACCAAACCCACATAACTAATGAGTCATTTGGTTTGGGTGGTGGCTTGCTGCCATATAGGGAGGGGAGCGGTTTTTAATATTATTTTATTAATTAATTAACTAGGTAATAACTTCCTTTCCGGTAATTAACTAACTGACTGCACAATTAAAAATTATCTCAAATTATTTAATATTTTACTTATTTTTATATGCTTTATACATCCTACTATCATGATCATATGGTACCTTGTATGGTACTAGTCCATAAATATTGGGTATTATCGCTCAGCCCATATTTTACCCCAATATGCCAAACTTGCATGAAAATTTATTTTTTTTTTACTTGATTCCCCTCTCATATTCACAAATTTACTCGTCACTTGTTTGAATAGCATGGTGTTTATAATTTCAGAATAATCTCATTCCCAAACTTACGTAGATTAACTTACAACGAAACTTTAACATATAAAAACGAGATGTAACAGTGCACTTTTGATTTAGAGCCCCGAGGGCTCGAGTGATTTTCAGATAGGCTATGTAGTGAAATGAGAATTGGAAGAATTGCTGGTGTATCTGATGTTGTTGCAGGCTTTAAACCTCGCATTTGCGAGTTCAAACATCGCATTTACAACCTCTAAGGGGTTCACATTTGCGCGTTTCTCATGGAAAGGGTTTTCTCATTTGCGAAAGATACTTCGCATTTGCTAAGGAAGTCCGTAAAGGGCATTGGTCACAAATGCGATCATGTAGTCGCATTTGCAGAGGTTTAAGTTCGCATTTCTGGACTTTTCTTCACATTTTCAAAGGCAACAAGACTGTTAAGGGCTTCGCATTTGTGGGCTTTGTATTTGCGGGCTTCGCATTTGTGACATCTGCAGCAGGTAAAACTTAACTTAGACAAGACTTATGCTCATTTTTCAAAACATTCAAAACAAGAATCCTCTAGGAAATTTTCTAAAGACCATTTCTTCCCCGAAATATTGGTAAGTGATTATAATTCATTTTCTTTCAATAATTCATTACATTTAACAAAATTCTAACCTAAAATCTATGCTTTCCATGGTGAAATTGGGGATTTTTGTGTAGAAACTACAATTTTCAAAATTTTGGGATTTAGACCTTAAATTTTGTTCAGATTTCAAAACCAATTGTATATCTGTGCTCGGGGGTGAATGGGTAATCGTATATTGGTTCGAATTTCGGGTTTTGGACCATGCGGGCCAGGGTGTTGAGTTTTGTTGACATTTTTAATATGGCCTACATTGAAATTCTTATGACCGCGGGTAGTTCCTAGGGCTTAATTTGAATCGTTTGGTCAGTAATATGCAAGATTTTATCAGTTTGGAAGCTCGTCTAAGAGGAAAAGCCGCTGTTGAGCTTTGAGTTTTGTTGTTGGAGCAAGGTAAGTGTCGTGGTTAACTTGGTTTACAAAATTAGATCTTATTTTCCTATTTATTACATGTTTGAATGTGAGATATGACGTATATGTGAGGTGATGATTACCTATATGTTGTTTTTGGGTCATTGCATGCGAGTGAGTCTTATTCTTCTATTTGTTGCCTTCAGTGATCATATTATCCATGCTTAGACTAGTGAATTGTAATGTGCGTCATCGTTATCATGTTCGAATTTTGGTATTGATTGAGTATTGACTCGAGGTTGAGGTCGGTACTGTGGAAACAAATTGTGAAATAATACTTCTTCTAGATAATTCTATCTCCCTTTTGTTGATGTTCATTGTTTCACTGAGGGAGAGTGTTAATGCACGAAGAGTGATGTCGTGCCATGCTTTGTAGTGTTATACACGAAGGGTGACGATGTGCCATGATTGTGAGTGTTAATGCACGAAGGGTGATGCCGTGACATATTGTGAGTGTTAATGCATGAAGGGTAATGTCATATTGTGAGTGTTAATGCACGCAGGGTGATGCCCTGTCATTTCTGTTGATTCATATGGTGAGGTTGAGAGAAAAAGCACGAAGGGTGATGCCGTGCATTTTATTTTACAGCATTTACTTGTTATTATTGGTTCAATGTGTATTGGTTGACCAAGCTCCATTACTGTTGTGATTCCCTATCTTGTAATCCCCTCAGCATGCCCCCCTCCCATTATTACTTGTCTAGCTTTTACTTGTCGTTATTTCGTACATATACTGTTAAATTGCACAGGTTTATTATGTATCTGTCTTTTTTAGCCTCGCTACTACTTCGTCGAGGTTAGGATCGATAGTTACCAGTGTATGGGATCGGTTGCACTGATAGTAGACTGCACTCTGCGCATATTTTGGTGTTAGTCATAGTTAATCGAGAGGCATAGCAGCTCGGACCGGATTACCGAAGACTCATGCTAGATCTGTCTGTGTTCCCAGACCTTGAAAACCACGTCTATTTTTTCTGTCTTACTGTTTTCTCTTGTCCAAATTGTTGTACTTCTTCCCAACCCTGTACTTATAGTAAGTCCTTTAATGTTTGTGAAATTGTGACATCAGATCCGGATAGTAGTAAATGTTGTTTTATACTTTGTATACTCGTTGCATTTCATTTTTAGCTTATTTACTGTTATAATTGAAATGTATAACAATTGTCTGAATGAATCTCTAACATTGGCTTGCCTTGTAAGTGAAATGCTAGGCACCATCATGGTCCCGAGGATAGGAATTCCGGACACTGACAAGTTAGTATCAGAGCACTAGGTTGCTTAGTCTCACAATTCACGGGCAGGCTTAGTAGAGTCTGAATGATTGGTACGAAGACGTTTGTACTTATCTTCTAGAGATTATGAATTTTAGGAACAAATATCATTTCTATTCTTCTCCGTCATGTGTTTTTTTTCCTCATTGCCAATTGTACTCTTCTACTCTCAATCTTTCGCATATGGCGAGAACACGTATCATATCCTCAGTTTAGCAGCAGCCAAAGCCCCTAGTGGCAACTCCTATGAGAGGCAGAGGTCGAGGGTGAGGTCGTGCTACAGGATGAACAGGGGCAGGGCTCAACCTAGAGACGAGTAGTAGCACCAGCATTAGAACCACAGGTAGAGTTTGATGAGGATGCTCCAGCTTAGGTCCTAGAGGGGTTCATCGCCACCCCGGTACTTTAGGATGCTTTGGTATATTTAGAGGGCCTCATGGAGAGTGTGGCACAGGTTGTCACATTTCATGTAGTACCAACTGTCTCTCAAGCCGAGGGAGGAGCACACACTCCCGCTACTCACACTTTGGAGCAGATGGCTCCCAGTTTTAGAATCCAGCAGCTCAGTCCGTCAGAGGTAGTTCAGTCGGGTGTTGCGGCACAAATTGGTGATGAATTAGCTATATCTTCTGAGGCTTTATGTAGATTTGATAGGTTTACCACGCTTTTCACAGTTCACTTCTGTGGTGCATCTCTAGAGGACCCCCCAACACTATCTAGACAACAGTCATGCGGTGTTACGGAACATGGGCATTGTGGAGACCTATGGGGTTGACTTTGCTGCATTCCAGTCGTCAGGTTATGCCAAGAATTGTGGAGGGATTATATGTTGACTAGACCAGCTGGGTCGCAGCTCTCACATGG
Source organism: Nicotiana benthamiana (assembly GCA_034376525.1). NCBI lineage: Eukaryota > Viridiplantae > Streptophyta > Magnoliopsida > Solanales > Solanaceae > Nicotiana > Nicotiana benthamiana. The sequence goes on from CM067337.1 coordinate 27,840,300, forward strand.
GACAGTTTTCTCAGTTATTTCTTGAGAAGTTCCTTCTTGTCACAATAGGAGAGGACTATAGGAGGCACTTTGGGCATCTTCAGCAGGGTATGTCAATAACTTAGTATGAGACCCAATTGTGGATTTGGCCTGTCATGCTACTCTTCTGCTTCCTACCAAGACAGAGAGAGAGAGAGAGAGAGAGAGAGAGAGAGAGAGAGAGAGAGAGAGAGAGAGAGGGAATTTCTCAGCCTATTAGATCGCAGATGAGTAAGGAGACTGGGAGTGAGATTTCTTTTCAAACAGTTGCCAATATTGCCAGACGAGTCGAGATAGTTCTAGCTCAGGAGAGTCGTCAGGGGTTTGACAAGAGGCCTCTTCACTCCAGTGGATTCAATGGTGCCTCATTTGGAGGCTGGGGTACTTTCGATAGAGTTCATCCTCTCAGGCTATTTCATTCAGCACTCCAGGCTTCATACGATGCTTCGGGTAGTTGTAGACCTCATATGCATTATTCTGATCAGTTAGCTCCTAATAGTGCACCTACACTCTAGAGTTTTCAGGGTGGTTAATCAGGCCGACCAGGTGAGTTTCAGGGTCAAGAGTCTCAGCATCCGAGGCCTTGTTATGCTTGTGGTGATCCGAGGAACATTGTTATGTTTGGCCCTCGAGCATTGAGTAGTTCTCAGCATCAGGGTTCTCTTGCCATAGTTCCAGCACCAGGTGCTTCATCTTCCGCTCATCCATCTAGGGGCAAAGGTTCAGGCAGCTAGAGGTGGAGGTCGGGGCATTAGAGGTGGAGGTCAGGCCGCTATAGGTGGAGGCCAGCCAGATAAGGCTTGTCCTCGAGATATAGTTCAGAGTGGTGGGACCGAACCCCGATGCTATTCTTTTCTAGCTAGGCTTAAGGCTGAGTCATCTGACGTGGTTATCACAAGTATGGTATCAATTTGCAGTAGAGATACCTTAGTTCTATTTTATCTGGGTTCTACTTATTCCTACGTGTCATCATATTTTGCTTCATATTTGGTTGTGCATCGTGATTATTTAAGTTCTCCCATGTATGTGTCCACCCCTATGGGAGATTCTATTATTGTAGATCGCGTTTATCATTCATGTGTGGTCACTATTGGGAGTTTTAAGACTCGTGTAGATCTCTTACTTCTCGATAAGGTCGATTTTGATGTCATTTTGGGGATGGATTGGCTACCACCTTATCATGCTATATTGTATTGTGACGCCAAGACTACGACCTTAGTCTTGCGGGGGTCTCCTTAACTGGAGTGGAGAGGGTATCCAGGTCATTCTACCAGTAGAGTTATCTCTTATACATATGGTCGAGAAAGGGTGTCTATCTTATTCAGCTTATGTTCGTGATTCCAGTGCGGAGGTTCCTTCCATGGATTTAGTAGCAGTTGCTTGTTAGTTTCTAGAGGTGTTTCCTACAGACCTGCCGGGGATGCCACCTGACAAAGATATCGACTTTTGCATTAATTTGGCTCCGGGCACTCAACCCATTTCCATTCCACCAAACCGTATGGCCCTGCTAGAGTTGAAATAATTGAAGGAGCAGTTACAAGATTTGCTTGATAAAGGCTTTATTAGGCCCAGTGTCTCGCCCTGGGGTGTGCCCGTATTGTTTGTGAAGAAGGAGGATGGATCGATCAAGATGTGCATAGATTATCGGAAGTTGTATAGAGTCACCATCAAGAACAAGTATCCATTGGCAAGGATTGATAACTTATTTGATCATCTCCATGGTGTCAAGGTGTTTTCAAAGATCGATTTGAGGCGTGGCTACCATCAGTTGAAGATTAGGGCATCCAATGTTCCTAAGATAGCTTTTCGAACTCGATATGTCCATTATGAATTTCTTTGTTATTGTGTTTATTGATGATACCTTGATCTAATCCGGTAGTCGAGAAGAGCATGGGCAACATCTTTGGATTGTTCTTCAGACTCTCAAAGATAGCCAGTCATATGCTAAGTTTTGCACAATGCGAGTTTTGGTTACACTCATTCGCCTTCTTGGGGAACATTGTATCAGCAAAAGGGTATTTAGGTGGATTCTAAGAAGATTGAGGTAGTCAAGAACTGGCCTAGACCCACTCCAGATAAAAAGATCCCGAGTTTTTTTGGATTAGCAGGTTATTATAATCAGTTCGTGAAGGGGTTCTTCTCTACAGTAGCCCAGTTGACCAGGTTGACCCAGAAGGGTGCCCCATTCACATGGTCAGACGAGTATGAGGCGAGGTTTCAGAATCTCAAGATTGATTTGACTACGATGCTGGTGTTGGTTTTTCCCATATGTTCAGGGCCTTACATAGTATATTGTGATGCATCTCGTATTGGACTTGGTGCAGTATTGATGTAGGTTGGCAAGGTAATTGTATTTGCTTCACAGCAGTTGAAGGTTCAAAAGAATAATTACCTTGTACATGACTTGGAGCTGGCAAACATTGTTCATGCACTAAATATTTAGAGGCACTATATTTATGTCGTGTTGTGTGAGGTATTCACGAATCATCAGATTTTGCAGTATTTTTTTCAAGCAAAAGGCGCTTAATTTGAGGTAGAGGAGGTGGTTAGAGGTATTGAAAGACTACAATATCACCATCTTGTATCATCTTGGGAAGGCCAACATGGTGGCCGATGCTTTGAGTAGAAATTCAATGCGTATGGGCAACCTTGTATACATTCAAATCGGTGAGAGACCACTTGCATTAGATGTTCAGGCCTTATCCAATAGGTTTGTGAGGTTGGATGTTTTTAAGCCCAATCGTGTTCTAGCTTGTACAGTCGCTCGGTCTTTATTGTTTGAGCGCATCATGAAGCGGTAGCATGATGACCCTCATTTTCTTGTCTTGGGTTACAGTGTGTCATGGTAATGCCAAACAGGTTACAATCGGAGATAATGGAGTTTTTAGGATACAAGGTTGTGTTTGTGTGCCTAATGAGGATGGAATTTGTGAGTTGATTCTAGAGGAGGCCCGTAATTCCCGGTATTCTATCTTTCCAGGCACTGCCAAGATGTATCAAGACGTGCAATAGCATTATTGGTGGAGGAGAATGAAGAAATAAATAGTGGAATATGTGGCTCGATGTCTAAATTGTGAGCAACTAAAGTACGAGCATCATAGACCTGGTAGTTTGCTTCAGAAGATAGAAATTCCTGAGTGGAAGTAGGAGTTTATCACTATGGATTTCGTTGTTAAACTCCCACTGAATCAGAGTAAGTTCGATGCAGTTTGGGTTATGGTAGATAGACTAATCAAATCAGCACATTTCATTTCGGTGGCAGTTACCTATTCTTCACAGTGGTTGGAAGTGACTTATTTATGCGAGATCGTTTGTCTTCATGGTGGGACTGTGTCTATCATTTCTGATCGAGGTACACAGTTCACATTGCATTTTTGTAGGGCAATACATCGTGAGTTGGGCATGCAGGTTGAGCTGAGTATAGCATTTCAACCTCAGACGGACGGACAGTTCGAGTGCACTATTTAGATATTGGAGGATATGCTTCGCGCTTGTGTTATAGACGTCGGAGGTTTATGGGATCATATCTTGCCACTAGTGGAGTTTACCTATAATAACAACTGCAGTTGAGCATCTAGATGGCCCCCTATGAGGCATTATATGGTAGATGGTGTCGATCGTTGGTTGGATGGTTTGAGCCGGGGGAGGTTCGATTGTTGGGTACAGATTTTTTACAAGATGCCTTGGATAAGGTTGATGTCATTCAGGATAGACTTCGCACAACTCAATCCAAGCATATGAGTTATGCCGACCGTATGGTCCGTGATATTGCATTCATGGTCGGAGAGAGAGTGTTGCTCCATATGTCACCCGTAAAGGTTTTAATTAGGTTTGGAAAGAAGGGCAAGCTGAGCCATAGATTTATCGGGCCTTTTGAGATTCTTGAGCGAGTGGGAGAGGTGGCTTACAGACTTGCGTTTCCACCTGGTTTATCAGTGGTCCATCTCGTATTTCTTGTGTCGATGCTTCGAAAGTATCACGGCGATCCGTACCATGTGTTAGATTTCAGGTCTGTCTACCTGGACAAGGATTTGGAATATAAGGAGAAGCTGGTGGCTGTTCTAGCCTGGAAGGTTTGTTAGTTGAGATTCAAGAGTTATCCTTCCATTCGAGTGCAGTGGAGGGGTCAACCCGTCCAAGCAGCTACTTGAGAGTAGGAGTCGAACATGCGAAGTAGATATCCGCACCTTTTCACCGGCCCAGGTACTTTTCTATGTCAGTTCGAGGACGAACAGTTATTTTAGAGTTGGAGATATAATGACCCGAAAATTCATCTTATATTTTAAAACTCAATTATGTTCTTCTAAGACTTAAATATATCATTTTTATCCTCCTTGATTTTCATGTGCAATCCGAGCATGTTTCCGGAAAGCTATTATGTTAAATGTTGATAAAAATAAAAATAATTGCCTAAAAACTTCATTTGAGTAGAGTTGAGTCAATATTTTTGGTAAACGTATCCAGATTTATATTTTGACTATTCTGGTGCGTCCGTATTGTGATTTTAAACTTAGGCATATAGCTAGAATCGAAATCGGAAGTCTATAGCTCAAGATATCGGACTTTGTTGAAATTTAAAGTTAAAGGCTTAATGAAATGGAAATATTTGACCAAGGTTTGATTTTTGGATATCGGGTCTGTATTCTTGTTTTGAAATCTGATATCTGTCCAATTCTATATCGATGACTTGTCTGTGATATTTGGTGAGAGAAACGGAGTTGGTTTGACGTGATTGGGATGTCCGGTCAAGAAATTAGAAGTTTTGAAGTTTTCTTGAAAGTTTTATTTGATTTGGTGCTAAACTCGTAGTTCAAGGTGTTATTTTGACGATTTGATCATCGATCAAGTTCGTATGATTTTTTTAGACTAGTGTGCACTTTTAGTTTAGAGCCTCGAGAGCTCGGGTGAGTTTCAGATAGGCTACGAAGTGAAATTAGAGTTGGAAGAATTGATGGTGTATTTGATATTGTTGCAGGCATATGATCTTGCATTTGCGAGATCAGGCATCGTATTTGCGACCTCTGAGGGGTTTTCATGTTCTAGCTTCTCATCGCAAATGCGAAGAGAAGCTTGGACAACAATTTTTTGTGTTTTCAAAGGATACTTCTCATTTGTAAAGCAAGTCTAGAAAGGGCATTGATCGCAAATACGATCATGTAGTCGCAGTTGCGGAGGCTAAAGTACTTATCTTAAATTTGTGAAATTTGCAGCTGGTAAAACTTAACTTAGATGGGATTTTTGCTTATTTTTCAAAACTTTCAAAACAAGAAACCCTCTAGGCGATTTTCCAAAGACCATTTCTTTCCCAAAACATTTATAAGTGATTCTTACTCATTTTCTTTCAATCTTTCATTACATTTCAACAATATTTAACCTAAAATCTAATATTTTCATAGTGGAATTGGCGATTTTTTTTGTAGAAAATAGGGTTTTCGAAATTTGAGGATTTAAACCTTATATTATGGTCGGATTCCAAAACAAATTGTACATCCGTGGACATGGGTAAATATGTAGTCAGGTTTTGGTCCGAATTTTGGATTTGGACCAAGTGGGTTGACTTTTGTTGACTCTTTCAATAATAGCCTTAGTTCAATTCTTTATGATTGTGGGCAGTTTCTAAGGCTTAATTTGAATAGTTTGTTTGGTAATATGCTAGATGATATCGGTACAGAGGCTCTTTTGAGAGGAAAAGCCGTGGTTGAGCTTTGATTTGGCCATTGGAGCGACATAAGTATAGTTGTTAACCTTGACTTAGGAAATTAGGTCTTCATTACCTATTTGCGATGCGTTTGAATAATACGACGTATAGGTGAGGTGACGAGTACAAATGCGATGTTGTCGGGTCGTAGCATGTGAGTGCGTCTTATTCTTGTATTTGTTGCCTTCCATGATCATATTATCCATGCTTAGACTAGTGAATCTTCATGTTGATCATCCTTATCATATTTACGAATTTTGGTATTGATTGAGTATTGACCTAAGGTTGAGGTCGGTATTGTGAAACAAATGTTATAATAATATTTGTTCTTGATAATTCTATCTCCTTTTTGTTGATGTTCATTATTTTGGTGAGGGAGAGTGTTAATGCATGAAGAGTGATGTCATGACATGTCTTGTAAATGTTAATACATGAAGGGTGATGGCGTGCCATATTGTGAGTGTTGATGCACAAAGGATGATGTCGTGCCATATTGTGAGTATTAATGTACGACGGGTGATGCTGTGCCATTTTTGTTGATTCATATAGTGAAGTTGAGAGAAAAAACACGAATGATGATGTCGTGTATTTTCTTTTACTGCGTTTACTAGTTATTATTTGTTCAATGTGTATTGATTGACCAAGCTCTCATTACTGCACTTTACACAGATTTTGGTATTGGTCCCAGTTGATCGAGAGGCATAGCAGCTGGGACCGGATCACCGGAAACTCAAAGTAGATCTGTCAGCGTTCACAGACCTTGAAGTCCCCACCTATCTTTTCTGTTTTACTGTTTTCTCTTGTTCAAGCAGTTGTACTTTTTTCAGACCTTGTACTTGTAGTAAATTCTAGAATGTTCGTGAAATTGTAACACCAAATCCAGGTAGTAATAAATGATGAAGTTTTTATACTAATCCGCACTCGCTGTATTTCATTTTTAGCTTATTTACTATTGTTATTAAAATGTATAAGAATTGGGTTAATGAATCTCTAATGTTGGCTTACCTAGCAAGTGAAATGTTAGGTGTTATCACGGTCTCGAGGGTCGAAATTTCGAGTCGTGACACATTGTCTATATATTTGAACAGATAATAATTAGTTTAATTAGTATTATGATTAATTAATTATCTGTAGCTGGATAATTGTTAGAATATATGTTTGAACTAACAATTATGAGGTACTTCGTGCTTCTTATTTGGTAATTATCTCAAGACTCCTCTTTTTATGTTCTTTTAACTATTACAACTCTTTGTTAATGCTTTATTTATTTCTAAAACTGTCGGCTAATTATTGGTTGTTTAGGAAACATTAATATAATCGTAGAAAAGAGGAGGAAATAATGTGATCTAATTAATTTAGGTAACATGACAAACTAAAGCTCCAGCACCCCCCACCTCAGTGATACGATAAGATAAGTGACCCTGGGTTTTAATTGAGGGAAATGACTGTTACATTTCATATTTCCGTACGTGGAAGTACGCCATAAATAAATTAATATAAGCTCGAAAATGAAATGTTATATTTTGTATTTTTATTCATTAAAGTTTCCTCGTAAGTTAATCGACGTAAGCTCGGGAATGAGATTATCTTGAGATTATAAGTATTATACTATTTCAAACAAGTGATAAGTAAATTCGTGAATGTGAGAGAGTAAGCGAATCGAAGAAAATGAGTTTCGTTAAAGTTTGAAATTTCGGAATAAAATACGATCTAAGTTATTGTCACACCTCCTTTTTACACTATACACCCTCGTAAAAGGGGCGTAAAAGAGTTTTTCCACTTAAAGGACAATCGAAATGGGATTTTATTATTATTTATTCAGAGTGTCCACTTGGAAGATTGATGGTGTCCCAAGTCACCAGTATGAATCTCGAACCGAGGAAAAAGATGACTCTGTTATAGTCTGCGAACCAAATATCTGGATAAGGAATTATGTTAACCCGGGAGAAGGTGTTAGGCATTCCCGGGTTCCGTGGTTCTAGCATGGTCGCTCAACTGTTGCATTTAGCTTTTATCTGATTTTATCACATGAAGAACCTATGTGCCAATTTTTATTTTTGAACCGCTTTTATTTAGTATTCATTTAATAAAATGAACGTCGTTTAAAATGTGTTTTCGAATTGCGCCGCATCAAATGAACTCGCAATCCTTGACACACTGTATTCAACGATTTAGGATTTACATTTGGGCCGCATAAAATGCCCACCCGTATTTAGGAATATAATTTATTAAAGCCGCGCCTAATAGAGTCCAACGCGTTGTAATCTTTTGGGAGGGCCGTGAAATTCGCTAAACGGCCCTTCCCGATTATCTAAATATCTTTTAAACCATTATTGAAGGCTCCGCAATTTGTATTTTTATTAGGCGAGGCTCGTCTCATTTATTTAAAAGGATAGACCTAAAAGTAGCTATGTTTTCTATTTTTTTGTTTTCGTCTCTAAAAGAAAAGAAAAATTCGTAATTAATTATTTAAACTCCGGGCCTTATGTTCAAGCCCGGGTCCAATCAAAAGGACGAACCTTTTAGTTTAAAACCCACTACCTAACTCAAAACTCGAATTCCATTAATCTAATTATGTTGTTCATTTAAAGAATATTAACCCAATTCTACACCGTGCGAAACCATGATTCAGATATAACCAATTTAAGTAAATATACGAGAAAATAACTAAGCGAGCAAATTCGAGACTACAAAGAAACAATTACACAAACGACATAGTCATAACTAATTGGCGAGCATCTAAAAGATTAGTTTTTTTATTAGCTAATTTCGACACTACAAGGCCACCATTACTTGAAAAATCACATATTCAACAGAATCACATATTCACAAAAATCATCCAAATCATACAAACTAAATCAAATACGAAACAGTCCAAAACATTAGCGAGAAGAACAATATCGGAAAAGAAAATGAACCTTTATTGCTGCATGTTTTTCACCATGAACAGTGAAGCAAAATCTCAAGAAGAAAATCACAAAAAACGCATTACTGATCGTAACCTCGATGAATCCAGCCCGGCAGACGAAACATGAACGGCAACACCTCAACTAAGACACAACTCCACCGGTTGCAAACTGAAAACACACCAGTGACGAAATCCATATGAGCCAACCCAAAATGAACGTACGAGCAGAAAAAAAATATTAGAGATAGTCAAAGCTGCTGGATCTCGTCGTTTCCGGCGATATAACAGTGAAAAGGAATGAGAGGACATACGAGAAAATGAGAATGGCGTGATAGCAGTAGCGTTCGCCGGATTTAATGGAGGGTCATAGGATTTAACAAAACATTCGACCAGCTTTGAAACTCGTCATACATGGAGGAGAGACAAGGACGAAAACTATGAAGCTTGCTGGTCGTCGTTTTTTGTTCCAGAAGATGCACCGGTGGTGTGGATATCGTTGGGGTCTGTTGTGTTTTGGATAAGAAGAAGTTCGTTGGCCTGGTCGTTGGCGATGAGCAGAGGCTGGAATGGAGGTGATGGAGTGGAGATGGGCAGCTACTGTATCTTGTGTTCTAGGGTTTTCATTTCTTTTTTCATGAGGAAGATAATGGACGTTGGTTTTTTTTTTACTATGCGGCTCCTCTCCTAAAATGTAGTGTAGGTCAGATATTAGGTAGGAAAATGGGGCGGGTCCAGGGTGTTGGGTTGGTTCAGGAGGGTTTGAGCTTGGGTTGTTTGAGAATTAGGTAAAAGAATCACACTTGGGCCATTCTATTTGCTCTTTGGGGTGACCCAATTCAAATTTAAGACCAATCTTTTGTTTTGGATTTCTTTTCTCTTTTGTTTTCTTTCTTTCTTTTATTAAAATCAAATCCTAGAAATGAAAAATCCTAAATTAATCTATTTTCGTAAAAAATTAAAACTCTCTATTTATTTTTTGCCATTAAAACAACTAATTAACTTAAAACTAAAGAAAAATGCTACTTTTAAAGACTAAAAGATAAATATGTAAAAAAGACAATATTTGGGATTTTTCTATGATTTTATAAGTATTAAAAATGAATGAAATGCAATATCGCAAAGAAAATTTCCTAAAATTAACAAAAGTTATTTTTGGACTATTTTTTAGGAGTTATTTTCATGTAGGGCCAAAATCACATGCTCACAGCTTCCCCTCTTTGCTCGGAAACCCGGAAAGTTTTCATGCAAAGATAAAGTGAGAGGATACGAGCGATTTTTGCCTGTTTGAATACTCCGTGGGAAGCATTTTTGAAAGATTTGACCGAACCTTGCTTCCGAGGTTTCCTTCATATCCTTAGCTATAAAGGAATCAGCTCAGTGTACTTCAGAAGTGCATGAGAAGATGGAGTATGGTGAGGTGAAAAGCCAGTCGAGGTGCCATTCCGCCGAGGTTCCGGTCCGCGGTCCTGTTATTACATCAAAAATCATAAGATGAAAAAGACTAGCTAAGCCCGTCAACTACGAGTTACAAGAATCCTATCTATAAGTCTTCTGAAGCTTGATCATGAGTCTTGAATGGTTCTTCATGCATATTTTAGATTTGAACCTTGGCGCTTGTTAGCTGCAGGGGCAAGTTCATCCTTCTTCGTCTTTCCGGATCGGAGCCAGGCGTGCAGTGCTGGAGACCTTGGCCATTTCTTGAGCAACCCACACCTTTTATCAACTTCTGCATTTGGATTAACTTCTTGCCTTTCATTTTTTTTTCTTTATTGTGACTAACCTCTGTTGATAATCTCGGACTGTTGACTCGCATTCTTGTCGCGAGCTTCTTTCGTTGCTGACTTGATTTGTAATCTGAGATGCTTTCCCTTTCTCCCGGTGGACGCCTGACTTCAACTTGAAATGTATTCCCATGTTCTCTAGGCGGGCCCCTTACTGGTATCTTGAAATTCGTTCCCATGTTCTCCAAGCGGGCTCCTGAGTTCTACAATATAGATATAACAAACCACATTACCAAATACTCCTATAAACTTTGAAAGCCAAAACTTAAATTGTACTCCCCTATTTTCCAGGCGGGCTCCTGACCGCTGAAACATGAAATTGACTGTATTCCTCTGTTATCCAGGCGGTCTCCTGACTACTGAACTTGAGCTTGAAAGTATTCCTCAATTATCCAGGTGGGCTCCTTACTTAACAAAAATAGACAAAACAAAGAAAACTTTCTGCCCAGATTGGAAACTGGGTACATGTTACCAGATATTAATAAGAATATGACAAAAACTAGACCTGAAATACCTCTGTTATACAGGTGGGCTCCTGATTTCCGAAACTTGAATTGTATACCTTTGTTTTTCAGGCGGGCTCCAGACTTCAAAAAGACAACGAAATCGATTGAAAAATAAAATTTGAATTGTATCATCTCTGTTCTTCAGGCGGGCTCCTGACTGCTAAAACTTTATGTGTTACCTTGTTTTCCATGTGGGATCCTGCAACCAAAAGAATCGAAATTTTCTGCCCCATTTTGCACTAGGAAGATCTGTGAGTTGTTAGCAAAATTGTAAACCACTTATACTACTGATGCAATTATGAGAGTAAATCAAAGACTAGACTAGGATGTGCGTCTCCTATGAATAAAACCAAAAACATTGACTAGGAAATGGGTCTGCTAAAATAAAACCGCAATAAACTAAACTTAGGAAGCGTGTCTCCTAATGATGAATTAAAAATCACCAAAACTAGGAAGTTTTTCTCCTAGGGATGAAAACTTCTTTGACTAAAACTGGGAAGTGCGTCTCCTAGGGGTGAAATTTCAATGATTTAAACTAGGAAGTCCATCTCCTATTAATGAACTATCAATTTAGGAAGTGAGTCTCCTATGGGTATAAATCAACTTAGGAAGTGCATCTCATATGGGTAAAACACAATGACTCAAACTAGGAAGTGCATCTCATATGGGTAAAACCACAATTTAGGAAGTGCGTCTCCTACAATACAATATAACATGCAGAAGCCAGACTAGGAAGTGCGTCTCCTAGGGGTGGAACTTTCATGATTCAAACTAGGAAGTGCGTCACCTACGAATGAACTTTCAATTTAGGATATGTGTCTCCTATGGGTAAAATATCAATTTAGGAAGTGCATCTCCTACAATACAATATAACCTGCAGAAGACAGGCTAGGAAGTGCGTCTCCTAGTGGTGGAACTTTCATGATTCAAACTAGGAAGTGCGTTCCCAACGAATGAACTTTCAATTTAGGAAGTACGTCTCTTATCGGTGAAAATTCAGTGACTCAAACTAGGAAGTGCGTCTCCTATAAATGAAATATCAATTCAGGAAGTGCGTCTCCTGTGGTTAAATTCTCAATGACTAGGAAGTGCGTCTCCTATGTATGAACTATCAATTTAGGAAGTGTGTCTCCTATGAATGAACCGTCAATTTAGAAAGTGCGTCTCCTAAGCAAAACTATTATTTGGAAAACATAGACTAGGAAGTGCGTCTCCTATGGTTGAACTTCAATGACCTAAACTAGGAAGTGTGTCTCCTACGGGTGAATTTAAATTTAGGAAGTGCGTCTCCTAAAAAAAATATAACTTGAAATGCCCAGACTAAGAAGTGCGTCTCCTAGGGGTGAAACTTCAATTAATCAAACTAGGAAGTGCGTCTCCTATAAATGAACTATCAATTTAGGAAGTGCGTCTCCTATAAATGAACTATCAATTTAGGAAGTGCGTCTCCTATGGGTAAAATCTCAACTTAGGAAGTGCCTCTCCTAGAGCAAATTATAATTTGAAGACTTACACTAGGAAGTGCGTCTCCTACGGGTTAATACCATCAGTGACTAAAACTCATATGATCCAAATGAGGAAGTGCGTCTCCTACGGGCTAAAATCTCAGTTTAGGAAGTATGTCTCCTACAACAAAATATTACTTGAAAACCCCGACTAGGCAGTGTTTCTCCTAGGGGTGATGTGTGATCTACTCAATAGCCTATGCGTAAGTAGAACTGTGGCATTACATATGAGGATTTCAAACTTCCAAGATTTTATACGAACATAGCTTCCGTCCTTGTTTCAGACAAAGAAAACTGGTGAGTTTAAACATGGTGGTTGGTTTGTGGCATTGAATTTGCAGCGATTGCTCCTTCACTTGCCATGATAACTTTGATTTAACCTTGAAAGACCTTACTTGTTCCTTGACTAACCTCTTTCTTTGTCACCCTTATCACAAAAATACCTCATCTCCGTTCAAACCCAATATCCTCCATCTGTTGCATTGCTCATGAACCGATATCTGCCAAACCTTTGTGTTTCACATGAATCTCAAAATTACGACAATTTCCACCCACTGATAACGCTAAAAATATCTCTTCTCCATTCATACCCAATATCCTCTACCTGTTGTATTGTTCACAAACCGACATTTACCAAGCCCTTGTACTTCACACGAATCCCAAAGCACGTTGTTTGTTACCAACTCAGTGTGCTTGTTGTTCTTTCTTGACTTATGACACTTTGATGTACTAGCCAGATTTTTTCTTGTGCAATTAGAAAGTTGGTGGCAAATTTTGAAGTCATTTCTCACTAGTTTTGGCCAAACAGACTCATGAAGAGGAAGTAACCAAGACAAAAGGAACAAAGTAAAGGACAATAGAACGAGATGATTCCTAACAAGAAAACTACAAAGTAGAAACCTATTAGATGTATATACCGACTCTAATGACCTTGACATGCAACTTTGTCCTATTTTGTTAAGCACATCTGACGTTCAGGTCTTGTTATAAATTTTAGCTGTGAAACTGGGCTTCAATGCTCTGCTTCTCTTAGCTGCTTTTAGCTCTCAGCAACCATAGGTATCTCACGAGATTCTATGCACAAAATACGTGCCACTTGTGGCTAGAATAAAGCTTGGAGGAAGAAGCCAAATTACGAGCTTGGCCGTCAACCTGCAAATACTAAGATCTCAAGTAACAAGACAGTCAGACGAATTCGTGTTTGTGGTGGCAATGTGAAATGGAGAGCACTGAGATTGGATACATGAAACAATTCATGAGGTAGTGAAGCAACCACCCGTAAGACTCGTATCCTTGATGTGGTCTACAATGCCTCAAACAATAAACTTGTTCGCACACAAACTTTGGTTAAGAGCGCAATCGTTGAGGTTGATGTAGCACCTTTTAAATAGTGGTACCTCCAGCACTACGGTGTTGACATTGGTAGGAAGAAGAAGGGGGCTGCTAAGAAAGAAACTGCCGAGGAGGGAGAAGGTGCTGCTGCTTCAGAGGAAACTAAGTAGAGCAACCATGTAGCCCGAAAACTTGAGAAACGCCAGAAGGATCGCAAACTTGATGCTCACCTTGAAGAACAATTTGGTGCTGGTAGGCTCTTGGCCTGCATCTCATCTCGGCCCGGTCAGTGTGGCAGAGCTGATGGGTATATCTGGGAGGGCAAAGAACTTGAGTTCTATATGAAGAAGCTACAGAAAGGGCGAGGTTGGAGCTGGTGGAGCAGATTAATTGAAGCTCTTAGATTTTTAGACTAATTTATATGTTTTTCCTTTTTACCTGTTAATCAACTTGGTTTGTGAGGATATTTTTCTATATGCACTATTCTTTAATCTTAAAAAAAAAAATGCTTCGCTTGTCCAATCTGATTCACAATCCTTATTTGACTTGTACTGCCGAATGGTTTTCACAATCAAGCCTCCCTCATTTTGTTCTTCCTCTCAACTTACCGTCGCCTCAAAGTGCTCGTGAAGGTTTTCACCAATAAGACACTCTCATTTTTTATTTCTCACAACTTTCATTACCTTACGGTACCCGGGAGGGTTTTCATCAATCTAGCTCGCTCATTTTCACTTTACTTTTTTGGATCAGAGTGTTGCCCCTGACATGAATCACCTTTACCTGCTTGACCTGACATTTCTCGCGGACTGATAAGAAGGTCTTTCTTTGGACCGTAATGTGGGCTTTTGGACATGGTTAGAAAGAAGGGGTATAAAAGGCTCATAGCAATTCAAATGGGTTAAAAACTACAACTTTCGGAATCGGATTTCTCACAACAATCACAACTTCTGCCCTAGTTTCTTGCTTGGGAATTTTTGGACATTTATTTTGGTATGGATGAACCTCAGTGAGGCTGGATCAATTGAAACGTAGTTCACATCATAGGAATTATGACAAACACAATTAAACAAGCATTCGTAACATCTTCAAAATATGCCAAGTAAACTAACTTTCGGATTTCAATCTTCAAAATATGCCAAGTATGACAAACACAATTAAACAAGCATTCGTAACATCTTCTGATAGTGCCAGACTTGATAACCATATCCGCACATTTTCTTCTTCATCCGTTAAATACTACGCACCATTGGGCAACACTCTTACTCTCATTACCATGAAAGGCCCCCTATCAATTTAGCCAACTTGCTTTTATGGTTTCTTTATATTTTATTTGCTCCAGTTTCACATGGTTTGGGCTTCAAACAATCTCAAAGTTTCCAAATCTGTTCTTGTTTCCTTCAAGTGCCCCTGCCATCTTCAAAATTGTTTCAATGTTTCACGACTAAACTAACTTTTTGAGCTCAGGATGAGAATTATGCTTGCATGTCATGTCACCTGAACCAACATTAAACAAAAGGATAGAAAAGAACTAGACAAAGAAAAATTACTAGAAATTACAAAAGACAAGAAATTGCATTAGACAGATGGTGAAACGTTCGAACAACAAAATAAACAAACTAAACTGGGGTTACAACCTTGGAACAAACCTAGACAACACTACACGAGCTACTACGACTACATAAACTAGGAAAAATAAAAGGATAGAAGGGTTTGAGCCACAAGACAATATCCGGATTACAACCCTGAAATAACCCGGACAACAGAAATGACAACAAACTAAACCACCAAGCTCCTCTCTGGCTGACCAAGAGATGGAGTGCCATTCCCATAACCAAGCACGACATCTTAGCGACTGAGTTCTGCATCAATATTGCCAAGACCATTACCAACTTCAATATCATCAACTTCAGTCAACAAGTTCTCAAGAAGATTCGTTGCTCCCTGTCACTGTCATTAACCACAATTACCCATTCTTCAATCATTCTTTCTATTTCCCTTTTCAAAGAACGAAAATATTCAATGTTGTGCCCTTGGACCTTAGAGTGGTACATGCATCGTACAGTAGGATCAAATCCTTTTGCATATGGGTCTGGAGTATAGCCAAGGAGCGGCTCAATCAGGCCAGAATGCTTTAACTTTTAAAATAAGCTTGCGTAGGACTCTACAATTGGCGTAAATCTACTTCTTTTCCTTTGTTCTCTTCTCTGCCCCTGTTTTCTTGGGTTGTTAGGTGCTCGAGAACGTTGTGAAGGCAAGAATGCATTATGCGGTGCTGTTGATCGCCATAGGAAGTGGCCTGGTGGTTGGACAGATGACCAGACATTGTTCGTAGGATGATTCTGAGGTAGATTATGTAGAGCTGGGGCATATGTTTGGGACTGGGGTTAAGGCTGGGTGTATTGGTGAGGCGCATCTTTTGGTCCATTTCGTGACTCTGAAACAACCATGGCAACATCATCATGTTCCTTCTGATCCAGCGAGCTTCCTGTGTAACTCTGAATTGCTTGTATTGTGGCTTTTAAGGCAGAATAACTCATGAGCTTGCTAGACTTCAGCCCATCTTCTACCATTTTGCCCATTCTTACCACATCATTAAAAAGCCTACCCACAGTCGAGATCAAATGCCCAAAGTAAGTTGGTTCTAGAGCTTGAAGAAAGTAGTCAACCATCTCTTTTTCATCGAGGAATCGACTCTGGCAGCTTGCTCTCTACATCTGAGCCCATACTCCTTAAAGCTTTCATTAGGCCTCTTTTCCATCTTGGAGAGGGACTTGTGATCCGGTATGATTTCCACATTATACTGAAAGTGTCTGGCAAAGGCTTGAGCCATATCATCCCAAGTGTACCAGCTATTAGCATCTTGGCGGGTGTACAACTCCAGAGCTTCCCCACTCAGACTCTAACTGAAATACACAATCAGTAATTTGTCTTCCCACTGGCGCCTCTCATCTTACTGCACTAACCTCTCAAATGAGCCACGGGATATCCGTGCCCGTCATATGAATCAATCTTTTGCATCTTAAACCCAGCAAGCAGTTGGACGCCAGGAAACAAGCACAAGTCTTTATATGCCACGCTCATCTGGTTCCCTATCCCTTGCATGTTTTTGAAAGACTGCTCTAAGATTTTCACCTTCATGATATCTCATTTTGCACTGCTGTCTTACTAGGCTTTTAAGTTTCACCAGGAGCCTCAAAATGAAGAGCGTGAGAGTATGGATCCGAGACTTTGAAAGTTGATTCTGGAACATAGTGTTGGGAATCAGGGACATTGAACACAATCTCGTTAGAGGATCGAGGAAAATAGCTGGTGGACGAGCTGCAAGAGAATGAGTGGTCAAATGAGCGGTATATGAGGTGGTTTTGGCGGGTAAGGTGTGAAAAGGTTGTGCAGAAACATTAGCAGCAGCAGGAATCTGGATTTGTGATAGTGGTGGAATAATTGCAGAGTTTCCCGTGTAGTTAGTGGGGAATGAAGATGTAGGATGCCCCCTGATCGAAGACTGATACATTTCTGCCATCTGCTGCTTCACCCTTTGGAGCTCTTTTTTAATTCGGACTCCGACTCCACCGACTCTATTGAGGGGTCAACTACTCTTGTGCCCAAGTTTTTGCTTGCCATAGCTACCTTGCCCTTTGTCCTTGTGTTGTATAGATGAGTTACCACTTTAAAACCACAAATCAACTACCCTTCTGCTATGAATATAACAAAATTAAGCCATCAAGTTAGCATTAGAGCATTTATCACAAGATAATCTCAGTTCATATGCAATGCACCTAGCCGCAGTTATCGGTTCTAAAATGACTTCGAGGGCACGAAGTTCAATTGGCATCATCCTAATTTGTTCATTTCAGCCGTTTTTTTTGCTTTTCTAGCACTTCTTGGCTTGTCCAATTTCCTTCAATTCTCTCCCTTTTTAATCATCCCTCTTTTCCGTCTCACGTCCCATGAGTTCACCCTTTTTTCGTTCTCTTTTTCCTTTCACTTTTTTTTTCGTCCCCTTTTTTCCTCTTTTTTTCTTTTCTTTTCTTTAAATAAATAATAAAAATATAATTCGATCGAACCCTTTGTAGGTTGCCTACGTATCATGACTCTGCATGAATCAAATCTTTGTATAGTTCGGGAAGAACGGGAATACAGTAAACAAACTGACATTCTCCTTTTTTTTCTTTTTTTTTTATGACAATTGGATGAGAAAAGAGAAATGAAACAACAAACCCCCTTTTTTTGAATTTTCTAGAATGAATGTTCTATAACCTATTCTAAACTCAAGCTATTTTTTGAAGCAAATACTCTATTAAGAAAAAATCCTAGAAATCCAAACTCAATTTTTCGAAGCAAATTCTCTATTGAGGAAAAATCCTAGAAGAGAAAAATATTTTTTTGACACTTTTTTAAGGAAGAAGATCTAAATAGTAAATCACAGAAAAATATTTTAAATCTTCATTTGATATTGTAATGCAAGACTTTGAAACAAACAATGAAAAAGATAAAACAAATTTTTTTGATTTTAACTTGATTACCTCAGGGAGAAACTCTGAAATAAACCAAAGATAAAATATGTTTTTTTTCTCTTTATTCTATGTACAACATAATAGCATTCTAATAGAAATAAAAAGAATTTTTCTTTCATTTTTGCTAATTTCCCAAAGAAACACCTCATAAGAAAATCTTTTTGAATTAACACCTTAAAAAAACTCTTAAAGAGATACTAAAATAAATTTCTCTTCTTCTTTTGGATTTTTTAGTCTTAATATACTAAAGGAAATATAGAAACAACCTATTTTAAGTGCTAGATATTAATTACCTAAAGAAAAAACCACCTCAAAATCATTTTTTCATTTCTACAATTAGTATTCTAAAGAAAAATTATAACGAAAATATACAATGCAACATCTTTTTTTGGATTTTGATTTATTACACACATTTGCAAAATAAAAGTTACAATAATAATAACAAAACTCGACATTACTATACAGAACTAAAGGTAAAAAATGACATAAAAGAAAAATAGAATCAAAACATAAGAAAAGGAAATATTCTTTTAATCCACTCCTGAATGGACGATCGTGACTAGATGTCCTGGGCTCTGTCCTGCTCAAACAACGGTAAGTAAATCCACACATGTATGAGAAAACTTAAACCAACACTATGTGAGATAAAAACATTCCCTATTAGAAACACACAAGACATGATTGAGGCTATCTTTACAAAATGGTTTATTTGGCCAAAAGGTGGCTAGAAGTGCAAATTTTGGCTAAGACCCCGCAAAGCCAAGAACATGAGATTTACTAGGAAGACTGGACCCTATGTGGGTTGCCTACGTATCACGCCCCGAAAGACGAGAATCAGGTATGCATAGTTCGATCCGATTGGATACGGGCGAAACAATAAAAAACTAATTTATAGAGAACACATTTTTTGTCTTTTTTTTTGAAAAATGATGAAACATGCACAATCTTTTTGAATTTTCTTTTTTTATTTTTTTATTTTCTGATTTATGGAAAAAGATGAAAAAACGCAAAATCATTTTTTTGATTTTTCATTTTCATTTTTCTTTACAAAGTTTGAAAGAAAATTATAACTGGGCCCACTTGCTTCATCTTCACACCATCTTTTTCTTCTTTTTTTCCTTTTTTTACTTTTTCCATATTTATTTGCCCTCAACTATTTGGTCCCCAAAATGACCCTTTTACCCTTGAATAAACGCAACATGTAGCACACAAGATGCATCAAGATGGTCTTTTTGATTTCAGGTTGCTAGCCCTAGACGAATCCAACCCCTGTGTTGAGTCCCCTAAGTTAAAATGCACAGGATGCGAATAAGTGTTCCTACTAGGGATCTGACATGAGGCTGAGTTATTATAGGTTTAAAACCTGGGTGTTTGTTCTAGACCTGGGTGTTTGTTTAAGCTTGAATCTGTCGTGATTTGATGATTTTTGTGTTAGAGGACGTGTTTTTGTGATTGAAACAAGTTAGTATGATGTTTCGGAGTATGTTGGTGTC
Source organism: Nicotiana benthamiana (assembly GCA_034376525.1). Classification (NCBI taxonomy): domain Eukaryota; kingdom Viridiplantae; phylum Streptophyta; class Magnoliopsida; order Solanales; family Solanaceae; genus Nicotiana; species Nicotiana benthamiana. Next base: position 27,860,055 of record CM067337.1, read on the forward strand.
TTTGGTTGAGGTCCTGGGGACCTCGGGGTGGTTTCGGGTGCTCAATCGGACCATTTTTGGACTTATACTGTTGCAGGTTTTTCAGATGTTTTATTGCAGAAGTTTTGTTCATCGTGTTTGCGTGGGGAGTGTCGCGAATGCGTAGAGCTGGGATATTTAGGTTTGTCCACATTCACATAAAATAGTATGGGTCTATACGCCCTCAAAAAGGATATTTTGAGACTATCCGCCCTCGAATAGGATATTTTGTGTTCATCCGCCCTAGAATAGGGTAGTTTGTGATCATTCGCCCTTGAATAAGACATTTTGGGTTCATCTGCCGTCGAATAGGATATTTTAGGTTCATCCGCCCTCAAGTAGAATATTTTGCGTTCATCCGCCTCGAAAAGGAAATTTTGGGTTCACCCAATCTCGAATAGGATATTTTGGGTTCATCCACCCTCGAATAGGATATTTTGGGTACATCCGCCCTAGAAAAGGATATTTTGGGTTTGTCCGCCCTCGAATAGGTTATTTTGGGTTCGTCCTCCCTCAAATAGGATATTTTGGGTTCGTCCGCCCTCGAATAGGATATTTTCGGTTCGTCCGCCCTAGAATAGGATATTTTGGGTTCATCCTCCATCGAATTGGATATCTTGGGTTTGTCCACCATCGAATAGGATATCTTGAGCTCGTCCGCCCTCGAATAGGATATCTTGGTTTCGTCCACCCTCAAATAGGATATTTTGGGTTCGTCCGCCCTCAAATAGGATATTTTGGGTTCTTCTGCCCTCGAATAGGATATTTTGGGTTCATCCACCCTCGAATAGGATATTTTGAGTTCATCATCCCTCGAATAGGATATTTTGGATTCATCCCCCCATGGAATAAGATATTTTGGGTTCATCCGCCCTCGAATACGATATTTTGGCCCTCCAATAGGATATTTTGGGTTCATCCGCCCTCGAATAAGATATTTTGAGTTCATCCGCCCTCGAATAGGATATTTTGGGTTCGTCCGCCATCGAATATGATATTTTGGGTCTATCCACCCTCAAATAGGATAGAATGGGTCTATCCGCCCTCAAATAGGATATTATCGGGTCTATCTGCCCTCAAAGAGGATATGTCGGGTTCATCCGCCATCAAATAGGATATTTCGGGACTATATGACCTCAATGGATATATCGGGTCTATCCAACCTCAAATAGGATATTTCGGGTCTATCTGCTCTCAAATAGGATATTTCGGGTCTATCCGCCCTCAAAATTAAATATTTCGGGTCTATCCTCCCTCAAATAGGATATTTCGGGTCTATCCGCCCTCAAATAGGATATTTTGGTTCTATCCGCCCTCAAATAGGATACATTGGTTATATCCGCCCTCAAATAGGATATATCGAGTCTATCCGCTCTCAAATAGGATATATCGGGTCAATCCGCCCCGAATAGGATATTGAATTTAATCATTATTCAAAAGGACATTTAATTTATTTCGACCCGAGTGGTCCTTCTTGTATAAACATTGCCAAAATATATATTTCATAAAATCATTGCCAAATGCATTTTATTTTCAAAGTTGTTGTTGAAGTCAGGAGTCCGCCTGGAGAATGGAGGCTGTATTATTTTTGAATTGCTGATGAGATCAGGAGCCCGCCTGTAGACAGAGGAATACATTTCAAGTTGAAGTCAGGAGCCCGCCTGTAGAACAGAGGAATACATTTCAAGTTGAAGTCAGGAGCCCGCCTGTAGAACACAGGACTATACTCAATTTCGAATCAGAAGTCAGTAAAGCAGAGAGTAACAATAGAATATCCCCATCATAAATTCCGCAGCAGAAATCAAAAGGAAGACTACAAGTCAAGTGAGGAAGAAAGAAGCACCGGAGGAAACACAAGTCAACAAGAAAGGAAGGCGATAAGAGCAATTTTGAAGATTTTGTAATTCCTAGTTTAGTCTAGTTTCTAGTTTTTCTTTTGAGCACAGTGTAATAAGGAGATCGGTAAGCGGTAGCAGCAACATGCAAACATCAGTAACAGAAAAAATATAGTCCCATGGCAGTCCCAGCTACCAAAACTTTCCGAATTATATTGACCTGATTCCTTATCAGCCAAGGATATGTAGGAAACTGTTGAAGCAGATGTTCGGTCAAATCTTTCAAAAAATGCTGCACACAGAGTACTCAAACAAGCAAAAATTCGTTCGATTCTTCTCACTTTGTCTTTGCACGAAAACTCTTCATGTTCACGAGCAAAGAGGGGCAACTGTGAGCACGTGATCTTTGTCTCACATGAATTACTCTAATAAAATCAAAACAAAATATTTGTTTTGTTGTGTGCAATTTTGTGAATTTTTTGTGATATTTTTAGTAATTGTTAGCACTTGTGTGTGCGTGTCTGTTGTTTAAATTAATAGAAAATACATAAAATATGTTGCAATTGTTTTTACAACTTAAATCAACATTTTGGAGTTAATCAACAATCAATTGTTTTACAAAAATAGTGAAAATTATAAAAAAAAATTGTATATATATGCATTTTTCAGTGTTTAATGTCAAATTATGTGATTATGTTATTTTTAGCATTTAATTACTTGTGTTAATTATTGGTTAAAATAGATTAGTATTTTTAAGAAAATGTTGGTTTTTATTAATTTAAGTTAGAATTTTGGTTTTAATTTTAAAATTAATTTAGGAGTAAAATCAATAAAAATATTAAGAGGAATCAGATTAGGCCAAAAATCGGATTTAATTCAAGGCCCAAATCAAATACACTCCAAATCTGCTGGATATCCATCCCAAAAAATAACCCCATACCCGGTCCAGACATTCTGTCCAAGAGACCATCAAAACGACGTACTATAGGGAGAATACTACGTCGTTTCAATGTCAATCAATCCCAACCCTCCATTTAATCTCGATCCAATGGACCAGAGATGCCCATCCTCACCCGATCCAGCTTCGACCCGTTTGCCTGGACTGATCTAGTCCCCCACTAAGACCAAATGACCCTGTTTTATATAAGTGAAGTTATCCAAACCATTGATCTCATCAGATCTAACGGCTTGGATTCACTCACCCCTCCTATATAAATATCCTAACACTACCCCGGCCCCCTTCAGACCCCCCTCTCCCTCCTTTGACTTCAACTTTGAGATTAATCAAACAACCCAAACCCTAGCCCCGCTCCCCTTTACCTCCACTGTAAACTCGGCGGTCTGAGGTCTAATAACCACGAACTAACACCCCTTGGCAAAAATCCCACTCTCATTCCCAATCCCCGCCTTTTTGTCCTCGAATCTTTACGGAACTCCCCGAATCTTCGATCGAAGATCGGCCAAGAAATATCATCTTTTCTGTTGGCCGCCAAATCAATACTATAGAACCATTGTACCTCTCTTATGACTAAAACATCACTGGTTTCCTTCGAATCAAACAAGAACTTTTCGGATCCTAATTCGAGTGAATGAGCACCAAAAGAGTGAGGACCTAGAATCGATCCGAAAGGGGGATATTTGAGGCCTTAATCGACCCTAGTCGAGCATTCTCAAACAAGAACACTCGATTAAGATCCATTTAGGCTTCAAATTTCGAGTATAAGTTTCAAATGGGAACAGATTGGAGTCTAGCCTGTGATTTCGAGGTATACCTTCTCTTTTTCTTCTTCTTATTATTATTACTATTATTTTGATTGTCTCTCTGATTGAGTGTCATAGGAATTTCGACTTTTTATGATTATTTAGTCCCTTCTCCATCGGACCATTTATTTGGTCTATTTTTCTTCTCGATTAATAACATGTGGATAAATAGTTTTGTCAATTAATCAGTCTTATTTGTAGCTCAGTAATCCTCTTAGAGTTGGTTAATGTCAAATATTTTATGTGTTGATCCTTGTATTCCCAGCTTCAGAACCTCGTTTAGTTATTGTTAATGTTCTTTCATTTTTGTCTGAGTTTAATTTTGAAATCCAAGTTGTTTCAAAGTTTATTCCCATGTGTTTTTGTTAGTCAAAGCTGATCTTGGTAGTTCAATAGGATTTTGTCCTGTTTAGTTGGTTTACTTTGATGCTATTTGATTTACTATGAATTCTATCTTGAAATGTTGTTGGACTTGATTCGAGTTAAATTGATGATTGGATTTGGTGATTCGAATACTTGTTTGTTCTGTTTATGTTAGTTGGTTAGGTGAATTGGTTACAGCTGATGGATAGTGGTTTTAGGCGTAATTTAAGGAGTAATTTAGGAATGTGGGACCCTTAATAATCAATAGGCAGGCTGCAAAGGGCTTAATTGAGAAAAATGCTAGTGGATTTTGAAAAGAGAGGGGACAATCTCAAATGGGATTGAATTGCTAATGGACCACTAATTGTGGAAGACCACCTTTTAAGTTTCTACTATCCATTAAGGCCAAAAGATCCGGCAAAGATAATGGGATTGAAAGACTTAGAGAATGGGAGGGAAAGAGCATAAACATTCTTAAATTGGGGGGGGGGGGATACAATAGAGAAAAATAGAGTCATAGAGAAAGAAAAAAAGGAGAAAACAAGAAAGAGTTTAAAGTTTGAGAGTTTAACATTCTGAAAGATTCTAGAGATAGACTTTGGGAGGGCTTGAACATTTTTGAGACATTAATACGGGGAGCTTTTGAAATCATAAGGGTTCAGTATTGAGAGCTAAAAAACTCACTGGTTCTTTTGAAATCGTGAAAATTCGTCTTGTGAATTCTTCCTTAATCAGTCTAAGATAGAACTTCTTTTAAAAGCTTAGAATCGGTCTGTTTGAGTGTATAAGTGTGTCATTGTAATTTTGGATCCAAATTTGTTTTAATTCAAGTTCTGCCTGGGGTATTTATGTTGCTGTTGGGTTTTACTGGTTTCATATTGTTCCTGGTTCCCGCTTCTGTTGCTGGTTTTGCGGTTCTATTGCTGTGTTAGAATTGGTACCGGTCTTGTTTGGTTTGAGAAATTTCTGGAATTACTGGGTTATGTCTTGTTGCTATTGGTATCTGCTATTGCACTACTACGATTGTTGTGTTACTACTATTGACTGCTCCTTCACCTCCATGTATTTTCATTATCCCCGGATTAATAGAAATCATTATGGATTGGCGAACAAAATAAACTAAACATGAATTAGGGATTGAGAGATTTGATAGTGGTAGACATCATGAGAACTTCAGATTGTGTTTCGGTGATGATAGAATGGACAACGGAAGAAGATCCATGAGAAATTCAGAGAATGGTCATTTAGGAAGACGCTTCCCTAAAGTAAGAAATGCGAGCAAAGTTAAGCTTAAGGGATTGTTTGTGCCAGTTATACTAAGTGTCACCCTCGCAAGTAAGGAAATTTATTATCTTTAGTACAGAACAATTATTGCAAGGCAAGTAAGGGTCAACGATAATGTGAAAAGATTCCAAAGATAAAGCTCACCTAAATAAGGGAATATGAACTGATGTGCCTTAATTGGTTCTAGTAATTATGAAATGCTAAAGGGTGAATGCGGCAAAAAATGAGAAAAAGAAATGAGATTGCACTTGTCCAAATCCTATAGATATGCTACGACTCTAGAATATTATGCAAGTACAACACCATAGAGAGGCAGTAAGGGTTTCCTCCAGTATTCAACCTAAGCACAGTGTCCAAAGGAGGAAGTAGTCTAGTAACAACAATATCACAACAACATTGTATGCAATCCATAAGGAAGTGGCACCTATCGTGGCTAATGGACGGGAAGAAGAAAAAAAATCAAAATGTGATATTCAAGATTGTATGGGTTGTATGGAATTTCAATATGTGAAGGCACTAATATAATCCAAGTATTCATGCTACACATGGTAGAATGACCAGGAAATGTAATTGCTTACAATTAAAGAAAGTCTAGAAGGAATGAAAGAAATTATTCGATCGATGATACATAGTGAATTACGTTACAAATGCACTCAATATTTCGGAGTATTATCCATGCACCATATATATTGAAAACCATACAGTTGTAGAAGACTCAGGTATAAGTTAAAAGAAAAAATTGAATCAAGATCATAGACGAAGGATTGAATTATTAGAAGATTATGTCATGGATATTCCATAGCGTCCATGAAAGGTTAAAATAATAACTAATACCATGAGCCGAAGATCTAAAGATAGATTAAGATTACATGAAGGGTCATCAGAAGGAAGAGGAAACTAAAGAGTTACATCAACCAAGTAAATTAAGAGTCTGATTATTGGACGCATCTGTTTTTTAATAGAAATTATGATTGAGAATATTGCAAAATCACTCTTAATATCATAGGTACAAGAGATAGTACAATAGCCATATTCTATGACAGATATATGATAAACCTAGGTAGAAGAGTACTAGCCCTTATAAAAAGTCAGTATGAAGCTCTCACCCGTTTGTGTATGCACCAAAGGTGCAACTGTTATAATAGAACGTCAAGTTGTGGATGTGAATTATAGCTACATAGAAGGGAGGTCATGAAAGAGATAGCAGGGGTGAATCAATATTTTAAGGTAAGTAAGGTAAATGTGAACAACGTACGAGATACTCAGGTGCAGAAGATTAGGTATAATCCATATTTCAGATAGAGGGCTAGACGCGTTGGAATTCGGTGTCCACGAAGGATAGTGGTGTCATTAGTGGCATGTCTTCCTGCCTATGATTTTTAAGTATCGAGAAACCTGATTAAGAGAGTAAATATGTTAGAGAGACGTGATGTCTCGCTTGATGTTCCAGAATGACATAAGAAAATCTATGATGCAAGCAAGTTGAAAGGTTGCGAGTAATATAAATAGATATGTGTTGCAACCTATTGTATGGTAAAACGACAAGGTTTTAGAAGACAAAAGTAAGTATAAGAAAGGGAGAGTGAGAAGGTGATGAGAATAGATAACTCCTCAGGATTAAGCCCATGAAAACAAGAGAAATAATTGTTTCTCTAAGTTATAGAAAGCTCAGTATAGCCCAAATAAACTTACAGGAGTCTAAGACTAGTAGCATTTAGAAGATATGGAATGCTGCCCAGGTAGTAGAAAAAGGGTGAAATTGTGATAGACAAAGGAAGACATTTGGACATTCGATTGAGTAATGATTTGCAGAAAAAGGGATTTTATGAATTATACGGTACTAAAATACCTGCGCAAGGTGAATCATATTGAGATGCTATGAAATACAGTTATGGAAGTATAGTAGCTCCCCTATATGGGTCAGTTCAATCACTCCAGATATCCCTCGATGAGTCGTATGCCCTAGTGACAATTTATTACGCAAGAAGTTTCAAATTATCAGTGGCACGTTGCAGATGAGAATTGAGAAATCAGTAGTGAATGGATAAAAGTTACAAAGTATAAGATGAGATTAGGCAATCATTCTTTAGATGAACGGTAGTGAAGGAGTATTAAAGGACTTATATTTATACATATAGGATAAACAGCGAGAGTAACCTAGAGTTTGGTAGCAAACCTCAGTAATGATAAATCGAAGTACGAGTGACGGTATTCTAACCTATCTAGCTGTAGTAAAGCCATAAGGATACATAACCAATGCTATGAAACAAAATATATCAATATTCGTAAGTTAAACAAAGTACCAAGCGAAGAACTTCAAGTATACTTATAGACACCAAAGGGACAACTTGTTATAATTCTACATATGTTTACAAAGTGAAGCCTTGAGATTAGCTAAAAGCTGGAGGAAAAAGGAGAGAAGAGTCGTATAGGCGCACATACAAGGAAAAAGTCATACATGCTACATGACAAAAGATAGCAACAATTATGAGATTGGAAGAATTCCGACCACATGTCGTGGTGTGAGAAAGAGGCCTAAGGGGGGAAATGTCATGGCCTTTGGATTTATGTCACGACCCCAATTCCATACCCGATCATGATGGCACCTCTCGTGAATACAAGGACAACCAACAACCCCAAATACTCATTAAGCAGCAATTAAACATAAATGAATAGGAATACTACTTATTGGAATTTAAATGGGAAATTTTATTCCAATACAATCCGACAGGCGTGTCACAAGTCACGAGCATCTATTGAATAGGAACACTACTACTGGACCAATATTGTATATATACAAGATAAGACCGAAATACAAAGATGGAGTGTGGTGTTGCGAACGCTGGCGGTCACCTTGCTCAACTACCACAATAAGGCATTTGGTCCTGCTAATAACTCGCTACCGGGTGAACAATACCTGCAACTGCATGCAAGGTGTAGGGAGTAAAGTGAGTACTTTCAACTCAGTGGTAATAAAAGAGAATAGTATCAGAGCGATAAGAAAACATGTATGAGCACACCAAACTGCTATAAAAGACAGAACATTCCTTTTTGAGAAAATCTGAAATACTGTGAAAAAGAATCCCTTTAGAAAAATCCCAAGTTCAGTTCAAAATCACTTTTGAAAATATGCTTTTTCAACAATTGCAAAGGTAATTTCTACAAGTAAAAAAGTATCAGAAACCTGCCCCTTGGGCTCAATATCAACCTCTCAGTGCACTAACAGCCCCGAGGGCTCACTCTCAACTCACAATATCCAACATCAGCCTCTCGGACTCAGTAGTCCTTACCATATAACACCAGGATATCTGGACAAGAAGGCAAGTAAAAGTATGTATGTCAATGCAGTATGAGTGCTAAATGTCATGCCACGTAGTACAAACAGGAGTAAATGCATGAATGCAATGCAGTGCACTGCATATGATCGCTACAGCATTTAGCCCGATCCATGGGTACCCTGCGCTCACTGGGGGTGTGTACAGACTCCGGAGGGGCTCCTGCAGCCCCAGCGTAAAAATGCTACAGCGTGCAGCCCGATCCAATATGATATATATATAATGTTGCGACGTGCAGCCCGATCCAATTTAATATATATAATGTTACGAAGTGCATCCCGATCCATGCAATATGCTACTGCGGCGTGCAGTCTGATCCATGTAATATGCTACTGCGGCGTGCAGTCCGATCTATGCAATATGCTACTACGGTTTGCAGTCCAATCTATGCAATATGCTACTGCGGGGTGCAGTCTGATCCATGCATGTATATGCACATGCTCACACAACACTCGAGGCCTGAAAGCCTGCTTACATCATCTTCATGCCTTCACATATGGCCCTCAGCCTCAATCAGTCCAGAATAGTCAAAAGCCCATCAGGCATCCGTAAAACGATAATACTTAGCTCAAACAAGTGTTCAAATATCAGTTAAAACTCAAAGTTTGAGAAAAATGTAGTTGAGTTCATGAAACAGTGAAAATCACATGGACTGAGTTCAAATAATATTTCAAACAGTGAGGAAAACAACGATGATAGTTCATAAAGAGTTCAAACAATCGGCAATAAGCCCCAATTATGGCAATGAGCCCAAGTCATAATGATAACAATAAATCATTTGCAATTTCGCGGTGAAAACCAACAACCGAGACGGACCAAGTCACAATCCCCAATGGTGCTCTACTCCACGTTCAGGTCCAGCGTGCAAGTCACCATAATACAGCACTAAGATGTGCGAATGCGGGGTTTCAAACCCTCAGAATATCATTCCCAAGTATTACTCACCTCGAACCGGCGAAATCTCGAGCTCGCAACAACTTTGCCCCTCAAATCGGCCTTCACGCGTGTCGAATCTAGCCAAAAATAGAGCGAATACATCACAATATGCAAATGGGACAATACCCAATCAAAAACAATCAAATTATAGAAAAACCACAAAATTAGAAAAACCCGAGCCCCGGACTCGCTTCTCAAAAAATTATGAAACTTATATTTTCGGAACTTTTTCCTCGCCACGAGTTCATACGTACCAAGAACTCCCAAATCCGAGCTCAAATGACTTATCATATTCCAATTCGAAATATCAAAAAATATATCCCTAATTTCTTCAATTTTTGGTTTATTCCCATGAATCTCTAGGTAGATTCTAAATAAAAACGAGTTTTAAATTCAAAGACCTTACCTCCAATCATTCCTCTTCGAATCCCTCTTCAATCGCTCTCCCAAGCTCCAAAATTACTCAACAATGGAGGAAAATAACATAGGCTCACGGATAAAAAATGACTTAAATCAATTCTGCACATGCGACAATTTACCCTACGCGAACGTGGTCCAAGACCCACACGTTCGCGATGACAAAATTATGATGACCCCAAATTATCCTTACGCGAACGCGAGTACCGTCATGCGATCGCGATGCACTGCATCCCTTCTCTAGGTAGAAGCAACATTTCTCCGGTGAACCTATGCACAACATCCTAGGCCTACGCGACCGTGATAGCCTTCACGCGAACGCGATGCACAAGAATTCCAGGACCTCAAATTACTCTATGCGATCGCGTTACTCCCCACGTGAACACGATGAACAAAAGTCTGCAACATATGATAACAAAAATATAATCTCCCCCAAGGCCAAAACCAGTCCGTTTGAACACTCGAAATCACCCCGAGGCCCCCGGGACCTCAACCAAAGAAACCAACATACCCCGAAACATCATACAAACTATTTTCGATCATAAAAACACGTCTTTTAACACAAAAAACATCAAATCACGACGGATTCAAGCTTAAAATTTCCTAAAACTTCTGAAACTCATATTCGATCAAAAACCCAACAAAACGACGTCTGAATGACCTAAAAATTTGCAGACATATCCAAAATCACCTAACGAAGCTAATGCAACTCCCGAAATTATTCCAACCCTCGCATCAAAATTTCACCTAGCAACCGGAATCCGCAAATATTTGAACATCGCAAATTCAAGCCTAGTTCTACACCGGACCTCCAAATTCAATTCTGATTGCTCTCCTAAGTCAGAAATCATCTCACAAAGCAAAACAAATCATCGAAAATCACATCCAAGCCTTCTAACTCACAAGTCGAATTCCGGTTGACTTTTCCAAAACAAGTTTCCATCTAAGAGTCCATGTGCCTTATTTTCAACCAAAATCAATTCAATTACACCAGATCGACCCTAATACTGATTTTGAAACATGAAGCAACAAAATAAAGGACAAACATAGCAGTAACACATAGGACGACGGGTCGGGTCGTCACAAATTATTTATTGAAGAGTTTCCTAGATGGAAAAAAGAGTACAAAAGTATTCAGAAGACATAAGGTACCAAAATAATAAGTGCATCAGTCAACATTCGAGGACGAATGTTTCAAAGGGGTGAATTGTTAGAATATACGCTTAACGCTAGAGGGGGGGTGAATAGCGTTATAATAAAAAACAATGTAAATTTGCGGAAAAATTGCAGGAATAACGTAAGTGCAATAATTAAAGAGATAAGGAGAGAACACAATCCTGGTTCACCACAACACGTGGTTAGTCCAGTCCCCGAGAGACTCTCTCAAGTTTTACACTAACTTTGTTAAGCTTACGGGTGCTTAGCAAACCATTACACTTGCTCGTAGATATACCCTCTACAAGACTTCAACCTGCTCGAGGATACCGCACCTCAAGACTTCAAACCAAGGAACTACTTTTCCTTCTTACAACAAGGGATTAGACTATCCCTTCAAGTGTGTACAAACACTTAGCACTCACTTAAACAGAACTCTCTTGAAGAGTAGATATGAGTAAATAAATACGCTCAAGAACACAACAACTTAGTCAAGAGTTTGGCTCTCAAAAACTTATGAAATGAATATTAAATGATTGCAAAGAGAGTATGTATGCCTTAGCAAGAATGTAATCAGTTGTTGTACTTAGAAGAGTGATTTTAAGATATATTTATAGTGCTCAAAACACCCAAGACCATTGCTTAATTGCCAATCACAAATTACTGATTTTGTGCTAAGATAATCGATTATCTGATTCTGCATAATCGATTATCTGCCAACGTTCAAAATCAATCCCAGATTTTATGCAAAATAATCGATTATCCAAATCGTATAATAGATTACCTGACAACGTTCAAAAATCAATTTCCGATTTTAAGCATAATAATCGATTATCCATATCGTATAATCGATTACCTGACAACGTTCAAAAAACCAATTCCCGATTTTATTCTTAACATAATCGATTGTCTGATTGTACATAATCGATTATCTTTCAGCGTTTGAAAATATATTGGCAACGGTCTTTAATATAATCGATTACTAGAAAACCATAATCGATTATTTTGCTACTTTGAAAAATCTGATGCTCACTGCCTCAACATAATCGATTATCATAAGGTACATAATCGATTATTTTGTAGCCTTGAAAAATCTGGTGAACACTGCCTTAACATAATCAATTATCATAAGGTACATAATCGATTATCTTTCAGCTTTGTAAAATCTGGTGTACACTGCTTTAACATAATCGATTATCATAAAGTACATAATCGATTATCTTTGTCCAGATTTGAAAGACATGTTTAAAATTCATTTTGGTTAAAATGAAATGTTTGAAAATCATTTTGCTTTAAATTAAAGATGCATGGTTTGATAAAAAATGATTTTACGAGAGAAGCCAAGTCTTGATTCAATTGTCGGATCAAGATCACAATTATAGAATGACTCATGTATAACTTTGTTGCTTTACTAAATCTTGATCTTTGTTTCTCTTGTGCTTGGACTTCGGCATATGTCAATGTTCCGTTCACGTTGGTTTGTCATTCATCAAAACCTACAAATATGAACACACGTTTAGTTTAGCAACTTGAGAACGTGTTTCAACAATTTCCCCCTTTTTGATAATGGCAAACCAATATCGGGATATGCATATTAATTAATTCATAATGACGATCCAAGACAAGTATATAGATATGCAACGAGTTCCTCCTCAAGTTATGAATTCCCCGTCAATTTATGCCAATGTGCATAGCCCATATCTTCCCCGTTTTGACATTAGCAAAAAAATAACTAACTCTTTATTGATTAAACAATATTGCAAATATGTGAAAATAAAACAAAGAGACAAGACATTATTCATTGACTCGGGGAATAATCGATTGTGCGTTTGAGATAATCGATTATTTCAGGAAAAGTAATCCGAGACGGTAATAGAAAAATCGATTCTACTGTTTTAAGTAATCGATTATTGTCATCCAGTGACTTAACACCTGAAAATAAATGTCAGTATAATCGATTAGGGATATGAGATAATCGATTTTTATATTTAACAGCTAAAATCCTGCAAACCCAAACTTGTTAGATAATCGATTGTAGTGTTGTATAATCGATTATGTCAATTTTCCAGCATAATATACATAAAACGAAAATGGGGAATAATTGATTATTGACTTTAGAGAAATCGATTATTCTGCACCAGTGTCTGATAATTCCTCCTGTCTTTGGGGCGATACCTGCAAAAAAGAATTAGGCGCCTCCGACGCTCAAGTTAGTAATCGTTAAGACATAAAAAAAATACAATGCATGAATTAGATCAACGTGGAGTCAAGAATCCCGAGTTCACTACGAATTCGGAAGAAGGACTCTCTCTCTAAAGGCTTTGTAAAGATGTCGGCCAATTGATTTTTGGTTTCAGCAAATTCAATTTCGACATCGCCCTTGAGAACGTGATCTCTTATAAAATGATGTCTAATTTCTATGTGTTTCATTCTTGAGTGAAGAATAGGATTCTTCGTCAAGCTAATGGCGCTAGTATTATCACATCGAAGAGGGACATGATCGATACTAAGGCCATAGTCTGAGAGTTGTTGTTTCATCCAAAGGATTTGAGCGCAACAACTCCCCGCGGCTACATATTCAGCCTCGGTTGTGGAAAACGCAACACTAACTTGCTTCTTGCTAAACCAAGAAACTAAGGAGCTACCGAGCAAATGGCAAGTGCCACTAGTGCTCTTGCGGTCCAATTTGCAACCTGCAAAATCGGAATCGGAATAGCCAACAAGTTGGCATGAAGAATCTTTGGGATACCATAGTCCCACATTTATTGTTCCAACAAGATACCTCATAATCCTTTTTACCGCAGTTATGTGTGACTCCTTCGGACATGATTGATATCGAGCGCATAAACACACGCTAAACATGATGTCCGGTCTACTAGCAGTAAGATAGAGAAGAGATCCGATCATACCTCGATACTTTTTGATGTCTACTTCCTTACCTTTCTCATCTTTGTCAAGATGGTCAGATGTACTCATTGGGGTGGCCATTGCTTTGGTGTTGCTCATTTCAAAGCGATTTAGCAACTCCTTGCAATATTTGGATTGGCAAATGAAAGTTCCCTCTTTCATTTGTTTCACTTGTAACCCCAAGAAGAAGTTTAGCTCACCCATCATTGACATTTCAAATTTGCTAGTCATTAACTTAGAGAATTCCTCGCATAGAAAATCATTAGTAGCACCAAAACCCGGGGGTTGTTCAACATACACTTCCTCTTGAATAAACCCATTGAGGAAGGCACTTTTGACATCCATTTGAAATAATTTGAAATTCATAGATGATGAAAAAGCAAGTAATAAACGAATGGCTTCTAGGCGTGCAACGGGTGCATAGGTTTCTTCATAGTCAATGCCTTCTTCTTGATTATATCCCGTAGCAACTAGCCTAGCTTTGTTTCTAGTGATTATACCATTTTCATCTAATTTATTCCGAAAAACCCATTTCGTGCCAATTATGGTGTGATTATCGGGTCTTGGCACCAATTCCCAAACATCATTACGTTTGAATTGGTTAAGCTCCTCTTGCATTGCCAAGGTCCAATGCTCATCCCCAATTGCTTCAGAAATGGTTTTAGGTTCTATTTGTGAAACAAAAGCCATATGTCCTACAGTATCTTTAAGAAGGTTTCGTGTACTTACCCCTTTCTCGATGTTGCCAATTACCTTGTCAAGAGGATGATCTTTAGACGTCCTCCAAGCCTTAGGCATCATCGATTCTTCTTCTTGTGGTGGTACTTCTTCCGAAGGTTGTTCCATGACTTCATCTTGAACTTCCTTTGGATCCTCCTTTTGTACCTCGTCTTGAAGATTGATTCTCTTTAAAGCATCTGCAAGATCAACACAAGAATCCTTTCTCGCCAAGCGAGCATCATTTTTATAAAATACTACATGAGGAGATTCCTCAACAGTTTTGATTCGATTATTAAACACTCTATATGCTTTGCTACGTGATGAGTAACCAAGAAAAATTCCTTCATCAGATTTCGCATCAAATATTCCCAAGTTATCTTTTCCTTTGTTGTGAATAAAGCATTTACAACCGAAGACTCTGAGATGGGAAAGATTTGGTTTCCTTCCCTTATAGAGTTCATAGGGAGTTTTCATGAGTATCGGTCTAATGATAGCTCTGTTTAAAACATAGCTTGCGGTACTCACGGCATCCGCCCAAAAATATTTGGGAATTTCGGCCTCATTGAGCATGGCCCTAGCCATCTCTTCGAGACATCGACTTTTACGTTCTACCACTCTATTTTGTTGTGGTGTACGTGGAGCCGAAAAGGTATTTCAATACCGAGTTCGTCACAAAAGTCCGCGAAGAGATTGTGATCGAACTCTCCCCCATGATCACTTCTTATGGAAGTGACGGTTGTGTCCTTTTCATTTTGAACACGTTTAAGAAAACTTTTAAAAGCTTGAAAGGCATTACTTTTATGAGCAAGAAATAACGTCCATGTAAATCTAGAATAGTCATCAACAATAACAAATGCATAAAGATTACCACCAAGACTTTCAACACGAGATGGTCCAAAAAGATCCATGTGAAGAAGTTGTAAGGGTCTAGTGGTTGAAACAACATTTTTGGATTTAAAAGAGGCTTTTGTTTGTTTCCCTTTTTGACGTGAATCACAAGTAGAGTCTTTTTCAAATTTCATGTTTGGAAGACCAAGTACTAAATCTTGTGAAACTAGTTTGTTTAAAAGATTCATATTTACATGAGCTACTCTACGATGCCATAACCACATGTCGTCTTCTTTACTCAAAAGACAATTCACATAACTTGATGAAGAATTTTCAAGATCAACCATATAAATGTTATCCATTCTAATACCACGAAGAATAATTTTAAAATCACTACGACGGATAACTAAGCATTCTTCGGAGTCAAACAATACAAGATTTCCCTTGTCACATCATTGGCTTATGCTCAAGAGATTATGTTTAATACCTTTAACAAGCAAAATATGCTTAATGGAAGAGGATTCGTCCTTACCGACCGATCCAATGCCGATAATCTTTCCTTTGTTATTGTCTCCAAAAATGACATTTCCTCCTTCCTTGGGTGTTAGTTGAAGGAATTTTGATGCATCCCCGGTCATATGTTTGGAGCATCCACTATCAAGGTACCAAAGTACACTTGATCCCTTCAAACACACCTATAAAACAAATTAATGAGATTTTGGTACCCAAGCCATTTTGGGTCCTTGTGTGTTAGGTGCAACATATTGGTGTAATTGCCCTGTAGTGAAATGTCTATGTCTAGTGAAGCATGCGGGAGCAATATGTCCAATTTTATTGCAATAATGACAAATGACATTCGGATTGTGCATTCTTCTAGGATGATAGTAACTTGGGGGTCTAAAATTATTCACTCTATTTTTAGGAATATAGTTTTGATGTCGTTTTCGAAAATCTTGTCTAGGTGGTCTAGACATGCCAATATTTCTTCTAGTATTTACTCTATCGTTAGGAATATGGTTTTGATGCGGTTTTCGAAAGTCTTGTCTAGGTGGTCTATACATGCCACTATTTCTTCTAGCATTTGTTCTAGAATGAGATGCAATTCTAGGATTAAAATTTCTAGGTTGAGTGATGACATTTATTTTGTTTTGCCTAAGTTGAGTCTTAGGTGGTTTAGGAATGGACTCAACTTTTTCTTTTGGCTCGTGTTTGAAGCCAATACCGTGATTAGTGGATTTCAAATTTACAAGCACTTCATTGCGATTTTTGTGTGAAGAATTGAATTTGTGCAAAGTGCTTCTAAGACTTTCTACTTCTTCCTTTAGAGATTTGCAAGAACAATCCTTATTTGAGCTTTCGGGTTTATCGGCGCTTCTTTTTCCATAAAACTTGTTTTCCTCTTTTAATTTCTCATTTTCAAGAGTGAGTTTTTCAAAATCCTTTTCTTTTGAAGAAAATTGTTTTCTTAAATCTTTAATAGATTTAGAAGCGCTAATAAACTCTTTATACAACTCATCAAATGCATCTTGCAATTCTTCTAAAGTGAAATAGTTCTTAGAAGAAGTACATACCTCATTTTTATTTTCTTCGTGTGCCATAAGACACAAGTTTGCGGTCTCGTTTCCTTCTCCATCACTTGATTCGTCTCCGGAGTCACCTCCCCAAGAGATGTATGCTCTTTGTTTCTTGAATGGTTTCTTCTCCTTTTTGATGTTTGGACAATTTGATTTGATATGCCCGATTTCTCCGCATCCATAGCACTTCAATTGGTCGCCTTGTTGCTTACCTTTTCGTTCATACTTCTTTCGCATGAACTTGTGAAATTTCTTAATCACGAGTCCAAGCTCGACATCTTCATCACTTGACTCCTCATCGTTTTGAGGTTGAGTAGTTGATGCTTTGAGCGCAATCTTTCTTTTCCTTTGATCATCCAACGGAGAGTTAAGAATAGTTGATTCATAAGTTTTAAGATTACCTCATAGTCCGTCGATGGTGACGTGTGATGCCGATTGATTCTCGGATAGCATCGGCTTTGGAACGCCATTCCGGAGTGAGGCTTCGTAGAATTTTCCGGACAAGCTTCTTATCCGTGAATGAATTTTTGAGTGCGTGTAGGTCATTGACGATTTTTGAAAATCGTTCGAACATGTCATCGATCTTCTCGTTCTCCTTCATGCGAAACAGTTCATATTCGTGGGTTAGGAAATCAATTTTAGCTTCCCTTACCTGGTCCGTACCTTCGTAGGTGATTTCTAATTTGTCCCACATCTGCTTGGCAGTGGTGCAACATGATATTTTTCGATATTCATCGGGGTTCACTGCACAATACATCATGTTGATTGCCTTTGCGTTGTTCTCTATTTTTCTGATATCATCGGCGTCGTATTCATCTTCCGTTTTTGGAACGAGTTCTTCTCCAACCTTTTTGGTAGGTTGTAATTCTCAATTTTTGATGATTTTTCACAGTTGGAAGTTGTTTGATTGTATAAAAATCCTCATTCTCTCCTTCCAGTAAGTGTAGTTGGTGCCATCAAAAAGTGGTGGCCTTGTGAAGCATTGTCCTTCACCTAGTCCTGCATAAACACTACGAGTCGAAGCCATGGAAAGTTTCTCTCAAACTGTTAAGTCCTTCAGAGAGTATGGCTCTGATACCAATTGTTAGAATATACGCTTAACGCTAGAGGGGGGGTGAATAGCGTTATAATAAAAAACAATGTAACTTTGGGGAAAAAATTGCAGGAGTAACGTAAGTGCATTAATTAAAGAGATAAGCAGAGAACACACCGAATTTTATCCTGGTTCACCACAAAACGTGGTTAGTCCAGTCCCCGAGAGACTCTCTCGAGTTTTACACTAACTTCGTTAAGCTTACGGGTACTTAACAAACCGTTACACTTGCTCGTAGATATACCCTCTACAAGACTTCAACCTGCTCGAGGATACCGCACCTCAAGACTTCAAACCAAGGAACTACTTTTCCTTCTTACAACAAGGGATTAGACTATCCCTTCAAGTGTGTACAAACACTTAGCACTCACTTAAACAGAACTCTCTTGAAGAGTAGATATGAGTAAATAAATACGCTCAAGAACACAACAACTTAGTCAACAGTTTGGGCTCTCAAAAACTTATGAAATGAATATAAAATGATTGCAAAGAGAGTATGCAAGCTTTAGCAAGAATGTAATCAGTTGTTGTACTTAGAAGAGTGATTTTAAGATGTATATATAGTGCTCAAAACACCCAAGACCGTTGCTTAGTTGCCAATCATAAATTGCTGATTTTGTGCCAGGATTATCCAAATCGTATAATCGATTACCTGACAACGTTCAAAATTCAATTTCCGATTTTTAGCATAATAATCGATTATCCAAATCGTAAATCGATTACCTGACAACGTTCAAAAAATCAATTTCCGATTTTATTCTTAACATAATCGATTGTCTGATTGTACATAATCGATTATCTTTTAGCGTTTGAAATATTTTGGCAACAGTCTTTAATATAATCGATTACCAGAAAATCATAATCGATTATTTTGCTACTTTGGAAAATCTGATGCTCACTGCCTCAACATAATCGATTATCATAAGGTACATAATCGATTATTTTGTAGCCTTGAAAAATCTGGTGAACACTTCCTTAACCTAATCGATTATCATAAGGTACATAATCGATTATCTTTCAGCTTTGTAAAATCTGGTGTACACTGCTTTAACATAATCGATTATCATAAAGTACATAATCGATTATCTTTGTCCAGATTTGAAAGACATGTTTAAAATTCATTTTGGTTAAATGAAATGTTTGAAAATCATTTTTCTTTAAATTAAAGATGCATGGTTTGATAAAAAATGATTTTACGAGAGAAGCCAAGTCTTGATTCAATTGTCGGATCAAGATCACAATTATAGAACGACTCATGTATAACTTTGGTTCTTTACTAAATCTTGATCTTTGTTTCTCTTGTGCTTGGACTTCGGCATATGTCAATGTTCCGTTCACGTCGGTTTGTCATTCATCAAAACCTACAAATATGAACACACGTTTAGTTTAGCGACTTGAGAACGTGTTTCAACAGGAATGATGTTACACCCCATATTTTCTTACGTGGAAGTACGCCATAAATAAAGAGATATAAGCTCGGAAATGAGATGTTACATCCCGTATTTTTTGTATGTTAAAGGTTTGCCATGAGTTAATCGACGTAAGCTCGGGAATGAGATTATCTTGAGATTATAATACTGAGATTATAAGTATTATGTTATTTCAACCAAGTAATAATTAAATTTGTGAATGTGAGAGGTTAAGTGATCGAAGATATTGAGTTTCGTCGAAGTTTGACATTTTAAAATAAAATATGATCTAAGCGATAATATATCGTATTTATTGACTAGTGTCATACAACGTACCACGTGACCATATCAATAAGGTGTATAAAGTGTGTATAAAGTTAGTAGCATTTTAAGTAATTCGAAATAATTCTTAATTATTTAAATAATTGAGTAATTATTGGTTAGTAAGAGATTAACAAAATAATCAAATAGATTAGATTATAATTAATAAATTATTTGGATAAGATTACGGCTCCTAACGTGACAGCCCATAAGGTTGGATAAGAAAATCAAGTAATCATTCTTGGTGTAGGAAGATAGGTGGCATTTAAGAGATTTTTGGCTGGCCAAGTCTTACAAAGTGGGCCCACACAACCAAGACTTAAAAGTGTCTCTAAATTCACAAAATTGGGTGCTTACAAATGTGATGTGTAAGGCTCCAGCAAAGATAAGAATTTGTATTAGCAACGTAAAGTTGCTTCAATCTTTCATGCAAAGACTACTTAATACTGTAGCGATGTGGGATTTGTAATTTTAAGGGAGTACGGTACAACCTTTCTCAAGAATATTATATGATTTTTTTATTTCGATCCATCATTACGTGTTATCAGAACTGATGTATGTTAATGCGATTGTCAAAAAAATATGCTCGGGTATATTAAAGCTAAACCTTTCTTTTATTTTTTGCATAATTCAGTAACTACATGTGCTTGATAATGAGACATAAAGAGAAGTTCATATTCTTAAATTTATGCACATTTCCTTAATCTCAGAAGTTACAACATTCTCCCTTATTGAGACTTCATATTCAATTTAGTTTTGTCTTTTGTCAGTCAAGAGAGCAGAGAGTCTATATATATACAATGTTATAGTACTTTCACCACTATCAAGATATAATCGATGGGCAGGCCCCTATTGGGAAACCTCTGATCATATGGTAAGTTATATATCGAGCGAACTGTGGTCGAACGCCTATGAGCGAGCCCAAAGTGGCCGAGATACAGAGCCTACTATGGTCGAGCGCCTATGAGCGAGCGTACTACGGCAGAGCAGTTATATATACCGAGCCTTATAAGGTTGCACATCTATTTTACTTACTATATTGAGAGAATTGAGTCAGATCAACTGTGAGCACTTGATTTTTGCTCTATATGAATTACTCCAAAAAATAAATAAAAAAATAATTTCTTTCATTATTTTGCAATTTCATAAATTTTGTAACATCTCTATGTTAATTGTTTGCATTTTATTTGTGCATTTTAATTAGTAAAAAATACAAAAATACTTGGCATTTGCAGCCAAGATTCAATCTCACATTATAAGATTAATTAGTAGATAAAATTATATTAAAATAGAGAAAATAACAAAAATGGTCCTTTTTTTATTTATAAATTTAATTTATCTTACTTTGCATTTAAATTAGGAACTAGAGTAATTGGAAATTAAGTAATAAAGTTTTAGAGTTAATTTGATTTTTTTCATTTCTTATTTGTCATTTAACAAAAATCAGAAAAAAGAACAATAAATAAAAGAAATAAAAAGAGAAAACAAATGAAAACAAATTAAAAAAGAGGTGGGGGGGGGGGGCTTGCTTAATAAAAGACCCAAATTGGGCTGCTTTAATTTAATTTTTTAGCCCAAACTAGTCCAAGCCCAGGCCCAAAATCACCACTACCCCCCGGTACGTCCCCAGTGTGACCAAAACGACCATGTTCTGAGCCAAATAAATCTAAGCCCTTGATCGTTCCCCATCAAATGGATGGGAACTAATGAGGTTTTATGGTATTTAACTGTCGAATATACCCTAGCCCCCCACCCAAGACTTCTCTCTCACTCTCAATAAAACCAGAGAACCCCCCGACTCCTACCACCGCATGCTGCCGGTTGGAAATCACCTCCGCCGGCAGCAGTTGTACAATGACCCTAAAAATTACACCATGCAATCTACATATCCTCCTCTGTTTGAATCCTTAAACGGTTTTCCACAAATCCATGTCAAGGTTTTTGAATCTTAAATTATAGATTTGGCTAACAACCCTAGATCATTGAAACCTGCCCATATTACACCATAGAATCTTCTCCACCTCCCCTTTCCAAATGTGACTGTACATTCCCTCAAAACATACCCAAATTCTTTGAATCTAAAGTTGAAGTTATGAACCCTAGCCGCCGCCTCGGATCCTAGTGACGGCGCCACAATTAATCCTCTCTGAAACACCATTCCAAAGCCTCTGCACCCGCTCTCTTCTGAAAACCTAGGCTGATTTCGCCCAATTCCGGCCTCAAGTGCTCGAACTTCGGATCTAGGGTTTCTGAATTGGGGTTCATCAAGTCTCAGTCAACTGGGAATTTTTCTTTTAATGAGTAGCATCAGGCGAAGAACAAAGTTGGGTTCATGTAAATTAGTAAGCTCTCTTCTTGGATTATATGATTTATCTTTTGTTTATTTTATTTGTTTTTTAGGATATTTGCTCTGTAATTAATTTTTCTTTGTAATGATCATTTCTGCCGATTAATCAATTTAGGATTTGGTTTTATTTTTCCTCATTTTCTTAAATTAATTCGTTTAAACTAGTATTCGGTTAAGTTAGTCTGTTTTTTTTTTGTTAGTTCTTCATCCTCTTTTGATCAATAGTGGGGTTTGGTTCGTTAATTAAATTGTGTTTGGTTGCTTTAAATTTAGAGACAAGTAATTCATAATTAGTTAAATGCATTTTTTTTGTTTTGTTCTTCATGTTGATTGATATGTTAAGTTAACCTGTACAATTAGAGTCTACATTGATACGTTTACTACTTATTTTAGTTAGTTAATTTCTTCACTTTGATTTGGTTATTAAGTATAGTTCGTTAACAGCTGTAACTTCATACTTAGTTTAATCTGTCCAACTATTCTGATTTTAGGTGATTATCCATTTATGAACATTTGATTTAGAATTTATTTAGTTAATCATGGTTAAGGGGGCTGAGTCAATTAACTACTTTAGTAATTTCAGTGGAATAAAAGGGGTATCTTAGACATTTTAGGTAGAAGAATCTTTCAAAAATGAAATAGAAATCTTTAGAATCTTCTAGAATAGGGCTTTAGCTATAATTTCAGAAAGTTAATGCAGTAACTTGGAAAACATGCCAAATGTTTAGGGGCTAGTTAGTTAAAATTTGGAAACGATTGAGGGACTAAAGGCTAAAAAGGAAAATCTGAAGGTTGCCCCTCATTTTCCTATAAAAAGGCATGACTAGTGCCTTAAGAAAGAAGTTATCAGCCCAAAAAATTACCCCCAAAATAGTCTTAGTTTCCAGAAGTTGGATTTGAATTTCAGATTCAAACACTAGATCTGAAATTCTAAAATCTCTTTTTCATCTTCAAAAACTCAAATAATACAAAACAAAAAATTACAGAAAATCAAAAAACCACGATCACATTGAAAGTCACTAGTTCAATTTTGAGATTCAACTGTTGATCTTCATTTTCAAGCTCGATTTCTAGTCGGTGAAGGTTTTAGGATATCTTTGGGTCAATTTCAAGTTGCTGTGAATGTTTTCAGGTTGTTTGTCAATGATTCAGTGATTGAAATTAGTGCTGGTCAATTCATCTATTATTGATTTTTAATTTTTTTCCTGAAGTTATTGCTGAGAACTTTTATTGCTGCTGATATCTTCTTCCTTTTATTGTATTTCACTTCCAGGTACATGTTTTTTAGCCGTCAAACTTATAGAAATGAAGTAAAATGCTGTTTGAGTTGATCTCAGAATTATTTCGTTTCTGTCTAATTTTAATGTGTAAAACAGTCACGTTTGCTTGAAATTTTATGTCGTTTGTATAACTGGACTGATTCTGGACTGTTAGACTTCGGATTGAGTTCATTCTTTCTAAATTTGTAGCCTCAATGTATTGTAGCTGGATTTTTATGATAGATGTGCTTTGTAAAACTAGTTGATCTGATTTAAATTTAAGTTATTAACCTATTAGTGTACATTGTTAGTAATATCATGTAATTGAGCAGCTTAATCCATTCATTCGAGGTTTAAATCCAGAACTGTTGTTGTTAAATTCAATCTATGACTCCAATTTATTTTTTCACCTTCAGTGACATCTAGGAACTCACTAGTAGGCAAATAGATAAAAATAATTTGAGCATGAAGCTGGACCAAAATGATCACTATCCTTTCAAGTATACATTGCTCTTCCTTGTTATAAGTTATTGATTGCATTTAAAATAGTTTGAAGCAAATTTAGTAGATTTTTGTTTTTAAGTGAATTAAGGTATTTCTTGGTGAAAAGGTCAAGGCTTAACAGCTTGTTTCAAACGGCTTGAGCTCCAGCTCCTTTGATGCGGGCCCATGTCCAGGTTTGATTCCCTCTCGTTTGGGCCTGGGCCAAGATTTTGACTGACCAGTTGGTTTCGTGTAGACTTGAGGTTGCAATTCCCATCCCTTGGGCTTACCTCTGTGCCTAATGGCATGTTTAGTCTAAAATTGTTTCTTGGCTTGCATTAGGTGAATGATAAATTAATTAGGGCCCTTTAGAGACAATATTAAATAGAAAATCGTAGTTGCTTTAGGTTTGCCTTTAAAAAAATAAAAATAAGATGAGCCTCGCTAAATAAAATGCATAAATAACGCGTAGTTTCTTTTGGCGCGCATTTTTAAATTACCTTATTAAACTCGGGTGTGCATTTCATATGACCCAAATAAAATCCCAAAACATTTAATAAATAATGTTCAGGATTGCGGGTGCATTTCATAGGATGCAATCCAAAGACACCTTTTAAACAACGTTCACCTTTTATTAAGAATAGAATAAAAGTGGTCAAAAGTTAAAATTCCCACATAGGTTCAACATGTATTAATATCAGATAAATAAGCTGAATATGACAGTTGAGCGACCGTGCTTGAACCACGGAACCCGAGAATTCCTAACATCTTCTCCCAAGTTAACAGAATTCCATACTCAGATTTTTGGTTCGCAAACTGTTAACAGAGTCATATATTCCTCGATTCGAGATTCAATCGGTGACTTGGGACACCATTAATCTCCCAAGTGGCGACGCTGAATTTTAATAATAAATCCCGTTTTGATTGTCCTTTGAGTCGAAAAATCCTTTATGCCCTTCCGAGGGTAGGAAAAAGGAAGTGTCACAGCTATGGCGACTCTACTGGGGACAAGAACCCAGCACATTTTGATTAGGGTTCAGAACTCGAGCTTAGAATAATTTTTATATTTGGCTTTATCTGATTTTGATACATGATCTGTGCTTAATATGCTAATTGACTACTTTTTCCGCTTTGATATTTCGTAGATTGTATATAAACTGCGCCGAAACTCGTCTTCTCTATAAGTCTTATTAATCATGAAGAAGGGTGCACTTCGTGAGTCTTCTTTTCTGTACAGAGTCTAATTCCCAAATTAGAACGAGGTTCAGATAAGTTGCTAAGCCGGTGAAGCTTCTGTATTCCCGGTACGCTGCCTCCCCCTCGGCTCAAGCTGTCCGCTCGGGTAAGTCAGGGCTAGAGCAATAAACCCAGGTTTTTGAACCAAAAATGATGCAGCCTTATGCCGGATCCCTAGTGGGAACACTTATTTGTATCATATGCATTTGACTTATGGGGACTCAACACAGGGGTTAGGCCCGTCTAGGACAAGCAACCTGAAATAAAAAAGACCATCCTAATGCATCCTGCTTATTTTCTATGCATTCATTTATTTTGGACTTGCATGCTGACCCTCTTCTTAATATTGAGAATATCGGAAAATTGTGAAAAAGAGAAAAAGATGTTGAAACACGTTCTCAAGTCGCTAAACTAAACGTGTGTTCATATTTGTAGGTTTTGATAAATGACAAACCGACGTGAACGGAACATTGACATATGCCGAAGTCCAAGCACAAGAGAAACAAAGATCAAGATTAAGTAAAGCAACAAAGTTATACATGAGTCGTTCTATAATTGTGATCGTGATCCGACAATTGATTCAAGACTTGGCTTCTCTCGTAAAATCATTTTTATCAAACCATGCATCTTTAAATTAAAGCAAAATGATTTTCAAACATTTCATTTTAACCAAAATGAATTCCAAACATGTCTTTCAAATCTGGACAAAGATAATCGATTATGTACTTTATAATCGATTATGTTAAAGCAGTGTACACCAGATTTTACAAAGCTGTAAGATAATCGATTATGTACCTTATGATAATCGATTATGTTAAGGCAATGTACACCAGATTTTACAAAGCTGTAAGATAATCGATTATGTACCTTATGATAATCCATTATGCTAAGGCAGTGTACACCAGATTTTACAAAGCTGTAAGATAATCGATTATGTACCTTATGATAATCGATTATGTTAAGGCAGTGTTCACCAGATTTATCAAAGCTACAAGATAATCGATTATGTGCCTTAGACTAATCGATTATGTTGAGGCAGTGAGCATCAGATTTTTCAAAGTAGCAAAATAATCGATTATGGCTTTTCTGGTAATCGATTATATTAAAGACCGTTGCCAAAGTATTTTCAAATACTGAAAAATAATCGATTATGTACAATCAGACAATCGATTATGTTAAGCATAAAATCGGGGATTGATTTTTGGACGTTGCCAGGTAATCGATTATACGATTTGGATAATCGATTATTCTGCTTAAAATCTGGGATTGAGTTTTGAACGTTGGCAGATAATCGATTATGCAGAATCAGATAATCGATTATAATCGATTATCCTAGCACAAAATCAGCAATTTGTGATTGGCAATTAAGCACGATTTTGGGTGTTTTGAGCACTATAAATACAACTCAAATTCACTCTTCTAAACACAACAACTGATTACATTCTTGCTAAAGCTTACATACTCTCTTTGCAGTCATTTTATATTCATTTCATAAGTTTTTGAGAACCAAACTCTTGACGAAGTTGTTGTGTTTTTGAGCGCATTGTTTTTACTCATATCTACTCTTTAAAGAGATTCTTGTCTTGAGTGCTAAGTATTTGTACACACTTGAAGGGATATTCTATTCCCTTGTTGTAAGAAGGAAAAGTAGTTCCTTGATTTGAAGTCTTGAGGTGCGGTATCCTCGAGCAGGTTGAAGTCTAGTAGAGTGTATATCTACGAGCAAGTGTAACGGTTTGTTAGGCACCTGTAAGCTTAACGAAGTTAGTGTAAAACTCGAGAGAGTCTCTCGGGGACTGGACTAACCACACGTTGTGGTGAACCAGGATAAAATTCGGTGTGTTCTCTCCTTATCTTTTTAATTACAACGCTATTCACCCCCTCTCTAGCGTTAAGCGTATATTCTAACAATTGGTATCAGAGCCATACTCTCTGAAAGACTTAACAGTTTGAGAGAAACTTTCCATGGCTTCTACTCGTAGTGTTTATGCAGGACTACGTGAAGGACAATGCTTCACAAGGCCACCACTTTTTGATGGCACCAACTACACATACTGGAAGGAGAGAATGAGGATTTTTATATAGTCAAACAACTTCCAATTGTGAAAGATTATCAAAAATGGAGAACTACAACCTACCAAAAAGGTTGGAGAAGAACTCGTTCCAAAAATGGAAGACGAATACGACGCCGATGATATCAGAAAAGTAGAGAACAACGCAAAGGCAATCAACATGATGTATTGTGCAGTGAACCCCGATGACTAACGAAAAATATCATGTTGCACCACTGCCAAGCAAATGTGGGACAAATTAGAAATCACCTATGAAGGTACGGACCAGGTAAGGGAAGCTAAAATTGATTTCCTAACCCACGAATATGAACTGTTTCGCATGAAGGAAAACGAGAAGATGGATGACATGTTCGAACGATTTTCAAAAATCGTCATGGACCTACACGCACTCAAAAAGACATTCACGGATAAGGAGCTTGTCCGGAAAATTCTACGAAGCCTCACTCCGGAATGGCATTCCAAAGTCGACGCTATCCAAGAATCAATCGGCATCACAAACGTCACCATCGACAGACTACGAGGTAATCTTAAAACTTTTGAATCAACTATTCTTAACTCTCCTTTGGATGATCAAAGGAAAAGAAAGATTGCGCTCAAAGCATCAACTACTCAACCTCAAAACGATGAGGAGTCAAATGATGAAGATGTCGAGCTTGGACTCGTTATTAAGAAATTTCACAAGTTAATGCAAAAGAAGTATGAACGAAAAGGTAAGCAACAAGGCGACCAATTGAAGTGCTATGGATGCGGAGAAATCGGGCATATCAAATCAAATTGTCCAAACATCAAAAAGGAGAAGAAACCATTCAAGAAACAAAGAGCATACATCTCTTGGGGAGGCGACTCCGCAGACGAATCAAGTGATGGAGAAGGAAACGAGACCGCAAACTTGTGTCTTATGGCACACGAAGAAACGCAAAATGAGGTATGTACTACTTCTAAGAGCTACTTCACTTTAGAAAAAATGCAAGATGCATTTGATGAGTTGTATAAAGAGTTTATTAGCGCTTCTAAATCTATAAAAGATTTAAGAAAACAATTTTCTTCAAAAGAAAAGGATTTTGAAAAACCTACTCTTGAAAATGAGAAATTAAAAGAGGAAAACAAGTTTTATGGAAAAAGAAGCGCCGATAAACCCGAAAGCTCAAATAAGGATTTTACCTCTTGCAAATCTCTACAGGAAGAAGTAGAAAGTCTTAGAAGCACTTTGCACAAATTCAATTCTTCACACAAAAATCTCAATGAAGTGCTTGTAAATTTGTAATCCACTAAGCACGGTATAGGCTTCAAACACGAGCCAAAAGAAAAAGTTGAGTCCATTCCTAAACCACCTAAGACTCAACTTAGGCCAAACAAAATAAATGTCATCGCTCAACCTAGAAATTTAATCCTAGAATTGCAACTCATCCTAGAACAAATGCTAGAAGAAATATTGGAATGTACAGACCACCTAGGCAAGATTTTCGAAAACCACATCAAAAATATTTTCCTAAAAATAGAGTGGATTCTAGAAGAAATGTTGGCATGTATAGACCACCTAGACAAGATTTTCGAAAACTACATCAAAACTATGTTCCTAAAAATAGAGTGAATAAATATAGACCCCCAAATTACTATCATCCTAGAAGAATGCACAATCCAAATGTCATTTGTCATTATTGCAATAAAATTGGACATATTGCTCCCGCATGCTTCACTAGACATAGACATTTCACTACAGGACAATCACACCAATATGTTGCACCTAACACACAAGGACCCAAAATGGCTTGGGTACCACAATCTCATTAATTTGTTTTGTAGGTGTGTTTGAAGGGATCAAGTGCACTTTGGTACCTTGATAGTGGATGCTCCAAACATATGACCGGGGATGCATCAAAATTCCTTCAACTAAAACCCAAGGAAGGAGGAAATGTTATTTTTGGAGACAATAACAAAGGAAAGATTACCGGCATTGGATCGGTCGGTAAGGACGAATCCTCCTCCATTATGAATATTTTGCTTGTTAAAGGTCTTAAACATAATCTCTTGAGCATAAGTCAATTATGTGACAAGGGAAATCTTGTATTGTTTGACTCCGAAGAATGCTTAGTTATCCGTCGTAGTGATTTCAAAATTATTCTTCGTGGTATTAGAATGGATAATATCTATATGGTTGATCTTGAAAATTCTTCATCAAGTTATGTGAATTGTCTTTTGAGTAAAGAAGACAACATGTGGTTATGGCATCGTAGAGTAGCTCATGTAATTATGAATCTTTTAAACAAACTAGTTTCACAAGAATTAGTAATTGGTCTTCCAAACATGAAATTTGAAAAAGATTCTACTCGTGATTCATGTCAAAAAGGGAAACAAACAAAAGCCTCTTTTAAATCCAATAATGTTGTTTCAACCACTAGACCCTTACAACTTCTTCACATGTATCTTTTTGGACCATCTCGTGTTGAAAGTCTTGGTGGAAATCTTTATGCTTTTGTAATTGTTGATGACTACTCTAGATTCACATGGACGTTATTTCTTGCTCATAAAAGTGTCGCCTTTCATGCTTTCAAAAGTTTTCTTAAACGTGTTCAAAATGAAAAGAACACAACCATCACTTCCATAAGAAGTGATCATGGGGGAGAGTTCGACCACAATCTCTTCGCGGACTTTTGTGACGAACTCGGTATTGAAAATACCTTTTCGGCTCCACGTACACCACAACAAAATGGAGTAGTGGAACGTAAAAATCGATGTCTTGAAGAGATGGCTAGAACCATGCTCGAAGAGGCCGATATTCCCAAATATTTTTGGGCGGATGCCGCGAGTACCGCAAGCTATGTTTTAAACAGAGCTATAATTAGACCGATACTCATGAAAACTCCCTATGAACTCTATAAGGGAAGGAAACCAAATCTTTCCCATCTTAGAGTCTTCGGTTGTAAATGTTTTATTCACAACAACGGAAAAGATAACTTGGGAAAATTTGATGCGAAATCTGATGAAGGAATTTTTCTTGGTTACTCATCACGTAGCAAAGCATATAGAGTGTTTAATAATCGAACCAAAACTGTTGAGGAATCTCCTCATGTAGTATTTTGTGAAAATGATGCTCGCTTGGCGAGAAAGGATTCTTGTGTTGGTCTTGCAGATGCTTTAAAGAAAATCAATCTTCAAGACGAGGTACAAAAGGAGGATCCAAAGGAAGTTCAAGATGAAGTCATGGAACAACCTTCGGAAGAAGTACCACCACAAGAAGAAGAATCGATGATGCCTAAGGCTTGGAGGACGTCTAAAGACCATCCTCTTGACAAGGTAATTGGCAACATCGAGAAAGGGGTAAGTACACGAAACCTTCTTAAAGATACTGTAGGACATATGGCTTTTGTTTCACAATTAGAACCTAAAGCCATTTCTGAAGCAATTGGGGATGAGCATTGGACCTTGGCAATGCAAGAGGAGCTTAACCAATTCAAACGTAATGATGTTTGGGAATTGGTGCCAAGACCCGATAATCACACCGTAATTGGTACGAAATGGGTTTTTCGGAATAAATTAGATGAAAATGGTATAATCACTAGAAACAAAGCTAGGCTAGTTGCTAAGGAATATAATCAAGAAGAAGGCATTGATTATGAAGAAACCTATGCACCCGTTGCACGCCTAGAAGCCATTCGTTTATTACTTGCTTTTTCATCATCTATGAATTTCAAATTATTTCAAATGGATGTCAAAAGTGCCTTCCTCAATGGGTTTATTCAAGAGGAAGTGTATGTTGAACAACCCCCGGGCTTTGAAGATTTTACATCTCCCGACCATGTCTTCAACCTTAAGAAAGCTTTATATGGTCTTAACCAAGCTCCTCGAGCTTGGTATGAACGTCTAAGTAAATTTCTCTTAGACAATGAGTTTGAAAGGGGGAAAGTTGACACCACACTTTTTATCAAAAATAAAAACAATGACATTCTATTAGTTCAAATTTATGTCGATGATATTATTTTTGGTGCTACTAATGATTTTCTATGCGAGGAATTCTCTAAGTTAATGACTAGCAAATTCGAAATGTCAATGATGGGCGAGCTAAACTTCTTCTTGGGGCTGCAAGTAAAACAAATGAAAGAGGGAACTTTCATTTGCCAATCCAAATATTGCAAGGAGTTGCTAAATCGCTTTGAAATGAGCAATGCCAAAGCAATGGCCACCCCAATGAGTACATCCGACCATCTTGACAAAGATGAGAAAGGTAAGGAAGTGGACACCAAGAAGTATCGAGGTATGATCGGATCTCTTCTCTATCTCACTGCTAGTAGACCGGACATCATGTTTAGCGTGTGTTTATGCGCTCGATATCAATCATGTCCGAAGGAGTCACACTTAACTGCGGTAAAATGGATTATGAAGTATCTTGTTGGAACAATAAATGTGGGACTATGGTATCCCAAAGATTCTTCATGCCAACTTGTTGGCTATTCCGATTCCGATTTTGCGGGTTGCAAATTGGACCGCAAGAGCACTAGTGGCACTTGCCATTTGCTCGATAGCTCCTTAGTTTCTTGGTTTAGCAAGAAACAGGTAAGTGTTGCGTTGTCCACAACCAAGGCTGAATATGTCGCCGCGGGGAGTTGTCGCGTTCAAATCCTTTGGATGAAACAACAACTCTCGGACTATGGCCTTAGTATTGATCATGTCCCTCTTCGATGTGACAATACTAGCGCCATAAGCTTGACGAAGAATCCTATTCTTCACTCAAGAACGAAACACATAGAAATTAGACATCACTTTATAAGAGATCACGTTCTCAAGGGCGATGTTGAAATTGAATTTGTTGAAACCAAAAATCAATTGGCCGACATCTTCACAAAGCCTTTAGAGAAAGAGTCCTTTTTTCGAATTCGTAGTGAACTCGGGATTCTTGGCACCACGTTGATCTAATTCATGCATTGCATTTTTGTGTTTTAACTATTACTAACTTGAGTGTCGGAGGCGCCTAATTCTTTTTTGCAGGTATCGCCCCAAAGACGGGGGGAATTATCAGACACCGGTGCAGAATAATAGATTTCTCTAAAGTCAATAATCGATTATTCCCCATTTACGTTTTATGTTTATTATGCTTGAAAATTGACATAATCGATTATACAGCACTTCAATCGATTATCTAACAGTTTTGGCTTTGCAGGATTTTAGCTGTTAAATATAAAAATCGATTATCACATATCCTTATTCGATTATGTTGACATTTATGTTCAGGTGTTAAGTCACTGTGTGAAAATAATCGATTATTTAAATCAGTGTAATCGAATTTCCTATTACCGTCTCGGATGTCTGTTACTACATTTCCTGAAATAATCGATTATCTCAAAAGCACAATCGATTATTCCCTGAGTCAGAAAATCAGTGGGCACACTGTGTCCGAATAATCGATTACCATAGTTCCATAATCGATTATTCTCAGTCAGTATTTCAAAATAGTTACCGTCTCTGACCGTTTGCTCCTTAAATTTTTGCAGATTTCTTCACTTTAATGCAATTTCATTCTTCACATTATAAATATGTGCATTATATCTTCAATGTCTTCACCCAAACATCAATCTTAGCTCCCAAATTCTCAAAAATCTCTCAAAAACTCTTCAAAGGCTATTATTATTTATTCAAAAATCTCTCAAAAACTTCCAAACGAGCTCGTTCCGGCAAAAATGTTGCCTCCTCTTCCGTCACTCGTCCACTAGTTCATTGCTATAAAGATGGTTCTTTTTTATGATTCAATAGTGAAGCCGAACTTATACGCTTCATTGAAAAATTTGAAAATCGAGAAATCCTTCCTCCTCGATTTTCCACGGATCGTTTTCTTAATCAAAGCGCCCTTCCATCCACAGCAAATATGCTTACACAAAGCCAACTCCTTGAATTCCTATATCGTCACACTCCTTACATTCACCCTCCTCTAATTCGGGCCTTCTACTCAAATCTCGAGAAGGACGAAGATGGTGAAATTTTCTCGAACGTCAATGGAATTTCAATTCCTCTATCTGAGGCAAATATTCAAGCCCTCACTAAACTCCCGCGCAATGGGGAAGACATTTCTCTCTATACTAGGGAAGAAGGCGCGTTATTTGATGAACAACTTCTCTTCACCCAAATTGGCATCGGTGAATTTATTGCAACTCCGGACCATCGTCGTCCAACCATTACAAACATGCTCCCAGAATATCGCCTAATTTTTTATTTCATCACTCGCGTTCTAAAATAGTGAAAATTCAATCACACAACTATCTCTCATGAGGATTCTAAACTCATGCATGCCATTATCACCGGGGCTCGCATCAATTGGTGCAAGTTCGTCATGACTTACATATATGATGCAATTAGGGAAGATAAGCCACTCCCCTATGCTTTTGTCGTTATGACCATTCTTGTTGCTTCCGGCATCGACACCTCCGTCGGTCCTCACAAAAAGGCGACAAAACATTGGGAAATTCAAGAATCTTCATTTCCCAATATCAGTGAGTATCCTCCTCCTCCACCTCAAAGACGTCGTCATCCGGCCCCATCCGAGCATCCCTCCAATCTATTTCCGAGCAACTTGCCTCCATGTCCACTTCCCTAAATCGTATTGATATGAATGTCAATAGATTGACTCACGAGCTCCATGGATATTTTGATCACGTCAATTATCCGTATGCCCAAATTGTCCTTCGGGAAGATGTATCGGATGTCGAGACCGAAGTCAATGATGATAATGATTAATGTTTTTCTAGTTTGCATAATATTCTGTCTTTTATTTTCATGTATTTGCAATATTGTTTGATCAATAACGAGTTAGTTATTTTTTTGCTAATGTCAAAAGGGGGAAGATATGGGCTATGCACACTAATACATATTGGCATAAATTGAGGGGGAATTCATAACTTGAGGGGGAACTTGTTGCATATCTATATACTTGTCTTGGATCGTCATTATGAATTAATATACATATCCCGATATTGGTTTGCCATTATCAAAAAGGGGGAAATTGTTGAAACACGTTCTCAAGTCGCTAAACTAAACGTGTGTTCATATTTGTAGGTTTTGATAAATGACAAACCGACGTGAACGGAACATTGACATATGCCGAAGTCCAAGCACAAGAGAAACAAAGATCAAGATTAAGTAAAGAAACAAAGTTATACATGAGTCGTTCTATAATTGTGATCGTGATCCGACAATTGATTCAAGACTTGGCTTCTCTCGTAAAATCATTTTTATCAAACCATGCATCTTTAAATTAAAGCAAAATGATTTTCAAACATTTCATTTTAACCAAAATGAATTCTAAACATGTCTTTCAAATCTGGACAAAGATAATCGATTATGTACTTTATGATAATCGATTATGATAAAGCAGTGTACACCAGATTTTACAAAGCTGTAAGATAATCGATTATGTACCTTATGATAATCGATTATGTTAAGGCAGTATACACCAGATTTTACAAAGCTGTAAGATAATCGATTATGTACCTTATGATAATCGATTATGTTAAGGCAGTGTACACCAGATTTTACCAAGCTGTAAGATAATCGATTATGTACCTTATGATAATCGATTATGTTAAGGCAGTGTTCACCAGATATATCAAAGCTACAAGATAATCGATTATGTGCCTTAGACTAATCGATTATGTTGAGGTAGTGAGCATCAGATTTTTCAAAGTAGCAAAATAATCGATTATGGCTTTTCTGGTAATCGATTATATTAAAGACCGTTGCCAATGTATTTTCAAACACTGAAGAATAATCGATTATGTACAATCAGACAATCGATTATGTTAAGCATAAAACCGGGGATTGATTTTTGAACGTTGTCAGGTAATCGATTATACGATTTGGATAATCGATTATTCTGCTTAAAATCTGGGATTGATTTTTTGAACGTTGGCAGATAATCGATTATGCAGAATCAGATAATCGATTATCCTAGCACAAAATCAGCAATTTGTGATTGGCAATTAAGCAACGGTTTTGGGTGTTTTGAGCACTATAAATACAACTCAAATTCACTCTTCTAAATACAACATCTGATTACATACTTGCTAAAGCATACATACTCTCTTTGCAATCATTTTATATTAATTTCATAAGTTTTTGAGAGCAAAACTCTTAACGAAGTTGTTGTGTTCTTGAGTGCATTGTTTTTACTCATATCTACTCTTTAAAGAGAGTCTTGTCTTGAGTGCTAAGTGTTTGTACACACTTGAAGGGATATTCTAATCCCTTGTTGTAAGAAGGAAAAGTAGTTCCTTGTTTTGAAGTCTTGAGGTGCGGTATCCTCGAGCAGGTTGAAGTCTTGTAGAGTGTATATCTACGAGCAAGTGTAACGGTTTGCTAGGCACCCGTAAGCTTAACGAAGTTAGTGTAAAACTCGAGAGAGTCTCTCGGGGACTGGACTAACCACACGTTGTGGTGAACCAGGATAAAATTCGGTGTGTTCTCTCCTTATCTTTTTAATTACTGCACTTACGTTATTCCTGCAATTTTTAATTCCGCAAATTTACATTGTTTTTTATTATAACGCTATTCACCCCCCCCCCTCTAGCGTTAAGCGTATATTCTAACAAA
This sequence comes from Nicotiana benthamiana, assembly GCA_034376525.1. Lineage (NCBI taxonomy): Eukaryota > Viridiplantae > Streptophyta > Magnoliopsida > Solanales > Solanaceae > Nicotiana > Nicotiana benthamiana. Next base: position 27,895,982 of record CM067337.1, read on the forward strand.
AGAGAGAAATAGCATTGTACAGAGTTTATTACCTATTTTTAGAAAAATCATTGCCCAAATAGTGTCGAAACTCTGCCAATTTTTTTTTAGAAAATGGAAAAATTGTTTTGTTTTTTTAAAAGAAAAATATTTTGAAAAAGAAAACGAAAAAAATAGTCGTGTTTGCAAAAATTGGTTTGTTTTTTTTTTCCCGAACTACACAAATTTGATTCTCACCGGATTTGAGATACGTAGGCAACCCTCATCGGGCCCAACCTCCCCTTTGCAAAAATGTCAAGGTTTTAATTTTCATCATGAATAAGTCGGGTGTTGTCAGTGTCTTTAAAATAAGCCGAATGTCCCCAAAAGGACGCCGGAAGGCTGCTTTTGCAAGAACAACCACCTTTGGTCATTTTCAGGATTTTTTGCCGGTTAGCACACGCAGCCTTAAATTCTTCCTCTCTGAAGTGTTGAAAGGTCGTGTTCAAAAACCGGGTCTTTCGTTTTAATTTGAGAAAAGTAAAACAAGAAAATACTCCATCAAATAAATTTTACTTTTTGCTTAATCACCTTAATAAATGTGCAGGATGAGCACGAATGAAATTAAACCATTTACAGTCTTTAATGAGGTCCCCCTACTGTTTCACATGTGGTGGAATAATCTGGAAAAAAGTAGCAAAGAAATAGTGGTGAGAATCACGGGAGGTCTCGTCGATTTATCACGAATGTCAAGCAAAGGTTGGATGTCATCGAAGCCTTAATACCTTTCTGGGACCCGACTCGATGTATTTCAGTTTTTCTGAATTTGAGCTTACATCCAAGCTGGAGGAAGTCGCGGGTTATGGGGGGTCTGAACGGAAACCTGAGGGGTCAATATCTTTTGTCACCAAGACCAGTATCTTTGAAACAATTATTGGATCTGGTAAATATTAGCCGGAATGTTCAGAATTAGGATTTGTTGGGAGGATGTTGCACTCTCCAGTTCCTGTATCAGTGATATGGTAACCCTTGGGGTCTCGAAGAGCCAAATCTTGGACTGACCCATGCTAGAAATAGAAACAAATAGGAGGCAAGGCGAACTTTAGCGTTCATAGCAGCATTCTTGGGAGTTGTGGTCTGTCCACGAAAGGATAAGAAGATAGAGATAGACCTTGTAGGGATGGTCGATGTTCCAATCAAAAGGGCCGACAGTATATTGGTTCCCCTAATTTTGTCAGAAATCTACCGAGCTTTGACCATATGCCGGGAGGGGGGAAATTTTTTCCATGGTTGCAATCTGTTACTTCAGTTGTGGATATAAGAACAGCTTTTCCACCGGGTGAGATATAGGAACTACGATTTGACTGGGTTGAGCTGCATCGAAGAATTTGAGAAGCGAGTAATGGGTGTTGCATTTCCTGAAGGTATCGAAGCTTGCCTTGTAAGACTGAGGTCATTGACTGCTACCGAGGTAGTATACATGTGGGCGGGAGAGTGTCATATTCTTTTAATGGGCATCCGGAATATCCAACCATATACTCCCAATCAGGTACTACACCAATTGGGAAGGTTTCAGGTCGTCCCCAATGATGAAGACCAAAGTAAGCAAGTTATTGAGTTGAGTCCAAGAGCCACATTTCCGGAGGACAAAATTCGGAAGCTATGGAATGAATGCAGATTCCTCGAGCCTAGAACTATGGTCCGAGATTTAGCTAATGGTGAGGTGGAACCGAAGTACAATGTTTGGTTTGGCAAAAGGTTCTAGATTCCTCAAAGGCCCGCCAAAAGAGCCCATGTACAGCAATTCACTAATGACTCACAAGATCAATACATGGCAAAAATTGGCAAGCTGGAACAACAGATTAGGCACCTGAACTTTGAAAAATAGTGTGCAAGTTGCTTCGGACAAGGGAGTAAAGAACAAATTTGCCCAAGAATATGAGGCTCTTAATGCCCAAATCCGACAGATGAGAATAGACGCCGACAACCAGCAAAAAAATCGGTCTGATGAAAGATTGATAAGTGGGTTAAAAAAGAAAATCATTGAGTGCCAGGAATATCTAAAGAAGTCTGAAGGTAACATAGCAAAACTTCGGGCACAATTGGCAAAGAGAAAGGAAGAGCACACACCGTTTTTATAGCAAATGAAGAGGGATTATGAAAAAACCATTGCTAGTTTGAAAGGAAAATGAGCACCCTTGATAACGAGTAGGCTAAACAAGCTAAAGCTTTTGAAGCCGATAGTGAACACTGCTATAATTTAATAGCCCTGATGGAAGAAGAAGTACAATAGTTATCGAGATAATATCTTCATGACTCTCAGATTTTGAAAGCTAGAAGTGATCAGATAGAGCGCCTACTCTTAGAAAAAGGCCGAACCAGACACAAGATTCTATCCATTGCTCATAACATTGCTAAAAAATGGCGAGTGTGCGAGAACACGACCTGCACCACCTTCTTTTCGGCGGTAATGACATTTGTCAAGAATAGAATGAATGCACTGTAGCAACTGGAAAGGGGCCTTGCACCTAGGCCCGCGACGAGGGCAAACGGCGCCCCGCGGCCACCAATATTTGAAGCTTTAATGTATTCATAGTTTGAGTTTGTATTTTCTTGTCCTTAGAGTGTGTTGTTTGTTGGAGTTTGTATTTCCCTTTTCGCACTAGATTCTGTCACTGGTTTTCGAGTCTTACTTTGTTTTATTCAAGTCTATTATTTCCCTTTCAAAAATCTTCTAGTTTTGTAATAGAATATTTTCAAATGAAAATTTAAAATTCTCAAAACATATTTCTATATGTTTCGCACTTATTCGCATGAACTACACCTGGTATGATTCATGCAGGGTAATGATACGTATGCAATCTTCATAGGATTCGACCGTAACTAATTGGAAAAAGGAAAGAAAATAAGAATAAAAAACAAGAGAGGAAGAAAAAAAGAGAAAAGAAAAGAGCAAAAAATAAGAAAGAATAGAGAGAAAATAAGAAACTTAGGGAATGAAATAACTGAAACAAAGAGAAAACAAAGGTAAGAACTGAAAGGGAAATAGAGAAAAGAATGAAAAGAAAGAAAAAGAACAAGAAGAAAGGAAAAAAAGAGAAAAAAAGAAAGAAAAGTTGTCATTAGAAATAAAAGCGGGGATGACGCGAGCAGTCAAGCAAATGCATAATAGGATCCATTAAACTACTCAGGTACATTCATTCCCCAAAACGTGCAGTTATCAAATCTGTTAATGCCCTAACCATTAATCAAGTTGTTTTTGATGTTTAGTCCGGGTAGGTGGTTAGTTGTTTGGCATTCTGGCAACCCAGTCCTACAACACCCGATCAAACGACAACCTAAAAATGACAGGCCAGGAACCCGATACCAGTATTGTGGACCTGGCAAAAGAGGTAGAGGTGATGGATGTTAATGCAATGAGGGAGGAGATTACAAATTGAGGCAGCAAATGAATGAAATGGACCATGCTTGGTCTAAGGGTCAGATGGCGCCAGTTTATCCCGCCAATCCAGTCTACATGCCACTTTTGGGCTAGTCACAGGAGCCTCCTACTGTGAACTCATCCCCAGCTTTCCCATTCTACCAACAAAGCTATGGCACCACCTTATACCCTCCCCAAGCTCCGCCACCCAAACAACATCCTCCTATACCAATCACCCCTATCTTTGTGGTGCCTCCACCTACCACACTTCAAAGATCTTCCAGTGAGCCATTGTTTTAGGCTCATGATAGCCAGTACTATCCTTTTGAGCCTACCATTAAAGTTACTGGGCCATATTCTTACACCCATCACTTTGAGCTCTCGGTGGAAACTAAAAAGCCTCTTAAAAACCTGGAGCAGGAAGAGATGATTCGAAAAGTAAAAATCCTGGAGCAATCCTTCATGAGCATGCAAGGGTTGGGTGGCCAAGCCAGTGTGGTCTATAAGGATTTGTGCCTTTTCCTAGATGTTCAAATACCAGCAGGCTTGAAAATTCCAAAGTTTGATCTATATAATGGGACTGGTGACCCCGTAGCCTACTTAAGGGGATTCTGCAACAAGATGAGAGGGGCCGGTGGGAATGGCGAGTTACTGATGGCATATTTTAACCAGAGTCTGAGTGGGTATGCTTTGGAGTGGTATACATGACAGGACCATGGTATGTGGTATACTTGGGATAACTTGGCACAAGCGTTCACCTGCCATTTTCAGTACAATTTAGAAATTGTTCCAGATCACTTGTCACTGATAAAACTTGAGAAGAAACCCGGGGAAAGTTTCAGGGAATATGGGTTCCGCAGGAGAGAACAGGCTGCATGGGTCGACCATCCGATGAAAGAAAGAGAGAAGGTCGATTACTTTTTGCAGGCTTTGGAGCTGACTTATATTGGGCACTTCGTAACAGCAATTGGCAAGTCTTTTAATAAAGTCGTAAATATGGGAAGTATGGTCGAGGAAAGACTTAAGACAATTAAAATCATGAGCTATTCAGCGATAATAGCAACCACCCAGGCCATCCAAAGTGGCACCGAGGGTGTGCTCGGGAAAAAGAAAAAGGAAGAGATTGCAACTGTTGAATCCGTACCTTGGTCCAGATCTAGACACCCTTCACCCTACTACAAACCCTGAACCCACCACCAAAATTATCCCTACACTCCATATATTACTCTGCAACATTATTACTTACAACCAGATCCACATTTCTCTATCCACCATGCTCAAACTTATACCCAGCCTCCGGCTCACGCTCAATGGCGTGCACTGGCTCCCCAAAACTCATACCCAACTCCAATAAACACGTATACACCCCAAAAACCTATAGAAACCCCCCAGGAATAAGTTTCCGGCCAAACCAAGCTTTCAAGAATGAAATGGCACAAAAACAAAAGATATTCACTCTATCGTGAGAATCATATAACAGCCTTTTTCACAAATTGAGGAAGTTAGGCATGTTGAACCCAAAATGCCAAATCCCCTACCCCGAAATCTGGACCATTTAGTAAGTTGTGAATACTATTCGGGGGGCCCCGGACATGATAGAAAAGTGTTGGAAGCTAAGACTGTTGTGCAAGAGCTCATTGACATTCACCGGATTGAAGTTCCGGCCACGAAGGCACCAAACATTAACTAGAATCAATTGCTGGCTCATCACGAGGACCATATGATTGAATTTGTACACAAGGGAGGGGAGCTCAAGAAACCATCGCAAACAGTATTGAGGATCCGTGCTAGAAAAACCAGTTCAAAAGAAAGATCAACAAGTGAAAAGACAATGGTTCAGTTCAAAGGGACAGAAAGCAAGCCAGTTGTAGTAGCCGAGAAAAGGTCACTGAGCAATGTTTCCATAAAACCAGAGCCGATCAAAGTGGAAGTGCAAGGGGTGGCAAACAAACCAGTGAAGAACGAGAGGGGAGCTCGTATAGAGACTGTTATTATGAAATCGGTAACTCAAATGTCAGTGGCCAACAACAAAATCGTTCCTTGGAATTACGAACAAGTGGTGCTAAAATATAAGGAGGAAAAGTCAAAGAAAACGTTTTTGAAGCGCAAGGTCTAACTCGTTTGGGAAGGTGCTTTGGCACTGAAGAGTTGAGAAAAGCCAGGGTTCCCTAAGATAACCCGGCAATGGTTAAGAAAGTCGTGACGGAAGAAGAAGCAGAAAAGTTATTGAAAATGATGAAGTTGCAGGATTACTCTATTATTGAACAGTTAAGGAATACACAGGCCTAGATCTCATTGTTTTCACTGCTTATCACTCAGACGAGCATCGTAGGGCACTGATGAAAATACAGAATAAGGCTCATGTCCTCGATAAGATCTCGGTAAATCATTTAGATAAGATAGAGAACAAGATCTTTTGAGGTGAATAGAGTGACCTTCTCTGATGATGAGTAGCCCATGGAAGGCACAGAACATAACGAAGCTCTTTATCAGACAGTGATGTGTGAGGATTCCGTATTCACTCGAGTGTTGGTTGACAATGGGTTCAATGCAAACATCTGTCCTCTGTCCACATTGAACAAGCTGAAGGTTGATAACGACAGAGTTCATAAGAATAATATTTGTGTTCAAGGGTTTGATGGTGGGGGTAAAGACACAGTTGGTGACATAGTACTAGAGCAGACAATCCGGCCAGTGGATTTTACTATTGAATTCCAGGTATTAGATATAGCGACTTCCTATAACCTTTTGCTGGGGCGACCATGGATCCATGCCACCAAGGCATTGCCTTCTACATTGCATCAAATGGTCAAGTTCGAATGGGACAGACAGGAGATTGTAGTGCATGGTGAAGACAATATGTGCGTTTTGAGTGATGTCATCGTGCCTTTCATAGAAGTTGATGATGACGAGAGATCGTGGGTTTACCAAGTCTTTGCTATTGTCTCAGTAGAAAAGATCCCGAAGGGGAAAATCATTCCAGTTCCTAGGATAACAGCTGCAACTATCATGGTGGCCTCGGAAATGTTAAAGAATGGTTTTATACCAGAGAAAGGTCTGGGTGCTAATCTTTATGGCATTGTACAACAAATCTCTCTTCCCAAGAATCAAGATAATTTTGGATTGGGGTTCAAGCCTACTTCTGCATATGTATGACGTGCCCGCAAGATGAAGAAGAGGGCATGGGTCCTTCCCAAGACAATCCTACGCCTGTCCAAATCTGTTGCCATGTTAGGTATAAAAAAGCATTTGATGTCCAAAGTTTCAGGGTCATTGATTGGTGCATATATAGACTTGGATAAAGGGTTTGAAAGGGTGTTCGCTGAGGTTAACATGGTGAGGCCAGGGAGGGGTCAAGCAAGGCAAAATGTGCAGTTTGTCGGACCACGCGCAAAAGCCAACAACTGGGAAGCTACTCCTCTTCCAACCCGGAGGGAGCATTGGTAGTGGGTTTTAATTTTCTTTTGTTTTCTGGATTATTCTAGGGTTTGTTCAGATACTATGTTCCATCAAGTTGGATGTGTTAATCCTTGTTATCTTTATATTCAACGAAATGCAATTGTCTTTCTTTCTTCATTGCTAATTTTGATCCATTTTCTTTTTTTCTCTGTATAGTTCCTTTTATGCTGACATCAATGACATGACATGCATGATGAATCTTCAGCCTAGTTATAATTGCTAATATAACTCAGAAATAATAATACAAAAAATTGAGTGTGATGATGAGGTGGAATATGATGACGACGAGGCCTATGAAGAAATTAGTAAGGAATTAAGCCACTTTTAGGAAAAACCCAAACCTAATCTAAATAACACAAAAGCAGTTAATCTAGGGGACCAAGATAATGTCCGTGAAAATAAAATAAATGTTCATCTTGAACTACGACTAAAGGAGGAGATAATCAAAGCATTGTTCGAGTACAAGGATATTTTTGCATGGTCGTATGATGATATGCCCGGCCTATGCACTGATTTAGTGGTTAATAAATTACCCAATGACTCGGCACTCCCTTCTATCAAGAAAAAGTTGAGAAAATTCGAAACGGAGTGTAATGATCAAAGAAGATATCACCAAACAGTTCGATGTGAATGTCATTCGGGTCACTCGGTATCCCACCAGGTTAGCTAATGTTGTGCCTGTGCCAAAGAAGGATGGCAAGACCAGGGTGTGTGTTGATTATAGGGATCTTAACAAGGCAAGTACAAACGACAATTTCCCACTGCCGAACATCCACATATTGATTAATAATTGTGCCAAACATGATATTGGTTCTTTTGTGGATTGTTATGAGGGTTATCATCTGATATTAATGGACGAGAAAGATGCATAAAAGATGACATTCATCACGCCATGGGGAACATACTATTATCCGGTAAGGAAATTGATGTACGTACATGATGTGATCGTGAAGTCTAGAAAGCACTCTGACCATGTTAGGGATCTGAATAAGTTTTTCCAAAGGCTTCACAGGTACAATCTCAAGCTTAATCCTGCAATGTTCGCTTTTAGTGTGCCGTCAGGAAGTTGTTGGGGTTTTAATACCAGCTGTTGGGGTATTGAACTAGACCCGTCAAAGATCAAGGCTATTCAGGAATTGCCACCTCTGAGGAACAAAACTGAGATGATGAGTTTGTTGGGAGATTGAATTATATCAGTAGGTTTATTGCTCAACTTACGACAACTTGTGACCTAATCTTCAAACTGTTGAAGAAAGATGATGCAGTCAAGTGGATGGATGAATGTCAGGAGGCTTTTTATAATATAAAAGGGTATTTGTCGAACCCACCCGTGTTGGTCCCACCAGAACCCGGGAGGCCTTTGATTATATATTTTACTGTTTTGGATAATTCATTTGGCTATGTATTGGGGAAACATGAAGTTACTGGCAGAAAGGAGCAGGCTATATGTTATCTCAACAAGAAGTTCACATCTTACAAGGTTAAGTATACTCATCTTGAGAGGACATGTTGTGCTCTAACTTAGGTTGCAAATAAGTTGAAACATTATTTGTCATCTTATACTACTTACCTCATATCTCGTTTGGACCTATTAAAGTATATTTTTCAGAAGCCTATACCCACGAGGAGGCTTGCAAAGTGGCAGATCTTTCTTACAGAGTTCGATAATGTTTATGTGACTCGGACTGCATTGAAAGCACATGCCTTGGCAGATCATTTGGCCGAGAATCCCGTTGATGAAGATTATGAACCTATGAAAACTTATTTCCCTGATGAAGAGGTGATTTATATTGAGGAGTTGGAACAAATCGAGAAGACATGATGGAAACTCTTCTTTGATTGGGCTGCAAACACAAAATGTGTGGCGATAGGAGCGGTACTGATTTTCTAAACAGGGCAGCACTACCCTATTAGAGCTCAGCTTCATTTCTATTGTACCAATAACATGGTAGTGTATGAGGCATGTACCTTGGGGCTGAGGTTAGCTGTAGATATGGGTGTCTAGGAAGTCTTGGTCATGGGTGACTCATACCTACTGGTACACCAAATTCAAGGAGAATGGGAAACACGGGACTTAATACTTATACCGTACCGATAATGTTTGCATGATCTTTGTTAATGGTTTTAGTCAAAAGAGTTCAGGCACATTCCAAGGATTCACAATAAGGCTTCAAATGAATTGGCTACTTTGGCATCAATGTTGCACCATCCGGATAAGGCTTATGTGGACCCTTTGCAAATTCAGGTCCGCGATCAGCACGCTTACTGTAATGTGGTGGAAGAGTAACTCGACGGTGAGCCATGGTTTCATGACATCAAAGAATATATCAGGATGGGGGTGTATCCAATACAAGCCACAGGTGATCAAAAAAGAACAATTCGACGGTTAGCAAGCGGGTTTTCTTAGTGGAGGGTGTTATAAGAAAGAACTCTAGATCTCGGGCTATTAAGATGCATCTGTGCAAGACAGGCTACATCTATTATGAGTGAGGAACATTCCAGAGTTTGTGGACCGCATATGAGCGGGTATCTTTTGGAAAAGAAGATTCTCCCAGCGGGATATTATTGGCTCACTATGGAACGGGATTAATCAGCTACATACGCAAATGTCAAGTGCATGGAGATTTGATTCATTCTCCACCCTCGGAACTACACACGATGTCTGCATTGTGGCTTTTTGTTGCATGGGGCATGGATTTCATTGGTCAAATTGATACGGAAGCGTCAAAGGGGCAAATTTTCATTTTGGTGGCTATAGATTATTTTACCAAGTGGGTAGAGGCTAAAACGTTCAAGTTCGTGACTAAGAAAACTGTGGTGGATTTTGTGCATTCAAACATTATCTGTCAGTTTGGGATACCAAAGGTGATTATCACAGACAATGGAGCAAATCTCAATAGTCATTTGATGAAGGAGACATGTGAGCAGTTCACGATCATTGCCATTCCACTCCATACCGCCCTAAGGCAAATGTGTAGAAATGGCCATCAATTCCAATTCGGTCAAGAGATACTATGTATGATTTCTATATTTTGATTGTACTTGTTTGTATTTTGCATATTTTGAAGACTAAAATGACGAAGGTGTTTTGTTCAGCTATCTAAACACTTTATCCTTCTCACCCCTTTTATGAGCCGTGTTCATTTTCTTTCACACCCCTCTTTTGGAATCAATGACACAATTAAGAAACGCAAGTGCAAAAGATAAGTAAATAAAAAGAAGAAAGAAGAGGAAAGAAAAGAGAAGAAAAGTAAAAGAAGAAGAAAAGAAAAAAGGAGAAAAAAAAGAAAAGGAAAACTGAAAAGGAAGAAGAAATCAAGAACATAAAAGAAAGAAAACAGAAAGAAAAGCTCAACAACAGAGTAATTCCTATGACATGAACTACGTTTGAATTGATCCCGAAAGGGTACGTAGGGGTCTCTCTGAGGTTCAATCATACCAAAGTAAAATCCAAAGGTCCCCAAACAAGAAATTGGGGCAGAAGTTGTGTTTGTTGTGAGAGATCTGATTCTGAAAGTTGTAATTTTAACCCCCTGTTGAATTGTTTTTGAGCCTTTTATACGTTTTCTTTCTAACCATATCCAAAATCCCACATTATGGTCTAAAGAAAGACCTTCTGATCAGTCTTTGAGAAATGTAAAGTCAGGAAGGAAAAGGTAATCCATGTCTGAGGCAACACTCTGATTCAAGACGAAAAAATTAAAAATAGGAGAATCTTATTGGTAAAAACCTTCACAGGCATCGTACGACGACGGTAGTTGAGAGAAACAAAATGAGAGAGTCTTATTGGTGAAAATCTTCCCAGGCACCGTAAGGCGACGGGAGTTGAGAGAAACAAGATGAGAGAGTCTTATTGGCTAAAACCTTCACAGGCACCACATAAGGCAACGTGAGTTGAGAGAAATTGAAATGAGAGAGTCTTATTGGTGAAAACCCTCAAGGGAACCTTGAGGCAAAAAGTGAGTTAAAAGCAAACAAATGAGAAAGGTTTGTTGGTGGAAAACTATTTCGAGGCATTACAGGATGACCAAGGTCATGGTTTGGGTAAAGTAATCAAGTTATGAAAACTCCGAGGCAACGAGGTATGGCAACTGAAAGATGATTCGTCGAATAGGTTGGGCCGATTAGTCTGAAATGCATGTCGTGATCATTGGTACCGGCTGTTCCAGTCAGATAAGTTTCTTTTCCCTCCTTTTAGTAGACATCCGATTTTGGATTCTTCGTATCCTTAACTTGTAAAATCATTGCATTTCATTTTCGATTGGGGTTTATCTGCCTAATGATGTTTCAATGTTAGTGTTGCTTAAAGAAAGTGAAAAGAGATCTCAAATCTCACTACCAGTTTCCAAAATTGCACGCACAACGTGGTCAGAACATATTAAGGACGACATGATGTAAGGTGGAATACAGGGGATCACCGGAAGTCATCAGTTGAATGATAGGGAAATGTCGTGGGAAATGCAAAGGTTCAGATAAAGGGGTCAGAGGTGAAACAACAACATGAGTATAGAATACTCGATTTGTCAAAGGTCATGGGGTTGAAAGTCAGGTAGAAAGTCAAGCGATTAATGGCCAGTTCGGGGAAGCTAGTTGAAACAAAGCAATGTAATGGAAGGATTTTCAGCAAGAATGCCATCAACTAACCATTGTTTTAAACTGACACAATTTTCTTTGATTGAAATAGGAGCAGAAAAATTCGGTTGTTTTGGAGGAGTTCTCCGTAAAGGAAAAGCAAGCATTAATTAGGTTTCACCGTAAAGTGGGGTTTTGATCAAAGTTCAAGATAATCGTGAATAGCATAGGGCAATATAAGTTGGTTTCAAGGTTTGCATGTTTAGGATAAAATTCAAGTAGGAGTTGTCAGGGCCTTCTTGGATAATAGGATGTAGTTTGAAAACCCTTGTAGATAGCATGGTGTAGTGAGAGCAATACCTTTAGAAGATATAACATAGGTTCGTAATTGTTAGGAATTGTCAGGACCTCCCTGGAAAAAGGACTTAGCCTTCAAACTCTTAGTAATAGTTGGTATGAAGATTCAGTTAACACTCACTCATGCACCCAGCTTCTAAAATGGGCCAGAAGGTTTTCTTTGTTTGCCTATTTTGTTGGAGTCAGGAGCCCACCTGGAGAACAGAGGCATACAATTCAAGTTTTCGAAGTCAAGAGTCCGCCTGGAGAACAGAGGCGTACAATTCAAGTTTCAGCAGTCAGGAGCCCTCCTGAAGAACGAAGGTGTTACAATTCAAATTTTAGTTTTTCAATTGATTTCTTTGTCTATTTTGAATTCACGAGACCGCCTGGAGAATAGAGGTATTCATTCATGTTTTAAGTCGGGAGCCCGCCCGTACAACAGAAGAATACATTTTCAAGTTTTGAAGTCAGAAGCCCGCCAATATAACAGAGGAATAAATTTTCAAGTTTTAAAGTTGAGAGACCGCCCGTATAACAGAGGAATACATTCAAGTTTTGAAGTCGGGAGCTCCCCCGCATAATAGAGGAATACATTTCAGGCAGCAGATAAGAGCTCGCCCATATAACATAGGTATCATAATTCAAGTTTTATTTTTCAAGTTCCTATTAATATTTGGTAACATGATTCCTAGTTTCCAAACTGGGGCAGGAAATTTTCCTTGTTTTGTCTATTTTGTGAAGTCAGGAGCCCGCCTAGAGAATAGAGGTATACATTTAAGTCTTGAAGTCAGGAGCCCGCCCGTATAACAGAGGAATACATTTTCATGTTCTGGAGCCCGCCCGTACAACAGAGGAATACATTTTCAAGTTTGAAGTCAGGAGCCCACCTGGAGAACAGAGGTATCACAATTCTAGTTTTATCTTCTAAATTCTTATTAGTATCCGGTAACGTGATGCCCAGATTCCAAAGTGGGGCAGAAAGTTTTCTTTGTTTTGTCTATTTTGTGAAGTCGGGAACCTGCCTGGATAACAGAGGAAAACATTCAAGTTTTGGCGTCAGGAGCCCGCCTGGATAATAGAGGAATACATTTCAAGTTTCGAAGTTGGGAGCCCACTTGTACAACAGAGGAATACATTTTCAAGTCTTGAAGTCAGGAGCCTGCTTGGAGAACAGAGGCATACCATTCAAGTCTTGAAGTCAGGAGCCCGCTTGGAGAACAGAGGTATTACAAGTCGAATTTTAGTTTTAAATTAATTCTTTTTGAAGTCTGGAGCCCGCTCGTACAATAGAGGAATACAAGTTCAAGTTCTGCAGTCGGGAGCCCACCCGTATAATAGAGAAATACATTCAAGTTCAAGTTCAGTAGTCGGGAGCTCGTCCGTATAACAGAGGAATATATTTCAAGTTCAGCAGTCGAGAGCCCGCCCGTACAATAGAGGAATATATTAAAGTTCAACAGTTTGAAGAAAGGAAAATATCTCAGTTTACAATTCAAAACGGCAACAATGAAGTTCACCAACAGAACACAAGACAACAAGGAAACAAGAAGCACAAGATCAAGTTTGAAGATATAGATAGGATTTTTGGAATTCATAGATCATAGCTAGTTTAGCTTCTTGTTATTTTGATGGTGTAATAAGCAAGGTCAGCAAGCAGTAGCAGCAACAACAGTAGTGAAATCACAGCTCCTGCTAGTCCCAGCTACCAGACATTCCCGAACTATACTGACCTGATTCCTTTTTTGCCAAGGATATGTAGGAAACCTTTGAAGCAAGGTTCGGTCAGACGGTTTTAGAAATGCTTCTCATGGAGTGCCAAAAGGGCAAAAATCGCTCGTATTTTCTCACTTATCTTTGCCCAAAAACTATTCGTGTTTTCAAACAAAGAGGGGGCAGCTGTGAGCACGTGACTTTTGCCCTATATGAGTTACTCCCAAAAATACAAAAAACTGATTTCTTCATTATTTTGCAATTTTCTGAATTTTTCTATCATCTTTATGTTAATTGTTTGCATAATATTTGTGAATTTTAATTAGTAAAAAATATAAAAATTCTTGTCATTAAGGTTTAATCTCACATTCTAGGATTAATTAGTAGTTGAAATTTCTTTAAAATAGAGAAAATAACAAAAAATGTCCCTTTTTGCATTTATAGTTTTAATTTTTCTTAGTTTACATTTAAATTGGGAATTAGAGAAATTAAGAATTAAGAAATATAATTGTATAGTTAATTTATTTTTAAAATTTTAAATTTTTCATTTAACAAAAACATGAAAAAAGAAAAATAATAAAAGAAATAAAAAGAGAAAACAAAAGAATACAAATTTAAAAAAAGGGGTCTTGCTTAATAAAAGACCCAAATTAGGTTGCTTTAATTCATTATTTTTAGCCCAAACCAGTCCAAACCCAGGCGCAAAATTCACCATTACCCGGTCCGTACCCAGTGTGACCAAAACGACCCCGTTTTGAGCCAAAATAATCTCAGCCATTCATCATTCCCAACTAATGGATGGGAACTAACTAACAAGGTTTTACGGTATTTAGCTATTGGATAGACCCTACCCCACCCCCACCCCCACCCCTAAGCCTTCTCTCTCACTCTCAATCAAACAGAGAACCCTCCGCCTCCTACCACCATATGCCGCCGGCTAGAAATCGCCTCTGCTGGCGGTAGCTGTCCAATGACCCTGAATATTACACCATGGCATTTAAACATCCTCCTTTCTTTGAATACTTAAATGGTATTCCTCAAATCTATGTTGGGGGTTTCAAATCTTGAATCGAATATTTGGATAAAAACGATAGATCATTGAAACATTTCCTAATTAACACCATAGCATCTTCTCCACCACCACCCCCCTTTCAAATCTGACTTTTGATTCCCTCAAAACACACCTGAATTCTTCGAATCTCAATTTGAAGTTATGAACCCTAACTACCGCCCTCAGATCCTAGTGGCGGCGCTACAATTAATCCTCCTCGAAACCCCGTCCCAAACACTCTGCACCCTCTCCCTCCTAAAAACCTAGGCTGGGTTTGCCCAATCCCAGCCTCAAGTGCTCAAACTCCGGATATAGGGTTTCTGAATTGGGGTCCATCAAATCTCATTCAACAGGAAATTGTCTTCTAACGAGTAGCATCAAGCGAAGAGAAAAGTTGGGTTCATGTAAATTAGTAAGCTCTCTTCTTGGATTATATGATTTCTCTTTTGTTAATTTTTTTATTTTTAAGGATATCTGATCTGTAATTAATTGTTCTACGTAATGAGCATTTATGCCGATTAATCAATTGAGGATTTGATTTTATTTTTCCTCATTTTCTTTTATCAGTTCGTTTAAACTAGTCTTAGGTTAGGTTAGTCTTTTTTTTATTATTTCTTTGTTCTTCATCCTCTTTTGATCAATTGTGGGGTTTGGTTCGTTTTGTGTTTGGTTGCTTTCAATTTAAAGATAAGCATGTCATGATTAGTTAAATGTATTTTTTCTGTTTTGTTTAGTTCTTCATGTTGATTGATATGTTAAGTTTCTCAGTACAATTAGAGTCTGGATTGATAGGCTTAATTATTGTTTTAGTTAGTTAATTTCTTCACTTTTATTTGGTTATTAGGTATAGTTCATTAAAAGGTGTAACTTCATACTTAGTTTAATCTGTCTAACTAGTTTAATTTTAGGTGATTATCCAATTATGAACATTTGATTTAAAATTTTTTTAGTTAACCATGGTTATGGGGCTAAGTCAGTTAACTTAGTTTGGTAAGTGGAATAAAAAGGGTAGATTAGGCATTTTGGGTAGAAGAATCTTTCAAAACTAAAATAGAATTCCCTAGAATCTTCAAGAATAGGGCTTTAGCTATAATTTCAGAAAGTTAATGCAGTAACTTGGGCAACAAACCAAAAATTTTAGGGGCTAATTAGTTAAAATCTGAAAACGATTGAGGGACTAAAGGCTAAAACTAAAAATCTGAAGGCTGCCCCTCATTTTACCTATAAAAATGTATGACTAGCGCCTTAAGAAAGAAGTTTTTAGCCCCAAAAAATTTCCCCAAAAAAACGTTAGTTTCCAGAAGTTGAATTTGAATTTTAGATTCAAACACTAGATATTAAATTCTAAAATCTCTTTTTCATCTTAAAAATCTCAAAAAATACATAAAAATTACAGAAAATCCAAAAAAGCATTGTTACATTGAAAGTCACTAGTTCAATTTTGAGTTTCAAGTGTTGATCTTCATTCCTAAGCTCGATTTCTAGTCGCTAGAGGATTTAGGATATCTCTAGATCATTTTTGAGTTGTTGTGAATGTGTTCAGGCTGTTTGTGATTGATTCAGTGATTGAAATTAGTGTTGGTCAATTGATCTATTGCTGAATTTTGAACTTGTTCCTGAAGCTGCTGCTGAGAACTGTTATGACTGCAGATCTCTTCTTTTTCTTATTGTATTTCACTGCCAGGTACATGTTCTTTAGCCCTCAAGCTTATGGAATAAAGTAAAATGTTGTTTGAGTTGATCTCAGATTTCATTTTGTTTCTGTCTGGTTTTATTGTGTAAAACAGTCACGTTTGCTTGAAATTTTATGTCAATTTTATAACTGGACTGATTCTGGACTGTTAGAGTTCGAATTTGAATTCATTCTTTCTAAATTAATAGCCTCAATGTAGTGTAGCTGGATTTCTATGATAGCTGTAGTTTCCGAAACTAGTTGATTTGATTTGAAATTAAGTCATTAACCTATTAGTGTATAGTGTTAGTAAAATCATGTAATTGAGTTGCTTAATCCATTCATTCGAGGTTTAAATCCATGACTGTTTGTTAAATTCAATCTATAACTCCTATTTGTATTTTTATCTTTAGTGACATCTAGGAACTCACCAGTAGGCAAATAGATAAAAATAGTCTGAGCATGAAGCTGGACCAAAACGATCAATATCATGTAAGGTATACATTGCTCTTTCTTGTAGTAAGTTATTGATTGCATTTAAAATAGTTTGAAGCAAATTCAGTAGATTTTCATTTTTAAATTGAATTAAGGTGTTGCTTGGTGCAAAGGTCAAGGCTTAACAGCCTGTTACAAAAGGTTTGAGCTCCAACTCATTTGACGCGAGTCCAGGTCCAGTTTTGATTCCCTCTCATTTGGGCCTGGGCTAAGCCTTTGACTGACGAGTTGGTTTCGTGTAGACTTGGGGTTGCAATTCCTATCCTTTGGGCTTACCTCCGAGCCTAATGGCATGTTTAGTCTAAAATTGTTGCTTGGCTTGTATTAGGCAAATGACAAATTAATTAGGGCCCTTTTAAAGACAATATTAAATAGAAAATCATAGTTCCTTTAGGTTAACCTTTAAGTAATAAAAACCAGATGAGCCTCGCTAAATGAAACGCTGGGGCCCTCTTTATATGTCTATATTAAAATACTTAGAATTCAGGACGGGCCATTTAGCGAATTTCACGGCCTTCCTCAAAGATAATAACTCATAGTTGTTTTAGGCACGCAATTTTAATTTACCTTCTTAAACTCGGATGTGCATTTCATGTTACCCAAATCAAATCCCAAAACATTGAATATTCAGAATTGTAGGTGCATTTCATTTGACGCGATCCAAAGACATGTTTTAAACGACCTTCACCTTTCTTTAAAAATTGAATAAAAGCTGTCAAAAGTTAATAATCGCAAATAGGTTCAACATGTATTAAAATCAGATAAATAAGCTTAATATGACAGTTGAGTGACCGTTCTAGAACCACGGAACCCGAGAATACCTAATACCTTCTCCCGGATTAACAGAATTCCTTACTTGGATTTCTGGTTCGCGGACTGTTAATAGAGTCATATTTTTATCGGTTCGGGATTCAACCGGTAAGTTGGGATATCATTAATCTCCTAAGTGGAGACTCTGAATATTAATTAAAAATCCCATTTCGCTTGTCCTTTAAGTGAAAAACTCTTTTTCCCTTACGGAGGTAGGAAAAAGGAGGTGTGACATCAGCAGGTAAGTATATTTTCATATTATATTTGACTCCAAATTACTTTTAGTTCTTATATTATCAGTTCGATTTCGGATTTCAGTTATTTCGTTTCTTTATATACTTGGTATATTATTTCACAATGACGTCCCTTTTGGTGGGGATGCTACATTTCATGCCTACAGGTCCTCATTGGCAATTGGATAGACCATTCCAGCACACAAAGTCAAACATTAGCTTGGTTGGTAAGCTTCACTTCCTCGAAGTTACCACGTCTAGACCTTGGAGTCCATTTTATTTATACAGGTTTGATGGGTAGGTCGAGACCCTATCCCGACTCTGGTACAGTTCAGTTACCTCTAGAGACTTGTAGATGAGTCATGTATATTTTATATATCAGAAGATGTTCATGGCAGGTTCGTCGGATATATATATATCTGTGTGTGTGTGTGTGTGTATCGGCTTTTTTGTGTGTTTACCCCATAGGTGAGAGAGGTGCTTAATATGGTCTCATCTCATCGGCCTATGTTAAGGTTACCCCTCTAGAGTTTACAGTTAAGAGTGGTACGCTCGGACCGAGTATGATACCGGATGCCGGCCTTTCAGGTTTGGGTCATGACAATAACACTGAAAAATAATGATAATACTAATATAACAATATTATTTTTAAGCAGAAACACTAATTAGCTTGAGTTGTTCTGGGCATTGTCCTAAGAAACTATTTCACTAATATGAAATATTTCTCCAGGAATAAAGGAGGCCATCTCTATTTATTTAGAGGATAAAAAAATTAGCAAAATATTAATTTCTAAATCTAGCAAATAAGAAAAGGGAATAAGAACGGCCAAAGTGGAAAGAAAGAACATAGGCGTAAGGGACAGAAGAATTGGAAATAGGAAGCATTTCTTGTGGTTCATCATCAGGGTATGAGTGCCCATTTATAGGTTTATAGATAGTTCTAGAAATAGACAAGTGTCTATGCACTTCTACTTGATTCCCTTTAAAAATTGTCACTCAAGTACTTTTTTTCCATGCATAATGATATTTGGTTTAAGGCATGACACTTGGACTCATTTATTTTAAAAATACTACCACATTTATTATCCATGACCTTTAATATAAAAGTTTTTCAGAAATTCTACATAGGAATGAGTTATTTTTACTTGTTAAACATGCTTTGATTGTTGCTATTTCTTAGAATATTGATACGATAATTAATTAATCCAATTAATTATATATGCATTGATGATGCAAATAGATAAGCGTACAATGCATATACAGATAATTTCGAAGGAAGAGTGAGAAACTCCAACCTCTCTCTAGCTACCTCAGGACTTTCACAACTCAACCTATCGCAATGCCTGAACCTCCTAACACAAGTTCCAAGCAAAAACTTTTGGATGGAATACTTGAAAATCAAATACATATTATAATTGATCCTACCATAGATAAGTTCCAAGAGTTCCATAATGAAACTAATGCCACCCATACAAAAAATCATACGGATAATCAAGGACAAGGAATCCATCTATCCCTCGAAGACCTTAAAAGAATCTACCACCCTTAGAGATTCTCTACCATAATCAAGCTTCAGGGAAAAAAGGCTCAACACCACATTGTTAAAAGAAACTTTAAGAATTGTGAAAAATTAAAGAAAAATTTCCTTTAATTGATTTGGGATCGGATTTCTACATCACCAAGTTTAATAATAAAGATAGTTTGTTTAATGCTCTCCAAAATGGCCTTTGGTTTTCAGTCAAGAAATGTGTTCCAAATTTCATTGCTTAGGAAACTAAAATCGCAAAGACAACTTTGGATCTGTCTTCCTCAATTACCTACTAAATTATATGATGGTCTCATCTTAACAAAAGTTGGTAACAAAATTGGTAGGTTACTTAAAATTGATGATTCCAGATCATCAACACTAAGAGGAAGGTATGATACGTTTTGTATTGAAATCCCCCTTGATGTACCTATTCCCTCCTATGTTTTCATAGGACAACACAAATGAAAAATTCATTACGAAGGTGCAAATTTTTTATACAATAAGTGTGGCAGACTAGGTCACTCAATGGTAAATTGTCTCTACACTCTTCCTAAATGCTCCACTACAACTACCCAAGAAACTCCAGCCAACATCCAATCCAGGAAATTGTGTGATCCACAAAACAAAATGGAAAGTCCCACTGCCCAGACAAATAAAAGTAATTGGCAAACAGTTATGTTTCCCAAGAAGAAAAAATCTAATCAAAGTCTAAAGGTGATGCCTTATACTTCTGGTATGTTGCAACACCCAATCACACTCCCTCCAAGTATGTCTCAATCTCCCCTATTAAATAAAAAGCTACAGGAAAATATATTGATAATGGCAATGCCATTACTCCAATACAGCCTAAAACCAGTTGGAAAAATCAAACCACAAAAAAATTTATTGCAACGGGCAACATGTTTGAAGCATTGGTTCCTCCGCCAAAGTTAATCAACTCTAATTGTAATAATATTTATAATAGCACTATTACCACTAATACTACTTGCATGGCTACGGACGTGGAAGGAGTCCATGAAATGGACGCCTAAATGGCACCCAATAAAAATGACCAATTAAATTACATGCAAAATAATCATTTCCTACCCAAGGATAATGAAGACCTCAAATACCCCATGAGGAGCCTAACCCCCCCCCCCCCCCTCACACGACTCCGCCTAGACAAGCCCCTAATTTCCTCTAAAAATGATAAGTCAACTTGCATGAAAAATAACCCTCATCTTCACAATAGCTACATATGCCCATACAAACTCTATAATTTGCAGAAATGGCTGAACCTATCAACCACAATCTCTACTCCAAATCTAAACAAAATCTTACAAATACTACTTCATCAAGCTATATCCAAGATATGCATGTAGCCTCTACTATAATTACTAACTCTACCTCAATGGAGAATTCAAAAACAGTAGAGGACAATACTCCTTTTCTTCATAATATAAACGACCAACCTCCCTACAAAGATTCCACGAATTCCAATCTCCCAAAGAATAAGGTCCCGACTAGATAAAATAGTAAGACATCAAAGAGCCATAACCATGTCGAACCCTCCAATTCTTCCACTCCATCAAACAACCAACCAAATCTTCTACATCTAACCACCACCATGCCAAGACCATCAACCACTCTCATGGGTATAACAAGCTCTAATGGGCCATGTCATAACCTTTAATATGATACTCGATGGCCACGACACAGTGATAGTCCTTCAAAAATCTCACTTTCTATCACAACTAGTGTCAGAGGGAATGCACATGGAAATGAACAACTACTTCAATCACGTATGGACGAACAACATACTTCATCCACTTGCACCATCGATGAATTTGGACCAAGTCCAAGCCATAAGGTAATAATGGAACCTATCTCCCTATTTCAACCCCATCCAAAACCACTCCTCCTAACTAGAACCACCCTTCTTTCCACAGGGGGAAATCTCAAACATGAATCCCATTTTCATGCCATCGTCTCTCTCATCGAACAACCCGCAAGACTAGGGCAGCCACAGCATGAAATCTCCCCCGCCCCCAATGCGAACCCAGTACAACCGAAACATCCACAAGTTGCACCACTCCAAATACCTCAATTGTCCCACCCCTAGTAGAAAAGCTAGATCCACCAGTCCAAGCCCCTCCCAATGCTCCAGAACCAGAAAATGTTCTAATGGAAGATGAAGATGAGATAAACCTATTAGGATCAGGTCCAGCCCTAGAATTTTCAAGCCTCAATGAGGTATAAGTCTATCTCTTCAGGGATCTCCTAGAGAAGAGGTATGTGCCCAACTCTATATAAATTCTCAATGGATGTGAGGCCACCCGAAGATCCAATAGTATGGAATTATGCAATGATCCTTGTCCCCTGCCTAAGAAGGAACCTAGTGTTTCAAACCCAAATGGACAATGGTCGAATCAATAATCAAACCATGAATTTTGGGCCTACACACAATATTATCTGGAACATCAGTAGGGGAAACAATTAAATTTTCAGGATTAACTTCAGAGAGATGTAGACACCCACAGGCTATGCATGGTTGCCTTGTTAGAAACTAGAATGGAAATTCACTTTTCTCTCTTAAGTGACTATGTCTTCTCTGAAATGATCAAAGTTCCAAGTGATGGCCAATCTGGAGGTATGGTTATTCTAAAGGATGCTAGCTATGTTAAGGTGCACAACTTTTTTAGGAGGAATCAATAGGTTCATGGACTAATTGAGGTAACTCCCTTCCACCCCACTTGGTTATTCTCTTCTATTTACGCTAGTACAGAAATAGACAAAAGGAATATCCTTTGGAATAATATAGAAAATATTAGTGCCTTTTTTTGGCAATCCACTAGGCAAATGCCTAGGGTTAGTTTTCATTAATAAAAAGAAAATGAAATTACAACAGATAGGACAGTATGATAAGGGGGAGAGGCACCAGTATTGTCACCCATATAACAATACCCGGCGGAAACCTTACCTTATAAATCCTATCGAGGCCCGAAAAAGCCTCAAGAAATAGAAAGCACGAAAAACAAAAATAAAAGAAAATCAAATACAGAAATGATCATCACAGAGTGTATAACAAACTCTGTGATGATAATACAGCGATGAATATTAATGTGATGGTAAAGAAAGAGGATATGTTGCTTTCTTTTCTCCATATTTGTGAATAATTTTCTCAACATGGCTTTAAAAATCACGTTTGTTCCTCGAACGATTAGGCTTTATAACAGATGGATGCATGACTTGTTTTTGCTTTGCGATTCTCATCGGAGGTCTCCGTATGTTTGCGTCTACACACATCCTGCCATCACAACTTCTATCTCTTTCATGAGATTTCTTACTTGTTTTACTATGCATTGGTGATAAGTCTCCATTTCTCGAGGCTTCTGCTCAACAATGCGAAAAGATATCTTCTTCCTCCCCTTCTTCGTAAATATGTCTTCCTATCTCCTCATTCAGAAATTGACTATTCTAGAGCTTTACTTGTGAAGCAGTTAACACAATCTGTTGTTGTCCCTTCTCCAAAGATGTGGTTGACTTAGAAGGTACAATCTGATTCTGGACAGCTATAGGCATTGATGTTGCGATTCGATTAGCAGCTGAAGTTTCACCTGGTTTTGTAGTATTTCTTTGAAAAAATACTGGAGCATTATGGTTAAGATTGGTTCTTCTGTTTGCGACTGTTTGCATATTAGCAATGCTCTTAACTGGCGCTAACATCCTTTAAGTTTTGTACTGATCCTCACTATCCTCTCCAGCGGTGTCGTCCTCAAAATCTTGGTCATCGTCTAAAGACGAAAAAGCAGCGAATCCTTCTCCCATCCCTCCTCGTCATCATAATCTCATTGGTCTTTCCACAATTTTGATTTGATGACCATGTCCCTCATAGGAACTTGTTTGTTAATGGCAAGGGATGACGACGGATCTCCATAGCATTTGCTAATTATCGGCTTCTCTCCAGTAATGGATCTCTTCTAAATATCGAAATTTGAAAGTGCAGCAATTGAACTTGAGTTTGTATGTGTAGCTGGGCCCTTTTTAGAGATATGCATTTTGTTTTTGGATTGTGAAGTTGAATTTTTGTTGGATATCGATGGGCAGGTATTTGTTGTATGTTGAACGACTTCAAGAGTTTGTTGAGACACATCCTCAAGCTGTAAATGCAAACCACTTAGAATTAAATCTTCATTAGAATTTGTAGCTGCTGGAGTAGTGACCTGGCTACCTTGTTGAGTAATTTCAAATTGACGAGAGATATGATGATGGTCTGGATTCTGAGCACCCTCATCTTCTATAAGACTTGATGATTGTCTGACAGCATCAAAATTAGTATTCCCTGCTTTAGCTCGATCATCAGGATATTGCAAAGGATTTTCCAGTTGTAATAAAATAGAGTGTGCATCAATTGGTTCATTATTTATCGACCTGTTGGAACTGATGTTGTCCTCAGCAACAACATCTATTTTGGTGTGCTTAACCAAATCATATGTTTTACTCAATTCTGTATGATGTTGTCCAGAATTTTTTGAGCTATCCATTTCATTTGTTACTGTCGACATCTCCCTTGACTTAATTGACATAACATTTTGATTATTGATAGAAGTGAAGAAATTCGATGCCTCTATATTATGTCCTTTTGCTTGTCCAACCAGTGAGCTGTTATTGACTATCTGCTGCTGGTCGATCTGCTTCACTTGACTTCTTTTTGCATTGTCAGTTTTACAATGTGAAGTCTCACCCTTTGAACTTGGAAGGGATTGTGCAGGATCAGAATCAGATTTTTGGGCTCCTATCTGCCTGTTGCATCTGATAAGTTGTCCTTCACGAGTAGCCAACTGCCCAGCCTGTGCATTAGAAATTCAATAATCTGCATTGCCCAGGTATTACTGCAGAATCAGATCGAGCAAAAACTTCATTCACCCCTGCAGTATGTTCTGCAGTCGCTCCTACTTGTGTAGATACTAGGACATTGACAGTAGGCAGAGCTGCTGGATTAGACAATTCACTACATTGTTGTGGTCCAGTAGTTTGTGAAACGTCACAGTAACTTGGAGCTGCCACTGATTCAGATGAAGCACCAGTTGGATCAGTAGTAATATTCAAAGCCACAGAATCTTCAATGTTAGTACCATTTGCTTTGTCAAACAATGTTCTCTTGTGTTTGTTATCAACCATTAACAATAACTGCTGCTCGATGGAATCTACCAAATTATGGAAAGAATTATTTTCAGCTGGAGCACCAGTTGGATCAGAACTAACATTCAAAGCCACAGAATCTTCTATGTTAATACCATTTTCTTTGTCAGACAATGTACTCTTGTGCTTGTTATCAGCCTTTGACAATAACTGTTGCTCGATGATTTTATCTTGCCTACAAACATCTACCAAATTCTGGACATAATTACTTTCGATATCACCTTCTGCAACAGAATAGGTAGCAGAAGGTTTCACAGTTGACATTCCATTAACAGATTGGTTTTCACTTACACAATTCAAATCAGTGTGTAATGGTACTGTATTTTGCCTTTTGGTGATCTGTATCCCGTTACTATTTTGAATTGAACTAACTTTAATAGTTTGGACACCAGAGCCCAAAGCCTTTGACTGTCCTATATCACGAATCACATTAGGTAGCATCCTATCAGTTCGACGACCTGCAAGATTAGCATTCAAGTAGTCCCTGGCATCACGTTCTAATTTAGACAATCTGCCTCTACCATTTAAATCACTAGTATGAACTGCTGCTCCATTTTATGAAATCCATCGATACGATTTAACATTTTGTCCTTGGTGATTACAGTTCGTGCAGTATGCAGGAAGATTATCAAACACGATCTTCATGTCAAAATCTGCTACTTTTCCAGATTTTCAGTCTACTATCTTGATCTTTATTTGCGTTGGATGTTTGTCCAGTAGATTTATCAGTACTTTAACTCTTGACGTACTTGGTCGTGTTCGATCTTTAGTAGCTTTATCTAGTGCAATAGGCTTTCCTACTGCTGATGCACTGGACAGTAACGATTTTTTGGCAAACAGATTTGCAGGCAGATCGGGAAGGGAGATCCATACCACAGCTTTTGACGTTTCTTCTCGCGGATTAAATCCCATTGTCCATGGGAATGTCCTAAACACGAACTCAACTCCTTTAGCCTTTACATAGCCAGTTGTTCTTGACACCACCTGAGCATAATCTTCAAACAAATCAAATCTTACAAGAATGTGACAATATTCTAGCTGTTCGATGTTGCAACTTCCCTTAACACCGAGTTGATTCGGCAGAATCTGCCTCAGCGCCTGAAGTTCTGGCTTTCCGTATGAAAATTTGATTATCACGGCTTGTTGAAGACCTTCCTCCCTTGTGAATGAATTTAGTTCATCCACTGTGAACTCAACCATCAGCAAACCTTGATCGAACGAAACTGGACAGAGCTCCAGCTTTGATTTTGTCTCGGCAGTTTGCTATCCAGCAAAAAGCGACGCATATGACTGTTTGAATCCGTGTCCAGTTTGTATTTCTAAGATGATTTTAGAAGCCTCTCCTACAGCACAAGGCAGGGGAGAGGGCGACGCTTCCATTAGATTCAATACTCAAAACTCAAACAGAAAACATTCCTTCCATGAAATCGGAAAGGAATTGAGCTGGAAATCTGGAAAGTGATGGGGTTACTGTAGATCGAAACTATTTGGTGTAGTTACCCGAATTTCATTAATCTAGTTAAGCATTGTTGGATTAATTATAACCTGGTCAATGCTCAAAACACTTTTAGAAATTAAGCCATTAATTGGAAAAATAAAACCTTCGGTGACATTTTCAAAAAGAAAAAAATGATTCTAGCTAGACTAAGTGGCTTCCAATTCTCTCCTAATTATCACAAGAGCCACTTCTTACAAGACCTGGAATCCAATTTACAACATGAGTATAATTCCATTCTATCAATGGAACATGATTTCTAGAAACTTAGATCTAGAATAAGTTAGATTAATGAAGGTGAGGCTAACACCAAGTTCTTTCATATAACAGCCTCAAATCATAAGCGTCGTAATGCAATTATGTATTTTATTGACGATAATGGTCAGAGAATTTTGGATCCCAATTTAATTCTAGACCATGCGCTAAGCTTCTTTAAAAGTGCTTTTAGGACCTCAAGAATATTTTCCCCTAATAACATTAACCTTGATGAGGCATCCTTCACTAAATCAATTTATTCAATTAGCCTCGACAACCCTTTTAATAACTCTAAAATTACCAATGCCGTATTCTCCTTCAAATCGTTTAAGGCCCCGGGTCTTGATGGTATTCATCTATTTTTCGATCAAAAATATTGACATACTATTGACCCCTCCATTATTAACTACCGTCATAAAGTATTTGAATCTCAATAACTTCCTAATGGATTCAATGATACTTTTGTTTGTCTAATACCTAAATCTCCCAACGTAAATAACCTCAAGAATTTTCGACCAATTGGCCTTTGCAACACCTCCTTTAAAATCATCACCAAAATTATTGCTAATAGGATAAAGCCTCTTCCTAATTGCATATTCAATTAAAAACCCCAAAAATTCAAATATAGATCTCCTAGCGATACTATTCTGTGAATAATACTCCGTCACTATTCATCGGAAAAATTATCTCCGACAGAATGTTAGTGATGGATCCTGGTTGACGATCATCGCAACTATGGAAGTTTCAGCCTCTCCCCAGCTTTGTGGTGTGGGAGAGGAAAATCAAAATCATTCGGAAAATCAAACAGCTCAAAATCCACAACAGACTTATGCATCGTAGCTCGTTTGACAGCATTCTGCCGCAACAAAATCGAATGTTGAACTCTGTCCACATTCGGTAGAAAATGGCATACCTACTGTTGAATTCACAGTAGACGAAGTGAATTCATTCATCAAGGAGGAAGGTCTTCAACAAGCAGTTGTGACTAAATTCTCGTATGGAAAACCTGAGCTTCAGGAGTTGAGACAGATCCTACCGAAGCAACTCGATGTCAAAGGTAATTGCAATATAGGGCAGCTAGAATATCGACATATTCTGGTAAGATTTGATCTATTTGAAGATTTTACGAATGTCGTTTCAAGAACTACAGGCTATGTTAAGGCGAAAGGAGACGACTACTTCTTCAGGACTTTCCCATGGACAATGGGATTTAATCCACGTGAAGAAACGTCAAAAGCTGTCGTTTGGATTTCATTTCCTAAACTTCCAGCAAATTTCTTCGCAAAAAGATCCTTAATGTCAATCGCTGCTGCAGTGGGAAAGCCTCTAGCAGTAGATAAGGCTACCAAAGATCGAACGAGACCTAGTACGGCACGAGTAAAAGTCTTGATTAATTTATTAGACAACCATCCAAAGAAAGTTAATATCAAGATAGTTGATATCAAATCTGGGAACATTGTCGAATACGACCAGTGGATCGTCTTTGATAACCTTCCTATATACTGCACGTATTGTAATCATCAAGGTCATGATGTAAAATCATGCCGTTGGAGTTCAGATGATTGTAATGAGCAAGCGTTTCATAATCGAGAATTTGAAGGCCGGGGAAGTTTGACAAAAGTAAGAGGTGATGCTAGAGAATTCCTAAATGCTAATCGTGTAGCACGAAGCAGAGAAAGGATTCTGCCTACTGTAATTGCAGATGCAGGACAAACAGTTTTGGTTCCAATTGTTCCCACTGCATAAGTTAATTCAATGCTGAATGATGTTATTGAACAGCAGTGTAAAAAATCATCTTCTGTTTTGAAAGTTCAAAATGAACAGGTGCTGTCAAATTTGGCTGGGGCTCTTCCTAATGAGACTACTGATGCAGGACAGAATATGAATTATGTTCCAACTTTTCAAGCTACAGGCTCTTTCTATGCCAAATGTTGATATACCACAGTTGTGTAAAACTTCATTAACTGTTCCACTCAATTTGAATGCTCCAACTGAACAGGTGCCATGTAAATTTAAAGGTGCATCTGCTGAGGCTGCACATCATAAGGCAAGCAAAAATGAACAATTGGAGTGTGAACAACGTCATGTGTTACATATATGTAACAATATGACTCTGTTAAGTCAAGGAAATGGTACTAATTTAGAGGTTCTTGATCCTACCAAAGCTATTGCAAATCATACTGTTTCCCATGTGCAACTAGGAGAGAAATTGACAGTGCCAACTTATATTGAATCTGTCCCAATTGTTCCAGCTGCACAAGTTCATCCAATGCCCACTGATGATAATGCACAGATATGTAAAAAACCAGCCAATGTTCACAGTGAACAGCTGGGGTCAAATTTGGCTGAGACTCTTCATATTGTGACTGGT
Organism: Nicotiana benthamiana; assembly: GCA_034376525.1. Taxonomy (NCBI): domain Eukaryota; kingdom Viridiplantae; phylum Streptophyta; class Magnoliopsida; order Solanales; family Solanaceae; genus Nicotiana; species Nicotiana benthamiana. The sequence goes on from CM067337.1 coordinate 27,924,532, forward strand.
GATGCAGGACAATTTATTGATTCTGTTCCAGTTATTCCAGCTCCAGAAGATCATTCAATGTCGAATGTTGATATAGAGCAGCTGTGTCAAAATACACCTACTATTCCATCCAGTGTTCCAAGTGAACAAATGGTATCAAACGTGACTGATACATCAGCTGAGGCTGCAAATCATAATTCAAACAGGTTTGATCATCTAGTGTGTGAAAAGCAACATTGGTTACACAATAGCAACAACAACAGACCTACAATGTTTTGTCAAGGAAATGATACAAATTTGGAACCTCTGCATCCTGCCAAAGCTGTTACAAACTATGTTGTTTCCCAGGTTCAACTAGGGGAGAACTCGACTGCGCAAAAATTGATTGATGCATCAAACATCACTGCAGAATGTAATGGAGTAAATAAACCTCACCCTTAGCCAACTGGACAGCTCAAAAATAACATCGACCTGCATCACAGATTAACACACTTGAAGCAGTGAATGAAAGTACAACTGCTAATGCTGTCTCCAATGCTGCATTAGTTCAAGCAAATTCTGCTTTAGAATCTTCTGCCAATTGTCAACAGACAAGGGAAGAAGGGCAATGGTCATCTATGGCTAACAAAGCAGTATCTCCTAAATCAAAAAATAAAATCCAGATCGCAGAAAACAATCCAGCTTTACCTTCAAGTTCAAAATCATTTGCCGTGCTCGCCAATATCAGTCAGAATTCATCTCAGAATACAGAGGCTAAAGATCATGTTACTGCTACAAGTATGCAAATACAGTCCAAACCTCAAAGTTCTCTAACCATACATACTCCTACTGTGACAAAGAGGAGGGACTTGGTCATTAAATCGAAATTCTGGAAAGACCAACGAGATTATGATGATGAGGAGAGCTGGGGTGACGGACTCGCTGGTTTTTCATGGGAAGAATATGACCAAGAATGTGAGCAGGATAGTACTAAAGAGGACAGTGATGATTCAACCAAGCAAAAATGTCAAAGGAAAAATACAATTAACAACTGTCGTGCAATTTCGAAGCAAACAGAAACTCCAAACAGCAGATTAAATCATAATGCTCCAATTTTTGTTGCAAGAAATAATGCTAAAACAGTTAGTTCAATTGTAGCGACATCACAGTTCAACAAAAATGAATCAGCTCATAATCGACAACTAAACTCAGTCCAATCATCAGTTGTTAATCCAATCGCAACTGTACTCCATCAACTAGCCAGAATCAGGCTACAACATCAGAACCACTCTCTAATCTAGAGGACAGAAAATGTTCGGATGTCATGACGCAAACTCTGCTCTCAAATCAGAAGCAGCAAAGGAATGCCAATACTCCATCTAACTCTCTTACAGCTGATAGCAATACGGTAGCATGGTCACAGGCGGGGCAGCTCGTCACAACTTCTTCAGTAATTTCGTCCGAGGAAAGACAACTATTAGATGCGATGGTAAATACAGATACTAATCCTACTACTGGTAGCTCTGTCATGAGCAGGAACAAAGCGCAAAAACAACAAAAAAAAACCCAGTTATCAATAGTGCACAATTAACAACTCAAGGCGTTTTTCAAGAGTTACCAAATCCAATTTTGGCAGGAAGACATATTTATGAAGAAGGGGAAGAAGAGGATTTCTTAAACCAATGTCGAGCAGACGCTTCAACAAAAGAAGATTCGTCACCAATGCACAGTGCAAGAAATAAGAAGTCTCATCAAAGGGAAAGAAGTTGGGACGGCAGGGAGTTTGAATACATAAACATAAGGAGGCCCCCAATGAGATCTGCAAAAAAAACAGGTCCCTTAAACAACCCACCCAAAATCCAATCGTCTCAAGAATAAAGCATGAATTTTGAAGAATTCTTGAAAAATTATGTGGAAGAAGACATCATTCTACAAATCGAAATTTTCACAACAAAAGAAAAAAGGGGGCATCTCTATGGCTTCTTCATATGTTTATTTTACCATCACATTAGTATTACCCTTTGTAATATCATCACAGAGCTTGTTATAAACTCTATGATGATCATTCAATTCTTAGTACTTGCGAGTTATTTCTTTTTGCATGCTTGCTAGTTCAGGAGGCTTTTATTTGCCTCAATAGGATAACTAAGGTAAGGTCTATGCCGGCTGTGTTATATGGGTGACATTACCGGTGTAATCCGCCTTATTTTACTTCTCCTATTTGTTGTAATTTTCTTTTCTATTATTTATGAATACTAACCCTAGGCGATTGCCTAGTGGACTCAAAAAAAAAGGATAAAGCCTTACTTCCCTTATTTAATAAGCCTAATGCAAGCTAGCTTCATTAAAAATATGGGAGCGTGTGACAATGCTATAATAATCCAAGAGATCATGAACAATTTACACAAAAACAAGAAGTCTTATTTTGAAATGATCATTAAATTAGACTTAAAGAAAGCTTTTCAATGGTTGGAATGGTCCTTTGTTTATAAAACTCTCAGGTTTATTAAATTTCCCCCTAAATTATCCCGTCTAATAATGCATTGCATTTTTACAAGCTCCATGAGCATCATAGTAAATGGTGTGAGAACTAGCTTATTCCAACCAAGTCGAAGAATTCGTCAAAGTGACCCCTTTTCCCCTATATTTTTATTCTTTGCCTTAAGTTATTATCTCGACTAATAAATTATCAAGTAGATACATTGCAATGGGACCCCATCTATTTTAAACATGAAATCCTAACTTCTCTCATATCTTCTTTGTGGATGATATTATTCTAGTGGGCTATTCTAACAAAAAATGAGTGTTTGTATCAAATCTTGTCTTGATTTCTTTTGCACTGAATCTGGACTTGTCATTAACAAAACAAAGTCCAAAATTGTGTTGCCTAACCACTACCCCCTTGAATTAAATTTTTTTAATGAACCTCTTCTGTATTGAATCAACGAAGGAATTTGTCAAGGCTTTCCAGTTCTTAGCCACTCTCCTAGAACTAAAGACTACCAGTTTTTAATTGACAAAATGCAATCAAGCACTTTGAGTTCTATCCTTACTCACTCCATGCAATACACTCTTCTACCTCCAAAAAACCTAAAAATGATCGACTGAGTCCAAAGAGACTTTATCTGGGGTTCCCCCAATTCCAACAAAAAATTACACCTAATCAATTAGCAAGTTGTTACTAGGTATAAAACGTCGGGAGGATTAGGGATTCATCAATCAAAGTCGAAAAATCTAGCCCTTCTTTTAGGTCTTGTCTGGAGAAACCTTAATAATACTTCATCTACCTAGGGTCAAATTTTTCTATCCAAATATGGTACTAGGAATACCTTACATAACTCCTGCTTCATCTAGAAATCTATTTTGCAATGATGGAAAGTTTGCAATAAGGGGAATTTTACGACACCCTTATACCAACTCCAATATTGACATTTGGAACAACATTTGAATTTTCAATTATAAAAGACTTAGAAGTCTAATTGAAGTGCCCCTCAACATAAATGATCATGATCTTTGTTTAAAAAACTCATTCATAAGAATGAATGGAATAGTAAGTTCATCTCTTTTGAACTACCTGACAATATCCTCAACAACATCCCCTCCACTCCAATTCCTGGCAAAGGTTCAACAACTGACAAAATAAGTTGGCATCCTAATTCTTCAAGTCATTTCTCAACTAAGTCTTGTTATAAACTAATCCATGCACATGACCCTACTACAAGACCTTTAAATGGATTTGGGACTTCCATTGTCCGGTTAAAATAAAATTCTTTTTATGAAAATACATGCACAATCATATTCCTTATAGAGCCTACTTATCTAAAATAGGTATCAATATTAATCCCAACTGTATAATATGTAGAACATGTGTTGAAGACATACAAAACATCTTTTCAAGTTGTTCTATCTTAATGCATGTTTGGGATAAAATGAGCTTACCACCTTTGGATATTGAGAATAATAAAGACTGGCTAGAAAACATAAGAGATTTTCTTCATTAAGAATTGCAATTATCCCGAAAAGTGGACTACTATGTTTCCCGATTGTATATGCGAACTATGGAAAAACAGGAAAAATAATAACATCAACAACTTAAATAACAACCTAGACATATGAAAGATTATACATGTATCCGGGAACTTACTTTCTTCAATGAAAAAATCCTTTTTGTGAACAAAATAACCAAGGTAGAAATAGTGTGATAAAGCCTAACAAAGTCCTTATTAAATTAAACTGTGATGCTAATTTTGATAACAAGAGTAGCAGGGCAGGACTTGGACGAGTCTTTTGAAAAAACAAAGGTGATTGGAATGTAGGCTTTCATAAACTACGCAAAGAAATTTCACCCATCCATGCAGAGCTACAAGCAATACTAGAAGGGTTAAAAATAGCAAGAGACATGAACTTCATGAGGATAGAAATTAAAACAGATTCCATTGAGGTTAATAAGCTCATTTACGAAAATAACTCTAACTATTATAATGTTGTTTATGAATACAGATGGTTGATGCACCATCTGAAGATCCAAACATTGAAGCATAATTTTAGAGAAGGAAATATGGTGGCCTATACACTAGCCAAGCAAGCCACCGAAAATGTTTCAACATCTAAATGTTATTACCATTCACGTCCACCTTTTTTTATTGAGCAAGAAATTACAAAGGACAAATATGAAGTTTGTAATGGCATTAGAACTTTATTTAGCAATGTGTGTAACTATTTGGAATCCATGGGTAACGTTATTGCCCTCAAATTTTTTGCATGACTATGTATATATATATATATATATATATATATATATATATGTACTCATTGTTTCTCCGTATGGGTATATATATTTATGTACTCATTGTTTCTCCATGTGTTATGTTCAAAAAAAAAAAGAAAATGCTCATACGGAGAAACAATGAGTATATATATATATATATATATATATATATATATATATATATATATATATATATATATATGTATGTATGTGTGTGTGTGTGTTATGTTCAAAAAAAATGCTCATGCAAAGAAACAATGAGTACATAAAAGTGCAAACTGTAAATAAAAGTTCTTTACATATGATATTGGGGAATCCTTACTTGAAGAGCTACCTTTTGGCATTGAATGAAGCTGAATACCCATTTTTTATCATGTATTAACACTATACTACTAAAAAATTGTGAAACAACGTTCAGAAATACTGATTAAAATAGGTCAAAAAATTAAAAAAAAACTAATCTTCGAGTAACAGTTAGCCGTGCTTCGAGGAGCTTTTTCATAGCGGGTGACACCCCCTCTCTCGTGCTCATGGTGTCCGCTTTACCGTTTGGTTTTGTTGTGCTATAAAATGGTGGAGGTGACCTTTCTCTTCTGGAGGAGGTCGTGGGCGTTATCCTCTCATCATTGGTGTCATAACCTTCATTGATAGCATTCATGAGGTTGAGGTGAACATTATCTATTGCCTCGGTCCCGTTTCCTTGGTTACCTACCACAGAGATTTGCATATGCACAGAAAAAGAGAAACTTGGTGGTTTGTTAGGTTAACAAGTCACGTGTTTTGTGGATCTAATAAAAACTAAATGATTGGATCATAAAATCCCCACAAAAGGCGCCAAACTGTTTGACCCAAAATTTAGATCTAAGTTTAAACAATTGAATTGTCTAATAAAATGGAGTTAACCTTAGTCAATATTAATATCCTAAGATTGACTAACCGATTTTATAGCGAGATACGATGGATACTATTTGAGTAATAAAAATGGCGACAATAATGCTATATTCAATGATCCAAAAATAAAGGAGGTAGCATTAATAACATTGTAGCAATGAATGGCATTTATGTGAATAAAATTATACGAGTCACCCAAAATGGGCGGGATTCTTTGATTTTTTTCTGAAAATAATAAATGATTGATAAGCCTTTGAATATTCGGATTCTCCTTGGATCGTTGGAGAAGAGATAGATAAATATTTGAAGAAAAGGTGTATTTTGTATATGTATGATAAAGCAAGAATCTTCAGAGAACGTCAATGTATTATTTTTTATAATGAGTATCCAATCCCCTCCTATATCTATATATATCTTTCTATTCATAAGAGCAAAGAGGCCACAAAGCCATAATAGTACATATCGGAGGAATATTTACTAGAATATTCCCTTTAAAGTCTTATTTCTAAAATTAATTGTTGCTTTTCTGCTAAAGTGAGTATTCGCCCTCGACCTCTGTTGAGTTCTCAACCTCGCTTTCATCCTTTGTTGAAATCAATTTGATGACGCGTGGTGGCCTTCAAAAGCCTTCTTAATATTGATTAGGATCACATATAATTATGACAATTTTTAGCCCATACAAAATTTACGGATTTGGCCCTGCGAGGAGGAGAGGGGAAAGTGTTGAGTTTGCACATCAATAGTTTATTAGAGAAGAGAAGAAGGTCTTGTTATATCTATTTTCTTAAAAAGGATGATGTAAGGTTTGTATGGGGTTAAGTTTGGCTCATAATGTCCCCACGCCAGGTGGGCACGTCCCTTGTTATAAGGGCGACCCAAGCAAGGGCACGACCCAAATAGTCGAAGAAGAAGTGACGCCGTTTTGCACCTGACCCTTTTAATGAGTGAAAGCCACCAACTTTTGTACTTTTTTATTATTTGGAGGAAGGTATCCTACTATATAAAGGAAACCTTCCCATTGTAATAGGCATCATTGTTATTCTCGGATAATACAATTTCTCTCCCTCTCTCTATCTCTTACCTCTTTCATGATTTCCCAACCATTGCTTCCCCCTTAAGCTAAGTCTATTTTACTACATATTTACAGATATACTAACATTCTTGAAGCAATAATCATCTCTAAGGCTTATTACAATTGATTATGATTTACCCCTATATATTCGATTGTTTTTAAGCTTACAAAATATGAATATGATTTTTGAGCTAAACAAGTTGACACCGTCTGTGGGGGATTTAGAGAATCAAAATCATAGTTTGCACCTAAAGAACCATCAAAAACCCTTCTTTACAACAAAAAAACGAAAAATGGCTGACAACAACGCAAGAATAAAAACAATAGAAGATGTTGCAACCAATCTCATCGGTCCTTTCAATGAAGCCCGTGAAGATGGGGTTTTGATTACAACCCCTAGTATCACCTCAAGCGGACAAATCCCACCTCCACCACCCGAAGATCTAACGATATTGCGGAAAAAAGGCGCTTCCACATCCGCATCTGAGGAAGCACCCCCATAGGTCAGGAAACTACTGGAAGAGTGGTTTACAAGCACTTTGAGCGGCTTGGTTGAGAAGTCGCCTCAAAACAATGTCAGATGCAAGCCGACTGTAGATCTTGCTGCAATCGAAACTGAACCCGAGATCACCCGCGCAAACAACGTGCTCCTCAATACTCGAGCCAACGGTGGCACGCTCACATCCATCCTCAAGAAGATGGAGGAAATGGAAAACAAAAACCGGTGACTCCGTGACCAGATGAAGGAACATCAGGAGAGGGTGGACAAGATCCTTGGTGCCCCCAAACTGTTGCCAATGCGTGACGTAGGGAGGTTTGCTGAACAACCCTACATGGAAGAGGCTGCACCGTACTCCATTCCAAAAACATTAAAAATGCCACCTTACTTGAGAGTGTACGATAGCACTACAGGCCCCAAGGACCATTTGATCCACTATGTCACTGCTGTAAAAGGTAACAACCTATCAAAAGAACAGGTAACGTCTGTGCTGCTAAAGAAGTTCGGCAACATACTGACAGGAGAAGCACTGACCTGGTATTCCCAGCTACCGGCCAAAACCATTTCCATGTTCGAGGATATGTTGGAGAAGTTTGTCACCGCCGATGCAGGAGAGAAGAAATCAGAAGCGAGGGTAAACGACATCTTTGTTGTTTGGCAAACTGCAGGGGAATGACTGAGGGACTTCCTAGCTTGGTTTAACAGTGTAATGATGAGCCTACCCAACATGTCGGAAGGCATGGTAGTCACTGCTTTACAAAACGGGTTAAGCAGGGACGGCTCAAGGGTGACCAAAAAACTACTCAGTCGCTTCATAAAGTATCTGCCTACCACATGGGAAGAGATTCACAATGCTTATTGTGCTGAGGTACGCACAGATGGGGACGACCTCAACGGGATGAACCAATGTCTAACGACAATACATACAGAAATCAGAAGGGATCGACGCAATGAAGAACAACGGGAACATGTCCCACGTCCCAATAGGCAAAGATACAATCCCTACATCAGATCCTCTCACCCACCGCCACCTAGGCACGCGGACGCAGTGCAGCGACATGTCGCTCCACTACGAAACGACAGAGATATGTCCCCCTTTACTATCCGCCTATAATTTTTGTGTGTCCCATTCAGAGATAGTGTACGCACTTGAGAAGCTGGGCAACAAGGTGCAATAGCCGTCAAAGATGAAGTCGGACCCTGTCACCAGAAAATCAAACACCTTGTGCGAATTCCACCAGAAACGAGGGCACAAAACGAAGATTGTATAGGTCTATGGCAAGAGGTGGTCAGGATGTTGAATCAAGGGTAGAGAGTTTCCCAATGACAAAGGAAAAATCAACTTTGCACGTGGACGGGAGAAGCACCACGGGCCACCAAATTTGCCCTCACCAGCATGCACGATCAGCATGACCATTGAAAACAGTGATGACTCGGTGATCAACTACGCCAAGTTCACCACTACGCACAAGCTGAAGCAAACTATCACCCACGAACGGTATGACGACTTCGAACACAGTATCACCTTCAATAAGTTCGATGCCAGCGGTTTGTCTTTCCGTCATTACGATGCTTTAGTTATCACTTTACGTATCGCAGATACGGATGTTAAAAGAATTATGGTTGATAACAGAAGTGGCGCCAGTATTATCCACCCGAGGGTCCTCATAACAATGAGGCTCAAGGATAAGATAATACCATGCTGCATAACACTAATTGGTTTCAATAATGTAGTAGAACGAACCCCTGAAGAAATATCACTACCCGTCCTAGCAGGAGGGGTCACGCTGGAAACAACTTTCCACGTAATGAACCAGGAAACGGCATACAACATCAACATCGGACGACCGTGGATACACGCCGCTCACAAACTGAATGTCGACCCGCTACACCCGCCTATGTGGCAAATGAGAAGAAAGTTCAACATCGCAATCAATGAAGCGGTCAGTGAGGAAGTGGACAAACTTCTGACCAACGACTCCATCAGGGAATCAAAGTACCCCAATGGGTCGTTAATGTCGTCATGGTCAAGAAGAAGAATGGGAGTGGAGAATGTGTGTAGACTTCACTGACTTGAACAAGGCATGCCCAAAAGATTCCTTCCCACTACCCCACATTGACCAGTTAATAGACGCAACCGCAGGGCATGAGCTGCTAAGTTTCCTAGATATATACTCCGGTTACCACCAAATCATGATGGCCGAAGAGGACCAGGAAAAAAAACTTTCATCACCCACCAGGGGACATACTGCTACAAAGTAATGCTCTTCGGGCTCAAGAATGCAGGAGGCATGTACCAAAGGCTGGTCACCAAAATGTTCAAAAAACAACTCAGTAAGACCATGGAAGTCTACATCAATGATATGCTGGTAAAATAAACAAAGAAAGAGGACCATTTCGACCACCTAAAAGAGGCTTATACTGAGGAGGTACGTGATAAAGTTGAACCCCGAGAAATGCACCTTCAACGTAGCCTAAGGAAATTTCTTGCTATTCCTCATATCGAAATGAGGCATCGAGGTCAACCCAGACCATATCAAGGCATTAGACGTAATACCTAAGGTGCTGACTAGCAAGAAACAGGTATAGAAGCTGACAGGGCGTGTAATTGCCTTGTCCAGATTCATCTCACGATCATCCGATAGGTGCCATAGATTTTTCAACATACTAAAAAAAGATCAAAGGCTAAAGTGGAACGAGGAATGCGTCGAAGCCTTGAGAAAGCTAAAAGCATACTTGTCTTCGCCGCCCTTGTTGGTCAAAGTGAGTCCAGGCAAACCCCTGCTAGTATATCTGGCCATATCTGAGGTCGTTGTCAGCGTCGTCCTTGTCCGCGAGACCAAAGATACACAATCCCATATCTATTAAATTATCAAAACCTTAGTGGACGCCGAAACTCGGTACCCACACCTCGAGAGATTGGCCTTGGAACTGGTCATAGCATCACGAAAGCTATGGCCCTATTTCCAACGCCACCCTATAAAAGTGATAACAACCTTCCCATTAAGAAGCGTCTTACAAAGCCCGAATTATCAGGCCGGCTCGCAAGATGGGCCATTGAGCTCATCTAGCACGACATCTCATATCTTCCAAGAACCACCATTAAGTCGCAAGTTCTGGTGCAACCAGTTTGAATCTTATCTATAGGACGGAACGCTTCCACCCGACAAAAAAGAGGCAAAGAAACTACACACGCAAGCCACCTGGTGCTGCTTAATAATCAATGACCTCTACAAAAGAACGTTTGGTGGACCCTTGGCCAAGTTCCTAGGGCCGCACCAAACGAGGTCGGTACTCGAAGAAGTACATGAGGGTCACTGCGGTGCCGATGCAGGCAACTGCGCCCTCGTACGATGCATCATATGGGCTGACTACTACTGGTCCACCATGAAGAAGGAGGTGATAGAATACGTTCGCCGATGCGAACAATGCAAAAAATACACCCCCACAATACACCAACCATGAGAGCCCCTCCATTCAGTCACCTGCCCATGGCCTTTCATCAAATAGGGAATGGACATAGTCGGCGCCTTACCCGCAAGACGGGGAAAGGTACGATTTTTATTAGTATTAAATGACTATTTTTCTAAGTGGACAGAAGCAGATGCATACGCACAAATACATGAACTGGAGGTAATCACCTTCATATGGAAAGATATTATATGTCACTTCGGTATCCCCAGATAAATCAGTTGCGACAACGGACGACTGTTCATCGATCAAAAAACGACCGAAAAAGAAATAGCACATCAAGAGGATACTTTCCACGCCATATCACTATGCCGCCAACGGCCAAGCAGAATCCTCCAACTAAACAATATCAAACATACTGAAGAAGAAACTCGAGGATGCCAAAGGGCTATGGCCCGAGCTACTACCCGAAGTGTTATGGGCACGCAGGACCACACCCAAATCCAGCACAGGGGAAACACCGTACTCGCTGGTCTACGGAACCAACACGGTGATACCCGTCGAGGTCGGTGAACCAAGCCTAAGATATTCACACACCAATGGAACAGAAAATGATGCAAACATGCTTCAAGACCTCGACAAAGCTGAAGAAAGGAGAGAAATGGCCCGTATCAGAATGTTGGCCCAATAGCAACAAGTCGAAAGATAATACAACAAGAGGGCCAAAATAAGACCACTAAAGGTGGGATATTATGTCCTCAAAGCCAAGACATTGGTATCCAAAGACCCAAGTGAAGGAAAACAAGGCACCAACTGGGAAGGACCCTACAAAATCACAGCAGTAGCTAGATAAGGCACATTCAAGTTATAAACAATGAAAGGGAAAATGCCCCAAAACAACTGGAACATCACTCAGCTCAAGTATTTCCACTTCTAAAAGGCGTCTCCCGAGTCGTAATCTTTTTCCCTTGCCCGATTTTGGTCCCAATTGGGTTTTCTCGGGGAGGTTTTTAACGAGGCAGCGGAAGGGACACCTGGAGATATTTGCGAAAAAATTTATCATATAGACCTCTCATTACGACCTCTTGGCCGACATGATAAAAAGGACTGGACTAGCTTGATCTCTAATGTATGAAAGGCTGCGGCCATTTCCAATGAATGAAAGGCTATGGCCATCTCCAATTTATGAAAGGCTACGGCCATCTCCAATATATGAAAGGCTACGGCCATCTCCTATGTATGAAAGGCTACGGCCATCTCCAATGCGTGAAAGGCTAAGGCCATCAACTATATTATGGCTAAGTTCATCGCCACCAACGGTCGACCTAGATTCAACTATGGTAAGTAAACGACTCAACGACAGTCGAAGTTGCCTGCATGGCTAAGGCCATCAACAATATTATTTCTAAGGCCATCGTCACCAATGGTCGACCTAGATTCGAATACGCTGAGTAAACGACTCAACGACAGTCAAAGTTTCCTACATGGCTAAGGCCATCAAATATATTATGGCTAAGGCCATCATGACCAACGGTCGACCTAGAATGGACTACGGTGAGTAAACGACTCAACGACAGTCAAAGTCGCCTACATGGCAAAGGCTATCAACTATACTATGGCTAGGGCCAACAATTGTATCATGGCTAACGCCATGAACTATATTATGGCTAAGGCCATTGCCACCAACGCTCGACCTAAATTCGACTACGGTGAGTAAGTGACTTGACGACAATCGAAGTCGCCTACATGGCTAAGGCCATCAACTATATTATGGCTAAGGCCATCGCCGCCAACTGTCGACCTAGAATCGACTATGGTGAGTAAATGACTCAACAATATTTGAAGTCGCCTACATGGCTAAGGCCATCAACTATATTATGGCTAAGGCCATCGCCACTAACAGTCGACCTAGATTCGACTGCGGTGGGTAAATGACTCGACGACAGTCAAAGTCGCCTTTACGGCAAAGACCGTCAAATTCCATCACGACTAATATCATCAGTCTAAGTTCGGATAGGACTCCCAACGCCGACGGTCAACAAAGGGCACAACAAAAGCTCTAAAGAACGAAAGAAAAATAGTGACCAAAAAGGGGGAAGAGAAGTCATATTTCATTTATCTCCAAAAGATATACATACAACTGGCCTTTGAAAAGGCTCCATCTACACAAAACACATATATAAATATAAGCTCTAAGAGCCTTAACCACCCCCGTCACGACCCGCCTGGTCGCCATCTGGCCCGTTGCCGTCTCCAGATTAATAAGCGTTGGAAATTCACGAGCTGGAGTCTAGATGGTTGACATCCTCAGAATTACAACCCTCACTACTAGGCGAGTTGGAGCTATAACCGGCCGCTTCACGGGCAACACAGGTCAACTCCCGTTGCCTTTCAACTTCCACCTTGGAAGCTCGACCTGCCACCAAAAGCTCCTCAAAAACATCCAATCTGGCATCATGACACACCCATATATCTTTTGCTTCATGATGCACAGCATCCTGTGGGGAAGTTCACTCAAGAACCTCAACTTCGGCCTTCCTAGCTTCAAGCTCAGCTGTAAGAGTAGTAACTTGAGCTTGTAATTCCGCAGCCTCGGCCGCCACCCCGCAGCCGATCTCCAAGTCCTCCTCTTTTGGATGAAGGAGGGTCTCCAGCTCAATATTTCAAGTCAAAGCAGCCATCAGCTGCTCATCGATCTCATTCAACTCAGCTGCTCTCTTCTTCAAAAGAGCCTCTGATTCCTCAAGGCCCTCACGGAACGTCCATAACTGGGGGTCCTGCTAAGCATGTCTGCCAGTGCCTGATGCTTGGCACCAACCTCTTTATACTTCTTCACCATTTTGATGAAGGTGGCCACCTTCTTTTGCTCACGCCACCTCTTCTCCACCTCTAAGATGAGGCTCTGAAAAAGAAGAGAAGAAACGCGTCAGTACATACCACAGTCGCTTTTATGACAAAAGAAATAACTGAAAGCTACCTCCAAAGCTGAACCATCTACCCACCTCGACAGGTCCCTATTGCTAATACTTCTCAGCGACTCGTGCTCCACAGACACACACAACAAGTTCATATCCACCGTGGCCTTCTCCCTATCTTGTTACAAATTGTATCCACCAGGGATCACAATACGGTGAGTAGACCTGCCCTCCCTTATCTCCACACAGGACGAGCTGCTCGGTGCTTCCCCAAGAGCGGCTTCAGAGCCCGTCTTCTCAATCTCGATAGTTGCTTCATTAAAAGCGGAAGACGACCCGCCTCCTAGGGAACGAACCGAACAGGCAGAGGCAGCTATTCTCTGAGCATCCATTCACCTAGAACGAATGGTCTCGGCCATAAAAGTTAACCTCAGCTCTTGGCAGGGCTCACTAGACCTCCTCACGCCCTCTGTTGCAATTTCTTTTACCAATAATCAGTCGCCGCCTCTTTCTCTCAAGCGACTCCTCTCCATCGAAAGCCGCCTCCACTGGGGAGACTTCAGGTACAACCAGGAATGGTTTTAGGCACCGTTATTGGTACGGCCTCTGGTGTCTCCACAGAAGTAGCCTCAGGCAGCGCCTCCGATGCAGCTACCGATGTAGCCCCTTTCTGAGGAGTCGAAAGGGGGCTACCTCTAGGTAAGCCGCCCATAAATATGTTTCCCCCATCAGATTCAGACTCCACCCTAGTTGGGCCGGCATCGATTTTCTTCTTCTTTGTCCTTGTAGAATCACCCCGACCTACCAAACGAAAAGCACATTAGGTAAGAAGGTCTCCAAGCCAAAACAAAACGAAAGAAAACAGGGAAGGTTATTACCAGTTGGGCCGTACAACCTACGGAACTCAGCCCAAGTACGACATCTCTCCGCATGCAATATCAACCCCGCCACCCACGACCTAATGTCGTCGACGAGACGTGGTGAGTGAGCCACCACTACAAAAAGAGAAGAAAGTAAGTCAAGAATGATTGGTCAGTCAAAAAGGGCGTCGCGAAATTGCATACATAAACACTTACATCCTGCATTCCACGTCTTTGGAAATCCTTCAAGATTAGACACTAGATGGCTCGTCCAAACATAAAATAATTTACGCCAGAACTCACGGTTAGCTTTGTCGTCAGCCCTCACAACAAAGCTTTTCTTACCACGGCTCCTCAGTTGGATCATGGTACCCCTCATATAACTAGGGCTGAACATCTATAGCAGGTGGTGAATGGAAATGACGGCCCGGCCTCACCCGCAAGCGTGGTAAGGATCCGGCACACCTTCAGGGCGTAAGGTGTAAGATGAGCCGGGCATACATGGTAGAAGCGGCAAAGCTCTTCCGCCAGGGGGTTAAGAGGAAAGCAATACCCGATAATAAGAGAATACTCATAGAATGTATAGAAACCAGGCCTATGCACATTGGCATAGTCCCTCCCGGCCGGAGCTATTTCGACATGATCGGGAATATTGTATAGTTGATACCCAATTTTTCCCTATATATTTTTTAATTATACTCAAATACTTTCAAAATAGTATATGTATGCATATATAAGCACACCCAAAGGTTTTGGTATTTTTCTTCAATTTTCAAAGGTTATTTAGAATTGATTTATTGTCTATTTTTAACAATACAAAATCCAAAATTATTCCCAAATTATCATTTAATAGAGAATAGCGTATTTTATTCTCATATTTACAACAAAGTAAAATTAATATAATTTTTGCATATTTTTACGAATTTGTTTGGAATTTCTAAAGCTAAATTTCATGAAATTGCAATAATAGCATATGTTACAACTAACAACATTTAATAATTATAAAATTATTTCTGGTATCTGTAGATAATATTTCAATATTATTAATTAGTTATGTGTTTTCAAATTATTTATTACTATTTTATAAAATAAAAGGGAGAAAATGACTATTTAAAATTTGGCCATATTGCATTTCAAATATAGCCCAAATTGACCACGATATAATTTCAATTTTAGTCCATCCCAAGTAACCCATACCCAAATCGATTAACCTGGCCCAGCTTTAATTCAATCTGGGCCATTGATCAATTGAGATCAATGGCCCAGATTCATATACCTAAAATAAATCAAACACCCCCAACCCTTCACATTTAGAGACCGTTCTCTCTCTCTCTCTCTCTCTCTCTCTCTCTCTCTCTCTCTCTCTCTCTCTCTCTCTCTCTCTCTCTCTCTCTCTCTTAACCTTCACATCCCCCTTCTCTCTAGAACTTTCTGCTTCATCTTCTCCGATGGCTCTCACCGCCTCTCTGACCAACTCCGACCTCGCCTCTTTCGATCGTCGGCCGCCGTAAAACCTTATCTCACCGGCTCCCTCAATACTTTTGAGACTCCAAGAGTTTCCACCATGCAAGAAGAGCACTGAAGCCTCGCATGGGTCCATTTTCTGGCCTTCTTCCCGATGGATTTTAGTCCGATGGTGCTATAAACACCATTATTAATGAGTTTCACAGTCGGGTTCCCTACCTCACTCATTTTATTGTGAAACCCTAATTTTTTCCTAAATCTCTAAATCTGTTTCTTTTACAATGTTCTTCAGTTTATTCTTTCTGTTTTACACTACCCTCTACTCGATTTCTTCGATTGATTTATGTTTTTCAACGTTTTTTATTTCTCTCAAAAAAACTAGGGTTTCTAAACCCCTTTTTCAAAATCGCTACCTCTTCTGTTTCTTTAGATATTATGTACGACAGTATTATGTGTTTATTTATGTTGCAAGCCTGTTTGTTTCTGAGTTCCATGCTTTAAACATTTACTAGGGTTCTGACTCACCACTGTTTCCGTGATTCCATACTTAGGGTTCTTGGTAATGTGCCTATTATGTTTAAATAGGTTTAAATGCTTCTATTTACTAAGTACTCTGTTAATCCTGTGCATCTCTTTGAATCCCTGATTTGTATGTTTTTTTCTTAAAGAGTTTTACACTGATTTCTTCTTTGAATTGTTGCCTTATTTGTGAGATGATTTCTATACAAGGGAGTGAGCTCACTACTGCCCTACATTACTTTACCTTCAACTGGTATGTCTCCTATTTGATTTACAGCTCCAAAAGCAATATGTACTTGATGCTTCAATTGCTCCAACTGTGCCAGAAAATGACAATAAAAAAAGCAATGGAGACAAGCTGATCGAGCAGCAGCAGATAATGCAAATTACAAACAAAAAAAACAGTACACTGATTGGGCAAGCAAATACAACTAAGTTGGAGGCCTCGGATAATGTCACATCTATCACAGATCATATTGTTTTGTCAGTTCAACCAGGGGAGAAGTCGACAGTTACAAATGTACTTGATGCTTCAAAAAATCCTAGACAACAACATTGTAAGGAACTGCATAAACCATCAGCTTTGGTTAATTCTGAGCATACCAAAAAAGATGTTGCTGCAAAGGGTAATAACAGTACCAACATGTCGTTACATAATGAATCACATGCTCCAGTTTCTATTTTTTCAGAACTGGATTATACACTTCATTTGCAATGTTATGCTGTTCAAGTTATATCTGGGAATGATAATCATGATGTTGTGAGTCAATTAATTTAAATATCAGCAAGTCTTACAGACGATGAAGTTGCGCAGAACACAGTTCGTCAAGATATCTCTCATCAGCCTAATATGGTTAAACAAGGCAGTGTGCTCTCTTTGTCAGATACATCAGATGCAGTTTCTAATGAAGCCTTATCTCAACGTGGGTTGGATTTAGAGTCTACTGATGCTACTCAACAAACAATTAAAGATGCTCAAGATACTGCAAGCAACTGGTCATCGATATCCAACTGAAAAGCAACTCTAAAAACCAAAAACAAAATGCAAATCGTTGATAAGAGTCCAGCTATACATACAATCTCAAATGCATTTGCTGCACTTACCAATGTCAATATTGAGGATGGAATATTGACTGGATAGAACTTGCATATGGCCGAGGATCATATTTCTCCAACCATACCTCCCTCCAGTACACTTGTGGAGACAATTAGCAAAGATTATGGAAATCCATCAACCTCCACTGGAAATAACAAACCAGTAATTCAAGCTAAGATGAGGGACATGGCCATTAAATCAAAACTGTGGAAAGACCAACGAGATTATGACGATGAGGAGGGCTGGGAAGAAGGACTTGCTGGTTATTCATCTTCAGAGGACAACCAAGAGTATTATGACGACAGTGCATGAGAGGACATTGACGCCCAGTTCAAGCCAAAATTTCAAAGGAAATCAGTGACAATCAATTGTCATGCAAATCTGCAACCTGCAGCAAACACAAATAGCAATTTGAACCATAACGCTCCAGTTTTTTTTCCAAGAAATACTACAAAATCAGGCGGAACATCAACTGTTGATTGAAAAGCAACAACACTGCCAACATCTGCCCAGAATCTGATTGTACCTATAAGATCAATCAATATGTTGGAGGAGAGGAAATGTCGGATGCAATGACTAATTTTCCTTCCGCCGATAACAAAATAGTAACATTTTCTCAGTCGGGACAGCACCAGCTAGTATCAACAGCTCAAGAAATCACTCTACTGGACAGTCAACTTCGAGATGAGAGTGCAGGAAGACATATATATGAAGAAGGGGAGGAATGCGATAACTTAGCGCAATGCCGGGCAGATGCATCAAGAAAAAGGTGATTTCTCACCAACGCATAGTAAAACAAGTAAGAAGTCTCGGGAAAGGGATAGAAGTTGGGACGGCAGGGCGTTTGAAGACGCAATCACAAGGAGTCCCCCAATGAGAAACGAAAAACAAAAACAGGTCACTCAAACAATTCTTACAAAGTCCAATCGATCGAGAAACAAAGCATGAATTTTGAAGCCATATTGAGGAAAAGTGTGGTCGAAGACATTACTCTACAAATTGAATTTTTTCACAAAATTGGAGAAAAGAGAGCAACAACATGATTTCTTCAACTTTTTATTTTTCCATCTCATTAGTATTACTCTATGTAATATCATCATATAGCATGTTATAAATTCTGTGATGATCATACTCTTCTTAGTTCTTGCTACTTCTTTCTTTTTACATGCTTGTTAGATCTTGAGGCTTTTATTGGCCTCAATAGGATTAATAAGGTAAGGTTTACGCCGGTTGTTGTTATATAGGTAACAATACCGGTGCTAGTTCCCCCTTATTTTATTTTTCCTATTTGTTGTAATTTTCAATTTCTTTTTATTAATGAAAACTAACCCTAGGCGCCTGCCTAGTGGATTGCCAAAAAAAATATATTTCTATATGTGTTACACTTCCTTTTTTTTCTTGCGTGCTTTTACTTGTGGTTTTGGTGTTCTTACTGCAATAAGCATGTTTCTATAATGCTTAATACGCCTATCTCAGCCTAGCATGTCCATTACTCCCTTTATTTCTCTCATGCATGTTTCTCCTTATTTCCTCTCACCCATGTACACTATTAGCATATATTCAGGACCCTCTTAGTTACTAAATAGCCCTGAACCTCTTCTTGATATTGACTCTGTGAATCTAATTTTGTTAAGACCCTTACCCCTTTGTTTGAAACATGCTTGATTATTCTGAAGTACATCTCTTTGATGTTCAGTGTTCCTGTTTGTGAGTTATTTGTTCCCTTTCCCCTCTGGCCATGTTTGTGTTGTCTGAGTACTGTGTGACATCTTCTTTCAAAACTAGTTCCATATTAATTGTTTTAAAAGTCAATTCATTTTAAGGGACTCTATCACCCTTCTTTTACTTTTCTCTCAAAATTGTTTTCATGTGAATCCTCTTTCAACTGTTTTCAACTCAACTTCTTCAAATTCTATCACAATCTCACCACTCCTAGAACTTAGGTTCTACCCCCCTTAGTGTAAGCATTGCTTTGGGTACCTTGAGTACCCACTGAACTTTGATGCACAAGGATGGTAATTTCATACTTGCACTTGTCAATGTTAATCTGTTTGGGTGTCTGGTATTGACTAGGGGCTCCAATGGGCCCTAAGGGAGCTTTGTCGCACCCAATCCCTTGGTAAAGGCTGTGAAACTCTAATGAAATAAGGTTGGAAATTTGGGCCTGGTTGAAGGCTCCCTATAGATTAACTTCTTATATTTTTCTCTCCAATACTGCAATTTAATCACATTGGTATGTAATAACTTGTAATGAACAATGGGGTTTATAATAAAATTAGGTGGGATTATGCTTGCTTATCTTTAAGTAACAGGTAGAAAACATGTGTATAGGATTTTACTTTCCTATTTGTGAAATAGAAACCCTATCTAGGACATACATCTCATACGAATAAAAATTTTGTCCTTAAGCTCTTTACTCTCAGCTTGTTATTTATTAGTCACAATCAGTTAATAATCAATAAGTCACTACCATTGCATTTAGATACCATATTTTAGGACTTTTGTGTGCATTAGATACATGTATATAGGGTTGCATTTGCAACTGTTGAATGCCTCACTAATTTCGTTTAACAGCCATAAGTCTGGTTAACAGGTTTCTCTTAAAACTGGAAAAATAAATATGCATGTCCCCTCTTTTTTATTAAATAGCACCTAGGCAAGTCTTATGCCGGATAAATCAATTGACCGTCTTAATCATGTTTAAACCATTCAACATCTTTACACTGTACGAATTTGTTTCCCTTCTCTGAGATCTTCTTGGTTTTCTTGCTGAACTTTTGTTCTATTTTCTAACTAATCATATATGTGTAAATACTTTATATTTAGTTACCTTTTCCAGAATTGCTTACTATTTTCCCTAAAACTCATCAAGACACTATGTCTTTAATATCTTCCATAGTTTTTCAAAATTTTAGTTAATAATTAATATACTTACATGCTCTTTTGCACTTCTAAATGGTTTAACATCCGTTCTTCAACCTCTCTTGTCTGGAAACTATTTTTATTATCAAGTGTGTTTATAGAAAAACAATGTTTCTTCTGGTTCCTAAACTTTTACATATTTACTGTCTTGTCCTCAAGTTCTGAGAATTTTCGTCCAACTCTCTTCTGAAAATTGTTGTCTAAACTTTTCAGCTTCTATTCCCACTTTTTCGAACATTCAAGCCTCTCATTTCCTTATACCTTAAATGCGATTGAGACGTGCTAATTATATGTTTGTCCGTGGAGGGATATTTAAGCCTTTGATGTGCCTTTATATGATCCCTTGCATGAAGTCCTATTTGCTTTTGTATGTCGCCTAGTGTTTTGACCTTTAAACCAAAGGGTTCAACCTAGTCCCCACCTTATAGGAATAGCGGTCCTACACACCCTCTAGGACCTATAGGACGGGACGAGTAATAGCACGCAATAAGCACCCGTACCCAATCCACACGTTTAAATAACCTTTATGGGGCGGGAAAGGTAGAATATGGATATGATGACTGGTGCACTAACATCTCGTGTGAGAATGATTGCTGGGTATTGCACCAAAATTATCCATATTAGATTTAAACCTAGGACCCTTTTTTTTATTTATAATATATGATGTTTTTCATAAAAAAATAATGTATTCTTCAACTAATCTTTTTCCAAAAACTTCTTATGTCTTTTCCCTCTCTTTTCTTTCATAACTTTCAATTTATTTATATTCCTTATGTGGAAACATTATTTGTTTACTTCTACTCTTCTTAAAGTCATAACTAAGCACGGATGGGAACCACACTAGTGGATTTTGAGGGGTCCCTAACACCTTCCCCTCGAGATAATCTCAAACCCTTACCCGAACTCTGGTTTTCCTTCAAAAATCTTCTTCTTTTCTTTTAAGTGTCCTAATGCACTATAACCATTAGGTGGCAACTCTTCAAAAATTCATGACCCGATTCCTCAAAAGGGAATAAGAGTTATTTTCTCCATAATGTCGTAAATCCAATTTCGTTCTTTAGGGAAAAAAGGGGGCGTCGACATGTATCTAGTTTTGATAACGTCCAGGTGAGACTGGAGTAACTCGCTTTTCTCCCAGGGATAAGAGGGTCATGTCGTATTGAAGTCTTTCCTTACACTCAAATCCTTCGGTAAAACATTTTTTACCGTCAAAGGAACGAGAGTTTTTCCCGCTTCCTCCCTTCACAATCGGAAGAGGGCGGAACCTTGGAAGGAGCACTGTCCTTAGTCTTTTTGCTTCCTTGATGGTGTTTTCCCATGGTACACAATAAGAGAATAAAGTGTTAGTAATGAGTGATACAATTCTCAGAAATGGTATTTCTCTGAAAACGATGCAACTATTGAAAGAAACAAAGGGAAACTCTCCAAAGGTTCGAAAGTTGAATCTCTTTGAACCACTCTTCTATTTATAAGAGTAGGGCACACGGAAATCGAAGAGGCTCAATTCTGAAACCAGAGCGGAAAATCAAAACATCAAATCATGTTCTAAACAATCTCGGGAACAGGTATAATGATAACGCATGTGACTGTTGATGTCACCTTAAAAAAGGGGGTCGCATATCAACGGCCCAATAAATGCTATCCACGCTCGTGCTCTGCGAAAGAGGAGCCTATGGGCGTGGCCTAATTTCCGTAAAAAACAAATTGTGCATGTCCGTCAATTGAAGACGGTCATCGAGTACGTCTCCAACGAGCGGAGGGACTAACTGTATGGGCTTAAATTTGGCTCATAACATCCCCACGCCAGGTGTGCACGTTATGATAAGGGCGACCCAAGCAAGGGCACGACCCAAATCGGTGAAGAAGAAGAGACGTTGTTTAGCGCTTGACCCTTCTACTGAGTGAAAGCCACCAACTTTTGTATTTTTTTATTATTTCGAGGAAGTTCTCCTACAATATAAAGGAAACCTTCTCATTGTAATAGGCATCATTGTTATTCTCGGATAATACAATTTCTCTCTCTATCTCTATCTCTTACGTCTTTTTTGATTTTCCAACCATTGCTTCCCTCTTAAGCTAAGTCTATTAATTTTACTACGCATTTACAGATCTATTAACATTCTTGAAGCAATAATCATCTCTCGGACTTATTATATTGAATTACGATTTACCCCTATATATTCTATTGTTTTTAAACTTACAAAATACGAAGATAATTTTTGAGCTAAATAAGGTTGCCTTGCCACAATTTAACTTCGACCAATTACACGTGAATTATAACATCTCCCATCGCATAGAAGTTTATTAATAACCAAGCTACCTTCAAGGAAGAGGAAAAATTGCATGTGATGAAACTAATAAGCTGTTAAAGTTATTTTTCACTCAATTTTTATTTAAATATATTCTCTTAAGGATTTAGTTTACAGGTTTCTTTTTGCTGATGATTAACTGATTAAGGGGTTTAAGGTTGGACCTTAACTTTGACAAATAAACTTTATAGGAAAGCCCAAAGACAAAACAGTCACTATCACTTCACTAAATTGGAGGTTCACTTCACTGGACCACTTTATCTGGTAGGCATGTGCAAAGATAATGCAAATTGATAACCCAACAAACCCTTCTAATTTTCACTTCTAATCACTATATAAGCTTTCTTTATTACTCCTTCAATGGTCCTTTTGTCCCTTTCTGATATAAATATTGGTCAAATCCCTCTTTTCAAGTAACCTTTGACTGACTTTGACTAAACACTATCATTACCTCGTACTCTCCCCCATCTACATAAAACACTACCACCAAGTAAAGCATTTGCATAATCATTATATATTAGTGTGTATATATATATATATACTCTTCTATAGTAACATGATAAGTTCATTTACACTATCAGATCGTTTGTAAAATGATTATATGTAGCAATTAAATACAATAAATAGGATCAGTATGCTGAAAAACAAAGCAGGTTCTCCATCATAACGAGTAAAGGTAAAATTCTTTTGCATTATTCATGTATATTGTGGTGGGCAAATTTGATTCCATATATTCTCATATTATTTATGCACGTCTTTAACGTAGAGAACAGTTTAATTGAGATCGGCTCGAATAAGGTCGGCCCCAGTAAGCGGACGGACAGAGTGCTATGACTCAAGACGACGTCGCTTAAAGCTCTGACTCTCCCGTACACTGAGACCACCAACCTTTGTACTTTTCTTTGATTATTTCGAGGAAGGTCCCTTAATATATAAAGGGGACCTTCCCTTCGTATAGACTCATGTGTATTTTGCCATTGAGAATATACAACTCTCTTTCTCTCTGTCTCTTGTGAAAAGATTGTTACTTGCCTTATTATTCTTACGTCTTAAGCTATCTCTACCATCATTACATATCTTAGTTAAACAATTTTTTCTAGTTCATATTACTCTTAATTCTGATTAACCTTCATTATTTTTTATTGTTCTTGAGCCTAATAAGTATTTACATCACTTTTTAGCTAAACAATTTTGCGCCGTCAGTGGGGATTTCTTGAATCAAAGTTGTAGTTATCTTCTATAGATCCTTCACAACTCACTTTCTACAACCCAGAATGGCCGAAAGCAACGCAAGAATGAATGTTATCATGGATGCTAGAGTCGATCTTATGGGTCCTTTCAATGCGGCTGCTGAAGGGGATGCTCAACACGCAACCCCTAGTACCCTGATAAGCGTGGAAAATCCACCTTCCCCTTCGAATGATCTGGTGGTTGCACGAGAAAAAGAGGCTTCCACATCTACAACTAAAGAATCGCCCCGGAGGTATAGAGGTTACTAGAAGAACGGTTGACAAATGCTCTGAGTAGTTTAGCTGGGAAGCCGCCCAAAATGCTAGATGCACACCAATACCAGTGATAGACCATGCCGTAACCGAAGCTGAACTCGATGTCATACGAAAAAATAACGTTCCCGCCGATGCTCAAGCTTAGGGGGGGACACTCACGGCCATCCTCAAAACGATGGAGGAAATGCAAAACGAAAACAGGTCGCTTCGCGACTAGATGAAGGAGCACCAACAAAGAGTGGACAAGATCCCGGCTGCACCTAAGTTGCTGCCAAAGCGAGACGTGGGGAGGTTCGTTGAACAACCCTACACAAAAGGAGCTACCCATACCCCATCCAAAAGACCTTCAAAATGCCAGCCTACTTGAAAGTATATGATGGGACCTCATCTCTCGAGGACCACCTGATTCACTATGTCACGTCGGTCAAAGGTAATGATTTATCAAAGGAACATGTACCATCTGTACTTCTAAAGAAGTTCGACGAAACACTAACAGGAGGGGCCCTAACGTGGTACTCCCAATTGCCGGCCAAAAGCATCTCCACGTTTGAGGAAATGGCAGATAAATTTGTCACCGCCCATGTTGGTGCCAAAAAAACAGAAGCACGGGTCAACAACATCTTTATTGTTCAACAGGACACGGGAGAAAGGCTCAGAGAGTTCTTAGCCAGGTTCAACAGGGTCAAGACGAGCCTACCAAACGTGTCTGAAAACATGGCAGTTGCATCTTTTCAGAACGAACTCAGCAATGACGGCTCACGGGCGACCATAAAACTACTTAGTCGTCTTATGAAATATCCCCCACCACCTAGGAAGAAATTCACATTGCCTACAACGCCGAGGTACGTGGAGATGACGACGACCTTAATGGCCTGACCAGGCGGCTAATAACTGTAATCCCATAAATCTGAAGAGACCGATGCAATGAAGGACGACTGGAACAAGTCCCACACCTCAACAGGGAGATGTATCAACCCTACATCAGATATGCTCATCCGCCAAGGCACGCGGACGCCTTGCAAAGACACCTCTTCCCACTGAGGAACGACAGAGGTATGCCTCCTATACTATCTGCACATAACTTTTGTATATCTCCTTCAGAAGTAGTGTACGCACTAGAAATGCTAAGCAACAAGGTACAATGGCCAGTGAAGATGAAGTCCGACCCCGCCACCAGAAAATCAAATGCCCTATGCGAGTTCCACCAGAACAGGGGGCACAGAACTGAAGACTGCATAGGTCTCCGGCAGGAGGTCGTCCGGATATTGAACCAAGGATTCTTGAAAGAACTGCTTAGCAACAAAGGGAAACTCAAATTTGCACGCAGGCGGGAACAACTTCACGGCCCACCAAGGCTGCCCTCACCAACACGCATCATCAACATGATCATTGGGGACGGCAATGACTTAGCAATCATTCATGTCAAATTTACCGCCACTCACAAATTAAAGCAAACAATCGCTCACGAACGGTATGACGACTTCGAAGATAGCATCACCTTCGAAAATTCCGATACCGACAATTTTTTTTCCCCTATTATGATGCTTTAGTTATTACTTTGCGCATAGTAGATACTGACGTTAAAAGGATTATGGTCGATGACGCAGCGGCGCATGTATCATTCATCCAAGAGTCCTTGCACTAATGGGACTTGAGGATAAAATATTTCCACGCTATATAACACTAACTTGTTTTAACACTACAGTGGAAAAAACCTCTGGAGAAGTGACGCTACCCATTCTGGCAGGAGAAGTTACGATGGAAACCACTTTCCACGTAATGAACCATGAGACGGCATACAATGACATCATCGGACATCCGTTGATACATGCCATGAGGGTGGTCCCCTCCAGTTTCTATCAAGTGATCAAATTCCCTACCCCATGGGGGTGTACAGCAAATGGGGCAAGCCGCGCACCGCCAAGAGTGTTATTAAATAGCTCAAGATTACACTCACACCAAGCAGCTCAAAGGAGCGAGTGCGGAGTCATAGCAATCAGCCCTGTCGGAGACTAAGGTCCACCCGACACAAGACGCGATAAAAGATCCCAACGACGTTGCGGATAGCAAGGCCACGGTCGAAGACCTCGACCCCATCGTGCTGAGCAACAACGATTCCACATGGAAGGCTTACATAGGCCACAATCTTTCAAATCCAGTAAGTATCGTGAATTTATGTCTAAACACGCAGACCTGTTTGCTTTTTCCCATGCAAATATGCCAAGGATTCCACTAGAAATCGCCTCCCACAAACAGAATGTCGATCCGCTACACCCGCCCGTGCGACAGGCAAGGATAAAGTTCAATGCCGCCATCAATGAAGCAGTAAGAAAAGAAGTAGACAAGCTACTGGTGAACGGTTTCATTAGGGAGTCCAAGTATCCAAAATGGGTGCCAACATTGTAATGGTCAAAAAGAAAATTCGGAAGTGGCGGATGTGCGTGGATTTTACCGATTTAAACATAGTGTGTCCATACGATTCGTTCCCAGTGGCCCATATCGACCAATTGATAGACGCAACAGCATGGCATGAGTTGTTAAGCTTCCTAGATGCGTACTCCGGCTACAATCAAATCATGATGGCCGAGGAAGATAAGGAGAAAATGACCTTCATCACTCACCAAGGAACATACTGTTACAGGGTAATGCCCTTCGGGCTCAAGAATGCGGGGGCTACATACCATGGGCTGGTGACTACGATGTTCAAAGAGCAACTCGACAAAGCGATGGAAGTCTATATCGACGACATGCTAGTGAAGTCGTCGAAAAAAGAGGACCACCTCGATCACCTGAAAGAAGACTTCGAAATACTAAGGAGATACGGTATGAAATTGAATCCCAAAAAGTGTGCCTTCGGCGTAGCCTCGGGAAAATTCCTGGGGTTTCTGGTATCACAAAGGGGCATCGAGGTCAACCCAGACCAGATCAAAGCCATAGAAGCCATCCCAAAAATACTGAGCAGCAAAAAAACAAGTGCAGAAGCTGACGGGTCGAATAGCCGCCCTCTCCAGGTTCATCTCACACTCCTCCGACAGGTGCCACAAATTCTTTGGTGTATTTAAAAAAGACCAGGGAATACAATGGAACAAAAAGTGCATCAACGCCCTGAGAAGTTTGATGGCATATCTGTCATCGCCACCCCTACTAGTCAAAGCCAACCCAGGCAAACCGTTGTTGGTGTTCTTGGCCATATCGAAAGTCGCGGTCAGTGCCGTCCTAGTGCGCGAAAATAAAAGTACGCAGTCTCCTATTTATTACACTAGCAAAACTTTAGTGGATGCCGAAATCCGATACCCACACCTTGAGAGGCTGGCATTGGCGCTCGTAGTAACTTCAGGAAGCTACAACTCTATTTGCAATGCCGCCCCATAGGGGTAGTAACGACCTTCCCTTTAAGGAGTGTCTTACACAAACCCCAACTCTCAGGACGACTCGCCATATGAGCCATTGAGCTCAGCGAGCATGATATCACATACCTTCCAAGGACCGCCATCAATTCATATGTCCTTACCGACTTCATTGCCGACTTAGTGCGGAAGTCCTACCAAAGACAGAACTCGAGGCACGATGTGCGTCCTCCAATAATGACCTATGGGTCCTTTATGCGGATGGCGCCGCCAATGCATCGAGATCGAGACTCGTTCTTGAGGTCCCCACGGGCAAAAAATTCGCCAATCTATACGATTCCCGGAAATGACTAACAATGAGGCCGAGTATGAGGCCGTTATTGCAGGCATGAAACTGGCCACCAAGTATGGGGCTCGCCGAATCCTCCTCCACTGCGACTCCCAACTTGTGGTAAACCAGGTCACTAGGTTATCAAGTCAAAGAGTAGAGGCTACAAAAGTACCAGATAAAAATTCGCAAACTGATGGCTACATTTGGCAAATGTCGCTTCGAACAAATTTCCCAAGCACGGAACGTCGAAGTGGACGTCCTGGCAAAGTTTTCTACAGCCACCAAAAACTTCAACAAAGAAAGTGTGGTCACGCTCCTCCACTCCTCCATTGACCACACCGAGGTACTTTGCTTAAACCTGACATAGGACTGACACAACCAGTTCATATCATATCTACAGGACGGGACATTACCCCACGATAAAAAGGAGGCAAAAAAGCTTTGCATACAGGCCGCCCGATACTGCATGATCAACAACGACCTTTATAAAAGGAAGTTCGGTGGCCCCTTAGCCAAATGCTTAAGGTCGCACCAAACGAGGTCGGTACTCGAAGAAGTACACGAAGGCCATTGCGTCGCTCACACTGGCAACCGTGCCCTTATGCGGTGCATCATACGTGCTGTCTACTACTGGCCCACCATGAAAATAGAGGCAGCTAAGTATGTCCGTTGATGCGAACAATGCAAAAAGTACGCCCCAATGATACATCAAACAGGAGAACGCCTCCATTCTGTCACTTCCCCCTGGCCATTCATCAAATGGGGAATGGATATAGTCAGCCCGCTACCCGCAGGACGAGGAAATGTACGATTTTACGTGTTTTAACTGACTATTTCTCTAAGTGGGTGGAAGCAGTTGCATACGCGCAAATACGCGAACAAGAAGTCATCGCCTTCATATGGAAGAGCATCATATGCTGCTTGGTATCCCCCAAAGAAATAAGTTGTGACAACAGGCGTCAGTTCATCGGTCAAAAAATGACCGAGTTCTTCGAGAAATAGCGCATCAAAAGGATACTATCCACGCCATACCACCCCCCACCCCCACCCCGCCAACGGCCAAGCGGAGTTCTCCAACAAAACAATTCTAAACATACTGAAGAAGAAGCTTGAAGACGCCAAAGGACTATGGCCCGAACTACTGCCTGAAGTCATGTGGGCACACAAAAATACACCCAAGTCCAGCATGGGGGAGACCCCGTACTCACTAGTTTATGGAACCGACGCAGTCATACCCATCGTAGTAGGCTAACCCAACATAATTCGCGCACCAGTGGAACAGAAAATGACACCAGCAGACTCCAAGACCTTGATGAAGCCGAAGAAAGAAGGGAAATGGCCCACATCAGGATGGTAGCCCAAAAACAACAAATCGAAAGATATTACAACAAAAGGTCAAGAATAAGACCACTCAAAGTAGGAGACTACGCCCATAAAGCCAAGACGTTGGCCTCCAAAGACCCAAATGAAGGAAAACTGGGCACAAACTAGGAAGGATCCTACAAGATCACAGCGGCAGCCGGGAAAAGAGCATTCCAACTCGATACAATGGAGGGAAAAACGCTCCAGAACAACTGGAATGTCGCTCACCTCAAACATTTCCACTTCTAAAAGGCGTATCCTATGTCATACTCTTTTTCCCATACCCGAGTTTTGTCCCAATTAGTTTTTCTCGAGAACGTTATTAACGAGGCGGTGAAGGGAAAACCTGGAGATGTTTGCAATACAAGTGTATCATATCAACCTCTTCGAGTACTCTCCAAGCCCGACATGATACAGGGACTGGATTAGTGCCATCTCCAAATGTATGAAAAGGCAACGACCATCTCCAAATGTATGAAAGGGCTACGGCCAACTCTAAATGTCTGAAAGGGCTACGACCATCTCCAAATGTATGAAAAGGCTACGACCATCTCCAATTGTATGAAAGGGCTACGGCCATCTCCAAATGTATGAAAAGGCTAAGACCATCCCCAATGCACAAAGAGGCTACGGCCATTGTTTTTACACGGCTAAGGCCATCGAATTTTACATGGCTACAGCCATTGTTTTTACACGGCTAAGGCCGCCAAATTTTACATGGCTATGACCATTGTTTTTACATGGCTAAGGCTGTCGAATTTTACATGGCTACGGCCATTGCTTTTACATGGCTAAGGCCGTCGAATTTTACATGGCTACGGCCATTAATTTTATACAACTTAGGCCGTCGAATTATACATGGCTACGGCCATTGTTTATACATGGCTAAGGCCGTCGAATTTTACATGGCTACGACCATTATTTTTATACGGCTATCTAAGGCCGCCGAATTTTACATAGCTACAGCCATTATTTGTACATGGCTATCTAAGGCCATCTAATTTTACATGGCTACGGCTATTGTTTTTACACGGCTATCTAAGCCCATCGGATTTTACATGGCTACGGCCATTGTTTCTACATGGCTACAGCCATTGTTTTTACATGCCTATCTAAGGCCGTCAAATTTTACATGGCTACGGCCATTTTTTTTACACGGCTGCAGCTACCATTGTTTTTACATGGCTATGGCTATCATTTTTTACAGCTAAGGCCGTCGAATTTTACATGGCTACGACCATCATTTCTACGCGATCAAGGCTACCGAATGACCCACTTAACTTCAACTAAGGCAAAAAATACAGCAATGTTCCAGAAAATTGAAAAGATTAACTATGGAAAAAGTCATATGTTTTTATCCTCAAAAGGGTCAAAACCCATGATACAAAATCGGTATGTACAAATATATTTACAAAAATCCTAAAGGCCTCCGCCACTCTGATTATCTTGCCCTGCCTGGTCTTTATGTGGCCCGTCTTCATTCCCAGGAGGATACGCCTTTGAAATCCAAGAGCTAGAATCCAAATGGTTGACGTCTGTAGAGTTACCCCCCTCCCCGGCCGGAGATTCGGGACAATAACTGGCCACTTCACAGCCAGTTCTCACAGCTGGCGTTGGCTCTTAACTTCTGCATCGAATGCTCCCCTGACCGCTAAATATTCTTCAAGAACAACCACCCGAGCCCCTGCATACACCCACATCTCGTGTGCCTCACGAGATGCATCGGCCTGTGCAAGAGTCCGCTTGAAGTCCTCAACCTCTGCCTTCTTTGCATCAAGTTTTGTCGCTAAAGCCGCAACCCGAGTGCGCAAGTTGGCCGCCTCTTCTTCCACTACGCGGCCGAGCTGCAATTCTTCATCCTTAGCTTGAATAAGGACCTCCATCTCCGCATTCCAAGCTATAGCGACCATGAGTTGTTTATCAACTTTCTCCAGTTCAACCACCTTCTTCTTCAACTGCTCCTCAGACTGCACGAGGCCCTCACGGATCATCATGAAGTTAGGGTCCTGTTCGTACATATCGGCCAAGGTCTGGTGCGCCTCAAGCGTCGTGTTGTATTTCTGCACCAACCTATTATATTTGGCTGCTTTGTTCTTCAAGCGTCGACCCCTCTCCACCTCCAAGATAAGAGCCTGGAAAAAACCGAAAATTAAGCGCAGGGAAAATCACCCTCCACAAACGCAAAAGGAAAAAATCATCAATCAAGTCAAAAGACATACCTGCAAGGCCGCACCCGCCACTCTGCGGGCGAGGTCCTTGTCTCTGGTCTCCGCTAGGGTCGTGCTCTCAGCACCCGCACACAAAAGTGTCATGCTGGTGGCTGCCTCCTCACAATTTTCCAACAAATTTTAATGGCCAGGAATCACTGTGCGACAGGAAGACTGGCTACCCACCATCTCCACTTGGTCAAAGGACCCGCATTCTCTGACCGCATCCTCAATGGCGATCTCCGAGCTCGCCACATCCACGTTTTTGCCCCTCCTTTCCGCGACCTCCCGCGATCCGCCATTCCGAGCACATGCCGAGCGGAGGTTAGAAGAGGCTTGCCTTCTAAGGGCGAACCTCCCCGAGCGAATGGCCTCAGCCATAAAGATCGGCCTAGATTCGGGGCGGGGTGGTTTAACCTTCTCTACCTGTGTGAACACCGCCTTGACAGTACGAATCAGGCGTCTATTCCTCTCCAATGACCCTTCTTCTTCAAGGTCCCCCTCCATGGGACGCGAGTTGGGTTCAGATGGCATCACTTCGATCGTAGGCGCCTTTATGGGGGCAACCTCGAGGACAGTTTTGGGCACAGCCATACCTCCTCGGGCGTCACTTCAATAAAGCCCCCAGGCGCCGCCTCAGATATTTCCTTGGGAGCCGCCGCCGATGAAGCCTCTTATCTTGAGAGGGGAGAAGCACTGCCCTTTGATGTACCTACGAGGATCATATCCTCCTC
Source organism: Nicotiana benthamiana (assembly GCA_034376525.1). Lineage (NCBI taxonomy): Eukaryota > Viridiplantae > Streptophyta > Magnoliopsida > Solanales > Solanaceae > Nicotiana > Nicotiana benthamiana. The sequence continues at coordinate 27,956,702 of CM067337.1, forward strand.
GCCAGGGTCTGACACCGCCCTGGAAGGGCTGGCCGCATTCTTCTTCATCTTCTTCTTCTGCGCCCCCTTAGAAGCGCCCCGACCTACCAAAACATGTATGAGTTGAGCAAGGAAAATTGAAGGGTAGCTCGGGCCATAGAGCCTGAGGAATTCCGGCCAAGTGCGGCACTCCTCCGCAAACGGTGTCAACCCTCTCACCCACGACCTAATGTCGTCAATCCTTTGAGAAGTGCGAGCTGTCACTACATATAAAAAAAATCTACAATGGTTAAAGCCGACGATATACAGTTGCCGTAAGAGACTACGTCCAAGAATGCTTACATGCTGCATTCCATGCGTCCGGGAACCCTTCGGGGTTAGACACCGGATGTTCACTACGCACGTAGAAAAATCTCTTCCAAATTTTACGACTGGCCATGTCGTCAGCTTGCGCCACAAAACTCTTCTTGCCCCGATGTATCAACTGGAGCATTGAGCCTCTCATAAAGCTCACGCCGAACATTTGTAAGAGGTGATGAACGGTGTCCTCTTTCTCAGCCTTAGTCGCCTAGGTGGTAAGAATCCTACACACCTTCAGCGCATACGCAGTAACTTGGGCCAGACACGCCCTGAACAAAAAACAAAGTTCCTCCGCCAGAGGATTGATCAGGAGGCTATACCCGATCCAAAAAGCATACTCGTAGAATGTGCAATACCCTGGCCTGTGCACATTGGCATAGTTCGTCCCGGCGGGAGCCATGTCGATGTAGTCAGGGATATTGTACAACTCCCTGGGAGTGCCCAAATGAGATGGCATCAGTTTATTGAGTTCCCAAGGGGGAAGGTTACACCGGTTCTTAAAATCCTTCAGTGCAACCATATCCAGTGGAAGTATATTGGCCGTTGATAGAGGAACGAGAACCTCCTCGGCTTCCCCATCATCTGAGGACGAAGAAACCCTAGAGAGGGCGTCACCCCTGGTCTTGGTACTATCGTGGCGACGCTTAACCATGATAGAAGTTATGACAGAAAGGCATTTTAGGGATACAAGGTTCGATTCCCGGGAACGAAGATTTTAAAAGAAAAGATCAATGAGTGCCATAAAAAGACAAGGAAAAGGTTGAGAAAGTACTCTCTAAAAAGTTCGAAAGTTGAGTCGGATTCAACCTCTCCTCTATTTATAAGGAAAGGTGCATGGAAATCGAAAAGGCTTGATTCAAAAACCGGCACGGGAAACCAAAACATCATGTCATGTCCTGAACCTCCTCGGGAGAAAAAGTAATGATCACGCACGTGATCGATGATGTCAAACTAAAAAGGAGCCCTAAAAGGAGGTTATGTGCCAACGACGTAACCCCTTCGTATATGATCACGTCCCTTTCCACAGCATCTACATGTATGGCCAAATTTATAGAAAGGACGAGCACATATATCCGTTCGTTGAAGACGTCTCTCGGCTACGCGCCCCAACAAACGGAGGGACTATTTGTATTGGACAAATTTGGTTCCCTATGTTCTCATATTATCTATGCACGCTTTTGACGTAGAGAATGACCTAATTAAGACCGACTCGAATAAGGTCGGCCCCAGTAAGCGGACAGACCGAGTGCTATGACTCAAGACGACGTCGCTTAAAGCTCTGACTCTCTCGTACACTGAGACCATCAACCCTTGTACTTTTCTTTGATTATTTCGAGGAATGTTCCTTAATATATAAAGGGGACCTTCCCTTTGTACAGACTCATGCGTATTTTGCTATTGAGAATATACAACTCTCTTTCTCTATCTCTCTCTTGTGAAAAGATTGTTACTTCCCTTATTATTCTTACATCTTAAACTATCTCTATCATCATTACAAATCTTAGTTGTACGGTTTTTCTCTAGTTCAAGAATAATCTCTTGATTCTGATTAACCTTCATTATTTTTTATTGTTCTTGAGCCTAATAAGTATTTACATAACTTTTTAGCTAAACATATATAATTGTTTATTTTATTGAATTCCAATGGTCCATAGAACCACGTCAGCAAAATCAGCTAACAGAGGTATGCCACATAAGCAAATAATTTAAGGCTTTTTAGTGTTATGATAGTAGTGGATTTTGGCACGTTAGTACGTATTTTAACAAACTTTTTTAAGTTCACGCGCTACTACTGCGCAGTTTACTATGATGTGCGTGGAAGCATCTAGCTTAAGATTAGAAATGCGGCTAACGAAGAGCAACAAGTGCCCACTTTTGCCTTGAGAGCGTCCGTAGGACCGTACTTCCAACGAATCACATCTTCACGACAAGGGCGATTAGTCTACAAGAATATCTAGGGCGCGTGGGTAGGACATTTGATTACGGACTCTTTATAGGTACATATTTTACGGACTCCACTAGTCACGTGCACTCTTGGAGTTTTCTGTTTCACCTCGTCTCTATCGACTTTTACTCCCCCATGTGATCTGTCATCCAAGTTGACATCATAATGCCATTTAATTACGAAAATGCCCATTTTCTCCAAACGTAAAAAGCCAGGTGAAAAATGTAGTGGGCCCCATGGGCGATAATTTACAATAAACTTACTGACAGAAAACATTTCCCTATTTAGTCAAACTAAGAGGAAAGTAAAAGATTGATTTTACACAATTGGAATCCAAGTTAAAGATATGGTAATTTTGGACCTTTGGTTGCTGGATCAGTCATTCATGATCTGGCCACGTTCAAGGAGGATTTATTAGAGATGAAATATAATAAAACATTTACACCATCTTATCACTTCTTCAAATCACTGTGCCTTTAATTGGTCAAGTAGGCAATTTGTTCTTGAAAATTATGAGAACCAAAAATGAAAGAACCACGTGCTATGCGAGCTACCGATGGTGTTCAATGGGTCCCAAGGTCGAAAATGATTGGATGGTCCAACGTTATGAACTTAGGTACGAGACTAATTGACAAATCCACTTGAAATTGTTTGTAAAGACATGTTCTGTCCTGCAACGTTTCTTCGTTAAACTAGAGATAATAGCAAATTGTACCATAGAGTTTATGTTCCTATTGAGACATAATTACCTAAGAGGAAAATAAGGGAGAAAATAGTAGTTAGTCTCTAAATCAAGTACCCAACCTTAAATTCTGACACAAATTCAACTGCAAATTTGGTTTTTATCCGTTAGTTGCCTGGATTATAACCTCACCGGATAGAGGAACTGTTTGGAATGGTAGTGATGATCACAACTGATGGTTGAGATATCTAATTAATTGTATGAGGCCAAAATAGAGAGCTTAATTTTTCGCTCTCAGAAGAATATTTCGAGACCTCGAGGACGTGGAGTTGCGACCAAGTCCCCTCCCTTGGGGCTCGTCGAGGCCCCACTCAAAAAAGACGAAGATCGAGACTGCAACAAAAAGTGACAAGGCACGAAGAGCCAGCCTACCTAGAGCCTGTCGAGGCATCACGTATGGTTGTTCCATCTCCATGCTCTTACAATTAATGTATGTTGTACTAAAACTGAATTCCCTCCTATATAAAGGGAACCCACACAACTTTGTAAGGAGCTGCTCTTGCTCCAGCTGCTCTACACAAGATTAATAATATCTCTCTCTTTTTTCTCTCTAACTTGCTCGCTCTTACTAGCTCGAGGTCATGTTTGGCATTTATTAATTTCATATTTGTTCGTAATGTATTGCTTGGTATTGGTCATAAAGAGCATTGTTCAATTATTTCTTAACTGTTACCCGCTTTCCGGTTGCTCCCAATAGCTCCAGCTCATGCCGAACATCGACCCCGAGGCCCTTCATCAACCAGTCCGAAGCCCGGGTAGCAAGTCTCTCGGTGTGATTACTGTCCTATTTTAGCTGCATCTCACCGTTAAATTTCATATTCTTAGCATCAACTGCTCTAACAACTAGCATACAAAATATCACGTATTTTTAGAATTTCGTTTTACATACGGAGACACCTAAAGTTGGCACGATCTTTTACTTAGACACTTAAATTAGGGTTCTTTCCAATTAGACACGTTTCTTAGGCAATTCTCATTCCAATTAGACACTTAAACTAGGCTTTAACCCATGGCTTTTTTGGATAATATAATACATCCCTACAAATATCCTTACAAATAAACTTAATTTCATAACTAGATTTAGAAAACATCCAAAACTATTTTCTCCTTTCCTCTCCTTTCCAATTCTTATGCCAATTATACCAGATATACCTGGCGTACATCCTAATTTTAGCATTAGATAAAACTTTTTTCAAAGCTGCAGCAAATCCCTACACAATAATTAATAAGTCAGCAAAAAACGTGTCTAATTGGTATGGGAACTGCCTAAGAAACGTATTTAAATGGAAAGACACCTTGTTTAAGTGTCTAAGTAAAAGATCGTGCCAACTTTAGGTGTCTCCGTATAAATTTAATTATTATTATCATTTTAACGGTAAACACTAATAAGTGTAAATTTAATCTCGTATCCATCAATGGTTATTAGAATTAATCATGGTGTAAAAACTTTCACTCTGCTCGATTTTTTAATCATTCCTATGAGTTATCTTTGTTTTCTTTAAATTATCAACGCATATTTAGAAAGTATTACTACTCCAATATAAATATTAGGTAAAGGGTAGTCCGATACAAACAGCATTATAGGTTAACGCAGGGTTCAGGATGCTATATGCAATTAACTTTATGTGATGTTATAGCATAATTACTATTGCTTTATAGCATATAAATCGAAAAATAATTGATTATAGAGCTATCATAAAGAGCCAAGAGTAAAGAGAGCGGAAGCCATAGTCCATAAGTCCGCCCACACCCACACTGCCCTCTTCTGCTAAGGACCCACTATTTCTTTTTCTCTTCAATTTCTGCGCCTGTGTCCACTACTGTCCATGGCCATTACAATGTACTGATGAAAGCAAAATATCATACATTACCACTGTCATTTTTTAGGGCTTAATGGACTTGGACCGACCCCATCACCGCACAGCCGCTACAACAACAAGTAGCAGTACAACAAGTGAGCTCTTTATCTGTTTCACTTCTCGCCTTTCTTCTTCGTCTTCTTCCATGAAACTCTCGAAATCCATTCTCAGTACTGGTCGTGCACGTGACACGCCTCTCTCTCTTTCCAATTCCCTCAGCCGTAGACTTAAATCAAACGGTAGCATTAAAGGTGGCCAAGCTTCTCCTATGTTTCCCACCACCGGTAAGAAACGCGGGTCGGGTTTCGAAAACCCGGAGCCATCTTCACCAAAAGTCACTTGTATTGGTCAGGTTCGGGTGAAGACCAAGAAGAAGGTGAAACAATCACGTAGCTTGTCCAAAAGACGTAGTGCAAGCGGCGAGGTCAGTTTTAGAAAACTAGAGCAAGCCTCTGAGGTATTTAATCAAACAGATGATAGACTATCGTTAAAGAATCAGAGGTACTCGCAAGGGAACCCAAGCGTTCATTACCAGCAACAAGAATGCGTTAATCATAGAAATCAAAGGTGGGTTCATTTGCCTTTGACAATTTGTGAAGCTTTAAGGGCTTTTGGGGCGGAGTTCAGCTGTTTGTTCCCATGTCGTTCGTCGTGTTTTTCGACTAATGAAAGAGAAAAGGAAGAAAAAGGAGAAGCTTACAGGGAAGGTCATGATAATGATCACAGATCATGTGGGGCTGTTTTTGCTAGATGGTTAGTGGCATTGCAAGATGGGGAAGGAGGAAAACGGAGGGATATTGAGTTGGTAGTGGCAAGTGGTGAAGAGGAAAGAAGAACAGAGGGGAGGCATAGTAGTACAATGAGGAGTTCAAGAAGGCATGTGTTTGAAGATATTGAGTTCAAGGATGAGAATATTGTTGAAATGGAGAGGGGACATAATGAAGAGAAAGGTAGAGTTAGTATTTGTATTCCGCCCAAGAATGCTTTGCTTCTTATGAGATGCAGATCTGATCCTATGAAAATGGCAGCTCTTACCAATCGCTTCAGGGAGTCATCACCTGTTCCAGAAGATGAATATTATGATGAGGAACAAGAAGAACTAGACAAGGAAGAAAATTTGAGAGAAAATAAGCATATGGAAGTAGTAGATAGTCAGAACTGTGAACCTAGTAATGATGTTCTACCATCTGAACATAGAGTTTTAGTAGATCTTGATGAAATAAAAGAGAGTCCAGAAGAAACAGAGATTATTATTGATATGGAAGTAGAAAGCAAGGAGCAGGAAAAGCTTGAAACAAAGCTAGAAACTTGTGAATTATCAGCAGAAATTGAGCTAGAAGAGGGAAATGAAGAGACCAAGATAGAGTCTTTTGTAGCAGAAGTTGATTCCCAGCTTGAACAATTAGCCCAACTGGTAGATCAAACTACTGAATTCAATAAAGAAGATATCCAAATTCAACAGCTCCTTGAGGAAGAAGGAGTAACAGAAATGACCTCTGATACTAGTGAAATAGAGGATACAACAGAAAGTGAACAAACTACATTGGAAGAAGAAGAAGAAAAATTTAAGTCAGCCATCGCAAAAGAAATTCAAGACATACTCCTGTTGAGAGACATAGAGGAGAAGCCAACAGGAACTCAACATGAATGTGAATATGAAGAACAAGAACAAGCAGAAAATACACCATTTACAGCACCAGAGAAGCAAGTCGAAGTTGAATATACCAATGAGGCTCAAAACGAAGAAAAAGAATCAGTTTTGCCAGAGTGTTTGCTACTAATGATGTGTGAACCCAAGCTATCAATGGAGGTATCAAAAGAAACATGGGTCTGTCGAAGGGACTTTCTCAGATGGTTACCAGAGAGGAAACAACAAGTCAAACCACCAAAGAAAGAGGTTATTGTTCCTGAAGAACAACCCAAAAGGCGGCGGAGTACTAACACTAAACCTAGTACGGAACATAGGAACAAACACATGTTACAACCACCTAGGTCGTCGTGTTCTTTACCGGCGGCGACGGGGATGTCCATGGCAACCATGATCGAGCAGAAGCTTGTGAATGCAGTGGCTTACGAGCCGTTTGTGTTAACAAGGTGCAAGTCTGAGCCGATGAGGACGGCGGCGGCTAAGCTGGCGCCGGATACTTGTTTTTGGAAGAATAGAAAGATTGAGCCTCATCGACCCGCAACGTTCGGAGTCGGGGCGGCTGGGGTCGGGTTCTGACCAACCGGAAAGGATATGCTGTGGTTTGTCCTATTGGCTACCATTGTCTAGCACTGTGTCTAGTCTAGCTTTGTACATTTTCTTTAAAATTTCATCAGTAAATTTGTTTGTAGAAATTACTGTATCATTTTTGGTCTTGCACGAGCACTTTAGTTCCTAATAGGAGTATTAATTAGTTGGATCTTTGCTCTTTTAATTTATGATATCATCCATAACTAGTTGGCCATTCTTTAATTTCTAGTCTGGAAAAATGAATAATTGAAGTAAAACATTAATGAGAAGACAACAGATATTCTTTTAAATGGCTTTAGTTCAACTGGTCCAACTGTAATGCCGTCTGTAGTCTGAATTAACATCGATTTGTTGGGGAGATAGACAATGAGAACTGAGGACAGGTTTATATCAATGTTTTTTTTCCTATTATCTGATAATATGTGACCCTCCTTCATTATTGTTTTTGTTGTTGTTCTTTTTTGGTGAAATATTTAATTATAATTTTTTACTGCACAATATGCATGGTTGTACTTGCAGTTTTAGGCTTCTTAATTCAGTTCTTCCAAGAAACGTCCATCAGGTTAGCAAAATAAAAAATAGACAAAAAAACAAACAGCATGTCCAAACCAGTAGTATTCTCAATCTTTAGGATATGGAATCTCAATCTATATCATATGGAGAGATAGTGCATTCTTGCTATTCATTAAGTAGTTCCACATAATGGTCATGAAACAAAGGCTCATAATTGAATGAGCAAAAAACATTTGACTGAATCTAGATGGACAACCTAAACCAAAATTTCAAGCAGTAATAATTGTACTATAATTTGTGGCTTTGAACTACTAATCTTGATGGTGGCAATCTGGACAGCCACGTGACTACTATGATTTATCTGTACTATATGTAGGAAGATAATCCAATTGCACTCCTAAATACAATCACTCAAAGTACAATAAAGCACAAAAAATATAAAAATTAAAAGATTCACAAGAAGAAAGCATTGGAATACCAGACAGGGAGATAAGTATTTGGTCGAAAAGATATTTAAAATGGACAGCCTGGTTTTTTGTATTCTTATTTTTGGAGTTTTTAAATGTCATGTGACCGAAGCCTCTCTTTTTGGGAAGTTGATAGTCAGCTCCCCTATTTATATCCTCAACAATATACCACTTGTATAGTTGTATTAAACCATTATTATTATTATTATTATTATTATTATTATTATTATTATTATTATTATTATTATTATTATTATTATTATTATTAGTGTTGTTGTTGTTGTTGTTGTTGTTATTATTATTATTATTATTACTATTATTATTATTATTATTATTATTATTATTATTATTATTATTATTATTTCATTCTGTCAGATGATTGTTTCTTAGACAATTTTGAGAAGACTATAACTTGTATTTCAATAGCCATTTGCAACCCTCCTCTCCAGGATTAAGGTTAAAATAAAGGAAAATTAGGAATAGAAAAGAAATTAATATTAAGAATCAGCAAAAAGAAAAAGCTTAAATGACGAAGAAGGAAGATTGGCGTCTTCATTAGAGGAAGAAAATGAATAGGGAGTTACATTTTTATTCTATTACTTACCATTTAGATAATTTGAACAGGGAAGTAATATTCATTGGAAAATTTTCATTGGCTTTCCTGGCCTTTTATCGGATTGGCCTGTTCGCTATTTCTTTCATCAAAATTGTTTTGTTGCTTCGTGCTTATTAATATCCATTATGTGATTTCGGAGCTAAATCAAATACAGATTGACACATGTATTAGATATAAAGTTTAAATATTTAAAATTTGCATGAAAAGTATAATAAGTGATTAGTTTTTTTCCTATTAATATAATGAAAGACTTGCATTAAAAGTTTTATTTTGTTATAAATAGAACTCTATTTAAGGTGAATGTCTATCTTATAAGAAGAGTCTTACTTCAAGGCTAAGTCTTTTATCTTCCTATAAATAGAGGGGTCTTACCCCATTGTAAATCATCCCAAAAGTATTAATAAGAATACTCCTCTCTCTCTACTTTTCTCTCTATTGTTCTTGTTCTTGTATTATTGTTCTTGTTCTTATATTATTTCATAACACGTTATCAGCACGAGACTCTACCGTCTCAAGAATCTTCTCGAAAAATTTAAGGTATTTCTCTCTTCCTAATTTGATTTTTTCGATTATGTCTGACATTATGAAAAGACAGTTCGTTGCCCTTGAAATTTCGGGCAAGAACTATATGACATGGGTGTTGGATGCTGAAATCCACTTAGATGCTATGGGTCTTGGAGACGCCATTAAAAACAGAGATAAAGCATCCACCCAAGACTGTGCTAAGGCCTTGATTTTCTTGCGCCATCACCTTGATGAAGGTTTGAAAATTGAATATCTCACAGTCAAAGATCCACTTATCTTGTGGAAGGGCTTAAAGGAGAGATATGACGACCTGAAGTTGGTCACTCTGCCACAAGCACGATATGATTGGACTCATCTGAGGCTCCAGGACTTTAAGTCCGTTTCTGAATATAATTCTGCAATGTTCAGAATTACCTCCAAATTGAAACTCTGTGGAGATAATATCACTGATTATGATATGCTTGAGAAAACGTTTATAACGTTTCATGCCTCCATTATGGTAATGCAACAACAGTACAGAGAGAAAAGTTTCAAAAAGTACTCTGAACTGATTTCTCTTCTCCTTGTGGCTGAGCGAAACAATGACCTGCTCATGAGAAATCACGAAAATCGACCCACTGGGTCTACACCATTGCCTGAAGTAGATAAGGTGTATTCCCATTATGCTAAGCGTGGAAAATGTTATGGCTTTAATCGTGGTCGTGGTCGTGATCGGGGTCATGGCCGTGGACGTGGACAAGGAAGAAATTTTCCTGGTGTTAGTCACCCCCCAAAGAGAGATAACCACCAAAAGCGGAAACAGAATTATGAGGATCCAAAAGCAAATAGTTCAGAAACTATGTGTTATCGTCGCGGTGGAGAAGGGCACTGGGCAAAAAATTTGCCGTGTACCAAGACATTTGGTTGAGCTCTATCAAGCATCTCTAAAGAGTAAAGACCCTGAAACCAATTTTGTCTCTGACAACAATTTTGAAAACACCTACTTGGATGTGGCAGACTTCTTTGAGCACCCAGAGGGAAAAATAGACCACTTGATCAGTGACGGATCCATGATTAAGGATGATGGAGTTGTTTAATTTTATTTTACTTATTTGTATTAGCTAGTGGATAAACTATTAGTCATTAGGATCAGCTCGTATTAGTTAGTTTATGATATAATGTTAGTATTAGTTCTTTAGAATGTTTCAATATGCTTTTGGTATTTTTATTTTCCAGCAAAGTTAGTCGATTAACTAATAAAATCGACTATCTAATACTTTGTATTAAAACTGGAATTTCCGCAAGCTAAGATATTCGAATATCTGATTTAGATATGCGAATAACCTGATTTAGTTATTCGAATAACCTGATTTATTTATTCGAATAACCTGATGACTGTTTACTAAGTTAGTCGAATAACTAATTAGTTATTCGACTAACCAATATTTCGCATTAAAACTGGATTTTTTCGCAAGGCAAGATAGTCGAATATCAGGTTTAGTTATTCGAATAACCTAATGACTGCTTCCCTAAAGTTAGTCGACTATCAATCCAGTTATTCGAATAACCTCAACAGATTTTGAAAATAGTGTTTAAATTAAGAAGCAACGGGTTAAATTTGTTTACCACACTGATTTGTAGAAAATTAATCTACATAACGTATTTAAGAAACTTCTGCAAACACACTCGTAATGTACTTAACAACTAACGTACTTACATGACATTTCAACTTGAAACATTGTACCCTATACAGAGATATTATTAACACAGTGTACTGTCACATGTCTGCATTGGCTTATAAATGTACACTTCTATACTATTCACATATTCATGTCAATTGCTTAGTTCCAAATTTGTAATTATGTGATCGTCCATGATAATGTGCTAAATTATTCATCACATAACTTTTACACATTCTTTACATATTACATACACTACTCGAGTTTTATGATACGCTGTCATCTATTCACTGTATTACCTGTGTATATGTCCGTAACATACATGCGTGCACCTTTGTAACTACTGCACAATATAGTTTCCACTTCTATATGTTCATTCATTTATGCATCACATTCATGTACCACACACACGATACCGGAAAAGTAACTTTCCCAAAATTAGGGGGAGAAGTTGGTGAAATTTTGTGGAAAAATGCATCATTATCTCATCTTGATCCAAATACCTCTATTCGTGAAAAAGAGGTGAAAAAGATTATCCATTTGCAAAGAATAGCAAATCAAATGCCAGACGCATTTACAGATTTGAAAAGGATAACAAAATCACATATCCCCGCAGTGAATGTGACAACATCTGATTCACGAATACATATTCATTATTGGAAGAATATGAACATGAAATTGGTATTGAATATACCACACTCACCCCTAGAAGGAGGTTTGAGATGATACCACACTCACCCCTAGAAGAAGGTTTGAGATGATGTCATTATTATGGCATGAATGGTCATTGGTCACGTACCTATTGTACGCCAAAATATTTTGTCAATGTGATTACCAAAGGACAATAATAATGCAAGAAACATATCTTGTATATAATTTTTGACATGACCATAATGGTATAACTTTCTCTTTAAAAGAGATATTCACCAAATGGATGTTGATGAATTTGTGATAGTACAAAATTAATTGAGAGCTCTAGAAAAGCCAATTACTACTATGTTGGAGAAACACAATTGATTACCAATAAGGTATTGTGTTGTAGTAAGTCTCAAAGGAACTTATTCAGTTTCCAAAGTATATGTGAAAGTGGTTGATTATATTGAGACTATAAATAAAGGAAAGATTTGATATCTTCTATTACTACAACTTGTAGCGGGATAATTTGTGTATGAAAAGCTACCCGCTTCATTCTCCAGTTTGTACTACTTGTTCTCATTAATTAATTGACCAACTAAAGAGTTTGGATTGAATCCCATAAATTCTGGAAATATCAAAGGTGAATATGGGCCAATTCACCTGCCATGTATACCACATATGATGCATCTATGATATGGTTACATGCGCGATTGTTATTAACCTGCAGCCTGGCCGGTGCTTGCGAGGTAAATTGCTCAGTAATCTAACTTGGAGCATAATTTCCAGATTGTCTATTCAAGATAGTTCATCTTGATAAGTTGGTTTACATCATAGTTGGTTTAGCAAAATGATTTATTGAGTGCCTCCACTTAATAGCTAAACTACTGCTTATGAGAACAAAGTTATATATATCAGTTTGATATACGTTGTATACAAAAGTATATTATATTCTCCCCTCATAAGTGATTCAGGGTCAGGAACCAAATAATTTCATCTTATTATTATTAATGTGCTGTGTATATTGACATGATAATGCACAACGATGATTTCCCAGAGGTGAGGAAACATGTTAGTTTTCCTAACATGAGGGGGAGACATGATAAACACTTGAGAAAAGGTTACATGAGATGAATTATCATTTGTATATATAGATCCTCGAATATCATAATATGAACATGAAGTTCATAAAAGGATAATTCAATTGCAACATATTGCAAAGCATGCTACACCCAAAGAAAGTAACTATATTCTCACTGCAAATGCTCATATTAAGTCCTAGAAGGACAAAGTCTTGGATACGCTTAAAACGTATAGACAAAACGGTTTCAAAATAACTTCTTAATAAAGAAGATAAGCAAATGATCAAAGTGATCATAATAAGGAGGCAAGTGATCCAAAAGATCACACGACATAACACTTCATAAAATCTCATGAGAGATTCAGGTACCTGAATGTATGAATAAAGAGATCTCCATGTTATGTATTTATGAAAATTTACTGGAACCGATATAAAATGATCGTCGACGACATCTATGATAGCGCTAAATATCGATGAGGATCTTATTTTTGTCGAATACAAACAAAATATTGACTAAATGGAAAAGATACAATTCAAGAAGAATTGATTCCATATGAAAGACATGTAGTTTTGGACATGTAGTTCAAATACTTGAAAGTATAAGGTCAAAGGTATGTGTAATCAGTTTTCGATATTTTATTTGTTTAGCATGACATGAAAACTTGATGTGCATCTAAAGTTTATTATATGGCTTAACTTGAAAGATTTAAGTTGCTTAAAGCATATACAATTTTTGGTCCTGAAGTACCACATCCTAAGTGCAATTTGTGTACATATGTATCTTGCTATAACTATGATAATGTGATGGCGAGGATATCCCTATGGAAGTATTGAAGAGTCATTCCACGACATTACATGAAGATGTTCATATCTATCAAGAATGATAATTTCAAGGTACGGAATATTCATTCAAGTCAATATGGTTGATTTATTTATCAAATATCTACTAACGATTTCTTGAAGCTAGTGCACAAGATTGGAATGTGAAGGTTCAAGGATGTGAATTGATGTTCTTTTTAGGGGGAGTTAATGCGCGTTGCACTCTTTTTCCCTTACAAGGTTTTGTCCCACTGGGTTTCCTTGCAAGGTTTTTAACGAGGCAACAAATAGGCGTATTTCTAAACATATGTACTCTTTTCTTTTTCTAGAATTTTTCCCATTGGGTTTTGTTTTAGTTAAGGTTTTTATGAGGCATATTATTGAATAGATATTCAAGGGGGAGTGTTATAAATAGAACTCTATTTAAGGTGAATGTCTATCTTATAAGAAGAGTCTTACTTCAAGGCTAAGTCTTTTATCTTCCTATAAATAGAGGGGTCTTACCCCATTGTAAATCATCCCAAAAGTATTAATAAGAATACTCCTCTCTCTCTACTTTTCTCTCTATTATTCTTGTTCTTGTATTATTGTTCTTGTTCTTATATTATTTCATAACATATTTCAATATTATTGCATTTAGCTCCCAAATACCGATGGAGTAGTTTATTCTTATATTAGTAAAGAAATGGTGACAAGTAATTTAAAGGATTGTTACGTCTATAAAATTTGAGCGAAAGATAGGAATCATGGGCTGACCAAAAACTATCTTTTGCAACTTGGCCTAGTGGACAAAGATTCCGATCTTTCTTTCTATACAACCTTAGATTGTCTTGCTTTATCGAGTACTCACTTTTATGAACTTTTTTTGTTAAAGAAACTGAATCCAATCGAAGCCATGCAAGATATGTTAAAAGGAAACAAGTAAAACAAAAACAAAAAGGAAAAGAAAAATGAGATTAGCAAAAGTGAATGGTGAAAAGGAGATTTTATATTTTGATTCGTCTTTACTGCTACAGACAATAGATGGGGCCTAAACTCTTTCCTTAATGATGGGGTCATGCCCCACTTCACATGCATAAGTCTAGGCTTCAACACATGTATGTCTCTGCTCCTTACTGCAACTATTTAACTATTTTACAATGATGTTTGATGAACTCTTGATTCTATTTTTAGCATTGGCGATGGAAGTTAAGAGAAAGAGGAAGCTGAGGAGAGCTACGGAGCAGTTGAGCTCTTTTTCTGTATATCTTCTTAACCAGAATATATGGAAGAGTATTGGTATACTTTCTACTATTTTAATTACTTAACCGCCTAACTCCTTCTAACTACTAACTAACCACATTACTAATTTATTACATATAATAGTTGTACACAATTGTCAATAGCACTTTGTTCAACACCTTTCCTCAAGCTAATGGTTGAAAGATATCTTTCAGCCTCAGCTTGGACATTCAGTAGTCATGTTGCACTCGACCAAGGCTCTTTGTTAGGAGATCAGCCTGCTGCTCTTTGGTGAACACATGGTGTGTTTTGATCAGGCCTTGAACTATCTTCTAACGAACAAACTGGCAATCAATGTCGAAGTATTTGGTCCTTTCATGAAATATAGGATTGACTGCTATTTGGATAGCAGCTTTACTGTCACAGTGAAAAGTTATAGGTAACTCAATCTCCACATCTAACTCCTTGAATAACCCTATAATCCAGGTAAGTTCAGCATCTGCTGAAGCCATGCTCCTGAACTCTGCCTCTGCAGAGCTTCTAGCTACAATTTTTTGTTTCTTATACTTCCATGAAATCATTGCATCCCCAAACTTCACCAGGTAACCTGTAACTAATCTTCTGGTCTGCAGACAACCTCCCAATCTGAGTCAGAACAATCTTCTGGCTTTTTGAGTCTATAGTTGACATTAGAAGATCAAGTCATGGGGAACCTTTGATATACCTTACAACTCGCAATGCACCTTCCATGTGTGATTGCTTTGGTTTGTGCATATATTGGCTCAAAGCTTGCATTATATAAGCAATGTAAACTCTAGTCATTGTAAGGTAGAGTAAGATGCCTATCAGTCTTTGGCATTTTCCAACATTAGCTTCTAGTTTGTCTTATGTTTCAGAAGAAGATTGACTATGAAAAAACCTGTCATATTCTTCATATATGAGTTTTACATTTGCTTCCAAAGGTGTACCAGTTGGTTTTGCACCACTGAGCCCAATCTCTGCACTGAGTTCCCTTTGACTCATCACAATCCCCTTAGATGATCTAGAAAACTCAATTCCAAGGAAGAACTTTAGTTCACCTTAGTATTTCATTTTGAACTTGCGCTTGAAATCATTTATGGTCTGAAGAATCGACCTTTGGCTACTTCCAGTTCCAAGAAAGTCATCCACATAGACAAGAACCACTATTAACTCCGACTTCACTTTTCTGGTAAACAATGAATAGTCAAAGTAACTTTTAATGAATCCAAGCTGCAGCAAAACATCTGTTAGCTTTTTATTCCATAGTCTAAGCATCCAAATACTCTCATGTGTTACAAATAAGGTGAATGACAAAACATGATCTAAAAAGGAGATTTTCTATGAAGAACAGTTGAAGGGAGTATGTTAATGATGTATACAATAGTATTAACACATTCCCCCCAAAACCTTAATGGTACTGAAGCCTGAAATCCCAGTGCTGCAGCAACTTCCAAAATGTACTTATGTCTTCTTTCAACAACTCCATTTTGATGTGGAGTGTTGGTGCATGAGCTCTGTTGTATAATTTCCAGAGATTTTAACAATTCTGACATATGAGAGTTGAATAACTTACACTTATTATCAGATCTAAAAACTTAACAGAGGTTGAGTGGACATTCTTAGTCATAATAACGAAAGATCTAAGAGCAACAACAACCTCAGTTTAGTAGGTAAAAGAAAGAGCCATGTATACATAGAACAATCATCCACCAAGATCAAGAAATATCTCTTTCCATCATATGTAGGAACTCTATAAGGGCCCTAAACATCAACATGAATTATATGAAAGCAGGATTTAGACAATGTAGTACTAAGAGGAAAATGTAATTTTTTCTGCTTAGCTAAATGGCATATTGTACAATGCTTGTCTTTACTACTACATGCAACAACTTGAAAATCATGAAATTCATTCAGTTTCTTCGAAGTATCTAGAGGTGCATGAACCAATCTCTTATGCCACAAAGTTACATTCACTACCTTATTAGGAGTCTTTATTGTATTTATCGTGTGTGTTGACCTTCGAACATTTAAGGTTTCTAGAAATGAACTTGGAGTTTGAGCTTGTAGTGCTACTTACTTCTTTGAAGTAGAGTTTAACACATACAGTCTATCTTCCTCTTTACCAATCCCTCTCACCTGTCCACTGAAGAGCTCTTGGAAAATGAAAAATCAGGGAAGAATACAACAACCCATCTCGTTGCTGCGCCCCGTTTTCTCGCGAAAGCGGGCTTCGATGTGTGACAAGTCATTTAAATGAGGTATTAAAAGAGAAGAGTTGCCACCTAACAATTTTTAAGGAGTGTTAGGGAACCTATTTGCAGATAACTCTATTTGACTAGTTTACATCACCAAAGATCGGGTAAGGGCTCAAGTTACCTCAAGGATAATGTGTTAGGCACTCCTCGAGGTCCACAACTGTGGGTCCTGACCTAACTTAAAATATATGGATTGGTCTATGATATCAAATAAACTAAGGGAGAGCACAAAATTTGGGAATTTATTATAAAAAGATTTTGAACAGAGGGGTACAACTATATTTTATTCTAGTAAAAAAAAGAAAATTGGAGGAGGGGGGTGGGGGTTCCATGTTTTTTAGACTAAAGGATCACCCCGTGAAACATAAATAATATTTTGTAACTCCCTCAAGATGTGGTGTTACTCATATAATTCAACGGGCACAAATTATTATCACCTGCTACCTGATTAGTATGTTAAATTTGTTTACCTAAGAGCACTCTAATTCAATTCTAAGTCGTGCCCTATGTGTGCACTACCCGTCCCATACCTGCGCTCCATGAGGTTTTGGACCTCTATTTGGATAGTTCTAGACTTTATCTAGGCTGCTCAAAATGCAAAAACTAGGAGACGAGCGAAACATGTAAAAACTTCACATAAAAAGCAGTTAAGGGCTCACATTGACCTCCACGCATAAACAGTAAATGCACGCAAACACATATGATAATTAGGAGGCCGCAAAATCCAGAATGTCAAACCTATAGACATGCTTTCTAGGAAATGTTTTTTAAGTCAAAGTATGCATGCAGTTCCAGATGCAGGATATCACCCATAGACAGAATTATTCAGGTATTACAAGCCTACTATTGCAAGTTTTAAGTTACCAATCCTATATTTATTATGCCTAGGTGATCTACGCAGTTGAGCATAACAAAATCTGCTAGAAAAAGTCCCAGAATTATTCATACGACGTACATGAAGCAGTGCTTGAATGGTCCAACATTAGCCAATTATAGCAAGCAATTCCTTCCCATAAGCAGGATCTGTAACGCACATCACTTTATAGCTTATTTTATCGTCATATATTAATCATATAGGCATAACATCTAGGTGAGTAACGCCAAGTCGAATAATTGGGAATCATATAAGCATGATTTCTAGTAGGCGATGAGAATTGAAAGAAACATCAATGACAATTAATTTTTATAGGTAGGTTTCTGATGCATTTAAAAGTAGTTTTGCACAGTGATCACTTCATATATGCATGTTGTCTATAAACACGCAACAGTAGACATAGCCTTTGAACTCATGATTTTTAGTAAACAAGTAGTGTGTGTATGTGTGTGTGCTTCTCCTAATATTATGATTTCTGCAGTGCTCTCGTAACTGAATAACCCCTATAGCAGACACATTGTCAAGCCCTATAGTCATGTTATCTACCCATTGTTCATATAGATATTAAATTCTACTCATTCATCTTTTACTAACACCCCAATTGTTCATACAGAAGGTTATTAGAGGCCCAATAACGAGTAAAAAACAAATTTTACATAATAGTGAGAATAGGTCTATAACAGGCCAAAATAAAATACCGAGCATTTCCCGGGCCTTCAAGAACTTTTACAAAGCATACCCAGGCTTTCCACAAAGACCCACCTTCAATACAAAACTTAGGGATCCATGGAGGAGTTCAGAACCAATTTACTCAACCATAGCACCAAGTGTTGCACCATTCAAATCAGCCAATTTAGGTACACAACACACAGTAGGGGAAAGTAGAGTGAATAGGAAGAGTTTTGAGATTCAGGGAGCAACTAAGGACCAAGCCTTAGTGTGTTAGAGTTCACAAGGGTCTCCATTGGGCCCCAAACAGTGCTGACACTAGGGAGGCCAATAATAAAACCTAGGTAGCTCATGGCTTTCAACCAACTAAGAATGAAAAGTTCTGAATAACATAAGTTGCAAGTAAGAAAAGTGGACAGAATTTAGGGGATGCATTCATATCCTAAAGTAGGCACAACCAAATTGAGCATATAGAGTAATTAATCAAATAGGCTTGTAGGTTCAGTAGGACATCAAATCAGCACATAGATAGCCGTATATTGATAGAAATTGGGAAATAAACAGGTTTACAAGGTATAGATAGATTATCATTCATGGCACTAAACCAATTGATACCTGTGAGGTTCATATTAAGCTAAGGATGCATCCTAGAGTCATGCTAATTAGTATTTAGACATGACGTGGACACATATTGTGATAAACACTAGAAGAAACATGGTATCAAATGAACAAAAACTGACAGGGGATATATTTGCATAGAAGCAAGATCATATTCAATCAAATATAGTTTTAATACAAATCGCAACATATTGCACATGCAAGACAGACATTGCAGAGATTCAGGACAATGTGAGTTGGCAGACACATGTAGGTAATCTGGGCTTGACACAATAGACTAATCAACTAGAGAAGATCTAAGTTATATCATAAAGAAAAATGGTTCAAATAGGGTAGAGAGATCAAGTCAATCACTACCAGGGTAGGTGATCACAACCTACTCCGCACTACTAAAAAGTAGGAAGAGAGAATCGCAATAGCTTTTACCAGATTTGTGGGTCGGCATCAATTTCCACAGAGATCTAGGAATGGAGTCAAGTATCTACTTAGGTTTGAATTGCGTATTGATACCAATATCACTTCTATTTATTTTTGGGTTTTCTTTATACTCTACTATTATTAAACTACAAACTATAATTGCAACTAGATTAAGCTAAGAGTAAATTGGTAAAAGTTGTATCTAATGGTTTAAAAGGCACTAGGTAGTGACTTTCACCTAGGTGGCTAATTGACAGGTAATTGCAGCTAAGGCATGATTGACATGATTGAGGAATATGATAACTGTTGCTCAATACAACCCACTCTACGCCTCTCGGTAGAAAGAGTGATTTTGCCTAGTTGACTTTCTCAAGACCACTTGGGTATGCAAATTTTCCCAAGCAACTAGGTTTCAAGCCGGGTATTACTCTCTCGAGGTTTAACCCTCTAATTTGACTATCAAATTTCTTGAGTCCATCCCAATTTCTTGTTGAGTCAATTTCGGAGACTTAGACTCTCTTTCTCAAGAAGAGCCCAAGTTAACTTAGCACAAACTAGTGTTTGCAACCACTAATTCATAAATTAAGCCATGCAATAGAACCAAATAAAAAACACCCATAGTCAATCTATCCCTAAATCACAACACCCATCAACTACCCACACTAGGGTTTAGCCACAACCCTAGCTAATAGATCTAACTACTCATGCTTGAAGAGAAACACATATTAATTAATTACTAAAATAAATACAAAGATTCAATAATTAAAACTAAGTAAAAATGCCCAAAACGGCTAAGAAATATCGTCTCACGAGTGCAGCTACTGTATTACAACGTCTGATGCCCTTAAAATAAAAAAAGGTTCTATTTAAACTGAGTTGGAAAAACTGGACAAAATTGCCCCTGCGGGGTCAGTGCGGACTGCACAAAATGGTGTGCGGCCACACTAGGCTTTTGAACTTGAAAAACTTGACTCTCTGAACCCAGGCTCTACGGACCACACAAAATGGACTACGACCCTCTAATTTTGAGTATCAAATCTCTTGAGTCCATCCCAATTTCTTGTTGAGTCAATTTCGGAGACTTATGCTCTCTTCTCAAGAAGAGCCCAAGTTAACTTAGCAAAAACTAGTGTTTGCAACCACTAATTCATAAATTAAACCATGCAATTAAACCAAATAAAAAACACCCATAGTCAATCTAGCCCTAAATCACAACACCCATCAACTATCCACACTAGGGTTTATCCACAACCCTAGCTAATAGATCTAACTACTCATGTTTGAAGAGAAACACATATTAATTAATTACTAAAATAAATACAAATATTCAATGGTTAAAACTAAGTAAAAATGACCAAAATGGCTAAGAAATATCGTCTCACGTGCAGCTACTGTATTATAACGTTTGATGCCCTAAAAATGAATAAGGTTCTATTTAAACTAAGCTGGAAAAATTGCACAAAATTGCCCCTGCGGGGTCAGTGCAGACTGCACAAAATGGTGTGCGGCCATACTAGGCTTTTGAACTTGAATAACTTGACTCTCTGAACCCAGGCTCCGCGGACCGCATAGAATGGACTACGACCGTGGATGCTTCTAGTGCAGTCCGCACAAACTCAACTGCAGGCCGCACAGTCTTTAACTTATGAACTTGGCATCTCTCTAAACCTTGCCTCTACGGACCACACAGAATGGTAGTACGGCCGCAGAGTTCCACCATGGATCGCACAAAGTGTAGCGCAGCTGCATTGGCTAATGCCTGGAATGCTAAGTCTCTGAACCTCTCTAGTGCGGACCGCAAAAAGTGTAGTGCGGCCGCACTAGGCTTATTTTTCCTGAGTTTATCTTGTCTTTGGTACTTGTTCAAGTTTCACTCCTTTTGAGATGATCTTTGACATCTTATCACTTTGTTGATCAAACTTGAAATCAAGCATAACTTATGAGCCTTTTGGGACTATCATATATGAATTTATAATCAAAGCATAAGCAAGAAGGAGCATAAAATGTGTCAAAATCCCTAATTATGAACCCCCTCAAACTTAAGCTTTTCCTTGTCCTCAAGCAAACAAAATAAGACCCACCCCTTAAGGGAAAATCCAAGAAATTTTCAGCTGTCCTAAAGTAACCTCAACTAGTATCAATTGGGACTAACAATTACCCCCAATACAAATGAGTCATTAATAACATTCTCTTTGAAAAACCATGGATCAAGTGCGATACAAGAGTATCAAGAATTGACTCAACACATCAATGAACTCTTTCAATTACTTTGGTCACTGTGGAATCCAAACTCACAAATCCTCAACTCTCCTTAAGCAAACCTCACCTTTAGAATAGTGGAACACAAAATAAGGTTAATAGGAATTCACTCATCTCTCTAAATAAAAAGTCACAAGTTCGGCTCTAGGTACCATATGCTTGCCCTTTATGTAAGTATCCACTAATGTAAGTTTCATTCAACTCAAGATCATATAGGTCTTTTATGGAGTCATTGAGAAGGCTTTTGGTTAAGGGTAGGATATGTTTTGGTCTAATTAGGTTCAATATTCCATTGAGCACTTCTATTGATTCATTTGGCACAATTCACTTGGCTTTTTGACTCATTTCACTTCTTTCTAAGAGGTTATAGAGACACATTTCCACACTTTTTATGCATATCAAACCTTTTCTCCTTTTTTCAACTTTCCACACCTTTCATTATTTGATTTTCTTGGATCCCTTTTTATTCTTTTCCACATTGAGAATTCTTTTTTCTTTTGCTCTTCTTTCTTTTTCATTGCCCTTCCTTTTCTTCATTTTTGTGCCTTTTTATCACTTTGTTGCCATCCTCGTCTCTTCCCCCAAACTTATATTTTGCCAAATGCTAAAGGAAAGATTGGGTGCCAAGAGAGAGTATCTTTTAAAATGGGTATATGCTTGTATCATAGGATTTTGAAAGAAAAAGATCTAAGGCTCAAAAGGGTTGACTAGGGATCATATCATTGGTAGGCTATGGAATTGTTCGAACTATCATTTGGATCAACGAGAGACTATAATCATATCTCAAGTCAAAATTCACTTAGGATTTTGCCTCAACAAACATTCAGGGCAAGTTCTAGATCAATGGCTCGTGATTTGGATTTGCAATTAAATTTACTCACCGGAAAAACTAAGGGATCGCTAAAGACATAGAGTCGGGGTTCCACAACGACCTTAGATACGATTTGAGCACACAATGGTCCCGAAAAACCATTTGATGATTATCGGTCAACACAAGAGTCTCAGGGTCACGACTTTCACAATCCTAAACACAACAATTTATCTTTGACCATGAGATCAAAGGCAAATGTGCTAGGCCCAAGTGAAGCTTTGCTTGAGGTACCCTTAACTAAAAACTACTAAAAACAAAAAGAAAAATAGTCTTAAACCCTAAAGAAGGTTGTCCCGCCATCAATCAATGAGAAGAGCCACCCGGTTCACACAACATTCTACCTTTGGAAAGAACCGTGGCATTAACAAAATAGAAGGCTTATTGAAAACGTCCAATATAAAACAAACAACTACGGACATAAATAAGAAGCTGAAAACAAAACGTTTTGCAGAAAATAGAATGAATGTATACAATAGTGGATTTGAATATACATGGGGGACAAATATATACAATATGGTATATCTTTACATACAGACCCAAAGCAAAATAAAATGGTGATAAGTGTAACTAAATATCAAATTATGTACAGACCAAAGATGAAAAATCAAGAAATCATAAAAATGTATCAATATATACAGTCATCCAATAATGAATAGTAGGGCCTACCCCTAAAATGAAAGCTGGCATTGTCCCCAATGCCACCTAGTCTAAATAAGCACCAAAACAATAGAGAAAAAGGATATAGAAGACTCCCTAAGCCTGTCTTTCAGCATAGGATCATGGGTGGTCCTTGGGTCCTCTATGTGCTCGGGAACCTCAGACTAACTTTCGGTGGTCTGCTCCGCTACTACTAAGACCTGGGCCTAGACCTCAACATGCTCTGGAACTGGTACATACTGTGGCTGACTGGAGGAGGTCTCCGGCGGGTCCTCAAACTAGATGATAGCATAATAAGCTCTAGGGATCTTCCTCCTCCTCTTTGGAGGCCTCATTGTCTGCTCCAGCTGTGGCTGAGCTTCTGGGACCGGATCATCAAGTAACAGGTCTAAAGGCTGCAGGTCTACCTCAGTCTATCAATATCCGCCCGCAGCTCCTTCACGGACTCCTTGGAGGCCCGTGTCTTCTACAGCTTCTTATGTTCCTTAGCAAGATCTTTAGGAGCCTTGCTATGTGAATCCATTTCCTTTGAGAGTGCAACCTGAGTATCAAGGATCTTCTTCTGGTTGTCAAGAATCTCCTTAAGTGCATCCTCGATAGACTAGAGCACCTGTTGGGCTGGGGGAGCCGACTGAGCCTCTACAGTAGTAGTCAAGATGACAACTTGGACAAGGAAGTCAGCATCTAGTTGTTTGTACTCAGAAGGGCCTGGCTCAGGCGGTGGGCAATAATGGAAAGGACCCGGGTAGATCGGATCTCTGGGCCTGCTGATGTGGATGGACTGGTAGTAATAGCTGTGGATGCTAAAGGTCCGGGAGGTATGTCAGCAAAAGTGGAGGTAGGCTCAGCAGGGATCTCTACCACAACTGGCTCTTCAGACTGGACAGAAGCAGGAGCTTTATAGTTCTTGCCCTTGACGTTATCATCCCCCTTCATGCTATTACAGGAAAATGGGATTGTCGCCTTGACCTTGATGTCATAAGGCCTATTCTCCACCTCTAGGTTTGTGAAGTACTCGGTGGGGGAAGCTGGGGAAATGGTAGTTCCTGTCATGCTCTGCTCCCACTATTGTGATAATCCAGGATATAACATTCTCCACAGTTATGGGGTATCCCGCCATAATCGAAGCAACCAATACAGCTCGATGGAGAGGAAGAGTGTGTCATAAGTAGTAGGGTCCAACCGGCTGCAAACAAATGTCTCCCAGCCCTTCGCCTCAAAGTTCACGATCCTCCGCAATACTTTGATTTCATCAGTCAACCAGTCGGGGACGGTACCTAAAATTGGCAGGTACTGAGCTAACCATGGACGGACCTCCTCACCCATCTACAGCTTCTCCATATTCAACGTCTTATTCTCCTTATTGAAACCCAGATATTCGTTGTTTGACTTCCCATCAAACAAAACCTCAAGGTTCTGAACCTTGTTCACTTTGGAGCCCTTTTCTTATGTGGGCTACATTATTGTAAAACTACTTGACCAAGTGTTCATTATCGTCCACACAAGCTTCTAGAAAGTGCTCCTAACCAACTCTAGTTCTAAACTGTCTCTGCACGTTAGGGTTGAGGGTAGAATATCTCTATCAATGAAGCTCCTATGCGGAATCAATTTTCTCACCGGTCACCACTCCCTAAACTTGTAGTACGCCACCTCACTAACAAACCTATCCTTCCAAGCTTCGGCCATCCTAGTTCTTGCCACGCCTCCCACTTGAGGCTCACCACCCTCAACTACTCCCTCATCACCCTCTACTTCATCCTCACCTTCGTCTACACCCTCCAAGGATAATGAAGCTGTGGGGGAGGTGGATTATTCACCACTAACGACTATTGAGCCATCAAACAACTCAGTAGAAACATGTGCTAGTGCTTGGGTATTGAGTGATGGTGGAGGAGAGTTGTCTGTCTGTCTGCCAAATTCTTCCTGTCCAGTCAGGGATATGTGTAGGTGTTGATATCTAATTTTTCCCCATGGATTTTTATACTCAAAATACTTTAAAAATAGCATGCACAAAGGTTTTGGTATTTTTTCCCAATTTTTAAGATTTTAAAAAAACCAATTTATGGCCTATTTTGTACTATAAAACCCAATAATTATTTCCAAAATTTATCATTTTGGTGATTTATTTTATTGTTAAATTTACACAAAATATAATTTACATGATTTTTTACATAATTTTACAAGTCCATTTGGTATTTTTAAACTAAAATTGCATGAAATTACAATTTTAGCCCATTTCTCGATTTAATAGCATTTGTAGTCACAAAATTATTTCTAATAATTTTTAATTAATCCTTATGCATTGCTTATTAACTCAATGTTTTAATTTTATTTTAAACACTGTTAACTATTTTTATAAATAAAAATGGGAAAATTGTCTATTTAAATTGCAGCCCCTTTTATTTCAATTGTAGCCCAAATTGCACACTCAATTTCAACCACAATCCAACCCAATTCCGACCCAAATTTATTTATTACCTGACCCATACCCTATTAAACTTCCCGCCCGGATCCTCATCTTTAAATCAGGGCCGTTGATTGTTTTAATCAACGACCCACGTTTCCCTTCCCTTAATTAAACCAACAACATTAAACCTAGACATTTTACACCAGTAGGCGCCTTTGAACCCTCTCCATCCCCAAATGCTCTCAACCACCCCTGAAACCCTAGCCCTTCTCCGTCCATTTTCCGAACTTGTTTCACCGGAAACCATGGCCTTCCAGGCTTCGTGCAACCTATACTCACCCCCACTCCCTTCTATGACCCCTTTGTTCAAAGATCGAAGTCTGATATTGAAGACCACCGGCTCAGAGTTCCTACGACTAGACATTTCCGGTCTCTCTCCGGAGAGTCTTAGCTTTGTGAGTCCATCGTCGACTCAAGACAAATCCGTTCCAGGCCTTTCTCATTTTTTCTAGGGTTTTCTCTGAAACCCTAAGTTCCGAGGTTTTTATTCTATGTTTCTCTTTAAAATCTTCTTCAGATCTATGTTATCTCTAAGATTGCTAAGTGTTTTCCACGTTTTGCCGATTTTTGTATCAAAACTGTTTATCTTCCTAAATATTAGGGTTTCTCCGATCATTCTTTTTTTATTTTTTGCTCTACTGTGGTCTTTTGAGTGTTTTATCCATGATTCCATGTATTTTTCTTTACCTAGGGTTTCTAGTGATTTCTTACTTTATTTTTTGCTTTCTCACGAGTGTTTTATGAGTTTATGCTTGTCTGATTCCTGATGCTCTTTTTTCTTTGCATTCAAAGTTTGGTGAAAACCCTAGCTGTCTAAACTCCTTTCGTGCTTCTGATTTCTTGCTAAGCTCTGCGAAAACTTCTAATTCCATTTCACGCCTATGTTTTTCTGCTCTCTTATTACATGACTATTCTGCTAATTTATTCTCGCATGCTTGAATTTGTGCATCTTTTTTATAGTCATACTTTCCCTTTCAAATAACCCTAATTTTGGGGGTTGATTCATGAACTTATTTGATTCTCTGATTGGGACATATTTTCGGACTAAATTCAATATTGAGTTCGAATCCCTGTTTCCTTGATTTACTATGTGATTGGTGATTCTGTTCTTGCCTTATTTGCTTAAAACTCTGTATCTTTCAAAACTTTATATGTATTTATCTTTTGTTTTACAACTTATTCTTGATTTTCTTTCCATAAATGGAACTCTATTTTATTTACCTTAAGTCCGACTCCTTAATTAAAGGGAGTCATTTCCCTAATTGATTATGACTTGATACTAAATTATTTTCTTGCCTTATTTACTGCTTACTTTCAAATTATAAAAAAATCCCACCATTTTACTTCAAACACATGAAGAATTACAAGTTCACTCTCACTAAACTCTTTCTTCTCTTCTCTGCTCTTCTCTGCTACTTGTTCTGCTGCTTAGATTTAGCTGGCTGAAAGCCAAGGCTAAACTATAGGATTCTAACTGCCCTACTTGCTTTACTGTTTGAGTTTGCAATTGGAATGTCCATGGTGTAAATACTATCTCCAAACTACGTGTTTTTTATCCCTTTCATATGCATGTTTATGTTTGACTTTATTTCATCATGCAGTTAAACTTCAAATGTTACATCCCTCCCCATATTCCCATGTCTTTGATTCTGTTATGCTTGTATAAGTACTTTCCTGTACATCCCTTTCCCCAAGTTCTCGTGGCTTAATTTTGTTTGTTCGTACAAATGCTTTCATGTCAATCCCTTTCCCCAACCCCTTTGTGTGTGGGTATTGTTTAGACTAGGATGCCACTCTATTGCCATCCCTAGTTTAGAACCAGGTTGCTCTAAGCCTATGCTCAAATCAGTCTCATTCCCTTGACCCCTGTTATGTGTTAAGCTTGACTCATGTTTGGTGGTGTCCTAATCACCATACAAGCCTAAGTCTGACTTTTTCAAGTCTGCTCTTATTTATTCAAGCCATGTAAAGGGTCAGGGGTGTGCCAGTCCCATCCATGACTAGATATGACCATCCTTTGCTTTGGTCTCCTCTAATCCCCTCACTTTTACACTTACTCTTAGTTCAATAAGTCCTACCCCTCTATGGTAAGCCATGCTTAGGGACCCTAGATTTCCCTCTGAACATAGATGCCTAAGGGCTGGTAATTCCACACATTTCACTATTCTACTCAATCTTTAGGATGTAAGCATTGCCTGGGCTTCTTGAAAGCCCTTGGAACTTTGAAACCCTCTAAGAGAAGGCCATGGAATCTGGAGCCCGGATCTGGTAAAATACATGTATTGGACATTAAGGTTGCTTTGGGATTCCTCAGGTCCCTTTTAGTTTTGATGTATTTTTTTTAGTCTTTCCCTTCCACTTTTGTAATAACTTTGTAAAAAGGCATGGGGAATTTTAGTAAAAGGGTGTGGAAGGGGTTTATGTTGTTCTCATCAGTCAATGGTATAAATCATGCCTATAGGATTTCAATATTGCAAGTCATCTAGAAATCATGCCTATCGGACTTTAACATTGCAAATAACTTAGAAACCATGCCTATAGGGTTTCAGTATTGCAAGTCGTTTAGAAATCCTGCCTATAGGACTTTAATATTGCACACTATTCAGAAGTCATGCCTATAGGCTTTTACATTACGAGCATAATTGAGATCATTCCTATAGTAAATGCATAAAAAAAATGGTAGGCAAATTGTAGGATAATTACGCTCATCTTTACCAATGCTTTAACAAGCCCCTTTGAAAATCGAAACGTAGATGTCATGCCTATAGGATTAATTGCAACTCACCTAATTTGTTTAAGTAACAACAGTCTGCCAAATCGTTCTTAATGTTTTCTTATGTAATGTTTTCAACAAAACTCTTTTGTAAACCATGTGTGCTTTCAAACTCTACAAATCTACATTATTTTCCATGACCAGTTTTTTCTTAAATAGTTCTACATAAGAATTTTAATTACTCCATGAAACTTCCTTTTAAACAATCCTGCAACCATCATTTTCTCACAAAACTCCTCCCTTCAAACTCTTGCATAACTTTTTTGCTTTCTCACTCAAACAATTTGATGCTTTAATAATTTGTACTTTGCCTTAAAATTCTTCTACATCTGATTGCCTTTTCTGAAATTAGTATTTTCTAAATCATCTGCCTAATATACTTTGATTTCTAAAAAACCGGACCCGAGGGGATCAAAGTAGACTTATTATCCAACTCTATGTGTTAAACTAATCTGTCCGCTGTTAGTTTTAATCTTAAGAGCAAATCAGTAATAGCAAGTCATGCTAAACTAACTGTTTTATGGCTTAACGGGTTTTATGTCCATCCTTTGTATATTTTTGTATTTCCCTTATGTGCTATTTGTTTTGATTGACACCTTAGAATTTTTACCTTTAAACTCCATATATGCCCTCTTCCCATTTTCTCCCCTTCTATAATTAGAAATGCAAATACCTCGGGACTATAGGTTGGGACGGGTATTAGCATGTAATAAGTAAACGAGACTAAACGCGCTTAAATACCTTAACACATAGGGAAGGATAGAATATGGAGATGATGATGATGCTCTAATATCATAAGGGGACCCCTCTTTGGGAACATGTGCGGGATATTGCATCGAATGATACGTATTATAGTTAAACCTAGGACCCTCTTTTCTCCTTTCCTTAAATGTTTTATTTAAACTAAAATTCTCTTTTACTTGTGCCACCCTTCTTTCAAAATTATCAACTTGGTTGTATTTCATATGTTCAAACTTTGCTTGTCTACTTCTATTCTTCTTAAAGTCACATCTAAGCAAGACCGGGAACCCCACTAGTGGATCTTGGGGTGTACCTAACACCTTCCCCTCGGGATAATCTCAAACCCTTACCCAAACTCTGGTTTTCCTCCAAATCCTTCTTCTTTTCTCAAAAAAAAGTGTCGTAATGCACTATAATCATTAGGTGGCGACTCTTCAAATTCCATAGCCTGAATTCGCCAAAAGGGGATAAAAGAGTCATTCCACCCATAATGTTACAAAATCCAATTTCTTTCGCTCGAGAGAAAAAGGGGGGCGTCGATAGCATGGCGACTCTGCTGGGGATTTTCTTTAAGGCTTTTACCATTACTTGATTTTGTGACTTTATTGCTTACTTAATCGCATTTACTTCCTGTCCCTTGATTATTTCATTATAAGTACTAACTTGGCTCTTCATGTTTTTCTTTCCTTTAGCTACTTTCTTTACTGCCTTGTTATTTCAATACTGTTGTAATTTCAAGCAATCATTGTAATCATTTATCTTATGAACGTGAAAATACATGTAATTTGTTTCATTATTGTAATTGCAACTCTCAACATAATATTCCACTCGTGCCAAAACAAATCCTATAGCAACACTTATAATGAGTTGTTGCTCCCGTCCAATATTATAAACCCCCTAAATGTGGCAAAGGAATATTTGCGGTAAAACAAGTCGATCAACGGTGTAGTCGACGATTCCGCGCCTTTACCTCTTGAGTTTTCCGCTCAAGGGTACCTTGTCTAGCACTTCAAAAGTAGAAACCTTATTCCTTTAAACTATTCATGCATCATGGTCAGCCTAGCCGAGTCAGTTATGTTGTCCGCATAATGACACATTAAGAAAAGCCAAATCCAAAGTCCATCGGGTTTCCTGAAACCCAAACGGACACCTTCACGTTATGTGCATTTATTTGGAGAACTAAACGCTTTTTGCTAATTATTGGTTTAAATGGTCGAGTCTGGTGGGGTTAAGGGCCTAACACTTTGTTTTGCAGAAAATGAGGCATGAGATCCCAAGATTCGGTATAGTATCCAACATCCACCCAAGGTTACTAAGCTGGAGGGAAGATCTTCATGGCAGTGATCAAACCCTCATCTCCAAATACTTAGGGAATTGCCCTTACTTCTGGAAATCCAACCCAACAACAAAATCATTGAGGCTGCCACTTTGTTTTGGGGATGGTGATCGATCAGTGTTCCATTTCGGGGATTCGAAAATGACCCCTTTGCTACAAGAAATAAGGGGCCTAGCCGGCATCCCTTGGGAGACTCCGGGTTTGCCTATGCCAGAGAATCGCCAAAGTAGAGGTTTTCTTAAAACGATGGGATTCAAGAAAAATCCCGGCGTTTCTTGCTTGAAGGACTCCTACATACTGTTTGACTTCTTATACGAGACGTATGGCCACAATAAGTCCTATCGCACCTACATGGACGAATTCGCATTCACCTCTTTGGGACATATACATAGAAGGGTGTTTGTGTTCATGTTTTGTTTCTTGGGAAAGGTAATTTTCCCTATGAAGAAGGCTAGTATCCACAGCAGACTAGCTATGGTTACCAAGACTTTAATGGAAGGGATCGATGGGAAGTGCTTTAGCATAGTACATATGATCCTCGTTGAAATTTACCAAGCCTTGGGAAAGTGCCAACAAGGGGCTGCACATTTCGAGGGTTGTAATTTGCTACTTCATTAAGGCGACTACAGAAAGGAAATCATACGCAGGGATTGGGATGACCATATCGCTTTTCATCATCCAAAGAGAATGAACATCATGCCCAACATGTTCTCTCAGCCAGAGGAGGCCAGCGGATGGGTAGAATTGTTCGAGAATCTAAAAGAAGAGCAAATTCAAAGGATGTTCGAGTGGTTCCCAACAAGGGAGTTCATTGTCCGTTCTCGAGATGCACCATTACTCATAATCATTGGCCTGAGGGGAACTCATCCTTACGTCCCCCTCCAAGTTATGAGGCAAAACGGAAGGAAAAAAATCATACACAGGATAGAGAAAATGAGTCATTTTAGGGCTAATTTTCAAAATGATGATAGCCCGCACAGGTGTCATGCTCAACATATGTGGCACTGCACGCTCTTCTATTGAACAAGACATGTATCATATCGGGTGTGTGCCGCACTACACAAGTTGGTTGGAAGATGATCACATTGGTTAGGGTCGTCCAGGGTTCGTCCACAGTCACAGGATTATTGACGAGAAAATTGAAACACAAGTCAAATACAATCAACTGCGCAAGAGGATGAGAGAATGTGAGAACGAACATTAGGAAATACAGGAAGCCCGCGAGAAGCTAATCAATGAGAGGAAGGATATGGCCGTCAACACCAACAACCGTTTGGGGTATCTGGAGCGAGGTCTAGTGGAGTTGGAATGGAAGTTCTTAAAAAGGATTGAAGACCATCACAATGCTGAAGGAAGCGTAGGTGGGTATCTGGATCGAGCCTATCTACTGTTAGGGATGCACGAGTTGATGCAGTTGTACAAGGGAGGCAATAATAACGAATCAGGGGAAGGTCCTTCCGGGACCAAGTAGTTAGGATTTTTACTCTTCTTTTCCTTATGTAATAAGGACGCTGGCCGTTAGTAACGTCTTTATCATTTAGTTTTTTAGGCTCGTTTTTCTTTCATCAATAAAATGAGGCACTTAGCATTATAAGTTCTCCAAATTTTATTTTGTCGCTAGGCCTACCTCGGGCACAACGAGGCACCCAAATTAGGAAGCAATTTACATTCCCGCACAATGTGCTTAAAGATTAGCAAGGTTTGGGTACTCTACTGTTGTCAAATATTCTATGATATAATGAAACCAAGTTTCCCGTCAACTTCTTCCTCGACGTGAGCACAATAAGCTGGTTAGTCATGTATCTTGACCTGGATAGGATCAATGAAGTTTGTATCTGGATGCTGGATCATAAATGATAAAGTGGCTAAGGCATCGGCGAACTTATTCTGTGTTCTGGGAACATGCTGGAATTCCGTCTTTTTAAATCTTTTCCTCAACTCCTGTACATGGTGTAGATAGGGAAGTATCATGGAATTCCTTGTTTCCCATTCCTCTCAAACCTGATGTATGAGTAGGTCCAAGTCTCTGATAACCAATAGTTCCTGAATGTTCATGCCAATGACCAGCTTGAGCCCGAAGATGCAGGCTTCGTACTCGGCCATATTGTTGGTGCATGGGAATCTGAGCTTGGTGGATAATGGGTAATGCTAACCGGTTTCTGATACCAAGACCTCTCCTATACCAACTCCTTTGAAACTTGCGGCTCCGTCGAAAAACATCCTCCAACCTTCATACGATTCTGAAATGTCTTATCCTATGAAGGCTATTCTTCATCAGGGAAATACATATTTAGGGGTTTGTATTCTCCTCCTACAGGATTCTCGAGGAGGTGACCACCCAAGGCTTGTCCTTTGACTGCTTTCTGGGAAACATAAATGATGTCAAATTCACTTAACAGTATCCGCCACTTGGCGAGCTTGCCTGTAGGCATGGTCTTCTAAAAGATACACTTCAATGGGTCCATCCTGGATATGAGATGAGCGGTGTAAGCACATAAATAGTACCTTAATTTCTGAGCTACCCAGGTTAAAGCACAACAAGTGCGCTCTAATAAGGAATACCGAGCCTTGTACAGGGTAAACTTCTTGCTGATGTAGTAGATGGCTTGCTCCTTTCTTCCTGTTTCGTCATGTTGTCCCAAAACACAATTAATTTCCCCATCCAATACTGCAAGATAAAGCAATAGAGGTCTCACTAGCTCAGGTGGAACCAAGACTGGCGGCGTTGAAAACTATTCCTTGATTGTCAAAGGCCTTTTGGCAATCATCAGTCCACTTAGTGGCAGCATCGTTCTTTAGCATCTTCAGGATGGGTTCACAAATGACAGTGGACTGAGCTATGAATCGACTGATATAGTTGAGCCTCCCAAAAAAACTCATTACATCTTTCTTGTTCTTTGGCGGTAGCAACTCTTGAATGCATTTTACCTTTGGCGGGTCCAACTCTATCCCCCCGCGACTCACAATGAAACCCAATAACTTTCCAGCTGGGACCCCGAATGCACACTTGGCGGGGTTCAGTTTCAAGTTGTATCTCCTCAGTCTGTTGAAGAATTTTCTCAAATCTCCTATGTGATATGCAGCTTTCCTGGATTTAATGATGATGTCGTCCACTTACACCTCGATCTCTTTGTGGATCACAGCTTTAATGGAATCCATGAAAGTTACAGATAACATGGGAGATTTGAGAAAATTCTTCAACAGACTGAGGAGATACAACTTGAAACTGAACCCCGCCAAGTGCGCATTCGGGGTCCCAGCCGAAAAGTTGTTGGGTTTCATTGTGAGTCGCCAAGGGATAGAGTTGGACCCGTCAAAGATCAGAGCCATTCAAGAGTTGCCACTGCCAAATAACAAGAAATATCAAATGAGTTTTTTTGGGAGGCTCAACTATATCAGCCGATTCATAGCTCAGTCCACTATCATTTGTGAACCCATCCTCAAGATTCTAAAGAAAGATGTCACCTCTAAGTGGACTGATGATTGTCAAAAGGCATTCGATAGAATAAAGTAGTATTTGTCAACGCCACCAGTCTTGGTTCCACCTCAGCTAGGGAGACCTCTATTGCTTTATCTTGCAGTATCGGATGGGGCATTTGGTTGTGCTTTGGGACAACATGACGAAATAGGAAAAAAGGATCAAGCCATCTACTACCTCAGCAACAAGTTTACCCCTTACGAGGCTCGGTATTCCTTGTTAGAGCGCACTTTTTGTGCTTTAACCTGGGTAGCTCAGAAATTGAGGCACTATTTCTGTGCTTACACCACTCATCTCATATCCAGGATGTACCCATTGAAGTATATCTTTAAGAAGCCCATGCCTACAGGCAAGCTCGCCAAGTGGCAGATACTGTTAAGTGAATTTGACATCGTTTATATTACCCAGAAACCGTTCAAAGGATAATTCTTCGCTGATTACCTCGCCGATAATCCTGTAGGAGGAGAATACGAACCCCTAAAGACGTATTTCCCTGATGAACAGATATCCTTCGTTGGAGAAGACATTGCAGAATCTTATGATGGTTAGAGGATGTTTTTCGACGGAGCCGCGAATTTCAAAGGAGTTGGTATAGGAGCGGTCTTGGTATCAGAAACAGGTCAGCATTACCCAGTATCCGCAAGCTCATATTCCCATGCACCAACAATATGGCCGAGTACGAAGCCTGCATCTTAGGGATCATGATGGCCGTTGACATGAACATTCAGGAACTATTGGTGATTGGAGACTCGGACCTACTTATACATCAAGTTCGAGAAGTATGGGCAACCAAAAATTCCAAGGTCAGGCCGGCCTTGGAGGAAGAACAAATGAACAGGTTCTTCGTCCGTGCTCAAGATCCACAGTACTACGATAGACTGATGCTAATTGAGGGTCAAAAATTCTCCAACATCGTCAAATTGGGAGAATGGATTGAAGAAGGCATCAAGAACGATATGGTCACTAACCTCGAGGCATTGCAAGCTACCAACAAGGCTTTGTAGTCTGGTAGCTCGTCAAAGAAAAAGGCTGTAAATTCTGTAATGGTTGTGCAAAGGACAACTCCCCCATGAAATACCAGACCTATCCCTCAGCTCCACCTCACATATAAGCCTACCCTAAATTACCAAGCACCATCATCTACTTACCAAATCCCACCATCTGCTTACCAATCACATCCACCCCCTGCGCATCAACCCACTTCACCAAGATATTCCCAACCTGCACTCGTATACCAAGCATATAACATCCAACCTTCTTACTACCCATCACCGCCTACCTGCCAAAATTTCCCTCGACCTTGACCAAACTTCGACCGCAAACATCCTAGATAATATACCGCCATAGCCGAGCCAATTGACCAATTATATGAAAAACTCAAGGCAGCCGGTTACGTTACCCCTATCCCAGCCACAACTTCAGAAAACCCTTCCTAGCGGATGTCACGCCCTAAATCCGAGGGGCATGACTGGCACTCAACCAGGTATACCCAGTCGAGTGGACCTGGGTGCCTTTCCTATTTCCCACGCGTTACCCCAATTCATTCTTTGTAAATTAGCCAAAAGACACCAGATTTGCAGTTGAAAGAACATATGATTCCTCTTTTATAAACACACATTATGATTAACAGGGAACATCCTTTACGAAAAATACAATATGATTAACATGGAGCATGGTATACTAGTTTTACAGCGCCCAAAACATACACCTTTATACATAAGTTCTAACCCACATACCACTGTCTACGGAGCCTCTAAGGGAAAGATAGTACAACACTTGCAGGCAACAAGGCCCCGGCTATACCTTTACAAAGGACACAAGACTCCAATATACAACAACATAGGTGGCAGGAGCCACGCAAGGCCCCGGAAGGAAAGGGGCTCACCAAACATGAATACCACCGATAGAGAGGAGGAGGAGCTACGAACGGTGGACTGGAGTACCATCGATGGATCCACCTACAATCATAACATGAATGTAGCGCCCCCGGCAAAAGGGACGTCAGTACATTTGAATTGTACTGGCATGTATGAACAAACTCTGTCCCAAGTAAACTCAAGACAAATTAAATATACAAGTATAGAACAGAACAACAATAGTACAAGTACAACCATGAAGCAACAACTAGACATTTCACATCAAATGATTCAAGTAGTCATACAAAGGGGCAATCAGTGCCCCACAGGTTACAAACTCTCATGCTCTCTCCTTTCACATTTTCACATTTATCATTTCATGATTCATATTCATATCAATATTGATATTGGATCACATTTTCCACCCTTATTTACTCGTCCACCCTTATTACCTCGGCCACCCTTATCACCCTAACCCTCACCTTATTTTACCTTGTTGCAGTGAGCAACCCGACCCCGCCTGACAGTTTTCAATTCACAAAAACAAACAGCACAAGAACAAATACAAGAAATCAACTATGGCACATTGTTAACATAGATCCACAACAAGGGCAATGAAATTCCACAACTAGCAACAACAATTTCCTCATGCTCATCAGATTGGTGCACAATTTAGATCATTACAATAGTTATTCACAACTAGTCACACATGTTGTTCCACAATATTTCCATTTCCATTGTTCCACATTATTACCATTTCTGTTGTTCCACATTGTTTCCAATTCCATTGTTCCACATTATTCCCATTTTCCGTTGTTCCAATTACGAGTTCCAAAACAACCACCACAAAGTGTTACCACACAATTATACCACGCAAATGCTCCACAATGATTCTCACATGAATGTCAACTATCAATAATTTCACAACTGGCATAGGGCGATTTCACAAGAATCAAAGTTAGCCATACATACCTGGAGTTGAGTTTTCCCCTTTAAACCTTTAGTCCGATTTTCCAAGAAATCAAGAAGTCAATATAGTTCATGAGCAACACTTCGGTTTTAGAAATATAAGCTCATAGTTACTACCCAATTCCCTTTTAACAAGATATTTGAGTTTTGAAGACATGCATGAAGATATTATGAAGAAAATTCAAAGTAAGTGTATGGGGTTCCCTTCCCAAACTAAATTTCAAAATTTTGGGGGAATGAGTTAGGGATTTTACATGAGAAATCAATAGATAAGACAATACACCAAGGATTTTCCACACTCTAATGATTTTGAAAGATCAATTGATGAAGAACTTGCTTTTTCCCTCTAGGACCCTCTCTTTCTCTCTCGTATTTCGTTCAGAAAATGGGTTAAAAATGAGGGATGGGGTGTTTTTATTAAAGAGGGGTTGGGCTTAGATTTTTAGGAAAATAACTAGGCGGTCTCAATCTGCGACGCAACTCTACAATCGCAAAACAATCATGCGGTCCGCAGAATGGACTGCAAAAATGGATCAAATTTCAAACCTCTCGGGTTGGGAATGTGGTAGATATGTAGTCCACATTTGCGTTTTGCGGTCACAGGATGCACCACAGAACTGACATTCGAATTTCCTCAGGGATAATATGTGATCACTCTACCGTTCGCATATTGATTATGCGATCGCAGATTTGACCGCATTTTCAACATCAATAATTTGTTGCTCTCTGATTCACTCTAAGGTAGGAATGCGGTCCGCAAAGCTGATATGGGACCGCATCCTTGACTGCATTTTGACCATTTTCTGGAAAAATTTCGATTTCGCATTTTTAAGTTCAGAACAGTAAAAGAATCCGATATAATAGGTAGACTCAACTCAATATGCTGCTAACACCCGAGCACTCATTTTCACGAGGCCTTACAGTGGATCAACCCAAACAAGACTTTCGCATACCATTCCGAGATAAAAAGCCATACATTGACGAGTGTCGCTCGTTAAAAGACAAAATTGAGAATCTGATTAACAACAAGATCATTGTAGCAAAGGAATACACTCCTAATGTCCGCAAAAACCCTCTGCCTAACCACAAGGGTGGAGGCATCCAAATGATCGAGATAAAAAATGATTGGGACTCCAAGGTGTTAATCAGTTTGATAGCTGACGGAGACGAGCCTAAGAAGCTAACGATTACTGTCAATACCATTGTTGTCCAGATTCAGCCCTCTGAGGGAAATGTGGTAATTGTGTCCGTACCACTCAAATTTGAAGCACCTCCTACAAAGGTGCCAAAACCAATTGAGGTTGAGTTCGGGGTTCCAAAGGAACCTATACCGTTCGAAGTTACTGTATTGCCTCCCAAGACACCAAATCCAGTCTCCACAACAGAGGTAACCCCGTTCCGAACAAATGCTATACCTTGGGATTATACCGTTGAGGCTAGAAGGAAGGGAAATATATATACTGGAGAAGCAATTGCCACACCAGAGTATACACTCCGGAGCATTTGGCTGAGTCTAGCAAGTAGGTCTCCGGGTAGGCTGTTGGAACTAGACCGATGACCTCTGGAGAAAGGTACAGGCCAAGGAGTACTCGGTCGTCGAGCAACTGAACAAGACACTAGTACAGATTTCTATTCTGGCTCTCCTACAATGCTCTGAGACACATAAAATGCCTTAATGAAAATACTGAGTAAAGCTTATGTTCCCAGCAACATAACAGGAGGCGCAATGGCAAACATGGTAGGACAGGTAATGGAAAGCCCTAAAATCACCTTCCATGAAGATGAATTACCACAAGAAGAGCTTGGTCACAACAAAGCGTTGTACATCACTGCGCAATGCGAGGATCACTTATCACCAAGATTCTAGTCGACGGAGGATCGGCCTCAACATTTGTCCGTTTGTGACTCTCAGGACATTGGGCAAAGGATTGCACGAGATCAGAGACGGGGCTATCAGAATCAAAGCTTTTGATGGATCTCAGAGGTCCACCATTGGAGAAATTATCATATGCCTGCACATGGGACCCACCTGGTTCGACGTTGAATTCCAAGTAATTGACGTACCAACATCTTACAATTTGTTTCTAGGACGACCCTGGATCCATGCCGTTGGGGCCGTGGCATCAACTTTGCATCAAGCTATAAAATTTGAATGGAATCATCAGGAAGTAATCATTCATGGTGACGATAGCAACCCTATATACAGTCGCCAGGCCATCCCGACGATTAGAGGTAGAAGAAGATTGGTGGAGAAACATACCATCACATCGAGCGAGTCAACGCCATAGACAAAGACAAGTGGTGGGATAACAAAATTGAGTGCATTCTGAATTGGAGTGGATACGAGCCCGAAAAGGGGCTTGGCAAGAACCTCTAGGGTAATACCTAGCCTATCCAGTTGAAGAAGCATGGAACCACTTTCGTCATGGGCTATGGATACACTTGGGAGGAGTTCAATCACTGGTCGCCACCATGGCGGGGCCCCTACTACCCACTGGAGCACCCTCTACCTCAGTTAGACCAGTCTTTTCAGCCAGCGGATGTCATAGACAGATCAGAGGAGGATGAGACACTAGCAACAATGAAGAACATGTTTCTAGAGGATTATATGGATTGCCATGTTATCTTCGAGGAGGAAGGGGAGGAAGGCCCTTCCATTCAAGCTGTGATCCGAGGGGAACACCTCCCCAATTGGTCAATCAGGACCACCAGTTCCCGGAGAGCCTTGGGGTAGCAAGGCTAAATGATGCATATGCATCGCATTTTACTTTTAGTTTATTTTACTTGTCCACATTGTCTTTACTTTTGAAAAGAGCTCCAATGGTTCAGACAGTTATGAATTTAATCAAAATCATTTTTCAAGCTTATCTTTATATTTCGTTGTCATTTATTTTCTCTACCATTTACTTTATATTATACAACATTACTATTACATATCTTGATGATGAACCAACGGCTGTAACTTGCATCGAGATAGTGCGACAAACAGACATGGATTCAGAAGAGGATGAAATACTAGAAGAGGTTGTTAGAGAGGTCAAGAATTTTAACAACAGACCCAAGTCTCACTTAGACGAAACAGAGGTCATTAATTTGGGAGATGCAGAAAATGTCAAGGAAACACGTATCAGCGTACACTTGTCACCATCAGAAAAGAAAGAATACACAGAGTTTTTGAAAGAATACAAGGATATATTCGCCTGGTCGTATGATGATATGACTGGTCTCAGCATGTCCACTGGGGCTCACAAGCATGCCTACCGGGTCAAACAGAAACTCAGAAAGTTTAAACCAGACATGAGTTTGAAAATCAAAGAAGAAGTCACCAAGCAAGTCCAAGCCAGGGTTTTCAGAGTAGTGGAGTATCCGACATGGTTAGCCAACGTTGTGCCAGTGCCAAAGAAGGATGGAAAGGTTAGAGTCTGTGCAGACTACCAGGATCTAAAGCGGTCCAGTCCTAAAGATGACTTCCCTTTGCCAAATATATATATATTGATCGACAACTCTGCCAAACATGAGCTGCAGTTGTTCATCGATAATTTTGCTGGATACCATCCTATATGGATAGACAAAGAGGATGCAGAGAAAACGGCATTCATCACGCCATGGAGAATGTACTGTTAAAGAATCATTCCATTCGGTTTGAAGAATGCTGGTGCTACCTATATGAGAGCCATGACCACAATCTTTCATGATATGATACACAAAGAGATCGAGGTGTATTTGGACGACATCATCACTAAATCCAGGAAAGCTGCAGATCACGTTGGAGATTTGAGAAAATTCTTCAACAGACTGAGGAGATACAACTTGAAACTGAACCCCGCCAAGTGTGCATTCAGGGTCCCAGCCGGAAAGTTATTGGGTTTCATTGTGAGTTGCCAGGGGGTAGATTCGGACACATCAAAGGTCAAATCCATTCAAGAGTTTCCACCGCCAAAGAAAAAGAAAGATGTAATGAGTTTTTTGGGGAGGCTCAACTATATCAGCCGATTAATAGCTTAGTCCAGTGTCATTTATGAACACATACTCAAGATGCTAAAGAAAGATGCCGCCACTAAGTGGACTAATGATTGTCAAAAGGCCTTCGATAGAGTGTCAAGGAATATTTGTCAACTCTGCCAGTCTTGGATCCACCTGAGCCAGGTTGAACTCTATTAATTTATCTTGCAGTATCGGGTGGGGCAATAGGTTGTGTTTGGGACAACATGATGAAACAGGAAGAATGGAGCAAGCCATCTACTACCTCAGCAAGAAGTTTACCCCGTACGAGGCTCGATATTCCTTATTAGAGCGCACTTGTTGTGCTTTAGCTTGGGTAGCTCAGAAATTGAGGCACTATTTCTGCGCTTACACCATTCATCTCATATCCAAGATGGACCCAGTGAAGTATATCATTTAGAAGCCCATGTCTAAAGTCAAGCTTGCCAAGTGGCAGATACTGCTAAGTGAATTTGACATCGTTTTATGTTACCCAAAAATCGGTCAAAGGACAAGCCTTGGCGATCACCTTGCCGAGAATCCTGTAGGAGGAGAATACGAACCCTTAAAGACGTATTTCCCTGATGAAGAGATAGCCTTCATAGGAGAAGACATTGCATAATCCTATGACGGTAGTAGGATGTTTTTTTGATGGAGCCACGAATTTCAAAGGAGTTGGTATAGTAGCGGTCTTTGTATCAAAAACCGTTCATCATTACCCAGTATCTATCAAGCCCAGATTACCATGCACCCAAAATATGGCCGAGTACGTGTCGACGCCCCCTTTTTGCCCTTAAAGAAAGAGAAATCTGGTTTTACGACATTATGGGTAAAACAACTCTATTTCCCGCTTGGGATTTGGGTTATGGAATCGGAAGAGCCGCCAGCTAATGATAATAGATCATTATGACACATAAGAGAGAGTATTTTGAAAAGAAAAACCAAAGTTCGGGAAAGGGCTTGAGATTATCTCGAGGGGAAGGTATTAGGCACCCCTCAAGATCCACTAGTGTGGTTCCCGGTTGTGTTAATCGTGACTTTATGAAATATGAATCAATTAAAACAAGTAAGGTTCACGCATATAACATTCATACAACTTGAAAAGCTTAATAGAAGAAAGAAGGACGTAAATTTAAAATAAAGAGATAATTGATTTGGAAAAGCATTATTATAGAAGCATATTTAGATAAAGCAAACAAATAGAGAGAAGGGTCATAGGTTTGACTATAATATAGATCATTTGATGCAATATCACGCACATATTCCCAAAAAGGGGTCACTTTTTGATATTATCGCATCGTCATCATCTCCATATTCTACCTTTCCCACCCCTTAGAGGTCATTTAAGCATGTGAATCGGTCACGAATTATTGCGTTGTATTACCCATCCCGTCCTATAGATACTAGAGGGCATTTAGGATCGCTATTCCTATGAGGTAGGAATTAGGTGGAACCCTTAAGATTAAAGGTTAAAATACAAGGCGACATTCAAAATAACAAATAAGACTTGCATATAAAGGACTCATATAAAACAAATAAAAGGCTTAAATAACCCTCTATAAGAGAAACGAAAGTAACATGTCTCAAACACATGTAAGGTCTAGGGAAGAGAGCTTTAAAAGCTGGAGTGTTGAAAAATATATTGAAGACAGCAGCTGAAAGAAAAGTTTTAAAACAGAATTCGCATAAAAGAGTTGGATGAGAATTTTTGGGACTTGAGAAAGGCAAATGGATGTGTGACAGTTTAGAAATCGGAGGGAAAACCTTTTAAACACACATAACATATGTGAAAAACCAGTTTTCGGACAGGAGAGGTAGAAAACAAATGTGAAATTATTCAAGAGTGTCAAAGAGCGTGTAGGTATATTAGTTTTAAACTATAGTTTTAAAAAATTGCAGAAGATACAGTATTCAGACAAGTTTTAGAAAATAGTAATCCAGTTCGGGACTAGGAAGAAGAGTAACTTTGTAAAATATTTGCACAGAAGTGATTGAAAATAAG
This sequence comes from Nicotiana benthamiana, assembly GCA_034376525.1. Taxonomy (NCBI): domain Eukaryota; kingdom Viridiplantae; phylum Streptophyta; class Magnoliopsida; order Solanales; family Solanaceae; genus Nicotiana; species Nicotiana benthamiana. The sequence goes on from CM067337.1 coordinate 27,999,600, forward strand.
GCAGAAGTTAGTGTAAAAAAAAATCAGCGGATTTTAGAGAGGCAAACAAATTCAGACGTTTAAAGAGGGTGAATAGCTTTAGCAGGATTTAAGGCGATTAATCAATTTCATTTAACCTAAGGTTTGCCTAGGCGTTGTTTAACCATAAGAGAAAGGTGGACATACACATCTGTTTTAAAATGAAAATGTTAACCAGTTTTACATTTTGTTTAGCAAGATTAGTGAGGCATTCAATAGTTGCAAAAGGAAGACCCTAAGTACATGATATCAAATGCATATATAGGCCTTAGAACATGGTATCTAGATGTAATGGCAGTAACTTGATCATTTGCTGAAAAAATAACAAGCTCAAAGTAAAAGACCTAAAAAAACGGGATTTATATGTGTGAGATGCATGCCCTATACATGGTTTCTATTACGCAAATAGATAAGTAAAATCGTATTACATGTATCATACCCATACCATTAATAATCATGCATAACCCTCCCTAATTTCACTATAATCCCCATTACTCTTTACAAATCATTAAAGTCAAGTAATAAAAAATACAACAGTGATAAAAGAAAATAAGAAGTTATTCTATAGGGAGCCTACAGCCAGGCCCAAGCATCTCCAACCTCACTCCTTTCGAGTTTCACAGCCATTACCAAGGCTTGGGTGTGGAAAAATTCCCTAAGGGTTCGTTTGAACCCCTGGCCAATACCAAGCACCCAAATATGTCCCAATTAGACAAGTGCAAGCATTAGAAGTGCCAGCATTGTGGATCAGAGTTCTATGGGTGGTCAAGACTTCCAAGGCAGTGCTTGCACTAAGGGGGAAGACCCTAAAGCTCTATGAATGAGATTGTGATTAGAATTGAGATCATTGAAAATAGTTGGGGGACAGTTTGATAAAACACTTGAGAAAATTGAGAGAGTTTGAGAAAATAGTTGAAAGAATTGAGAGATTTTGAAAAAAAATAGTTGAAAGAATTGAAGAAGTTTTTGTGAAATTGTTTAGATTGACCAGTTTTAGAACAGCAGGGCATCACACAAACAGGGGCAAAGGGAAAAGGGGACAAATAAGTAAAGTAAACTACTCACACACAGACAACATATTGGAGGAAAAATAATCAGAGATGACTGCAAGACAGGGGTTCAGTTTCTTACTGCACCAAACCCAATAGGTGGACAAGTAAGTAACATGCTAGTGATAAAGAGAGCAACAAAACCATAGGCAAAAGCGTAATATGAATTGCAAAACTAATAGGAACATGTTGTTTTGGAGGCTATATCTCAAATAGGTGCCATACCAGTTGCAGCTAATATGATACAATAGCAATGAAATAATGCACGAAGGGAGAGAAAAATGTGCAGAGAATGATACCAGCAGTGCGAGTAACACCAGTAGGAGAATAGCAGCAGCAATATGAGAATAGCAGCAGCAACAGACCCAATGTAGACAAACAAAGAGAACCCAACAGTGTAAAGTAATCAACCCAAGTTACTCAATCTTGGCTTTTAGGTGATTGAGTGTTCAAATAAGAGAATGAGAGAGTATAGTAATAGTAGAATGAATAGAGTTTTAGATTGTGAGAGCAATGTGTGTTGGTTGTGTTCAAAGAGAGAGGTGAGGAGTATTTATAGCACACAAAGCGAGTAAACAAATAAGGTATCAATCCATATTTAAGGAACTGATTATCAATCATAATCAAATAAGTATAGGGACTCCCCTTCAATTAAGGAATCATAGTCAAACGGTAATAAGCAGTCATTTTTAAAAGGAAAAGAATCACAAGTATGGCATGGTCACATAAGGAAACAAAATAGTATAAGGTATACAATACAGACTAGGTGCATGATACTTAACCAAGGAAGCATGTCAAGCAAATAAATCAAAATACTTGTGCACACATAAAAGGAAAAATACCACTTTAATTCTGGAAGATAATTTTCGATATTGAAAAACTTACGAGATCAGTTATTAATTGAGGAATGTATCCCACTAATTGAGGAAGAAAATTCGAAATCAATACCAAACCATAAGGAGAATGCACAAAATCACAATTTTTGAAGCCAGTAATCACAACCTTAAAAAGAACTTTTAAGAATCAGCGTAAAATCACCATATAAACAGCCAGAAACCTTAAGAGAAGAATACAACACACTAGCAACAAGAGTTAAAGTAAAGAGCACAGAACTCAATGAAGAACCCAGAAGAACATGAAAATAGGCAAATACGTATACAAACATGTAGGATTAGGGTTTTCGTCAGATATTAACAAAATGTTTAGAAGTAGTACTAAGAGTTACAAACTAGTACTCAAAAATCAGAAAAGTAAAATGTTTTCGAAAGGGGTTAAGAGACCCTAGCAATAGAAATTACAGTATGGAACCCTGGTTAACAAGGAAAATAAACAAACAAGTGAAACAAACAAACACAAATGAATATATATTATCTAGAAAGAGTTGAAGAAGGGGTCAGAAACCCTAATTTGAAAGAGTGGTAATCATCCGAAAAATTAAAAATAACCGGAAATGCTAAGTAAAAATAGGGTAGAAAACAAAAAATCAGACTAAGCATTATTTTAAAAGAGCAGAGATTAAAGAAGAAAAATTAGGGTTTTCAAACAAATTAGGGAAAACGAAGAACCTGGCTGTGAAACTCGTATACAATGCCAGAGAAGGCATCATCATACAAATACCACCGGAGAAAAGCCGGAAAACAGACCCTAGTGAAGCTTCAGTGACCTTCTTTCATGGCGAAAGCTGCTGAGCTTCAAGCATTAGAGAGAAAACAACGATGCAAGGACTCCATGGTTGCTGGAGGTCGAGAGAAGTGAGGGAGGAGTGAGCCAGAGAGGCGATGGTCATCATCGGAAAAGAAAGAGAGAACTAGAAGGTTCTAGAGAGCAAAAGTTTAGAGAGAGAGAGAGAGAGTGATCTGTGAAGAATGAGGGTTTGGGGGGGGGTTGTTTGATATTTATTATGATAATGAGATCTAGGCCGTTGATCTTATTTGATCAACGACTCAGATTAAATCCAAGGCGGGTCGGGCAAATTAATGGGTGTGGGTTATTGAATTGGGTCAGAAAATTGGGCTGAAATAGGAGTTGATTTTTGCCTATGTTTTAAATTAATTTAGGCTATAGTTTAAATAGCCAAATGTTCCCCAAATGATTTTATTAAATAGCTAAAACCATTTAAAATGTAAATTAAAACATGGAACTATTTAATAACATATAAATATTAATGTAAATAATAGAAATGATTTTATAACTATGAAACATAGTTTATTAAGAAATTGGCTATAATTGTAATTTTGTGTAATTAGCCTTGAAATCCCAATTAAAATTGTAAAAAAATGTACATAAATTCTATAAATTTTATTTTGTTTTAAATATGGGTGTGAAGCACATTATTCACAAAAAATAATAATTTGAAAAATAATTTTGGCCTTCGTACTGTCGAAATAAGCAATAAATTGATTTTAAAAAATCTCAAAAATTAAAGAACCCAGACCTACTTATGTATTCAAGCATATTCTATTTTGAAAGTATTTTGAGTGAAAAAATATATAGGGAAAAATTGGGTATCAACAGCTACCCCTCTTTACCCGTGGAGGATGAAAGAGTTGTTGGGCAAAGATAAGTTGACAAATTTTGACCAGAATTGGCGATTGTAAAAGAATTTCGACCGCGCTATGGCTTCTGAGCTACCTACATATCCCTGGTTTTACAGGAATCATGCAATATGTAGTTCAAGAGCCATTCGCGGAATATGCGAATGAAAATTTTGGAAGAGGCGGACGCAACGGGGTTTGAAATTTGTCAAGGGTTCGGAGATCGAACAATTACTAAAATCTGGAGCGGGATCGCTCCCGCTGAGACAACCGCGCCGGTCGGTATACCTGCAAATGAATGGTGTGCGGATATTTTGCATAATTTAAACGTGATGCAAGTTCCCTTTGGACCATAAATGCTGTCTTCGCACGATTTAGATGGCGTCCTCAATCTATAACGTCCTGGGCTATGAAGAGCATAAAAGTAAAGATTCGTTGGCCATGAAATGGTGTTCTTGAGTTATGCAGATGGTGCCTCTGAACTATGACGCCTTTGAATAAGTTGGCGATATTTCAGCCCATGAAAAGGTGGCAATCTTTCTGCCGGATGAACTCAAGTGTGGTGATGTTTCATCCAATGAGAGAATTTAAAATGCACGGTGGTGATATTTTAGCCAGATGAAACATGATGGCAATTTTTCAGCCAAAATTCAAAATAAAGGAGGTAGAGATTAACCTCGAAAGGCAAAGAATAGCCTTATGCAATGCGGGATGGTGATAGAGATTAGTCTTGAAAAGCAGAAGATAGCCTTATGCAAGATGGAGGTAGAGCTTAACCTCGGAAGGCAGAGAATAGCCTTATGCAATGCAGAATGGAGACAGAGCTTAGTCTTGAAAGGCAGAAGATAGCCTTATGCATGATGGAGGTAGAGCTTAACCTAGGAAGGCAGAGAATAGCCTTATGCAATGTAAAAATGCAGGATGGAGGCAGAGCTTAGCCTCAGAAGGTAGAGAGTAGCCTTATGCAGGATGAAGGCAGAGCTTAGCCTCAGAAGGCAGAGAGTAGCCTTATGCAATGCAACAATGCAGATGGAGACATGGCTTAGTCTCGAAAGTCAGAAGATAGCCTTATGTAATGCGAAAATGCAGGATGGAGGCAGGGCTTAGCCTCAGAAGGCAGAGAGTAGCCTTATGCAGGATGGAGGCAATGCTTAGCCTCGGAAGGCAGAGAGTAGCCTTATGCAATGCAACAATGCAGATGGAGACATGGCTTAGTCTCGAAGAATGCAGAAATATAAAGGGGAGGATGGTGGTGATTTTCTTAGATGGTAGATGATTGCGCTGTCAATGAATGCTAGGGAAGCGTTGAATGTAGATTGTGAGCCTTTGCGAGGTAAGTAGTGGTTTTGTGAACTTCGGTTTTTTAAAGCTCTTGCATTCCCTATTTGTACCCTGGATTCCTGCATCCAAAGAAAGATCGTTAGTTCTATAAGGGGGAGGTTAGTTTGCATCCCTCGACTCGTGGCGTCTTGAACCATTTGGGGTAGCGTTGCTGAACGATATTGATACAAATTATTTTATGCAAAATTTGACAAATATGATGCAAATTCATATATATAAGTAAAGCAAAAGATAGTTTTTGTTTTACGATGAACCACAACTGCAACGTGGTTAAAGGCACGGCAACCTTGCTGGATCTGAAATTTTGAGGGTCCTCCTCAAAATTCTACCCAAGGAGTTGGCGCCGTTGATGGTGATGTTGAATGACTGAAAGTGGATTTACCTTAGAATTTTGAGGGTCCTCCTCAAAATTTTGCCCCAGTTTACTGGGTCGATGCTTGATACGAAAAATTGGCAAGCCGACTTCGGAATTCTGAGGGTCCACATCAAAATTATTCCTCATTTCCGAATGCGGGGGAAAATGGAATTTTATTAGAGATGTGACCAAATGCATAAGGCTGACTACGTATCCCCTCTTAAATGAGAATCAGGTCAGGCGTAGTTCAAATTACATCATAAAGAAAAGAATACTGATTAAATGTAATGTCTCTTCACTGCATCTGAGTTGATCGGTTTTGGCCATATTTCTCCATCCATTTCTGCAAGAATAAGGGCTCCTCCAGTTAGAACGCGGTGAACCATGTACGGACCCCGCCAGTTGGGAGAGAACTTCCCTTTGGCCTCGTCTTTATGTGGAAATATCTTCCTCAACACTAGCTGCCATGGTGTAAACTTCCTTGGTCGAACTCTCTTGTTGAAGGCTCTGTACATTCTGTTATGATATAACTGAGCGTGACAGACAACATTCATTCTTTTTCCACCAATAAGGGCTAATTGCTCGTAGTGAACTTTGACCCACTCTTCGTCCTCTAGCTCAGCTTCTTGTATGATTCTCAAGGACGAAATTTCTTCCGCAGGCAGAATTACCGCTTCTGTACCATAAACCATCATGTAACGAGTTTCCCCAGTTGATGTGCAAACTATAGTACGGTAACCCAATTAAGCGAATGACAACTTCTCATGCCACTTCTTATTCCTTTTGATCATTTTCCTTAGTATTTTCTTGATGTTCTTATTTGCTGTTTCCATGGCTCCATTCATCTGAGGTCTATAAGTTGTAGTGTTTTTGTGTCTGATCTTGAAAGTTTCACACATTTCTTTAATAAAGTCGATGATGATATTGGAACCGTTATCAGTGATGATTGACTCTGGAACACCAAATAGACAGACAACACGATCTCAGACAAAGTCTGCCACAACATTCTTGGTTACTACTTTGTATGATGCTGTTTCGACCCATTTAGTAAAGTAATCAATTGCTACTAGAATGAACCTGTGTCTGTTTGATGTGACATGCTCGATTGGTCCAATGACATCCATTCCCCATGCGGCGAATGGCCATGGTGAGCTTGCTGCCATGAGCTCATTCAGAGGTACCTTTATCATGTACGCATGTATCTGACAGCGGTGACACTTCCGGACATACTGAATGCAATATGTTTCCATGGTCATCAAGAAATATCCTACTCTGAGTATCTTCTTTGCTAGAACAAAACCGTTCACGTGCGTCCCACAAGTCGCTGAGTGTACTTCTTCCAGCAACTTGGTTACTTCTGTCGCATCGACATACCTTAATAGTCCCAAATCGGGAGTCCTCCTATACAGGATTCCTCCGCTGTGAAAGAAATTGTTGGACAACCTTCGAAGCGTGCGCTTTTGAGTAGCATTAGCAAGCTCTGAATATCCCGTTGTTGTTAGGTACTCTTTCATGTCATGGAACCAGGGTTTTCCATCGGCTTCTTCCTCAATAAGTGCACAATATGCCGGTTGTTCATGAATCTTAAACTGGATAGGGTCGATGAAATTTGTATCTGGATGCTGAATCATGGATAATAAAGTGGCAAGCGCATCTGCGAACTTATTCTGTATTCTTGGAACATGCTGAATTCCATTTTTCTGAACCTCTTTCTCAACTCTTGTATGTGGTGCAAATAAGGGAGTATCTTGGAATTCTTGGTTGCCTATTCCTCTCGAACCTGGTGTATGAGTAGGTCTGAATCTCCAATCACTAGCAGCTCCTGAATGTTCATATCAATGGCCAGTTTAAGCCCTAAGATGCAAGCTTCATACTCGGCCATGTTATTGGTGCATGGGAACCGGAGTTTAGCGGATACCGGGCAATGTTGACCGGTTTTTGATCCCTGGACTGCTCCGATACCAACTCCTATGAAATTTGTGGCTCCGTCGAAAAACATCCTCCAACGGTCATAGGATTCTGCAATATCTTCTCCTATGAAAGCTACTTTTTCATCGGGAAAATACGTTTTCAATGGTTCATACTCCCCTTCCATGGGATTTTCTGCGAGATGATCTGCCAAAGCCTGTCTTTTAACTGCCTTCTGTGTGACATCGACAATGTCGAATTCACACACAAAATTTTCCACTTAGCAAGCTTGCCAGTGGGCATGGGCTTCTGAAAAATATAATTTAGCGGATCCATTTTTGATATAAGGTAAGTAGTGGAAGCACAAAAATAATGCCTCAACTTCTGAGCTATGTATGTCAAAGCACAACATGTGCGTTCTAGCAGAAAATACTGAGCCTCATACGGGGAAAATTTGTTGATGAGGTAGTAAATAGCTTGCTCCTTTCTCCCCGTCTCATCATGATGTCCCAAGACACAACCAAATGCTCCGTCCAAAACTGCGAGATAGAGCAATAAGGGCCTCCCAGTCTCAGGTAGAACCGGGACTGGAGGTGTAGACAAGTATTCCTTGATCATGTCGAAAGCCTTTTGACATTCATCGGTCCATTTAGTGGCGGCATCCTTTTTCATCATCTTGAAGATAGGTTTGTAGATGACGGTAGACTGAGCAATGAACCAGCTGATATAGTTGAGTCTCCCCAGGAAACTCATTACCTCTTTCTTGCTCCTCGGCGATGGCAACTCTTGAATAGATTTGACCTTGTTGGATCCAACTCTATTCCTCGGCGACTCACAATGAAACCCAATAACTTTCTCGCAGGGACCCCAAATGCACACTTGGCGGGATTCAGTTTCAAGTTATGCCTCCTTAGTCTGTTGAAAAACTTTCAGAGGTCGTCTTGGACTTAATATAGCCTTCCTGGACTTAAAGATGACGTCGTACACATATACCTCAATCTCCTTATGTATCATTTCATGAAAGAGGGTAGTCATGGCCCTCATGTAAGTAGCTCCCGCATTCTTCAACCCGAACGACATCATTCTATAGCAATACATTCCCCAGGGTGTGATAAACGCCGTTTTCTCTGCATCTTCCTTATCCATCCATATCTGATGGTACCCCGCAAAGCAATCGACAACGACTGCAACTTATTCTTGGCTCAGCCGTCGATCGGAATGTGTATGTTTGGCAAGGGGAAATCAACTTTGGGACTGGCCCGGTTGAGATCTCGGTAGTCGACACAGACTCTAACTTTCCCATCCTTCTTCGGTACTGGCACGATGTTAGCTAACCAGGTTGGATACTGCACCACTTGAAGAACTCTGGCTTTGACCTGCTTGGTGACCTCATCTTTGATTTTTAGGTTGGATACTCCACCACTTGAAGAACTCTGGCTTTGACCTGCTTGGTGACCTCATCTTTGATTTTTAGGTTGGATACTCCACCACTTGAAGAACTGTTGCTTTGACCTGCTTGGTGACCTCATCTTTGATTTTTAAACTTATATATCTGGCTTGAATTTTTTGAGATTATGCTTTACCGACGGACATGCAGGATCTGTCGTCAACTTGTGAGCGATGATGGGTGTGGTGAGGCCAGTCATATCATCGTAATACCATGCGAAGATATCCTCATATTCCCTTAAGAACTCTATATATTCCTATTTCTCTGTCTGTGATAAGTGCACACTAATGCGCATTTCTTTGGCATTCACTGTATCACCCAAATTGACGACTTCGGTTTAATCCAAGTTGGACTTAGGTCTATAATCAAAATTCTCGGATTCTCTTCCAACCTCTTCTGGTATATCATCCTCCTCTAAGTCTATGTCCGTTTGTTGCATAGCCTCATTGAAAGTTACAGTTGTTGGGTTCATCATTAAGATACGCAATAGTAATGCTGTGTGAAAATAAAGTAAATAGCAGAGAAAAGTAATGAATAGTGAGATATTCGATAAACTAAAAATGTTTTTGATTAAATTCATATATGTTCAAAACATCGGAGCTCTTTTGGAAAGAAAAGACAAATGCAGAAAATAAAGAAAACAACTAAGCAAAGATGCGTGGTTCTTGTTCAGCCTTGCTACCCCGCAGGTTTCCGGGTGATGGTGGTCCTTATTGACCAGTTGGTGAGGCGCTCCCCTCGGTTCACAGCCTAAATGGAAAGGCCTTCCTCCCCTTCCTCTTCAATGATCACACAACAGTCCATGTCCTCCAGAAATAGGTTTTTCATTGCCGCAAGAGCCTCGTCTTCTTCTGACCCGTAGAGAGGGTCGGCTGGTTGAAATATTTGCCCCAACTGAGGTGTGGGGCGTTCCAATGGGTAATATGGGTCGCTCCATGGTGGTGAAAAGTTTTTGAATTCTTGCCAAGTGTACTCGTACCCCAGTCCGAAGGTAGTACCATGTTTCTTCAATTGGATAGGTTTGGTGATACCTTGAAGATTCTTACCAATCCATTTCCCTGGTTCGTACCCACTCCAAGTTAGAATGCTCTCGACCTTGTTGCTTCACCATTTTTCCTTGTCCATTGCGTTGACTCGCTCAATATGATGGTATGTTTCTCCGCCTATTCTTCTTCTGTCTCCGATCATCGGAATGGTCTGGAGATTGTATATAGGATTGCTACCGTCGCGTGGATGATCACTTCCTGATGGTTCCATTTGAACTTCATAGCGTAATGTAAGGTTGATTCCACAGCCCCAACGTCGCAGATCCAGGGTCGTCCCAGCAGCAAGTTGCAAGATGCTAGTATGTCGACGACTTGGAAATCAACATCAAACCAAGTGGGCCCCTTTTTCAAACACAACCTAATCTCCCTTGGAGTGGACCTCAGAGAACCTTTAAAAGCCTTAACGTTAATAGCCACATCCTTTATCTCGTGCAATCCTTAGCCCAACTTCTTGAGGGTGATCAAGGGACAAATGTTGAGACTAGAACCTCCGTCGACCAGGATCCTAGTGATGAAATAATCCTCACATTGCACAGTGATGTGCAGTGCTTTGTTATGACTGAGCCCTTCAGGTGGCAATTCATCCTCGTGGAAAGTGATTTTGTAACTTTCCAATACCTGCCCTATCATGTTTTCCGTTTCTCTTCCTGTTATGTTGCTCGGGACTTAAGCCTCGCTCAATATCTTCATCAAGGCGTTCTTATGCGCCTCGAAACTCTACAGCAATGCTAAGATGGAAATTTGCACCGGAGTCTTGTTTAGTAGTTCAACAATTGAATATTCCTTATCCTATATCTTTCTCTAGAGATCATCAGGTCCAGTTTCAATGAGACGTCCAGAGGCCTGCTTGCTGGACTCAGCTAGGTGCTCTGGTGTGTATACCCTACCTGTTCTAGTCGTACCTTGCGCGGCGATTGCTTCACATGTGCGTGCTTTTCCTTTCCTTCTCGCCTCGGATGTGTAGTCCTATAGTATGGCATTTGACTGAAATGGGGTTATGTCTGACATGGTGACCGAAATGGGCACCCTTGGAGGTAACATGGCAACTTCAATTGGTGTAGGCGTCTTTGGAGTCCCAAACTCCACCTCAATTGGTTTTGGCACTTTTTCAAGAGGTGCCTAAAACTAAAATGGTACAGATATATATTAACTAAATTGTCCTCATATGGATGGATTTATACAACAATAGGTATTAAGAGTGACCACCGGTTTCTTGGGCTCATCTCCCTCAGATATCAAACCAATCGACCCTTCGGGGTCCTAGTCGTCTTCTAACTCAATCATGTGGATGCCTCCACATTTATGGTCTGGCAGAGGGTTTTTACGAACATTAGGAGCAAGCTCCTTAGCTATGATGACCTTGTTGTCAATTAAGGTCTGGATTTTATTTTTTAACGAGCAACACTCGTCGATGGTAATGCCCTTCATCCCCGAGTGGTATGCGCAGGCTTTATTTGGGTTGATCCATTGGGAAGGATTTTATGGGGTTATGGCCGAGATGGGTGTAACATATATAGCGGCTTTGAGCTTCTCATACAGTTGGTCAATGGGTTCAGCAATAGTAGTGTACTGTTTGGGCGATTTGCGGTCAAAGTTTGGTCTTGGTCGTGGGAAGTTTTTGCGGGTAGGTGGTGATGGATAGTGAGGAGGTCGGGAGTTGTAAGTTTGGTATACGGGTGCTGGTTGGGAATATACTGGCGAGGTGGGTTGATTTGTTGGTGATGGAGATGTTTGATAAACGGGATGTGGATTTTGATAGGTAGGTGAAGCTGCTTGGTAATTTAGAGAGGGTTGGTATTTGAGTGGGGTTGGAGGGTAAGGTTGATATTTCATGGGAGAGTGGTTTCTTTGCGCAGCCATTACGGAGTTTACATCCTTTTTCTTCGACGAACCACCAGATTGCAAGGCTTTGTTGGTGGCTTGCGGTGCCTCAAGGTTAGTAACCATACCCCTCTTCAATTCTTTCTCCCAGTTTGATGATATCAGCAAACTTCTGCCCCTCTATCAGCATCAATCTCTCGTAATACTATGGGTTGTGATCGCGAACAAAAAATCTATTCATTTTTTATTCTTCCAAAGCCGGCCTAACCTTGGCCGCTTCCGACCTCCAACGAGTATCATACTCGCGAAAGGTTTCAGTGGGCTTCTTCTTCAAATTCTGGATATAGAACACGTCCGGCGCGTTCTCAGCGTTGAACTAAAACGGTCCATGAAATCGGATGCCATGTTCCCCCAACTAGTCCACTTCTTCGCATCTTGGCTGATATACAAAGATAACACATCACCTTTCAAGCTCCTCATGAACAGTTTCATGCGGATCTTTTCATCTCTACCAACTCCCACTAACTTGTCGCAATACATCCTGAGGTGAACCCTGGAATCACCCGTACCATCAAAAATTTCGAACTTAGGAGGTTTGTACCCCTCCAGGAGCTCGATATCAGGTTGAAAACATAGGTCTTCATAACTTAGACCTTCCACACCTTTGTTTCCTTCCACACCATGAACCTTTCCAGTAAGTTTCTTGAGTTCAGCAGCCAAGTTCTTAATGAGCGAGTCTGATTCTTACACATCTGATATGTGTTGTGTATAGTATGGCACACTATCCAGAAAGATAGGGGTATCTTGATGATTTGGAGCACTCTGGGGCTCTGGGATGAGCGGTGGAACATTGTTGTGAGCATGGGGTGTGTTCTTCTGCGGAGGTGCAGGGACCTGGTTATTGACATCTGTAGCAGCAAGGGAGATGGACAAGCTTGCCAAACTCCGGCCTAGTCCAGTTCCTCTCGAAACCTTAGCAAGGTTTGGTGCAAGTGAGCAGCAACTTCTTTGGTGATCGGGGTGCCCTGGGAAGTTCCTTCAATTTCCTTCCTTGCTTCATTATCTCCCATCTTTCCTTTGTTCCGGTTTCTGGGAGGACTCGGAGGAGGAGGAGGAAGAGGACCCTTTGATCTTGTTAAGTATGCTGATGGTGCCAAAATGCACGAACTAACATTTGGCGAGGGTAATAAAAAATAAAAGAAAAATAAAAAGGTAAAAAGTTAGTGCGGACTCTGAGGAAAAAAAAACATTGCGGTATTTAAACACGTTGTTGCAAGAATATAAGTTGTTTCCTATTTGGGTTCCTCGTTGTGCCCAAGGTAGGCCTAGTGACAAATATGATTTGAAGAACTCGTAGTACCAAATGCCTCATTTTATTGAGAGAAAATAGAACAAGTCAAAACAGACTGAAATAAAGAAAAAATTGTCACTAATGGCCAAGGACTTATTACATCAGGAAAGAAGTAAAATCCTAACTACTTGGTCCCAGAAGGACCTTCCCCGGATTCGGTATCTTTGCCTGCCTCGTACAGTTTCATCTGCTCGCACAGTCCCAAGCCCAAGCCAGGTGCCCACCTTCATTACCTTCAGCTTCCTGACAGTCGTTGATCCTTTTGAAAAACTTGCCTTCCAGCTCCACTAGACCCCGCTCCAAGTAACCTAAATGGTTGTTTGCGCAGACAACCATGTATTTCCATTCATTGATTACCTTCTCTTGAGCCTCCAGCATTTCCCGATGTTCACTTTCACACTCTCGCATCTACTTGCGTAGCTGATTATACTTGACCTTTGCTGCAACTTCCTCATCAATAACCCTGTGACCATGGACGAAACCCATTTTTCCCAAGCCAATGTGATCATCTTCTAGCCACCCCGGATAAAGCGGCACATGCCCCGCCTGATAGCTATCTGGCTCCATAGATTCTTTTTCCAAAATGAGTTTGGAGTTCCACATGTGCTGAGCCCGACACCTGTGTGGGCTATCGTCATCTTAGAAGTCAGCCCTGTAGTGACTCATCTTTTCCACACTTGGTATAATTTGCTTCTTTCCCGCTTGCATCATGAGTCAGAGAGGGACATAAGGGTAAGTTCCTCTTTAGCCGATGAGTACAAGGAATGGTGCATCCCTAGACCGAATGATAAACTCTCCAGTTAGAAACCACTCGTACATCCATTGTACCTGCTCTTCTCTCAGATTCCCTAATAGTTCCACCCATCAACTGGCGTCTTCTGGGTAAGCAAACATATCCGGCATGAAGTGCATTTGCTTTGGATGGTGGAAAGCAATATGGTCATCCCAATCTCATCGTATGATCTCCTATCTATACTCTCCTTTCTGAAGATGCTCAATGAGCCAGAGTAGTAGTAGCAAATTGCACCCTTCAAAGTGCGGTGCCCCTTGTTGACATTTTTCTAAGGCTCAGTTCAGTTCGGCGAGGATCATGGGTGTTATGCTCAATGCCTGCCCGTCGATACCCTCCATTACGGCTTGTATGGATTCTAGCCTTCTTCATCGGAAAAACAATCATGCCCAGGAAACATAACATGAATATAAAGGCTCTCCTATGTATGTGCCTCAAAGAGGTGAGGGCTAACTCTTCCGTGTGAGTGCGGTATGATTTTCTATGTCCGAACCTTTAATACATGAGGTTGAAGGATATGTAGGATTCTTTCAAACTGGTCAGATTAAGATTCTTCTTGAACCCGATCATTTTCAGGAACCCTCTACCTTTGCGGTTTTCCAGCATAAAAACCCCTGCCTATCCTAAGGAATTTCGGCTAGACCCCCAATTTCTTCCAATAGCGGTGTCATTTCAACACCCCCAAAGCGGAAGACGGACCGTTCCCTATCTCAAAACATAGTAGCAGCTTCCACAATCTTGTTATCTGGCCTAACTTCCAGGAGTGAAGGAAGATTTCCTAAGTGTCTGCGGACAAGAACCTGATCACTACCATGCAAATCATCCCACCAACTTAGCAACTTTGGATGAATGTTTGACACTATGCCGAATCTGGGGACCTCGTGCCTCATTTTCCTGCAAAATAGAGAGCGAGGCCCTTAACCCCACCGGACATGACTATTTAAATCAATAATTAGCAAAGGGCATTTAATTCTCCAAATTAATGCACATAACGTGAATGTCCATTTGCGTTTCGAGGAAACCCGATGGACTTTTGGTTTAAGTTGTCCTAATGAGTCATTATGCGGACAACATAACTAACTGGCCTAAGTTTGACCATGATGTATGGACATCTAAACAGAGTAAGGCTTCTATTTCAAGTGCTAGACAAGGTACCCTTGAGCGGACAACTCAAGAGGGAAAGGCACAGAACTGTCAACTACACTGTTGATTGACTGGTTTTACCGCAAATATGCCTTTGCCAATTTTAGGGGGTTTGAAATAATGGAAGAGCGCAACCACTCATTATAAGCGTTGCTATAGCATTTGTTTGGCACGAGTGGAAAATGATGTTGAAGGATGCAATTACAACAATGGAATAACTACATGTATTTTCACGTTAATATGATAATGATTACAATAAATGCTCGAACTTTAAGATAGAATTGAAGTAAAGTGAGGTAATAAAGCAGTAAAACAGTTAAAGAAAAAGAAAGACACGAAGAAACAAGTTATTAATTCTGGAGAAAGGATTAAAGCAATAAAGGTAATAAAGAAAAAAATAAAGCCACGAAACACGTAATGGTAAAATCCTAAGAAGAATCAACAGAGTCGCCATGCTGTCGATGCCCCCTTTTTCCCTTAAAAGAAAGCAAAATCAGGTTGTACGATA
Organism: Nicotiana benthamiana; assembly: GCA_034376525.1. Lineage (NCBI taxonomy): Eukaryota > Viridiplantae > Streptophyta > Magnoliopsida > Solanales > Solanaceae > Nicotiana > Nicotiana benthamiana. The sequence goes on from CM067337.1 coordinate 28,014,911, forward strand.
TTATGGGCAAAACAACTCTATTGGGTTATGGAATTGGAAGAGTCGCCACCTAATGATTATATTGCATTAGGACACATAAGAGAGAGTATTTTGAAAAGAAAAACCAGACTTCCGGTAAGGGCTTGAGATTATCTCGAGGGGAAGGTATTAGGCACCCCTCAAGATCCACTAGTGTGGTTCCCGACCGTGTTAATCGTGACTTTATGAAAGACGGAGCAATTAAAACAAGTAAGGTTCATGCATATAACATTCATACAGCTTGAAAAGCTTTAAAGAATAAAGAAGGACGTAAATTTAAAATAAAGAGAGAATTGAATTGGAAAAGTATTACTATACAAGCATATTTAGATAAAGCAAATAAAAAGAGAGAAGGGTCCTAGGTTTGACTATAATACGAATCATTTGATGCAATATCCCACACATATTCCCAAAGAGGGGTTGCTTTATGATACTATCGCATCGTCATCATCTCCATATTCTACCCTTCCCACCCCTTAGAGGTCATTTAAGCATGTGAATCGGTCACGAATGCTTATTGCGTGCTATTACCCGTCCCTTCCTATAGATACTAGAGGGCATTGAGTATTGCTATTCCTGAGGTAGGAACCAGGTGGAACCCTTAAGTATAAAGGTTAAAATACTAGGCGACATTCACAAAAACAAATAGGACTTGCATATACAGGAATCATATAAAACATATAAAAAGCTCAAATAACTCTCTATAAGAGAACACATATTTAACAAGTCTCAAACACATGTAAGGTCTAGGGAAGAGAGCGTTTTAAAAGCTGGAGTGTTGGCAAATATAATTAAGACAACAAATGGAACAAAAAGTTTTAAAACAGAATTCGCATAAAAGAGTTGGATGAAAATTTTTGGGACTTGAGAAAGGCAAATGGATGTGTGACAGTTTAGAAATCGGAGGGAAAAGCTTTTAAACACACATAACATATATGAAAAACCACTTTTCGGACATGAGAGGTAGAAAACAGATGTGAAATTATTCAGGAGTGTCAAAGAGCGTGTAAGTATATTAGCTTTGAACTATAGTTTTAAAAAATTGCAGAAGATACAGTATTCAGACAAGTATTAGAAAATAGTGATCCAGTTCAGGACTAGGAAGAAGAGTAACTTTGTAAAATATTTGCACAGAAGTGATTGAAAATAAGGCAGAAGTTAGTTTAAAAAAAATCAGCGGATTTTAGTGAGGCAAACAAATTCACACATTTAAAGAGGGTGAAAAGCTTAAGCAAGATTTAAGGCAATTAATCAGTTTCATTTAACCTGAGGTTTGCCTAGGCGTTGTTTAACCATAAGAGAAAGGTGGACATACACGTCAGTTTTAAAAGGAAAATGTAAACCAGTTTTACATTTTGTTTAGCAAGATTAGTGATGTATTCAACAGTTGCAAAAGGAAGACCCTAAGTGCATGATATCTAATGCATATAAAGGTCCTAGAACATGGTATCTAGATGCAATGGCAGTAACTTGATTATTACCCAAAAAAATAACAAGGTGAAAGTAAAAGACCTAAGAATAGGATTTATATGTGTGAGATGCATGTCCTATACATGGTTTCTATTACACATATAGATAAGTAAAACCCTATAACATGTTTTCTACCCGTACCTTTAATAATCATGCATAAACCTCCCGAATTTCACTATAATCCCCATTATTCTTTACAAATAACTACAGCCAAGTAATTAAAAAATACAACAGTGATAAAAGAAAATAAGAAGTTATTCTATAGGGAGACTACAGCCATGCCCAAGTATCTCCAACCTCACTCCTTTCTAGTTTCACAACCATTACCAAGGCTTGGGTGCGGCAAAGTTCCCTAAGGGTTCGTTTGAACCCTTTGACAACCAAGCACCCAAAAATGTCCCAATTAGACAAGTGCAAGCATTGGAAGTGCCAGCCTTGTGCATCAGAGTTCCATGGGTGCTTGAGACTCCCAAGGCAGTGCTTGCACTAAGGGGGCAGAACCTAAAGCACTAAGAATGAGATTGTGATTAGAATTGCGATAGTTGAAAATAGTTGAGGGAAAGTTTGATAAAACAGTTTAGAAAATTGAGAGAGTTTGAGAAAATAGTTGAAAGAATTAAGAGAGTATGAGAAAATAGTTGAAAGAATTGAAGAAGTTCTTTTGAATTTGTTTTAGACTGACAAGTTTTAGAACAACAGGGCATCACACAAACAGGGGTAAAGGGAAAAGGGGACAAATAAGTAAAGTTAACTACTCAAACACAGACAACATACTGGAGGAAAAATAATCAGACATAATTGCAAGACAGGGGTTCAGTTTCTTACTGCACCAAACCCCAATATAATCAACCTCAAGGAGAGGTTGTAGGGTTGTTTAAGTAGCCAAGCAAGCTTGAATACATGCAAGAAGTGCACATGGATGAGGAAAAACACACAAGGAAAGGGGGTAGGGGAAAACATGCTAAGTTAAACTAGGTGGACTAGTAAGTAACATGCTAGTGACAAAGAGAGCAACAAAACCATAGGTAAAAGCACACAAGAAATAATATGAATTGCAAAACTAATAGGAACATTTTGTTTTGGAGGCTATATCAAATAGGTGACATACCAGCTGCAGGTAATAGGATAGAATAGCAATGCAATAATGCACAAAGGGAGAGCAAAGTGTGCAGAGAATGAGAGCAGCAGTGTGAGTAACAGCAGTAGGAGAATAGCAGCAGCAACAGACCCAATGTAGTCAAACAAATAGAACCCAACAGTGTAAAGTAATCAACCCAAGTTACTCAATCTTGGCTTTTAGTCGATTGAGTGTTCAAATAAAAGAATGAGAGAGTATAGTAATAGCAGAGAGAGAGAATTCAGAGAGTTTTAGATTGTGAGAGCAGTGTGTATTGTGTTCAAAAAGAGAGGTGAGGAGTATTTATAGCACTGAAAGCGAGTAGACAAATAAGGTATCAATCCATATATAAGGAACTGAGCATCAATCATAATCAAATAAGTATAGGGACTCCCGTTCAATTAAGGAATCATAGTCAAACGGTAATAATCAGTCATTTTTAAAAGGAAAGGAGTGACAAAGTATGGCATGATAACATAAGGAAACAAAATAGTCTAATGTATACAATGTAGACTAGGTGCATGATACATAACCAAGGAAACATGTCAAGCAAATAAATCAACATACTTGTGCACACATATAAGGAAAAATACCACTTTAATTATGGAAAATAATTTTCGAAATTGAAAAACTTAGGAGATCAGTTATTAATTGAGGAATATATCCCACTGATTGAGGAAGAATATTCAAAATCAATATCAAACTGTAAGGAGAATGCACAAAATCACAATTTTAAAGACAGTAATCACAGCCTTAAAGAGAGCTTTTAAGAATCAGTGTAAAATCACCATATTAAAAGCCAGAAACCTTAAGAGAAGAACACAGCACACTACTAACAAGAGTCAAAGTAAAGAGCACGAAACTCAAAGAAGAACCCAGAAGAACATGCAAACAGGCAAATACAGATACAAACATGTAGGGTTAGGGTTTTCGTCAGATTTTAACAAAATGTTTAGAAGTAGTACTAAGAGTTACGGACTAGTATTCAAAAATCAGAAAAGTAATGTGTTTTCGAAAGGGGTTAAGAGACCCTATCAACAGAAATTACAGTACGGAACCCTGGTGTACAAGGAAAACAGACAAACAAGTGAAAAAAACAAACACAAATAAATATATAGTACTTAGAAAGAGTAGAAAAAATTGTTGAAACACGTTCTCAAGTCGCTAAAGCTAAACGTGTGTTCATCTTTGTAGGTTTTGATAAATGACAAACCGACGCGCATGGAACATTGACATATGCCGAAGTCCAAGCACAAGAGAAACAAAGAACAAGATCAAGTAAAGCAACAAAGTTATACATGAGTCGTTTTATATTGTGATCTTGATCCGACAATAGATTCAAGACTTGGCTCTCTCGTAAAATCATTTTCATCAAACCATGCATCTTTGATTTAAAACAAAATGATTTTCAAACATTTTCATTTTAGCCAAAATGAATTTTAAACATGTCTTTCAAATCTGGACAGAAATAATCGATTATTTTTTTCTGATAATCGATTATGTTAAGACAGTGTAAACCGGAATTTACAAAATAGCAAAATAATCGATTATGTCTTTTTGATAATCGATTATGTTAAGATAGTGTATAACCGGAATTTACAAAACAGCAAAATAATCGATTATGTCTTTTTGGTAATCGATTATGTTAAGACCGTTGCCAAAGTATTTTTAAACGCTGAAAGATAATCGATTATGCACAAGGCAATAATCGATTATGCTAGCATAAAATCAGCGTCTGATTTTTAAACGTTATCAGGTAATCGATTATGCAATTTGAATAATCGATTATTCTGCTTAAAATCTGCATATGATTTTTGAACGATTTGCAGATAATCGATTATGCAAATCAGATAATCGGTTATCCTAGCACAAAATCAGCAATTAGTGATTGGCAAATTAAGCAACGGTCTTGGTGACTTTGAAGGCTGTAAATACACCTCAAAATCACTCTTTTAAGCACAACAACTGATTACAGTTCTTGCTTAAGCTTACATACTTTCATATTCATTTCATAGCTTTTGAGAGCCAAATTCTTGACGAAGTTGTTGTGTTCTTGGGCATATTAATTTTACTCACATATACTCTATAAGAGAGTCTTGTCTTGAGTGATAAGTGTTTGCATACACTTGAAGGGAAGTTCTAATCCCTTGTTGTAAGAAGGAAAGTTTAGTTCCTTGACTTGAAGTCTTGAGGTGAGGTATCCTCTAGCAAGTTGAAGTCTTGTAGAGTGTATATCTACGAGCAAGTGTAACGGTTTGTTAGGCACCCGTAAGCTTAACAGAGTTAGTGTAAAACTCGAGAGAGTCTCTCGGTGACTGGACTAACCACACGTTGTGGTGAACCAGTATAAATTCGGTGTGTTCTCTCCATACTACTTTAATTACTGCACTTACTTTATTCCTGCAATTTTAATTCCGCAAATTTATCTTGATTTTTATTAAAACGCTATTCACCCCCCTCTAGCGTTAAGCGTATATTCTAACAATTGGTATCAGAGCCTAACTCTCTGAAAGACTTAACACTTTGAGAGAAACAATCCATGGCTTCTACTCGTAACGTTTATGCAGGACTAGGTGAAGGACAATGCTTCACAAGGCCACCACTCTTCGATGTCACCAATTACACTTACTGGAAGGAGAGGATGAGAATATTCATCCAATCAAATTATCTTATACTGTGGAAAATTATAAAGAATGGAGAGCAAATACCAACCAAAAAGGTTGAAAATGAAATGGTTCCTAAATCCGAAGATGAATACGATGCGGACGATATCAGAAAAGTGGAGAACAACGCTAATGCCATCAACATGATGTACTGTGCTGTAAACCTTGATGATTATAGGAAAATATCATGTTGCACAACGGCTAAGCAAATGTGGGATAAATTGGAAATCACCTACGAAGGTATGGACCAGGTAAGAGAAGCTAAAATAGATTTTCTAACCCCATGAATATGAAGTTTTTCATATGAAGGAAAACGAGAAGATAGATGATATGTTCGAACGATTTTCAAAAATCGTTAATGATCTTCATGCTCTTAAGAAGACCTTCACAGATAGGGAACTTGTCCGTAAAATTCTTCGAAGTCTCACTCCGGAATGGCGCTCCAAAGCCGACGCTATTCAAGAATCAATCGGCATTACAAATGTCACAATCGACGGGCTTAGAGGTAACCTCAAAACCTATGAATCTACTATTCTTAACCCTCCTTTGGATGATCAAAGGAAACGAAGAATCGCCCTTAAAGCAAGCACGGCTCAACCTCAAAATGATGAGGATTCAAGCGACGAAGATAACGAGTTCGGACTTGTTATCAAGAAATTTCACAAGTTCATGCGAAAGGAGTATGAATGAAAAGGTAAGCGACAAGGAGACCAATTAAAGTGCTATGGATGCGGAGAAATCGGGCATATCAAATCAAATTGTCGAAATACCAAAAAGGAGAAGAAACTCGTCAAGAAACAAAGAGCATACATCTCTTGGGGAGGCGACTCCGGAGACGAATCAAGTGATGGAGAAGGAAACGAGACCGCAAACTTGTGTCTTATGGCACGTGAAGAAACTCAAAATGAGGTATGTACTACTTCTAAGAACTATTTCACTTTAGAAGAAATGCAAGATGCATTTGATGAGTTGTATAAAGAGTTTATTAGCGCTTCTAAATCTATAAAAAATTTAAGAAAACAAATTTCTTCAAAAGAAAAGCATTTTGAAAAACTAACTCTTGAAAATGAGAAATTAAAAGAGGAAAACAAGTTTTACGGCAAAAGAAGCGCCGATAAACCCGAAAGCTCAAACAATGGTTGTACATCTTGCAAATCTCTAAAAGATGAAGTAGAAAAACTCAAGAGCACCTTGAATAAATTCAACTCCTCTCACAAAAATCTCAATGAGGTCCTTATAAACTTGAAATTTACTAAACATGGAATAGGTTTCAAAAATGTGCCTAACAAAAAGGATGAGACCATTCCTAAACAACCTAGAAATAACAATCCTAGGACCACTATACATCCTACAACGAGCACTAGAAGAAATGTAGAACAATTTAGAACACCTAGAAAAGATTTTCAAAAATTGCAACCTAGAAATATTCAACCTAGAAATAATAATCCTAGAATCGTTATGCATCCTAGAATAAACACTAGGAGAAATGTTGAGCAATTTAGAACACCTAGAAAAGTTTTTCGAAAATTACATCATAACTATATTCCAAAAAATAGGGTGAATGAATTTAGATCCCCAAATTTTTATCATCCTAGAAGAATGCACAATCCGAATGTCATTTGTCATTACTGCAATAAAATTGGACATATTGCTCCCGCATGCTTCACTAGACATAGACATTTCACTGCAGGTCAATCACACCACTATTTTGCACCTAACACACAAGGACCCAAAATGGCTTGGGTACCAAAATCTCATTAATTTGTTTTGTAGGTGTGTTTGAAGGGATCAAGTGTACTTTGGTACCTTGATAGTGGATGCTCCCAACATATGACTGGGGATGCATCAAAATTCCTTCAACTAAAACCCACGGAAGGAGGAAATGTTATTTTTGGAGTCAATAACAAAGGAAAGATTATCGGCATTGGCTCGGTCGGTAAGGACGAATCCTCCTCCATTAAGCATATTTTGCTAGTTAAAGGTCTTAAACATAATCTCTTGAGCATAAGTCAATTATGTGACAAGGGAAATCTTGTATTGTTTGACTCCGAAGAATTCTTAGTTATCCGTCGCAGTGATTTTAAAGTTATTCTTCGTGGTATTAAAATGGATAATATCAATATGGTTGATCTTGAAAATTCTTCATCAAGTTTTGTGAATTGCCTTTTGAGTAAAGAAGACGACATGTGGTTATGGCATCGTAGAGTAGCTCATGTCAACATGAATCTTTTAACCAAATTAGTTTCTCAAGATTTAGTAATCGGTCTTCCAAAACAAAAATTTGAAAAAGATTCTATTTGTGATTCATGCCAAAAAGGGAAACAAATAAAAGCCTCTTTTAAATCTAAAAATGTTGTTTCAACCACTAGACCTTTACAACTTCTTCACATGGATCTTTTTGGATCATCTCGTGTTGAAAGTCTTGGTGGAAATCTTTATGCTTTTGTAATTGTTGATGATTACTCTAGATTCACATGGACGTTATTTATTGCTCATAAAAGTGATGCCTTTCAAGCTTTTTAAAGTTTTCTTAAACGTGTTCAAAATGAAAAGAACACAACCGTCACTTCCATAAGAAGTGATCATGGGGGAGAGTTCGATCATAATCTCTTCGCGGATTTTTGTGACGAACTCGGTATTGAACATACCTTTTCGGCTCTACGTACACCACAACAAAATGGAGTGGTGGAACGTAAAAATCGATGTCTCGAAGAGATGGCTAGAACCATGCTCTATGAGGCTAAGATTTCCAAAAAGTTTTGGGCGGATGCCGTGAGTACCGCAAGCTATGTTTTAAACAGAGCTGTCATAAGACCGATACTCATGAAAACTCCCTATGAACTCCATAAGGGAAGGAAACCAAATCTTTCCCATATTAGAGTCTTCGGTTGTAAATGTTTCATTCACAACAACGGAAAAGATAACTTGGGAAAATTTGACGCCAAATCTGATGAAGGAATTTTTCTTGGTTACTCATCGCGTAGCAAAGAATATAGAGTTTTCAATAATCGAACCAAAATTGTTGAGGAATCTCCTCATGTAGTATTTTGTGAAAATCATGCTCGCTTGGCGAGAAAGGCTTTTTGTGATCACCTTGCAGATTCTCTAAACAAGATAAGTCTTCAAGACAAGGTGCAAAAGGAGAATCCAAAGGAAGTTCAAGATAAAGCTGTGGAACAATCACCGGAAGAAGAACCACCACAAGAGGAAGAATTGGTGATGCCTAAGGCTTGGAGGACGCCTAAAGATCATCCTCTTGACAAGGTAATTGGCAACATCGAGAAAGGGGTAAGTACTCGAAACCTTCTTAAAGACACTGTAGGACATATGGCTTTTGTTTCACAAATAGAACCTACAACCATTTCCGAAGCAATTGGGGATGAGCATTGGATCTTGTCAATGCAAGAGGAGTTTAACCAATTCAAACGTAATGATGTTTGGGAATTGGTGCCAAGACCCGATAATCACACCATAATTGGTACGAAATGGGCTTTTCGAAATAAATTAGATGAAAATGGTATAATCACTAGAAACAAAGCTAGGCTTGTTGCTAAAGGTTATAATCAAGAAGAAGGAATTGATTATGAAGAAACTTATGCACCAGTTGCACGACTAGAAGCTATTCGTCTATTACTTGCTTTTGCCTCTTCTATGAATTTTATTTTACATCAAATGGATGTAAAGAGTGCCTTCCTAAATGGGTTTATTCAATAGGAAGTATATGTTGAACAACCCCCGGGTTTTGAAGACTTTAAATCTCCCGATCATGTCTTCAAACTTAAGAAAGCCCTCTATGGTCTTAAACAAGCTCCCCGAGCTTGGTATGAACGCTTAAGCAAATTTCTTTTGGACAATGAGTTCATTAGGGGGAAAGATGAAACTACACTCTTTATTAAGAACCAAAAAAATGACATCTTATTAGTTCAAATATATGTAGATGATATTATTTTTGGTGCTACTAACAATTCTTTGTGCAAGGAATTCTCTGAATTAATGACAAGTGAATTTGAAATGTCAATGATGGGTGAGCTAAACTTCTTCTTGGGGTTGCAAGTGAAACAAATGAAAAAGGGAACTTTCATTTTCCAATCTAAATATTGCGAAGAGTTGCTAAATCGTTTTGAAATGAGCAACGCCAAAGCAATGGCCACTCCAATGAGTACATCCGACCATCTTGACAAAGATGAGAAAGGTAAGGAAGTAGACACAAAGAAGTATCGATGTATGATCGGATCCCTTCTTTATCTTACTGCAAGTAGACCGGACATCATATTTAGCGTGTGTTTATGCGCTCGATATCAATCATGTCCGAAGGAGTCACACCTAACTGCGGTAAAACGGATTATGAAGTATCTTGTTGGAACAATAAATGTGGGACTATGGTATCCCAAAGGTTCTTCATGCCAACTCATTGGCTATTCCGATTCCGATTTTGCGGGTTGCAAATTGGACGGCAAGAGCACTAGTGGCACTTGCCACTTGCCACTTGCTCGGTAGCTCTCTAGTTTCTTGGTTTAGCAAGAAACAAGTAAGTGTTGCGTTATCCACAACCGAGGCTGAATATGTAGCCGCGGGGAGTTGTTGTGCCCAAATCCTTTGGATGAAACAACAACTCTCGAATTATGGTCTTAGTATCGATCATATCCCTCTTCGATGTGATAATACTAGCGCCATGAGCTTGACGAAGAACCCTGTTCTTCACTCAAGAACGAAACACATAGAAATTAGGCACCACTTCATAAGAGATCACGTTCTCAAAGGTGATGTCAAAATTGAGTTTGTTGAAACCAAATATCAATTGGCCGACATCTTCACAAAGCCTTTAGAGAAAGAGTCCTTTTCCGAATTCGTAGTGAACTCGGAATTCTTGACTCCACGATGATCTAATTCATGCATTGCATAACGATTACTAACTTGAGCGTTGGAGGCGCCTAACTCTTTTTTGCAGGTATCGCCCCAAAGACAGGGGGAATTCTCGGGCACTGGTGATAAATAATCGATCTTTCTTAGTCAATAATCGATTATTACTCCTTTATGTTTTCCTATTATTCTATTGGAAAAATAAACTAATCGATTATACTAATACTAGAATCGATTATCTAACATTTTGATTTTGCAGGAATCTGGCAATCATATTTAATAATCGATTTATCAATATTACTAATCGATTATTGAAAGTTCAGTTTTACAAGTGTTAATAAAATAATCGATTGTTGAAAACTGAATAATAGATTTCCTCTTACCGTCTCGGTTTTTCATCGCACTGCCTAAAAATAATCAATTATCTCCAAATCAAAATCGATTATTCCCCGAGTTCGTATAACACTGTGTAGCAATAATCGATTATCAAAATCCAGTAATCGATTATCAAAATTCAATAATCGATTTATAATACTTCTGTCCCGAAATAATCGACTATCCTAAAACGATAATCGATTATTCTCTGAGTATAATTCAAAATCTTGGTGATAATCGATTATTTCAGCTTCTATAATCGATTACCAACGGTCAGTGTTTAAATTTTGTTACCGTTCCTGACCGTTTGGCACCTCAAAATCTGCAGCTTTTCTCTATTCAATGCCCCCCTTTCCTCTACTCTATAAATAGGGACTTCCATCCTTCACAAATCTTCACTTCAACATCCATATTAGCTCCAAAACATTCTTAAATAGTCTCAAAACTTCCTGTAACGGCTCTCCTTCCTCCATAAAAATGACGGGCAAGAATTCCAAACGCGCTCATTCCGGCAAAAATATTGCCTCCTCTTCCGTCGCTCTTCCACCCGTTTTCTGCTATAAAGACGGCTCTTATTTCCGGTTTGATACTGAACCCGAACTCCTTCGATTCCTCGAAAAATTTGAGAGCCGAGCAATCCTTCCGCCTCGCTTCTCAACTAGTCGATATCTTCGCGATAGCGCACCCCCATTTACGGCAAATATTCTTATGCAAAGCCAACTCCTTGACTTCCTATATCTTCAATCTCCTTACATTCACCCTTCTCTAATTCGTGCCTTCTATTCAAATCTAGGACGAAGATGGTGACCTTGTCTCAAGCATCAATTTAGTTCCAATTCTTTTAAATGAGGAATACATGCAAGTCCTCACTAAACTTCCACGAAATGGGGAAGACATTTCACTCTACACTAGGGAAGAAGGTGCTTTATTTGATGAAAAACTCCTTTTCAACCAAATTGGCATTGGCGAATGTATTGCAAGTCCGGAGCATCGTCGTCCAACCATTACGCACATGCTCCCGGAATACCGCCTAATCTTTTATTTCATTACCCTCGTTCTAAAACCGCGCAAATTCAATCATACGACTCTCTCTCATGAGGATTCAGAACTCATGCATGCAATTATCACCGGGGCTCACATCAATTGGTGCAAGTTCGTCATGACTCACATGTATGATGCAATTGGGGACGATAGGCCACTCCCCTATGCTTTTGCCATAATGGCTATTTTTCAAGCCTCTGGTATCGACACCTCCGTCGGTCCTCACAAAAAGGCAACAAAACATTGGGAAATTCAAGAATCTTCATTTCCCAATATAGGTGAACATCCGGCTCCTCCTCCTACTCAAAGACGTCGTCCTCAGGCCCCTTCCGTTGCTTCCCTCCAAACCATTTCTGAGCAACTTGCCTCTTTGTCCACATCTATGAATCGTATTGATAGAAATGTCACTCGATTATCCCACGAGCTTCCTGGATATTTTGACCACGTCCACTATCCATATGCCCAAGTTGCCCTTCCGGAAGAAGTGCCGGATGCCGAGGCGGATGTAAAAGTTGACGATGAATAATATTTTTTTATGTATCGGTTGAATAATATTTTGTCTCTTTTTCTTGCTTTATTATGTATTTAATATGCATATCCCGATATTGGTTTGCCATTATCAAAAAGGGGGAAATTGTTGAAACACGTTCTCAAGTCGCTAAAGCTAAACGTGTGTTCATCTTTGTAGGTTTTGATAAATGACAAACCGACGCGCATGGAACATTGACATATGCCGAAGTCCAAGCACAAGAGAAACAAAGAACAAGATCAAGTAAAGCAACAAAGTTATACATGAGTCGTTTTATATTGTGATCTTGATCCGACAATAGATTCAAGACTTGGCTTCTCTCGTAAAATCATTTTCATCAAACCATGCATCTTTGATTTAAAACAAAATGATTTTTAAACATTTTCATTTTAGCCAAAATGAATTTTAAACATGTCTTTCAAATCTGGACAGAAATAATCGATTATGTTTTTCTGATAATCGATTATGTTAAGACAGTGTAAACCGGAATTTTACAAAATAGCAAAATAATCGATTATGTCTTTTTGATAATCGATTATGTTAAGACAGTGTATAACCGGAATTTACAAAACAGCAAAATAGTCGATTATGTCTTTTTGGTAATTGATTATGTTAAGACCGTTGCCAAAGTATTTTTAAACGCTGAAAGATAATCGATTATGCACAAGGCGATAATCGATTATGCTAGCATAAAATCAGCGTCTGATTTTTAAACGTTATCAGGTAATCGATTATGCAATTTGAATAATCGATTATTCTGCTTAAAATCTGCATATGATTTTTGAACGATTTGCAGATTATCGATTATGCAAATCAGATAATCGGTTATCCTAGCACAAAATCAGCAATTAGTGATTGGCAAATTAAGCAATGGTCTTGGTGACTTTGAAGGCTGTAAATACACCTCAAAATCACTCTTTTAAGCACAACAACTGATTACAATTCTTGCTTAAGCTTACATACTTTCATATCAATCATTTCATATTCATTTCATAGCTTGAGCCAAATTCTTGACGAAGTTGTTGTGTTCTTGAGCGTATTAATTTTACTCACATCTACTATATAAGAGAGTCTTGTCTTGAGTGCTAAGTGTTTGCATACACTTGAAGGGAAGTTCTAATCCCTTGTTGTAAGAAGGAAAGTTTAGTTCCTTGACTTGAAGTCTTGAGGTGAGGTATCCTCGAGCAAGTTGAAGTCTTGTAGAGTGTATATCTACGAGCAAGTGTAACGGTTTGTTAGGCACCCGTAAGCTTAACAGAGTTAGTGTAAAACTCGAGAGAGTCTCTCGGGGACTGGACTAACCACACGTTGTGGTGAACCAGTATAAATTCGGTATGTTCTCTCCTTACTACTTTAATTACTGGACTTACTTTATTCCTGCAATTTTAATTCCGCAAATTTATCTTGATTTTTATTAAAATGCTATTCACCCCCCTCTAGCGTTAAGCGTATATTCTAACAGAAATGATTTTGAAGAAGGGGTCAGAAATGCTAATTTGAAAGAGTGGTAATCATCCGAAAAATTTGAAATAACCGGAAACACTAAGTAAAAATAGTGTAGAAAACAAAAAAATTAGACTAAGCGTTGTTTTAAAAGAGCAGATATTAAAGAGGAAAAATTAGGGTTTTCAAACAAATTAGGGAAAACGAAGAACCTGGCTGTGAAACTCGTATACAATTCCATAGAAGGCATCATCGTACAAAGACCACCGGAGAAAATCCGAAAAACAGACCCAAGTGAAGCTTCAGTGACCGTCTTTCATGGCGGAAGCTGCTGGGCTTCAAGCTTTAGAGAGAAAACAGCGATAAAAGGACTCCATGGTTGCTGAAGGTCGAGAGAAGTGAGGGAGGAGTGAGCCGGAGAGGCGATGGTCATCATCGGAGAAGAAGGAGAGAACCAGAAGGTTCTAGAGAGCAAACAGAGAGAGAGAGACTGATCTGTGAAGAATGAGGGTTTGGGGGGGTCGTTTGATATTAATTATGGTAATGAGATCTAGGCCGTCGATCTTATTTGATCAACGGCTAAGATTAAATCTGAGGCGGGCCGGGCAAAGTAATGGATGTGGGTTATTGAATTGGGTCAGAAAATTGGGCTGAAATAGGATTTGATTATTGGCTATGTTTTAAATAAATCTGGCTATAGTTTAAATAGCCAAATTTTCGCCAAATGATTTTATAAAACAGCTAAAATCGTGTAAAAGGCAAAATTAAAACATGGAACTATTTAATAACATATAAATATTGATATAAAAATTAATAGAAATGATTTTATAACTATGAAACACAGTTAATTATGAAATTGGCTATTTGCAATTTTGTGTAATTAGCCTTAAAAATCCCAAATAAATTTGTAAAAAATGTGAAAAAATTCTATTAATTATATTTTTCCGTAAATATGGGAGTAAGACACATTATTCACTAAAAATAATAATTTGGAAAATAATTTTGGCCTTCGTACTGTCGAAATAAGCAGTAAATTGATTTTAAAAAATCTCAAAAATGAAAGAAAAATACCAAAGTACCCCAGCCTACATATATATGCATACATATGCTATTTTGAAAGTATTTTGAGTGAAAAAAATATATAGGAAAAAATTGGGTATCAACAGTACGAAGCCCGCATCTTAGGGCTCAAGCTGGCCGTTGACACGAACATTCAGGAACTATTGGTGATGGTAGACTCGGACCTACTCAGACATCAGATTCGAGAAGAATTGGCAACCAAGAATTCCAAGATACTTCCCTATCTATACCATGTACAGGACTTGAGGAAAAGATTCAGAAAGACGAAATTCAAGCATGTTCCCAGAACACAAAATGAGTTCGTTGATGCCTTAGCCACTTTATCATCTATGATCCATCATGTACAAACTTTATTGATCCCATCCAGGTCAAGATTCATGACCAACCAGCTTATTGTGCTCACGTTGACGAAGAAGCCGACGGGAAACCTTGGTTCCATGATATCAGAGAATATTTGACAACAGGAGAGTACCCAGAGCTCGCTAATGCTACTCAGAAACGAACACTTCGGAGATTTTCCAACAATTTCTTTTACAGCAAAGGAATCCTGTATATGAGGACTCCTGATTTGAGATTATTAAGATGTGTCGAGGCAAAAGAAGAAACTAGGCTATTGGAGGAACTAGACGTTGGGACTTATGGACTGCATATTAATGGTTTCGTCTTGGCAAAGAAGATACTCCGAGTAGGGTATTATAGGATGACTATGGAAATAGACTACATCCAGTACGTCCGGAAATGTGACCATTGTAAAATACACGCAGATATGATAAAGGTACCTCCAAACGAGCTTACTGCAACAAGCTCACCATGGCCGTTCGCCACTTGGGGGTTGGATGTCATTGGACGAATTGAACCAGCGGCGTCAAATGGGCACAAGTTCATCCTAGTCGAAATTGATTACTTTACCAAATGGGTTGAAGCCGCATCCTACAAGGCATTCATCAAGAAAGTAGTAGTAGATTTCGTCTAAGATAGTATAGTTTGTCGGTTTGGTTTTCCAAAATCAATCATTACCGACGACGGTTCTAATATCAACAGCGACATGATGAAGGCGATTTGCGAAACATTTAGGATTAAACACAAGAACTCTACGGCTACAGACCTCAAATGAATGGAGCTATAGAAGCAACCAATAAGAACATCCAGAAGATACTAAGGAAAATGATTGAAAGGCACAAGCAGTGGCATGAGAAATTGTTGTTGGCCTTATTGGGTTATCGTACCACGGTCTGCACATCAACCGGGGCCACTCCCTACATACTGGTTTATGGTATGGAGGCGTTCATTCCCACCGAGGTGAAGTCCCCTCCCTAAGGGTCATACAAGAAGTAGAATTAGAGGATGCAGAGGTTAAGAGTCGCTACGAGCAGTTAGGCCTCATAGACGGACGGAGAATGAATGTTGTTTGTCATGGTCAATTATAAAAGAATAGATTGTCTAGAGCCTTCAACAAGAGATTCAAGCCAAGGAAATTCACGCCAGGACAGTTGGTATTACAGAAAATATTTCCGCATCAAGATGAAGCCAAAGGGAAATTCGCTCCCAATTGGCAGGGCCCGTACATGGTCCATCAGGTTCTAACTAGAGGAGCCCGTATTCTTGCAGAAATGGATGGAGAAGTCTGGAAATCCTATCAACTAATATGCAATCAAAAAATACTACATTTGAACATATGTTTCCTTTTGTGATGTAATTTGAACTACGCCTAACCATATTCCCGTTTAAGAGGGGATACTTAGGCAGCCCTATGGGTTCAGTCACATTTTAATAAAAATTCTATTTTCCCCCGCTATTGGAACTTGGGAAGAATTTTGAGGAAGCCCCTCAAAATTCCATAGTCAGTTTGACAGTCTCTTCATCAGCGTCGACTCAGAAAACTGGGGCAGAATTTTGATAAGGACCTTCAAAATTCTGGAATCGATCCTCGTTCGGTTATTCAGCATATCCTCCAGCAACACCAGCCCAATAAACTGGGGCAGAATTTTAAGGAGGACCCTTAAAAATCCGGAACAAGCAAGGTTGTCGTGTCTTGAACCACGTTGTGTTCGTCGGTTCATCCAAAATAAAATAATTTTTTTATATATACGTACTTGCATTATATTTTCTAAGCTATGCATAAATATCATTTGCCTATAGAACTCATGATTTTTCTTTGGTTGCAGGAACTCAATTTACGGATCAAAGCACATTCGCTATTCAGGATCGAAACCCTCATAGGGTCTCTATCCGCACTCCCCATCAGTCTTAATCTCGCAAACCGTCTATCAGCTAAGAAACCTACTACTATTCGCTCTTTTCCATTCCTGCATTGCATAAGACTATTATCTACCTTTCGAGACTAAGCTCAATCTCCATCTGCATTTTTGCATAAGGCTACTCTCTGCATTCCGAGGTTAAGCTCTACGTCCACGTTGCATAATACTACTATCTTCCTTTCGAGACTAAGCTCTGTCTCCATCTGCATTTTTGCATAAGGCTACTCTCTGCCTTCCGAGGTTAAGCTCTATCTCCACTTTGGATAAGGCTATTATCTTCCTTTCAAGACTAAGCACTGTCTCCATCTACATTTTTGCATAAGGCTAGTGTCTGCCTTCCGAGGTTAAGCTTTACCTCCACATTGCATAAGTCTACTATCTTCCTTTCGAGACTAAGCTCTGTCTCCATATGCATTTTATGCATAAGGCTGCACTCTGCCTTCCGAGGTTAAGCTCTACCTCTATATTGCATAAGGCTCTAATCCGCCTTTCGAGACTAAACATTGTCTCCGCCCTGCATGGCTGAAATATCGCCGCTTTATCTTTCGACTGGCTGAAACATCGCCGCTTTATTTTTCGACTGGCTGAAACATCGCCACCTGCTTTTTAAATTCTCATCCGGCTAAAACATCGCCACCTGTTTTCCAATTTCCACTCTGGCTGAAACATCGCCATTGCATTTTAAATTTTCATGCGGCTAAAATATCGCCACCTGTTTTTAAATTCCTACTCTAGAGGAAACATGGCCACCTGCATTTTAAATTCTCATCCGACTGAAATATCGCCACCTATTTTTAAATTCCCACTCTGGTCGAAATATCGCCACCCTTTGAATTCATTTAGCTGAAAGATTGCCACCTTCTCATGGGCCGAAAGATTTCCAACTCGTTCAAAGGCGTCATTGTTCGAAGGCACCATATGCATATCCGATAAACATCATTTCATGGCCTGCAAACCCTTACTTTTATGCTTTTCATGGCCCGGGACATCATAGTCTGAGGACATCATCCTAACCGTCCAAAGACAAACATTCATGGTCCAACGGGAACTTGCATCACGTTTAAACTATGCAAATATATACGCACATCACGTATTTGCAGATATTCTGGCTGGCTCACGGCCATCACACCAGGAGCGATCCCGCTCCAGTTCTCCGCAGTTTGTCCGATTCCAAGCACCCTCTCAGATCTAACCATCACGTCCGTCTTTACGAATTCCTAACGACATGTTCCGTCAATGGTTCATGAACTACATATGGCCTGATTTATGTAAAACCAGGGATATGTAGGTATCTCGGAAACTACAGCACGGTCAATGTCCTTTTACAATCGTTGTCTCCGGTCAAAATTGGCAATATTATCTTTACCCGACAACTATTTCATCCTCCTCGAGTAAAGAGGAGCAACTGTTGATACCAAATTTTTCCTCATGTATTTTTATACTCAAAATACTTTCAAAAATAGCATCCACAAAGGTTTTGGTATTTTATTCCAATTTTTTAGCATTTTTAAAAACCTAATTTATGGCCTATTTTTCTTTATAAAAACCAATAATTATTCCCAAAACTTGTCATTTTGGCGAATAATTTTTTTTATTATTACATCTATAAAAAAATATAAAATACATGATTTTTTTACATAATTTTACAAGTCCATTTGGTATTTTTAAACTAAAACTGCATAAAATTACAATTTTAGCCTATTTCTTGATTTAATAGCATTCGTAATCACAAAGTCATTTCAAATATTATTAAATTAATAATTCTACATTGCTTATTAACTCAGTATTTTAATTTGATTTTAAACACTATTTACTATTTTTATAAAATCAAAACGGGTAAAACTGGCTATTTAAATTGAACCCCATTTTATTTCAATTGTAGCCCAAATTGCACCCTCAATTTCAACCCCAATTCAGACAAAGTCTGACCCAATTTCATTTATTACCCGATCCATACCCTATTAATCTACCCGCTGGATCCTCATCTTTAAATCAGGGCCGTTGATTAAAATAATCAACGGCCCACGTTTCCCTTCCCTTAATTAAACCAACAACGCCCTCTAACCCTAGCCATTTTACACCAGCAGCCGCCTTTGAACCCTCTCCATCCCCAAATGCTCTCAACCACCTCTAACCCTACTATGACCCCTTTGCTCAAAGATCGAAGTCCGATCTTGAAGACCACCGGCTCAGAGGTCCTTCGATGGCCATTTCCGGTCTCTCTCCAGCGAGTCTTAGCTTTGTGAGTCTGTCGTCGACTCAAGACCAGTATGTTCCAAGCCTTTCTCATTTTTTCTAGGATTTTCTCTCAAATCCTAAGCTTTGAGGTTTTTCTTCTCTGTTTCTCTTTAAGATCTGCTTCATATCTAAGTTATACTCTAAGATTGCTAAGTGTTTTCCACGTTTTGCCAATTTTTGTTTCAAAACTGTTTATCTTCCTAAATATTAGTGTTTCTCCAATATTTCTTTTTTTATTTTTTGCTCTACTGTGGTTTCTTATGTTATCTTACTTTGTTGTAATCTCTTGAGTGTTTTGCCAATCATTCCATATATTTTTCTTTACCTAGGTTTTCTAGTGATTTCTTACTGTTTTTTCTGCTTTCTCACGAGTGTTTTCTGAGTTTATGCTTGTCTGATTCCTGGTGCTCTTTATTCTTTGCATTCGAAGTATGGTGAAAACCCAAACTGTCTAAACTCTGTTCGTGTTTCTGATTTCTTGCTAAGCTCTGCGAGAACTTCTAATTATATTTCACGCCTATGTTTTTCTGCTCTCTGATTACATGCTAATGTTCTAATTTTAGCCTCGCATGTTTTAATTTGTACATATCTTTTATAGTCATACTTTCCCTTTCAAATATCCCTAATTTTTGGGGGTTGATTTTATGAACTTATTTGATTATCTGATTGGGACTTTTTTCCGGACTAAATTCAATTTTGAGTTCAATTCCCTGTTTTCTTGATTTACTATGTGATTGGTGATTCTTTTCTTGCCTTATTTGCTTAAAACTGTGTATCTTTCAAAACTTTATATGTATTTATCCTTTATTTTACAACTTATTCTTGATTTTCTTTCCATAAATGCAACTCTATTTTATTTACCTTAATTCCGACTCCTTAATTAAAGGGAGACCTTTCCCTAATTGATTATGACTTGATACTAAGTTATTTTCGTTCCTTATTTACTGCTTACTTTCAAACTATAAAACCCCGACCCACCATTTTACTTCAAACACACGAACAATTACAAGTTCATACTCACTATGCTCTTTCTTT
This sequence comes from Nicotiana benthamiana, assembly GCA_034376525.1. Lineage (NCBI taxonomy): Eukaryota > Viridiplantae > Streptophyta > Magnoliopsida > Solanales > Solanaceae > Nicotiana > Nicotiana benthamiana. Next base: position 28,035,038 of record CM067337.1, read on the forward strand.
TCTTCTATGTTCTTCTCTGCTACTTGTTCTGCTGCTTAGGTTTAGCTGGCTGAAAGCCAAGGCTAAACTATAGGATTCTATCTACCCTACTTTCTTTACTGTTTGAGTTTGAAACTAGTATGTCCACGGTTTAAATACCATCTCCAAACTACGTGTTTATTTACCCATTTCATATGCCTGTTTATGTTCGACTTTCTTACAACATGTAGTTAAACTTCAGCATGTTGCATCCCTCCCCCATATTCCCATGTCTTTAATTCTGTTATGCTTGTATAAGTACTTTCCTCTACATCCCTTTCCCCAAGTCCCCGTGGCTTAATTCTGTTTGTTGGTAAAAATGCTTTCATGTCAATCCATTTCCCCAACCGCTTTGTGCGTGAGTATTGTTTTGGACTAGTGTAGTACTCTATTGCCATCCCTAGTTTAGAACCAGGTTGCTCTAAACCTATACTCAAATCAGTCTCATTCCCTTAACCCATGTTATGTGTTGAGCTTGACTCAAGTCTGGTGGTGTCCTAATAACCATACAGGCCTAAGTCTGACTTTCTCAAGTCTGCTCTTATTTGTTCAAGCCATGTAAAGGGTCAGGGGTGTGACAGTCCCATCCATGACTAGGTATGACCATCCTTTGCTTTGGTCTCCTATAATTCCCTCACTTTTACACTTACTCTTAGTTCTTTAAGTCCTACCCCCCTATGGTAAGCCATGCTTAGGGACCCTAGAGTTTCCTCTGAACTTGGATGCCTAAGGTCTGGTAATTCCACACATTGCACTACTATACTCAATCTTTAGGGGGTAAGCATTTCCTAGGCTTCCTAAAAGCCCTTGGAACTTTGAAACACTCTGAGAGAAGGCCTTGGAATCTGGAGCCCGAATTTTGTAAAATACATATGTTGGATATTAAGGTTCTTTTGGGCTTCCTCGGGTCCGTTTTAGTTTTGATGTATTTTTTTAGTCTTTCCCTTCCACTTTTGTAATAACTTTGTAAAAAGACTTGGGGAATATTAGTAAAAGGGTGTGGGAGGGGTTTATGTTGTTCGCACCAGTCAATGGGTAGAAATCATGCCTATAGGATTTTAATATTGCAAATCATCTAGAAATCATGCCTATTGGACTTTAACATTGCAAATCACTTAGAAACCATGCCTATAGGGTATTAATATTGCAAGTCATTTAGAAATCCTGCCTATAGGACTTTAACATTGCATACCATTTAGAAATCATGCCTATAGGATTTTACATTACGAGCATAATAGAGATCATGCCTATAGGAAATTCATAAAAAATGTTAGGCAAACTGTAAGATAATTACACTCATCTTTACTAATGCTTTAACAACAGCCTTTGAAAATCGAAACGTAGATGTCATGCCTATAGGATTAATTGCAACTCGCCTGATCCGTTTAAGTAACAACAGTATGTCAATTGTTTCTTAACGTTTTTTAAATAATCTTTTCAACAAAACTCTTTTGTAAACCATGTGTGCTTTCAAACTCTACAATTCTGCATTATTTTCCGTGAAAAGTTTTTTCTTTTAGTTCTTCCTAAGCATTTTAATCAATCCCTGAAACTACATTTAAAACAATTCTGCAACCAATCCATTTCTCAAAACACCTGCCGTCAAACTCTTACATAACTCTTTTGCTTTCTCACTCAAACAGTTTGATACTTTCAAAATCTGTACTTTCCTTTAAAATTGTTCTACATCTGATTACCTTTTCTGAAATTAGTATTTTCTAAATCATCCGCCTAAAATACATTGATTTCTAACACACCGGACCCGAGGGGCTCAAAGTAGACTTATTATCCAACTCTATGTGTTGAACTAATATGTCCACTGTCAGTTTTAATCTTAAGACCAAAACTGTAATTGCAAGTCATGCTAAACTAATTGTTGTATGGCTTAAGGGGTTTTATGTGTAGCCTTTGTATGTTTGTGTATTTCCCTTATGTGCTATTTGTTTTTATTGATGCCTTAGAATTTTTACCTTTAAACTCCATATATGCCCTCATCCCCTTTTCTATCCTTCTAGAATTAGAAGTCCAAATACCACCGGGACTGATAGGTCGGGACGGGTATTAGCATGCAATAAGTAAACGAGACTAAACGCATTTAATTACCTTAATGGGGAGGGAAGGGTAGAATATGGAGATGTTTACAATGCGCTAATATCATAAAGCGACCCCTCTTTGGGAACATGTGCAGGATATTGCATCGAATGATTCATATTATAGTTAAACCTAGGACCCTCTTTCCACCTTTACTTAAATATTTTCTTTAAACTAAAAATTCTCTTTTTCTTGTGCCACCCTTCTTTCAAAATTGTCAACTTGCTTGTATTTCTTATGTGAAAACATTGCTTTTCTACTTCTATTCTTCTTAAAGTCACATGTAAGCAAGGCCGGAAACCACAGTAGTGGATCTTGGGGTGTTCCTAACACCTTCCCCTTGAGATAATCTCAAGCCCTTACCCAAACTCTGCTTTTCCTTCAAATCCTTCTTCTTTTCTCAAAAAAAGTGTCCTAATGCTCTATAATCATTTTGTGGCGACTCTTCAAACTCCATATCCCAAATTCTCCAAAAAGTTATAAAAGAGTCTCCACCCATAATGTCGCAAAACTCGATTTCTTTCCCTCGAGAGAAAAAGGGGGTGCCGACAGTAGGGATAGAGTCCGAAGAAACCTCATGGGAAGGCTCGTACTCACTCCCCAAATGATCACAAGCTCTGTCTGCTGCTTTTATAATCTTCCTTGTCTTTTTTATACTTTCTCGAACTTGGGGAGTAAGTTTAATCATCTTTTGCTTCCCTTCCCGGGAGGATTCACCTCTGCCGGGTTGTTTAGATCCCTTGCCTCTTTGTTTAGCCATTGTCTGCAAACATCATTCAATGCATTTATTATATCAATCAAGGCAGTTTGAAATATTGTTGCAAAACGAATTAAATAATAGAGTCAAATATTGTAGAAGTTCTCTGAAGTCTCCACTACAGACCGCACAATATGGAGTGCGGTCGCATAGGGGACACTGCGTTGCGCACTGGGGTGGGGTTCAAAATACCCACCCTTTGTATCTTGACAGTGCGGTCTGCACAAAATGGTGGTGTGGCCGCCTTGGGGCTAGTGCGGACCACACAAAATGTAATGCACCCGAACTGCCCAAGGTTCAACTTTATAGAAGTTCTTCAGTGCGGTCCGCAGAAAATGGCACCGCGGACCGTACTGGACACCGTAGATCGCACAAAAATGACTGCGGTCTGCACTAAGTGCCCAGTTTTTGGAACTGAGTTAGGGTTCGTGATTTTTCTTTTAGGCTCAAATTTTTACCTAATTAGAGTCCCTAATTGATTACCCAGTCCATTAAACTAACAAAGTTCACTTGAATCAAGCAATAAACTAACCTAACCTAACAAATGAACTAATTACGGGAGGAAGAAGAACTATAAGCTAAGAAAAAATGAAAATAAAATGAAATTAACAGAATTTAAACAAGAAAAACGAGGATTATGTTACCAGTTGTTAGATTAATTGAAGCAAATAAGTTCCAATCAAGTAATTACAATCAGAAGGGCGAGATGAACAGTGTTTATAATCTCTGAAATTTCAAATTGCTAAAAGGGTAAAAGAAGGCCCTCACGGTTTATTTATAGAAAAGCCCCTGGGACCCATTCTCACCTACCAGTGCAGACAGTAAAAAATGGACCGCAATCCGCACTGCCCTGCTTTGTTCAAGTTTGAGAAGGCAACAGTCTACGGTCCGCACAGAATGGACTGCGGCCGCAGAGGTATATCGCAGACCGCACAAAATGTAGTGCAGCCTTGGTGGAAAACTTCATAAAGGCTTCATTTTACCTATAGCAGTACGGTTCGCACATAATTTACTACAGCTACACTGGAAACTTTATAGACCTGTGCACTTTTCCACCATGACTTACATTACATCAACACAACTCTGGAATATCTCACAACCAGTTAGCCCGAAAATCAATCCAATACTACAAAGAAAATCAAATAAAACAAGAAGAAAAACACATGGGTTACCTCCCAATAAACGCCTGATTTAACGTTATGGCACGACGCATGTTACCATCACATCATTTGAGATGAAGGAGCGCCACCAGGTGGTTTTCATCAAACTTCCCAAGATAATGCGTGACCCGGTGCCCAATAACTCTAAAGATTTCACCATTTTTGTTTTTCAAATCAAGAGCACCAACATATGTCACAAACACTACTTCAAACGGTCCACTCTATTTGTATTTGAGCTTTCCCAAAAACTTACGTAACCGAGAGTTGAATAAGAGAACCAAATCACCAACTTTGAATTCCTTTCCACGAGCCTATTTATCGTGAAGGTACTTTATCTTGTCCTTATACTAGGATGAACTGGAGTAAGAATGGAATCAAAATTTATCAAGTTCACTGAGTTGTTCAACACGAAGATTGGCTGCAACATCCCATTCAAGATTAATCTTCCTCAAAGCCCACATTGCCTTGTGCTCTAACTCGACCAGAAGATGGCAAGCTTACCAAACACCAACCGATATGAGACATACCAATAGGAGTCTTAATAGTCGTTCTATAAGCCAATATAGCGTCATCCAACTTCTTTGACCAATCGGTTCTATTTTCATTGACCATCTTTGCCCATATGCTTTTGATTTCCCTATTTTAGACTTCCATTTGACCACTTGCTTGAGGATGATAGGGGGGTCGAAACTTTACGATTGACACCATACTTGGAAAGCAAGGTGTCAAAAGCTTTGTTGCAAAAATGAGACCCCCCATCACTTATGATTTCCCGCGGAGTACCAAACCTTGTGAAAATGCTCTTCTTGAGAAATGCAACAACACCCCAGACTTCATTGTTAGGCAAAGCCACAAATTCTACCCATTTTGGTACATAGTCCACCACCACAAAAATGTAAGTATTTCCACAAGAGCTAACAAATAGACCCATGAAATCGATGCCCCAAACATCAAAGATATCCACTTCAAGAATGGTATTGAGAGGCATCTCATCCCTTTTAGAAATTCCACTCGCTCTTTGGAAGTCGTCGCATCTCTTAACAAAATCACCCACATCTTTGAACAAAGTTGGGAAATAAAACCCACAACTAAGAACTTTAGAAGACGTCCTCACCCCACCATGATGGCCACCATAGGGAGAGGAATGACAAGCATCCACAATACTCAATTGCTCTTCCTTTGGGACGCACCTTCGGGTCACACCATCCGCGCAAATCTTGAACAAGTACTGCTCATCCCAATGGAAGTCCAAACTATCTCACTTGACTTCTTCCTTTGGTTAGAAGAGAGCTCATACGGGACTATTCCGGTCACAAGGTGATTAGCAATATCGACAAACCATGGCATATCATTCACTGACACCGCAAGGAGTTGTTCGTCGGGAAATAAATCGTTGATCATTAGGCCATCACAAGGCCTCCTCCTCCTCCTAACAAGACAAGTGGTCCGCCACTTAGTTCTCACTACCTTTCTAGTCCACAATTTCTATATCAAACTCTTGAAGAAGTAACACCCATCGCATCAATCTTGCCTTGGAGTCTTTTCTTGTCATCAAGTACCTAAAGGAGGCATGATCCGTGTGCTCTATGACCTTGGCCCCCATAAGCTACGGTCGGAACTTTTCCATTGTAAACACTATGGACAACAATTATTTTTCGATAACCGTGTAGTTGCTTTGAGCCTCATTCATGGTCGTGCTTGCATAGTACACTAGATGAAACATCTTATTAACCAGTTGACCCAAAACAGCCCCAATTGCAACGTCACTTGCATCACACATGAGCTCAAACGGCAAACTCCAATTTGGTGTGGTAATGATAGGGGTAGTGGTCAACTTGTTCTTAAGAAGCTCGAATACTTGCATACATCCCTCATAAAACACAAACTTGGCATCCTTCTCTAGTAACAGGTACAAGGGGTTTACCACCTTTGAAAATTCTTCTATAAACCTCCGATAAAATCCAGCGTGCCCAAAACAACTCCTCACCCCTTTGATAGAAATGGGAGGAGGAAGCCTTGAAATCACATCTATCTTGGCCTTCTCAACTTCAATCCCGTTCTATGAAATTTTGTGACCCAACACAATTCACCTCTTCAACCATGAAGTGACATTTTTCCAAATTAACTACGAGATTTGTGTCTTCTCACCGAGCCAACACTCTATCCAAATTACCCAAACACTCTTTAAAGGAATCACGAACCATACTAAAATCATCCATGAAGACCTCCAAGATATTTTCCACAATCCGGAGCACTACACAATCCGAACGACATCTGAGAGAATGCGAATGTTACATACGGACAAGTAAAAGTGGTCTTCTCTTGGTCCTTCGGGGATATTAAGATTTGATTATATCTCGAGTATCCATCCAAGAAGCAATAAAAAGGACGACCCACAAGACGATCTAGCTTTTGGTCAAGGAATGATAATGGGAAGTGATCCTTTCGGGTCACATTGTTTAGCTTCATAGTCCACTTCACAATCCAAAATGCCAAAGTCGGTCAGCAATATAAATTCGTCCACCCCGGACAAGAACATCATCAATAAGGCCCAAATGTCGCTTCATCGATCGATCCGCCAATTGAAGTCTCATTGAGAACTGCCTAGGTTTCCCGATTCCCAATGTCTTGAAAACTGAATAGGGCCTCAAATATATGCTAGCCCCCAAATCACAATGGGCCTTGGCAAAATCCGCACTTCCAATAGTGCAAGTGTAAAAGCTCCGAGGTCTTCAAGTTTCGGGGCCATTGAATGCATGATAGCACTGACTTGGGGAGTCATTTTTATTGTCTCACAATCCATCGACCGCTTCTTCGTCATAAAATCCTTCATAAACTTGGCATATCCTGACATTTGATCAAGTGACTCCACCAAAGGCACATTGATAGAAAGGATTTTCATCAAATCAATGAACTTTTTGAACTGGTTATCATTTCTTTGCTTTGATATCCTTTGAGGACAAGGCGGAGGTGACCTAGGCAAAGGTTCCTTGGCTTTGAGAACCACCGACTTGGGCATGTCTATCCTCACTTCATTGTTCATATTGTTCTCAACCACATTTTCAACTATCAAAGGGATTTCGTCCTCGTGCAAATAAACATCATCATCCATAACTTGCTTTTGTTTCGAGGCATTTACATCACCACCTCTCCCACTTCTTGTTGTAATCACCATCACATAGTTGTTCCCACCCTTCGGGTTCACTAACGTATTACTTGGTAGAGCACCATTAGAGAAAGTATTCAATGATGAGAGATTTTTCCTAATTGCACCTCCAAGTTCTTGATAGAGTTATTGTGGGAAGCCAACTGAACATCGGAATCTTGGTTCTTCTTCATCAGCTGTTTGAACATCATTTCTATTCTAGCCAAATTATTGCCAGAAGAACTCGGACCTTGAGAAGGAAATGGGGGTGGATTATTCGGTTGTTGGTATATTGGGGGCCTTTTAAAGCCTTGCCCCCGGTTTCCTTGGTTGTTGTTCCATCCACCATGATTTTTATTGTTTCCCCAATTACTGTTACCATTCCAATTCCCTTAGTTGCCTTGATTGTTGTTCCCCCAATTACCACTTTTGTTGTTGTTGCTCCAATTACCGCCGCCTTGTTGTCGATTGCCCCAAATGTCTTGGGGTCGCCATTGTTGGTTTTGAAGATTTACCTTTACTGCCTTGATAGTTGTTGACATATTGAACCTCTTCACATTGGTCATCATAGCCATCATTTTGAAACCCATCATATTCATCAACAAACTGCTCAGAATTCCCTTGATTTTAATGCCTCATTTCCCTTCTCTTGTTGAGTAGAATATTCACTCCCTCTATGGCATTCACTTGGCGAGGATTCTGAACTTTCCGCACCTTATCCAATTGGTTCATAGTAGTAGTAAACTCAGTTATCGCTTACCTTGGTCATACAATTCCTTATGCAAATGAATAACCGTAGGGTCAGCTTGAGGAATATTTGCCCTACTCCTCCATGCTGAAGAAGTGTCCGCCATTTCATCAAGTATATCACATGCCTCATCATATGAAAGTTTCATAAAATTGCCTCCGGCCAATTGGTTCATAGGCATCGATCGGTAGTATTTATGCTCCGGTAGAAGGTTTGTTGGATCATGGCCTCGGTAATGTCATTATTGGGGATTTCCTTGACCATTGTCCTATATCTCTCCAAAATCTCATGCAAAGGTACTATTGGCTCTTGATTGAAGGCCAATATCTCATCTCGAAGTGCCTCCATATGCCCAGGGGAGAAGAACATAGCAATAAGCTTGTCTGCCAACTCATCCCAAGTTGTGATGGAATTTTTAGGGAGACTCTCGAGCCAATCTAATGCTTTCCTCCGAAGTGAGAACGAGAAAAGTCTCAACCTAAGAGCATCCTCGAACACATTCATTTGCTTTCTCCCCCAACATGTATCAACGAACCCATTGAGATGTTTGGGTGCATTTCGATCTGCAATGCCCATGAAATACCCACGCCGCGCAAGTAAGGTCAACATTATATTGGTTATCTAAAAAGTTCCCGCTCGTATTGGGGGTGGGACAATATATCTTGCATAGACTTTGTTCGGTAATACTCTGGGAGCCACTCTTGGAGGTGGAAGAGGAGGGTCTAGAATATCACCATTCAGATTAGCATTGGCATTGCGGTCTCTACGTTTTTCTTGAGGTACAAGAGGAACCTCATCTTCCCTGACATCATCTAACTCCTCCCCCGCAATCACGTTTCCAAGAGGGCCATTAGTGTTGTTCACTGCCATTTTGGTACCTGACTAGTGACAAAAACAAGTAATAAAGAAGGAAAGAAGAACAATACATGAAAACTAACTAACTAAATAGCCAAAACCATTAGCACCCCGACACCGGCGCCAAAAGTGATCACAACCTACTCCACACTACTAAAAAGTAGAAAGAGAGGGTCGCAACAGCTTTTGCCCGATTTGTGGCTCAGGATCGATTGGCACAGAGAGCTAGGAATAGAGTCGGGTATCTATTTAGGTTGGAATTTCATATTGATTTCAAATATCACTTCTATTCATTTTTGGTTTTCTTTATACTATACTATTATCTACTACAAACTATAATTGCAACTAGATTAAGCTAAGAGTAAATTGCTACAAGTTGTATCTAATAGTTTAAAAGGCACTAGCGTAGTGACTTTAGCCTAGGTGGCTAATTGACGGGTTATTGCATCTAAGGCACAATTGATATGATTGGGGAATATACTATAACGGTTGCTCAATACTACTCACTCTACACCTCTCAGTAGATGATTTTGCAAATTTTCCCAGCAACTAGGGTTCAAGTCAGGTATTACTCTCTCAAGGTTTAACCCTTTAATTGGGACTGTCAAATATCTTGAGTCCATCCCAATTCGTTGTTGAGTCAATTTTGGATATCTAGGCTCTCTTTATCAAGAAGAGCCCAAGTCAACTTAGCACAAACTAGTGTTTGCAACTGCTAATTCATAAATTTAACCGTGAAATTGAACCAAATAACAAACACCATAGTCAATCTAGCCCTAAATAACAACATCCATCGATTACCCACACTAGGGTTTAGCCACAACCCTAGCTAATGCGTGTAGCTACTCATACTTGAAGAGAAAGTCACAGAAATAGATGAAAAGAAACACATATTAATTAATTACTAATGTAAATACAAATATTCAATGATTAAAACTAAGTAAAAATGCCCAAAATGGCTAAGAAATATCGTCTCATGAGCACAACTACTGTATTACAATGTTTGATACCCTAAAAATAGAAAAAGGTTCTATTTATACTAAGCTACAAAAACTGGACAAAATTTCCCTACAGGGTCAGTGTGGACCGCACAAAACGGTGTGCGGCCGCACTAGGCTCTTGAAATTGCAAAACTTAACTCTCTGAACCAAGGCTTCACGGACCTTACAGAATGGACTGCGGCCGCGGAGTCTTCTAGTGCGGTCTGCACAAACTCAACCGCGGACTGAACAAGCTTGAACCTCTGAACTTGGAATCTTTGTGATCCTTGCCTCTGTGGACCGCATAGAATGGTACTACAGCTGCATAGGTCCACCGTGGACTGCACAAAGTGTGGTGCAGCCGCATTGCCTTAATGCTATGATAAGTCTCTGAAATTCTCTAGTGCAGACCGCACAGAGTGTACTGCGGCCGCACTAGGCATGTTTTTCCTGAGTTTATCTTGTCTTTGGTACTTGTACAAGTTTCACTCCTTTCATCTTGTCACTTTGTTGATCAAAACTGCAATCACGCACAACATATGAGCCTTTTGGGACTATTTTGTATGAATTTATAATCAAAGCGTAAGCAAGAAGGAGCATAAAATGCGTCAAAATCCCGAAAATAGAAGGTGAACATGTCACAATTAATACAGGAAGTTGTAGAACAAGTATAGAGATTAAAGGCAAAGAAATAAGCATGTATTGGGAATATCCAGACACCAATACACCTAAGAGGATCAAATTATCCAAGTTAGACTTAGGCTAACTCAGAAGAAGTTAGATACTAACAAACTTAGAACAAGGTAGAATTATCAAAATCGTGCACAAAAGGAATCCAGAAAACGTATTAAGCTAGGAATTTCAAAGGTGAGAACACCAAGCAAGATAATAGCAAAACCCCAATTTCTAGTAAAAATTGATTTCAAATTCTGTCCCAAAAGGGAAAATGAGTGGGTTTTATATAGTAGTAAAAAATCAAGCCAACATATAAGGAAATAGAATAATTTAAACAACAAACAAGGAAAATAAACATGCAAACCAATTTGAAATCAATTTAAGAGAGAAAATCTGTAAACTCTATTTTTTTAATGAAAGTATAAATTAGCAGAATCCAAACAAAATCAGACTCACAAAGTGTAGTATTGAATGTATATAGGCAAAATAGCGCTCAAAATTAAATATTTGAACCACTTTGGTTCAATTTTGGAAGATATTGCTTGCCATTTTTTGGGAAAGCACGTAGGTAACACCACAAACGGACAAATAATACCAAAATGGTTCAAATATGGCAAGAGAATGATGGTAGAATCCCATTATTAGTGGGATTAGGAAAGGAAATTAAGGAGATGGGGCTAGGGTTCTTTAGAAGAGAGAAGGGGAGATTGAGAGTGTTTAGGGGCGGCGGGTTGAAGGAAATAGGGTTAGGGTTTTTGGGTTGGGGTTAATTAAAAGAAAATGAAAAAGGGCCATTGATCTTGGGAGATCAACGACCATGATTAAAATGAGTGGGGCGAGTCAATTTAAATGGGTACTGACTGGGTCTTGGATTAAGGGGTAGGTTTGTTTGGGCAGGGATTATTGGGCTAGTTCTGGTCCGAAAATTGGTTAAATTGAGCTGTCATTAAATACCCAAAATTTATCAAACATTTTATAAGAATATTTAATAAATAAATAAATAATATTATTTTTGCACTAAATGATTAACAATATCAATTTAGAAATAGAAAAATATATAAAGCTAATTTGACACCAATAGTATAGATAAAAGCAATTATATATGAATATAGGCTACTATTCCAAAATTAGATAAATAGCTTAAAAATGCTAATGTAATGGCATGAAACAAAATAAAAATGTTTGAGAGATATATTATAGGTGAAAAATAATAATTTAGGTAACTAATTCATCACAAAACAATTTAAAGGGATAAGTAATAAATATTTATATAATTTAAATGCAAGAAAATTTATTTAAGAGCTCTAAAAATATGAAATATTATGGGAAATGCTTGTATAAATTTGTAACCTAAATAATGATGCATAAAATGCTATTTTAAAGGCATGTATATATTTTGAAAAAAAATATGAGGGAAAAATGGGTATCAACACCTGGCCCTCTGTACCCAGGAATGATGAAAAAGTTGTAAGGTAAAGAAAATGATGACCAATTTTGTTCAAATTGAATGGGGGAATGATGTGATTTGAAACAACATATGGGTCGAACCCTGGTTCTTGAGTTGCCTACATATCCCTTTATTACGAAAATCATGCCATGTGTACTTCTGGATCCAACGATGAACGAAACCGATGGAGTTGTTATAAGAATGGTTGTATGTTTGGAAAGGGTTCTTTTGGGTAAGATAATATCAGATGGATTTATGCGAAGTCATGAATGTGAATATGAAACAATAGGGATGTATTATAAAGCAACTATCTGAACTGTCATAGAGTAAAAAGTGTGCGATTACTGGTGGTCTATTATGTTTGAAACGAATGATGGATGCGAATGTTATGAACAGAATTGGAGCGATATTTCTCCTATTTGAAGAACGGTTACCCTCTGGATTACCTTTAAAACTTAAACCTCGATGCATGTAGATATATATGGATTATTGTGAGGATTTAAACATGATCTAAATTTCCTTCGTACCATGAAGATTGTCTTTGGACGGTGATGATGATGTGCTTAGACCATGACGTCCTGGGCGATGAATATTGCGATAAGGGATTCACAGGCCATGAAACGATTTCCTCGGGCTATGACAATGTTTCCTCTGAACCTTGACATCTTTGAATAATGATGTGCACTTTTGAGAGATCCTCGAGCCATGGAATGGTGCCCTCCGTCTATGAGGATGATGCCTTCAGACTATGACGCCTTTGGACCAACGGCAATGTTTCATCCCATAAAATGCAAAGACATTATGTTTGGTCATATGCCAAGACACGACAAGACGAAGCTTAGTCTTGGTAATGTGAAGGCAGAGTAGAGGATATTGCTAGGTATTAGATGGCATAATGAAGATAGTCACTAGTCTCGAAGAAAAGGAAGTGCTTAGCCTTATTCAAGAAGGGTAGGCAGGGCTTAGCGTCATGCAAAGAAGGCAGTGCTTAGCCTTATGCAATCAGGCAGGCAATGCTTAGCCTCATGCAAATAGGAGAAACTGCTTAGTCTCATGTAAAGAAAGGCAGTGCTTAGCATTATGCAATCAGGGAGGCAATGCTTAGCCTCATAAAACAAAAGGAGGCAATGCTTAATCTCGATGCAAGGAAAGGCAGTGCTTAACGTTATGCAATCGGGGAGGCAATGTTAGCCTCTTGCAAATAGGAGAAAATGCGTAGTCTCATGCAAATAAAGGCAGTGCTTAGCAATATGCAATTAGACAAGCAATGCTTAGCCTCATGCAAGAAAAGGAGACAATATTTAGTCTCGATGCAAGGAAAGGAAGTGCTTAGCCTTATGCAATTAGGGAGGGAACTCTTAGCCTCATAAAAGTAAATGAGGCAATCCTTAGTCTCGATGCAAGAAAAGGCAGCGCTTAGCCTTATGTAATTAGGGAGGAAATTCTTAGCCTCATGCAAGAGGAGGAGACAATGGAAAAGAGGAGTATTTCTTAGTTGAAGATCTTCATGCTAGATAATTTGTTGTCTCGAAGGCAGTGTCTTGATGTACCTGAGAGTATCGTTTTCTTATTGTACCTGCATTCAAAGAAAAATTATGAGTTCTATGTATGAGCACGTGTTTTTTTCCCTATATGAATTACTCTCAAAATTCAAAACAAAATAATTTCTTTCAGTGTTTGCAATTTTTTAAGTTTTTGTGACATTTTCTGTTAATTATTTGTATTTTATCTGTGTATTTTGATTAATGAAAAATACAAAAATATATATTGCATTTTCATTTAGGAATTAATTTTACATATTTTAGATTAATTAGTAATTAGTGTTTTAGAAAAATAGAAAAAACACAAAAAACAATTTATTTTTGCATTTCTTAATTTTTAGCTTTGAATTTTGTTAGTTTTTCTTTAATTTGATATTAATTGTGTTAATTATTAATTAGGGTTTAATACAATTCGGTAGATTAATTTAGTTTTTAAGAGTTACTTTAGGTTCTTATTTCAATTTGAAGAGAAAAAGAAAAGAAAATAATAAAGGGCAGTTGAAGAATTCAAATGTTTGGGCCAAATCTCAAAACGAGTCCCAAGCCCAATAGCCAAACCCCCTGAACTTGTTAAAAACACTTGAGACAGCCCAAACCCGCATCGAAACCCGGTCCAAGATTCCCTTATCACCCTAAAACGACGCCATTTCTCTTTGATTAATCCTGACCGTCGAGGTTTCATTATCTAACGACCAGGAAGCTAGCTTGTCTTTGATATATAAGTGTCCTAATTACCCTACCCCCCTCACTCATCATATCCCTCCTCTATTAAAACCCTAGACACCACCCCACCGTCTCCGCCATTTTCCGCTCCCGGAAATCGCCTACGACGACGGCGAGTCTCCAACTACAGCCAAATTCACACCACAAGTCCATCTTGACGTCCTCACCATGAATCCACTAGTATTTTCCCTCAAATCCCAGTGGAACCCCACGAATCTTCAAAACCCTAGCGCCGCCACGATTTTCCCTGGTGGCGGCGCCACCTCTGACTAGCAAATTTACACCCTAAGTCCACCAGCCTCCTCTTATTCCTAATAGCAATTTCACTTCCTCAAATCACTCCCAAATCCTTCAAATTTTAGATTGAAAGATTAAACCCTAGTTCTGAAGTTCCAGGCCTCGGTTTTGGTTTGTAGATTCAAGTCTATTGTGATTTTATTCATGTGTTCTTATCAAGAACACACGATTAATATCATAGTCGACCGAAGATCCTTGAACTGAAAGAGTCAATTCTAATAGGTATTTTTTGTTTCTTCTTTTCGATTAATTTTAGATGCATCTTCTTTTTCGATTTCTCTGTTTCTTTTCTGCTTCTTAATTTCTTTTTGGATTATTCCGGAATCATTTGCATATGTAATCCTAATTTTATTATTAGTTAGAATGTATTTTGTTAGTTTGGTAATAGTCCACTTAGGCTAATTTTTAAATTGTTAGAACATGGCAGCACGTAATAATTGGGCTTGCAATTTGTTAACTGAGTAAATGCTACTTGGGATCATTTGGTTGTCTGATATCGCGGGTTGGGTTTTGGTTAAATTCATACCCACTTTGGGTTAGAACAGTTGGGTTGAAATTGACCCATGATCCATAGGTAGGCTAAAGTAAAAGCAGGGTCTCAAAGGTGTAATTGGGGTAGTCAATCAGGGAATCTTTCCCTAGCAGCCTAAGAAATCCGTAGAATCTTCTAGCAAGGGCCTATTGTTAATTTTGAGATGCTAACTTGATAAAGAAGTCATATAATCAGGGACCTAAGGGGGAAATAAAACCTTGAGGGTTGCCCTAATTTCTTGCCTATAAAGGCATGTCATTCTTACCTTGAAAGGGAGGGACTTTAAGAGCTAAAAATATAGAAAATAGAGACTGCTGAACTTTGAATGATGGAAATACTGTTTCATTGAACATTTTTCGGATTTGTGTGCATTGGTTTCTACGATTTAGAGATAAGATTTTCAAAAAAGATAAAAAATACAATTGCCAATATGTTTGATTGAATTTTCTGGAGGTTCTTCCACTTTCTAGTTCTTGAAGGAATTTTTGGTTTATTTTGGGTTAAACAACTCGAATTTGAAAGTCATAAGGGTCTGTTTAAGAAGTTTTGAGAAATTCTGGTCGATTCTAAATATCTTTTGCTTTGAAATTGGGTCATTCTTGTCACGGCCCAAACCCCGGTTGTGATGGCGCCCAACACCTTGTTAGGAAGCTCGACCATTTAAGCATTTCCCAGCCAAATCATTAACTTAGATACCAAATTTAAGATAAATTCTCAGTTTGATAATAATAGGAAATACTGCGGAAAACATAATCAAAAGTAACATCTGCCCAAAGGATCCGGCGTTACAAGTCTGAGCCTCTAAGTACACTGAACAGTATCCTGAACATAGAAAATATAGATATGGAAGAAAAATATAGAAAAGAGGAAAGATCAGGTTTCGCAGACGCCAGCAGCTACCTTGATAACTCCGGTACTGAACTGAAAAGCAGTAGCTAATCGCAGCTAAGCCTCCAGGATCCCTGTATCTGCACATAAGGTGCAGGAAGTAGAGTGACTACTTCTAACTCAATGAGTAATAGCAATAAATAATAACTTAATGTATGAAATATGGTAAGAACACTATGCAGTTCTAATTTCAACAGAAACGACAGTGAAAAATGCTAAACATGAGAGAGAATCTAATAAATACTTCTCTTTTCATCTGGCTAGTTACTAACACTGCTGCAGCGCACAACCCGATCCAATAAAATAAATATAATACTGCGTGCGCATCCCGATCAAATAATATAGTACTACGCCCACTGGGGGTGTGTGCAGACTCCGCAGGGACTCCTTCAGCCCAAGCGCTATAGTACTGCGGCGTGCAGTCCGATCCATATAATACATCGCTACGACATGCAGCCCAATCCATATAAAATATTTCTACGACATGCAGTATGATCCATGTAATATATATAATATTGTGGCGTGCAGCCCGATCTAATATAATATATATATAATACTGCAGCGTGCAGCATGATCCAATATAATATATATAATGTTGCAGCGTGCAGTCCGATCCGGTATATATATAAATTACCCTCACTAGGGGATCCTTGAACCCTCTCAATCAATATAGACTTGGCCTCTCGGACCCACTCAGCTAAGACAGGGTATTCAACCCAAGGTATTGCTCATTTAGGATGCAAGTTACTACATCCGGTTTATTCCATGATTTACAGTCAAAGTCAGGACAGATGGTATGTGTTCAATAGGTAAAGTGAGGTCAATTGGCTCAACATGCTCTCTAGGAGTTCTACAGATTGGCACAAGGCCCAAAACATGGCAATTAGCCCAAATATATATGGTACAAGCTCAATCTCAGTCAAAACGTGTTGTAAGTCATCAATCGGGATGGACCAAGTTTGAGTCCCCAGCAGAAGTATCACCACGCTCATCATATGACACGTGTTTTATCTCAACATAGCACTACATAGTGCAAATACGGGGTTACAAACCCTCAGCATATCATTCATAACCATTACTCACCTCAAACCGGCCAAATCCTAACTCGCCTTGCGCTTTCCTCGTAAATCGACCTATTCGGGTGTAGAATCTGACCAAATCCAGAAGGAATATGTTATAATAAGCTAATGGGACAAAACCCAATTGAAAGAACACAAAAAACACCCAAAAACACGAAGTTGGCAAAAACCGAGCCCCGGGCCTACCTCTCGAAAAATTACAAAATTTACATCAATGGGATCTTCGTCTCGCCAGAAGTTCGTACATATCACATTTACAAGAATCGGAGTCCATTTGACCCTTCAAATCAACACTTTAATCTCACTTGGGTTTCAAGCCCTAACCACCATTTTTAACCTTAAAAACCTTGAATTCATAGTGTTTAATCCATTATTTTACACTATCATGACATACTCTAAGTTCAAGAATCCATACCTGATGAGTTCCCCCAAAATCCTCTTCAAAATCGCCTTAGTCCGAGGTCCAAATGTCCTTCTCTTTTCAAACTTGTGAAATTACTGCTCATTAAACCCAGCACGATTTCCGCTTCTGCGGTCATATCTCCGCTTATGCGGCCTCTCGACCGCTTTTGCAGTCCAACTTATTCTCCGAGGGACCGATTTTGCAGTCAACTACAGCTTACGCGGTCACCGCCTATGTGGTCTTCCTTCTGCACCCGTGATCCAGGCCAATTCCCCATTGGCCACTTTTTCGGCTCACACGTCGCGTCTGCGGAACTACTTATGCTGCTCCTTTTCCGCATACGCGGAAATAGCAGAAGTAGCACATCCAAAAATTTCAAAAACTCCTACAACCTCTATTCAACCATCCGAAATTACCCCGAGACCCCCGGGGCCTAAACCAAAAACACATATATGATCTAATACTTTATGGAAACTTTCTCCAGCCATAAAAACACTAACATTAACACCAAAAATCACCAAATTCCTCCAATCCAAGCGTAAGTTTAACTAAAACTTCAGAAACTCATATTCGATCAAAAACCCAACCAAACGATGTCCGATTGACCTTAAAATTTGCGGATATATCCAAAATAACCTAACGAAGCTATTGCGGGTCTCGAAATCCCATTCTGACCGTCCAATCAAAATCTCACCTATCAACAAGAATTCACCAAAATTCAAACTTAGCCAATTAAAGCCTAACTCTGCACCGGGCCTCCAAATTCAGTTCTGATTTTTCTCCCAAGTCATGAATCACCACCCGAAACTAGCCTAATCGTCGAAAATCCATTCCGAGCACTATAACTCATAAGCCAACATTCGGTTAACTTTTCCAAACTAGCTTTCTCTTAAAGAGGCTAATTGTCTCAATTCCAACCAAACTCTGTCCGAATTATTTCAAACTCTACAAACACATACAATGAAATATATAGAAGCATAAAATGAGGAGATCGGGGTGATAACTCACGTGAATACGGGCCAGGTAGTCACAATTCTGGGTTTTCACTGCTACTTCTTTTCTTCCTGCTGTTATTGCTCTGCTGCTTAATTCCTCTTTGTTTCTTCTTTTTCAGGTATATTTCGATCCACATGGATGACACTTAATATGTAACTTCAAACTTCATTTGATTGTGAGATAAATATGAAGTTGTCACTGGATTTTACCTCTTTTCTTCAGTTTATATTCATCATGTAGCTTTGAAGTTTTGCTTAATTTATTTGTCAAAGAGTGGTTGTAAATAATAAGATCCTTTTAGTCTAGTCTAATAGTTTCTTTCTAGTCATGTAATTGGTGTTAGAATTCTTCTGCACGTGTACATTTGACTCCTATTTCCCAAGTTGGCTTGCATTAATGTGATAAGTAAGGTCGTTAAGAGTGGTTGCAGTTGCCAGGCTTGTGGTTATTGAGTTTGATCAAACAATCTAATTTTGTAATAATAGGAAACAATATTGTGTTGAATGACTTTTAGTTAATTCATCTGGTGCATAACGCGGACATGAATAGAGCATTCTGAATTTCTTATTAATTTACAATTTTGGGTTTCTTTAAAGAAATTTAAGATTGTTTAAAACAAAGTTCATAGTATGGAAAAGGAGTTAGAGTATGTGTTTGTCGAGATTGGTTGAATCAGCTTGATCTACGAGTGAAATATCACCTTAATAATTCTTGAAAAATGGCCAATCATATGATTATTTTAATTTGCTGTATTAAATGCTCTCATTAGATCATGCTTCGAACATGAAATCCCAATCTCGTTGGTATTGCTGTCACATGGGTTCGATCTTGGACCCGGGTGACGACTGACTTGAGTGGCTGCATGAAGAGCTAGATTCTCCGATTGGGGTTTCCTCCAAGCCCAGCAAATTTTTGATTTGATTTACTTTATGCCTTTTTTAGTTACTAGTTCAAATGGTGTCAACTTCCCTTTAGCTCTTACTTTCTCGAGTGGATCTTTGTAGTTGTGCGAGTCCCTGTTAATTAGCCGTGGTTCTCTTGATCATAGTTAAAGTTTAGTCTTGGTAAATGGAGGTGTGCCATAAACAGTTATGGCCCTCACGAACTAATTTAGAAATTTAGTAAGAATGTTTGAGGTGCGCCATGCCAAATAAAAATGACAATTACGTGGCCCTCATTTAATTATTTCTTTGAAAATCCTTAGAATTCGAGGCGTGTCATTTAGCAAATTTCCATGGCTCTCGCAAAGTTACTAACGCGTGGTTTCTTTAGGTGCGTCATTCAATAAAATTACTTTCCTAAACTCGGGTGCGCATTTATGTGACCCAAATTCAAATCTCAACGGTGTTAAAATATTTCAAAAACCACGGGTGTATTTGTGTGACGTGGTTCGAGACGTATATTAATAGCGTTGCAATTCTTCTTTGAAAAATGAATAAAAATGGTTAAAATTAAAATTTGCATATAAGTCCAAAATGTTCTAAAATTAGATAATTAACCCAAATATAACAGTTGAGCGACCTTGCTAGAACCGTGGAACTCGAGAATACCTAACACCTTCTCCCGGGTTAATAGAAATCCTTACCCGTATGTCTGGTTCGCGGACTATACTACAGAGTCAATCGGTGACTTGGGACACCATTAATTAACCCAAGTGGCGACTCTAAATCATTTAATAATAAATATCGTTTCGATTGACCTTTAGTTGGAAAAACTCTCATATACCCCTTTCCCGGGGGTATAAGAAAAAGGAGGTGTGACAGCTCTGGCGACTCTGCTAGGGATATGAACCTAGAATCTCTGGTTCAGGGTTCAAGAATTCGAGCTAAAATGAACTGTTATAGTTGGCTTTGTTTATTATCTGATCTTTACATGTTGGTCAAATGTGCTAAATGTTACTATTACCTCTTTGAAATTATGTGAATTGTATATATAATGTACAATATACCCACACGGGGTCCGGTCTTCCTAGTAAATCTTAGGTTATTGGCTTTGCGGGATCTTAGCCAAATTTTACACTTCAAGCCATCTTTTGGCCACATAAGTCATTTTGCAAAATAGTTTCAACCATGTTTTGCACGTACCTAGTAGGGAATGTCATTGTCTCACATAGTGTTGTTTTAAGTTTTCTCATACAGGTGAGGATTTACTTACCGGAGTTTGAGCATGATAGAGACCTCGGGACCATCCAAGCATGACCATTCATTCAGGAGTTGTTTAAAAGATTTTTCATTTTTTTTATTTTATATTTTTATGTTTTGAGTTTGTTTTCTTTTTATGTCGTCTTTTACCTTTTAGTTTGTATAGTAATGTTGAAGTTTTTATTATTATTGTATTTTCTATTTTGCATTTGAAAAGGTATGTAATAAATCAAAAATCCAAAAAAAAAGATTTTGCATTTTATATTTTCGTTAGAAGTTTTCTTTAGAATACTAATTTTAGATATTAAAAAAAATTCTTTGAGTTCGCTTTCCTTAGGAAGTTAATATTTAGAGCTTAAAATAAAATAAAACAAACATTGATTTTATATTTCCTTTAGTATATGAAGACTAATAATCCAAAAAAAAGATTTTCTTTTGAGGTTCTTCTTTGGGAAATTAATGAAAAAAATGGAAAAAAATTCTTTTATAGTATTTTAGGACACTGTACATAGAAAGAAAAACATATTTTATATTTTGTTTATCATTAGAATTTCGTATTTAGACAATCAAAACTGAAGTCCAAATTTGTTTTTATTTCTTGTTTCTAAATCTTGTATCAGGATATCAAATGAAAATTCAAATACTTTTCTGTAGTTTATTCTTTAGATTTTCTTCTTGAAAAAGAGAATCAGAAAATATTTTTTCTCTTCTAGGATTTTTCCTTAATAATTTCTCATAGAGTGTTTGTTTCAAAAAGAAAAAAGAAGTAAAAAAATTATGCTCATTAAGTTTGAGTTTGGAATAGGTTATAGGATATTAAGTCTAGAAAATTCAAAAAAAAAAAGATTTGCTTTTTTTTAATTTTTCTTTTCTCATAAGAGTAGTCATTTAGGTAAAAAAGAGAAAAAAAGGAGAATGTCAGTTTGTGTACTTTATTTCCGTTCTTCCAAAACTACGCAAAGATCTTATTCATGCGACGTCATGATACGTAGTCAACCTACATAGGGTTCAATCGAATTATTTTTTTATTATTAAAAGAAAAAGAAAAGAAAAGAAAAGAAGAAAAAAGATGGTGACATTATGCGACATGAAAAATGAGACGAACGAAAAGAATGATAATTAAAAACAAAAGGAAGGAAAATGATCAAGCAAGCCCTAGAAAGCAAAGAAAAGAGAGGATTGAAATTCACAAACTGGGATGATGCCAACTGACCTTCATACCTTCGAAGTCATTTTAGAACGGATAACTGTGGCTAGGTGCATTGCATTAAATGTGATATTTTTAGCTGTTAAATGCCCTAACGCTAACATGATTACTTCACTTGTTCATCTTTGTTCTCCTCGTTATAGCAGAAGGGTGGTTGGTTTGTGGTTCTTAATGTAACTCATCCATACAACACAAGGTCAAAGGGCAAGGTAGCCATAGATAGCAAAAACTTGGGTACAAGAGTTGTTGACCCATCAAAGGAGTTTGTGGAGTCGGAATCTGAATTGAAAAAGGAGGTCCAAAGGGTGAAACAACAGATGGCAGAAATGTATCAGTTTTGGATCAGGGGTATCCTCCACCTTTATTCCCTGCTAACTATGCTGAAAACCCTGCAACTATCTCACTACTATCTCAAATCAAGATTCCCTTTGTTGCTGATATCACTCCATGACCTTTTCACACTCTTCCCGCCAAAACTGCCTTGTATCCCGCTCTTTTTGCCACTCATGCTCTTGTAGCTCCTCCTTCAGCTATTTTTCATCGATCTTCTAACGAGGTTGTGTTCAAAGTCCCCGATGCCCCACACTATGCTCCAAAACTAACTATCAAAGTTTCGGATCCATACTCTCACGCTCCTCATTTTGAGTCTACTGGTGAAACTGAAAAGCCTGCTAAGATAGTGGGCCAAGATGAAATATCCAGGAAGGTGAAAAACTTAGAGCAATCTTTAAGAAACGTGCAAGGGATTCGGAGCCAGATGAGCGTGTCTTAAAAAGACTTGTGTTTTTGTTTCATGATGTCCAACTGCCTACTGGGTTTAAGATGCCAAAGTTTGATTTGAATGATGGGCACGGAGATCCTGTAGCTCATTTGGGAAAGACAAACTATTGATGGCATATTTTAGTCAGAGTCTGGGTGTGGCAGCTCTAGAGGGATTCACCCGTCAAGATGTTATCAAGTGGTACATATAGGACGATATGGCTCGGGCTTTTGCTCGGCACTTTCAGTACAACATAGAAATTGTTCCGGATCGCATGTCCCTCGCCAAGATGGAAAAGAATCCTAATGAAAGCTTTAGGGAATATAGCCTCAGATGGAGAGAGCAAGATGCTAGAGTCAATCCTCCAATAGAAGAAAAAGATATGGTCGACTACTTTCTTCAACATCAAGAACCAAACTACTTCGGGCATTTGATCACTGCTGTAGGTAGGACTTTTAATGATGGAAAGAAATGGTAGAAGATGGGGTGACGACTAGCAAGATCATGAGTTATTCTGCTTTAGAAGCCACAACTCAAGCAGTTCAGAACGACACATAAAGCTTGGTGGGTTAGAAGGAACACGATGATGCTGCCATGGTTGTTTCAGAGTCATGACATGGATCAAAGGGTTCGCCTCACCAATATACCGAGCCTCAACTCCAACCCCAAACCTATCCCCGAGCTCTACATAATCCACCTCAGTATTATCCTCCTAGCAATGTCCGGTGATTTGTCCAACCACCAGGTCACTCCCTACAGCGAGCGCTAGCACTGCATAATGCATTCTTGCCTTCACAATATTTACCCCCTATCAAGCAAGAAGGAAGCGACTCTTCCCATGGCGGAGTCACCATTGACTATATTTATTATTATGGTAAATTAGTGTACCAAGATGTCAATCTGAGATCTTATTTCGGTTCGATACGTCCACCTACGAGACTCACCTTTGGCATTCATCTCGGTAGGTGTATTATTATACATTTTCCAGAAAGAAAATTCATTAATTTATTTATTCCCCGTCGACCACGACGACTGAAACAACCGCAAAAAATCCGGACCCGTAAATGAGAAGGGCCAGTGGGGGTATTTGGAAAAGTCCGTCTGATCGGGCGTCTTCATTCAAGCGACGGTGTAGAAGAAGAACAAAATGAAGTGAGAGGCCGGGGGCAGGGAAAAGAGTCAAGTCGATCAGGCTCGACGATCGGGAGAAGCAAAATGAAATCAGGATTTGACCGAAAAAGAAGCATGGCTATAGATACCATGACGGATCACCATCGATAAAGAAGAATCTTTGTAAATCACTTCGTGTCAGCGGAGCCTTCAAGTATCCGAAATACGCCTTTCGATCACCCAAAAACCCAAGAACACAGTGGCATGGAGGGGAACAAAGGGAAAGCAATAGTTTTATGCCAATAGGAGAGTCCTACAAAAGTTTTTTTTGAAAAGTTAAAGCATTCTGGATTGATTGAGCCGCTCCTCGGCTATACTCCAGACCCATATGCAAAAGGATTTGATCCTACTGTACGATGCATGTGTTAGAATAGGTGCTTAACGCTAGAGGGGGGGGTGAATAGCGTATTATAAAAATCACAGGAAAATATAACTCAAATGCGGAATTTAAAGAGTAAGGAAGAAGTGCACCAAAGTTATACTGGTTCACCACAAACTGTGGCTAAGTCCAGTCTCTTGAGATACAATCTCAAGGTTCAACTAATTCCGTTAAGCTTGCGGGTGCCTAACAAACCGTTACACTTGCTCAAGGATACCGCACCTTAAGACTTCACTTGCTCGAGGATACCTCACCCCAAGACTTCACTGTTAAGCTTCCGGGTGCCTAACAAACCGTTACACGTGCTCAAGGATACCGCACCTTAAGACTTCACTTGCTCGAGGATACCTCACCCCAAGACTTCACTGTTAAGCTTCCGGGTGCCTAACAAACCGTTACAACTTGAGAACTTGAATCACACAAGTCTCAAACAACCTTGCTGGAGGATACCTCACCCCAAGACTTCAAACGAAGGAATAAAATATTCCTTCTTACAACAAAGGATTATAAAATCTCCCTTCAAGTGTATGAAAACACTTAACACTCACTCAAACAGAACTCTCTTCATAGAGTAGATATGAGTAAACAAGTACGCTCAAGAACACAACAATAAATTCAAAGAATTGGCTCTCAAAATATGATTAAATATGATAAAATGAATGTAGAGAGTATTTGAAAGCTTATGAATGTTTAGATCAGATGTTGTGTATCAAATGAGAGTTTTTGGGGTGTATTTGTAGCCCCAAAAGCTCTCCTATCCGTTGCTAATTGATTAAACAATGTTTCTGAAAAACAGCTAGGTTATTCGAATAACTTATAGGTTATTCGACTAACTAGTTCAAATATTTAATAAACTAGTCGTTGGGCTGGCAACGGACAGAAGGTTATTCGAATAACTTATAGGTTATTCGACTAACCTGGGCAATGGTCTTCAGGTTATTCGAATAACCAAATCAGTTATTCGAATAACTGACCCTGCGGAAATGGCCCAGTTTAATTTCGATTAACTTATTGAAAATAAGTTATAAAACGTTTTTCATTTCTTTGTTTGAAGATAATAAATATGATAAATATCTTAAACATGAAAAACAATTTTAAGGACCATTCAGGATCAATAAAAACATTTAAAAATATTTTGTTTTAAATGCAATGAAAATATTTATGATATAACATTTAAAATCAATTTGTTTTAAATGCAATAAAATATTTATGATATGCAACAAAAATATTTATGATATGTATATATTGTAAAATCATTTTTGAGAGAAGCCAAGACTCAAATTTAAAGTCGGATCAAGATCACAATAAAGACAATATAAATAAGATTAAACAAATGTCTTCATTTATTTTCATTGCTTCATTTCTTCTCTTGATCTTGTCTTGAACTTCTTGGACTCCAATTCTCGTCCGCTCAATAATTTCGCATATCCTTTTCTTCCCCTTATATAATTTTGTATATCTACAAAATAACCACACTTTAGTTAAAATATAAATCAAAGTGTATTTCAATAATAAATCACATTTATTTGGCATATATTTATTTTCCATCTAATTCGGTTTGTCAATTATCAAAACATATAAATATGAACATACATATATGTTCCAACAGCATGTACCACTTTAATGTGCAAGGGCGTAGCGTTGAAGATTTGTCTTTCTTTGAAAAAGAAATAGAAATAATGATTCAAGAAGGGGCAATTGTCACAACCCAAAATCCACTAAGGATCGTGTGGTGCCGGACACCGCTGTCAGGACGGCCAACTTAAGTACTTAATTAAATCTCATTTTAACACTTTTGAAATCCAGGATTTTCCTTCATTATTTAGAAATTTTTAAGAATATTTTTTCAAATCAAATTTCAAAGTTAAGCAATTAAAACAATACTTCAAACCATCCCATAACTCGGTGTCACAAGTGCATGAACACCTACTGATAAGGGAAATAAAATACAACATCCGTTCGGAATACAATGGATAGAAAGTAAATACAGTACGAAGGAAGGGACTACTCTAGCTGTGGCCGTCTCAAATGATACAACTCACCTAGTCCCAGAATCATCCATGCTGCTATGCCTAGCAGACTACTGGTCACATATGCACAATGCAACAAGATGCACAGCAAGTGTAGTATGATTACAAAAATAACGAGTACCCAATGCGTGTTCTGCCTAATTCCGAAGGGGTAGAGACGAGATGGTCAGCCTGGACACATACTAGCAGTCCAATGATTATTTATCCATAATAAATATATTAAACAGTGGTTTTGTTTTATAAACATGATTCTAATCCAGATAGAGGAAACAAGTAAACATATAATTCATTCATAGAAAATATCATTGGATTTCTTGTTATTATTAACGATATAATATCGAGCCTTAGTGAGGCATGAAACAACCCAAATAAGTTCAAGACAACATCACAAACATGCCAAATCATGCCGAGGTCGGTGGCCCGCTCCAATAGAAATGTAAAGTGTGCACTGCCGAGGGTCGAGTGGCCCGTACCATAGATGCATCTATTTCACTGAGGCGATCGGCCCGTTCCAAAAATTAAACACATACCCTGCTCATGAGTCATGCGTGCAATGCAGGTACACATAAGAATACATGCTCAATAAGTCAAATAAGAGCTTATCGGGGAATATTTGTTCAAATAAAATCAATTCTCCTTTAATAAATTTTAAGAAATGAAGTTTAATCCCTTTGAAATTCATTTACTAATTTAATGTGATTTAGGCAATTCAAGTCATCAATGGGTTCACAAATAATTCAATTGTAACAAGTTTTTGGGTCCTAGACTACCCAGACAATAGCATAATAGTAGATATGCACGGACTCTTGTCACCTCGTGCGTACGTAGCCCCGACAATTAGGAGCACATAATCAATTTACCTCACCTGTGGGGCAATTCTCCCCATCACCAGATTATAAAGGTGACTCACCTCGCCTTGAAGACTCATAGCCGGTGCTTCACATCTTTCTGAAAGCTCCAACCAATGCACCGAGCTCCAAAACTAGCCAAATAATGGCAAACTAATGAGAATATACTAAATACTTGCTAAAAATTCAAATTATACAATTTCCCAACTCCATTTTGTGAAATGACCAAAATGCCCTTGGGCCCACATCCCCGGAATCTAAAATTTTTCGAAGATAAAGTTTACCGATGAACTCACGAACTCAAATATATGATTTTCTCTTAATTCCATACTGAAAATCGGGGTCCAAATCCAAGAACCCTAATTTTCTAGGTCTTCCTCTAACCCTCAATTTTCTACCCATTTCCATATAAAAATCTATGCATAATCAATGTATTTAACTCATAATAGGTAGGGATAACATACCTTAATCCTTGATGACAAAAATCTCTTTTTGAAGCTCCCCAAAATCGCCCTTGCCAAGAAATAATGAGAGAAATGAGCCACATCACAACGTAAAATAATATTTCTATTGCAGCAATTTCTGTTTCTGCGGGGAAAATCCCGCTTCCGTTGTCCCGCTTTTACGGACCAATAGCCGCTTCTGCGGCTTCCACTGATCCCTCCCATTTCGCTTCTGCGATCCTCCTTCCGCAGAAGCCGTCCCACTTTTGCGGAATCTAGACCGCATCTGCGGTCCTCAAGCCTCAAACCAAAACCGCTTTTGAGATTCCCTTCATCGCTTCTGCTGGACCGCTTTTGCGGTCCCATTTCCGCAGAAGCGGAAATGCCAGCAACCAAATTCCTTTAGCTATTCTTCAACTTCCAAATTTGATCCGTTAGCTACCTGGAATCCACCAGAGGCCCTCGGGACACCAACCAATCATACTAACCAGTCCAAAAACACATTATGGACTTGCTCGAGGCCTCAAATCATAACAAACAATTCTAAAACCGTGAATTACACCCTGATTTGAGCTTTATGAATTTTGAATTTTCCAACTTCTACTTCCGATGTTTAAACCTATCAAATCACGTCCGATTGACTTCAAATTTTGCACACGTGGCATAATTAACATCACGAAGCTATTCAAACTTTTGGAATAGGATTCCGACTCTAATATCAAGAAGATCACTCCCGGTCAAACTTCTCCAAAACCTTCAGATTTCTATCTTTAGTCAAATGGCTTCAAAATAACCTACGGACCTACGAATTTACTTCGATATCGCTCCCAACTCCAGATTCACCATGCGGAGCTACTTTTAGTCTCGGAATCCCAAACGGACATTGATAACACTGAAATGCTCTTCAAGCCAAACTTAAGAAATTTCTTCCAAAATGCTAACTTACACAATGGGTGCCAAAACGCTCCCTGGTTATCCAAAGCCCGAGGTGGGCATACGCCCAAGTCCGAAATCATCATACGAACCTGCTGAAACCTTTAGATCCCGGTTTCGAGGTCGTTTACTCAAAACTCCGATCCTATTTCATTTATTTCAACATTAAGCTTCTGAATTGAGAATTTTCATTTAAATTTAACTTCGATCTTTCTTAATTTTGATTCGGACTATGCTTACAAGTCATAACACCTGAAATGAAGCTTCATGGACTCAAACTGCTGAACGTCGTGCTAGGGATCAAAACGTTCGGTCGGGTTGTTACATTCTCTCCCACTTAAACAAATGTTCGTTCTCGAACGTGTTGAGAACTATGCTGAAGTAGTCTGAAATCACTGTTTAGCACCTTATGCACCTTCTCGTGCTACAATAACTTAGCTGAGCACACTAGCTCGATAAATTCTGAAGATACTCCCCTTTATTCCGGCAAATAAGCCTTAGAGCCCAATTCCAATATCCGAAATTCTATGTCATGCCTGTTTTCATCAAGAGATAACCAAATCATTGACCACACGATGTACCCAACATGACTGCATAGCTTACTCATAGGACCACAATAACATTTTCGGATCAACAAAGCCCAAATTCAACAAATCAGATGCTCTCAATGCACCTCATGACCTACATGGGTCTTGCAATAACTTTTATAACACTAACACAATGGAAGAGATGCACTAAAATTCATAACCAACTGCCGAATCAACAAATCATTGAATCTATACCTCCGAAAAGAACCATTACCACAACCTGAACCAAATCATGATCTTTGCTCCTTAATATACTTCATATAATCAGATTGCACTGGTCATAAATCTGATAATCTCGTCTCACACAGTACGAACAGCTCAGGAAATAAGCCACCTCAAACGCAATCAAGAGTCCCATATGATGCCACAATGTGCCAATAGGCTACCGATTAGGATATGATACAAGAGGAAAAAGAACTCTAAACAGAGATCTAATTACCCCGCCCGCGAATAATATATGCAATGCGGGCTAACAACATATACGAGTTATCCTCAGAAAATGGGGAACAGAACACATAAAAAAAGCTAGGGGGAACTATCCTGGACATCACACTGTTGCGGTGCGCAACCCGATCCAAACAGCATAACCATGGTGGTGTGCCACCCGATCCATACAACATAACCATATCGGCATGCCACCCGATCCACACAATATAACTATGGTGGCGTACCACCCGATCCACGTGTAGAACTAACATAAGGAGATACAAATCGAGCTAAATTGCTCACCACATCAAAAAAACCGAATATCGGTCATAAACATGCTGAGGTGCATAATACTGTCCCTGAGGAAACACATAGAGCTATAGGCTACAAAACTCAAGCACAACTAAGGTGCGATACATAATCTGAATCTCAAGAGCCATCATGCTCATATAACATCACCGATATGCAGAACCTCAACACATAAGGAATTTTCCAAGCCATTTCACAACTCATATGGTGCAATACATCATTACCTAGAATAGTTTATGACAAAATAACACCCCGACTATTCCTCCATAGGGAGCTCTCGCTGAAACGAACACCAAACTGGCCTGATATAAAGCCTTGTTCACATATAATCAATCCACTGATCTTAAGCCGGTTTCTGATTGCACCAACTTGGTTAATAACCCTTCAAACATTCATAGTAACTCATTCTTCCTCATAACATATCAGAACAACCATTATAACCGGAGCAACCTCCTCCGTTCATATCCCAATAAACAAAGTGCCCTCCAGGCCTGAATTCTCATATTAATAATATTACCACAATCCTTATACTTAGTTTAAATCGTTAATCAATCGAATGACTACATTTCACACTTATGCAATCTTCTCGAGGGACACACTCCCACAATCTCCCGAAATAAACAACGGGTCCGCACCCCTAAATCACCGGCTGCACTAACACTGCAAAGTGATCAAGAATCCTTAACCAGGATGCAAGCCTCTTTCACGACATATCGATTTCAGGTGACGCTGACAATACCAATTTACTTTAATCATTCAACCCTTTCCTTTCTCATCTGAGCCTGTGACATCCTTACCAGCATAGAACTGCAACCTTGATCCTCACTCCGAATTTCCATGCTACTCACTGCACACATGTGACAAAATACGATAAGACGCGATTTTCATCATAACTTCAAAGTCATTAACATTTTAACACTTCATCACATATGAACTTTTCACTTAACTTACTTCAGGAGAATCATAGCATCACACGGGTAGATTACTATAACCATAGAATATGCAAATCTGCAAATAGTGGTCCAAGCCACCATAGCCCTTCCTGAAATAACCCATCAATATGCTAATAACCAGAAAACACGCAAGTAGTAAACCATACAGCCCAATCATAAGCGGTGGGACTCTCCCACTTAGCTTGAAGCCATAATTTTGCAATTCTAGAGTTCGCCCGACCTCTTATTGACAAAAACCTCGCGCCATAAACTATCAAAATTTCTCGTAATCTTCCTATAAATCCCTATATTTTGTATTCTAAATCATCATCCACGTTCGCACGACCGATCTCTTTGTTGAACAACCAATATAATTCTTTGCATAAGCTTCGCCAACCACGCGACCACTAACCTTCTTACGGGGTATAACCCACCTAGGGGAATCACCTCCTGACATCTTCCCACGCTATTGCACGGGGTACATTCACTATGACACCAATTGCCCATACTTCACATCATACCCGTAGGCTTCAATCACAAATCCTTAAAATCCCCAATTCGATCCAAACTCTTCTTAAGGTGCGTAGTCTTCCTACTACCAAGCCCGTATGCAACACCCCCCACTCTCCCACTTTGGAGGAAATCATCTCCTTAATCGGTCACTAGACCTTGCTTCTCATACTTGGCCTTCTACAAATTTAAACACCGCCTGACACTTCCCACATGTTTTTCCTTATACTATGTTGCTCAATTCGTTAAATAAAACCTATCTTCGTGGAACTTGAACCCACAATAGTTCCTAATCTTTAAGCCTTACCAAAGGTCATTTTTATTTATCCGTCAACTTTAGAAATTCTTATTCGATCTTGAACTACCGCACCATGCGACAACTAACAGTTGTATCTCCAATAGTATTTTACAATATTCTGCCATAATTTTGCCATAAAGGCAAATTGTAGTAGATTATAACATCAACGAACTTGGTACGTTCTAATAGGACCACGACACCCATCATAGAAGAAAAGCTCCAATCACTTTCAAATGCCAAGTCTCATTACTTTCACTAGCCCACATCTTACCATTCTTAATCTTACTGCCTTTTCCCTTGTCGGAAATGAAATACTGAATCCCTTGATTACACGGTGAATAAACCTTCCTTTAATTCATCCACTGCCCCGACACGTGGGAAAACATGCTACCATCACAACAACACTGCGCAAATATGTGCTCATAAAAATCATGGAAACCTGTTCCTAGCCTCAAGGATCTTAGAAGTCCTGTTACTGAGCTGAACAATAGAATATTCTCCCATAAAGCTACTATAACAGTACAATCAACTATACCGGGAAAATCATCCCACACCACATTTGTAGTGCCATTTAAATTCTTCAAATTCTTGATTTCTAGCAAGTGCTCGCGTCACGTACGATTGAGTAGGATAGAATCAAAGGCATAAGCCTTAAAGAAATCGAACCACACGATAAGGAAATCAAGAAGGGAAGTTCTCCTAATAGCCCTGTAGCCTCCTGAGGATAAGTACAGACATCTCTGTACCGATCCACTAGACTCTACTAGATTTGATCATCACTCTTGAGACTGACTGGAACCTAGTGCCCAAATACCATGTTGTCACGTCCCAAAATCCACTAAGGGTCGTAGTGGCGCCGGACACCGCTGTCAGGCCAGCAAACTCAAATACTTAATTAATTCTCATTTTAACACTTTTGAAATCCAGGAATTTCATTCATTATTTAGAAATTTTTAATAATATAATTTCAAATCAAATATAAAAGTGAAGCAATTAATACAATACTTTAAATCATCCCAGAACCCGGTGTCACAAGTGCACAAGCATCTACTGATAAGGGAAATAAAATACAACATCCCTTTGGAATACAATGGACGGAACGTAAGTACAGTAGGAAGAAAGGGACTACTCTAGCTACGGCCGTCTCGAATGATGCAACTCACCTAGTCCAAGAATAATCCATGCTGCTATGCCTAGCAAACCGTTGGAGTCACATATACCTGTGCAACAAGATGCACAGCAAGTGTAGCATGAGTAGAAAAATAATGTGTACCCAATGAGTGTCCCGCCTAATCCCGAAGGGGTTGAGACGAGATGATCAGCCTTGACACTCACTAGCAATCCAATGATTATTTATCCATAATAAATATATTAAACAGTGGATTTGATTTATAAATATGGTTCTAATCCAGATAGAGAAAATAAGTAAACATATAATTCTTTCATGGAAATTTTTCTTAGATTTCTTATTATTATTAACAATATGATCTCAAGCCATAGTGAGACATGAAACAACTCAAATAAGTTCAAGACAATAGCACAAACATGCGCAAATCATGTCGAGGTTTAGGGCTCGTTCCAATAGAAATGTAAAGTGTGCACTGCCGAGGGTCGAGCAGCCCGTATCATAGATGCATCTATTTCACCGAGGCGATAGGCCCGTTCCAAAAATAAACACTTACCCTGCTCGCGAATCATTCATGCGATGTAGGTACACATAAGAATACATGCTCAATCAATCAAATAAGAGCTTATCGGGAAATATTTACTCAAATAAAACCAATTATCCCTTAAAAAATTTAAGAAATGAAGTTAATCCCTTTGAAAATCATTTACTAATTTAATGTGATTTAGGCAATTCAAGCCATCAATGAGTTCACAAAGAATTCAAGTGTAACATGCTTTTGGGTCCTAGACTTCCCGGACAATAGCATAATAACAGCTACGTATGGACTCTCATCACCTCGTGCGTACGTAGCCCCAACAATTAGGAGCACATAATCAATATAAATCACCTATTGAGTAATTTCCCCTCCACAAGATTAGAAGGAGACTCACCTTTCTCCGAAAACTCATAGTCGGCGCTCCACAACCTTCCGAAAGCTCGAACCAACGCGCAGAGCTCCAAACTAGCCAAATAATGGCAAACTAATGAGAATATACTCAAATACTTGCCACCAATTCATATTATACAATTTCCCAACCGTGTTTTGTGAAATGACCAAAATTCCCTCAGGCCCACGTGCCCGGAATCCAGTTTACTCGTAAACTCAAACTCAAATATATGATTTCCTCTTAATTTCATACTCAAAATCATGGTCTAAATCCAAGAATCCTAATTTTCTTGGTCTTCCTCTAACCCTTAATTTTTTACCCATTTCCATACAAAATTCCATACATAATCAATGTATGTAACTCATAATAGGTAGGGATAACATACATTAATTTGTAGATGACAAAAATCTCTTCGTGAAGCTCCCCAAAATTGCCCCATGTCAAGACAATATGAGAGAAATAAGCCAAATCACGACTTAAAATAATGCTAGTGCTCCAGCGATTTTCCCTTCTGCGAGGAAAATCCCGCTTCTGCGGTCCCGCTTTTGCGGACCAATAGCCGCTTCTGCGGCTTCCACTGAACCTTCCCATTTTGCTTCTGCAATCCTCTTTCCGCAGATGCAGTCCTGCTTTTGCAGAATATAGACCGCATATGCGGTCCCCGAGCCTTAGACCAAAACCGTTTCTACGGTTCCCTTCATCTCTTCTGGAGGAGGCTTCTGCGGTCCCATTTCTACAGAAGCGGAAATACCAGCAACCAGATCCCTTTAGCTATTCTTCAACTTCCAAATTTGATCCATTAGCCATACCGAATCCACCCGAGGCCACCGGGACCCCGAACAAAAATACCAAACAGTTCAAAACAATTACGGACTTGCTCGAGGCATCAAATCCTAACAAACAATGCTAAAACCGTGAATTTTAGCCCGATTCGAGCTTTATGAACTTTGAACTTTCCAACTTCTACTTCCGATGTTTAAACCTATCAAATCACATTCGATTGACTTTAAATTTTGCACACAAGTCATAGTTGACATTATAAAGCTATTCAAAATTTTGAAATCAGATTCCGACCATAATATCAAAAAGTCTACTCCCGGTCAAACTTCTCCAAAATCTTCAAATTTCTATCTTTAGCCAAATGGCTTCAAAATAACCTACGGACCTCCGAATTCACTTCCAATCGCGCTCCTAACTCCATATTCGCCATGCAGAGCTACTCCCAGTCTCGGAATCCCATAGGGACATTGATAACACTGAAATGCACTTGAAGCCAAATTTAAGAAATTTCTTCCAAAATACTAACTTCCACAATACGTGCCAAAATGCTCATAGATTACCCAAAACACGAGCCGGGCATATGCCCAAGTCCAAAATCATCATAGGAACTTGTTGAAATCTTCATATCCCGATTTTGAGGTCGTTTACTCAAAAATCTAATCCTAGGTCATTCTTTCAACTTTAAGCTTCTAAAATGAGAATTTTCATTTAAGTTTAACTCCGATCTTCATGGATTTCGATTCCGACCATGCGTACGCGTACATGTCATAACACCTGCAATGAAGCTGCTCATGGCCTCATACTTCTAACTGACATGCTAGGACTCAAAACGACCGGTTGGGTCGTTACAACAATTGTGATCAATGATAGTGACAGGAGCGTGCGAATCCTCTTGGGAACTTGTTGTCTAAAGTTGACAATATTGAAGTTGATAATGGTCTTGGAAATATTGATGCGAAACTCAGTGGCTAAGATGTCGTGCTTGGTAATTTGAAAGACAATACATTTCTTGGTTAGCCAGAGAGGAGTTTTGGTGGTTTATTTTGTTGTCATTTCTGTTGTCCGGGTTATTTTCAAGGTTGTAATCTGGATATTATCTTGTGACTCGAACCCTTATATCCCTTTATTTTGCCTAGTTTGTTTAGTCCTTGTAGCTAGTTTAGTGTTGTCTAGGTTTGTTCCAAGGTTGTAACCCTCATTTAGTTTGCTTGTTTTGTTGTTCAAACCCTTTCACCATTTGTCTAATGCAATTTTCTATTTTCTGTTATTTCTAGTCATTTTTGTTTAGTTCTCTTTTCCTTTAGTAGTTCTTCTCCTATTGGATCTAGTAACATGACATGCACACGTAACTCTCAGCTTGGTCTTAACATGTTAGTTTAGTCATGAAGCAATGAAACAATTTTGAATATGATAGGGACATTTGAGGGAAATAAGTAAAGGCATTTTGAGATCACTTCAAGCCCAAATTGTGTGAAATTGGGGCAGATACAGCATAAAGAAATACTATTGAAACGCATCCTGCCGCATCACGTTGAAGCTAAAGGCAAGTTTTCCCCTAATTGGAAGGGGTCGTTCGTGGTAACGAGAGAGTTGTCCGATGGTGCTTTGTATTTAACAAATGTGGAAGGCAAATGTGTGGATATGGCTATCGAAACTAATGGAGTCAAAAGATATTATGTATGATTTATTTGGTTTATTTAATTGTGTTGTTTGTATTTGGCATGCTTTGAAGATCGGAATGACGAAGGAATTTTATTCTGCTGTCTAAACACTTTATCCTTTTTTGCCCCTTTGAGCCATATTTATTTTCTTTCATATCCCTCTTTTGGAACCAGAAGCAGAGATTAGAAATATAAATACAGAAAAAAAAGGAAAAAAGGAAAAAAAGAGAAAGAAAAATGGGAAAAGAGTAAAAAAAAGAAAAAGAAAAGAAAAAGAGAGAGAAAATCACCAAAAAAACGAAGCAATTCCTATGTTATGAACTATGTTCGACCTGATTCCTTTCAAGGATACGTAGGCAGCCTCACGTTTCGTTCCCATCAAAATGAAAATGCAAAAGTCCCCAAGAAAAGAAACTGGGGCAGAAGTTGTGGTTGTTAGGAAATCTGATTCTGAAAGTTGTAATTTTGAACTCATTTGAATTGTTTCGAGCCTTTGATACCCTTAATTTCTAACCCTATCCAAAATCCCGCATTACGGTCCAAAGAAAGACCTTCTGATCAGTCTTCAAGAGATGCCAAGTCAAGTGAGTAGAGGTGAATCATATCAGGGGCAACACTCCGGTCCAAACAATGGAAATGAAGAATAAGAGAGTCTTATTGATGAAAATCCTCACGGGTACCACAAGGCGATGAATGCTAAGAGAAATAAAAAATGAGAGAGTCTTACTAGTGAAAACCTTCACGGGCACCATAAGGAGT
Source organism: Nicotiana benthamiana (assembly GCA_034376525.1). Classification (NCBI taxonomy): domain Eukaryota; kingdom Viridiplantae; phylum Streptophyta; class Magnoliopsida; order Solanales; family Solanaceae; genus Nicotiana; species Nicotiana benthamiana. Next base: position 28,071,601 of record CM067337.1, read on the forward strand.
CGGTGAGTTGAGATAAGGACCAAAATGAGAGAGGATTGATGGTGAAAACCCTTCGAGCACTACAAGTCGAATAAGGATTGTGAATCAGATTTGATAATCATAGAATTGAAACCCAGTTTCATCGTTTAGGGGTATAACAAGAGTTCAACATCAGAATTGCTTGACAGAATCTGCCACACGTGCATTTCTTGGTCATTAGAGTTGGTATCCACATCTGATAGGTTTCTACTTTGTAGTTTTATTGTTAGGAATCATCCCTTTCCTTATTCCTTTACTCTGTTCTTTTTGTCTTGTTTACTTCCTCTTCCTGAGTCTGTCTGGATAGAACAAGTGAGAAATAACTTCACAATTTGCCACCGGCTTTCCAAGTGAACAAAATGAGATCAGTCTATCACATCAAAATGGCATAAGTCAGGAAAGAACAACGTGTGCACTGACTTGGTAACAATCGACATGCATTTGGATTCATGTGCAATACAAAGGTTTGGTATATATCAATTCAGGAACAATGCAACAGATAGAGGATGTTCGGCGAATAGATCAAAGGTATTCTCTATGATGAGGTCGACATAGAAAGTGGTTAACCGATGACGAGCAAGGTCTTCCAAGCAGAAATCAAAGTTATCATGGCAAGTGAAAGATCAATAGACCTCAAGGCCGAGGCCAGTATTTTAAGTCAATAAAGAACATCATGCGCACAGAGTGGGTGGCAATTGACGTGCTTTGGGATTTGTGTGAAACACAAAAGTTTGGTAAATGTCATTTATGAGCAATGCAACGGATAGAGGGTGTTGGGTCTGAACGGAGAAGAGGTATTTTCTGTGATAAAGGTAATAGAGAAATTGGTTAGGCAATAAGCAAGAAATGTCTTTCAAGGTGAAATCAAAGTTATCATGGCAAGTGAAGGAGCAATATGAGCAAATCCAAGGCACAAACCAACCACCATGTTTAAACTCACAAGTTTTCTTTGTTTAAAACAGAGACGGAAGCTATGTTCATATCAAAGCTTGGAAGCTTGAAATTTTCAGGTATAATGCCCCATTTAGGCTTGCGAAAAGGCTATTTAGAAGATCACACATCACCCATAGGAGATGCACTTCCTAAATGGATAGTTAATTCATAGGAGACGCACTTCCTAGTTTGAGTCATTGGTGTTTCACCCATAGGAGATGCACTTCCTAAGTTTATTTACACATGTAGGAGACACACTTCCTTAATTGATAATTCATTCATAGGAGACACATTTCCTAGATTGATTCATTGAAGTTACAATGTAGGATATGCACTTCCTTAATTGATAGTTCATTCATAGGAGGAGACTCACTTCATAGCTTGATTCATTGAAGTTACACTTGTGGGTGACGCACTTCCTAAATTGATAGTTCATTCATAGGAGACACACTTCCTAGTTTGAGTCATTGAAGTTAAATATGTAGGAGATGCACTTCCAAAATAGATAGTTCATTCATAGGAGACGAACTTCCTAGTTTGAGTCGTTGAAGTTTCACCCGTAAAAGACGCACTTCCTAAGTTGATTTACCCCTGTAGGAGACGCACTTCCTAAATTGATAGTTAATTGATAGGAAACATACTTTCTATTTTGGTCATTTAAATTCACCCCTAGGAGACGCATTTCTCAGTCTTGGTCATTTAAATTCACCCCTAGGAGACGCACTTCCTAATTTGGTTCATTCAGTTTTTATTTTAGCAGACACATTTGCTAGTCAAATTTTCTTGGTTTTACTCATAGGGGACGCACATTATAGTCTAGTCTTTAGTTTACTCTCATCATTGCATCAATAGTATAAGAGGTTTACCATTTTGCTAACAACTCACAAATCTTCCTAGTGCAAAATGGGGCAGAAAATTTCATTTGTTTTGTTTGTTTTGATTCCAGTTACCCTCATGGAGAATAAGGGAATACATTCAAGTTTTAGCAGTCAGGAGCCCGCCTGGAGAGAGTGGGAATATATTTCAAGTTCAACAGTCAGGCGTCCACCTGGAGAAAGGAAAAATATCTCAAAGTGTAGTTGGTAATCAAGCATCCACCTGGAGAAAGGAAAAACATCTCAGATTACAATTCAAGGCGGCAACAAAGGGATTTAACAGGGAGAATACAAGTCAACAAGGCAAAAATTACCACAAGAGAAAGTTTGAAGATATAGATAGGATTTTTGTAATGCATAGATCATAGTCTAGTCTAGATTCTTTATATTTTTTTGACATGGTGTAATAAGGGGGATCAGTAAGCAGTAGCAACAGCAGGACAATAGTGAAATCACATCTTTATGGTAGTCCCAGCTACCAGACATTCCTGAACTACACTGACCTGATTTAATTTTATCCAAGCATATGTAGGCAACCTCAGGAGTAGGGTGCGGTCAATTATTTCAAAAATGCTTCACACGGAGTATTCAAACGGGTAAAAATCACTCGTATATGCTCACTTTATCTTTGACCGAAAATTTTTCATGTTTTCGAGCAAAGAGTGGCAGCTGTGAATACGTTATCTATGCCATATATGAATTACTCCCAAAATTCAAAACAAAGTAATTTCTTTCAGTGTTTGAAATTTTGTAGATTTTTGTGACATTTTTGGTTAATTGTTTACATTTTGTCTGTGCATTTTAATTAATAAAAATACAAAAATATATTATTTTTATATTTAGGACTTAATTTTACATATTATAGATTAATTAGTAATTAGGGTTTGACAAAAATAGAAAACTCACAAAAAATGATTAGTTTTTGCATTGCTTATTTTTTAGCTTTGAGTTTTGTTAGTTTTCCTTTTATTTGGAATACAATTAATTGTGTTAATTATTACTTAGAGTTTAATATAATTGGATAGGTTAATTTAGTTTTTAAGATATAATTTAGGTTCTTATTTTAATTTGAAGAGAAAAAGAGAAAAAAATAAAAAAAAGGACAATTGAGAATTCAAATGTTTGGACCCCAAACGAGCCCCAAGCCGTATAGCCAAACCCCCTGAACCCGTGCAAATACTTGACCTAGCCCAAACGCGTATCAAAACCTGATCGAGGATTCCCTTACCACCCCAAAACAATGTCGTGTCTCCTTGATTAATCCTGGCTGTCAAGGTTTCATGATCTAACGGTCAGGAAGCTAGGGTGTCTTTGATATAAAAGTGTCCTAATTACCCCTACCCCCTCACTCATCCTCTCCCTCCTCTATTCAAACCCTAGAAACCACCCCACCGTCTCTGCCGTCTTCCGCTACCGGAAATCACCTACGGGGGCGACGAGTCTCCAATCACAACCAAATTCACACCACAAACACATCTTAACGTCCTCCTCATGAATCCACTAGTATTTTCCCTCGAATCCCACTGGAACCCCTCGAATCTTCAAAACCCTAGCACCGCCACAATTTTCTCCGGTGGCGGCACCACCTCTAACCATCCCACGTTTACACCCTAAGTCCACCAACCTCCTCTCATTCTAAATATCAATTTAACTTCCCCCAAATTACTCCTAGACCATTCGAATATTAGATCGAATGATTAAACCCTAGTTCCGAAGTTCTAGACCCCAGTTTTGGTTCGAAGATTCAGGCCTATTATGATTTTATTCATGTGTTCTTATCAAGAACACACGATTAATATCATAGTCGACTAAAAACTCTTGAATTTGAAAGAGTCAGATTCCCTTCCTCAAGTATTCAATTCTAACATGTATTTTTCTTTTCTTATTTCCAATTTATTTTAGATTTCATCTTCTTTTTATATTTTCTATTTCTTTCATGCTTCTTATTTTCTTTTTGAATTATTCTAGAATCATTTTCACATATAATCCTGGTTTTTTTATTAGTTAGAATGTAATTTTTTAGTTTGGTAATAGGTCACCTAGGCTAATATTTAAATTGTTAGAACATGGCAGCCTATATTATTTCAACTTGCAATTTGTTATTTGGGTAAATGCTTGCTGGGGTCATTTGGTTGTCTGATATCGCGGGTTGGGTTTTTTTTTTTAAATTCAGACCCACTTTGGGTTAGAGCAGTTGGGTCGAAATTGACCCATGAACCATAGGCAAGCTAAAGTAAAAGGAGAGTCTCAAAGGGGTATTTGGGATGGTTCAATAAGGGAATTTTTTCCTAACTGCCTAAGAAATCCCTAGAAGCTTCTAGCAAGAGACTATAGTTAAATTCCATATGCTGACTTGATAAACAAGTCATAAAATCAGGGACCCATTCTTGCCTTGCAAGGGAGGGATTTTAAGAGCTAAAAATATAGAAAATAGAGACGACTGAACTTTAAAAGATGGAAATACTGTTACGTGGAATATTTTTGAATTTGTCAGCATTGGTTTCTATGATTTGGAGATCAGATTTCTAGAAAAGATAAAAAATAAAATTGCTAATACTGTTTGATTGAATTTTCTGGAGGTTCTTCCACTTCCTAGTTCTTGAAGGAATTCCTGGTTTATTTTGGGTAAAACAATTTGAATTTGAAAGTCTTAAGGGCCTGTTTAAAAAGCTTTGAGCAACTCTGTCGATTGTGAATCTCTTTTGCTTTGAAATTGGGTCATTCTGGGTTGTCACTGCTACTTCTTATTCTTTTGCTACTAATGCTGAACCTACTGCTGCTTAATTCCTCTTTACTTCTTCTTTTCAACGTATATTTCAATCCACATGGATGTCACTTAATATGTAACTTGAAACAAGATTTGAGAGTGAGATAAATATGAAGTTGTCTGTGGATTTTGCCTCTTTTCTTCAGTTTATCTTCATTATGTAGCTTTGAAGTTTCGTTTAAGTTATTTGTCAAAGATTGGTTGTAAATAATTAGATCTTTTTAGTCTAGTCTAATGGTTTCTTTCTAGTCATGTAATTGGTGTTGGATTTCTTCTGTATGTGTTCATTTGACTCCTATTTCCCAAGTTGGCTTGCATTAATGTGATAAGTAAGGTCGTAAAAAGTGGCTGCAGTTGTCAAGCTTGTGGTTATTGAGTTTGACCAAACAGTCTGATTTTGTAATAATAGGAAGCAATATTGTGTCGAATGACTTTTAGTTAAATCCTATGGCGCATAAAGCAAATATGAATAGGGCATTCGAAATCTTTGATCAATTTACAAGTTTGATTTTCTTAAAAAAAATTTAAAGATTGTTTAAAATAAAGTTCATAGTATGGAAAAGGGTTAGTGTATCGTTTTGCCGAGATTGGTTGAATCAGCTTGATCTACGAGTGAAAAATCCCCTTAATAGTTCTTGAAAAATAGCCAATCATATGATTATTTTGATTTGTTGTATTAAATGCTCTCATTAGATCATGCTTCGAACATGAAATCCCAATCGCGTTGGAATTATTGTCACATGGGTTCGATCTTGGACCCGGGCGACGACTGACTTGAGTGGTTGCATGAAGAGCTAGACTCTCCGATTGGGTTTTCCTCCAAGCCCAACCAATTTTGGATTTGATTTACCTAATGCCTTTTTGTTTACTAGTTCAAATGCTGTCAAATTCCCTTTAGCTCTTACTTTTCTCAGGCGGATCTTTGTAGCTGTGCAAGGCCCTGTTAATTAGCCGTGGTTTTATTGATCATAGTTTAATTTTAGTCTTGGTAAATGGAGGTGTACTATAAACAGCTATGACCCTCATGAATTAATTTAGAAACTTGGTGAGAACAGTTCGAGGTGTGCCATGCCAAATAAAAATGAAAATTGCGTGGCCCACATTTAATTATTTCTTTGAAAATACTTAGAATTCGAGGCGTGTCATTTAGCAAATTTCCATGGCCCTTGCAAAGATACTCACGCGTGGTTGCTTTAGGAGTGTCTTTTAATAAAATTACCTTTCTAAACTCGGGTTCATATTTATGTGACCCAAATATAATCTCAACGATGTTAAAATATGTCAAAGACAACGGGTGCATTTATGTGACGTGGTTTGAGGCGTGTTTTAATAGCGTTGCAATTCTTCTTTAAAAAATAAATAAAAGTGGTTAAAATTAAAATTTGCACATAGGTCCAAAATATTCTAAAATAAGATAATTATGCCAAATATAATAGTTGAGCGACCGTGCTATAACTACGGAACTCGGGAATGCCTAACACCTAACAGAATTCCTTACCTGGATTTCTTGTTCGCGGACTATAATACAGAGTTAACCTTTCCTCGACTCGGGATTTTAACCGGTGACTTGGGACACCATTAATTATCCCAAATGGCAACTCTAAATCTTTTAATAACAAATCTTGTTTCAATCGTACTTAATTGAAAAAACTCCCTTATACCCCCTTTCGGGGGTGTAGGAAAATAGAGGTGTGACACTATGGGGGAAGGTTGGTTCGTTCTTTTGTCTTCTGCCTTGCGTGCGCTACCGTGTTTAAACATCTGGCTGACATAGAAATAAAATTTTTGAAAAATATGTATGCATTTGATAAATATAGTTGTTTAAATATAGCAGTATGCGATATCAAGTAAGTTAGATGAACTAATGACTGTGACATATTTTAGAGACATTTCGACCTTATTGCTTTAGAATTTTGAGCGTCCACCTCAAAATTCTTCCCCAAATTGAAAGTACTTATCTGACTGATTTGCGTACGATGAAATTGGATGGACTTGCTTCGGAATTCTTCCCAAGTTTTTGACCATGGAAAAATGAAGATTTTATTAAAGATGTGACCAAACCCAAATGGTTTCCTATGATTCCCCTCTTAAACGAGAATCAATTCAAGCGTAGTTTAGTTACATCAAGTAAAGAAATGTAAACAATCCTAAACATAGTGTCTCTTGACTACGTCTAGTTGATAGGTTTTGACCAAATATCTCCGCCCATTTCTGCAATTATGAGTGATCCTCCCATTAGTACTCGATCAACCATGTAAGGACCTTGTCAGTTGGGTAAAAACTTCCATCCGGCTTCATCATGATGCGGTAATATCCGTTTTAGCACCAATTGCTCTGGTGTGAATTATCGCCTGACCCTTTTGTTGAAAGCCCTGGACATTCTTTTATGGTAAAGTTGACCGTGACATACTGCATTCATTCTATTTCCATCAATGAAAGCCAGTTGTTCATAACGACTTTGCATCCATTATGCATCACTGAGTTGAACCTATTATATGATTCTTAAACAAGGAACTTCGATTTCGGCGGGAATAACTGCTTCAGTACCATATACCAGCAAATAAGGAGTTACCTCGGTTGTTGTGTGAATCATGGTACGATATCCAAGTAGGGCAAATAGTAACTTCTCGTTCCATTATTTATGATTATCTACCATCTTCCTTATTATCTTTTTAATTTTCTTGTTAGCGGCTTCCACAACTCCATTCATTTGCGGAATGTATGCCGTGAAATTTTTATACTTGATCTTGAAGGTTTCACACATGGATCTGATCAAATCACTATTGAGGTTGCCGGTATTATCAGTGATGATTGATTTTGGAACCCCGAAACGACAAAAAATATGATCCCTAACAAAATCTGCGACGACCTTCTTAGTTACAACTTTGTAGGATGCAACTTCAACCCATTTGGTAAATTAGTCTAGGCCACTAGAATGAACCTATGCCCATTTAAAGCGGCGAGTTTGATTGGACCAATGACATCCATCCCCCACGTGGAGAAATGCCACAGTGCACCCATTGCATTGACTTCATCTGGTGGCACCCGTATCATATCAGCATGTACTTGGCATTGATGACACTTTTGGACAAACCTGATGAAGTCTATTTCCATAGACATCCAAAAATACCATGCTCGTAATATCTTCTTAGGTAAGACGAAGCCATTCATGTGTGTCCTCAAGCTTCGGCATGTATTTCTTCGAGCAATTTGGATGCTTCCTTGGTGTCGACACACTATAATAACCCCATATTAAAAGTTCTCCTATGCAAAATTCCTGTGCATTTTTGAGTATGATTTGCGTGCTTTGTTTATTCTCCTTTTGCTGCATATTCTTTGATGTCGTGGAACCATGGATTTCCATCAGTTTCTTCTTCAACATGAGCACAATAAGCTGACTGATTTTGAATCCCTACTGGGATAGGGTTGATAAAATTCTTATTTGGTGTTGAATCATGGAAGATAAAGTAGCCAATGCATAGGTGAACTCATTCTGAATCCATGGAACATGTTTGAATTCTATCTTTGTGAATCTCTCCATCAACTCTTGTACATAGTTCAAATATGGCAGGCTTGGTATTCTTTGTAGCATATTCTCCTCGAGCCTGATGTACCAAAAGCTCTGAATCTCCAATTACTAGCAATTATTGAACGCTCATGTCAATGGCTTACCTGAGTCCTAAGATGCAGGCCTCGTATTTTGCCATGTTGTTGGTACACGGGAACCTGAGCTTTGCGGATACTGGATAGTGTTGGCCTATTTCTGACACACTAAAACTATTCTAATACCTACTCCTTTGAAGTTTGCAGCTCCAACGGAGGATGTTCTCCAACCATCATAGGTTTCAGTGATTTCTTCTTCGACGAATGAGACCTCTTCATTGAGAAAATATGTTTTCAATGGTTTGTATTCTCCGTCTACAGAATTTAATGCCAAGTGATATGCCAATGTTTTCAAACTCACCCAATAATATTTTTCATTTCGCCAACTTTCCAGAAGGCATGATTTCTAGAAGATGCATTTCAACGGGTCCACTCTTAATATGAGATATATGGTATATGCACAGAACTAATGCCTCAACTTTTGAGCTATCCATGTGAAAATGAAACAGGTGCGCTATAGCAAAGAGTACCGTGCTTCATAGGGTGTGAATTTATTACTCAAATAATATATGGTCTGCTCCTTTCTTCCCGTCTCATCGTATTGTCCCAGAACACAACCAAAATCCGCGTCTAGTATGGACAAATAAAGCAGCAAAGATCTACCTAGTTCCGATGGGACCAAAACAGGTGGTTTAGATAAATACCTCTTTGATCTCACCGAAGGCTTTCTAGCATTCTTCAGTCCAGCTTGTTGCATCATCTTTCTTCAACATTCTGAAAATCGGTTCACATATCAAAGTTGATTGTGCTATGAAATGGCTAATATAATTTAGACGCCCTAACAAACTCATCACATCTTTCTTGTTATTTGGAGATGGCAAGTCGTGGATAGCTTTGACCTTTGATGCATCCAATTCAATCTTTCGGCGACTGATGATTAAATCTAGAAAATTTCCAGCAGGGACTCCGGAGTCACACTTTGTAGGATTCAGTTTCATATTGTACCTTCAAATCCAATAAAAGAATTTTCTCAAGTCTGCTGAAGTCATCCATGTACACCTCCATTTCCGTATGTATCAAGTCGTGGAAGATGGTTTTCGTGACCCTCATGTAAGTGGCTCAAATATTCTTTAGGCCAAATGACATTATTTTATAGCAATACATCCCCCATGAAGTGATAAAGGTTGCCTTTTCCACATCCTCTTCATCCATCCATATCTGATCATACCACGCAAAGCAATCCACAAAATATTGGAGCTTATTCTTGGCACAATTTTCGATCAGTATATGCATTTAGGGAAACAAGAAATCATCTTTGGGACTTGCTATGTGGAAATCCTGATAATCGACACATACTCTAACCTTCCCATCCATCTTTAGAACAGGCACAATGTTGGCTAACCAAGTCATATATTCAACCACCCCGAGAACCTTGGCTTTGATGTGCTTAGTGACTTCCTCTTTTATCTTCAAACTCATATCTAGTTTGAATTTTTTGAGCTTCAGTTTCACTGGTGGGAACATGGGATCGTTGGGTAACTTATATCCCACTAAGGATGTGCTTAGGCCGGTGATATCATCATAAGACCATGCAAAGTTGTCTTCATACTCCTTCAACAACATGATGTGTCTTTCCTTCTCTGATGGTAATTGGTGAATGCTTATACAGGTTTCCTTGACTATTTTGGAATCCCCTAAGTTAACTGTTTCAATCTCATCCAAATTGGATTTAGGCTTGTTAAAAAATTTTCCACTTTTCTGACAATTTCCTCAGGTATTACATCGTCTTCCATATTCTTTGAGTTATTATCCTTATGTTGCATTGTCTCATTACATGTCACAGTCATAGATTCATTGGGATAAGTCATAATAATGCTGTAGAAAAAACGTAAAGGATAATAAATAAATACTAAAAATAGCATTGCATTAAATAAATCTTTAAAATATCAAAACAAGTACTGCTCGGAATACGTTCAAAACAAAATACTGAAAATGTCTTAGATGCTCATAAAATTGCTTTAAAAAAATAATTGATATTAATTGCCAGGCTACCCAGGAACTCGACAGGCCCGGGATGGTGCACCAATCCAGTTCTTGAGAACATCTCCTTTCTCCATAATCTGAATAGTAAGGTCTTCCTCCTCCTCCTCAGCTATCACACTGCAGTCCATGTGTTCATCATCTAGAAATAGATTCCTTATACCAGCTATAGTTTTATCTTCTTCAGATCCCCCATATTACGTCAGCTTGTTGAAATGTCTGGTGCAAATGTGGTAGTGGTTTTTCTATCGAATAATAAGGACCATACCATGGTGGTGACAAATCCTTATACTTTTTACAACTGTATTCATACCCAAGCCCAAACGTGGTACCGTGACACTTCAGTTGTACCAGTTTGGTGATCCCTTGGAGATTTTTGCCGAGACCCTTCACAGATTCATACCCTGTATATAGCAATATTCTTTCTATGTTGTTGCTTCACCATTTGTCCTTTTAAAATGCATTGACGAGCTCAATGCGATGATGTGTTTTTCCACCGAGCTTCCTAATGTTCTCGATAATTAGAACACTCTGATTAGTGTAGATAGGGATAATCCCGTCTCCATGGATGATCACTTCCTAATGATTTCATTAGAAGTTCATAACCTGATGTAGAGTAGAAGCTACAGCCCCAGTAGCATGTATCTAGGGTCGTCCCAACAGTAAATTATAGGTACAGGATATATCCAATGCTTGGAACTCAACATCGAACCAGGTTAGACCCATTTGTAAGCTGAGGTTGATTTCTCCGATTGTGGCACTTTGAGATATGTCAAATGCTTTCACATTCATACTTCCTATTCTTATTTCATGCAGACCTTTACCTATCCTCTTAAGAGTTGTTAGCGGATATATGTTGAGACCTGAACCCCCATCTATTAGGACCCTGGCGAAGTACTTTTCCTCAAATTACACAGTGATATGGAGTGCCCTGTTGTGACTTAGTCCTTATGGTGGTAGCTTATCTTTATGAAAAGTAATTTTGTGGCTTTCCAACACCTGCATAACCATGTTGACCATTTCCCTACTGGTGATGTTGGTGGGTAAATAAGCTTTACTCAACACCTTCATCGGGCGTTCCTGTGTCTCGAAGTTTTGCAACAGTGATAAGATGTATATTTGGGCGGGAGTTTTATTCAAATGATCGACTGCAGAGTATTGTCTTGCTTGCACCTTCCTCCAAAGGTCAATAGGGCTAATCTCAATGACCGGTAGCTTAGAGGCAACGTTTTTGCTTGTTCCTCCGAAATGCTCGGGTGTATAAACCCTACCGGTTCTGATCATGCCTTGCGCCGCACCTGTTTTTTCCATTTTTTCCTTTCCTTTCCTTCTTTGCTTCGCAACATATTCCCATGGTATATTATTAGACTCATAAGACAGTGTACGTGCTATCATCACGGTGAAGAGTGTTGTTACTTCAACCTCAAACGTAGTTGGTGCATCTACCTCAACATCAATCGGCGCCTGAGTTTGCATTACTATGGGTATGAGGGTGACTAGAGATATTTTAGGATCATCCCCCTCCCAATGAGTCCAATTGACCCTTACGAATCTCATTCTTCATCGATCTCTATCACATTTACTCCCTAACCTCTATGATCTGGGAGAGGATTGTTATGAAGATTAGGTGTAGTCTTATTTGCTTGTAAGACTTTAGTGTCAACTAGTGTATGAATCTTATCCTTTAAAGTACGACACTCATCAATAGTATGACCCTTCATGCCCGAATGATTGGCACATGTCTTATTTGGGTTAATCCACTAGCAAGAGTTTTCCATAGCAACATCACGAATGAGGGTGACACAACCAGTAGCCTTTAGCCTCTCGTGTAGTTGGTCTATGGGTTTCAACAATTGGGGTGTATTGTTTGGACGGTATGTTGTCGAAATATGGTCTTGGTTTTTGATAATTTTGTCGGGCTGGTGGTGGTGAGTGGTAATATTTAGGTTAGGTGTTATAAGTGTGGTAGGTGGCAGAAGGTTGTTTGTATCTGGGGGTGAAGAATGGCATATGGGTGGGGGTGTTTGGTATGTGAGAGGAGACTTTGGACCTTGGGCTACCATCACTGCCCCTATTTTTTTCTTTTTGGAGATACCTCCTAACTGCAAGGCTTTATTTGTGGCTTAGAGTGCTTCAAAATTGGTCACCATTTCGCTTTTGATCCCTTCTTCTATTCTTTATCCTAGTTTGATAATGTCAGAGAACTTATGGTTTTCAATAACCATCACACTTTCATAGCATTGTAGGTCCTGAGCTCCAATAAAGAAATTATTCATATGTTCTTCTTACAAAGCCGGTCTTACCTTCGCAGCTTCAAACCTCCATCGACTAACATACTCGCAGAAGTATTCTATTGGTTTCTTCTTGAGATTCTAAATGTAGAAAACATCTGTTGTATTTTCTATGTTGAACCTGAATTGATCCATCAAATCTGACACCATACTCACCCAATTAACCCACTTCTCTAGGTCTTGACTGATGAACCGAGACAAAACATCTCCAATGAGGCTTATAATGAAAAGCTTCATACAGATTTGTTCATCTTTGCCAACTCCTACCAGTTTATCACAATATGTCCTTAAATATACCTTTGGATCACCAGTCCCGTCGAACATTTCAAACTTGGGAGGTTTGTAACACTCCGACAGTTCTACATCCAATTTTATGAACAAGTCCTCATTATTCAAACCTTTAATAACCTTACCACTTTCAATACTCTGAACTCTTCCAATAAACTTCTTGAGTTCTTCTGCCATATTCTTGATGAGTAGGTTATTCTCGGTGGTCTACGGTATATATAGGTTTTCTTGTGGGGTGTGGGGTAAAGTTTCTACGTATATAGTGTTGAAACACGTTCTCAAGGCACTAAACTAAATGTGTGTTCATATTTGTAGGTTTTGATAAATGACAAACGACGCGCAATTGACATATGACGAGGTCCAAGCACAAGCGCGCAATTGACACATAACGAGGTTCAAGCACAAGACGAACAAAGATCATGATCAAGCAAAGAAATAAAGTTATACATGAGTCGTTCTTTAATTGTGATCTTGATCCGACAATTAACTCAAGACTTGGCTTCTCTCGTAAAATCATTTATCAAATCATGCATATTTAATTTAAAGCAAAATGATTTTCAAACATTTTATTTTAGCCAAAATGATTTTTAAACATGCCTCTCAAATCTGGACAAAGATAATCGATTATGTACTTTATGCTAATCGATTATGTTAAGACAATGTACGCCAGATTTACAAAGCTGAACAATAATCGATTATGTACCTTATGATAATTGATTATGTTAAGGCAGTGTACATTAGATTTTTCAAAGCTACAAGATAATCGATTATGTACCTTATGATAATCGATTATGTTGAGGCAGTGTCCATCAGATTTTTCAAAGCTATAAAATAATCGATTATGCACATTATGATAATCGATTATGTTGAGGCAGTGTCTATTTTACAAGACTGTAAAATAATCGATTATGTACTTTATGATAATCGATTATGTTAAGACAGTGTAGTCCAAAGTTTTCAAAATATAAAAGATAATCGATTATCCTTATAGCATAATCGATTATGCAAATGACCGTTGCCAAAGTATTGTTAAACTCTGAAAGATAATCAATTATACACAATCTGATAATCGATTATGCTAAGTAAAATCTGAATATGATTTTTTTAACGTTGTCAGGTAATCGATTATACGATTTGGATAATCGATAATTCAGCTTAAAATCTGGGAATGATTTTTGAACGATTGGAAAATAATCGATTATGCAAATCAGATAATCGATTATCTTAGCACAAAATCAGCAATTCTTGATTGGCAATTAGGCAACGGTTGTGGGGGTTTTGAACACTATAAATACAACTCGAAATCAGTCTTCTAAGTACAACAACTGATTATATTCTTGCTAACGCTTGCATACTCTCATATTCATCATTTTCTATTCATTTAATAAGTTTTTGAGAGCCAAACTCTTGACGAAAGTTGTCGTGTTCTTGAGCGTATTTATTTTACTCATATCTACTCTTGAAGAGAGTCTTGTCTTGAGTGCTAAGTGTTTGTATACACTTGAAGGGAAGTGTTAATCCCTTGTGGTTGTAAGAAGGAACGTTTTCATTCCTTCGGTTGAAGTCTTGAAGTGTGGGATCTTCGAGCAAAGGTTGTTGAGGCTTGTGTGACTCAAGTTCTCAGTTTGTAACGGTTTGTTAAGCACCCGTAAGCTTAACGAAGTTAGTGGACTCTCGAGAGAGTCTCTCGGGGACTGGACTAGCCACAGGTTGTGGTGAACCAGGATAATTTTGGTGCGTTCGTTCGTTATTATTTACTTACCGCACTTATTTCAATCCTGCAATTTTTAATTCCGCAAGTTTATATTGTTTTTTATTATAACTATATTCACCCCCCCCCCCCTCTAGCGTTAAGCGTATATTATAACAATTGGTATCAGAGCCCAACTCTCTGAAAGACTTAACCGTTTGAGAGAAACAATCCATGGCTTCTACTCGTGACTTTAATGCAGGAATAGGTGAAGGACAATGCTCCACCAGACCACCACTGTTCGACGGCACAAACTATACGTACTGGAAGGAGAGGATGAGAATATTCATCTAATCGAATAATTTTCATCTATGGAAGGTAATAACGAAGGGAGAACAAATTCCAACCAAAAAGGTTGAAAATGAATGGGTTCCAAAATCCGAAGATGAATACGATGCGGATGACATCCGAAAAGTGCAGAACAACGCTAGAGCCATCAACTTATTATATTGTGCTGTAAATGCTGATGATTACAGAAAAATATCATGTTGCACACCGGCTAAGAAAATGTGGGATAAGCTGGAAATCACGTACGAAGGTACGGACCAGGTAAGAGAAGCTAAAATTGATTTTCTAACCCATGCATATGAACTGTTTCACATGAAGGAAAGCGAGAGGATCGATGACATGTTTGAACGATTTTCAAAAATCTTCAATGACCTACATGCTCTTAAGAAGACCTTCACGGATAAGGAACTTGTCCGAAAAATTCTCCGAAGTCTCACTCTGGAATGGTGCTCCAAGGCCGACGCGATTCAGAGTCTATCGGCGTTTCAAATGTCACCATCGACGGACTAAGAGGTAATCTTAAAACCTATGAATCTACTATACTTAACCCTCCGTTTAATGATCAAAGGAAACAAAGAATCGCCCTCAAGGCAAGCACGGCTCAACCTCAAAATGATGAGGACACAAACAACGGAGATAACGAGTTCGGACTCGTTATTAAGAGGTTTCAAAAGTTCATGCGAAAAGAGTATGAACGAAAAGGCAAACAACAAGGAGATCAAGTAAAGTGCTATGGATGCGGAGAAATCGGGCACATTAAATCAAATTGCCCAAATGTCAAAAAGGAGAAGAAACCCTTCAAGAAACAACGAGCATACATATCTTGGGGAGGTGACTCCGGAGACGAATCAAGCGACGATGAAGAAGACGAAGCCGCAAATCTATGTCTCATGGCACACGAAGACAATCAAGAAGAGGTATGTCAAATTTCTTCAAAAAATTTCTTTTCTCTTGAGGAAATGCAAAATGCTTTTGATGAATTGTATAGTGAATTCATTAGAGCTTCCGAAACTGTTAGAGACGTAAAGAAAAATTCTTCTTTAAAAGAAAAAGATTTTGAAAAACAACTCTCTTTGAAAGAAAAAGATTTGGAAAAATTGATTTTTGGAAATGAGAAGTTGAAAGAAGAAAACAAATTTTTCGGCAAGAGAAGCGCCGACAAACCCGAGACTTCTAGTAAAAATTGTATTTCTTGCATGCATCTAAAAGATGAAGTAGAAAGACTTAAGGGCACCCTAGATAAGTTCAATTCTTCTCATAAAAATTTGAATGATGTTCTTGTCAATTTGAAATCGACCAAACATGGCATACGTTTCAAAAATGAGCCTAAAGAAAAAGTTGAAGCCATCCCCCAACAACCCAAGGCTCAACCTAGGATAAATAAAATAAACATTCATCCTAGAAATAACCATCCTAGAATCAACATGCATCCTAGACCAAACACTAGAAGAAACTTTGAACATTTTAGAACGCCTAGAAATGGCCTTCAACAATCGCAACCTAGACATACTCGACCTAGAAACAATTATTCTAGAAATGCTGCATATCCTAGAACAAACAGTAAGACAAATGATTTTCAAGGATTGCGCAATAGCCATATTGTCAAAAATAGAGCAAACAATTTTCGTACCTCCAACTACTACCAACCTAGAAGAATGCATAATCCTAATGTCATTTGTCACTATTGTAATCGAATAGGACATATTGCTCCTGCTTGTTTTACTAGACACAGACACTTAACTGCATGTCAAGCACAACAGCATTTTACACCTAACTCTCAAGGACCCAAAACAGCTTGGGTACCAAAAACTCATTAATTTGTCTTGTAGGTATGTTTGAAGGGATCAAGTGTACTTTGGTACCTTGATAGTGGATGCTCCAAACACATAACCGGAGACGCATCCAAGTTCCTTCAACTAGAACACAAGGAAGGAGGAAACGTTATTTTTGGAGATAACAACAAGGGAAAAATTATCGGCATTGGCTCGGTCGGTAAGAATGAATCTTCTTCCATTAAGCATATATTACTAGTTAAAGGTCTAAAACATAATCTCTTGAGCATAAGTCAATTATGTGATAAGGGAAATCTTGTTTTGTTTGATTCGGAAGAATGCTTAGTTTTTCGTCGTAGTGATTTTAAAATTATTCTTCGTGATTTTAGAATTGATAACATCTATATGGTTGATCTTGAAAACTCTTCATCAGAGTATGTGAATTGTCTTATGAGTAAAGAAGATGATATGTGGTTATGGCATCGTAGAGTAGCTCATATCAACATGCATCTTTTAAACAAATTGGTTTCACAAAATTTAGTTATTGGTCTTCCAAATTTGAAATTTGAAAATGACACTATTTGTGATTCTTGTCAAAAAGGGAAGCAAACAAAAGCATCTTTTAAATCTAAGAATATTGTTTCAACTACAAGACCTTTGCAACTTCTTCACATGGATCTCTTTGGACCATCTCGCATTGAAAGTCTTGGTAGAAATCGTTATGCTTTTGTTATTGTTGATGATTATTCTAGATTTACATGGACACTATTTCTTGCTCACAAAAGTGAGGCTTTTCAAAATTTTAAATGTTTTCTTAAACGTCTTCAAAATGAAAAGAACACAACCGTCACTTCCATAAGAAGTGATCATGGGGGAGAGTTCGATCACAATCTCTTCACGGACTTTTGTGACGAACTCGGTATTGAGCACACCTTCTCTGCTCCACGTACACCACAAAAAATGGAGTGGTGGAACGAAAAAATAGGTGTCTCGAAGAGATGGCTAGAACCATGCTCGATGAGGCTAAGATTCCCAAACAATTTTGGGCGGATGCCGTGAGTACCGCATGCTATGTTTTAAACAGAGAAGTCATAAGGCCAATACTCATGAAAACTCCCTATGAACTCTATAAGGGAAGGAAACCTAATCTCTCCCATCTTAGAGTATTCGGTTGTAAATGCTTTATTCATAATAACGGAAATAATTTGGGAAAATTTGATGCCAAATCGGATGAAGGAATTTTTCTTGTTATTCATCACGTAGCAAAGCATATAGAGTATTCAATAATAGAACCGAAACTGTTGAGGAATCCACTCATATTGTGTTTTCCGAAAATAATGCTCGCTTGGCGAGAAAGGATTCTGGTTTTGATCTTGCAGGTATTTTAAACACAATAAGTCCTCAAGACAAAGCACAAGAGGAAAATCCAAAGGAAATTCAAGATGAAATCTTGGAACAATCATCGGAGGAAGCGCCACCACTGGAGAAAGAAACGAAACTGCCCAACGCGTGGAGGACAATCAAAGACAATCCTCTCGACAAGGTAATTGGCGACATTGAACAAAAGGTAAGTACTCGAAACAATCTTAAGAACACCTTAGGACATACTGCTTTCGTTTCTCAAATTGAACCCTCAACCATTTCCGAAGCAATTGGGGATGATCATTGGACCTTGGCAATGCAAGAGGAGCTTAACCAATTCAAACGAAATGACGTTTGGGAATTGGTGCCAAGACTCGACAATCATACCATAATTGGTATGAAATGGGTTTTTCGAAATAAATGAAAATGGTGTAATCACTAGAAACAAAGCTAGGCTTGTAGCAAAAGGTCACAATCAAGAAGAAGGAATTGACTATGAAGAAACGTATGCACCCGTAGCAAGGTTAGAAGCTATTCGTTTATTACTTACTTTTGCCTCTTCTATGAATTTCAATTTATATCAAATGGATGTAAAGAGTGCTTTTCTAAATGGTTTTATTCAAGAAGAAGTTTATGTTGAACAACCCCCGGGCTTTGAAGATTTTGAATCTCCCGATCATGTTTTCAAACTTAAGAAAGCCCTTTATGGTCTTAAACAAGCTCCCCGAGCTTGGTATGAACGATTGAGCAAATTTCTTTTGGACAATGAGTTCGTCAGGGGGAAAGTTGACACCACACTATTTATTAAGCATAAAAACAATAATATTTTATTAGTTCAAATCTATGTGGATGATATTATTTTTGGTGCTACTAACAATGCTTTGTGCAAGGAATTTTCTGATTTAATGACAAGCGAATTTGAGATGTCTATGATGGGTGAGCTAACCTTCTTCTTGGGGTTGCAAGTAAAACAAATGAAAGAAGGAACTTTCATTTGTCAATCTAAATATTGCAAAGAGTTGCTAAAACGATTTGAAATGAGCAACGCCAAAGCAATGGCCACTCCAATGAGCACATCCGATCATCTTGACAAAGATGAGAAAGGTAAGGAAGTCGACACCAAGAAGTATCGAGGTATGATCGGATCCCTTCTTTATCTTACTGCTAGTAGACCGAACATAATGTTTAGCGTATGTTTATGCGCTCGATATCAATCATGTCCGAAGGAGTCGCACCTAACTGCGGTTACGCGGATAATGAAGTATCTTGTTGGTACTATAAATGTGGGACTATGGTATCCCAAAGGTTCTTCATGCCAACTTGTTGGCTATTCCGACTCCGATTTTGCGGGTTGCAAATTGGACCGCGAGAGCACTAGTGGCACTTGCCATTTGCTCGGTAGCTCTCTTGTCTCTTGGTTTAGTAAGAAACAAGTAAGTATTGCATTGTCCACAACCGAGGCTGAATATGTAGCCGCGGGGAGTTGTTGTGCTCAAATCCTTTGGATGAAACAACAACTCTCGGACTATGGACTAAGTATCGATCATATCCATCTTAGATGTGATAATACTAGCGCCATAAGCTTGACGAAGAACCCCGTTCTTCATTCAAGAACAAAACACATTGAAATTAGGCACAACTTTATAAGAGATCACGTTCTCAAAGTGATGTCGAAATTGAGTTTGTTGAAACCAAATCTCAATTGGCCGACATTTTCACAAAGCCTTTAGAGAAAGAGTCCTTTTTCCGAATTCGTCGCGAACTCGGGATTCTCGACTCCACGTTGATCTAAGTCATGCATTGTATTTTTTTCTTTTCATTACTAAATTGAGCGTCGGAGGCGCCTAATTCTGTTTTACAGGCATCGCCCCAAAGACAGGGGGAATTATAAAGCACTGGTGCAGAAAAATTGATCTCTTTTAAGAATAATCGATTTCTCTTAAGTACATAATCGATTATCAAGTATCAATAATCGATTATGTTGACATTATATTGTCCCTTTTATAATTGCGATTTTTGGTTAATCAATAAACAAGTTATTTACTAATGTTTTTTTGCTAATGTCAAAAGGGGGAAGAATAAGAGCTATGCACTTAATATTTATTGGCATAAATTGAGGGGGAATTCATATGTTGAGGGGGAACTAATTGCATATCTATATACTTGTCTTGGATCGTCATTATAAATTATCTAATATGCATATCCCGATATTGGTTTGCCATTATCAAAAAGGGGAAAATTGTTGAAACACGTTCTCAAGGCACTAAACTAAACGTGTGTTCATATTTGTAGGTTTTGATAAATGACAAACGACGCGCAATTGACATATGATGAGGTCCAAGCACAAGCGCGCAATTGACACATAGCGAGGTTCAAGCACAAGATGAACAAAGATCATGATCAAGCAAAGAAATAAAGTTATACATGAGTCGTTCTTTAATTGTGATCTTGATCTGACAATTAACTCAAGACTTGGCTTCTCTCGTAAAATCATTTTTATCAAATCATGCATATTTAATTTAAAGCAAAATGATTTTCAAATATTTTATTTTAGCCAAAATAATTTTTAAACATGCCTCTCAAATCTGGACAAAGATAATCGATTATGTACTTTATGCTAATCGATTATGTTAAGATAATGTACACCAGATTTACAAAGCTGAACAATAATCGATTATGTACCTTATTGATAATCGATTATGTTAAGGCAGTGTACATTAGATTTTTCAAAGCTACAAGATAATCGATTATGTACCTTATGATAATCGATTATGTTGAGGCAGTGTCCATCAGATTTTTCAAAGCTATAAAATAATCGATTATGCACATTATGATAATCGATTATGTTGAGGCAGTGTCTATCAAATTTTACAAGACTGTAAAATAATCGATTATGTACTTTATGATAATCGATTATGTTAAGACAGTGTAGTCCGAAGTTTTCAAAATATAAAAGATAATCGATTATCCTTATAGCATAATCGATTATGCAAATGACCGTTGCCAAAGTATTGTTAAACTCTGAAAGATAATCGATTATACACAATCTGATAATCGATTATGCTAAGTAAAATCTGAATATGGTTTTTTAATGTTGTCAGGTAATCGATTATACGATTTGGATAATCGATTATTCTGCTTAAAATCTGGGAATGATTTTTGAACGATTGGAAAATAATCGATTATGCAAATCAGATAATCGATTATCTTAGCACAAAATCAGCAATTCTTGATTGGCAATTAGGCAACGATTGTGGGGGTTTTGAACACTATAAATACAACTCAAAATCAGTCTTCTAAGTACAACAACTGATTATATTCTTGCTAAAGCTTGCATACTTCATATTCATCATTTTCTATTCATTTAATAAGTTTTTGAGAGCCAAACTCTTGACGAAAGTTGTTGTGTTCTTGAGCGTATTTATTTTACTCATATCTACTCTTAAAGAGAGTCTTGTCTTGAGTGCTAAGTGTTTGTATACACTTGAAGGGAAGTGGTAATCCCTTGTGGTTGTAAGAAGGAACATTTTCATTCTTTCGGTTGAAGTCTTGAAGTGTGGTATCTTCGAGCAAAGGTTGTTGAGGCTTGTGTGACTCAAGTTCTCAGTTTGTAACGGTTTGTTAAGCACCCGTAAGCTTAACGAAGTTAGTGGAATCTCGAGAGAGTCTCTCGGGGACTGGACTAGCCACAGGTTGTGGTGAACCAGGATAATTTCGGTGCGTTCGTTCCTTATTATTTACTTACCGCACTTATTTCAATCCTGCAATTTTTAATTCCGCAAGTTTATATTGTTTTTTATTATAACGCTCTTCACCCCCCCCCCCTCTAGCGTTAAACGTATATTCTAACATATAGGATTGCTTTGGTGGACTCTGGGAATCAGGGCGTAATGATGGTCATTGGTTGAGTGTTCTCGATTATGAGTAGGTTGTGATGCATTTTGGGGAGTGTGGTATGTGGTCGCCTGAGTTGAATGGTGATAGTTTTGTTGAGGAGTAGATACCAGTGGAGGGTTTTGGTTCTGAGGAGGTGTGGTATATTTATGTGGTGCGGGAGGATTCAGTGGTGGGTTTTTATTTTGTGTGTTTTAGGGAGGTGTTGGGTTTTGGATGTTGGTGTTTTGCTGGTTTATGTTAGGGACGTTTAGGGTGAGGGAAATTTTTTTCAAGTTCCGAACCTACTCAAGTTTTCCCTGTAACTCTGGTATCTTCTGTTCCAGGCGCAGGAGAAATTACTTTTGAGCTGGAGTGCTCCGACCATTCGAAGTCTCCACGTTTTATGCATTGTCCTTTATGATACCACTTAAATTGTCCATCAGTCCTTTCCCTTTGCATCTGTTTTAAGGAGCACTTGGTGGAGGAGGTGGTGGAGGACCTCTGGATCTAGTATGATATGACGATGCCAGTATGCACGAACCATCCTTGGGGAATGGGAATAAATAACAGAAAAACAAAATATAAGCAAGTCAATAAGGAATATTGAAAGAATGCTTGCAATATAGAACATGTTTTTCAGAATAAATTCGCGTCATAATTTAGGGGACCTAGTAGTGTTCGAGGTAGGCCTAGTGACATAGCGACTTGGAGAAAATTGATGCTAATTATTGCGTCATTAAAGTGAAAATGAATAAAATCATTGCTAAATTGATAATAATAAGAATGTTACTGATAGCATATTCCTTATTACAATAAAAATCTAAACTAAACTATAAAACAGTAAAACAACATTCCCTAATCTACTCTTTCTTAGAAGAATCTTCCCCGTATTTGGCTGTTTTAACTCCATCGGTCAGATTCCCCAAGTTATGCATGTCCAACAATAGATAAGCCTTTGCTAGGAGCCCTCCTTCATTGCCATCCATGTTTTGACAGCATGCAACCCTCTTTCTCATTTTCCCTTCAAGTTCCATCAACCCTTACTCCAAATATTCCAATCTCTCTATTGATTTTGTGGCAATTTCCCTCGATTCATTTATTGCTTCCATATTGAATTTTTGTTGCTCAGATGCCTAGCTTTAGATTCAAAGACCCTCTTACGTAAGCTCATGTACTTCCCATGTGCTTTAATAGTGGAATCTATTATCCTGTTTTTCTGATTAACTCCCAGCTTGACGTCTCCTGTTGTATCATCTACTAGCCATGATGGGTAGAAGTACACATGACCAGCATGATATCTGTCTAGATCAATAGTATTATTTTCGATAATTACTTTTTATTCCACATATAATGTGCCTAGAACTTGAATAGTATTACTTCCATTTTAAAATTTGCTTTGTACTAGACAATGTTGGAAACCTGAGGTATAACCTGTTTTCTTCCCGCTTGTCTCATTACTCTTATGGGAGCATAACGATAAATTCCTCTCCACTTGATCAGTACTAGATGAGTAGATTCTCTTGGCATGATGATGAGCTCACTTCTAGGAAACCATTCTAACATCCAATGTACATGCTCGTCTGTCAGATTGTTGAAGAAGCACACCCAGCTCACAGCGTTTCCAGGTTGTGCAAACTTGTCTAGGATAAATGTCATTCTATTTGGGTGGTGGTAATCTATGTGGTCATTCAATTGTCGTTGCAGAAGCTCTTGACAATATTCACCTATCTAGAATTGTTCTAATAACCAAACTTGCAGTAGTTGATTACAACCCACGAAGTACCCTAACCATTGCTTGGATCGATCTAGAGCACGATACATTTTAGCCAAGATCATGGGGATGATAGTGTAGGTTTGTCCCTCAATACCTTCCGTTAAGGTCCTGGCGACCATGGCTAGACGAGTGTGGATCCTTCCCCCTTTCATCGGAAATATCAGCAAACCCAAGAAGTAGACAATGAACACGTAGACTCGACAGTGCATCCAACCCAAGGAAATAATGTCGAGTTCATCATGATGAAGGAGGTATTAGTTGTTGTGCTCATAACGCTCATAAAGGAATTCAAATGGGATGTACGACTTTTTCAAACAAAGCAATTCATCCTTTTTCTTGAAACCCAACATTTTCAGAAAACCACGAGGGGTGTGATTTTCTGGTACTAATAATTCGAGAATATCCCATGGCAACTTAGCGAAACATCCGATTTCCTCCAAGAGAGGAGTCATTTTTATGTCACCAAAGTGGAAACA
This sequence comes from Nicotiana benthamiana, assembly GCA_034376525.1. Taxonomy (NCBI): domain Eukaryota; kingdom Viridiplantae; phylum Streptophyta; class Magnoliopsida; order Solanales; family Solanaceae; genus Nicotiana; species Nicotiana benthamiana. Next base: position 28,095,714 of record CM067337.1, read on the forward strand.
ACCCTCTTCTCATTCCAAAACATAGTAGCGCCCTTAATCAATGCTTTATTTTGTCGGATGTCTAAAAAAGACGGTAAATTTCCAAGTTTCCTTCTCACATGATTCTTGTCGCAAGGGGCGAGATTTTTCCACCAATCCAGCAGCAAAGGTGGGATGTTTTGAACCATGCCGAATCTGGGGACTCCATGCTTCATTTTATGTAAACGAATAGAGTTAGCCCTTTTCCCCTACAGATTAGGCTATTTACATACTAATGATCAATATACTGGCATATTTTCTCCAAGTAATGCACATAACATGATGGTGTCCATTGGGATTGTGGGATCGGACTTTGAACAAAGCTTATCTTAGTGGGATATTACGTTGAAAACGTCATAACCCGTACTAGATTTAACATGATATGCATGTACATATGATAATTGAGTAGGGTTCTTAGACTGGTACTCTCAAGTGGACAACTTGAGAGTAAAAGGCATGGGACCATTGGGGCACTGCTGATCAACTAGTCTACTGCAAATAAGACTTTTTAATTTTAAGGCTAATTTTTTAAGAGCGCGGACACTCATCAAGCGCTGCTATATTGATAATTGGCACAAGTGGAATATGATGTAGAGCATGCATGTTTTATGCAAAGATAATAATACGCTGCCAAGTGTTTGCATAATAAATATGTGAAAGCAACAAATGCAGTATTAAGATAAAACATAAACGACGTAAAAAAAAGACAAAAGAATAAGTTAGTTCGTAGAATATAGGGAATGTAATAAAGTAAACAAAGGAGTAGGGCGGGAGGGACATGATATAGCAATCTTTAAATAAACGAAAACATTGATGTTATTGAATCGTCCCATGAGTGGATGACTTAGAGGGATGAGTTGACTCAATCAATGTGGAATGCAAGATCTAACAATTGATCAATTTTCACTCAAAAAAATTATCTGTTTCAAATGGAAGTTGAGAGAATTGGCAATGTGCTACTTCATTGAATAGTTCTTATTGGTCGAAAATACACATGTTGGCTATATAAAACTTTTTGGACTTCATTAGCTCTTTTGAATTAGCCTAGTATAAATTGTATAGCAGCCAGGCAGTTCTATTTTTTTGTGAGCTTAACTGCATATCTTTATGTACTTTCTACATCTCTTAATGTTGTATGTTTTGATCTATAATAAAGACTAGTTGAATCAGTTGACGTTTGTGAGCTTAACTGCTCATTCTTCTATCATTGTAAAATGTATTAATATAGAAATTCATCTCTGATATATTGAAATCTTTCTGAAGCTATTATAATGTTTTGTTTTTCTTCATGATTTTCTTGGTAATGTATTTTACAATATTTTACAGGCAAAATAAATAGTTAATCATCTTCAAACAAGGTGTCAAAAAAATCAAGGCGCGCAACACCTTCAACACAAAGGATGTGGAATCAAGAAAAAGTACACACTCTTTTAGATGGGTTGAAATAGTTGTGTTAAGGGTTGGAGCGCTGATAATGGAACATTTAAGCCAGGCAATTGATGGAGTTAGAGCGCTACATATGCAAGCAACATCCTAAAAGCGAATGGAAAGGTGATCCACATATCAAAAATAAAATAAGATATTAGAAGAGATGTTATGGAAGTATAGCTTCGCTAAAAAATCGAAGTGGTTTGGGATTTCAATACAGTGATGGAGCTATAATAGTAGACGATCCAAAATTTTGGGATTAATTTATAAATGTAACTAATACTTTGCTTTAAGTTATTACGATTTTGTTACGTTATGTATGTTTTTTTTCTAATATGACATTGCGATATTTTTTAAATTATTTTCCAATTTGATCCACTAGCCAAAATATGAATACTAAGAAATGGCCGATGTTTGAGGATTGGGAGGAATTTTTTAGCAAGGATAGAGCAACCAGAGAGTTCGTAGAAGGGCCACTAGATGCTTCGAAGGAAATTCAAAATAGTCGAGCTCCAAAAGTTTGTAATGATATGAATTTGGGATTTTCTATCGATATTGAAGAAGATGAAGAAGATGACGCTTATCATAGCCCCAAAGTATTTACTAGAGAAGCTGAAAATGCCACTGGATATAGTGCATTTACTGAAGCTGAAAATACCATTGAACCTAGTTCATTTCCTGGAGTAGAAAATGTCACTGGACCTAGCACATTTACTAGAGCTGAAAATGCAACTGGATCTAGTGTCGGAGCATCTGAAAATGAATATCATATGTCCCAACAAACTCATAAACAAGGTGTGTATGATAAAAGGTCCTCTTCAAATGTAAACGAAAAAGAGAAAAGCAATATAATAAAAAAATAGAAGAGGATTATAACGAGACATTTCTCAAATGTATGATGGAAATTATGAAAAACTTTGCAGAAAGTCAAAACAAAAGAATGGGAGCCTTGATTGAAAAGATTGGGGATCGTGACCGATCCAATATTCGTGGCCAGATGTATTCTATCTTTGAATTTGTCATATTTGAATTGTACACCATTGATCAATGTATCAAAGCTTCAATGATTCTCTGTGATGATGACAAAAAGATGAAATTGTTTTTACGTATGGGTGAATTTGAGTGTCATACAATGCTATCGATGCAAGTCAATGATATACTTCAAAAGTATGATAAACTTGTGGATATAAGTGTTGGCACTAATTTGATAGTTTTTTGATTGGCTAACAACTTCAAAGTTTGACAATAGTGCCATTTTTTGATACCTTTGATTATTGGTATGGGCGGGTGGATGCTAGATTTTTTGTGACTAATCTTTATTAAAATAGCTCAACTCTAGTGTAAATGTTATATGCATATTTAATTATATAGTTGTTGTGGTAGTTCTTCAAATTCTTTGTAGATGTTTAACTTTTGAGTTTCTATGATGTAATTATGTCAACCTATTATGACAGTAAACTTTTTATGTGGATTTTTTGAAGGAAGGGAGTTGCTATCAACTTTGTGACAAAGGATGACGGAAGGATGTTTTTTGATATTCAGAAGTTTTACAATATTGTAATTGAAGAGTTGCCAGCCTATGTGGCTGATCTCCTTTGAAGTTGTTTTGGTTATGTGATATGAGTTCTTACTTACATGAAATAATTTAATATCTTAATCCTAGGTTAATTCTAATACTACCAAGCTTGGAATTGGGAATTGCAGGTGCCATGATTCACCATGGAACCTGTAAATCTTTAAAATTTTGGTTGGTCTTCAATTCAATATTTCTTTTTCTAGTTGTTTAAGTAGTCATTTTTTGTATCAAATTTTAATAGATTTCCACGGTTTTTGCCATGTGTTGCTTGTTTAATCTGTCATCACGTACTAGTGCGCTGAATCTTGCTGGTAGCTGAGAACTTGCAGTCTGTTATTGATCAATTTCTTAGCTTGAATTTCATAATTCTGAAAGAGAATAAATAGTGACTTGAAAATATCGACTTCATTGTCTAACTTTAATGTTATTTCATGTGGAAATCTATTTGGGGAAGTTTCTGATCCCAACTCTTAATATGCATGTCTAAATTCTATCATTTAAGAAATGTATCCTCCTGAAGATTATAACTTTCCATATGCATCTACCATGCTCTGTTTTCTAGTTGATGAAGAAAATAACGCAAGACTGTTGATTTCATGTAAAAGAAACATTAACTTGTTATTGCTTGAATTTTTTGATAGTACTAATTAATTTATTTTTGCATTATTATTTTGGTACTGATCCATATACATTAATGGATCAATTAAAAGAGCCTCAACATTTCTTGTTCTGTTATCTATAAAATTAATTTTTATAGCTAAATTTAAAAATTATGGATGGTACTTTTGTAAACACCCAATTTTTAAAAAATTATGCTATGCTTTAATACACCAAACCAAACAGTGGATAGAAAATAATCTCAGCATAACTAATGCCAGCATAACTAATATCGGCATTACTAATACCAGTACTACTAATACACTTTATTCAGCACTATTCTTGTGCCTCCTACCAGACGACCCCTAAGTGTAAATCCCCCGCAGAGCCGTCATCCTGTCGCGGCCCATATTCTCGCGAAAGCGGGCTTCGACGTGTGACAACTCTTTTAAATAAGGTACTAAAAGAGAATAGTCACCACCTAACAATTTTCAAGGTGCATTAGGGCACCTATTTGCAGATAACTCTGTTTGACTAGTTTCCACCACCAAAGATCAGGTAAGGGCTGAAGTTACCTCAAAGAGAAGGTGTTAGGCACTCCTCGAGCTCCATACTTGTAGGTACCGACCGAACATAAATTATATGGATTGGTCTATGTAATCAAATAAACAAAGGGATTGCACAAAATTTGAGAATTTTATTATAAAAAGATTTTGAATAGAGGGGTACAACTATTTTTTATACTAGTAGAAAAAAAAATGGGGGGGGGGGGGGGGGGTCCTAAGTATTTTAACCTAAAGGATCACCCTATGCAACATAAATAATATTTGATAACTCCCTCGAGATGGGGGTTATTCATATTATTCAGCGGGCATAGACTATCATCTCCTGCTACCCGATTACTATGTTAAAGTTGTTTACCTAAGAGCGCCCTAATTCAATTCTAAGTCTTGCCTTACGCGTGCACTATCTGTTCCATACCTGTGGTCCTGGAGGTTTTGGACCTCTATTTGGATTGTTCTAAACATTATCTAGGCTGCTAAAAAATGCAAACTCTAGGCGACAAGCAAAACATATAAAGACATCACATAAATAGCAGTTAAGTGCTCATATTGATCTCCACACTTAAACAGTAAATGTACGCAAACATACATGCTAATTAGGAGGCCGCAGAATCCAATATATTGTCAAGTCCTACAGGCATGTTATCTACCCATTGTGCACATAGATATTAAATTCTACCCATTTTTCTTTTACTAACACCCCAATTGTTTATACAAAAGGATATTACATGCCCAATAAGGAGTAAAAAATAATCTTACATAATAGTGAGAATAGGCCGACATCAACCCTAATAAAATACCCAACATTGCCTGGGCCTTTAAGAACTTTTTCACAGCATACCCAAGCCTTCCACAAAGAGCCACATTCAATAAACAACTCAGGGATCCATGGAGGAGTTCAGAACTAATTTACTCAACCATAGCACCAAGTGTTGCACCATTCAGACCAGCCAATTCAGGTACACAACACATAAAGGGGAAAGTAGAGTGAATACGAAAAGTTTTGAGATTGGGGGAGCAACTAAGGACCAAGCCCAGTGTGTTAGAGTTCACAAAGGTCTCCATTGGACCCCGAGCAGTGCTCACACTAGGGAGGACAACAATAAAACCTAGGTAGCTTTGGCTTTTAGCTGACTAAGAATGAAGAGTTCCGCATAGCATAAGTTGCAAGTAAGGAGAGTGGACAGAAGTTAGGGGATACATTCATAGCCTAAAGTAGACATAGCTGAATTGAGCATATAGAGTAATTAACCAAATAGGATGGTAGGAGCAACAATACATCAAAGCACCACATAGATAGCCTCATACTGAACGAAATTGGGGAAGAGATAGGATTACAAGGTATACATAGATTATCATTCATGACACTATACTAATTGAGACCTAAGAGGTTCAGATTAAGCTAAGCATGCTTCCTAGGGTCATGTTAATTAGTATTTAGAAATTATGTAGATGCATATTATGATAAACACTAGAAGAAGCAAGGTATCAAATGAACAAAAGACGGACTGGGAAGTATATTAGCATTGAAGCAAGATCATAGTTCAAAAATGGTTTTAATACAAATTGCAACATATTGCACATGGAAGACAGACATTGCAGAGATTCAGGACAGTGTGAGATGGCATACACATGTAGGTATTCTGGGATTGACACAATAGACTAATCAAATAGAGAAGATCTAAGTTATGTCATAAAGCAAAATGGTTCAAACGGGGTTGAGAGATCAAGCCAATCACTAATGGGGTAATGGGATCATGCCGAGTGACAAAATAGCAGGTCAACATGTCACAATTAATACAGGAAGTTGTAGCACAAGTATGAAACATTCACTATAGAGATTAAGGACAAAGCAAATAAGCATGTATTAGGTAATATCCAGACACCCATACACTTAAGAGGATCAGATTATCCAAGTAAGATTTAGGCAAACTCGGAAGTAGTAGCATTAAGAAAAAGTTAGATACTAACAGACTTAGAACATGGTAGAATTAACAAAATCATCCACAAAAGTAATCCAGAAAACATATTAAGCCAGGAATTTCAGAGGCGAGAACATGTGCCAATCAAAGACGCATAGGGATGCAATTGCAAGAGCCGAGTAGCTTACTAGTTAGACGGACAACAATAAAGAACAAAAGATCCAAAAGAAACCAGAAACCTTGATGCATAAAAGTTCCCCAAGAGCTTCGACGAACTCGGGGCAATGCTCGCACCAAGAACAGGTAACAAGATGTTAAAGGCCTTAGTTTTCAGCTGGCCAGCACATAATACCAAGCAAGAGAATAGCAAAAACCCCAAATTGCAGAAAACGGATGGTGCTGGTCGATCACTGGTGCTGTTGCTCCAACTTCCTGAGTCGATCCATCGTCCTCGTCAGTAATCGCCATTATCAATGGAATTTAGCTCACACAAATGCTGTACACAATGGATATTAATTGCTCAAAGTCTATCTAACCCTAACTATTGGGAATCGAAGCAATTGCTCATTTTGAATGAGTGACTAACATAGAGAATTAAGGATGATGAACTAGAGTTGAAATTGAGTGATGTAGATCGTTAACTCGAGCTTTGATACCATGATGAACTCTAGTTCCTACTCCTAGCTATAACGGTGGAAGTTTAAGACAAAGAGGAAGCAGAGGAGAGCTAAGGAGTGTAGACACGTGATTTTTGACCCTCTCCGAAATTTTATTCATTTTAACGTAAAATATTTAATTTAGGCTTAATATAGTTATTTTAACTAATTTTGACTCTTTTAGATTATTATTATCATAAAATCAAAAAATACAAAAAAAAATATAGTTTGACTTTTCTATTTAATCAATATTAGGTATTTTTAGGAGGATATATTACTTTAAACCTATTTTTATTTTAATAAAATCCTTGAAAATACAAAAAATAGTTGCAACTTTAATTTTTAGTTTTATTTTTAATAGTAATACTTCATCAAAATTAATGTAGAGTTTTTATATATATTTAATTTAAATTTTTAGTTATTTTGGCTCAATTTTGTATATTTTGAATCCCAATTATGAATCCAACAAGGCGAAGGCCCAAAACCCAATTCTTCCAACAAAAAAAACACATAACCAAAACCCTAGTATCCATAAAAAGAAGATCACTAGCAGCAGCCTAACACCTAGAAGAAGCTCACCCCCATCGTTCATCTTCTTTTCCGAAAACCAAACGAACCAAAACTCCATAGCCTCGTTCCAGCGAAGCACCCATCGCCATTCCTCTTCATCTTCATAAACCAAACACCCCTGAAACTCACCACAACAACCAAGCGACAACCAGCCCCAAACAACCAACAAAATAGCCGCTCAACCGCTACCAATTTCAGCTTAAAATAGTCCGAAAATGGACCTCAAACTAGCTGTAAAACTCAGTTCAAAACACCTAAAACCATGTCACAAAATAATATGCTGACAAGGTTGTCTGCAGCGGCATTCCATTCCGATCGAGTCGAGTTCGCCGCCAGTTCCGTTTGTCATGAGTTCTCGAGTTTTTGGTTCTACTTTTGAGTAGCTAAGCTTCTGTCGATTTCTTGTTTAACTGAAAACTGAAAAGGGTGAAACAAAATAAAGAGATCGGAAAACAGAGGCAGAGAACGGACAAAGGCGTCGAGGAAATTTCGTAAGGAAACTTGGGATGAAGATTTGTTTTCAAAAAAAAGGATTAAGCGGCTCATTTTTATGGTTTTCTATGTTTGTTTAAATTTCAGAAAAAGGCAAATGTGTATAAACGTATATGGATATAGACGTTTCTATTTTGTTTCATTTGGTTTTTTGAGATTCGGTTTTCAAGTATGAAAATGGTGATCCATTGAGGTTCGGAGTTCGAATCGAGGTGTTTGTGGTCGTCAATTTCCATTTGGGTTCGGCGCAAAATCTGCCTGGTCGGAATTCGAGGTTGCTGTTTGATTTTCCGGTCTAGCTGTCGTCGCTTGTTTTCAGTCTTGCTTTACAAAGCAATTGAGTTTAAAGGTCCAATTCCTTTTCCTCTTCCCTTTAATGCCTTATGTGATGCTGGTTATATGTTTCTAATGGTGTTATCCTTAAGTTCTGCGTATGTGCCAACAACAACAACTATAATAACTATTACCCAGTATAGTTCCACAAAGTGGGGTCTGGGGAGGATAATACGTAGACAGAGTCTTACCCCTACCCGAAAGGGCAGAGAGGCTGTTTCCAATCGACCCACGGCTCAGTGAAGGAAAGGAAAAACAAAAACAAAAGAGCATTAGTAAGTCCAACAGAAATAGCATAAATAATAATCTAAACATAAGAACCGTAAATAAAATAACATGCAATAATATCATACAGTAACTACCATAAATAACAACCATAAGAGAGACACAATCCAAAAACACAAATCATCTATGGATAGCCTTGCCAAGCCTCACTCAACCCTGGGTGAGGAGTACGAAAAACTCTAGGGGCCCCTATCCTACAACCCTGATACTAGACTTTCAAACTTTCCTATCAAGGGCCATGTCCTCAGAAACCCGCATTCTAGCAATGTCATGCCTAATCACCTCTCTAATACCTCTTAGGCCTCTCCCTGTCTCGACGTGCTCCGACCATCGCCAGCCGCTCACAACTCCTCACCGTGGCATCAGGACTTCTCCTCCGTACTGCCCGAACCACCTCAGCCTCGCTTCTTGCATCTTCTCATCCACCAAGGCCACCCCCACCTTCTCTCGAATAATTTCATTCTTAATCTTATCTAACCTGGTGAGCCCGAACATCCACCTGAGCATCCTCATCTCCGCAACCTTCATCCTCTGAACATGAGAGTTCTTCACTGACCAGCACTCCGCCCCATACAACATGGTCGATGTAACCACAGCTCTATAAAATTTCCCCTTGAGTTTCTGTGGAACTTTCTTGTCACACAGGACTCCTGATGCAAGCCTCCACTTTAACCACCCCGCTCATATTCGATGAGTCACGTCCCTGTCAATCTCCCCGTCCCCCTGAATTATCGACCCAAGATATCTGACGCTGTCCCTCTTGGCGATGACCTGAGATCCAATCTTCACGTCACTGCCAATTTCGCTCGGCTCGGCGCTAAACTTGCACTCCAGGTATTCTGTCTTAGATCTGCTTATTTTGAAACCCTTAGACTCGAGAGTCTGTCTCCATACCTCTAGCCTCTCATTAACACCGACCCTCGTCTCGTCTATCAAGACTATATCATCAGCAAATAACATACACCAAGGCGCATTCCCTTGAATATGTCGGGTAAGAGCATCCATCACCAAGGCAAACAAGAGAGGGCTAAGCGCCGATCATTGATGGAGCCCCATAACCACTGGAAAATGGTCTGAGTCGCCACCCACCGTCCTAACCCTAGTCTTAGCTCCATCGTACATGTCCTTAATTACTCTGATGTAGGCTTCTGGCACGCTCTTCGCCTCCAAGCACCTCCATAGCACCTCCCTTTGGACCTTGTCATACGCCTTCTCCAAGTCGATAAGCACCATGTGCAGGTCCTTCTTCTTATCCCTGAACTGCTCCACCAGCCTCCTGACAAGGTGGATAGCTTCTGTAGTGGAGCGACCCGCCATGAAACCGAACTGGTTCATAGATATAGATGTCATCTCCCTCACCCTCGCCTCGATCACCCACTCCCAGACCTTCATGGTATGACTTATTAATTTGATACCCCTATTGTTGTTGCAGCACTGGATGTCACCTTTGTTCTGCGTATGTTCCATTATCCAGATTTGAGGCTTAACTTAACTGACGAGATTTTAACTTCTAAGCTTCATTAACAGTTAAATGAAAATTTGAATTATTGGATCAAGTTAGATAAAAGGAGCCGTGGGATTTGAAATTGAAAGGAAATATAGTAGGGTTAAGGTGATGTGATAATATTCCTGTTTCGATATTGCTAGTTTTCTTGATCGCTAGTAACATGCCTAGGCCGACCACACTTGGGTAGGCAAGCCTTAGAATTTTCTTGGTATCGAGACGAGAGGTCGTTCCTTTAGTTCAAATTTATTCGGAAAATGCCCCGTGAAGTTTGTAAATATTATTATCCTGGGTATGCCCCGAAGAACTATGTAATTGGAGGTCATGGCGAACGTCGTATAAGATGTAGCGTTGGATAATTTAGAACTTTAATTTTCTTTTTATTAATTTTCTTATTTAGGTGGGGATGACCTCAAACCTCTTGTGTGTTTATTTATTTCTATGTATTTTACCTTAATTTGAATGTCTTTAAAAGCCAACTTGATCGAGTACGCAACCGTGACCTTCACGGGACTTGGGGAGTGCCTAACACCTTCTCCACGAGTCAAATAAACCCCCTTACCCAAATCTCTGGTGTAGACTTAGTTTAGAGTTTAAAGTGTTTTGAAAGGAAAATTATTTTTTTTAGAAAAAATACGGTGACCTGACACACCAAAATCAAATGTCAGGTGGCGATTCTGAGTTTAATACTTTTGAACACAAAATTTTGTTACTTTTCAATTGAAAAATCCCTTTCAAGTTTTACGAAAATCTTTTTATTAACTTAAGAGGGTTTAGTATGAGTTTGCTCTTTTTTTTAAAAAGAGGTGTGACATCTCTGGCGAATCTGCTGAGGAGTTGCGGGTTCGAACTAGTATTTGATCTTGTTGGCTTTTAGGATTTTCGGTTGAGGTTTTTATGTGTTTTGTTTGTTTTATTTGATTTTTTATTTTGTTCATGTCTTTTTATTATTTGCTAGCTGTTATTTGTTATAGTTTTTTTCCTTTCTGTGTTACTGCTTTTTAAATTGCATCATTTTGCATAATAACCATGGGTCTTCTTTCTGCAACAAGTCTTCCGGAGTACGTTTGAGCGTACACGGTCTTTTTGTGAGTCACCCGTGTCTTTAGGGGGTGGCGTGGGAGCGTGAAGTGGGCGGACAGCTAGAGCAGCTGCCATCGGCCACGTGCCTCCCCGAATTGCCTTGTTAGTGAACCCCAAACTTAGGTCAACATTTAGGTCATTTTATTCGCATCATGTCATTCACACCTAGTAGGGCTCGGTCCCAAGTACCGTGTCCCTCTATAAGCAGCCTGTCCAAATTTTGTCAAAATAGGCCCGTGGCCAAAAATGACATTTAATCATCTTATGTGTTAAATGTTGCATCTTTGAGGGTATAAAGGTCATTTGGCAGACCGATGTGTGAGAAAGAAGGGTGAAAAATGAAGAAAGTAGGGCCCACCGCATTTTTCTTTCATAGTTTTCCAAAAATCAAAAAAAAAAAGAAAATTAGAAAATCCAAAAAGATTTTACACTCTTCCATTATTTTTAAAAAAAATTCAAAAAAAGTAGAAAATAAAAATATCCAAAAAGATTTTACACTCTTCCAATAGTTTTCAAAAAAAATTAGAAAATGAAAAATGCAAAAAGATTTTATATTATTTTTCAAAATTCAAAAAGCAGAAAATGAAAATCCAAAAAAGATTTTATACTTTTCCATTATTTTCCAAAAACTCAAAAAAAAGGTAGAAAATGGAAAAAATCCAAAAAAAGTTTGCGCTTTCCATCATTTTTTAAAAAAAAGACCAAAAATAGTTTTTATTTCAAATTAGATGCAATTTTTTCCTTTATCCTATATTTAATCCTCCCGAACTACGCGAACCTGATTCTCGTATTTCGGGGCGAGATACGTAGGCAACCCATATAGGGTCCGCTCTTCCTAGTCTTAGGTTTTTGGCTTTGCGGGGTCTTAGCCAAATCTGGCATGTCTGACCATTTGTGGCCATATCGGCCATTGTTTCAAAATGGGATCATTTTCGCAAAATGGTTCAATAACCCGTGTCTTAGGATCTTGAGTCCACAACTAGGTATCCTATTAATTTAAGGTCCGTCCTTTTTGAGTTTATATTTTTAGCCACATTTGGCCATATAGGCTATTTTGGCAAAATGGATCATTTTCGCAAAGTAATTTTTTTTAAGGCTGTGATTGTTATAATGTTAGTGTCAATGAGTCATGCAAGCTTTAAATGGATTATTTTTCATGCATTAGGGGGTCAATTTTGTCAAGTTTGTTCTAATAACCACTTTCAGTCAGTCAAGTTATTTTGTAAAATATAGCCAAATCGTGTCTTGCATCTTTCCACTAGGAGAAGTCGTGGCATCACATGTGTCTTCACTCACTAACTTTATTTGATTTTATTTTTCCATCAAGTATGGATACAAATACCCCGGGACCATTCTAGTCAAGACCATTGCATGCACGAGCTGCTTGAGGAAACTTCTTAATTTTTTTTAGTATATCTTATGTTGTCTTTTAATTTTAGTCTTGTACAGTAGGATCGAGTCTGTCAGTCTAGTTAAGATTGTCGAGTCTTTTGTTATAGTAATTCTTATTTTATATTTGAAAAACCAAAAAAAAAAGTTATAAATGAAAAATCCAAAAAGATTTTGATTTTTTAGATTATTTTGTCCATTACTTTTTTCTAGAACAACGCTTATAGGCGACCTACATAAGGTTCGTTTGAATCATTTTTTTAAAAAAAAAAGAAAAAAAGATGAAAATTGTGGATGTGAGAAATGAGAGGAAAGAAAAGAGGGGGAAAGAAATGAAAACCAAGTAGTGCTAGAGAAGAAAGAAAAAAAAGGTTGAAGTGAACCAGATTGGGATGATGCCAAATGACCTTCGTACCCTCGAAGCCATTCTAGAACCATTAACTATGACTACGGGCATTGCACGCAATTTGATATTTCTATCTAATAAATGCTCTAACACTAACATGTTGGCTTTGTTTTGCTCATCTTTGTTACTTTCATTGTTATCATAACAGAGGGTGGTTAGTTTGTGGTATTTTGGTGAGTCATCCATACAACATAAGGTCAAAGATCAAGTGAGACATGGCTAGCAAGGATTTGGAGATAAGAATTGTTGACCTACCAAGGGAGATTGTAGAATCAGAATCAAAACTGAAAGAGGAGATCAGAAGGCTGAAACAACAGATGAAAAAAATGCATTAGTTTTTGGTCAGCGAGCATCCTCTACCTTCATTCCCTACCAACTATACAGAAAATCATGCATTCATTCTACTGCTATCCCAAGCCTAGATTCCCAATACTGTTGATCTTTCCCCTCAACATGCACCGAAATTTACCCCTCTATACAATTACCCTGGCACTTCCTCCCAAACTTCTCATGCTCAACCATCTAAACCAACCTCATACCCCGCTCCAACCTCGGCTCCTATTCTTGTAGCTCCTCCACTAGCTACTCTTCCTCGATCCTCCAGTGAGACTGTCCAAAGTCCCTGATGCCCAAGGAAAGAAACCCAAGGAAGGCTTTAGGGAGTTTTGGTTAAAATGGAACGAACAAGTTACTGGGATCATTCCTCCGATCGATTGAAAAGATGTTGTCGAGCCCAGCCAACAACAAAATACAGCGAGCATTCCTACTAAATGCTTTCAGCCTCGACCCCGACCCCAACTCAAACCTATCCCCGAGCTCCACATAATCCACCTCAGTATTGTCCTCTGAACAACGTCCTGTCATTTGTTCAACCAATGGGTCACTCTTTATGGCGAGCACCAGCACCACATAGTACTCTTTCTCCTTCACAATATTTTCGAGCACCCAAAAACCCTAGGAAACAGGGGCATAGAGGGGAACAAAGGCAAAGAAATTGTTTCACTCCAATCGTAGAATCCTACACAAGTTTGTTTGAAAAGTTGAAACAATCTGGCCTGATTGAGCCGCTCATCGGCTATACCCCGGACCCACAAGCAAAAGGTTTCGATCCTACTGTACGGTGCATGTACCACTCTAATGTCCAAGGGCATAGCATTGAATATTGTCGTGCTCTGAAAAGGGAGATAGAAAGAATGATTCAAGAAGGGATAATTGTGGTCCAGGATAATGACACCCAGAACATTGCACAGAATCCTTTACCCACACATGATGATGCACGCTTTGTGGAGGAAGATACATGTTGACATGGAGCATGAGAATCCTCTTGGAAACTTGCTGGATGAAGGTAAAGATATGGAAATTGGTGAAGGTCCTAGAAATTTTGATGCGCAACCCAGTGGCTAAGATGTCGAGCTTGGTAATTGGAAAGGCACTTCTTTCTTGGCTAGCCAGGGATGAGTTCTGGTGGTTTATTTTGGTTGTCATTTATGCTTGTCCGGGGTTGTAATCCGGACATTGCCTTGTGGTTCAAACTCTTCTTCTTTTTTGCCTAGGTCGTTTTATTGTAGTAACTCGTCTAGTGTTACCTAGGACTGTTACAGGAATGTAACACGTGTCTATTTTGTTTTTTTGGTTCAAACCCTGTTCACCATTTGTCTATTACAATCTCCTATTTTTTGTTAATTCTAGTAAGTTTTTGTTTAGGTCAATTTTTCTTTTATAGTTTTTCTCATGCTGACTCTAGTGACATGACATGCACGCATAATTCTCAGCCTGATCTTGAAAGCTAGTCTAATCATGATGCAATGGCACAGTTTTGAATATGATAAAAGGATGCGTTTGAGGAAAAAATTAAAGATTCACACATTCTGAGATAACCTGAAGCTTAAATTGAGTGAAACTGAGGTAGTAAGTCTGGGAAATCAAGAGGTTGATAAGAGCATACAACAAGTAAATGCCTCTCAAGCTGTTTGGGGTAAATCAGTCACTGGTAAATGCATTCTTCCATTTCGAGATAAGGTTGAGTCGGGTCTGCTTCAAGCTGGAAAGGATTATTCATTGGGACAAAGTCTTGCCCATTTGTACTCTCTGTTTCTGTTGATGCCATCAATAAATACTATGTGTGATTTATTTGCTTGTCTTCAATTGCATGCTTGTACTTGGCATTTTTGAGTTTGGTATGACGAAGGTATTTTATTCCCGCTACCCAAAAACTTTTATCCTTTGCTACCCATTTTGAGCCCTAATTTTTTGTTTCATACCCCTCTTTTGGAATCAGAAGTAGAGATAGGAACTAGAAAAGGAAAAGAAAAAGAAAAAAAGAAAAAAAAAAGGAAAGAGAAAAAGAAAAAAAAGGAAAAAGAAAAAAGAAAAAAAGAAAAAAAACAACTTTGTCTTTTGAACTACGTTTGACCTGATTCTTGTCACCACAAGATACGTAGGCAGCCTCACGATTCGGTCACACGAAATAAAACATGTCATAATTCCCCGAAATCAATACTAGGGCAGATTTTCTTAGAACCCCATAAAAAGAGAGAAAATAATCCCCCAAACTCCGAGAAACTGGGGCAGAAGTTTTAATTTTGCCAAAAGGTCTGATTCCAAAAGTTGTAATTTTGAACCCTTCTATTTTAAAATTATTTTGAGCCTTCATACCACCCTTTCTTTCCAACCCTGTCCAAAAGCCTACATTACGGTCCAAAGGAAGACCTTCTGACCAATCTTTGAGAATGTCAAATCAAGTGTGTGGTAAAAGTATGATCTTCCTACATTATGGGTAGTACCTTGTTCTTAGCATAAAAAGAGAAAATAATAAAATGAGAGAGTTTTATCGGTGAACCCTTATGGGCACCGTAAGGCGACGATGAGTTTAAAAAAAATAGGAATATGAGAGAGGCTTGATGGTGAAAACCCTTTAGTGCACTACAAGTCGACTGATGATTGTGGATCAAATAGGACAATTGGAGTGATGAAGCCCAGTTTCACAGCTTAGAAGCACAACAAGAGCTGAATATTAGACTTGCTTGAGAGATTAAGCCACCTAATCCAAAGGTGCATGTCATGGTCATTAGAGTTGGTATCCACACCTGATAAGTTTCTACTTTGTAATTTTCTTATTAGGTATCATCTCTTTCCATTGTCCTTTATTTTGTTCCTCGTGTTTGTTTGAGTCCCTTCTTGAGTTTGTTTTTCAGATAAGTAAAGAAATTACTTCAAAATCTGCTATCAGCTTTCCAATTGCACAAAACAGAGTCTGGCTAGCATATGAAAGAGGCATAAGTTAGATAAGAACAGTATGCAAACTGAGTTGATAACAATTAATATGCTTTGGGATTCATATGAAATGCAAAGATTCAGTAAATATCAATTCATGAGCACAATGCAATAGATAAAGGATATTGGGATTAAATGGAGCGGAGGTATTTTCTGTGGTGATGGTTGAAAGAAAATGGGTATTCGACAACATGCAAGGTCTTCCAAGTTGAAATCAAAATTATCTTGGCAAGTGCAGAAGCAGTCGCCTTCTAGGTCAAGGCCACAAACTAACTACCATGTTTTAAACTCACAAATTTTCTTTGTCTGAAACAGGAATGAAGGCTATGTTCAAATCAAAGCTTGAATTTTTTGGGTGTAATGTCCCAATTCTACTTGCGCAAAGGCTATTGAGATGTTCACATATTACCCCTAGGAGAAGCACATCCTATTCTGGGCCTTTCAAGTTATATTTTATTTAGGAGACGCACGTCCTAAATTGAAATGTTACCCCCTAGGAAACACACTTCCTAGTTTTGGTAAATTAAAATTTTACCCCTAGGAGACGCACTTCCTAGTTTGGGTCATGTAAGTTCATTCATAGGAGATGCACTTCCTAGTTTGAGTAATTGAAGTTTCACCCCTAGGAGATACACTTCCTAGTTTGGGTCTGTCATGTTATATTTTTGTTTTAAGAGACGTACTTCCTAAATTAAAATTTTACCCCTAGGAGACGCATTTCCTAGTTTGGGTCATGTAAGTTCATTCATAGGAGACGCACTTCCTAGTTTGAGTAATTGAAGCTTCACCCCTAGGAGACGAACTTCCTAGTCTAGGTCCTTCAGGTTATATTTTTTTAGGAGACGCACTTCCTAAATTGAGATTTTACTCCTAGGAGATGCACCTTCTAGGCTGGTTATTTCAAGTTATATTTTTATTTTTTGGAGACGCACTTCCTACTGTTAGTCACTAAAATTTATCCCTAGGAGACGAACATCCTAGTTGGAGTCATCGAAGTTTTACCCATTAGGAGACGTACTTCCTAGTAGGGGGCTTTTAGATTATACTTGTTAGGAGACGCACATCCCAGCTTTGGTCATTCAAATTCATTTCTAGGAGACACACTTCCTAGTTTTAGTCATTAAAGTTTCACCCCTAGGAAACGCACTTCCTAGTCTGGGTCATTCAGGTTATATTTTCATTATAAGAGATGCACTTCCTAAATTGAGATTTAATCCCTAAGAGACGCACTTCCTAGTTCGAGTCATTAAGGTCATTCCTAGGAGGCGCTTCCTAGTTTGAATCATTGAAATTTACCCCCTAGGAGACGCACTTCCTGGTTTGGGTCCTTCAGGTTATATTTTTATTTTAGGAGACGCACTTCCTAAATTAAAATTTTACCCCTAGGAGACGCACTTCCTAGTTCGGGTCATGTAAGTTCATTTCTAGGAGACGCACTTCCTAGTTTGAGTTATTCAAGTTTTACCCATATGAGACGTACTACCTAGTTTTGGTTCATTCAAGTTATACCCCTAGGAGACGCACTTCCTAGTTTGATTTATTCAAGTTTTCCCCCTATGAGACACACTTCCTAGTTTGAGTTATTCAAGTTTTACCCCTATGAGACGCACTTCCTAGTTTTGGTTCATTCAAGTTATATCCCTAGGAGACGCATTTCCTAGTTTGAGTTATTCAAGTTTTACCCCTAGGAAACGCACTTCCTAGTTTTTGGTTCATTCAAGTTTCATCCTCAGAAGACGCACTTCCTAATTTGGGTCATTCAGGTTCTATTCTTAGCAGATGCACTTGCTAGTCAAATATTCTTGGTTTTACTCACAGGAAATGCACATCCTAGTCGAGTCTTTAGCTTACTCTCATTATTGCATCAATAGCATAAGTGGTTTACAATTTTTCTAACAACTCACATATCGTCCTAGTGCAAACTGGGGCAGAAAATTTTATTTGCTTTGTTGTTTTGATTGCAGGAGCCCAGTTGGAAAATAAGGTTGGTCAGCTCGTCCCTTCTTGCAACAAGTTATTGGCCATGCTAATCAAATATGCGGAGTTGCGATGAATGGAGATTACACTTGGGCATGTGCTAACTCTGCACACCCCTCAGAGGGTACACGACACCATCATTCATTTGGTCCCTTGTGGGGCCAACGGCTTAACTGCGGAGCTCGATGACGATGTCTCCACCCGCACTTACGAGTATTTTTTCTACATCAGCACTGAGCACCTGGTGGCTTGTGCTACTGACTTCCCGGAGGAGTGGAACCATACACGTAAGTTTTTTTTATGCTGGTTTGATTTCCTTTGGTTAAATGTTCTATTTTACGTTCGTACGTACTGATATTCTTCTTGTATTATCGCGGGAGGTGCGCCACCGGTGCCATTTTCTGGCATCCGTGAGTGGGTCGAGGCCATGCTCCCTGTTACAAGGGGGATTCGTACGTGGGCATCTTTCTGGGAGGTCCACGGGCGTAGGCCAGCTGCTGGTAAGAATTTGACTTGCTGTTTATTGTTCTTCTTTCGTAGTTAGTTTCCTTGGCTTAACCCCTCTTCCTTTGCTGTTCAGAACGACCCCGTCGCAGGAGGGCTCCTCAGCTTGCTTTTCGTAGGCCGGGGGCGACTGCCCGGTTCATTACAATGTCGGCACCTCACCCGGTCCCAAGGGCGACCTCAGCAGAATCTTCAGCTGCTCATTCATAAGTACAGCCCGTGCCTCGAGTTGAAGAATCACCAAGGATCGTGCGTTCCAAGGTGGAGCGATCACCGAATGGAGATGATAAAAAGAATATGAGGCAACTGGTTCGGCGCAGGGTGGCATTTACCCCGGCCTTTCGGTGGTTATTAATTTGAACTCTTCGCCATCGACAGAGGAGGGGGGCGCAGCGGGCCTTGCCCCAGAGAGCGAGCACTCAGTGGGGGTTGCCTCGGTTGGCTCAGGCCAAGGTGACATAATCGCTTCGGCGATTCAAGTTTTTGTTCCTGTTGTTGAGAGGGAAGGTAGTTCCTCGACAACTAGTTTGGCGGAGAGTGCAGGCGATGATATTTTGGCGAATGCAGGTGCTTCATCTCGGGCGGCGGAGGCCTCAACATCCAGGGTGGCGGAAGGAAGGGGTGCCTCCAGAGAGGGGGTTGATTCGGAGTTCGACATAGACCCTGAGGACGTCGCTTATTTTACGAGGGTTAAACCCGCCCAGCGGCGCAGGCCCAATGGGATTAACGTTATTTGGAGATCCCTAACGACCTGAACCTGCTGCTCGAGGAAGAGAACCGGGTAACGCTTTTTGAGGTTCTGTGCTCGGATGCAGAGAGTGCATCCTTGAGAGGCATCTCGGATGTCGGGTTGATGGGTGAGGTGGTCGCCTTGAGTATAAAAGTATGTATAAAACTTTGGTTTGTTTTCTTTCTTAGTACGTCTTTTTGTATTAATTGCCGCCTTTGTTGTAGTCTTTTTTGTTGGAGGTGGAGAGCATCAGGCGGGCCAACGTCGGCTCGGTGGTTTTTGTGCGGTTGTTGGAGAAGTACTGCTGCTACCGTTATCGGTGTCGTGATTTGCGTGAACGCATAAGGAACGACACGCGAAACATGGAGCTAGTAGAAGAGCTGGCATGGCGGGAGCTTCACATGCAACAGAACCTTAATAGGGTAAATACTCTTGAAGGGCAGATCCGTCAGAAGAGCGAGGAGGTGGACGCTGAGAGAAGGGCGCCTATTAAGAGGGAGCGCCAAAATCGGACTGCGGCAGCGGAGGCCGCTGAAGCTTTAACTAGGCAAGTGGCCGCCCTGGAGACGGAGGCTGCTGCTTCAAGGAAGCAGGAAGAGGACGCCCTGGCGAGGGTCGAAACACTGCAGGCAACCAACCGCGCCCAAGAAAGGGAGCGTGGATTAGAGAGGGTCGCCGCTACTTTTCGAGAGCGGTCGTTGGAGGGGCGCATTGCCGTCTGTAAGCAGGACGCCCGTACTGCAGCGGACCGGATCATAGCCTTGGAGGCCGAGAATCAGCGCCTGAGGGATCAGGTCACCTCTTTTGGTCTTGCTAGTGAGCTTTGGACGTGTGCCGAGGCCCAGCTTGATGTGTATAGGCGACTGTGGGAAGCCGACGTCGTGTCTGAGGCCACATATGAGGAGGCACGCCAAAAGGCTAGTGATGCGCGCCTGGACTGCGGTATTGACCCGTCTACACCTGGGGTGATGATGGCGCCGAGGGCGCTGATAATGTAGAAGATGGCACCCCGGGGGCACCGAGTGAACAATGGGGAAGTTTGTAATGTTTTATTAATATTCATTTTTTTTCTCTTTTTTCTTTGCCGGCCTTGGCCAATGTAATTGGGGGTGACCCCATGTAAATATTGTAAATATATGGGGCTTTCTTCCCTTCTGTTTGTTTTGTATCGAATACACCTTTTTTTTTTCATTTTGTGCTTGTTTGAGAGGGCCGCCTTAGAGTTTCTCTAGTGTGCATTTTATTAGTTTCAATCGGTTAGGTGATCTCGGCCATTATCGAATGGATTCCTTGCCTTAAGGAAAGTTTGTGTAGATTTCCTTGGCCGTAGATAGACGCTTTTGGTTGTCACCTTCCTCCACTTGTTGGGAGTGGGTTGTAGTCGCATTTGGGCAGTGGCGGCACATAGCCTTAATAGCCTTAGTCCCAGTATGGGCTTAGTCGAACTACTGGTCGTGATAACGAAAAACACAGCTTTGTAGTTTTACTTGGGCCGAACTTTACGCGGGCCGATATTTTAATTTTAAGTTAGTCGTACTTACTTGAATGGCGGGGGCACTAGTCCCCGCCTGGGGTTCGTCCGTGCTTGGATGTTTGGGAGCGCTCGTCCTCGCCTAATCTCGGCCCGACTCATAACCTCGAGGACGTGTGTTTTTGGCTTCGGCTCGTCCATGGTTGAGCTTGCGGCTTTCGTGATGGAGGCGTGTATCCTTAGTCCTGGTTCAACTCATAATTGAATTATTTTGTAATTCGTAATAGCGGGGGCACTTGGCCTTAGTTCTGTCCCAATTCGTAGTTGAACTTTTGTAGTTTTTGAAGCCGCATAACCTGGGTTGTCGTTCAACCATAGTTGAACCTTTGTAATATTTGAAGGTGCATAGCCTGAGTCCCAATTCATTGAACTTTTGGGTAAAGGCGCGTAACTTGAGGTGACGTTCAACCGTAGTTGAACCTTTTGCAATATTTGAAGGCGCATAGCCTGAGTTGTCGTTCAACCGTAGTTGAACCTTTGTAATATTTGAAGTCGCATAGCCTGAGTTGTCGTTCAATCGTAGTTGAACCTCTGTAATATTTGAAGGTGCATAGCCTGAGTCCCAATTCAAACGTAGTTGAACTTTCGGGGGAAGGCGCGTAGCCT
This sequence comes from Nicotiana benthamiana, assembly GCA_034376525.1. Classification (NCBI taxonomy): domain Eukaryota; kingdom Viridiplantae; phylum Streptophyta; class Magnoliopsida; order Solanales; family Solanaceae; genus Nicotiana; species Nicotiana benthamiana. The sequence continues at coordinate 28,117,157 of CM067337.1, forward strand.
GAGCTGACGTTCAACTGTAGTTGAACTTTTTGCAATATTTGAAGTCGAAGGCACATAGACTGAGTCCCAGTTCAACCGTAGTTGAACTTTCGAGTGAAGACGCGTAGCCTGAGCTGACGTTTAACCATAGTTGAACCTTTTTAATATTTGAAGGAGCATAGCCTATGTTGTCGTTCAACCATAGTTGAACCTCTGTTTTCCCACATAACCCACTTCGTATTGGAGGTTGGGATTTGCTTCTGGCTTCAGATCTTGCCTAACTTGCGCTGGTGGTCTTTTCGACTGGCTCGCACGGGTCACCCAGTTACAGATCTCGGTTAGAGAGATGCTTTCGTACTGTCCTCCCTTCTGGTAGGATCCCGTGTAGAAAGGGGGCGAGGTACCTTATGCACATTTTCCCTATGGGGATGGGGGATCTGCTTCTTCTTCTTCTTCTTCTTCTTCTTCTTCTTCTTCTTCTTCCCTTTGCTCGGAGACGCGGGGATGTGGAAGCGAGCTCATCTCGAGGTTTTTGACTTCCTTTGATCCGACATGCCGCTTGGGCTTGTTCAAGCTGGGTTGTTCTTCATCCTTCTTTGGTCTAAGGATAAACTATGTGATTCTGTTATGAATCCCCACAGACGGCGCCAAATTGTTTAGCTCAAAGTTTTAATTTACTTTATAAGCATAAAACAATCGAAATAAATGGAGGGCCAATCATAGCAGATCGTTATAAATCCAAAGATCAAAGGGATAAAGTATAAGAGACAACAGTTATATGTTAAAGGGAGGAAGATGAAGATCTTTTTTTAATGATATTGGTTTGGTCTGCCTCTCCATAGAGATGTTCAGAGCCTTACAATGATGTATTCTCTCTTCTTTTAGAAGTAGATCTGAAGAAGAAGAAGAAGAAGAAGAAGAAGCAGCCCCCTTTTTATGGTCTTTCTCTTAGTATTTATAGTCAGGGGATCTGCTAGCTGGCGCCTAGGGGTTGGGACCAAATAGAGGGGACGACCTCGTAAGGACGGCCATGCCTTGGCCTTAGTTGTCAAATCGGATAACTGTCCGATAATCTTGTGAATAAATGGACATACCATTTATTAGTCAGATATGGACTTTAACAAATGTCTCATTCATTATCATGAAATCGAGTTTTGACCCATACAAGTTGGATTATCAATTGAACTACTCCATATAGAATGGAAGGGCCGATAGCCAACGTCGTAACCATTTTTTGCTAGAAATAGACTAATTGAATAACCCATGTATGATGGAAGGGCTAATGAGAGCACATTCGTTCATGAAATAAAGTAAAAAGAAAGCCAACGTACAGAAGCTAGTACCAAGTCAGCGTGATAACACCGGGAATATAACTGGTTCCAATTCCAATACGTTGAGAGCAGTGATGGGCATAATTTATATAGCCGTAGTTTTCTTTGCTTCTGCAATACGCCCAAAGGACACTCTGCTGGTTTCATTCAATAATGGCCTTTGATCTTTTATTATTTCTTTCTTGCCCAGTTTATGTAACAATCTTTTTTTGTTACTTTTTTTATCGCAATTTATGTGGTCTCTTCCTAGAAATAATAATATTTTTATCTTTAATAATAATTTAATTTTAAAATATTCATTTATCCATAGTGAAATGAATTACAGTCACATAAATACTTATGGCCTATTTTAGACGATTAACTTTAAAAATCTTCCTAGTCAAACCATCGAACAAATTAGAATGAAAGGAGTATTACTTAATATAAAAGTAATATTCATAAATTAGAAGTCTCTTATCAGATGCATGCAACATTGTTATCTATAATATTTTGTTGTTCTGATATTGGAAAATGTAGTAGACTTAATCTGACAAAAAACAGCTATCAGGCTGTCGTTAATGTTATGTACTCGAGATTAAATAATTTCTTATAATGGATTAAAAAGAAGTGAGACACTTTTACTTTTTCTAAGAAAAGCAAGACCCACTTTTCTAAGAAAAGCAACACCCACCAGCTCTCTTGAATTACCCCACTCGAGATTTAAGAGTATCTTATACTGAAATAAAAGGAGAATTTTGGTAACTATGACACACTTGTCTAACATCTAAAAATTAGGAATAGCCTAATGTACTAGTTACGGTTCAGCAACTTATGGGTTACAAACTTAAAAACAGGAGTATATGATATAATAATGCTCCCCGTGAACAAATTTCTGATAATTTGTTAATTGGTACAAGCTGTCGATCTACTTTTAATTCGTTTCCACTTAATAGAAGTGAGTAGTGACACAAACATGCATCGGAATTTCATGACACATCCATTACTAGGAATCTAACACTACTTGAAATTTGGCAAAAATCGTCCAAAAAGAGCGATCAAAATTGATCGATAATGGTCAATAACTGTCCAAAACGCTATCATTAACTTGTGGTCGACATTTTGACGGTCGGAAAAGCATACCGACCAACTTTTGTCGGTCAATCAAATTCAAAGGAAAAAAAAAGAAATTCGAAAAAACCGACCAAAGTTGGTCGGTATTTTAAATATGTTAAAAAATACACCATCTGGGAAGTGAACGAGGGTTAGTACTATGACAGGATACTATTCTACCACTAGAACATTGGTGCATTTTGTTTTAAGACTGTTTTTTATTTTATTTATACTTTTTAATTGTATTTTCACACGAAAATAACCGACCAAAATTGATCGAATTTATTAAAAAATAAAATTACCGATCGAATTCTGTCATTTTTAAAAAATGATTGGCCGAATTAACTGACTAAACTGGTTGGTTTTTAAATATTAATTTTAATTTATTTATGAAAAACCGACCAAAGTTAGTCAGTTTCTTGAAAAATAAAGTTCGCGAGACTCAACAATAGTTTTCCGCATTTTTGTGCCAAAGAAAATCGACCAAAAGTTTCAGTTTTCAAAAAAAAAATTAAAACAATATATTTTGAAAAACCAACCAACTTTGATCAGTTTTTTTATCGATCAAAATTACCCGGTCGATCGTGGTCGATTTTTGCCAAATTTCTATTAGTGTAAAGGTCACTCATGACTAATTCTTTGTTCCTTTCTTAATTTTTTTCCTTTTCTTTTGGCTTCAATAGACAATTAACATGCTCTAACCATTAATTCTAACCATACTTAAGTTATTGAACCCACTAAACGAATTATATATATAGTCATGATTGTTCATAGTCAAAATGCTAAAGATCCACTAAGTTAATTCATCTTTTATTAGGTGTTATGAGTCACTGGCAGATTTAGTAAAATCTCACGGATCGATAAAGATATGTTTGTACTTATCTTCGAGAGGCTATAGAACTCTTAGGAAAAAATTTCACTTCTTTGATTCCTTGTCGTGCGAAGTTGTTGACTTCATGATTTTATACTTCTTTCTGTTCTCTCACAGATTGTGAGGACACGTATAGTCGCATCAAATGACCAGACACTCGCGACCCCTGTTAGAGTGAGAGGTCGGGGCTGGATAAAGGCCGAGGACGTCCACGTGGGGCAGCTAGAGCACCCCCACGAGCTACTATAGAGGAGCCACCAATAACTCAAGTTGGAGCGCAGTCACCTGAGATGCCTGTCATTGACCAGCTCTTCAGGAGACCCGAGCCTAGTTTCTGAGCTTGTTCGACACTTTAGCTGAGGTAGGGTAGATCCCACTTGCTCCTGCCACATCTCATGTCTGGAAGGGAGCACAGACCCCGCCGCCCGCACCCTACGGAAGCGGATTCAAGTTGACCAGGTTCCAAAGGTCATACCAGTACAGTCGATAGCCCTAGTCCAGCCTGAGGTTAGGGCAGCTGTTTCTGAGGAGGATCAGTGCAGGCTCGAGAGGTACAAGAAGTAGTACCCTCCTAATTTTAGTGGATTGGGTCAGAGGATGCCCACGGAATTCTTGAGGAGTGCCACTGTATCCTCCAAACTATGGGTGTACAGATTCTAGTGGTGTTTTTTTCACTGCATTCCAGCTTAGGGGAGCAGCTTATCAGTGATGGCATGCATATGAATTGGTAGTCCGGCCGAGGCAGCTTCACTCACTTGGACTCAGTTCTCGGATATTTTCTTGAGCAAGTATGTTTCCCATAGTCTTAGAGATGCATAGCATACAGAGTTTGTGCTGTTGCGCAAGGGTTCTATGACCATGTAAGAGTATGCGGTCCGATTCAATGATTTGGCTAGACATGCATGACCTTTGGTTGCCACTGTTAAAGAGAGCGTCTGTCGATTCATCGAGGGGCTCAACCCCAACATCAGGTAAGCATGGCCTGAGAGTTAGAGATGGACATCACATACAAGCAAGTAGTGAGGATTTCTAAGATATTGAAGGGTATGCTGATTCGAAAGAGAGAGGATAGAGAGGTCAAGAGGTTTCGAGAGTTTGTCACATATAACGGTACTCGTGCCCCATCTGCGGCTCTCAGGGTCGGGGCTATGTGAATCTCCATGTTCATTCAGCATCTTTAGCCACCAACAGTATTTCGGTCACACGTAGACCCCAGGCTCCCTATTATGCATCGCCATTGTCTAGTACACCTCCTGCACAGGGTGCTTTCAGCGGTTAGTCCAGCCGATCTTTCCCAAGCCTACCACAGCAGCCACGTCCTCCAAGATCTTGTTTTCATTGTGGTGACACTCGCCATATGATGAGTGCTTGCCCTAGACTTAGGAGGGGTGCACCTCTACATACTATTCAGGCACTGTGTGCTCCACCGGGTCCTCAAGATATGGTTACATCACCAACTACCACTCTACCTGCTTAGCCAGCTCAAGATGGAGGTCAGGCAGATAGAGCTCACCATATAAGGGGAAGCCATGCGAGATATTATGCTCTTCCTGCTCGGACGGAGGCAGTTGCATCGGACTTGACAGGTGTTATTTCGATTTGTCATGTAGATGCATCAATCTTATTTGATCCAGGCTCCACTTATTCCTATGTGTCATCTTATTTTACTTCATATTTGGGTGTATCGCGTGATTTTTTGAATTCTCCTGTTTGTGTATGTTGATACCGAATTTTTCCTATATATTTTTCAATATGCAAAAGACCTTAAAATAGCATATATATGCATATATAACTATGTCCAAGTGTTTTATTATGTTTCCATAATTTTAAAGATTTAAATAGATTTATTTTTCTCCCTTTTTACCCATAAAATCCCCAATAATTATTTTCAAAATTACTATTTTGATAATTTATCTATTGTATTTTTATATTTATGCCAAGATATGTCTAAAGAAATTTTTACATATTTTTACAATTATATTTAGTATTTTTAAAGCTAAATTGCACATAATTGCAATATTAGCCATTTTAAGCTTTAATTATGTTTTATACGCATAAAATTAGATCCTACATTTTTAATTTATTAATTATGTAATATAAATCATCTTAGACCTTTATATTAGTTTTCAGAAATAACTTACTATTTATTATAATTTAAATAGTGAAAATGGTTATTTAAATTATAGCCAAATTTGGCTTTTCATTATAGCCAAATTTGGCTTTTCATTATAGCCAAATCAAGACCCCAATTCCCAGCCCAATTAAAACCCACCGGACCCAAGCCCAAATCCAATTTTATAACCCATCCCAAAACCTTTCAATCTTGGCTGTTGATCATAGAGATCAACAACTACCGTTCACCCTTACCATAATTAATCCCAAACGACCCCCCAAACCCTCTCATTCTTACAATTTGCCGCCCTTGAATCCCCTCTCCTCTCTAACTCTCTCTGAAACCTAAATCCAATCCTAGCCGCCGCCACCCAAACTAACCCTAATCCCTTCAATCCTTGCTCAATCCATGGATTCCCATGGCCATTTGAGACATATACTTGTCTCATATGTCTCCTAGTTACCCCTTTTTGTGATTTTCGTGGAAAGATCTTGAAGATATATAGTTCAGATCTTAGTAATCTTCTATCCATGATCTTTTATGCTACTTTCCGGCCATCCATGGTTGTTCGAGTAAGATCCATGACTTTTCTGTTTGAAACCGGTAACGATCTAATATTTCCTCATCCTCTTTTGGGTTCTTTGAAACCCTAGCTCTTGAGATTTTTTCACTTTTCTTTAGATCTGTCTTCGATCTAGGTGTATCTATGGTTTTTAGTCGATCTTTTCTTTGTCTCTATTATTTTCTGAAAAAACTCCTAGGTGTAAATCCTCCAATCTTTTTAGATATGTGATGGATCTATGGGTTTCTTAAGGTTTTTACTTGTTCTCCTCAAAATGTCTCTCCAATTTCAAACGGTTTCTTCATTTTCCAAACTAGGGTTTCAATACCCTTTTTACAAAATGATTTCTTTCTGATATTAGCGATTACTTTGATTTTTAGCATGTTTAAACATTACCTGAGTCTTCCCTTTTTGCTCCATTCATTTTTATCAACAAACCTTAATACTTCTAGGTTCAATTCGAGGTTTTAATTTGTTTGCGGTGTGCTTGCGTTACTATCATGAACATTTTGGGTTTTATGTGTGTTCTATATGCTCTTGGGCTTCATGTTTTCATTTGTTCTTATGGTTTCTTTGAGTTTGTCCAAACCCATGTTATTTTTGGGTCCGAACATTTGTTTTATTGATCGTTCACATAATTTATGTTGATTCTGTATAACCTCCTTAAACCTACATCTTTGATTTTGTGTATTTTCCTTGTAATTCTGTACTGATTTTTTGAAATTGCTTCCTTACTTTTATGATACTTTCCTTAGCTAGTGTTGATTCCTTCTGAATTTCAATCTCATTCGTGATTCTCTAAATTAATTTTCAGAACAAATTGTACTCTACCTTGTTTATGTGCACAAATATGCTGTTAATTAACTTGTACTTTTCTTATATTGAAACTATTCTGTACTTAGATCTTATTACATGCTACATGCTTTACTATTCCTACTATGGCAAAATCAGTCTTACAAGCAACTGTTTTCCTTATTTGATAGTATTGTACCCATTTGATCCATGGCTCCTTAATTGAAGGAAGTTCGGGTCTTTAATTGATTTTGATTTGTTTTATTTTTATAATTATGCTAAGTCAAGTACTTATTACTTTATTTTCCTGCCTTTTTTCAAAAACTATAAATACTCTACCCTCCCTTTAGCATGACACACGGACAATTAGTTCAAGACACACACATACGCACTCAAATTCTCTCTTCTTTCGCTACTACTTATGCTACTGCTTTGTCTAGCCGGCTGAAAGCCAAGGCTAGACTATGGAACTCTGATTGTCTTACTTTTTCTGCACTTTGCTTCTTCAACTAGTAAGTTCCTAGTTCAAATTCTGAAACTCAACTCTATATGTTACCTTGTTTTTCAATCCATGTCTCTTTCTGCACTGACTTAATGGCTCATGTTATTAAATTACAGTTCTTGTTTACTATTTTACTCAGCATGCTTAAAATTCTGCCCTCCCTTTTTCAAATGTAATCAACATGTTTACTTGTTCCTATTTATGTCTCTCTACTAGTACATCTCCTAATGTACTTGATTAACACTAATTCATGAATGATTATGTGTAATACTGCCACGACCCTAGTTCACCAACCGTGAACATATCATGACGGATCCCAGTCCACACGACTAGGTAAGCCTAACATTTGCGGAAATAAAATAATTACGGAGAAATAGAGAAAACCCAAAATAAATAATCTAGAAAGGAAATTGTATTGAATGACGCTCGGCATATACAACTCACCATCACAAATCTAAAACAAATCTCAAAACCCAGAAACTCATGGGCAACATAGGCTAATAGAATGTAATAATATGCTCTACTCCAGCATGCCCAAACAAGATGAAAGGAAAGAAAGGAACTATCTGCTAAAGCCGGAATAGAATAGAGACTCCTAGTCTGCGGACGTAGCATATATATCTGAAAGTCTTAACTAAGTCTCGCCACCAGGAGGATGATACGCTTGGGAGGAAGTACCTCGATCTGCACATGAAAAACATGCGCAGAAGAAGCGTGAGTACACCACAGCGGTACTCAGTAAGTGACAAGCCTAACCTCGGTCGGGTAGTGACGAGGAAGGTCAGGGCCCTACTAAGATAAACATAATAATAATAATGTACAGTAAGAAAACAAGCAGAATAATGGAAACAACAGTGTAATAAGATAGAATCTACAAGTCAACAACAAATAACTGAAATAATGAATAAACACAAAAAGGTACAACTCAATACTAATGATGCCATGAGGATCTCCCAGAATATCGTCCTGTAGTCCTTTTTCAACTATCTAGTGGATATCCCGGGATACCATCTCGTAGTCCAAATATCAATGTGCAGGGGGATCTATCGGAAATCTAATCCGTAGTCCCAAAGTAAATATGCGAGGGAGGGGGAGATCTATCGGGAATCGAATCTGAAGTCCCAAAGTAAACAAACAAGGGGGGAGGGGGAGCTACCGAAATCCCGCATCCGTATTCCCAATGTAAATACTCAACAACAGCCATAAAATAATCAAAAACAGAACTAAACACCAAGAAAATAGAGAATCTAGCCTAACATGCTTCACGTAATGCAACAAGGCAAATAGAGCAACTAAATCAATTAAGTCAGCTAAAATTGTCTAGGCTATCATAGGCTATATGAGAAAGTAAACAAAGCAAGTAAGACAGGAATAGAAACATGATCCTCTAAGTAAAAATTGGGTGTTCAACAATTAGTTCAAGTACGCGCTCGTTACCTCACGTACAAGTCACTCAATCATCAAATAACAAGTCCTAAGGGGAAAAGGTCCCCCACACAAAGTTAGACAAGCCACTTACCTCGAACTAGCTCAATAATCAACTAGGAACCACGCCTTTGCCACGAGTATCCTACTCCAAATGGCCCAAATCTATTCAATTCAATTACATATCATAGGAAATATTACAAACAAGTGATTCAACTGTTAAATTTAAAGCTAAGGCGCGAAAATAGGTAAAATAACCAAAATGCCCCTCAATACAACATCTCGGAATCGAATAATTTTTACATTTTCAGAACCCTCGTACTCTCATGGGTCTAACCATATAAAAATCTCCCAAATTGGAGGCCAAATGCCCACTCAAAACTCAACAATTTAGCCAATGAAGTTTTATCCAATTTTTTAATCCTTAATTCAAATTTTAATGATGGATTTAACTAAAAAATGATGAAATATAACTAGAAGGGATCAAAGAAACGTTACTGAATAATCTCCTCTTCAAAACCCTCTCAAAATCGTCCTCTCCGGAGCTCTCAATTGACTTTTCAATCTTTGAAACTCAACCCTCGAAGATAACCTTTCTGAACAGGCATTTTCGCTTCTCCGGACAAGGGACCACACCTGATGTCTCGCTTCTATGGACCGCAAGCCGCTTTCACTTAATGGCTAGGTCCCGCTTCTGCGGTAAAAGAACTCGCAGGTGCGAACCGCTTCTGGGGTAATCATTTTTCACCTGCGAAAAAAACTGAAAGAGCCCAACTTCTGCATCTGCGTTAAGCCGGCCGCTTATGCGGATCCGCACCTGTGGAACCCAAACTGCAGGTGCGGTTATGATAGAAGACAGACCTTCAGCAATCCATTCAACTTCAAATTCATCCGCTAACCTCCCGAAATCATACCGAGGTCCCTGGGACTTCAACCAAAAACATCAATTCCACCTAATACCTCATTCAAACTTGTACCAATCCTTAAAACACCTAAAACAATTCCGAAAATCCGATTTAATCAATGATTCAATCCTATGAACTTCAATTTTCTTCCAAATACGCTTTCGATCAAAAACCTAATCAAAACATGTCCGAATGACCTGAAATTTTGCACAGACATCCAAAATGACATGAAGGAACTACTGCAACTTCCAGAATTCCATTCCGACCCTTGGATCAAAAACTCACTATCAGACCTTGAACTTCAAAAATACAAACTTCTGCATTTCAAGCCTAAATGAGCTACGAAGCTAACGGAACCATCAGTTTTCCATTCCGAGGTCGCGTTCACACTGTTCCTACTACGAACCACTTTCCTACACTTAAGCTCTCATTTAGGGACTAAGTGCCCAAAACTCTACGAAACCCAATACCGAACGTCCTGGCAAACCAAAATAGTAGAAATGAACATAGAGGAAATAGTTAATGGGCCATCGAGGTGTAAATTCCAAAAATGACTGGTCGGGTCATTACATCCTCCTACACTTAAATATTCGTTCGTCCAATAACGAGCGTAGAAAACATACCTGAAGTAGTGAAACGATGAGGGTATCGACTGTGCATATCCCGCTCCGTCTCCTAAGTCACCTCCTCGGCTAGCTGACCCCGCCACTTTACCTTGTCTGAAGTAATGTTCTTTGACCTCAACTTTCTGATATGCATGTCCAATATAGCCACTGTCTACTCAACATACGATAAGTTCTTGTCCAACTAGACTGAAGTGAAATCCAACATGTGCGATAGGTCACCGTGATTTCTCCGGAGCATCGAAATATGAAATACCGAATGAACCCCGGCCAAACTGGGAGGTAAGGCAAGCTCATAAGAAATCTCTCCAACTTACCTCAAAATCTCAAAAGGCTCGGACTCAACTTCCCGTTCTTCCTAAATCTCATGACACCCTTCATAAGTGAGACCCGAAGCAGAACTCATTCACCGACTATATAGGAAACATCACGAACCTTCCGGTCCGCTTAACTCTTCTGTCTGGACTGCGCTATGCGGAGTCTGTCCTGAATCACCTTAATCTTCTCTACCGCATCCTGAACCGAATCAATGCCCAATTTCCTGGCCTTACCCAGATCAAACCAACCCACAGGGATCTGCATCTCCTACCATATAAAGCCTCATACGGCTCTATCTGAATGTTGGATTGATAACTATTGCTGTTGGCAAACTCCGCCAGTGGAAAGAGATGATCCCAAAACCCTCCAAACTCAATCACGCACGCACGGAGTATATCCTCAAGAATCTGAGTGGTACGCTTGGACTATCCGTCCGTCTGGGGGTGACATGTTGTGCTCATCATCACCCGAGTATCCAACTTCTGCTAAACAGCTCTCCAAAACCATGATGTAAATTGAGTACCTCTAACCGAAATAATAGAAACAAGAAAGCCATGCAGACGAACAATATCCCTAATATAAATCTCTGCCATTAGCTCCGATGAATAAGTAGTACACACAGGAATGAAGCGTGTGGACTTGGTCCGCCGATCTACAATAACCCGAATGGCATTGAACTTCTTCGCAGCATGAGGGAGTCTAACTACAAAATCCATGGTGATCATCTCCCATTTCCACTACGGAATCTCCATCTGCTGAAGCAACCCACCCGGTCTCTGGTTCTCAGCCTTCACCTGCTGACTGTTGAGGCATCTAGCTACGAAACCCTCTATGTCCTTCTTCATCCGCTTCCACCAGTCGTGCTGCCTCAACTCCTGATACATCTTTGCGGCACCCGGATGGATGGAATACCGTGAAAAATGAGCCTTTGCGAATATCAACTCTCGAAAATAATCAACATTGGGTACAAATATCCGACCGTACATCCTCAATACCCCATCATCTCCAATGGTCACATCCTTAGCATCGCCATGGTGCAGCGTATCCCTGAGGACAAGAAAATGAGAGTCATCATATTGCCGCTTCCTGATACGATCTAACAATGAAAGAAACCACACAAGCTAGAATCTGGCTGGGCTACGAAAGATCCAATCTCACAAACTGGTTGGCTAATGCCTGAACATTTATCGCCGTAGGAATCTCTGAAGTTGGTACATATTCCAAACTCCCCAAACTCTCCGCCCGACGACTCAAGGCATTGGCTACCACATTGGCCTTGCCCGGATGATAAAGAGTTGTAATATCATAATCCTTCAGTGATTCCAACCACCTCATCTGGTGCAAGTTTAGATCTTTTTGCTTGAACAAGTGATGTAAACTCTGATGATCCGTGTAAATTTCACAAGGAACGCTGTAGAAATAATGACGCTAGATATTCATGGCATGAGTAATAGCAGCTAACTCAAGGTCATGGACAGGGTAATTCTTCTCATGTATCTTTAATTGTCTGGACGCGTAGGCAATCACCCTACCATTCTGAATCAACACCGCTCCAAGGCCAATCCGTGAGGCATCACAATAAACTGTATAAGACCCTGAACTAGTAGGAAATATTAAAATAGGGGTTGTGGTCAAATCTGTCTTGAGCTTCTAAAACCTCGCCTCACACTCCTCTGTCCACTGGAATTGAGCACCCTTCTGGGTCAATCTAGTCATAGGGGTTGCAATCGATGAAAACACATCTACAAAACGCCGGTAATAACCCGCCAAGCCCAGGAAGCTGCAAATTTCTATAGCGGAGGAGGGCTTGGGCCAACTCTGCTTGGCCTTCACCTTCTTCGGATCCACCTGAATGCCCTCACTTGATACCAGGTGGCCTAGGAATGCCACAGAACTTAACCAAAACTCACATTTAAAGAACTTTGCATATAATTTCTTCTCTCTCAGGGTCTGAAGCGTTGTCCTCAAGTGCTACGAATGATCTTCCCCACTCCGAAAGTATACAAGAATATCATCTATGAAAACAATGGCGAATGAGTCAAGATAGAGCCTAAATACAATATGCATCAAATGCATAAAAGTTGTTGGGGCATTGGTCAGCCCAAATGACATCACCAGGATCTCATAATGGCCATACTGAGTTCTGAAGGCAGTCTTTGGGATATCCGGCTCCCTAATCTTCAACTGGTGATAACTTGAGTGAAAATCAATCTTAGAAAACACATGTGCACCCTGAAGCTAGTCAAATAGATCATAGATACGAGGTAAAGGATAACAGTTCTTCACTGTAACTTTGGTCAACTAACGATGATCGATACACATACGTATAACACCTAAAACAATTCCGAAAATCCGATTTAATCAATGATTCAATCCTATGAACTTCAATTTTCTTCCAAATACGCTTTCGATCAAAAACCTAATCAAAACATGTCCGAATGACCTGAAATTTTGCACAGACATCCAAAATGACATGAAGGAACTACTGCAACTTCCAGAATTCCATTCCGACCCTTGGATCAAAAACTCACTATCAGACCTTGAACTTCAAAAATACAAACTTCTGCATTTCAAGCCTAAATGAGCTACGAAGCTAACGGAACCATCAGTTTTCCATTCCGAGGTCGCGTTCACACTGTTCCTACTACGAACCACTTTCCTACACTTAAGCTCTCATTTAGGGACTAAGTGCCCAAAACTCTACGAAACCCAATACCGAACGTCCTGGCAAACCAAAATAGTAGAAATGAACATAGAGGAAATAGTTAATGGGCCATCGAGGTGTAAATTCCAAAAATGACTGGTCGGGTCATTACATCCTCCTACACTTAAATATTCGTTCGTCCAATAACGAGCGTAGAAAACATACCTGAAGTAGTGAAACGATGAGGGTATCGACTGTGCATATCCCGCTCCGTCTCCTAAGTCACCTCCTCGGCTAGCTGACCCCGCCACTTTACCTTGTCTGAAGTAATGTTCTTTGACCTCAACTTTCTGATATGCATGTCCAATATAGCCACTGTCTACTCAACATACGATAAGTTCTTGTCCAACTAGACTGAAGTGAAATCCAACATGTGCGATAGGTCACCGTGATTTCTCCGGAGCATCGAAATATGAAATACCGAATGAACCCCGGCCAAACTGGGAGGTAAGGCAAGCTCATAAGAAATCTCTCCAACTTACCTCAAAATCTCAAAAGGCTCGGACTCAACTTCCCGTTCTTCCTAAATCTCATGACACCCTTCATAAGTGAGACCCGAAGCAGAACTCATTCACCGACTATATAGGAAACATCACGAACCTTCCGGTCCGCTTAACTCTTCTGTCTGGACTGCGCTATGCGGAGTCTGTCCTGAATCACCTTAATCTTCTCTACCGCATCCTGAACCGAATCAATGCCCAATTTCCTGGCCTTACCCAGATCAAACCAACCCACAGGGATCTGCATCTCCTACCATATAAAGCCTCATACGGCTCTATCTGAATGTTGGATTGATAACTATTGCTGTTGGCAAACTCCGCCAGTGGAAAGAGATGATCCCAAAACCCTCCAAACTCAATCACGCACGCACGGAGTATATCCTCAAGAATCTGAGTGGTACGCTTGGACTATCCGTCCGTCTGGGGGTGACATGTTGTGCTCATCATCACCCGAGTATCCAACTTCTGCTAAACAGCTCTCCAAAACCATGATGTAAATTGAGTACCTCTAACCGAAATAATAGAAACAAGAAAGCCATGCAGACGAACAATATCCCTAATATAAATCTCTGCCATTAGCTCCGATGAATAAGTAGTACACACAGGAATGAAGCGTGTGGACTTGGTCCGCCGATCTACAATAACCCGAATGGCATTGAACTTCTTCGCAGCATGAGGGAGTCTAACTACAAAATCCATGGTGATCATCTCCCATTTCCACTACGGAATCTCCATCTGCTGAAGCAACCCACCCGGTCTCTGGTTCTCAGCCTTCACCTGCTGACTGTTGAGGCATCTAGCTACGAAACCCTCTATGTCCTTCTTCATCCGCTTCCACCAGTCGTGCTGCCTCAACTCCTGATACATCTTTGCGGCACCCGGATGGATGGAATACCGTGAAAAATGAGCCTTTGCGAATATCAACTCTCGAAAATAATCAACATTGGGTACAAATATCCGACCGTACATCCTCAATACCCCATCATCTCCAATGGTCACATCCTTAGCATCGCCATGGTGCAGCGTATCCCTGAGGACAAGAAAATGAGAGTCATCATATTGCCGCTTCCTGATACGATCTAACAATGAAAGAAACCACACAAGCTAGAATCTGGCTGGGCTACGAAAGATCCAATCTCACAAACTGGTTGGCTAATGCCTGAACATTTATCGCCGTAGGAATCTCTGAAGTTGGTACATATTCCAAACTCCCCAAACTCTCCGCCCGACGACTCAAGGCATTGGCTACCACATTGGCCTTGCCCGGATGATAAAGAGTTGTAATATCATAATCCTTCAGTGGTTCCAACCACCTCATCTGGTGCAAGTTTAGATCTTTTTGCTTGAACAAGTGATGTAAACTCTGATGATCCGTGTAAATTTCACAAGGAACGCTGTAGAAATAATGACGCTAGATATTCATGGCATGAGTAATAGCAGCTAACTCAAGGTCATGGACAGGGTAATTCTTCTCATGTATCTTTAATTGTCTGGACGCGTAGGCAATCACCCTACCATTCTGAATCAACACCGCTCCAAGGCCAATCCGTGAGGCATCACAATAAACTGTATAAGACCCTGAACTAGTAGGAAATATTAAAATAGGGGTTGTGGTCAAATCTGTCTTGAGCTTCTAAAACCTCGCCTCACACTCCTCTGTCCACTGGAATTGAGCACCCTTCTGGGTCAATCTAGTCATAGGGGTTGCAATCGATGAAAACACATCTACAAAACGCCGGTAATAACCCGCCAAGCCCAGGAAGCTGCAAATTTCTATAGCGGAGGAGGGCTTGGGCCAACTCTGCTTGGCCTTCACCTTCTTCGGATCCACCTGAATGCCCTCACTTGATACCAGGTGGCCTAGGAATGCCACAGAACTTAACCAAAACTCACATTTAAAGAACTTTGCATATAATTTCTTCTCTCTCAGGGTCTGAAGCGTTGTCCTCAAGTGCTACGAATGATCTTCCCCACTCCGAAAGTATACAAGAATATCATCTATGAAAACAATGGCGAATGAGTCAAGATAGAGCCTAAATACAATATGCATCAAATGCATAAAAGTTGTTGGGGCATTGGTCAGCCCAAATGACATCACCAGGATCTCATAATGGCCATACTGAGTTCTGAAGGCAGTCTTTGGGATATCCGGCTCCCTAATCTTCAACTGGTGATAACTTGAGTGAAAATCAATCTTAGAAAACACATGTGCACCCTGAAGCTAGTCAAATAGATCATAGATACGAGGTAAAGGATAACGGTTCTTCACTGTAACTTTGGTCAACTAACGATGATCGATACACATACATATAAAACCATCATTTTTCTTCACAAACAAGACAGGAGCACCACAGTATAATATTGGGTCGAATAAAACCCTTATCGAGCAATTCCTATAACTGACCCTTCAACTCTTTCAACTCAGGAGGAGCCATACGATACGGAGGAATGGAAATGGGCTGAGTGCCCGGCAATAAGTCAATACCAAAATCAATGTCTCTATCAGGTGTCATACCCAGAAGATCGGCCGGAAACACATTGGGATAATCCCGTACCGCTATGACAGAATCAATAAAAAGGGTATCAGCACTGACATCTCTCACATAAGCTAAACACCCGGGTCACCCCTTCTCAACCATATGCTGAGCTTTAAGAAAAGATATAACTCTACTGGGAGTGTGATCTAAACTACCACTCCACTCAATACGCGGAATACATGGCATAGCCAGCATCACTGTCTTGGGATGACAACCAAGAATAACATGATAGGGAGACAACCAGTCCATTCCCAAAATAATATCAAAGTCAACCATACAGAGTAACAATAAATCCGCTCTGGTCTCAAAACCACAAATAGTAACAAAACACGACCAATAAACGCAGTCCATAACAAGAGAATCTACCACGGGAGTAGAAACATAAACAGAAGAACTCAAGGAATCTCGAGCTACCCCCTAATGCGGATCAAAGTAAGAAGACACATAAGAGTAAGTTGAGCCTAGATCGAATAGAACTGATGCCTCTATGTAACAAACTAGTATAATACCTGTAATGACAGAATCGGAGGCAGCAGCCACGGTAAAAGAAGGAATGGCATAATATCTAGCCCGACCCCTCTCTCTTGGGCGACCTCTATCTCTCCTGGCTGGCTGGGCAGATGGGATGGCAGCTGGAGCTGTGATCATGTCCTGAGAACTTTGAGAAGCACGTTGTGGCTGAGCAAACTTTTAAGATGCATCCCTACAAAGTCTGCGGCAGTCCTCGACCATATGGCGTGTATGAAGTAAGCTCTGGGAGGACGTAGCGGCTGTGACTGGCTAAGGCCAGGTCTGCTGGACTCATCCCTGAAAGCACCCCGCGCAGGAGGCGCACTAGAAACTGTAGGTGCATAATAAAGCTCCTGAGGTACAGGCGGAGCTAGAGCACTGCTGGCTGCTGGAAGAGCCGAATGAATGGGGAAACCCACAAAACCCCTACCATGTCGACCTGCTGCTGGATACGGGCACCAGAGTAGTGGCCCGACTCTCGCGACCTCTTGGCCTCTGTCTCCACTCACTCAATGCAGAGCATACCCTCGATCCTCCTAGCAATGCTCACTACCTGCTGATAGGGAATGTCCATCTCCAACTCTCCATCCATGCTAGATTTGATGGGTGGGATAAGACTCTCATTGAACCGACGAACTCTCTCGCGGACTATAGCAAAAAAGTCGGTGCATGTTTGGCCAACCTGGTATGACGAATAGCATACTCCGAAATGGTCATAGCACCCTGGTGCAAATGCTCAAACTCTGCACGCCATGCATCCCTGAGACTCTAGGGGACAAACTCTCTCATAAACATCTCCGAGAACTGGGTGCAAGTAAGGGAAGCAGCCTTAACTGGATTTTCTATCTCATAAGTGTGCCACCAATCATAAGCGGCTCCCCGAAACTTAAAAATGGTAAAAGAAACCCCGTTGGACTCTACTATGCCTATAGTGCAATGAATACAGTGGCACTCCAAAAATCCCAAGGCATCATCTGTCGCTAATCCACTGAAAATCGGAGGATTATGTTTCTTGAACCTCTCCAACCTCCGCTGCTCATCCTCAGACGCAAATGACCCATCCTTGGGCTGAACTAGCGCTGCAGGCGGTACATGTATAATATTTAGGACCTGCTCCATATGCATTTTTTACTTAGGAGTGCGGGCTACGGGAGTCTGGGCCCCTCCTCTGGCCTGGGATGTGGCTGCATCGAAGGGAAGCAACCCCTCCTAAGCCAAGGTAGTGTACATAGACATGAACTAAACTAATTTCTCCTACAATGTTGGAGTAGTAGTGACGGTAGGTGCGCTGGGTTCCTGAACTCCGGATAGATATGTGGTGGTAACTCAGCGGCAGCTCGCGCAGGTGCTCTAGCTCCACCACATACGCGTCCACGGCCTCTACCCCATCCCCTTCCTATGGTGGCTGCAGTAGGGGCGCGGGTGCATGATCATCCCAAGTAGCACGTGTCCTCACCTTCTGTGAGAGAATAACAGAAGTTTTAGAATTGATGTCAAAATAGAGCACGACAAGGAATTCAATAAAGTGAAGATTTTTCCTAAACAGTTACATAGCCTATCGTAGATAAGTACAGACGTTTTCGTACTGATCAGCGAGACTCTAATAAACCGGTATGTGTTCCATGACTCCTATGAGCCTAGAGCTCTGATACCAACTTGTCATGAACCTAGTTCACCAACTGCAAACATTGCATTACGGCATCCAGTCCCCACGACTAGGTAAGTCTAATATTTGCGGAAATAAAATAATTGCGCAAAAATAGAGAAAAACCAAATGAAATATCTAGAAAGGAAATTGTACTGAATGTCGCTCAGCATATACAACTCAACATCAAAAATCTAAAACAAATCCCAAAACCCGGAAACTCACGGGCAACACAGGCTAATAGAATGTAATAATCTGCTCTACTCTAGAATGTCTAATCAACATGAAAGGAAAGAAAGGAACTATCTGCTAAAGATAGAATAGAATAGAGACTCCTGGTATGTGGACATAACAGATATACCTCAAAGTCTGGACTAAGTCTCTCTACCACAAGGATGATACTCCTGGAAGGAAGTACCTGGATATGCACATGAAAAACATGCACAAAAGAGGCGTGAGAACACCACAGCGGTACTCAGTAAATGTCAAACCTAACCTCGGTCGGGTAGTAACGAAGAAGGTCAGGGCCCTACTGAGATAAACATAATAATAATAATGTACAGTATGAAAACAGGTAGAATAATGGAAACAACAGTGAAATAAGACAGAATCTACAAGTCAACAACAAATAACCGAAATAAGGAATTAACACGAAAAGGTACAGCTCAATACCAATGATTCCATGAGGATCTCCCATGATAGTGTCATGCAGTCCTTTTTCAACTGTCCAGTGAATCTCCCGGGAGACCGTCCCGTATTCCAACTATCAATGTGCAGGGGATCTACCGGGAATCTAACTCGTAGTCCCAAAGTAAATGTGTAGGGGGGGTCTATCGAGAATTGAACCTGCAGTCTATCGGAATCCCACATCCGTAGTTCCAATGTAAATACTTAACAACATCCAAAAAATAATCGAAAATTAAATTAAACACCAAGACAACATGGCATCTATCCTAACATGTTTCACGTAATGCAATAAGGCAAATTAAGCAACTAAACCACTTAAGTCAGCTAATCATTCTTTTCTAGGCTATCACAGGCTATATGACAAAGTAAACAAAGCAAGTAAGAAAGGAATAGCAATATGATCATCTAAGTAAAAACCGAGTGTTCAACAATTATCTCAAGTACGATCTCGTCACCTCACGTACAAGCACTCAATCATCAAATAACAAGTCCTAAGAGGAGAAGGTCCCCCACACAAAGTTAGACAAGCCACTTATCCCGAACTGGCTCGATAATCAACTAGGAACCACGCCTTTGGCACGGGTATCCGACTCCAAATGGCCCAAATCTATTCAATTCTTACATATCACAAATAATACTGCAAACAACAGATTCCACAATTAAATTTAAAGTTAGGGCGTGAAAATGGGTGAAATAACCAAAATGCCCCTCAGGCCAATGTTTTAGAATTGAATAATTTTCATATTTTCAGAACCCTCGTACTCTCACGAGTCTAACCAAATATAAACTTCCCAAATCAGAGATCAAATGCCCACTCAAAAAGCAATAGTTTAGCCAATGAAGTTTTACCCAAATTTTCCAATTTTTGATCCTTAATTCAAATTTTAATGATGGATTTAACTATAAAATGATGAAATTTAACCATAAGGGATCAAAGAAATGTTACCCAATAATCTCCTCTTCAAAACCCTCTCAAAATCACCCTCTCTCGAGCTCTCAATTGATTTTTCAAACTTTGAAACTCAACCCTCGAAGTTAACCTTTCCAAACAGGCATTTCCGCTTCTGCGGACAAAGGACCACACTTGCCGTCTCGCTTCTACGGACCACTAGCCGCTTATGTGGCTTTCACCTAAGGTCCAAGTCTTGCTTCTATGGTAAAAGATCTGGCATGTGCGAATCGCTTCTGCGGCTTTCACTTAAGGGCCAGGTCCCGCTTCTGTGGTAAAAGATCTCGCATGTACGAACCGCTTCTGTGATAAATCATCCGCACCTGCGAAAAAACTGGAAGATCCCAACTTCCGCATATGCGTTAAGCTGGCCGCTTATGCGGCTCCACACCTGCGGATTGGTTATAATAGAACACATACCTTTGGCAATCCATTCAACTTCAAATTCTTCTGCTAACCTCCCGAAATCATACCGAGGTCCCCGAGACCTCAACCAAAAGCATCAATTTCGTCTATTACCTCATTCAAACTATTACCAATCCTTCAAACATCTAAAACAACTTCGGAAACCCGATTTAATCGATGATTAGAGCCTAAGAACATCAATTTTCTTCAAGATACGCTTTCGATCAAAAACCTAACCAAAACACGTCGGAATGAACTAAAATTTTGCACACACATCCCAAATGACATGTCGGAGCTACTGCAACTTCTGCAATTGCATTTCGAACCTTGGATCAAAAACTCACTATCGGACCGGGAACTTCAAAAATACAAACTTCGGCATTTCAAGCGTAAATGAGATACGGACTTCCAATATACACTCCGAACATGCTTCCAACCTCAAAATTACTTAACGGAGCTAACGGAACGATCGATTTTCCATTCTGAGGTTTCCTTCATGCTATTTTGACTATGGACCACTTTCCAACACTTAAGCTCTCATTTCGTGACTAATTATCCCAAAACTCTTCGAAACCCAATACTGAACATCTCGGCAAATCAAAATAGTATAAATGAACTTAGGTGAAATAGTTAAAGGGGGATCTGCATCACTATTCACATACCCTGTCCCTATGTTTCATTACTATTATAATTTCAAGCATGATTTGCTTGAAATAGTTATTTATGTTCAGAAGACCAATCAACCCCTTCTCACCCCTTATATTTGTTGGTCTATGTGCATCTCTTCTCAGCCATAATTATGTATTTCTGTTTGGACACTATATATACCCAACCCTTACTTCCATGTATGTAACTTTTGGAACTGTACTATTCTTTGAACTTGTTCTGTATATGTGCTGGCTAGTTCCAAGTTGTTGTTGCTCTTATCTCTTCCCCTTTTTAAGCATTGTTTGCACTAAAGCAAACATGTTCTGTTGTTGCAAACTTATTTCAAAATAATCATTTTAAAAAAAACTATTTTCCAGCTCAACTCCTTTGAGTCTATGTCAAGCACTCTCACACGCACTCTTAGACCATTAGGTTCTGCCCCTTTTGTGTGTACCTTGCTTTGGGACCCTTGAGCTCCATCTGAACTTGGACACATAAGAGCTTTCCTTTCCATACTGCATTACTCTTGGTTATGAAATCTAGGTGTGAGCACTGCCCGGGATTCCTTGAGGTCCTTAGAGAACTGTGACACACCCAGATATGAGAAAGGTTATGGAACAAAATTGGCACTTGAGGTGATTTATTACATAACTGAGAGAGGAAGTCTTAATCAGGCTTCCTATAGTGTAACTTCTTATTTTTTTCACTTCTACTTGTGTAATTCGCCCGTAATAATTTGTAAACAAGCATTGGGGTGGCTAGTGAAAAGAGATGGGTAAATATGCATGGTATAATTTGTCAAGGATACAAAACATGTTATTAGGTCTATTTTCCTAATTTTGCAATAGAAACCATGCTTAGGATTCATACATGCATTAGAAATCATGTTCTTAAGAGCTATGTTTCTTGCTTCAGCACCTCATTCATTAATCCATGCTTTATGCCTATGACTTAGAAATCCTGCTCTCAGGAGAATAACAACATTGGAATAAAATTTGTTACCCATGAACTCATATTTCAACCATTCTGCAACTCTCGTGTACATTTAGAAATTATGCCTTAGGGACTAACTTTTTTCAACAACCCTGCCATTTGCATGTGCATATTAGATATAATGTTCTAAGATCCTGTTTGTATTTGTTTAAAACACCTTGTTTATTATTGATTCATGAAAAGCTAGTAAAGTAATAATTTATACATTGTAATAGTTTCCGAATAAAGCTGGTTAACCTCTGCATTCGTATCAATTAGAACAAAATGTTTTAGGCAAAAAGAAAAAAATAATCTCAAAATTGTCTTAATAACTCGAAATAACTACTGCATATCGCTTTACGCTAAGGCAAGCCTTAGGTAATAAATAAAACCAAAACCATCCTTTTTTAACTGCCAGCATGTTAAAATCAATAGGCAAGCCTGATTCAGACTTCTTTTTTGAGTCATGTAATAAATCTGGTTATGCTATTATCACTTAGATACCATGAATAGGATTTAAATTCAAACTTTAAATGTATATGAGTCATGCTGTCTATGTGCATTATTTGTGGAGGTATACCTAAGCCTTCTGTTTATTTTTTTGTGTTTTCCCCTTTAAATGCAGTGCTATGTGTTCTTAAATTCCTCTGAGACTGATAGGAAGTGATGGATAACAGCATGCAATAAGACTTGATACCAACCCTCGCTTTAATTACCTTCACGGGGCGGAAAATGGTAGATATTGATATGATGATCGGCACATTAATACCACGTGTAATCCCTCTTTGAGGAGTGTCATACTGGGTATTGCGTCGATGCGATCCATATTACAAACAAACCTAGGACACCCCCTTTTACATTCATAAGCTTGCTTAGATTGTAATTCTTTTCAAAACTTTGCTTTTCATTAATTGTTTTCAAACACTTTTGTATGTGGACCTAAATCCCCTACTATTGAGTCGTACTTGTCTATTTGCTAATTGTACAAATTCACAAAAACTGTCTGGCCGGGAACCACACTAGTGGATCCTGAGGGGTGCCTAACACCTTTTCCTTAGTATAATTTCAAGCCCTTACTCTATCTTTGGTAACAAAACATAGTTATGAATGAACCCTACAGGTGCCCTAACGCACCTTAAAATCGTTAGGTGGAGACTGTTCAAAAAATCCCTCTTCATACCTTTCCACCAATAGTGTGAGCGGATCGTCCTGTACATCTTCGTGCTCCCTGGGTGCAGGAAAAAAGGTGAGCTATGAGCCTCCTCCAAGATATCATGGCACAGGTCACTGTCCTGAGGAACACATACTCGTCCACGGAATAGAAGTGTGCCATCCTGGCGAAGGTTAGTCACGAGAAATCCGGCTTAACCTATTTCCTTATTTTATGATGCTTTCCTTTCCAGTGAAAGACCTTATTCGGCTCCTCACAATACCTAATTGTGTATATAAAAAAGTTTTGGTTAATGACAAACTCTCAGTAGAAAAGAATTTAGGAAAATTCTATTAGAGAAAGAGCTTCATTGCTTGGTGTCAAACTAGGATATGCAAACCCCTTTCCCAAAAGGAATGAGTTCTCTCATACAAAAATGTCATAAACTCGATTTCGCGAGGAAAAAGGGGGAGCGACAGCATGAAGAGTCTGCTGGGAATACTTAGGCTTTTACCATTTCATACCGTTTTTAGGAATTTGTACCCCTCCTATGTGCAATTTTTTAATTCCTTTATGCCTTTAATTTCATTTCCAAAAGAAAAACTGATATATCTTTTTTGTTTCCTTCCTCTATAGCTACTTTAAATTATAAAACTGCTTCATTTATCACTTTCTTAGCATGCAAATACATGTCAACATGCTTTTAATTATTGTATAAATATGCTCAGCATCATACTCCACTCGTGCCAAACAAATACTATAGAAACGCTTGATAAACTGCTTCATTTATCGCTTTCTTAGCATGCAAATACATATCAACATGCCTTTAATAATTGTATAAATATGCTCAGCATCATACTCCACTCGTGCCAAACAAATACTATAGAAACGCTTGATGAGCGGTTGTGTTCTTCCTATATCATTACCCCCTAAATTCGGAAAGGCGTATTTGTGGTAAAACTACTCGATCGGTGATAACTAGGGATTTTGATACATTTTATACCCCTTCTTGCTTAAGTTTTGATTAGAAATT
The DNA here is from genome assembly GCA_034376525.1 of Nicotiana benthamiana. Taxonomy (NCBI): domain Eukaryota; kingdom Viridiplantae; phylum Streptophyta; class Magnoliopsida; order Solanales; family Solanaceae; genus Nicotiana; species Nicotiana benthamiana. The sequence goes on from CM067337.1 coordinate 28,141,407, forward strand.
TGTACAAAATAGTCCCAAAAGGCTCATAAGTTGTGCTTGATTGCAGGGTTGATCAACAAACTGACAAGATGTTAAAGGTTAGCTCTACAGTAATGAAACTTGCACAAGTACCAAGAAAATACAAAGCTCAGGCAAAACAGGGCCAATACGGCCGCACACCATTCTGTGCGGTCCGCATAAGTAAGGTTAAGAGAGTTTGATTTCCAGGCGAATAGGCAATGCGGTCGCATGCGATTTACTGTGGTCCGCATTGGAGTCATTGCATCCGCACATGATTTAGTACGGCCCGCATATCCAAGAATCAAAGAAGTGCCAGTTTGGAGTCTGAAGCCCAATGCGGTCCGCACTTCATTTCATGTGGACCGCACTAGAAGCCACCGCGGCCACACTCCATTCTGTGCAATTTGTATTGCCCGAGTTAATAGAGTGGAATTTTTATATCAAGAGGCTTAGCGCGTCCGCACGTGATTTTATGCAGTCCACACTAGCCCCGCAGGGGTATTTTTGTCCTGATTTTTTAGCTTAGTATAAATAGCTTCTTTTCACATTTTTAAGTCATCATATAGATTTTGTACTGCGATGTGCTCATGACTTTGATAGTTTTAGCTATTTTGAGTATTTTTAGCTTCATTTCTATAATGAATCTTCTAGTTTATCTTAGAAATTAACTAATATGTGTTTTTCTTCATCTATTTCTTTGTTTTCTTCTTCAATGCGTAGCTAGACCTATAAGCTAGGCGTGTGGCCAACCCTAGTGTGGATAATTGATAGGTCTTGTGTTTTAGGGCTAGATTGACTATGGATGTTTGATATTTGGGCTAATTTCATGTTTAATTGATGAATTGATGGTTGCAAACACTAATTTTTGCTTAGTTGACTTTGGCTCTTCTTTAAAAAAAGAGCCTAAGTCTTTGAAATTGGTCCAACAAGAAATTGAGGCGTACTCAGGAGATTGAAAGCCCCAATTAAAGGGTTAAACATAGAGATAGTAATACTAGACTTGAACCTTGATTTCTTGTACAAATTTGCATACCTAGTTGGTCTTGAGAAAGTCGATTCGCGCAAAATCACTCGAAGCACCGAGAGGTGTAGAGTGGGTAAAATTGTGCAACGGTTATATCATACTCCCCAAATGTTTCAATCATGCCTTAGACTCAAGTACCCGCTAATTGACCACCTAGGCGGAAGTCACTACCCTAGTGCCTTTGAATCATATAAACAACTTAGAATAGTTTACTCTTAGCCTATTCTAGTTTAATTTAGCATTGTAGTTTGATAAAATTAGAAGTAAAACAAAAACCCAAAAATGTCTTGAACTGTAATTTGGAGCACAAACACAACTCTTAATTAGATAGAAAGTCAACTCCAACTTCTAGCTCCCTTTGGAATCGATCCCGACCTTAATCGGGTAAAAGCTGCTTCGACCCTCTCTCGCTACTCAATAGTAGTGTAGGGCAGACCTAGATCACTTTTTGGCACGGTTGTCGGGGAGCTAACAATTTTGGCTATCTATCTAAACAGTTTTGTGTATTGTTCTTCTTTCTTTCTTTGTTACTAATTCGTGTGTGTCATAACTTCAGGTACCAAATTGCACTTGGAAATGTAATTGTGGGGGAAGAGGTAGATGATGTCAGAGATGATTAGGTGCCTCTTGTACCTCAAGGACAACGTAGAGGCTTCCAGGACAATGCTAATATTCATGAAAATATTCCAGACACCTCCGCCGCCACCTCCAAGAGTGGCTCCTGGAGTGCTTCTGAACCAAGGCTATGGAAGTGCTATTGTCTTACCCCGAATCTGGGCGAGAAATTTTCAAATAACTAATGTGATGTTGACCTTATTAAAGCAGCATAGGTATTTCACCGGCGCAACAAAACAAAATGCTTACAAACACTTCAAGGGGTTTGTGGATACATGTTGGTGGAGCAAGTGAACTAATGTATCCAAGGATGCTCTTTGGTTAAGACTTCCCATTCTCACTTAGAGGGAAGGCATTATATTGGATCAAGTGACTTCCCAACCATTCCATCACTACTTGGGATAAGTTGGCAGATAAGATCATTGCAAAATTTTTCTCACCAGGACATTTGGAGGTATTGTGTGATGAGATGTTGGCTTTCAAGAAAGATCCCACGAAACCTTTGCATGAGATTTGGGAGCGTTACAGAACAATGGTGAAGGACCCAATAATGATATGACCAAGGCGATGATCCAACAAACATTCTTTCAGGGCATTAATACAAATAACCAATGCATAGTGAACCAACTTACCGGGGAAACTTTATGAAGTTGTCGTATGATGAGGCATGTGATATTCTCAACAAGATGGTTGACACTTCTTCTGCATGGAAAAGTAAAGCCAATGTGCCCCAGGGTGACCCCACGGATACTCATTTACACAAGGAGTTACATGATCATGCTCAGGCTATAGCAAAGTTGACAACTACGATGAACCAACTAGCAAAGGAACAATTACAACAAGTTAAAAAAATTTCTCCAAGTGAATACCATAGATGGTTTCAATATGCTTGTAAATAAAAGAAGGAAAAGAGGGCAAGAAAACTAAGGGAATTCTGAGCAATTTGACAATGATTGTGGTGGATATCAAAATGATGGTTATGATGAACAAAGGAGGAAATTTAGGGAGAGAGTTGACTGGGACTTTTTTTGTGGGAGAGTGGGTAGATGCAAATAAGCACTTGGTCGAGGAATACTGCACTAATGCAGTATTCCTTGACCAAGTGGTGAAGGTGCAAAACCTGAAAGTGCTTTTTGACAGGAAGATCATAAACGATTATCTTGGCTTTGATGAGAAAGATGAGGCACTGTATTTGGCAAAGATGGAATTAGACAAGGAGGTCCATACTTGGTTGGTACAGTATCTCGAAATCCCATGTACCACCCCCGATTGGTTGAATGCGGGCGTAAAGATTCTGAGAAGAAATTTGAACTCGAAGCCAAGGTGTGGTAAAATTTGTGTGCACCAGATTGAACCCCACTACTCATGACAACTCCCTCCCTCTTCACCGAGCAATTTTGGTGACATCGATCATGGAAGGGTACCCGATAAATGTCAGGAATGTAATGTCTCGGGTGATCATAGAGGTAGTCAGTAAGGGTGACAGAAACTACCCCTCCCCCAGCTTCTTGACCATATACTTCAGGGACCTCAGGATTGAAAAGAGGCCATTTGATATAAAGGTAAAATCAAAGGCATCGTTCTCATGGTACAGTATGTTGGGTGATGACAACCCAAAGAGCAAGAACTTTATTCGAATAGCCACTACTCCAAATGGCTAGTCTGAAGAGCCAGTTGTGGTAGTGGCTCCTACTCAGCCTACCTCCACCTCAGCAGAAATTCCCCCTGGCCCATCCACTTCAGCAGATCCAAAGATACCCTCTTCCAGAGATTACCTAATGATTGTATACCGACTTAGTTATCCTCTTCACAGCATCAACAACTGGATGCAGACAGCTTCATCCAAGCTGTTTGTCCTTACTACTACAATGGAAGCTTAGTCGGCACCTCCACCTCTGCAGGTCCCATAGTCAATTGTGGATGCCCACAAGGAGATTCTGGCCAAGCAGAAGAAAATCCTTGACACCCAGAAAGTGCTCACTGACGTTGTTGATTCACATAGCAAGGCTCTCAAGGAGCTTGCGAAGGAGCAAAAGAAACTGAGGAAGATGCGGGCTTCTAAAGAGTCCGTGAAGGAGTTGGGGGTTGATGTTGACAGGTCCTTGCAACAGAATAGCAGGCCATAGGGAAGAAATTTGAGGTTCCCAAGAAATATTATGACCCAAGGCCCACTCAAGAGCTCATGCAGACAAACGTGCCATAGGGGGTCTCTATATCCTTTTCCCTTTTCTTTTTGGTCCTTATTTGGTTTAGTTGGCATTGAGGAGAATGCCAGCTTTCATTTGAGGGGGTAGGCCCTACATTAATTTGTTGGATAATTGTATATATTTGACAATTTTTATGCTTTCTTTATTTTTCATCTTTGGTTAGCATATAATTTTAATATTTCCTTACATTTCTCGTGATTCTATTTTAGTTTGGTTATGGATATAATGTTATGTTACATTGCACATATTCATACATCTATTGTATATTCGATTAAATCCCCTCTTGTATATATTAATTTTACTTTCCGTAATTTTTCGTTCTTAGCTTCTCACTTATGTTCGCAGCTTCTTGTTTTGAATGTTCGAAATAAGCCTTCGATTTTCATAATGGCACGCTTCTTTCCAAAGGTGTAGTTTGTGTGAACCGGGTGGCTCTTCCTAATGATGGATGGTATGAAAACCTTCTTCGGGGTTTGAGTCAATTTTTTCTTTTTTGTTTTTTGTAGCTAGTGATAAGTGTGCCTCAATCAAAGCTTCGCCTGGGCCTAGCACATTTTCCTTCGATCTCATGGTCAAAAATAAATTGTTGTATTTAGGATGGTGAAAGTCGTGACCATGGGACTCTTGTATTAACAGATAATCATGTGATTTTTTGTGACCGGTGTGTACTCAAATATTATCTAAGGTCGGTATGGGGCCCTAACTCTATGTCTTTAGTGATCCCATAGCTTGTGTGGTGAGAAATTGCATTGCAAGTCCAAGTCACGATACATTGGTCTATAACTTGCCCTGAATATGTGTTGAGGCAAATCCTAACCGAATTTTGACTTGAGACAACACTATAGGCTCTCCTTGGTCCAAATGATAGCTTGAAGATTTCCATACCCTACCAATAATAAGATCCCTAATCAACCATTTTGAGCCTTAGACCTTTTTCCTTCAAGAACCATGATACAAGCCGTTACCCGTTCAAAAAGATATCCTCTCTTGGTACCCGATCTTTCCTTTAGCACATGGAAAACGTATAAGTTTAGGGGGGGAAAGAGACGATGATTGCAACAAAGTGGTAAAAACTTACAAACATGAAGAAAAGGAAAGGCAATGAAAAATAAAGAAAAGAAAAAGACAAAAAGAATGTTCAATATGTAATAGAATAAAAAGGGATTCAAGAAAAGCAAAGAATGAAAGATGTGGAAAGTTGAAAAAGAGAAAAAACATTGAAATGAACAAGAAAGAGTGACAGTATGTCTCTCTAACCCCTTAGAAAGAAGTAAAAAGACTTATTCTTGAGAAAGATGAGTGAATTTCAATTAACCTCGGTCTGAGTGCCACTGTTCTAAAGGTGAGGTTTGCTTAGGAAGAGTTGTGGATGTGTGATTTTGGGTTACACAATGACCAAAGTAATTGAAAACGTTTTTTGATGTATTGAGTAATCTCTTGATGCTCTTTTGTTGCACTTAATCCATGGTGTCTAAAGGAGTAAATGACGTTAATGATCCATTTGCATTGAGGGAAATTGTTAGCTCCAATTGATGCTAGATGAGGTCGCTTTAGGATAGCTGAAATTTTCTTGGAGGTTCTCTTAAGGGGTAGGTCTTATTTTGTGTTCTTGAGGACAAGCAAAAGCTTAAGTTTGGGGGAGTTGATAACTAGGGATTTTGATACATTTTATACTCCTTCTTGCTTAAGTTTTGTTTAGAAATTTGTACAAAACAGTCCCAAAAGGCTCACAAGTTGTGCTTGATTGCAGGTTTGTTAAACAAAGTGACAAGACGTCCAAGATCATCTCAAAAAGGAGTGAAACTTGCACAAGCACCAAGACAAAACAAAGCTCAGAAAAAACAGGGCCAATCCGGCCGCACACCATTCTCTGTGGTCCGCACAAGTGAGGTTCAAAAGGATTTATTTCTAGGCCAATAGGCAATGCAGCCACATGGGATTTACTACGTTCCGCATTGGAGTCAAAGTGGGTGCACAAGATTTGGTGTGATCCGCAGAGCCAAGAATCAGAGAAGTGCCAGTTTGGAATCTGAAGCCCAATGCGGTCTGCACTCCATTTCATGCGGACGGCACTAGAAGCCATCGCGCCCGTACTACATTATGTGTGGTCCGCATTGCCCGAGTTCAGAGAGATGGATTTTGATTTCAAGAGCCTTATTACGGCCGCATGTGATTTTGTGCGGTCCGCACTAGCCCCGCAGGGCTATTTTTCTCCAGATTTTTCAACTTAGCATAAATAGCTTCTTTCCACATTTTTAAGTCATCAGATATATTTTGTACTGAGCTGCGCTCTAGACTTTGATAGTTTTAGTCTTCATCTATTTCTTATTTTTCTTCTTCAATTATGAGTAGCTAGACCCTTAAGCTAGGTTGTGACTCAATCTTAGTGTGAGTAATTGATGTGTCTTGTGTTTTAGGGCTAGATTGACTCTGGGTGTTTGATATTTGGGCTAATTTCATGTTTACTGCTGAATTGGTGGTTGCAAACTCTAATTTGTGCTTAGTTGACTTTTGCTCTTCTTGATGAAGAGAGCCTGAGTCTCTGAAATTGGTCCAACAAGGAATTGGAGCGTACTCAAGAGATTAATAGTAATACCCGAGTTGAACCTTGATTGTATGTGCAAATTTGCATATCCAATTGGTCTTGAAAAAGTCAACTTGGGCAAAATCACTCGAACCACTATGAGGTTTAGAGTGGGAAAAATCATGCAACGGTTATATCATACTCCCCAAATGTGTCAATCATGCCTTAGACTCAAGTACCCGCTAATTGACCACCTAGGCGGAAGTCACTACCCCAACTTGAAATAGTTTACCCTTAGCCTATTCTAGTTTAATTTAGCATTGTAGTTTGATAAAATTAGAAGTAAAACAAAAACCCAAAAATGTCTCAAAGTGTAATTTGAAACATATACACAACTCTCAATTAGATGAAACTCAACACCAACTTCTAGCTCCCTGTGAAAATCAATCCCGATCTTAATCAGGTAGAAGCTGCTTCGACCCTCTCTCGCTACTCAATAGTAGTGCAGGGCAGGCCTCGATTAACAGTTATGTACCTTCCCCCCTTTAGTAGTCTGATCGAAGGTACCAGTCTAAAACCCCGTAGATACCTTACTCTGTTTAAATTGTGCATGTATCATTGTTAAACCTAGTTGGATCAGTTATGTTGTCCATATAATGATCCTTTAAGATAGCCTTGTCCAATGTCCAGTGGATTTTCCTAAACCCAAACGGACATCATCACTTTCTGTGCATTTATTTGGAGAACTAAATGTTTAATGCTAATTGTTGATAGTAAATAGTTCGAGTATGGTGGGTTATAATCTTATTTGTCTTGCAAAAATGTTAGGCACGAAGTCCCCAGATTTTGCATGGTCACCAACATCCACCCCAGGTTGCTAAGTTGGTGGGAAGATTTACATTCTAGTGACAAAACCCTCGTCACAAAATATCTGAGTAATCTACTATCGCTCCTGGAGATCTAGCCTAATAACATGATCATAGAAGCTTGCACCTTATTTTGGGATTGTGAAAGGACAAAAACTTGTTGCTCCCAAATGCACACGCAAGTATACGCGGTCGTCAAGTAATAAAGTGACTAAAAGTCGAATGTCGAACCTACAAGGACATGTGATTAACTATTTACTAAATAATATTATCCTAATTATCTAAGCAACAATTTAATATATAAGTATTTTATTCTAAACTAATTAAAATAAAAGAAAAATAATAATAAACTCTGAACAAAGGGAAAGACGATCTAGGGTTATGGGCTATCTAACAATCGTATTGTATTCTTCAATTGAATTAACTAACTAATTTATCTAGTTTATTGGTTGACATGGTTAATATTGCTCATAAGAATCTGTCGATTCTTACTCACTTATTCAAGCTAACCTAACGCCTATATGTCTATGGAGTTAGAATCAATAAGAACGCATTTATAATTCCTGTAAATCAACCAAGCAAGGCAATTAGGTATATGTCTATCCTAACCGTGAATCCATTCCCCCATGCGCAGGTTCAAGAACTTGCTCTACTCAATCCTATATGCAATCTCGAATTCCCACTTTCGAGTTCAACTCTAGATTCGTAGATAGTATTCAATTGGTGATCAAGTAATCAAATAATTAAGTGTAGGATTGAATAAATAAACCAATATGATAAATCATAAAATCAAAATCAATATTCAAATAACAATAGTCATGAAAGAATCACAACCCTAGAACGTGAAGTTTAGCTCCACATAGACATGATAGCAAAACAACAAATCATACAAAGAAAGATAAATAGACTAAGTTGGTGGAGAAGAAAAAATGAAACTCGGCCTCCACGGTGGCTCTGTGCTTGTGTTTCATCTCAAAAACGTCCTCCTCAGGTCTAAGATGTGTTAAAAGCATGTCCTCCCCTCTGAAATAGCATTTTATATGTATTTATACCAAATAGGGTTGGGCCCAGAGAAAACAGCTTCTCCCATGCGAAATAGGACTCTGCTTAGTAAATTTTGAATAACCGCGCCGCACTATGCGTTGCGCTAATGGATTTTATAAGCAAGCTTCACTTTCTTGTCAGGAAACATTTTACACTGATGTGCCGCACCAAGCGGCGTTGTAGTGTAATATTCTTAGAGTGAACTTATTTCGTCCTCTTTTAACATCCGGACTTGGTGCACGACCTCCGACCATGATCCTGGCTTAATTTCCTGGGCTTTTACTCAGACTTCAAAGCTCCAAATTACTTGAATTCATTCCATAATATCTACATAACTCGGAATCACTCCTAAAAGGCATAAAACACATATTTAGTGCAAAACACTCTCAAACTCAATTAAAGTGCAGTAAATTAGGGTGTAATAAGTGATTAAAATACACAATTATAGCCTATCATCAAGGATTGTGTTTCGCTTTGGGGACATCGAGATGACACCTTTGCCATAGGAGATAGGAAGACTAGTTGGTTTAGTGTGGGAAACTTTGGGTGTACTAATGCCTGAGAGCTGCACAAGCAAGGGTTTCCTTAAAATGATGGGTTTGAAGAAGAACGGAAAATTGGTATGCCTGAAGGAATCATACATCCCTTTTGACTACCTGTACGAAAGTTACGGTCACAAAAAATTATACCATTTCTACCCTAATGAGTTTGCCACCACGTCCTTGGGACACATCCATCATGGGGTTTTTGCCTTCATGTTTTGCTACCTAGGTCTGATCGTCTTTTCGATGAAGAAAGTGAGAATACATCATAGGTTGGCTTTGGTAACTAAAAACCTAATATAGGGGATTGGTAGGCAGACATTCAGCATTGTACCCATGATCATTGCAGACATATACCGAGCCTTGGAGAAATTTCAACAAGAATCAATACATCCAAGGATGCAATCTATTACTTCTGCTTTGGCTTATGGAACATATCCAAAAAGGCAAATACTAACAAGAAATTCAGCGAAGGTTCTGGAATGATTACATCGCTTTCCACCACCCAAAGCGAATGAATTATATCCCCGACATGTTCGCTCTACATGAGAATGCCAAAAGATGGGTTGAGCTCTTTGATAATCTGACTGAAGGGTGGATTCAATGGATGTTCGAGTGGTTTCCGACAGAAGAGTTCATTGCCCGATCCAAAGATGCACCTTTCTTGATATGGATTGGTCTAAAAGGAACATACTCTTACGTCCCTCTTTGAGTTATGAGGCAAGTAGGTAGGAAGCAAGTCATACCCAGGTTCGACAATATAAGCTATTTTCGAGCTGACTTTCAAAATGATGATTGTCCCCACAAGTGCCATGCCCAACACATGTGGCATTGCAAGATTGTAATGGGGAAAGACATCATTGAGCCAGACAGACATCGTGTCGGTTGTACTCCTTTTTATTCAGGTTGTTTAGAAGACAATTGGGATGGTTTGGGCCAGCTAGGGTTCGTTCCAGGTCACAGAATTATAGATGAAAATATCGAGGCGCAAGTCAAGTACAACCAGCTGCGCTAAAGGATCCATGAATGCAAGAGAGAACACTGCGAGATACTAGAATCCAACCAGAAGCTAATTAAGGAATGGAAGGACATGGCTATCAGTTCCAACAAAAGGCTAGCTACTTGGAGTGAGACATAGTAAAACTAGAGGCAAAATTTCTCAAAAGGGTTAAAGACTGTCAAAAAGGCCAAAGGGAACGAAGGTGGACATCTACCCAGGGCATACCTATTGGTGGGACTTCACGAATTGAGTGGTACGACGGAGGAAGGGATGCCGAGTTTGGGGAAGGTCCTTTTGGTACCAAATAGATAGTAGTTTAACATTTTTGCTTTATGAATGTCATAAGGCCAATGGCTATTAGTGACTTTAATTCCTTGCTTATTTAGTGTCTTTTTGGGATTCGTCTATTTTTATAAATGAAATGAGACATTTAGTATTCTATGTTCTCCAAATCAATTTGTCGCTAGTCCTACCTCGGGCACAAAAGAGGTTCCCAAATTAGGACACGCTTTACATTCTTGCGCTATGTGTTTAAATATTGCAATAATTTTAATATCCTCACTAACTTGATTACCTTTTATTTTATTATTCCCTCCCCAAAGGTTAGTTCGTGCACTCTGGCATCATCATCTAATTTCACAAGATCTAGGGGCCCTCCACCCACATCTCCTCTTATTCATGTTAAAAGAAAGAACAAAGGAAAGATGGAAGATTTGAACAATATCAGGAAGGAGAACCCAGCTAAACGGGTTGAGGCCACTAACGGCCAGGGTATTCGGGTTCCTAACGAGAATGTGTCACAACTTGAACATAAATTTTTGAAATTTCAGGAAGAGCTCAATGATGTTCGGAATCTGACAAGCCTGTTATGTTCCATAAGGACCCCAGATGTCCACTTCCCCAACACTCAAAACCCTACACCTCCTCAAAACATCCCAAAGCAGCAGAAACATCCAGCACCTCATCATCAAACTGCTCCACCAAATAACCAATGTAACACATGTCATACCCCCAAACAACACTCCACTACTCATCCCAAAACCTCAGAACTAGACAAATGACCATTTCCACACCCATGCACCAGGCCACCAAAACACTTCTATCTACGTGGAGACCATGCCACACTCCACCCAACCTATCTCATGCACACATGAGTCTGATGAAAAGGATCTGCTTATCAGGAACTTTGCCGAGGAACTTAAGAGATTGATCAGCCGGATTCAAGTCATTAAGGGAAGCAAAGGAATCGAAGGGTTGAACTAAGAGGACCTTTGCATAGAACCCGAGGGGTAAAAACCTCCTATGTTTGAAATATTCGATGGTACGGGTGATCCAAGGGTCCATCTAAGGACATATTGCGACAAGCTGGTTGGAGTAGGGAAGGATGGTAGGATCTGCATGAAGCTGTTCATGAGGAGTTTGAAAGGAGATGCATTATCTTGGTACTTCAGCCAAGATCCCAAGAAGTGGTCAAGCTGGTAGGCATGGCATCTGACTTTATGGATAGGTTCAAGTTTAATACAGAGAATACGCCATATGCGTTCTATATCAAGAATTTGAAGAAGAAGCCCATGGAAACATTTTGCGAGTACGCTACTCGCTAGAGGTCCAAGTCTACTAAGGTCATACCTGCCTTAGAAGAGGAGCAACTAAACAAGTTCTTTGTCCGGGCTCAGGACCCTTAGTTCTCCGACATTATAAAATTAGGTGAAAGAATTAACGAAGGTATTAAAAGTGGTATGGTTACAAATTTCAAAGCCTTGCAAACTACAAAAAAAAGCTATACAGTCTGGTGGTGTGTCCAAGAAAAGGGACGTAGGGGCGTGATGGTTGCACAGCGGACCAAATCTCCCCTCAAATACCAAACTTACCCAAAACCTCCACTCACATACTAGCGCCCCCAAAATTACCAAGCACCCTCACCTTTCATACCAAGCTCTGCCATCCACTTATCAATCATCTCCACCTCTTACATATCAACCTACTTCGCCCAGATACTCCTAACGCGCTCATGTATACAAAACTTATAATTCTCAACCATCCCATTTTCAATCACCCCCGCACCCCAAACTTTCCCTAGACCTCAACCTAATTTGATCACAGACCTCCAAAATAATATACAGCCATCAATGAACCCATCAACAAAATGTACGAGAGACTCAAAGCTTCTGGTTATGTCACCTCCATCCCTGCTGCAAGCTTTGAGAATCCTTCTCAGTGGGCTAACACAAAAAAATCATATGCATACCACTCTGGCATGAATGGGCACACCATCGATGAATGTCGCTCCCTAAAAGACAAGATACACTCTTTGATTGATAACAACATCATTATGGCAAAAAAACCCGCTCCAAATGTCCGTAACAACCCTCTGCCAGACCATAAAATTGGAGGTATCCACATGATTGAAATAGAAGATGACTGGAATCCAAGGGATCAATCAGGTTGATCATATAAGGTGATGACACAAAGAAACCAACTATTACTCTCAATCCAATCATAGTACTGATCCAACCGTCTGAGGATGCTGAGGTAAATATGTTTGTACCTCTTGAGTTTGCAGCAGCTCCACCCACAAAGACACCGGCACCGATTGAGGTTGAATTCGTGTATACGTAAAATGCACTTGCACTATTTGAGGTTGCAGTCTTGCCTCCGAAGGCACATGTTTTGTTCGGAGTGAAGATAGTCGTGTCGATCCTAGTGGCGATGTCAACCATGCCATAATTCTATATAAATGTTGTACCCATGGACTACATAGTCGAAGTGAGAAGGAAGGGCAAGGTCAAAATTGAAGAAACTATCGTAGCACATGGTATTATAAGAACTAGTAAAGTCTATACCCCTAAACATCTAGCAGAATCAAGCAAGCAGGCCTCCAATCAGCCGCCCCTCATTGAGACAGGTCTTGACGACCCTTGTAGGAAAATACAAGCCAAGGAATATTTAGTCATTGACTAGTTAAACAAGACGCCAGCACAAATATCCATTCTCTCTTTCCTTCAAAATTTTGAGCCGCACAAGAACGCTTTGTTAAAGGTGCTAAACGAAGAGTGCATACCAATTAACATCATTGGCGAAGAAGTGGCTAATATGGTAGGAAAAGTTCTACAAAATCCATAAGATCACCATTCATGAGGACGAGCTGTCACCTGAAGGGCTAGGGCACAACAAGCGCACATCACCGTGCAATGCGAAGATTATTTCATCACTAGAATCCTGATCGATGGAGGTTCCAGTCTTAACATTTGTCTGCTGGTAACACAAAAGAAGTTGGGTAAAGGGGCGCAAGAGATAAAGGAAGGAGCAATCAATGTGAAAGCCTTCGATGGTTCTCAGAGTTCCACCATTAGTGAGATTATTTTATGTTTACGGATGGGACCAACCTGGTTCGAGGTCGGTTTTCAAGTGATAGAGTACTTGCTGCTGGGACGGCCATGGATTCATGTTGCTAGGGACGTAGCATTAATGTTGCATCAAGAAGTAAAGTTTGGAAGGAATAACCAGGAAGTGATAATTCACGGCGACGCAAACAACCCTATACAGTTGCCAGACCATTCCGGCGATTGAGGGAAGAAGGAAGCTGGGTGGAGAAACTTACCACCACATTAAGTGGGTCAATGTTATCGACAAAGACAAATGGTGGGATGGCAAAATCGAGAGCATATTGAGTTGGAGTGGGTACCAACCTGGCAAAGCATTCGGCAAGAACCTCCAAGGAATATCTATACCCATAAAACTTAAGAAACATGGCACTACTTTCGATTTGGGATATGAATACACCTGAAAGAATTCAACAACTGGTCGCCACCATGGCGCATTCCTTACTATCCACTAGAGCAGCCAATACCGCATCTGGAGGAAACTTTCCAACATGCTGACATTATTTATGGGTCAGATGAAGAAGAAGCGCTTGCAACAGTGAAGAACGGTTTCCTGAAATACAATGATATGGATGTAGGACCTCAGGCGCTACCAACTCTTCTAAAACCAATTGGTGGTAGAAGAAGCGCATACCCTAGCCTTATAGTACATTCAGCACACACAAGCGCCCACGACATTCGATTGTGACTTGGCCCACATAGCCTCCGCCACGGGACAATTGATGCACACATGGCCAACAATCTCCCCCTCGGCAATTGCTCCCGGTGGGAATCGAACTCGTGACCTTGGCTCTGATACCACTTGTAGGACCTCAGGCACTACCAACTCTTCTAAAACCAATTGGTGGTAGAAGAAGCGCATACCCTAGCCTTATAGTACATTCAGCACACACAAGCGCCCACGACATTCGATTGTGACTTGGCCCACATAGCCGCCGCCACGGGACAATTGATGCACACATGGCCAACAACGGACTGTTGTGTTATTCTTTAGAAGGAAGGACCTTCCATACTGGCTGTTTGCATAGGGGCACACCTCAAGAATTGGACTATCAGAACAACCAAAGATCGGTAAGCCTCGGGATAGCAAGTCCAAAACAAGCATTATTCACTATTGTATTTACTAAAGATATTCTTCTCGAATTTTTCAATTCCCGCAATAAGATCTTTGATGTTCAAAATAGTTATTCAATTTATCAAAAGCATTTTGTTGATTTCTCTAGTAAATTAATATTTATTGCTGTCGTTTTCCTCCTTACTTTACAATAACAACATTACTATTACTTGTCTTGATGAACCAATGACTGTGACATGCAATAAGACAACACAACAAATAGACATTGATTCAGAGGAAGATGACATACCTGAAGAGATTGTCAAAGAAGTACGTCCATTGTCGCTCACAAACTGCCAACCGATCTAATGTGTCCATCAGTAAAGCAAAACCTCAGAAATTTCAAGTCTGATATGAGTCTAAAGATCAAGGAAGAAATCACCAAGATAGTCCAAGATAAGGTTCTCATGGTAATAGAATATCCGACGAGGTTAGCCAACATTGTGCCAGTGCCAAAGAAGCATGGGAAGGTCAGAGTCTATGTCGACTACCAGGATCTCAACCAGGCCAATCCGAAAGACAACTTCCCTTTGTCAAATACACACACCCTAATTGACAATTGTGCCAAGAATGAGCTACAGTCATCCATGGATTGCTTCACTAGTTATTATTAGATCTGGATGGATGAGGAAGATTCTGAGTAAACGGCTTTAATTATTCCGTGGGAAGTGTACTGTTATTAGGCTATGCTATTCAGCCCAAATAATGCATGGGCCACCTACATAAGGGCAATAACTACCATATTTCATGATATAATACACAATGATATAGAGGTATATGTGGATGATGTTATTATCAAATCCAAGAAGGCCACTGACCACATGGAAGATCTGAGGAAGTTCTTCAATAGATTGCGGAGGTACAACCTGAAACTAAATCCCACAAAGTGCGCATTTGGTGTTCCTGCTCGGAAATTGCTTGGGTTTATTGTGATCCGCCGAGGAATAGAAATGGATCCATCTAAAGTCAAAGCCAATCACGAAACACCACCCCCAAAGTAAAAGAAGGATGTGATGAGTTTCTTGGGAAGTCTTAAATACATCAGCTGATTCATAGTACACTCTACACTTATCTGTGAGCCAATCTTTAAGATGTTAAAGAAGGATGCCACTACCAAATGGACTGATGACTACTGAAAGGCCTTCGATAGAATCAAGGAGTACTTGTCAACACCACCAGTCTTAGTCCCCCCCGATCCAGGTAGACCCTTATTACTCTACCTTGCAGTGTTAGATGGAGCGTTCAGCTGCATTCTAGGGCAACATGATGAAATAGGAAGGAAGGAACAAGCCATTTATTCTCTCAGTACGAAGTTCACCCCGTACGAGGCCCGATATTCTCTATTGGAACGCACTTGTTTTGCTTTACTAGGGTAGCTCAGAAGCTTAGACAATACTTTGGTTCCTATACTACATATCTTATATCGAGAATGGATCCTTTAAAGTACATCTTCCAGAAGCCCATGACAACCGACAATTTAGCGAAGTATCAAATACTGTTGAATGAGTTCAACATTATTTCCATAACTCAAAAAGCAGTCAAGGAACAGGCACTGGCAGACCACCTTGCCGAAAAGCCCGTGGATGGAGGATACGAAGCCCTAAAATGTATTTACCTGATGAAGAGGTATCTTTCATAGGAGAAGACATTGCAGAATCCTATGACGGTTAGAGAATGTTCTTCGATGGAGCAGCAAACTTCAAAGGAGTTGGCATAGGAGCAGTCCTAGTATTCGAAACCGGCTAGTATTATCTGGTGTCTGCAAAACTCAAATTCCCCTGCACCAACAATATGGCCGAGTATGAAGCCTGCATCTTAGGGCTCAAAATGCTCGTTGACTTGAACGTTCAAGTGCTACTAGTGATTGGAAATTCAGACTTACTTATACATCAGGTACGAGAAGAATGGGCAACCAAGAAATTCAAGATACTCCTGTACCTGCATCATGTACAGAAATTGAGAAAGAGGTTTACGAAGACAGATTCCAGCATGTTCCCAAAATCCAGAATGAGTTTGCTGATGCATTGTCTACCCTGTCATCTATGACATAACATCCAGACAAGAATTTTACTGAACACATTCTAGTGAAAATCTATAATTAGCCATCTTACTATGCCCACGTCGAAGAGGAAGCAGACGAAAAGCCTTGGATTTCTTGATATCAAGGAATACTTAGCAGAAGGAGAGTACCCGGAGCTTGCAAATCCTACTAAAAAATGCACACTTCGAAAATTGTCCATTGACTTCTTTCACAGCGGAGGAGTCCTGATTTGGGACTAATAAGATGTGTCGACACAAAGGAAGCATCCAATCTACTAGAGGAAATTCATGTTGGGACCTGTATTCCACATATGAACGGTTTTGTCTTAGCAAAGAAGATACTCCCGGCTGGTTACATTTGGATGACTATGGAAACAGACTACATCGAATACTTCCGGAAATGCCACAACTGTCAGATACATGCAAATATGATAAAGGTACCTCCAAGCAAGCTTAACACAACAAGCTCACTGTGGTTGTTTGTTGCTTGGGGAATGGATGTTATTGGACCAATCGAGCCTGCGACTTCGAACGAACACATGTTTATCCCAGTAGCCATCGACTATTTCACCAAATGGGTCAAAGCAGCATCTTACAAAGTAGTGACTAAAATAGTCATGGCAGACTTTGCCCATGACCGCATCATTTGTCGATGCGGTATTCCAGAGAATCATTACTAATAATGGCTCCAACCTCAACAGTGATATGATGAAAGCTAAGTGCAAAACTTTCAAGATCAAACACAAGAATTCCTTAGCCTGTAGGCCTAAAATAAATAGAGTCGTAGAAGCCGCCAACAATAATATCAAGAAGATATTAAGGAAAATGATAGAGAAGCATAAACAGTGGCAAGGGAAGTTATCATTTTCTCTACTAGGGGTATCACACCACACTCTGTATATCAATCGAGGCAACCCTCTATATGCTGCTTTATGGTACAAAGGCTGTCATTTCCGCTGAGGTGGAAATTCCATCCCTAAGGATCATACAAGAAGTTGAGCTAGATGACACAGTATGGGTAAGAAGTTGTTATGAGCAACTAGCCCTTATAGATAGAAAGAGAATGAATGTAGTTTACCATGGTCAACTCTATCAAAAAGAAATGTCTAGAGCCGTCAACAAAAGAGTTAAGCCAAGACAGTTCACATTGGGGCAGCTAGTGGTAAAGAAAATTTTTTCACACAAGATGAAGAGCACGGTCCATACATGGTTCACCAGATTTTGACAGGAGGATCCCTCATTCTTGCAGAAATGGAAGGAGAAGTCTGGCCAAAACCGATCAATTTAGATGTAGTCAAACTTCACTATGTGTAATCTTTATGATTTCCTTATATGATGTAAATTGAACTACGCCTGACCTGATTCCCAAATAAGAGGGAATACATAGGCAGCCCAATGAGTTCGATCACAATTCAATAAAATTTCATTCCCCCATCCTCCCTCCCCCTCCCCCCTCCTCATTTCGCTCGCAATTGGAAACTGGCAGAATTTTGAGGACCTCAAAATTCTGAAGTAATTTCAGTCGATCGCCGCACGAGCAACAATCACAAATGCCAACCCATCAAACTGGGGAAGAATTTTGAGGACCCGCAAATTCCGTAGCAGGAGAGTTGCAATGTCCTGAACTACATCAGAATCATTGGTTCATCTAAAATCTATTGTTAATTCATGACATACCTTTACAAAATCATGCATGCTTATTATTGAAACTGCTTTGTTTAGCAATGCTACCCCAATGATGCAGACGGTACCACCAGATCAAAGCCGAACGAGTCAAGAAAAGCCAGTGGGGTTACGAACTAACCTCCCCTTATAAAACTCACGATTTTTATTTGGATGCAGGCACTAGAAATGTGAAATCGTCAATCATACTATACGCACATGGGACGAACATTGTTCAAGAATACTGTTCTCAGAACCATTGCACTTGCCAACATTTGCTATCACCACACACCAATGATGTCTAGTATGTCACAATGCCCCAGTAATCACAATGCCGCAATCTGCTATAAGCAAAGAAAACTCTACTATCATTTGTTAATTTATTTCATGCATAAGGCTACCGTTTTGCCTTCCGACACTAAACATTGTCTTCATCTGCATTCTTATATAAGGCTATTATTCTGTCTTCCAATCGGCATAAGGCTACCATGCTGCCTTCCGAGACTAAACCTTGTCTCCATCTCCATCTGTATTGCATAAGGCTACTATTTTGCTTTCCAATCTGCATAAAATTATCATTCTACCTTCCGAGACTAAACGTTGTCTCCATCTGCATTTGTATTGCATAAGGCTACTATTCTGCCTTCTAATCTGCATAAGGCTACCATTTGCCTTCCGAGACTAAGTGTTGTCTCCATCTGCATTCACATATTTACACAAGGCTACCATTATGTCTACCGCGGTTAAGGTCTACCTCCATCTGCATTTGCATAAGGCTATCATTCTACTTTACGAGGCTAAGCTCCGCCTCCAATTTTCTTCGAAACTAAGCACTATTTATCTCACTTTTCTTATGGGGTAAGATCTGCCCTTCAATCCGCAAGACTAAGCTCTGTCTTGTCCGCATCATACTACTGCATCTTTCATGGACTGAAATATCGCCAACTCATCCAAAGGCGTCTTTCTTTTGGAGGTACCATCTTCATAGTCCGAGAACACCATGTCATGGCCTGGGGATCTTTTTCAATCTTTTGTATATCATTATTCAAAGGCGGCATCATTCGGAGGCACCATCTTCATAGTCCGAGAACACGACACCAGGGCCTGTGAATCTTTTATCATACGTTTCATGGCCTAGGACATCATAGTCAGAGGACGCCATTTCTGACTGTCCAAAGACAACATTTAAGGTCCAGTGGGAATTTGCATCATATTTAAATCTATGCACAATAAACACTTGTGTTGCTTCTATTTGTAGGTAAACTGGCAGGCAACGGCTATGACGGCAAGAGAGATCCCCCTCTAGTTCCCACAGCCATATCAAACCTAACCATTCCCGTAAACCGTCCACCCATTTAGCCCTAGATATTGCGTTCATTCCTGATATGTCTTCATCGGCATACTCCGCTGTCGGATCCTGAAGTACATACGACCTAATTCATGTAAAATCAAGGATATGTAGGCATCTTAGAAGCCAGGGCACGACCTAAATCTTTTCAAACCATTTCGCACGGTGAAAATTATCCATCATTTCTTTACCCAGAAACTCTTTCATTGTTTTCGGGTAAAGAATGGCTGCTGTTGATACCTAGTTTTTCTCTATATATTTTTCAATATGCAAAAGACATTCAAAATAGTATATATATGCATATATAAGTATGTCCAACTGTTTTATTATTTTTCTCATAATTTTAAAGGTTTAAATTGATTTATTTTTCTCCCTTTTTACCCATAAAATCTCCAATAATTATTTCCAATTTATATTGGTAATTCATCTATTGATTTTTATATTTATGACAAAATATGGCTAAAGTAATTTTTACATATTTTTACAATTATATTTAGTATTTTTAAAGCTAAATTGCATATAATTGTAATATTAACCATTTTAAGGTTTATGTTGTGTTTTATACGCATAAAATTGGATCTTGTATTTATAAAATGTTAATTATATATTATAAATTATTTTATCCCTTTAAAATAGTAAATATAATTGTTAATTATATTTACTACATTTATAACTTAAATAGGGAAAATAGATATTTAAATTATAGCCATATTTGGCTTTTAATTATAGTTAAATCAAGACCCCAATTCCCATCCCAATTAAAACCCACCAGACCGAAGACCAAACCCAATTTTATAACCCAACCCCCAAACCTTTCAATCCTGGTCGTTGATCACATAGATCATCGGCCACCATTCACCCTTACAATAATTAATCTCGATTGACCCGCCCCCCCCCCCCCAACTGTATAGTTCTTACAATCCATCGCCCTTGAATTTCCTCTCCTATCCAACTCTCTCTGAAACCAAAAGATAACCCTAGCCATCGCCGCCTATACTACCCTAATCCCTTCAATCCTCACTCAATCCATGGACTCCCATGGGCGTTTGAGACGTATATATGTCTCGTACGACTCCTAGTTGCCTGTTTTTGTGATTTCATTGTAAGATCTCAAAGAGATCTAGTCCATATCTTGGTCAACTTCTATCCATGGTCTTTTATGCTACTTCCCAGCCATCCATGGCTGTTCGGGTAAGGTCCATGGCTTTTACGGCTAATACCGGTAACGATCTAATATTTTCTCATCCTCTATAGGTTCTCTGAAACCTTAGCTCTTGAGATTTTTTTACTTTTCTTTAGATTTGTCTTCTATCTAGGTATATCCACGGGTTTTAACCAATCTTATCTTTGTCTCTATTATTTTCTGAAAAAAACTAGTTGTAAATCCTCCGGTCTTTTTAGATCTGTGATGGATCTAAGGGTTTCTTAAGGTTTTCACTTTTTTTTCTTTAAAATGTCTCTTCGACTTCAAATGGTTTGTTCATTATCCAAACTAGGGTTTCAAAACCCTTTTTTCAAAAACAATTTATTTGTGATTTTAGCAATTACTTTGATTTTTAGCATGTTTACACATTACATGAGTATTTCCTTTTTGCTCGATTCATTTTGGACAAGAATCCCTAATACTTCTAGGTTTGATTCGAAGTTCTAATTTATTTGCGGTATGTTTGCATGACTATCATGAACATTTTGGGCTTTATGTGTGTTTTTAATGCTCTTGTGCTTCCTATTTTAATTTTTTATTAAGGTTTCTTTGATTTTGTCCAAACCCGTAGTATTTATGGGTCTGGCCATTGATTTTATTGATCGTTCACATAATTTATATTGATTCTGTGTAACCTCCTTAAATTTAGATCTTTGATTTTGTGTATTTTCTTTGTAATTCTGTATTAAATTTTCGAAATTGCTTCCGTACTTTCGTGATACTTTCCTTAGTTAATGTTGATTCACTGTGATTTTTAATTTCATTCGTGATTATATGAATTAATTTTCAGAATCAAATTGTACTCTACCTTGTTTATGTGCACAAACATGTTGTTAATTAACGTGCACTTTCCTTATGTTGAAACTATTTTGTACTTAGACCTTATTATATTCTACATGCTTTACTATTCCTATTATGGCAAAATAAGTCTTACAAGTAACTGTTTTCCTTATTTGATTCAACTTGTACCTATTTGAACCATTGCTCCTTAGTTGAAGGAAGTCCGGGTCTTTAATTGATTCTGATTTATATTACTTCTATACTTATGCTAAGTAAAGTACTGAATACTTTATTTTCCTGCATGTTTTCAAAAACTATAAATACTCTACCCTCCCTTTAGTATGACACACGAACAATTAATTCAGGACACATACATACACACTCAAACTCTCTCTTCTTTCTCTACTACTTGTGCTACTGCTTTGTCTAGCTGGCTGAAAGCCAAGGCTAGACTGTGGAACTCTGATTGCCTTACTTTTTCTGCACTTTTCTTCTTCAACTAGTATGTTCCTAGTTCAAATTCTGAAACTCAACTCTATGTGTTCCCTTGTTTGTCAATCCCTGCCTCTCTCTGGACTGAATTAATGGCTCATGTTGTTAAATTACACTTTTTGTTTACTACTTTATTCAGCATGCTTAATATTTTGCCTTCCCTTGTTCAAATGTAATCAGCATGTTTACTTGTTCCTGTTTATGTCCCTCAACTAGTATGCCTCCTAATGTACTTGATTCAAATTAATTCATGACTGATTATGTATAATAGGCCCCCTGCATGACTACTCCCATGCCTTGTCTCTATGTTTTATTACTGTTATAATTTCAAGCATGATTCCTTTGAAGTAGTTGTTTGTGTTATGAAGACCAATCAGCCCCTACTCGCCCCTTGTATTTGCAGGTCTATGTGCATCTCTTCTCATCCATGATTATGTGTTTCTGATTTGGGCCCTCTATGTCCCCAACCCTTACTTCCCTGTATGTAACTTCTGGAATTGTACTATTCTTTGAACATTTTTTGTATGTGTGCTGGTTGGTTCAAAGCTATTGTTGTTCATATATCTTCCCCTTTTCAAAACTGTTTGCACTAAGGCAAACATATTCTATTGTTGTTGCAAACTTATATTAAACTAATCATTTCAAAAAAACTATTTCCAACTCAACTCCGTTGAGTCTATGTCAAGCACTCTCACATGTACTCTTAGACCATGGGATTCTTCCCCTTTTATGTGATCCTTGCTTTGGGACCCTTGAGCTCCCTCTTAACTTTGACACATAAGAGTTGGCCTTTCCACACTACACTTACTCTTGATTACTCAATCTAGGTGTGAGCACTACCCGGGATCCCTTGAGGTCCCTAGGGAACTCTGACATACTTAGATATGAGAAAGTCTATGGAACAACATTAGCACTTGAGGTGGTTTATTACATAACTTAAAGAGGAAATCCTAATCATGCTTCCTATAGTGTAACTTCTTATTTTTTCACTTCAATTTATGTAATTCACTCACATGGCCTGTAATAATTTGTAAACAAGTATTCGGGTGGCTAGTTAAAAGGGATGAGTAAATATGCATGCTATAATTTGTTAAGGATAGAAAATATGTTAGTAGGTTTATATTCCTAATTGTGCAATAGAAATCATGCTTAGGATTCATGCATGAATTAGAAATCATGTTTTTAAGACCTATGTTTCTTGCTTCAGCACCTCATTCATTGATCCACGCTTTATGTCTATCACTTAGAAATCTTGGTCCTAGGATAATTAATAACATTGGAATAAAATATGTTACCCACAAAGTCGTATTTCAACCATTCTGCAACTCTCGTGTACATTTAGAAATCATGCCTTAGGGACTCTATTTTGTGTTCAACAACACTTCCATTTGCATGTGCATGTACGATATTATGTTCTAAGATCCTGTTTGCATTTTGTTTAAAATGCCTGATTAATTACTGATTCATGAAAAGGCAGTAAAGTAATATTTTCACATTGTGACACTTTCTGAATAAAGCTGGTTAGCCTCTGCATTCGTATCAATTAGAATAGCATATTTTCGGTAAAAACTAAATAATCTACAAATTGTCTTAATAACTCGGAATAACTAAAGCATATCGCTTTACGCCTAGGCAAGCCTTAGTAAATAAAAGCTTGTTTAACTGCCATCATGTTAAAATCAATAGGCAAGCCTGATTCAGACTTCTTTTCTGAGTCATGTAATAAATCTGATTCTGCTAGTATCACTTACATACCATGTATAGGATTTAAATCAGACTTAATTGTGTATGAGTCATGTTGTCTACGTGCATTATGTATAGAGGTATACTTGAGCCTTCTCTCTATGTTTTTTGTGTTTTCCCCTTTAAATGCAGTCCTATGTATTCCTGTATGTTGCCTAGTATTTTACCTTTAAACTTGAGGGCCCTCCTAGAACCTTCCTTCTTAGGATACGAGTCCTAAGTTCCTCTGGAACTAATAGAAAGGGAAGGGAAACAGCATGCAATAAGGGTCGAGACCAACCCTCGCTTTATTTACCTTCACGGGGCAGGAAAGGGTAGATATGGATTTGATGATCGGTGCTTTAATACTGCATGTATCTCCTCTTTGAGGAGTGTTATACCGAGGATTGCATTGATGTGATCTATATTACAAATAAACCTAGGACACCCTCTTTGCATTCATAAGCTTTCTTAGATTGTAATTATTTTTAAAATTTTGCTTTTCATTAATTGTTTTCAAACACTTGTGTATATAGACCTAAATCCCCTACTATTTGAGCCCTACTTGTCTATTTCTAATTTTACAAATTCACAAAAGTTGTCTAGCCGGGAACCACACTAGTGGATCATGAGGGGTGCCTAACACGTTTACCATAAGATAATTTCAAGCCCCTACCCTATCTATGGTTACCAAACGTAGTTATGAATGAACCGTATAGTGCCCAAACGTACTTTAAAATTGTTAGGTGGCGACTCTTCAAAAAATAGAAACCCCTTTTCCAAAACGAATGAGTTGTCACATACCAAATGTCATGAGCCAGATTTCGCGAGGACAAAGGGGGCGTGATAGTGTGTCTACACCTGTAAGACATTCTATTGTTGTTGATGTGTATTAGTCGTATTTGCTTGTTCTTAGTAGTTTTGAGACTAGAGCCGATTTATTATTTCTAAGCATGGTAGACTTTGATATTATTTTGGGCACTGACTGGTTGTCATCATATTATGCTATTATTGATTGTTACACGAAGACCGTGATGATAATTATGACAGGATTTCCATGGTTAGAGTGGAGAGGTACCTTAGATTATCCTCCTAGCAGAATTATTTCATTTCTAAAAGCTCAACGAATGGTTGAGAAGGGGTGTGGCGTGTATCTAGCTTATGTGAGAGATGTTAGTGTTGAAACTCCTAGTGTGGAGTCAGTTCCGGTTGTGAGGGATTATCTATATATATTTCTAGCAAATCCTCCGGGCATGGCCCTCGACAGGGATATTAACGTGTGTACTGATTTGTTACTGGACACTCGGACCATCTCTATTCCTGCATATCATATGGCTTCTCTTGAGTTGAAGGAGTTGAAGGAGCAGTTACAGGAGTTGCTTGATAAGGGATTCATCTGGCCTAGTGTGTCGCCTTGGCGTGCCTTGCGTTATTTTTTTTACATGAACCTCATTTAATTTTTTATTTTGTTAAAGAATGACTACTACTTCGAAAAATATTGTTGCTGAGCTCAACAAAAGGTTAAAATTCAATGCTGACAATTATGAAGCCTGGAGCTTGAAAGCCGAGTATGTGCTAGAGGAGCAAGAGGCTTTGGAGGCCATCAATGTCATGAATGAGCCTGAGGAAGGCAACAATGCTCAGCATAGGCGTGAGCGTGAAGCCTATGACAGTTGGAAGAAAAAGAGCTCCATTGCTCACATTACGTTGTTGAGCACCTTAAATGATGACATTCAAAGGGAGTTTAAGGATCACCAAAGAGCTATGGGTCTTTGGAATGCTTTGAGGAAAAGGTTTGGACATGTTCCGCTGCAAGGCTGAGATCCTTAACGATCAAATTTGACTCATATAAGAAATGCCTAGAACATTAAATGATAACACATCTTAGGCAAATGACAAATATGATTGGGGTGTTGGAAGATGCTAGTCATGTGTTGACTGATAAACAACAAGTTCAAGCTATCATATGCTCTTTACCTAGTTTTTTGGTCATATGAAAATGCAATTAACCCATAATAAGCAAATCACAACTCTGGAAGATGTCCGGAGACACCTTGAGTTAGAGGAGGAACGACTTGAGGCTTCAAAGCCAATGGCTGAGTTGCACATGATAACAGCCTCCAAAACCAAGAGTGATTCAAAAAAAGGAACTAGGGAAAGAAGAGAGGACCACCTCAAGTTCATCCTGCTAAAAGAGCAAAGACTGAAAAAGGCAAGAACATACGTCCCAAACCTATTAAAGTTGCTAAGGTGAAATGATATAAATGTGACAAGAAGGGTCATTATGCTAGAGATTGCTCTGAGCCTCCTAGAAAGGTATTTCACAATGCTCGAATTAGTGAATTTTGTGTTTCAAGTTCCGTTTTTCTAGCTGATTCTAATCCTTTGTGGATTGTAGACTCAGGATCAATGGACCACATAGCCTGGGAACGCAATGCCTTTGTTGAATTTCGGCAAGTTTCACGTAGAGAAAAGTGGATATCTAAAGGCAATAACAATAAAGTTATTGTTGAAGGGATCGGTACATGCAAGTTAGTCCTGCGTGGTGGTCGAGACCTAATACTACACGATGTTCTATTTGCACCAATAATTCGCCAGAATATTATTTCAGTTTTTATTTTGCTTTAGTTAGGATTTGACTTGTTTTGTTATGGCAATTCTGCCAAGTTGACTTTTGGTTCAACTTTATTTGGTTTTGGCTAGGTGACCCGAGGTTTAATTATTATGGATTTGGATTATGATTCATTTTAATAATAATGTTAGTTTTTCTATTTTGTTTCTTCACATAAATATGATAGTGATGTAAACATATGGCATGATAAACTTGGTCATATTGTCCAACAAAGAATGCAAAGATTAGCAACAAGATTTGCTTTCCAGCATTGAACATGTGGAATTGTCCACTTGTGAAAATTGTCTAGTAGGAAAATCTGCAAGAAAACCTTTTGGTCAGGCGACTAGAGCCGAATATCCTCTGCAATTATTCCATTCTGACATCTGTGGGCCTATGAATGTTAGGGCTAGGCATGGAGCAAGTTATTTCATCACATTTATTGATGGCTTTACCCGTTTCAGTTATGTTTATTTGATTTCCCACAAATCAGAAGTAATAAATTGCTTCAAAAGCTATATGAGCTTAGTGAAAAATCAATTAGACAAGAAGATAAAAGCTCTTCAAACTGAGCATTGTCGTGAATATTTATCAACTTAGTTCAATAATTTATGTGATGAAAAGGGAATAGTTCATTAGTTGACTATCCCAAATACTCCACAACAAAATGGTGTTGCGGAGAGAAGAAAGAGAACTCTCCTAGAAATAGTTAGGTAAATGATGGCACAAGCTAACCTCCCAATTAATTATTGGGTGATGCGTTGCTTACTGTGACCTTTGTACTTAACCGATGCCTACAAAATCAGTTACTACCACTCCATGTGAGTTATGGACTGGAAGACAACCCGACTTAAGTGTATTAAGACCTGGGGTTATGCTGCCTATACACATGATTCCTTTCACAAATATGGCAAATTGGGCCCGAGGGGAAAGAAAAGTATCTTTATAAGATACTCTAAAACCTCAAAGGGTTTTGTGTTTATAGGTCAGCAAGACAGTGAGAGTGTAACTGAGTTTGAATCACGAGATGCCACATTCATAGAGGATGAGTTCCCTAAGAAGCGAGAGGTAGGTGAAGACCTAACCTTATTTGAGATAATGGATCAAGAAGTACAAGTATCATTTCATTCGAGTGGGAGAATTCTAGCAGATGATGAATTAATTTCTCATCAAAGACCTATTCATCATCAGATGCGAATGAAAGTAATCCTTCTACTATTAGTGGAAGTAACCAAATGGATCTTGTTCCAAGTGGAAGCAAGATGGTCACAGATCTTGTTCCAAATGGGAGCAGTATGAATGATCTTGATTTGAGTGGGAGCAACATTTATCCAAATGGGAACAATGATGAATCACAAGTAAGACGTGATTCTCGTAAAAAGATTCCCCATCAACGATTTGATGTTGAAGGCGGAGATCTATTTATGATGCTCCTACAAGAAGAAAACGAGCCTAATAATGTAAAAGAGGCTCTCTCATGCCCTTCTAAGGATAAATGGATAAAAGCAATGGAAGATGAATTGGAGTCTATGAGAGTCAACAAAGTTTGGGAACTAGTTGACCTCCCTGGAGAAGGCAAAGAAATAGGGAGAAAATGGGTTCTCAAAATTAAGCTCAAGGCTGATGGCACAGTTGAGAGATTTAAGGCTCAACTGGTTGTGAAAGGGTATACACAGCGAAAAGGAATAGACTAAAAATAGACTGTCTCACCTGTTGTACGATTTACCTTAGTTCGCCTGATTCCAGCTATTGTTGCAAGCCTGGATCTTGAATTACATCAGATGGATGTAAAAACGGCCTTTCTCAATGGAGAACTAGATGAAGAAATATATATGGAACAACCCGAGTGTTTCATTGAAAAGATTCACGAACAAAAAGTTTGTAGACTTTTGAAGTCTATTTATGGTTCAAATAATATTCAAGGCAGTGGTATATACGCTTTCAAAATATTCTTGTATCCAATAGTTTTACCATGATGAATGAAGACCATTGCATTTATACCAAGAAATTAAGAAACAAGCTTGTAATTTTAACATTGTATGTAGATGACATACTTATAGTTGGAAATCATAAGGAGTTTATAACCGAAATAAAGTCATGGTTATCATCCCAATTTGAGATGAAAGATGTGGGTGAAGCTGCATATATTCTTGGAGTTAAGCTTTCAAGAGATCGTCCAAAGAAACTATTGTATCTCTCACAAGAGAGCTACATTAGAAAAGTTCTTGAACGATTTAATATGCAAAATAGTAGCCCAGTTGAAACTCCTATCTGTAAAGGCCATACCCTGGGAATTAGACGTGTCCTAAGACTCCTGAATAGACAGAAAGAATAAGTTGAGTTCCTTATAGGAGCGCAATCGGAAGTATAATGTATGTTATGGTGTGCACTAGACCTGATATCTGTCAAGCAGTTGGCTTGGTAAGTAGATATCAGAGACCTAGGATTAGCACATTGGCAAGCAGTAAAGAGGATCATGAGATATCTGACTGTTGATTATGCCCTTTGTTATCAAGGCGGCAAGGATATGCGATTAGTTGGATACAGTGATGCTGACCATGGAAGAGATCTAGACGAGAGAAAGTCCATGGTTCTACAAACTCTCCTTGACAACAACAAACAATGATTTAAGAGGCAAGATCAAAACAAAGAAAGAGATAGAAAATAAGGGCGTTATCCTACCTTTAAGGGGCCTACGCCCAAATCTCTCATGGAAGGACGACTACGTGTGAACCCCCGCTGTATGAGGAAGGATGGCCTCGACCCATTCTCGAATCCCCTCCAAGGGTGGCGGGGGTATCTTCTCGGCTACAAAATAACAAAATAGATCAGTACATGCACCCCGAAAAGTGAAAGGGCCAAGACAAACCGAGTACTCCACTAATCGGGGGCGAGGGCTTACGGGCAAAATTCCACACCGCAGGGAACCCAGTTGGATCCTCCACTAGGTGCTCAGTCCGCACATAGAAGAAGTTTTCAAAAAAGGGACGATTGGTCTTATCATCCATCTTTACCACTAAACCTTTCGACCCTCGAGGGCGCCTATGGATCATCGTGCCGCATATCTTATGGGGGGTGAACGAGCTGAGCATGTGCCTCAGAGTAACCTCACGACCGGCTAACTCCGCATACTTGATGAACATGAGAAACAACATTTAAAGGTAAGGGGAAAGCTGGGTAGGACATACCTCGTAATAGCGGCAGAAGTCGAGCACCAGCAGAGGAAGCGGGAGTGTATACCTTACAAGGAAAGGAAAAGCATAGAACATACAGAATCTGGGATGGTCAAACTGGACCCGATCATCTCTCCCAGCCGGCACCATCTCTACATAGATGGGAATGACCCATCGCTCCCTTAAACCCTCTATCCTACTTCCTCCATGAGAGGAGAAATATCTACCGGCTCTTTCCCACCGTCTGCACTGAAGTCCGTCACCTCTCTCCTCGGGCGGGATAAAGTTTCCTCCACCGACAGAACCTCTTCGCTTTCTATCAATTCTACGTCTCCAGTGGCCGGAGCAGGATCCTCAGCTGCCGGAAAAGCGACGAGAATATTGTCACTAGAAGTACCGACCATCTCTAGACCACCAGGAAAAGAAGAAAGAGGAAGAACTTTACGGGGGGAAACGAAGAAGTTAAAGATTGTTGCGAGCAAGAGAGTAAGAGAGAATTCAAATCGACATAAAAGGGGGATACTCTGAGTTTTCTCAAAAAATGAGCGATGAAATGTGAAAAATAGATAACAAAACTCTCCAATTTATAAAACACGACTTCTCCGAGCGTGAAACCCAATGGTCGCCATTCGAACATGATCGGACACGAAGCGATTCAGATTCTCGGAAACGTATGTCATTATGACTGCCTACACGAAGTGATGTTTCGCTTACCAACCGGTGCCTCATTTCGAAACTGTCATGACGGTACGCGGGTACTGAAAGATGCCCCCGGGCTATTTCGAAGTCCATAACGTGATCAAGGAATAGAATGTGGGTCTGATTCCTTCCGACTGCGTCGTGTACATGATCTGTCCATCGAAATCGAGGAGGCACGACCCTGACGAATGGAGAGACTAACTGTATTTGTCACAACCCATTTTTTGAATAAGCCGAGACCGGCACTCGATCACTAAACATAACCGAGCGGACCATCTCTGCTTATCAAACCTATTAGAACTCCAAACTTTATATGCAACAAAGCAATATTCTAACCAAATACTTTTGATTAATTCAAATATTTAAATAAATCAACTCCAAAGCTTTATTCGTCGTAACTACTGAATTACTGCTAAGTTATTATAAAATAACATCTGAATCTCAACCTAATGACTATGTCTATGAAACCTCTACTGATAAACTGACGCATTGATCAGGACATGAGATTTCCTGGCCAGTTCTCTAAATAAACAAAGAAATAGCTAAATGAAAATGACTCTAAGAATACTCCACAAACAAAAGCGGAGCTTACCAACATCACTGGAAGAGAAGGAAGTCCTATCTCGTCGCATGCTCGCCTGCAAATCTGGTTCCTATGTTGTATCGCAGACCAACGTAGGTTCCCAAAAGAGAACGTCAGTACCATCTATTGTACTCAGTGAGTCTCAACAACAGGGAAAAAACTTTAATAACATATACATTACGAGCAAAGGTTCTAAGTGCATCTTATAAGAACAATTCTCAAATAATTGCATAATAGCAATTTATGAATATTCTAAAAGAAATTCTTTTCTTTTCTTTTCTTTGGCACGTGTAGTTTCAGGAAGTCAACGCATTGGTCAGGACTCTTGGTCTAGACGATGACCCCTTTTCAGAATAAAGAATACTCCCCAAAAATCTTTTCTTTCTAAAACTTCTTCTTTTGACTTTTCAAGTCTAAATCTTTTCTTTATAGAACTTTATGTACATGCTTATATTGGTGTCCTTAAATGTGAAGCATGGGATAAGAATGAAATAAACATATAAAAAATATTTCTAAAGATCATTTCTTCTTCATAATTTTCAACATGAAAATAGCATATAAGAATAACCCAAAAAAATCTGAAATTTAAGCACATATAGTATAATAGATCATCTAAACATTTGCTAGAATAATTCTAAATTAATGGGTACTCACGCGCTCTAATTAAATAAAGATAAACTCTTTTAAGCAATTCATCAAAACACCTTATAGGCGTGCTTTTGTGAGTTAAACCACATTAGTAAAGAGTTATATCAACTCACCTCAAAATTTCTTGAGCCAACACATATGCTCCACTTCAATTGACACCAGTCAAACAATCACTTTTGAGTTTAATAATTAATAATTTGTAAAAAATCCTAGAACTTCCCGTTGTCGTTGCCAGCGTGAGTATTCAGTAGCAAGGCTGCCTCTGCTCTGTTTTGTAACGTTTTGTTTCTCTTTTCCAAGGTTTGCGTAAAAGAACAGAAGGTTTAGACTTCTGTTTTATTCAAATAAGAGTTCTCAACAGACTTGTTTAAGGATTTTCTTATTTTCTTTGTTTTTAGCCTCTCTTTTTT
The DNA here is from genome assembly GCA_034376525.1 of Nicotiana benthamiana. Classification (NCBI taxonomy): domain Eukaryota; kingdom Viridiplantae; phylum Streptophyta; class Magnoliopsida; order Solanales; family Solanaceae; genus Nicotiana; species Nicotiana benthamiana. The sequence goes on from CM067337.1 coordinate 28,173,098, forward strand.
TTTCCGTGCCTTTTGAAAGAACGTTCCTCTATTTTGTTTCTATAAGGCTTTAAGCCTTTGTTTACAATAGCCCTTTTATGGGCTTTAGGTCCATTTTTTCTTTTTTTTAACTTAACTAATAATTAATGATTCTCCTTTTAAATAACTAAATAATATTAAAATTATTAATATTTTTCTAATTGTATATCTAATTATGGTGTGTGTGTATATTTCACTATAGGCAAGATAAAAATAATAGTAATAATAATAATTTAATTCAATAATTAGCGTGCTTCGAAACTTTTATAAATTTGAGAAGTATTATAGTATTGGTCAAAATCTGACCATACGACCACGACGGCATTGATCCTGCCCTAATCTTCTAATGAATGATTACCAACGCTGACCTCGTCCGATCCTCATTACACTTGACACAAGTAGCGATGTAAAGCCTCTCCACGGCGGGAAACCTTTTTGACCGGACTACAATAAGCTACGATAAGTACAGGAAGCCCCCCGACTATAAAAGCAAGGAAAAAGAGCTGAAAGGCTCTCTCGGATCCTGGATTCCTTCTCCAATGCTCCATTAACTCGAAAAAGGGCAAAGGAGCTCAGCTGAACTCTCTCCTCGACTTACGGGAAAAGGGAGAGACCCCATTCTTGATGAACGAAGAAAGGAAGAACATATTTGTAATTCCCTGGACCTCTCTAAGAAGGGGCAGGACAAATTTTCATCATCAATAAAACGTTTTGATACTTTGCATATTCAATATATTATTGCAATTTTTCTGTTTCTTGATCCAATATTAAATATGATTGGCTATGATTTATCCTTCATTTTTTTTTTATTGATTTGCTTGAAAAGTATTTAACAACTCTTGAGTCAAACATTTTTAACATTAATTAGCCAAATACTGGAAAACAATTTATTGAAGTAAAACATTATCCGAAAATAAGTTTTTATCATGCCAAAAGTGTGGGAGTCCAGATGCCCTTGATTAAACTAAAGAAAGATTGAATCACAACAATGAAAAAATGCGAGTTTCAAATTAAATGAATTTTATTTTCTGATTTTGACGGGATAATTTTGAAAAATATAACATCTACTCTGCGACAAAAATGCCAAAAGGGTGTCCACAACCTTTCCACTTTGACACCTTAAAAAAGAAAAAGTAACTCACAAAAACACATGACTTAAAGCAGTTTTCTACTTTGTTGTTTACCTTTTTTCTTTTTGGAGTAATATGACAACTTTATGGATCATGAATCTTACATTTCCAAAGTATCGAAAAGGATAAAGCAATAAATCATATGAAGCTTTTGGGCTGAATTTAGCATTTTCTCTTCTTTTTATTTCTCCTTTTTGTTCTTTTTCTTTGGTGGTTTCTTGTTGTCATTGAATGTAAGATTATTTAAGTCCTTGCTGGCAGAGTCTTTTTGGTTTTCTTATATCTTCTTAAAAAATACTTCCTCTGATCCTCAATCAATGATCAATTTATTTTGGGCACCCATTAATAAAATATTAAATTCTAAAAAGATATAGTTAGTGTGACTAAAATATTCTTAATTAAATGTTGCAGTATAAGTTAATGTGAGGAGAAAAAAGACTTTTTAGGGATACGTACATAAGAGTAATTTTGAAAAAATAAATTGAATATTTTCTTGATTATATAAATGGACACTTATTTTGGACAAAAATTAAAAAATAAATTGATCGCTTATTATGGAAAGGGGGAGGTAATGTAACGACCGGACCGGTCATTTTGAACATTTGCATTTCACTTGGTAGTTTGGGGGCACTAGTAGCTTTGTACTATGTACTAGGACTTGTGTGCAAAATTTGCGTTCATTCCGAGTTGACTTAATATGTTTTGGCGCGAGTTTTGGAAGTCGAAAGTTCAAAAGTTTCTTGATTTGAGGCGCGCTTCACCGTTTCAATGTTGTTATACATGATTTGAGGCTTCGATCTGGTTCGTGTTATGTTATGAGACTTGTTGGTATGTTCATAAGGGTTCCCGATGGGATCGAGTGAGTTTCGTATAGGTTTGGTCCACGTTGTGCTCGTTTTTCTTATGTTTTGACGTCATTTCTTCAAGCATAATTGGTACCACATTAAGCAAATGATCTCCCATTTCTATTTTGATTGAATTATTAGATGCGTATCGTAACTATGGAGTCATAGCAAGAAGAATCATCGAATTTGGACATCGTATGAGAAATTTATGATCATTTTACTAAGAATGGGTTGCTAGTTTTTTCAGATTAATTACGAAATTGCCATTGAATTCATACTTAAAAATCTGCACTATTTGCAAATATTGAAATCAACATATCTCCTTCATTATAATGTCAAATGGCGTGATTCAAAAGCCTAACTTGACTAAAATTTCACAAGAAATCTCCATTTTAGGCATAAAAAGCGAGTTTGGGATCATTTGTTACGAGAAACGAGGCAGAATAGCTGGTATATATATATATATATATATATATATATATATATATATATATATATATATATATATATATATATATATATATATATATATATATATATATATATATATATATATTGAGCTGGGGAACTCGGATTTCGGTAATTTTTGAGGCGATTTTCACCATATGAATTGCGGTAAATGTCCTCTACTCGATTTTAATTATATTTCATGAATCCATCTTCGTTTTGGGATTTGATTGATGATTTCAAAGTAAAATTTGGAGTTTTTTTCCTAAATTTCATAAAGTGAAGTTATCGAATTTGAGTGAAATTAGTATGGTATCACGTCATTCATGACTTTTACACACATTAATATGTGACATAAAAAGGTCAAAATGAACGAGATGGCATTCGCTTGCACGATATTTAAATTGGATTATTCTAGGTAATTAACTCTTCTAAACTTAATATTTTGAGTATGAAACCCAGAATTACGTGTTATGTGATTGGTGTTGAGGTAACGCACATGCTAGGTGACACGTGTGTGGGTGTTCACCCTGTGGATTGTGACTCTATTATTTTCCATGGAACTGTATAGTGGCCCTATCTTGTTGATATATCTATTTTCACCATGTGATAAAGTAATTGAATTGTTAATCATGCTAGATATCATGTTTAGGATTTATGTCGATACTGTTGAGGCTCATAGTGGCTAGTTTTTGCTGTCATCCCACTGGTTTTCAATGATATTTCATACTCATTCATATTCGTGTATTTATATCATATCTCAGTCTCAATTATTATTCATTGGTACATCATATCATTGTTCGAGGTTAGTGTTTATGACATTGTGAGCCCGTGTGTGAGATTAGAGAAACTGATGACTGTGTAAGACCGGGAGCATGATTATGAGTGACAATTATGAAATAGGGCTGCACGTCGCAACATGTTATATTGATTTATACCTGTGATAGAGCTAGGGCTGAAGGAGCCCCTCTAGAGTGTGTACACACCCCAGTGAGCGCGGTTGATTATACTGAGGGATGGATCTTCCCTAGACATGGATCTTGTCCAAAGCATTTATATACCTGAAGATGGATCTTCTCCAAGGGGCCGGATTGGCCTTCCTCGGTACCGAGTGACTAATGGTCAGTGATATATATATTCCAGGATAAATCTTTCTTGAGACGAATGGGCCATATACAGTGCCAAGTGATTGAGTATGATGAGTGAAAAGTGTGAGACAATAATATTGCGTACTCTGAGAGTGTGAGTACATGATTCATATCTGATACACATGGCATTGGCATGGACACATGACATACATGCATAGAGATGTATTTTTTCTCATGATGTACGGGATCACGTCATTCATGACTTTTACACACATTAATATGTGACATAAAGAGGTATTCACACTTGTTATCTGAAAAGAAAATAAAATATCTTATTTATTGTGAAAAAGATTTTTAGAAAAATTACAATTTTCAATTTACGACGATTTCGGTAAAGGATTTGAGTTTCACTGATATTCTTAAAAAGTGAAACTATTTTCGGAAAACTATGAAAAAGCTGAGCATTTTATCTCTGAGTTACTTCCTCATTTGTATGCTCTACATTGTTATGAACTATTGTTGGTTATTGGTATTGGACCTGACCTATGTTCCAGCTTGTCACTACTTTCAACCTAATATCATATTTGTTACTTACCAGTATATGAGGGCGGTTATACTGATACTACACTTATGCACATTGAGTGCAGATGGTGTCTGTTGTTGTTGCTGTGTTCGATGGTTGCTGAATTTGAAGACGTACATGTATTCCAGTTGTAGCTGCCTCTTGTTCATGGTACCGTAGGTTTATAAAACTCATTTTATGTACTTTTTAAACAAAAGATATATTTACTTCATATTAGCTTTTTAAATTCCATTCTTAGAAGCTTATAATTTGTTCTACTTGTCCTTGAAAAAGTATGTAAATTTTGATAATTCTCTTGTTTAAAGCCTTATTAAATATTATGGGAATTTAATATTATACTTGGCTTACCTAGCGGGCTGGGTTAAGTGTCATCACGATTCACGACTAGTGGATTTTGGATCGTGAAAGGGAAGGATGAATTTAAAAAGCAATCTTAGGACCAGTTTGCCCATAAAAAATAATTCTTTTCTTTATAAACGTGTTTGTCCATGAAAATGTATAAGTTTTTGAATAAACTTTGAAAATGAGTTTTCAAAATTAAAAAGTTGTTTTGGCCACTTTTGTTTTCAAGTTTTTCCAATTTCTTCTCCTCATTCACAAAATTGCGATATTTTTCAAGTAAAATGCATGTCCAAGCATAATTTTAAATTTCAATTACTATTTTTCAGCGTAATTCTAAATATTACTTTGTTCAAGAATCATTTTTTTATGTCCAAATGCCTACTTAGCTCCCGTTTGGCCATTGGTTCTGACTACATTTTTTCAAGTTTTTTTGAAAATATTGTTTGGTTGAAAAATTTTCTTTTACTAACAAAATATCAACTTTTCTTCAAATAAAATATTTGTCCAAACACAATTTGAATTTTCAAAAATTATTTTTCAACACAATTTTATAATTTTTTTTTCAAGTTTCAATTAAATCTATGTCCAAACGCTAGGCTAATATCTACATCGAAGTTTTTTTTACACGTAATCACTACGATAATAAAAAGAAAATGCCATTCCTGGTCCATGTTTGTAATAGAATATATTGTACAGTCCTATAGTTAGTAGGATTTATATTGTACAGTCCTATAGTTAGTAGGATTTGATTTCATTTATTATTGTACAGTCCTATAGTTGGTAGGATTTGGTTTCTCTCTGTACTCTATATATACCTTTGTAAGCAATACGAGAAAATCACTTCTCCCAAAACTCTCTACATGGTATCAGACGCCAGTGGCTTATCGCCAAAGAAACCCTAATTATTCCCTACCCGCCCCCGCCGACCTTCTCGGTTCACAGCCTCTCTCCGATTTGGTAGCCTCCTCTCTTTTGCCTCGAAAACAGGAAGCTTCCTCTTGGTCTAGAACGGAATTGCTCGTCAGCCTCTACGAAATCACCCTACACAAGACAATCATAACGCCTAAAGTCACTTTCGTGAATATTAGAAGCAAACTGACCAGAGTGACAGTGTTGTGCTTTCAAGCAACAAATGCATTCTACTTACTGGAGTATAAACGTGGTAGCCTGATTTTTCATGTCTATCTCTCACATGCTTGAAGGCAAATTTCATACCACAAACAGCAATGCCACATGAGAATGTTTTATCCCCCAAGTGCACAGCTTTGACATTCCCATAGCTGCACTAACCGGCAGCCCTCTCCCTCTCGACGTCGTTCAGCGCCTCCTCTTTTTTGCCTCGCGCTTCATGGCCTCTACGACTTCAAACGATCTTCTCCAGCTGATTGCCATCAATGCATCGGCTCAGATCCCACTCAAATTGGATTCCACTAATTACCTGGCGTGGAAATTCTAATTCCGAACCCTTCTTATTGGTTACGACCTCCTCGGCTTCTTGGACGGCTCGAAGCCGTGCCCACCAGCCGCTATCATCGACAAGGAGGTAACTTCCCCCAATCCAGCATATTCTTACTGGATTCGCCAGGACAATCTTATTCTCAGTGCCATCATCTCGTCGATCACACCGACGATCATCTCGTTTATTGTCGCTGCGAAAACCTCTAAAGAGGCCTGGGACATCCTCGTGCGCACATACGGCACTGCTTCTCGTGGTCGTATCATGGCTCTCAAACAGCAGCTCCATAATCCGGTAAAAGGTTCCAAATCTGTTACTGAATTTATGCACGGTATTCGCGTGATTGTGGATGAATTATCTCTCCTGGGTGTTACTGTTGATTGTGAGGATCTTGTCACTAAGGTTTTCAATGGTCTTGATGATCCGTATATGGAACTCTCTCATGCCATCCAAGTCCGCGAATCTCCAATCTCTTTTGCTGAATTACATGACAAGCTGTTAAGCATGGAGGCTCAGATTACTGCTCGTACGCCGGCCTCCTCCGCTGCATCTGATTTGGCTCCGTCGGCTGCCTTGGTCGCCGGACGCAGTCCAGCCGTAACCGCTTCGGTAGCCGCGGGCGCGGCCGTAGCAGCCGCGGTTCAGCCTCCAGTCGCGGTGGTTACTCCAGCAATGGCCAATCTCGCGGGTACAATGGGAAGTGCCAGCTCTACAGTATATTTGGCCACTCCGCACGCCGTTGTCCGTCCTATCCCATCTCCGGCGCCAATCATCCCCCTTACAGTGGACCACTGCCGCGGCCAGCTTATGCTTCGCCGCCTTATCCGGCTGCTCACACAGCCCATCATTCTCCGATGATTCCCTCTACATCCGATTGGATCCTGGACTCTGGTGCCTCCCATCACATAACCTCTGATCTTGCCAACATGTCTCTTCACAGTCCTTACACTGGTTTCGACAATGTGGTTATTGGTAACGGTGAAGGTTTGATAATTACACATACTGGACAACTTAACAGTTATTCCACCCTTTTATTACCTGAGGCTCTCTGTGTTCCACATATGCGTAAAAATTTGATCTCTGTTGCCCAATTATATCGTCACAATAATGTTAATGTTGTTCTTTCTGATACTGATTTTCAGGTGAAGGATCGTCGCACGTGGGCAACACTCGTTCGCGGCCCACTTAGGGGCAACACCTACTACTGGCCGGCGGCTTCCAGTCCCCCGTCCGCCCTCACGGCACAAAAGCTCTCTGCGTCTTTGTGGCATTCTCGGTTTGGTCACCCGTCAGCTAAAATCCTACGTCATTTAGTGTCTTCTAGCAGTATAGCGTCCAGTAATGTGTCTAATCTTTCTTGTGTCTCTTGCAAGCTTCATAAGTGTCATAAGTTATCTTTTTGTGAGTCCAGTTTATCTTCTACTGCTCCGTTGGAGCTTATTTTCTCGATGTATGGACCTCTCCAATTATTTCTAATGAAGGATTTAAATATTATGTCATCTTTGTTGATCACTTTTCTAAGTATGTTTGGTTTTTTCCTTTACGCCGTAAAGCTAATGTCTAACAAACCTTCCCCATTTTTAAATCCCTTCTAGAAAAATATTTCTCTGCTAAAATCATTACTCTGTATACTGACAATGGGGGTGAATTCCTCGCTTTACGCTCTATTCTTGCCTCTAATGGCATCTCACATCTCACTTCACCTCCTCATACACCTCAGCACAATGGCTATGCTGAATGCCGTCACCGTCATATTGTCGATACCGGTCTCACTCTCCTTCATCATGCCTCTGTACCTCTCATTTACTGGCCTTATGCCTTTGCTACTGCAGTCTATCTCATTAATCGTCTTCCCAAGACAAATCTCTCAATGCTCTCCTCCTTTGAGTCTCTCTTCCATAAGCGCCCCAACCTTGCCAAACTACGTGTCTTCGGCTGTCAATGCTTCCCTTGGCTTCGGCCCTACACCTCACACAAAATGGAACCCAGATCTCGTGCCTATGTCCTCTTCGACTACTCTACTACTCAAAGCGCCTATCTATGCTTTGATCCCTCAACGTCTAGAATCTTCGTCTCGTTTCATGTCACCTTCCATGAAGATGTCTTCCCGTTCTCCAAATTGTCTAACCACGCGTCTCCCCCGGTACCCATTCCGGTCTCCCTAGAAGTCCTTCCGCTGCCGCCACCAGTACCTGTCGCCGCTCCCACTAGCGATCCTTCACCGGACGCACTGCCGGCGCCAACGCCCGCACTACCAGCGCCCTTCCGGCATCGCCAGTGGCACCTGCCGCCGCTACACCCATTATGCCGCCACCTACATCCTCTCAGGGTGACCATCATATGCAAACTCGCAGCAAAAATAACATCTTTATGCCCAACAAGAAGTTTGGTATGTCTGCTGTCACATCTCTAGCTGTTACTGAACCTCGGACTTTGTCTACTGCTATGTTTGATGAGCGCTGGCGCGCTGCTATGTCATCAAAGTTTGATGCCCTGCTACGGAATGGCACCTGGGATCTTGTTCCGCCTGATTCTTCACATAATGTTGTGGGTTGCAAGTGGGTTTATCGTATCAAACGAAAGCCTGACGGTACTGTGGATAAGTTCAAAGCCCGGCTTGTTGCGAAGGGTTTTCATCAGCGTCCAGGTGTAGACTTCCAGGAGACTTTCAGTCCGGTTGTTAAACCGGCAACTGTGCGTTTGGTTCTCAGTCTAGCTGTTTCCAAGGGCTGGCCTCTTCGCCAAATGGATGTGAACAATGCCTTTCTCCACGGGAGGCTTACAGAGGATGTATATATGGCACAACCACCGGGTTTTGTTGACAAAGCCTATCCATCTTATTTCTGTAAGTTACAGAAAGCTATTTATGGTCTCAAACAGGAACCCCGGGCATGGTAGTGCGCTCCGCCAATGCCTTCTGACCATGGGTTTCGGCAACACTACCTCTGACACTTCGCTCTTCGTCTTTCAGCATTCTGGTATTACGGCCTATGTTTTGGTATATGTTGATGATCTCATATTGACTGGTAATGATTCTGCTTTCTTGAACCGTGTGATTGACTCTCTTGGGACTCAGTTTTCTCTTAAAGACATGGGTGATCTAAGCTACTTTCTTGGTGTTGAAGTTCTGCGCAGCTCCAAGGGGTGTTTTCTTTCTCAGCGTAAATATGTTTTTGATCTTTTGACTCGTCATAATATGCTGGAATCCAACCCTGTTCAGACGCCAACAACGGCGTCAACCCACCTTCAGCTGGCCAACGGCTCGGCCCCTGCCGACGCATCCGCCTATCGACAGGCCCTTGGGGGCCTCCAATATCTCTCCTTCACTCGTCCTGATATCTCCTTTGCTGTGAATAAACTCTCACAGTTCATGCACGCTCCTACTGTCACTCATTGGGGTGCAGTTAAGCGCCTCTTCCGGTATCTGAATGGGACGCGTGACTTTGGAGTCTGGCTGCGTCCTTCATCTGCTATACCTCTGCATTGTTTCTCTAATGCTGATTGGGGTGGAAACTGTGATGACCGCTCCTCAACTGGTGCCTATGTTGTCTTTCTAGGGCCTAATCCTATTTCCTGGAGCTCCAAAAAGCAGCGTTCCGTTGCACGGTCTTCTACTGAGGCTGAGTATCGTGCCATTGCTTCTGCTGCCGCTGAAGTTTGTTGGCTTCATTCCCTGCTGCGCGAGCTTCATGTTCCTCTTCCGGCTGCTCCTATCATTTACAGCGACAACATTGGCGCCACTTACCTCTGTGCTAACCCTGTGTTTCATTCACGCATGAAACACATCTCTATTGATTATCACTTTGTTCGTCAATTGGTTCAGAATGGGTCTCTTCGTGTTGCTCATGTATCCTCTGCTGATCAGCTTGCTGATGCTCTCACCAAGCACTTATCTCGTCCTCGGCTTCTTCTATTGATGTCCAGATTGGCGTGTCCTCCGGCGCTCTATCTTGAAGGGGCATATTAGAATATATTGTACAGTTCTATAGTTGTAGGATTTATATTGTACAGTCCTATAGTTAGTAGGATTTGATTTCCTTTATTATTGTACAGTCCTATAGTTTGTAGGATTTGGTTTCTCTCTGTACTCTATATATACATTTGTAAGAAATACGAGAAAATCACTTCTCCCAAAACTCTCTACAGTTTGGACAGCACAATAAGCCAAGAAATTGGGGACACAAATTTATTTGACACCATTTTCAGCTAGTATGCAACAGTTTACAGTTTAGGAGATTTTTTTGTAAGTTAATTAACCTGAAAAGACAAATTAAAGATTCACTTTGAGTTCTACATTTTTTTCCCCTTTCTTATTTACAAAATATAATGTTTTTCCATGAATAAACTGCTTGTATAACACACCCAACAATAACAACAACTCAATATAATCCCACTTAGGGTGAGTTGGGGAGGGTAATGTGTATGCAGACTTTACCCCAACCCTTGGGTAGAGAGACTGTTTCCAAATAGACCCCCCGACATCCTTTCCTCCAAGAACTTCCCACCTTGCTCTTGGGGAGACTCGAACTCACAACCTCTTGGTTGTAAATGGGGGTTGCTTGTATAACACACCCGAAAATATTAAAACATCTCTGGTGAAACTTATATTTATACCATCAAGCGTTAATTGGTTAGAGTTTCACAAGTAACCTTTATTAGCACTTAAATTTCACAGGATACATTTAGATTAAATAGGTGTAAACTGATATAATTGATCTTTAAAAAACATGTTAAAATGTTGCGAAAAATCAATCTTTTCAAATAGCAGTTAAGAAATGTGTTACAAAATTATTCCCCTAATGAGTACTTTAATTACGCAACAAGTTTTATAAAAATAAATTTGTCTATCGCAAAGGTTATTAGTTGTAGAAACAGAGGATGTTTCTGTAATGAGAGAGTGAAAAATCAGCATAATATCCTAAATTAAAATTCCAAAATCAGCATTTTTAGCGCACATTAGATGCCACAGTTCTAGCCCAAAACTTGATCTGCTCTTTCATGTGATCTTCTGGTGAATAAGGTGGTTTTCTGATCTTTTCTAATTCTGATAAGCCAACAGGTTTCTTCTTGTTCTTCTCATTGTAGCCTGGAATTGTATTTGTCATTTTTGGGATTGAATCCTTCTTTTCATAGGTTAAGTCTAAGTTCTTAAAACCTTGCAAATCTTCAATCTCACTTGAACTATTTCTAGTCTTGCTTTTTTGCTCTTGTCTTCTCCTTGAATGCTGCCTTATGGTGCTTGATATGGTTGGACTTTTGGTTAGACCCTGCGACATGGTGACAAATTAATGTGGTTCCACTAATAATATACCACGAAAAGAAATCGAGGAATTTTCAGAAATTACTATTGTTGAGTGGCTATTAACTTCCTGTAACGACCATATACATAATTACTTCCTATAGCTCCTATTTAGTTGTTACGGTAGTATATTCGCTAAGCGCCTAAAAGTTAGGGCAGTCCAGTTGTACGCGCATGTATTAAAATATATTCGCGCTACTGTATTCATGAATACATGACATGTATTCGCATTGTTGTATTCATGAATACGACAGTAAAAAGCGCCTAAAATCAAGCAGTCCAGCTATACACGCATATATTCACATGTATCCGCGCCATGTATTCATGAATCTATCATCAAAAAGCGCCTAATATCAGGGCAGTCCAGTTGTACGCGCAAGTATTCACATGTATTCGCAATGTTGTATCATAAATACAGCAGTAAAAAGCGCCTAAAATCATGGTATAACTAATCCTGGGATTATTATCCCGGGATAATAGTATTTTTTCATTCCTATGGGAGGGTGAGATAACTAAGCTCGGGATAATTAATCATAGAATAACTGGTTTTCCAACCAAACGACCCCTAAAGGTTTAAACTAATGGTAAATTCAGAATTTAAACTTAACGAGTTAACCTTTAAGGAATAACATCGAACTCATTGTACTTTTGAAATTATGAGTTGAGATTTTAATATTAGTTGAAACGGTTAAGGGCCAAAACTGCCCTCAACCTATCGACCCCGAAACAAAATTGCCCTCCGTTTACCTTTGGCAAAGAAAATGCCCCCACCGTTAACTTTGTGGCCTATTTCTACCCCTAAAATCTAACAGAATCTTGAATTTCATTTTTTTTTTTTAATGCCACGTGTCACGTTTTGATTGGGACATATAAAGAACGGAAAATTGGGACATATAAAGAACGGAAAAAGGGTCAAAATTGCCCTCAACGTATTGACTCCGGAACAAAATTACCCTCCGTTAACCTTTTCTGGGTCGGGTCGGTCAGGTTGTGTCGGGTTGTGTCGGAATTTGGATGAGAATTGATTTTGGGTCAAGTTTATTTAATGGCCAATCAAAACGTGACACGTGAAATTTAAAAAAAATTAAAAAGTAAATACAAGCATCCCGACTGACCCGACCCAAAAAACACCAAACCCTCTCTTCATCTTCCTCACAACACACCCTCTCTAACCCTAAACCACCAAACGACCTCTCATGGCTACCCCGTTGCTTCATCTTCCCCGTCCAGCCCGTCACCTTCACATCGCCGGAAAACTTCACAACCAAACAGCCCCCCTCCATCACGAACCAGGCGTCCAACCCGTCCCCCATAACCAAGCCATGAAAAACCAGCCCCCCATTGGATAGGAATGACCAATCCACTTTAACTGAAGATGAATATATGTGATATATCAAGCTCTTTACATTTGTTGGAAAGCGGAAAATCACATTACACTTCAACCCGACCGACCCAACCCAAAAAAGGTTAACAGAAGGCAATTTTGTTCCGGAATCAATACGTTGAAGGCAGTTTTGACCCTTTTTCCGTTCTTTATATGTTCCAATTTTCCGTTCTTTATATGTCCAATCAAAACGTGACACGTGGCATTAAAAAAATTAAAAATGAAATTCAAGATTCTGTTAGATTTTAGGGGTAGAAATAGGCCACAAAGTTAACGGTGGGAGCATTTTCTTCGCCAAAGGTAAACGGAGGGCAATTTTGTTCCGGAGTCGATAGGTTGAGGGCAGTTTTGACCCTTAACCGTAGTTAAAATTTAGTGTATTTTACATTTATTTTCAAATTATGTGTCTAATATACTGAGTTCAACTGAATTCATTGGTCATATAATTCATCCTCCTCGGGTATAAACCATATTAAAAGCTACTTGGAAACAATTAGATCTAAAAAAAATCACATAAGTTGGAAATTTGAATACCTTTGAAGTATGTTTAGGAGGCAAGACTCTTGCATGGCTTAAAGATGCTTGTCTTATCAACTTTCCCACAGAAAAGTCATTTTCCTCATCATGATTTTCTTCCCTTTCTGCAAAAACTGGCAAAGAAGGTGCCCTCTGCAGACTACTCTGTGGTGAACTTTGTTTTGGTGGTGAGACTTTTACATGGTTTATAGATGCTTGTCTAATCAACTTTCCCATAGAAAATTCACTTTCTTCATCTTGGATTTCATCTTTGTAGTCTACAAAAACTGGCAAAGAAGGTGTCCTCTCCAAATTACTACTCTGTGATGCTCTTTGTAATTTTGGATTACTTCTTCTTGAATCAAGATTTAATCTTTCTCCTTGTGGGAGTTTCTGAAGTGAAGAAAATGTTTCTTCTAAAGATTTTCCAGCTAATATATCTTGAGTATTTTTAGAGGAAGGACAAGGATCAGAATAACATCTCAACATTCTTGATTTTCTATCAAGTAAATTACCAAAAAACCAACTTTCCTCAAGAAGTAATCCAGGTTCCATTTGATCATCTTGAGTGGTTTTAGGAGAAGATGGAATAGAGGTATCCTCAAACAAATCCATGGCTACAAAACAAAGTTAAAATTTTTCTTGTCCTCACAAAAATAAGCTGGAGTCCCACATGGGATTCTTGAGGTGTCTTTTTATACTTTATTTTTTAGGAAAAAAGCTGTCAAATGGGGTTGATTAGAGACTAATAATAGAGAGGCTATGTTGTGGGATTGGATGGCATGTGCTCATAAACCAGTTGCGTATTTATTCAATATAATGTGGACACAAAGACTATGAAAAAAAAAGACAGAGATATGTGTAAATGTTTAATGAGAGGGAAAAGAGGGGTTGCTTTGATGATAATCAACCTCCACTTTTAATCGAGAGCTTGGTAGTTCGAGTCTTCCTAAATTCCACTAAATAAAATTATAGAGGGTTGTTATTTTATGTGAGAGAGGGGGAGAAAAAGACATGAAATTAAGAAATTGATGTGTGAGAGAGAGAAAGGAGAAAGGAAGGTGTATGCATTTAATTGGAACAAAAAATGGAAATATAAGGAGGCATTTGAAGGCAAATACTTAGCTCATGCCTGCACATACCATGTGATGGAACCTGTATTTTAGTTTGATTACAGCATCAATAAAATATTTGTTAACTTCTTTCTCATAATGTAACATTTAAGTTTACCAATAATATATTTAGTTGGACTGCCTAAGAAATAATTAGTCTTACCTGATAGCATTTTTTGACGTTTATTTAAGAGACCTTATGTTCCTTCCGTTTTAATTTATATGAACTTATTTAACTGGGTATGAGTTTAAAAAGAAAGAAGATTTTTGAGCTTGTGATGTAAAATGAGGCACATATATTTGTGTGGCTATAAATCATTGCATAAAGGTAAATTATTTCTAAATAAGGAAAAGAATCATTTTTTGGCATGGACCAAAAAGAAAATAGGTTCACATAAATTGAAACGGATTGAGTAATTTATTCAATCATATCAAAGAGGTACTTCAGTATATTTAGTACTTTAGTTGCTGAGAATATGAGATTACTTCTTTGTTTATCTACAAATTTTGAGTTAAGATTTTACACAATTGTTACTTATAAGTCGCCTATAAAGAAGAATAACTTGTTATAGCCACTTAAACTACATTGTGAGTGTATATTAATTAATAAAAAGGTAAATGATTTATTTAAGCAGTATACATAGACAGACACTTAAACTATCAATGAAAGTTTATTTGAACATCTCAACTAAGACATTTTTTACCGAAACACTTTTACTATACTTTTACTGTACCAGTTTAACACGTCCAATCTTTATGTTGTACTAAGACAACTAAGACAATAGGGTTATTTTATCAATATGATTATTTTTATCAATAACATAAAGGTGGATGTAATCATTAACAACATTTTCCCTAAAGGTTGGACGTGTTAAACTGGTCGAACGTGTTAAACTGGTGCAATAAAAGTATAATAAAAGTATTTCGGTGAAAAATATCTTAGTTGAGGTATTCTAGTGAACTTTCGTAGATAGTTTAAGTGTCTCTCTATGTATTCTGTTATTTATTTATACAAAAGATAAATCCTTAAGTTCTCAATATTATTTGCTCATAAGCATAGCAACTCCTCCTTCCAATATCTGTCCCCAACTTCCACCAAAAAATACTTACTTGAAATTCAATTTTTTACACCGAACGAATGAATGTTTACTCACCTCTTATAACTTAATCTTAGTTAGGTAACCTATATTTTCACTTGAATTTGTTACTCTTATAATTAATTTGTATTGTTTTGTACAAATATAAGTGTTTTTTCCACCTCCAAAAAATGCAAAAGCCAAGTTGGATCTTAAGTTTAGTCTTGGATCCTCTTTGTCTTGTTTGGGCCTCAACCAACATCCGTATCTCACATAGGTCTACGCTTTGTCCTCATGTTATTTTCCAAGTTTTGAAAAGTCTTTTTTGCCCTTTGCCATATATTGTTAGCTTTAGCAATTGCACTTTGACGCATTTAGTTTGTACCTTGTTGTTATGAGAAGATAATATAGTCCCTGGCGTTGGTTTATTAACTGTGACCGCATGTGCATGTGCATGTGCAGGGGCGGCGTCGAATAGATGCACTAATGTTGACCAAATTAAATACTTTTTGGACCTTGTGTTATTTTTGGTCTTATTGTTTATATTCCAAGTACCAAATACCTCTGTCTTTTGGTTCATTGAATTGACATTGGTGAAGTAAAAACATTATTCCTTCAACTTTTTATTTAAGCAATGTTGCATTTTTAATGGTTTTCTGTGTTTCTTTAAAAGTGATTCAATTCAGAAATTTTGCTCAATAGTGTATTGTATATAAATTCAGTAAACATGTATGCATATTAAATTTAGAATCTAATTATTAATATTTAAAATAATCATTCTATAATCCAAAACCTAGAAATTTGTAATCTTGATTTTGCCTGGTAAGCGGTAATTGGGTTTCTTTCACAGGTATCAATTATTACCCAACTTTTTTTACCGTCGATCAAACTGCCCATATTTTAATAGTTGCCGTCTTAAATTCTACCAATTTCCACCTGCTGCTCCTTGGATTCACATCTTCAACGAAACTCGATGTCTCCTTTTTTTTTCAGATTGATGTCGTCCAGTTTGTTTTGTACCTGTTCTTCCTCAGCATTATCCAACGGCATGCAACCTTTTGATCTCATCAACTCCATGCTTATAAATCAGAGTCATCTTTAATTTTATCTCCGATAGAACCTATATTAGTTTTTATGCTTTTTCTTAAGGGAATGACTAGGATAGATTATTTTTGGCGAAATACATATTTTACACATCCAACTTACGACTAAATTCCTGTTACACACTTATTGACCACGGGTTTCATTTTACACATCAACCTTTTAAAAGTGTGTCAATTACAAACTACTTTTCACCAGACTCTTCAATATTTAATGCGTTGGTTACACACGTTTTTTTTAATTAAAAAACCAACGATTCTTTAGTTAAAATAGCTAACCCGACCTTTTTCTTAAATCAGACCCATAAAAGACCCGACCCGGTTACTTAAAAACACATACGCGACCAAATTAACAAGTAGAAACCAAATTTCAAAATCATGTTCTTCATCCCTAACTTATGAAGCTAATCTGACAGGTACAAATCTGCTAATTGTTGTTTCTTCTTCAATTTTTCAGTTTAATATTCGCATTTAAGGTTGTTCAACCCTTCTGATTTAGATGGGTGTGTTGAAATAGTTAGGGTTTAATTGGGAAGAATGATAAGGTATTGCACTTTAATAGACCAAATATAACCAGCTTCTAAATATTAGATGTGGAAGGTGAAGATGGGATTGCATTTTAAGAAAATTATTTGCATCTTTAAAGATGAAGAAGATGAAAATGGTGCCTTTTAATAAGAGGGAGATGAAGAATTTGGATGTTAGGGTTAAGAAAATGGATTCATTTTCAGTAAATATCCGTTTTAATTAATCAGTTCAGGCAGAAAATAACTATTCACGCGCCTCATTGGTCGTGTTTGACACGTCCCAAAGGCTGGTAAAAAATAGTGTGTAATTAATACACTTTTAAAAAGTTTTGATATGTAAAATGAAACTTGTGGTCAACAGGTGTGTAACAAAAATTTAATCGTAAGTTGGATGGATAAAATATATTTCGCCATTATTTTTCTATAATTTGATTTCATCTCGATTTTTATTTTAGGTTTCAGGAAGAAGTAAGTTATTTGCAAATTGGTTATTTAATGGACGGATTTATTGGTCTAATCTCTAAATGTTAAGAATTAGTTTGGTTCTTTATGGATCAAAAGTGACCCCAAATTACAAATCTGGACACCCCTTGTGCCTGGTACTACTAGAGTATTTTTTAAGGACCGAGTTAAAAATTGCTAAACTAAGGACAAGTTTGTTCATAAAATATTTTTTCAAAATTGTATTTGTCCATGAAACTTTGTAAGTTTTCGTAGATTTTTTAAAAATAAATTTTTCAAAAATTATTTTCTGTTAAGAAATGTAGCTCAAAGTAACAATATAAAACAAGAAAATAAATAATAGAATAAGAGAAGAAGAGATAACTTTCTTATTTATCAAGTGTTCAAGTGCGTCCCATATCACATTTCATGCATCTATTTATACTATTACATAGAAAGTTACAAAAGGATTCTCTTAACATGGCATTAATAATTGAGATCATGGGGGAAGATCATGGGGAGGTGTTATGAGGTTTGGGAGTTACAATCATAATAGTGATGAGTAGTGAGAGATTATTTACATCATGGGTAAAAGTAATGATAGTAGTGAACATCCACATTTACTAATAGTTTTACAATACTCACCCTTGGATTTCCAAAAATAGATACTAATATGCCTCGTTTAAACCTTGCTAAGAAAAAAATCAGGTGGAAAAAAAATCTTAGTGAAGGAAAAAGTATATACATATATGTACATACGCTTTATTTGTTGCCTCGTTAAAAACCTTACTAGGAAAACTTAGTGGGACAAAACCTAGGCTAAGGAAAAAGAGTACAACTCCTATCTTACTTCCCCTCATGCAAACATCACTTTATTTTCCGAAGATGGTGCATTCCAATCTTCTATATCAACTTTTCAAATGTTGATGTTGATAATGCATTTGTCACGACCAAAAATTCATTAACTGTCGTTATGGAGCCAGACACCGCTGTCAGAAAAGCCAACAGTAAATACTTAATGTAGTTCTTATTTTAATATTTTTGAAATCATAATTTCCCTCAATTAAATAGTAAAGGATGGAATTTAGAGAGTAAATAATAATATTTTTAATAATTTCAATACTGAACAATCCATAATCACCTCAAAACCCAGTGTCACAAGTGCATGAGCATAAAAAAAAGTAAAATAAAATATAGCATCTGTTCGGAATACAATTAGGAGAGGACAAATATAAATACTCTGAAGGAGACTCTTCTGGATGCGGGTCGTAATATGAAATGCAGTTCACCTAAGTCCCCGCATTAATCATGCCTTTGCCTCACAAGGCCACTAGACATATATATACCTGTACAAAAATGTAAAGCAAGTGTAGTATGAGTATGTAAATCAACATGTACACATTAAGTATCCAGTCTAACCTCGAAGAGGTAGTGACGAGTGATCGACACTTCGACACTTACTATGGGCTATAAATAAAATATCAATGATATAATTAAGCATGGATTGTGTAGAACGGATGTAAGATCAGTATCATGAAGTAAGTAAACAATTCTTTTATAAATAAGAAATTTATAAATTTATTTTTCATCATAACAATTTATATATCAGGCCAATGATGCAATATCAATCATTATAAATTCCAAAGCAACCAATTAAATCATGCGCAAAATCATGTCGAGGTCGTACGACCCAATCCAATATAAATATTTAAACTATGTATTACCGAGGGTCGAACAACACGAACCGTAGATGCATCTATTAACCTGCCGAGGCGAACGGCCCACTCTCATGAGAGTAATGGAAATTTACCCCGCTCGCGGAATATATTTGCAACGCTGTTGAATGTGGATTTCTTAAGTTATTATAATATTCTTAAATTCCTTTGGAAAAGACGAAATTCGAATGAAAACTTTTAAGTCTCGAAATTCTTAATTTCAACTCTTTTCAAGGCATTTAATAAGCATACTCGATCTCAATTCTTTTCAAGGAAAATAATAAACATGATCAAATAACGGTATCAATAAGGCATGATATAAACCTAAAACTACCCGGGCATAGGCATAATTAGTAGCTACGTAGAGACTCTCATCACCACGTGCATACGTATCCCCACAAATAGAAGCACATATTAATTTAGTTCATCTATGGGGTTAATTCCCTCTTACGAGGTTAGAAAAGAGGTTTACTTCGCTTCGGAGTTCCATAGTCGGCTCCAAAGCCTTACAAACGACTCAAACTGATACTGATCACTCCAAAAATAGTCAATAAATATATAAATGCATAAATATGCCCTAATACTCTTAATAATTCAATTCACAGCAATTCTCAACTCCAATCAAAAAGTCGATAAAAATCACCCTCGGGCCCACGTGCCCGGATTCCAAAAATTTTCAAAGATAAATTTTACCTATAACACACAAACTCAAATATATATAATTTATTCCAAATTTCATGTCCAATTTTGAGGTCAAAATCTAAAAATATAAATTTTTATGTTTTCTACCAAAACCCCACAAATTTTACTAATCTCTATGTTTAAATTCTTATACAAAATATGATTAACTTATAATAAGTGAGAATCATTTACCTTGTGTTGCTTGATGAAAATCTCCTTTGAAACTCTCCAAAATCACCCCAAACCAAGTGAAAAATGGATTGAAAATGGGCCAAGTCCCCGTTCTTAAAAAAAACCCGGTCAGTTGACGGCTTCTACAGTTCCGCAACTGCGGTAAATATTCCGCTTCTGCGGAGATGCCCCCAGCTGCCCACTTGTGCTTCTGTGCCTTTCCTTCGCATATGCGCCTTCGCGGGTGTGGAAATTCCCTCGCACCTGCGCTCCTGCCCAATTCGCTCAACATCCCTTTTGCGACCCTCCTGGCCGCTTTTGCCGCTCTGCACCTGCGGCCAAAACCTCGCAGGTGCAATTACATCAGATAACAGCTGCCCCAGCATTCCTCCAAGCCCAAACTTCATCTGTTTGCCATCTGGAATCTACTTGAGGCCCTCGAGACCTCAACCAATTATAGTAACACGTCCCAAAATACATTACGAACTTAGTCGAGCCTTCTAATCACATCAAACAATGTCAAGATTATGAATCGCACACCAATTCAAGCTTAACGAACTTTAGAACTTCAAACTTCTACATTCGATGTCGAAATCTATCAAATCATGTCCGATTGACCTTAAATTTTCACACAAGTCACATTCGACATTATGGACCTACTCCAACTTTTGAATTCGGATTTCAACTCCGATATCAAAAAGTCCACTCCCGATCAAACTTCTCAAAAACCTTCAAATTTTTAACTTCCGCCAAATGAACTCGAGATCACCTACAGACCTCCAAACCCACATCCGTACGCGCTCCCAATACTAAAATTACCATACGGAGCTATTCCCAGACTCGGAATCTCAAACGAACATCGATAATATTGAAATGCACTTCGACCCAAATTTATGAAATCCTTCTAAAATTCCTAGTTCCACAATAGGTGCCGAAACACTCTCGGTTCATCCAAGACCGATCCGGATATACGCCTAAACCCAAAATCATCATACAAGCCTGTGGGAACTTCAAATCCCGACTCTGAGGTTATTTACTCAAAAATTAAATCTTGGTAAATTCTTCCAACTTAAAGTTTCCTAAATGAGAAATTTCTCTCCAAATCAACTGTGAACTTCCCGAAATTCAATTCATACCATGCGTACAAGTCATAATATCTAAAATGAGGCTGCTTATGTCCTCAAACTGCACCTACCTGTGCTATTACAACTCAATTGAGCATAATATCTCGAGGCAGTCTGAAGATTCTCCCTTTTACTTAGTCAAATACGCCTTAGAGCCCAATTCTAGCATCCGGAATTCTCTGCCATGTCTGTCTCCATCTTATGAACACCATAAAAATCACTACACAATGCACCAATACATGATTGATACCCTTGCTGAATCCACACCATGCACCGCATAATTCACATGACCATAATAACATCCTTTGATAACAATAGCCGAAATCCCACGAATCTTATGCTCACAACACACCTCATGACACATATAAGTCATGTTCCAACTCTTGTAATGCTGCCACGATGGAAGAGATGTGTAGAAATTCATAACCAACTACCAAGTCAACAAATCATTGAGTTCCTCCTCTTGACAAGAATCATTAACTCATTATGAACAAAATAACAGTATTTTCTCTTTAACAAGCTTCATGTAAATTTGATCGCACTGATCTCAGGTCCAATAATTTTGTCTCACCCAGTACAAGATGTGCATGCAATAAGCCACCTCAGACACTGCCAAATGTCTCATATGATTCCACAAGGTTCCAACCAGCTACAAATTCGAATGTGGTATATAAGGAAAACGAACTCCGGAAAGAACTACTCAACCTACGTAACTAATTTAATCAATCGAAAAGATGTTATGAACCTTCCTTAAAAAATGAGAAGCAAAACAAACAATAATCGATATGGGATACTGTACTCAACATCACACTATTGCGACATGCAACCCGATCCACACATGATACCGTTACGGTGTGAAACCCGATTCAATCATGATACACGTGGCGGCGTTCCACCCGATCCAAATATAATAATCTATACGGGAATACTTATCGTGCAAAAAAGGTTCATACCTGCGAAATACCTGAATATCAACCACAAGCACGCAAAGTACATAATACAAATCCTGGGGAGATGGATAGCTCCATACGCTATGAAACTCAAGCACGGCTAAGGTGCAATAAATGACATGCATATCGAGAGCCATCCTGCTCATGTAACACCACAATCTAAACGAGATCACAACACATGTGGGAATGATCAGACCACCTTACAAGCCACTTGGCATAATTTAGATTACATGGAATAGCTGACGACAGAAATAACATCCAAGGCCCAAAGACTCTTCGTAAACAATGTTAAGCTAAAATGAACACATCCAGCCTAATATAGAGCCTACATTCACATCTAGACCTATTCGCAGACCTCTAGTTGATTCTGATCATACCGTACTAGACCAATAACCTTTGAAGGATCAACAATAACCCTTTTTCTCATGAACCACTAGCCACTATCACATCCGAAACACATTTCCACAATCCACAACCAAATGAACTGAGTGCTCTTTAGGAATAACTTCCCACATTCTAGTACCACAATATCCATGCTTGGTTTCAATCTTCAATCAATCAGGTGATTATATGTCACACTTGTACCACCTTCCCGTGGGATAGCTCCCACGACCTTCTGTACCAGGTAACAAATCTGCACATTCATACCATCGGCCATACTAATGCTGTAAAGCAAATCGAGAATCTGCAAATAAGTACACCAAACCTCTTACACATGACACTAATCTCAGGTGACGCTTAAGACAATACTAGCTTACTCTAACCATCTGAATCTTTTTCTGCTCATCCGAGCTTGTGACATTCTTGTCAATGCCGAACCGCAACCTTGACCTTAACTTCCAAGTCCCATGCTACCCACTACACCTATTCATGCCAATACACAAGAGTATAAGAATTTCATCATAACTCCTGATCCACTAATAGGGTACACATTTCATCATATAGAAACCTTTCACTTAACTCATCTCTAGTGAACCATTGCAACATGTGACTCAATTCCCATGATCGCAGAAAAATACAAACCTTGAGTAGTGGTCTAAATCACCACAGCTCTTCAGGGATCCATCTACATTTAAAAGGACATAATACTCGAATTCCTCCAAATAAAATCAATTACGGCGACTGCCAAGACTCGCACGTACTGCCACAAATCACATGTATAACTCAACAAACTAAAGGAATTAATCATTGCCACTATCATGTCAATTCAATCATTGCTAACCGATCCGACTTCTTCTAGTTTACTCCGAACATAGCTTAGGAATAATAATAGCTCCATTCAAAACATAATGAATCCAAATCTGCACTCATCCTGAGTAACCTTATTTCACGAGACCATGCTATCTCAAATCCTACGAACCATCTCATACTTCCTTGTGCGCATATTCGCATCTTCAACTGGTACACCCATTCTAATAATTCCTCTATGAATCCAAAGTCATTTTCTCCCATTCCTCTCATGTTACATCGTAGACCAAAGATAACATAAAACACTCCAAGCCCTTTTCATAATTTGATGCAAAAGTTTGATACTCAACCATACTATAGACTCGAAATCCTTAGGCACCACACTTTAACTTTTAAATCCACTAGGACTGTTGTTGAGAGTCACCCACTCTTACTTGACCCCAAATATGATTAAGCTTCAAGGATGTGGTAGCACTCGAACACCCTTTCAAAGAAGCACCCGGCTTAATAACTTTCCTCGTGAATCCGCTCTACACGAAGTATAAATCCAGTTTCCCCAAAAGCTTGAACATGAATTGGTAAGGCCAATTATAACACACATTCATCAAATCCTTTGCTCAAATCACCACTAGTGTTTTTTTTCTTAGTTGTAATAACCCGCCAATATGCCGATAACTAGAAACTTACAAGTAGATACAATACAATACAATCATAGACGGTGGAGCTCTCCCACTTATATCGAAGCTACCATTGCATAACTCTGGAACCCATCAAGATTCCTTATTCCTCATTGACACAATCTTGCACAATCAACCAGCCAAATTTCTCGAAATCTCCTCATTAAACATTTTATGAACTCCCTGAATCACTAGCCACATTTACATTTTCACCCTCTTACCGGATATCTAGTAGAATTCATCGTAGAAGATTCGTTAACACTACGTGACCGCTAACCTGCTCACGAGAGATAACCTACCTGTGGAAATTACATGCCGACATACTCCAACAACGCTGCACTGAGTACCCTTACTATGAAATCCTTAAACCGTCCTGAGTCCGTACTCATTCACAAGTTGTACAAAGTCTGTTCACTCCTCACGGACATCAACTAAAGGTGGTGCAATAATACATCCCAATTCAAAGTCACGTTGTATCCTTCTTCATATCAAGCAACTCCTTCTTGTCGTATCCAATCTTCCCCGGTATAGTAGCCAATATTCCAGATTAAGCCCGTAGACTTATTCATTGTCCACCATGAATCCCAAATTACTCCAAACTTTTCCCAAGACGTGTAGTTATCCCACCACGTAACCCATATGCTACCTTGCCACTCTCTTACTTTGGTCAGGCCCTCTCCTATAAGTAACTACTCGACTTCTGTTTCTCACACTTGGCCTTCTAGAAATTTAACCACTCCAAGACACCTCCCACATGCATTTTCTCATCCTTCGCTGCCCAGTTGTTGCCTCAAATCAAAAATCCATCTCTGTAGCACTTGAACCAATAGATCACTACTAACTTTAGACCTTTCTGAAGATCATCTTTCTCGAGCCGTTAATATTAGAAATACCTATTTGATTGTGAAATTGATATACTCTGCTATTTCTGACAGCCACTTCTCTGGAACCATCTCACACTACTCTGCCCCGAAGACAAATTGATGAAGACCATAACACCGGTGAACTTAACATATTAAATAATGGGCGACGACAACACATCACAAATGGAAATTCCACCATGCTCGAAAATTCCAAGTCTCGTTACTGCATCAACCTAAATTTGGGCATTCAAAGTTCGATTGCCATTCCTTCGCCAGAAGAAAAATACTGAATCTCTAAGTCATGTACTGAGTAAAACCTCATTTCAAGTCATTCACTGCCTTGACGCATGGACAAGCATCCTACCATTACACAAATACTGTGCAATAGCAACACACGAACTGTCATAACATTCAATGCCAAATCTCAAAACCTTAGGTTATACTGATACCGAGCTGAAATGAAAGAATGACCTTCCGCAAGGCGACGACAGTAGCCCAATAAAACACGTAGGGAGAAACATCCTGTGCCACATATGTAGTACCATTCAAATTCCTCGATTCCCAATTTATAGCAAGCACTTCACGTCGCATAAGATTGAATATGAAATAAATAAAGATATAAACCTCAAAGAAATCAAATCTCACAATGAGAAAAAAAGAAGGGAAGAGCTCCTAACAGCCCTATAGCCTCTCGAAGATAAGTATAGACGTCTCTGTACTGATTCACAAGACTCTACTAGACTTGCTTATGACTCGTGAGATAAGTGAACCTAGTACTCTGATACCATATTGTCACGACCCAAAATCCATTAAAGGCTGTGATGGCACTGGACACCGTTGTCAGGTAAGCCAACCATAAATACTTAATTTAGTACTCATTTTAAAATTAGTGAAATCATAATTTCCTTCAATTAAATAGTAAAGGATGGAATTTACAGAGTAAATAATAATATTTTTAACAATTTCAATATTGAACAACCCATAATCACCCCAACACTCGGTGTCACAAGTGCAAGAACATCAACTAAGAAGTAAATTAAAATATAGCATCTACCTGGATACAATTTGGACCAGACAAATATAAATTCTCTGAAGGATATTCTACTAGTTGCGGGTCATAATATGAAGCAACTCACCTAAGCCCCTGCATTAAACATGCCTCTACTCTCACAAGGCAACTATACATATATGTACCCGCACAAAAATGTGCAACAAGTGTAGTATGAGTATGTAAATCAACAAGTACCCAATAAGTATCCAGTCTAACCTTGAAGAAGCAATGACGAGGGGTCAACTCCGAAACTTACTATAGGCTATAAATAAATTACCAATGATATAATTAAGCTTGGATTATGTATAACGGTTGTAAGCTCAATATCATGAAGTAAGTAAACAATTCTTTTATAAATAGAAATTTCCAAATTTATTTTTCATCATTAAACAATTTATATCTCATGTCAATGAGGCAATATCAATCACTATAAATCCCAAAGCAACCAATTAAATCATGCACAAATCATGTTGAGGTTGTACGGCCCGATCCAATATAAAAAATTTAAATTGTGCACTTCCAAGGGGCCGAACGGCACGAATCATAGATGCATCTATTAACATGCCAAGGCGAACAACCCTCTCCCATGTGAGTAATGGAAATTTACCCCGCTCACGAAATATATTTGTGACGCGATTGCACATAGATTTCTTAAGTTATTATAATATTATTAAATTCCTTTCAAAAAGACGAAATTCAAATAAAACTTTCAAGTCTCGAAATCCTCAATTTCAACTCTTTTCAATGGATTTAATAAGCATACTCGATCTTAATTCCTTTCAAGGAAAATAATAAACATGATCAAATAATGGTATTAACAAGGCATGGTGTAAACCTAAAACTACTCAGACATAGGCATAATTAGTAGCTACATACAGACTCTTGTCACCTCATACTTACGTATCCCCCACAAATAGAAACACATATTAATTAGTTCACCTATGTGTTAATTCCATTTTACAAGGTTAGAAAAGAGACTTACCTCGCTTTGGAGTTCCATAGCCGGCTCCCAAGCCTTGCCAACAACTCAATCGTTCCAAAACTAGTCAATAAATGTGCAAATCCATAAATATATACTCTAATACTCATTATAATTCAATTCTCAACTCCGCTCGGAAAGTCGATAAAAATCACCCTCGGGCCCACGTGCCCGGATTTCAAAATTTTTCAAAGACAAAATTTACCCATAACACAAACTCAAATATATAATTTATTCCAAATCCATGTCCAATTTAGTGGTCAAAATCCAAAAATATAAATTTCTAGGTTTTATAACAAACCCCACAATTTTTACTAATTTCCATGTTTAAATTCTTATACAAACTATGTATTTAACTTATAATAAGTGGGAATCACTTACCTTGTGTTGCTTGATGGAAATCTCCCTTTGAAATTCTTCAAAATCGCCCCAACCAAGTGAAAAATGGAAGAAAATGGGCCAAGTCCCCGTTCTTAAAGAACTCTTCTGCCCAGGGACTTCTCGCTCCTACGGTCACTTGACCTCTTTTGCGGTTCTGCAGGTGTGGGAAATATTCTACTCTTGCAGAGATGTCCCCCAGCTGCCCCGCTTTTGCTTCTGCACCTTTCCCTCAACATCTACTCCTTCGCAGGTGCGGAAATTCCTTCGCACTTGCGCTCCTACCTAGCTCGCACAGCATCGCTTCAGCAACCCTCCTGGACGCTTTTGAAGCTCCGCACCTGCGGCCAAAATCTCTCAGGTGCGGTTACACCAGATGACAGCAACCCCAGAATTCCTCCAAGCCCAAACTCGATCCGTTTGCCATCCGGAATCCACTCGAGGCCCTCGGGACCTCAACCAATTACACATCCCAAAATATATTACGAACTTATCGAGCGTTCTAATCATATCAAATAACGTCAATATCATGGATCGCACCCCAATTCAAGCTTAATGAACTTTAGAACTTTAAAATTATACATTCGATGCTGAAACATATCAAATCACGTCTAATTAACCTCAAATTTTACACACAAGTCACGTTCGACATTATAGACTACTCCAACTTCCGGAATTGGATTCCGAACATAATATCAAAAATTTCACTCCCGGTCAAACTTTAAAAAACCTTCAAATTTTTAACTTCCGCTAAATGACCTCGAAATGACATACAGATCTCCAAATCCACATCCGGACGTGCTCCCAATACCAAAATTACCATACGGATCTAATCCCATACTTGGAATCCTAAATGGACAGATACCAATGAAATGCATTTCGACCCAAATTTATAAAATTCTTTCATAATGCCAACTTCCACAATAGGCGCCAGAATTCTCCCAGGTCATCCAAAACCCGGTTAAGACATACACTCAAGTCCAAAATCATCATACGTACCTGTTGGAACTTCAAATCCTAATTCTGAGTTTGTTTACTCAAAAATCAAACTTTGGTCAATTCTTCCAACTTAAAACTTCGAAATGAGAATCTTCTCTCCAAATCAACTTCGAACTTCCCGAAATTCAATTCTGACCGCATACAAGTCATAATATATGATGTGAGGCTGCTCATGGCCTCTAACTGCCAAACAACATGCTAGAGTTAAAATGACCAGTCGAGTTGTTACAACCTTAATGAACAGATTAGCCATAATTTCACTTGAACGAATCAGTTGAATATTAATTTCACCTTTTTGTTAAAGATCATACGTGAAAAAGAGCTTTGGTAATATGTTTATTCTATCTTCTTTGATGTATCCTCTTTTCAGTTGACCAATGCAAGTAGCATTGTCTTCATATAGTGTAGTTAGATTATCTTTTTTCAAAAGAAAACCACACATTTCCTGAATATGTCGTGTCATTAATCTCAACCAAATATATTCCAACTAGCTTCATTAATGGCTATTATCTCAACATGATTTGAAGATGTCGGAGCTATTGTTTGTTCATTTAACGTCATGGTATAACTATATCTATTTATATAAATAAATAGCCTGTTTGAGATCGGGTTTTATGTGGGTCAAACAAATAACCTGCATCTGCATAGCCAATCATTTCTGACTTGAATTCATTAGAATAAAACAATTTCATATCTATAGCTCCCCGAAGATATCTAAATGTATGTTTAACACCATTCCAATGTCTTCTTATTGGAGAGGAGTTGAATATTACTAATAAGCTTACTACAAAAGTAATATCTAGTTGTGTATTGTTGGCAAGATACATTAGTGCCCCAGTTGCACTAAGATATGCAGTTTCATCACCAACAAGATCTTGATCATTTTATTGAGGCCAAAATGGATCTTTATTTATGTCAAGCGATCTCACAACCATCTAAGTACTCAATGGATGTGTATTATCCATATAAAATCGCTTTAAAACCTTTTTAGTGTATGTTGATTGATGAACAAAAATTCCATTTGTCGCATGCTCAATTTGTAGGCCAAGATAAAAGTTTGTCTTATCAAGATCATTCATTTCAAATTCTTTCTTCAAACATTCTACAGCCTTTGGAAGCTTTTCGAAGTGCCAATAATATTCAAGCCATCAACATATATAGCTATGACAACATATTCAGATTTAGACCTCTTAATAAAGACACAGGGGCAAATAGGGTTGTTTTATGCCCTTACTTTAGCAAATACTCACTATGGTGATTGTACCACATCCTCCCTGATTACTTCAATCTGTATAAGGATTTCTTCAGCTTTATTGAACAAGTTTCCCTTAAACTTTTATGTCCTTCAGGAATTTTCAACCCTTCAGGGATTTTCATAAATATTTCATTGTCCAATGAATCATATAAGTAGGTTGTGACAACATCTATCAATCGCATATCAAGCTTTTCATAGACTGCCAGACTTATTAGATACCTGAAGGCAATTGCATCTACCACATGAGAATATATCTCTCTATAATCAATGTAAGGCCTTTGCGAAAACCCTTGTGCCATAAGTCGTGCTTTATATCTTATGACTTTGCCTTTCTCATTTCATTTTCGTACAAAAATCCATTTGTATCCCACAGGCTTTACACCTTCAGGCGTTCATACTATTTGTCCAAAAAATTCACGTTTATTGAGCATAGCCAATTCTGCTTGAATTGTGTTTTTATATTTTGACCAATTATTTCTCTGTCTACAGTCATCGACAGATTTTATCTCATGATCCTCATCTTGTTGCATTAATTCAACTGCAACATTATATGCAAAACTGCTGTCAACACCAATATTATTTAGGTTCCCTTTTTTTCCCGTAGAGACATAACTTATTGAGATCTTTTCATTTTCATCATTTTCAGGTAATTGAAACTCATGTGAGGTTTTATCAATTGTTATGCCTTTATCCCCACCTTGAGAAATTGCCTCTACATTATGATCAACTTGATCATTTGCTCCTTCCTTTTTTTTTCGGGATTCTTGTCCTTGGAACCGATTGGTCTACCATGTTTAAGGCATGGCCTAGACTCATTTGAATTATCATACTATCCAGCTGGGACATCAACTCGAATTAGACCATTTATAGGTGGAATATGTAATTTAGTAACCCGTGGAAGGTTAACAAATGCATCTGGCATTTGGTTTGCAATATTTTGCATATAAATGAACTTTTGAACTTCTTTTTCACATTGATTTGTATGAGGATCCAAAATGAGATAGAGATAATACATTCCAATCTATTTCTTTTTCCCGATGTTTATTTTCTCCCCCTGATATTGGAAAAATAGATTCTTCAAAATGATAATTAGCAAATCTGGCTGTAAACAAATCTCCTGTCATAAGCTCTAGATATTTAATAATAGAAGGAGATTCATAACTAAAATTTACTCTCAAACTTCTTTGGGGACTCGTATTTGTGCGTTGTGGTGGAGCAATTGGAACATATATCGCACGTCCAAAAAACTTTAGATAGAAAATATTCGGCTCCTGACCAAAATTCAATTGTAATGGGGAGAGTTCATGATAACTGGTTGGCCTTATGTACACAAGTATTGCTGCATGCCAAAATAGCATGTCTCCGCAAAGAAAGATAAAGTTTTGTCCTCATTAGCAATGTTCTAACTATTAATTGGAGACGTTTAATCAACAATTCTTCTAGACCATTTTGAGTATGAACATGAACAACTGGATGCTCAACTTTTATTCTAGTGGCCATACAATAATCAGTAAAGGCCAGAAATATAAATTCACCACCATTATCAAGATGAATTATCTTAATTGCATAATCTGGAAAATGTGCTTTTAACTTTATTATTTGGCCAACTATCTGGCAAATGTCATATTGCAAGTTGACAATAAGCATACATCTGGTCATCTTTTAAATGCATCTGTCAAGACCATAAAATATTTGAATGGTTCACATAGAGGGTGTATAGGTCGACATATATTATCCTATTTATGTTCCAGATGCATCGGATTCAATCTCTACTTTAACCATTGATGGTTTAATAATCAATTTTCCTTGAGAACAAGCAACACAATAGAATTCTTTACATTGAAGAATCTTCTTGTTCTTCAATGTCTGCCCATTTAGAATCCTTTATTATTCTGTGCAGCAGGTTAGACTCGGAATGGCCCAATCAGTCATGCCAAATGATAAAATTATTAGAAGTAGTAAACCTTTTGTTTAGCATGGCATGTGATTCAACCAAATCAATATTTGATACAACCCAGAAGAAAATGCGGTTAAGTTTTTATGCACACATTTTTTCTCACTTTTTGTTTTAGTAATATAAAGATATTCAACATTTCCTTAGTTAGAGGTCGCAACATGATAGCCATTTTGGCGAATAGCTTTGAAATCAACAAATTTTTTTAAGACTTACTACAATATAATGTATTATTAATAGTCAATATTGTTCCTCCAGGTAGTAATAAGGTTGCTCTTCCAGAACCCTTAATTAATTTTGTACTGCTAGTTATTGTATTAATATAGGTCTTTTACATAACCAAATAAGAGAATTTTTTTATCTCTTAATATTGTGTGAGTTGTAGCACTATCCAAAGGGCATAAATCTTCATTACTCATCTTGGATCCAATTGAAGATTCAAAAATTTTATTTCTTTATAAAAATAAAAGTATACCATAAAAAGTACGAAAAAACTAACAACACCAACAACAACATAAGACAACTTAAGTACCACTTGAAATTAAAAACAACTTCAGAACAATACAAAAAAAACCCTAAAATAAAAATAACAAAATAATTGCATTCCCCCATAAAATGATCAAACTTTAGTTTTGATCCCTAAAGAAGTATTCAACTTTCAAATGAGTAAGATCATTAAGACCTTCAATATCATCATCATTCAAAGCAAGATTTTGCCTCGATATTATCATCATTTTTGTTTGAAGGCCCAGCCACAAAATTATTTTTAAAGGTCAAGTGAGACTACACTGGGCATTAGCAGAAGATGTTCCAACAATATTTGCCTTTCTTTTGATGGAGTTTTGATAAATCTTGACAAAATACTCAAGTGTATGGCATTCAATATTTTAATGACCTTTTATGCCACAGCGGTGGCAGTTACTACTTTTGCCTCTTGAAGGATCGTTTTGAGAATCCATATGTTCTCTCGTTTGCCATGACCACTATGATGATGATGATTACATTGTCTCTTGCCAATGTCATTCCCACGTACATTCATATGGACATGATAATTATTCTGTCTTTTTTCAGACTTATCACGCTTCGCTACCATATTCGCTTAAGGAAATAGAGCTGACCTTGACGGGCTTCATGATTTTTTATTAAAAGGGTATTATATTTCTCAGCCACTAGAAGTCATGAGATTAATTCAAAATACTTTTTAAAACCCCTTTCATAGTATTGTTGTTGTAATACCATATTTGAGACATGAAAAGATGTAAGAGTCTTTTCCAATAAATTCTCATCATTCATAACATCCCCATATGAATTGAGAATTTTCAATTGAGAAGTTATTCGAAATACATCAGAGTTATACTCACTTATGGTATTAAAATCTTGCAACCATAAGTGCATCCACTCATATTGAGTCTTTGGCAATACCATAGCCTTAAGGTAATTATACCTTTCCTTCATGCTGTCCATAATTCAAGTGGATCTTTCACTGTCAAATATTCAACCTTCAAACCTTCATCCAACTGATGACAAAGGAAAATTCATGGCTTTCGCTATGTCCTGGCTTAATGCCTTAATACCCTGAGAAATAGTGTCACCAAGACCTTTAGGCTCTAAGTGAATCTCAGCACTGAGAACCCATAATAGGTAATTTTTCTAGAAACATCAAGTGTCATAAACTCAACTTCTAACAAATTCAACATAGTGAAAACTTTCAGATAAAGAATTGCACTTATTTTTGGAGAAGACCAGTGACGTGCTGATAACATATTAAGAAATGTAACTCAAGTAACAATATAGAACAAGAAGATAAGTAATAGAATAATAGAAGAAGAGATAATTTTCTTATTTATCAAGTGTTCAAATGTGTCCCATATCCCATTTCATGCCTCTATTTATACTATTACATAGAAGGTTACAAAAGAATTGTCTTAAACATGATATTAACAATTGATATCACGGAGAAAGATTACGGGGAGGGGTTATGAAGGTGTTAGAGTTACAGTCATAATAATGATGAGTAGTGGGAAGTTATTTATATCATGGGTAAAAGTAGTGGGAGCAGTGGACATTTACATTTACGAATAGTTTTACAATAAACCCACTCACAGAACTGCAACACTTTACAAGTGAAATGTATGTCTAAACATAATTTCAAATTTTCAAATATCATTTTTCAACTTATCATTTTATAATATATTGTATTGTATTATTTGGTGAATACAACATTTGGATAGATTGTAATATTTGTTGGAAATAACGCTTTACGCTAGAGGGGGGGGTGAATAGCGTTTTAAAATTATTAAGCGTTTTAGTGCGGAATTTAAAAACTTTGCAGAAATTAAGACAAGTGCAGTAAAATAAACTTACACAAAGATGTATCCTAGTTGGCCACAAACGTGGTTAGTCCAGTCCCCGAGAGACTCTCTCGAGATTTCCACTAAACTTGTCAAGCTTACGGGTGCTTAACAAACCGTTACAGCTGAGGACACAAGCCTCACCTAGGTGCTCGGGGATCACAATCCCAAAGACTTCAATTGCTCGGGGATACCAATCCCAAAGACTTCAATTGCTCGGGGATAACAATCCCAAAGACTTCAACCGAGGAAACACAAGTTCCTCAACAAACGAGAATCGCAATTCTCTTACAAACACAAAGACACACTCACTTTACAAAGTACTCCTCAATGAGTAGATATGAGTAGAAATAGTACGCTCAAGATCACAACAACTTAGCTCAATAGAATGGCTCTTCAAAAAGCTTTATAGATGAATGAAAATGATGATCAATGTAAGAAAGCTTTTAGCAATGAAAATACTTAAATTGTATGTGTTGTTGTTGTGAAAACACTGAGTTAAACCTGTATTTATAGGTGAAAAACTCAGTCTTACCGTTGTCTAATTGCCAATTAAGGATTGCTGAAATTACTCAGTGACAATCGATTGTCAGGACTAAACAATCGATTGTTTGCCTATCAGATCAAAAAATCAATCCCAGATTTTACGTTACCAATCGATTACTTCAAATCAATAATCGATTAATTATAACGTTAAAAAATCCTTTCCAATTTTTGGCATAAAACATCGATTATCAGGAAATCAATAATCGATTATTTTAACAACGTTCAGAAAATCTTTTCCAGATTTTACGCTAAAACATCGATTGTTAAATATCACAATCGATTACCTGAAGGTAATTTGAAAAAAGTATGACAACGATCAGCTTCAACAATCGATTATCAAATAGAACAATCGATTATTAATTAATTTCAAAACTTACTGTCTCATATATAATCGATTATCAAAAGCCACAATCGATTATTAATTAATTTCAAAACTTACTGTCTCATATATAATCGATTATCAAAAGCCACAATCGATTATCATTTTACTTAAAATCACTGGGAGACATTTTTCTCATTCCAATCGATTACCATTAGTTCATAATCGATTTTTATGAGTTTTGAAAACTTTGCCTCAGTTAACAATCGATTATCGAAAGTACACAATCGATTGTTATGCAGTTTGCAAAAACCTGATGTTAACTGGCTTACTCACAATCGATTATCATTAATTCATAATCGATTGTCATGCAGTCTTGGCTTAGAGATACTCGATTATCATAAGTACATAATCGATTATCTTAGCCCAGATTTTTGAGGCATGTTTGGAAAACATTTTAACAAATGTAAATATGCATAGTTTAAAATCATTTGACACTTACTTTAAATATGCATGATTTTGGAAAAAATAATTTTAGTAGAGAAGCCATGTTATGAGCCAAGATTGAGGAATCAAGATCACAATTAATATTGACTCAATTATAACATTTCCAAGCATTGTCTTGAGCTTCTTGTAATGCATCCATTATGTGCTTGTCCTTGAGCACTGCTATATATCGCTTATTGCTTTGTTTGACATTCATCAAAACCTACAAAAGAACACACGTTTTAGTATATTGCATTTGAAACGTGTTTCCAACAATTTCCCCCTTTTTGATAATGGCAAACATAGGCGGGATATATGCAATAATTATTTTGATAAACCAAGACAAGTGTCATGTTCCCCCTCAATTCATGTTCCCCCTCACTTTAAGCATGAATGAAGTTGAGAGCATATAGCATAATATAGCATACTTCTTGATATCCCGTTTCTTCCCCCTTTTGCCATTAGCAAAAAAATGTACACAAGGGAAGAATAACAAATATGAAATAAACACAAGTTTATTTATTGGAAAAAAATTATAACAGTACAAGGGTGGAACAAAACATGACTAACCAACAAAAATAATAAACCAATAACAATTTCACATTCATCATTCAACAATTTCACATAGATAAAATAGCAATTTCATCATTCATCACTCCCATCCCCTTCATCATCATTTGGAGGCGCTTGATATGGCACCATCTGAGCATAGGCATAATTCACGTGATCAAAGTAACCATGGACCTCACGTGTTAATTGAGTAATTTGGTCAGAAATGGTTCGGAGGGTAGGCTCCTGAGGAGGATGAGCACGACGGGCTTGTCGATTTTGAGGAGGAGCGGGAGCATGATCACCATCATGATGAAAGGAAGACTCCGAAATTTCCCAGATTTTGGTGCTCTTTTTGAGAGGACCATTAGCAGTATTGACCCCGGAAGCTTCAAGAAATTTCATTATCAAGAGGGCATAGGGGAGAGGTATGTCATCTCTGGTGGCATTGAACATATGGGATAGAATAAGCTTGCACCAATTTATGTTAACCCCGGTGACAATGGCGTAAAGAAATTTGGCATCCTCTTGGGAAATGGTGGTGTGATTGAGTTTACGGGGTTTGAGAACACGAGTGATGAAATAAAGAATGAAACGATAATTCGGGTCCATACCCTTTATGGTGGGACGACGGGAAGAAGACTCATCATAGGCGACTCCGGCTTGGCGGAAGAGGTTTGTTTCATCAAGCATGTGCCCGGCATCATTTATGTATTGGTAGATGTCTTCACCATCATGCGGAATGCCGGCAATGAGGTGGAGGTTATCTTCAGAAATTAGAATGGGAATGCCGTTAACATTGGTAACAAGTTCACCCTCATCATTTTTGTGAAGGTTGGAGTAAAAAGCTTCAACCAAAGAAATGTTGTAGTAGGGGTGAGTAAGGAGTAGGAAGTTGAAAAGATGGCACTCTCTTAGCATATTCGCGGCTGGAATGAATGGTGCAATAAGAGCGTTTGTTGAAAAGCGAGGAGGGAGAATAAGGCGTTTCTCAAATTTGGTTACGAACCGGGTGAGCTCTTCATTGGATTCAAAAAATAGAACCGATCCATCTTGATATGGATGGCGAGAAGAAGAGGCACCTTGTTTGGAACGAGCACGTTTGGAGTTGCGGCTTGACATTTTTTTTTTTTTTTTTTTTTTGAAAAGAATGTGCTAGGATTTTTCAAAGAAAACAAGAGAATTTGATGCTTGGAAGCTTGAGTGAGTATACAAGAGCATATGTGCAGCCTATATATAGAGAAGGAATGAGTCTTACATTTATTGGAAAAGATTTGAAGAGATGTGAAGTCTGAAACGGTAAAAATAAATTCACTGACCGTTCGACAATCGATTGTTTGAATGAAATAATCGATTGTCATTAATGAAGATGATCTGACACATCGATTACACGCCAGAACGGTAAAAATTTGAAAGAGATAGTCGATTGTCAAACTTGGTAATCGATTGTTTGTCATATTTATGACCTGACAGGAATCGATTATAGAGCCAAAACGGTAACATAAGTTTAAAACAGATAATCGATTGTCAGTATATAGTAATCGATTGTTTACTCACAGAGAGTTTGAATTTTGGCAAATAATCGATTGGCAGAACAAATAATCGATTGTTTGGAAGGGGGATGCTAAAATGATGAAACTTAATTCTATCAGGCAATGTAAACAGTCAACAAGATTTCATGGCAGAAAATTGAATCAACAAATAATCGATTATTGATACTGATAATCGATTGTAAGCATAAATGATCGATTATGATCGATTTTTCTTGTATCAAGATAATTCATACTTTCCTCTTACCTTTTTGGGGGGATGCCTGCAAAATAGAATTAAACATCTCCGACGCTCAAGTCAGTAATCTATAAATGAAATGATAACTTTGAAACTTGTTTAGTCGGGTGAAGAACGTGAACTCTTAAGAATTTTGTCCTAGGATGTTCTTAAGAGGGTTTAGGGTACTTACCTTCCCTTCGACTTTGCCAATTACCTGATTTTGAGCATCCTCCGTTCATTTTGGTCCTTTGGCTCATTCTTCAATTTGAGAAGCTTCTTTTACAATTTTGCCTTTGTCTTCCTTGTATTTTGTCTTTTTTTAAAAAATTCGAAAATACTTCCGATTTAAAGAAGTCTCTAAACCGACTTTTCGTCTCTTCCTCCTTCTTTGTGCTTTAATTGAAGGAATTTTGAATTCGTCTCCCGTCAAGTGTTTGGAGCATCCACTACACTTGATTCCTTCAAGCACACCTGCAAAACAAATCAATGCTCTTTTGGTACCCATGCCATTTTGGGTCCTTGAGGGTTATGCATACTATAATGATATGTTTGAGTAGCATGTCTATGTCTAGTAAAGCATGCAGGAGCAATATGACCAATTCGTCTACAATAATGACATGTCACATTTGGATTATGCATGCGTCTAGGCTCATAGTAGCTGGAATAATGCACATTGTTTTCTCTATTTTCATTTCTCCTAATTTGAGCACCATAATCATTTCTAGGTTGAACATTTCGGGATCTTCTAGCATGATCACTGTTGTGCCTAAAGTATGCATCATGTCTATGGTGACGATTGCTAGGTGGAAGGTCATGTCTAGGTCTCCTAGTATTTTGTCTAGCATGCATGTTAGTTTTAGGAAAGACATTTTTGTTATTAATCCTAGGTTGAGCTCTAGGTGGTTGGGTTTTTGCATCAACCTCTTCTTCATTTATGAAGCCTATTCCATGCTTGGTTGATTTCAAGTTATCAAGCACCACATTCAAGTTTTTATGAGAGGAGTTGAATGTGCCTTTTAATCTACCTACTTCATTCTTAAGGACTACACAAGAAGCACAATTTTTTGTAGAACTCTCGGGCTTGTCAGAACTTCTTTTCCCATAAAACTTGTTTTGTTCTAGTAGCTTCTCATTTTCAAAAACCAATTTTTCTAATTCTTTTTCTTTTAATGAAAACTGTTTTTGAAAATCTTGTTCTTTTAGAGAAGCACTTTCTCTTAAACTAGTGACGGTTTTTGTAACTTTGAGAAATTCAGCATACAATTCATCAAAGGCATTTCTCATGTCATCAAGAGTATAAAAATTTTGAGAAGAGATTTGACTTACCTCACTTTGATTTTCTTCCTGTGCCATGAGGCAGAGATTTGTCGCTTCTTCATTTTCTTCTTCACTGGATTCGTCTCCGGAATCTCCTCCCCAAGATATGTATGCTCGTTGCTTCTTGAAGGGTTTCTTCTCCTTTTTAAGATTTGGGCAGTTTGTTTTGATATGCCCTGTTTCACCACATTCATAACATTTAACTTGCTCACCTTGCTTTTTCCCTTTGCGGTCATATTCTTTTCGCAT
Source organism: Nicotiana benthamiana (assembly GCA_034376525.1). NCBI lineage: Eukaryota > Viridiplantae > Streptophyta > Magnoliopsida > Solanales > Solanaceae > Nicotiana > Nicotiana benthamiana. Next base: position 28,212,034 of record CM067337.1, read on the forward strand.
GAATTTTTGGAACTTTTTGATGATGAGTCCAAATTCGCTATCTCCATCCTCTTCAATCGGTGATTGACTTGTGCTCGCCTTTAGAGCAATCTTTTGCCTTCTTTGTTCATCAATAACAGGGTTAAGAATAGTGGATTCATAAGTCTTAAGATTACCTCTAAGAGCGTCTATGGTGACGTTCGTGATTCCAATTGACTCTTGAATCGCATCAGCCTTTGATCGCCATGCCGGTGTTAGGCTCCTAAGGATTTTTCGAACTAGTTCTTTGTCTGTGAACGTCTTCTTGAGCGCGTGGAGATCATTCACTATTGATGAGAACCGCTCAAACATCTCGTCTACCTTTTCGCCTTCATTCATATGGAACAATTCGTAAGCATGAGTTAAAAAGTCAATTTTAGCTTCTCTTACCTGGTCAGTCCCTTCGTAAGTGACCTCAAGCTTGTCCCACATTTCTTTCGCTGTTTTGCAGCAGGAGATTTTCCTGTAATCATTAGCATTTACAGCACAAAGTAATAAGTTAATAGCTTTAAAATTATTTTGGACTATTCGATTATCCTCGGCGTTGAATTCCTCTTCTGATTTTGGCACCCATACTCCTTCCACCTGTTTGACAGGAACCTCATTTCCTTTGGTGTATACCTTCCACAAGTAAGGGCTGTTTGATCTGACGAATATCTGCATCCTTTCTTTCCAATATGAATAATTTGTCCTGTTGAACAAAGGAGGTCTTGTGGGGCACTGTCCTTCATCAATACCTGCAAAAGAGTCTAGAGTAGAAGCCATGGAAAGATTCTCTCAAACGGTTAAGTCTTTCAGAGAGTATGGCTCTGATACCAATTGTTGGAAATAACGCTTTACGCTAGAGGGGGGGGTGAATAGCGTTTTAAAATTATTAAGCGTTTTAGTGCGGAATTTAAAAACTTTGCAGAAATTAAGACAAGTGCAGTAAAATAAACTTACACAAAGATGTATCCTGGTTGGCCACAAACGTGGTTAGTCCAGTCCCCGAGAGACTCTCTCGAGATTTCCACTAAACTTGTCAAGCTTACGGGTGCTTAACAAACCGTTACAGCTGAGGACACAAGCCTCACCTAGGTGCTCGGGGATCACAATCCCAAAGACTTCAATTGCTCGGGGATACCAATCCCAAAGACTTCAATTGCTCGGGGATAACAATCCCAAAGACTTCAATTGCTCGGGGATAACAATCCCAAAGACTTCAATTGCTCGGGGATAACAATCCCAAAGACTTCAACCGAGGAAACACAAGTTCCTCAACAAACGAGAATCGCAATTCTCTTACAAACACAAAGACACACTCACTTTACAAAGTACTCCTCAATGAGTAGATATGAGTAGAAATAGTACGCTCAAGATCACAACAACTTAGCTCAATAGAATGGCTCTTCAAAAAGCTTTATAGATGAATGAAAATGATGATCAATGTAAGAAAGCTTTTAGCAATGAAAATACTTAAATTGTATGTGTTGTTGTTGTGAAAACACTGAGTTAAACCTGTATTTATAGGTGAAAAACTCAGTCTTACCGTTGTCTAATTGCCAATTAAGGATTGCTGAAATTACTCAGTGACAATCGATTGTCAGGACTAAACAATCGATTGTTTGCCTATCAGATCAAAAAATCAATCCCAGATTTTACGTTACCAATCGATTACTTCAAATCAATAATCGATTAATTATAACGTTAAAAAATCCTTTCCAATTTTTGGCATAAAACATCGATTATCAGGAAATCAATAATCGATTATTTTAACAACGTTCAGAAAATCTTTTCCAGATTTTACGCTAAAACATCGATTGTTAAATATCACAATCGATTACCTGAAGGTAATTTGAAAAAAGTATGACAACGGTCAGCTTCAACAATCGATTATCAAATAGAACAATCGATTATTAATTAATTTCAAAACTTACTGTCTCATATATAATCGATTATCAAAAGCCACAATCGATTATTAATTAATTTCAAAACTTACTGTCTCATATATAATCGATTATCAAAAGCCACAATCGATTATCATTTTACTTAAAATCACTGGGAGACATTTTTCTCATTCCAATCGATTACCATTAGTTCATAATCGATTTTTATGAGTTTTGAAAACTTTGCCTCAGTTAACAATCGATTATCGAAAGTACACAATCGATTGTTATGCAGTTTGCAAAAACCTGATGTTAACTGGCTTACTCACAATCGATTATCATTAATTCATAATCGATTGTCATGCAGTCTTGGCTTAGAGATACTCGATTATCATAAGTACATAATCGATTATCTTAGCCCAGATTTTTGAGGCATGTTTGGAAAACATTTTAACAAATGTAAATATGCATAGTTTAAAATCATTTGACACTTACTTTAAATATGCATGATTTTGGAAAAAATAATTTTAGTAGAGAAGCCATGTTATGAGCCAAGATTGAGGAATCAAGATCACAATTAATATTGACTCAATTATAACATTTCCAAGCATTGTCTTGAGCTTCTTGTAATGCATCCATTATGTGCTTGTCCTTGAGCACTGCTATATATCGCTTATTGCTTTGTTTGACATTCATCAAAACCTACAAAAGAACACACGTTTTAGTATATTGCATTTGAAACGTGTTTCCAACAATATTCACCGTTGTTTCATGATTCACCAATAATGTGAAGAATAAAATTGCAATATTATTAAGAAGAAATGGGATACATAGTAGAATGATTATATAAAAAAGTTGGATACAACAATAACAAATACCCAGTAAAATCCCACATAGTGGAGTCTAGGGAGGGTAATGTGTACGCAAACCTTACCCTTGCCCCGATAGGGCAGAAGCTGTTTCCGATAGACCTTCGGCTCAGAAAGACGGAAATAAAGAAAAACAAGGAAAACAAGAGAAGAAAAGAGAATTCATTAGTAACTCCAGTAAAATCAAAAAGTAACAGAAGCATAAAAACCAAAAGATGAATGACATGAAATAACAGTAACCATCGTCTAAGGCATCTAAGATAAACAACAAGAATAGTATGGGTTCAACATAAATTGCAAGCCATAAAAGATCAACCTTAATCCAACCCCACCTCACCCCCAGTATGCAGTAAGGGAAGCTCTACTACCCCTATCCTACAACTCTAATGCTTGACCTCCCAGCCATCCTATTAAGGACCATGTCCTCGAAAATCTGCAGTCGTACCATGTCCTACCTAATCACCTCTCCCCAATACTTCGTAGGTCTCCTTCTACCCCTTCTCATACCCACCACGGAAGACCGCTCACACCTCCTCACTGGTGCATCAATGCTTCTTCTCTGCACGTGCTCGAACCATATGAACCTCGCTTTTTGCAGCTTGTCATCCACAGGAGCGACGCCCACCTTTCTTCAAATATCTTCATTCCTGATCTTGTCTATCCTAGTATGTCCGCACATCCACCTCATCATCTGCATCTCTACAACTTTCATCCTCTAGATATGAGAGTTCTTAACCGGCCAACACTCTGCTCCATACAACATAGTTGGTCTAACCACAGCTCTATAAGACTTACCTTTGAGCATCAGTGGCACTTTCTTGTCACACAAGACTCTAGATACAAGCCTCCATTTCATCCACCCCGCCCCTATGCAGTGAGTAACGTCCTCGTTGATCTCTCTATCCCCCTGAATCACCGACCCAAGTTACTTAAAGCTATCTCTCTTGGGGATGACATGTGACCCAAGCCTCACGTCCCCACCTACTTCCCTCGACTCACTTTAAACTTGCACTCCAAGTACTCTATCTTAGACCTGCTCAATTTGAAACCCTTAGACTCGAGAGTCTGTCTCCAAACCTCCAATCTCTCATTAGGATCAGCCCTTGTCTCATCAATTAGAACTATATCATCAGCAAATAACATGCACCATGGAACCTCCCCCTGAATATGGTGTGTCAAAGCATCCATCACCAAGGCAAATAAGAACAAGCTAAGCGCAGAGCCTTGGTGTAATCCCATAACAACCGGGAAATGCTTCGAGTCGCCTCCCAGAGTCCCAAATTTAGTCTTAGCTCCATCATACATGTCCTTGATCGCTCTTATGTAGAATACTGGCACACCCTTTGCCTCAAGACTTCTCTAGAGGACCTCCCTAGGAACTTTTTCATACGCTTTCTTCAACTCAATAAACACCATATGCAGATCTTTCTTCTTATCCCTGTACTGTTCCACCAACCTCCTAATAAGGTGAATAGCTTCCGTAGTGGAGCAGCCCGGAATGAACCCAAATTGATTGTCGGATATAGATGTCGTCTTCCTCACCCTCACCTCCACCACCCTCTCACAGGCGTTCATGGTATGTCTATGTAACTTGATACCCCTATAATTATTACAGCACTGGATATCACATTTGTTCTTGTACAACGGTACCACTATACTCGATCTCCATTCCTCCGGAATCCTCTTCATCCTAAAAATTACATTGAACAACCCAGTCAGCCATTCCAATCCTGCTCTACCCAGATACTTCCAAAACTTAACCAGAATTTCATCTGGCCCGTTCGCTCTACCCCTACTAATCATACGCAAAGCCCCCACGACTTCCTCGACCTTAATGCGCCTGCAATACCTAAAATCTCGGAGACTCTTCGAATGCCCCAAGTCCCCTAGTGCTATATCCCGATCCCCCTCCTTATTTAGAAGACCATAGAAGTACGTATGCCATCTCTGCTTAAGCTGATAATCTCCCATCAATACTCTACCATCCTAATCTTTGATGCACCTTACTTGGTCCTGATCCTGGGCCTTCCTCTCCCTCGCTTTAGCCAGCCGAAAAAACTTACTGTCTGTTCCCTTCTCCCTTAATTCCTAATATAGAAGGCTAAATACTGCATTCTTAGCCTCCGTGACCGCCGCTCTCGCTGCCTTCCTCACTTAGTTTGCCATCGTTGACCACATATTTATCACGTCTCCACTACTCCTCCAAGCTCCCATAGCAGATAACAACCCCTCCAATTCCTGGGATTTATCCTTGGTTAAAGCTCCCCATCTAATCCTTGGTCGGACACGAGCATACCTCTTCTTCCTCTTCATCATAATGCCGAAGTCCACTATAATGCCAAGGGTCTCTCCCAGGATAACCTTGCAATCCTTGCACAACCCTCTATCACACCTTCTGAGGAGAAGTTAATCAATCCAAGTCTTCACCTCCGAACTTCGAAAAGTAACCATATGCTCCTCCCTCTTCGGAAAAGTTGAGTTCGCAATCACTAGCTCGAAATCCTTAGCGAAGTCTAATAGAGAATTACCTCCTCCATTCCTATTTCCAAGGACAAAGCCATCATGCATCTCGTCATAACTACCAGTAGCCGCTCCGATATGGCCATTAAAATCCCCTCCAATAAATAACCTCTCAGTAGGTGGAATACTACGCACAATCTCGTCCAAGCCCTCCAAAAAGAGCCTCTTAACCTCCTCATCCAAGCCCGCTTGCGACGCGTAAGCACTAACTACATTTGAGGGTGGACTCACCAATTACCAACTTAATAAACATCAGTCTATCATTCACTCGCTTAACCTCAACCACAGACTCTCTAAGATCCCTATCCACCAAGATATCCACTACATTTTTACCCCTCACGACTCCAAAGTACCACAACCTATACCCGTCTGCATTTCTCGCCTTCGACCATGCCCACCTAGTCCACTAGACACAAGATATATTAACCTTTCTCTTCTAGAGAATCTTTGCCAACTCAATCGACTTACCCGTGAGCATGCCTATGTTCCACGACCTGATCCTCAATCTACAACCTCCATCTTTTCCCTTACACTCATTTCCCCTCGTCCCGACCCCTGACCCCCTCCCCACCCCCCTTCTCACCCCCAGCACCCCTCGAGGACATGACCTTACTCTACCATCCCACACTATAGTCATTATACCTTCGATAAACTTCAGAAGACACTAGCCCGGACCCAAACTAGTAAATAATCGCTTACAACTACAAGTATTCTAATAATACACTTAAAATGATGCTAATTAGATAGCCACAAATTAACGAATATAGAGAAAGAGACAAGAAAACGGGAGGTACCAACTCCCGATGGAAAGAACCTGGAAATATGACTTGATGCACCCGGGGATGCTCCACTCTACTCGCCCATATGCCTCGCGTTTGCCTGGGCAGCTGCAACAATTCCCACGAATATAACCTGGGTGCTTTAGAACCCAACGTCCAGCCCTTTGTGACTGTCAAATGGCTTGCTCTACAATGCATGCCCGTGCACCTCCCACCCGTCACCAAACAGCCACCAAAAGTGCTACCTGAAACACATAGAGCATACCCTAAGGCCAATGAAATGGGAGGACTGTCACCAGAACGGTCACCGGAAAATAGTGCCTTCCCGAGAACTAGAGGTACGCTAAGGAAACGTTTGAAGAAAGGGAAAACACAGAGGAGGGTAGTGTGATTGGGCCAAAAAAGCATAAGAAAGACTAGCCTGCACCAGTGGGTCGCCGTTCACCGGCCTAGCTGCTGCTAGGGTTAAAAGAAAGGGAAAGGAAGCAAGGGACGCGAAGAGAGAAAAAGGAGAAAGAAAGAAAGGAAAGAGAAAGGAGAGGAGAGGAGAGGAGAAAAAGTAGGATATATGATAAAATATGATTATTTAATAATAAATAAGGGCAAGATGAGAGAAAAAACTAAAGTAAAAAATGTCACCACACCAAATATGTTGTTCAATAAAGTGACACTTTTCGTTATTACGAAAAAATGATACGATGCAATAAAATTTAAGTAATAATCAAAAAAAATATTGTGTTTAATGTAACAATACGAAATAATACAATAAGTAACAACCATCCAAACAAGCTATTAACTTTAAATACTATTGGCAATCAAGTCGGCAATAAATGAATTAAAACCTGCCACGTGTCATTTTTGACGTAATGACCCTAAAACACTCATTTTCAGTCGTCTCTTTCAAAGGACTTTACATTTTCAATTATTATGCTCAAATGGAGTGAACGATTATCATAGTTCCAAGATAATCTTTTTCCAATCGTGTTCCTCTATGAACAATTGGAATATAAAAATCTTTTCAAATGTTTTCAAATGGAGTGCACAATTTGAGTCTACTCAAATGGATTATCATTGTTCTTCATGTATGATATTTACTGGAATATATTATAGCTCCAAAGTCTAGTGGAACCAGTGCCCAAACCACGCCTACTACTTCTGCAGAGGCTGTACATATAGCACATAGAATCAGATTGAATAATTTAAGCTAACTCTGAATAAAGCAAAGAAAATACAGAGCAAATGGTGGCTAATGGTATCCCATTATTCATAGATTTTCTGTTTACAAAAAATCTTTTTCCTCTTCTACTGTTCTTCTTCCTTTATCTTTTCTTTTTTTTGTTAATACTTATTTTTGCTTTGGAACTATGAACGATGGAATATACAGAGAAAGAGGAAAAAGAGTTTTCTTTTGTGTCAAGACAGAAGAAGAATTGGAAGGAAAGGGGAAGTGTTAACGAAAAAAACAAAAGAAAAAGATAGAGATAAGAGGATTGTGATGAGAGGTGTAACAAAGAAGAGGAGGGGGTATCCGGAGGCATTTGAGTTTTTCTTTTCATTTTTAGTTTCTATCTTCTTTTTTTAGTATTTTTTATTCCAATAAACTAAATTCACATGTCTAATTCACGTGATTTGCACGCACTATTTCCATATTACACACGACGTTGACACACAAGCATGGTCAGCGGGTCAGAGATATAATACTTATTCTCTCAAGTTTGAGTATCTAAATGGAAAATTTGTAAGTTTGTTTATAGGGATGACAATTGAGTGCAAATTTACCTTTTTGCCTATGTATAATAAAGATGAATTTTAAAAAAGAATTACAGGATAGTACTGATATTCCGCGAGTGAATGGATATCTTGATTTAAAAAATACAACTAAGAACCTTTCAACCCGATTTTTCATTTCAGTTATTTCATATCCTTGTTTCGCTAAAAATTATACTCATATTTTATTAGCTTAAAAACAATCAAAAATATATAATGTTAAATCGTAATCAAATATAATGAGCCCTAGAGATGATTATTGTGTTAAGATTATCGTAGATCTGAAAGTGTGAAGAAAATGAGCTTAGCTTAAGAGAGAAACAATAGTTGGAAAACCAAGAAATAGATAGAGATAGAGAGAGAAGTTATATTATCCGAGAATGATGATCCTCCCTATTACAATGTGAAGGTCTCCTTTATGTAGTAGGAGATCCTCCTCGAAGTAATTAAAAAGTACAAAAGTTGGTGGCTTCCACTCAGTAAAAAGTTAGGCCCTAAACAACGCTGCTTCTTCTTTATCAACTTGGGTCGTGGCCTTACTTCGGTCGACCTTTTCAAGGGACGTGCCCACTCGTGTGGGAACGTTAAGAGCCAAATTTCACCCTATACAGTTAGTCCCTCCATTCGTTGGGGACGTGCTCGATGACCGTCTTCAATGGACGGACATGCATATTTTGCTTTTACGAAAATTTGGCCGCACCCATAGGCACCTCTTTCAAAGAGCATGAGCGTGTGTAATATTGTTGAGCCATTGACATACGACCTCTTTTCTAGAATGACATCACTGGTCATGTGCATCATCAGTATACTTGTTCCAGAGACTATTAAAAGCATGACGTGACGTTTTGGTTTCCCGCGTCAGTTTCAAAATTGTGCCTTTTCAATTTCCAGTGTACCTTATCCCTATAAATAGAGGAGTGGTTCTGCGGGATTCATCTTTCGAACCATTGGAGAGTTTCCTTTTATTTCTTTCTTCAACTTTCTTTCTGGTAATTGATGCTTCGTTTGAGAGCTACCATTTCTGAGGATTGTACCTCTTGTTGTTGACTCCTTTCCTCATAAATTATATCATGGTGAAGCGTCATCAAGATAGCAAAAGGACCAAGGATAACGCTCCTTCTAGGGCTCCGCCTTCTTCTGATGGTGAGGTTGAAGAAGTGGAGAAAACCCTCGTTCCCTTAGCGGTGGATAATGTTCTTCCGAAGAACCTGAGTGTTCGAAAAGACTTCAACTCGGCATGACCCTCTTTTCCTTGGAAGCACAGTGAGTTATTGTAGTCTCACCTAGATGCCCTCAGAACTACGTACAACATCCCCGAGCATGTTGAAATGGCTCCGTACGGGACGGACTATGCCAATGTGCATAGGCCTAGGTTATGTACGTTCTACAAATACGCGCTTAGGCTCGGATATAGCTTTTCACTTAACCCTCTAGCGGAAGAGCTTTGCTGCTTTTATCACGTGTGCCCGGCTCAGCTTACACCTTATGTCCTGAAGGTGTGTCGAATTCTCACCACGCTTATGGGCGAGGCCGGGACTGTCGTTTATGTTCACACCTGCTGTAGATGTTCAGCCCTAGCTACATGAGAGGTACTATGCGCCAATTGAGGATCCATGGTAAAAAGAGCTTTGTGATTAGGGCTGATGACAAAGCTAACCGCAACTTCTAGCATAAATACTTTTATATTAGGACGAGCCATCTGGTATTCAACCCCGCAAGGTTTCTGGAGAAGTGGAACTCGGGATGTAAGTACCTTTACATGTAATTTCGTGATGCTTTATTTTGACCGATCAATCATTCTGATTTACTTTCCTTTCTTTTGTAGTGGTGGCTCTCTCGCCTCATCTCATTGACGACATTAGGTCGTGGGTGGCGGGGCTGATACCGCATGCAACAAAATGTCGTACTAGGGCTGAGTTTCATAGATTGTACGACCCAACTAGTAACAATCTTTCCTGTTCTTTTCTCTTTCGCTCTATTTTGGCTTAGAGACCCTTTTATTCAATGTATTCTCATTTGGCAGGTTGGGGCGCTTCTACAAAGGCAACGAAGAAGAATACTTATCTGGCCCATCTAGGGTAGAGTCCGACTCCGATGGGGGAGATATATTTGTGGAGGCTCGCCTACAGACAGTGCCCTTTTGACCTCTCAGCAGGGGGCTTCGCTGGTGGCTGCATCTGAGGCCGTGCCGATAATGGTGCCTGAGGCCATTCTTGTGTCGGTACCTGAAGCCGCTCCAGCGGAGGCAACTTTTGAAGATGAAGAGCCACCATTGAAGATAAAGATCCACCGGAGAGAAAGAGGCGGTGACCGATTACGGCAAGGGAATTGCAACTCGGGGCGCAAGGTCTAGTGAGCCCCGACGAGAGCCGAGGCCAATTTTTATGGCTGAGGCCATTCATTTAGGGAGATTGGCTCCTCGGGGAACAGTCGTCACCGTCCGCTCGGCCCGTGCCTCAACAGACAGGTCGTCTTCTGTAGTTAGGAAAGCGACCATGTAAGTTGAGAGGATGGGCTTCGACGCCGCTCTTGGAGAAGCAACGGGGGGCTCGGCCCACGTGGAGATGAGGGCGGGCAAGCCTACTAGGCATATCGTGATCCCTGGCAGGTATAATTTATTAGAAGACAGCAGGCAAGCCGCAGCAGACATGACCTTGTTATATGCGGTTGCGGAGCATGAAACGCTAAGAAGTGTTAGTAACAGGGATTTGTCCAGGTGGATCGCCGATGCAGCTTTGCAGGTAGATTTTAGTTTTTTTTTATGAGTCGTAAAAGCGACTTTGTTACGTACCGATGTATTTCTTCTCTTTTTTCAGACCCTCATCGTGGAGGTGTAAAGGAGGTGGCGTGAACAAAAGAAGGAGGCCACCTTCATTAAAATAACAAAGAAATACAAGGAGGGCCGTGCCAAGCATTAGGCATTGGCAGATGTACTCAAGCAGGACCCCCAGTTCCTGAAGTTCCGTGAGGGTCTTGAGGAATCGGAAGCTTTGTTGAAGAAGAGAGCGCCCGAGATGGAGGAGATTGATGAGCAGCTGATGGCTGTTTTGGCTCGAAACATCGAGCTGGAGACTCTTCAATCAAAAGAGGATGAGTTGGAGATAAACCGTGGGGTAGATGTGGAGTCTGCAAAACTGCAGACCCAGGTCACGGCACTCACAGCTGAGTTTGATGCTAGAACGGTCAAGGTTGAAGTTCTTAAGTGAACTGCCCCACAAGACATTGCGCATCGTGATGTGCATGAGATATGGGTGTATCATTATGCCAGGTTGGTCATTTTTGAGGAATTCTTGGCGGCAAGTCGAGCTTCTGAGGCGGATGTCGAAAGGCAACGGCACTTAACCCATATTTCCCGTGAAACGGCCGGTTATAGATCCAACTCGCCTTGTAGGGAGGGCTGTAACTATGTGGATGCCAACCATTTTGGACTCCATTTCATGGATTTCTAAGGCATATCAGCCTGGACATGGCAACGGACAGGACGTCGATCAGGCGGATCATGATGGGCGGAGCGGTGAAGGCTCTTAAGACTTTGTTTATATATTTTTGTATAAATGGAGCCTTTTTTCTAAGGTCAGATGTATGTATACTTGTGAAGATAATGGAATATGACTTTTTGCTATTGTTGTTCTTCTTTCATTCCTTAGAGCTTTTATTGTGTTTTTTATTGCTGCTTTCGGACTTTCCAGCGTAGTTTAGGCTAGGTCGGCACGGGAAATTTCGACTGTCGTCGAACTGCTTGTTTGTCATAGCCGAACTGTGCCGACTATTGCCATTGACAGCCTTAGCCGATTTAGATTAATGACCTTAGTCTTGATGGAGCCGATGTCTTTGACATTTGGCCATATAGGTAACTGAGTGTCATCGTCATTTGCTCGCTGTAGTCGAACTAGGTCGACTGTTGGTGGTGCTGGTCTTAGCCGTGATAAAGTCGATGACCTTTGGTCATAGCTTGTTGATGGACTTGGCCATATGGTCTATTTCGACTGTCATCAAATTATTTACCTACCGTAGTCGAACTAGGTCGACCGTTGGCGGTGATGGCCTTAGCCATGATAAAGTCAATGACCTTTGGTCATAGCTCATTGATGGCCTTGGCCATATGGTTGATTTCGACTGTCATCAAATTATTTGCCTACCGTAGTCGAACTAGGTCGATCGTTGGCAGCGATGCATTAGCCATGATAAAGTTGATGACCTTTGGTCATAGCTCGTTGATGGCCTTGGCCATATGGTTGATTTCGACTGTCGTCGAATTATTTTCCTGCCGTAGTCGGACTAGGTCGACCGTTGGCGGCGATGGCCTTAGCCATTTATTCATTGGAAATGGTTGTAACCTTTCATACATTGGAGATGGTCGTGGCCTTTCATACAGTTGATATGGCCATAACCTTTCATATATTGGAGATGGCTTAAGCCTTTCATATATTTGGGGATGGCCGTATCCTTTCATACATTGGAGATGGCCGTAGCCTTTCATACATTGGAGATGGACTTAACCTTTCATACATTTGTAGATGGTCGTAGCCTTTTATACATTGGAGATGGCCTTAGCCTTTCATACATTTGGAGATGGTCGTAGCCTTTCATACATTGGAGATGGTTGTAGCGTTTCGTACATTGAAGATCAACCTAGTCCAGTCCATTTATCATGTCGGCTTGGACGTCGTACGGAGAGGTTGATATAGTAAACATGTGCCGCAAATATCTCCAAGTTTCTCCTTTGCCTCCTCGTTAAAAACCTCCCCAAGAAAACCCAATCGGGACAAAACTCGAGTAAGGGAAAAAAGAGTACGACTCAGGAGACTCCTTTCAAAAGTGGAAATACATGAGGTGGGAAACGTTCCAGTTGTTTTGGAGCGTTTTTCCTTCCATTGTTTCCAAATGGAATGCCCCATTGCTGGCAATTGTTGTGATTTGTAGGGTTCCCAATTGGTGCCTAATTTTCCTTCACTTGGGTCTTTGGATGCCAATGTCATGGCTTTGAGGACATAGTCTCCCACTTTGAGTGGTCTTATGTTGGCCCTCTTGTTGTAGTATCTTTCTACTTGTTATTTTTGGGCCATCATTCTGATGTGGGCCATTTTTCTCCTTTCCTCAGCTTCGTCGAGGTCTTGGAGCCTGTTTGTGTCATTTTTTTTCCACTGGTGTGTGAATATCTCAGGCTTGGTTCACCGACCTCAACGGGTATGACCGCATCGGTTCCGTAGACCAGCGAGTACGGTGTTTCCTCCGTGCTGGATTTGGGTGTGGTCCTGTGCGTCTAGAACACTTTGGGTAGCAGCTCGGGCCATAGCCCTTTGGCGTCCTTGAGATTCTTCTTCAGTATGTTTAATATTTCTTTGTTGGAGGATTCTGCTTGGCCGTTAGCGGCAGGGTGATACAGCGTGGAAAGTATCCTTTTGATGCGCTATTTCTCAAAGAATTCGGTCGTTTTTTGACCGATGAACTGTCTTCCGTTGTCACAACTGATTTCTTTAAGGATGCCGAAGCGGCATATAATATTTTTCCATATGAAGGTGATCACCTCCGGTTCGCGTATTTGTGCGTACGCACCTGCTTCCACCCACTTAGAGAAATAGTCAGTTAAAACTAGCAAAAATTGTACCTTTCCCCATCCTGGGGTTAGGGGGCCGACTATGTCCATTCCCCATTTGATGAAAGGCTATAGGGAGGTGACTGAATGGAGGGGCTCTCCTGGTTGGTGTATCATGGGGGCGTATTTTTGGCATTGTTCACATCGGCAAAAGTAATCTGCTACCTCCTTCTTCATGGTGGGCCAGTAATAGCCTGCCCGTATGACGCATCGCACGAGGGAGAAGTTACCTGTATGGGCACTGCAATGACCCTCGTGCACTTCTTTGAGTACCGGCCTCGTTTGATGCGGCCCTAGGCACTTGGTCAAGGGTTCGCCAAATGTTCTTTTGTAGAGGTCATTGTTTATTAAGAAATACCGAGCAGCTTGCATGAGGAGTTTCTTTGCCTCTTTTTTGTCGAGTGGTAGCGTTCCGTCCTGCAGATAGGATACAAACTGGTTGCGCCAGTCCCAAGTCAAATTTAAAGAGAATACCTTAGTGTGATCAATGGCGGAGTGGATGAGGGCAACCACGCTTTCTTTATTGAAGTTTCCAATGGTCGTAGTCAGCTTCGCTAGACCGTCTGCTTTGATATTTTGGGTCCTTGGAATTTGTTCGAAGCGACATTCGTCGAACTCAGCCATTAACCTGCGAATTTCCGACTGGTATTTTTTGCAGTCTTTGTTCTTTGATATGTTAAGTCCCAGTGACTTGGTTGACTACGAGTTGGGAATCGCAATGAAGGATGAGTCGGCGAGCCCCATATTTGATGGCAAGTTTCATGCCTGCAATAACGGCCTCATACTCGGCCTCATTGTTAGCATTTCAGGGCATTGTATGGACTAGCGAATTTTCACCCGTGGGGACCTCGAGGACGAGTCCCAGTCTTGACCCTGATGCATTGGCGGCGCTATCAGTATAGAGGACCCATAGGCCGTTATTAGTGGAGACATGTTGTGCCTCAAGTTCTGTTTTTGGCAGGATTTCTGTGCTAAAGTCGGCTATAAAATCAGGCAGAACTTGAGACTTGACGGCGGTTCTTGGAAGATACGAGATGTCGTGATCGTTGAGCTCAATGGCCCATCTTGCGAACCGGCCTGATAATTTAGTCTTGTGTAAGACTCTCCTTAATGGGAAGGTCGTTACCACTTTTATGGGGTGGCACTGAAAATAGGGTTGTATCAAATGTGAAGCTACTACCAGTACCAGTGCCAATCTCTCAATGTGTAGGTACAGAGTTTCGGCGTCCACTAAGGTTTTGCTAATGTAATATATTGGGGATTGTGCAGCTTTGCTTTCGCAAACTAGGACGGCACCGACAGCTACCTCAGCCACGGCCAAATACACCAGCAAGGGTTCGCCTGGGCTCGCTTTGACCAACAAGAGCGGCGAAGACAAGTACGTTTTCAGCTTTCTCAAGACTTCGACGCATTCCTCGTTCCACTCTAACCCTTGCTCTTTTTTCAGCACATTGAAAAATTTATGGCACCTATCGGATGACCGTGAGATGAATCTGTATAGGGTGGCTATACGCCCCGTCAGCTTCTGTACCTTTTTCTTGCTACTCAACACCTCAGGTATTGCATCTATCTCCTTGATCTGCTCTGTTTGACCTCGATGTCTCGTTGCGATACAAGAAACCCTAAGAATTTTCATGAGGCCACACTGAAAGTGCATTTCTCGGGGTTGAACTTTATGTCGTACCTCCTCAGTATCTCGAAGGCCTCTTTTAGGTGGACGATATGGTCTTCTTCCTTTGTTGATTTTACCAGCATATCGTTACAGACTTCCACGATCTTACCGAGTTGTTCTTTGAACATTCTGGTGACTAGCCTTTGGTATGTGGCTCCTGCATTTTTGAGCCCGAAGGGCATTACCTTGTAGCAATATGTCCCCTAGTGGGCGATGAAAGTTGTTTTTTTCCTGATCCTCCTCGACTATCATGATTTGGTTGTAGCCAGAGTATGCGCCTAGGAAACTTAGCAGCTCATGCCCTACGGTCGCGTCTATCAGCTAATCGATGTGGGGCAGTGGGAAAGAATCTTTTGGGCATGCCTTGTTCAAGTCGGTGAAGTCTACACACATTCTCCACTTTCCTTTTTTCTTTTTGACCATGACGACATTAGCGACCCATTGAGGGTACTTTGATTCCCTGATGGAGCCGTTGGCCAGAAGTTTGTCCACATCCTCGCTGACCGCTTCGTTGATAGCGACGTTGAATTTTCTTCTTATTTGCCGCACGGACGGGTGTAATGGGTCGACGTTCAGCTTGTGAGTGGCGATTTCCCGCGGGATCCCTGGCATATCTGAATGGTAAAAAACAAACAGGTCTGTATGGTTAGATGAAAAATCACGATACTTACTTGGATTTGAGAGGCCGTGCCCAATGTAGGCTTTCTTTGTAGGGTCGTCGTTGTCTAGTTGGACTGGGTCGAGGTCTTCGACCATAGCCTTGCAGGCTTCTATGACATCAGGGTCTTTAATGGCGCTCTCTGTCGGGTAGACCTTAGTCCCCGACATAGTTGATTGCTATGCATCTGCGCTCGCCCCTTTAAGCTTTTTGGTATGGGCGCAGTCTTGAGCTATTTTATAGCATTCCCGAACGGTGCGAGTCTCGCCTCGAATGCTGAATACTCCCCACAGGGTGGGAAATTTGATATTTTGATAGAAGCTCGACGGGACCTCTCTCATGGCGCGTATCCACGGGCGCCCGATGATAGCGTTGTATGATGTTTCCTGGTTCATCACGTGGAAAGTTGCTTCCAGCGTGACCCCTCCTGCTAGGACGGGTAGTGATATCTCCCTAGAGGTTCGTTCTACTGCATTATTGAAACCAGTTAGTGTTATGCAGTGCGGTATTATCTTATCCTCCAGTACCATTAGTACGAGGACCCTCGGGTGGATAATACAGGTGCCGCTACCGTCATCAACCATGATTATTTTAACAGTTGTATTTGCGATACATAAAGTGATAGCTAAAGCATCGTAATGAGGGAAAGACAAACCACCGGCATCGGACTTATTGAAGGTGATACTATCTTCGAAGTCGTCATACCGTTTGTGGGCGATAGTTCCCTTTAGCTTGTGCGTAGTGGTGAACTTGACGTGATTGATCGTCGGGTCGTCTCCGTCTCCGATGATCATATTGATCGTGCATGTTGGTGAAGGCAGCGTAGGTGGCCCGTGGGGTTGCTCCCGTCCACGTGCAAATTTGATTTTTCCTTTGTCACTGAGCAGCTCTCTCAGGAAACCTTGGTTAGACATCCTGACCACCTCTTGTCGTAGGCCTGTACAATCTTCGGATTTGTGCCCTCGCTCCTGGTGGAACTCACACAGAGCGTTTGATTTTCTGATGATGGAGTCCGACTTCATCTTTGCCAGCTATTGCACCTTGTTGCTCAGATTTTCAAGTGCGTACACTATCTCTGAAGGGGACACACAAATCTTATGGGCAGATAATAAAGGTGGCATACCTCTATCGTTTTGAAGGGGAGCGACATGTCACTGTAGTGCGTCCGCGTGCCTAGGTGGCGGCGGGTAGAGGATTTGATGTAGGGTTGGTGTCTCTTCCTATTGGGACGTGGGACTTATTCCCGTCGTCCTTCATTGCGTCGGTCCCTCCTGATTTCTAGTTGTATTGTTGTTAAGCGTTGGGTCGGCCCGTTGAGGTTGTCCTCTCTGCACGTACCTCAGCGCAATAGGCATTGTGAATCTCTTCCCACGTGGTGGGTGGATACTTCATAAGACGACTTAGTAGTTTTTTGGTTGCCCTTGAGACGTTCCTGCTTAACCCATTCTGAAAAGCAGCGACCGCCATGCCTTCCGACACGTTTGGTAGGCTCATCCTTACTCTGTTAAACCTAGCTAGGAAGTCCCTGAGTCTTTCTCCTGTGGTTTTCCAAACAATAAAGATGTCGTTGACTCTCGCTTCTACTTTCTTTGCTCCTACATGGGCGGTGACAAACTTGTCCGCCATCTCCTCTAACGTAGAAATGGTCTTGGCCGGTAGATGGGAATACTAGGTTAGTGCTCCTTCCGTCAGTTTTTTGCCGAACTTCTTCAGCAGCACGGACGGTACCTGTTCTTTTGATAGGTCGTTACCTTTTACAGCCGTGACGTAGTGGATCAGATGATCCTCGGGATCTGTAGTTCCATCGTACACTCTTATATAAGGAGGCATTTTGAAGGTTTTTGGGATGGAGTACGGTGCAGCCTCTTCCGTGTAAGGTAGTTCAACAAACCTCCCCACATCACGCTTTGGCAGCAGCTTGGGAGCGCCAGGGATCTTGTCCACCCTCTCTTGGTGTTCCTTCATCTGGTCACGGAGTGACTTGTTTTTGTTTTTCATTTCCTCCATCTTCTTGAGGATGGCTGTAAGCGTGCCATTGTTGGCCTGAGTATCGATGAGCGCATTGTTTGCTCATACGATCTCGGGTTCACCTTCACTGCAGAAAGGTCTACTGTTGGCATGCATCTGACATTGTTTTGGGGTGACTTTTTAACCAAGCCACTTAGAGTACTCGTTAACCATTCTTCCAATAGTTTCCTGACCTCTGGGGGTGCTTCATCAGTTGTAGATGTAGAAGCGCTATTTTTCCGCAAGATCGTTAGATCTTCGGGTGGTGGAAGTGGGATTTCTCCGCTTGTGCTGATGCTAGGGGTTGCAATCGAAACACCCTCTTCACCGGCTTAGTTGAGAGGACCGATGAGGTTGGCTGCAACATCTGCTATTGCTTTCATTCTTGCATTGTTGTTAGCCATTTTTCGTTTGTGTGTTGTAGAGAAGGGTTTTCGATCATTCTCTAGGTGCAAACTATGATTTTGATTCTCGAAATCCCCACAGACTGCGCCAAATTGTTTAGCTCAAAAATTATACTCGCATTTTATAAGCTTAAAAACAACTAAAAATATATAAGGGTAAATCGTAAATATAATGAGCCCTAGAGATGATTATTGTGTTAAGATTGTCTTAGATCTGAAAGTGTGAAGAAAATGAGCTTAGGTTAAGAGAGAAGCAATAGTTAGAAAACCAAGAAAAAGATAGAGATAGAGAGATAAATTGTATTATCCGAGAATGATGATCCTCCCTATTACAATGCGAAGGTCTCCTTTATATAGTAGAAGACCCTCCTCGAAGTAATCAAAAAGTACAAAAGTTGGTGGCTTCCACTCGGTAAAAAGTTAGGCACTAACCGACGCCACTTCTTCTTTACCAACTTGGGTCATGCCCTTACTTTGGTCGACTTTGTCATAAGGGACGTGCCCACCCAGTGTGGGAATATTAAGAGCCAAATTTCACCTTATACAATCCTAAACTATTTCATTATTTGTATATTCTAAATTGTTATTATCTAGAAATATTAAATTTCAAAAAAATATTGATCAAATATTAAAAATATTGTTAGAAGAAGTGAAATGGATACTCAAACTCAATTTTTTTTTTCAATTTTCAACTGTTCATATTTTTAAAATTTTCGCATCAACCACATTATTTGCCTACTAAAATCGCTTTAGCTAAGGGCATCTCCAACAATTACTCTATTTTTGCCCTATTTTTTACTTTAAAATGGTGCAATATCACATTTATTCCAACCATTACATTATTTTTTATACTAAATTTTCTCTCTCTGCTATATTATATTATTATCTTCTACTCAAACCACTCTATTTCTCTCTTATCTTCTATTTACTTTATAAAAAATAAATATAATATTATTAAAGTAAATATAGAATAATAAAATTTGGTTCAAACACTATAATAATACAACAATTGAAGTACCATTAAATCCATTTTATTCTATTTCTTGCACCAAATATAGATTTGGTGCAGTGTCGTTGGAGATGGCCTAATAGAGCACGACTCAGCAGTCACAAAACTCGCCACCGTATCCTTCATTTCTTCTTCAGGAAAACTCACTCCTCAAGGGAGCCGTTTAATTCCAATGGCTACGGGATTTTGTAGGGTCCCCTTGCTGCGGCGGTTCCTTGTATCTCCGCCGGTACTACCTTTTTCGTACTCACTTCAGCCCAGCCGTAAAATCAGTATCTCCGCCTCTCGTTCTACCACCGAAGAATCTACTTCTTCCCTAATTCAGCCCACACCTTCCCGTACCCGTTGGAAGCCAACGTGTCTCTATTTTACTCAAGGTAAGTGCACTAAGGTAATACATTCAGCCTTCTCATACACACCTCTCTTGTAGCTATTCACTTGATTTCAACATTATTACTTCCTCTAATCCAATTTATGTGACTAGTTTGACTTACACACGGAGTTTTTAGAAAATAGGAGAACTTTTAGAACTAGTAGCGGTAAATATGCCATAAGATTTTTGAGGTTATAAAAGTTTATCATTTAATTGAGAAGTTTAGGTTAAATTATTTTTAAAATTAGAAAGATAGACTATAAAGGAAATAGTGTCAGATAATAGGGAGTATGTTTCTTAACTTTCCTTTTTTAAAATTGTATAGATGGATGATCCTATGCATATTGACAAGTTTAATCATAATTGCTCCCTTGAGCTTATGCAAAATGCTGCGGGACTTAAGAATTTGCGGCAGCAGGAGTTGGAATACTTTTTGGTGCTTGATTTGGAGGGTAAAGTTGAGATTCTTGAGTTTCCAGTTCTCCTATTTGATGCCAAAACCATGGACGTCGTCAACTTTTTCCATAGGTCAACTTCCATTATCTTAGTTTTAACATCCTGTTAAATGCAATATAACTGTCAGCGCTGTCACAATGTCAAATGTTTTATTTCCTTGAGCTATTATTTGAACTATGAAATTCTGTGCTAACAGTCAACCATCATGATATGTTTAGGAAATAGATAATCCAGTAGTAACCATGGGCTTGTGGACTCTTAACGACCGATTTTATCTGCACCTTTTTGAAAGATAGGATGGAATAGGGTTGGTTAGTTAATATTATGTGGAGTGGGATAGCCTCTGGATAGAAGAGTAGAACTTCCCACAATGAACACACAATCAAAATGATCATAGTGGACAGTTTGACTAGTATAATATTTCTAGAGAAACATAAGTAGGAAATTAAAGCAGGTAAAAATGCACTTCTCATGCTAATAGAGATATTAGCTTTGCTTTGAGAGGATGTCTGTGGAAACGAAAATTGAGTATATACTCTAATGCAATTTCTTAAAGAGGAAGGATAACATTGTAAAAGATTCAAGGAAACTTTTGAAAAATTCTTGAAAGGGAATGCCACACATACTTTTCAAACCCACAATTGTGATGGAGGGGTGAACTCCATGTGGATTGAAAATTTGCAAAAGAAATAGCTGTCTGGACAAGTCCTGGTTCACATAGAAAACAGAGGAAGAAAACGGAAACAAGGCTGTTAGGATTTAGAAAATTGAAGGATGGGGAAGTTAGTCTTATCTTTTTAACATAGCATTGTCTTCTCTAGACTGTGTTGCTGACCAATTAGATGAATTAGCACAGTCAGTGAACTTTCCTAGCCGTAACAATAATGGGTGTCATAACCCTTTCTGGAAAACACACTCAACCATTATTTTATTTTATTTTATGCTGTGGGTAACATTGGTCGGAAATAGCCTCTCTACCTTTTCGGGTAGTAAGGGGCCTGTGTACGTATTACCCTCCCCAAACCCCACTATGTGGGAATATATTGGGTAGTTGTTGTTGTTGCTGTGTGTAACATTGGGCAGTTTGGTATGTTTTTTCCACCTTGAACTAGTGGCTTCTCGATGTGATCTATCATATCATATTGCTACTACATGAAGTGGAATAAGTCCATATTATTGATCGTATAACATATTGATGTTTGTATAATCATAAGATTTTAACGTCTTGAACTTCTGTGAAAGACTTTCTTTTTCTTATAGTTTGAACTTTTATGTCAGACTAAGTTTTGATCCTGAAAATGTAATGATGTGTTTTATTGTCTATTTCTCATATTTGGTATGCTACAGGTTTGTGAGGCCGACAAAAATGCATGAAGACAGAATAAATGAATATATAGAAGGGAAATATGGAAAGCTAGGAGTTGATCGGTATGCATCTCCTATAGTAGTTTAAACTACGATTCAGCACTGGGCACTTGTGCCTCTTGCTTCTATATCAAGAACTGCAATGTAGTTTCACATGTTAAACTAGAAGGATGTGAGTCTCTGTCTTAGTTCATTTCTTCAAGAAAAATAGTGTTTCTCCCTTTTCTTGAAATATGTAACCGAAGAGCTTCAATGATAGTTCTTTGTAAAATGAAGATATGATAATTAGCATCAGTATATGCTTCTCTTTGTGTGTACATAAAAATTATTACCTAAGGTCCTCTGATTTGATTATCTGATGGGAGAACCTCTTGACTTCTCATGAATCCCTATATTTCTGTCATGAAGGCCCAAAGAAGTGTTTCTTTTGGGTCTCAGCTGTGTGTGCAGAGTCCATTATTGATTCCTTCCCTTTTTTCCATGAGAATAAGAATGTGTTCTTTGTGGGTAGCTCCAGAGGTGTAGCTTTCCATTGTGGCATCAATGTCACAGGTTAAGATACGTAAAGCAGCATGTAGGCTAAGGGTAAAGTTCTACACATATTTATCTTCCTACACCCTGTAATGTTGCTATTATTATATGCTGGACAACCTGCTAAATAAGATTGTATTCACGGGAAAAAACATGCATTGAGAAAGTTAACTATAGGAATTATATTAGGAATATCCAAATCTGTTGTTAAATCATTAACAAAGGAAAGAAGATTTCTATTAATATGTTTTGGTGGTACACAATGGTGATTGCTATGTAGATTGATAGAAATTGGATCGCTATGCATGCTTAATTACATATAGAATAATAGAAACTAATGCCAATTCATGCTCATTAACCATTGATGCATGTACCAGTTTTGCAACAATAGTTGATTCCTGGATCGGACATTTTATGTTTTTCATTTGTATGTATGCCAATTCTTGTAGCGTCTGGCATGATACAGCTATCCCATTTGGAGAAGTTATCGAGCAGTTTGAAGTTTGGCTGGGGGAACGTCAATTGTGGAGAAATGAACCGGGCGGCTGTCTAAATAAAGCTGCCTTTGTTACTTGGTGAGTTGTTGCAATGAAAACATGAAATAATAAAAAATACTGCTGGATATGAAATATCAGTTGATGGTTAAACTTTTTATTTGACATTATAGTAAACAAAAATGCGAACTGAAATGTTTGGGAAAAGCCACTTGGTTTTGCTGTCCTATATGGTTGATTTGCAGATGCTCCTAACCCCAAAAGGTTCTAACGCTATTTTCTTATGTTGCACCTGTCACTAATCAGAAATTTCCTGTTTTTCGTTGTATTAGCTCATCTTAGAGCTTGCCCTGTTTGGCAGCAAGAGCATCTTCACTTCCAAGGCAAAATTTGCATCGTATTAGTTTGAAGGGTATATCATGATCTGGGACTTGCTTATTAATGATTAGTATGTTAGACTTGAATATCTTTCTTTTAAACCTATCATTCGTATTTGAGGATTAAAATAATATTTTATTTTTATCCCCATGTAATAAAAAGGTAGGGGGTACATTTTTGGTATCATTTGCATTATAGAGTAGTATTATTCTTAAAAAAATTAAGACCAAGGTGCTAATGTCCACATTAAGTGTAAATATATAGGAATCAACAGAGTGAGTAAATTCTTCTCTGAGTGGCTAAATTATCATTTTGTATATGGTAGTGGGAACTGGGATCTGAAGACTAAAGTTCCTCAGCAATGCAAAGTAGCAGGGACGAAATTGCCACCGTATTTCATGGAATGGATTAATTTGAAGGATGTGTTTTTGAACTTCTACAAGAGGAGGGTTAGTATGCAAACTTTTAACATTGCCATTCTCTCGTATTGATTCAGGAAATTTAGGTTTTCTCGACTTCTCTATTCCATACCTCTTCCTCTTTTTTTATACTTCCGGAAAAATTAACCAAAGTATGGTTTTACTTCATTTATGGTAGGCCAAAGGAATGCTTTCAATGATGAGGGAACTCCAGATGCCTTTGTTAGGGAGTCATCACCTTGGAATAGATGATGCAAAAAACATAGCAAGAGTACTGCAACACATGCTTAGTGATGGTGCCCTTGTGCAAATCACAGCTAGAAGAAACCCTCATTCTCCTGAAAAAGTTGAATATCTTTTTGAGGATCGCATTGTATAACTAGTTTCTTCTGAACCATTTTGTTATCACCTAAACATTTTTAGATGTCCTTCCTCTTAATTTCTTCAAGTTGCAGTTGAGGTCTCTTGTATTCAGCAAAGCATCATACCCGCCCATGCACTCCAACCCCTGCTAAGCAAAAAAGAAAAGTGAAGAAGGCAAAAGAAAAAACCTATTGGTGGAGGCTTGCAACAGTGACTGTACATTAATATCATTTCCTTTCAATTGGTAGACTATGCACTAAGTTGGTGGAGTTTTACCATGAAAATCATCAACATTTCTTGGTTGGTTGGGCTGGTTTTTTGGATTTGATCTCATTTGATAGTAGGCTACTATTAGTAGCATTTTGTTCTTTCTACTGGGAGGAACAGCCTGACAGTAAGTTCTAATTGAGCTGGAGACTCGTTAGTTTTCCTTTCAATCCAAGACTTCCTTTGAGTTGCAGTGAAGTACTCTCAACAGGGAAATTAACTATCCTTTTTGATGTACTTTTTCTATGACCAACAGACATTAGGCTCAGGGCAAATGGATCCTTTCTTTTATCCCTTTTTGTTCCTGAGTTTCTCTCCTTTTCTCCGCAACAATAACAACAACAAATTCGATGTAATCCCACAAGTGAGATTGGGGAGGTTAGTGGCTCATTTTCTCGCGAGTGGAGCTAGAATCATCTTGGAGTATATCCGATTGTGCCAATTTGCTTTTTCTCCCTTACTTTTATTTATTTGTTTAATTAACCATTGGTCACGTTCTTAAGTCACAACTGTAAACATGTTCCTTTTTCTCCAACAAGGGTTTTTTGGTACCAATAGGTTCCAATATTTAACTTGCTATCATTGGTATGACCGTATAAGCTTTTAATATTGTGGACCACAATAAATAAATAAAAAAGAGCTTTTAATGTTATGACTTGTTTAGCTTCCAAAGTAAGAAAACTATGCGAGTCTAGTCTTTCAACTCAAGTATATGGAAACAATTAAACCTTGTACGCGCCGCGGAAAACCTGGCAGGCCAACCCACCAATACGATCCAATGGCTCGATACCATGACTCACATACGTTCCATCTCATTCCCTAATAACTTACCAGCCAGTGCCACCACTTTAATTCCTTTTTTTTTTCCTTCTATGGCATTTATGGTTGATGCCAGTGGCGGATCTACATATGAAATTTAGGTGTTCGAGCACCCATTAACCTCGACGCAGTGTACGTATAGTTAAATAGAACATTTGAGAAAACATATAAAAATTTACAAAAACACCCATTAATTTTATGTACAAAAAAAATTCAGCACCCACAAACTTGAATTCCTAGATCCGCCACTAGACTTGATGCGTAACAATAAACACATTCAACACCCTCTCCCAACAGGTAGACTACCATGTTGTACTAGTAAGAGCCTCGGAAATTTACTAATTACTTCCCCTAACCCCAACAAAAGGCTAAAAAAAACCTATGTAAAATGACAACCTCCAAAACATGGGTTCTTTAAACTAAATACAGATGGAACTAACATGTATGGATGGACAATCGATCAAATGGGATTGGTGGGGTATTCCGTAATTCTACAGGAACATGGGTTCTAGGATTTACAGGAACTCACAGCTCTTTAAAGGGGCCGCAGCTGGCTGATCATTGTCATTTTTGGCCATTGAAAATTAACGTCGACGCCACTGCTACACAATAGTAATACTCACTTCTCCCCCTTCATTGATGACTGCAGGTGCATCCTCAGGAAACTGAATGATCCTATCATCAGGGCTTGTTTATGGGGAGGAGAATATGGTCGCTGACCAACTAGCAAAAAATGGGACTACCCTAGTAGATAACAGTATTCTGCATCTCATCGACTCCCCATCCACTACAACATTTTGCATATGTAGCTACAAAATACATTGCACCTAAATATAAAATTTTAGCCACAATCTTTTTCTCCACAGCAAAGTGTAACGTAACTAAAAGTTAGCTATAGAGTTTATATGATCCGTGACCGTGGCTAAGGACTTATAGTTATTGCTACGAATATTTTCTGCGTTGTAGCTTTGTTGATAATGTGAACCGCTACTGTGTTAAAACACAAAATCAGAAAACGGTTAGAAGAATAAAAAATTAAAAATAGTAAAGAATAAGAAATATCTCGTATCCACAATTTGCTTGTGCGTCCTTAAGGAATTTTAACCCCCTTACACGTTGTGAATGTAATGGATTAAATCCTCCCAGGATGAAACGGAATAAACCTTCCTGCAACAGTGGCAATACTAAGTTATAAACTGCAGGATACCAACGAACTCAAAGAACGAAGCAAAATCACACTTAGGAATTTGAGAGAAAGAGAGACTGCGAATTAGAATGCAGTATTCTGCTACGCCAGGACCAACCAAAGTGGCCTTCAGAAATCCAAATCCAAAGCCGAGCCGAGCGAGCAACGACGGCGCGAGGGTTCATTTTCTTCAACTCCTTTTAAGAGCTTTAAGAAGTTATTCTATATATATACACACAAATGTAGTTGTTCCTCACCAATGAGGGACAAAGTTCAAGACAGAAGCTCACTTCATTCAAATTTTCATTTCTCTCCATTTTATTTTCCACCATTTTCAATTCACACTCTTAGACTTTAAAGCTCAATGCTTAAAGTCTTTGAAGCTCCATGCTTTAAAGTCCTACAAATAATACTTTTTTGCTACAAAATATATACTCATATCAAATACTCCGAGTCTTTTGCCACGACAAATTAACTGTATAGCTATCTTTGTATTGTGCCATAAGATGTTTTACTGTGGCGAAAGACTTAATTTGTTTGCCACAAAAATTTTAATATTGTGGCTATTTTTACATTTTAGTTTCGTGGCAATAGTACTTTTTTCAGCTACAAGTTCAAAAATTTCATAGCTATGGATTGAAGTATTTGCCACAAATATTTAGATAGCTAAAAATCCATTCTATTGCTATGAAATATATATAATACAGCTAAAGATTTTTTGATTTGCTACGAAAAGTGAGAATGTATAACCATATTTTTGCTATAGTTTTTTGTTAGATCAGGCGATACCCGGATTTGAACTGGGGAAAAAGGATTTGCAATCCTCTGCCTTACCAGTCGGCCATGTCGCCAAAATGCTACAAATACAAAATAGATGAAAACTTTCCCGGATTACTGAACTGTTTTTTTATTGTACTTGCACCTTGAGTGTTTTCCTTAATTTTTCCGAAAAGTCAAAGAAATTCTAATCCTTCTTCCCTTTTGATTGGGTTTGATTTATCCTTTCAATTCCGATTGAGTCTATCTCCAAATTTATAATGTTCAAAGCTTTCTCTTACCTTTCTATTGAAAAATCAAATGTGGATTTTCAGTCGCAAAATTCAAAATTTAAATTATGTATATAGAGAGAGAGCCATGAATTCAAATTTTTATTGGCAAATTAAAGAATTTGTTTTTTTAACAAGAATAACTAGTCACAATAATTTTCATAATAGCTAAAATTTTAAATATTTTAGATTCAAAAACAAATTCAAAGTTACACATAAGGCTTTTAATGACGTAGCTAAGAATAAAAAGAATTTATATTCGACAATAGATTTTAAGCTACACATAATTGTACATTTCAAAGCATTCATGATACACAATTCTTCTACAACGCTATCTTGGTTTAGACACCGTCTTCTTCTTTCACTCCTACTCGGATCTTCAACTGCACCTTTTCTAGGTCTGAACTTGTCATTGCTCTAAGTCCACCAATCTATCTATCAAATTAAAAAATACTTTAACACCACGAAGCAAAAGTAATTAGTCATATATGTTTAACAGGTACCACTAAGTTGAAACTCTAACACAAAGATGTAAGTTCGAATAGTAAAAATGTTGAAAGAATTTCAAGTAGGCAAAAAAATATGCTTAATAAATATTTTACAAGAATTTCTTAACAGTTAACAAAAGGAAAAAATTAAAAGGCAACAAAAGAAGAAAAGAAGAATGTGAACACCTTTTAAACAACTTAAAGGATTTTCATACCAATTTTGTAATATCGCTTTTCTGTTATAGTCGATGAATTATGTCTCCTCCCAACATTAATAACTTCAAAATTGCACGACCCAACTGCATGTCAGGCCGTGATGACGTCCGGCATTATTGCTAGACAAGTCAACAGCGAACAATTTAGTGATTTTCCATTTTATTTATGTAATCCTCATATTTAACTTTAATTAAATTTAAAACATTTGATAAATAAGAGATTTTTAAGGCAAACAAAACGAAAACAACTAAAGGAAATTGTACAGAACTAAATTTGGCTCGTAACGTTCCCACGCAAGGTGGGCACGTCCCTCATGATAAGGGCAACCCAAGCAAGGGTGGGGTCCAAATCGGCAAAGAAGGAACGACGTCGTTTAGCATCTCACCCTTTTACTCAGTGGAAGCCACCAACCTTTTGTACTTTTTTATTTTTTCGAGGAAGGTTTCCTACTATATAAAGGAAATTTTCCCTTTGTAAAGGGGGATGATCATTATTCTCGAATAATACAATCTCTATTTCTATTTCTATTCTCTCTCGAGAGAGAGTTCATAACCATTTCTTCCTTCTTAAGCTAAGCCTATTTTCATCATCCATTTACAAATCTACGAAGACTCTCAAAGCGATAATCATCTCTTGGGCTTATTATATTTGATTACGATTTACCCCCATATATTTTTGATTGTTTTTAGGCTTACCAAAATATGAATATAATTTTTAAGCTTAACAATTTGGCACCGTCAGTGGGAATTTCGGGAATCAAAATCATAGTTTGCACCTATAGTACCATCGAAAACCCTTCTTTACAGCACAAAAACGAAAAATGGCCGACAACAACGCAAGAATAAAAACAATAGCAGATGTTTCAACCAATCTCATCTGCCCCCTCAACAAAGCCGGTGAAGATGGGGTTTTGATTACAACCCCTAGTACCACCTTGAGCAGAGAAATCCCACCTCCACCGCTCGAAGATCTAACGATCTTGTGGGAAAAGGGCGCTTCCACATCTACATCTGAAGAATCACCCCCGGAGGTCAGGAAACTACTGGAAGAATGGTTAACGAGCACTCTGAGTAGCTTGGTTGAGAAGTCACATCAACACAATGTCGGATGCAGGCCGACCACAGATCTTGCTGCAGTCGGAGGCGAACCCGTGGTCACTCGCGCAAACAACGCACCTCTCGATACTCGGGTCGACCGCGACGCGCTCACAGCCATCCTCAAGAAGATGGAGGAAATGGAAAATGAAAACAGGTCACTCCGTGACCAAATGAAGGAGCACCAGGAAAGGGTGGACAAAATCCCTGGTGCCCCAAAAATGCTGTCAAAGCGTGATGTGGGGACGTTTGTTGAACAACCCTACACAGAAGAGGCTGCACGATACCCCATTCTGAAAACCTTCAAAATCCTGCCTTATCTGAGAGTGTACGACAGAACGACAGATCCCGAGGACCACTTGATCTACTACGTCACTGCCGTAAAAGGTAACGAACTCTCAAAAGAACAGGTACCATCTGTACTACTGAAGAAGTTCGACGAAACACTAACATGGGGAGCGCTGACATGGTATTCCCAGCTACCGGCCAAAATTACTTCCACGTTCGAGGAAATGGCAAACAAGTTTGTCACCGCCCATGCAGGAGTTAAGAAAGCAGAAGCAAGGGTCAACGAAATCTTTGCCGTTTGGAAAACCGCAGGGGAAGGACTCAGGGACTTCCTAGCTAGGTTCAACAGGGTAAGAATAAGCCTACACAACGTATCAAAAGGCATGGTAGTTGCTGCTTTCCAAAACGGGTTAAGCAGAAACGGCTCGAGGGCGACCAAAAAACTACTCAACCGCCTCATGAAGTACCCGCCCACCACATGGGAAGATATCCACAATGATTATTGCGCTGAGGTACGTGCAGACGAGGATGACCTCAACGG
The DNA here is from genome assembly GCA_034376525.1 of Nicotiana benthamiana. Taxonomy (NCBI): domain Eukaryota; kingdom Viridiplantae; phylum Streptophyta; class Magnoliopsida; order Solanales; family Solanaceae; genus Nicotiana; species Nicotiana benthamiana. Next base: position 28,241,522 of record CM067337.1, read on the forward strand.
GCCATCCCAATGTCTAACAATAGTACCTTCAGAGATCAGGAGGGATCGGCGCAATGAAGGACGACGGGAACAAGGCGCACGTCCCAACAGGGAGAGACACCAACCCTACATCAGATCCTCTCACCCACTGCCACCCAGGCACGCAGACGTACTACAGCGACATATCGCCCCACTATGAAAAATATAGGTACGCCCCCTTTATTATCTGCCCATAATTTTTGTGTGTCCCCTTCAGAGATATTTTACGCACTTGAGAAGTTGGGCAACAAGGTGCAATGACCGGAAAAGATGACGTCGGACCCCATCACAAGAAAATCAAACGCCTTGTGCGAGTTCCACCAGGAATGTGGGCACAAAATTGAAGACTGTATAGGTCTGCGACAAGAGGTAGTTAGGATGTTGAACCAAGGGTTCCTGAGGGAGTTACTCAATGACAAAGGAAAAATCAACTTTGCATGTGGACGGGAGCAACACCACGGGCCACCAAAGCCGCCCTCACCGGCCGCATTATCAGCATGATCATTAGAAATAGTGACGACTCGGCAATCAACCATGTCAAGTTCACCACTATTCACAAACTAAAGCAAACTATCGCCCACTAACGGTACGATGACTTTGAAGATAGTATCATATTTGATAAGTCTGATGCCGACGGTTTATCGTTCCCTTATTATGATGCTTTAGTTATTACTTTACGTATCACATATACGGATGTTAAAAGAATTATGGTCGATGACGGCAGTGGCGCCTGTATTATCCACCCGAGGGTCCTCGTACTAATGGGACTCGAGGATAAGACAATATTGCACTGCATAACACTAACCGGTTTCGATAATGCAATAGAACAAACCTCCGAAGAAATATCGCTACCCGTCCTAGTGGGGGGTTACGCTGGAAACAACTTTCCACGTGATGAACCATGAAACAGTATACAACGTCATCGTCGGACGACCGTGGATACACGTCATGAGAGTGGTCCCTTCGAGCTTTTACCAAATGGTTAAATTTCCCACCCCGTGGGGAATATTCAGCATTTGAGGCGAGCCTCACATCGCTCAAGAGTGCTATAAAAAAGCTCAAGATTGCGCCCATACCAAACAGCTTAAGGGGGCGAGCGTAGACGCATAGCAATGAGCTATGTCGGGGAATAAGGTCCACCCAACAGAGAACACCATTAAAGACCCTGATGTCGTAGAAGCCCATAAGGCTACGGTCGAAGATCTCAACCCGGTCCAACTAAACAAAGACGACCCTACAAAGAAGGCTTACATCGGGCACGACCGCTCAAATCTAAGTAAGTATCTTGGATTTTTGTCTAACCATACAGACCTGTTTGTTTTTTCCCATTCAGATACGCCGGGAATCCCGCGAGAAATAGCCACTCACAAGCTGAATGTTGACCCATTACACCTGCCTTTACGGCAAATGAGAAGAAAATTCAACGCCCTTATCAACGAAGCGGTCGGTAAAGAAGTAGACGAGCTTCTGGTCAATGGATCCATCAGGGAATCAAAGTACCCTCAGTGGGTCGCCAATATCTTCATGGTCAAAAAGAAGAACGAGAAGTGGAGAATGCATGTCAACTTCACCGACTTAAACAAGGCATGCCCGAAAGAATCCTTCCCACTACCCCACATTGACCAGCTAATAGACGCAATCGCGCGGCATGAGCTTATATGTTTCCTAGACGCATACTACGGTTACAACCAAATCATGATGGCCGAAGAGGACCAAGAAAAAACAACTTTCATCACCCACCGGGGGACATAATGCTTCAAAGTAATGCCCTTCGGGCTCAAGAATGCAGGAGCCACGTATCAGAGGCTGGTAACCAAAATGTTCAAAGAGCAACTTGGTAAGACCATGGAAGTCTAAATCGACGATATGCTGGTAAAATTGGCAAGGAAAGAGGACCATATCGGCCACCTAAAAGAGGCCTTCGAAATACTGAAGAGGTACATGATGAAGTTGAACCCTGAGAAATGTGCCTTTGGCGTAGCGTCGGGAAAATTCTTAGGATTCCTCATATCGCAACGACGCATCGAGGTCAATCCAGACAAGATCAAGGCGATAGACGCAATACATGAGGTACTGAGTAGCAAGAAATAGGTACAAAATCTGACGGGGCGTATAGCCACCCTATCCCAATTCATCACACGGTCATCCAATACGAGCCATAAATTTTTCAATGTATTAAAAAAAGATCAAGAACTACAATGGAATGAGGAATGCGTCGAAGCATTGAGAAAGCTGAAAGCATACTTGTCGTCGTCTTCCTTGCTGGTCAAGGCAAGTCCTGACGAACCCTTGCTAGTATATCTAGCCGTATCAGAGGTCGTTGTCCTAGTCCGCGAGAACGAAGGTACACAATACCCTATCAATTACATTAGTAGAACCCTAGTGGACGCCGAAAATCAGTACCCACACCTCGAGAGGTTAGCACTGGAATTGGTCGTAGCTTCACGAAAGTTACTGTCCTATTTTCAATGCCACCCCATAAAAGTGATAACGACCTTCCCATTAAGAAGCGTTCTACATAAGCCCGAATTATCGGGCCGGCTCGCAGGATAGGCCATTGAGCTCAGCAATCACGACATCTCATATTTTCCAAGAACCTCCACTAAGTCGCAAGTTATGGCCGATTTTATAGCCGACTTTAGCGCAGAAATCCTACCAAAAGTAGAACTTCAGGCACAACATGCCTCTACCAATAACGACCTATGGGTCCTCTACACTGACGCCAATGCATCGGGATCGGGACTGGGACTCGTCCTCGAGGTCCCCACGGGCGAAACGATTCTCCAATCCATACGATGACCCGAAATGACTAACAATGAGGCTGAGTATGAGGCCGTTATTGCAGGCATGAAGCTGGCCATAAAATATGGAGCCCACCGACTCATCCTCCAATGTGATTCCCAACTCTCATGGTAAACCAAGTCACAGGAACTTACCAGATCAAAGAACAAAGACTGAAAAATACTAGTCAGAGATCTGCAGGTTAATAGCCAAGTTCGTCGAATTCCGCCTGGAACATATCCCAAGGGCACGATATATCGAAGCAGACGGTTTAGCAAAACTGGCTACGACCACTAAAAACTTCAACAAAGAGAGCGTAATCACTCTCCTCCACTCGTCATCGATCACATTGAGGTATTCTCTTTGAATTAGACTTTGGGACTAGCGCAACCAGTATGTATCTTATCAATAGTACGGGATACTACCACCCGACAAGAAAGAGGCAAAGAAGCTCCGCACGCAAGTCGCTCGGTACTGCTTAATAAACAATGACCTCCAAGAGAGAACATTCGGTGGACCCTTGGCCAAGTGCCTAGGGCCGCACCAAACAAGGTCGGTACTCGAAGAAGTACACGAGGGTCATTGCGGTGCTCATACAGGCAATCACTTCCTCGTACGATGCATCATACGGGCCGACTACTACTGGTCCACCATGAAGAAGAAGGCGACATAATACATTCGCCAATGCGAGCAATGCTAAAAATACGCCCCATGATACACCAACCAGAAGATCCCCACCATTCAGTCACCTCCCCGTGGTCTTTCATCAAATGGGGAATGGATATAGTCGCCCCCTACCCGCAGGACGAGGAAAGGTACGATTTCTATTAGTATTAACTGACTATTTTTCTAAGTGGGTAGAAGTAGGTGCGTACGCACAAATACGGGAACATGAGGTAATCGCCTTCATCTGGAAAAATATTATATGCCGCTTTGGCATTCCCAAAGAAATTAGTTGTGACAACGGACGACAGTTCACCGATCAGAAAACGACTGAATTCTTTGAGAAATGGCGCATCAAAAGGATACTTTCCACGCCATATCACCTTGCCGCCAACGGCCAAGCGGAATCCTCTAACAAAACAATATTGAACATACTGAAGAAGAAACTCGAGGACACCAAAGGGTTATTGCCCGAGCTGTTATGGGCATACCAGACCACACCCAAATCCAGCATAGGGGAAACACCGAACTCGCTGGTCTACCAAACCGACGCAGTCATACCCGTCGAGGTTGGCGATCAAAGCCTAAGATATTCGCACACCAGTGGAACAGAAAATGATGGAAACAAACTCCAAGACCTCGATGAGGCTGAAGAAAGTAGAGAAATGGCCGACATCTGAATAGTGGACAAAAAGCAACAAGTCGAAAGATACTACAACAAGAGGGACAAAATAAGACCACTCAAGGTGGGAGATTACGTCCTCAAAGCCAAGACATTGGCATCCAAAGACCCGAGTGAAGGAAAACTGGGCACCAACTGGGAAGGACCCTACAAAATCACAGCAGTAGCCAGCAAAGGCGCATTCCAGTTAGAAACAATGGAAGGAAAAATGCTTCAAAACAGCTGGAAAGTTACTCACCTCACATATTTCCACTTCTAAAGGCATCTGCCGAGTCGTACTCTTTTTCCCTTACCCGAGTTTTGTCCCGATTGGGTTTTCTCGATGAGGTTTTTAACGAGGTGACGAAGGAGACACCTGGAGATATGTGCGGAACAAGTTTATCATGTCAAACACTCCTTATGACCTCCAGGCCGACATGATAAAGGGACTGGACTAGCTTGATCTCCAATGTATAAAAGGCTACGACCATCTCTAATGTATGAAAGGCTACGACCATCTCCAATGTATGAAAGGCTACGACCATCTCCAATGTATGAAAGTCTACGACCATCTCCAAAGTATGAAAGGCTACGGCCATCTCCAATGTATGAAAGGCTACGACCATCTCCAATGTATGAAAGGCTACGACCATCTCCAATATAAGAAAGGATACATCCATCTCTAAAGTATGAAATGCTACGGCCATCTCCAATGTATGGAAAGGCTACAGCCATCTCCAATGCATGAAAGGCTAAGGCTATCAATTATATAATGGCCAAGGCCATCGTCACCAACGGTCTTCCTGAGATTCGACCACGGTGAATAAACAACTCGACAATAGTCGAATCGCCTATATGGCCAAGGCCATCAGTTCTATCACGGCCAAGGCCATCTATTACATTATGGCTAAGGCCATCGTCACCAACGGTCGACCTAAGATTCGACCACAGTGAATAAATGACTCGACAATAGTCGAAATCACCTACATGGCCAAGGCTATCAGTTCTATCATGGCTAAGACCATCGATTACATTATGGCTAAGGCCATCGTCACCAACGGTCGACCTAGATTCGACTACGATGAGTAAACGACTCGACAACAGTCGAAGTCGCCTATATGGCCAAGGCCATCGATTACATTATAGCTAAGGCCATCGTCACCAAAGGTCTATCTAAGATTCGACCACAGTGAATAAACGACTCAACAATAGTCGAAGTCGCCTACACGGCCAAGACCATCAGTTATATAATGGCCAAGGCCATCGATTACATTATGGCTAAGGCCATTGTCACCAGCGGTCGACCTAAGATTCAACCACGATGAATAAACGACTCGAGAGTAGTCAAAGTCGCCTACATAGCCAAGGCTATCAGTTCTATCATGGCCAAGGCCATCGATTTGCCATCGATTACACTATGGCTAAGGCCATCGTCACCAACGTTCAACCTAGATTCGACTACGGTGAGTAAACAACTCGACAACAGTCAAAGTTGCCTACATGGCAAAGGTCGTAGATTCCATTACTGTCGTAGATTCCATTACGCCTAAAATCATCGATCTAATATTCGACCAAGGCTGCTAACACCGACGGTCAACAAAGAGCGCAACAAAAGCTCTAAAGAACGAAAGAAAAACAGCGGCAAAGGGAGGGAAGAGAAATTATATTTCATTTATCCAAACAATATACATACAATGGGCCCTACAAAATTTTCATCTACAAAAATATTCACATACAAGCCCTACGGGCCTTCACCACCCCTTCCATAGTGACCTGCCTGGTCGCCATCTGCTCCGTTGTCGTCCCAGGATGATAAGCCTTATAAATCCATGAGCTAGAGTCTAGACGGTTGACATCCTCAAAATTATAGCCCTCCCTACCAGGCGAGTCGGAGCTATAATTGGCTGCTTCACGGGCAACGCGAGTCAAGTGCCGCTGCCTCTCTACTTCCACCTGGGAAGCTCAGCCCCCCACCAAAAGCTCCTAAAAAACAACTAATCTAGCGTCATGGTACACCCACATCTTGTGCACCTCATGGTGCACGACATCTTGTGGGGGAGATCACCTAAGGGCCTCAACTTCGGCCGTCATGGCATTTAGATCAGCAGTAAAGGCAGTAACCTGAGCCCGTAATTGCGAAGCCTCATCCGCCACCCCACGGCTTATCTCCAAGTCCTCCTCCCTCTACCGAAGGAGAGTTTCCAGTTCATTACTTCGAGCCAAGGCAGCCATCAGCTGCTCATCCAACTCCTTCAGCTCAGCTGCCTTCTTTTTCAAATATTCTCTGATTCCTCAAGGCCCTCGCGGAACATCCAGAACAAGGGATCTTGTTCAAACATGTTTGCCAACGCCCGATGCTTGGCACAGACCTCTTTGTACTTCTTTTCCATTTTGGACAAGGTGGCCGCTCTCTTTTTCTCACACCACCTCCGCTCTACATCCAAGACGAGGGTCTAAAAAAGAAGAAAAGAAATGCGTCAGTACATACCACAACCGCTTTGAACGACAAAACAAAAAAGGGGCTAAAAGCTACCTGCAAAGCTGAGCCGGCTACCCGCCTCGAGAAGTCCTTATTGCTGACACTTCTCAGCGACTCATGCTCTGCAGCCGCGCACGATAGGGTCATGTCCACCGCGGCCTGCTCGCTATCTTCTAATAAGTGTATCCCCCAGGGTTAACAATGCGGCGCATAGACCGACACTCCGTCATCTCCACACGGGCCGAGCTGCCCGGTGCTTCCCCTAGAGCGGCTTCAGATCCTGTCCTCTAAGTCTCCACAACTTCCTTATTAACATCGGGGGACAGCTCGCCTCCTGGTGCACAAGCCAAACGGGCAGCGGCAACTGCTCTCTGAGGAACCATTCACCCAGCATTAATGGCCTTGGCCATAAAGGTCGACTTCGGCACGTGGCGAGGCTCACTGGGCCTCCTTACGCCCTCGACGACAATGTCTTTGCCAATAATCAGCCGCCACCTCTTTTTCTCAGGCGGCTCCTCTCCTTCGGAAGCCACCTCTGCTGGAGCGACTTCAGGTGCCGGCGCGGGAGCGATTTCAGGTGACGTTTCTACTGCAACATTTGGTACCTCCACAGAGGTAGCCTCAGCCACCGCCTCCAATGTGACTGCTGATGTAGTCCTTTGGTGGGGAATCGAAAGGGGGCTACCTCTAGGTGAGCCCGGCCACAAGTATATCTTCCCCATCGGAGTCAGACTCCGCCCTAGACGGGCTGGCATCGGCCTTCTTCTTCTTTGTCCTTGTGAAAGCACCCCGACCTGGCAAACAAAAAGCACATAAGTAGGAAGGTCTCCAAGCCAAGACAAAATGTAAGAAAATAGGGAAGTTTGACCAGTTGGGCCGTACAACCTACGGAATTCAGGAAAAGTGCGGCATCTCTCCGCATATTATATCAACCCCGCCACCTACGACCTAATTTTGTCAATGAGGCGGGGTAAGCGAGCCACCACTACAAGAAAGGAAGAAAGTGAGTTCAGGTTTAGGTCGGTCAAAATAGAAGGTTGCAAAGTCACATATAGAGATACTTATATCCTGCATTCCATGCTTATGGAAATCCTTCAGGATCGGACACTAGATGGCTCGTCCTAACGTAAAAGAATCTATGCCGGAACTCACGGTTAGCTTTGTCGTCAGCCATCACGACAAAGCTCTTCTTGCTACGTCTCCTCAGTTGGAGCATGGTACCCCTTATATAACTGGACTTGAACATCTGTAAGTAGATGGTGAACGGAAATAATGGCCCCGGCCTTACCAGCAAGCGTGGTAAGGATCCGACACACCTTTAGGGCATAAGGTGTGAGCTGATCTGGACATACATGATAGAAGCGGCAGAGCTCTTCCGTCAAAGGGTTAAGCGGAAAGCTATACCCGATCTTAAGAGCATATTCGTAGAATGTTCAAAAATCGGGCCTATGTACATTGGCATGGTCCGTCCCGGCCGGAGCTATCTCAACGTGATCAGGAATGTTGTACCTGGTTCTGATAACGTCCAGGTGAGACTGGAGTAAATCGCTCTCCTCCCAAGGATGAGAGTGGCTTGGCGTATTGAAGTCTTTTCTTGCACTCAAATCCTTCAGTAAAATATTGTCTACTGCCAAAGGAACTTGGGTTTTTCCCGATCATTCCCTTTCGCCATCAAAAGAGGGTGGAACCCTAGAAGGGGCACTGCCTTTAGCCTTTTTGTTTCCTTGGCGTTTTGCCATAATACATAGTGAAATAATGAAGTACTAGTAGTGAGTGAGACAACTCTCAGGAATGGTATATATCTGAAAACGATGTAACTATTGCAAGAAGAAAGGATGAGGAAAGAAACAAAGGGAAACTCTCCAAAAGATAGAAAGATGAAACTCTTCAAACCACTCTACTATTTATAGGAGTAAGGCACACGGAAATCGAAGAGGCTCAATTTTGAAACCGACACCGAAAACTGAAACGTCACATCGTATCCTAAACTGTCTCGGGAACATGTATAATGATGACGCATGCGACTCTTGATGACACCTTAGAAAATGTGGGTCGCACGTCAACGGCCCAAAAAATTCTATCCACGTCCATGTTCTGCAAATGAGGCGCCTACGGGCACGACCAAATTTTCGTAAAAAGCAAATCGTGCATGTTCGTCCATTGAAGACGATCATCGAGTACGTCTCCAACGAATGGAGGGACTAAGTGTATAGGGCTAAATTTGGCTCATAATATCCCCATTCTAGGTGGGCACGTCCCCTATAATAAGGACGACCAATCAAGGGTGCGGCCCAAATCAGTAAAGAAGGAACGATGTCGTTTAGCACCTCACCCTTTTACTGAGTGGAAGCCACTAACCTTTGTACTTTTTTTTTTGTTTTTTCGAGGAAGTTTTCCTATTATATAAAGGAAATCTTCCCTTTGTAAAAGGGGATGCTCATTATTCTCGAATAATACAATCTCTATTTCTATCTCTCTTTCTCTCTTTCTCGAGAGTTCATAACCATTACTTCTTTCTTAAGCTAAGTCTATTTTCATCATCCATTTACATATCTACGAAGACTTTCAAAGTGATAATCATCTCTTGGGATTATTATATTTGTTTACGATTTACCCTCCGTATATTTTTGATTTTTTTAGGCTTACAAAATTACAAATATAATTTTTGAGCTAAACATAAATCATGACTACAGAAATACAACCTAAAAATCAAAGTCTACTAATATGTGCCAAGATTTAGTGTCGCAAGTGTGAGCAACTAATAGAATATACAAAAAAATGACTATCCTAATGTATGAAATAGAATAGACAGATATAAGAAAAAGAGAAACTCCGACATGCTGCTGAACGACTCGAAAGGGGGCAGCTCAACGTAAAGTCTCAGTCCAAGATCAAGTATGCGCACCGGGCAGGCAACTAGATGCACCAGCCTTATATATTGTACAATTAAATACATAAGTGTATTATGAGTATATAAACAAAATGTACCAGAAAATATCCAGTCTAACATCGAAGAAGTAGTGACGCGGGGTCGATATAGACACTTACTACGGGCTAACAATAATATAATTAAAGTGATATACTCAACATGAATATCAGGAACAATATTGAAAGCTCAATAACAGAAGAAAAAAAAGATAAGTTATTCTTTCACAAATATATTTTCAATTTCAGTCATATCATTTTAACGACTCACATTTCAAGACATTTAAGCAGTATAAATAACGGAGAGTTTCAAATAATCAACATGCTCAAAGTATGCCGAGGTCATACGGCCCTGTCCAACATAATATTAAATCATGCACAGCCGGAGGGTCGAACGACGTGAATCATAGATGCATTTATGTACTATCGAGGTGTTCGGTCCGATCCACAAATAATAATTATTTTCAAGAAAAGAAAATTTCTCATTTACAGTAAAGCATCTCATACAAACCTTCAAGTAAGTGAATTTAACCTCATATAATTCTTTTTATAAATTTCTATCATGGTTAGGTGATTATATTAGCAAGCAAGGATACAAACATTGCAATTATAACATGATACAGATCCTAAACTACCCGGACAATAGCATATTAGTAGCTACGTCAGGATTCTCGTCACTTGTATGTACATAACCCCCACAAATAGGTACAAACGTGTATTTAATTCACATATAGGGTTAATTTCCTCTTACAAGGTTATAAAGAAAGACTTACCTCGTCTTGAAGCCTACTTCCCAAATTGAGAAACGCGCTCAAACCTCAAAATTTGACGCCAAACAACTCAAAACTAGTAAAAAAATACATAAACTGATCAATCTATGCTCAAAGGTTCATAATTTCACTATTATCGCGATTACCCAAACCAAATTACAATATTCCCAATTCACCCCCTCCCCTCCCTCCCCCCGGCCCACATGCTCGGATTCCAAATTTTTTTAAAGAAAGTTGTTATCCATAACCGTAGGAACATAAATATATGATTTTTATTAAATTCCATATCAAATTTCGTGGTTAAATCTCATTTTTATAAGAAAATTAGGTTTTCACCTAAATCCATGATTGTCACTAATTTACATATTATAATCTACGAAAAAATTATATATTTAACTCACATTCTGTAGAAATTACTTATCTCAAAGTGCTAAGTGAAATTCCCTCTCTAAGAGCTCCAAGAATCGCCCAACAATAAAAGAAATGAGCTAAAATAGCCTAAGTCCCGTTTTTAAAAATTTCAGCCCAAGATAGGCAAGCATTATGTGATACCAAAACCATGTAAATAACAGAGACATCGAGCAAATATGAAAGAAAAATCATGAAGAGATTCCATATTAAATCTGGAATTGGGGAGGATAGAGGAGGCAACTATTAGGATTTCAGAGGAGAAAGAAGTAGAGAGGGTTCCAAGGCGGTTGTCTCTGAAGAATGGGGCCAGGGTTTGGGCAAAATGTAATTAAAAAAGTGTGGTTATCGTGGACCGTTGATCTTGAGAGATCAACGGTCTAGATTAAGGAATAGGCGGGCGGGTTGTTTGAAGTGCATCACGACCGAATTAATCACAAGGATCGTTTGGATTGGACTTTGGGGGTTAATTTGGTAAGAAAATAGCATGATTTGGGCCACATTTTAAAATACATAAAATTAATTAAAACAAAATTATTAAAACATCCAATAAATAATAAAAATTATTATTTATGAAATAAAATTCTTAAAATTAATAACTCATAATTATAAAAATACAGAATACTATTCTGTATAACTAATATAAAAAATGCAACTATTCATAGAATATAGGCTATTGTTTGCAAAACTTCTGTCAATAGCTAAAATACAAATGTGATTATATAAATGATTAAGTCATCATAAAAATAAATTAAAGTAATTAATACATATTCAAATAATTTAAATGCAAGAGGTTAATTTTAAGCCTTAAAAATTATGAAAAATCATAGAAAATAATTTATGACCCTTGTAAATTGGTGATGATGCATGAATGGTTTTTTAAAAGCATATACGACTTTGGCAAAATTGGGTATCAATATTATTCACATTTTTAAAAGTATTTTTTCGCTATTTTAGAATGAAGTATAATATAATTTTATATTATCTAGTTTCACATATTTAAATTTTAATAACTTTAGAGAATGCATTATTTTAGTCAAATTAACAATTTTTTATCAAATTATGCAATATTGAGGGAATTAATAACATAATTAGAGGTGGCCAAACTGGAAGCATCATTATTGTTGATACTTTCCGCACTCGTGGAAAAAATTGAAACTCCACACCCTTTTATACGAAAAAGAAGAAAATCAATTTGGCGGTAACGTTTGGTGCGAAATACCAATAAAATTTGCAAATTCACTCAGTTCTACAAAAACCACACGCTTCTAATCTAGAGCGTGTTATCCACCTCCGGAATACAACTTAAATAAGAGCCACGCTTACGTGCTAACAGACCATGCTTACTAGACGTGGCTTCCACAGTCATTAGACGCGCGTAGATATTAGTGATATATCATAACGCTTTCAAGTGAGAACCCTTCTTCTATATACCTCCGCCTCAGTCTTCTTTTTCCTCGTCTTTCAACAGCAAAACACCAAGAAATTTCAGCAACAATAGCAAAAAGCATAGACCAAAGAGATATAGAGAGAGAAAAAGAAAAAGAGAACTGAACCAAACAAAACCCTAACTCATGAAGCCAAAACGTGAGAAGCAAAGTCGATGATTTTCAACTTTTTTCCCGTTCGCTGTATGCTTTTTGATCAATCAATTGAAGGTCAGTCGCATTATTATATCTAATTTACGGTTTTTCAGAGGTCCAATTTGAACCAAAACAAGGACATTGGATCCTCATTAGTGCTTATTGAATGTGGTAATTACATAGGGATTTGATTTAATTTTGAAACTCGTGATTTTTATATATTGGGGTAAGGACTGTAAAAGTAACGTATATATATTGTCATGCGATTGTCGCGGACGGCGTCGGTTGCAAGGAGAAGCAAGGATAAGAAATTGGTAAATTCTAGGGCTAAGAAGAAACACAAAAGACTAGACGCTATTTGTGAAAAAGCATATAATCACAAACATAATGATGTTGTTGAGAATGCCGAAACGATCGACTGGCATGTCGATGGTGCCGAGCTTGAGCTCCGTAGGAGCTCTAGGGTTCGAAAAACTCCTGTTTTGCTCGATGCATCGCCTCCTCCCCCAAAGAAGCGAAGGAAGATTGATAGAGGGAGTGGGATGAGCAGTGGTAGCAGGGTGGAGAAAGGAGCTGCAGTGGAGCTGGAGTCGCCTTGTTCAACTTCCAAGGATTTAGAAGAAGGCTGTAGGGTTTGGCATTCGAGATTGAGATCTAGGACTAAGGGTGCCGGTAACAGGAAAAAGAATAATGTGAAGTCGTCGCCAATGGGTAAAAGGAAGCTTTTTCAGGATGTTGACAGGTTGAAGGAAGAAATGGAGTTAGAGGTTGGAGAGTTAGATAAACAAGAAGCTCGTGAATGTGAAAAATCAACTATAGTTAAGTCGAAGAGACCTGGAAGAGTAAAAGCTTCGAATACAATGGTTACTGAGCAGCAAGAAGATGATACAGGTGGTGGTATGGGGGATGGCAAAACGATAAACCTAGAGGAGCTGCTACAAATGAGGGATGAAATAGATGACGACATTTCAAAGGCTGGATTTAAGGAGGGAGTTGAGGATGGCAACGTGCCATTGCCATTAGTTATTGAAGATGAGGATCAGTTAGAAACTTGTGTAGTGCCAGAAGAATGCCACACAACTGACCAGGTGGGTACTCTGGAACAGGATTTACAAGGTAAAAATGAAGTGAGTGTTGGAGTAAATGACCAAAAGGATGCTGGTGGAGGCGGTTTACTTGCTGATGCTGAAAAAGATGGCACCACAAATAAGCAAGCTAAAGATGGAGTTAGCAGAGTTGATGATACACAGGAAAATACTGAAGGTGTTTCTGGTGATAAACCTCTGGAAGTGGAGAAGGTGGTCAAAACATATTGTGCTTCTGATCTTACTTTGAGAAAGCGTCGAATTAGAGAGGGAAGACACTGTGGTTTGTGTGGAGGAGGTACCGATGGTAAACCTCCAAAAAGGCTCATTTATGGGGCTGTCAGTGATGATGAAGCACACAGTGGGTCCTCCGCTTCTGATGAACCTAACTATGACATGTGGGATGGATTTGGTGACGAACCTGACTGGCTTGGGCGTCTCCTTGGGCCCATAAATGATCGTTATGGTATAGCTGGGATTTGGGTTCATCAACAATGTGCTGTATGGAGTCCAGAGGTATGATACATTTCCCTAGTCAACTTTATTACCCTTAATCTATGTCTTCAATTTAATACTTGATGAAATTTCAACGGCCTCATCCAACTGTCATACTAGAAACTTGATTTTTTACATAGTGAGATTTGGGGCGAAAACAAAGAGCAAACATTTTCAATTTTGTTTCAGAAAAAGGGAACGAGGAGCATGCTGTTAGTGGTTTAGTTATAGTGAATTTGGAAAAGATGAGTTGAAACAAGTGCAATAGATGCAACATGTCTTTGAAACAAGTTTGAAAGGAAGAAGAAGACTTTTTGAACTATAATAGTGGTTAGTGTGTTTCTCTCAATACAGACAGGAAGTAACTCTCAGTTCCATGGTATACTTGAGACGGTTTTACTCTAGTTTCCATTAACCTTGTGTGGCTTGATTCTTTTCCCCATACGTTTTCCTTTGATAAATATTTTCTCCATTTGCATCCAAGTAGATAGGAACGAATATTGAAGATTCACATAGTCAAATTCAGCTAGCTTTGGACTAAGACGTAGTTGATTGATTGACTTTTCTCCATTTATATTATTCGTGTGGTGTGTTTATAAAGTTATTAGGCCTCGCTTTAATCATCTGCAGGATGCATTATGATGGAAATGCTAGTAGAAAGTAAGCAACAGACTGAACTGTTTAATTTCAGTTTCTATTGTTTTGTATTGGTATATGGCCTTCATACTATCTGGATTCTTTCCTGATGGGGTCCTCAATTTCCAAATCATGTTTTTCATGGGCAATGCATCAAATACTACTTTTAATTTTGATATCAGGTTTATTTTGCTGGCTTGGGATGCTTGAAAAATGTTAGAGCAGCGCTCTGTAGGGGAAGGGTTTTAAAATGCAGCCGCTGCGGAAGGCCTGGGGCAACAATTGGTTGCCGTGTTGATAGATGCCCAAAAACCTATCACCTGGTTAGTTTAAATTTCCTGAATCATGTCATACTTCAAAAGCTCAAGATAGATCACTATTTGCATCTCCTGATGCCTATTTACTTTTGGTCATTGCTTCTTTGGTGTATCTATACATCTAGATTACCTCACTTCTTGTCAGTGTAATATTAGTTTTCGACTAAGCATGCATTAAATTTTGCAGCCTTGTGCACGGGCAAATGGCTGCATCTTTGACCATCACAAATTTCTCATAGCCTGCACAGATCACCGCCATCTCTTCCAACCATATGGAAGTCATTATTTGCAGCGTATAAAGAAATTGAAAGCTAGAAAAATGAAGTTTGAGCTGAGAAAGTTGTCAAATGATGCCTTGCGCAAGGATGTTGAAGCAGAGGAAAAGTGGTTGGAGAACTGTGGAGAGGATGAAGAGTTTTTGAAACGTGAAAGCAAGAGACTTCATCGAGATATATTGAGAATTGCGCCTGTATATATTGGGGGCTCAAACTCTGACGCTGGTATACAGTTTCAGGGTTGGGACTCTGTTGCCGGGCTCCAAGATGTCATCCAATGTATGAAAGAGGTTGTTATCTTACCGCTTTTGTATCCTGAGCTTTTTAGTTCTCTGGGGCTTACACCTCCTAGAGGAGTTCTTTTGCATGGGTATCCTGGGACAGGGAAAACTTTGGTAGTACGGGCACTAATTGGTTCATGTGCTCGTGGTGATAAGCGAATAGCATATTTTGCCCGTAAAGGAGCAGATTGTTTGGGAAAGTATGTTGGTGACGCTGAGCGTCAGCTAAGACTTCTATTTCAGGTAGCCGAGAAATCTCAACCATCTGTCATTTTCTTCGATGAAATAGATGGTTTGGCACCTTGCCGTGGTAGGCAGCAAGACCAGACGCATAATTCAGTTGTCTCCACTTTGCTTGCTCTAATGGATGGTTTAAAATCTCGAGGTTCAGTTGTTGTAATAGGAGCCACAAATCGTCCTGATTCTGTTGATCCAGCATTAAGGCGTCCGGGTAGGTTCGACCGCGAGATTTACTTTCCACTTCCATCTGTTAAGGACAGAGAAGCTATTCTCTCCTTGCATACAAAGAAATGGCCTAAACCTGTCTCTGGACCAGTACTCAGGTGGATAGCTTGCAAGACAGTGGGCTTTGCTGGTGCTGATTTGCAGGCTCTGTGTACTCAGGCAGCCATAATTGCTTTAAAAAGGAGCTTTCCCTTGCATGAGCGACTCTCTGCAGCAGTGAAAGTTCCCGATGCTACATCTCCCCCTCTTCCCAATTTTAAGGTGGGGGAGAGGGATTGGGTAGAGGCTCTTACATGTGCACCACCTCCATGTTCACGTAGAGAAGCTGGAATGGCTGCTAATGATGTGGTCTCAGCGCCTCTTCACACCTTTCTTGTTCCATGTTTGCTGAAACCACTAAGTAGATTGCTTGTATCCCTTTATCTAGACGAACGCCTCTGGTTGCCGCCCCTATTCTCTAAAGCTGCTGAATTGGTAAAAGACATTATTCTTTCTCAGTTGGTTAAGAAGAACATACCATGCAATAATTGGCAGTCCTATGTTAATGATTTGCTTCAAGAACCAGATGTTATCAGTCAGATTGAAGATCACTTTATACGTGCCAACATTCTGGTTGGAGATACTAGTGTTGGTGGTTTTGATGCTAGTGATGATGACATTGTTCACAGTCGCGCTGATTCTGAACCATCAAAGTTGCAGTGTGCAGGGGCTCGGCCTAAATTGTTGAAGAATATCTTTCATATGCCTGGAAAGAAATCGGGATTTAGAATACTAATTTCTGGAAATCCAAGATCTGGCCAGAGGCATCTTGCTTCCTCTCTTCTTCATTGTTTTGTTGGTAATGTTGATGTCCAGAAGGTGGATTTGGCCACTATTTCTCAAGAAGGACATGGAGATGTCATTCAGGGTTTGACGCGGATACTCAGTATGTTCCTTCTCTGTTTTTAATTATCTCACTCCTAATGGATGGAAGTGCTTACTGGAAGTACAAACATCTACTGGACTTGCCTTTAGGCAAGGAACCTTATTTCCATGATGTGACATAAGTTCTCAAAACATTTTTATACCCAAAAGTTCAGTTCCATTCCAAAGAGAGATACCTTATTAATGGGGTTCCATCTTGTGAAAGTTTTCCTTTAATTATCTTCTGAACTTGTTACCACCACTAGGTTTGCGACATTGGTGCTAACTTCCTCGTAACACGACTCTACAAAAATCATTCTGAAAACAGCTATTATCCTGGTTAAATGTGCTTGTAATCAGAAAACACGTGAAAGTTATTTAAAATTCGAGTGGCGTGTATAACTGTTCATAACCCTGAGGGATGTTTGTAATTTGGCTCCTTTTTTTGGCTGTTTTCTGTGTTTTGGTTGTCAACATTGTCACATGGTTGTGTTTTGTAGCAATGAGTGCATGCATGTGTTTGTATGTGTGCACGCGCGCGCGTGTTAATCCATCAATCAATCAATTTTTCTTGTTTGGTTTTTTTGAGGGTGCCAAATGATCAGTTGTGCATGAATGGCCCCTGAAAACATGCTGGTATGCTTGATGAATTACTTGTTTTTAAGTTAATGCTTTTGATTTTTCTCATCCTGCTGAAGGAAGTAGTAAATGTGTATCTCTTGTGCAGTGAGATGTGCTAGTGTGGGGAAGTGCATGATATTTATGCCAAGAATTGATTTATGGGCCGTGGAGACATCTGATCAAGTCTGTCAGGAGGATAGTTGTTCTTCAGTAAAGCCTGAATCATTAGGCAAGGAAGCTCATTTGCATAATAATAGTGACGATGAAAGGAACTTTAACCTTAGTGCTGAACAGGCTGGGGATGCTCTGAAAAGAGCCTCATACCTGTGGAGCTCCTTTGTTGAGCAAGTGGAAACTATATGCGTGTCCACATCTGTGATGCTTCTGGTATGTACCTTGTCTCCTTAAATTTGCCTTGAGATTTTATATATCTTTCCAAATATTATATGAAAGGAATACACCTTGATATTTTGTCATATTGTATTAGCAAGTTTGCATGCGAAAACAAAAACTGCTTCTAGCATACAATGTGATTCTCTTTAATGCTTTTAAGACTATCCTAGATTGCACAAATGCTTTACAACTTTTAATCATTAAAGAACTTACTCTTTTGCACCCACCGCCTTCTGTTTCCTGTTTCCCTTGAACAGGCTACATGCGACGTACAGTTGGAAGCACTCCCTGTTAGAGTTAGGCAGTTCTTTAAGAGTCAGATGTTATACTGCAGTATCCCATTTCCCTTGGAGGATTCAGTTTCTAGATTTACCGAGCAGCTTGATAGAAATTTTCATCAAGAATATCTGGTGGATTCCTCAGCAGCAAAGTTGTCAAAAGATTTAGCTCAGCACTACATTCAGCTGATTCATCGTACGAACCATGTCCACTTGCACACCTGCAATAATGAAGCTAGTGACAAATTTGAGGGCAGTGTTGCCATAGAATGTCAGAGGTCAGATCTTAGACCAACAATTGAGCATGTGCATAAACAATGTCCAGTTCCTACGACTGCAATAGTTAACAGTAGAAATGTAAAAGCGAAATCAAGCTTGATGTTAGCAATTACCACATTTGGCTATCAAATTCTGCTATATCCCCATTTTACTGAACTTTGTTGGTTTACATCCAAGTTAAGAGAAGGTCCTTGTGCTGACATAAATGGACCTTGGAAGGGTTGGCCATTCAATTCTTGTGTTATTCGACCTATTAACTCAATGAGAAAGGTTATCCTTTCTTCCAACAATACTAAAGGCAAAGAGAAATACTGTATGGTGCGAGGCCTGATAGCTATTGGATTGTTGGCATACAGAGGCAAATACTCATCCGTTAGAGAAGTTTTCTCGGAGGTTCGAAAAGTTCTCGAGCTTCTGGTTGAACAGATCAATTATAAAGTTCAGAATGGGAGGGATAGGTATCAATTTGGTCGTCTTTTATCGCAAGTGGCTTATCTTGATGACATGGTTAGTAGCTGGGTTTATACATTGCAGAGGTAAGTTTGGCTCTACTTGTAGTTCGTGTACAGTTTCTTTTGGTTTCTTATTTCCAGCCTTACATCTAATGCAAATGGCTTTACTTTCAGTTTAGAGGGAGACTCTCAACTCGCAGTGGCAAACCCAAAAATTGGTTGTGCGGGACTTCCGAAAAGCGCTAATGCTCCTGAGGATTCACCTCAAAGGGAGGGAGATCGTGAGCTAAAAGAATCCCTTGACAAACCGGAGATACTGGAAACTTATCGGCCAGAATTAACTGCTGAAAATTGTAGTCGTCTTAATCCAGAAGCACATTCTAATGGGCTCATGGAGATAAATATTGATGATGTTCAAGAAGATGGTAGCAATTATTCCAAGGAGAGGTGTGGCATTGAGCTTCCCAATTATAGTACGAGTTCCAACACAAATGGAAGATTGTCCACTCCAAACAATCTTCAAATCGGAGATAGCAACCAAAAGTCGGTTGGCAATAGCATAGGTCTTGAATGTTCATCAAATAGATCTTCCAATCTTTCAACTGACTCTAGTGTAGTGTGTTTATTTCGGTGCTGTTCTCAGTGCCTGCTGAACCTTCAGTGCACCTTGAGAAAAATGATTTCCCACGAGTGGGGACTAAAAAAGGTTGAGTATATGGTAGAGGATGCTTATGACTTTCTGGCCTCATTAGCTGCACATCTTCATTCGGCTTTGAGGATTTGGTTGCTGGCTAACAATTCAACTTCGCTCGATGAGAAGCGAGTACAAGAAAGGTACAGTGAATACTTTGAATGCAAGGAAACTAACATGCGTGGATGTCGAAACTTAGGGGACAATTTAATCAAGCTGAGAGATTGTGATTGCCACTTGAAAGGCAATGGCATAACTGAGAAATGCAAATCTTCTCAGAATTTGCTTGAGGAGCTTGATACTGAGTTTATCCTTAGAGATGGTGTACTGACCAACTTAGACAAGAAGGATGTTTCTACTCATTGTAAATTTGAGACGTTATGCCTTTGTTCTCTTGTAGAGTGGATAGTAATGAGAAAGGAACCTTTTGATTGATTGGCATACGGGAATTTTTTTGTATGACTGCGGAGTAAGAGTGGAACTACGAGATGTAAAAATCAAAATTTTGGTTTTCTATTTCATTTTGATTTGATTTTCTTATCATCTTCAGTGATCAGTAGATCGACTTCTTTTGTCAATTTTCCGTATCCTTCAACTGCTGCTGCTTTTGAGGTCCTATACAATGCATGATGTTATCCAAACAATGCAATTTCATTGTTCGCTAATATTTAATTCCAAAGGTTATGAAAGTAATAGGAGCCACAAATCGTCCTGATTCTGTTGATCCAGCATTAAGGCGTCCGGGTAGGTTCGACCGCGAGATTTACTTTCCACTTCCATCTGTTAAGACAGAGAAACTATTCTCTCCTTGCAAACAAAGAAATGGCCTAAACCTGTCTCTGGACCAGTACTCAAGTGGATAGCTTGCAAGACAGTGGGCTTTGCTGGTGCTGATTTGCAGGCTCTGTGTACTCAGGCAGCCATAATTGCTTTAAAAAGGAGCTTTCCCTTGCATGAGCGACTCTCTGCAGCGGTGAAAGTTCCCGATGCTACATCTCCCCCTCTTCCCAATTTTAAGGTGGAGGAGAGGGATTGGGTAGAGGCTCTTACATGTGCACCACCTCCATGTTCACGTAGAGAAGCTGGAATGGCTGCTAATGATGTGGTCTCAGCGCCTCTACACACCTTTCTTGTTCCATGTTTGCTGAAACCACTAAGTAGATTGCTTGTATCCCTTTATCTAGACGAACGCCTCTGGTTGCCGCCCCTATTCTCTAAAGCTGCTTAGTTGGTAAAAGACGTTATTCTTTCTCAGTTGGTTAAGAAGAACATACCACGCAATAATTGGCAGTCCTATGTTAATGATTTGCTTCAAGAACCAGATGTTATCAGTCAGATTGAAGATCACTTTATACGTGCCAACATTC
Source organism: Nicotiana benthamiana (assembly GCA_034376525.1). Taxonomy (NCBI): domain Eukaryota; kingdom Viridiplantae; phylum Streptophyta; class Magnoliopsida; order Solanales; family Solanaceae; genus Nicotiana; species Nicotiana benthamiana. Next base: position 28,262,348 of record CM067337.1, read on the forward strand.
TGGTTGGAGATGCTAGTGTTGGTGGTTTTGATGCTAGTGATGATGACATTGTTCACAGTCGCGCTGATTCTGAACCATCAAAGTTGCAGTGTGCAGGGGCTCGGCCTAAATTGTTGAAGAATATCTTTCATATGCCTGGAAAGAAATCGGGATTTAGAATACTAATTTCTAGAAATCCAAGATCTGGCCAGAGGCATCTTGCTTCCTCTCTTCTTCATTGTTTTGTTGGTAATGTTGATGTCCAGAAGGTGGATTTGGCCACTATTTCTCAAGAAGGACATGGAGATTTCATTCAGGGGTTGACGCGGATGCTCAGTATGTTCCTTCTCTGTTTTTAATTATCTCACTCCTAATGGATGGAAGTGCTTACTGGAAGTACAAACATCTACTGGACTTGCCTTTAGGCAAGGAACCTTATTTCCATGATGTGACATAAGTTCTCAAAACATTTTTATACCCAAAAGTTCAGTTCCATTCCAAAGAGAGATACCTTATTAATGGGGTTCCATCTTGTGAAAGTTTTCCTTTAATTATGTTCTGAACTTGTTACCACCACTAGGTTTGCGACATTGGTGCTAACTTCCTCGTTACACGACTCTACAAAAATCATTCTGAAAACAGCTATTATCCTGGTTAAATGTGCTTGCAATCAGAAAACACGTGAAAGTTATTTAAAATTCGAGTGGCGTGTATAACTGTTCATAACCCTGAGGGATGTTTGTAATTTGGCTCCTTTTTTTGGCTGTTTTCTGTGTTTTGGTTGTCAACATTGTCACATGGTTGTGTTTTGTAGCAATGAGTGCATGCATGTGTTTGTGTGTGTGCACGCGCGCGCGCGTGTTAATCCATCAATCAATCAATTTTTCTTGTTTGGTTTTTTTGGGGGTGCCAAATGATCAGTTGTGCATGAATGGCCCCTGAAAACATGCTGTTATGCTTGATGAATTACTTGTTTTTAAGTTAATGCTTTTGATTTTTCTCATCCTGCTGAAGGAAGTAGTAAATTTGTATCTCTTGTGCAGTGAGATGTGCTAGTGTGGGGAAGTGCATAATATTTATGCCAAGAATTGATTTTATGGGCCGTGGAGACATCTGATCAAGTCTGTCAGGAGGATAGTTGTTCTTCAGTAAAGCCTGAATCATTAGGCAAGGAAGCTCATTTGCATAATAATAGTGACGATGAAAGGAACTTTAACCATAGTGCTGAACAGGTTGGGGATGCTCTGAAAAGAGCCTCATACCTGTGGAGCTCCTTTGTTGAGCAAGTGGAAACTATATGCGTGTCCACATCTGTGATGCTTCTGGTATGTTCCTTGTCTCCTTAAATTTGCCTTGAGATTTTATATATCTTTCCAAATATTATATGAAGGGAATACACCTTGATATTTTGTCATATCGTATTAGCAAGTTTGGACGGTAATTAAGCCAGAAGCCTACATCAGAGTAATTAAGGACATGTATGATGGAGCTAAGACTAGGGTTAGGACGGTGGGTGGCGACTCAGACCATTTTTCAGTGGTTATGGGGCTCCATCAAGGATCGGCGCTTAGCTTCTCTTGTTTGCCTTGGTGATGGATGCTCTTACCCGACATATTCAAGGGAATATGCCTTGGTGTATGCTATTTGCTGATGACATAGTCTTGATAGACGAGACGAGGGTCGGTGTTAATGAGAGGTTAGAGGTATGGAGACAGGCTCTCGAGTCTAAGGGTTTCAAAGTAAGCAGATCTAAGACAGAATACCTGGAGTGCAAGTTTAGCGCCGAGTCGAGCGAAGTAGGCAGGGACGTGATGATTGGATCTCAGGTCATCGCCAAGAGGGACAGTGTCAGATATCTTGGGTCGGGGATTCAGGGGGACGGAGAGATTGATGGGGACGTCACTCATCGTATAGGAGCGGGGTGGTCAAAGTGGAGGCTTGCATCAGGAGTCCTGTGTGACAAGAAAGTTCCACAGAAACTCAAGGGGAAATTTTATAGAGCTGTGGTTAGACCGGCCATGTTGTATGGGGCGGAGTGCTGGCCAGTGAAGAACTCTCATGTTCAGAGGATAAAGGTTGCGGAGATGAGGATGCTCAGGTGGATGTGTGGGTTCACCAGGTTAGATAAGATTAAGAATGAAGTTATTCGAGAGAAGGTGGGGGTGATTAAGAATGAAGTTATTCGAGAGAAGGTGGGGGTGGCCCCGGTGGATGAGAAGATGCGAGAAGCAAGGCTGAGGTGGTTCGGGCATGTACGGAGGAGAAGTCCTAATGCCCCGGTGAGGAGTTGTGAGCGGCTGGCGATGGTCGGCGCACGGCGAGGCAGAGGGAGGCCTAAGAGGTATTGGGGAGAGGTGATTAGGCATGACACGGCTAGGATGCGGGTTTCTGAGGACATGACCCTTGATAGGAAAATCTGGAGGTCTAGTATCAGGGTTGTAGGATAACAGCCCCTAGAGTTTTCGTACTCCTCACCCGGGGTTGGGTGAGGCTTGGCAGGGCTATCCATAGAATATTTGTGTATTGGATTGTGTCTCACTTATGGTAGTTATTTATGGTAGTGACTGTCTGATATTGTTGCATGCTATTTTATTTATGGTTCTTATGCTTAGATAATTATTTACACTATTTCTGCTGAAGCTACTAATGTTCTTTTGTTGTTGTTTTTGTTTTTGTTGTTCCTTTCCTTCACTGAGTCGAGGGTCGATTGGAAAGAGCCTCTCTACCCTTTCGGGTAGGGGTAAGGCCCGTCTACATATTATCCTCCCCAGACCCCACTTTGTGGGACTATACTGGGTAGTTGTTGTTGTATTAGCAAGTTTGCATGCGAAAACAAAAACTGCTTCTAGCATACAATGTGATTCTCTTTAATGCTTTTAAGACTATCCTAGATTGCACAAATGCTTTACAACTTTTAATCATTAAAGAACTTACTCTTTTGCACCCACCGCCTTCTGTTTCCTGTTTCCCTTAAACAGGCTACATGCGACGTACAGTTGGAAGCACTCCCTGTTAGAGTTAGGCAGTTCTTTAAGAGTCAGATGTTGTATTGCAGTATCCCAATTCCCTTGGAGGATTCAGTTTCTAGATTTACGGAGCAGCTTGATAGAAATTTTCATCAAGAATATCTGGTGGATTCCTCAGCAGCAAAGTTGTCAAAAGATTTAGCTCAGCACTACATTCAGCTGATTCATCGTACGAACCATGTCCACTTGCACACCTGCAATAATGAAGCTAGTGACAAAATCTGAGGGCAGTGTTGCCATAGAATGTCAGAGGTCAGATCTTAGACCAACAATTGAGCATGTGCATAAACAATGTCCAGTTCCTACGGCTGCAATAGTTAACAGTAGAAATGTAAAAGCGAAATCAAGCTTGATGTTAGCAATTACCACATTTGGCTATCAAATTCTGCTATATCCTCATTTTGCTGAACTTTGTTGGTTTACATCCAAGTTAAGAGAAGGTCCTTGTGCTGACATAAATGGACCTTGGAAGGGTTGGCCATTCAATTCTTGTGTTATTCGACCTATTAACTCAATGAGAAAGGTTATCCTTTCTTCCAACAATACTAAAGGCAAAGAGAAATACTGTATGGTGCGAGGCCTGATAGCTATTGGATTGTTGGCATACAGGGGCAAATACTCATCCGTTAGAGAAGTTTTCTCGGAGGTTCGAAAAGTTCTCGAGCTTCTGGTTGAACAGATCAATTATAAAGTTCAGAATGGGAGGGATAGGTATCAATTTGGTCGTCTTTTATCGCAAGTGGCTTATCTTGATGACATGGTTAGTAGCTGGGTTTATACATTGCAGAGGTAAGTTTGGCTCTACTTGTAGTTCGTGTACAGTTTCTTTTGGTTTCTTATTTCCAGCCTTACATCTAATGCAAATGGCTTTACTTTCAGTTTAGAGGGAGACTCTCAACTCGCAGTGGCAAACCCAAAGATTGGTTGTGCGGGACTTCCGGAAAGCGCTAATGCTCCTGATGATTCACCTCAAAGGGAGGGAGATCGTGAGCTACTCAGAATTTGCCTGAGGAGCTTGATACTGAGTTTATCCTTAGAGATGGTGTACGGACCAACTTAGACAAGAAGGATGTTTCTACTCATTGTAAATTTGAGACGTTATGCCTTTGCTCTCTTGTAGAGTGGATAGTAATGAGAAAGGAGCCTTTTGATTGATTGGCATACGGGAATTTTTTTTAATGACTGCGGAGTAAGAATGGAACTACGAGATATAAAAATCAAAATTTTGGTTTTCTATTTCATTTTGATTTGATTTTCTTATCATCTTCAGTAATCAGTAGATCGACTTCTTTTGTCAATTTCCCGTATCCTTCAACTGCTGCTGCTTTTGAGGTCCTATACAATGCATTATGTTATCCAAACAATGCAATTTCATTGTTCGCTAATATTTAAATTCCTAAGTTTATGAACTGATTGTTGTCGAGCTTTGAAAGATTTAATTTTAGAACGTATCTTATTTCAGATTCTGTCTTTATAAAAGTTTATCAAAATACTGTTTGTATGTTATTTTAAGACCATGTTGGAACATAGAAAGCTGTAATTCTTCTATCTCAATTTATATCGCATATTTCCTGTCGACTCATGTTCCAAAAGCAGTTATTGAAACGGGTGCTTCTCAAGAACCACTTTGGTCCCAAAAGCACATGACACAACCGAGCCTGGGCTAAATTGTTGCAGCCAATTTCGCCCACTGGTTCATCCAAACGCTCATTTGATGGTTCAATCAAGAGGGGTCCAATTAGACGCTCCGGTTTTCCATATAGACAGGATAAATAATTCCATCACCTCTCAAGTTCTGTGCATGTCCTCATTGCCATAGCACTAAAACTCTTCAATGCCATCGTGACATGGTTAATTTCTCTGCTCTGTCACCCAGAGGGAAAGCTTCTTACCTTTTGTTTCCAGACTCCGTTTTAATTTTTTTTATATAATCACAATATTGAAATCTGGACCGCCAGTTCTTGAACAGAAAATGGTCCATTGGCAATGTATACAAGTATGCACAAGTTGTTTCCTTTCCAAGAATTACAGAACTTTAATTATCCCCTCTTGGAAAAGAGGAAAAAAATAATTTTGCCCCCAAACTTCCTAAAGATTAAAACACCGTTTCCCGTTGCTTACACAAAAAAATAAGCTGTTCATGAACAGAAGCTGTATATTTGGACATATAAGAGGGTCAACAGTCCGTCAGGGCCCCAAATATCATCAATCCTCTTCATCAAGTGTAGTAAAATCCTCTATCGCATCAGGTCCAGCGTTTTGCTTACTCATGGAGCGGACTTCATCAATTTCTATAAGTAAGAAAGGGTCACATAACACCCTTTGAGCCTGGAGAACTTTAGGACAACCTGAAAGAAAGTTAACTTTCATTTAGTAACTGAATGAACAGAACCTGTGTTGGCTAGAAAAAGAACAAATACCTGCAACGGGACATTGGCCACGTGAGTTTTTGGACTTAATAAACTGCAGAATAGCCTTCTTCTCATATATATGCTTGCAGTCCATGCTGCAAATAGAGCAAAATATGTAAACCAAATATCAAAATGAACATGTACAAGAATATAACTCTTGTTTTTGGCATAACACGACTAAACGTATTCTTCAGTTTAGTATTTCAGTAGACTGCTTATTTTTTGTTTTTGGCAAATATCAATCAGCCCATTACTGCTATAACACGACTGCGTACAAGAATACTTGGTAACAAGTATAAAACTCAGTATGCAAAAAATGAGATTTTGTATGGAATCTCTAATGTGGGAAGAAGAAGAAAAAATATAAAGGAAGCATTCCAGCACCCTAATAACTAGAAAAAAGAGACATATTTCCAGTGTGCATTGCAACTTAATAACAGAAAGAGACTACAATAAAGCCGATCCTTGGCTCACAGTTATATGAGAGTTAGTTATTATATAGTGGTAAAAAGCCATGTTTGAGACAGAAACACCGAACTAGCAAGAGGTTCTACAGCATCTGAATCGAGAACACGTAAGGCAATGAAGCCTTTGCATAGTGGCAAAGGTGGGAAAGTAGATTATATAAAATATGAATGTAAATGCAAAGTACTTCCTTCAGTAACTATCTACTAATGCTAGTGTCTAAAGTACTCTCTGCACTGTAAACCTAGATATATGAAGTAAAAGAAGGATATTCACTATACCTACGAACTGGATCTACAAGTTCAGTAACAGGCTTTCCACTTAGCGGGCAAGTCACATTCAGAAGGTTGCACTGCGTACTGGTCATTACTATGTCCTCCTGCTCTTCACCTGGCATTGGCTGTCCTGCATGATGAACGTGCTGCAGAAGAAAGAAAGAGCTCAATTACCCTTAAGTTGTTACTCAACAATGGCCCCTAACAAAAAGGAGGGGTTAAAAAATTTAGAATACAAATTAATCAAACTATAACTGGAGACTCCAAATGGATAAAGTCATCTGGTGCACATGGTTAAATGGAAAAGGAAGATGCTGATTTCAGAGGAAAAAGCCTCTCCTCTTGCTGGGACCATACTCCCTCTTCTTTTTCCTTTTCTCTTTCATCTTCTTAGCCGCTCTTTTTTCTTTTTCCCCTTTTCTTTGGCTTTAGCACAGGAGGGTTATTTGTTCATGTGTGGCCTCTTGTTCACAGAAAACTATCACAGTAGCATTTATATAATACCTCTGCTGCTCTGTATAAGCTAGGAAACTGACAACAAGCAAAGGAAATTGCTATGACCAGTCCACCATGTACTACAAGGACTCTTTGAAAATGATAAAACATTGGCGCTCACAGGAAATGGATCTTTTTTTGGGGGGTGCATAGGTGTAGCTTTTCAGTAGACTGCTTATTTAGCCAGTGAAATCATAACTCTTGTTTTTGGCAACATCACACAGTGAGAATCCTCCGGAGCCAAGAGTGGTGCTTTCCTTGTCAGTTGGACAAAGGTCTTTAATCCAATCCTGACAATTCTTTCCATGTACTTATACTGGAGATCAATATACCATTAGAACTTAGTCTCGAATGGGATACGAGTACAAAGCTTAGCTATTTTCCAAGATTCATGTAATCTTTGGACCAAAGAGATCTGGTACTAAGAGCTTAGAGCTAGACATGACTTGCATAACCCACTCGATATTTTCTTCTCCCGTAAAGAAGTTGACCTTGACGTGCTGAAGAAGATTAAAGTTGAAGAATGAAAAACATCATGAAGTTAACTTGTTAACTTGACCTCGAAAACAAAAAGAAGCACTTTTGGAATCAAAGTCATTACATCAGATTCAATCAGAAAATACTCGAATCTCTTATTAATCCCTAAACATCCATTTTAGATTTTGGCATGGGTAATAAAAATTAAAGTTCACAACACAAAATTCTGTCTCTCAATAAGTTTGATCGGGCACTAAAGTGATGAGACAAATTCAACTATCTCATAAATTCTCAAGAAGCCTTGTATTTCAAAACAATTTCTAAAGAGAAGGAAACACTACTGCGAAGTAACTTGATAAGGAAACAATCTTAAAGACTTTCCTAAGATAGAGGAGAAGCATAAGGTCAATAAGGGCTGCAATAACAATGTCCCTTTAAATTGTTATGTAGAAAATAGGGGTGACAAAATGGTTCAAAGAAAACAGTTAACCACCCATATTTTCCATTAAGAAATGGGTTGGATAAAATATGGATAAGAACCTTATTATCCATTTAGAAAACGGATAACCAATGGGTCTAACTTTTACATTTGTAAAGCCTCAAATTGGGAGTTACTCAATTTAGGGAGACTAAGAATTCTCCCAAAAGTGATCATATGCAAGAAGTCATGGTTAACCCGTTTATTTGCCGGTAAACCCGTTTTTATCCGTATTAAATATGTTCAGGTAGGATAATTTACCCGTTTCGACCCGACCCACAAGTTTGTCACTCCTAGTAGAAAACAAGCTTCTTACTAAGCTGAAGACGACTTACGATACAAATAAGTTTAGTTGCTTAAAGGTCCCCCAACTCATTTGGGACTGAGGTATAGCAATTGTTGTTTGTTTAAGAGGACTTCTGCTGCTTCACCTTCACATGACAAACTTTTAAGTATCAAATATCTAGAATTTGGTCATAAAAACAAATAGAAAGTTTCTTTTCAGAAGATATTGCTAGATGTACTGTGGTATTGTTGAGTTGTCCCACATCGGTGGGATTTGAGGTCTTGGTCTCCTTATATGGTCTTGGGCAATCCTCACCTCACAAGCTAGTTTTTGAGGTTGAGTTAGGCTCAAGGTCCATTTATCATGGTATCAGAGCCAGGCCCATCCCGATTATTATTATCGATGTTGGACCCCCATTTAAGTTTTCCACGCTCCAATTTGCAAGTTTGAGCGTGAGGGGGGTGTTGAATTGTCCTACATCGGTGGAATTTGAGGTCTTTGATCTACTTATATAGTCTTGGGCAATCCTCACTTCACAAGCTAGCTTTTGAGGTTGAGTTAGGCTTAAGGTCCATTTATCATTTAGTTAGAGCCTGATGTACATTTCACGGGACTTAAGAGGTTCTTTTGTCCACTATGTAGTTCAAAGATGTAGGCTTCAGAGAACAGGAGACCTCTATGCGCTCTTAATTTATTTTATCCTGAGACACCGACACCAGGTCCTCTTCTCTGTGCTCTTGTTCCATATTGGTGGGTTTATTGTAAACAAGAAAGCAGAAAGTTGTACAACTATCGAGAAAAACATACCCAGATGGCTTCCCGGAATTGTCTCAACAAAGGCTGGCTCTGAGCGCTAGACGATGATCTAGCCTTTGATTTTGAAATTTCTTCATCAAACTTCTTTTTAAAATTTGTTGGCTGCAGACAAATGAAATCTTAATGGTCCAAGCTGAGAACCAAAAGATCAACGCATATATTTTGGATGAAAAGTCACCTCTGGCCCAGGCTCTAATTCATCACCTATAGACTGAATTGCCTCGGAAAGATGCATGCACTCATCAGACGCCTCCAACAACTGAATAACACCAGCTTCGAGATCCTTTACCTGCAACAGTATAAGACAACCTCATCTACAATCCATCAAGAAAGAAATTGTAAGGTTTCCTAATAAGCAATATTTAAAGTCAGTTTTTTATTTGTTAACATCAACATTGACATTAAACCACAGCATCTGCTAGTTTTCTATATTAAGAACATATAATTCACCATAACATTCTAAGAAAACTAGCATTGTGGCTCTGTCATCAAACATCACATTCTGCTAGGTGGAATCGAGTACTACAATGAGTTTTTCCTCAGTATATCCATAACCTTCAAATTAACATGGTTCAACCAGTATTTTCTTCAATTTCTAACGGAACTTTCAGTTTGTATTGCATATTACACCGTTATCCAAAAGAAACACAATGGACTGTGTATATTAATGATTATTGTCAGAAACTAAACACAAGTGTGACTTATATAAATGGTTGGTAATACTAACTGCTTGTTTAAACTTTTTATTTTTTGGGTAACCATGTAAAATTACCATTAACATAAAAAAACAATTACGCTTATAAGGCAACCTTAATCAGACCACAGATCAAGGCCCCCAACTCCACAATATTGAATTACACAGTAGACGTTGGATAAAACTCCTACACCTATAAGCTTTCTTTGACATCCTCATATGATCTACTCTCTCTGTAATTTCCCTCTTAATTTGTGTTACTATCTCTAATCTATGTACATTTTTGCCCTGAATTTTTTTAAAATTCCGAGCTCTCCAAGTGTGGCATCTCACTGCTCCATTGACTGCTGTTATCACCTCTTTTTAAAACTGTTTCCAATGCTTTCTTTTAATCATTTCCAGCATCAACTTGAAATCCCCTTCCTGTACTGATTGTCCTATCCACTGGTTGATCTCGTCTAACTGCTTTGATCCAGCCACAGTCGACAAATAGATGCTCCTCTGTTTCAAGCTGCTCTGCTTCACACAAGCTGCAGCTTATGTTTTCCACAGGGATTTGCATCCCTATTAGCCTTTCTTTGGTAAGTAGTCTCCCTTGAATTGCCAACCACATGACAAATCATTGTCGAGCTAGAGCCACAGCAGTCCATACCAAGTCTTCCGTCTGTAATCGTGGTTGCTGATTAATCATAGCAAGATAACTGTTAGTTATAGAGTAGCTACCTCCTGAAGTTAGGTTGTATCTGTCTTGTGAATACCATTCTTGCATCTCTCCTTTTAGGGAGTTTAACTTCCTCCAATACCAACTACTATCTATAGGAGGACTACGCGTCCAAATATTACGATCAACTTCCATATATACACCATGAACCCATCGCACCCAAAGGGACTTTTTTTTTATTACCAATTGCCACAATAACTTTCCTACTGATGCTATATTCCATATTTTACAGCCTTTCACATTTAGACCCTAGTTTCTTTGTGAACAAATAACTAGACATGAGGAAGGGGAATCCACAAGAATGTCAAGACACAAGATGCAAGAGCCCACAATTAGTTAACATTTCTTGCAACAAATTTATCTCAGCCTATTTGGTCTTTTCCAGCAAAACTTAAATGGTTTGCTAGAATTTACCCCCTCCCAAAAGATTGTGAGATTTGCAGTACGAGTGTTAACACATGTGAGTTCCAACATGGATTTCCTAGCTTCTTTTAAATAAACTTTTACAATAAACTACACAGAGAGCACTTCCATACTTAAAAATGTTTGAAATTGTGTAGTCAAATAGAAGTTGTTTTAACACTCCAAATTGTAATATTACAAATATCTAAATAAAAAATGCTTGTCTAAGTATTAAACTTTTTATGACGGTGGTGTTCGGACTAGCTTGCATGCATCTCGACTACTCCACTAGTAGCAACTACCTCCCACCAACACGAGCGTAGAGTAACTCTGGCTTAGGCAGATGGGAAGAAATCACCAACTGATTTTTGCTTATGCTGAGATTTGAGCCAAAGACCTCATGGTTCTTATTCCAATATATTGAATACTAGACCACACGCTTAGGTGATCTTGCCTAGTAGTATTATTTTCAAAAGCTTTTTGTGAACCTACGTTTGTTCATTTGACAAAAACATCAAGTCACTGGAACGGACTGACTAAGATAAAGTACAAATTACCGGACCTACTACAAGATAGCTGATTATTAGCATTCAGACTAACCAAGGTAAAAGGTAAAATACTAAGGTGAAATTAAAATTCAATAACACTAAGGCTTCCTCGCGCAAAGTATTTATTACAACGCAAATGAGGGGGAACATTTGAGAATTAAAAGTAAATGATGAACATATAACTAGGGTTTATCATGGAGTACCATCTCGGTTCTCTCATCTCTCTCCAAATCCACCGCGATATCCTTCATCATGGTCACAGCCTTCCTAATTTCCTGTAATACAAAACGAAATCAGTCATATTAACAACTAAAAGAGAAAAAATTTAGAGGTAATTTCAAAAGTTGCGCGCGCAAGGTATGATACACGGATGAGGGATTGATTGTCGGAGTATATCGCCGATGTATGAGATCTAATTCTTCCGGACGCCATTCTGAGTCTTTTACGAAGTTGTTTCGACTGAGAGACTGGCTTTTAGTTGTTCCTTTTCTGATTTGGAGGGAAAGAGCGAGCTTTTTTGATAGTAGGAGCGCGAGGACAGAAACCATTTTTTTTGAAAATACACACTTAGGCATAAAGTTTGTATCTACTACAAAGAGGTCCAGAAAGTTCCATTTATGATGTCCCCCCAACCCCCCCCCCCCCCCCCCCCAACCAAAAAAGGAAAATTCCAATCATTTTAATGTAACGGGTATTATTTTCTTTTGTGAATGATGACAATATTCACACAAAAAAAGTTAACACCTTCCGGTAGAAGATTATTTCACTTTTTAACTTTCGATGGTCTTTGATGTTGTTGACCTTATTCGAGGGACGGTTTATTTTTAGCTATATAAATATTTTTACAAATAAACTGTCCAAGACCATATACAAAAAAAACATATTAATTTTTTCTAGGACTAGCATTAATTTGACACATATTTTAAACTTCTACTATCAATCTAGCATGTTATTATAATTAACAATGCGATAAATATGATAGCTGCAACTTCATGAGTATGTACCCATGTAGTACTATAGTTGATGACATGGTCTTCTCAGATAATGCAGTTTCAAGCTTGAGCTGAAGGGCATTATAGTCAATCTTCAGATTCTGATTCTTCCACCTAGCTCTCCTATTTTGGTACCAAATGGAAATTATATTTGCCGGTGGCTTGGCTTCATTTCGAATTTAATTCATAAGATCAAATTAAAAGAGTTTTTAAAAATGAGTTAACTTTGCCACGACTAATATAAGAAATATATGCAAAGGCTTTAATGCAATTGTAACCAGATTGAGTTGTTATTAAACTATTCTCATAGTATTTGTTTATTTAGTATTTATTTAATCAACATGGGGAAGCTTCAAAAGATTGTGTAATGAAAGAAATATACAAAGAGATGGATATGGCCGACTTCTCATACAGTGAGCTTAAGTGTTCACATGAAGTTGGTCCTACTATGTTAGGAGAGAACATTATTATTTTAGTAAGTAATTACAGTATTTAATTTTATCTGTTACGGACTAAAGAGTTGCTAATCAAATAAAGTAGCAATATCATCTACTTTTTAGCCAAAAAAATAGTAATATCAAACTAGTTCCAATCTTGATTTCATGTACTTGGTCTTCTTTTTGTTGCTCCACTGCGATATTATTTTATTTACAGAAAAAAAGCACAGAAAGAGAATAGGAAATAAAACTATTTTTACTAATTTTATCCATTTTTCTTCCTCATCAAAACTAAAATTAATAGCTTTATATATGCAACATATTTTTAATTTAGTCTTTATGTTTTCTTTTCAAGTTCTTATATATAATTGTTCGAGCTTTTTGATCAATCAAGTTTTTTTGGTGAAAAACTATTCCTTAGAAGGATATATATATACACAAAATATTATAAGCGAATTAATTCCAAGCGATTGATTATTCATATCGACCGCTTTTGTATATTTCAACATCTTTAGTAAACAGAAGCTGAAATTACTAAAGAAGAAACTTAAGACACTCAGAACTCAGTATGGTCACTCAATTGTAGCGGAAGCCGAGGATGATAGGAAAGCACTAAAAGAAGCTCAAATACAGTTGTAGAGCAATCCAAAGAGTGCAGCTCATCAACAAACTGAGGCTCAGGCGTACACAAAGTTCAGACAGGCATCCTACATGGCTGAAATCTACTTACAACAAAGAAGTAAAGCTACCTAGATAAAGTTGGGGGATGATAATACTAAGTATTTTTATTCAGTAATAAGGCATAAAAAATTGAAGCAGGCCACTACACATCTAAAGGACTCAACATGAGATTGACAGATAGATCCTGAAGTTATTGCATGTCTATTTGTCAATTACTATGGAGAGTTGTTGGGAAGGAGATCACATACTAGAGTGCCAGCCTTCAATAGCCTTATGAGAAATGGCCGTGTTCTTACAACTCAGCAACAAATCACATTAGTAAAGCCCTATGCAGAGAAAGAAATGAAAGAGGCAATGTTTCAAATAGATGGTAATAAAAGTCGTGTTCTAGATGGATATGGTAGTGATTTTTACAAGGCAGCTTGGAAGATAGTGGGACAGGATGTTACAGAAGCTGTGATGAAATTTTTTCAAATGGACTATTGCTTAAACAGCTCAACTCAACTATTATAGCACTTATTCCAAAGGTGGAAGCCCCAGAAGAAGCTAGCCAATATAGACGAATCTCATGCTACAATGTACTATATAAGTGCGTAGCTAAACTAATCTACAATAGACTTAAAGTGGATGTGGATCAATTGGTGGCAGATAGTCAATCAGCCTTTGTGCAGGGGAGATCTACATCGCACAATATCCTTATATGTCATGATATTTTGAGGCACTACAATAGAAAGACATCTCCTCGATGCATTATAAAAATATATCTAAGGAAAGCATATGACATTGTTAGCTGGGAATTTCTTGAAGAAGCACTAAGGGGCTTCAGGTTTCCTGATAAATTCAACTAGTGGATTATGATATATGTATTAACTACAAAGTTCTTAGTCAATATTAATGGAGAAAATCACGACTTCTTTGCAGGGAAGAGGGGCCTTAGGCAAGGGGAGTCCTATCCTACCCCCCCCCCCCCCCCCCCGCTATTTATCAAATGGATTATCTATTAAGAATGTTGAAGACTATTAGTACGTTACCAGATTTCAAATATCACCCCATGTGTAAGTCAATGAAACTTACTTACCTTATCTTTGCAGATGGCTTAATGATATTTTATAAAGGGAATGAAAGTTCAGTAAATAGAGTCATGGAGGAACTTAATCACTTTAGTAATGTAAGTGGATTGGTTGTAAATATGGAAACTTTTAGTGTTTTTATGGAAGGGATTGATGATAGTTGTGATGTATCAAAAGATCATCTCGTGTTTTAGAATCCAATTCGGAGTTCTGAGAATTTTAAAACCTCAGCTTACTTCTTTTCGATCTGTGTGCGCAGTCCGAGCTCATTTTCGGAAAGCCTTTATGTGAAAATCTGAGAAAATAATAATTTTTGCTTTTAAAAGTATTTTTAGTTGATTTTGATCAACGCTTTTACTAAACGAACCCGAACCCGTATTCGGACGGTCATGGAAGGTCCGTAGTAAAATATGGGACTTGGACATATGCTCAAAATCGAATTTCGAGGTCCCTAGCGCGAGAAATAAATTTTTGATGAGCTCAAGTCTAAAATCTTTTCTACCAATCGTATAGTCAAGCTTGAGTGCCTCCTTTTTTTGATGATCTTGTCACTTCTCTTAAACTATAGCTTCAATCTACTATTGATTCAGGAACAAACCACTATAGATATGTATCACTATGCCTAAGAATGATTATATGATTAATTCAAATACATTAACCCGGCAAGAGTTAAACTGAAATTATAATATTTTTGTGAAAATGGTTAATAGCTGATCTTATTGGAATTGGGTCTGTATTTTTAACTGGATCCCAGTGCAAGTTTAATATGGTATTTATGCCTTATGTATGAAATTTGAAAAGAAACGGAATTGATTTGACGTGATTCAGACCTTTGGTTGAGAAAATAGAACTTTAGAAGTTTCTTAAAAATTTCATGCAATTTGATAGTAAATTCGTAGTTCTAGGTATTATTTAAGTGATTTGATCGTGCAAGCAAGTCCGTATGATATTTTAAGACTTGTGTGCATGTCTGGTTTGGAGCTCCGAGGGCTCAGTTGAGTTTCGGATGGGCTACGGGATGTTTTAGACGTAGAAAATCTAGTGTGTTTTGCTGCAACTGGTATTATGATCCTTTGTGCTTTGCGATCGCGGAGAGAAAACTAGGGTGGGGAAGGACTTCACTTTATGCGAGTGCGAGACCAGGGTTGCGAACGCGGAGCATTAGGGGGAGTTTATCTACACGAATGAGATCGGTCGACCACGAAGGTGTAGCTTTAGGAAGGCTAGTCAGGGGACCTAGGAAACCCTATGCGAAGCGAGCCCCGTATCGCGAACGCGAAGGTAGGGCGAGTTAAAACCTTTGCGAACACATAGTATTTCCCGTGATCGCGCAAGTCCTGGTAAGGCTTCTCTTCGTGAATGCGACAGTGTTCACATGATCCCGATGAACAATGTTGTCCAGCACTTAAAACAAAAGCAGAAACGGGAATGAGCCATTTTTTCATATTTTAAAAAACTAGAAGGCCTATAGACAAGTTCTTCCCCCAAAGTATTGGTAAATGATTCTAAACCATTTTTTTTCAATTACCCATTGTTTTTCATCTATTTTCAAGCTAAAATCTAGGGTTTTCATGGTAGAAATTGGGGATTTGGGTAGAATTAGGGCTTTTTGTATAGTTGGAATTTAGACCTCGATTTGGGGTCGGATTCCGAAACTAAATACATATTTGGGATCGTGGGATCGTGGGTGAATGGATTTTGTTTCGAACCTTTAATTTTCACCAAGCGGGCCCGAGGCCATTTTTAACTTTTTGAGGTAAAGATTGGGAAAACTAAATTAATGAAGTGTAGTTGATTCCTTTCACAATAATTGAAGATATTGATCTAATTGTCGGTAGATACGAGTGGTTAGAAGGTGGAAACTAAGGGGAAAATTGTGATTGAGGCTTGAGTTCGGCTGTAGAATCGACGTAAGTGTTGTGTCTAACCCTGGCTTGAGGGATTAGATATTATCTGCCCATTTGCTACATGTTTTGGTGTTGTGTACAATGTATGGGTCAGGTGACGAGTACCTATATGTTGTTGTCAGGTCATATGTACAAGTTAGTCTTATTCTTGTAATTGGGGAACTCTTTGATCGTATATTCCATGTTTAGACTTGATATTCCATGTGTCGAGAAATTCTTATCATGTTTTACCGAATTTTGGTATTGGTTGAGAATTGACTCATAGTTGAGGCTAGTATTGTGGAATTAAACGATGAAGTAAGACTGGTTTATGATATTTCTGTCTCCCTGTTATTATTGATCATTATTTTGGTTAGGTAGAGTGTTAAAGAATGAAGGATGATGTCGTGTAATATTTTGTGAGTGGTTTTTAAAGCACGAAGGGCGATGCAGTGCAATATTTTGTGAATGAGTGATAATGCGCGAAGGGTGATGCCGTGCTATGTTATATGAGTGATAATGCACGAAGGGTGATGTCGTGCCATATTCTGTAAGTGATGATACACGAAGGGTGATGTCGTGCTATGTTATGAGAGAGTAAAAGCACGAATGGTGATGTCGTGCCATTTCTATTATTTTTTATGGTGATGAGGAGAGTAAAAGCATGAAGGGTGATGTCGTCCACTTGTTTGCTATGTTAATTATTGGCGTTGGTGCAAAGCATATTATTTACTGCGTTTCGTTATTGTACTATTTTCAGGATTTGATATTCCCGTGAGCATGTTTTCCCCTTTCCCCATTATTAACTGTTTAGATTCTAATTGTTGTTATATTCTCGTATATGATTTAACTACACAGGTTCATATTATTGTCGTGTCCTAGTCTCGCCACTACTTCACCGAGGTTAGGTCAGGGGCGGAGGCAGGGGCACAAGGGTGTTCACCCGAACACCCTTCACCAAAAAATTACACTGTAAATACAAGGAAAAATCTATTTTTTATCTCTATATATTAAGTTTTGAACGCCCTTGACACAAGGCAAATGCTTGGCTCAGTGGTCAAGGGTGTTCAAAATGTGTAGAAGAACGCAGGTTCGATTCCCGTGAGCTACAATCCAATTTTTTTTAATACCCTTAGTATATATCCTGCCTCCGCCACTGGGTTAGGTTAGGCTCGGCACTTACCAGTACATAGGTTTGATTGTACTGATGCTGCACTCTTCATATTCTATGCAGATTTTGGTACCGGTCCGATTGAGGTGCTGCCTTCAGTCCTCCAGGAGACCCAAGGTAGATCTACCGGTGTTCGCAGACTCTGAAGTCCCCTTCCAGTTATTTCAGTTCACTGTTTTTATTTTAATTCGAAGACAATTGTATATTTCTCCAGTCTGTGTTTGTAGTGACTCTTAGAAGTTTGTGAGTTGTGACACCAGATTTTGGGTAGCTGTATTGAGATATTTGAGTAATTATAAACATCTACATTTCATTATATTATCATTTAGCGAATTGCTTTAAGGGTTAACATATTTAATTTTTATATGTTGGCTTTCCTAGCAAATTTAAGGTTTGGCGGCGTCACGATCCTGCGTTGAAAAATTCGGGTCGTGACAATAGTATGAAGGAAACATTGCTGGCCAGAACATGTTTCACTCTTGGAATCATTCCTATCAAGTACTTTGGCCTTTTTCTTTCTCCAAAAAAGTGGAACAAATTGGAGTATAGTGTGCAAGTCATAACTGCAGTACTATTCTTTATACATAGCTTCTTGGGCATAGTGTTCATCCTCCCTCAAAGTGTACTTAACGATAAGATATGTAAGAATTACCTATGGGGAATTTCTGAGGAGAAGAAGAAGATACCATTAGTAGCTTGGGAAAAAGTCTGTTGTCCTAAGAAGTTAGGGGGGGCTGAACATTAAGGGAAGCATGATCTGGAACATAGCTTTAGTAGGAAAATTGATATAGCAATTGCTTATGTGCAAAGAATCCATGTGGGTTAAATGGGTTCATGGGATATATGTGAAGACAAAAACAAATTTTTGGGATCAGAAGCCTCTTACGGACTACAATTGGTATTGGCATAAACTTAGTAGTATAAAGGCTCAAATACAGGGTTGGTACTCACATGATAAGAATACTGTAACAGTGAAAGGTGACTATTCCATTACGAGTAGTTATCGTGTACTCTTAGGTGACAAACCAAGGCTAGAGATAACATACTTTATATGGACCTCTCTGGCAATGCCAAAGTAAAGAATCACACATTTGACTGACAATGCAAGGAGAGCTACTCGCTAAAGGAAGATTTCTCAAGATTCAAATACCAGTGGTTGACATAAGATGTTGTCGATGTGAAGCTCAGGCTACAGAAACTAATTCCCATATCTTTGGCACTTGCAACTGGTTTCAAACCATAAAACATGAGATAAACTTATGGGCAGACATCAAATTACTGGAAGGAGACATCAAACAAGTTCTGGAAAGCATACAAAAGAAGCATTAGAAGAAGTATAAGAAGGACCTGACAACTGCACTCTACAGAGCTCTAATATATCACACTTGGCGAACTAGAAGCTGAAAATCGCTTAGCGGCATAAATATGCATATAAAGGAGGCAGTAGTACAGATTAGGAAGGAGATATTACTATAAATTCGGAAAGAGCTAGTAAATATAGAATACTAGTGCAACAAGTGCTTTGTAATTAGATAGTTGAGTTTCTTTGAGACCTTCCTTTTGCATGGCAGAAGGAGGGAGTTCTTTATTTGTAACAGTTTTTCGAAGTTAATGGTAATTGAGAATTATTACAAAAGAAACATCGTTAGTAAACAGAAATTAATCTTAAGAAATGATAGTTGATGCAAACTAAGGGCTATAAATGCAGGTTAGAGTTGATCCAATCTTTGTGATCGTAACCGCACCTATTACTTTTGCTTAAAAGCAAAAGAAAAAAAGAGTTACATTACTCAATATACTAAATTAATATAATATGAACACATTGATTTTAGATTTTGAAGTCCTTTTTGCTGCATGTACCAAAATGTACTTTTTGGTCACATTATGGGTGTGTTTGGTATGAAAAAAAATATTTTTCAAAAATATTTTCTTGAAAAATGAATGATTTTATTACTTATTTTTCCTTGTTTGGTTGGTGAGTGAAATTTTTTTTCAAAAAATATCTTTTAGTTGATTTTAGTGTTGTATTTTATGGCACTTAAAGTGGAGTTCTAAAAATGAAAAAAGAAAAAAGAAAAAAGAAAAAATAGAGAGATGGGTACCGTTTTTTCTTTTGAGTCTTGCTCCGTTTTCTCAGAGAAGAAGAAGATCTCGAATGATTTTCTTATCTGATCTTTTTATACGTGGGTACGTGTCATCCAATTTCTTGGAAGGTGCTAGGAAATTAGAGTGAGGGGTTATTTGGGGGGAAGGGGATGGGGGACGAGAGAGGGAGTGTGAAGAAAGAAGATGAAGGATTATACTCATCAAAATTTTTATTATAATTTACACATGTGATTCTTTAATTGGTTCATTTAATATGTTACTGGCAAGTGAAACTCACACATATTGTCTGCCAGATTCGGGGGTTTACGAGATACATTTAATAGCCACTTAAAATATTAAAATAAAAAAAGGATTGGTTGAGGTGTCTGTCTGATCGTTGAGGACAACTTAAAGGGACCATTTATGTATTTCACCAAGCAATAAATATAAGATATCTGAAAATTTTTATATCGAGTTATCGATTTCGATTTCGATTTTGTCTACTTCGATTATCTGTTTATCGACAAACCAATAGGATATACTAAAGTAACAATATAC
The DNA here is from genome assembly GCA_034376525.1 of Nicotiana benthamiana. Lineage (NCBI taxonomy): Eukaryota > Viridiplantae > Streptophyta > Magnoliopsida > Solanales > Solanaceae > Nicotiana > Nicotiana benthamiana. Next base: position 28,282,301 of record CM067337.1, read on the forward strand.
CTTATTCTATATTACAATTTACATTTACCCCCTTTACTTTACCCAAACTTATTATTTCCTCATTTCCTCCCTATACAATATAATACAGAATACACCCACCGTTCCTACCCTATTTCCTCTTCAGTCGTCTACCCTATTTCCTCTATGCTCTTCGGTTAAATTTCAGGGTTCATCGCCGGCTGCGCCGCTTCTAATATTTTCTTGTCGATTTATTTCCATTCAGTTTTATTCACTCAAAATCCCTCCTTTCTCCCGTAGATATGGTAATTCTCTTTCTCCAAATGGGTTCTTTCAATTTTTTAGAAATTTGGTTATTGTTTTAAATATCCTGGTAGCATGGTCTCCGGCAGCTTCTACGAAGTTGAAGTTCATATATGTAAAAGCCTTTGTGTAATGTGTAAATCGTTTGATTCTATGGACCTGGAGTTTGTGTAATAGCTGGCAATAAGTGGCGGGTGATATATTAATTTATCTTTTGTTTCTTTGCCTTAACTTTTAGAAATTGCATGACATAACAGAGTGGGAAGACTGGAACTAATTTCATGGTTTGATAATCATGTTAATAGCCCTACTGTAAAGGAGAGTTCTTTTCATTTCCGTACGATAGTGTCACTATTTATTTTTTGTTGAATCTCGCAAATATTTTTATTGATGTAATCGATAACCAAATCGATAAGCCCCCAACATCGATAAATCAAAATCGAAAAAATCGAAACCTTATTGAAAAGATAACGATAAGCATATGTACAAATCGATAATCGATAAGTAGTTATCAATAAGGGTCAATATCGAATCGATAAATTGAATGCACACCCCTAGTCTACTTGAGACCGAGCTAGAGATGCAGAGCAGATACCCGTACCTATTTGGGACTTCAGGTATGTTACTTGACCCGCTCGAGGATGAGAGTTTATTTTAGTTGGGGAGGATGTGACAACCAGACCCGTCGTCTCATGTGTTTTCATCCTATTTTTCCCGTTTATTGCTTCTTCATGATTAATTATATGCGTTTGGTTAATTTGAAGTGATTCAGATAGAGTTTGGTTGAAAATGAGACAATTAGTCTCTTTAAGGAAAGTTTGGTTTGTAATAGTCAACCCTATGTTGACTTGTGAGTTAGAGGGCTCGGATGGATTTTTGATGGTCCGGTTAGTTTTGGGGGATGATTTAAGGCTTAGGAGAACAATTGGAAGTAATTTTGGAGGCTCGGTATAGAATTAGGCTTGAATTGGCTAAGTTAGCATTTTGGTTATATCCGGTTGATAGGTGATTTTTATCCGAGGGTCGTAATGGAATTCTGAGAGTTCCAGTAGATTCCTTGCGTAATTTATGATGTGTGTGCAAAAGTTCAGTTGAATCGGAGGTATTTAGGCTGGGTTTTTGATTGAATGTGAGTTTCGGAAGAATTTGATAAACTTAGGCTTTGATTTGGTGAAAGTAGGGGATTTTGGTGTTAACGATTGTGTTTTGATGGTTCGAGAAAGTTTGAATAAGGTAATATATCATGCATGTGCTTTTTTTTGAGGTCCGGGGGCCTCGGGGTGAATTCGGGTGGTTAAACGGAGAGGTTGGAGTTTATTGCATTATTTAAGGTTTCTGGTTATGTAATTTATGCATCTACGGAAAAGAACCCGCATAGAATGTTCGGCAGATGCGGATTGGTGGTTCCAGAAGCGGTCGTGAAGGCCTGGGTATTTTGCGCAAAAGCAGAGGGGTTTTCGCAAAAGCGGAGGTCGCAGATGTCAAATTGGACCGCAGAAGCGGTCCGGCCATTTTGGGAGAAACCGTAGAAGCGGTTGGAGAACTGCAAAAGCGGTGACTGCATAAGCGTTAATTGGAGCGCAAAAGCGAAAAGGCCTCGGCAGATTTAAGTTAAGTCTTCTTCACAAATTTTGAAAGAACAAACATTTGCGCTTCTAACCAAAAGGGTTTTGGGCGATTTGTGAAGAGGGTTTCAAGGGCTATCATCAAGTATGGATTCTTGGAATTAAATTATGATATTACGGTGTACAAACATGGGTTAGCCCTAAAACCCCAAGAAATTTAAAGTTAAAATGGAGGTTAGGGCTTGAAACTTAAAAGAGCTTAAATTGATGATTTGAGGGGTCAAATGGATTCTGATTCTTGTGAACATGATATGTATTGACTCATGTTGAGATAAGGATCGTTTTGGTGTAAAATTTTCTGGATTTCGAGAAGTGGGCTCGGGGCTCGGGTTTTGCTAATTTCGCAATTTTCGATATTTTTTGAGTCTTTTCGTTTGGGTTATTTTCCTTTAGCCTGTTGTAATGTATTCGTTGTGGTTTTGGCTAGATTCGACGCGCGATAATGTCGATTTGAGAGGAAAGGGCATTGCGGGCTAGTCTGCGCCCAGCTAGAGGTGAATAATGCTTGTAAATGCTGTTCTGAGGGTTTGAAACCCCATACATTCACATTGTAGCGCTATATTGAGGCGCGACACGCACTCCATGATGAGCGCGGGGTCGGTTACTATTGGGGATTGTGACTTGGTCCATCCCGAGTGAGATTTACACTATATTTGTGATTGATACACAATATTGTACTGACATTATTTGGGCTTGTTGCCATGTTTGGGGACTTGTGTCGACTGGTAGAATCCTTCGGGGATTGATATTGTTGATTCTGCATACGCTTGCATATCATTTGTGTCAGACCACTGCCTTAAAACATTATTTCTGCAAACTCAACCATATTTTCTAAGTTTTGAAACTCAAATGATATTTTAAATGATATTACAGGCTGAGAACTACTGTTTTATAAATGCCCATGTGGCTTATGATGATTTCAGGACTGTACATGGATCGAGCTGCACGCCGAAGCAGTATTATACAGAGATGAGCATGGATCGGGCTGCACGTCGCAGCAGTGAGTGTGTGTGTGTGTGTGTATATATATATATATATATATATATATATATATTGGATCGGATTGCACGTCGCAGTAACATTGCTCTTGGGCTGTAAGATCCCCTTCGGAGTCTGTACATACCCCCAGTGAGCGCTGTCGACGATAAATAATTGGATCGGGCTGCACGCTGCTGTAGGTACAGGATTGTACCATCACATGTATTACATCGCATTCATACATTTGCACCTTTACTTGATGTTCAGCTGTTATGTTTCACCTGTCACTGTATCATTAGATTTTACCTTATCTTGTGTATTTCTGTGTTTTCCTATATTTAGAATGTATTTACTTTTATTAATCACTGGGTCGTAGTACTCACTTTACTCCTACCCCTTGTGTGCAGATTTAGAGAAGTATCAGGCTGAGTAGATCTAGCAGTTCAGTAGATACAACTTTGCGGGAGCATCAAGGTAGCTGCACGGCGTTTGCAGCCATTGACTTTCTCCCTTCCATCCCTATCTCTTATTTTTCGCACTTTCAACTTAGGCAAACTTTGTATTTGTACGACATTATGTATTCTAGAGGCTCAGATTTGCGACACTGGGTCCTAGTGGGACTATCTAATGTATTATTTCCGCATTTTTCAGTAAATTCATACTCCTAGTAAATTATGTTATTGCTTCTGAAATATATCTAAGTTTGGTGGGAATTATGGTAACAAGGCCGGGCTTTCCTAGTAGTGTGTTGGGCGCCATCACGATCGAGTTAGGGTCGTGACAGATATTTTGAGAGAATTTAATATGAAGCTTTTGGGGTAATGATTCCTAACTCCTTATATTTCACTAATCTATAGTTGATTTCTTCATTAATTAGGAAATTTGGTTGAGAAATTCGGGGAAACTGTTGTAAGTTCTTCACCTAAGTTTTTGAGATTTGATTGAGACTTTGATACCGGATTTGGATAATTTTGGTACGAGTGAACTCGTGAGTGAATGAGTGTTCATTTTTGTGACTTTTAACCTAATTCTGAGACGTGGGCCCGAGGACACTTTTTAGGCCGATTTTCAAATTTCTTATTTAAGCCTTGATTTCATTAGTTAAATTAGTTAATTATAGTTGTATTTATGATATGTGATTTCTTTTGGCTAGATTTGGCCTATTCGGAGTCGGATATTCGTGAAGAAGGCATTGTTACCGATTGATTGAGTTTGATTCGAGGTAAGTGGCTTGCCTAACCTTGTGTGAGAGAACTCCCCTTAGGATTTGGTACTGTTGTGATATGTGATCACTGTATAGGTAAGGTGACGAGTGCGTACACGAGTTATTTGTTACAAAATCTTGTTTTACTGAGTAATAACCTGATTCTTTTTATTTAGTTATACCAACATGTGTAGTTATTCTGTTTAGCCAAGAATAACATATCTTCATGCTTTAAGTGCTTATCTAAACTCTATGCAGCATGCTTAGTTGATTTCCTGCTTTTTCCTTGACTTGTACTTAATTTAAACTGTAGGATTTTCTGTCTGTAATTGTTACTTCCATTGTTTGAGTTGCGTATTTATTTTGGGACTACGGAACGGTATTCCGGATGATCCCCTACATATTTATTTTGGGATTACGAGATGGTATCCAGGAGATACATCTGCATATTTATTTTGGGACTACAGAATGGTATTCCGGGAGACCCCCCGACATATTTAATTTGGGACTACGGGACAGTATCAAGGGAGATCCCTTCTGCACATTTACTTTTGGGACTACGATATAGTATCTCGGGAGTTCCCCTGCTGTTATTTATGTACATTGTACTGTTATGTTTTGTGATTACCTTCTTGTTAAATTTAGTCTTTTACTATATAGCGATATTGTCTGCCTTAATTTACATATACACACACACACACACACCACAATAGGGCCCTCACCTGACCTCGTCACTACTCAATCGAGGTTTGGCTTGGCACTTACAAGGTACCATTATGGTGAACTCATGCTACTCTTCTGCACATATTTCCGTGTGTAGATATAGGTACCTCATGCCAACCTCATTTTTAGTTGCATTATGCTGCTGCTCCGAAGACATCAAGGTATATCTGCCCACTTTCGCAGACCTTAGAGTCCCCCACGATCTCTGTTGTGTTTTTCTTCATTACTTCTTCTAGATACCGGTGTGTTCAGAATAGTTAGACAAATCCTAGTAGCTTGTGACTTATGGTGTTCTGGGTCTTAGGAGAGTTTTTGTATATATTGAGAGTTGGTTATTGTATATGTCGAGCAACATCTCTATCATTTATTTGAATATCTGTTATAGCTAGTTTTTGAATTTATGTTTTCATTTCATTATTCCACAAATGTTAGGCTTACTTAGTCATAGAGACTAGGTGTCGTCATGACATATAAAAGAGGGAGGATTTGGGTAGTGACACTAAGACTGTTTAAATATATATTTTCAAATACAAGAAGTAATGTATGACCACTTGTTCATAAAAGGATTTACGGAAAGTTACTTGCAATGGATATACCATGGGGAACAATCATAAAGGAGATATAAAGATGAAGCAGTTTACAATGAAGGCGAAGATAAAGATTAAGATGAAGATGAAGATGAAGATGAAGATGAAGATGAAGATGAAGATGAAGATGAAGAACATGATAGTAATGATGGAATTAACGCTATGTTAGAAGATTTCAGTGGAAATTCATTTTCCAATTTTTACAGAGGAGGCAACAACTGGTAATAATATATGCCGTGACATGCATGAGAAGGAAGCCAAAAAGTTTGACAAATTGTTGGAAGAAGCTGAACATGAATTATACCGAGATATCAGAAATTATAAAAGCTTCCATTTCTCGTGAAGTTGCTTACACCTGAAACTGTACAATCATTAGAGCAATGTCATTTAATATGTTGCTAGAGTTACTAAGAAGGTATTTTGTAATAGGGAAACACTTCCCAAGTCTTACTAAGGTGCTAGAAATATGCTGTAAGGTTTGAGATTAGGATACATTTCAATCCACGCTTGAAAATATGACCGTGTGCTTTATTGGGGTGAGCGTAAGATAGACAAGAATGTCACAATGCGGTACTTTGAGGTGGATAATTAATAACGGAAAGGATAAAAAGATTCCTCATAAATTCTTGCAATATTTTCCATTAAATCTGAGACTTCAAAGATTATTTATGTCTAGAAAAACAAGTGGGGACATGAGGTAACATAAAGAAAATCTTCTTGGTGAGCCAAATGTATTAAGGCATCATGCTGATTCTAAAGAATGGAAAGAATTTGACAAGAATTAGTAGTGATTTGCACAAGAACCTCAGAATATTAGACTTGGCCTTGTAAACGATGGTTTTAAACCATTTGGTAACATAAGCATAACTTATAGTATGTGGCCTGCCATTCTAGTTAGTTATAATTGTAATGATACGACCGGTTGTTTTGAGCTCCAGCATATTGTTCAACGGTTTGAGGCCTTGTGTAGCTTCATTTCAGGTATTATGACTTGTACATCTAGTCGGAATTGTATTTCGGTCGGAATTGAATTTTGGAAAGTTCAGAGTTGACTTGGGAAGAGAATGCTAATTTCGGCAACTTTAAGTTGGAAGAATTGACTAAGCTTTGACTTTTGAGTAAACAGCCTCGGAATCATAATATTAACGTTCCAATAGGTTTATGGTAATTTTAGACTTTAGCATATGTTCGGGTTGAGTATCGGGTTGAGGTTCTGAGCCTTGGTGTAGGTTCAAATCCTGATTTATGACTTGAACACAAAGTTTGGCGTCATTCCGGAATGTTTAAATTTGTAATTCAAACGCGTTCGACGAATATTAAAGGTTGGAAAGTTAAAAGAAAGGTTTAGATAGTCAAGTCATAATTTTAATATTGTTTGAAATGATTTAGACTTCGACTAAGTCCGTATCGTGTTTTAGGATGTGTTGGTATGCTTGTACAGGGTCCCGGAGGCCTCGGGTGCGAATCGGATTGGAAATGGATAGAGTTTGGGCTTGGAAGAATTGTTGCGACAACTAGATCAGGTGCACTTGTACCTGTATGGAAACGGCCACAGATGCGAGCTCGCAAAAGTTGCCAAAAAGGTCGCAGAAGCGGAAATGAGTGACATTGGCTGAATTCGCAGCGCGAAGGATCCATTGCACCTGCGAGCTCACAGGTGTGGGCTGTTGGACGCAGAAACGGAATAGAGGAAGGGGATGTATTTTTGCATAAGTGGAGGAACGAGCGCATGTGCACCTTCACAAGTGCGAAAGCTTTCCCGAAGATGTGAAGGAGGAAAGTCTTGAAGGGAACTTCAAAAGCGGAATTTCTGGCTGCACCTGCGGAACCATAGAAGCAGTCAAATGACAACAAGTGCGATGATCGCTGGGCAGAAGACTTGTTTAAGTACGTGGGTATGGCTCATTTTCATCTCGTTTCTTCCATGGGGGCCGGACTTAGAGTGATTTTGGAGCACCATTTTCATCGTCAATCATGAGGTAAGTAATTTCTATTAGTTTTGAGTTAAATATACGAATTTGGGCTTGTAAGTACATGAAAAATTGTGAAATTTCTGGGATTTTAATAGAAAACCTAGAAATTAGTATGTTTGGACTATTACCACGAAATTGATCATGAAATTAGGAATAAATTATATATTTGAGTTCGTGGTGTTATTGATAAAGTTTATCTTCAAATCATTTCGCAATCCGGGCACATGAGTCCGAGGGATGACTTTATTGACTTTTCGAGCGGATTTGAGAACTGTTATGAATTAATTAAATATGATGTTGGAGTATATTTTTATTGGCTTCCATGATTGTTTGACTAGTTTTGGAACATATGGCTTGGCGTTGTGTTAGAGTGGCGTTGGAGCCGGTTATGGAACTTTCAGAGCGAAGTAAGTCTCATGTCTAACTTTGTGAGAGGAAACTATCCCCTAGGTGATTAATTATTATGTGCTATTAGTTGCTAGTGCTACGTACGCATGAAGTGACGAGAGTTTGTACGTAGCTAAAGCGTGTTTATGTCTAGGTAGACTTAGGGCTTTACAATGTAATATGAAATATTAGAATTCATTCTATTGGCTTAATTAACTGACATTTTATACGAACCTAATTTATAAATATATACATATATATTAGGCTGAGCTGAATTACCTTGAGTCACTGGCAAGTTATTTGAGAAATGTTAAAAGTTATACTCACTTTGTGTTCATATACAGTATCATATGCTCATTTCTCATAATTCAATAATTCCTTTTCTTTCTTGTAGAGAAGGCCAAACGCCTTAGTGGGAATATGTACAACGCCCTCATGGGAGCGGGCCGCTCATCTCAGCAGTATAATAGATGTATTTATGGTTCGTCCATGTGACGACCCGACCAGTTATTTTGAGAATTAGTGGTCTGTTTGGTGGCTTAAGGTCTCTATCATCTTCATATTATGTATTATGACTAGCATGTGTGGTCGAGTTCGAATTTCAGATGATTCTTGATCAATTTGGGAGAAGGATTCTTGTTTTAGAAGCTGAAACGATAAAAGTTGACCCGAGTTTAATTTTTGTGTAGAGGAGTCCAAACTAGCATTTTGATGATTCTCATAGATTTGTATGATGATTTTGAACTTAGGCGTGCATTCAGATTTGGATTTGTAGGGTCGTAGGATAATTTGAAGCTTTTGGCGAAAATTTAAAAGTTGAAGTTTTGGAAGTTTAAGAGCTTTAACCAAGAGTTGACTTTGTTGATATGGGGATAAAATTATGATTCCAGGAGTTGGATTAGCTCCATTATGTTATTTTATACTTTCACGCAAAACTTAACATCATTTCGGGTTGATTTGATATGTTTCAATGCAAATTGTAGAAGTTTAAAGTTTATAAGTTCATTAAGTTCGATTTGAGAAGTGATTCGTACTTTTAATGTTGTTTGATGTGATTTGAATCCCCTATCTGGTCCGAATTATGTTTTGGGACTTAATGGTATGTTCATATGGGGTCCCGAGGGGCTCGGGTGAGTTTCGAATAGGTTTGGATTGTGTTGCGCTCGTTTTTTACTTTTCGACTTCATTTCTTCAAGTGTAAATGGTAACACATTAAGCAAATGAGCTCCAATTTCAATTTTATTGAAGCATTAGATATGTATCATAATTACGAATCCATAGAAAAAAGAATCGTCGAATTTGGATATCGTGTGAGAAGTTATACTCATTTTAGTGTCGGAGAATAGAGCTGGCATTGGTGCTTCCCAGATGAAAAGTTGGGTCCACATCTGCAACGTTGCAAGTGAAAACATGGTACGAAAATATGGAAATTACAACTAGAAATGCACATGTGTGGATTATATTGTCGAAAAAGCAATACTCCCTGAGACCAAAAAAACAGACTGTGTTATTTTGGTATTTTTAGCGTATCTTGAGTTCTAGAGCTCCAATTGAGGTGATTTACGTGGCGTTCTTCTTGTCTATTCATGGGGGTTAGTATATTAACTACAGATTTTATTTTATTATTATTATATAAGATCATTTTTTTAACTAATCCATGTTTTAATTAGAGAATTGGGGGTTTTTATCAAAAACTTTTCTAAAGAGAATAATTGGATTTTGAACATCGATTCTGAATAGGAATTGGATTAAATTAGTATTGTTGGACTCGTAATTGTATGGGTATTCAGGTTTTGTGGATTTTATCGGGTTTCAAGGTGCGAGCCCGAGGGTTGACTTTTGGCTTGACTTTTTAGTGTTTGCTCAAGATTGAAGCTCTATTATCTGGAATAGTTTCTTATCAGTTTTTTTTATGATTTGAAGCTATGTTGGCTAGATTTTAATCGTTCGGATGGTGTTTCACTCGAGAAGTTCATTTTAGAGTAACGGCCTTCTTCTTTGATGTAAGTATTTTTCCTAACTTTGTATGGGAAACTATCCCTTATGATTTGAGTCTTCGGTGCTAATTGTGTCATGTGAAGTTAGTGTAGGAGAGGTGACGAGTATGTGCTCGGGCTTATTTGTGGAAATTTGACCATTTAGGGCTCTTAGGTTCTTATGTCCATCAAATACGAAGTTGTGTTACCATGTTGAATTTCTCATTTACTAAATCCACCCTTTCGTGTCTTAATTGGAATTAATTGCTTCATGTTTTACCCTTGTTTCTAATTAAACCCTTATGTGACTTCACTGAAGTTGTTGCCTTTTTTTTAATGTTATGCTATCCTTTATGTAATTGTTTATCAATGATTGAATTTATTTTTATCTTTTCCATAATATACTTATCCTTAATTGAATTGTTGAATCTCTTCCATAATTTCTCCATCCTAATTGAAGTTTTTGTTATCCCTTATCATTGTTGACTTACCCTTAATTGGAACCATTGATTCATGTCATCCCTAAGGCTCTGAGGAACATACTCTCTTAGGAATATATTTGAAAACTGAGTCCAAGTCAGGAAAGCTGCCTCATCTACACTGTCTAACTCATAAGTACGCCACCACTCATAGGTGGCTTCTCAAAGCTGGAAGGTAGTGAAGGAAACCTCACTCGATCATGATATACCCATGGTACGGAGGATACGATGGCACTCATCTAGAAATACTAAAGCATAATTTGATGCTAGACCACTAAAAACATGAGGCTTGTACTTCTTGATCCTTTCAAGCCTTTGTTGCTCATCCTCGAAAGTCGCTGCCCTGTCATCGAGCTAATTTTTGCTAGGACAAATATTATGCCATTCCTGCACGTACCTAGGATGTCGCCTCCGATTTTGTTATCACATGTATTGTCCTGGTTTGTCATAGAGATGTATAGATTTTATTCGATCCAGGCTAAACATATTCTTATGTGTCTTCTTATTTTGCCCCGTATTTGGGCGTATCTCGGGATTCTTTGAGTTCCCTTATTTATGTTTCTACTTATATGGGAGTTTCTCTTATAATGGAGCGTGTTTCTCGGTCGTGTGTCATAACTCTTAATAGCTTTGGGACCAATGCTTATTTATTATTGCTTAGTATGGTAGATTTTGTGTTATTTTGGGCATGGACTCGTTGTCTCCCCATTATGCTATTCTTGATTGTCATGCCAAAATCGCGACGATGGCCATGCCAGGTGTACCGCGAGTAAAGAGAATGGGTATCTTAGATCACACTTCTAGTAGAGTTATTTCATTCCATAAGGCTCAGTGTATGGCTTAGAAGGGGTGTGACACATATCTAGCTTATGTGAGAGATGTCAGTATTGATACCCCTACATTTGATTCAGTTCTAGTAGTACGGAATTTTTCTAATGTATTTCCAACTGATCTTCCGGGCATTCCACCCGATAGAGATATTGATTTTGGCATTGATATGTTGTCGGGCACTTAGCCCATTTCTATTCCTCATCCTATGGCCCCTATTGAGTTGAAAGACCAGTTATAAAAATTGCTTGATAAGGGATTTATTCGGGACAATATATCACCTTGGGGTGATCTTATCTTGTTTGTGAATAAAAATGATGGTTCTATGTGTATGTGCATCAATTATCGCCAGTTGAACAAAGTTATAGTGAACGGTTATCCTTTGCCATTCATTGATGATTTGTTTGACCGGCTACAGGGTGCACGAGTGTTTTCTAAGATTGACTTACGTTCAAGTTACAATCAGTTGAAGATTAGGGAGCCATATATCCTGAAGACTGCATTCAGGACTTGGTATGGTCATTATGAGTTCCTTCTTATGTCATTTAGGCTGACCAATGCCCTAGCTGCCTTCATGTATTTGATGCATATTGTGTTCTAGCATATCTTGACTCATTCATCATTCTCTTTATTGATGAAATTTTGGTATACTCCCGGAGTTGGGAATATCATGAGCAGCACCTAATGATAGTATTTCAAACTTTAGGAAAACAAGTTATATGCAAAGTTCTCGAAATGTGAGTTTTGGTTGGATTCCGTGGCATTCTTGGGCCACGTGGTATTGAGTGAGGGTATAAAGTTGGATCCAAAGAAAGTGGAAGCGGTGCAGAGTTGGCCAAGGCCCTCCTCACCTATAGAGACCCACAATTTTCTTGGCTTGACGGGTTATTACCATTGATTTATTGAGGGTTTTTATCCATTGCAGCACCTATAACCAGGGTAACTCAGAAGGGTTCTCCGTTCCAGTGGACAAAAGTGTGTTAGGTGAACTTTCAGATGCTCAAGACATCTTTGACTACAGCTCCAGTTTTGATATTGCCTACAGGTTCAGGGTCTTATACTGTCTATTGTGATACCTTGAGGATTGGCATTGGAGCGGTATTAATATAGGACGATAAGGTGATTGCCTACATGTCTAGATAGTTGAAGGTACATGAGAAGAATTATCATGTCCATGATCTTGAATTACCTGTCATTGTTCACGCCTTGAAGATTTGGTGTCATTATTTGTACAACGTGACTTTTGAGATTTATAGTGATCACCAGAGTTTCTAGTATCTATTCAAGTAGAAGGACCTTAATTTGCGGCAGAGGAGGTGGTTAGAGATGCTGAAGGACTATGATATTACTATTTTGTATCACCTGGGTGAGGCCAATATGATGGCCGATGCTTTGAGCTGTTGGGCATAGAGTTTGGGGAGTTTGGATTATTTACCAGCAGCGGAGAGGCCCATGGCAATGGATGTTCAGGCCTTAGCCAGCCCATTTGTGAGATTGGATCTTTCGGAGCCTAGTCGGGTTCTAGCTTTTGTGATTTCTCGGTCTTCCTTATTTGATTGTATCAGAGAGCATCAGTTTGACGACCCTCATTTTCTTGTCCTCAAGGACAAGACATATGACTATTGGTGATGCCAGGGTATTGAGTATGCAGGGTCGGTTTTGTGTACCCAATATTGATGGGCTTCGGGAGGTGATTCTAGAGGAGGCCCATAGTTCGCGGTATTTAATTCACCCGGGTGCCGCAAAGATGTACCAGGATTTCAGACAACACTATTAGCGGAGGCGGATAAATAAAGATATAGTTGGGTTGTAGCTCGGTGTCTCAATTATCAGCAGGTGAAGTACGAGCACCAGAGACCGGGTGGGTTGCTTCAGAAAATAGAGATTCCGGAGTGGAAATGGGAGCGGATCACCATGGACTTTGCAGTTGGGCTCCCATGGACTTCGATAAAGTTCGATGCCATTTTGGTGAATGTGAATCGGCTGCCCAAGTCCGTGCACTTCATTTCTGTGTGTACTACCTATTTTTCATAGCGATGGCGGAGATTTATATCCGGGAGATTATTTGTCTGCATGATATTCCAGTTTCCATCATTTCAGATAGAGGTATTCTGTTCATATCACGGTTATTGAGGGTCGTATATCTTGAGTTGTGTGATGGAGTTTGAAGGTTCTTGGGATCAGTTATTTCCACTGGCGGAGTTTTCCTACAACGACAACTATCAGTCAAGCATTTCGATGGCACCGTATGAGGCCTTGTATGTGAGGCGGTGTAGATCCCCCATGGGTTGGTATGATTCGGGTGAGGCTAGATTATTGGGCACAAACTTGGCTTAGGATGCTTTGGAGAAGGTTAAGGTGATTCAGGATATAGTTAGTATAGCCTAGTCTAGACAGAAGAGTTGCACTGACCACAATATTCATGATGTTTCCTATATGGTTGGAGAGCAGGTTCTACTTGGAGTTTCTCCTATGAAAGGCATTATGAAATTTGGGAAGAAAGGGAAGTTGAGTCCGAGGTTTATTGGTTCTTTTGTGATATGGAGACGTGTTGGGGAGGTTGCTTAGAAGCTTGCCTTACATTCTAGTTTGGCAGGAGTTCATCCGGTATTTCATATTTTGATGCTCTTGAAGTATCACGGTGATCCATCACACGTGTTGGATTTCAGTTCAGTCCAGTAGGACAAGGATCTATCTTATGTTGAGGAGCCAGTGGCGATATTAGACAAGCAAGTTCAAAAGCTGAGGTCAAAGAACATTGCATGAGTGAAGGTTTAGTGGCAGGGTCAACCAGTTAAGGAGGTGACCTGGGAGACCGAGCAGGATATGCGCAGCGTTACCCTAATCTTTTCACTACTTCATGTATGTCTCTATGCTCGTTCAAGGATGAACGAATTTTTAAGTGTAGGAGGATGTATCAACCCGGCCGGTCGTTTTAAGAATTAACACCCTTATCTCATATTAATTGCATTCCCCTTGTTTGTTCTTGCTATTGTGAGTGCCAGGAGGATTTATTTGGAGTTTTGGAGAGCTCTAAAAGAAAGCTTAAGCTTTAGAATTTGGACTGTAGTTCGAGCAATGTGAAGATGGCTTTGAAATGGAGATTTGTCGATTCCTTTAGATGATTTCGGGCTTAGGGGAGTATATGGATTATGTTTTGGAGGTCCATAGCTTATTTAGCCTTGAAAGTCCATAAGTGAAAATTTGAAGTTTTCGGTTCACTAGTGAGATTTTGATATTGGGGTCATGACAAAAGAGGTGAAGAAGTAGAAAAGGCAAGATAGGTAAGTGTGTAGAGGTAGGGGAATAAGGAAAATTGATAAATGGAGTAGGGATGAGAGGTTCTAGTGGTGCAGAACTGCCAACTGTGGGATTAGAGACAATATGCTCACTTGTGGTAATAAAGGCACACGAGGAATAAATGAATTTGGAAAGATATGTTCATTAGAGGTGACAAAAGAGGAAGGGTAAATATTTTCATGAAAAACAACATCTCTAAACATAGAAACTTTTCTAGATAGTAGATCCATGACCTTGTAACCTCTTTTTGTATTTGGATATCCCAGGAAGATACATTTGTTGCTCTAGGATCCAACTTCTTTCTATTAGCAAAGAGAGTAGAGACATAACATAGGTAACCCAAATTTCTGATGTTTTCATAAGAAGGTGGCTTTTTGTGAAGGATGTGATAAGGTGTTTTGAATTATAACACTCTAAAAGGTAGTTTTTTGATTTAAAAAGTAGCAGTCAGTAGGCAACCCCCCCAAAAGAAACTGGAACCTTAGATTGATGCAACAATACGCTACAAACTTTAAGAAGATACCTATGTTTTTGCTCTACAGTCGCATTTTGTTGGGGAGTATTTACACAAGTAGTTTGATGGATAATTCCTTGTGACTTGAAGAATTCAGAAGTAATAGCACGTATACCCAATTCTAAAGCATTATCAGATCTAATGGACTTGACTTTTATGAAAAATTATCTTTCAACCATGCTTATGAAAGATTTAAGTATGGTGAAAGCATTACTTTTTGTTTTCAAAATATAGGTCCAAGTACTCCAACTATACACATCTACAATAGTAAGAAAATATTTATATCCATTATAGGTAGGAATTTTATAAGGCCCCCAAGTGTGAGTGTGAATTAATTCAAAACATGAACTTGATGGGTAAGGTAATTTGGCTTGCCTTGCTAAAGGGCAAACTTCACAAGTAACATTAATATCAAATGAGACATTGAAAGATAGACGTGATATTTCTCAAAGCTGAAAAGGGAAGATGACGGAACCTAGTGTGCCATAATATTACATCAACTTTAGAGTTTAGTGCTGCTAAAATTTAACTAGTAACAGGAAATAAACCAGAATGTTGATTACAAACTGAGACATTAACATTTTTCTTAGACTAAGGCAAAATACTAGAGTACTGATTACAAACTGAAAGAGTAATATTGTTCTGAGAGACGATCTTAGACAAAGCTCTTAAAGGCTGAAGTAGATAAAGACCACCTTGTAAATCACTAAGAACCAGAGACCCTTTTAGTGAAAGGGCATGCAAGATGCAATGAGTAGAGGAGAACAATAGCAAACAGTTAAATTATTGGCACAATGTTTGAATTGGAAAAAGATTGAAATTGAATGGGAAGAATTCAAACATTTCTCTTATGACTTACCTTTAACTTTTGTGAATTTGGTAGATTTATTGTTAAAGATGTTGTAAGAGGGATGATCTCAGAAAAGATAGTGATTTCAAAAGCCATATGTTCAATAGCACATGAGTCTAGAGTCTAGGAATTAGACTTAATATGAGTACAACATGAGATAAAGTTGTGTATGCAAGATATGTATTGTAAAATGGGGTTAGTTATACCGGCACATGTAACAGAATTAGCAGCAACCTTAGGAGAAGTAGAACCTTATTGTCCTCTTTTCACATCTTGGAGTAACTAAATAAGTTAAGTGAATTGGTTTTGTGATAACTGGTGCTGGACATTTATTTCGGAACCAGTATTAAACCCATAAACTGATCCTCCGTCACTTATGGCTGCATTGACTTGGGCTCCTCCTTGAAATTCATAGACTTTGTGAACTTAAAATCAGCAAAAAAACTTATAATCTTGTAGCACTTATTCACAATATGTTGATATTTCTTAAAGTAGGAGCAAATCTTATTATTTTTCTTTTAATCTCCCCTGCCTTTTCCAATTCTAGAATCAGAGTTTCCAAATTTCTGAGAACCACTAAATTAGCAACCATAAAAGAAGATGAATCACCGGGGAACTAATTGTTAACATAGATTTCTATTTGTTTTTCATCTTGAATCAACAATGAATACACATGATTAATACTGCGTAGAGGTGAAATCATTAAAATACTTCCTTTTACAATAGCATAAGAATCATTCAATCCCATAAGAAATTGGACGAGTATTTCATCTTGAAATGATTTAGAGAATTTGGCCTTATCTACACGTATACAGTCATATCCACAATGTATATTTGTATTGAGAGTATCTAGTTCATCCCAAAGCCTTTTTACCTTTGAGAAATATCATGTTATGTCATTAAACCCTGTACTAAGTCATTGAGCTCTTTTTATAGGTGATACAACTTTGCTCCATTGGACTGCTCAAAGCAATCTTCCAAATCAGTCCACAGATCTTTGACTCTCCTGGAGTAGATAACACCGCATGCAATCTCTTTGGAAAGAGAGAGTTGATGAGCCAAGATAAAACCATGTCGTTGCATCTGCTCCAAAGATTGAAGTCTGGTGAATCAGGAGATGGAAGAGAGCAAAATCCATTGATAAAACCAACTTTATTTTTGGTTGATAGAGCGATGAGGACTGACCTACTCCAGCTTCCATAACTTTTGCCATCAAAGGTGAAAGTCAAAAGAATGAAGATAATATGGGTTTACGAAATCCATGACTGTGATCTTGGGATCTACTAATGTGACTTCAGCAGATTTACTTGCAGAAAAAGCACCAATAATCATGATGGAAGAAGAAAACGAGGTTAAGTAGTGCACAAGAACGTTATTGCTCTGATATCATGAAGAAAGTGATGAAGATTATGAAATTTTCTATGTGTAGTTTTATTCATCACTGTAAAATATTTATACAAAATGTAAAAGAATCTATTGTAACTAACTTATCCACCTGTCCTATTTACTATTGGTTAAAAGTAAAGAATAAATAAATTTCTACATAATTCTCGTTAAACAGCTATAGCTTTTAGAAGCTTATCCAATGGTCTAGATGTTGCCAAGACAATAAATATCAATGTCTCTGATAAAATCAACACAATTAATCCAATGCTATTTAGGCCTTCACATGTAGCTCTTTAGTCCAAATGTTTGAAGACTAATATCTTGACTTATTTACTGTATTTATGTGGAAGACAACTTTGTAGCTTCTCTGGATTTCCTTTGTTCTCCGGTCGTCTTCTTCAAATCATTTTGCTTCATACAAATTATCTCCATTATTTGTACCAACATAATAATAGACTGGGAGTCAAATTATAATTTTATTTATTAATGATATATTTAAATTATAATGCTAGTCTTGTTTTCAGAACTTAAAAGTCAATAATTGAATCTATTGAATTCTGTCACTTTTATTATATGAATGGAGCAGAAAATGTAATTACAGATTATTTTGACAACAACAGGTCCCCCTCCCCCCGGCGTCTGAAATCCTCACCTCTCAAATTTTCACCTTCACGTGATCACGTCATGTGAAAATGCATCAGAATGAATCATAAGGCAAAAATATCTTGGGGCCATTCAACTTTTCTCCTCTTTTGTGATCTAGTCATTGCTCTTAAGGCTTTCTTCACTGGGAAATCAAAAAAACCTGCTTCGTATATAGTCTTAACGGCACTGCAAGTTTTTGGTGTAAAACTGAATTCTTGCTGCTAATTTACCAACAGCATTTACTGGGCCATGTTTTCTTCTGCACTTTGTTTGCCAACAACAATTATTCAAATTCACCCATCTTACTCTTCAAATTACACAAACCGCCTCAAAACCCACAAATGTAAAAGCTATACTGAAGACAAAAAAGTCCCTTGTTTCTCAGCTCAGTATGATATTTCTGCAAATACAGAAAACCCATTGGGCTGCTCTAGAGACTCCGAAATAGTTACTCAATCGGAAGTGTCTTATGATGAAACTTCTTCCAGTTCCGATACTTCAGTGAATAATTTTGTAGCTGACTCCAGTTTGCTTGGCCGTTTGCTTCAATCTAGTTCTAGTGTAAAAGAAGTTAAAACACTGCACGCTATAATTTTAAAGTGCATGAGAAGTGGTACTATATTCATTGAAAATAATTTGATTAGTGTGTTGGTGAAATTTGGGAGATTGGATGATGCTCGTAAGATGTTCGACCATATGCCTGAGAGAAATGTGGTTTCTTGGACTGCTATGCTTAATGGGTATATAAGATTTGGGTTAGATAATGAAGCTATGGATTTTTTTGGTGAATTTGTACGACGTGGTTTGCAGTGGAATTCCAAGACCTATGTATGCGTGTTAAGCATGGCTGGGAGGAACTGCGATTTTGATCTAGGGAAGCAAGTGCATGCTGGTATTATAAAGGGTGGATATAGTAATTTGATTTTGAATAGTTCTGTTGTGTCATTTTACGCACAATGTGGGGATTTAGAAAGCGCTTTCTGCGTATTTGACGTGATAAAAAGGCCTGATGTAGTTTGTTGGACAACTATGATTACTGCTTGTTCACAACATGGGAGAGGAAAGGAAGCTTTACTCATGTTTTTGAAGTTGTTCTCTGATGGGTTTGATGCCAATGAATTTACTGTCTGCAGTATTTTGAATGCGTGTGGGGAGGAGAGGGAACTGATGTTTGGGAAGCAACTACATGCGGCGATTATTAAGAATAGATTTAGAATGGATGTCTTCATAGGCACTTCATTGGTAGATATGTATGCTAAGTGCAGTGAGATAGACGATGCTAGGACAGTGTTTGATGGGATGGGGAAAAGGAACACGGTGACATGGACGTCTATTATTGCAGGATATGCTCGTAATGGTCATGCGGAAGAGGCCATAAGACTCTTCCGGATAATGAAAAGGCGAAAGATTTTTTCTAATAACTTGACTATGGTAAGCATCCTTCGAGCATGTGGCTTACTTAGAGCGTTACCAACTGGAAAGGAAGTGCACACACAAATTATCAAGAGTGATCTCCAAGATAATATTTATTTAGGTAGTGCTTTAGTGTGGCTTTATTGCAAATGCAGTGAAAATTCAGCAGCACATAAGGTCCTTCAAGACATGCCTATTAGAGATGTAGTTTCGTGGACTGCTATAATTTCCGGTTGTGCTCATGTAGGCCATGAATATGAGGCTCTCGAATACTTGAAGGAGATGCTAGGTGAAGGCGTGTCCCCCAATCCATTTACTTATTCATCAGCCCTGAAAGCATGTGCAAAGCTGGAAGATATTGAGAGAGGGAAGCTGATCCATTCCTCCATAAGCAAGACACCTGCTCTGTCCAATGTGTTTGTGGGTAGTGCATTGATCAATATGTATGCAAAATGTGGACATATTCCTGAGGCAATTCAAATATTTGATAACATGCCTGAGAGGAACTTAGTTTCTTGGAAGGCAATGATTGTTGCTTATGCTAAAAACGGATTCTGTGGAGAGGCATTGAAGCTCATGTATCGAATGCAAGGAGAGGGTATTGAGGTAGATGATTATACCCTTGCGACCGTCCTCACAGCGCGTGGAGAATTTAAGGAAAATATCAAGTCCAAATCGAAGTATTTCTTGAGCCCAAAATAGTTCTATATTTTAGACAGAAATGAGGTCGGTCTTGGAAGTTTCAGCAAAATCTTCAAATGAATTCTCATGGTTCATTCATGTAACAATGACACCTGAACACCGAATGCTGCTTCATATTTTGGAGCCAGTTATCAGACTCTGGTTGGTAGCTGCTTGTCCATGGCTATCTTCAGGACCTTCAATGAACAAGTCTAGTAGTCCCTGGCTAGCCTGTCTTGCTGAAAAAAGAATGAGGTGAAGTTTACTGGTAACTGCTGGGACTGTGCTTTTAGAGGTCCATAATCACCAATGTTGTATCTTCTAACCTCAGGGATACTCTATATTATAGTTGTCGTTCTCGTTAGGTGCCTGGAACCATGTATTATTATATATAAAGATCATGTATACCATTATGTGATCAGAATGTTTGTAGGACTTGCACTTTTGTTCGGTGAAGTGATGGTGAAAAGAATCAACAACAACAATAAAATGTACTAATTTTTTTAATGTTAAAAACATGTTATAATAGTATTTCATCCATAGGATTGTCTTCAAGTGTTCAGTGAGATTGTGAGAACTTCTATTGATGATTACTTGAAGCAAAAAAGCTGAATTATTTTGGATCGAAGCAAGTAAGATTAATGCCCAGCTCCTACACACTAGTGATTGACAGTAATTACATTGTATGCGGCACTCAATATGTATGATACAAATGAGGTAGTGTAGCGGAAATATATTGACAGTTCGGGTGTGTTTGGTATGATAGGAAAATATTTTTCGGAAAATGTTTTCTAATTTTTTCATATTTGGTTGGCTTAAATATTTTGAAAAATATTTTTCTGATTAATTCATTTTCCTCCAATTGGAGGAAAATGTTTTCCTTCTCTTTGAGAAGGGAAAACATTTTCAAAACTCCTTCTCAACTTTCCCCAGCCTCACCAACCCACTCACCCCCGCTCTAGAAAAAAGATTTTTTTTTTCCTTTGAAATTTCAGCTTTTGCGTTACCACCTACCTTACTACCCTTTCATCTGCAAAAAAAATAAATAAATTATTTTTACCTTAAATTTTTTTTTTGCAATTACAAATTTCTATTTTTTATTTGTCTGCACCACCCACCCCTGCTCCCCCGCGCAAAAACAATTTTTTTGTACCTTTTTAAATTTAAATTTATGTTTTTTTCGTTTTACTGCCCCCACCCCGGAAAAAAAATTTAAATATATTTTCAATTTTAATTTATTATTTATCGATTTAAAGGCTCAAAATTTTACAAGTTCCAAAATTATGAGTTCGGAGGTTTATGTGTTTAGAAGTGTACGAGTTCGAAATTCCGCAGTTTTGAAAATTTAGCGGTTCGAAAGTTTATGAAATTTGTGAGTTCGGAAGGTTTTTAGTTTGAAAGTTTACGGCTTCATGTTTATTATATCTAAATTATTTATGAATACTTTTGAGAAGTCATTTTCCTTAATTTGCGCAAACACCGAAAAATGACTAGCCCAGCCCGGCCCACGTGGGCTTTAATTGAAGGGTCGGGTTGGGCTAGCCCACCATTTTTATGGGCGTTATACTGGTCAGCCCAGCCCCAGCCCTATGTGGGTCGCGGGCCTCCACGGGCTGGCCCATCATTTTTAAAAACATAATTGTATATTTTTTCTTTAAGTTCTGATCTAAAAAGATAATTATTTAAAAGTTAAAAAATATCTTATTGGAAAAAATTCGCAAAACTTAATAACTTTGATATCACAATAAATACTAAAAAAATTAAAAACATGACTATATTTCATTCACTAAAAGTCAAAACTTAAAACAAACTATTCACGAGAACGTTCATGATACTTATGAGATAACCAGTACATCATCTTCATCAAACACATTTGAATCCGCTTGTTACAAGGTTGTCTTAATATTTTCACTTTTATCTACAATTAATATGCAAAATTTACTAGTTAAATATTAAAAAGAATTAAATTTTAAAAATTAATAAATTTATATTCACATAAAAAATATTACCATGTTGAGTTCGAGAAAACCTGTACAGCCAATTTCAAGTAGTAATAAGTGTTTGAACATTTTCATAATAAATGCAATTTCTATACTTTGCAAGAATACACCACCAATGCTAAATGTTGATTCCGATGGTACAATGATAATAAGAATGCTAAGTACATCACGCATCATCATTGAAAGATCGGGATATTTTCTAGAATGGTCCTTCCAATACATGACAACATCATCTCTTGAAACTTGTCAACATCAAGTTTTGGTTTCTCTTAGTAAAGATCCAATTGTGACTTTCCATCTCTAAAGGCAGTATATTTTTTAATTTTTATATATTTTAAATAAATATTTTATTAGGCCCACGGGCCGGCCCGACCCAGCCTCAGTCAAGCCTCACGGGCCACAAGCTTACTCAGGCCGGGCCTAAAAACCCTCATTTTTAAACGGACTCCAAAAATTATAGCCGAACTCTACTAAATCACGGGTTGGACTGGGGTGGCCCAACGGGCCAAACCCATATTGACGGCTCTAATTTATAGTAATGCATTTGACATAATGAATCAAGTCTTCTCAGTTAGAAAATGGTTCATAGGGAAAGTGATTCGGAGCCAATTCTCGATACCCACAGCAAATGTTTTCTGTTGATGGATGTCCATATTGAGCTTCTACTTTTTCCTCTTTAAAATCATCAATTCTTTCCATTTGTTAGTACAAATTCATCTTCAGCCAGCTTGAAAGTCGAATCCCTCTCTACTGTCACTTAGAAGTGAAGTGACAGATTCTCTCTGCAACTGCACTGCAGATGTTGCAGAATTTTTTTTTTTTTTTTTTAAAAAAGAGAGCATAAATATACATCAATACTCACCGCTACAGCCATTGATCCTTCAGTTTTATGTGGGCAACTAATGCAGAGAATCACCATCAGCTTTTCACACAAATATCTGAAATCCACTTGAACATGTTAATGCCTAATGGTCTTCATTAATGTAAAACTTCTTCAGTTTGCTCAATATACGAGGGACAGCTGCCTACACATTCTCCCACAGATTAACTAGTCGTCTAAATTTTATTACCAACTTACCAAAATGTGAAACTGCTCTAAATAATCAAGATTAGGAGAAAAGTTGTATAACTGCTTTGATATTGAAACATTTTTCTGAGGGAGCTAATATAGCACCCCACAACAACAACAACAACCCAGAATAATCCGACATAGTGGGGTATGTAGAGGGTACTATGTACCTTATCTCTACCTGGGGTAAAGAGCCTGTTTCCAAATAGACCCCCGACATACTTTCCTCCAAAAATTTCCCATCTTACTCTTGGGGAGATTCGAACTCACAACCTCTCGGTCATGCAAAAGAAATTTGAATGTTATAGTAGGAAATGAAAATCAAATAAACCATTAACAGCGAGACGTTGGGGATGATTTGGAATATTTGTATTTTGATATCTTTATTATGTCACTATGCCTCGTTAGAAATTGATAACAAACTGGAAAAAAGCTGGACCAACTTTTTTTCCTGGATGCCTAGTCGTGTAAGGATTAGGTTAGGCCCAAGTTCTACAACAAGACCATTGATGGTAGAGGAGTCTTCCTTACCGAATCTCTATATTTTCTTTTTCAACGATTACAATTGTAACAATTACACCTCACTAAAACTACGACTGGCTATATAAATCCTCTATAATCATTTACTCAAATTGAGCCGTTTTGTACTACTCAATAAACTTTTATAACATAAAAGTTTAGGAATTCTTTAAATCTCACGCCCGTGTCTGTGTACTAGACACAACAACAACAACAACAATTACTATCCAGTATAGTCCCACAAAGTGGGTCTAGGGAGGGTAATATGTAGACGGGCCTTATCCCTACCCGGAAGGGTAGAGAGGCTGTTTCCAATCGACCCTCGGCTCAGTGAAGGAAAGGAACAACCAAAACAAAACAAAAACAAAAGAGCATTAGTAACTTCAGCAGAAATAGCGTAAATAATTATCTAAACAAAAGAATCATAAATAAAATAACACAATAATTCCACAGAAACTCAAGGGAAAATTTTATAGAGCTGTGGTTAGACCTGCCATGTTGTATGGGACGGAGTGCTGGCCAGTGAAGAACTCTCATGTTTAGAGAATGAAGGTTGCTGAGATGAGGATGCTCAGGTGGATGTGCGGGCTCACCAGGTTAGATAAGATTAAGAATGGAGTTATTTGAGAGAAGGTGGGGGTGGCCCCGGTGGATGAGAATATGCGAGAAGCGAGGCTGAGGTGGTTCGGGCATGTGCGGAGGAAAAGTCCTGATGCCCCGGTGAGGAGTTGTGAGCGGCTGGCGATGGTCGGCGTACGGCGAGGTAGAGGGAGGCCTAAGAGGTATTGGGGAGAGATGATTAGGCATGACATGGCTAGAATTCGGGTTTCTGAGGACATGACCCTTGATAGGAAAGTCTGGAGGTCTAGTATCAGGGTTGTAGAATAGGGGCCCCTAGAGTTTTTCGTACTCCTCATATGGGGTTGGGCGAGGCTTGCAGGGATATCCATAGATGATTTGTGTATTGGATTGTGTCTCCATTATGGTAATTATTTATGGTAGCTATTGTCTGATATTATTGCATGCTATTTTATTTATGATTCTTATGTTTAGATAGTTATTTATGCTATTTCTGCTGAAGTTACTAATGCTCTTTTGTTTTTGTTTTGTTTTGGTTGTTCCTTTCCTTAACTGAACCGAGGGTCGATTGGAAACAGCCTCTCTGCCATTTCGGGTAGGGGTAAGGCCCGTCTACATATTACCTTCCCCAGATCCCACTTTGTGGGACTATACTGGGTAGTTGTTGTTGTTGTTGTTGCTGTTGCTATTGTTGCTGTTGTTGTTGTTGTTGTTGTTGTTGTTGTTGTTGTTGTTGTTGTTGTTGTTGTTGTTGTTGTTGTTGTGTCTAGTACACAGACATAAGCAACAATAACTATTATAATGTTTTAGTTCCAAACAAGTTGTTTTCGGCTATATGCATCATCATTCCTTTCATTTAGTTCTACTCATATGTGTATATATGTGTGTATAAGAGAACATGAACAACAAAACCATGCTGATAAAAAAGGCAGAGAACCTTTTTAATTGAGATCATGTGAAAATCAATTATTGTTTACCCGTAAATGGTACATGTGACGACCCAAAAGGTCATCACCGCAATTCTCCCTTTCTTTGTACTTCTGAGCCCCTGAAAACTTATTAGTTGATTGACTCGATTAGCGTGTGCAGTCCGGGCGCAAAACCAGAAGATTTTTATGTGAAAATATTAGAATTCTGTGTTAAAAACTATGAATTTTCATACTAATATTGCTATAGTTGACTTTCGTCAATGTTTTGGATAAACGGACTCGGACCCATAATGTGACGGTCCCGGAGGGTCCGTAATAAAATTTGGGACCCGTGCGTATTCCCGGAATCGAATGCGAGGTCCCAGGCCCGAGTACGAAGCTTTTTTGTGAAATTGTTTATGAAAATGCTTAAGAAAAAATGGAAATGAAAATTTGATCAAAAGTGATGGTATCGGGCTCGTGTTTTGGTTCCGACGCGCGGTACAAGTCTTAAATGGGCGTTAAGCACTATCTGTAAAGTTTTGTTGAAAACAGACGTTTTTTGACATGTTTTGAACTAAAATTGGAAAAGTTTGAATGTTTTTAACTTGAAATGAAAATCATGGGTTTTGGAGGTTGATTCTTTGATTTAGATATTATTTTGGCGATTTGCACGAGTAAGTCCGTAAGATGTATTAGAGGTTGGGTGCATGTTTTGGTTGGAGCCACGAGGGATCGGGTGAGTTTCGGATAGGTGTAGGCTCATTTGAAACATCTTCAGCGGCTGGTGTCTGCAGTCTTCGCAATTTCGAAGACTTAGCTCGCAAATGCGACCTCCCTTGTTTGGCCTTCCTTCGCAAATACGAGGTTTTTCATCGCAAATGCAACACCCCCTAGCAGCCAGACTTCGCAAATGCGAAGTCAATCTCGCAAATGCGAGTTTCCCCCAACCTAAGCCCAGGTCGCATTTGCGAATATTTTCCTCGCAAATGCGAGTCCTTCCATTTCCTGGCCCATTTCGCAATTACGAGCTCCCTCTCGTTTCTCCCCAGTTCACAAATGCAAAGTTAATATCGCATTTGCGATATCTGCACCTCTACAATTGATACTTAACCGAGTTTAAACCTCACTTTTCATATTTTCAAAACCCAAAACCTCCATAGGCGATATCTCTCGAGCCCATTCATCCCCAAACAAAATATATGTCAATTTTTACTAGTTTTCTTCAATCTTTATCATCTTTTAACATGATTTCATCCTTAAATCAAAGGTTTCCATGGTCAAAATTTGGGATTTGGGTTAGAACCTAGGTTTTCATAAAATTGGGGATTTGGACCTCAATTTTGGGATCCGATTTCAAAACAAATTGCATATATGAACTCGTGGGGGAATGGGTAACCCGGTTTTGGTTCAAACCCAGAGTTTTGACCACGTGGGCCCGGGGGCAGTTTGGGAATTTTTGAGTAAAACTTTGGGAATTTCATTCTTATTCATTCAACTTGTTGTAGTTAGCATTTGTTGATACATTTGAGTAAATTGTAGTTAGATTTGACGAATTCGAGGGGTAAAGCTATCCTAGAAGTGTGAGTTGAGTTGGAAGCCTTCGAGGTAAGTGCTTTATCTAACTTTGGCTTGAGGGAATAGGATTAGGGCATTTGATTGCTATTTGCTAAATAATCGAGTACGGTGTATATGCATGGTGACGAGATATACACTGGTGTCAAACATGACCGTGAGTCGTAATTTCCTTAGAATTTGAAAGATGTGAAATAATTGAGTTATTTGGCCACTAAATAAATTATGAAATGATCGTTGAAAGGTAAATGAGACAATGAAGGAAGTGTAGTACTTTTACCTTGCCGGGGCTTGTGTTGAATTGATTTCCCTTGTCGGGACTTGTTGTTGAATTGTTTTCCCTTGCCGGTATGAGTAATTTATTATTATTAAATCCTCCCTTGCCGGGATTTTTTGAGTTGTAGTTGTACCCTTGCCGGGTTTAACTGTTGTGTGGATGAACTTCCCTAATAGGGCCTCCTTTGAGGAGATTGTTGGAATTATCTTATTATAATATCGGATCGTGTGGCACGCCGCCCACTTATATATATATATATATATATATATATATATATATATATATATATATATATATATATATATATTATGGGATCATGTGACATGCCGTCCACTTGTAAATACATTATGAGATCGTGTGGCACTCCTTCCACTTATTGTTATCTGCCTGAGATGCCACGGATCGTGTGGCATGCCGTCCACTTATATATTGCATAGTGGGATCGTGTGGCGCGCCGTCCACTGTAGACGAGTAGATCATGTAAAGCTGAGATAGAGTTGTTGTTATTATTGATGTTCCATCTTTATCTTGTATCCACCCCAGTTCTAATCGTATTATGTTGTTATTGTTTCTTTCTTGAACTTCTATATCATTAAGGTTAATTATGGTAGGTCCTGTGTAGCCTTGTCACTACTTCACCAGGGATTAGGCCAGACACTTACCAGAACATGGGGTCGGTTGTGCTGATGCTATGCTTCTGTGCCATTTTGTGCACAGGTCAGGACGCAGCCTACGGACTGCAGCCGTAGTTCGGGAGTGATCCTTCAGTCTAGAGGCTATAAGGTAGTTCGCTGGCATTCGCGTGCCCCAAGCCTCTTCTATCCTTTTCTTTCTAGTTTGTTTCATTGTATCAAACAGACATATGACGTACTTCTTTCAGACTATCGTTTTTAGTACTCTTTAGTTGTCGGTGAGCAGTGACACCAGATACTGGGTAGAGACATGTTGTTAGTTGTTCTGCACCTTTTTTTATTAATGTTATTAAAAGACTTCTACATGTATTAATTAAATATTCTGGTATTTAACTTGTTTTAGGCTAAGTTTTTTTGAAAATGATAATAAGGGTTGGCTTGCCTAGCTTCGATAGTAGGCGCCATCACGACTCCAGATGGTGGGTAAATCCAGGGCGTGACAAAGTTGGTATCAGAGCACTAGGTTACTTGGGTATCACAACTCATGGACAAGCTCGGTAGAGTCTTAGGGATCGATACGGAGACGTCTGTATTTATCCCCGAGAGGCTACAGAGTTAGGAAAAGTTTCACCTTGTTCATTCTTGTCGTGCGATTCTGTTTCTCGAATATTGATTGTCGTTTAACTTTGTTCTTTCACAGATGGAGAGAAAACGTGCGTCTTCTTCTTCCGCGTAGTAGCCTGAGCCCCCAGCAGCAGCTCCCGCGAGGGGCAAGGGCCGAGGCCGTGGCAGGGGCAGAGCTCAGCCCCAGGGAGCAGTTCCAGAGGTGGAGCCTCATAAATAATTTGAGGAGGAGGTTCGAGCTCCACCAGATCCAGTGGGCCCAACTCAGGTCCTAGGAGGAGTGATGTTTTCTTCGGATCTTCAGGATGCCCTTGTCCGCATTGTAGGCTTTATAAACAGTCTGGCCAGAGCGGGGTTGCTGCCAGTAGCACCAGCCACTTCTCAGGCTGGAGGAGGGATTCAGACTCCTACTACACGTACTCCGGAGCAGGTAGCTCCCCTGAATCAGGTTCAATTGGTTCAGCCCGTAGAGGCAGCTCTAGGTGGTCGTAGCTCTCAGCCACAACATTTTGACCAGCAGCTCTTCAGCCCACCATCAGCTCCTATCAGTGCACCACCACTTTCGGTATTCTCAGCAGCCGAGAGCTTGCTTCACTTGCGGCGAATCGAGGCACATTTCGAGGTATTGCCCTCGAGCTTCCAGCAATTCACAGTAGCAGGGTCCTCGCCCATGATTCAGTTAGCAGATGATCCACAAGCCGCCCATCCAGCTAGGGGGAGGGGTAGGGATCATAGAGGTGGAGGGAGAGACCATAGGGGTGGAGCCCGGACAGCCAGAGGTAGGGGTCAGCCCAGAGCAGATCATCCCAGAGACGCAGTTCAGGGAGGTGGGGGCCAGCCGTGTTTTTATGCATTGCCAGCCAGGCCGGAGGCCAAGTCGTTTAATGCAGTGATTATAGGTACTATACCGGTCTGTGATAGGGGTGCTTCAGTATTATTTGATCCGGGTGTACTTAATCTTATGTGTCATCCTATTTTGCACCTTATTTGATCATGCCTAGTGAGGCTCTAGGTATTCCTGTATATGTGTCCACACTGGTTGGTGATTCTATAGTGGTCGACCGAGTGCACCGTTCATGTGTTGTGGTTTGCTTTTAGACATGGTAGACTTTGATGTTATATTAAGGATGGACTGGTTGTCCCTGTACCATGCTATATTGCATTGTCACGCCAAGACCGTGACTTTGTCCTTGCCAGACTTTCCCCGACTTGAGTGGAGAGGGACCCTAAGTCATGCCACCCGTAGAGTTATTTCGTATGTCAAGGCTCGACATATGGTCGAGAAGGGGTGTTTAGCATATTTGGCGTATGTTCGCGACTCCAGTGCAGAGGTCCCATCTATCGACTATGTTCCTATTGTTCGGGAGTTCCCCGAGGTTTTCCCTTCAGACCTGCCGGGTATGCCACCCGACAGTGATATTGAATTTTGTATTGATCTGGCCCCGGGCACTTAGTCTATTTCTATTTCGCTGTATCGCATGGCCCCATCAGAGTTGAAAGAGTTGAAAGAGCAGCTTCAGAACTTGCTTGATAAGGGTTTCATTAGACCCAGTGTATCACCTTGGGGTGCGCCAGTGTTGTTTGTGAATAAAAAGGACGGGTCGATGAGGATGTGCATTGATTACCGGTAGTTGAACAAGGTGACGATAAAGAACAAGTATCCACTGCCGAGGATTGACGATTTGTTTGACCAGCTTCAGGGTGCCAAGGTGTTCTCGAAGATAGATTTGAGGTCTGGTTATCATCAGTTGAGGATTAGGGCGTTTGATGTCCCTAAGACAGCTTTTCGCACTCGGTATGGGCATTATGAGTTTTTGGTCATGTCGTTTGGGTTGACCAATGCCCCGGAAGCATTCATGGAGTTGATGAATAGAGTGTTCAGGACTTAAATGGATTTATTTGTGATTGTGTTCATCGATGATATCTTGGTATATTCCCCCAGTCAGGAGGAGCCTGAACAACACCTCAGAGTGGTTCTTCAGACTCCGAGGGATAGCCAGTTGTATGCCAAATTCTCAAAGTGCGAATTTTTGTTGAGTTCAGTAGTATTCCTGGGTCATGTCATATCAATAGAGGGTATTCAGGTAGACCCGAATAAGATAGAAGCAGTCAAGAACTGGCCTCGACCAGCTTCAGCTACAGATATTCAGAGTTTTTTGGGGTTAGCTGGTTACTACATACGTTTTTGTGGAGGAGTTTTCATCCATCGCAACCCCGATTACTAGATTGACTCAGAAGGGTGCCCAGTTCAGATGGTCAGATAAGTGCGAGGCGAGCTTCCAGAAGCTCAATACAGCCCTAACTACGGCACCGGTATTGGTTTTTCCCACGGGATCCAGGCCTTATACTGTATATTGTGATGCTTCTCGCATCGGACTTGGTGCAGTGCTGATGCAGAATGGAAAGGTCATAGCATATGCTTCGAGGAAGTTGAAGATCCACGAGAAGAATTATCCAGTTCATGACTTAGAGTTAGCAGCCATTGTTCATACCTTATAGATATGGAGGCGTAATTTGTATGGTGTGACATGTGAGGTGTATACGAATCACAAGAGCCTTCAATACTTGTTCAAGCAGAAAGAGTTGAATTTGAGACATCGGAGGTGGTTGGAGTTGTTAAAAGATTACGATGTTTCCATTTTATACCACCAGGGAAGTCCAATGTGGTGGCCGATGCATTGAGTAGAAAGTCCGCCAGCATGGGTAGTCTTGCATATATTACGGTCACCGTGAGACCGTTTGCCTTGGATGTTTAGGCCTTGGCCAATAGATTTGTGAGATTGGATATTTCTGAGCCCAGCAGGGTGTTAGCTTGCACAGTTGCTCGCTCGTCACTGATGGAGCGTATCCGGGAGCGACATTTTGATGATCCCCATTTGTGTTTCGTGAGAGACACGGTGCAGAGGGGAGGTGCCAAGGAGATGAATTTGGGAGATGATGTCATATTGAGGTTGCATGGGCGAGTTTGTGTGCCCAATGTTGATGGTATTCGAGAGTCGATCTTAGCAGAGGCCCACAGTTCTCGGTATTCTATTCATCTGAGCGCCGCGAAGATGTATCAGGATTTGAGACAACATTATTGGTGGCGTAGAATGAAGAAAGACATTGTTGCATATGTGGCTCGTTGTCTAAATTGCCTGCAGGTTAAGTGCGAGCATAAGAGGCCTGGTGGGTTATTCAGAGGATTGAGCTTCCCGAGTGGAAGTTGGAGAGGATCACTATGGATTTTGTTACTGGCCTCCCGATGACTCGAAAGAAGTTTGATGCCATATGGGTTATTATTGATAGGCTGACTAAGTCAGCGCATTTTGTCCCAGTTGCCACCACCTATTCATCCGAGAGGTATGCAGAGATTTATATCAGGGAGATCACTCGCCTTCATGGGGTTCCTATATCTATTATTTCGAGTCGGTGTCTGCAGTTTACCTAGCATTTCTATAGAGCGGTGCAACATGAGTTGGGTACCCAGGTCCAGTTGAGCACATCATTTCACCCCAAGACGGACCATTCAGATTCTTGAGGATATTCTCCAAGCCTGCGTTATTGATTTTGGAGGTTCGTGGGACCAGTTCTTGCCTTTAGCGGAGTTCTCCTACAGCAACAATTACCAGTCTAGTATTCAGATGGCCCCGTATGAGGCGTTCTATGGTAGGCGGTGTCGGTTTCCAGTCGGATGGTTTGATCCGGGAGAGGCTCAGTTACTGAGTGCAAATTTGGTACAGGAGGCCTTGGATAAGGTCAAGATCATTCAGGACAAACTTCGGTCAGTTAAGTCTAGGCAGAAGAGTGTTGCAGATCGTAAGGTGATGGACGTTGCTTTCATGGTTGGTGAGCGAGTATTGCTCCGTGTATCGCCTATGAAGGGCGTGATGAGGTTTGGGAAGAAGGGCAAGCTTAGCCCTAGGTATATTGGCCTATTTGAGATTCTGGACCGTGTGGGGAATGTGGCTTATAGACTTGCATTGCCGCCTAGTTTGTCAGCCGTGCTTCGGGTTTTTCATGTATCCATGCTTCAGAAGTATCACTGTGATCCCACCCACGTGTTAGATTTCCGCACTGTCCAATTGGACAAGGATCTGTCATATGAGGAGTAGACGGTGACTATTTTAGACCGGCAGGTTCGAAAGTTGAGGTCGCGGAGTTTTCCTTCAGTGCGTGTTCGGTGGAGAGGTCACCCTCCTAAGGCATCGACCTGGGAGTCCGAGTCAAATATATGGAGCCGTTATCCCCATCTATTCTTCGACTTAGGTACTCAATTCTTTTGTCCGTTCGAGGATGAACAGTTGTTTTAGAGGTGGAAGATGTGACGACCCAAAGGGTTATCACCTTAATAATCCCTTTCCTTGCACTTCTGAGGCCCTAAATACCTCTTATTTGGTTGCCTCGATTAGCGTGCACAGTCCGGGCGGGAAGCCGGGAGATTTTTATGTAAAAATATTTGAATTATGTGTTAAAAACTATGAATTTTGATACTAATACTGCTATAGTTGATTTTGGTCAACATTTTGGATAAACGGACCCAGACCCATGATGTGACGGTCTCGAAGGGTTCGTAATGAAATTTGGGACCTGGGCGTATTCCCGGAATCGAAATCCGAGGTCCCAGGCCCGAGTACGGTGCTTTTCTGTGAAATTGTTTCTGAAAATGCTTATGGAAAAATTGAAATGAAAATTTGATCAAAAGTGATGGTATCGGGCTCGTATTTTGGTTCTAACGCTCATTACAATTCTTAAATGGGCGTTAAGCGCTATCTGTAAAGTTTTTTTTGAAAACGGACGTTGTTTGACGTATTTTGGATTAAAACTGGAAAAGTTTGAATGTTTTGAACTTGAAATGAAAATCACGGGTTTTGGAGGTTGATTCTTTGATTTAGATGTTATTTTGGCGATTTATCGAACGAGTAAGTCAGTGGGATGTTTTAGAAGATGGGTGCATGTTTGGGTTGGAACCCCGAGGGCTTGGGTGAGTTTCAGATAGGTATTAGGCTCATTTGAAACATCTTAGCTATTGGTGTCGGCAGTCTTCGCAATTGCGAAGACTTATCTCTCAAATACGACCTCCCTTGTTTGGCCTTCCTTCGCAAATGCGAGGTTTTTCATCGCAAATGCGACACACCCCTAACAGCCAAAATTCGCAAATGCAAAGTCAATCTCGCAAATGCGAGTTTCCCCAAGCCTAAGCCCAAATCGCATTTGCGAACATTTTCTTCGCAAATGCGAGTCCTTCCTTTTCCTGGCCCAGTTCGCAGTTGCGAACTATTTCTCGCAATTGCGAGCTTCCTCTCATTTCTCCCCAGTTCGCAAATGCGAATTTAATATCGCATTTTAGACATCTGCACCTCTGCAACTGATACTTAACCGTGTTTAAACCTCAATTTTCATATTTTCAAAACCCAAAACCTCCATAGGCGATTTCTCTCGAGCCCTTTCATCCCCAAACCAAATGTATGTCAATTTTTACTAGTTTTCTTCAATCTTTATCATCTTCTAACATGATTTTATCCTTAAATCAAAGCATTCCACGGTCAATAATGGGAATTTGGGGTAAAACCTAGGTTTTCATAAAATTGCGGATTTGGACCTCAATTTGGGGTCCTATTTCAAAACAAATTGCATATATGAACTCGTGGGGGAATGGGTAACCCAGTTTTGGTTAGAACCCCGAGTTTTGAACACGTGGGCTCGGGGAAATTTTGGGAATTTTTGAGTAAAACTTTGGGAATTTCATTCTTATGCATTCAAATTGTTTTAACTAGCATTATTGATACATTTGAGTAAATTGTTGTCATATTCGACCGGTCTTGAAGTGAATTCGAGGGGTAAAGCTATCCTAGAAGCGTGAGTTGAGTTTGGAAGCCTTCGAGGTAATTGTTTGATCT
Source organism: Nicotiana benthamiana (assembly GCA_034376525.1). Taxonomy (NCBI): domain Eukaryota; kingdom Viridiplantae; phylum Streptophyta; class Magnoliopsida; order Solanales; family Solanaceae; genus Nicotiana; species Nicotiana benthamiana. Next base: position 28,316,173 of record CM067337.1, read on the forward strand.
AAATTTGCCTTGAGGGAATATGATTAGGGTATTTGATTGCTATTTGATGAGTGATCAAGTACGTTGTATAGGCATGGTGACGCGTATCTATACACTGGTGTCAAGCATGACAGTGAGTCATAATTTCATTAGAACTTGAAAGATGTGAAATAATTGAGTTATTTGGCCACTAAATAAATTATGAAATGATCGTTGAAAGGTAAATGAGACAATAAAGGAAGTGTAGTACTTTTCCCTTGCCGGGGGCTTATGTTGAATTGATTTCCCTTGTCGGGACTTGTTGCAGAATTGTTTTCCCTTGCCGGGATGAGTAAGTTATTATATTAAATCCTTCCTTGCCGGGATATTTTGGGTTGTAGCTGTACCCTTCCCGGGTTTATTTGTTGTGTGGATGAACTTCCCTAATGGGGCCTCCTTTGAGGAGATTGTTGGAATTATCTTATTATAATATGGGATCGTGTGGCACGCCGTCCACTTATATATATTATTGGATCGTGTGGCACGCCGTCCACTTATAAATATATTATGGGATCGTGTGACACGCTGTCCACTTATTATTATCGGCCTGAGATGCAGCGGGATCTTGTAGCACGCCGTCCATTTATTTATTGCATAATGGGATTGTGTGGCGCGCCGTCCACTATAGACGAGTCGATCATGTAAGCTAAAATAGAGTTGTTGTTATTACTGTTATTCCATCTTTATCTTGTATCCCTCCAAGTTCTAATTGTCTTATGTTGTTATTGTTTCTTTCTCGAACTTGTATATCATTATTGCACAGGTTAATTGTGGTAGGTCCTGTCTAGCCTCGTCACTACTTCGCCGGGGTTAGGCCAGACACTTACCAGCACATGGGGTCGGTTATGTTATGTTATGCTTCTGTGCCATTTTGTGCACAGGTCAGGACGCAGCCTACGGACTGCAGCCGTAGTTCGGGAGCGATCCTTCAGTCCAGAGGCTATAAGGTAGTTCGCTGGCATTCGCATGCCCCAAGCCTCTTCTATCCTTTTCTTTCTAGTTTGTTTCATTGTATCAAACAGACATATGATGTACTTCTTTCAGACTATCGTTTTTAGTACTCTTTAGTTGTCGGTGAGCAGTGACACCAGATACTGGGTAGAGACATGTTGTTAGTTGTTCTGCACCTTTTTTTATTAATGTTATTAAAAGACTTCCGCATGTTTTAATTAAATATTTTGGTATTTAACTTGTTTTAGACTAAGTTTTTGTGAAAATGATTATAAGGGTTGGCTTGCTTAGCTTCGACAGTAGGCGCCATCACGACTCCCGATGGTGGGTAAATCTGGGTCATGACAGTATAATTGAAGTTATATCATAATTTATAAACAAGCGAATTAATTTGATCCCAAAGTGATAAATTAATTAAATAAAATGCAAGACTTAGCATTGAAACCGAGATAAAATAATAGACATCCTGGTTCCGAGTGCAGACCTTCCGAAGGCAGCAATATGAATCTTAATACTCCATCCAGTTCACAATAAGTGTCCAATTTACTTTTTATTTTGGTTCAAAATAAGTGTCCGGTTATGTAATTAAGAAAGAATTCAATTTTTTTTTACAAAATAACTCCTATGTACATATCTCTAAAAAGTTTTCTTAATTCTCACCTTAAATTATTAATTAGGGATAATTTAGTCATAGTAGGTATTTTTGTATAGAATTTAGTATTTTCTTTATGGGCGTGCTAAAAGTAAATTGGACGCTTATTGTGAACCGGAGGAAGTAAGTAAGAATGAAATTTTATTGAGCTCTTGAATAGTATGCGGCATAAGTTTGTAAGAAAATTCCTATCGCTGTAATGGCTATTAAAGTAACTATTTATAGCTGCACCTAGGGAACGAGGTCCTAGGATCAAACCCCTCTTAAATGACAGTTACGGGGCCACTGAAGAATGTGTAACGGTAAGCTATAAATGCCATATCCTCCATTATGTATTTAATACTGCAGAATATTCTTCATTGAATGCTATCGGATGGCAGATATTCGTTTGTCTTCCCGAGCCACATTCCCTTCGGAGGCTTCCCGGTGCCAACTGAAACTGCTGCCCTCAATCTTGATTTACACATACATAACTTAACTTTCCATTTGTCTTTGGTTCCACGTGTCGCTTTATTATATGAGTATTATATAAGAACTAATTTTATCCTATACACATAGTCCCCCTGCTTTTCGGTGGCACATCTTTGTGTTATCGGGAAGTTGGTGAAGATACCTTTCTTGGCGGAAAATTTTCTGATCCCCTCTAAAAAGTTTCTGACGCTTGATTAGACATATGTCTCTCTGTATTAAATGCGCCAAACACATGTCACTCCACGTTTCAACAATACTTTTACCGGTTTTCGAGGTAATCATGGTCGCGATTTTAGTTGCTTATTCCTTTACTTTTATGCTTCATTCTCCTTCTTTCACACTTCATGATTTTTTGAAATCTGTCAAATTTTCTTACTCAAATCTCTCTTGCTTTCATCTTTCTTTAACCTTGTTCTTCAGAGAAATTCTCACTCCCTTCTTCTAACTATGGCCTCCACTTTTAAGAACTCCAGCTCTTTAAAGAACAAGGAAAGCAGTGATGATGCTGCTCCTCCTATGGTGAGCATCATTATCCCTAGAAGGCTTAATAAAACCAAGGACTTTTAAGAGAAGTTCCATTCATCTAGATCCCGCACATGGGCTGTCGGTGTTGTACCCTTCTTCCATCCGGCCTTCTACTATTCCTGCTGTGAAGGAAGGATGTGGTATCCAAGATTTGAACATCATCGCTCCCGATCTGGTAGAGCGAGTAACCTTCCCCAAGAAGGATTTTACTTACGTTTATACGTACCCCTTCTCTTTGGGATAATTTTTATAGAGCGCGAGACTTGACCCCGTAATCTTGGAGTTTTACTTCTGCTATCAAGTTTGCTTGGCACTTGTGAGCCCTTATGTGTGGAAGACGATAGTCTATCTACATAGGTTATGCCATGCGAGAGGGGAATAGTTCTCCCTGACTCAAATAATGAACCTTTATTCTCCTAAGATTTTCCATGGGGGATGATAAACTTTAACAAACGTGGTCACCATGCTTTTCTCACCAGCATGGATGACGAAAATGATCATGGATGGATGGAGTGGTTCGTTGTAGTTGCCACCAGAGATATCATCCCAGCTGCAACTACATGTTTTCCTCAGTCATGGACTCGTACACGTAAGTCAACACCGGTATTTTCTCTGATTAACTATTTTTTCATGATGTTACTTATTTTTCTCTTTTTATTATTTCAGTAACTCGGTGGACACCATCAAGGATTGAAGGCTTAGATTAGGGGGTCTAGAAGATTTTGGATGTCACTATGCCTAAGACTCGCTGGTGGAAAGAATTGGCTCCCTCAAATACATGTGGAAGGCCAAAAATTATGTTAAGTTGCTGTTCGAACTAATCTTGTTTTTACCTTGCGTATAAGAAAACTAGTTGACTTCTCTTTTTGTTGAATTCATGTCTTTCACAGGGTTCTGTTACCATCCCCGAGGAGGATGTTTTGGAAGGTCACGTAGACGTGGAGGGGTTTCTATAAGAGTTCTTTGCCTTAACGGGTGTCATCAGACTTGTTTTCGGTGTAGGTGCTTCTTTTGGAGTCCCCGGTAGGAGCACAAGCAACAAAAAGGCAACGTTCCACTATGACTGAGGGTAGAAAAAGATAAAGAGTGTAATGCCTGAGCCATGCACAGACACTGTGGTGATCGATGATGAAGGGGGAGCTAGTGATTAAGAGACTTCTATACAGAGGAGACAATGACCTTCATCATCTCAACAGAATGCTCAACCTTTTGAGCTAGTTACACCAATTGAGGACGACGTCCAGGTACTCTAGGAAGAGTGTTATATAGTGGAAGATGCCAACTTTCGCTTCCAAATCCCAGTTGCTACTCCCGGTACTGTGAGGCTAGGTACTTGGCCTTTTCCATCTTCAGTAGATGAGAAACTAATAACTAGTACTAGTTTTGCCGCAACTTCTTCTCAACCCACAACGCCATCAGCTTCATTTCTTTCTTCACTAACTATGCCTTTACCACCAGCAACTGCTACATCATCCCCACCAGCCACAAACACCAGATATGAGGATCCGAGGATGTCTCTCCTCCCAGTCCCCAGTCCATGGGAATTTGGGGCTTAATTATTCGCCCCCCTCGTAGATCCTCAGAGAAGGACGAGCTTCTATTTCGTGATTTTTATCGAGTACCATCTGCTGTACCGATCGGTGAAACTCACCAATTACTCGAAGCCTCTGACTTCAGAGAAAGATAAGAATAAATTACATTCTCTCTCGGATAAGTGTATAATAAACAATGCCATGTATAACGCAGCAGCTGTATGATATTTGTTCCCTTTACAATTTCTTCTATCTTCTCTACGACATGATTTATTATTTTTAACTTTCACTTTATAGGCTAAATTTCTTGCTTCTGAGGTTTATACTTGATAAAAAGAACCTTACATCTGACGGGGAAAATTGTTGGACGAGCAGAAGCAAATTGTTGGTTTCCTCTCGGCATTAAAAGCATAAGTTGCTGAAGTGGTTGAGTTGGAGGATTGATTGCAGTAGCGAACAAGAGGATGTGACCCTCAACCAAGAGGCCTCCCTACTAAGGGTACAATTTCAAGAGGCCAAGGAAAAGTGGTCCGAGGCCCAAAATGTTGTTCTTGTTGCTTCCGAGTGTAAGGCTGCCTCTACTGAAAGAATAAATATAGTGGAGGCAACCTTGAACTCCAAAGCAGAAGAGGTTGTTGCTGCTGAGGAGAAGTATGCCTGGATGAACAGAAATATAAGAAGGTCATGGAGCACAATAAAGTTTATAACTCCACTATCTGTGACCTTAACATCAGCCTTCAGGCCACTAGATCGGAGCAGAATAATCTATTAACCGAGGTTTACCAGATTAAGGAACAGATTTAGCTCCCACTACTTTCCTCATTGTTGAAAAAATATATTCTATATATGGAAATATTAAACCTTGGTATAGGCCAAAGTGGGCATCATCAACTTTTATGTTGAAATCACCAAGGCCCGTGAGCTGGAGTCAACTTCCCGAAGCGGCCTCCCGGTTCTGCCTGCTGCAGCTGTCTCTTCTGGTTTCGGTTATGTATTCTCCAGAACAAAGGAGGAAATTGAAGGGGATGATGATGAAGGCCAAGGTCCTAAGTCAGTGACAGAATCGTCTACTTCTCCTCGGAGCGCAAATGCTTCTCTTCCCCCAAGTTTTGGGGACACAGTAGTTTAGCTTTTGATTTCTTATGTCTTTCTTTTCATATTTTTATACTTGTGTTGCTTGGCATGTTTTTTATATATAAAAGTGTTTTTCATTTGAGAAATGCATAAATTTTACTTTTTTGTGCGAGTTATGCAAGGCTATGGGTGCACTTTTCGCAAATAGCATTTGGATTCCGGACATAAGTTCTTCTAGAACAATCACTTTACAATAAGGGTTTCATAAGAGAGAGCCCTCTTATATTTATGATGATCTCAAAAAGGACGTCTCATGTTCATTCCAACACTAGCTTTTGAAGTACTTGATTAACTTTCAAATGATAAAATTAATTCATCATTTGGACAAGAAACAAGATAAAAATAAAGGACTTTACTTTATTTCTTTTATTTTCAAAGTACATATGCAGTCGTTTTTCTTAAAAGAAATTTCCATTACCTGTGACTAATTTGTACAACTTGTTTTTATAGGGCGGCCACTCGGTACCCGGTCCAAATAATACATTTTTGTTACCGAATTTTGTGGCCTCGATTTATGTGGTATCCATGTTGCTGTATTCTATATCATCCCCCCCTAGGGTTTGAATGCGAGAAATGTGAGTCTAAACACTCGAAGTAGTGTTCCTTTGATGACTCTACTAGTTAATAGTTGGATAATCTTTGGTTCGATAACAAGCTTTACTCCCATTAAGAATTTCGCTATAGAGCCAAACACTATCTAACCACCCCAGTAGCGTGCACTCATGAGTGGTCGAGTAACCTTTAGCCTAATAGCAATCTTTATTTCCCGGTAGGAGCCTTGCTACAGAGCAAAAGATTATCTAACTGTCATGTAACAATTCATTTTTTCCACGCCTTGTCATTTAAAGGTCTTATTTTTGTAACGAGGAGTCCTTCGTAGTAAGCTTTTCCTTGCTGCCTTGTTAAAATATTTTGTATAAAAACTCAATTGGGACAAAAACTGGATGAAGGAAAAAAGAGTGCAGCACATACTTTCAGTATAAGCGGTCCCCATCAGCAATAGTTCATTTTGAGGTGTGCCATGTTCCAGTTGCTCGGCAATTTTAACCCGTCTTGATTTTCTAGTTCAAATGATCATTTCTCTGTGATAATTGAAATCCGGTAAGGCCCTTCCCACGCTGGACCCAGCATTCTTGTGTTGAGATCGCGAGTGTTTTGAGTTACTTTCCTTAAAACCAAGTCTCCTACTTTGAAATAATGGAGATCTATTCTTCGATTGTAGTATCTTTCCATTCTTTGTTTTTGGTCCACAATCTTTATATGCGCCAAGTCCTTGTGTTTGTTAAGCAGGTCCAATGTAACGAGCAATGATTCATTGTTTGCTTCTTTGTTTGCCTGGAAATATCTTACAGTAGGTTCTCCCACTTTCATCAGTATTATAGCTTCTGCTCTGTACACGAGAGATAAAGATGTCTCTCCCATGCTTGACTTGTTCGTCATTCGTTATATCCATAGAACTCCTAGTAAATCTTTGGGTCATTTGCCTTTGCTACTTCCTATCTCTTTTTGAGATTTTGATTAATCACTTTGTTCGTTCATTTCGCTTGTCATTTGCTCTCGGGTGGTATTCCAATGATGTGTTTCTTTTCATTTTCAAGTCTTAATATAATTATGTGACCTTTGCACTTAGAAATTGTGGCCCGTTCTCGTAGACTATCTCTTTTGGTATCCTAAACCTGAAAATTATGTTCTCCTCCAGGAAATCGACTTCTCGCGATCGCTGATTTTCTTGTAAGGACATGCTTCAATCCACTTAGAAAATTAGTCAGTTAAAATCAAAAGAAATCTTACCTTAACAGGAGCCAGTAGCAGCGGACTAACTATGTCCATTACCCGTTTCATGAATGACCATAGCGACAAAATTTAGTGCAAGAATTCTTCCAGCTGATGCACTAACAGTGTATGGCATTGACACTTATCGCATTTCTGAATATATGTCTTTGTGTCTTGTTTCATCAGAGGCCAGTGATCACGTCCAAATGTACTACACGATCATTTGCAATAATAAACCCAACAAATAGTCGAGGTTGAGTACATGGGGAGCTAAGACGAGAGTTAGGAGTATATAATCCGAATGAGCAAGTGAAATATTCAGATTACCCTTCCACAAATAGCTTTTTGTTTCTACTCCTAAAATTAAGCTAATGATTGCAAATCTAAGATATAAAACTAGAGATGATAGTTCTTGAGTGTTTTCCAAATATATAAAAGGCCTAAGGTTGTGACCATGACCTAGGTATTTTCCTAATGGTATACAGACATTTATGCTTGTTTTGTTGACTGGGGTGTATTATAGCTCACAACACTACGTTGCCCATTCAATACCTCTTGGTCAGAGAGTGGTTTTGCCCAATTTTCACTTTCTCAAGACCAAATGGGTATCTACCAAAATGGTTGCTGAAAGACCAAGTCGAGTTGTTTTGATCTCTAGATTGAACCCTTTAATTGTGTTAATCAATCTCTCAATTGACCCAATTCCTTGTCAGCTGAGTTAACCTAGACTAGGTTCCTCTGTTTTAGGAAGGGACTAAGTCAAATAGGCATGACTCAATGTTTGCAAACATTAATTCTACAACTGAACCATGAACTAAGTTAAATAATAAATACTCATTCATAAACAAGCATAAAATTAATCACCCTTAAGATTTACACACTTGGGTTAGGTCACAACCTTTGTAAAAATCTAGCTATTCATAATGGGTGTAGCGAAAAACAAAGAAGAAAAGATAATAAAACTCATAGTTGAAGATTAAAATAGAGAAATCTAATGTTAAATAACCATAATAATCTAAATTTTCCTAAAGAAGTAAAGATAAACGACTACAATACTTTAAATATTTAAAACTTGACCTAATTTTGTGAAACTTTTATATTTATACAAGGCTGACAATTTCGAACAAAAATGCGCTTCGGGAGGTTCTGTGTCCGCACAATTCCATGTGTGGTCCGTAGAATTCTTCATTTTGCAGAAGCTGGGATTCTATGGCCGTACAAATCTTAACTACGGACGTGAGGCAATATTCCTGCTGACCGCAGCTTTAGCTCTACGACCGCAACCTAGTCTTCTGCAACCACAAGGCACTTCTTCCGTGACTGCAAAATTCTTGTGCAGTCCGTAATTTTGAGGGACGCAAAACTTGGAAATTTGCACACCCTATGAAGTTGATCTCACGTGTCTTTTGCGGCCGCACAATTCCTGTGCGGTATGCTGTTTACTATAAAGGTTGTTGGGATTCCCTTTATTGTTTGTGGCCATAGATAAAATTCTGTGGTCCGACACTTTGTAAGCTTCTGTGCCTTTTATTGCCTTGTGTTTAAATTACTCCTTTTTGAGTCGGATTTCATCTCAAGTGTTCAGCTTCCAATATTCCTATTATTTTGCACATTTCATTAGTTTTGGTAATACGATTCAATGCGTTTAGACTAAAATAAAAGCTAAAACGAACTAATAAGTAGTCAAAATCTTCAATTATAAACTCTTCCAAAATTACGTCTTCGCTTGTCCTCAAGCAAACAAAATAGTTCCTACCTCCACAAGTTAAAGGTCATTGCAACCAGTCAAAGGTGAGCTATTCACACATCAATTGAGACCAACAATTACCCATACTACTTATGTATTATCAACAAGGCGACAAGTTAAATATTCATGTACATATATTTCTCAAGGCGACAAGTTAAATATTCATGTACATATATTTCTCAAGGAAGCTCGCTCTCTCATGTAGGTCATTGTGTATCCCAAACTCCTCCTCCTTCACTATCCATTTTCCTAGCTCACATAATAATTTTATCACTTAATCAAAAGATTTGTGAAAGGATCACTCATCCATCTCAAAAGAATGTTGCAAATACGGATTTAAGTACCATATGCTTGCCCCTCATGTAGATCGCCACTAATGTATGCTCACCCGGCTTGAAATCAAGTAGGGATTTTTGGGATGTAATGTAAGCTTTTGGACGAAGGTTGGATACACTATGGTTGCGTGGGTTCACCTTTCCTTAAGCACTTCATTTTTTGTTCTCGGCTCATGCTTTGCCAATTCTTTGAGGCACTTTCTTTTTCTTTGGGAACTAGAGAGACTTAACATCAATCTTTCTTGATCATGACATTAATTTTCTCCCTCTTTGATGTCTTCATGTTTTGGATCATTATCTTTCTTTGAATCCCTTCAAATCTTCCAGTTAGTCACTTTCTTTTGCATTTTTCTTTTTGTTCTTTTGTTTCCTTGCCATTTCCTTCTTATCATTTCTTTTCTCTTTTTGTTTCTTGATATCTCTTTCAAGTTCCTCGTCTCTCATCCAAACCTACGTTTTAGCCTATTTTTTCACAAGAGTGTTAAAGAAATCTCGGGTGACAAGAGAGGGTCGCGAAAAAATGAGTAAAGACTTGGAACATGGCTATCAAATGAGAAAGGCTCGAGGATAAAATGGGTTGACTAGGGATAACAACATTGGTAGGCAATGGAAAATTCAAATGGGCCAAGGAAAGCCTACAATTACTTCTCAAGCCAAGCAAAATTTAAGATTTCTCCTTGAAACACATTAGGGGCAAGTTCTAGACCTTCTGCACGGTTACTTGGACTAGCAAAAAAACATTTCACCCTCATGCAACTAGATTGTTAAAGAGGATAAATTCGATGACGCATAGTAACCACATTCATGATTGAAGATCATTATGCTCCAATTAGACCACTCTATAGTATCAAAGTCAACACAAGAGTCACAACGTCACTAACTAGAGCTATTTCCTTTTAAAAACCTTGTCTCTAACTATAAGTACGTAGTTAAGTGTGTTGGTGTCGAATGAATCATGTTTGACCCTTCGAGTTTGACTTAATCATGTCTTTTTATTCGTTACTACTACTATTATCACCTAAATACAACACGACTCATTCCCTTAAGAAGGTTGTCATGCCAATCACCATTGGGGAGAATCACTCGGTTCACACAAAAATACCATTGGAAACTACCATGGCATAAAGAAAAACAAAGGCTTATTATCTACTAAAACATAAAAAGAAGCTACTAAATCTAAAAAGAATCTACTAATTCAAAAAGAAACTACTAAATTAAAGAATAACTACTTAGAAAAGAAACATAAAGAAGATACAAAGCAAAACTATTGGAAGCATAACGAATATACATAATGAGAGATGAGAGAGAATATATACATAATGAGACAGAAAAAGAAAATAGTATCAAGTTTAATACAGGACAATGTCTCAAAATCATCAAATAAGATCAAATGTCTCTAACCCCCCCCCCCCCCAAATAAAATAAGCAATATCCCCAATGCTTAATAAAATAGGAGCAAAGGAAGGGAAAGAGCAAATAAAACTCCCTATTGCTCATTGGACATCTCTTTGTCCACAACAACGTCACCGCCCCCTGTCTCCTCCAACTGGATCTCATCATCCTCAAATCTGGGAGTGATTGGGTTGGTGAACAGCTGAAGCATTGCCTCGGCAGTGTCGACAGCCAGGTCTGGCTTCTTAGACTGGCCAGCTAGTGCGAATGGAGCTGATAGTGTTGCTGGTGTTATAAGAGCTGGATCGATTAGTATCTCAAATGGGAGATCTCCGGATGTTGCTATCTCGGTCACTTATCTCCGGAGCTTGTCAACTAACTTCTTTGAAGCATGGGACTTTCTCAATTTCTTTACTTCCTTTCATAGCTCCTCAATCATTGACCCATACTATAACACAGTGTTCATGATAGTAGTCTGGTTTTTCGGGAGCTTGTTTAATGTATCTTCCACTGTCGGAGGAACCTGAGGTGCCTGAATGGATAACTATGCTGCAATATTACTGGATATGTAAGACAACTTTGCAGTGACTACATTCATCTAGTTGTCAAGGCTTTCCAGTGTCTTGGAGACCTGCAGCGCATATGATGGAGCAGTAGGCATGGGCACCAGCTTCATAGCCAAGGTGGAACCTGTGGTAGGAAATGCAGTGGGAACTGAAGATGGTGGTAGAGCTATCGTTGCAACACTGAAAGAAGACTCGACTAAAGTGGATCGACCATTGGCTACCTCCGTAACTATCATAGATGGCTCATTTAAGTGGCCTGCAGTGGTAGGAGGCTGAACTTTCTTCTTTGAGTTTGTAATCCATCAGAGAGTACCATGAAAATGACTTCTTCGGTCGCACCTTCGCATTATAATCCCTCGGCTCTACCCCTGTATCCATGAGATAATTTGTAATAGTGTTTGATACGAGTACGACGAGTTAGCTTGCCTTGCGGTCACAAAGGTTTTGGCAGACATCACAACACCCACATTGATCGGGTACCCGACAAAGATAGAAGCAACTAGAACTTCCCACGGAATTGTAAGATAGGTCTCATTCTGGCGCGGGTCTGATCTACTATAGACAAAGGTGTGCCACCCCTTCGCCTAATAATTTAGAGTGTTCCTTTGAATAGGAACCCCTGTTGTGATCCATGGTGGTTGTGGCCCAGGAGCTGCTAAAATCTCTTCTAACCAAGGACGAGCTGCCTCCCCAAGTGCATACTTCTCCAAGTACTCTGTGGGCTCAACATCATCAAACCAGAAGTATGTGTTCAACGTGTGATGGTCAAATCGCACCATGAGGTTTCTCATTTTTGTCACTTTTGTACCCTTTTTATATGTGCCACATTGGCATAGAATTCCTGGACAATGTACTCCTTAGCATCCACCACACTTTGGGTATACCGATCGACCCTTTGTGTACTCTAAACTGTCTCAAAATTGCTGGGTTGTACTTCTCCAGATCCTTTAGTAGAAATTGTCTCTCAAGAGTGTTAGACCTCACTGGCCACCATTCGGGGAAGCTGGATAAAGCTGCTAAGATGACAAACCATTCCTCCATACATCTTTCTTTCTTTCTCGACCTTTCAAGCCCGACAACTGTAGCATCTGCCCCTCTGCCATCATCGGGGATGTCATCAAGTGTAGTATCTGGTGCCTCAAGCACAGGTGTACTGGACGGCTCAAAAGCGTGATTAGCACTTTCAAAACCCTCAAAAGTGCTTTGAGATGTGGAAGACTTGTCTCGGAGTCGATACCTTCTTGGTGGTTTTGATATGGTAATCGACTGCTCTTGAGCCAGTTGCACTCCGATGCTTCCTAATATGGGACATATTAATCGGATTCAGAGCGCTATGCACCTCTCCCTCTACCGGGTTTAGTCTTCTGTCATTATCTTTTGTAGGGAAAAGGGTAAAGCACTCTTGCCTAGACCCCTGGAGAGTTCACCTTTCCCCTTTGAGCCTTGAGATTGAACCATTTTCTGTACCAAGCAAAGGTGATTGTTAGTTGCAATTCAAGTTTAGACACAGAATGAATGTAATGATACGTGAGAAGATACAGTGAGAAACACAGAATAAACATGCTTGCAGGGTAGGGAGTTGCAGTCCGTAGAATTTTCATTGCAGTCACAGAATGGGCATTGTGGACAACAAAATTTTCCATTGTGGCCGCAAAAATGGACTGCGGTCATCACATTTCTCATTGCAATCGCAATTCAGATACCACCAATATGCCAACTCTCTGATGGTCGAGAATTGGCTGTTTTGCGGCCACAACCAATTTTTTTGGTTCGCAATAGGATTTCTATGGTCTGCACAGTTTTCATTGCGGCCATAGAGCCATGCCTTACTAAATTACCCTGGACTTTAACTTTTTCGGACCACACAAGTTCTTGTTAAGACACAGATTTCAACCAATTATGACATTTAACAAAATTTCTGGGCACAATTTCTATAAAACACACTCATCCCTGCAACACGCTCTAGTTAGCGTTAATATAACACCTAACTATAAAAGTATAAACAGAAAATAAAAGGAAACATGGGTTGCCTCCCAAGAAGCGTCTGATTTGATATCACGACACGACGCAAAATACCATCAGTTGAAATGAATCATTGCCATGATGTAACTTCAGTTTTTCCCAAATAGTGCTTCACCCGGTGACCATTGACTCGGAATACCTTATCATTTTTTTCTTCAAGTCCAATGCACCAACGGGTGTCGCACCGACAACTTCAAATGGGCCACTCCATTTAGACTTTAAATTCCCTGGAAACATCCTCAACCGTAAGCTGAACAAAAACACTAGATCACCCTCTTTGAACTCTTTGTTCTAAATGTACTTTTCATTCATCTTCTCTTTGTATAAGGATAAACTTGTGTATGCATGGTAGCGGAACCCATTCAATTCATTCAAATGTTCCACCCTAAAGTTAGCGGTTAGATGCAAAGCAATATTCAACTTTTTTAGAGCCCACAAGTTCCACCGAAAGATGACAAAGTTTTCCTAACACCAACTAGTATGGCTACATTCCGATATTTGTTTTGTAAGCCATATGATAAGCCCATAAAGCATCATCAAGTTTCTTGGACCAATTCGTCCGGTTAGCATTCACTGTTTTGTACAAAATACTCTTTATCTCCCGGTTGGACACTTCCACTTGACTGCTTGCTTGTGGATGATATGGAGTCGTGAATTTATGAGTGACATTATACTTGGTAACTAAGGTGTCGAAGGATTTGTTGCAAAAAGTGACCCCCATCGCTTAACATAGCCCGTGGAGTACAAACCTTGTGAAAATATTCTTCTTCAAGTATGCAACCACACTTCTCACCTCATGGTTGGGAAGCGAAATGGCCTCAACTAATTCTAACACATAATCAACCACGACCAAGATGTAGGTGTTTCCACAAGAACTCACAAATGGACCCAAGAAGTCAATAAACCACACATCGAAAATATCAATCTCCAAAATGGTGGTAAGGGGCATTTATTTTTCTTTCAAATTCCACCGGCCCTTTGACATTCATCACATTGTTTCACTAGATCACTCGAATCCTTGTAAAGAGTGGGCCAACATAAACTGCAACTTAGCACTTTGGCCGCTGATGTGCCAGAGAATTTCGGCATATTTCAATACTAATTGCTTATATTGTAGCTTGTTTTAATGCAATTAAAACCGCTACTCATGTAGATTTGTTGTTCTTACAGAACAAGAGGAAGGGAAGACCAAGGATATGAAAATGGAAGCAAAAAGAGAAGACAAGATCATGATATTGCATAAGTGCAAATCTGCGGCCTATTCTGCGGTCGCAGATCACACATGCAGACCACAGAATCGTATCTCAAATCGCAGAGCGTTACAGAGTCTGGAGCTAAAAACCATGTCAAGAATTCGGTGCAATTTGTGATCGCAAATCAACATGCGGTCCGTAGATGTGCCGCAGAATGAACAAGAAGAAAACTTAGGGTCAAAGATGCGATGCAATCTGCGGTAACTCAAACGCAGACTGCATAATGGAACTGCGTTGAAGGCCAGACAACTAGGGTTTTGGATATGTGGAAAGACTGCTAAAAGTGCGGACCGCAGACCTGTTATACGACAAGTTAGCGGTCGCAAACGTGACCTGAAAGGGCAAACTTGTCCATTTTCTGTCCCGAAATTGGTCCCACTATAAATAGTTTTAAGAGACCTTTGTGGGCTTAACTTGTCTTACTTTTGATCTACATTCCAAGGCATTAATATTCCCTCTTTTGGAAGCTTTTGTGTGAAGAATCTCTTCTTTGTAAGCATTTATGATATTAATTTTAATTGGTTTGTATTTTAGCATGTGTAGCTAGTTTTAAATGCTAAGGTTGTGGATCCTAAATATGTGTTATGTTAATGGGTGTTTAACATTGAATATATATATATATAATGGTTGGTTGATATTTATTTACTTCTCATTCTTCATTTATTGTTGGTGGTTGCAAACATTAACAAAAGCCATTAAATTCTTGCTTTGCTTGGGAAAGTGGGTTAGGATTTTGTAGAAGTAAATATCAATGACTCAAGGCTTTAAACCTTGTTTGATAAAATCACTTAGGAATAAGTGGATTTTAATTGCCATTTATTGATGGTTCGTAAGTGCAACTCTTTTATATTTGGGGAAATCATAAAGAGGAAGTACTACTCATTCATTCGGAAAAGTGGGTAGTACTTTGGACATCATTTGCATATCTAAAGAACTTTCCATTATAAATATATCATATTAACACCTGTTGGCATTACACTGCATTGAAGGGGACACTACCTTGGTTGCTTTTATTCCACTTGTTTACTCATTAATAGTTGAAATTATTTGCTACTTAAATTCAAATTAGCATACATACTCTAGCCACCACATATCATTCTTTCTTGTTACAATTAACTGAATAGAGATTGAACTCGAGTCGAGCAACACGCTGAACAAGTAAACTTTTCACAACTATTCCCTGCGGGATTCGACCCAAAACTTGTTGGGTTATTATATTTGACATCGACCACCTTACACTATTTATTAAAGTGTAATTTAAGCGTATCAACCGTCGTTCTTGCTCCACCATGGTGACCACCATATGACAAAGAATGACAAGACCCAAGTATTTCACATTACTCCTCTTCCGGTACACATCTTCTAATCACCCCATCTATACAATTCTGAAAAAGATACGGTTCATCATAGTAATAGTCTTGACAATACCGTTTTAGTTTCTTCCTTTGGTTTGAAGAGAACTCATCCGGGATGATACCACTCACAAGGAAATTTACTAGATACTCAAACCATGGCACCTATTTCATCGAAATTTCCAAAAGTTTCTCATCAGGAAAGGAGTCATTCACTTCAAGGCCATCATGCGGCCTCCCCTCCTCCTCCAAGCGATACAAGTGGTCCGCAACTTTATTTTCTCTCCGTTTTTTTTATCTTGGATGTCAATATCAAACTCTTGCAAAAAAGCACCCATATCATCAACCAAGCTTTGCAATCTTTCTTGCTCATAAGATAATGAAGTGTCGCATGATCCGCGTGGATAATACCTTTTTCCACCCATCAAGTTCCGGAAAAACTTCTCAATTGCATACATAATGGAGAGGAGTGCTTTCTCTGTAGTGACATAGTTGACTTGGGCATTATTCATGATTTTACTAGCAAAGTAGCCACATGAAAAATCTTGTTAATGTGTTTCCCCAAAACAACCCTTACCGCTACATAACTAGCATCACAAATGAGCTCAAAAGGGATACTCCAATTTGGAGCAGTGGTGATGGGAGTAGTACGCAACTTAAAATTTAGCAATTAGAAATCTCTCATGCAATCATTGTTGAAGTTAAATTTGACATCCTTCTAGAGAAGCTTGCACGACAGGATCACCACCGTTGAAAAATCTTTGATGAAGCATTGGTAAATACCCATGTGACCTAAGAAACCCTGTACACCCTTTACTAAAGTTGGAGGTGGAAGTTTAGGAATCGCCTCAATCTTTGCCTTGTCAACTTCAATTCCATTCTTTGAGATCTTATGGCCAAGTACAATGCCATCCTCAACCATGAAGTGACATTTGTCCTAGTTTAGCACCAAAATTAATTTTCACATCTTGCCAACACTTTATCCATGTTCGTGAGACAATCATCAAACAAATTCCCGACCACCGAGAAGTCATCCATGAAATATCAAAGGTAATCCTCCACCATTCCCGTGAAAATAGCCATCATACACCTTTGAAAATTTGTCGGTGCGTTCCACAAACCAAGTGGCATCCACTTGAAAGCCAAAGTACTATAGGGACGTGTAAATGTTGTTTTCTCTTGATCCTCCAGAGGCATAAGAATTTGGTTGTTGTCAGGATACCCATCAAGAAAGCAATAGAAAGAATTGTCGGCCAATCTATCAAGCATTTGATCTAGGAATGAAAATGGGAAATGATCCTTCCTTGTGACTTTGTTATGCATGCGATAGTCCATACACACTCTCCAACCGATCAATGTCCTTGTATGAATCAACTCATTCTTGTCACTGCTGACCACCGTCATGCCCTCTTCTTTGGGATACATTGAACTGGAGATGTCCGCGAACTATTGGAAATGGGTAGACAACCCTGGCATCCAACCACTTGATAATCTCTTTTTTGATAACATGTTGCATGGCTTCAAGGAGTCTTAATTGATATCCAATAGATAGTTTGGCACCTTCATCCTAGTTAATCTTGTGCACGAAAAATGTGGGCTTATCCCCTGAATATCCACCAATGTCCGTCCAATATCATTCTACCTCTTTTGTAGCACCACCAATATGGTATCTACCCGCACATTAGTTAAACAAGAGGATAATATAACTGGTAACGTAAAAGAAGGACCAAGAAATTCATATCGAGGATGTGGAGGAAATGGCTTCAACTCCAAGATAGGAGGCCCTTCGATTGAAGGCTTTATAGGAGCAGTTGTCCTATTTTCAAGATCCAAGGACAGTATTCGAGATTCGTAGGTGTACGACCCTATTTCTTGCATAGAGTTCACGCATTCCACGAAGCCATCCATCTTGTAATCATCAAAGTTGAGCAAGATGAACTCCAACATATCACCAATATTTATCACATCACTTGTTTCATCCACAATCACATTGGTCACCAAGTCCACGAAAGAGCACATCTTGTTATTATTGGGTTGCTTCATGGAATTACACACATGGAAAACCATTTTTTCATTGCCAACTCATAAAGTAAGTTATCTGGCTTCAACATCACAAAAAGCCTTCACCGTAGCTAGGAAAGGTCCATCAAAAATAATTGGTACCTCATAATTAACCTCACAGTGTAGAATGGCAAAATCTGCCAAAAGAATGAATTTATCAACATGAACCAAAACATCCTCAATCACTCCCAATGGTCGCTTCATAATTCGGTCGGCCATTTACAATCAAATAGAGGTGGGACTTGGTTTCCTGGTTCTCAATGTCTTGAAAATCGAATAGGGAATCAAATTGATACTTGCCCCAAGATCACAAAGAACTTTTGCAAATTGGTCACTTCCTATTGTACAAAGAATGGTGAAAGCACCGGGATCCTCCAACTTGGGAGCCACTGAATACACAATTTCACTCACTTGATGAGTGACTTTGATAGTTTCAAAATTCATTGATCGCTTCTTTGTCACGAGATCTTTCATGAACATTTGCGTAATCGGGAATTTGCTCCAAGCATTCAACTAACGGCAGAATGATTGAGACACTTTTCATCACTTGGATAAACTTCTTGATTTGGTTTTCACTATTTTGCTTTGCAAGACTTTGATGGCATGGAGGTGGAGGCTTAGGAATTGGAGCCTTAGCCTTTTGCACTACTGATTCTGGCATGTCAATAGTTTTATCGGTAGATGGGTTCACCTCCTCTTGTATCTCTTCCACACTATCATCAGTATCAATCCAAACCTCATCATTAGATTCCTCAACATTATTCGGGATCACTTCTTCTGGCACTACTTGCTCTTCTTCCATAAGTTGCCTTTGGCTTGAGGTTGGTGCATTTCCACCTTTTCCACTTCTTGTAGTAATATCCATAGTATGCCACATGTTGTTCCCACTCTTTGGTTTCACCACCTTGTCACTTGGTAGTGCCCCCTTAGGACGAGTATTTAGAGCTTGAGAGATTTTCCCCATTTGAACTTTTTTCGGATTGATGTATTGTGTGAGCCAAGTTGGGCATCGAAGTCATCATTCTTCTCCGTTATTTGCTTGAACATATTCTCAATACGCCCATTTCATTGTTGGAAGAACTTGTACCATGGGAAGGATAAGTAGGCTGATTGCTATCGATACATTGGGGGCGTTTGAAAACCCGACACCCAGTAAATGTTTCCACGTAAAGATCATCTGCCCCATTTAATTACTGCTTTATTAAATCTCTCGGCAGAAACTTGTCGAGAATCAGGTACTCTAAGATCTAGTGTACCCATATAAACTAAAAGTTTATATTACACCACTGAGTTGGATTTCATCTCGGGAATCTAACATTCGTGCAATTTTGCATATTTCATCAGTTTTGGGAACACTATTCAATGCTTTTAGACTGAAATAAAAGCTAAAAGGTGGTAATAAATAGTCAAAGTCCCCACTTATCCTTTCCTAATTAGATTTGATACCAAGGAGTCTGTGATCTCGACCAAGTAACACCTCTATTTGAGGTTATGAAATGGTCGATTGCAATAATCATACACAACAAGGAGTTGAGATCGAATCCACGGGGAGCTGAGATGGTAATTAGTAGTATATATTTGGATTGAGCACATGAAGTATCTAGATTGCACTTCCACAAATATTGTTTTGTTTTTACTTCTAAAATTATTTTAAAGATTGCAATTATAAAGATAGAAAACTAGAGAATATAGTTTTTGGATGTTTTTCAAAGATATAAAAAGGCCTAGGGCTATGATCTCAACCTAGGTTAACTTTAAAGCTAGTTTCGTTGGTCGGGATATATTATAGCTATCAACACTTAAATACTCACTCAATATCTCTCGATAAGAGAGTGAGTTTGCCTAATTTGGCTTTTTCAATGTCCAAGTGGGTATTAAAGAAAACATTTGATAAAATGCTCAAGTCGGGTTTTACTATCTCTAGGTTTAACCCTTTAATTGGGACTATCAATATCTTGATTTCATCTCAATTTCTTGTTCGCCAAGTTTTCCTAGACTAAGTCTCTCTTTTTCAAGTAGAGACCAAGTCAAATAGGCATGAACTAATGTTTGCAACCATTAATTCTACAATTAAAAGCAAGAACAAGGCTAAATAATAAATACCCTATCATAAACAAGCCATAAATCAAAGACCCATTAGGTTTACACTAGGGTTGGGTCACAACCATAGTTAAAAATCTAGCTACTCGTTATGGGTATAGAAGAAAATAAAGAAGAAAAGATGATAGTACTCAAACAGAGAGATTAAAAAATAAAAATCCAATGTTAAATCATCAAATTAAACTAAAGTTGTCTGAAAGAAGCAAGGAAAAAGGGATACAAGACTTTCAATATTCAAAACTTGACCTAATTTCGTGAAACTATTCTATTTATACAAAGCTGGAAATTTCAGACTTGAGTTTTGTGCCTGATTTTTGTCCTTGGGATCAGATCTCTCCTTCTTGAGTGGGATTTCATTTAAGTAGCTCATTTTCCAACACTCCTTTAATTAAGCATATTTCATCAGTTTTCGGGGATACAATTAAACACTTTTAGACTAAAATAAAAGCTAAAAGGCGCTAATATGTAGTCAAAATCCCCACTTAACAGTATGCACCCAAGTGATTTCTACAGATTCCTTCATGAACTTCTTTCATGACGTAATTAGCCTTACAGGCTCCTAAATATCAGGCCAAGGGGCCTTGGGAAGACTTTCTATACAATTGACCTCCACTGAAGAAGTAACGTGTTGCTTTATTGCGTAGTGGCCGACATGCTTTGGGATCTTCGGGTAGTTTTCCATACTCAACATAATTCATGATCTTATTTCTCCATTCCCAGACCAAATTGGTCGTGTTAACTTAGTAATTACCTTCCACATCCAATACTGAATGCATAAGATGCACGACCATACCGAAGTCTGATCCCTTTATTTCTGTGGACGAGCCTAGATTTGCTAGTATATGTGCTTTCACGTTTTCTTCCCTAGAGATGTAGGTGATTGGCCATTCACTGAACTAATCGAGCAGAGTTTAGAACCTTACTATATATTATTATATGCATTGCTCTTTGGTATCGAACATCCCGTAGACCCAATTTACTACCAGTTGGGAATCACATTTGATTTTTAAGATCTCGGAGTCTAGTTTCCTGGGCAAGCTAGAGACTTGCAATTAAATCCTCATACTAGCCTTCATTGTTTGTCAAGGGAAAAGATCTTATGGCCTACCGTAAGGGTTATCCCGAGGGTATGATTAGTACTACCTTGAGTACGGACCCTTTCACATTAGAAACTCCATCCATGAACAAGGTCCAGACTCCCGATGTTGATTCTGACATCATCACCACTTCTTTGGTGGCCAAAGGTAGCAGTCGGGGACTAAAATTAGCCACAAATTCAGCCAAAACTTGTGACTTGGTCGCAGTCATAAGTTTATATTATATGTTAAATTCACCTATTTTTGACTGCCCATTTGGTCAGATGACCTGATAGTTCAAGTTTCTGAAGGATATTCCGCAGGAAAAAAATTGTCACCAAGGCTATCAGATGACATTAAAAATAAGGCTTAATCTTTCGAACATCGACTACGAGAGCTAAGGCCAAGTTTTCCAGATGTGCATGGCGAGTTTTCGCTCCCGTCAAAATTTTACAAACATAATAGATAATATATTGTACCTTTGTCTTCACGGACTAGAATGACACTTATCACTACATCCGAGATCGCTAAGTAAATCAGAAACTGCTCACCTTCCTCTGATAATAATGGAGGGCTTGATAAATACTTTTTCAAATCTTTTAGAGCCTGTTGGCATTATGGATTCCATTCAAAGTTGTTCTTCTTTTTCGTAAGTGAAAAGAAGTGGAGACATTTTTTTGAAGACCGGGAAAATAATCTACTTAAATTGATGAGTCTTCCTGTTAACCTTTGAACCTCATTCACGTTTGATAGCTGGTCGGGGATGTCCTCAATGGCTTTAATTTTATCGGGATTGACTTTGATACCCCTTCCTTAGGATGTAAAAGGCTTCTTGTAGGTGTTTAAGATGATCATATGTGTTCAAAAACTTAACTAGCATATCATCTACATAGACTTCTGTGGTTTCCCCTATTTGTTTTTCAAACATTTTATTCACAAGACTTTGATAAGTGCCTCCGACATTTTTAAGCTTGAAAGGCATCACATTATAGCAATATGTTCCAGGTTTGTTATAAAGGAAGCTTTTTCCTGATCTTCTGGTTTAATTTTAAATTGGTTGTACCTGGAATAGGCATCAAGGGAACTAATCAACTCCTGCATGGCTATCGCATCAATCATTTGACCAATGTTTGGCAATGGGAGTGAGTCTTTTAGGCACACCTTATTCAGATTCTTATAACTGCACATGCAAAATTTATTATTCTTTTATAGAACTACTACTACGTTAGCTAGTCACTTATGGTACTTTACCTCCCCGATTGAGCCGATATCAAGCAATCGAGTTACCTTTTCTTTGAAAAGGTTGTTTTTGACCTCGGTAATAAGGCATTTCTTCTGACTTTCTGGAGGGATGTTAGGATCTAGGGTTAACTTGTTCATGTCCACCCCTAGCAGAATACCTGTCATATCTTCATGCAACCATGCAAAACACTTAATGTTAAATTTAAGAATATCTATAAATCCTTACCTGAGCTCGGGGTTTTGTCCTGTCCCTAAGTGGGACTTCCTCTTCAAGAATTTCTCAAACAATGCGACTTGCTTGTGTTCTTGTGTTATGGATTTGGTTGCGCCTATTTCTTCTGGTACTCAAAAATATCTTGGTACCAAATAGGATTCCGCCAATTTCTCCCCCCCTGTTGACTTCATTTGGATTGAGAGCAGGTGTCGATTCCTATAACTGCTACTACTTCAAAAAGAGTCATCTTTATTAGCCCTTAGGAATTTGTGGGCATCAGAATTTCCCCTCGGGTCATCACGCTTGCTAAATTAAACTCAGCGAGAAGTTTGCGGCCAGAATAATGCTTCAAATTATCTTGGCTTATTCCATCACTCTCCATTGGATAATGTTGGCTAAACTCCCCGGGTCCATCAAAACACGTTTAATTTTAAAATTTTAAACATTAAGAGAAATTGCCAGTGTATGATTGTGTATAAGTAGGAGTCCATCTACGTACGCCTACGTAGCAGTGATATCGTCCTCAACAATTTCCCAGAGTCTCTTGATATGGCTCACCATTACATTCATATTTATTGCAGCCAAAAAGGTTACACCATTAATCTTTTTCCCCTTAAGAATCAAGTTGATCATCAAACAGGAAGGATCTCTTCATTTATTATCTTGGTTGTGGCCGTAATTGTTCTAAGATGGCCGTTTTTCAATAATATTGCCACCTCCTCGTGCGAATGTCGGTAGTCCCTAGTCTTGTGACCGTTGTTCCCATGGTACTCATATCATAGATATGGATCCCTTTGATAGGGTTGGATGTCATCAGCCTCGGGAACTATGCTTCCTTTGTGTTCTTCATCGTCGATGCCAGTTCCACTATGCTGACATTGAAGTCATATTTGGACAACCTGGGGTAGGTGGAATCAGAGGAGCCATATACCTCTTTTTCCTGCAATGATCTATTATTCCGACTACGATCAGCTCTCCTACCGATGATGAATTTATCCACCGATTGGAAACCTTTGCCGCGTCCTTGAGCCCTTTCGTAGGGCAAAACCCGACATGTAGAAGACCTTCTGTCTGCATCAAAATTATCCTTCACTTTTTCCAGGTTTATGCTAGGAAACCAAGATGCTCATCCTTTATCTTATCTTCGACTTGTATTGTTTTTGTACATCTGCCCATATTGTTGCCTTGAACTCGAGCAAACATTCTTTCAGTTTACAGGAAGCACCCAAACTCCTCGGGTTCAACCCTTTGGTAAATGCATTAGTTTCCTATTCATCTAACAAGACCGTTAGCATCATCCTTTCCTTCATAAATTTGTTCACTAACTCCCGTAATAATAATACTCTCCATGCACAATCCTAAATATGCCAACCTTCCAGGCATGTACCTTTCTGGCCCTGGCATGGGCCTTGATAAAAGAATCTGCGAGCTTCTTCAAGAAATATTTTCCGTGCTCGGGTAAAAGTGATTACCAAGTCAGGGCCCCTTTCGTGAGGGTCTCCATGAATTTCTTCAACAAGACTAACTCAATCTTACGCGCAACTAAGTCGTTTAACTTCACTGCTATTGTATATGTGGTGATATGATCATGAGGATCCAAATTCCCAGAATATTTTATCATATTGGGCATTTTAAAGTGGTTGAGGATCCACTCCGGTGATGTTCTTGCTTTGAAGGGAAATTAGGTGTATTTCTTTGAGTCTAGTCCTTTCAATACTAGCGGTGCACTTGGGATTTGATCCATTTGGGCATGTATTTCTTTCATAAATCGCATGAGTTTTTATTAAAGGGATTGTTCTCATTATTGTTACTAGATATGCTTCCCTCCTTCCCGTCCCTATCGAAGTTGACCTCACCTCTCGGGGTGTTACTATCAGCCCTTTGTGCTGTTTGGTTTGCGGGAGCACTGGGAGGAACTAGAACTCTTCCATTTGCATTGTTGGAAGTACCCAACAACCCTGCCTCAACTCCATCATTACATGATCCTGTCGCGAGAGATGGCCCATAATAGCCTTTTGTTATTCACTCCAGATTCTCTCTATTTTGGAAACGTGCTTGTATTTAGCATTATAAGAATTTGCCTTCCGAATATGTCATGTATGGTGCCCCCCATTGACCGTCGTGGCCTTATCCCCCTCGTTGCGAGTATCACTGATCAAATCTTCGTGTTGAGGTTGATTTCCTTGGGCCTCAACGTTGTGCGTGATGACATCGTTATTTGCCATTTTTTATTTTTCTCTATTAAACAAAGAATTAAACATGTAAGTAACAAATGCAAGGATCAACCCAATTACGCAACTGTCTAAGCCGCATAGTTGTTTCCAAACTGTTTACCCGTAAAATGGTATATTTGAATTTATATCGTGGTTTATATACAAGCGGATCGATTTGATCCCTCAATGATAAATATATTAAGAAAATGCAACACTTAGCAATGAAATCAAGATAAAATAGTTGATAGCCTGGTTCTGGGAGCAGAGCTTCCGAAGGCATCAATATAAATCTTAAAAAGCAAGAAATGAAATGTTGTTGAGATCTTGAATAGTATATGGAAAAGTTTGTCAAAATAATCTTGTCTCTCTAATGGTTGTTAAAGTCACTATTTATAGTTTCACCTAGGGAACATGGTCCAGCAATCAAGCCCCTCTTAAATGACAATTATGTGGGCCATTAAAGAATGTATAATGGCAGGCTATGAATGTCATATTCCCTATATCGGACTATGTATTTAAAACTGCATAATATTCTTCATTGACTGCTATTGGGTGGCTGTCGCGCAACATATTCTCACAAAAGAGGGTTTTGACACGTGACAACTGTTTTAAACAGGTATTAAAAGAGAAGAGTCGCTGCCTAATGATTTTAAGGTGCGTAGGACACCTATTTAAAAATAACTCTATTTTAACTAGTCTGTATCAAAAAGAAGGTGTTAGCAGGTGAACATGTCACAATTAACACAGGAAGTTCTAGCCAAGTATGAAACATTCACTGTAGAGATTAAGGTCAAAGAAAATAAGCATGTACTAGGGAACATCTAGACAAACATACACTTAATAGGATCATATTATCCAAGTTAGACTTAGGCAAACTCGGCACTAGTAGCATTAGGAGGAAGTTAGATACTAACAGACTTACAACATGGTAGAATTAAAAAAATCGCGTACAAAAGTAATCCATAAAACATATTAAGCAAGGAATTTCAGAGGTGAGAACACATGCAAATCAAAGATGCATAGGGATGAAATTGTAATAGTAGAGTCGCTTACCAGTTAAACTCACAACAATAAAGAACAAAAGATTCACAAGAACTTAGGAACCTTGATGCATTAAAGTTCCCAAGAGTTTCGATGAACTCAGGGTAATTTTCTCACCAAGAACAGATAATAAGATGCTAATGGCATTGGCTTTCAGCCAACCAGTACAGAATACAAGAAAGAGAATGGTAAAACCCCCAAATTTTAGTAAAAATTGATTTCAAACTCTATCCCAAAAGGTAAAATATAAGGGTTTATATAGTAGTCAAAAATCGAGCAAGCATATATGGAAACAGAATAATTTAAACAACAAACAAGGAAAGAACATGCAAATTAATTTGAAATCAATTTAAGAATAAAAATTAAACCCTAGTATTTTAGGAAAAGTGTAAATGAGCAGCATCTAAACAAAATCAGACTAAAAAAATGTAGTATTGAATGCATATAGACGAAATGGCACTCAAAACCAAAGATTTAGAACACTTTGGAAGATATTGCATGTCATGTTTAGGAAAGAACCTAGGTAACACCACAAAAGGATAACCAATACCAAAAGAATTCAAATATGGCAAGAGAATAGTGGTCGAATCCAATTATTAGTGGGACTAGGAGACGGAATTAAGGGGAGGCAGCTAGGGTTCTTCAGAATAGAGAAATGGAGATTAAGCGTGTTTAGGGGCGGAGGGTTTAAGGGAAATGGGGTTAGGGTTTTTGTGTTGGGGTCAATTAAAAGAATAGAATGAACAAGGGCCATTGATCTTGAGAGATCAACGACCAAGATTAAAAATGAATAGGGCGGGTCAGTTATAACGGGTACCGATCGGGTCTTGGGTTAAGGGGTTGTTTGGTTTGTGCTGTGATTATTTGCCTAAGGCATTAGGCGAATTTTGGTTCAAAAATTGGTTAAAAATTGAGCAGTTATTTATATACCCAAAATTTATCAAAACAATTTATAAAAATGCTTAATAAATAAATAAAAAATTATTTGTACATTAAAATGATTGACAATAATAATTTAGTATTGGAAAATATATAAAGTTATCTTGACACCAACAATATAGATAAAAGCAGTTATATATGAATATAGGCTATTCATTGTAAAATTAGATAAATAGCTTTAAAATATTAATGTAATGACATGAAATGAAATAAAAATATTTGAGGCATATATTATAGGTGCAAAATAATAATTTAGGTAACTAAGTCATCACAAAATAATTTAAATGAATAATTAATGAATATTTATATAATTCAAATGCAAGAAAATTACTTTAATAGCTCTAAAAAATATGAAAAATTATGCCAAATGCTTGTATAGATTTGTAAACTAAATAATGATTCATAAAATGCTATTTTGAAGGCATGTATATATTTTGAAAAAACATGAGAGCAAAATTGGGTATCAACGCACGCGAATGCAGATAAGGAGTGACCAGACCTATGCGGTCGCGAACTAAGCCACTCGACCGCGAACCACAATCGCGTGTGACATGTTGCCCCTAAAACCTCTACGCGAACACAAGCTTCACCACGCGTTCGCGACTCGCTGTGAACTAACATTATGCGTTCACGTTCCCTTTACTACGAACGCATAGAGTAAAAGATTAGTCCACCAGAAACCCCTTAGCCAACGTGATTTCACTGAACGAAACAAGACCTGAGAAGACCAACATCTTCAACTATTCAAACATGAATTGAATTGCACGAACATGGTTCGAATCACACTCGAGGTCCCCGAGGCCTCAACCAATCCTACCAACAAGTCCTAAAACATCATACGAACTTAGTCGAGCCTTGAAATTACATTAAACAATGCCAAAACTCGGAGCAAGACCCGCTCCCCAACCATAAATGCAACATCGCGAACCGTCCAATCCTCATAACACGTTTGTCTGGATTAGGCAGTATGAAGTTTATCCTGAATCAATTTAACCTTTTTTCAAAGTATCCTGAACCAATTCTATACCCAATAGCCTAGCCTTGCTCAGCTCGAACCATCCCACCAGGAACCGACACTATCTACCAAACAAAGCCTCATACGAGGCCATATGAATGCTCGACTGATAACTTTTGATGTAGTCAAACTCTGCAAGTGGAAAAAACTGATCCCAAGAAACCCCAAACTCCATATCACATGCACGAAGTGTATCCTCCAATATCTGAATAGTGTGTTCAGACTTTTCATCCATCTGAAGGTGAAAGATTTTGCTAAACTCGACCCGAGTACCTAACTCATGTTATATGACTCTCCAAAATAGCGATATAAACTATGTACCTCGGCCAGAGATGATGGATACCAGCATTCCATGAATCCTTAAAATATCATAGATATAGACTTGAGCCAACTGCTCGAAAGAAAGAGCAGTCATCTTTGGAACGAAATAAGCTGACTTGGTCAATCTATCTGATGTTTTATACATCAATACCACACAAGAGGGGGGTTTTGTGTGGTGACCGATTTTTTTCTTAAGCTGTTTATGGAAGGACATGGTTCTTCTATGTGTTCTTTAACCTACTATTGTAGAAATAGTAAATGCATTAAGTAAAGAACAAAAGTATTTTACGTGGAAATCACCTGGAACAAAATGTGAAAAACCACGGCCTACCTCCAATAGAATTTTCCCAAACACTCCACTAAAATCACTGAGCCAAAAACTACATTTACCAAGACTCTTTTGTAAACCTAGGACTAACTCTAGTCCCGGTTTAGCACGTAACCTCAACTGTTACAACAACTTCAAGTTAATTCGAACTAGAAAGCTCTAAGTACCTATGAAAATTTCCTCTAAATAAAGCTGAAAGGTACAATATAAAACCATCTACTATAATTGAACTAAAATGAAAGACAGACACTTGGAACTGGTTCTTCTATCTGGTTCAAGTAGCTTTAGGTTTGCACACTTGAATCACACACGAACTGCTTGCAAAATTTCCTAGCTATCTTGCTCTCAATTCATGTTTAACTTCTACTTATGTGTGTTACCTGTAAAATAGAACTATACTGATATTTATGGAGTTAGTAAATAGAGATTGACTAGAATTCTAATGTTACTCTTTCATGGTGGAAGAGCTCTAGTTGATCTCAAGCTCTAACTCCTTCCCTTTGTTAACCCGTGTTCTCTTTAAGTAAGGAGTCCTTCTTCTTATCCAATATATAACCTTTTCGATCAGGATTAGGAGATATTGCTTCTAGCATGATAGGTTTATCTCCTTCACGTGCATCTCACATGCTTAAGTCTATCTGTATCTACGCTCCACTAGGATGGACATAGTTGCCTGAGTTCCTTTGTCAGTCTTCAAAACTAACCATTACTTGGGCCAACAAATTCCTCTTTTTTGATGATAACAAACTCTATATTTTTCATAAGATTAGGCCCTATTTCAACTCAGCTCAACATCAACACAATGTTAGAAATATTTTTTCTTTTTATCACTTATCATCACGGACCAGGTACATTAGGTTATAAACATCATTGTTCAAAAACATCACTTGTTTTCCCCCTTTTGGAATCGTTGAAAAGTTGCATAAACAATGTGTGATTCCCAGATTTTTTAAAGAAAAATTACTCATGGCCATTGGGGCAATTGCAAATGAATTCATGGATTAATCATCAGTAATCAACTACAAATTCAAACTCTCAAGGAAAGAAAAATAGTCAACAAGAGCAAAAGTAGAAACTTCATTGATAGAAAATATGATTCTGCCACAATCCACAAAAAGAAACAAAAACAGTTAAAATATGAGCAACAAATAGAAAAATCCCTAATCTGGGTCACTGAAAGGCCTAGGCAAGGTTCATGGAAATAAGGCTTAGAAAATTAAGGCTTGGAAGAACTGGAGGGTTGGGTTTTGGATTGGAAAAGGTGAAGCATGTCATGAAGAATTCAATTATTCTTCTCTTTTTACTTTGTAAGCTCAGTTATAAGAGCATCTCTCTCAGATTTTACCTCCACCATACGATTCTTCACCCTTGCTAACTCGGTATCCATTACCCCATTCTCCTACAATAGAGCTCTAACCTTGCTATTGATAGGTGTATTTTAGATCAACCAAGTTTATTGGGAATGGTTAGCGACCTCATAATCACAAGCAATCAGGGTATTGATTCCAAAATTGTCTTTGCTAGTGGTCATCACCCACTTCTTCAGTGGAATCTTATAGTGGGCAAGAACAATAGTGATAATGAAATCATAAGGAGTGGCATGGGCCTTGGAGCCATTGATAACCCGATCGCATAGCTTGATCATGAACTCGTGCCAGTTAATCTCTCGCCTACTTTCTAATCTCTCCATCAAAACCAAATCCATGTAGTTGGCAATGTGCCTTCTTTCCTGCCTAGGCATCACACAGTTGTTGACGAATTCAAACAATTCTTTATAGGATGGCTTCATTTAACTCTTATACACAAACTTGGCCCTGTTCACTTCTGTACTATCAAAAAACATCCTTGTAATGGCTAGGGTAGTAGGAAGGGAGTCCAGACTTGGCAATTTTTTCCTAGTGTAGCCACCACAACCTTCAGACGGAATACCAAGGATTTCACCCAGCTCTTTTGTATCAAAAGACAATTGAACCCCTTTCACTTGGCTGGTAACTCTCCCATCCTTGACCTCTCCATTGACCATGAAATCAATTATCTCATATTTGGTCAGCCTGCCATCTAACTGAAGGACCATGTCCTTCAACCCATGAACCTCTGACACGTTAACTAGTAGAACCATTCCTCGTTCCTCTAAGTCCTTCAAAAGTCTTTCCCTTCAACATGTTTCATTAGCCAAACTTGGCCAGATTATCTTGTTCATTATCATATTCATCCTCTTCTTCACCACTCCAATATTCCTCCTCAGTAATCATATCTTGCTTGGCTTTCATATCGGATCTTGTCCTTTTAGCCAAAGTTGAAGGTACATATGAAGACTTCTTTGATGGTGCCTTGGTCATATTAGGTTTAGGTGTATACACCTCCACATCCCCAGTCACATGTTCACCTTGATGGATCGGGTCTATCTCATCCCCATCAACAGCCTCAACAGGATCTGCCACCTTTTCTTTCCTTTTGTCCATTCTTTTCCTTTTACTGTCTTCCATATCTTTCTGCAACTCATTCTCACTCCGCTTTAACTAACTTCTTGTGTCCCTCCCTTTTGGTAAAGGAATATAAGTAGTTGTTGGAGAAGCAACCTTCCTTTTCTTGGTGGTTCTTGCAGTGCTAGGAGTTTTTGGTGTTGGAGTTCTCCTTTTCTTAGGGTTATCGCTGGTACCAACGTTCTTCTGAATATCTGCTGGGGTCTCCTCAATACATGAACGAGGTTCATTTGTCTGTGTACCGAGATTTACTAGAACTTTAGAAGCTTCCTTGAACCACTTCCCCATGTTTTCTTGCTATTTTCAACCACCTTTTCTGGCTCATCTCCACAGATAGCCATTCTAACCGTTTTAGAGGTGGGTGAAGAAATAGCCACTTCTTTCCCTTTCCCCTTTACATCACTATGCAAACTATCACTCTCTTTATTGTTTTCTCTTTTATTTTTACCTCCTCTCCTTCTTAACTCAGGCGTTTCCACATCCACAACATACCAACCAAAACAAATCAATTTTCCAAATTTTTAGCTAGATCAGAAACTACCTCGGTAGAGGGATTTGCACAAACGTTACCTGTTCAAAATCAAAAGACCCAGTTCTTCCCCCCTCACTCGTAGTCTTGAAAGAATTGTAAGAATTTTTGGAATCTTGGGCTTATTATATGTTTAATTTATTGTAAAGAGCACTTGTAGCCACATTTTTTTGAGCAAGCATCCTTACTCGCCTTCTCCTAGGTTGAGGGGTTGTGCTGGGTTGAGGAGTAGTGGAGGAATTGAATAGAGTAGGTGGAGGAGGTGTGCCTAGGTTGTCATGAGTGTTTGTCATTCTCTGAAAAGTGGAAGATTTGAAATTTTGGAAGAGAGGAGAGGAAAAGACAGAGAATTTGTGATAGTTTTTGAAAATTATGAGAGTGGCAGTGGTGATAATGATGGATTTAAAGGAAGAGGGTAATTAATATATAACGGCAGCTTTAGTAGTCAAATTGAAGTCTAATCACCAAGAAATTTCAGGTTGAAAAGGCAGTTAAGCTTCCCTAAAATCTAGGCATTTTAACATGGTGAGGAGTCTAGTTGAAAAGAAACTAGTTCAAACTTAAAAGGATAGGATTTTTAAAGTTTTTGAACATATGTAGGATTCTGCTCATGAATTAAATATTAATATTTCTAATTATGCAGAGTGTAGAAAATATACCTCATTATTCAGATAAACCAGTACTGATGAACCAGATTCTTCACTATGAATCCTCTTGATCATGCCGTAGTTTGCAAAAATAAATTTTTTTTGTTGGAGATAAGTGAGTTGTATCAACACATGGCACATGAGTATATTATTTACAGTATGAGACTGAGCAAAGATCAATCTAGATATTTACACAAGTTTCAGATTTCCTAATCCAAAAAGAATATTCGATTTTTCTTTTTTTTATTGTGCATTCTGAACTGGTTCTATTAGGTGATCTTAATCATCCCTAGTTCTAAAATGTTCCTTTCAAAGCTTTCTCTACTCAGTGCTTTTGTAAAGATGTCAGCAATCTACTTATCAGTACTACAAAATTCTATAGTGATTAGTCCTTTCTTATAGTTGTCCCTTAAAAATGTGTCTAACATCTATGTACTTATTTCTCTTATGATGAACTGGGTTCTTTGTCATACTAATAGCAATAGTGTTATCACAAAAAAATAGGGATGTAACCAACTTCAATACAAAAAATCATCAACTTTTGTTTGATCCACAACAATTGAGCACAACAAGAAGCAACAACAACATACTCAGCTTCAATAGTAGATAAGGCCACTAAATTTTATTTTTTAGCAGCCCATGATACAAGACATGAACCAAGGAAGTGTGCCATACCTGAGGTGCTCTTTTTGTCCACAAGGAAACCTGCATAGTCAGCATCAACATATCCCACTAGGTTAAAGTTAATACCTTACAAAGGTCATTAGTTTCTATCAAGTATCTCAATATATTCTTGACAGCAGTCAAGTGGGATTCCTTTGGATTTTCTTGAAATCAAGCACAAAGCTCTACATTGAAAACTATGTCAGGTCAGCTAGCAACAAGATATAAAAGTAAACCAATCATACCCCTATACAACTTTTGATCAACAGATAAACCAGGGTCATCTATGTCCAATTTTGTGGCTGTTCCAATAGGAGTGTCTATTTCCTTTGATTCATCTATTTTAAACTTCTTGAGCAACTATATTACATATTTTGTTGATGGATCATGGTTACATTTGAGTTTTGTTTAATTTATAAGCCTAAGAAGAAATTAAGCTCGCACATCATACTCATTTCAAATTCGCTCCTCATTAATTTAGCAAATTCCTTACTTAGTTTTTCAGTGGTTGCCCCAAAAATTATGCCGTCAATATATATTTGTACTACTAGAAAATCCTTACCATTCTTTCTCAAGATTAGAGTTCTATCAAGTTTACCTCTATTGTAGCCACGTTCAAGCAGAAATTTGGATAGTCATGCATACCATGCTCTAGAAGCCTACTTGAGTCCATAAAGTGCCTTTCTAGTTTGTATACATGATACAAACACTCCTTGCTTTCAAACCTGGAGGTTTCTTGACAAACACTTCTTCCTTTAATTAGCCATTTAGGAATTCATACTTGATGTTCATATGGTGAAGAGTAAATTCCATGTATGCATCAAAGGCTATAAGGTGTCTTATTGCTTCCAAACTTGCAACTAGAGAAAAGGTCTCATCATCGTCTATGCCTTCTATGCCCTCTTGGCTATAACCTTGAACCACCAATCTTTCCTTATTCCTTGTAACAGTTTTATCTTTATCAAGTTTGTTTCCAAAGACCTATTTAGTGCAAATTATTGATATGTCCTTCGGTCTTGGAACTGGATGCCAAACTTGACTCCTTTCAAACTAGTTGAGTTATATTTCATTGCATTTAACCAGTCCGCACCATACAATGCCTCAACAACATTCTTTGGTTCAATAAGAGATAAGAAAGTATCAAAAGCATAAAGATTCTTTAATGAAGATCTAGTTTTAATTCTACAGGTTGGATCAGTAATTATGTTCTCAATGGGATGAGAACTTTGATACTTGTAAGGTTTCACAACAACCTTATTTCCACTTTACGTTTATCCTATGTTTTGTTGCTAAGGAACAGGCTCATGGACAGGTTCTATTGAGGAATTAGATTCAGTTCTTCTTTGTTTAATTCCCCCTGTCAACTTACGCTGGATGGAAGAACGTGTTCCATTGCATGTTCCTTCTTCTGGTGTAGCTTCAGCTTGGCCTATGATTTCATTTAAACTTTTTACCAACCCAATAGCTTTATCTTCATGTTCCTGTCTCTAAAAAAGAATGTTAGTTTCATCAAAACCAAAAGTACACTTTCTTTTACACACATAGCTATTTCATTGTACACTTTATAAGCTTTGCGATGTGAAGAATATCCCAAAAATACTCCCTCGTCATTTACGAGATCAAACTTACCTAGGGATTCTTTTCCATTGTTGTGCACAATGCACTTGCATCCAAATGCCTAAATATGGGATATATTTGGTTTTCTCCCTTTAATTAAATCATAGGGAGTCTTCTCTACAAGAGGTGCAGTCATGCACCTATTAATGATGTAACATGCAGTGTTCACAGTTTCTGCCCAGAAGCTATGGTGGAGTTTACTAGAAAGAAGCATAGCCTTAACCATATCTTCAAGTGTCCTATTCTTTCTTTAAACTACTCCTTTTTTGTGGAGTCCTATGGGTAGAAAAATTATGATTTATGCCATGCACATCACCAAATTTAGCAAACTTAGCAATTTCAAATTCAGTTCCATAATCAAACCTAACTAATGCAAGTTTATTACATAGTTGTTTCGGAGTTTTTCTAACAAAAGAAGTAAACATGTCAAATGCTTCATCTCTAGATCATAAAAATAATGTCCAAGTAAATCTAAATCTTAAAAACAATGTCCAAGTAAATCTAGAGTAATCATCAACAAGCACCATCACATATTGTTTATCACATTTGCTTAATATTCTCATTGGACCACAGAGATCCATATGAACCAGTCCCATCAATCTAATCGTGCTTATCACTTTCATGCATTTAAAAGAAGACCGACCTACTTCCCCCTTGCACATGCCTCAAAAACTTTGTCTTCCTTAAAATTGATGTTAGGCATCCCTATCACCAGGTCCTTGGAGACTAATTTGTTGAGTTGACTTAAACCTACATGTCCAAGTCTATTGTTCCAAATGAAGGGATCATTGTCTAGCACACTTAAGCAAGTGGGTTCATTTTCTGATAGAGTGGGCAGATCAACAATGTATATATTGTTTACTTTTTTTCCCTGCAAACAAATATTGCCAGTGGTAAAATTTATCACAAAATATTTAGTAGAGGTGAATGCAACCAAGTTACCTCTGTCACACAGTTGTGATACACTGATTAGGTTGTATTTCAAGCCATCTATCTAGTAGACATTCTCAATGGAGTATCAGTCTGTCTAACTACCTTTCCAACCCCAATTATCTCACCTTTCTTACCATTTCTAAAGGAAACATTACCTCCTCTGAGGTCCTCAAGTGGAAGGAACTGGTTCTTGCTTCCAGTCATATGCTTTGAGCAGCCACTATCCATATATCATATTTGGATGCTCCCCTTTACTTAGACCTGTAAAAGAAAATCAGGGGTTAGTCTTAGGAACCCAAACTAGTTTGGGTCCCTTTCTTTAGGCAAAAAGGCTGAATTAAATTCTTTTTAGCCCATCCTCGCAGCCTATTTTCCCCTTGAATAAAATATTTGTTCTTTTCACTAGCATTTTCTTTTGCAATATAATCAATTTTGTAGTGACCAGTTTTACCACAATGTGTGCAAATTTTGCTCTCAGGATTTGTGATGTACTTGATTTTGGGATCCCACTTAGGCGCAGGGGTCCCGTAGCCAAGTCCTCCCTAATTTCTACTATGGTGTTCTAGTAGTCATGAAAGTGCATCAGAGGACTTATTCCATTTACAAGTATTGTCTAGTTCATGCTTAACCTTGCTTAGATCTTCTTTTAGGACTCTTATCTTTTCATCTCTTTTATACAACTCATCCTTCCTTTTTCCATGATTTTCTTCTAAGGTGAGATATTTGTGATCAGCTTTCTTTTTACCTGTTTCTAATTTCAGTTTTAAATTTTCAAATCTAAGCTTTAGCACAGTGGTGTCAAGTTCAAGAACCTGGTTCTTCAACTCAACATTTTTACTATCACTTTCACTAGCCCTGAGTTCCAGATTTTTGCCCTTAGCTTTCTATATTACACATTCCATAGACAGTTGTTCCTTTTCAATGATTATAACCTCAGATTCATCAATGAAATATATTAGTAACTCAAATTGACTTTATTTAAACAAAAAATTAATCTTGTCTTTGAAAATCAAACTTACCTCTGATTCCTTATCAGATTCTCCAATGGCCATAAATGATTGTTCATCTCCATCTTTATCTTCTGAATCCTCATCTGAGATTTCTCCCCAGGTGTCAACCATAGCCTTTATTGATCCTTTGTTCTTCTTAGGATGAACTTGTTCCTTTTTCATGTTTCTTTGTTCAGCTCTTTCCTTTTTCTATTCAATTTCCTACAAAGGACCATTTTTGATGATGTGATCAGTCTTACCACATTTATAGCAGCCCTCGTTGATATGTTTTCAGGAAACCTTGGTTTGTTGTGGCTTGCACCTCTTGAAGAACCCTTTTCTCTCATTAGATACTTCTTGAAATCCTTTGTGATCATAGCCATTTTATCCTACTCTAGATCATTACCTTCAATGATTCTAAGAGCCAGACTCCTTTCCTTATTGGGTGCATCAATCTTCATGGTTTGTCTTCTAAAATTCATAGGCAGTGAGATTTCCAAGTAGCTCGTCCAACTTTATAGTGGTAGTGTTCTTTGATTTCTGAATAGCAGTGATCTTGCTTTCCCAAGTGACTGGCAAGACCATTGCCAGAATTTTCTCAACTTTGTCTTTTTAAGAATAATCCTTCCAAGTAACTTAAGTTCATTTGTAAGTGTTGTGAACCTTGTATACATCTCTTGGATCGTTTCTTCTTCCTTCAAGGTAAAGTTTTCATATTGAGAATACAACAGTGTTCATCTTGATCTCTTCACTTGAGGAGTTCCTTCAAGATCCACTTGCAAAGTATCCCAAATTCCCTTAATAGCGGTACAGATTTTCATTCTGATGTACTCATCTGGACTAAGTCCACACACAAGCCATTTGTTGGCCTTAGCATTTACTCCCACTTCCTCAAGTCTTCAGCATTGCAATCAGCTCTAGTCTTCGGCACATCTACACCTTCAGCATTCTTCTTCATGACAGCTAGGGGACCATTAGTAACAATGTCGCATAGTTCATAATCGTCTCCGATTATATGCTCTCTCATCTTGTTTTTCTACCATGATTAGTACTGTCCATTAAAGAGTGGAGGCCTAGCAGTGGATTGTCCTTCCCAGTTTCCAAGTGGTGCACTCATCTTGATCTCTTCCTAAGGTGTTAGCCTCTTCAAGAATAACCCTCTATGATACCAAATAATGTTTTATACTTCAATACCACATAAAAGGGGGTGGATGATTTGTGTGGTGAAGAATTTTTCGCTTAAGCTATTTATGGAAGGACCTAGTTATTCTAAGTGTTCCTTAACCTGCTATTGCAAAAAAATTACATGCGAAAAGTAAAGAACATGAGTATTTTATGTGGAAAACACCTAGCTCAAAAGGTAAAAAAACCACGACCTACTTTCCAGCATGATTTTCGTGAAATCTCCACTAAATTCACTGATCCAAAAACTGCATTTACAAAAACTATTTTGTAAACCTAAGACTAACTCTAATCCCGTTGTAGCACATAGCCTTAACTGTTGCGACAACTTCAAGTTAACTTTATCTTGAAAACTCTGAGTACTTATTACAATTGCATCTAGATAAAGCTGAAAGGTACATATAAAACAACCTACTACAATTGAACTATTATTCTATCTAGTTCAAGTAGCTTCAGGTTTGCATACTTGAAACGCACACGAACTGCTTGCAAAATTGCCTTGCTATTTTGCTCTCAATTCACGTTTAACTTCTGCTTATGTGTGTTACCTGTAAAGAGAACAACACTAATGTTTATAGAGTTAGTAAATAGAGATTGACTAATTCTGATGCTACTCTTTCTTGGTGGAAGAGTTCTAGTTGATCTCAACCTCTAAATCTTTCCCTTTCTTAACTCGTGTTCTCTTTGAGTAATGAGTCTTTTTTATCCAATATGCAAATTTTTCGATAAGGATCAGGAGATATTATTTCTAGCAAGTTAGGTTTATCTCCTTTATGTGCATCTCACATGCTTAAGTCTATTCGTATATGTGCTCCACTAGGATGGACCTGGTTCATGTTTGAATTCGTTTGTCAGTCTTCAAAACTAACCTTTACCAGGACCACCACTATCCACATTCACCCAAACTACATCAAACTTCCTCTAAGTCTGTGGGAGCCAAACAACAAAATTCATAGTGATCCACTCCCATTTCCACTCTAGATTCTCTAGATTGTGAAGCAATCCACCTGGCCGCTAATGCTCATACTTCACTTGCTAACAATTTAGGCATCGAGCTACATACTCCACTATTTCCTTCTTCATTCTTCTCCACCAATAATATTGCCGCAAGTCTTGATAATCTTCATGGCACCTGGATGAATAGAGTACCACAAACTGTGAGCCTCTTGGAGAATCAACTGACGCAACCCATCCACATTGGGCACACAGCCTGCCATGCATCCTCAATGCATCGTCATCTCTAGTAGTGACCTCATTGGCATCATCGTACTAAACCATGTCTATAAGGGCAAGCATATGGGGGTAATTATATTGAAACTCCCTGATACGATCATAAAGAGAAGATTGAGAAATCACACAAGCCAACACTCGACTCGGCTCAGATATCCAGTCTCAAAAACAAGTCGTCCAAGGCAAGAACATCCAATTCCAAGGGCCTCTATGCTACTGGTAGATATACTAGACTGCCCAAACTATTCGCCCTATGACTCAGGGTATCTGCTACCATATTGGCCTTCCCCGGATGGTACAAAATGGTGATATCATAATCATTAAGCATCTCTAACCACCTCCACTAACACAAGTTAAGATCTCTCTGTTTGAATAGATACTGCTGACTCAGATGATCGGTCTAGATTTCAAAAAGGATACCACACAAATAGTGTTGCCAAATCTTCAAGGCATAAACAATAGCTGCTAGCTCGAGGTCGTGGACAAGATAGTTCTTCTCATGCACCTTCAGCTGTTTAGACGCGTAGGCAATCATGCTACCGTCCTTCATCAACACCGCATCGAGAACAATATGCGATGCACCACAATATACAATATAAAATCCCGGACCTGTAGGCAATACACATACCGGGGCTGTAGTCAAGGTAGTGTTGAGCTTTTTAAAGATCTCCTCACACTTCTCTATCCACTTGAACCGAGCACCCTTCCGGGTCAACTCGGTTATAGATTCTGCCATAGATGTGAACCCCACTACCAATCGATAGTAATGCCTTACCAAACCAAGAAAACTCCATATCTCTATAGATGTGGACGGTCTGGGCCAACTCTGTACTGCTTCAACCTTCTTTGGATCCAACTTTATACCCTCACTCGATAGTATGTGACCCAAAAATTCTACTAAATCTAGCCAGAACTCACACTTTGAAAATTTCGCATATAACTAATTTTCTCTCAAGGTCTGTAGCACAATCCTCAGGTGTTGTTCGTGATCCACCCACCTCCAGGAGTATACTGGAATGTTTTAAATAAACACAATGATTAATGAGTCAATATAGGGATAAAATACACTATGCGCCAAGTGCATGAATGTTGTTGGGCGTTGATCAGCCCAAATGACATCACTAAGAACTCGTAATGATCATACCAAGTCCTGAAGGCAGTCTTCAGGATATCTGGCTCCCAAATCTTCAATCTTCAACTGATGATAACCTGAACATAAGTCGATCTTGGAAAAACACTTTGGCACCCTTTAATTGATCAAATAGGTCATCAATACGAGGCAACAAATATTGGTTCTTCACTGTAACCTTTTTAAATTGGCAATAATCAATACACATGCGCATAGAACAATCCTTTTGCACAAATAAGGCTGGAGCATCCCAAGGAAACACACTGGGACGAATGGAACCCCTATCAAGCAACTCATGCAACTGTTCCTTTAACTCCTTCAACTTAGGCGGAGCCATACGATATGGAGGAATAGAGATGGGCCGAATGTCGGGTAACAAATCAATACCAAAATTGATATCGCTGTCGGGCGGCATTCCCAAGAGATTTGCTAGAAATGTATCTATATAATCCCTCAATACCGGAATTAGCTCCACAGTAGGGGTATCAACGCTGAAATCTCTCACATAATCTAGATGCGCATCTCACCCTTTCACAACCATCTATTGAGCCTTTAGAAATGATATAACTTTGGTAGGAGTGTAATCTAAGGTACCTCTCTACCATAATCGTGGTAATCCTGGCATATTCAACGTCCCGATCTTGGCGTGACAATAAAAAATAGCATAGTAGGATGAAATCTCCATGCCCAAAATAATATAAAATTCAACCATATTAAGCAATAATAAATTGGCTCTACCCTCAAAACCATTAAAAACAGCCAAACACGACCGATATCCAAGGTAAAAAATAATAGAATCTCCCACAAGTGTATACACATGGACAGGAGAACTCAAAGAAGCACGGGATACACCCAAATACAGAGTAAAATAATATGACACATAGGAATAAGTGGATTATAGATCAAATAAGACTGATGCATCTCTATAACAGACTAGAATAATATATGTGATGATAGAGTCAGATGCAACTGCTTCCGTCCGAGCAGGAAGAGCATAATATTTTTCATGGACTCCCCCTGTAGGGTGACCTCTAACTCGAGTTGGCTGAGCAGGTGGAGTGGTAGTTGGTGTTGTAACTATAGCCTGAGGACTTGGTGGAGCACGCGGAGCTTGAGTAGTTTGTGGAAGTGCACCCCTCATAAGTATAGGGAAATCCCTCACAAAATGGTGAGTGTCACTATACTTATGACTAGATCTTGGAGGATGTGGCTGTTGTAGCTGGCTCGATCCAGATCGGCTAGACTGATCA
The DNA here is from genome assembly GCA_034376525.1 of Nicotiana benthamiana. NCBI lineage: Eukaryota > Viridiplantae > Streptophyta > Magnoliopsida > Solanales > Solanaceae > Nicotiana > Nicotiana benthamiana. The sequence goes on from CM067337.1 coordinate 28,357,098, forward strand.
TTGAAAGTACCCAATACAAGAGGTACATTAGACAATGGCAGTGCATAATAGGGAGCCTGGGGCCTAGGAGTGGGCGAAATATCACTGGAGGCTGGAAGTGCTGAATGAACAGGGCAAATCAAAGAGCCCCTACCCTGACGAGCTGTAGCTAGGGAACGAGTACCACTATGAGCGCCAGTCTACTTGGCCTCTCTCTCATCTCTCTCCCGAGTCTGCATACCCTCTAGTCTACTAGATATATCCTACCTGTTGGAATGTGATTTCCATCTCCATATCTCGGGCCATGATAAATCTGATACTAGGGTTGATCCCATCGATAAATTGAAGGACTCGCTCTCTAACAACAACAACCAAGGCTTATGCATGCCTAGCAAAATCATTGAATTTATTTGCATACTCTAACATGGTCATAGAACCCTGGTGCAACTACTCAAACCATGTGCGCCATGCATCTTTGACACTCTAAGGAACATAATCCCTCAAGAACATATGCGAGAACTAAAGTCCAAGTGGGTGAAGCTGCCTCGGTCGAACAAACCAACTCATATGCTCACAACCACTGATAGAACGCTCCCCTAAGCTGGAACATGGTAAAACCAATCCCACTAGACTCCAAAACAGTCATTATATGGAGGATACGGTGGAACTCCTAAAGAAAACCCTGGGCATCCTCTAACGCCAAGCCACTAAAAGAAGGATGATGGTACTTCTTGTAGCCCTCGAGCCTGTGTTGCTCCCCTAAAAAATTGTAGCCCTGACATCGGGCTGAAGTGGGGCTGCCAGCAGTATTTTTATTACCTCAGAAACCTGGTCGACCTGAACCCGCTGCTCTGGAGTACCGGTGTTAGAGTCTTGCTCCTCCCTCGACTCTGATACCAACTTTTCACGATCTAAGTTTCCCTCTGTAAGAAATTGCGGTGCCACCTACTCTCTAAGACTAGGTAAGCCTAATAATTTACAGGAAAAACTAAAATAACGACTAAAATTACAAGTAAATCTACAACTCAGAGTAAGAAGAAAAACTCCCACAACCCGATAGTTGTAAGCCACAATATCTAAAGAAAGTACTAAATATCTCTATACATCATAGTCTTAAGAGAATAAGGAAAATGACATAATAAGGATAGAGGGGGACTCAGAGGTCCACGGACACTAGCAGATATACCTTGAAGTATCCAAGCAGCATAATGCTTTACAATCGAGGCAGATAAGAAATACCAGGGTCTGCATAAAAATATGTGTAGAGGCGTTGTCAGGAAACAAACTGATGTGCCGCGATAGGTGCCCGAGCCCTACCTGTCGAACACTCCTAAGCATGTGTTTAAGATATAAACCTGAACGACATATGTTGAAATACAAAAATAACATATATGAAGGAAACCTTCCCAAAAGGGATATGTATATATACATGCGGAATATAATGGGCGAGCCGGCAAGGTTGCTATAGATAACTGTATACCCAAAGCTGAAAGGCGACAAAGCCACACACTATCAATCTATGCATAACTATATAAAGACCTCTAAAAATACAATTGTATAAATATGGGACTGAGCCACGTCATACCCATATATATACAAGCATGTCGTACCAAAATCAAAATTAGCTCTGGATCAAGTGGAGCATGTCAACTCTCGTTGATCAAGGATCCTAAAAAAGGGGGACCGTCAGCTTGCCTACCTACACCTGCGGGCATGAAAAGCAGGCCCTGTGAAATAGAGCATCAGTACGAAAAATGTACTGAGTATGTAAGGCATGAAAATCAGTACGTAAAAGACATAGATGAAACATGGAATAAAGAAATTCATCTGTAAATCTGGGTAACTTTGTAATTCTGAAACATTTATAATGTCATGGACGTGCATATAAATACCGTGTCATGCATAGATATAGGTGTACATAATATCATCAAGCCTCTGAGGGCATCCTATCATATCTTCTCGGCCACTATGGGAAACATCATCAACCTATACCGACTGATTAGGTGGTGGTGCGTATATAACAACGTAACCTTTTTTCTGTATCCCATATAAATGTAATATACATATATACATATATATAACGTCATCTAGATGAGTTAATGTACATGTATAAATGCTGAAATGTATAAGAAATAGGTTAATAACATTTTCTCGGAATGCCATAAAACTCAATACGCCATTTGGATAAACTTTATCAAATACACATTTTTTAGATCCATGAACAAACGATTAAATAATGAGACTTATGGGAGAATAAGAATACACACATCTCTAGACTTTCTGCGAATAAAGTAATCTATGGAAGTTTTGCATTTGCTTGTTTTGTTTTTGTCGTATAGATCATGCCGAAAAGAAATAAGGAATAGCCTTAATATACTTGAGTCGATTGGCTTGAGAAATCTTACATTGTATTCCCTTAATATTGCAAAATTTTGCGTTAATTTGAATTTTTGAAAGCTTGGGCATAGCCTATGCGATATGCAATATACATTTGCATATTAGAAATGCTTTAATGTGCTTTATTTGTTAGAAACTCTTGCTGGACTTGAAGCAAAATTTCCTAAATCTTGATGAACCTTTCAGAAGAGGTGTAGGGAATGATTTCAATATTTTGATATTGTTATTCTTAATTAGGTGGGGCCCCTACTGAAAGCTTGGTGTCACTTTAAGGTTTGACAACTTATCCATCTTTATTATTAGTTATTTAGAGAGTTTAAGCAAGCTTTCCATGTTTTGGGGGGAGGGGGGTTAATCATTATCAACTAAATTTATTAATTAAGTAGATATTATCTCGTTACCTGGTAATTCCAATTACCCGTAAAATTATGAATCTGTTATAAAATAGAAGTCTATTTAGAGTGAATGTCTAAGAGTTTTAGCTTGAAGCTAAGTCATTCCTCTTCCTATAAATAGAGGGGTCTTACCCCATTGTAAATCACCCCAAGTATTAATAAGAATACTTCTCTCTCTCCCTATTCTCTCTCTATATTGTTCTTATTCTTGCATTATTGTTCTTGTCTTTATATTATTTCATAACACGTTATCAGCACGAGTCTCTAACCAATTGAATTTAATATTCAGCAATTAAGCTTCTTGTGTTTGTTTTCTTATGTTGTCTTGACGGATGAATCGTTATGATGGGGTTTGTGAAATTTGATGTCTACTGTTGCAAAGGGTGTCAAAAGAAGTTGAAGAAATAGTTAACAAAAGTCGAAGGTGGCCAGCAATAGATTATGCACGGTTAAATCACGGTACTGTTTCTTTCTTCAATTACTTGAAACCGGAAACGGCGGCTTCGCGGTGGAATCACGTCGGCTTAAATGCTTCCAAGAATTTATTGGTATACCTTAAAGGTAAGTAACTTACTTTTCCCTTTCAAATTCTTGGAATTCTATAATTTGATTTTATATACAAACATAGACAACAAAGTTTGATTATAACTCTAAAGGAGTTTGTAAGAAATTATAACCACACGAAGTGGTAAAATCTCTATGTCCTGCCATGATTAAATTCATGTATGATTGTGGGCAAATAATTAAAAATCCGTCCCATTGAATTTGCTCCATTCCCTTTAGAGAATGTGGAAGCAGTATATGATAAGTCTGAAAGAAGACTAAAATATTACCATGAAGGTATCAATGAATGTGGACGTGGCAAAGAATTCCGTCCAATTGAATTTGCTCCATTCCCTTTAGAGAATGTGGTAGCAGTATGTGATAAGTCTGAAAGAAGACTAATTACCGTAAAGGTATCAATGGATGTGGACATGGCAATAGACGAAGTTATAATCGTCATTATTATGGTAATGAGAACAATAAGGATTCTCAAAATAATCTTTCACTTTATGAAAGTAATATTTGACATGAGATTGTGTAAAGCACATGATTTTGATCCATTCCCTAAAGTGAATGTGATAATTGTAATAGAGCCCGTAAGTATGAACACGCTCTTGATGTAAATTTGTTTTATGTCTGCCATTATGAAAAGAAAGTTCGTTGCCCTTGAAATTTCGGGCAAGAACTATATGACATGGGTGTTGGATGCTGAAATTCACTTAGATGCTATGGGTCTTGGAGACGCCATTAAAGACAGAAATAATGCATCCACCCAAAACTATGCTAAGGCCTTGATTTTCTTGCGCCATCACCTTGATAAAGGTTTGAAACTGTGCTAAGGCCTTGATTTTCTTGCGCCATCACCTTGATGAAGGTTTGAAAATTGAATATATCACAGTCAAAGATCCACCCATCTTGTGGAATAGCTTAAAGAAGAGATATGACAACCTGAAGTTGGTCACTCTGCCACAAGCACGATACGATAAGAACCCAAAAGCAAATAGTTTATAAACTATATATTATCGTTGCGGTGAAAACGGGCACTGGTCAAAGGCTTGCCGTATACCATGACTTTTGGTTGACCTTTATCAAGCATCTCGAAAGAGTAAACGCCCTGAAACGAATTTTGTCTCTGACGACAACTTTGACATCACCCACTTGGATGTGGTAGACTTCTTTGAGCAACCCGAGGGGAAGATAGACCACCTAATCGGTGATGGATCCGTGATGAAAGAAGATGGAGCTATTTGATTTTATTTTACTTGTTTGTATTAGTGAATGAATAAACTAATAGCCATTAATATTAGCTCGTATTAGTTAGTTCATGATATAATGTTAGTATTAGTTCTTTAGAATGTATCAATATGCTCAAATATCAATAATATTTTTACTTTCCAGTAGAGGTAATCGACTAACCTGAAAAACTAGTCGGTTATCTCATATTTCGCATAAAAACTGCAAAACAATCGATTGTCAATGATCAACAATCGATTGTCTTTAAAACAGTGATCTGGAATTTTACAAAAACAGTCAACAATCGATTGTCTATGATCAACAATCGATTGTCTTTAAAACAGCTGGAATTTTTCAAAAACAGTCAACAATCGATTGTCAATGTTTAACAATCGATTGTCATTAGACAGATCTGGAAATTTTTCAAAAATCATCCACAATCGATTGTCTATTCATAACAATCGATTGTCTTAAGACTGCTCGAATTTTTCAAAATAGCCAACAATCGATTGTCTATGCATAACAATCGATTGTCTTAAGACTGCTGGAATTTTTCAAAATAAGCCAACAATCGATTGTCTATATTTAACAATCGATTGTCTTAAGACTGATCTGAAGTTTTTCAAAATAGCAAATAATCGATTGTGTGCGTTTAACAATCGATTGTCAATGTTCAACAATCGATTGTTTGTGTTTAACAATCGATTGTTTGAAGAAAATGCTTAAACTGAAATTTTCAAACTGCAAAGTAATCAATTATGGATAACATATCTGATTTTGTTAGTCAACTGTTAGCAGCAGATTTTGAAAATATTATGTGACACAAACGAATTGAAGTTGTTTATTCTCATGTTCGTATATTTTCTTTTATATGTCAAACCATGGAAAGTAAATTGATTGAAGGCTCCGGAAGAGCAACTGTAACTCTGCCCAAAGGCACGACGTTTATCTTAGAGAATGCAATATTCTCCTCCAAGTCTAAGAAGAACTTGTTGAGTTTTAAAGATATCATTCAAAATGGATATCATATTGAGACAATAGATGAGAATAATCTTGAATTCTTCATGAAAACGAGGCTGCCCATTTCGGTTTGGGTTCACGCCATTTTGCATGCAGCAATGCTAGTTCGTCGGCTGCCCACTTTGGTTTGGGTTCACGCCATTTTGCATGCAGCAATACTAGTTCGTCGGCTGCCCACTTCAGTTTGGGGACACGCCATTTTACATACAACAATGCTAGTTCGTCTCTGACTGACGAATTGACACAAATATTCCCCGTTGCATTTGGTTTTGGGTCATGGACCCAATATATCCCATTTAAGAATTTTTGGATGCGCAGTATATGTGCCTTTAGCACCGCCATCCCGCACCAAAATGGGTCTGCAAAGAAGGTTAGAAATATATGTTGAGGTTGAATCGCCCTCCATTATTCGCTACCTCGAAACATTGACAGGAGATTTGTTCACTGCACGATTTGCAGACTGTCAATTTGATGAGACACTTTTCCCAAAATTAGGGGGAGAAGTTGGTGAAACCAAACGGGAAATTTTGTGGAAAAATGCATCATTATCTCATCTTGATCCACATACCTCTATTTGTGAGAAAGAGGCACAAAAGATTATCCATTTGCAAAGAATAGCAAATCAAATGCATGACGCATTTATAGATTTGAAAAGGATAACAAAATCACATATCCTCGAAGTGAATGTGACAACATCTGATTCACGAATACATATTCATTATTGGAAGAATATGAAGATGAAATTGGTATTAAATATACCACACTCACCCCTAGATGGAGGTTTGAGATGATACCACACTCACCCCTAGAAGGAGGTTTGAGATGATATATGGCATGAATGATCGTTGGTCACGTACCTATTGTACGCCAAAGTATTTTGGAAATATGACTATTAAAGGACAACGATAATGCAAGAAACATATCTTGCATATAAGTTTGACATGACCATAATGGTATAACTTTCTCTTTAAGAAAGATATTCACCACATGGATGTTGATGAATCTGTGGTAGTACAAAATTAATTGAGAGCTCTAGAAGAGCCAATTATTACTATGTTGGAGAAACACAATTGAGTATTGTGCTGTAGTAAGTCTCAAAGAAACTTATTCAGTTTCCAAAGTACACGCGAAAGCGATTGATTATATTGAGACTATAAATAAAGGAAGGCTTTGATATCTCCTATTACTACAACTTGTAGCGGGTTAATTTGCATATGAAAAGCTACCCGCTTTGTTCTCCAGTTTGTACTACACAAACGAAATAATGCCACAATAAAGTGGATATCTATTGGTATAAAACCCATGTCATAATAAACCTGAAGTTTATTGATAAGTGCACATGTCATGGTGTAAATTTGAAGTTTACCAATATTGATAATTTATTCAGTTGGCATTCATGTTAGCCATCTCATTTTAAGTATGATGTGCAAATTCACATAGGTGAATATTAAAGAACTAGAAAGTTCTTTACGAATTCTCTTGTATCACTTGTTCTCATTAATGAACTGACCAACTAAAGAGTTCGGGTTGAAGCCCATAAATTCTGGAAATATCAAAGGTGAATATGGGCCCATTCACCTGCCATGTATACCACATATGATGCATCTATGATATGGTTACATGCGCAATTGTTATTAACCCGCAGCCTGGCCGGTGCTTGCGAGGTAAATTGCTCAGTAATCTAACTTCGAGCATAATTTTCAGATTTTCTACTCAAGATAGTTCATCTTGATAAGTTGGTTTATATCAAAGTAAGTTTAGCAAGATAATTATTGAGTGCTTCCACTTAATAGCTAAACTGTTTCTTGTGAGAACAAAGTTATATATATCAGTTTGATATAAGTTGTATACGAGAGTATATTCTCCCCTCACAAGTGGTTCAAGGTCAGGAACCAAATAATTTCATCTTATTATTAATGTGTTGTGTATATTGACATGATAATGCACAAAGATGATTTCCCAAAGTTGAGGAAACAAGTTAGCTTTACTAACATGAGGGGGAGACATGATAAACACTTGAGAAAAGGTTACATGGGATGAATTATCATTTGTATATGTATATCCCCGAATATCATGATATGAACCTGAAGTTCATAAAAGGGATAATTCAATTGCAACATATTGCAAAGCATGCTATACGCATTTGCTGACCCAAAGAAAGTAACTAAATGGAAGAGATACAATTCAAGAAGAATTGATTCCATATGAAAGACATGTAGTTTTGAACCTATAGTTCAAATGCTTGAAAGTATAAAGTCAAAGGTATGTATAGTCAGTTTTCGATATCTTATTTGTCTAGCATGACATGGAAAACTTGATATGCATCTAAAGTCTATTATATGGCTTATATGACTTAACTTGAAAGATTTAAGTTGCTTGAAGCATATGCAATTCTTGGTCTTGAAGTACCACATCCCAAGTACAATTTGTGTACATATGTATCTTGCTATAACTATAAGCATGATGGCATTGAGAATGCATCTATGGAGATATTGAAAAGTTATTCCACGACATTATATGAAGATGTTCATATCTATCAAGAATGATGATTTCAAGGTGCGGAATATTTATTTAAGTCAATATGGTTGATTTATTTATCAAATCTCTATCAAAGATCATTTTGAAGATGATGCACAAGATTGGAATGCAAATGCTCAAGGATATAAATTGATGTACTCATTAGGGGGAGTTAATGCGCGTTGCACTCTTTTTCCCTTACAAGGTTTTGTCCCACTAGGTTTTCCTTGCAAGGTTTTTAACGAGGCAACCAATAGGCGCATATTCAAACATGTGTACTCTTTTTCCTTTCTATAATTTTTCCCAATGGGTTTTGGTTTTAAGGTTTTATGAGGCACATCATTGAATAGACATTCAAGGGGGAGTGTTATAAAATAGAAGTCTATTTAGAGTGAATGTCTAAGAGTTTTAGCTTGAAGCTAAGTCATTCCTCTTCCTATAAATAGAGGGGTCTTACCCCATTGTAAATCACCCCAAGTATTAATAAGAATACTTCTCTCTCTCCCTATTCTCTCTCTATATTGTTCTTATTCTTGCATTATTGTTCTTGTCTTTATATTATTTCATAATAGAATCAAATTACCTAAAAATATTATTCATTTTTAATATACTTTTTACATCATACTATCACGGTCATATGGCCATTAATATCGGGTATTATCGCTCGACTCATATTTTATCCCAAATCGGCAACCTTCAACAAAACTCGTTTTCTTTGATTCATGTAGCCTTTATCCTTCATGGCTCTTACTTATCGCTTGTTATAAATAGTGTAAATATGTTAACCTAAAGATAATATTATCCCTGAATATATGTCGATTTGCTGAAGACAAAACTTTAACGAACGAAATGCAAGATGTAACTTCCTTCCCCCCTTAGAAATATTGGTCCTTGAATGTTCAACTCCCCCGGATCTATATAAATTTGGTTGAGTCGCATTTGTAACAATACTACTGCCAACTCTACCTATAGAACCTCAATAATTCAACGCCACATAGGACCACAATCATCAATAACAATAATGGCATCACATGACTAATGACAATAACCTACACAAGAATTCATACACGTACCTTAAGGTTGTGATGTCTCAGTCGGACCATTCTCTGGAGGAGGAAATAATTAAGGATATCTAGACTTCAAGTCTTCTTTGGCCTCCCAAGTCATTTCTTCCACATTGTTGTTTCTCCAAAGTACTTTCATCGGAGCTATATCTTTAGTTCTCAATCTATAAATTGTATGTCTAATAGAGCAATGGGAGTTTCTTTATATGGTAGCTGCTCTGTGACCTAAACGTTTTAAACTAACACAATTTTGGAAGGATCTCCAATACATTGACAGAGCATAGACACATGAATGACTGGATGTTCAAACTCTAAGTCCGAATCCAAGTCCAATTCATATGCTACTTGGCTTACCTTCCGTATGATCCTATATGGTCCAATGTACCGAGGGATAAGTTTTCTTTTTCTTCCGAACCTCATAACGCCTTTAATCGGTGATACCTTTAGGAATAACAAATCGCCAACCTGACCAAGTCTCGCCATCAATTATCCACATAAGACTTTTGGCAACTTTTAGTTGCTAATAGCCTTTCCTGTATAAGCTTAACTTTCTCGATTGTCCACTGTACCAATTTTGGTCATACAACGTAGTTTCCCCAACATCGAACCACCTTATAGGTGACCTACACTTCCGTTTGTAAAGCTCTTTGTATGGAGCCATTTGAATACTGGAATTTTAGCTATTATTATATGAAAATTCAATAAGCCAGATGATCATCCTAGCTACCTTTGAAGTCGATCACACAAGCTCGTAACATATCCTCAAGTGTCTGAATAGTACACTAAACTTGTCTGTCTATCTAGGGATGAAATGTTGTACTAAGAGTCCCCAATCCTATTTGGAAGGACCTACAGAAGTTAGCTTTAAATGGAGCTCCTCTATCCGAGATAATAGATATAGGAACACCATGCAGTCATACTATCCCCTTAATATAAATCCTTGAATAATCCTTTGCGGATATATATAGTCCTAACAGGTAGAAAATGGGCTGACATTGTAAGCATATCAACACCCATATCGAATCAAACTTATGCTGAGTACGAGGTAATACTACGATGAAATCCATATTGATTACTTCCCATTTCCAAGTCGGAATCTCCATACCCTGCAATAATCCACCGGGTTTCTAACTCAATCTTGACTTGCTGACAGTTAGGACACTAAGAAACAAACTCTGCAATATCCTTTTTCATTCTGTCCCACCAATGTACTTTCCTGATATTATGATACATCTTTGTCACTCCTGGATGGATATAATAACGAGAATAGTGAGTTTCTCCCATAACATGCCGACGCATCCCTGCAACATTAGGGACAAATAATCATCCTTGATATCTGAGGACTGCATCTTCTGTGATCTCAAATGGTGCCTTTTCTTTCTAAGAGGTGGCATCCATGTAATGAACTAACATAGGATCTTTGTACTGGCATTACTTCACTTCAGTTACTAACGAGGGTATTATTGTATCTTGAATAGTAATTCCAATATCACCTGAATCTACTAACTGAATCCAAGACTAGATAGCTGACGAATCTCATGGGATTTTCCTCTCTTCTCTGGCTATAAATATGATAGGCTACCACCAAACTACGGCTAAGAGAGTCGGCTACCACGTTCTCCTTCCCCCGATGGTATAAAATATCAAAATCATAGTCTTTAAGTAGATCCAACCATCTTCTTTGGCGTATATCAATTCCTTTTGCCTAAAGATATACTGGAGGCTCTTATGATCCGTATTGACATCAACATGAATGCCATACAAGTAGTGCCTCCACATCTTTAGTGCATGAATCACTACAGCTAACTCTAAATTGTGGGTCGAGTAATTCTTCTCATGCTTTCTTAATTGTCTAGAAGCATTAGCTACAACCTTACCATGCTACATCAGCACACAAGCCAGCCTAATGCCTGAAGTATCACAATAGATAACATAACTATCGATCCCTTCTGGGAGTGTTAGAATAAGTGCTAAAGTTAATTTGTCTTTCAATGCCTATAAATTCCATTCACAAGCGTCAGCCCATTGAAACTTTGCTTCCTTCTGAATCAACTTTGTCAAAGGTGCTGAAAGGGAAGAAAATCCCTATACAAATCTAATGTAATAGCCTGCCAAACCGAGAAAGCTACGAACCTCCGTCGGTATTATAGGTCTAGGACAAGTCTTTACAGCCTCAATCTTTTATTTATCCACCCGGAATCCTTTATGAAATGATATGCCCAAGTAAAGCTACAGAGTTCAACCAGAATTCACATTTAGAGAATTTTGCATACAATTTCCCTTTTTGAAGAACTCTGAGCACTACACAGATGATCTGCTTGCTCAGCCTCTGAACAAGAATACACCAATATATCATCGATAAATACAATTACGAGATGTATAAATGGTCTAAACAGACGGTTCATCAAATACATGAATATTGTAGGGGCATTGGTTAAACCGAATGACATAACACGAAACACAAATGCCCATATCTGGTCCTCAATGTTCACTTCAGAATATCTTCGTCCTTACTCTTACCTGATGGTACTCGGACCTCAAGTCCATCTTTGAAAAATACCTGGCACCTTGCAACGGGTCAAATAAATCATCAATCCTCGGGAGTGGGTACTTATTCTTGATTGTCACATTATTCAACTATCTATAATCAATACACATCTGTAAGGAACCATCTTTCTTCCTTACAAATAACATAGGCGCTCCCTACAATAATGTACTAGGTCTGATAAAGCCTTTTTCAAGTAAGTCGTTCAGTTGTTCCTTCAACTCTTTCAGCTCTACGGGGGCCATTTAATAGGGAGGAATAAATATTGGATTAGTATTTGGGAGTAGTCAATAGAAAACTCAATTTCTTGCTATGGCGGAACACCCGAAAGTTCATTAGGAAAACATCAAACTCACTAAGCATATGGAAGGACTGAATGATTGGTGACTCTACTTCCATATCTTGAACCCCAACTTAGTGATAAATACAACCCTTTTTTATCATCTTTCTTGCCTTGAGATAGGAAATTCAAATTAGACTATATTTGATCTACAACCACTATTGGAATGACAAGAAGCCAACCAATCGATACCCATTTTAACATCAAATTCTGCCATATCTAACTTTGATTAGGTCCGCAATGGTAAATAGATTATGAATTACTATTATACAAACCCTATATACTCTCTTAGCTATCACTAAGTCCCCAACAGGTGTAGACACCTCAAAAGGTTTAACCAATTCAGGTTTTATTCCAAACTTAATAGCAACCAATGGAGTAATATATGGTAAGGTGGACCCTAGGTCAAGTAGTGCATATACATCATATGAGGATACTAATAATATACTTGTAACAACATCAGGCAATGAGTCCTAGTCCTATTGTTCTGCCAATTAATAAATGCAGTTCTAAGGACTGCTCGAGCTAGATGCTCCGCTCTACCTCTACCACGACTCTTTTGGTTCTTGTGGACCTTTCCTGGGGGTACTTACGATGAAGAACCGGCTACAGATCTTGTTGGTTAAGCTATGGTTGCATCACCTTTCGTCGGGCAATACTTCATAATGTGGCCCAGATAACCACAAGTATAACAAACATCCAACCCCATATGGCACTATCGGACATGCTGCTTACCACACTAAGCACATCATGGCAAGGGTAGCCTCTTCTGACTTGACTCACCCCTATACTGAGAACTTGTGACCCTGAAAGTCTAACCAGACCCTGAATATGTGGAACAATAAAATCTCTTACTTCCAAATTGAAAGGGTGCACTAGCCGATGTCTGGGCTTGATAGCTTGGGTACTGTTGCCTCTAACCACCTCGAAACTCACCAGAAGGACCCAAAGACCTCGCTATCTTATTCTAGATCCCTATCATGCTCATGATCCATCCTCTGCTTCTGCTTACGCTCCTATGCACCCTGAGTGTATGCCTAAATACGAAAAATATCTATTTATGGCTGAAGTGAGACCGACAATCAATCATTAAGAAAGTGTGGCTCTAATCCTATCACAAACCTGTGAACCCGATACTCCATCTTAGATACAATAGTGGGAGCATACATAGCCAATGAATCAAACTAAAGACTGTACTCCCAAACAATCATATTATCCTACTGAATGGTAAAGAATTTATCTACTCTCGCCCGCCTAAGCTCTGGTGGAAGATAATGATAAAGAAAAGCTTTTGTAAACTCCTTCCATACTGTTAGAGGAGCATCCTCACCTCTGGACAATTCCCAAGACTCGTACCAATTAACTGCAATATCTTAGAGTCTATAGGAAGTAGCTCAACTGACTCAGTCGTAATGGCCTTCATTACCCTTAACGTCCTCTGCATTCTATCAATAAATACTTGAGGTCTTCATTTGGATCTGCCCCAGGGATTATCGAAGGGTCCAAATTAATGAAATCACGAACCGTCGCACTAATGGACCTATTCGCGTAACCAATACCTACTTCTTAATGTCGAGCCTGTGCGGCTACTAATCGAGTTTATAATTGAATATAATCTCTCTCATCTCTTGACCCGGTGCATCTGGATGAGGAGCTAGACATACAGGGTTGGGCGCTGGGCCTAGTGCCCCTCAGAACTCTTCTTAAAGGGCAGGGTATGTGAAGTCTAAGATGGAATCTCACAATGAGACTCTCCCCGAGCCCTAGTAACTCGTCGCGTTCGACTAGTATTCTGGTCAGCCATGGACATTCCCTTCTGGGCAGCTGTAGTCTTTAGAGGTATCGCTGAAAACTTAACATATTGTTCGGAACATGAATTCATGTATCGCACGATCTGAGATAAAAAGAGAGGACAACATCACATATGTCTTGTAGCCTCTTGTCTATAAGTGTGGGGCACAACTCCCATAAACAAGACTCTACTAGACACGGTCTGTAGACAACCCTAGGATAGAACTGCTCTGATATCACCTTTGTTACGACCCAAATCGATGGGCTGGAACGGGTTCTCGATCCCTACCAGTCGAACTATACAAAGACGAGAATGAGCCACATCATACCCATATATATATAAATATATATATACATACACATACATACATACATACAAACATATCGTACCAAACTCAAAAGCATCTTCGAATCAAGTAGAACACGCCAACTCTCGCTGATCAAGGATCCTAAGAAAGGGGACCGTCAGCTTATCTACCTGCACCTGCGGGCATGAAACGCAGGCCTCATGAAATAGGGCGTCAGTACGAAAAATATATTGAGTATGTAAGGTATGCAAATCAGTACATAAAAAATAGATGAAAGATGGAATAAAGAAATCCATCTCTAAATTTGAATAACTTTGTAAATTTTGAAAAATTTATAATATCATGCATGTGCATATAAATGTCATGTCAGACATAGGCATAGGTGTACACAATATCATCAAGCCTTTGAGGGTATCCCATTATATCGTTTCCACCACTGTGGGCAACATCATCAACATATAATAATTGATCAGGTGTTGGTCCGTATATAGCGCCGTTACCTTTTCCCGTATATCATATAATTATAATATACATACATATATATATATATATATATATATATATATATATATATATATATATATATATATATGTGTGTGTGTGTGTGTGTGTGTGTGTGTGTGTGTGTGTGTGTGTGTGTATAATACCATTTGTATATGGGTCAATGTACATGTATAAATGCATGAAATTCACAAGAAATACATTAATAAAAATTTTCTCGGAATGCCATAAAACACAATATGCCTTTTGGATGAACTTTATCAAATACGCATCTTTTTAGACTTATGAACAAAAGATAGAATAATAAGACTTATGGGAGAATTATAATACACACATCTCTAGCATTTGTACGAATAGATTAATTTATGGAAGTTGTGCATTTGCTCATTTCGTTTGTGTCGTATAGATCATTCCAAAAATAAAGAAGAAAGAACCTTAACATACCTAAGTCGATTCTCTTGAAAAAGATTACACCGTATTCCCTTAATGTTATAAAACCTCACGTTAATTTGAATTTTTGAAAGCTTTGGCGTAGCTTATGTGATATGCAATATACATTTGCACACTCAAAATGCTTAAACGTGCTTTCTTTGTTAGAAATGCTTGCTAAACTTGAAGCAAAATTTTCCTAATCTTGATGAACCCTTTCAGTAGAGGTGTAGGGAATGGTTTCAATATTTTGAGATTGTTATTCTTATTTAGGTGGGCCCTTATTGAAAGCTTGGTGTTACTTTAAGGTATGACACCTTATCCATCTTTATTACTAGTCATTTAGATAGTTTAACCAAGATTGACACGTTGGTTGGGTAATCATTATCCACTAAATTTAATAATTAACTAAATAATATCTCATTAATCGATAATTAATGAAGTTCCCCTATAATTAACAATTATCTCAAATTACTTAAAAATACTTTTTATTTTAATATATTTTATACATCATACTATCACAGTCACATGGTACTAGTCCATAAATATTGGTATTATCGATTGACCCGTATTTTATCCTAAATCGAAAACCTTCACGAAACTCGTTTCTTTTATTCGTGTACCCGTTATCCTTCATGGCATCTACTTATCGCTTGTTATAAATAGTATAAATACGTTAATCTCAAGATAATCGTATCCCCAAGTCTATGTTGATTTACTGAAAACGAAACTCTTAACTTATGAAAAGCTGATTGGATCCTTCTTCCATTCTTGATTTGTGGCCGCCTGCCTGGTGGGGGCGGCTCCTCCGTTGGTCCCGCTTATGGGGTCAAATCAATACGATGAGAGTTGTAACAAGCGTAGTATGAGTATACCATAATAGTACTAGTAAGTGCCAAGCCTATCCTCGGTAAAGTAGTGACAAGATTAGGTCAGGGCCCTACTGGAATATATAAAGTAAGGCAGAAGGTGAAATTAAAAAAATAAATGGCAGGTTAATGAAATAATAAGAATGTATGGAAAAGCAACAGCACGGGAAAATAAGAAGACATCTTCAACAAATAAGGGAACGAACATCTTACAAGTTAAGGAGCAACAACAACAACAACAACAACAACAACAACAAAAAAATACAACAAATAGAGGAAAATAATAGCCTCACGGTAAAAATCTTGGGCCACAATGACAATCTATATGGCAGAAAGCTCGTGCCATAATAATACTCTGCACGGAAAAAATCTTGTGCCACAATAATAGCACGCACCGAAGAAATCTCATTCCAAATAATACTCTGCACGTCATACACCTTGTTCCATATAACACTCCTCACAGAAGAAACCTACTCTGCATGGAAGAAACCTCGTGTCAATAACACTCTACATGAAAGAAATCTCGTGCCAATAACACTCCACATAGAAGAAACCTCGTACCAATAATACTCCGAATAGAAGAAACCTTGTACCAAACACTTCACACGTAAGAAACCTTGTGCCAATAACCAACCAGTTATCTCAACAAGACTCACGAAAGCCAAGAAGTAGTAAATGAAACAATGATGTTACAAGCAAGGAATCCTATAATTAAAGTGCAAATACGGAATCAAGGAAGCATGTAATTCAACTAAGCATGTTGTAAAAAATTGCAATTTAAGAGAAGAGACACGTAGACATATGAAGTTAGGCTAAATATAATGACTAGACGTGCTAGAATAACTCAATTAAAGCGTAAAAATGAAACTACTTAGCAAATATTATAATTTCAACATTTAGACCGTCTACGCACTCGTCATATCGCGTACACGGAACTCACAGATCACAAATTGTTACAGCAGTAACAAATCCAAACACAATTTTTCTCACACAAGTTTTGACAAGTCACTTACCTCAAACCTCGCTCAATCAAGCAATACGAATGTCTTTTCCTAGATTTCAAAATCTAAATAGCCCAAATCTAGCCAAAATCAATTACATACTATAAATACAACTATGCGAAAACAATATAAATAATGAAATTATAACTTTAGCAAAGAACTAAAAAAAAATTGCCCCAAAATGTCGACCCATGCCCACGTCTCGAAATTGGATAAAAATCACAAAATTTAAACACTTGTTCAACCACGAGTCCACCCATACAAAAATTACACAAATCCAATACCAAAACCTCGATCAAAACCTTAAAATTCGGTCTAAGAACTTTGCAACTTTTTTCTCAATTTCTCAATCCAAATCCTTCATTAAATAAAGAAATTAATGATAGATTAGTGGAACATAATAAAAAATGAGTCAAATATCCTTACCCAAATGTTTGCTCTGAACATTCCTAAAATTCTCGCCTAAATTCGAGCTCTCAAGGTCCTAAAAATGAAAATGAGAGAAAACCTTGATTTTAAAATTTAAGTTGTGTGCCCCAGTTATTACACTACCTGTTCACGGAATAACCTCGCGATCGCAAAGAAGAAACCAAGGCAGCCCCCAAAACTGGCCTATGCAAAAGCGGTCGACTACACGCGAACGCGTACTAGGATTTCCCAGACCTACGCGATCGTGAACTAAGCCACGCGATCGCGAAGCACAACCGTACCTAACCTTCTGCCTTGTCACAACCCTAGTTCACCAACCGTGAATATGTCATGATGACACATAGTCTCCATGACAAAGTAAGCCTAGCTTTTGCGGAAAACATAATAAGTGCGGAAAAGTAGAAAGATAACAAATTAAATATCTAAAGGAAATTGTACCGGATGCCGCTCGACATATACAACTCAATATCACAAGACTTAATAAATCCCGAAACCCGTAAATATACGGGCAACACAGGCTATAGAAATGTATACCAAGGCTCTAAACTCCAGAATGTTTACCAACAGAAAGATAAGAAGGCTAAATACTACAGATAGAGTAAAGACGGAGACTCATCGGTCTACAGACACTGTATATCTACCTCAATGTCTCCGCAGTCCTCATGCCTCACTGATAGTGTGCATGAGAAGAGGTACCTGGATCTGCACATCAAAAACATGCGTAGAAGAGGCGTGACTACACCACAGTGATACTCAGTAAGTGCCAAGCCTAACCTCGGTCGGGTAGTGACGACGAAGGTCAGGGCCCTAGAGAGATAAACATAATAATAGAAATGTGTAGTATGAAAAAATAATGGAAACTGTAGTGAAGTAAGACAAAATATACTGGTCAACAACAAATAATCAAAATAAGAAATAAACACGGAGAAGTACAACTCAGTATCAGTGATGCCCTGAGGATCTCCCAGGATACTGTCCTGTAGTCC
Source organism: Nicotiana benthamiana (assembly GCA_034376525.1). NCBI lineage: Eukaryota > Viridiplantae > Streptophyta > Magnoliopsida > Solanales > Solanaceae > Nicotiana > Nicotiana benthamiana. The sequence goes on from CM067337.1 coordinate 28,375,445, forward strand.
TTTCTCAACTTTCCTGCGGATCTCCCGGGATACCTCCCCGTAGTCCGTCTCATAAGTATGTCTGAAGGATTTCCCGGGATACCGTCCCATAGTCCAACTCATATGTGCAGGGGATCTACCGGGAATCTAACCCCTAGTCCCAAAGTAAATATACAGGGGGATCTAGGGAGTCGAACCCGCAGTCCAAAAGTAAACAGGCAAGGGGGTGCTACCGGAATCCCACATCTGTAGTCCCTAATATAAATGTGCAACCACGACTAGAGAAAAATCGAAAAATAGAATTAAACACCAAGGCAACAGGGCATCTAGCCTAACATGCTTCATGTAGCGAAACAAGGCAATTTAGGATATTAACCCAATTAATTCAACTAGCATGCTTTTTCTACTCTACCACATGCTATATGGAAAATAACCAAGCAAGTAAGAATGAAATAGCAACTTGATCATCTAAGTAAAAACCGGGTGTTCAACAATTAGCACAAGTACGTGCTCGTCACCTCACGTACAAGGCACTCAATCATCAAATAACAAGTCCTAAAGGAAGAAGGTCCCCCACACAAAGTTAGACAAGCCACTTACCTCGAACCGGTACAAAGTTAACTAAGAAACCACGCCTTTGCAATGAGTATTCGACTCCGAGTGGCCCAAATCTATTAAATTCAATTACATAATGTAAACAACATTGCAAGCAACTGATTTCATTATTAAAATTAACGCTAAGGCGCAAAAATTGGTAAAATAACCAAAACGACTCTCAGGCCAACATCTCGGAATCGAATAATTTTTATATTTTCAGAACCCTCGTACTCTCACGAGTCTAACCGTATAAAAATCTCCCAAATCGGAGGTCATATGCCCCATCAAAACTCAATAGTTTAGCCAATGAAGTTTTACCCAAATTATCCAATATTTATCCTCAATTTGAATTTTTATGGTGTAATTAACTATAATGATGAAATAGAACTAGAAGGGATCAAAGCAATGTTACCCAATGATCTTCTCTTTAGAACCCACTCAAAATCGCCTTTACCCGAGCTCTCAAATCATTTTTCTAACTTTAAAACTCAACCCTCAAATTCTCTTATTTCAGACCAGTTATTTCCGCTTCTGCGGTCTCGCATCTTCGGACCAAGCGCCGCTTCTAAGGCTCCCACTTAATAGAGCCATTTTTGCTTTTGCGGATCATTGCATCGCAGAAGCGATTCTGCCTCTGCAGAATCCTTACCGCTTCTGCGTTCCTGCCCATATGCCCAACTTCGCTTATGTGTTTCCCTAACCCACTTCTGCAGTTCCGAAGCCGCAGAAGCGAAAATACCATGAGAGTGAAATATCAACTGCTGTAACACTTATATTTTTCTCTGTTAACCACCCGAAATCATCCCGAGGCCCTGAGGGCCTCAACCAAAAGCACCAACCGATCCCAAGACCCTCCAAACTTAATCACGCACGCACGGAGCATATCCTCAAGAATCAGAATGGTGCACTCAGATGGTCCATCCGTCAGGGGATGAAATGACGTGCTCATCGTCACCCGAGTACCCAACTCCTGCTGAAAGGTTCTCCAGAATTGCAATGTAAACTAAGTACCTTTGTCCGAAAATAGTAACTGGAATTCCATGCAGACGGACAATCTCCCTCACATAAATCTCTGCCAACCGCTCCGATGAATAAGTAGTACACACTGGAATGAAGTGAGAGGACTTGGTCATCCGATTCACAATCACCCAAATGGTATCAAACTTCCTCGTAGTCGGAGGGAGACCAACTACGAAATCCATGGTAATCCTCTCCCATTTACACTCTGGAATCTCCATCTACTAAAGTAATCCTCCCGGCCTCTGGTGCTCAGCCTTCACCTGCTGAAAGTTGAGGCATCTAGCTACAAATTCCTCTATCTCCTTGTTCATCTGCCACCACCAACAGTGTTGCCTCAAGTCTCGATACATCTTCGCGGCACCCGGATGGATGGAATACCGTGAACTATGAGCCTCTGTCAATATCAACTCCCGAATATCATCAACATTGGGTACACAGACCCGACTCTGCATCCTTAATACCCCGTCATCTCCAATATTCACATTCCTAGCATCGCCATGCTGAACCATGTCTTTGAGGACAAGCAAATGATGGTCATCATACTGTCGCTCCCTGATATGATCGAACAATGAAGACCGAGAAACCACAGGCTAGAATCCGACTAGGCTCTGAAAGATCCAATCTCACAAACTGACTGACTAAGGCTTGAACATCCATCGCCATGGGTCTGTATGAATAGGGTAAATATGTCAAACTCCCCAAACTCTCCCCCGGCGACTCAAGGAATTGGCTACCACATTAGATTTGTTCGGGTAATAAAGAATAGTAATATCATAATCCTTTACTAACTCCAACCATCTCCTTTAGCGTAAGTTCAGATATTTTTGCTTGAACAAGTGTTGTAGACTCTAATGATCCATGTAAATCTCATAGGGCACGCTGTACAAATAATGCCGCCAGATCTTCAAGGCATGAACAATAGCAGCTAACTCAAGGTCATGGACATGGTATTTTTCTCATGAATCTTTAACTGTCTGGACGCGTAGGTAATCACCCTACCGTCCTGCAGCAATACCGCTCCAAGTCTAACCCGTAAGGCATCACAATAGACCGTATAGGACCCCGAACCAGTAGGGGCCGAAGTCAAAGTCGTCTTAAGCTTCTGAAAGCTCACCTCACGCTCATCTATATAATGAAAAGGAGCACCCTTCTGGGTCAATCTAATCATAGGGGCCACAATCGATGAAAACCCCTCCACAAAACGATGATAATAGCCCGCCAGGCTAGGGAAAATGCGAATCTCTATAGCTGAGGAGGGCCTGGGCCAACTCTGAACGGCCTCCACCTTCTCGGATTCACTTGAATTCCCTTACTGGATACCACATGGTCTAGGAATGCCATAGAACACAACCAAAACTCACATATTTAGAACTTCGCATATAATTTCTTCTCTCTCAGGGTCTGAAGCACTATCCTCAGGTGTTGCTCATGATCTTGCCGACTCCGGGAGTATACAAAAATATCATCTATGAAAACAATGACGAATGAGTCGAGTTAGTGCCAGAATACATTGTGCATCAAATGCATAAAAGGTGTTGGGGCATTGGTCAGCCCAAATAACATAACAAGGAACTCGTAAAGACCATACCGAGTCCTTAAAGCAGTCTTCGGGATATCCGGCTCCTAAATCTTCAATTGTAATAACCTGAGCGCAAATCAATCTTAGAAAATGCTTGTGCGCCCTAAAGTTGGTCGAATAGATCATCAATACGAGGCAAGGGGATAATGGTTCTTCACTATAACCTTGTTCAACTGACGATAATCGATACACATGCACATAGAACCATCCTTTTTCTTCACAAACAAGATAGGAGCACCCCACAGTGATACATTGGGTCGAATAAAACCCTTATCAAGAAATTCTTATAACTGATCCTTCAACTCCTTCAACTCAGGAGGAGCCATATGGTACTGAGGAATGCAAATGGGCTGAGTCCCCAGCAACAAATCAAAACCAAAATCAATGTCTCTGTCCAGTGGCATACCCAGAAGATCAGCTGGAACCATATCGGGATAATCTCGTACCACCGAGACAGAATCAACAGAGGTGGTATCAGCACTGATATCTCTCGCATAAGCTAAATACACGGCCCACCCCTTCTCAATCATACGCTAAGCTTTAAGAAAAGAGATAACTCTACTAGGAGTGGGATCAAAAGTACCACTCCACTCAATACGCGGAATACCTAGCATATCCAGCGTCACGATCTTGGCGTGACAATCAAGAATAGCATAACGAGGAGACAACTAGTCCATGCCCAAAATAATATCAAAGTCAACCATACCGAGTAACAATAAATCCGCTATAGTCTCTAAATCACGAATAGAAACAAAACATGACCGATAAACGTGGTCCACAACAAGAGAATCCCATGGGAGTAGAAACATAAATAGGAGAGTCACTCTCGCACTATTCCCAAATGCGGAGCAAAATAAGAAGACATATAAGAATAGGTAGAGCATAGATCGAATAGAATAGATACCTCTATGTGACTAACCAATATAATACATGTAATGACAAAATTGGAGGCATTTGCCTCGGTACGACCAGGAAAGTATAATATCAAGCCTGGCCCCTCCCTCGAGGGAAACCTCTATCTCTCTGATCTTTGCCCCCAGCTGGCTGGGCAAATAGGGTGGCAGCTGGAGCATCATGGCCTGCGAACTCTGAGAAGCACGTTGTGGCAAAGTAGGCTTTAAAGATGCACCCCTACCACGTCTGGGGAAGTCCCTAACCATATTACATGTATCGCCACACTATAAACAAGCTCTGCAAGGACACGAAAGCTGTGACTGGCTAGGACTGGGTCTGTTGGACCGACCCCTGGAAGTACCCCGCGCAGGAGGCGCGCTTGAAACTGGAGGTGCATAATAAGGCTCCTAAGGTATAAGTGGAGCTGGAGCACTGTTGCCTGCTGGAAGAGTTGAATAAACGGGAAACCCACAAAACTCCTACCATCTCCACCTGCTGCTGGAGTATGGGAACCAGACTAGCGGCCCGAATCTCGACACCACTTGGACTCTCTCTCCCCCCGCTCCCTAGCGAGCATACCCACAATCCTCCTACCAATGCTGACTACCTACTGATAATGGATGTCCATCTCCAACTCTCAAGCCATGTTAGATTTTATTGGTGGGACAAGGCCCTCAATGAACCTGTAAACTCTCTTGCGTACTGTAGCAACCAAAGCCAGTGCATGTCTGGCCAACCTGGTGTAGCGGATGGCATACTTTGAATCTTTCATAGCACCCTGGCGCAAGTGCTCAAAATATGCACCCCATGCGTCCATGAGGCTCTAGGGAAACATACCCGAAAAACTAGGTCCAAGTCAGTAAAGCAGCCTCGCCCAAACTGTCTATCTCATTAGTGTGCCACCAATCATAGACGACTCCCAAATGCTGAAAGGCGGTAAAGGAAACCGCGATGGACTCTACTATACCCATAGTGCAAAGAATACAATGACACTCCTCTATAAATCACAAAGCATCCTCCGATGCTAAACAACTGAACACAAGAGGCTTATATTTCGTAAATCTCTAAAGCCTCAGTTTCTCGTCCTCTAATATAGCTGACCCACCCTCAGGCTCTACTGGCACTGCAGGCAGCACAAGAATGATCTTTGGGACATGCTCCATCGGCACTCTCTGCTCAGGGGTGAAGGCTTTGGGATACTGGGCTCGTCCCCCGGGTTGAGATGTGACTGCAGCGAGGGGAAGAAACCTCGCCTGAGCCAAGGTTGTGTACATAGACATAAACTGAGCTAATGTCTCTTAAAGAGCTGGAGTAGTAGGGGTGGTAGACGTACTAGGTGCCTAAGCGCTGGCTCGATCTGCTTGCGGTACCTCAGCGCCAGCTCGCTCAGGTGCTCTGGATGCAGCACGTGCGCGTTTACGGCCTCTACCTCGGCCCTGGCCTCTGACAGCTGCAGCAGGGGGAACGGGTGCCTGATAATCCCGAGTACCACGTGTCCTCACTATCTGTGAGAGAATAGAAGATAGAAGTTTTAGAATTGATGTCAAAATATAGCACGACAAGGAATTCAATGAAGTGAAGATTTTTTCGTAAACAGTTACATAGCCTCTCGTAGATAAGTACAGACGTCTCTGTACCGATGAGCGAGACTCTAATAAACCGGCCTATGTTCCGTGACTCCTATGAACCTAGATGTCATATACCAGCTTGTCACGACCCTACTTTACCAACTATGAACATGTCATGATGGCACCTAGTCCCCATGACCAAGCCCAACATTTGCGGAAAACATTATAAGTGCGGAAAAGTAGAAAGATACCAAATTAAATATCTAAAGGAAATTGTACCAGATGCCGCTCGGCATATTCAACTCAATATCACAAGACAAAACAAATCCCAAAACCCAGAAACTCACGGGCAACACAGGCTATCGAAATGTATACCAAGGCTCTAAACTCCAGAATGTTTAACAATCGAAATATAAGAAGGCTAAGTACTACAGATAGAGTAAAGAGGGAGACTCGTCGTCTTCGGACGCAGCAGATATACCTCGAAGTCTTCGCAGTCCTTCTACCTCACTGATAGTGTGCATGAGAAGAGGTACCTGGATCTGCACATCAAAAACATGCGTAGAAGAGGCGTGACTACACCACAGTGATACTCAGTAAGTGCCATGCCTAACCTCGGTCGGGTAGTGACGACGAAGGTCAGGGCCCTACTTTGATAAACATAATAATAGAAATGTGCAGTATAAAAATAGATAAAGTAATGGAAACACTAGTGAAGTAAGAAAAAATCTATAGGCCAACAACAAATAATCGAAATAAGAAATAAACATGGAGAAATACAGCTTAATATCTATGATGCCCTAAGGATATCTCAGGACACCGTCCGATAGTCCTTTCTTAATTGTCTTGTGGATCTCCTGAGATACTGTCCCGTAGTCCGTCTCATAAGTATGTCTGAAGGATCTCCTAGGATACCGTCTCGTAGTCCAACTCATATGTGTTGGGCATCTACCGGCAATATAACCCATAGTCCCAAAGTAAATGTGCAGGGGGATCTATCGAGAATCGAACCTGCAGTCCCAAAGTAAACAAGCATGGGGGGAGCTACCGAAATCCCACATCCGTAGTCCCAAATATAATGTGCAACCATAGCCAGAGAATAATCGGAAAACAGAATTAAAGACCAAGGCAATAGGGAATCTTGCCTAACATGCTTCATGTAGTGCAACAAGTCAATTAAACCAATTAAGCCAATTCAGTCAACTAGCATGATTTTTCTAGGCTACCACAGGCTATATAGCAAATAACCAAGCAAGTAAGAAACAAAGAAATAACAACTTGATCATTTAAGTAAAAATAGGGTGTTCAATAATTAGCACAAGTACGCGCTCGTCACCTCACGTACAAGGCACTAAATTATCAAATAACAAGTCCTAAGGGATTGAGGTGCTCCACACAAAGTTAGTCAAGCCACTTACCTCGAACCGGCAAAAAGTAAACTGAGGAACCACGCCTTTGCCACGACTATCCAACTCTGAATGGCTCAAATCTATTCAATTCAATTAAATAATATAAATAACATCACAAGCAACGGATTTCATTATTAAAATTAATGCTAAGGTGAGAAAATAGGTAAAATGACCAAAAGGCCCATCATGCCTACATCTCGGAATTGAATTATTTTTATGTTTTCAGAACCCTCATACTCTCACGAGTAAAACCATATAAAAATCTCCCAACTCGGAGGTCAAATTCCCCCTCAAAACCCAATAATATAGCCAATGAAGTTTTACCCAAATTATCCAACTTTTTATCCTCAATTCTAATTTCAATGGTGTAATAACTATATAATGATGTAATATAACTAGAAGGGATCAAAGCAATGTTATCCAATGATCTTCTCTTTGAAACCCACGCAAAATAGCCCTTACATGAGCTCTCAATTGATTTTTCTAACATTGAAACTCAACCCTCGAATTCTCTTATTTCAGACCAGTTGTTTCCGCTTCTGCGGTCCCACATCTGCGGACCAAGTGCCGCTTCTGCGGGTCCCACTTAAAAGAGCCATTTTTGCTTTTGCGGATCCTTGCATCGCAAAAGCGATTCCACCTCTACGGAATCCTTGACACTTCTGTGGTTCCTACCCATATGCCCAACTTCGCTTCTGCGGTGCCCTAGGCCACTTCTGCGGTTCCAAGGTCGCAGAAGTGAAAATACCAGAAGTGTGAAATATCAGCTGCTGCAACACTTCAAATTTTCTCTGTTAACCACCCGAAATCATTCCGAGGCCCCCGGGACCTCAACCAAAAGCACCAATACCCCCTAATACCTCATTCAAACTTGTATCGATCCATAAAACACCTAAAACAACAACGGAAACCCAATTAAATCAATGATTCAAGCCTAAGAACTTCTAATTTTGTCCAAATATGCTTTTGATCAAAACCCTATTCAAAACGTGTCCGAATGACCCAAAATTTTGCACGCACATCCCAAATGACATGTTACAGCAATTTCCGGAATTCCATTGCGACCCTTGGATCAAAATGTCGCTATCAGACCGGAAGCTTCAAAAATACATCCTTCGAAATTTCAAGTCTAAATGAGCTATGGGCTCCCAAAATACTCTCCGAACACGCTCCCAACCCCGAACCCACCTAACGGAGCTAACGGAACTATCAATTTTCCATTCTGAGGTCTTCTTCATACTATTTCTACTACGGACCACTTTCCAACACCTAAGCTCTCATTTAGGGACTAAGTCTCCCAAAACACTCCGAATCCTAATACCGAACATTCCGGCAAACTAAAATAGCAGAAATAGACTTAGGGAAACCAGTAAATAGGGCATCAGGGCGTAAATTCCAAAAATAACCGGTCGGGTCATTACATGCCCCTAAAATCTTTAAGCGAATGCGACATTCACCATGCGTTCGTGACTCACTGTGAACCAACCTTATGCTTTCGTGTTCCCTCCACTGTGAATGCGTAGATTAGAAACTCAGTCAACCAAAAAAACTCATTCCCGATTGCGTAATAGCCCACACAATCGCACTGAGGAAACCAGACCTAAGAAAACCTGCATTTTCAGCTATTCAAAAATGATCCAAATTGCACCGAACATGGTTCAAATCACACCCAAGACCCTCAGGACCTCAACCAATCCTACCAGCAAGTCAAAACACCATACAAACTAAGTCGAGCCTTCAAATCATATCAAATAATGCTAAAACCATGAATCGCACCCAATTCAATCTTAATAAACTTTGACTTCTAATTTCTACATCCAGCGCCAAAAACTATCAAAAATATGTCTGATTGACCTTAAATTTTTTCACATAACATTTGACATTATGGACTTACTTCTACTTTTAGAATCAGAATCTGAATCCGATATCAAAAAGTGCACTCCCGGTAAACGTCGCAAAAGAATTTCTAATTTTCCAATGTTCACCAATTAACGCTGAAATGACAACCGGGCCTCCAAATCAACATTTGGACACGCTACTTAGAACAAAATCACCATGCAGAGCTATTGGAACTAACTAAATCCAATTCTGGAGTCGTCATCACACAGGTAAGTAGTGCATCGCCTTCACACGAACCTTCTTCTTTTAAGCATTTGTGACTTCTTTGTAACTCAGTTGGTTACAAAATTTGTTATTTTCTAAATTGGCATGATCCTTAAATAACATGCAACCTTTCTCGTAACAATCAATCATCTCCGATGAAAGACCCAACTTGAAAACCAATTTCTTTGCCGTGTAAAAATCTTTATTCAAGTCAATCTTGGTCGGATTAAGTTCATTCATAAGGACAATGATAGAATCCATCCCCGCTTAAGAAATAGAATTATCTAATTTATTTCTTAGTAATCTAACTGCAACATACAACTTGAACTGTGTTGTGCCTTTATAAAGCGGACAACTAGCTTCCTCTAACTGAGTTAAAAATATCTTATCCCCATCATTTGGTTCAGATTGAGCCCCAGAGAACATCTCAAAAGCATCACGTATCATTTCATTAAATCTAGAATTTTCAACACTAATATTCGTCGCAATGGGACTGCCTTCTTCATCACCAGATGAGTGCTGAAAATGAACATCATCTACACTAGCAAGACTCTCCCCATGCACAATACACATTTAATAATTTTCCATAAACTCATTCTTATACAAATGAAAGTAACAATATTGGGCCTCAATAACTTAATACACTTGCATTTCACACAAAGGCACCTAATTTTCCCTTCGATAAGGAAATCATCAAGTGTCTTTACTTTAGCAATAAAACTAGAAACCCCTTCTATAAATTCATCCCGCAACCTGGTATGATTTGGATGATTCTTATCATATATCAATCTACAATGCCCAAATTTCAACTACATATAGAAGAAAATTCAAAGTTAAAAAATTTATGCTATTTACCCTAATCAATAAAGCAAAGAAAAAGATACCAAAAAAGTTTCACTTTAGCTTCTAGCTCGCTTAGCTTAGTGTAGGTTTCTTGCAAGACTTTCGATAGCTGGCTCGGCCTAACGGAATAACTGATCTAGATAGAAGGGTCGTTCACTCCTTATTCTTTGAGAGGTTTCTTGTGACGCTTCCTTACTTTTTAGTAGCCGAAGGTGAGAAGAAAGAGCTCCCTCTTCCCGTAGGCAGTTTCATTCCTAACTGTTCAAGCCTTTAGATTTGTCTTTGACAGAGATCTTACTTTCTAGTCAAAGGGGCGTGATTGCAGTATATTTTGGCCTATAGTTAGCTCCGCTTAAGGTAGTGAAGTGAGCCATTAGCTCAGATTCCGCATCTAAATCATTAGCTCAGCTAAGAATCAAGCACCCAATCCGATAAAGGCATCAAATACCAGCTTTTGACAATAAATCTAATGAATACTTGCACTGGGTCCAAATCTCTTTGCGGCCTCATCACTTTAATCTCCAAAAGAGACTTTGAGTCTCCTAAATCTTTCATATCAAATTGGGTTCTTAATCTTCTCTTAAGCTCATTTATCGAAGCTAAGTCATTACGAGAGAAAGAGTAACCTATTAGAAAAAATGGTAGGAATACCCGGAACCTAGCTCTCCATATAGAAAATATATGGATATCGAAGAAGAATTAAGCTCGCGGAGATTAATAAAACAGAAAGTCTCATAGTACGTCGTCCATTCCTGTACGTGCGTTGTTTCTCTTTGCCTTTCAAGCATGTTTCGCGGTATGGACCAAAGAAAAGGTTCTTCTGCTATCGACACCTACCCAATTAATCAAAATTATAATCGATCGAGACCGAAGCTTCTGCAATTGTGGAATTTTGTTCAAATAGAAAGCTTTTTGGCCAGCTCAAGAGGAGTGTAATAGCAAGATAGGATTACTAGAGCTATATACTTTGAGAATGAGTGGAATACCTGAAATAAGAGAGAGTACGTAGAGAACTTTTGCCTTTTAAGCTTTGATTTCTTGATCCACTACTATCTTACTAAAAAAGAACGACATAGCCAACGCTCTATCTAAAAACCATTCTTTCTTTCAGGCCGTTATGGGGAACCTTCCACACGAAAGCGAAAGAAAGTGAGCGATCAAGAAATGGAAAGAGAAGGGGAAGCAATCAAAGCTACACCCTCTTCCACTGTTTACTATGAATAGTTGACAACTAATGATTTCTACTTTACTAATCTAGTTCGGTTAGTTAATGTCCATGCTTGAAACGAAAAAAAGAGGAAGGGGAAGGGGTCGCAGACTATGCTTAGTTCTCATTTATGTTTGCGCTGTGTGAGTTATAGATAGGAAGCAAGCGCCGCAAAGGGTTGACAGGGCAGCTCGGCTGGTAAAAAAGGAGATGGTACCGAAACGGGAGGCTCGTATACGCTACTAGTGCAATGACTAGTCTAATCTCTTTTCTCTACGTGAACTTTTTCTTATGTAAACCTGGTGTGTTATCTAAGTCTTTTAACTAGTCCAATGGAAATATCCTCAATTGCAGCAAAAGTAAAAAAAAAAAGAGTACTCGCGCTGCAGCTTGCTTACCTAAAATGAAAATCCTTACTAGCCGAAGTAAGGGACTTTCAATAAATTTTATTCTTCAAAGGTTTACCCATATAAATAGTTTAATTATATATTTTAGTGTTACTTGATATTTTCAAAGGTTACAATGAATTTATTATATTTAATAAACTTTAATCTTACAATTATTTTATATATTTACTTCACTATTGTTAAATTTATACTAGATACATCACATAAATAATATAAAATACAATTGGATCTCTTTGCAGGAATTAATGCCATTATTATACAAAACACTGCTTATATTTATTGAATAACATATATGCATTACAATATAAAAATATAGACAAGATTCAATAGTTTTATTTCTAATTATATACAATATATAAATTAAAGAGTACTCCTATTGAAGAATAATATAAAATAATCAATTATTCTTTATTTAATCCATAATTGTTTATTCAAAAGAAATTATTTCTAATTTTAATTTTTTATTCAAAATAAGATTAATTTTAAAATAACCCAAGGCTCTAAATAATATTTTTTTCAAGCCTAAAGAATAATTATTCCATATTTCAACCCTAATTTCAACTAAATTATTTCCATACTAAAACTAAAAATTCTAAAATTCTAATTTTAATGACAATGCAAACAAAAACAACAAATATATTAACAACCAAGGTCGTAGAAAGGATGAAGGAATAAATTACCTCACCGGATAAGACTCACGCTGCCAGAGACAAATAGACAATAACCGAGGGAAATGTAGGCTAAAAATGGGAGCTTCCACGTGAGACAAGGATGAGAGAGAGAGGGAGGGAGAAAGAGCAGTACCGCCGGATTTGAAGTCGACAGTGATTGGGGATTTGGTGAGCGAAGGAGTGAAAGGGTAAAGAAGCGGAAGAAAAGAGAAAGAGAGAAAAACGAAGAAAGAGGTCGGGCAGGGAATATAACTAAATTTTCAAATCGATTTGGTGGAAAATAAATTTGATTTTGATAAGCGCATTTTTCTGACCACTTTGGTCGGTTGTTTATTGAAATATAATTATTTAATTACTTAAAAGTTTTCCAACCAGCTCGGTCGGTAACTTAGAAAAAACTAATTTCAAATTTTCAAGGGAATCTTTCGAAAATATTAATTTAGTCAAAAGCACTAACTTTGACTTTTAGTTACCGACTGAATTGGTCGCAAATAAATTTCTCGAGTGTTTTTCGCCAAAGCCTTGTGACCAACTATGGCGGAGTATGGTCGAAAAAATAAGAAAAAAATTATAATATTTCTTTATTTTCCGACCCAAATGGTCGGAATTTTTAAGTTAGATAACTATCAAATTCTAGTAGTTAGCAATGCAAAAATTAATTATGGTGGAATTGGAATACATGAATTATTTTTATCGGACGTCTAATTCTTTATACTAGAAAGAGGCTATAAAGAGTGTTGATAATGGTTTTGAGGTAAAACCAAAGAGTAACTGTCACGACCAATATATACATGTCGTGATGACACTATCGCAGTACTAGGCAAGCCAGGAATCTATAATGACCCAACGGTTTGTTCAGAGAGTTATGGCCCCGTTACGGCATATTGTATGCTTTACAATTGTAATGTGGCTTGTTGGGGTAGTTGGTTCGGGTCTGGAGAAGTATCGGAAAGAGTTGAGACACGTAATCTCAAGGTTGAAAGCCTAAGTTGAAATGGTTGATCGGATATTGACTTATGTGCAAACAACTTCGGAATAGAGTTTTGATGGTTCCGTTATCTCCGTCGTGTGTGATTTTGGACATAGAAGTGTGTTCGGATTGTGATTTGGAGGTCCGTAGTTATATTAGACTTAAAATGGCAGAAGTTGAAAATTTGAAAGTTTGACCGAGAGTGGAACATATGGTCACCGAGATCGGATTAGGGTTTTGGGAGTTGGAGTAGGTATGTGGTGTCATCTGTGACTTGTGTGCAAAATTTGAGGTCAATCGGACGTGATTTGATGGGTTTCGACATCAAATATAGAAGTTGAAAGATTAAAAACTATTAGGCTTAAATCGATGTGTGATTCATGATTTAAGCATGGTCTGATGTGATTTGAAGGCTCGACTAAGTTCGTATGATAGTTCAACACTTGTTGGTACGTTTGATTGAAGTACCAGGGGCCTCAGGTAAGTATCGCATTGAATTGTGGAATATTTCTGAAGATGGGAGCTTCCGGTGCGAGCTGTGTTGTGCAGATGCGACCAGGGGTGAGAAAGGCTATGGTCGCAGGTGCGAAGGATTTTCCACACCTGTATGGTTACAGATACGGAGTGGCCGAGAGCAGAAGCGTAGGGTCAGCACAGGTGCGGGGAAGGTGGTCACACCTGCGGCTTCACAAAAGAGGAGTATTTTTCGTAGGTGCAAGGTCATGGCTCGAGTTGTTTATTGCATAAGCGGAAGGATCGTCGCTTCTGCGACACAACAAATGCGGTTAAGTTGTCGCAAGAGCGGAAAGCCTGGGATGAATTTTAATGACGAGGGTTCCGTGATTTTCTTCATTTTGAACATTCCAAGCTTGGGATTAAGAAAATTTCAAGAGGATTTTCTAGGGTTTCTTGAGGTAGGTCACTTGTGGTTAAATTTATTCAATAATTATGTTTCTCATTGAATTTTCCACCTTGATTGTGTTGTTTTGAGGTGCATATTTTGGAGTTTGAGGCTATAGGTATTTGGAGAGTTTAAATTGGGAGTTTGTGCATCGATTTGGTATCAAATTTTGATAAATTTGGTATGGTTGGACTCGTGGTTGGATGGGCTTTTGGATTTTGTGAATTTTACGCGATTTCGATACCTAGGTCTGGGGGCCGACTTTTGAGTTGACTTTTTAGCTTTTGATTTAGAGCTTACTATTTCTTATAGAATTGATTCCTTTAGCTCGTGTCGATTGTATTGAATTGTTTGTGGCTATATTTGAGGAATTTGGGCCGTTTCGGGAGCCAAGGGCTTGTCGGAGTAGGGATTTGTACAACTTGAGGTAAGTAACAGTTCTAAAATTGGTTCTGAGGGTATAAAACCATGAATTACGTGTTATAAGATTGATGTTGAGGTGACGCACATGCTAGGTGAGGGGCATGTGGGCGTACACTGTGAAAATTGTGAATTAGTCGATTTCATGAAATTTTGTAGCTAACTTAACTAAACACTTTTACCTTACTTCATGCGTTAGAGCACTTGATTTGTAATTTATGTTGAAAATCATGTTTAGGCTATATGTTGGTACTGTTGTGACCTACAATGGTTGTTTCTTGTTGTTGAGTTAATAGTTTAATTGCTGTCATGTACTCAGTCGTATTCATCATTCACACAATACCTCAGTCTCTGTTTTATATATATATATATTCACGGCAGTTGCTGATTTGTAGAGACCAGACCATTGGAGATCATCGAGGTAGCTGTTTGGAATCTGCAGCCTTAACTCTCCTCCCTTGTCTTTCAGTTTATTTTTCAATGTTAATGTCTAGGCAGTGTACAAAATTGTGTTTTTTTTAATGTAGATTCTCATGTACTTGGACACCCCGATTTTTGGGAGAGTTTATGTATTGAGATATGACTTCCTATCATGTTTTCAAAAGATCTCTCCTTTATTTAAACTGTTTTTGGTATCTTTTAAAGGTTTAAAGTGTTGGAAGTGTCTGAGTAGTCGGTTTGCCTAGTACTATGATAGGCGTCATCAGGACGGGTTGGTTTTGGGTCGTGATACAACCACAATAAAATAGTGCATCTTTAAGTTTAGAAAACATAGTAATATAAGTTCAAAGGAAAAATCTCATAAACACCGATAAGAAAATACCACGACTCAATACAATATCCCCCAAAATTTGGGTGTCACTGAGTATAAGAGCATTTATAAATTAACATGGTCTGACTGCTGAAATCTGTCTAGGAAGGTAGAATAGTACAAATAAAACTAAAATAAAGGATGAGATTAAAGCTACCTCGATAGTCTCTGAACTGAATAAGCTCCAACACTAGCAATCTCCATGCCCAGAAGTACCTGGATCTGCACACGAAGTTCAGCGTGTAGTATGAGTACAACCGACCAATGTACTCAATAAGTAACAAGACTAACATTTTGGATGAAAGCAGTGATCATCAAAACCAATACAGTCCAAATAGAAAGATTAAAAGTATCAAAATTATAGGAAATATGACAATAATATCTCAAAGAAACTCATAATCTGTTGCTAGACAGTACATGAATGTAGACATGCTTCTAGGTTTAACGATTAAGCTCAATACAAATAAAATATTCCAATTATGATTGATATGAAGAATATTACATCTCGATATCGACATGCCAATGTGCATATCACGTATGATGCAACATAATGAAAACCTCACGTACTCATATTCTCAGAGTACTCAATCCGACTATCTCAATTATCGATCATCACACTCAGTCACTCAAAACTGTACAGTACATGCACTCACTACTAGTATTTTGAACTTCAGAGGGGAGGATCCTGCCAAAGCGCTAATAAAACTTGTACGCCCACTCACTCATCACCTACTATGTGAGTCACCTCCACACTGATCACACAACACATAATTCAGGGATTCATACGCTTAGAACCAAGTGTAGAAGTGTTACTTACCTCACTCCATGAAAATCTCTACTCCAATAAGCCCTTGCCTCGTCAATCAGCCTTTGAACAACTCGAATCTAGCCACAAATAATTTGATACAATCAACACAAGCTATAAGAATCAATTTCATATGACAAAGCTAAGTTCTTAACCAAAAGTCTAAACAACAACTAAAAAGTCAACCCCAAGCCCACACCACAGAATCCCACAAAAGTTAAAAAAAATCCAAACACCCATTCAACCATGAGTATAACAATACAGAAATTACTAAAATTCCACACTAAAACTCCACTTGAATCCCCAATTCTTACTCTCCAATCCATAGCCCAATACTTCCAAAATCCCACCTTAAAAATTGTAATGACCCAATTGGTCATTTTGATATCTAGCATGTTGTTTAGCAGTTTTATACCTGATTAGCTTCACATAATGTTATATAACTTGTACGTATGGTCGGAATTGAATTTCGTAAGGTTCGGAGTTAATTCGGATAGAAACTTCTCAATTCGGAAGCTTTAAGTTGGAAGGGTTGACCAAGGTTTGGATTTGAGAAAACGACCTCAAAATCAGCATTTGAAGGTTCTAATAGGTTCATATGATTATTTTAGACTTGGGCGTATCATAGGGTTGAGTATCGGGTGGTCTGAAAGCATTTCAGCTCTTATTGTGAAACGCTGGCAATTCGAAGGTTTTAGAACTTCTTAAGTTTGGTTTGAAGTAGACTTTGGTGTAATCGATGTTTGTTTGGGGTTCTGAGCCTTGTAACAGTTTCATATCGTGATTTATGACTTGTACGTAAAGTAAAGGTGGCTAATGGGTCCACCGGTCCGGGCCGGGTCGGATTTTGTCCGACCCATCCGGGTTCCGGTATGGGCCGGGCCGGGTTGAATAGTACCGGGTTCTTAAGGGGCCGGGTTGGTTCGGGTTAAAATTGAACCATACGGGTTACGGGTTGAAAGGGGCCGGGTCGGCCGGGTTTAGTATATTTTCAACTTTTTTTTAAATTAAGTATAACTATTAAGTTATAATTATGTTAATACTTTGTAATCATTGAATGAAATCATAAATACAAGTAAGATGGGAAAAATTTGCACTTATTGCAAGTGCTACTTTATTTCTCAATTTCAAATTAATAAGTAGAAAATAAAATGTTTACATTTTTTCTAACAAGTAAACTAGTGAAGTAGTAATTTCAAATGTTTTGCATCGCCTTAGCAAGTTCATCATAATCAATATGAACTGATTGATCTTCTTTTGGGGAGTTAAATTCCGATGGGTTTCCATGGGTTAATATATCTCCAATTTCTTCGTCTTTTGGGCTATCAACATCTTCCTTTCCTTGATTTCTTCGTTTCGATCTAATCCAATCTCTTAAACATACAAAAACTTCCAAAGCATTGTTTCCCAATGAGTGGCGGGTGTCTCCAAGTTGTTGTCTTGCTTGGCTAAATGCACTCTCCGATGCAACGGTAGAAATTGGCACATTCAGCACGTCACGAGCCATCTTCTATTCCAATTTCATTATCTTCTATTCCATAATCTTCTTGTAATTGTTCATAATCAATCTCTACATCTTGCAAATTAGTCGATGATTTAGAAACATGTGTTATTGGGTCATTACTATTACTACCAGAAGCTACAGGACTACCTCTTTTTTTACTTCCAGCCCTACCAGTAACTTTTCTACACGCTCTTTTAGCAGCATTAAACATATTGTAAAAATTAAAATATAATCAAATATGCAATTAAAATATTAAATAAGAGAAAGAGTTGGAGGAAGTGCACCGAATTTGACAATAAATTGAGCACTTGATTATGCAAATCCGGTGTTACCACGAACAAACTTCAAGCAAGTATTTCAATTTTGAACTTCAAGCTTCAAATTCCGAATGACAAATTGCGATAAATTAAATTCGGAAAAAGAGTAACAAATAAAATATGTAATCTTGCAAATTGAAGGGAAGAGATAGATTGATAATTTGAGAATTGAGATTGAGATAAGATTTTTGAGTGAAGAAATGAAGAAGAGATGAGGGTATTTATAGATTTTAAGAAGGGTTAATATTGTAATTTAATAAATACAAAAAAAAATGAAAAATGGCCATTTTTGCAAGAAATCCGTTGGCCAATGGATCTGCAGCCGTTGCAAACGGAAATGTGGGCCCCATCAATTCAAAATTTTTAAAAAAAAAGTTACCGTTGAACCGGGCCGGTCCGGTCCGGGCTGTACCGGTTCACGGTACTGTTCATCGTACCGGGCCGGTCCGATCTGGTTCCGAATAAAAAAATTATTAACGGACCAACCCCCTACCCCTTTGAACCCAACCCAGCCCGGCCCCCCCTACCGGTCCGGTCCGGCCCAGGTTGTACCGATCCGGTCCCGGGTTGTACCGGTCCGGTCCGGGCCGGTCCCGGTCAACCCGGCCCGATTGACGGGTCTAACGTAAAGTTTGGCATAATTCTGGAATGTTTAAGTGTAATTCGGACGGGTTCATCGAAGTATGGATGTTTGAAAGTTAAAAGGAGGATTTGATTGTTGATTCATGGTTTTGATGTTGTTTTGTGTTATTTGAGGCCTAGGTTAGGTTTGTTTAATGTTTGTTACTGGTTTGTGTAGTTGGACGGGGGCCTGAAGTGTGTTCCGGATGTGTTTGGATTGTATCGCGCTCTTATTTGATGTTTCAATATCGTTTCTTTTGACATAAAGGATACCATGTTGATAAAACAACCTTTTATTTATGATTGGATTAAACCATTATATCTGTATCGTAATTACGGAACCATAGCAACAACACTCATCGAATTCCGAGGTCATATGAGAGAGTTATGCCCATTTTTCGTGTCGGAAAATATTGTTGGTTTCTGGTGCGGACTTTGTCCTTCACGAACGCAAGGGAGGTCCCGTGAATATGAAGAAGGAAATTTGAGTTGACCGGTCAATGAAAAAAATTGCTCTTCGCAAACGCGAAGGTGTCCCATGAAGGCGAAGAACAATCTCTTGGACGGTGTTTTAAATGGATCGAAGGGAGCATTTTACTATTTTGAATATATCTTGAGTTCTAGAGCTCTATTTGAAGTGATTTTCACGGTGTTATTCTCATATCAATAAGGGGGTAAATATCTGACCTTTATTTTGACGTTTTTCCAGGATTATTTTTGTTGGTTATCATTTAAATCTGTGTTTGGATTGTAGAAGTTGGTGTTTTGAGCTCCAAAGTTATGTGATGGTAAATCCTTGATTTGAGGGTCAATTCATGGATGAAATTGGATGATTTGTGGATATATACTATATAAGTTACAGGTAATAATTGTTTTTGATAATTTTAGGAATCCGGACACGTGGGCCCAGGGGTTGACGTTACTGACTTTTCTTGAGGAGTTGGGAATTTATTTCTAATTGTTATTTATGAGTATTGGAGTATATTTTGATTGGTTTGCACGTTGTTTGATTAGCTTCAGATTGTTTGGTATCGGTTTGAGGTGTTAGAAAGGTGATGAAGTCGATAATCGAATTTCGGAGCGAGGTAAGTCTCCTGTGTAACTTATGACGGTAAATTACACAGTAGGTGTTCTATTTATTATATTCTACATGTTGTGGGAGCTACGCACATATCCTAGAAGATACTCATGCACTTGTGACACCCGGTTTGGGGTGTTCTAGAATTTTCTTATGATTTTGCTTACCATTGAGACACTTTTACGTTATATTTTACCTAAATCATACATATCTACGAGTTCTGATTCATCGTCTCTCTATCTAATAAGATTCATAATTTTGAAAATAATAAAATGAACAATTAAGTTGGTAGTTCAATATTGGCTTGCCTAACGGCGATGTTGGGCGCCATCACGACCCATAGTGGGCTTTGGGCCATGATAAAAAACACATAAGATAGGTGGTAAATTCAATAGATAATAAATATTATTGAATAAAATGATCAAAGGTGACTTACCTCTTGAATTCTAGTGAAATACCCTACCAAAATCGCATTAATCTGATCTCCAATGTCCAAAAGTGATTAAAATCTCGGAACCCTTCAATTAAATACATAGTCTAGGCCTTTCACTTCTACGGGCCAAACCTCTGCATCTGTGAAATCGTATTTACGATAAAAACATCATTTTTGCAAAGCCCACCAACTCCTGACCTTAATCACCTGTGGTACCCTCTTCGTATCCGCGGAGCCACATCTGCGGACAACCTAACGCTTTTGTGATCCAAGCACACTGCCCAGCTACGCTTCAGCGGAAACCTTTGCGCAGGAGCGCGCCTGCTTCTACAAACATTACTATGCACCTACGCTTCCCAGCAACCTACTCCATTTTTGCACCTGTGCATACCTAGATGCTTTTGTGGCTCCGCACCTGTGGCTAATCCCTCCACAGATCCGACAACATCTGCTAAAGCACTTCAGCATATCACCTTCGCCAAATTTGATCTGTTAACCATCCGAAATCTACCCGAGATCCCATGTCCTTGACCAATATACCAACAAGTCCTAAACCACCATATGAACTCGCTCGAAGCATTTCATCACATCAAACAACACTAAAACCGTGAATCACGCATCAATTCAAGCCTAATGAGCTTATGAACTTCTAACTTTCAAAACTAATATCTAAACTTACCAAATCAACTCTGATTAACTTCATGTTTTGCACACAAGTTATAAATGACACAACGGACCTATTCTAACTTCTGGAACAAATATATGAGCCTGTTAATCATAAATCCAACTCTTGATTAAACTTCCCAACTCTCCAAATTACCATTTTTCTAATTTTTTGTCATTTCAAGCAAAAATCACCTACGGGACACCAAATCAATATCTGAACACACTCTTAAGTCCAAAATCACCACGGAGCTATCGGAATCATCAGAACTCCATTCCGGAGTCATTTACACACAAGTCAATATTTGGTCAACTCTGTTAACATAGGCTTCCATTCTAGGGACGAAGTGTCCTATTTCAGTCCGAATAATCCCGGAACCAAACCAACTACCACGAAAAGTTACATAAAAACTGTTGAGCACATCATAAGCAGTAAATGAGGGGAATAGGCTACAATGCTCAAATTGACCGGCTAGGTCATTACAATAATTTTGTCTTTTGAATTTTAATTTGGGTA
Source organism: Nicotiana benthamiana (assembly GCA_034376525.1). Lineage (NCBI taxonomy): Eukaryota > Viridiplantae > Streptophyta > Magnoliopsida > Solanales > Solanaceae > Nicotiana > Nicotiana benthamiana. The sequence goes on from CM067337.1 coordinate 28,396,762, forward strand.
AATCCATAGTTTAAAATAACATAGGCTATGTATGCTATACCATTTCATACTCGGTTTGTCCAAGCTTCTATATTCAACTTGCTTTGAAAAGTATCTTTTAATAGTACTTATCGTAAAAGTATTTTTAGTGAGAATTAGTTTATGTTTGCAATTAATTTGAAAATCACTTTTGAGCAGCAATTATTGTTTTGCCAAACTTTTAAAAAGTGCTTCACAGTGTATTCGTCTTAAAAGTAATTTTTACTTCTAAAATATTGGTCAAATACGTTAATTGAGCAAGTACTTGAACTTGGCCATCGAGAAATGGATTCACATTTACTATTTAACCCCAAAATAGATTTTTCGGTCAAAGTTAATATCAATAATAAATCAGGTTATTTATAACCGAAATTACATCACTTTCTTAGCAATTTGAAGAATAAAAATAATAATAGAAATAATAGGTAAGGATAGAAATCTTAAAGTAAATCGTTAATTTCTCCCATAATTGCGGTTTGAACATTTTGAACACATCCCGCAGTTACATCCTACTAATCATATAGACATCCAACCATTCACCGAGCCACCATTCTCACTCATAGGGACACCACTTGACATAGAAGTCCAAAAGCTCATACTCACACAACTTAAACTGCCGAACCTAAGTTGTCGTCAAAACCAAGCCTCAAGTCCTCTAGACTGGCCCATCACCAAAACACAGAAAACACATCTCAAAACTCATCCATAGAATAACAAGCCGGAAATGCACATTTGATACCAAGCGCTCACATATGCATACGAGTGAGTGAAAGAAAATTCAAAGAGATTACACGCAAGGTGCAGAAGTGTAGCATGAGTACAATCGCAAGGTGCAAAAGTGTAGTATGAGTACAACCGATCCCATGTACTAAATAAGTAACAGGCCTAACCTTAGGTTCAAAGCAGAGACAAGCTTGGACAACGGTTAGAGTTCAACACCAATAGCCAAGAACAACTCATAATAATATGATAAAAGTAGTACAAGCAATAACTCAAAGATATGATGTTCAACTCGTTCATAGTTACGAAAAATAGGCGTGTTTTTCAGGTATAATAGTAAAATCCAAATTTTTTACTACAGTGACCTAAATATGAGTATGTCATAAAAGACTGTGATTTTTTCCAAACACTTTCAAGAATAGATAAGATGCCCCATTATCAGACAGCATGAGGAAAGTACATATATATGCCTACATGTCAATGTGTACAAGAAATCATAAATGTCACAATATTGTATAGCATGAGGAAATGCATCTTTATGCCTACATGCCAGGTATGCATGTCAAATGTAATGCACCATGGTGATAAACTCATGTGCTCGTGCTCTCGGTGTATTCAACCTCACTCAGTACCTCCCAATCACTCAACACTCTCAATCACTCAGCACCTCCCAATCACTCGGCACTCTCAATAACTTGGAACTTGCAGTCGTACTCATCGGTACTTGCACTCACTGTTGGTATGTCAGGCTCCGGATAGGCGGATCCTACCCAAGTGCTAATATATGCCAATCCTTGCATGCTACAGCGTGCATCCCAATCTCATCATGAATTAATAAAGCATGTTGCGGCGTGCAGTCTGATCCCATAATATCACTCACAATTAGGCACCCGACCTCACCGGTCTCCAATCTCTCCAGTTTCTCGGGTTCACAAATCTCATGCTAATTAGCCCAACCAATAATAACATGATATGACAATGATTGATAATAGATGCTGAGATATAATATGAAAATGAACGAATATGACTGAGTATATAATTGTAATTTAATCAAGTAACTCAACATTAGAAATGACTTCAATGGTTCCCAACATAATAATCATATAGCCTAAACATGATTTTTAACATGATTCACGACTCAATTTCTCTAACAAGTAGAATGTTTATGGATAGAAACAAGATTAGGTAACTACACAGTATTACAGAATCAACCGAATCATAATTCACACAGTTCACACCCACACACCTGTCACCTAGCATGTGCATCACCTCAACACCAAATACATAACATGTATGTTCAGAAATCCACACCATCAGCACCAATTTTAGAAGTTTTACTTACCTCGAACAAGCCGAATTCAATACTAAGTGATAGATCTTAAATACTCTTGCCTTATGTTTTGATGATCTAACAAACTTATTGATAAGAACCAGATAGGGAACCTAACCTAATTAGATTGCTGGAAGCTTTAACGGATTTCAGCTAAATGTGAACTGCTACAACTTCATGAGCTGGGAACCCACACAAGGACCTGATGCACTTATGGTTTTCTCTTAGCAGTATAGAGTCAATTGGATACGACTGGAAATGAAGTGACTGGCGGCACTGTTTCTGCTGCACTACATTGTCCACCCACTCATTCTCTAACAAAACAAAGTACTCACATCTTTTCAAGTGATGTGTCAAGATGTACCCTCAATGAGCTTTATACAAAACATCACTAAAAGGTTTATGTTTCTCATTCAAGCCTCATGCAAAAACAGAGAAATCAATCCTCATAAGCTTGAATAACAAGGTTGAACGCAACTTCGGAACAGTTCCAAAATGATAGTTTGTTGTTGTCCTAGTTGAGTTGTAACCTTGTTATTTACTTATTGTATCTACTAAACTACTTACCTAGAAGCGTTTGATTAGGAATCCTCTTGAAAATCCGTAAATTCCTAGAGTTTATGTTGTGAATAGATTTAGTCATAAGGAAAAGTCTTTGTAATTGTATAGTTACAAAGTGTCTTGTGGTGAGAGCATCAAAAGTTAGAAAAAGCCTTTGTAACTAGGAAGTCATGTGGTAAGAGTACCACAAGTTGGTTGAGTAAATCCGTTGCAATAGGAATTATTGTAAAGTGGCTTCTAATAGGTAGATTTAAAGTTAGTGAAGTTAAAGTCTGTAGGTGTAGATCATGGTTTTTTTATCCCCTTGTGTGGGATTTTTCCACGTAAAACTCATCTGCCTTATTTATATATTGTTTTATTAGCATTCCCAGCAGAATCTTGTAGAGGACCAGGTACTCTATGGTTTGGTCGACCCATACAAACTAACAATTGGTATCAGAGCAGGTTCCTCCTATCAGGCTAACACCTAGGAAGGACCCTCATGGTGGCTCCACCAAATTTTGAAGAAGGCCAATCCATATACCGACCCCCCAAGTTTAATGGACAATGTTATTAGTGGTGGAAAGCTAGAGTGCAAGATTTCATCATGGATGAGGATTCTGAACTATGGGATATCATTTGCGATGGTGTTTATGTTCCAATCAAGGTACTAGATGAATTTCCATATTCAATGGCAAAAAACACCTAAGAATACACTAAAGTAGATAAGAAAGTTGTGGAGAAGAATTTGTATGCCAAGAAAATTTGAGTATATGGAATGCGACCTAAAGAGTACAATAGAGTCTCTACATATGACACAGCAAAGGAAATATGGGAAGCTTTGCAAACAGATCATGAGGGAACTACACAGGTAAAACAGTATGACGATAAACCTAATACTAGTGATATTTCCATGATGGAAGTTGAAGACGGGGAGATTAGATATAACTCAACTTTTGCTTTGATGACTCAACCAGATGATGATGAAGACAATGGCAACAAAGAGGTAAACTTCATAGATGTTCAGAGAAATCTGAAATTATATTGTCCAAAAAATCTCATGTGTTTAGCTGGTGTATTAATCATTGCCTTTTGTAGTCTTGCGGAGGATAGGGATTCTTTAATCTTAGAATTAGAAGAATCTGAAATACTAGAGAAGACTTAGTGGTTGCAGTTACTAACCATAAGAAAACCATTGAAATCCTTAGAAAAGAAAAGAGTGATCTGTTGGCAGAAATTGCAGACCAAGGGGAAACAATAGTAAAATCGTGGACTAAGTCAAAACCTGAAAGTTCTAAAAGAGGAAAGGAGATAGCAAGTGAGGAATACATTAGGCTTGAAGATGAGGTGAAAGCTATGATATTTAGGATGTGTACTGAAATTGAGAAAAATGAGATTCTCCAAACCAATCTACAAAGAGTAATGAATGGTCTTGAAAAGTCTCTAAAGTGGACCTGGTCCTCAGAATCTACCTCTGCCTTGCTTACTAATAATTGTGAAAAAAAGGCAGAGAGCAGGGTTTCAAAGAGAGTAAACTCCTTACAACCCTCACGGTAAGTACGTCACTATTTTTGATAACAGGTCTCGTACACAATGTAGGAACACTGGGCGCTTCAAGGAAGGTGTCCAAGCCAAGAATCAATCAGTAGAAAGACAAAGTGGCTGCTGAAACCGTGACCACAAAAGAGGGACCAGGTTCTACTCACAAAAAAAACAGATTACCTGCATGGACTAAGAGAGCTCTTATCCATCCTCTTGCTTACTAAAAGGGACCCAAACTTGCTTGTGTTGACAAAACTAACTTCTAATCTCTTGTGCAGGGAATAGTGAAAGGAAGTGATCAATAATGGTTCATGGATAGTGGGTGTTTGAAACACATGACTGGGAACACCACAGACTTTCTTTCACTAAAAGCCATGAAAGGAGGGAGTTTATCCTTTGGCAATGGTAAAAGGGGTACATTCTTGGAGTTGGAAAAGTTGGGAAGCCAGACACTCACTCTATTGAAAATGTGTACTATGTCAATGGGCTTAAGTACAGTCTCCTCAGTGTTTCTCAAATCTGTGATAAAGGAAACAGGGTGGAATTCTTTCCCAAAATATGTACAGTTACTGACCTCGTGACCGGTGAAATAGTACTGGTGTCCAAAAAATACAAAAACATCTATTTTGCTAATTTCGAATCTGTACAGAGTGGTGATCTGAGTTGTCCGAAAGCTGTTGAGGATGATGCTGAACTATGGCATAGAAGGCTGAGCCATGAAAGCTTTTTCCTTTTGAACAAACTAATTCAGAAGGACCTGTACCATGGTTTGCCTACGTCACAATTCAAGATGCAAAAATTGGTGATGCATGTGCTAGAGGAAAACATGTGAATTCCTCCTTTAAGTCTAAAATAGATGTGAGCTCCTCAAAGACGCTTGAGCTTCTGCATATGGATCTGTGTGGACCTATGAGGGAGCAAAGCAGCGGATGAAAAGGATACATTTTCATAATCATGGATGACTATTCCAGATTCACATGGATTCTATTTCTCAGAACAAAAGATGAAACTGTTGAAGTGTTTGTGCCCTTTGTGATGAAAATCCATGTAAAGATGGAGTCTAGAGTTGTATGCATTAGAACATATCAGGGGTCAGAATTTGACAATGTAAAATTTGACGAATTTTGTAATTAAAATTGCATCACTCACAATTTCTCAGCTCCTAGAACGCCCCGGCAAAAAGGAGTAGTAGAAAGGAAGAACAAAACTCTGGAAGAAATGGAGAAAACAATGCTGATTGATAGTGGAATTGCAAAGAACTTTTGGGCTAAAGCTGTCAACACTGCCTGCTACTTAGTCAACAGGTGCATGATCAGAACACGCCTGAATAAGACCCTATATGAATTGTTGAATGGAAGAAAACCCAAGCTGACTCACCTAAGAACATTTGGATGCAAATATAATGTTCTCAACAATAGAAAGGATCAGCTTGATATATTCGATGCCAAGAGTGACGAAGGAATATTTCTTGGGTACTCTTCTCAATTCAAGGCTTACAAGATATAAAACAAGAGGACTCAACGTGTTGAGGATAATGTCCATGTTATTTTTTATGAATCTTATCTATCATTGGAGAAGAGTGCTGAGGAAGATCAAGATGGAGAACCCTTACTCGTTACTGGTAATGTCATTAACATGACAAACGGAAAGGTAGATATGATGAATCAAGTAAAGGAGGAAAAAGAAGACAACACTGTCTCATCATCACAGAACGAAGCACCTAAATTACAACCACTGAAGCTGAAGAAAGGGTGGTCGATGCACTTCAGGAAACTCCACCAGTGTGACAACCCGACCCTTCCTCTCATGCGTTACTGCTCTGTTTTTAACCGTTCTATTCTTCTTCATGTTTCATTATTAGTATGTGGTGTTTTAGAGTTGATTTGGATTGGTATTGGTAGAAAATGAGACACTTAGTCTTTTTAAGAAAGGCTTGTTTTGGAAAAGTCAATCGGATATTGACTTATGTGTTACATGATCGGATGGGATTTTCGATGATTTGGTTAGCTTCGGGAAGTTATTTGTGACTTAGGAGTGCGATCGAAATTAATTTTGGAGGCCCGGTGTATAATTTGACTTGAATTGGCGAAGTTAGTATTTCGGCAAATTCCGGTTGATGGGTGAGAATTTGATCCGAGGGTCAGAATGGAATTTTGAGAGTTTCTTAGTTTGGTTAGGTCATTTTGGATATGTTGCAAATTTTTAGTTCATTCGGATATCGTTTGGTCGGGTTTTTGATCGAAAGTGCATTTCGGAAGTTCTTGAGAACTTTGGCTTGAATCCGATGAGAATTGATGATTTTAGTGTTGTCTTATGCGTCTTGATGATTGGAACAAGTTTGGATGATATTTTAAGATATGTTGGTATTTTTGGTTGGGGTACCGAGGGCCTCGAGGTGATTTCGGATGGTTATCGGGAAGTTTGGAGTTATAAAAATGTAGCAGAAAATTGCAAAGAACTTTTATTCTATGCTATCACAGAGGGAGTCATGCGATTGCATAGAAGGATTTGAGGGGATGTTGAATTTGTTCAATGTGATCGCGTATAGTGGGTTACGATCGCACAATGTTAGGTGTTGATGCACTGCAATCGCTGAGAATATGTTGCGATCGCATAGGGTATATTGAGGGCTAGAAATTTTGTGCTATGCGACCGCAGAGGTTGTGATGCGATCGCATAGGGCAGCTATAGTGACCTAGGCAGAATGTTTTATAATATTTCATCCACGATTTTGGGGCTCATTTACTCAATTGATGATTTTTTGGGAACTTTTGAAGGAAATTGAAGAGGGATTCAAGGAGAATCAATTGGAGGTAAGAGTTTTCAACTTAAAACTCGTTTTTATTGGGAAATCCATCTAGAAATTTATGGAATTAAGCCAAAAGTGGAAGAACTAGGGCTTGCATTTTATATTTCAAATTGGGATTTGATAGGTCATTTAGCTTGGATTTGGGAGTTCTTGGTATGTATGGACTCGTGGCGAGACAACAAATTTGTTTAATATGAGTTTCTTAATTTTTCGAGAAGAGGGCTCGGGTTTTAATATTTTCGAGATTTGTGCTATTTCTCAATTGTTTTTTATTAGGTATTGTCCCCTTAGCATATTGCGATATATTCGCTCTAATTTTGGTTTGATTCGACGCACGTGGAGGACGATTTGAGGGGTAACGGCATCGCGGGCTAGAGATTTCACCGGCTCAAGGTGAGTAATACTTGTAAATGATATCTTGAGGGTTTGAAACCTCGGATTTGCACATCATAGTGTTTATTGAGGTGACTTGCACGCCGGATATGGGGGTGGGGTAGAGCATTGTTGGGGACTGTGACTTGGTCCATCACATTTGTTTATTTTTATCGCGTATTTGACTGAAATTATTTGATATCATCATAATGTGGGCTGACTGCCATGTTTGCGCTTCGCGCCAACTGTGTGAACCCTTCGGGGATTGATATCACTGTTTTTACATTACTTGCATATTAATTGATCAGGTTTTAATACTATTTTGCAAACTCGACCATTTTTCTAAGACTTGAAAACTTAAACAATATTTTATTGATGTTTTGAGCTAAGGATTATCATGTTAATATTGCCCAAGTGGCTTATATGCATTTCTGGACTAAGTATGAATCGGGTTGCGCACATCAGCAGTGTTATAGTAATTTCTAAATATATGGATGGCTCGGGTTGCACGCCGAAGCGGTGTTGTATTGATATTGAGCCGAGAGCCTGTTTGATGCCAAGACATAGTTGATATTGCGCTGGGGCTGTAAGAGCCCCTCCGGAGTCTGCACAGCCACAATGAGCGCGGGTATCCACTTGGCCAAGTACCAATGACTGACCAGTAATACATTCATGCCATGAGGTGGCCTGATATTGCGCTTGGGCCGTAATGGGCCCCTCCCAGAGTCTATGTACACCCCCAGTGAGCATCATTGACGTTAAATAAGTGGAGTGGGATGCACGCCGCAACGGGTTCTAGAGTGTACCGTCATATGCATTGCATTGCATTCATGCATTTGTGTACTATTCGTTATTTGTGTTATTTCTTGAGATATTTATTTTCTGTTCTGATATTGTCTGATTACTTTTAAAGAGGATAAATTTGAGACAGTGGTAACAATGACACTGTATGATGTAAACGGGTCAGGTAACAATGGCTGACCAGGTACAAGAATATTGCTTGAAGGGCGAGTTTACGAGCTCAATTATGCATACTTGTTTGTGTCGAGGGTCTAACTTTTGTGCTAACTTGCACTACCTGTTCCGCATTTAATTTCTTGACTGTTGGGAAAAGATATTTTCAAAAGAGGTTTGAAATGAGTCAAGATATTTTCTAAAGGATTTTCACGTTTTCCCTGTTTTCTCAATGGTTACATTGTACCATATAGCATGTTGATTTGCATTACGTAGTTTATTGTTGCACAGTTATTATTTACCCTTATTACTCATTGAGTTGGAGTACTCACTTTAATCCCTGCAGCTCGTGTGCAGATGCAGGTAGTTGTTCACCTGGCAGCGGGTTTTGATCCGATTGGAGATCTTGCTATCGTAGCAGTGCCAGGTGACCATCAGCGTTCACGACATCATATCTCTTCCGTCATTATTAAATCCCAATTTGTATATTACTGGACTTGTAATAGTATTAGGATTCTTTAGATGCTCGTGACTTGTGACACCCCGATTTCGGGCTGAGCTAGGATGGTTCCCTATTATATTATTTTTTTCTACATTTATGATAATGTTATCCATAGTTTTGACTCATTTATGCTAAGTAATTGCTAAAAGAAGTATTGTTAATCTCTTGGCTGGCCTTGTCTTCACGAGAGGGGCCATCACGACCGGGTTCAGGAATTGGGTCGTGACAAGTTGGTATCAGAGCCTAGGTTACTAGGTCTCACGGGTCATGAGCAGGTTTAGTAGAGTCTCACAGATTGGTACGGAGATGTCTGTACTTATCCTCGAGGGGCCGCAGATTCTTTATGAAAAACTTCCCATTCTTGAATTCTTATTGCGCATCCTTGATTCAGCTTGAAAAGAAAACTACTGAAATTCCTTCCACGAGATTGTATGCGCACGTGAGCGCTCAATATCAGCTGTGACTTGATGGCTTGTAGTTCCCTGATCGAGGGGCAAAATGTGATTTTTATGAGTTGATGTTGGGCCAGTGTGGAGGAGTAGAGGCTGGATCTTTGCTTATGGATTGAGCACCAAGGTGCTGATTGTGCGAGCTAGTGTTATGAACTTATATGTTCAGTATTGCCCCTATTAGTGGGAATGATGGCTGGGTAGCTATGTGGTATGTTGGTACTGCGAGATGTTCCTATTTGACTTGGAGGTGTCGAAGAAGTTCTGCTGGATGATATTGAACCATTAAGTGTTTGGTTTTCCATTGTGATTAGATGTGTTGCCCTGAGTTATCGGTGCGTGGAGAATATTTTCAAGTCTTCTAGTGGGGAGTGAAGTAAATAGCATGTTGCGGTTTGAGTTCAGACTCAAGAAGACTAGTCGGTCGTGTAAGGTGTATGACGGTGGAAAGTATATGGAAATGTTATGTTGAGGCAAAGCGGGTGGGCTATCTCCTGCTGAGTGTTCTAGCGTGGTATGACCCTTGTGTGCATGTTAGAAGATCTGTGTTTCACAACTTATAACTAATTGGAGCTTACTCTCTCCATGTTATTGTGGCATCAAGGGAGTAAAATTGTTATGAGCTATTGAAATATTTTGGTCTATGGCTTCGAGCCAAGTTGAGGAGGTTGTTGTTGATTATCTGATTGCACGGTCATACGCTATGTTGGTTCCGTTTTAAGATATGTTGGCGGATCAGCTCTGGTTGCAGAAATTGAACCGAGGATGGCACGAGTGAATCAATATTTTGACAAAGGTTATATGGTATTATGTGGATGTGTGGAAATAATAGGATGTCTTGAACTGTTGTTGATAAAGAATACTTAGTGTGAAGAGAAGGAAGCCGTTTGATTGTATCGAAATGAGATCATGTCCTGCGGGGTTAGAGTGCTAATGAGGCACGGGTGGTTATGTATGTTAAATCAGGTAAATTGTAGTTGAATAAGAGTGAATGACTTACGAGAATGGTTCTAATAGGTTCGAGAGTCTGTGTACGTTAATTGAGAGTTCTAAAGTTTCATATGGGGTTAGGGACTGAGTTTCATTTGAAGATGTCAAGACTTGTGGTATTCTATGTTAATTATGATAATCTATGTATCCGCACCTGGAAAGTAAATGAAATAGAGTTAGATTCACAGAGAGTTCTTCTTGGTAAGGTATTTTGAAATGTGGTATTTCTGGAAATATTTCAAAGAGTATTCAGTGGCTTGTGGGTCATAAACAGTGTGGTCTTATGCTTGGGTCTCGTGTAGTGAGCCTGGGTTGAGGAATTGTGGTACTACGGCCAAGGCGAATATCAAGTTGAAGATGAATCAGAAGGAATTTAGATAAATGGAGTAGCGTGATATCAGACCGGATCGGCACGGTAAGGATTTTCCTCTAAATGAGATCCATGGAAGTTCGTGATTAGATAAGTTTCAGTTCAGGTTAGAAAGAAAATTCATAAAGCACTTAGGCAGCGGGTAGCCTCAGATAATCAAAGAAAATAGTACGGTTGTTTGAAAGTGATCTGATAAGAGTATACATTTCAAAGAAAGAGCAATTTGATTAAGTGATGGTACTTCAGTGGTGTTGCGACACTGCCTCGTTGGATCGACGGGTGATATTCGGGTTTGCTTGGTGGCACGGGGAGATTATTGGATATTTAGCTATGGCGTGTGTTTGGACGGCACAATTGGGATCAAGTATGATGATTTGTATGCTATGTGAAATTGGAGGCGAAAGTCCTCATATTCGGGCTATTTGTGATGGTGGATCATGTGTATCGGCACCGTTTGATGACTAGTGGTATTTAGAAGATTGAGTGAATCTTTAGTTGCTGGTATGTTTGATTTTGGATGTGATGTTGGATTTCAGACTGGTTGCCTCAGTGTCAGATTAATTCTAGACTATTGCATTATGGGCTATGCCGAAAATGCCACGGTTGAGTGGCGAGGTGCATTGCGTTATGTTCTTGTGGAGTGATTTATCTTTCAAAGACCCAACGGACGGCTGGGAAGGATTTCTTTTCCTAATTGAGCCTTCATGATGGATGTCAGTACAAAGATTGCTATTATTGAGCCAGCTTTGGTGTTAAGGGAATTTTCGGATGCGTGTTCCAGGTTGAGTTGACTCGATTGGCTCCGAATTGTATTTGTCGAGGGATAGGTTGACCCGACCATTGTTAAGCTTGTCAGCAATCTGGAGAGATCTATGAGTTGTTTTCTGCATTGCGAGTCGTTATGATTTATGGACTATGGGCACATATGGTGCGGTGCTATCGGTATTGATATTGAAAGTTGGGAGAAAAACCTCAGTTGTGTTTGAGTTCTGCAGCTTAAAACACTATATGTAGATATGTATGCACTCAGTATGCTTACAACCGGTACTCGGCATTTTGTTGTAATGAGCAAATTTGGCTCGATGTGCATCTGCTTATATGAGATTATATATATGGATCGGGTGGCACGCTGTCGTGGATTTGGTATATGTGGATCGGATGGCACGCCACCATGATTATGTGTGGATTGGGTGGCATACCGCCATGGGTATGTTATCTGGATCGGATTGCATGCCGCAACAGTAAGATGTTGAGAATAGTTTTCCAAATGCTATTTTATATGCCTTGCTTCCTGGCTTATGAGGAAAGTTTGTATTAGGTGTTTCTCGTCGAATAGCACACCGGTTGTGTCCTTTTGGGATCGTATGGTGTATATTACTTGCTCCACCATGGTTATACAGATTTGTTTGAGTTTCAGATATCAATCGCGCGTGGATGTCAATTTCGAGTATAGCAACCTGAGGTGCTTAATGTGTAACAGTGTTTGGATAGGATCGCATACCGTAGCGAGGCTATGTGGTGATATGACCACTACAGCATTTTAGGCTTACAACCACCCCTGAGAAGTGTGGCCTAAAATGCCAAGAAGTGTAGCATTTGGGCAAAGGCAACACTTTATGGCTTGAGGCAACGGTTTTTTGGGGTGGCCTAAAGTATCGTAACCTTTGATTATTGGCCACGCTTTGGAGGCGTTGCCTTAGAAGCCATGCTTTAAAAGTGTGGCCAATACAGAACAAAGGCCACACTTATATTTTCTTATATAGCCACGCTTTTGTGACATAAGGCTACACTTATAAAGCGTGATTATTGTTACGTTATAGGCTACACTTAGAAAGTGTGGCTTCTATAGCAACATTTATCATTAACAATCCCAAATTGACATTCCCGTATGGCCACACTTTCTAAGCGTGGCCATTTTGTCTACACTACAAAATTATTTTATTAGCCACAATTTTGTGGTTAAAAACTATATTTGTTTGCATCAAGTTCTCTCTCTCTTTCTCTCTCTCTCTCTCACACAAAGTATTTATTTAACTGATAAGTAATAGAATAAAAATAATTCAAATGCATGTACTTGAAATAAATTTCAACAAAAGAAACACATTGTGTACTATCTATAGTATTACAGCAGTGTTAGTTCAAGAAGTTCACTAGCAAAGACCTCTACAAAACCAAATGTACTCATATTCAGTGTCAACAAAAATAAACATCTTGCTCCAAAGGTCTTCACCACTAACTTCTAATGATTCAAATTGATTTGTGGCCACCATTTTCAATTGCATCAGCTGTATTTTCATACACATTCAAATAAAAAAAAATTGGGAAGAAATGCTTGTAACGAGAACAAGGATCAAAAGAAAGCCTGAAAATACTTTCGCTGAAAGGCTTATGTATTGTACCAAAATATGTATTATGAAAAGACTCATTTCAGAAGCATATTAATAATAACAAATTATATAAAAAACTTCCTAAACGTTGATCAATTTTCAACTTGCAGAATTAAACTCAACAGTGCAAAATAAAACTCAACTATACTGCACCAAAATATGTATTAAGCCTATTTTGTGCAACGAACAACACTCAATAACCCTATTTAGCATTAGATGGATTCTTCATCAATTACTTACTAAACCATGCGTATATAAGTTTTTGGCAAAATTCATCTTGGCAGTAGGGTACTCATACACTTGAAAGAATCTTAACTGCAGAGAGAAATGTGAATATAATAAATTTAAGGTACTGTGAGCCTCTAGCAGATAAGCTTACAGAGTTTTGTAAATTAGATTGGACAAGTTTCACCACAGTAATATCAACAAAATCACACTCCCCCTCTTACCTACATACTGGTAAATCCAAGGGGATTTTAGAAACATAACTAGGTAAATGGCATGTAGTTATAATCAGGTATGAAATAGCTTAAATCTGTCATACAAAATGAGGGCGTAACGGGAGGTAAAGAAAATCATATCTTAGTTTTAAATTAGATGAAGCTCCTAAGAAACTTGTTACTGGGAACATTCTGCAGTAATATGTCCGATACTTTATATATATATATATATATATATATATATATATATATATATATATAAAATATATATATATATATATGGCTTTAATCAGAAATATCCTTATGGACATGGAGGTAGGAGAATATTGTAACAGGCAGTGTATATTTGAAATCAACCTCACACTAGCATCTCCAGCAGCAGCAACCTTGTCCAAAAATAATTCATCATCAAGGTATAAACCAATATGAAGTAACTCACAAAAAGACGAATGACTTCTCCTCACTTAAAAGAAAAAACAGACAGGGAAACAATTTAGCAGTAGCACATATTCCTTTTGAACAAGCTCCTTCATGCCAAAACCATTATGCCTCAACCTCAAGCTATTTTCAAATGGAAATAATTCTTACTAAATCCATTTGGCTCTATTGTTCTGCTAGCTTTGCAACTTCATTGCTAAGAATATGAGCATCCATAACAGCTGCTTTCTTCACATCGGCAAGTGGCTCAAGCCTAAAAAAATCTCAAAGGCAATTCTATACTCAACCTCATCGCGAATGACAGATTGCTGATTCTTTTCAACATTTGGAGTTAAATCAGCAATAGAAAGATGAGAACCTTAGTCTCTCACTAATCGCCTACTCACAGTACTGAGTCTCACTCTCAGTCTCTCACTATCGTCTTCATCGTCTATCAGAGAGTATCAGTAGTACAGTACTCCTAAACCCTAATTCAAATTATTTGAGTCATAGAGTGGGCTGGGGCAATGGGGGTGAGGCTTAACTGATGCCCAGTTTAAGTACATAGATGGCCTATTGTTCTGGGGCAGAGTCGACACACTGGGGAGTAACACCATGATACATCACAGTACTGCAACACATTAGGAACTACACCAGATAAAGAGTCCAATACAATGCAATGGGGATGCACACAACACTGGATACCAATATAATATAGGTGTGAAGAGCTGGACATCGATATGCACTGCAAATACCTATTGAGATACCAATAACTAACTTGCAAATATTTTTTCTATAGTCTACTTTCAAACATTATGACCCCTAGAATCTTAGTCATGGCAATAGATTCAGTTTCCTATCACACACTTATAGAAAGCATGATTTTGTAAGTTACTTAAGATTGAGGCAATTTTTGGAATTGTAAAATATAAATACCATTTCAATATTCGGGGCATGAGTTGAGCCAGAAAAATATTGTAGATTTTTGCCTCTCATAGCTCGTACACTACTTGCATCAACCGATGAAGTAATATTAGATCCAACACACCCTTGTATATCATGAAAATCTATTCCATGGTTATTTTTCACCATTTGACTAAAAATATCGCATTTCTTCCCTCACCATTTCCTTAATTTCTTCCTTTAGAGATGTTATTTCGTTGGCATGCTTTTGTTTAAGCTTGGTGATTTCTTCATCTTTTTTTAGAGAGCTTGTCGTCATCGATCTACCATAACATCTAACCCGACCAGGCTGCTCCTTTCCAAATACAGTCGTAAATGCATCATCTATTATTTCTCCAGAACTTTGGCAATTCTGAAGTTCAGACTGTCAAAAAAATATTATTACGCATAACTTACAAGTCAAGATAGATCGAACAAAATAAACTCTTTGGTTCATAACACTAGGATAACTTACTATTGCAACTTGAGTATCCGTATGAACATTCTTCCCTTTCTTTGAACTACCTGAGCGTGACCAATCTTCTTGGAGAAAAGGAGTAAAACTAATAGGATCCACAAAATAACAACAAGTAACAAAATTATAATCTACTTTTATTAGCACCCACCACTCCACAATTCCAGAGAAGAAGGCTATTAGTATAGCACCAACATCAAATTGTTAAAAACACCTTAATGAAAAGAGAAAGAAAAATCGCTTTAATAACCTCTACCTGCGCAAAAAAAGCTCTCGCTTGCAAATTGGCTGGAAACAATAAAACACAGAAAGATAAAAATCTTAGCAGCCTGGCTGGGCTTAATTACTTAAATACAACAACAACAACAACAACTACCCAGTATACTCCCACCAGGTGGGGTCTGGGGAAGGTAATATGTAGACAGCCTTACCCCTACCCAAAAGGGCAGAGAGGCTGCTTCCAAGCGACCCTCGGCGCATAGGACCGGGTGAAAAGCTGCATTGGAAAACAAAGATAAAGTTAGGAACCAAGACAAGACAAAACACAATAACAAAACAAAAGCATAAGTAATCCTGCAGAAATAGCGTAAATGATTATGTAAACATAAGAAACATAAATACCGTCGCATGCGACAATAACAAGCGACAACTATCATATTACCAACCAAGAGGGGACCTACGCTAAAACACTAGTCATCTACGGGTAACCCTACTATCCCACACCCAACCCCGGGTGGGGCGAACGAAGGACTCTAAGAGCCCCTAGCCTGCAACCCTGATTCTAGACCTCCAGACTCCCCTATCAAGGGTCAAGTCCTCGGTAACCTGCATACTAGTCATGTCCTGCCTAATCACCTCTCCCCAATGCTTCCTAGGCCTCCCTCTACCCCGCCGACCACCAACAATCTCTAGTCGCTCGCAGCTCCTCACCGGGGCATCGGGACCCCTCCTCCGTACATGCCCGAACCACCTCAGCCTCGCTTCCCGCATCTTCTCGTCCACCGGGGCCACCTCTACCTTCTGTTGAATAACTTCATTCTTAATCTTATCTAGCCTGGTGTGCCCACACATCCACCTAAGCATCCTCATCTCAGCAACCTTCATTCGGCTTAATTACTTAAATGTGTTTCAAAAATATCAAATGCATGAAACTCACTTGCACATTGACAATACTTCTAATGGGAAAAATAATACACCATCTATAAAGATACACATAAATAGGACGCAAAAAAATCAAGGTAAACATCACTGGAGCTTACAGCTGTCCCTGAGTATTTTAATCTCAAAAGGTTAACAGCAATTGACCTCTTAAACCAACTTACAATAATTCTCAGAGAGCCAAAGAGTTCCAAAAAATGGGGCCATTAAGACCATTAAACGGTAGCTAATATCCACTGTAGATTACGAGAATTAACTTTAAAGAGAAGCTAGTATATCTCATTAAATGACAGATATAATTACGTACCTGCAATTCTAAATACATTACAAGAAGGCTGATAACAATTAAGATAATTATTGGATACAACAATAATCATGTAACAGGTTATTTGTGGACTTAGAGATCTGTAGGAACTCACAATGCTTATAAATGATCCTATAGAAGATTTACTAGTGTTACAGATTTATAACTATACTAACCTTCAAAGTAATAGGGGCTAGAAAAAGATAGTTTCTTCCTAATAGGTATGAGAGTCGTTATGATTTAAGAAGTTGATTTTCGTAGTACTAAGGACATAACTATTCTTTGTGGAAACAACTAAGAAATAATTTTAACTAGAGTTATATAGCATTCGGTTTCACCTATCATACTTACATGAAAACTCATTACTACTACTTATTAGAAGCCAAGTTTTAGTATCATTGAATTTGTGTGAGCTTGTCAATCGACAATTCAAGTGAAAATCACTTGAATGACCAATCTTCTTGGAGAAAAGGAGTAAAATAAATAGGATCCACAAAACGACGACAACAAGTAATAAAATTATAGTCTACTTTTATTAGCCCAAGAATTTGAAATTAATAAAAAATTTAAAACTTTAACAACAACAAATCCAGTATGATCCCAACAGGTGGGATTTGGTGAGGGTAGTCTGCACGCAGACCTTACCCTTACCTAATGTAGGTAGAGAGCTTGTTTCCAATAGACCCTCGGCTCAAGAGTTATTTCAGAATGATAATGACATAAAAGCAGCCCCAAGAAGCTATTAGATTTCAAACAACAATGCGTGACAAGATAAATCCTTTCAATTTTTTTTATCTTTTTACTTCCTAGAGAGTTGCTTGTCAACAAAAAAACAAAATACAAAAAGCTCTACCAAGATAAGAACGTAGTACTTCCCAAAGAAAAGAAAAATCATCCCAAGAAGAGTTTGACAGCACAACGACATCACATTTCAAGGATCCAGATTCATGCAATAACCAAGAGTTTGATAAAAAAAATTAAAAACTTTGATACCCAAATATTCAATTTCAATTTCAAAAAGATACCCAAATATTAGGGTCCATGGTTGTACCAAGATATAGTTCTGATGATGATACTAGGGCACATAGTTATACCAGGAAATTTCAAATTCATCGAAATTTCTGATTAGGATATAGTTCTGAAATTAGAAAAAGTTCAAAATTTTGAGCATAAAATGAAGATTGTACTAAGATACCCAAATATTGTACACAATAGAAGATTATTTTTCGTCTCCATTAGTAAGAAACTAGAAAAATTGAATCTTAAAATATAAGAACAAAACTAAAAATTGAAAAAAAACAAAAAAGTTTTGAGAAAAAGAAATACTTACCAATAGAGAAAGGGATGGAGATTTTCCATGGGTGAGAGTAACCTAGAAGACAGAAACAATGAATGTATATGATTGAATTAGGTTAAGTGAGGGAGTGAAGGTGAAGTAGCGGCAATCGGGAAAAAGTTTTTCCAGCATCTTATTTAGGCGATGATTTGTTATCTTGTATTGGGGGGGGGGGGGGGGAAGATTTTCAGCAATTTTAATATTTGGAGCAAAATTTATATAACATATCTTTAGACTACACTTATAAAGAGTTACATTATTATTAATTAGTTTAATAATATGACAACTCTTCAAAAATGTTGCATTATGGTTAGTAAGCATTGCCGTTTAAGTTGTGTATTGGCAACATTTAAAAAGTGTGGTCTTTATATTTTAAGGGTACGCTTTATAAGGATGGTCTTAGAAACTGTGACCGAAGACTCTAATTAAATGTCACACTTATAAAGTGTATTTATAGATATTTTTGACAATACTTTTTAATCGTGGTCTATAATTAGTGTGGTTGTAGGCCTACAATGTTGTAGTGGACCTTGTGGGTTAGATTTGTGTGCTCCATTCTATGATTTGAGATTGATTCTCAGCTTTATGTTGTGATGGTACTAGCGAGCTTGAGGTACATCTCTTTTAATCGAGTCATTTTCATGATCGATGTATATTCCGACTGTTGTTTATGGTGTGTTTGGTCAGAAGAGATCTTTTGGGATCATTAATGAATACGAACGGATTTGGTTTCAGCTTGTTGGAAGGATAATATCGAGGTTTGATTCGGAGATTTATTGTGGTAGTAGTCAAAAGGGAAGAAATGCCTTTGTAAATGGTTGATCTGAGAAATGGTTATGGTCTACTGCGTGTTCATTATCAATGGTAGAATATTGTAGTGTTGGAATAAGACTCCAGCTAATAAGAGGATTCTATCAGTATATGGTTGTTGTGGACAGCTTCCGTGAATTGAATTTATCGTTTGGGTGCTTAGATTATATGGTATATCATATGATTTCACCGGAGGTTGGAGGTATGGGTTATTGCAGCTGGTTCGGACCTATGCGAGATAGGGTAACATAGGATCACCTCGGGTATATGCTTGGTAAGGTTATTCAGCTATTGGTTGGACAACTCTAGGTACGCACGAGGACGAGTGTTGGTTTAAGTTGGGGAGGATGTGATGACCCGACCCATCATCTCATGGGGAATTGCTCTATTTTTCACCATTCTATTCTTCTTCATATTTCATTATCATTATGTTTTGTTTTAGAGTTGATTTGGATTGGTATTGGTGGAAAATAAGACACTTAGTCTCTTTAAGGAAGGCTTGTTTTGGAAAAGTCAACCGGATGTTGAATTATGAGTTAGATGGCTCGTATGGGATTTCCAGTAATATTGTTAGCTTTGGGAAGTGATTTGTGACTCAGAAGTGCGATCAGAATTGATTTTGGAGGCCCGGTGTAGAATTTGGCTTGAATTGGCGAAGTTAGTATTTTGGCGAATTCCAGTTGATGGGTAAGAATTTGATCGAAGGGTCAGAATAGAATTTCGAGAGTTGTTGTAGTTTTGTTAGGTGATTTTGGATATGTGTTCGAATTTTTAGGTCATTCAGACATCGTTTGATCGCCCTTTTTGATCGAAAGTGCATTTCGGAAGTTCTTGAAGAACTTAGGCTTGAATCTGATGAGAATTGATGAATTTAGTGTTTTCTGATGCGTCTTGATGATTGGAACAAGTTTGGATGATGTCTTAAGACATGTTGGTATTTTTGATTGGGGTCCAGTGGGCCTCGGGATGATTTCGGATGGTTATCTGGAAGTTTGGAGTTGTAAAAATGCAGCAGAAAATTGCAGAGAACTTTTGCTCTATGCGATCGCACAGTGTTAGGTGTTGATGAATTGTGATCGCAGAGCATATGTTGCAATCGCATAGGGTATTTTGAGGGCAGGAAATTTTGTGCTATGCGATCGCAGAGGTTGTGATGCGATCACATAAGGTTTGCTACAGTGACCTGGGTAGAATGTTTTATAACATTTTATCGGCGATTTTGGGACACATTTACTCCATCGTTGACCTTTTTGGGAGCTTTTTGAAGGAAATTGAAGAGGGATTGAAGAATAATCGATTGGAGGTAAGATTTTAAAACTTAAAACTCGTTCTTATTAGGAAATCCACCTAGATATTTATGGAATTAAGCCAAAAATGGAAGAACTAGGACTTGAGTTTTTTATATTTCAAATTGGAATTTGATAGGTCATTTGAGCTCGGATTTGGGAGTTCTTGGTATTTATGGCCTCGTGGAGAGACGAGGAATTCATTAATATGAGTTTTGTAATTTATCGAGAAGCAAGACCAGGGCTCGGGTTTTACTAGTTTTGAGATTTTTGCTATTTCTCGATTGTTTTCGATTGGGTATTGTCCCCTTAGCATATTGTGATATATTCGCTCTGATTTTGGTTAGATTCGACGCGCGTGGAGGCCGATTTGAGGGAAAAAGGCATCGCAGGCTAGAGATTTCACTGGTTCGAGGTGAGTAATACTTGTAAATGATATCCTGAAGGTTTGAAACCCCGGATTTGCACATCATAATGTTGTATTGAGGTGACTTGCACACCGGATATGGGTGTGGGGTACAGCACCATTGGGGACTATGACTTGGTCCGTCCCGGTTGTTTATTTTTACCGCGTATTTGGTTGAGATCATTTGCTATCATCATAATGTGGGCTGACTGCCATGTTTGGGCTTCGTGCCAACTATGTGAACCCTTCGAGGATTTATATCACTGTTTTTGCATTACTTGCATATTAATTGATCTCGTTCCAAGATTTTAATACTGTTTTGCAAACTCAACCGTTTTTCTAAGACTTGAAAACTTAAACAATATTTTATTGACGTTTTGAGGTGGTGATTATACTGTTAATATTGCGTAAGTGGCTTATGTGCATTTTTGGACTAAGTATGGATCGGGCTGCGCACTATAGCAGTGTTATAGTGATTTCTGAATATATGGATGGCTCGAGCTACACGCCGCAGCGATGTTGTATTGATATTGAGGCCGAGAACCTATTTGACACCAAGACATGGCTGATATTTTGTTTGGGCTGTAGAAGCCCCTCCGGAGTCTACACACCCACAGTGAACGCGGGTATCAGCTTTGCCATGTAACAGTGACTGACCAGTAACAAATTCATGCTACGAGGTGGCTTGGCCTGTAAGGTGCCCCCCCCTCCCCGGAGTTTGTATACCTCTAGTGAGCGACGTCGACGTTAAATAAATGGAGCGGGGTACACGCCGCAGCGGGTACTAGAGTGTACCGTCATATGCATTGCATTTCTTTCATACATTTGTGTATTATTCGTTGTTTGTGTTATTTCTTGAGATATTTATTTGTTGTTATAATATTATCTGATCCCCTTTAAAGAGGATAAATTTGAGACAGTGGTAACAGTGACACTGGATGATGTAAACGGGTCAGGTAACAATGGCTGACCAGGTACAAGAATATTGCATGAAGGGCGAGTTTACAAGATCAATTATACATACTTGTTTGTGCCAAGGGGCTGAATTTTTGTGTTGACTTACACTACCTGTTCCGCATTTAATTGCTTAACTGTTGGGAAA
The DNA here is from genome assembly GCA_034376525.1 of Nicotiana benthamiana. Taxonomy (NCBI): domain Eukaryota; kingdom Viridiplantae; phylum Streptophyta; class Magnoliopsida; order Solanales; family Solanaceae; genus Nicotiana; species Nicotiana benthamiana. The sequence continues at coordinate 28,418,421 of CM067337.1, forward strand.
AGATATTTTCAAAAGAGGTTTGAACTGAGTCGAGATATTTTCTAAAGGAGTTTCACATTTTCCCTGTTTTCTCAATGGTTACACTGTACCATATAGCATGTTGATTTGCTTTACGTGGTTTATTGCTGCTCAGTTATTTTTTACGCTTATTACTCATTGAGTTGGAGTACTCACTTTACTCCCTGCACCTCGTGGGCAGATGCATGTAATTGTTCACCCGGTAGCGGGTTTTGAGCCGATTGAAGATCTTGCTATCGTAGCAGTGCCAGGTGAGCGTTAGCGTTCGCGGCACCGTATCTCTTCCGGTGTTATGAAATCCCAATCTGTATATTACTGGACTTGTAATAGTGTTAGTATTCTTTAGTTTCTCGTGACTTGTGACACCCCAGTTTCGGGCTGAGCTGGGATGGTTCCCTATTATATTAATTTCTTCTGCATTTATGATAATGTTATCCATAGTTTTGACTCATTTATGCTAATTATTGCTAAAAAAAAGTATTGTTAATCTGTTGGTTGGCCTTGTCTTCACGGGAGGAGCCATCATGACTGGGTTAGGGAATTGGGTCATGACAACTAGCACCCGAGAGAAGGATAGAGGAAAATCATCCAAACATACCTTCCTCCTCTCATTCTATAATGAACCTCAGGCGTCTAACTGTACACACCAAAGCCTTCATATAGACAACATCATCACTCCTCTAGATTCTGGAGTACAAACCAAGTCAAGAGCTTGAAATTCACTTGCCCTCTCAACCTTTCTCTCCCAGATAGAACCCAAAAACATCAAGAAAGTCTTGAAAGATGCAGATTGGATTACAGCCATGCAAAACAAGTTGTATCAGTTTGAAAAAAACAAAATGTAGCACCTGGTACCTAAACCCCCAGAAAGAACCATTATGGGAACCAGGTGGGTATTCAGAAACAAGCTCTATGAACATGGAATTACCACCAGGAACAAGGTCAGGCTAGTAGTCCAAGGCTATATTCAGGAGGAAGGGATTGACTATGATAATACCTTTGCTCCTGTGGCTCACATGGAACCTATCAGAATTCTAATCGTTTTTGCATCTTATATGGAATTCACCTTGTTCCAAATGGATGTCAAGAGTGCATTTTTTGAATGGACTCCTTAAGGAAGAAGTCTATGTGAAGCAACCCCCAAGGTTTGAATGTCATGAGCACCCTGAATATGTGTTCAAACTAGACAATGCTCTGCACGGGCTAAAGCAGACTCCTCGAGCTTGGTATGAAAGATTGTCAAAATTCATATTAGAAAATGGTTTTAAGAGAGGGAAAATTGACAATACTTTTTTCATAAAGAAACGAGGAAGGAACTTGCTCATTGTTCAGGTTTATTTTGATGATATTATTTTTGGAGCAAGTATTGACTCTCTGTATGAAGAATTTGCAAAACTTATGGGAAGTTAATTTGAAATGAGTATAATGGGGGAACTAAACTTATTCTTGGGTATTCAAGTAAAATAGTCCCTAAAGGGTACTTCCATTTGTCACCAAACATACATGAGGGAACTCTTGAAGAGGTTTGACATGGAAGCATCAAAGGTGATAGACACTCCCATTGCAACTGCCACTCGACTGGACATGGATGAAATTGGATCTCCTGTAAATTCAAGTAATGCATGGAGGCATTATTGTTCTCTCCTCTATCTCACTGTAGTCGACCTAATATTATTTTCAGTGTGGGGTTGTGTGCAAGGTCAATCAAATCCCAAGGAATATCACTTGAAGTCTACCAAAAGAATACTGAGATATCTCAAAGGAACACAGGTTCTGGAGTTATATTATCCATCAGGTGATACTTTTAATCTGATTGGATATGTTGATGCAGACTATGCATGTTATCTTATGGATAGAAAAAGCACTTCTGGAATGGCTCACTTCTTAGGTTCATGTCTTATCTCTTAGGGAAAAAGGAAGCATAATTCAGTGGCTCTGTAAATAGCTGAAGCTAAATGTATAGTTGCACCATCCTGTTGTGCTCAACTTCTATGGATCAAGCAGCAACTGGATGACTTTCGGGTACTCACTAAGAGTGTGCCCCTTCTATGTGACAACACCAGTGCACTCAACATGGCCAAGAATCCAGTTCAATATAAAAGGACAAAATATATTGATGTGAGGCATCATTTTCTGAGAGATAATGTGGAGAAAAGGTTGATCTATATAAAGTTCTGAAGCACATAAGATCAAATTGCAGACATTTTTACCAAGGCACTAAGTAGGGAATAGTTTGAAAGAAGCAGAGTAAAGCCGGGACTATTGAAGCCAAATTAAGAACTCGATTCCTCTTTGGATGGCTCTTATCCTAAGAAATAACTGGCCCAAAGTGTTTTCTGGCTATGTCTCTCACTTCAACACCATTGCAGGTAAACACGCATTATGAGCATAGAGACGATAGATACAGTGCATGAATGATAAAAGACGATTGATTATTTCAGAAAAACAATTAAAGAGCCAGGTTCTTGTACCAAAGGTTTGTATTTTGTGCATCCTTTTAATACAGGTCGTAAAAAGGGTACAAATACAATTGCCATGACATCAATTTTTCAGATCATGTTGTCACGTCCCTTCAATTCAAAACGTTCCATCTCCCTCTGAAATATTGCAATTCTCCACTCCCAACCGTTGTTTCAGAACCGATGTCTATTCCTCTCTCTTCATAATTATCCTCTCCTTTTGAAAAACCCCTCTCTTCTGCTCTTCTTAACAATAAGTCCTACTCTACAATAACCAAAAAAGGGAAGAATCATCACACCACTTCTTTCAATGGCTGAAAAAACTTTCGATCTCTCTGCCTCAGCTGTAACTACCACTAACCCATCTATGAAACCTCTCATTTTCACTGAGTTTTCGTCACCCTCTATCACTCATGTTGCTACAGTCACACCTTTCCCAGTTTCCTAATCTCTTCCCAACTGAGAAACCATTGAAACTATTGTTCCATTCTCCCATTGTCTGCTGTTCCCACCAGCCAAATCCGAAGTGGAGAACAAGGTCAAAATACTAGTTCACAAAGGGTTCTACCATCGTTGCCATCGATTCCATGGTTGTGGAAGCACCGGTTGAAGGATAGAAAGATGTCATAACTATTTTTGTAGTATTCGCTGATGGGGTATTGCATGAAATTACTTCCCAAAAAATAAGACACATAGTGTGGAGGAAAAGGGGCCATTGTGGTTGTTCAAGCGGATGCAGTAGCTGATACTACTGGAGCATCACATGAGGAACTTGATCCCTCTCTGGAGGACCCAGGTCAGGTCTTTCATCCCCAGGATAGTGTTGTTCCTGCATTTGATGATGTGCCCCTGAAAATTCAAGTACCTGAAATGTAATCCAGTGATGAAGAAGACCTAGACAATGTGGCTCTTGATGCGTTTGTGAGTAAGTGAAGGGTTGTGTTCACCCCTGAGTCTGAAATCAAACGGCCTACTACCAGGCTTCAATTCAAAGTGGACTACAATTCTGCTCTTCAAAAGAGCAAGAAAAGTATGAATAAAAGATGAAAGTTGGTAAAGGATGGTATACTTGTAATTGATAAGGTTATCCCTGTAGTCGAGGTAGAAGAGGGAACCCCAGAGGAACCTGGTTCACTTGTTAAGTGGTCCTCAAAAAAGTCAAAGCATGTTTCAACGGAGAAAGGGTCAACATCTATGTTTAAGATGAAGTAGGTAGTGAGTGATTTTTCCATATCTGATGAGGATGTACTAGTCAAGACCAAGAGAAAAGGCAAAGTCTGTGAAGAGAAGTTTGGGAAATGCAAGTCTGAATCTATTAAAGAACCTAGTTCTGTGAAGAAAATAAGAAGTGAAGTCAGCCTTGGCTCTGAGCTCTCAAGGCATCAAAACATTTTGTTGGGTCGGTTGTTTGACCCAGCAATCTCCGAGATGGCCGGAACGTGCCAAATTCTATAAATAGTCGAGTTTCAATAATGGATGCATTTATTTCACATTGATTCACCTAAGGTGTATGAGAAGGAGGTACAAAGTTTCTTCGCTAGTCTCTTTCCAGTTGATAGTAACCATGTCTGTGCTTTGGCCAATGGGGTGGACATCGTATTTGATATAAATTGCTTGGAGAGATATTAAAAGTTCCTATAGTTGGAGTATCGAGTGTATGATATGTTTGTCAGTATAACTTCAGAAATACAGTGGTGAAAGAAAATGCTAATCAGAAAGGGGACCAGATCCATAAGAAAAAACTACTCCCTGCTTACCAGCTACTGTTTGAATTGGTAAACAAAGTCATATTGCCTCTAACTGAAAGGAGGTCAGTGACTTCTAAGTATGGCATATTCCTAATGGCGTAACTGGACGGGTTTAATCATGTGAGTCTGCCTGCTATTATAATAGAACACATGCAAAAGGTTGCCACCTTCAAGGACGGTAATCATGGCCTTCCCTATGGATTCTTGCTTACTCCAGTGTTCAAATTCTTTAAAGTTCCACTTGGAATAGGTAAAATGGGACTCGAAATCAGACCTTCTAACAAAAAACTTTGAAAGAGTTCGAGTGTGTGGAAAAGTATGTAGGGGTAGGAAGTACATCAACCATTTCTCATCTTATCAATGCCCAGAATAATGCAGCTGAGGAAATTCATTAGTTGAAGGCCAAGAATGCTATCTTGGAAGATCAGCAAGCCCGAGGGGCTCCCATGTCGAATGATGAAGTGGATCATTTGACACATGAGAATGTTGATCTCAAGGCGTAAGTCGAGAACCTGAAGGCAGAACTGCTCAATGAGCAAAAGTCGTGAAACGCCCGAATTAACCTCATTCTCCAGACACTTGCTGCAGCTACCAAGCTTTTTACTCCTAGTGGCCCCTAAGTATCCCTTCAGTGACCACTTTTCTGGATAAGATTCTTATGTTTTGTTTCTTTGTTGATGGTTTGGTGGATGTTTTTTTTTCTTTTTTTGATGGTTAGGATGAAACACTATTGCTCCCGTTGGCAAGTCCAAATGTTGCCTCTCACCTTTTTCAAAGGCAGAGGCATATTAATCTTTATTAATATCAGTTCTCATTTTATTATGTCAGTACTCTCTCTCTGTGTTCTATATGATTGTGTGCACATAAGTGGCATGAGTTAGCTTCACTGGACTTGTTTGTGTTGTTATTCTTTTTAATGATGCCAAAGGGGGAAAACATAATACTCAGGGTGAACAACACATGGAGGAATTGGTTCTTACTGTTGTGATCATGTAAACTTTTGTTACGATAAAGCATAGTCTCAGGGGGGGACTCTCTATGTTCCGGGATACTTTAAAACTGGTACTGCTCTAATTCCACCTTATAAGTGTTAAGTTTGTTATCATCAAAAAGGGAGAAATTGATAGATCTTAAATACTCTTGCCTTATGTTTTGATGATTTAACAAACTTACTGTTAAGAACCAGATAGGGAACCTGACCTACTTGGACTGCTTCAAGCTTTAACGGATTCCAGCTAAAGGTGAAATGCTATAGCTTTAGGAGGTAGGAACCCATACAAGGACATGATGCTCTTGTGGTTTCCTCATAGCAGTATAAAGTCAATTGGACACAGTTGGAAATGAAGTGATTGACGGCACTTTTTCTACCGCACTGCACTATCCGCCCACTTATTCTCTAACCAAACAAAGTACTCACATCTTTTAAAGTGATTTGATCAAGATGTACCCTCAATGAGATTTATACAAAACATCACTGGAAGGTTTCTTTTTCTCATTCAAGCCTCTTGCAAAAACATAGAAATCAGTCCTCACAAGCTTGAAGAACAAGGTTGAACGTAACTATGGACCAGTTCCTAAAAGATAGTTTGTTGTTGTCCTAGTTGAGTTGTACCCTTGTTATTGTACTTATTGTATCTCCTAAATTTCATACCTAGAAGCGTTTGATTAGGAATTCTCTTGAAAATCCATAAACTCCTTAAGTTTATGTTGTGATTAGATTTAGTCACAAGGAAAAGTCTTTGTAATTGTATAGTTCCAAAGTGGCTTGTGGTGAGAGCATCACAAGTTAGAAAAGGCATTTGTAACTAGAAAGTCACAAAGTGGCTTGTGGTAAGAGTATCACAAGTTAGTTGAGTAAATCCTTTGCAACAGGAATTATTTAAAAGTGGCTTGTAATATGTATATTACACGTTAGTAAAGTTAAAAGCCTACAGGTGTAGGTCGTCATTTTTTTATCCCCTTATGTGTGATTTTTCTACGTAAAAAATCTTCTGTCTTATTTGCATAGTGTTTCACCAGCATTCTCAGCAGAATCTTGTAGAGGACCAGGTACTCTATGGTGTAGTGAACCCGTAGAAACTAATACTAAGCAAGCCAGATAATACTGTAGAAGAGCCACCCCAGATGTACCGATTTCCAAACGGCTCAAAAACAGCCAAAATCAACTCAAGAACATCAAAAAATCTTAAAGGAAACAAACCTAATCAATAAAGTTCGATTCTTTAATCAAAAGTCCAAAGTCAACCAAAAAATCAAACTAGGCTCGCACCTCGCAATCTGACGAAACTTATAAAATTCAACAACACATTCAATTATGAGTCCGACCATGCTAGTTTAACTCAAATCCAATTCTGAATTGATGTTCAAAAATTAAAATTTTAATTTATGAAATTTTAGACAACCCTCCCCCCTCCCCATTTTACTTTGAAATCAACAATCAATTGCCAAAAACGAAGATATATTCATGAAATATAACCAAAACTGAATATAGAATATTTACCCCAACCCATGTGGTGAAAATTGCTGCCAAAATAGTCCAAATTCGAGCTCTCTAACTCAAAATATGACCAAATTAACAAATCCTCGATATTATATGCTTTTGCCCAGTTATTTTTGCCTCATTTCTTGTGCCAAATGATTCTGAAATTTGCTTTTGAGGCCTCCAATGGATTCCTCATAAAATTTAGTCAAATTAGTCTTTTGAATCACTCCATTTGACCTTATAATGAAGGATATATGTTGGTTTCAATTATAAAATAGTGCAAATTTTTAAATATGAATTCAGTAGTAATTTTGTAATTATCTGAAAAATCTAGCAACCTCATCATTAGTAAAAGTATCATAAATTTCTAATACGATGTAGAACTTGATGATTTTTATTTCTATGATTCAAAAATTATGATACAAATATAGTATTTTAGTCGAAACACAAATTAAAGGTTGTTTGCTCAATATGGTAACCTTTATGCTCAATTCAAAGTCGAAACTGAAAACAATCACCATACAGCTCAAACTTATCCAAAACTCATCGGAATTTAATCAAACTCTGTGTACATGCCCAAAATCATCATACAAACTTATTGGAATAATTAAAACCCGATTCCGAGTCCGTTTACCCAAATGTCAAACCTTGGTCAACTTTTTCAACTTAAAGCTTCTAAAACGAGAACCATTCTTCCAAATCAATCTTGAACCGCTCAAAACTGAAACCAATACATGCAAGTCATAATACATAATATAAAGCTACTCAAAGTCTCAAAGCACCGAATGAAATACTAAAACTCAAAACGACCAGTCGGGCCGCTACATGATGACTCCTAGTGTTAATCAAACAATCACCACTTACCATGAAGTTTATTCATTTGTTTACAACTATCCTTTTATTTTAGGGTATAGTGCTCCCATTTATCCCGTGATTATTGAGTTTTTCCGCTATTTCAATGTTTGCCTTAGTCAAATAGCTCCCATTGTTTGGAGGGTAGTTGCTTCCCTTTGCTATTTGTGAGGTTTAGTTTTCGCCCCTTTTACCTTCCGTCACTTGCTCCACTTATATTCTCCAAAACATTTATATGAAGGTATTTTTTCCCTCTGGCTAGAAGTAAAAGGGTTAGTCAACCCTAAGGATGACCATGACTGCGGCTGGTATGCCCAATTTGTTACCGCCTCCACTTGTGGGTTCATGGATGACGAGAACATGACTTCCTTGAAAAGTGAAACATTGCACATAAGTATTTTTCCTCTTATTTCTTTGCTTTCCTTGACACTTTAATTTTCTTCACATGAGTGTGTGTTCATTTTCTAACAACCGTGGAAGTCTTTGAAGAAGTTTTTTACTTTCACGATTGGATAGAAAAAATGTTGACCACTGCTCCCTTGGATAAGAGATCTTAGAAATTTCTCTCACAAAAATTTATGTGAAAAGTGAAGACCTATGGTAATTTTTTTATCCTCATGGTTCTCCTTCTCTTTGTTCCTTCATTTCTTTTGATACATATACTTTTCCCTTTTTCATGGTTTGTTAATCATAGTATCAACCTCGCTTCTGTTCCTTCTGCTAGGATTTTTGTAAGCTTGCACAAGAGCAGATTTTAAGTGTGTCTTCCTCCACGAAGAAGAATGTTAATGCACGTGGATCTGAAGATGAAGGGGATACCAAAGAGGGTTCCTTCTTGAGAAACCACGAGTGATAAGATGTGTGGTTTTAGATGATTAAACCCAGTCTCTCAAGACCCCACCCTCCCCCCCCCCCCCAAAGTTCAGTTCCTGTTAGTCTCATTGATGAGCCAAGGAGTGTCCATTTAGACATCTCTGATGAAGATATTAGTAACTTTGATCATCCTCCATCAAGTCCCATTGAAAAACTCTTTGCCCAGGATTTGAGGGCGATAAAGAATTTGGTCCTATCTCAGAAGAATCCACCACTTGCCTCTATTTCGATGACGTTTGTTGCCCCTACTGTCGATCCTCCGGCTTCCATGCCTATAGCCACCCCAATTTCTATCCTCATTATTGCTTCTCATGAAGAAGCTGATCCTTCTAGCGGCTGACGGGGTATGAAGATTATTTTAATTGAAGTCCCCGATGGTGGAAATCTTTTGAAGAAATCAGGACAAGTCGTTGTGTGGTTAAAACCATTGCTTGGTCCCATGGAGAGGAATAAGCTTGAGTCCCACAGTTCTTTGACTCTGATGGATGATATCATATATTCCCCCCTCAAGGCATATCTTTTTTTTTTTTTTTTTTGCTTTCTCCCTTTCCCTTTAGGTTTGTAACTCCCTTTATTTGTCTTTTTATAGATTAATTTGATAAACACAGAGCTTATGAGAAGGATTTCCTGTGCTAGTCAGTAGGTGATTGAGTTATGCATTGGCGTTGATAAGTGGAAGGAGCAATTTGAATGCCTTCATTTAGAGAAATATGTTCTTGTTGAGGAGAATGGATCTTTAGAACAACAACTGAAGATAGTTACCGTCGAACTAGAAATTTTAAAAGCTTTCTCCAATCAAATTGAAAAGGACAAGGACAGATTGGCATCCTCCTATACTGAGCAGCACTCCAAGGCAACTGAAAAAATAAGAAGCTTCAAAGAGCTTCTTAACAAGAAAGAGGTATACGCGGGTGATTTGGTGCAGATGCTCACCCAAGATCAAGAAGACCCATGCCTTGTAGAACAATATTCAGTTCCTTGAGAGTTCTCTTAATCCTTTGAAGGCATCTTATGAAGCTTCACAAGCATAGAAAGAAGAGTTGAAGGTTGAAATTGAGTTGTGGGAGAAAGATTATGAGGCCCTTGAAGACAAGTTGACACTTTATGTTGTTGGCTTTCTTGAACATCCACTTCGAGACTCTAACTAAAGTTAGCCAGGAAGGTTTTGACCTTAATGCTGAAATCGCAAAGGATAAAGAAGCCGTTGAACAAACTCAGCAACGTCAAAGCTTCCAACACTAGAAGATGAAGGTTCCAAAGGTGATGGAGATGGACTGACTCCTGGTAAAGCTGATATCAACCTTCGTCTCAAGTTTATCCTTCTTCTCCCGTGATGATGCTCCCTAATTTTTTTTTTACCCTTGTCTTTTGTGAAAGTGATCCAACTTTATTCTAGTTTTTGTTGAAACTCATTTTTTTTGGGTAATTACTGGGAGATTCCCTTTTTTTGTGGTGCAGTGATATTAATATTATTTTGCTGCATATTATGCTTTTTGCTCTTTAAGTAATTTATCTTAGACTTGCATTAGAAATACTTTAGTAGACCATGTTTTCAATATGCATGGGTATTTTAATAAAATAGGGTCCTTTTATATTAACAACACTAACGAAGATGACGTTTCATCTTCATATTAGTTCAAAGATATGAAACATGAAGTAATGTGAGGAAGTGTTATTTTTTAACTTTCAAATAAATAATCTTGTATAATATTTTCATAACTGCTTTCTATATAGCATTTTTACAAATATGGGTACATTTTTCCATGATTAAATCTGTGGCATTAACCTAGAAGCTCGTGGGAGAATTTTGTAGGTTCTTTAACTCTCTACGGCTCATTCTTTCTGCGAGCTTTAACGCCTTTGAAATCTTATCATTTTCTTCAGGGGGTTTATCCAAGGTTTGAACTCTGGCTAAACTATGCTTTTGCGGTGTACATCTTCTTTTCCTGTGTATCCTTCCATATGCATAGTCCCCCCTCCCCCGCGTTGGAGAATTAAAGCATGAGATCTCAAATATTGGATCAGCTCCTTACTTTAATCCTCTTCCTGAAAAAAGAAAATACATACGGAACTTGGAGATAATCTTTTAGATGATGACTGCATAACCCTTTTTCATCAGAAATGTTGTAACCTAGACTGGGAATAATAAAGTATTCCGCATTTATTTAAAGTCCAATATCATCATTTGGTACGGAACATCCTTTTGTCTATCATCTAAAATGGTTACTAAAGTTTAAATGAACAAAATAAATTTGAACTTGCGAGATAGCTGACCATGGTTATTAACCTCTTCTAGAAGTAATACTTTTTTAAGTGGACTGCATTCTAATGAGATGGTAACACCTTGCCGTCCATGGTTTCCAATTCGTATGCTCCTTTTTCAGCAATGCCTTTAATTTTATATGGGCCTTCCCAATTTGGACTAAACTTTCATGCTTTCGCCGCCTTTCTTGACTGGAAATCCTTTTTGAGGACGAAATCCCAATCATCTGCTTTTGAACCGCCATCCGAATTAATGCCGGTTCTCTTATTTCTTCCGTCAAATCCAAATTTACTCATGGCTCTTCTTTATTTGTTATCTCATTTGTATGTGCTTGATTCACCTATCTCAACTGAAATTAGAGCTTCTATTCCATATATAAGTGAAAATGGGGTTTCTCCCGTGCTAGGTTATGTCGTTGTTCGGTAAGCCCCTAACATACCTAGTAGCACTTCCAGACACTTGCCTTTTGACTCCTACTATAACTTTTAAAAGTTGTTGATGATGACCTTCTTTGTCGATTCATCTTGCCTATTAGCCATAGGGTGGTAAGTGCAGAACCAATCCTTTCAATCTTCCAGCTATGGAAAAGTCAGTAATTTTCGCACTTGTGAATTGTGGCCCATTATCACAAACAATCTCCTTTAGGACTCCAAATCGACATATTATAATTCTCCAAATGAAATCCATAACTTCCCTTTCTCACACCTATTTAAAGGAACCTGTTTCTACCCATTTTGAAAAATAATTTGTTAGAATTAACAAAAACTGTACCTTTCCCTTAGCTTGAGGTAATGGTCCTACGATATCCATCCCCTATTTCATGAATTATCATGGCGATATAACTGAATGTAATAATTATGCCGGTCGATACATATTATTAGTGTATCATTGGCATTTATTGCACCTTGCTATAAAGTTTTCTACTTCCTCTTTCATTTTTTGCCAATAGTATCCCGCTATTATTATAGGTTTCATCAACCCCCGGCATGATTGTCACAATGTCCCTCATGTACTTCTATCATTATTTATTATGTTTGTGAAGGACCTATTCATCATGCTAAATTTCCACCAAATATTTTGTGATATAAATTCCCACAAATTAAACAATACTGAGCAACCTTCAACTGTAGCAATCGGAATTTCTTTTCTCCTTAAGCAAAACACCATACTGCAAAAAGTTTACAAATTTATTTCTCCAATCCTAAGTTAAATTATTGAAATTTACCTTTCTCTTTGTTTGTACGAGGACATAATGAAATAAGTGTACCAAAACAGCATTTTCTACATTCGTCACATCAGCGACAGATGCGAGATTTTCTAATCTATTTGCTTTTGCATTTTCCTCCCTGCATATTTGTACAACTTTCCTTGTGTAGAACTCCCTAAGCAATTCTCGTACCTTTTCGAGGTATTGCCGCATTCGTGTCTTTTTCCACGTACCTTCGCCAGATGTTTTACCATAACCAATTTAATCTCCTATTTGGTTAAATCATTTCCTTTTACTCCTGTAGTGAACGCGGTGACATAATTCCATAGATTGGATGTCCCGTCATATTTAGGGATATCCGACATTCTAAACTTTTTGGCAATTGGAAAAGGTGTTGCACTTGGCTTCCAAAGTTGTTGTAAATATTTGTCAATATCCACATCTTTGATCAAAGGAGGCACGCCAGGTATTTGTTCTATATGCTCATTTTGCTCCTTCAATTGTTTCTGCAAAGTTAGTACTAAGCTTTGTAAAGTGGAATTATTCGGTGTACCTGATCCTCCATCTTGAGATTCATTCGGCATTTCTCCACTTCTAGAGTTATCAAGTCCTGAATGTGAATTTTCCAAGGTGGTATTAACTGGTGGTGGAGTTTGTGTTGCGTTGGTTAATCCACTTGCAGAAGCTTGTAGTACTTCATGTACGTGTTATGCAATCAATTGCTTCAAAGCATCCTGCTTGACAGTTTGGTCAGCCCATGTTGTCTATCGATGCATGAAGCAGATCTTTCAGGTAAACTTTCTCGTGAATGTAAAGGAGTAGTTGTGCGTATGTGATGTGGTGGAGTTCCACCTTGTTGATTTAGCTAGTTGTTCTTGTTAGCAGTAGACATATTTTGTTGCAAAAAATGAAATTTAAAAAGTGAACAGATTATGAGAATTCCGGCAGCGGAACCAATTTATTTAACTGAAAAATAAATTTTCCGGTCAAAGTTAATATCAAGAAGAAATCGAGTTACTGATAACCAAAATTACTACACTTTCTTAATAATTCGAACAATAAAAAGATAATGAAAATAATAGATAGAAATCTTAAAGTAGAACGCTTGTTTCTCCCTGAATTGCAGTTTGAACACTTTAAATGAAGTAAAAAAAACTAATTGCATATAATGATAAAAATTTAGATGCCTTTACAAATGAGGATCATATCCTTATATAAAGGCACATAATTATAACGAGTTTTCTACTTAATTCTGGCTTGTTAATAATGTTAATTGCCTTGATTATCCGTTACCATATATAATTGTAGCAGTGATATTAATGACTGAGAATTTCCTGTAATCATGATCAATACCGATATTCCTCCTTACTTATAAAGATTCTTGAACCTTCCCTTTTTTATGGTCTTCATTCATCTCGTACCTACTTCTTCTTTTTCAACTGTCAAGATCGGTACATTTTCTGATGGAATACCGGGGGTACTCTGCTTGGCCTTTTCAATTCTTCTAATTTATTTTAACTGAAATTGTCACTTGTCACCTTGTTGATGGTCCACATGTCATGCATTTTTCTATCAATACAGTTAGGATAGACATATATGCTAATTGTCTTGCTTGGTTATTATACGGGAATCTTAAATGCATTCTGGTCGATTCTAACTCTATAGACATATAGGTGTTAGGTAAGTAAGAGATCGACTATAAGTGTTAGCTTGAATAGGCACGGAAGAGATCGGCGGATTCTTATGAGCAATATTAACTCTGTCAATCAAATAAACCAAATAAATTAATTAGTCAATTCAAGCGAGAATACAAGATGATTGTTAGATAGCTCATAACCCTAAATCGTTTTCATAACATTAATAACATAAGAATCTGCTCTTCTTTTGTACAGAGTTCACTATTTGTATTTTTTTTATTTTAATTAGTTTAGAATCAAGTACTTCTAGGTTTAATTTTTGTTTGGATAATTATGATAGTCTAATTTAATTAAAAGTTAATTACAAGTACTTGTGGATTCGACATACGATTTTTAATCACTTTATTGTTTGACGATCACATATACTTACGTGTGCGTTTGCCTGCGACACCAACTAATATATAAAATAGTACCAAAAGTTATGCCATGCATCTTTTACCTTATACCTCAAGCCAAACGAGCACTTAGTGCAAATATTTTTCGATGGAATAAATGTTTGTTTGCTTGTTTAATCTGAGTTTACAGGTCTGCCGTACTGTTAATTGTCATTCATGCATATACAGTCGCCTTCGAATTATCTTTACAAAAAAAAAAAAAAAAGAGTTTGGCAATTATCTGAACGATGCTGTTAGCTCAAAATGCTAAGCGAAAATTATGGTAAATGTTGGTTGAGACTGCAATCCAGAATTTGCACAACTTAAGTACACGATAATAATTAAAATTCAATACACAGCCATTTTTTTACAAAAGAAATTTTAATTTGTTTATTCTGATTGTGGTTCAAGTTTCTCCCCCAAAGGACCACATTCCAACGCTATCAAACAAAGGGAAAATTTGTATTTAATGAAATATCAAACATAGTCCAATATTTTCCTATTCGGGGCAGATTCTAATGGCAGCTTCAACTGCACTTTCTTTTTTGTTTTCTTCTATTTCTGTTTTGGTTTGAAATATCAAACTGGAAAATTTTATGAGTGAGAAATCGAGGAAATGGTTAACCAATTGTTCACGCCAACAGAAAATTACTACATTATTTTCTCTTTTTATTTAAAATTACATTTTATTTGGGTACATTTTTTTATGGTAGGTGGGGTCGGTAACATTTAATAATAACATGTCGTAGTTGAAGGGCGGCGGGTGACTTCAGAACGCCGTCATGTTCCATCTTCTCCTACAGTTATAATTCTCGATCTTTGGGCTATTTTTGCTTTCTACTTCACTCAAGGTTTTTTTTTTTTTTTTTTTTTTGTGAATTAAAGCTGGGCTCTATTACTATTTGAAAGAAAGATAAACAGAAAAATAGTTAAAGAAAGACAACTGTATTCACTGGTGTCGGAAGCCAAATCCAAGTAACGGAATAAAGAAAGATAATGCTTCATCTATTAATTTCTGAAGTTAAGTCGATATGTTACCCATAGATAGGGGCTCCTAGAGTTTTTCGTACTTCGCTTTCGGAATTGGATGTGGGTCAGCAAGGTTATTCATAGATAATTTGTGTTTTAGCTTATGTCCCCTCTATGGCTGTTAGTTATGGTAGTTACTGTATGATATTATTGCATGAGATTGTATTTATGTTCCGTATGATTAGATAATTATTTACGCTATTTCTGCTGGAGTTACTAATGCTCTATTGTTTTTGTTTTTGTCTTTGTTTTTGTTTTACTGCTGTTTTTCCTTTTATCCTATGAGCCGGGGGTCGATTGGAAACAGCCTCTCTGCCCTTTTGGATAGGGGTAAGGCTTGTTTACCTTTTACCCTCCCCAGACCCCAGCTGGTGGAAGTATACTGGATAGTAGTAGTTGTTGTATATATATATATATGCAGGATTCTACTCCCTCAAACTCAACGTCTTCCAAATAATTCGTTCAGGAAGTGTTGGAGTACACTCCTCCTAAAAAGTGCAAATATTTTTTTACATAATGGGTGCATTGTAACTTATTATGGTAGATTAGTAATAATTTTCATCAAGTCAATTACTACTACTTTATTTGTATGTTATAACAAATCTGAATGGCCATATATAATTTTTTAGCAATGTGCATAGACGTTAAAATTAGTCTAAATAAAAACATCCAATACTTGTTAAGAATATACTATACTCAGGCCGGAAACAAAATGTGAGGAAATTAAGCTGTGAAAAAGTTTGGCAATCCTATACAGGGACTGCTGAGAGAGAAAAAAAATCTTAAATCTATATTCCTAAAAAAATCCGGTAATTAGGAAGAGTTTATGTTGAAGGGCAGTGTTGATGTAACTAGTAAAGTTCATGTCATGTAAGATGTCACGGGTTGGAGCCATGAAAATAGACACTTTTAAAATACAAAATAAGATTACATATGATAGGCTACCATTGTAATCTGATCGTTCCCCGAACCCCGTTTTATAGCGGAAACTAATTGGAACGCACTATTATTTTTTTTTCTTCTGTAGGAAGAGTTTAATTTGGCTAATCTAATACATATAATTCGAGGGAATGAGGAGAAAGGAAAAGCATAAAAGTCTAACGTTCAATTTCAAGCATCCAAAAGGAGAAGAGGATTTGAATACATATATATTTTTTGGCTTTTTATGGTAACTAATGAAGCCTAAGTAGCCAACCCAATTGACAAAGGTGAAAAGATGGAACTTACACTCAACTACTACAAGTAAGTAAGTAGGCATAGCATGCAGATTGACGAGATGATTTGATATAAAGCCTGCCTGCTGATATATATATATTTATTTATTTTTGGTATATCAAATCCGAGCATGACGCGTCATTTAGATCTTAAGAGCATCCATCTTTTTCTCTTTTTATTCGTTGATAGTGATACATGGATGGGATTGATGATGAGATTCATGCATGTAACCAATCATTTCTTCTCTTGAATTTCTACTCTCCTCAACCTAATTCCCATTTTTTTCAAGTATTTACATTTTCTCATATCCCTAATCACAAAGTAAAATGCTGTAACTAACAATTATTTTGAAACGAAGAAACAAGAAGTATTAAACCGGGAAAAACTTGAATTATTATGAGGAACAACATCTTAAAGCGTGGGACCTGGGTGGGTTTGGGTAATCCTAGTTCACACTGCAACTAGCCAGATCACTGTGAGTTTGATAATAACACAAATTCATCGTAAAGACATATTAAATTTGTTGAGACGGTTAATTATGTAAGCAGTGTCTATATACTTGTAAAGTGGCTAGTTAGTTGATTTGTAAAGAGGCTATTTTAGCTATTCATTTTTAGTCAGGCAATTTTGTATATATCAAATAAAGCCGATTGTGTTATGAAATCTCCTATTTAAGGTGAATGTCTATAATTAGAGATATTCTAGAGTTCTATTCTTGGTAGCTAAATCATCCCCCTCCCTATAAATAAAGGGGTCTTCTACCATTGTAAACCATTCCTAACAATCTCTAAGTATCAATGAGAATACTCCTCTCTCTCTATTCTCTCTATTGCTCTTGTTCTTGCATTATTGTTCTTGTCCTTATATTATTTCATAACACGTTATCAGCACGAGACTCTAGAGTCTCAAGAACCATTCTCGAAAAATCTAAGGTATCTCCCTCTTCCTAATTTAATTTTCGATTATGTCTGACATTACGAAAAGAAAGTTCGTTGCCCTTGAAATTTCGGGCAAGAACTATATGACATGGGTGTTGGATGCTGAAATCCACTTAGATGCTATGGGTCTCGGAGACACCATCAAAGATAGAGAAAAAGCATCCACCCAAGACTGTGCGAAGGCCTTGATTTTCTTGCGCCATCACCTTGATGAAGGTTTGAAGATTGAATATCTCACCGTCAAGGATCCACTCATCTTGTGGAACGGCTTAAAGGAGAGATATGACAACCTGAAGTTGGTCACTCTGCCACAAGCACGATATGATTGGGCTCATCTGAGGCTCCAAGACTTTAAGTCCGTTTCTGAATATAATTCTGCAATGTTCAGAATTACTTCTAAATTGATGCTATGCGGAGATAAAATCTCCGATTATGATATGCTTGAGAAAACGTTTACAACGTTCCATGCCTCCAATATGGTACTACAACAACAGTACAGAGAGAAAGGCTTTACAAAGTACTCTGAACTGATTTCTCTTCTACTAGTGGCTGGGCGAAATAATGACCTGCTCATGAGAAATCACGAAAATCGACCCACTGGGTCTACACCACTGCCTGAAGCAGATAAGGTGCACTCTCATTATGCCAAACATGAAAAGGGCCATAGTCATGGTCGTAAACGGGGTCATAGCCAGGGACGTAGACAAGGAAGAAATTCCAATGAAGTCCGTCAACCCCCAAGGAGAGATAACCGCCGAAAGCAGAAACGGGGTCATGAAGATCCTAAGGCAAATGGTTCAGAAACTATATGTTATCGTTGCGGTGGGAAAGGGCACTGGTCAAAGACTTGCCGTATACCAAGACACTTAGTTGACCTTTATCAAGCATCTCGAAAGAGAAAAGGCCCTGAAACAAATTTTGTCTATGACGACAACTTGGACATCACCCACCTGGATGTGGCAGACTTCTTTGAGCAACCCGAGGGGAAAATAGACCACCTAATCGGTGATGGGTCCGTGATGAAAGAAGATGGAGTTATTTGATTTTGTTCTACTTATTTGTATTAGTTAGTGAATAAACTAATAGTCATTAGTATTAGCTCGTATTAGTTAGTTCATGATGCAATGTTAGCAGTAGTTCTTTAGAATGTCTTCAATATGCTCAAATATCAATAATATTTTTATTTTCCAGTAGGGGTAATCGACTAGCCTGAAAAACTAGTCGATTATCTAATATTTTTGCATTAAAGCTGAAAAACAATTGATCAACAATCGATTGTCTATGTCTAACAATCGATTGTCTATGTCTAACAATCGATTGTCGTTAAGACAGTGTAATCTGGAAATTTTCAAAAATCATCAACAATCGATTGTCTATGTCTAACAATCGATTGTCGTTAAGACAGTAATCTGGAAATTTTCAAAAATCATCCACAATCGATTGTCTATGTCTAACAATCGATTGTCGTTAGACAGTGTAATCTGGAATTTTTCAAAATAGTCAACAATCGATTGTCTATGTTTAACAATCGATTGTCTTAAAACAGTGTGATCTGGAATTTTTCAAAATAGTCAACAATCGATTGTCTATGCTAAACAATCGATTATCTTAAGACAGTGTGCTCTGAAATTTTTCAAAATAGCCAACAATCGATTGTCTATATGTAACAATCGATTGTCTTAAAGACAGTGTGCTCTGGAAATTTTCGAAATAAGCCGACAATCGATTGTCTACGTTTAACAATCGATTGTCTTAAGACGGTGTGATCTGAAGTTTTTCAAAATAACAAATAATCGATTGTGTGTGTTAAACAATCGATTGTGTGTGAAAAATGCTTAAACTGAAAATTTTCAAGCTGCATAGTAATCGATTATGGATAACATATCTGATTTTGTTAGTCAACTGTTAGCAGCAGATTTTGAAAATATTGTTTAAATGTGAAACAAAAAGTTGTTTATTCTCATGTTCGTATATTTTCTTTTGTATGCAAAACCATGGGAAGTAAATTGATTGAAGGCTCCGGAAGAGCAACTGTAACTCTGCCCAAAGGCACGACGTTTATCTTAGAGAATGCAATATTCTCCTCCAAGTCTAAGAAGAACTTGTTGAGTTTTAATGATATCAATCAAAATGTTCTCCTCCAAGTCTTAAAGGAACTTGTTGAGTTTTAAAGATATCATTCAAAATGGATATCAGATTGAGACAATACATGAGTATAATCTTGAATACCTCATTTACTCATGAAAACGAGGCTGCCCACTTCGGTTTGGGGTCACGCCATTTTGCATGCAGCAATGCTAGTTCGTCGGCTGCCCACTTCGGTTTGGGGTCACGCCATTTTGCATACAGCAATGCTAGTTCGTCTCTGACTGACGAATTGACACAAATATTCCCCGTTGCAATTGTTTTTGGGTCATGGACCCAATATATCCCATTTAAGAATCTTTGGATGCGCAGTATATGTGCCTGTAGCACCGCCATCCCGCACCAAAATGGGTCTGCAAAGAAGGTTAGGAATATATGTTGAGGTTGAATCGCCCTCCATTATTCGCTACCTCGAAACATTGACAGGAGATTTGTTCACTGCACGATTTGCAGACTGTCAACTTGATGAGACACTTTTCCCAAAATTAGGGGGAGAAGTTGGTAAAACCAAACGGAAAATTTTGTGAAAAAATGCATCATTATCTCATCTTGATCCACATACCTCTATTTGTGAAAGAGGCACAAAAGATTATCCATTTGCAAAGAATAGCAAATCAAATGCCTGACGCATTTATAGATTTGAAAAGGATAACAAAATCACATATCCCCGAAGTGAATGTGACAACATCTGATTCACGAAATACATATTCATTATTGGAAGAATATGAACATGAAATTGGTATTAAATATACCACACTCACCCCTAGAAGGAGGTTTGAGATGATACCACACTCACCCCTAGAAGGAGGTTTGAGATGATATATGGCATGAATGATCGTTGGTCACGTACCTATTGTACGCCAAAGTATTTTGGAAATATGACTATTAAAGGACAACGATAATGCAAGAAACATATCTTGCATATAAGTTTGACATGACCATAATGGTATAACTTTCTCTTTAAGAAAGATATTCACCACATGGATGTTGATGAATCTGTGGTAGTACAAAATTAATTGAGAGCTCTAGAAGAGCCAATTATTACTATGTTGGAGAAACACAATTGAGTATTGTGCTGTAGTAAGTCTCAAAGAAACTTATTCAGTTTCCAAAGTACACGCGAAAGCGATTGATTATATTGAGACTATAAATAAAGGAAGGCTTTGATATGTCCTATTACTACAACTTGTAGCGGGGTAATTTGCATATGAAAAACTACCCGCTTTGTTCTCCAGTTTGTACTACACAAAAGAAAGAATGCCACAACAAAGTGGATATCTATTGGTATAAAAACCCATGTCATAATAAACCTGAAGTTTATTGATAAGTGCACATGTCATGGTGTAAATTTGAAGTTTACCAATATTGATAATTTGTTCAGTAAGCATTCGTATTAGCCATCTCATTTTAAGTATGATGTGCAAATTCACACAGGTGAATATCAAAGAACCAGAAAGTTCTTTACGAATTCTCTTGTATCACTTGTTCTCATTAACGAACTGACCAACTAAAGAGTTCGGGTTGAAGCCCATAAATTCTGGAAATATCAAAGGTGAATATGGGCCCATTCACCTGCCATGTATACCACATATGATGCATCTATGATATGGTTTAATGCGCAATTGTTATTAACCCGCTGCCTGGCCGGTGCTTGCGAGGTAAATTGCTCAGTAATCTAACTTCGAGCATAATTTCCAGATTTTCTACTCAAGATAGTTCATCTTGATAAGTTGGTTTATATCAAAGTTGGTTTAGCAAGATAATTATTGAGTGCTTCCACTTAATAGCTAAACTGTTTCTTATGAGAACAAAGTTATATATATCATTTTGATATACGTAGTATACGAGAGTATATTATATTCTCCCCTCACAAGTGGTTCAGGGTCAGGAACCAAATAATTCATCTTATTATTAATGTGCCGTGTATATTGACATGATAATGCACAAAGATGATTTCCCAAAGTTGAGGAAACAAGTTAGCTTTTCTAACATGAGGGGGAGACATGATAAACACTTGAGAAAAGGTTACATGGGATGAATTATCATTTGTATATGTATATCCCCGAATATCATGATATGAACCTGAAGTTCATAAAAGGGATAATTCAAATGCAACATATTGCAAAGCATGCTATACGCATTTGCTGACCCAAAGAAGGTAACTAAATGGAAGAGATACAATTCAAGAAGAATTGATTCCATATGAAAGACATGTAGTTTTGAACCTATAGTTCAAATGCTTGAAAGTATAAAGTCAAAGGTATGTATAATCAGTTTTCGATATCTTATTTGTCTAGCATGACATGGAAAACTTGATATGCATCTAAAGTCTATTATATGGCTTATATGACTTAACTTGAAAGATTTAAGTTGCTTGAAGCATATGCAATTCTTGGTCCTGAAGTACCACATCCTTAGTACAATTTGTGTACATATGTATCTTGCTACAACTATAAGCATGATGGCATTGAGAATGCATCTATGGAGATATTAAAGAGTTATTCCACGACATTATATGAAGATGTTCATATCTATCAAGAATGATGATTTTAAGGTGCGGAATATTTGTTCAAGTCAATATGGTTGATTTATTTATCAAATCTCTACCAAAGATCGTTTTGAAGATGATGCACAAGATTGGAATGCAAATGCTCAAGGATATAAATTGATGTTCTTATTAGGGGGAGTTAATGCGCGTTGCACTCTTTTTCCCTTACAAGGTTTTGTTCCAATTGGGTTTTCCTTGCGAGGTTTTTAACGAGGCAACCAATAGGCGCATATTCAAACATGTGTACTCTTTTTCCTTTCTTTAATTTTTCCCATTGGGTTTTGGTTTTAAGGTTTTAACGAGGCACATTGTTGAATAGACATTCAAGGGGGAGTGTTATGAAATCTCCTATTTAAGGTGAATGTTTATAATTAGAGAGATTCTAGAGTTCTATTCTTGGTAGCTAAATCATTCCCCTCCCTATAAATAAAGGGGTCTTCTACCATTGTAAACCATTCTTAACAATCTCTAAGTATCAATGAGAATACTCCTCTCTCTCTATTCTCTCTATTGCTCTTGTTCTTGCATTATTGTTCTTGTCTTTATATTATTTCATAACAGATTGGCTCATTCCAGCTATTTTTCTTCTCTCTCTTCGTTATGCACACTCTCTATCTCTCTGACCTCCACCGTTGCTCATCTCGAGCTTGGGTAAGTGGAGTGTTGTGTAATTAACATAGTATTCAGAGCAAGACTATTCCATCACGATCATCTGTTATGATTCGTTATCTCTCTTCTGTTTATCATCTCTTCGATTTTGCCCTAATTTGTTCGATTCCTAAGGTCAGCTTCCAATACTAGAATTCCTGCAAAAAGCGACCAAAAAATAGCGATCAAATATGGTCTATGGGAAAAAACGACCGACGTTGGTCGCTAAACTAGCGAAAATAATAAACTAAAATCTGGAAACAAAATTAGTCAAAATATTGACTGGCTTGGTCAGACTTGCTTGGTCAAACTTTTGCTAAGATTAGCGACCAAACTTGGTCGCTAAAGTGGGACCCGCTTACAAAATTTTAATGATTATATTATTATTTTGAAAAAACTAAAATATATATATATTATGAATTAGCGACCAAAGTTGGTCGCTAAATAAAGGAAAGAAAGGTAGCGACGAATTTTGGTCGCTTAACTGGGTCCCAGTTATTCAATTTTGATAATAATATTATTAATTTGATCATTATATGAAATATAATTAAATATGATTTAAAGTTAGCGACCAACTTTGGTCGCTAATCTAAATTCATGATTAAATAGCGACCAAAATTGGTCACTATTTTGGTCAACAATGGTCAAAATCAGCATATATATATACAATATATGTACTTCCGCTATACTATGCACTAAGTATATATATGTATGAGGTAATACCGTATCGAATACAGCTTATATATATACAATATATGTACTTACTATATACAATGCACTAAGTATAGGTGTATGAAATAATACTGTATCAAATACAGCTTATATATATACAATATATGTACTTACGCTACACTATTCACTAAGTATAGGTGTGTGAGGTCATATCATATCGAATACAACTTATATATATACAATATATGTACTTACCCTATACTATGCACTAAGTATAGGTGTATTAGGTAATACCGTATCGAATACAGCTTATATATATACAATATATGTAGTTACACTATATTATGCACAAAGTATAAGTGTCATATCTAATACAACTTATATATATACAATATATGTACTTGCGCTATACTATGCACTAAGTATAAGTGTATGAGGTATTATCGTATCGAATACAGCTTATATATATTCAAAATATGTACTTACGCTATACTATGCACTAAGTAAAACTGTATAAGGTAATACCGTATTAAATACAGCTTATACACACACACACACACATATATATATATATATATATATATACATACAATATATGTACTTACGCTATGCTATGCACTAAGTATAGGTGTATGAGGTAATACCGTATCGCATACAGCTTATATATATAATATATGTACTTACGCTATACTATGCACTAAGTATAGGTGTATGAGGTAATACCGTATCGAGTACAGCTTATATATATACAATATATGTACTTACGCTATACTATGCATTAAGTATAGGTGTATGAGGTAATACCGTATCGAATACAGCTTATATATATACACAATATATGTACTTACGCTATACTATGCACTAAGTATAGGTGCATGAGGTAATACCGTATCGAATACAGCTTATATATATACAATATATGTGCTTACGCTATATTATACACTAAGTATAGGTGTATGAGGTAATACCGTATCGAATACATCTTATATATATATATATATATATATATATATATATATATAGCTTAAATTGAATTAAAATCCTAATTTTATATAAATATTTTTTTTTGAAATAGCGACCAATGTTAGTCGCTATTTCTAAAAATTCAAAACTGTTTTACACCAAAATAGCGACCAACGTTGGTCATTTTAATTAGAGATCTGTCAAAACCGGGATCCCCTCAAATTCTTTCTAAAAATTTTCCAAAAATCCATCTTTTCTCTCTCACACTCAAACCCCCCCCCCCCCTCCAACTCCCACCACCAGGCCCCACCCACGCCACCAACGACCATCGCTCATCTGCCGTCGTCGCCTCCTAAAAATTTAAGGTTAGAATTAAAAACCTAGGGTTTCAATTAGTGTTTTAATTGATTATTGTTTCAAACTAGAATTAGTGTTTCAATTGATTATTTAACATTATATTTTATACAAACCTAGGGATTAGATTGTATTTATCATTATTTAATATTTTATAGAAATCTAGGGTTTAGGGTATGGGTTGAATATTAGGCTAGGCTTTCTTGAGTATTTCTCCTTCAATATTTTAGTAAGCAATAGGTACTAATATTAAGCTACGCTTTCTTGAGTATTTCTCCTTCAATATTTTAGTAAGCAATAGGTACTAATTTAATGTTAAAGACTTTATTCATAGGTAGATATATATTAGGGTATAAATTGAACTTTTAGTTTAATCTTGATTAGTTTATAGGTCGATAATAATAATATAGACACATGATAGTATATTTGGATATTTTATATAGACACATGATATATATTAGGATATATTTGGATATGAATCTTTGTATTGTCTTGAAGCTTTTAGGATATGACTTGTACTTTTAGGATATGACTTGAGCCTTTTAGGTATAGTTGGAGCTTTAGGATATAAATTGAACTTTTTAGTTTAAGTTTAAACTCGTAGGATATAAATATAGCTTTTAGCATATAAATTGAACATTGAATCATTGTATTGTCTTGAAGCTTTAAGGATAAGACTTGAACTTTTAGGATATGACTTGAGCCTTTTAGGTATTAGTTGAACCTTTAGGATATAAATTGAACTTTTTAGTTTAAGTTTAAACTCGTAGGATATGCATATAACTATTAGCATATAAATTGAACCTTGAATCATTGTATCGTCTTGCAGCTTTTAGGATACGACTTGAACTTTTAGGATATGACTTGAGCCTTTTAGGTATGAGTTGAACCTTTAGGATATAAATTGAACTTTTTAGTTTAAACTCGTAGGATATGAATATAACTTTTAGCATATAAATTGAACCATAAATCATTGTATTGTCTTGAAGCTCTTAGGATAAGACTTGAACTTTTAGTATATGACTTGAGCTTTTTAGGTATTAGTTGAACCTTTTAGGATATAAATTTAACTTTTTAGTTTATGTTTAAACTCGTAGGATATGAATATAACTTTTAGCATATAAATTGAACCTTGAATCATTGTATTGTCTTGAAGCTTTTAGGATAAGACTTGAACTTTTAGGATATGACTTGAGCCTTTTAGTATGAGTTGAAGCTTTAGGATATAAATTGAACTTTTTAGTTTGAGTTTATACTCGTAGGATATGAATATAACTTTTAGCATATAAAAAACCTTGAATCGTTGTATTGTCTTGAAGCTTTTAGGATAAGACTTGAACTTTTAGGATATGACTTGAGCCTTTTAGGTATTAGTTGAACCTTTGGGATATAAATTGAACTTTTTAACAATGAGTTGAACCTTTAGGACATGCATTGCAATTTTGGTTTATGTTTTGGAATTTTTGATTGCGGGAGGTAATAAGAAGAGGTTGATGACGTTATTAGACATGCAATGGAACTTTCACCAAGAATAACTAAGATAAAGTACCTGGCAGAATGTGCCTTAATTATTGTACTAATTAGCGACATTGATGATGATAAGGCAATGGCATGTGTTGCACTAAGTGATGGTGTAGGTAAAAATTTAATATTTCCTAAGTAGATAAAAGAAGAGCTAATAGAGTAATTCTCTACTTCATTTCCATGAGGAAAATAAATTTAATTGAGAGTGACGAGGTAGATACAGATGGAATGTGTTCCGTCGGTCATGAGGGTTCCCATAAAAAGGGGATCATAAGACTGTATGATGAAAAATATTTTAGGAAGCTTTGTACTCGACTTTCTTCCAATGTTAATAAATACAAGCTTAATGTGATATTGGTGATAGTTCGTCGGATTCAGACGATGATTTGACGGACATAAGTATGGAAATTTTGATAAAAAGAATTAGAGGTTGAATGTTTTTACCTCTAATTCTTTTTATCAAAATTTCTATACTTCTGTCCGTCTAATCGTCGTCTGAATCCGACGAACTATCACCATGATCACATTAAGCTTGTATTTATTAACCTAGGAAGAAAGTAGAGTACAAAACTTCCTAAAATCTTTGTCGTCATAGAGTTTTATGATCCACGTTTTATGGGAATTGGCACGACCGACGGAAAATATTCCATCTTTATCAACATTGTCGCTATCAATTAAACTTTTTTTTTCCTCTAGGAAAATGAAGTAGATAATTTCTCTATAACTTCTTTTATCTACTTAGGAAATGTTAAATCCTACCTTCACTATCACTTTTTTGAAACACATGTCGTTGGCTTCTCATTATCATTGTAGCTAATGAGATCAACAATTGATCAAAGACACACCCTATCAGGTACTGTATCCAAATTATTCTCCGTATCCAAGCTCATCCCGAGTAAGAGTACCACGAAGAGGTTGATGAAGTTATTAGACATGCAATGAAACTTCCACAAAGAATAACTAAGATAAAGTACCTAGCAGAATGTGCCTTTTATTGTTATTCTCATTAGCAACAATAATGATGAGAAGACAATGGCATGTGTTTCAAATAGTTATGGTGTAGGTAGGAATTTAGTATTTCCTAAGTAGATAAAAGAAGAGCTTATAGAGTAATTCTGTATTTCATTTTCCATCAGGGAAAAAAGTTTGATTGAGACTGACAAGGTTGATGAAGACGGAATGTGTTATGTGAAGTTTTGTTCTAAATTTTCTTTCAAGTCTGATCCAATAAGTTTAATCTGATAATTGTGATATTTCTTCGGATTCAGACACTAATTTTACTGATTAAAGTATGGAAATGCTCTTAAAAAAAGTTTTAAGAGCATTTTATTACTTTGGTCGGTCAAATCAGTCTCTGAATCCTTATAAATATCAGAATTATCACATTAAACTTGGTGGATCATACTTGAAAGAAAATTTAGAACAAAACTTTCTATAATCTTTGACATCATAAAGTCAAATGATCCCCGCTTTATAGGAACTGACACGACTGACGGAAAATATTCCGTCTTCATCAATCGTTGTCACTATCAATCAAACGTATTTTCCTCTTGGAAAGTGAAGTAGAGAATTTCTCTATAACCTCTTTTATCTACTAAGAAAATGTTAAATACTACCTACACTATCACTATTTTGAAACACATGTCCTTGGCTTCTCATTATCATTGTAGCTATAGAGATAAACAATTGATCAAAGACACACCCTGTCAGGTACTGTATCCAAGTTATTCTCTGTATCTAAGTTCATCCCGAGTAATAGTACCGCGAAGAGGTTGATGACGTTATTAGACATGCAATGGAACTTCCACCAAGAATAACTAAGATACAGTACCTGGTGGAATGTGCCTTTAATTGTTCTTCTCATTATAGCGACAATGATAATGGGAAGGCAATGGCATGTGTTCAAATAATGATGGTGTAGGTAGGAATTTAGTATTTCCTAAGTAGATAAAAGAAGAGCTTATAGAGTAATTATGTACTTCATTTTCCATCAGGAAAGGAAGTTTGATTGAGAGTGACAAGGTTGATGAAGACGGAATATTTTTCGTAGGTCGTGTCAGTTCCTATAAAGCGGGGACCATAAGACTTTATAATGATAGAGATTATAGGAAGTTTTGTTCCAAATTTTCTTTCAAGTTTGATCCAACAAGTTTAATGTGATAATTGTGATATTTCTTCGAATTCAGACATTGATTTAACCGACAAAACTGTGGAAATGTTCCCAAAAAAAGTTTTAAGACTTTTTTTACACTGATTTGACCGACAAAACTTTTTTTATAAGCATTTCTATACTTTTGCCAGTCAAATCAGTCTCTGAATCCGAATAAATATCACAATTATCACATTAAATTTGGTGGATCAGACTTGAAAGAAAATTTAGAACAAAACTTCCTATAATTTTTGTCTTCATAAAGTCTTATGATCCGCGCTTTATAGGAACTGATATGACCTACAGAGAATATTCCGTCTTTATCAATGTTGTCACTATCAATCAAACTTCTTTTTCCTTTGGAAGTGAAGTAGAAAGTTTCTCTATAACCTCTTTTATCTCCTTATGAAATGTTAAATCCTACCTACACCATCATTTTTTTGAAACACATGTCGTTGCCTTCTTATTATCATTGTAGCTATTGAAATAAACAATTCATTAAAGACACACTCCGTCATGTACCGTATCCAAGTTATTCTCTTTATCAAAATTCATCTCGGGCACGAGGATAGTCACCAAAGCCACCAGAAAACTTTATGATGCCAATAAAGCAAGATGATTTATTCAATGAAACTCGTATTGTAAAGAAGAAGAAGAAAGAGACGGATTCAGAAAGGAGGTCGAGCCTCGACTTCATACATGTAAGTTCTTTACTTTACATTAAATATTTTGATTTGCTTTTATATAGAATTTGAAATACTAATTCAATATAATTTTTCATATAGGTTCAATTCGCTTCACAGCTGACATGGGGGAATTCATACGCAGTCAACCACCTAATGAACCGAGCGAGGCAATCCAACTTTCAGACGAGGATGCTGAAAGAATACTCCTTCAGTAATTTATATACTATTGTGTTTATAATGTGTTAGAACTAATTTACTACTATGTTAGAAATAATTTAGATTGTGTTAGAACTAATTTACATACCAATTTAGTATTGTGTTAGTTCTCTTTAGTTCGAATGGGCTTGTAATAAGCGTTAACTTAATTTTATTAGCTTAATGTATTAGTTCTATTGAAGTTTATTCTTTGTTGCTTTTAATTGCTTTTTATTATTGTTGTTATTGGCATAAAATGCCTATTTAGGAAATTGGTATGACTGGCAGGTGATGTAGCTGCAGAAACAGCGTGTTTCTGGCAAAATAATCCACAGAAAAGCGACCAAAGTTGGTCTCTATTTGGTCGCTTTTCAAGTAAAAAAAATATTTTTCTGGAGAAAAGCGACCAACATTGGTCGCTATTTTCCCAAATTTTTAACAAAGCGACCAAATTTGGTCGCTATATCATTAAACAAAAATCTGCTAATATAGAGACCAAATTTGGTCGCTACTATTTAAAAATTAAATTAAATTCACATATTTAGGGACCAAAGTTGGTCGCTAAATTAATAAAATAAATAAATAATTGAATAAAATAGCGACCAATAGTGATCTCTAGTTTCCATATTTTAAAATATAATTTTTTGATTAGCGACCATACTTGGTCTCTTTTTAACGATTATATTATTAAATTAATATAGCGACCAAAGTTGGTCTCTATAGTCAACATACAGAAAAATGGGTCCATTTAGAGTAGAGACCAAAGTTGGTCGCTAATTAGCGATCAACTTTGGTCCCTAAATAAAAGGGACCATCAATATAGCTACCAGGTTACTTTGGTCGCTTTTTGGTCGCTTTTTAGCCAAAAAGCGACCAATGCTGGTCGCTTTTTCCCCGAATTTCTAGTAATGTTCATATGCCCTAATTCAAATGCCTAACCAAGGGCTTCTTCTTCTAACAGTGCAATATTAGAATTACCAGTTTCAATTACTTATGGTTGTGGACGATTTGAGCGATATATCTAGTACAGGAGTGAATATCAAAGTTCAAGGAAATTCCGAAATTGATCCAAGCGATCCTTTATATTTGCACCCGTCGGATAATTCTAGTGCTATGCTTGTGTCAAATCCTTTCAGTGGAGTTGGTTATCGATCATTGAGGCATAGTGTATTGTGAGGATTGTTAGTAAAAAATAAACTACGTTTATAAATGGTAAATGCAAGCGCCCAGAACACCACTCGCCCACGTTCTATCAATAAGAGTGATGTGATGATATGGTGACCTCCTAGATCGTAAGTTCTCTCTTGAAGGACATTGCAGACAGTGTTGAATACGTGAATGATGTTGTGGAGTTATAGATTAATTTAGAAGGTCAATATGAGCAAACAAATGGAGCTAGATTGTATCAAATCCAAAAGGAAATAAATGATACATCTCAGGGATCCCTTGATATCACCATCTACTACACTAAATTGAAAAACCTTTGGGAAGAATTGAACGCTATGACTAAAAGGTCCTAGTGCAGCTGTAATTGTACTTGTGTTGCCAAGAAAAACTTATACAAAGCTGAATAGGATAGGCATGGCGTCTTATACTTCAATACCATACAAGAGGTAGGGTGATTTGTGTGGTGTCCAATTTTCTCTTACACTGATTATGGAAGGACATGGTTCTTCTAAGTGTTACTTAAACTACTATTGTAGAAATTGTAAATGTGGAAAGTAAAGAACACAAGTATTTTACGTGTAAAACACTTGGCTGAAAAGGTAAAAAAACCACGACCTACTTCCTAGTAGGATTTTTCCAAACTCTCCACTAAATCACTGCGCCAAAAACTACATTTACAAAAATAATTTTGTAAACCTAGGACTAACTCTAATCTCGTTATAGCAAGCAGCCTCTAACTGTTGCGACAACTTCAAGTTGACTCTAACTTGAATACTCTGAGTATCTATTACAATTGCCTCTAGATAAAGCTGAAAGGTAAAATATGAAAATAACTGCTACAATTGAACTAGAATAAAAGATAGACACTTGGAACTGGTTCTTCTATCTGGTTCATGTAGCTTTAGGTTGCACACTTGAATCACACACGAAGTGCTTGCAAAAAGCCTTGTTATTTTTTTCTCAATTCACGTTTAACTTTTGCATTTTTGTGTGTCATTGTAATGTGAGAAAATCCTGCAATTTAGAGAGTTAGTAGATGAAGAAATAACTAGAGCTCTAATCCTACTCTTCCTTTGTGGAAGAGTTCTAGTTGATCTTAATATATAACTCTTTCCCTATCTTGGATAGTGTTCTATTTGAGTAAGGAGTCCTTCTCCTTATCAATTATAAAACCTTTTCGATCAGTAGATACTAAATATACCAATTTAAGCTTATCTCTTTCACGTGCATCCCACATGATCGAACATGCCCGTTTTTATGCACCACAAGGGATGGACATAGTTCATGCCTTAGCTTCCTTTGTCAATCTTCAAAATAACCTTCACTTGGGCCAACTAATTCCCCCTTTTTTATGGTGACAAACTATGTTCTTTTCATAAACTTAAGCCCATTTGAACTCAGCGCAACATCAACATAATGTTGGAAATATGTTTTCTTTTTATCACTTATCATCAAGGACAAGGTTCATTAGGTTATAAACATCACTGTTCAAAGCTAAACATCACTTGTTTAAAGCATAACTTTTTTTCCGTTTTGACATCATCGAAAAGTTACATAAAAAATGTACAATACCTAAATTTTAAAATTTACGCATGACCGCTAGGGCTATCCCAAATGCAACCATGGATTAATCATCATCGATCAAGCTAAGAGTCTCAACCATTAAAGAAATACAAACAAACAGTTAGGGCAAAAACCAGGAGGTTTTATTGATAGGTGATATGATTCTTCCACAAAGCATAAAAGGAAATAAAAATACTGAAAATATGAACAGACAGAAAAACATCCCGAACTGGGTTACTGAAGGAACAACACTAGGCTAGGAAGTTAAGGCTTGGAAGAACTAGGCATTGGATTATTGGCTTGGAGAAGTTTCAGCATGTCTTGAAGAATTCCATCATTCTTCTCCTTTTCCCTTGCAAGTTTAGTTTTGAGTGCATCTCTCTCAGATTCTAACTCAATCAACCTCTTCTTCAGTCTTTCAATCTCAGCATCTTTAGTCCCACTTTCTTGCACCAAGGCTTTGACCTTGCTATTTACTGGTACTTTTTTGGATGAACCAGGTTCATTAGGAGTGGCAAGAACCTCATAGTCACAAGCAATCAGAGTTTTCACCCTAAAGTGATCTTTTTCATGTAGCTACCTCCCACTTCTTCAAATACACCTTAAAATGTGCAAGCACAGCTGCGAGAATGAAGCCATAGGGAATGGCATGAGACATGGTTCCATTTATAACCCTATCAAAAAGCTGGATTATAAACCCAGTCACTTTATTCAATAGGTCTGCGAGGGTTTCCTCTATAGCTGAACCAGGTTCATCTCCCCAAACAACTATTGCATTTGCATCTTTGGTTAAACTCACAGGAGTAGGTGAAGAATCAGCCACTCTTGTCTCCTTTCCCCTCACAGTACTCCTAGCACATTTGCTCTCCTTTTCTTTTCCCTTTTTATTTTTACCACTAACTTCTCCAGATTTTGTAGTCTCAACACCTGCTATAGATCCTACCAGTACAAATCTATCCTCCAAATTTGCAGCAACTTCAAAAATCGTCTGAGGAGTAACTTTAGAATCATAAGATATGTGTTTAGTTTTGGAAGAACAACTTTTTCCCCCTCAGTATCAGACTTAAATGAATATTCACATTCTAGGATTCTTCTTCCATACCTGCTTTTAATTGCTTATTTATTTTCTTGATATGCTCTCCTTCAGCGGCAATCTTACGAGCCACCATCTTTACTCTAATTTTCTTAGAGATTGGAGTGGTTGAAGGAGTGGTAGAAGGTGTGGAAATAGTTTCCTGTGGTGGTGATAAAGGATTTTCATAGGTGTTCGACTATCTGGGCTAGGGTATGGAAGAGAAGAGAATTAGATTGTGTTTGGAAGATGAAAGAAGAATGAAAGTTTTTGACGACTTGAGAGAGAAGAAGTAAGGAATACATTAAAATTGATCTATATAACAGGAATAATTAAAGGTGTAACGACAAATTTTCACTCTTATAAGTCTAATCAAACTAAAATTCAATTTTGAAGAGACGTTGAAGTGTATCCCTAGAATCTGGTTAATTCAATTCGGTCGGGACTCTTTTGAACGAAACTGGTTTACTTGTAACAGATAAGTCCAAAATGAGTTTGGAATTAGGTAGGACTCTACTCATGATCCAAATATAATTATTTTAAATTATGCATAGTGTAAAAATTATACCTATTTATCTTGATAAACTAGATTCTTCACTGAAAATTCTCTTGTGTAAGTCTAAATTTGCAAAATAGAGAAAATATTATAAGAGATTAATGAGTCACTTTAGAACATGGAACAGGAATATACTGTTGAAAGTATGAGACTGAGCAAGATTTAATCTAATTATATACAAAATTTACAGATTTTCTAACCAATAATTATTTTTTCTCAAATATATTTTTTTCATTTAAATTCGAACTAGTCCTTTTAGGTGATCTTAATTATCTCTAAATCCAACCTGTTCCTCTCAAAGTAATCTCTACATAAGGCTTTTGTTTCTAAAGACCTATTTTGTACCAATTACTGATATGTCCTTAGGTCTTGGTACTAGATACCAAACTCGACTCCTTTCGAATTGGTTAACTTTATCTTGCATTGCATTTACCCAGTATACATCCTGCAAAGCCTCAAAAATATTTTTAGGTTCAATAAGAGATAAGAAAGCATAAAAGCACAAAGATTCTTTAATAAAGATCTGGTTTTTATTCCAGAGGTTGAGTCAATGATTTTATTCTCAATGGGATGAGAATTTTGATACTTATAAGATTTCATAACCAACGGGTTTTCCCTTGATGTTCTTTCAATGCTTTGTTGTTGTGGAACAGGTTCATAGGCAAGTTCCATCGAGGTTTGAGATTCAGTTCCTCTTTGTTCAGTTCCCCCTATTAAGTTGCCTGAGTAGAAGAATGCGTTCCATCACCTATTCCTTCTTTTGGTGCAGCTTCAGTCTAGCTGTGATTTCATTTAAATTTCTTACCAGTCCAATTGCTCATCTTCATATTCCTCTCTCTCAAAATGAATGTTAGTTTCAGATGTACACTTTCTTAGACACACATAGTGCTTTTTGTTATAGATCTTATTAGCTTTACTGTGTGAAAAATATTCCAAGAATACTCCCTCATCACTTCTGGGATCAAACTTACCTAGGGAGTCTTTGCCATTATTGTGCACAAAGTACTTGCATCCAAATGCCCTAAGATGGGATATATTTGGCTTTCTACCTTTAAATAACTCATAGGGAGTCTTCTCAATAAGAGATCTAGTCATGCACCTATTGATGATGTAGCATGCAGTATTTATTGCTTCTGCCAAAAACTATGGGGCAGTTTACTAGAAAGAATCATAGTCCTAGCCCAATCTTCAGTATCCTATTCTTTCTTTCAACTACTTTATTTTGTTGTGGAGTCCTAAGAGTAGAGAAATTATGATCTATACCATACACATCAAAAAATTCAGATAACTTATCATTTTCAAATTCAGTTCCATGATCAGACCTAATTGATGCAAGTTGATTACTTAGTTGTTTCTAGGTTTTTCTAAAAAAAAGAGATAAACATGTCAAATGATTCATCTTTAGATGCTAAAAATAATGTCCACATAAATCTAAAGTGATCATAACCTAGGACCATCACATATCTTTTACCACATCTACTTATGTTCTCATTGAACCATTGAGATCCATGTGGACTAGTTCCATCGATCTGGTGGTGCTTACCACTTTCTTGAATTTAAAAAAGGATCTTACTTACTTCCCTCTTGCACAAGCCTCACAAACATTGTCTTCCTTAAACATGATGTTAGGTAGCCCTATCACTAGGTCCTCGGACACTAATTTATTGAGTTTACTCAGCTTACATGTCCAAGTCTCTTGTGCCAAAGGAGGGAATCATTGTCCAACATACTTAAGCAAGTGAGTTAAATTTTTGAAAGGAATGTATATATTGTTTACTTTGTTTTCCTGCAAAACGATCTTTTTTAGTGTAAGATTTATCACAAACATTTGGTAAAGGTGAATGCTTACCAAGTTACCTTTATCACGCAGTTGTGATACACTGATTAGGTTGTATTTCAAGTCATCTATCAAGCAGACATTCTCAATAGAGTGAGAGTGTGTCTGATCTACCTTTCTAACCCCAATGATCTCACCATTCTTTTCATTTTCAAAGGAGACACTACCTCTTTTGAGGTCCTTAAGTGAAAGGAACTGGTTCTTGCTTCCTGTCATGTGCTTTGAACAACCACTATCTATGTACCATATTTGGTAGCTCTTCCTTACTTGGACCTGCAAAAGAAAATCAGCGATTAGTCTTAGGAACCCAAACTAGTTTGGGTCCCTTTCTATAGGCAAAAAGGTGAATCTAACTCTTTTGGCCCATCCTGGTAGCCTACATTTCCCTTGAACAAATATTTTATTCTTTAAACTAGACTTTTCTTTTGCATTACATTCACTTTTGTAGTAACCAGTCTTACCACAATGTGATTCTGTTCTCAGGAAGTGTGAGGTACTTGCTTTTGGGATCCCACTTAGGTGCAGGGGTCCCGTAGTCAAGTCATCTCTTATTGCTACTATGGTGTTCTTGTAGCCATAAAAGCGCATCGGAGGACCTGTTCCATATACGGGTTCTATTTAGCTCGTGCATGACCTTGCTTAGATCTTCTTTTAGGACTCTTATCTGCTCATCTTTTCGTGCAACTCTTCTTTCATTTTTTCTAGATTTTTTTCTAAAGTAAGTTGTGTATGGTCAGATTTCCTCTTGCATGTTCCTAATTTCAATTTTAGATTTTCAGATCTAAGCTCTAAGACAGTGGTGTCAAGTTCAAGAACCCGGTTCATTAACTCAAGATTTTTGCTATCATTTTCACTCGCATTAAGTTACAAGATTTTGCACTTTATTTTCAAGATCACGCGTTCCTTAGACAGTTGTTCCTTCTCATTGCTTATAACCTCATATTCATCAATGAAATCTAGAAGTAACTCAGATAGCGTATCTTTAGACAAAAACTTATTCTTGTTTTTGAGTTGAATTATACTTACATCGGATTCCTTATTGGATTCTCCAATTTCCATCAGCGATTGTTCATCTCCATTTTCATCCTCTGAGTCACCATCTAAGCTTTCTCCCCAGGCAGCAACCATAGCCTTTGTTCATCCTTTGTTCTTCTTGGGATGAACATAATCCTTCTTCTTGTTTCTTCGTTCAGCTCTTTCCTTCTTCCATTCAATTTCCCAATGAGGATAGTCTTTGATGTGGTGATCAGTCTTCTTGCACTTGTAGCAGCCCTTATTATTCTGTTTTTTAGGAACCCCTGGTTTTTGTTGCTTTCACCTTTTGAGGAACCCTTTCCTCTTATTAGGTACTTCTTTAAGTTCTTTGTGATCAGCACCTTCAGTGATTCTGATTGCCAGACTCTTTTTTTTTCTTAGGTGTATCCATCTTCATGGTTTGCCTTCTAAGTTCATAGGCAGTGAGATTTCTAATTAGCTCGTCTAACTTAAGAGTGGCAATGTTTTTCGATTCCTGAATAGCAATGGTTTTACTTTCCCAAGAAACTGGCAGAACCATTGTCAAAATCTTCTCAATTTTGTCTTTTGCAAGAATAAACCTTACAAGAGACATAAGTTCATTTTTCAGTGTGGTGATCCTTGTATATATCTGCTGGATGGTTCCGCCTTCTTTCATGGCGAAATTCTCATATTGAGAATATAATAGTGTTCCTCTAGACCTCTTCACTTGAGGTGTTTCTTCATGAGCCACTTGTAAAGTGTCCCAAATTTCCTTAGCAGTGGTACAACTTTGAATTCTACTGGACTCCTCTGGACCAAGTCCACACACAAGCCATTTCTTAGCCTTAGCATTCTTTTTCCATTTCCTCAAATCCTCAGCATTGCAGTCAGCTCTTGTTTTTGGCACATCCACTCCTTCAGCATTCTTCTTCATGGTAGTCAGTGACCTTTTTTCCATCAAGAGTAGTACTGGTCATTAAAGAGTGAAGGTCTAGCAATTTCCAGGTGGTGTGCTCATCTTGATCTATTCCTAAGGTGTTAGCCTCTTCAAGGATAACCCGCTCTGATACCAATTGATATTTTATACTTCAACATCATACAAGAAGGAGCTGATTTGTGTGGTGTCCAATTTTTGCTTAAACTGATTATGGAAGGACCTGGTTCTTCTAAGTGTTCCTTAACCTACAATTGCAGAATAGTAAATGCAGAAATTAAAGATCACAAGTATTTTACGTGGAAAACACCTGGCTCAAAAGATAAAAAAACACGTCCTACTTCCCAGTAGGATTTTCCCAAACTCTCCACTAAATCACTTGGCTAAAAACTGCATTTACAAAAATACTTTTATAAATCTAGGACTAACTCTAATCCCGTTGTAGCATATAGCCTCTAACTGTTGCGACAACTTCAAGTTAACTCTAATTTGAATACTTTGAGTACATATTACAATTGCCTCTAGATAAAGTAGAAAGGTACAATATGAAAACAACTGCTACAATTGAACTAGAATAAAATATAGACACATGGAACAGGTTCTCTTTCCAGTTCATGTAGCTTCAGGTTGGCACACTTGAATCACACACGAACTTCTTGCAAAAAGCCTTGCTATTTTGCTCTCAGTTCATGTTTAACTTCTACGTTTTTGTGTGTAACCTGTAATATAAGAACATCCTGTAATATATATAGTTAGTTGATGAAGAAATAACTAGTTTTCTAATCCTACTCTTCCTTGGTGGAATAGTTCTAGTTGATCTCAACTTCTAACTCCTTCCCTATCTTGAACATTGTTCTCTTTGAGTACAGATTCATTCTCCTTATGGATTATGAAATAGTTTCAATCAGTAAATACTAAATACACCAATTTAAGCTTACCTCTTTCACGTGCATCCCACATGCTCGAATCTACCCGTTTCTATGCACCACAAGGGATGGACCTAGTTCATGCTGATATTTCTTTGTCAATCTTCAAAACTAACATTCATTTGGGTCAACAAGGAGGCTAATACAATTCCTTATCGTTTTGAATGAGACATATACTCTAATTCGAGGAAGCATTCTCATGATGAATCCATTACCAACATTGGCTCAAGCCTTTTCCTTGTTGATACAAGACGAGAAACAAAGGGAAATCAAACCAAACACTCAATTGTATATTGAGTCCACATCATTGAATGCCATCAACTCTTGGTCCAATACTTATAAAACCAATTACACATCCAACAATGGAAACCCCAGTGGTTATGGAAGGGGAAGGACTATGTGTGACTATTACATGCAAGAAGCCAGGGCACTATACACAAGTGTTATAAACTACACGGCTACCCTGATAATTCTGGATATTATGCAATAAAAACCAAAATCCTAATCAAAGCTTCAAACAAAATAAAGGTTTCTGCTGAAATTAGTGTTTTAACAAAGAAAAAGGGGTGGTGGCTAATGTTTATCCTGACACATCTTACAACAAGGTAGAGGAAGCTAATGACCTGAATGAAGATCAAAACATCAGTTTATCAAATGATCAATATGGACAGGTCATGAATCTTCTGCAACTTTTTCAAGCTAAGAATGGAGGAGAACATATAAATGTTGGCAATCCCATCAATGAAGCTGTGAACTTTGCAGTTATAGTAGTTTTCTCTTCCTCTGCAGATTTTGGTAAATTATCTTGTAAGTGTTTAAAATAACAAGACTGATTCCTGGATATTAGACTCGGGGCTTCAAAATACATGACCTTTAATAAATCCCTACTTATTAATATGGTGACATTACCTTATCCAATCCTAGTTGCCCTCCCAAATGGCTATAAAGTAAAAGTAACAAAAACTTCAGTGCAACACTTGTGCCTGACATCACCTTACATAACTTAAAGTTTATACCCTCCTTCAAATACAATCTAATTTCCATTCACTATCTAGCCAGTTCCAACCCCAAGAATACAGTAGCTTTCACTAATCATCTTTGCATTCTACAGGCCCCTTCAATGAAGAGACCTCTAGAGATTGGTAAGACTTTTGATGGTTTGTAATTTCTTTGCCCAGAGTGTCTAAGGAACATGTACTTAGGTTTTATGGTTGGAAATTCAGTTTCTTTCCTTGATAATAGCACTCACTGGATACACAATTCACCATGTCTTGGTCATTCATTTGTACATAGCTCAATTTCCACAAATAAGTGTGTACATTTCTCCTTTGTAAATAGTTCAAGTTCAAGTAATAAACTAGTTATGGTATGAATATTTTGTGGCATAATAGTCTAGATCATGTACCCTTTGTCAAAATGAGAGAGATCTCTCTATCCATGTCCCTTTCCCATCCAAACAACGTTTTCTCTGTCCATCTGTCTAATGGCTAGACAAGGGAGACTACCATTTCCCCAGAAACCCAATTTCACAACTGAAAATTTTCAATTACTCCACATAGACATATGAGGACCTTAT
Organism: Nicotiana benthamiana; assembly: GCA_034376525.1. Classification (NCBI taxonomy): domain Eukaryota; kingdom Viridiplantae; phylum Streptophyta; class Magnoliopsida; order Solanales; family Solanaceae; genus Nicotiana; species Nicotiana benthamiana. The sequence continues at coordinate 28,458,087 of CM067337.1, forward strand.
CATGTGATAGCACATGATAATTATAAATATTTGCTTACATAGGTAAATAACTACAGTAGATGCACCTGGACCAATCTTCTAACTTGTAAAAGCAATACCTTACAAGTAATGAAAACCTTTGTTTCCATGGTTGAAACCATATTCACACAAAAATCAAAACTATCAGATCTGACAATGATTCAAAATTTACCATTACAAAAGCAAACCTATTTTTTCAATCCAAAGGCATCATCTATCAAAAGGAGCTGCCCCTACACACCACAACAAAAATGGAATAGTAGAAAGAACATATAAATATCTCCTAGAAACTACTAAGGCACTCTTATTTCAATCTAAATTGCTTGTGAAGTACTAGAGTGAATGCATTATATGTATAAGTTACATCATAAATAGACTATCTTCTTTCCATAGTCACCATAAATCCCCTTTTGAATTACTTTACAAAAGAAAACCAACATACTCTCACATAAAGATCTTTGGATGTCTGTGTTATCCTTCTGTATCAAAGGTGCATAGGGAAAATTCTGAACCTAGAACATCACCACACATATTAATAGGTTATCACTATGGAGTCAATGGGTACAAGATCCTAAGTCTTGCCACTAAAAGTATATATGTCTCCATGGATGTTGTCTTCATTGAAAGTGTGTTTCCCTTCACTCTATCATCTGAAAACACATATTTTCCTTTTGTCCTTAATTCTTCCCCTTTCATTGATCACACTCCTAAGAATGATAAATATCTTTGTGATAGTGATGATGGCACAAGTGTTACACACAATCAGCCTATAGAGCATGATACTCCTTTAATACATGTGAAATCCTCCGGGTTAACTGAATCTTCCACCTACTCACCACAGTCTTCATGCCCAAGCACGTCACCAGTTGGGTATCAACTAGGACCCACATCTATTACCTTAAGAAAATCATGAAGACCTCACAGAACACCACTATACTTACAAAACTATCCACACTCACTTCCAAAATTGAAATCATTATTAAATATTGCTCACAGTAACTCAACTATACCATTTTCTCTCAATGCTTCATTTTCTAAAAGTCATCATTTCTCCCCTGATGCTCTAAATCCTGAGAGACAAAGTCTTGTAAGAGACATTTTCAGTGACAATGAGCCTTCGTCATATGAGGAGGAAGCTATGAATCCTGCCTGGCAAACAGCTATGAACCAAGAGTTTAAAACATTATATGCCAACCATACCTGGGACCTAGTGCCCTTACTTGTTGGAAAGAAAATATAGGGTGCAAATGGATGTATAAGAATGGGAGTGTAGAAATACTCAAATCTAGGCTGGTTGTGAAAGTATATACCCAACAAGCATGCATTGGCTATACAGTGACATTCTCACATGTAGTCAAGATGACAACTGTAAGGTCTCTAATAATTGTTGATGTGAATAATGGGTGGCATATGTCCCAATTGGATGTAAATAATGTATTCCAACATAGGGACCAGAATGAGGAAGTCTAAATGGAGATTCCTCAAGTCTGGTTGTAGATAGTTCAGAGTTGGTTTGCAAGCTCAACAAATCCCTTTATGGGCTGAAATAAGCCAGTAGGTAGTAGTATGCTAAGCTCACTAAAACCTTATGTCAAGAGGTTATGCAACACTTTATGTATGACTATTTTTTGTTTTACAATAAAATTGAAAACTCAACTGCCTATGTAGCAGTGTATGTAGATGACATTGTGGTGACAGGAACTGGCATAATGGAGATTGAAGACTTGAAGATTTTTCTTAATAACATCTTAAAGATAAAATATCTGGGCAGAGTATACTACTTCTTGGGTTTAAAGATTCTTTACAAAGATGATGTGTGATAATATGTCAGAGGAAATTCACCCTTGACTTGCTCGAAGAATATCAGTGCATGGATTACAGTAGCTTTACTTCACCACTAGATCCAATCAAGCTCAAGGCAAAAGAAGGAGAGGCTCTGACTGATCCTACTTACTATAGGAAACTAGTGGGAAAGCTCAATTTCCTCACCAATACTTGACTGGTCATAGCTTATAGTGTATAAAATCTTAGTCAATTCATGGATGACCCCAGACAAACTCATTTAAAAATAACCATTCATCTACTTAGATATTTGAAAAGAGATTCAACCCTGGGGATACTCATGTCTAGAGATATAGATTATACTATCATGGCCTACTGTGATTCTGACTGAGTGGCATGTCCGGATTCCCAAAAATTTGTAAGTGGCCGACGATAAAAGCTCGGGACGGAGCCGTGTGAGGCAGAAGTCTCACGTACGGTTCTCTGAGAATGGAGTGGCTACCTACTGGAGCTTCAACCAAACACCACCAGTCAATTCCACTTTGGGGCCACCCCTGACTCTACCTTGTACTATTGGGGAGAAATCCTATTAAATGGAAATCCAAGAAGCAGGATACCATTTTATTGTCTTCTGGAGAAGCTGGATATAGAGCTTTAAGAAAGGTAATGGGAGAATTTGTGTGGCTTAGTAGACTATTTGAAGAACTTACAGTTCCTTTCCCCGAGCCCACAATAGTGCTCTATGATAGCCAGTCTGCCATGCACATAGCAAGGAACTCAGTATTCCATGAAAGAACCAAACATATAGAGATGGATTGTCACCTTGTGAGAAATAAGCTACAAGAGGGGCTAATTTCACTGCATCATGTAGGAACTACAGACCAGCTTGCAGATGTTCTAACTAAGATACTAAGAGGAGGGAGTGTGTAATTAACAAAATTGTTGAAGTTTCTTTTACTTAATTATATTTTTTAAGATGAAACGGCTTACTGACCGCTTAAATTTGTAGAGCTTTTGAAATTCGATATACAAACTTTGGATTTTTCCATTTGAACACAGTGAAACCTATAACTAATAAACATGTTTGACCATTGATCCATCCTATATGGCGTCAGTCGATCCTAGTCATCTATGTGCGTGAGTTTCACTACTTTTTGGAGCGTGAGAACCCTTTTCCCAACACTTTTCCTAATACACTTCAATTTATTTTTCTTAGTTTTCATCTCTTAAGCTCTTTCTGCATATGTGTGTGTGTTTTTTCATTTGAGAAAAATGGTTGTCGCTTGTTGCTTTTCAGCAAACTTCAACTTTAGCAAACTTCTTTGAACCTCCAATTTTCTATTTGTGCAGGGTAGCAATAAGTCAACGAGCATTAGTACAGAAGGTGGAAATTCAATGAATCATGATGGAGAATTGAATGATGAAGCTCAGGATAGCGAAAGACATGTTGATAAGGAACTTCAGGCTAATCTTGACAAGTGAAATGGTAAGGAGGTTGGAGGTATGTCTGAAGAAGATCTAACTGCTGAGTCATCACAGGAGGTTAAGAATGACAAGAGCGAGAATAACTGCTCATCCACAGATCACGATCATATGCTGGATCCAAGCTCCCTCCAGCCTGTTAAGGTAACACTTGAGAGAGGTTGATCTATAGTTCTTGTTGAATATTTCAATAATAGGTCTTTAGCTTTTGTTGATTATTCCAATAAAGTAATTCTACTTAGTTGATGCATTTCTTCGTGGAGATGATTAGTTATATTTGCATATTCAGTATATTGCAAGAATTGGTTTGACGTGTAATGTTTTAATTGGCTCAGTATTGACTGGGCTGATAAGTTATCTGAGTGGATGGGCGCGTTAGTAGAACCGTGATACACGCGCGAATGGTCAAGGATTCAATGTGTTTATTAGTTATGGGTTTCACTAGTTCGAGTGTTCAAATGGGAAAACCCAAAGTTTGTGTATTGGTTATCAAAAGCCCTACAAGTTTAAGTGGCCAGGAAGTCATTTCGCCTGTTTTTAAACTCCATGTTTTTACATGGGGATTTGATCAATATTCTTTCTTTAATGGAACAAGAACATGAACTATTTTCTTTTTTGTAATGGATGATGATGAGATTAAAATACTACTATTAATATTTTTGTCTTTTGATTAGTCGCGAAGGTTTACTTAGGTGTTTTAAAATATAAAAATAAATATATGAAACAGCTCAGGAGATTTAATATATAATTTATATACATAAAAATAATTATTGCATTACACAATATAATTTTTTTAGCAAAAAAATATCAATTTGACACCCCTTAAATACATGTGGCTCCGTTCTTGATTTTTATACCATATTAGATGTATGTTATCATTTTAAAACTTTTTAAAAAATATTTACTGTTATTTACTTAATTAGACGTTCCACAAAATTTGTAGCTGCTTGGGTATGCTAGCATTTTATTCACGGATTGTCTCGGTTCGATCAACTGTTTCAGATTTTAACTTTGTCATTATATTGCCAAGTGATGCTTGGATCATTCAATCCACTACATGAATAGTTAAGATTATTATTTTGATGACCTGAAATATTGACAATAGATGACCTTTTTCTATTCATATATTATAAGCACCAATGAACAGAAAACAGGAAGAGTAAGTGGAGAGTAGGAAAAAGAATGGATGGATTTTTAACCTTTATCTCTGTGAAATTCGATTACTATTTTTTAATCTTGTACTGTGCTGACAGAAAAGATATGAAACAGCTTTATCGATCCATGGTAAAATCTCCTTTTTACTCTACTCTTTCATCTTACTATTCTGTAATATTTCTCTCGTTTTCTACCAAAAGGACCTCCCATTTTAAACAACTTTCTGTTCCTTCCCTTTCATTTTCTTCACTGACATAGGAATACCTGCACATTTCCTCACGCACGCACGCATACTCTAAACAGAACACCCCGCCCCCTCCTCCCTACAGCCAGAGCCCACCCTCACAAGAATACAAAATAACTTTACTTATATGATTAGTACTTCATATTTTAACGTTCCCTTATTCAATTTAATTTATTTTGATTCAAAAAAGTATTCAGTTGTATAATCAATAAAAAAATTAATTTATTTTTACAAAATAACACCCATTTATATATTCCAACAAAGTTTTCTTACTTCTCACGTTAAATATTTAATTAGGGGTAATTTAATCATACTGGATATTTTTATATAGAATTTAGTATTTTCTTAATATACATATTAAAAATAAATTGAATATTTATTGTGAATCGGAGTGAAGTGAGTATTATAATTTATTATAAATGTGATCAGATATAATTGTCAATTTCTACATTACTCCAAATTTTTTGACATGGACCATTTCATATATATTATATAAACTCACTAAACTTTTAAAATAATTTTGAATGTCAAATGGTTTTAGAAAAAAACTTTTAAATATTGAAATCTCTAATTTTATTTCATAATCCGTCTCAATTTATAAGAGATATTTCATTTCATTATAACCAACTACAGCTTGTCTAAATAAAAGACTTAATAAAGATTTTTTTTATTGGCCGGAAAGATAAATCTATAACAAAGAAACATTTGTTATGAATAATAAGTATCACACCTATTTCATATTTATTTACTGATCTCATGGGAGGATTGTACTTACACTTTCCTATAAATTAATTTTAATAAGTAAAAGAATATTTATTAAAGTGGCAGAGCGAAGTTTTTGAGAGTAAAATTTTTTAATTTTAACTGTAATTTCGAACATAAAATTTTTAAGTTTTTGAAATAATTTTTTTACATTTAAAAACTACGTAAAATAAACTTTAAGTCACAATAATTAATAATTTAAAATATTTAAAAATCATAAAAAATCGTGAACAAATAAAAACTCGTTTCATGAACTTCATGGGACGGTGGGAATAAGTAAATAAATATTATTACCTGTCATAATATTGTTGGAAGAGGATTGCTATTAATATTTTGAGTGAGGCTTTTAGGCTAAGGGAATTTTGGAAGAGTAGAAAGATTTTGGAGAAGAGAAACTTTTATTATTCAAACTTGTTTTTGATTTTTTTTTGGCTTAATACAAAATGAGCAATCCTACACCTATTTATACTTGGCCACTTCCTCAATCAATGGCCAAAAAAAATTTATCCAACACAACTGTAATCTAATGGCTACAAATAACCTTTTACACAATTCTACAAAAATATCCACTCTCTAGATCACTCCATACTTATCTATATCATTCTACTATTCTAAAGATATTTCTAGAGCACATTTCTAGAACATGGGCCAAATGGGCTCACATTCTAGAAAATAGGCTAATTGGGCTCTTTATTTTTCATAATTTCTTAAGCCCAAATAATTATTACAAAATCAAGTTTATTTTAATTTTATTTTCAACACCCCCCTTAAACTTGATTTGTCATTCCAAGCAAACTTCTTAACTTGATGAAGTCCTCTTGCTTGAGTGGGTTGGTGAAGATATCCGCAACTTGGTCTTTGGACTTCACGTACTCTACTTGTACATCCTTTCTTGTGATGCACTCTCTTATGTAGTGATTGCGTGTGTCAATATGCTTGCTTCGATCACGGAACACCGGATTTTTCGCCAACGCCAACGCCAACGTCGACTTATTATCCACGCAAATTGTTGTTGGATCTTCTTGTGGCCATCCGAGCTCATTTAGCAAACTTCACAATTGCATGACATACACAGGAGGTAGCGGCAACGTACTCAGCTTCACATGTGGATAGAGTGACAATTGGTTGTTTCTTGGACATCCAAGTGAAGGCGGTGTCTCCCATGAAGAACGCGAAGCCCGTGGTACTTTTTCTATCATCAATGTCTCCGGCCCAATCGCTATCGCTATAACCAACAAGCTTATAATCATTAGAAGTTGAATAGAACAAACCAAAGTTAATTGTACCTTTGAGGTAGCGGAGAATTCTTCTTGCAGCCGTCAAGTGTGTAGTAGTTGGATTCTCCATGTAGCGACTTATGAGGCCAGTGGCGTAGAGAATGTCGGGTCTTGTGCAAGTCAAATATCGTAAGCTCCCAACTAAGCTCTTATACATCGTCGTGTCCACTTTCTCAGCTTCATCATGCTTCGACAACTTGATCCCGCACTCCACCGGTGTGTTGACTGGGTTACAATCATCCATCTTGAACTTCTTTAGGATCTCCTTCGCATAGCCCTCCTGTGAGATGAAAATTTCATCCTCAAGTTGTTTGACTTCAATGCCAAGATAGTACGCCATAAGCCCAATGTCGGTCATCTGGAACTCTTTAGCCATCGCTTGCTTGAACTCATCGATCATCCTTTGGTTATTTCCTGCAAAGATTAAATCATCCACGTACAAGCAAACGATCAAGATATCTCCATCTTTCATCTTGGCATAAAGCGCATGCTCTTGTGGGCATTTGGCAGTTATTTTTTTGCAAGTACTTGTCGATCCTACTGTTCCACGCCCTTGGTGCTTGCTTTAGTCCATATAACGCCTTCTTCAATCTTAAGACTTTGTCTTCCTGCGTCTTCACCTCATAGCCCATAGGTTGTCGGATGTAAACTTCTTCCTCAAGGACTCCATTCAAGAACGCCGACTTTACATCCATTTGGTGTATCTTCCATTTATTTTGAGTTGCCAGAGAAATGATTAGTCTTACAGTTTCTAAACGGGCTACAGGGGAAAATATCTTTCGATTTCTCCCTTAAAGTTTTTCTTTGCCTTGTACACCCACTTGACGTCGATCGCCTTTTGCCCTTTTGGAAGTGAAGTTAGCTCCCAGGTGTCGTTCTTTTCGATGGACTGGATCTCCTCATCCATTGCATCTCGCCATTTCTTACTTTATACAGCTTCTTCAAAGGTAACCGGTTCACAAGCAGCAAATAGACAAAGAAGAGTTAGGTCCTCTAACCTTTTAGTGTCTTCATAAATGTCTTCCAAACTCTTTGCGCGTTCCTCGCTCTTTTCATTCAGAAACGATGGTGGCGAATCATCTTGAACTGCTGTTGGCGAGGTAGGTGGAGTAGTTAACTCTCGCTGGGCATCCTCTAATGTAGATCTTTGTTCTTCTTCTTCGGTTGGAATAATGGAATTAAAGTCCTCGTGAGAACCAAAATTCCAATCTCCTTTTTCATCAAACTCCACGTCCCGACTTATCACAAGCTTGTTAGTATCTGGATTATATAATTTGTAGCCTTTGGAGTTGGAATCATACCCGATAAAGATGAACGCCTTACTTTTGTCATCGAGCTTGCTCCGTGTCTCGTCAGGTACATGTGCGTATACTTTGCTTCCAAAGACTCTTAGATGGGAGATTCCAGGCTTCCTTCCACTCCAAGCTTCTTGTGGTGTCATTCCCCACATGCTCCTTGTTGGTGATCGGTCGAGTAGATAGATTGCACACGCTACTGCTTCGGCCCAGAATTCCTTTGGTAGCTTCTTGCTCTTTAGCATACTCCGCGCCATGTTTAGAATTGTCCGGTTCTTCCTTTCCGCCACTCCATTTTGTTGGGGGACCTTGGTACCGTTAGTGGACGCCTTATTCCATGCTCTTCGCAAAAATTCTGGAACTCTCTAGAAGTGAACTCGCCTCCACGATCGGATCTCATGGCCTTTATGTGTAGTCCACTTTCTTTCTCCACTGCCGTTTTGAATTTCTTGAATACTTCAATGCCTCCGATTTTTGCTTCAAGAAATACACCCATGTCTTTCTAGAAAAATCATCAATAAATAGAAGGAAATAGTTGCTTTTACCGAGGGAGCTTGTCTTGATAGGACCACATATGTCTGTATGTATGAGCTCCAATGGCTTTTGGGTTCTCGAGCTTGACTCCTTTGGAAAACTCTTCCGAAATTGCTTTCCGAGTAGGCATCCTTCGCACAATTGATCGGGGTGGCTAATGGATGGTAGTCCTCGCACCATGTCCTTTTTGGATAGTAGCTCCAAGCCTCCAAAATTCAAGTGCCCAAATCGAAGATGCCAAAGCCAAGATACATCTTTGTAGCAAGCTTTAAGACACTTTGCAACATCATTTTGAATTGTCAACAAGAACATTCTATTTTTGGACATAGGCACCTTAGTGATTAAATTATTTTTATTATCTCTTATGGAAAGACTATGATCTTTCATGTGAATGTCATAGCCCTTCTCTAAGAGTTGCCCCAAAATCGATATATTATTTTTCATGTTGGGCACATAGTAGACATTTGAGATAAATTGGTGATTTCCATTCTTCAAGCGGATTAGGATGTTACCTTTGCCTTTCACTGGTATTTTGGATTCATCACCAAAAAAAACATTACCACTCACCGATTCGTCGAGCTCCACGAACATGCTCCTCTTTCCACAAATATGGTTGCTCGCCCCGGTGTCTAGGTACCAAGTGTTGTCTTGTCTCCCTTCTTCTCCTTTGTATGCTAGAAGTAGGGTCAAGTCTTTTTGGCTCTTATCCTCCACAAGGTTGGCGGTCTCTTCGACTTGGTTTCAAGCCCTCTACATTGTGAAGCATGGTGTCCATATTTTTGACAAGAATAACATTTGATTTGAGATTTATCGTACCTTACACCTTGGTTTTCTCTCCCACGACTTGGGTATTCTCTTCTTTCTTCATTGTTGTTGAAACCTCCTCGTCCACGTCCATGGACTCGACCTCGTCCACGACCACGACCTCTTCCATATTGACCTCGTCCATTTCCGATATTTTCTTCCTTATCTTTTATTTGCATCTTGAATAATTGCTCCACTATATCTTATTTTTTCTTATGCTTTTCTTCATATGCTTGTAAGAATCCCATTAATTGATCAATTGATATCTCCTTCAAATTTTTAGTTTCTTCAATTGTTATGACAATATGCTCGAATTTGAAAGTTAATGACCGGAGTATCTTCTCAATAATTCTAACATCTCCCAATTTTTCACCATTTCTTTCATTTGATTTGAAACCACCAAAACTCTTGAAAAATAGTCGGAAATGGACTCCCCTTCTTTCATATGTAAAGACTCAAATTCTCCTCTTAATGTTTGGAGACGTACCTTCTTTACTTGCTCGGCACCTTTGCAAGACGTTTGGAGTTTCTCTCACGCTTCCTTAGCAGTAGTTGCACTTGAGATCTTCTCGAGCCCATCATCATCCAATGCTTGGTAGATGAGGTATGGAGCTTTCTTGTCTCTCTTTCTTGAATCCTTCACACCATCCTTTTGAGTTTGGGATAATGTAGATTCATCTCGGGGCTCATTGTAGCCTTTCTCTATAATATCCCAAACATCATGTGCACCTAGGAGAACCTTCATCTTGATACTCCAATTATCATAGTTGCTCTTGTTGAGCATAGGAACTTGGAAGGATGCAACACCATTTGCCATGGTTTTAGAAATTTTTGGTTAGAATCTTGTGGCTCAGATACTACTTTGTTGGAAGATGATTGCTATTAATATTTGGAGGGAGTCTTTTAGGCTAAGGAAATTTTGGAAGAGTAGAAAGATTTTGGAGAAGAGAAACTTTTATTACTCAAACTTGTTTTTGATTTTTTTGGCTTAATACAAAATGAGCAATCCTACACCTATTTATATTTGGTCACTTCCTCAATCAATGGCCAAGATTTATCCAACACAACTTTAATCTAATGGCTACAAATCACCTTCTACACAATTGTACAAAAATATCCACCCTCTAGATCACTCCATACTTATCTATATCATTCTACTATTCTAAAGATATTTCTAGAGCACATTTCTAGAACATGGACCAAATGGGCTCACATTCTAGAAAATAGGCTAATTGGACTATTTATTTTTCATAATTTCTTAAGCCCAAATAATTATTACAAAATCAAATTTATTTTAATTTTATTTTCAACAAATATAATGTTATCCGATTGTGTAAGATAGTTTATAGATTGTGACTGTACATAAGTTAAACTAAAATCTACAAAAAGGTTACATCATCCTCTTTCCCCTACCCATACCCTTAGGCTAGTTATTACAACTCACAAGCCTACTTAAAATGGCCTCTTTTTCCCTCTCTCATTTCTCTGTCTAGGCTTATCGATATGATAATAAGGGCCGTAGTAGAGTAGAGTACAGAGAGATGATCAGAGAGAAACAGAAGAGGGTACAGAGCAGTTGCACAGATTTTTCCAGCGACATCATCCATCCTTATGATTTCCCCCTAATCTTTCAGCAAATCCCATGAACTGCCAGCCCTCTATATTATTACCCCACTACTCAGTTTCCATTTTCACAACGTCAACTTCTTCTAATAAATCTCAAGCATCATGCTCTAGCTGTTTTCCTAGTTTCTTGTTGCATTTTTCTTCTGTTAGCTAGCCTCTTTTTCAATGGAGAACTACCAGCATTTCGACTGCAGTGATGGGAATTTGCCTCCTGGTTTTAGGTTCCATCCAACGGATGAAGAACTCATCACTTACTACCTACTGAAGAAGGTTCTTGACGGCAACTTTACTGCTCGAGCCATTGCTGAAGTTGACCTCAACAAATGCGAGCCCTGGGAGCTACCTGGTATTCTAATTTGGCCCACTCCAAATATTTTATTATTTGCAAATAGTGGATGAGCCATAAGTATTTTGCATATGACTGACTATAGTTGTATGTAAAATACTTGTGAAATGTTGAATTGTTTTTAAAACTATTTTTTCACTCACAGAACTTTACTTTTTTGTGTGTTATACACACGTTCTACGTTCAAATGTTTTTCTTCTTCTCAGTTTCATTCCAAAGATTACACCTTCCCTCTTGGTCATGTTGAACTTTATGTCATCTTTTTCTTACTCCATTTTGTTCATTGCAGGGAAAGCCAAGATGGGAGAAAAAGATTGGTACTTTTTCAGCCTACGTGATCGGAAGTATCCAACGGGGCTGAGAACTAACAGAGCTACTGAGGCTGGTTACTGGAAAGCTACAGGGAAAGATAGGGAGATTCACAGTTCAAAGACTTGTGCACTTGTGGGCATGAAGAAAACCCTAGTTTTCTACCGAGGTAGGGCTCCTAAAGGAGAGAAGAGCAACTGGGTGATGCATGAATATCGCCTTGATGGCAAATTTGCCTATCACTACATCTCAAGAAGTTCCAAGGTACTGATATATGATGTGTTTTTATTTTACGAAATATATTTTTGGTGTCTTTAATTTGTTTGTGCAAGCATAGTAAGAGTGGATAAAGAAACAGATGTTCTCTCTGTAGAGCTTAGTGTTCTAAAAGTATGTATACAAATACATACTATGTCATTCATCAGAAATAGCAAACTTGATCCATTTTAACTCAGTCCTGCACAATATGTTTAGTATTTGAGGATGCTCATACCTTTTGCGTGGAATAAGAGAACTTTACTGGACATATATTCTGTGCAGAGATATCATTGATTTAACTGGTAAAAGGCAAAGATTTGAAGCAGAAAGATCTATGTAACTTCGTTTTCGATGTCTCAGTTGCTCGCGTAATTTTGCTGTAACTCAATGATGATAAAGTCAGAAGTCGTAATCCGAAATAAAAATTCACATAGTAAAAGCAGAAGAAGAATTTGCCTTTATAATATCTGTCATGTTACGTTGATCGTGATTTAATATATCTCTCGAGCTTATTTTAGTAGCCTTGTCAAAGAGTAGCATGCGCATGCAGTGCTTACGTCCAATCAGTCCATTCGATTTTGACTTTTAACGTTATGACATTACTTTCTGTTTTACATCTATTTTTTCAATGTAATGATGAGCTTTTTAAATTTTTCGATTTTCTTCTACAGGACGAGTGGGTAATTTCAAGGGTCTTTCAGAAGAATGGTTCTTCTGTCGGTGCCAATTCAAATGGTGGCAAGAAAAGGTTAAGTTCCAGTATCAACATGTATCAGGAAGTAAGTTCACCGTCCTCTGTCTCTCAGCTTCCACCGCTCCTTGATTCTTCTCCATACAGCACCACTGCCACTTCTGCTGTCATTAATGCTGATCGTGAAAGCTTCAAAAAGGAGCACGTGCCCTGTTTCTCCACAACTGCTACGCACAGTTTCGACCCAAGTTCTGTCTTTGGTATTTCGTCGAACAGCCTGCATGCACTGTCACCTCCTAGTTTCAGTGCCATTCTTGACTCTTCCACTAATTTTACCAACTATACAAGGAACTCAACTTTTCCCAGCTTAAGGCCACTCCATGAGAATCTGCAGCTTCCGTTATTTTCCAGTGGAGCTCCGGCCATGCACGGCGGTTTTCCTGCTCCAATGGACAACTGGCCGGTGCCGGAGACTCAGAAAGTTGAACAGTCTGAACTTGATTGCATGTGGAGTTACTGAAAGGATGTGTAGTAGGTGTTAATTTAATTAACTGTGATGCTCTAATTAGGACTCTGATTAGTAAGTTAATTAGTTTTAATGTTCTCAAGTGTTTCCTTTTGGTTGGGTAAGGAATGTACATGTGTGGCTGCTTTAGTAGTGTTGTCACGTTGTTGTTAACGTTCGGCGTAATTTAATGCATGTATTATTTGCTGTCTTTTCGTACGTTCTACATTTGAGGTCCAAATTGCTCAGAACTTCAGACTATCATTGAGAAAGAGATGGTGACTTTATTAATTGTATTTAACTTATCTTTTTGCTTGTAGAGTAGTATTTTGTTTATGAGTCTTAGATTTTTGGTCCTTCTAATTAATTATCTCTCTGCATAATGTTAATCAAACGATGTGTTCGAAGGGGTAAAGAAAATTAACTTTTAGAAAGAGCAAAATGGAATTTTCGTGAAGCAATTAAACAATCAACGGGTAAATTAATCCCCACTGAGCTTACATGGAATAGCTCGTAAACCTTTTAGTCCATTATGTAACCATTTTTTACTGATTTTTTTTTCTATAAATTATGTTTTCTCTTAATTTCTTAATCTTTGCTTAATCTATTATTATGTCTTTACAGTTAGTTCTTTTGAAAATGTAGAACTACTTTTCATCTTCTTCATTCCCCCCACTATTTTTCTATTAATATATATAGTATGAAGGAGTAACTATTTACAGTGGCGGAGGTTCAACGGAGGTTCAACGGATCCGCTTTACAAAAAAATAATATTGTGTATATGTATAAATTAGGATTAAAGCTGTATAAAAATTTATTTGAATCCACTTGACAACTACTATTTTACGACTAAAGTTATATACTTCTAAGATTGAACCCACTTGCACAAAATCTTGGGTCCGCCACTGCCTATTTATAATCATTTTGCTATAGAATACTGTAAATTTGCTCAGATTACCAAGTTAGATATAGATGATAACGACGGGATTGGAAAGCAAATGGCGTCAATTATAGTTTTCTCTTTTGAAAAACTCTTGTCCAAAAACACAATTGATCTAATACGTGCCTCTTTTCCAAACGAACAACAACGACGAAATTTTTTTTCTAAAATTCTAATCTACTGTATAAAACATCAGAAAGAAGTAAACTCGAATGATTAAAGTATTATATTACATACCATAATTTTTTTTCATCTTTATGATTCATACATCACAAATGTTACGTTACGTTGCATCATGAAATAAAAATAGTACCCAAATCCATTGTGGTAACCATGAAATTTTAAAGACGATTTCCGTGGTCATAGTAATCAGTACTGTATGCAAAAAAATCGGAAAGGAAGTTGACATCGAAGTAGTGAACAAAAGAATAAAACCTACAATATCGTCCTATTTAACAAACATAATATAATACTAATAAAGCATAATTCAAGTACAATATTACTACAAGCCACCTCAATAAATTTCCGGTTTTGAATTGTGTTCATAATTGCCTCGTGAAAGTTAAACTAAATAACAATAATTTGGTGATACAAGGCACCAAAGGATTTTTAGGCTGAGTGGTTCAGTTAACACCCATTCTATAAGACGACAAAAGTTGGCTAAGATTTGTCAATTGTGAAATAGTTTCATTTATTGTTTTATTTTAATTATTACTGTATTTAACTAAATAATTCGACGTAATAGTGCCAATTAGCACTGCACGATGGTTCTCGCCGGAACGTGAATATCCAAATTGAGATGAATGGAATTATGAAGAAAATGAAACCAATGTTCTATACTCTACCAGTGTACAAGTCCCGGCAGTTCGGTAAAATACTTAAAACCATAACAACCTAACCTTTTGGGGCGAAATGAGTGTTCAGTGCATATCATTTCATAAATAATCCACAGGAAAAAGATGAACTTAGCCATAGCACAGCTTATTTATCATTTGAATTTCTCCAAATTGAAATTCCTCTTCTATGTTCTCAAAAACGCTTCCCTTTTTACTTGAATTTTCAGCGATATTTTTTTCTGCTATTTTAGCAATTATGATAGAGATAAAGCGAATATCATTTCATAAATAATCCACAGGAAAAAGATGAACTTTTACTTTGGCATGCCTTCATTATTAGTATGTCCAATCTCCTGTTTCTTTTAGGCTGGTTAATATTTTTGGGTCGGTTTGGTATGGTGTATAATAATAGTGTAAATAAGGTGTATTAGTAATGTAAAGATTAATAATGCATTAGTTAGTAATGCAAGTATTAGTTATGTAAAAATATTTTTATCAAATACGTAGTGTGGTGTACTAAAAATTAAAATGTACTGTATAATTTTTAAGAAAATTAATTTTTTACAAAAAATGCTCTATAAATTCTTTAGCTTTAAGGGGCTCTAAGGGTAATTTTATCTTTAACCATGCTAATACATACATTAATAGTTTTGTATTACTAATAACGTGGTTTGCTATGTATTAACTATACAAGGATAATAACAAATAGGTTGTGTAACTAATACTTGCATTAGTAATATGCAGAGGCGAATCCAGAATTTGAGCACATCAGGGGCACCACTATTTTTAATATGAATATATAAGCTAGTAACGACAAAATGTAGCGTGCTAACTCCTTGAAAACTTAATGATTATGAGTTAATGACCAAAATGATCTTTTAAAATATCAAAAACTTATCCAAATAAAATTAAGATTAAATATTCGTTAAGCAGTTTAAGCAGAGTCTCAATCTTTATGGCTAAATCGATGGATGTGTGCTACCTTACCGAAGTGATTTTCGAACGCAGAACTATTTTAGAGTTTATCTATTACTCTTTTGGGGGGAAATTTTGTTGAATTACTTATTTTAATACAAGTCAAGAAAATGATAATGCTTACAAACTAAGTTATCAAAATAAAGAATATAATTGGCTTCTTGATAATGGAATATTTTATTCCCCTCCCAATTTTCTTTAATCTTTTTATGTTCCTCTATTACCTTTTTCAACGTCTAGGAAGACTTTTCCAAAAAAAGTTTTTACTTATTACTCTGTGTAGAAGCTCTAAAGAACTAATAGAGGAGAAAAATTTTGGTTTGAGGATTTTGAGATAGATTTGAAAGGGGAAAAGCTAAACTAAGTTTACTATATGTGCTAGTGCTAAAATATTTTTAAACTCAATAAAGATTAAAAAAAAAAAGAGAACGCCAAATTGAGCACTACTTACAGAATTACAAACTACATTGAATTCAAAGAGGAAAAAATTAACTAAACTACATTGAATTCAAAGAGGAAAAAATAAAATGAAAATGAGCAGATACTGCATGTAAAACCAGCCTAGCAATCCAACTTTTTGTTTGAGGGGCACATCAAAATTATTTAAGGGGTCCTTGAAGTATATACAAATATATATACATTGTTTTTGCCGAAGCTAACGGTCCGGTAACCATTCTAGTGACCATGTAGGTCCTCTGGTAATACGTATATTAAAAAAGTGTACCGAAAAGATTAGTAATATCCAAAGTTAATACATGCATTATCTTCTCTAATGCACCCCTACCAAACAATTATTATTATAATCGACGAATAGGGTACGACTTGAAAGTGCAAATATGCCGTGGCTACGGTTATGAAATTAGACAAATTCATACCTAGTAAAGAACCGTTTCGTGATTAAGAAACTAAAATGGATTTCAGTAAGTAATTTATTGAACTGACGTTTTTTACCCTTCACGTTGGAGTTGGTAAAAAATGAAAGGCAAGATATGATTATACGCATGGATTGTAGCGTAGGTGAGGAAATAAGGGAAGGTGAAAGTCAATACACAAAAAGGTAAGGCTAGGATTTGCCTTAGGTAGGAAACTTATAATCATGAATGGGGATCTCCATTCAGTGCTCTGTTCGTTTGTTCTTGTCAATACCTGACCTCTCAAAGTTTCCCTCTTGTTTTAAGTGGGATATATTACATAAAATATTACTTTTCTATTTCATTTTATGTGTTGTTTTTTTTAATAGGTTCACTACTAAAAAATCAGCTTGTAGTTACAGATACATTTTGTAGTTAAATAGAAACATCTATCGCTTATCTCGGTCAGCGACGAATTAGCAATAGATAATTATAATATTCTACTATTTACAAGTATTTTAGCGACAAATTAATGACGATGTTCGCAAATAATTTAAAATTTTTTTGTAGTGGTTTTAAAAAGAATAAGTAATATATTTTTATTAAATTTGTGGTTTGCTAATAATCATACAAATGTATGACATGCTTGAAATTACGAGTTTAAAAAGAATTCCTTCCATCTTAAATTTCATATTTAATAAAAAAACATAAAATACAATTAATAGTTGTGTTGGGATATCCCTTCACCCTAACTGAGAGCCCGTTTGGACATAAGAATTTTTAATTTTTTCGAAATCATCGTTGGTCATGAAATTTTTAATTTTCACTTGAAAATTCATTTTGAAATTTGCCAAAATTTTAAAAAACTCCCAAAAGCTATTTCTCAAAATTTTAATTCAAATCAATCACAAAACTTTAAAAATAACCCAAAATATATTCATGTCCGAACATAACTCTAATTTTCAAATACGATTTTCACAAAAAATTCACTCTTTTTTAAAATTTTACTATTCTTATGCCCCAAACGCCCACTAAAAGTTTTGAGTTAAACATTAATAATAAAAATAAAGAGTGTTCGCTCTTTAATTTATTATATTATACGTCATTCTGATGAATTAATAATGTTAGTGAGTACTGAATATCATTTGTTTTTTTCTTTTGAGAGTGTTGTAGTATAAGATATACTCCACTGATAAACTATTCAGTTGTCCATTGAGTTTGTGAACTCAGAACTGGGAAACCAGACAGGACGTGGCGTTTAACGTGTCACCATTGACACTGAAGGCTGCAGCGTAGCCAGCTATCAAATGCAAGAAGAAAAAGTAGAAAAAACATATCATAAGATCGAGTTTATCTTGTATACGTCACTGTGTAACAATATCTAAATGCACAGAATGGAAAGCGAAGTGGATGAAGTTAATAAACTTTTTATATTCTATGCAGGACTAAAAATATTTCAGGTACAAATAATTTTTTGATAATTATTAATATCTAATAATTCCCCCGGTAATACCTAATAATTAATCTCTTAATAATTCGGGGCGGTTCAAGTACATGCAAGATCTGAAGACAAAATTTTATGAAGCCTAATTTTTTAAAAGTAAGTTATAAGATATATTTTTATTTGAAATTTATTCTTTTAACTTTTTGAGATATAATATTGTTAATAATATTTTTATAATTAATTTTTTCTAATAATTTTTTTCCAGTTGATATTATAGCCAACTCTTAAAAGTAGTATTAATTCATGAGTGGTTCAAGCACATGCAAGACCTATAATAAATATTTAGTTAGCATTTGGTCATAGATTTTCAAATTTGTTTTAAAATTTTTTATTTGGGTGAAGTTTGGTTTGAAGATGAAAATATGTTTGGACATACTTTTTCAAACTATATTTCCAAATTTATTTTAGAAAAATATGTATATTATTAGTGTTTGTGAATAATTTTACTGGTTTTGGGATTTGGGATTTTGCTAAAATTTATGCAAAATCTATGGTCAAACACGTGTTTGCCAAATAAAATTCATATTTATTTTGACAAAATTTATGGTCAAATGGGTCTTTAATATGAGGCCTAATTTATTAAAAGTAAGATATAAAATATATTTTTATTTAAAATCTATTCTTCTATCTTTTTGAGATATAAATTATTAATAATATTTTTATAATCGTTTTATTCTAATAATTATTTCTTAATTGATATTATAGCCAACTTATTTAATCTTTCTTGAGGTAGTATTGATTTTAGATAAAATATTGTAAAGCAATAAAAGTATAGAACTATTGGAAGCTTAAAAGTATGATTGAACATTTGAATTAATAAAGTCTTAGAAAAAGAATGTGAGTAAGAATATTAAAGGAAAGATAAAATATATACGTAAGGATTTTTGAAATAGAGCAAAATTTATTACTAATCATTCGGTAGAAACTAATATCATCCACTGGCCATAAATTATAATATGCACTTGTAGCCAGGACCAATTCTAATGGCTAGCCATTTAAAAGAGAGAACTTCATTTATAGCTCATGGGGCAAAACAAATAGCATCTGGTAGCCCAAAACTTCAATATGCGTTTTATGGCCCAAAAGTAATTTCAATTACTAGCCACTGAACTATATATTTGCACTACATGCCTTCAAATTTCCAGCGGACAATAAGATTTTGTAAAAGACCAAACTTCCAGCCTATAATGAGATTTGTAAATAAATAAATAAAACCCCAAAAGCAAAAATCATTTGGCAACATATTTTCTTTTTACTTTCTCGTTTTTCCTCTTTTTCTGCTTATTTTTTCTTAATTTTTGTTGAGGGAAGGGAGCTGGCTTACTGTACCTGTTAGTTTGAAGATTATGGGGCCCCATAAACATATCTATTTGTTGGCCTACGTTGAAATATTTTGTTCTACAAAATAAAAGGTTCATTATTAAGACCTGAACAGAACTTATCTTATTTTCGTTCTATATTTACACTGAATTATACTTCTAGTTTATTATGGAGTGATCAAAATAAGATGATAGTAGGTACTCCATTAATTAACTAATACAGTTAACAGTAATAGCAGTTTATATAAAAATATATTTTATAATAGCCAATTTTCAAACTGATCATTCAAAAATAGCCTGCATTTACCAAGTCAATAAAAAATTGTCAGTATTTTGCTGCAATAGAGACCGGTCCAGCATAATATACTGGAGTTTGGTGCTATGTATGAACTCCAACATGATATACACATAATTTTAATTTTGCCATACAATTTTCAAAATAACAAAATAATTTTTGTTATTGTTGACTCTTAATACGCTAAATAAAGCAGTGGTCATCTTCAAAGTAATATGTCCGTATTGTTATTTATCAATATACAAAAATAAATAAAATAAACTGTCACTGTATAATTTATATACAATAGACTATCACCATACAAAAAATATACAAATTAGACTACCACTATACAAAATATATAATCCCTTCGTTTCAATTTATGTGAACTTATTTGACTGGGTACGGAGATTAAGAAAAGAGAAAAGACTTTTGAACTTGTGGTGTAAAATGAGGCACATATATTTTGTGTGGCTATAAATCATTTCATAAAGGTAATTATTTCCAAATAAGGAAATGGGTCATTCTTTTTGGCACGGACAAAAAAAGAAATAGGTTCACATAAATTGAAACGCGGAGAGTATTAAATAGACTGTCCAAAAAAATATACAAAAAAGACTGTCATTATACAATTTATATACAAATAGATTATCACTATACAAAATATATACAAAAATAGAATGTCATTATACAAAACATATACTAAATAGACTGTCATTATACAAAATATGTACGAAATAGATTGCTACTATACAATTACAACTAGCTCTCACAATACAAAATTTATACAAAATAGATTGTTATTATACAAAACATATACAAAATAGACAGTCACTATACATAAAATATACAAAACAAACATTTCGGACTACTAGATGCAATATATTTGGACCAAAGGGCCATCTTTTACAAATAAACCAAAACACAAACTATTAAAATTTTAAGGGATTATAGAGGATAATTTTCTCTTAAATTAACAAACCTAACTGAAATGATAATTTTGTATAAAGGAAGACATACTAAAGCAACAAAACAATGAAAGTTTATAATGGAGGACTATTATAGATGTTGTTCAGTAGCCAATAAGTGTGTCTCAATGAAGTCATATCGAATTTAGAGTTCCGGTTTCAAATCTAAAACATTTCTTGATCAACAACGATGACGGCTAAAATAACCAAAAAACTATATAATCTGTTGACTTATTATAATCAGATTTACCACAAACTGTTGAGCGCAGGGCATGACTCCTTGGAGAAGCGTTTGATGGCAACTATCTTGTTGCTCCGAAGCTTCCCGCTGTAGACAACGTTGAGAGATTTTTCTCCACTTTCAGAAACTATTAATTCACTGCTAAAGCCATTCTTTGCTGCCCGTAGTTCGGCAAGACTAAGTTACTTGAACGTAGGTACTTGATGTTGGTCTACTTGATCCCCATTAGCTTCATCAACAACACAGGCAAGTTAAACAAGATATTGATTAAAGCTAAATTAAGTTATGAATCGTCACAATTACATCGAAATTTTTTGCACATATACTTAAAAGTGAGAATCTTAGCTCAGGTACATATACTTGTGTATATGGTTAAAACTGGCCTACTAGATTGTGCTATTTGATCGAGATCAGAAAACTGCATCGAAGGTTAGCCTCGTAATGGATCAGACTAGAGCACGAAGATAAGGTACGAGTCCAAGGATCGAGGTGCCTATTGAGATCGATGCCAGCAGTCATCGAGACCAAATATGACAGACTTGAAGCAAAGTGCAACAACAGAAGGCGAGATATTCATGACTGGACGAAGATCATGATGTAAATCTCAGAACATATGAAATCAAGGGAGGTTATCTAGTTAAGCATGGGATTTACCTCCGTAATTGTACCATAAATAGTATTCCTCTACTGTATAAAAAGGATCTTAATCATCTTGTAAACACCTTACATTTACGCATATCAAAGCAATACAACATTTTCTAGCTTATATTCTTGTTCATCAGCTTGTTATATCTTTTACTATTCTTGCATTAACTTGTTGGAAGGCATCCAGGATCGAGAGCTTAATTACGGTGTAACACTTATTTGCTTTATTTTATTGTCAGTTTCCATCGTTAATATTTACATTTATAGTATTAGGTGAAATCACATATCCTTAAAACCACATTATAAGTTTAATTGTTATCCAATTTTTAGGGTAAACAGTTTGACGCCCACTATGGGGCTAAGGATAATAGTGATTACCTAGTATTAATACTCTTAAAACGCACTATTTTTACGCTTGTTCTCATAAGATTTTTGAGGCATGTTTGGAAAACATTTTAACAAATGTAAATATGCATAGTTTAAAATCATTTGACACTTAATTTAAATATGCATGATTTTGGAAAAAATAATTTTAGTAGAGAAGCCATGTTATGAGCCAAGTTGAGGAATCAAGATCACAATTAATATTGACTCAATTATAACATTTCTAAACTTTGTCTTGAGCTTCTTGTAATGCATCCATTTTGTGCTTGTCCTTGAGTACTGCTATATATCGCTTTTTGCTTTGTTTGACATTCATCAAAACCTACAAAAGAACACACGTTTAGTATATTGCATTTGAAACGTGTTTCCAACAATTTCCCCCTTTTTGATAATGGCAAACATAAGCGGGATATATGCAATAATTATTTTGATGATCCAAGACAAGTGTAAAGTATGCAATTTGATGTTCCCCCTCAATTCATGTTCCCCCTCACTTTAAGCATGAATGAAGTTGAGAGTGATATAGCATACTTCTTGATATCCCGTTTCTTCCCCCTTTTGCCATTAGCAAAAATATAGACAAGAGAAGAATATGCAAAAAAAAAAATATGAAATAAACAAAAGTTTATTTATTGGAAAATAACATTACATGGGTGGAGCCAAACACAATAAAACGAACAACTAACCAACCAAGGAAAAACAAATCAAAAACAACAATTTCACATCATCAAAAACAACAATTTCATCATTCATCACCCCCATCCCCTTCATCATCATTGGGAGGCGCTTGATATGGCACCACCTGAGCATAGGCATAATGCACGTGATCAAAGTAACCATGGACCTCACGGGTTAATTGAGTAATTTGGTCAGAGATAGTCCGGAGGGTAGGCTCCTGAGGAGGATGAGCACGACGGGCTTGTCGATTTTGAGGAGGAGCGGGAGCATGATCACCATCATGATGAAAGGAAGACTCCGAAATTCCCAGATTTTGGTGCTCTTTTTGAGAGGACCATTAGCAATATTGACCCCGGAAGCTTCAAGAAATTTCATTATTAAGAGGGCATAGGGGAGAGGTATGTCATCTCTGGTGGCATTGAGCATATGAGATTGAATAAGCTTGCACCAATTGACTTTAACACCGGTGATAATGGCATGAAGAAATTTGGCATCCTCTTGGGAAATGGTGGTGTGATTGAGTTTACGGGGTTTGAGAACACGAGTGATGAAATAGAGAATGAAACGATAATTCGGGTCCATACCCTTTATGGTGGGACGACGGGAAGAAGACTCATCATAGGCGACTCCGGCTTGGCGGAAGAGATTAGCTTCATCAATCATGTCCCCGACATCATTTATGTACTGGTAGATGTCTTCACCATCATGCGGAATGCCGGCAATGAGGTGGAGGTTATCTTCAGAAATTAGAATGGAAATGCCGTTAACATTGGTAACGAGTTCACCCTCATCATCTTTGTGAAGGTTGGAGTAAAAAGCTTCAACCAAAGTAATGTTGTAGTAGGGGTGAGTAAGGAGTAGGAAATTGAAAAGTTGGCACTCTCTTAGCATATTCGCGGCTGGAATGAATGGTGCAACAAGAGCGTTTGTTGAAAAGCGAGGAGGGAGAATAAGGCATTTCTCAAATTTGGTTAAGAAACGGGTGAGCTCTTCATCGGATTCAAAGAATAGAACCGATCCATCTTGATATGGATGGCGAGAAGAAGAAGCACCTTGTTTGGAACGAGCACGTTTGGAGTTGCGGCTTGACATTTTTGAAAAAGATGTGCTAAAGATAACAAGATAATTTGATGCTTGGGAGGCTTGAGTGAGTATACAAGAGCATATGTGCAGCCTATATATAGAGAAGGAATGAATCTTACACTTATTTGAAAAGATTTGAAGAGATTTGAAGAGCTTTGAAGTCTGAAACGGTAAAAATAAATTCACTGACCGTTCAACAATCGATTGTTTGAATAGAATAATCGATTGTCATTAACGAAAATGATCTGACACATCGATTATACGCCAGAACGGTAAAAAAATTTGAAAAAGATAGTCGATTGTCAAACTTGGTAATCGATTGTTTTTCATATTTATGACCTGACAGGAATCGATTGTAGAGCCAAAACGGTAACATAAGTTTAAAACAGATAATCGATTGTCAATATATAGTAATCGATTATTTCACTTACAGAGAGTTTGGATTTTGGCAAATAATCGATTGGCAGAACAAATAATCGATTGTTTGGAAGGGGGATGCTAAAATGATGAGACTTAATTCTATCAAGCAATGTAAACATTCAACAAGATTTCATGACAAAAAAAATTGAATCAACAAATAATCGATTATTGATACTGATAATTGATTGTAAGCATAAATAATCGATTATGATCGATTTTTCTTGTTATCAAGACAATTTATACTTTCCTCTTACCTTTTGGGGGATACCTGCAAAATTAAATATCTCCGACGCTCAAGTCAGTAATCTATAAATGAAATAATAACTTTGAAACTAGTGTAGTCGGGTGAAAAACGTGAACTCTTAAGAATTTTGTCCTAGGATGTTCTTAAGAGGGTTTAGGGTACTTACCTTCCCTTCGACTTTGCCAATTACCTGATTTTGAACATCCTCCGTTCATTTTGGTCTTTTGGCTCATTCTTCAATTTAAGAAGCTTCTTCCACAATTTTGCCTTTGTCTTCCTTGTATTTTGTCTTTTAAAATTTTCGAAAATACTTCCGATTTTGAAAAAAATGCCTAAATCGACTTTTCCGTCTCTTCCTCCTTCTTTGTGCTTTAATTGAAGGAATTTTGACTTCGTCTCCCGTCAAGTGTTTGGAGCATCCACTACACTTGATTCCTTCAAGCACACCTGCAAAACAAATCAATGCTCTTTTGGTACCCATGCCATTTTGGGTCCTTGAGGGTTATGCATACTATAATGATATGTTTGAGTGGCATGTCTATGTCTAGTAAAGCATGCGGGAGCAATATGACCAATTCGTCTACAATAATGACATGTCACATTTGGATTATGCATGCGTCTAGGCTCATAGTAGCTAGAATAATGCACATTGTTTACTCTATTTTCATTTCTCCTAATTTGAGCACCATAATCATTTCTAGGTTGAACATTTCTGGATCTTCTAGCATGATCACTGTTGTGCCTAAAATATGCATCATGTCTATGGTGACGATTGCTAGGCGGAAGGTCATGTCTAGGTCTCCTAATATTTTGTCTAGCATGCATGTTTGTTTTAGGAAAGGCATTTTTGTTATTAATCCTAGATTGAGCTCTAGGTGGTTGGGTTTTTGCATCAACCTCTTCTTCATTTATGAAGCCTATTCCATGCTTGGTTGATTTCAAGTTATCAAGCACCACATTCAAGTTTTTATGAGAGGAGTTGAATTTATCTAGTGTGCCTTTTAATCTACCTACTTCATTCTTAAGGTCTACACAAGAAGCACAATTTTTTGTAGAACTCTCGGGCTTGTCAGAACTTCTTTTCCCATAAAACTTGTTTTGTTCTAGTAGCTTCTCATTTTCCAAAACCAATTTTTCTAATTCTTTTTCTTTTAATGAAAACTGTTTTTGAAAATCTTGTTCTTTTAGAGAAGCACTTTCTCTTAAGCTAGTGACGGTTTTTGTAACTTTGAGAAATTCAGCATACAATTCATCAAAGGCATTTCTCATGTCATCAAGAGTATAAAAATTTTGAGAAGAGATTTGACTTACCTCACTTTGATTTTCTTCCTGTGCCATGAGGCAGAGATTTGCCGCTTCTTCATTTTCTTCTTCACTGGATTTGTCTCCGGAATCTCCTCCCCAAGATATGTATGCTCGTTGCTTCTTGAAGGGTTTCTTCTCCTTTTTAAGATTTGGGCAGTTTGTTTTGATATGCCCTGTTTCACCACATTCATAACATTTAACTTGCTCACCTTGCTTTTTCCCTTTGCGGTCATATTCTTTTCGCATGAATTTTTGGAACTTTTTGATGATGAGTCCGAATTCGCTATCTCCATCCTCTTCAATTGGTGATTGACTTGTGCTCGCCTTTAGAGCAATCTTTTGCCTTCTTTGTTCATCAATAACAGGGTTAAGAATAGTGGATTCATAAGTCTTAAGATTACCTCTAAGAGCGTCTATGGTGACGTTCGTGATTCCAATTGACTCTTGAATCGCATCGGCCTTTGATCGCCATGCCGGTGTTAGACTCCTAAGGATTTTTCGAACTAGTTCTTTGTCTGTGAACGTCTTTTTGAGCGCGTGGAGATCATTCACTATTGATGAGAACCGCTCGAACATCTCGTCTACCTTTTCGCCTTCCTTCATATGGAACAATTCGTAAGCATGAGTTAAAAAGTCAATTTTAGCTTCTCTTACCTGGTCAGTCCCTTCGTAAGTGACCTCAAGCTTGTCCCACATTTCTTTCGCTGTTTTGCAGCAGGAGATTTTCCTGTAATCATTAGCATTAACAGCACAAAGTAATAAATTAATAGCTTTAAAGTTATTTTGGACCATTCGATTATCCTCGGCGTTGAATTCCTCTTCTGATTTTGGCACCCATTCTTCTTCCACCTTTTTGACAGGAAGCTCATTTCCTTTGGTGTACACCTTCCACAAGTAAGGGCTGTTTGATCTGACGAATATCTGCATCCTTTCTTTCCAATATGAATAATTAGTCCCGTTAAGCAAAGGAGGTCTTGTGGGGCACTGTCCTTCATCAATACCTGCAAAAGAGTCTAGAGTAGAAGCCATGGAAAGATTCTCTCAAACGGTTAAGTCTTTCAGAGAGTATGGCTCTGATACCAATTGTTGGACAATACGCTCTACGCTAGAGGGGGGGGGGGGTGAATAGCGTTTTAAAAATATTAAGCGTTTTAGTGCGGAATTTAAAAACTTTGCAGAAATTAAAACAAGTGCAGTAGAATAAACTTACACAATGATGTATCCTGGTTGGCCACAAACGTGGTTAGTCCAGTCCCCGAGAGACTCTCTCGAGATTTCCACTAAACTTGTCAAGCTTACGGGTGCTTAACAAACCGTTACAGCTGAGGACACAAGCCTCACCTAGGTGCTCGGGGATCACAATCCCAAAGACTTCAATTGCTCGGGGATACCAATCCCAAAGACTTCAATTGCTCGGGGATAACAATCCCAAAGACTTCAACTGCTCGGGGATAACAATCCCAAAGACTTCAATTGCTCGGGGATAACAATCCCAAAGACTTCAATTGCTCGGGGATAACAATCCCAAAGACTTCAACCGAGGAATCACAAGTTCCTCAACAAACGAGAATCGCAATTCTCTTACAAACACAAAACACACTCACTTTACAAAGCACTCCTTAATGAGTAGATATGAGTAGAAATAGTACGCTCAAGATCACAACAACTTAGCTCAATAGAATGGCTCTTCAAAAAGCTTTATGGATGAATGGAAAATGATGATCAATGTAAGAAAGCTTTTAGCAATGAAAATACTCAAAGTGTATATGTTGTTGTTGTGAAAACACTGAGTTGAAGCTGTATTTATAGGTGAAAAACTCAGTCTTACCGTTGTCTAATTGCCAATTAAGGATTGCTGAAATTACTCAGTGACAATCGATTGTCAGGACTAAACAATCGATTGTTTGCCTATCAGATCAAAAAATCAATCCCAGATTTTACGTCAACAATCGATTACTTCAAATCAATAATCGATTATTTATAACGTTAAGAAATCCTTTCCAATTTTTGGCATAAAACATCGATTGTCCGAAAATCAACAATCGATTATTTTAACAACGTTCAGAAAATCTTTTCCAGATTTTACGCAAAACATCGATTGTTAAATATCAACAATCGATTACCTGACGGTAATTGAAAATATATGACAACGGTCAGCTTCAACAATCGATTATCAAATGGAATAATCGATTATTAATTAATTTCAAAATTCTCTGTCTCATATATAATCGATTATCAAAAGCCACAATCGGTTATCATTTTATTTAAAATCACTGGGAGACATTTTTCTCATTCTAATCGATTACCATTAGTTCATAATCGATTTTTATGAGTTTTGAAAACTTTGCCTCAGTTAACAATCGATTATCATAAGTACACAATCGATTGTTATGCAGTTTGCAAAAACCTGATGTTAACTGACTTACTCACAATCGATTATCATTAATTCACAATCGATTGTCATGCAGTCTTGGCTTAGAGATACTCGATTATCATAAGAACATAATCGATTATCTTAGCCCAGATTTTTGAGGCATGTTTGGAAAACATTTTAACAAATGTAAATATGCATAGTTTAAAATCATTTGACACTTAATTTAAATATGCATGATTTTGGAAAAAATAATTTTAGTAGAGAAGCCATGTTATGAGCCAAGTTGAGGAATCAAGATCACAATTAATATTGACTCAATTATAACATTTCTAAACTTTGTCTTGAGCTTCTTGTAATGCATCCATTTTGTGCTTGTCCTTGAGTACTGCTATATATCGCTTTTTGCTTTGTTTGACATTCATCAAAACCTACAAAAGAACACACGTTTAGTATATTGCATTTGAAACGTGTTTCCAACAGTAAAATATCCTAAACAGTTAGCAAACGTAGTAATAGTCCCTAAAAAGGGGAACAAACTTAGAATGTGCGTGGATTGTAAATATTTAAACAAAGCATGTCCCAAAGACTCTTTTCCTCTATCGAATATCGATCGCACGATTGATGACATGGCTGGCCATGAGATTTTTAGTTTTCTTAATGCTTATTCCGAGTACAATCAAATTCAAATGAACCCGGAGGATCAGGAAAAGACTTCATTCATCACTAAGTATGGCACCTACTGTTATAATGTAATGTTATTTGGGCTAAAAAGTGCTTGTGCTACTTACCAATTCCTAGTGAATCAAATGTTTGAAGAACAAATATGTAAATCAATGAAGGTATATATTGATGATATGCTAGTTAATTCCTTTTGCGCAGAGGACCATTTAACATATTTGTAGGAAACTTTCAACATATTGAGAAAATACAACATGAAGCTCAATCTTGAGAAATGTGCATTCAAGGTTCATTCGGAAAGTTCCTCGGCTTTATGGTGTCAAATCGTGGGATCGAGATTACCCCGATAAAATCAAGGAATTCGAGACATCACAGTTGCGGACAATGTTAAGGCCGTATAAAGATTAACAAGACGGATAATTGCCTTCGGTCGGTTCATCTCGATATCTTCTTATCGAAGTCATAGGTTATTCTCGCTGCATAAAAAGAAGAACAATTTCGTTTGGACCCCCCAATGCCAATAGGTGTTGGAAGAGTTAAAGCGGTATCTTTCGAGCCTACTATTGCTTCATACTCAGAAAACAGACAAGCAAATCTACTTTTATCTGGCAGTCTCGGAAGTTGCGGTAAGTGGTATCCTAGTTTGAGAAGAGCAAGGTATGCAATTTCCTGTCTACTATGTTAGTAACACATTAGGTGAAGCATAGACCCGGTATCCACACGTAGAAAAATTAGTGCTTGCCCTAATAAGCGCCTCTCGAATATTAATATCATATTTTCAGTGACTCCAATTTGTGTGGTGACCACTTACCCTCTTCATAATGTTCTGCACAGGCCCAAACTCTCAGGGTGATCGGATAAATGGGCCGTCGAAATCAGTGGGTATGATGTCGAGTATCAACCCCGAACGACCATCAAGTCTCAAATCCTAGCAGGCTTCATGGACAACTTCACGCCAGCCCTCGTACCGAGGTCGAAAAGGAACTTTTGTTAAAAATGGGTACATCTTCACTGGTATGGACCCTTTTCACAAACGACGCTTTGAATATGAAGGGGTCCAGCCTAGGCCTCATTTTGAAGCCGCCCATAGGCAATACAATCAGACAATCTATTAAAATCCCTAAGCTGACTAACAATGAGGCCGGGTATAAGGACATGATTGCATTTCTCGAGCTGGCTAAAAGCTTGGGAGCAGAGGTTATCGAGGCTAAGCGTGACTCCATACTTATGGTTAACCAAGTTAACAGGACCTTCCAGGTTCGAGAAGATCGAATTCAGAGGTGCTTGGACAAGCTGCAAGTAACCGTACACTGGTTTAAAGAATGTACCCTATTACATGTACCTCGAGAATAGAACAGTGAGGTCGATGCCCTTGCAAATTTGGGGTCAACAGTCCAAGACGATGAAATTAGCTCGGGGACTGTCGTGTAACTTTAAAAGTCAGTGGTCGTAGACGGCCACATTGAAATAAACTCCACAAACCTAACTTGGGATTGGAGGAACAAATATATCGAGTATCTAAAACAACAAGAAGCTACCATCGGACCCTAAGGAATCGAGGACTCTGCGAACAAAGGCTGCACGATTTCGCATTGTCCGCAAATGAAACATTAAACAGAAAGATTTTTGATGGACCATTGGCAATATGTTTGGGTCCGGGAGACACCGACCACGTCCAACGAGAAATTCACGAGGGTACTTACGGGAACCATTCCGGTGCCGAATCACTGGTTCACAAAGTCATCAGAGTGGGGTACTATTAGGCCAATACAAAAAAAGATACTAAGGAGTTCATTGGAAAATACGAAAGATGCCAAAGATATGAACCGGTGATCCACCAGCCCGAGTGCAACTTTATTCAATCCTATCCCCGTGGTCGTTCATGAAATGGGGAATGGATATCATCAGCCCTCTGCCATCGGCACTAGGTAAAGCTAAATTTATTTTATTTATGACTAACTATTTCTCCAAGTGGGTTGAAGTACTGGCTTTCGAGAAAGTCAGAAAAATAAGCCATAGACTTCATTTAGGATCACATCATATGCCTATTGGGGATACCCTCCGAGATCGTATGCAATAATGGAAAACAATTTATCAGCAGTAATAACGAAGTTCCTCGAAGATCACAAGATAAAAAGGATCTTGTCGATGCCATATCATCCTAGTGGGAATGGACTGGCCAAATCAACAAACAAGACCATCATTCAGAATCTAAAGAAAAGGTTGAACAATGCAAAGGGGAAATAAAGTGAAATTTTACCCGAAGTCCTTTGGGCATATAAAAAAAAGACAAAATCCAGTACGGGGGCAACACCGTTCTAAGCGCTGAAGCTCTAATCCCGATCACAGTCGTGGAACCTAGCATAAGGTTACTATGCACAACGTAAGAGTCAAAACCATGAGTCTATGAATACAAGCCTCGAATTGCTAGATGAAAATCAGGAAGCCACCCTTGTTCGAATGGCCGCCTAAAAACAGCGAATCGAAAGATATTACAATCGAAGAGCCAATCTTCGACACTTCAAAAATGGGTACTTACTTCTGAGAAAAGTCACCATCAACACTCAAGACCCAAATGAGGGAAAGCTTGGCCCAAACTAGGAGAGACCGTATCAGGTCCTTTACATCATCGGAAAAGGATCTTACAAACTTGGCACGATGAACAAAGAACATGCCAAATAATTAGAGCATATCATTCCTCAAACGATATTATTGCTACAGTATGACATTCTCCTTTTTCATTTGTATTTAATACGAACTTCTTGCAGGTGTTCGATCGAAGACATCGAAGTTCTCTCCAAAAATGAAATCCTTAGGTCTGAAGCACGTGTTGCACTCTTTTTCCCTTCGATTGGTTTTGTCCCAAATGAATTTTTTCGGAAAGGTTCTTAACGAGGTAAGCATTGTTCGTACTAACCTAGAGAAATTCAACAGTATCCGAGGCTTCTTAACAATTAACCTCAAATACTAGGTGGCATCACCCTCGGATGTTACGTTTGCAAGGAAAATACTCCGTGTCAATAGGGTTTCATAGGTAACCAAATGGTCGAATGAACCATGTCCATGTATTACTCGAGACCTAATAACAAAACATGTACGCATAAAGGATCTATTGAAATAGGGATTTTTTCCTTACCAGATGTTCCATGCCTTAGTGAAATTTCTACTTTCCAATTTCATACTTATGATCTATTGCGGAAACTAGCTCGAGCACTTATCCCAACTAAAGCTCGAACAATCATCCCCGTACTCGAGGATTGTCATCCAAAAATCGACATGCCCGGATTATTGAACTTCAAGATTATAAGACCTTAAAAAGGCAACCCTCATTTTTATAGGCCATGACCAACCTACCCGGTGACTGAAGCTTCGAACAAGTTTGAAGTATAATTGAGAAATATGCCCAAAGGAAAAATCTCAAGTTAAAGGCAGGAAAACTAACACGGTTCGGAGATGCCCGAATTCTGTAATAAAACATTCCTTCAAATATTTTCATAAAACCAGTTTAAAAAGGCTATCATCGACAAAATTACAAAGGGTTTTAATAACATCAACCCTCAAAAACCTTAAGGGTACCAAATTGTTCGAACCGTCGAACAAGCTTATGCTAAGGCATAACAAAGTGAAGGGTATCCATAACACTAACCTTGAAAAATCCCAATGGGTATAGATTTATCTCGTGCTAAGCCATAACAAATTTTATATGATTAAACGTTTTTAGCTTAAAAGGGAAAAATCCACTCTTCTTAGTCCATATCGGTCCAATTCAAGAGCCTAAGGGCCATTTTATTCTTTGAGTTTGAGAAATCCTCACTCAACCAAAACCTAAGGGTCACCCTGGTTCGATTTCGAGTAAATACTCACTTGATTATAGAAGATTTTGATCAAATTGCCCAAGCCTCATACTTATGAAATTTTTTAAGACATGGTCAGAACAGAATTTGGGGCGGGGCGGAGCGAAGCGGAGATTGAAATAAAGACAAGTCGAATAGAAAAGAGATCTTTTATATATGATAATATTTACATGGATCGGTTAGGATACTACAAAAAAATCCAAAAAAAATTCTAGGTGTTTAATCTTCCCCGGGAGCTTCAACTTCATCTTCTCCCCTCTCGGAGCCGCTCACGCTCCCATAATCATCATCGTCGGAGGAGAGCAAAGATTTTGCTTCAGTCTCAAGCTCTTTCGCATTATCAATCTCAATAGCGAGGTTAAAGCCACGTGCATAATTATCCTCAATAGTCTCTTTTTTAGACTGGCATTTGGCATGCTCGGCAACACAGAATGCTCGAGCCTAAGCAGCATTGGAAATTTCTTTTGCTTGAGCGTCCTCGACATCCGATAGATAGATGGTCGCGATCGCCTCAACATTGGCTTTAGTCGTCTCAACCTTGGATTTGGCTTTTGCTAGTTTGATAGTCAACCAAGTCTCAAGATCCTCTATCTTCTTGGCCTGAGCTGAGCTTTTATCCTTCATGCCTTTGAGCTGACTTTCAGCTGCAAATAATTGGGCTCGAGCATCCTCTTTCTCTGAGGCAAGGTGATCCATCTTTTGCTTCCACATTAAAGGTTCTGGATTCACCTCATCGACCTCTCCACGGAGTTGTGCTATCGTTTCATACAACCATTTGACCTGAGAGATCGAATCATTAGCTGTCACACCCAAACCGAGGCCATAAACGTCTAAGACTTTGCTTACCTACTCGGTCAGTTCACTTTGTTCTTTCTGGGGCACGACCAACTCAGCTCGGAGACCTTTGATTTCTCTTTCTTTTTGATCACCGAGAAGCTTGAGAGCATTCTTCTCCTCCGTAAGGCTTTGAATGTCGGTCTCATACTGACCCAGTTCCGGCCGAGATTTGGAGAATGTCTCCTAATAAAGCGCCAAGGCTTCACAAATAGACAAAACAGGAAGAAGCACAAATGTGATATCAATAAAGAGAGTCAAAAGCTTACCCATTCAGAACCTGATGTGCTTCATCGAAGAGACCTGGCGCCCACCCGAATCCATCTTCAATGTTGCCAAAACACTCGGGCCAACAACATCGTCAACCCTAACAAAACAATCATAGAAAAGGTCTTCCCCTTCTAGGGCGCCTTCTACGTAAGGAGTTTGCATGGCCCGAGCCTTTCTAACTTCCTCAATTGAAAATAAAGGAAACATAGGGGAGTCTCCAATTTCTATTGTCCCAAGTGTCACTTGACTCACTCTCTCTATTTCGAGGAGCCGAAAGGCTGGCCTCCACAGCCGCTTCCGACGCCTTCTAAGCTCGAGGTGTGGTGACTTCGAATCCTATCAACTCGGGGACTCTAGTTAAGTCCCCTTCTTGGACCCCGACAGGCTGGGATAGAGTATCTTCTATTTCGACCAATCTGGTGGCCTTTTGACCCTCAGTACTGGCTCGTGCTTGAGCCACCAGACCAGAATCATCCTCTTCTTCTTCTTCTTCTTCTTATTCTTAAGTGTTGGACCGGCTCCACATACACAGGAATAACCTCCCCTTTGCGGCCTTGCCTCTAATTAGGTTTTGGCTCGTCCAGATTCGTAGAAGTTGAGACTTTTTTCCGTTTTTTGCTCTTTATTCTATTTTGTAATGGGCTATTGGGAATTTTTTTCTTCCTCCCCGAATGGGGGCCTCATGACAACATTGTCTCTAGAACTTGTATAAAAGGAAATAAAGTAAATATGAGAAAAACACATTTCGGAGAAGAGCATCAAATGCGTGTAAAAGAGTTTACCCTGATTTTTGGCCTTCCATCGACCCTTTGCCAAAATCGCGCCAAATCGTGCTCATCATTTGAAGAGGTCGAATCCAGTTTTCGAACCCAAAAGGTTCAGAATTGCACCGGGAACCCAAGAAATCGATGCATCATAGGAAAGGTTCTCGATGAGAAGGGGCGAAAGAAACAAAACAATAAACAAAAGCTATATGTGGGTGTGTACTTACTTCATGTTCCTTTCCTAGGGGAAAGACATTTTTTCGATCGGGATTATGTCGGAAGTCCTCACTCGAACGAACCAACCCATCCATCATCGGTCCTTGTCCTCGTCTATGCTTGAGAACAATACCTTGGTAGCCCGATGTTCAAGCCTTATTAATCTGCATCGATATAGGCGGGGGCTGTACATTCTGATGAGATGGTCATGCATCCCTTCGAACTTGTACACAAAGAATTGAAGAAGAATGACAATCCGCCAAGAAGAGGGATGGATCTGACCTAGGGTTATTTGGTATTAACGACAAAAGTCGATAATGGCGGGATCGACATGGCCCAACATGAACGGATAAGTGTAAACACTTAGAAACCCTTTCACATGGGCAGTGATGTATTTTTCGGGGGTCGGAATCAGCACCTTTTATCTTCCTAACAGTAATCTTACATGCTCAAGGTTATCCTCAGTTATCGAGCATATATATCTAGACATTGGCTTGTGTCGATCATGGATTGACGAAGTTTTCTCGACTTTAAAGTCAGAAGTAAGATCACAACCTCGGGAACACACTCATAAAGGAGTGGCTCCACCAGTGTTTTGCCGCCGTTTCGATTGTGATGAAAAAGCTTTTTCCTTTTGAGGAAAATATTTTGTCGTTTTTGCCATTTTGAATAAGCTTAAAGAAAGAAGGAGAGAAGAAGATATGGTGTTTTGGGGAAAGGTAGGTAACGAAGCCTAGAGATTGTGCGAGAACGGAGAGGCTTAAAAGATGTGAAAAGTTTTGAAGATTTGCGGATAGACTTGAAGAACTCAAAGGGATTTTGAAGAATAGTACAAGAAAAATTCAAAGTAAAGTTTGAGGAAGTGAAAAGAAACCTATTTAAGGATTCACGATGACGGTTCAAAAGCAATAGTGACCGACCGCCTACTGACACTCATTAATGATTTCGAAAATTGTACCGACGCGGTGTTTTGGTCATTTTTGTCGCTTACATCACGAGGATGACGCCATGATAGGTCGAGGTACAATATCGAAGGCTCAATTCTTTTTTTCTTATTATATTTCAAGGAACGAGGGGACTATATGTATACTGTTAAAATCAAGCCTACTCGATTGTGTTATTTGATCGAAACCAGGGAACTGTATCGAGGGTTAGCCTCGTAATGGATCAGACTAAAGCACGAAGATAAGGTACCGAGTCCAAGGATTAAGGTGCCTGTCGAGATCGAGGCCAGCAGTGATCGAGACCAAATATGACAGACTTCGAGCAAAGCACAATAACGCAAAGGCGAGATATCGGTGACTGCCTGAAGATCATGGTGTAAATATTGGAACAGATGAAATCAAGGGCGGTTATCTAGCTAAGCATGTGATTTACTTTCTTAATTAGAATTGTACCATAAATAGGATTTTTCTACTATATAAAGAGGGTCCTAATCATCTTTTAAACACATTAAATTCACGCATATCAAAGCAATACAACATTTTCTAGCTTATATTCTTGTTCATCAACTTGTTATATCTTTTACTATTCTTGCATTAACATGTTCAAAGGCATCTAGGCTCAAGAGCTTAATTACATTGGAACACCGATTTGCTTTATTTTGTTGTCAATTTTTATATTTATCAATTAGTATTAGGTGAAATTACGTATACTTAAAGTCATATTATAAGTTATACTGTTATTCAATTTTTAGGGTAAACAACTTGCCTTGTGTTGGCTTACTTGCTTGTTTAAGGATACAAAAACAGAAGCGAGTGATAATTACATCAATTTTCAGTACTAATCAGAAACTCTAAATAGAAATAAATATGGCAAAAGAAAAGGATAAAGCTTGGCTAAAAATCAGTAAATGGAAAACGAGGCAGCATGACAAGTTGACAAATAATGACTACTCCACAAGATTCATGCACTCAGAAACATACAATTTTAATACAACAAAGCTAGAATCTTGTAACTATTTTACTATATTATAGTTCATATGCACATTATTATAAAATGTACATATATATTTTTTCTTAAACATAGTAGTCGTTTAATATACTAAAAAGATTGTTACTATATCAAATATATAAAGATAGATTGCTTTTATATAAAAAATATATAAAATAAATCGTCACTATACAATTTATATACTAAAAGTACTATTATTATACAAAAATTATACAAAGTAAATGTCACTATATAAAATATACAAAAAAAGATTATCACTATACAAAAATATGCAAAATAGATATCACTATACAAAATAGACTGTCACTATATAATAGACTATTACTATACAAAAAATATACTAAATAGACTGTCAATACTAAAATATACAAAATAGATTGTCACCATACAAAAAATATATAAAATATATATTTTGGGCTATTAGATGTAATATGTTTGGGCTGGAAGGCCATTTCGTATTAATGAGAAAAATATGAGCTATTAAAATTTTGAGGGGCTACATAGGGTCATTTTCTCAAAATATGAAGAGATTGAGAAAAAAAAATTAATTTGAACAAATTAAAAAAAGGAGAGTAAATTTTTATACATTGTCTAATAAAGGAGTAATAAGTAAGAAAAATTAATATATTAGGAAAACTATTTATCTACCCACTTTTAAACAAGTTAAATTATTATTTTAATTTATATATACAAATAGCATTTCCCCCTTTCTGTTGAAAACTCTACTTTTGTATTAAAAACATACTAAATATTACTCCTTGTACTAATTAATAACCCTAACAGGTGAAATTATATTAATAGTGTATATACTTCAAACTGGAAGTTAATAGAGTGTTAGTTTATTATTTTCCTTTTTCGTGTTTGATTTATTATTTTTCCAAAGCACGCATTACACTTCTTTGATCATGTTTTATGTTGTTATGAGATTTATAAAAACTTGATTGAATGTACGTCTTGCCATACCTCACTAGTGTTTGTACATAAATTTAATTGAAACTTGAGAATTATTTTTAAAATTATGTTAAAAAATAATTTTAGAAATTAAAGTTGTACTTAGACATATATTTTATTTTTTAAAAGTAAATTTTATGAGTAAAAGAAATTTTTTTACTGAAAAACTATCCTAAATTAGTTTTTAATTTTTTTTAAAAAATTATATTCTATGAGCAGATAATATTTATTTTGTTAAAAGTAACCAAAGTTTATGGTCAAATGAAAACTTCTTCTATCGTTCAATACCCACAAATTTAATTTCACCTTTTGTTCTCATCCCCAAGTGCATCACGACAAACAATCGTAACAGCAAAAGCAAGGAGAAAAAACTAATTGCGCAGAGTTAACCTAAATAATTATTCGTTCAATTGTATAAATTAAATATAATATATAATATATAAATTAAATTTGTGTATATCCACTTAGAAAATTACCACTTAGAAAATTACCGCTAGAGCATAAATAATCCCAAAAAAAGGAAGGCAGAAAGCACAGTAAACGAGACTGGAGACTGGACATTTGTGAGTGTGGCGCAAGTAAACAGAGTTTCAAAAACTGACTCAGCAGTTCTCTCTCTATTGTACTCTCTCATCTTTTTTCTCATTTCCGCTGCAAAATATTAACAATGGAGGAAGAGTACTCAATGGATCCAGCGCAGTTACTGGAAGCTGCTACTGACTTTGCGTATTATCCTGGTATTTCTGTTGTTTCCCTCTTTCTTCCTACAACAATCCCTATTTTTACTTCTTTCTCCTATTTGGTAATAATAATAACCTAATGGTTAATTTGTATAATCCAATTTTCAGGCGCTCATTCCGATGCTTCAGCTCAAGACTTTCTCAGTCGATTTCCTCTTCCTGCTATAATCAAGTATCTCTATTTCTCTTATTCTCCTTTTTTCGGTTGGAAATTAAATGTTAAAACTATATATAGATTAAAAAAAATCCTTTACATTTAACAGAAATTAAATAGGGAGCTTAATTAGTGCTGAATTTTTAGCTTGCTGATTGTGAACTGTAAATTGCTTGTAGTGCTTTGCAAACAAAAGCAGAATACCCTGGCCTAGAAAATGCGTTGGTTGATTGTTTAGAAAGGCTTTTCAAAACAAGATATGGAGCATCACTCATTCCACACTGCATGGTATGGCAATAATGCTACTACTAAATAAGCTCGATTTAAATCTTCATATTGGAATGAGTTTTGTGTGTTTGGTATCACAAATGTGTGTGGAGTATATATCGACTACTCCCTCTACTCCAATTTACGTGGCAAAGTTTGAATTGGGACAGAGTTTAAGAGAACTTGTGTTTTTAAACATTCCATATTATTTGTATGGCTATAAAAACTTCTCATTAATAGAGTTATCTGGTAGTTGTTGCTGGTGGGAGGGGACACGTATTCTGTGGAATTAATGAAGGTGTGTGCAAGCTGGCCCGGACACCACGGTTATCAAAATAAAAAAAAAAGAAACTTCTCATTGAGGTTAAGATGAAAAATTGAAGTTAAATTGTTTTCAAATTTTTAAAGCTGCCATTTCATTTTGGAACGAACTAAAGAGGAAATGTTTTCCCATAAACTCGAACAAAGAGCGG
Organism: Nicotiana benthamiana; assembly: GCA_034376525.1. Lineage (NCBI taxonomy): Eukaryota > Viridiplantae > Streptophyta > Magnoliopsida > Solanales > Solanaceae > Nicotiana > Nicotiana benthamiana. The sequence continues at coordinate 28,497,370 of CM067337.1, forward strand.
ATTTGGTTACTTAGATTTTAGACCATATGTTAGGGATGTGAAGCACTTGATTGATAAGTTTTCTCTTTAGATTTAACCATGCGCGCTCAGGGGATTTTTGGGTTCTATCTCATTGAGCGAAGGAACAACACGAAATCACAGTGAACGGGAGATGTAGCAATTTTAATTAACAAATACCTGTTATTTGTGTTTGTTTTTGTGAGTTTGAAGGAAGTAGATCGTTATCTCGTCACAGACAACTATTAATTTAAACAAATTTATAACGATAGGGGTACAATTTCCTTTCTAAAACAATGTAGGAAACAGAAACGGTTGAGTTTCTTGCTGTTCTTTCTGCTTCCAGCCATTCAAATGGTGCTTTATCTTATTTATCATGTTAACTTCTGTTAATGACTGATTTATAAGGATCTTGATTAATAGTGATCAAGGATGAATTACACTTTTACAAGAGTTCCATTCATTATAAACTCGTAAACTGTACCCAGTATTTTCATTGATTTGACTTTCTTTTATTGTTAGGACTGCAAGGACAAAAAATGGAACTTAAACATGGAATGAGAAAAATAAAGAAGTAAACATCATAAAATGTTTAGAAGAGCTATTAAGCATTTGGATTACAATATCTATTGGTTTCCGGTAATCAAATCAAAACCTTTCTGACCAAAAACAATCCAAAAAGTAGGGTTTTCCTAGCAGCTAACTTTTCACTAAGTTGTTTTTCACAAAATATAGTCCTCCCAATATGATCCAAAACCAAATCCAGAAAATTGATCTTAGACAGCAATAAGGAAATAGACTGCAATTTATCCTGAGTAGTGATCCTTTGTATAGTCTTATAGAGCTAGTTTATTGTAGGTCAATATGTTATGTATGTTAATAATTTATTCCCTTATCCATCTTTGTGCTACAATTATACTTTTACACGTGTCCATCATAATAGATTTTGAGATAAATCATTACTTTTGTCTAAATTGCTTGGTCTGCTTTCTGCCTTGTTGCAGACCTTTGTGATTGTCGGTCTGGGTGCAGAGTCTCAAAAAGTCAGACGTTTAGCATGCCAAACAGTAAGTGCTTCTGTGATAAATACAAGGATTTCTTGTTAAGCTTAAAGTATGTGCATCCGTAAATTAAATTAAAGATATTATCTCTTATTATTTTTTCAGTTTCTAGCCGATTGAGACTGAGACCCTTTGTGTATGAAAGATTTTTATCCTGAAAACATGTAGTTAAATCTGTAGGATGCGGTAGGTGTATGAGAGAACTGAATAGTGATGGCAAATTGATTTACCGGCTCACAAATTTCCCTTGATATGTCTCTGGATAATTAAAGCAGGATTGGTGTTAAGCTGAAGTCGACAATCTAGCAAGTAGACTTTTCATCCGATGAGAAACAGAATATGTGAATTAGTTATGGGAATTGCTGAATGTTCTAATATACGTGGTTACACATTCTAATCGTGCTGGAGAATTTGCATATTGTTGTATCTATTCTCCATTTTGCTTCCTCATTCTGCGCCATGTCATTCTAATATTTAGCTGTCTTTGTCTAATTTGCTGAAAACAACGAATGTGGGCAATATTTTTGGCTCATGCAGTAGTAACCATGTGCAGGTGTCTTGCCTTTTGGAGAATATTGATGAAGCTATTGTTGTACAGCTAATTAATGAGTATGGAGTTTATCAACTTTTGCTTAATTGCCTCATCAGTGGGTAAGACACAATGCACTGTGTTACAACATGCAATCACAGACCAAACTGTCTGTAAGTTCTTTTTTTGTTGGTTTTGTGAAGATGGCTTTGTTGGATATATACTGATACACTGCCTCTGGTAGAAAAGATTCTGACACGGGGCTGCCCTTTTTGTAGCGATCGATTTGCTTCACCTGCTTCTTTGAGAGTCAATTTGATTATGCTTGTGCTTGCTTAATTTTGGACATCGCATGATGTTCATTCTAAGAGAATATGTCATGAGTTAGAAAAATAATACGTATATGAGTTAGATTAGGTAACTAACTGTTCTCTTTCATCATTTCATTTTATCTGCAAGCATGACATGTTCTGTTAAAATAGTGCAATCAGGTAGTATGACTTCTTTCCAGTTCTGCTTTTTGATTTGAAGTTTTTTTGGAATTTCATCGGGTCATGTGGATGAATGGTTCTTGTAGTACCTACAAGTCTTTTCACTTCGGAAACACATTGTCAATTGTTGTTGTTTAGTTGGGATCCTATGTTTGCTCTTAGAACCAGAAACATTGATACTTGTGACAATATTTCTTGTCAAAGACAAAATCTTAAATGAAAACCATTTCTTTTATTTTTCCATTTTAACTTTTTTTCTGGTCCATTTCCTCAAGACTCTTTGTCTTTGTTTGCATGCTATTGCCCCCTGAACTGTGGACTAGCAAGTTTTGGGCTCCCCATGTGGAGGTTGCTGGTGAACTGATTTTGTAACGCCATGCTGCTTATGTTTTAGTACCTGTGATCTTTTACTACAACATTTTTAGTTCCTCACATCCTATTGTAGAGGCTTTACGTGCTTAGATTTATAAGATTTTGCTGCACCACATGCTTGTTGTGACTTCCTAACTAAAAATTCTTATATCCTATTCCTCGGTACTGATGATAACATGTGATTACCACACAGCAACACGAAAAGCATGCAACCTCAATATCACTTCTTTTCTTCTTCTAGAAGTTGGGTCTGCTTGTAGTCATGTAGGCATTATTCTTCTGGCAGGGATGAGGAAGTTGCCGCCACATCTACAGACGCAGTCAGGAAACTGGCTAGCCATTCAAAAGGCATTGTATGTAGTATTCTGCTTCTTATCTTTGTCGCACATATATTTCTGCGTGCCTGTGGTGATAATTTGACCAGATATTGAGGAAATAAGGATCTCTGTTGAATTTGATAAAGTTTTCTGTAGGATATCATATTTCCAGAGAATGGTAATGAAGCAACAAACCTCGTGAACTTGGCAACCAGCTGTTCACCTCTGGTATGGTATTTTCTAATGGATGGTAAAAGTTCTGTGTGCGCTGTGACAGAGAACGTGCTCTATGCAATGAGCATTTCTCTTCTGATATTAGTGCTTTACTTAAGGTCATGCTGGAATTAGTTTGAAAAACCATGTGCTCTATTCGGTATCCAATGAGCAGTTCTCTTTTGAATTTAGTGCTTTACTTGATGTCACGTTGAAGTAAAATATCGTAGTTGTTATGCATTTTGTTGAGTTGTCCCACATCGGAGGGATTTGAGGTCCTTGGTCTCCTTATATGGCTTGGGCAATCCTCACCTCATAAGCTAGCTTTTGGGGTTGAGTTAGGCCCAAGGTCCATTCTTATCATGGTATCAGAGCCAGGCCCATCCCAATTATTGTTACCGATGTTAGGCCCCTATTTATGTTGTCCACGCTCCAGAGATCTGGGCGTGAGGGGGTAGGGGGGTGTTGAGTTGTCCCACATCGGAGGGATTTGAGGTCCTTCGTCTCCTTATATGGCTTGGGCAATACTCACCTCATAAGCTAGCTTTTGGGGTTGAGTTAGGCCCAAGGTCCATTCTTTTCACATTTAATCATAGCTTATGATCTTTTTAATATTATGAACACAAAGAAGCTATGAGACAAAGAGACTACTCTTAATCTGTATATACTACTAAAGAGCCTTGGCACAAAGGTAGGAGTTTCTACAGTGTGACCGCTCTTGAAAAAATATGCAAGGTGAAGCTGCACAAAGTAGAGTCAACATAGTCTGGCCCTTCCTTGGACCCAGTCATAACGGGAGTTTAGTGCACTAGGTTGCCCTTTATACTACTAATAAAAACCCAACCACTTAAAGTTATAAATTCCTACGTTATCCATTCATGTTTTAATGCAAACGTGCTCCCAAATTCCTGTTGCTTGATTAAAGATAAGGCTTAATTATTGGTTCTACTACAATATTTCTTCTTTTTCTTACTCATCATAGTACTTGTTGTTTTTCTTATTTTGGTGAAGCTCCTCCAACATTTTCACTATAATTTATAATAAAAAGTATCATACGTCAGAAATATCTTTTCAAATCAAAATGGTTGTAATTTTGTATTAATTGCACATAGCGTCTACATGACGTAATTCCAAATATGCTTATATCTATAGTACATGCTCTCTTCACTGATTTAAATAGAAATTGTAACTGAGTATCTATTTTGCTCTTGATATAATAGAGCTGGTGCCCTGGTATGTTGTATATCTTGATTAGAGAACTTCTCTTACTCACCCCACCAAATAAAAAAAGGTACAAGAAACAGGAAATAATGGTACCAAAGTGGCACCCACTGTCAGTGGGGAATGGTGGTTCTTAGTCCATCTGAACCTCATTGAGCTGTGGTATGCTTTTGTCTTTCTATCAACTGTTTTAGAGTATCTCATTGCTTGCATTTTAGCTTTTCGTTTTGCTAAATCCTCAGGGAAGAGTTAGACTCTTAGCTTTGATAGTGAAATTATTCTCCATTTCCTCTTCTGTGGCATCAAAAGTGTATAATTCAAATCTACTTAGCTTGTTGGAGGCAGAAATTAGCAATGCAAATGATACATTAGTCACTTTGAGCAGCTTGGAACTCCTATATGAGGTTTGCTCTTAACTAGTTATAAGATTTTCCTCTACATATGATCATTGATTTCACATTTTGTTTGTAACTTCATATGGTCTTATTAGCTATAAATTTTGCATATCTTATTCAGCATTGGTAAATCATATCATTGGGATTTTATTCATTTCGTAAAAAACTCGGGAAGTCCCATCAACAACAACATACTTAGTGTAATCTCACATTGTGGGGTTTGGGGAAGTAAGTTGTACTCAAACCTTACCCCTACCTAGTGGAGGCAGAGACTCTCTTTCCGAAAGACCCTCGGCTCAAGGAAAACAATTTTCAGCAGGTTTGAACAGGAGAATAGTAATGAGGAGGTCATGTCGGAAATACAGAAGATAAGAACATCAACAACAAAAATAACAAAGCATTTATATAACCAAGCAAGGGGAACAACAGATGCTACTCAGGAAGTCCTATATCATAAAAAATTTGCGCTGTCGACGCAAAATATCAACTCTTTATAACTGTTTGACACAACACAAAAAGGTGCAGAATAATATGAGCATTAACTTCTTTGATAGAAGAATAGCATGTGCGTAATCTGAACCATAAGTATGTATTAGTATTGGTAAGTGACCACGTCTTACAATACCGAACTCGACCTTATGCAAATTCAACATCAGCAAAGCACTTGATGCTCTCTTTCTCCACAGCCATCGAGAAAATTTTGCTCTGTTGCTTTTCTGTGTTTGTGCCTTCACCTTGCTGTTTTGAGATTGGGTCTCGTAGTCTATAGTAAACACCAAAGAAAATGAAAATATCAGTAAATTAGTGAAAAGATAAGGCAGAGAACTAGGGTTAGGTATTCACCCTAAGTAAAATTTACCTTGTGTGACTTAAAACCATACTGGATCTTTGCATTGAGGAAAGGTGGCTAACACTAGGAAGTTTCCTATATATTTAAGAGCTTATTCCTGGTTATGTTCTGTTCTCTCTCTTTAGTTATGGGGGGTCTAATGGTGGCATGAATCAAATATTCTCCTTTTTCTTTGGGAAGGGGATGTCTGTTGGTGGCACATATCAAATACTATCCTTTTGTTTGGGTGTGTCAGGTGTGTGTGTTGGTTAAGCTGCCATCTTCTTGATTATACAATCCATTACTTTCCATAATATTCACTCAATGCTCTTTTTTTCAACTGGTTCCTGATTGATGTTTTACTTGTTTTTCTTGTATGTGCTGGGTAAATAAAGTTGGCTGATGTTCAGCACAGCACTGAGTTTTTGTCAAGGACGAAACTTCACCAAATTCTTACTTCAATTATTAGGTCTGCACGTGAGAGAATTGCTGCTTATGATTCTGAATTTGATTTTCTTGTCATTCAATGATTTCGACTGTCATATTTATTTCTTTGACTGCCTATCTTCCTAGTGATGCTTCTGCTGAATCGATCTTGAGATCAAGAGCAATGATGATAACTGGAAGGCTGATGGCGAGGGAGAATGCCTTCGTTTATTCATCGATGAATCTGGTAATACTCACATATACTTCTTCTAAGTCTTAGTTGTCATCCGAATTTTGTTATATCTGAAACTTATTAACTATACAATTTGTACGTATGTTTAGTATTTGAATTTCCATTTTTATTAGTGTATCACTAGTGTGGCGAATAAGATATATACATGGCTTTGATACTGTACTCAGGTTTTCTGGTGCATAATTAATGGACTTGTGAGTGGCTCCAAGTACTCTACCTTCCATCACTTAATTTCAACTTCTGATTCAAGCCCAATCAAACATGTGTAGTTGTAATTTGAGTTAATTAGAATGATTAGGAAAAGATCATTACCGTATTGGCTAGATACAAAACTCTCTTATCCAGGAAACTAGCATCGCAGCCATTTGGCATGTCTTAATTAGAATGTAAGAGGATCTCACTTTTATGCTGAACTCAATGGTATATTTTGGGTAAGGAAATACCTAGTTTGGTTGAAATATATCCTACCTTATTTTTTGTTGTTTTACTGCAGTTTTAGTTCGCTTGCATTATAACTCTCTCAGATAGGTAAAAGCAGAATTGACTCTTAATCTTTTTCTGACTTTCAGGTTGTAGAAATCTGATTTCAGCCATTGACAGAAGATTCAATTTGTTAGAAAGTGAAAATGCAGATGAATGTGAATGCGCTCTTGAAGCATTGGGACAAATTGGATTCTGTAAGTTTTTTTAATTTCTTTGTATTTATGTCCACCATGTGATGTAGCTCAGTTCTCCTTGACAAAAGAATACGTTGCTTCATTTATCTCAATAATAACTTTAGGTTGTTGAAGGGATTTTATTGAGGCTTTCTTTAAATTAATGGGCAAACCTTGTACTTGTGAGACCACAGTTGGTTTATTGGAGATTAACTTAGTGCGGATTCTAAGCAGGCACAATCATAATAATAGAGCATTGAACTGTTCTAAGGTCTTTTTCCTTACCCTTTATACATAAATTCTTGTCTCCCCTTTGATCAGAACATTTTTTATGTTTGATGTCAATAAAATAGAATAATAAGTGGAAGCTCTGACGTTATAAGGGCCATAGCTTGAAGGCAGTTCTTACTTACCCTAGATGATAAGTGGAAGCTCGGTGATAATCCCAGCTCCTATGCATATTTTATCATTCTTGACTATCCCCTTTTTTATAAGGTTAGGGTTGCTTCATAATATTCTCAGGTAGTAATAGATTCAGGTTATGAAATGTGAGTACTGGGTTGCAGCTTCATAGTTGCAGGGAAACGTCGTTGGTGGCAATAGATTCTGATCTCATTCTTCAAGCATCCTTTCTACTAGACAGGATTCTTTTGAACTAACATTTTATCCTCTCATCAGAAAGTCTCTATTCTTTCCGCTTGTTCTTGATATGCCTATGCTTCTCAATAGTAAATAGGGGTTCCTGCTTTCATACAGAAGCATGTTTTTTCTTTGCATGCTTGACCTTTGGAATTTCTTTTTGGCACTCTGTAGTTCACTGTGCACACATGCCACTTCAGCCCATGTTCACTTGGTTAAGATATCACATTGTACTTGAAATTAAAATTTTCTTCGTCTGTGATGCAGCTAGCAAAGGGGCAGCATTGCTTCTCTCAGGTGCACAACCTGCAGGAAGACATGTCATTTATGCGGCTTTTGATCGGCAACAGCATGGTAAACTGCTGGTAAGAAGTGCGAGATTTAGCTTGTGTTATCCATGTCAATATATATAGCCTCATTTTATGAATGTTGTGTGATGATGTCAGCTTCATCCAGTGTTGTTGAGGATCTCCTTTTAAGTATCAAAAGGACTGCCTGGTTTATTTTATTGTTCTAATTAACTTCAGCCAGAAGCAAACTGGAGATTTAGTATCTTAATCTATTGCTTAAATTCCATTCTGAATTCATTCAGACTCTCGCTTCATGAAATAAAGAGAGTTAGAAATTTGTGACAGACATAATGTTTTTTGAGACATCCCTTGAATGCAAAAAACAGGCGGCATTGCATGCTCTTGCAAACATTGTTGGAGAAACTCGTGCAGAAAATGATGTATTGCTGGATAGTGTTGCAGAGGAGAGTCTTCGGCGCCTGATCTATGAAACAGCATCCAAGACTTCAAAGCTGACAACTTCGGTGAGTTTAATTTCGTGAGCCCTCTGGCTTCATGAAAAATGCTTCCGTTATCTGCCTCTTTTTGTCTCATTGCTAGAACTTTGGAACTTCTCAGTATAAAGCTATGTCTGACTGCTGGAATCTTGAAAATTTGTCAGTACAAAGCTGACAAGTAACAAATCCTGCTCTCAGCACACCGCATTCTTGGGGGGGGGGGGGGGGGATAAATGGACTATATTAGAAAGGGAAAACACGTGAAATGCATTACCATGGTGGGTGGAAGAGTTTTTATTGGGATTTGGCGTGTATGAACCTGTTGTTAGAGTTGTGTTCAGCATTAAGGTCTTCAAATTCTTCTTTGAATTTCTCCTAATATAATTTGTTGACATGATGGTTCTTGCTCGACTTTTTTTTAATCTTCGGTTACTGATTTGAATTGTTCCTTTTGACAGGGTCTACTCTTATCAGTCCTTCAACAGGATTCAGAAATTCATAAGGCGGTGAGATATTTCTCTGCGACTCACGACTAATATCATCTCGCAGAGAGAAGCAGTCCGATAAAAGTTACCTTGTTTGTGTTATCTTTTCGAAATTTACTATGTGAAGTAGCTATTCCTTCTTATTTAGCTGTCTCTGCGGAGAGTTTTGATTATTTTAGCTGGCAGTGTGAGATGTCTGATGCATTTGAATAGTATCAATTTAGACTGGATTTTGAAATTGATAAGTGTGTAGAGGAATACCGGCTATAAAAAGGTGCTCTCTTAGTTCATGTATTTTCCATTTAGAGTTCAAAGTAAAGCAAACCAATTCATGATGCTGGACATCTTGATGTTCCACTTAGAAACAAATTATGAAGCTGATAATATCTACGATTTTTCATTTAATAAAAATGTATAGGAGAATGAATCTATAGAATGAGAATGAATCTATAGAACAACTATCTTGAAATAGATTGCCAACTTTGAAAAAGTCAATCCATTGCATAACCCATTTGAATCTACTTTTACATTGTTAAAGCACAAACCCAACTTGCCTCTGTGGTTTTCAATCTTTCCCTTAATCAATGTTATTATAGTACCTTTGTTCTGATTCCCTTACTACTGTTAGTCGTTTCTTGTTTCGGTTAAATTATGCTGTCATGTGGTTGGTCTTTCAGTATTGTCTTGTTGGACTTCACTTATTATCTGTTGAATCTTTCACATCTTTAATGATCAGGATATCTTCCTTTAGATCTCTTGCTCAATTTTGTATCTATTTTTCTTCTTTTTGATGTTTAACATTTGTTCATCATTAGGAGAACTATTCATAAAAAGGAAGGTAGACAGATATTGGCAAATTCTTGATCTCCCCCCCCCCCCCCCCCCCCACACAACCCCACCCCACCAAATATAGAAATAAAGAAAAGAAAATGAAGGTTGGGTCTTCTAAGGCAGGTTTAAATATACACCATAGGTCCATAGGAGTTAATCAACTTTGGTTTCATAACCTGAATTTTTTTATTCCTTTCATTAGCCTCGCACAGCTAGAAAAAGTCAGTTTCTTCTTACATTTTACAGGGCTATAGAGTGATAACTGCGTTGGTGATGCGGCCTTGGTGCCTGATGGAGGTTGTCTCCAGACAAGAAATAATAAATATAGCAACTGACACTTTTACAGAGACAGACAAGATAGGTTTGTATGTTAATATCCAATTTGCTGTACATAGTATGCAATAGACAAGAGGGGTTGCTCTGATGGTAAGCAACCCCCACTTCCAACCGAGAGGTTGTGAGTTCGAGTCTCCCCAAGAGCAAGGTGGGAAGTTCTTGGAGTGAAGGATGCCGGGGGTCTATTTGGAAACAGCCTCTCTACGCAAGGATAGGGGTAAGGTCTGCGTACATACTACCCTCCCCAGACCCCGCTAAGTGGGATTATACTGGGTTGTTGTTGTTGTTGTTGCTTTACATAGCATGCAAACAGTCAATATCTGCTATTTGCGTATCTAAATGCGGTCATTTGATGACATCTTTCCGGCATTATCTCTTATTGGCCGTGTCTTCACCTAGCTGACTTTTATGCTAGTGTGTTTCTCATTCAACATTATGCTGGCCCATATAACTGCTAGTTAGTGTATTAACTTTTACCTTATCAACTTTTTTTTTGTTTATTTTATTTTTTATTTTATCTCTTCATCCTTCTCCTGATGGCTCGATTAACAAATATAGTCTATAACTTACCATATCTCCCTGCTAGAGAAGTGGCATTGTCAACAATTGATTTTTTAAATCACCTGGCTGAATAGGAATTGTCAGATGAGATTGAAAGATCATCCTCATTTAGGTCTTAATTGATGTTGTATGCATTCTTGTTACATCTTTATATACTATTTTAAAAGTGTAACTACTTCGCATAGTATACGTTCTTGTTGAGAGATTCAGTAAGTTGGTTAAAATTCAGGTATGGAAGCTAGACACAAATGTTGCCAGTCACTCTACAAGGGTTTCACCTCATCTAGTAAGCTGATCGCTGACAATGCACTGTCTGGTGTAGCTACAAAGGTGCGTCTTTCCTGATTTATATCCTTGTGTCCAAATTTTTACGGATTTGGTTATGGTTTGTGGAGATCGAATTGGTCCTCTGTCACGGAGTTTCCTTATATAGAACTCTGACTTGTCCTCATTTTCACCCTGTATTTACTAGTACTATTTATACCTATGTTCTATAGATATAGACAAACATGTCAGATGTCCAATCTATTTTTGCATTTTGCTTTTCTTTGTGTAAGTACTTGCATGGAAAATTTAAGAATGAGACTAGCACTTTGGCATCCTAGTTATTGCCTAGGTGAAACTGAATGCACAATGCATGCATCCCTCATTTTTCTCCCCAACCTATTTGTTGGAATAGAGAAGGTTGGAGTAAATTCTTTTCTGAAATGGGCGGCAGTGTTCTAGTGGAATGGACTAGTATTCTAGTAAAGCAAAATCAAGTCAAATAATATGGTTGTAGGCCGCTCCTTAAAACAAACCACGAATGTAGCATGTCACGCTGGACATAACATGACACCTGGTGCCTAACTACATGCGACTGAGCGAACCAACTGGCTGGCTGAATCAACATGTGATAACATAACATACTGAATGCGGGATATAAACTAAGACATGTTGATATACCGGAAGTCTTGAATGATATAAATCAAATTGCGGAAACACTAAACATGTTTATAGCCAACGTTGCTTAACATGAAAAGCATGCGACTCTGTCTAACCGTTACTCTTGTCTATGAAGCTTATAATGAAGCACTAAAAACAATGTGTGTCTGTACATACTAAAAGACTCTAAAGTAATGATAATGCCCTGAAAGAATTAGAGCTCACCAACTGGTTGGTCGAGAATCCTAGTGCTATGAATTGTCAACCTATAAATCATCACGTGCATCATGAGATGCAGGCTCCAGGCGAAAGGGACGTCAGTACATTTGAATTGCACTGGTATTAAAGCAACTGAAAGAAAGAACTCTTAAATGCTGAAACTAAAACTGAACTCAACAAGGAAGTAAAATATGAATACTCCCTCCTCCGAATGATGAACCACCTGTTTATCTGAAGAAATAAACTGTAGCCTCAGGCCCAAGATATATGTACACACACGGCCTCAGGCCCAAGTATACGTATACATAACTGCAGCCTCTGACCCAAAGATGCGTACAACATAAACTACGGCCTTAGGCCCAAATATATGTGATCAATATTCAGGAATTTGAAATCTAGAACTAAGAACCATACTACAATACATGATGCTGAAATACTGAATCATACTGAGTTATATGATACTGGAATATTGAACAGAACTAGATTGAGACATGTATTCATGAACTGATTATGAGAACTGAAGCTTAAACTGTTTATGACATGCTGAATAATCTAAACTGAGATATGAGCATCAAACGCGAGTCTATATTGATTACGTACTATGCTCACAACATTATGAAAGTCATGAACTAATTACAAAGATAGAGAATAGAAGTTCTGCAATTATTCAAGGAACTAAGCTTAACTATATTTCTGAGGCAATTAGTAACGGTGTAAAAGAAACGTAATGTAAGGAGAATCATTAACATTCCCAAACATAGAGGTAGCCTCACATAACTTGACTCTAGCCTTTTTAAGCGTATCACAATGTTTTGTCGCTTCTTTCAACGATAATCTATGACAATGCATATCAAGAGAAACCAATATTAGCACTATTGTTCATGTTTTAGTCACTTAGGTATTTTATCAAATACTTGGTGGGCATAAAGCGTCATAGCCCTTATTAATGGTGTTTCTACACCCAACAACTCATTCTGTGCTCCTAGATAATTCTAAAATCTCAATTTGCTATAATCAATACCATTCTTCATTACCCATAAGATAAACAACACTCTTAACCAACAGTCAACAATCCAAACCTATAACCGTTGATGCTTTTCTATCAAACCCATCAACTCATATCTCATAAACTTAGAGTCTATAATCATGAATCAAATGCTATAATCAATTAAAGGTGAAGATTGAAGATATTACGTTTTTGAAGTTCATTCCTCTTGAATTCGATCCTAGGGTTTTTTTCTCGATGTCTCAATCGAATATCTAATGATTTGAAGGGTTTACCCATGTTAATAAGGTGTTGGAAAATTGAAATTAACTTAGAATCATCATTAGAACTTACCTTGGATAACGGAGGGACCTTGGAGAAAGTTGGGTATTGAGAGTTTCCTTTTCTAGAGCAAATTTATGTGTTTGGGGTGTAGGGAATGAGGTACCAACTGCGTACCCGAACGCGCAGCAAGTGGCACTTCCACAAGTGCGCTGCCCACGGGACAATTGGGCACGCAGCTGAGCGCGCATACTGCGCATATTCCAGTAAAACATGCATAACTTTTTGCACAGAGATCCGTTTGGTCTCCACAATATATCATTGGAACTATGTGTCAAAGGACTACAACTATCATGCTTTAAGTTTTCTCAAATTCCTAACAGATTTTCACAAAATCAGGATGAAAGACAGGCCTTCTATAACTTAGTTGATTTTATCTAATCTTATGTATCTCATTCTCTGTCTTGATTCCAAAATAACTATTTTCAACTATTCTCATCCGATAGGACTTCATATGTCTAAAATGTAACATTAATGTTCATTTAACACATGCACACCTAATCCGAATTTATGGAGTGTTACACTGCAAGAGAAAAATACAAATGGAAAATGAGAGGAGTGTGATGTGATTTACAGAAGACCAAGTTAAATATTCATTAAACACAATCTTTTAGCCAAGTAATTGTCTTTTAATATGACCGAGGACTGATGGCCCAGTGAAATAAGTCTTGGTTTGATCGAGGGTTCTTCATTTTCATTTCCTTTTCACGTCTTGTTGACTGCTTTTTTACATTTGTAATATAATGCTGTGATATTTCTGCAGCTGGAGGAAGCTATCAGAAGAGGTCCTTATTTAGGAAGAAGGCTTTCTGAAGCTCAACCTACAGTGATGACGGAGCAGAGATTTTAGTCTTTTCGACATCATAGATACTATCTACAAGTGTTACTTTCAGCCTTTATATGTCATCTATAAGATGTTAAACCACAGTACTCTGTAGTGGATCAATTAGCGGGATATTATGATTTATCTTGTAAAAAGTCCCCCTTTCTGTAGGCAATCAGCATCAAAGATGGTAATCTAGATGTCTTGGCATTTGGTGGAAACTGCTTAAGTTGGGTGTAGCTACTCGACTTCACTAGCCCTCTACATTTCCAAAGATATAATCCAGGAGTTTTAACTGCTTGTGTTTGAATGCTTTATGCTGAATTGATAAATGCTTGAAGATGAATCTATGTTGAATCTACTATTTTCTTTTTCGTAGAAGCCTTTGTTATGTAAAGGCAAAGTATTTTTGCACAGAGTATGGATCATTGATGGATAATATGCATTGCAACGTAGTCCTGTCAGGACCCAGACCTCGAAGATTAGTCAATACTGCATTTTGCTTTTGGTTTTAAGGTAAAATTTTCATTGTGATTGGAGATGCCATGGTTGAGATTTGAGAGAGAAGGGCCAGTAGCGTAGTAGCTACTACTATAAGATTCAGATTCGGATGTCGTCACTGGCGACCTCTTCTTCAAGAAAATGGCACAAAACTTAAAAAAAATCAATGAAGCTTGAGATTCAAACATTCAAGACGAGTGAACAACTGAGACACCTAACCATTGAACCAAGATGTCTAAAAGTAATTTGGAGAAATTGCAATATTGCAGAGGAAGCTGGGTACTTTTTTCAAAATTAGCATTTTGAGTTAAGATGAAATAATTCATTCTCGGGAATTAGGAATTTTATTTTCATCTCAAGTGATATATCTATCTTTAGTTCATTGATTTAGCTGTTGCTTTGTAAATTTAAAAGGTTAAATGTTTAATACTCGTCAACTTCTTTTGTTTTCAAAAGGTAGCAAGAAAATGACACAAAACATAAAGAACTATTGCAGCATGAGATTCGAATACTTTGTCTTCGAGTGAACAACATAGACACCTAACCATTGAACCAATATGCCTAAAAATAATTTATAGAAATTACAATATTGCAGAGGAAGCTGAGTACTTTTTTAAAATTAGCATTCTCAGTTGGCTGAAATATTTAATTCTCAGGAAATAGGAGTTTTGTTTTCATCTCAAGTGACGTATTTATCTTTAGTTCATTACTCGGTAACTTCTTTCGTTTTCAAAAAGTAGCAAAAAAATGGGACAAAACTTAAAAAACTAATGCAGCATGAGATTCGAGCACTCGGCTTTGAGTGAAAAACAGAGACGCCTAAAAATAATTTGCAGAAATTGCAATATTACAGAGGAAACTTAGTACTATTTTTAAAAATAGCATTCAAGTGACATAACTATCCTTAGTGCATTAGCTTAGCTGTTGTTTTATAGTTTTAAAAGGTTAAAGGTTTAATACTTGTCAATATTTTTTATTTTCAAAAAGTAACAATAAAATGGAACAAAACTAATTAAAGAACCAATGCAGCATGAGATTCGAACACTCATCTTTGGGTGAACAACAGAGATGCCTAAGAATTGAACCAAGACACCTAAAAATAATTTGCAAAAATTACAATATTGCAGAGGAAGCTGAGTACTATTTTAAGATTAGCATTTTCGGTTGGCAGAAATAATTCATTCTTAGGAAATATGAATTTTGTTTTCATCTCAAGTGACATATCTATCTTTAGTTCTTTGGTTTAGCGTTGTTTTATTGTTTTAAAAGGTTAAATGTTCAATACTCGTTAACTTCTTTTGTTTTAAAAAAATCGCAAGAAAATGACGCAAAACTTAAAGAACCAATACATCATGAGATTCAAACACTCGTCTTTGAGTAAACAACACACACGCCTAACCATTGAACCAAGAAGCCCTATCTGTTTTGCAGTCTCACTTTATGTTTTATATATGCAATTTGTCATAGTAGGATTTTTCTATCGGTATTTCTAGCAAAAGGGCCGTAACAGTCAAAAAATATTTTGTGGAGCCAAGGTAGTTTAACCCAACACCTCTCATTCAATACTTGAAACTAATAACTACTAGACTACTAAGATGTTTTGTTGCAAGTGGTGTCACGTTTAATGGTTTTATCTTGTATTTCTGTTTTACTTATTATTTCTATGTATACAAATAGTAAAAGATTTGGATGAAGTGTTATCACGTGACACCACTTACCACCATCTAAATCCGCTCATGGTAAAGACATGAAAGGACAATGCGGAACAAAGTAAGACAGTTAACTAAAGTAAATAGCTCAATCCTCAAAGAAAGCCAGTGAAGGTTAAAATTACCCATCCTTAGAGTCCCGTATAAAAATACTGAAAACCAACACAACACAACGGAAATAAAACACATAAATTATTGCAGCACTCAATCTGATCCCACTGTACACCACAATCCTCCCTTATTTTCCCATAAGAGTATCAACAATCATAACTAAATATATGTTACGGCGCAATCCGATCTCATCATATAGCAAAATTAGTATCATAATTCAATCTTATTTCACCGTATCAATCCATCCTTAATTCACCTGTTGCGGCGCGATCCATCCATATCATTACAAATATTCTATTATTTCACCAAAATCCACCCTTATTTCATTTGTTGCAGCGTGCTACCCCGATCCTACTATATCAATATCAAATATTCAACGAGTACAATCAATTCAACAACTCAAAATTATAAGAACCTTTATGATTGATAAATATGAAGCTAAATCAGAAAGGAAATTTCATACCAACTTGAGAATCCACGTATGTAATATTACACGACAAGACAATTCCAGTAAATGATAATTAAAAGGTGCAAGTAAGTCAATTAAGACAAATAGCAGCGAGTCATGAAAGCGTGGAAGTGTCTAATATGTTTAGCACGAGAAACAATAATTAACAAGCAACAAATAAAGCATGAGAGGCATTTAATGCACATAATAGTTAAGGCACAAAAGGAAATAATCAAGTAAAGGCAGAAAGTCAGGGGAACAAGTAATTCGACAGCGTATAATCACTCGTCACCTCGGATATACGCTGCAACACATGAATTTCACATAGCACATAGTCCGAGGATTCCTAATTCCCTCAAATCAAGGTTAAACTCAATAGTTACCTCGCTTCAAAATTGCCTCAAAGCTCAACCACGACTTTGCCTTTAAAACAAGCAACCGAACCAATCAAATCTAGCAATGTAACAACCGAACGATTCAAAAAAAAGCTTTAGGAACTACCCACAAATGAAAGAGGTTCAATTTAGTTCATTAATAAAAAAGTCAACAAAAATCAACTCCCAGGACCGCTTGGTCCAAACCCAAAATTTGAATCAAAATCCGGTTACCCATTCACCCTCGAGCCCGGTTATGTAATTTGTTTCGAAATTCGACCTCAATTTTAGGTCTAAATTCTAATTTTACAAAAATTCTAAATTCTACCCAAATCCCCAATTTCTACCATAAAAATCCTAGATTTTAGGTTGAAATCTTATGAAATGTAATGGAAAATTGAAATAAAGTAAGTTAGAATTACTTACAACAGATCAGGGAAGAAGAGATCTTGAAAAAATCGCTTCTAAGGTTTCTAGGGTTGAAAATTTGAAAGAATGAGAAAAATCCCATCTAACTCAGCTTTTATCTAGTTGTAGATGTTGCAATTGCTATATCTTGTCCACAGGTGCAAACATCGCAATTGCGAGAAAGAGGTCGCAATTGCGAACTCCTCTCAGAATTCCAGTAATTGCATTTGCGATAACTTCGTCGCAAATGCAAACCTTGACGCCCTTGCAAATACAGACATGTTCTTCACAAATACGAAGATTATCAATAATATGCTGAGTCGCAAATGCGACTCTGCCTTTGGAAAAACGGAAATGGCAAGTTCACCAATGCGAACTTTACCTCGCAAATGTGAACTTTACCTCGCAAATGCGTGGATCTCCTGGCCTGCCCAAGATAGCAAATGAAAAGGTTTCTTCGCAAATGAGAGTCTCACTAATGCGAGCCAGATCTCACACATGCAAGACCTACAACAAACACCAGAAGCACAAAGGCTTCAACTATGATTCTAAGTCCATATCCATTCAGTAGCCTATCTGAAACTCACCTGAGTCCTCTAGGCTCCAAACTAAATGTGCACACAAGTTCAAAAACCTCATACGAATTCGTTCGCGTGATCAAATATCCAAAATAATACCTAGAACTGTGAATCTGATACCAAATCAAATGAAATTTTCAATGAAACATAAGAATTTCTATTTTAACAACTGGACGTCCGAATCACGTCAAACCAACTTAGTTTTTCACCAAATTTTGCAAACAAGTCATAAATGTAGTAGTGAACATATATCAAGCTCTGAAACCAAAAATATGGGCCCGTCAACAATAAAGTCAAACTTTGGTCAAATCTTTAAATTCTTTAAACCTTTACTTCAAATTTTCGACACAATGCGATAACTCGAGATAGGGACCTCCGAATTCGTTTTAGGGCATGTACCCAAGTCCCGAATCATGATACGAACCCATTACCACTCTCAAAGCACACATACAGATTGACCAAAGTCAACTCAAATGGACTTATAGGACACAAATTCACATTTTAATCAATTTTTCACATAAAAGCCTTCCGAAAAAAACCACGCACACAAATTGGAGAAGCTTAAAGAATCTATTGGATGCTTCAAACACAAAATTAAGGTTTGAAACTCTGGATGACCGATCAGATCATCACATTCTCCACATCTAAAACAACGTTCATCCTCGAACTGACATAGAAAAGTACCTGAACTAGAAAAAAAGGTATGGATATGTACTCTGCATATCCGACTCAGAATCCCAAGTAATTGCCTCGATCGACTGACCTCTCCACTACACTCGAACTGAAGGATAACTCTTTGACCTCAATTGTCGAACCTGCCGGGCTAGGATAGACACCAGCTCCTCCTCATAAGTCAAGTCTTTGTCCAACTGGACTGAGCTAAAATTTAACACATATGATGGGTCGCCGAATACTTATAGAGCATGGACACTTGGAACACCGGATGGACTGCTGATAAACTAGGTGGCAATACGAGTTTGTAAGCCACCTCACCCACTCTCTAAAATTTTTTAAAGGGTATGATATACCTAAGGTTAAACTTTCCCTTCTTTCCGAACCTCATTACACCCTTCATGGGTGAAACTTGGAGCAATACCCTCTCTTCGACCATGAATGCAATCGCATGAACTCTATGGTAGCATAACTCTTCTGTATAGAATGAACTGTGTGAAGTCGAATCTGAATAGTCTTGACCTTATCCAAGGCATCTTGTACTAAATATGTGCCCAACAATCGAGCATCCCCCAGCTCAAACTATCCAACTGGAGAATGACAATGCCTCATGTATAATTCCTCAAAAGGAGCCATATGAATGTTTGACTAGTAATTGTTGTTGTAGGTAAATTGCACAAGTGGAAAGAACTGATCCCAAGAACCCGTGAAATTTATAACACAAATGCAAAACATATCCTCTTATATCTAAATAGTGCACTCGGACTGTCCGTCCGTTTGAGGATGAAATATTATTCTCAACTCAAGCTACGTGCCCAAATAACAATGTACTACTCTCCAAAAATAATAGGTGAACTACTTACCTCGATCAGATATGATGGACACGAGCACACCATGAAGACGAACGATCTTGCGAATGTAGATCTCAGCCAAGTGCTCTGAAGAATAGGTAATTTCCACATAAATGAAATGAGTTGATGCGGTCAACCTATCCACAATGTCCCATACTGCGTCGAACTTCCTCTAACTCCGTGGGAGTCCACCAACAAAATCCATAGTGATATGCTCCCACTTTTACTCCGGAATCTCTAACTTCTGAAGCAAACCATCTGGTTTCTGATGCTCTTACTTTACTTGCTGAAAATTAAACCACCAAGCTACATATGAAACTATATCCTTCTTTATCCTCCTTCAGCAATAATGCTACCGCAGGTCCTGATATATTTTGGAGGCACTAGGATGAATAGAATACCGGAAACAATAGGCCTCATCAAGAATCAACTTACAAAGTCCATCTACATTGGGCACATAAATACGACCCTGCATCTTCAAAACCCCATCATCTCCAACAGCAACCTGCTTGGCACCATAGTGCCCTAGTGTGTCATTAAGGACAAGCAAATGAGGGTCATCATACTTCCTCTCTCTGATGCGCTCAAACAAGGAAAATCGAGCAACTGGACAAGCTAGAACATGACTGGGATCCGAAACATCCAACCTCATGAATTGATTAGCCAAAGCCTGAACATCTGATGCAAGTGGTCTCTCACCAACTAGAATGTACGCAAGACTACCCATATTCAGTGCCTTTCTACACAAGGCATATGCTACCATATTGGCCTTCCCGGGGTGACACAAAATGGTGATACCATAGTCTTTCAATAGCTCCAACCACCTCTTCTACCTCAAGATCCTTTTGTCTGAACAAATACTGCAAGCTCCAATGATCAGTGAATACCTCGCACGATACACCATAAAGATAGTGCCTCCAAATCTTTAGCGCACGAACAATGGCTGCCAACTCTGAGTCATGAACACGATAATTCTTCTCATGTTCAAGTACCGCGAAGAATATTCCATACCTTTCCATCTTGCATCAATACTGCACCAAGCCCAATACAAGAGGCATCACAATACATCTTGTAAGATCCTGAACCTATGGGCAACACCAACACTAGCATCATAGTTAAAGCAATATTGTGCTTTTGAAAGCTTGCCTCACATTCGTCTGACCATCTGAACGGGACACCCTTCTGGTTCAACCTGGTCAATAAGGATGTAATAGGTGAAAACCTCTCCACAAACCGACAATAATACCCACCAAACCTAAGAAACTCCAGATCTTCGCAGTTGAAGTGGGTCTAGGCCAGTTCTGAATTGCCTTAATCTTCTTAAAATCCACATCTATGCCCTCTACCGATACGACGTGCCCCAAGAAAGAGACCGGGTCCAACCAAAACTCGAATTTTGAAAACTTGGCATATAATTGTGTGTCTTTCAAACTCTGAAGTAAGATCTGAAGATGTTGATCATGCTCCTCTAGACTACGAGAACAATTCAAGATATCATCAATAAACACAATCACAAAGGAATCCAAATAAGGTTTGAACACCTGATTCATTAAGTCCATAAATGTTGTTGGGGCATTTGTCAACCCAAATGATATCACTAGGAATTCATAATGCCCATACAGAGTCCAAAAAGTGGTCTTAGGGATATCGGATGTCCTAATATTGAACTGAAGGTAGCCATACCTCAAATCAATTTTTGAAAACACCTTGACATCCTGAAGCTGGTTGATAAACTATGCCCTATAAAAGACACACGGATGTTGCAAACATAATCTGAGTATTTATGCCCAGAGTCAAACCACAGGGAATTAACCTATCAATTACTTTTGTTGGACTTACTAAATTCAATAGAATCAAGTTCCCTAAATGCTGTGATTAACAAGTGATGATATTTCTAACAAGTAAAATTGAAAATAAATAAACAGCTGAAAATTAACTATGCTTGATGTGTAAATGACTGGAATAAGGTCTAAGGTAATGGTTTTCCCCGTTGTTGATTTTCTTGGTTGTATATTTCGTATAGCTGTGACTTAGTTGTCTATATCAATCTTGAACTCTCCAGCTATGATAAATCTCTCTCAAGCAATTATGATAATTTACTAGACACACTCTCGCAAGCTACTTTAGCTAGATTCACATTACAATTCACATAGATTGCACTCGAGGTATCGTTATCGCTAATCCAACCTCTAAACCCTCGGTTATGACTCTCGTCTATACTTCGGGAGTGATGTTGGTCAAACAACTGCCTAAATATGCATTTTCTCTTAAGAAGATACATGATAAATATGAACGGCTAATTGAGGATCCTTTCAATCAACCACAATCAAAACGTAGTTGAACAAATAGAGATTAATAAAAATATAAAACTTTATTAATATAGCAACCAATTCATCCCAGTGGGTTTCACCAAAATCTTAGATCAAAATATTTATCTACTCATAACAATGATGAAAACTACAAAAGAATTGATAGTCATTGATAGAAGAGCAAAGTAGGGAGTTAAAAAATTATTTTCCAAGTTGCCTCCTTGCCTCTCTTGCTTCTTCTCAAAAACTCGAACTCCCCATATCTTTTGGACATGCTAAACCTTTTATCGTTTAGATTCTGTTGGACTTCCGAACTTGCCCTTTTAAAATAACCATTCCCGAATATGGACTAGCGCGGGCGCGCTAAGGCCGTGCTACTGCCCGCGCTGGTGGAGTTTCATTCTGTTTTTGACTGCTGAACTAGCACAGGAGCGGTAAGGCCGCGCTAACGCCCGCTCTAGTGGGGTTATCCATTGCCAAACGAGCTTTGTTCCCTTTTTTTTCCATTAACTCTAATTTTTGCCCGAATCACCATCATAAGTCCTCATTTGATTATTGCACTCCTGTGAAACATAAAAGTCACCATTAGAGCATGTTTGCATTATTCACACACTTACAATAGTAAAGCATCCTTAAGTCAGAGCCCGAACGTAGGCCAAACTATAAAATTTAGCCTATTATCAATATCCCACAATTAAATCATTTCTAGTCCTCGAGTAATCCACCACCTACTAAAAGGTTTCTTTTTTAAGCTTTTCCCTTAACGACTCACACCATGAACATTTTACAAAATTTGCATCTAGTACTGAGAACTTTACCCCGAGAAACAAATCTTTAGCACCATGCAATATTCGCACTTACTCAAACCACTTTATACTAGAGTGGAGACTTATCTTTCCATTGTGAATCATATGCCCTCACATCATACAAGAGAGTAGTTCCACATATAATGATATTTAAGACAATTAGGAACTAAGATAGAAAAAATTCACTCACTCTCAAAAAGAACATTCACATGCTACAAAGATGCACCATAGGCTTGCCCATAGTGTAGTACTCTAATAATACATCCCACTCAATCTAAGATCAATAGTTCTTTATTTAGCTGTAGTGTAGGCTAAGGGACGAGTATAATATATATATAGATATAGTGACTAACCTTCCTAAGCACTTTTAATACACTTACCTTAAACTTTAAGATCATTATTTTGTTAGCCAACACTCCACAATACTTATTTAAACATTCCCATACATTAGGTGCAATTTGTTACGAGATACCACTTATCAATCATTATACAATAAATTTATTTACTTATTTATTTCATGGTGCTTCTCTTTTTATACTTTAGCATTCTGCACCTTTTCTCTATTTCCATGGTTCCATTTCAAAAACCAAACCACCACCCAACACTTTTGCTTTTGCATATTTTCAATACCATTCTAGTGCTTAGTGAGAGGAAAATAAGTTCAAACAGCAGGCCACTCAATTAATTGGGTAAGGTTCACAATGTGATTGCCAAAGAAATAGGCTTATAGGCTCAACAGAGTTAACTAAGATATAATGCATTCAGGTGGGTTTACTTTATATATCCGACTTAACAAAGAAAGCCTATATCCCTTCTAAAACTGAATGAAGCTACTATTTAGTTTTGCAAATACACAAGGCAAGTTTTGGGCATCAAATGTAAAGCATGGAATACAGTAATACTCACACACATATGACATATGGCTCACTTCGGATTAGTTTATCAAGACATGTTCTTTTTGAGTGTTCAAGTTAGGTACAAAAATACAATTTTAAGGCACTTAACAAGATTCAACCCTTGGATCTAAGCGTTACACTCTAGTGTCTATCGTGTTCAGGTGTAGAAACGCTAAGGATTTTTCTTCTTCGATTTTAACTAGTGGTCCATTAATCCTAACCTGAAACAAAAATAAAAATTACCTATACCCGGTTCAAGATAAACCCTTGGAAAAGAACTGTGGCCCAAAGAAAAACCAAGGGGGGAGTTGCTACACTACCTAAAAATAAAATAAAATTTTTTTTTGGTATTATCTTTAGACTAACTTCCCTCAAGAAAATTTTCTAATGGATCCGTCATCAAGAAGAGTTTCCATTTTTTTTCTCAACTTAGTCCCTCAAGAACCCTGCCGAAAGAG
Organism: Nicotiana benthamiana; assembly: GCA_034376525.1. Lineage (NCBI taxonomy): Eukaryota > Viridiplantae > Streptophyta > Magnoliopsida > Solanales > Solanaceae > Nicotiana > Nicotiana benthamiana. The sequence continues at coordinate 28,521,183 of CM067337.1, forward strand.
ATACGTCATCAGGACAAGTTACTTACTATTTTTACCTAACTAATGACTGTTATTATACTCGTAACACAATCAAAACAAGACAAAGTATCCAAAGAAAACAATTAATTGTTAAAATTACAAACATACAATGAAGTATCCCTATCCCCCACCCTACACTTAAATTGAGTAAATGTCTTCATGGCCAAGTAAACCAAAGGAAGGAAAAGGGAACTTTCCTGACAGCTCAATCCTGGTCGGAGACAGAGTCCTCGTCTATATTGCATGCCCGACCCAATGCACGGAGCCAACCCAAGATCCGGTTTTCTGATTTCTTCTGCTGGGTTGCCAGTTCATTAATACGAGTCCCCATGTCAGTCACTAATGTTCACATTTTAGCTATCTGCTACTTCATGTGGTCTATCCGCTGTCCATGGATGGCCCTAGACGGGCATGGAACATCATCAGCCTGTGGTTGAGCTAGCTGCTCATCACATACTATCTCCACATCATCAGCTACCTGATGTTGTTCCTCCTCCTCTGCGTCATCACCATCAGAATCATGGCCAATCAATTCCTTAGCTGCTACCACTTCCTTGCCTGTGGTGACACTCTCAACCGTGAAAGGATTTACCATAGGAACACGACCATCTAAAGCAATATTACTAGACACTTTGGCTTGAAGGCACAACCGGGTGACAAGAGACGGGTAATATAACCCATATCGTTGAACTCAGACATGCAGGAACATTTCATCGTGTATAACTTGGGCCACGTAGAATGGAACATTATTCATGAAGCAGCAAATTAGGCACCCTCGAGGTATATTCACTTCTGACAGGTTCTTGGAGGGTAGAAGGTAGCTATTGATAAAGTACAACCAACATTTGGCCTCAAACCTGAGGGCCGAGGAGTGGAAATTATTCCTATATTTGTACCACTGTAGATTGGCTCCTAGTTGATAGATGATAACAGTGAATGTGGACCAGGGAGTATGCCTACTATTGTACGATAGATAACCATCCACATACCCCTGAGCTGGTGGAGGAAGCCTGCATAGAATCCGAATATTCTCTAAAAAAGCATTGACCGATCTCTTGCACACTGTAACCGTGTAGTCATCATGTCCCAGGAGGTTTGCATAGAATTCCCTAGCAAGCATGACATTTGCAGTTATCAGCTCCTCGAAAAATATGTCTAATCCTTGCCGCCTCAGACCGTAAGGTATATTGGGATAGGTTGTCCCCAATGTATTGGGATCCATGGCTTGTTCTGGCACAATCGTTTTGGACTTTTTTTTTGTTAAACCTACCCTGTGCCTTGGTGGACACTGACTTTTTACTATTAAAGTGCCTTGTATCAACCGAATTTCGAGGCCGTCCCCCAGTGTTGGGTGTAGCTGGGAGGCTAGAGGAGGAACCTATGGTACCTGCAAATAGTTCAATATCAGTTCTATTCAATCGGGTGACCAAACGTGGCTACTCAGACGTCACCATGGAATTGGTCACAACACTTCCTCCAAAGAGGCATTTTAACAAACATATGGTGGCCAATGGTTAATTTTAAGCCCCAACCATCCCTTCAACACAAGGAACACCACCTCAATAACCCAATCAACACAACACAAATCCCCAATTTCTTTTTTACAATTTTCAGCCCAACCTAACTACTAACATATGTTTCTACCTAAAATAAGACTACATTCTACTATACAAAGTAAAAATAAACAAGATAAACTACAAAAACAAAATGAAATAAAAAAAATTGCAAAACAATTAAAGAGAGAATACATACTAGTAGAGGGAGTGAGCAAAAGGGTAAATATTGCGAAAGAGAAGGAAGGTGGTGCTGTGTATGGTTGGGTATGGAGGAGGAAGAATAGAAGAATAAATGAAGTAGAAGAAGAAGAAGAAGAAGAAGAAGAAGAAAAGGGGTTAGGGTTTGGGTGAACATGTGTGGGAGAGGAAAAGAGATTGGGGGAATTGAGAGGGACGGGGCGGGTATGTGGTACAATGTAAGTTAAAAGGGTTAAAGTAATAAAAAGAAAATAAAATAAAATATAGGCAAAGCTTACCTGGACTAGAGCAAGCTGTACGCTGGTTTAGCGCAACCGCGCTAGTTCGATGACGCAAGGCAGAATAAAATCCAACCAGTGTGGGCGTAGCGCGGCTGCACTAGTTGGTCCACAGGAGAGGTAGAAATAAACCCAACTAGCGTGGGCGGCGCATTATCTTAGCGCGGTCGCGCTAGTTGGTTAAATCTAGGCGTTACTTTTTTGATTATACATGAAGTTAGATACTACACTTAACAACACATGCATGGTTTGCCTCCCACGCAGCGCCTGATTTAACGTCACGACACGATGCAAGTATTTGATCATTACTCCTCATTCACGTACTGGGGTTCTTTCAAATTGATCACCATAGTATCCCCTTTTTCTTCAGCTATTCCAAGGTAATGTTTCAACATTTGCCCATTTAATGTGAACTTGTTTATCCCATATTCTGATTCAATATCTATAGCTCCACTTGCAAAAATTTGCACCACTCTGAATGGTCATGACCATCGGGACTTTAACTTACCCGAAAACAATCTCAACCTTGAATTATACAATAATTCCTTGTCACTGGGTTTGAGATTTCTTTCCACAGTGTGCTTGTCATGCAGCTTCTTCATTTGTTCCTTGTAGAGACTTATGCTTTAAAAGGCTTCATATCTAAATTCTTCCATATCATTCAACTCTGTCATTCGATTTTTTCCAGCTGCATCGGGATCCATGTTTAATTGCTTCAATGCCCACCAATCTCGATGTTCTAGCTCCATAGGCATGTGACAAGCCTTCCCAAATACCAACTTGTACGTTGACATACCTATTGGTGCTTTGAATGCAGTCTTATAGGCACAGAGTGCATCGTCAAGCTTCTTCGCCCAATCAGTTCGTATGGCATTCACAGTCTTGGTTAGCACACTTTTTATCTCTCTATTGGACATGTCAACATGCCCAGCAGTTTGCGGATGATAAGGGGTAGCCACCTTGTGGCATGCATCATACTTTGCAATCAATTTCTCGAAGGCTTGGTTACAGAAGTGAGTGCCTCCATCACTGATGATCGCTCTTGGTGTCCCAAATCGGGTGAATATGTTCTTTTTAAAAAATCCTACCACCACTCTTGCATCATTAGTGGGTAATACTACAGCTTCTATCATTTAGACACATAATCCACAACAACAAGTATGTACTTATTGCCAAATGAGATGGATAAGGGACCCATGAAGTCAATCCCCCAAACATCAAACACCTGCACCTCTTGAATCGGGTTTATGGGCATCTAATTGCGATCGAAAATTTTCCCGATTCGCTAACATTCAACACAGCCCTTCACCCGTAGTGTGCATCTATAAACACTATTGGCCAAAAGAATCCGGTCGCTAGCACTTTCGCAGCTATCCCAACTCCTCGAAAACGTCCTCCATATGATGAGGCATGACAAGCCTACAAAATAGAAGATTGTTCTATCTCGGGGACACACCTCCGGATCATTGCTCATTCTAATAATACGTGCGGCAATCACGATAAAACGTTTTCTTTTGAACAGATGAAAGGTAATAGAGAACTATACCGTAGTTCAGGTAATTTGCAAAGTCTACATACCATGGCGCTTCCTCAAGATTAGCAGCGAGCAGCTGCTCGTCTGGAAAGGTTTCCAGAATCTATTCGACCTCAACTGAGTTTTTAGCTCTTTCAAGTCATAATAGATGATCAACGACTTGATTTTCTATGCCCTTCCGGTCATGGATTTCAAGGTCAAATTCTTACAATAGTAGCACCCAACGAATCAGGCGCGATTTAGACTCCTTCTTCTCAATAGAGTACCCGAGAGCTGCATGATCAGTGTATATAGTTACCTTAGAGCCAATCAGATATGATATGAACTTATCGAAGGCAAACACCACCACCAACATCTCCTTCTTTGTCACAATGTAGTTGAGTTGTGCACCACTTAGCGTTCTGCTTGCGTAGTAAATCAGGTGCATCAACTTATCCTTTCGCTGGCCCAAGACTGCTCCTATAGCATAGTCACTTGCACCATACATGAGCTCAAATGGTTGTTCCCAGTTGGGTGCAACAATGATGGGCGTTGTCACCAACCTCTTTTTCAGCTCCTCAAATGCCAACTTGCAATCATTGGAAAACCAAAAGAGCTGATCCTTTTCAAGGAGTTTGCATAATAGGTTAGTAATTTTAGAAAAATCTTTTATGAATCGCTTGTAGAATTCGGCGTGTCCAAGGAAACTTCTCACCGCCTTGACTGAAGAGCGCATTGTAGCTTTTCAATCACATCAACCTTAGAATGGTCGACCTCAATTCCTTTACTGGACACTCGATGTCCTAGGATTATCCCTTCCTGTACCATAAAAAATCACTTTTATCAGTCACTAAATTTGTCTCCACATGTCTTTTGAGCACTCTTTTTAAGTTGTGATGATAGTTTTCAACTGAATCTCCCACCACAGAGAAATCATCCATAAAATCCTCCACTATGTTTGTGAAAATGGCTAACATACACCGTTGAAATATCTCCGGTGCATTGCAAAACCCAAAAGGCATTCTCCGAAAGGCGAAGATGCCATATCGACAAGTGAAGTTGTTTTCTCTCTATCTTCGGGGGCTACTGAAATCTGATTGTAACCTGAATATCCATCCAAGAAACAAAAGTACGATTGCAGCCTGTCCAACATTTATTCAATGAAAGACAAGGGGAAGTGGTCCTTCCAGGTGGTTGTGTTCAATTTTCGGTAGTCCATGCAAATCCACCATCCCTGTACGAGTTAAGATCAACTCATTATTCTTATTATGCACAATAGTCATTCCCCCCTTTTTTGGTACACATTGGACAGTGCTGACCCAATTCCTATCAGAGATGCGAAAGATGATTCCCGCATCTAACCATTTGATCACTTCCTTCTTTACTACCTATTTCATGTCGGGGTTCAGCCTTCGTTGATTTTCTTTGGAAGGTTTGTGCCCCTTTTCCAAGAGAATCTTATGCATATAGAAGGCTGGGCTGATAGCCTTTATGTCTTCCATGGTCCAACCAATGACAGTCTTACTTTCGTGCAGTACCTGTAAGAGCTGTTCTACCTGCACATCTAGCAAACCAGATGATATGATGACATGCAAAGTAGAATCAGGTCCTAAGGAAACATACCTGAGGTGATCTGGGAGTGGCTTCAGCTCTAGCCCGGGTGGTTCCACTATTGATGGCTTTGCTGGAGGAGTAGCCCTTTTTTCTAACTCAAGGGACTCGAACTAAGATTCCCTTGTCCAGAATCCTTGGTCTTCAAGTGGCATGATCTAATCATCTAACCCTTCACCATCCATCTCTTCTAAATTTGTCAGACATACCTCTAATGGATCTGTAACAGTCAGGGTCACATCATCTTCTTGAAGGATCACATCTACTGCCTCCACTATAGAGCAATTAGCATATTCACTGGGTCTCCTCATAGATTACTAAACATTGAATATGACTTCATCATCGTTCACTCTCATTTTTAATTCCCCAGTCTTGCAATCAATCAGTGCTCTCCCAATAGCATGGTCTCCCTAAAATAAGAGGTATCTCCTCATCCACCTGAAAATCCAGAATAACAAAGTCTGTAGGTAACACAAACTTCCCCACTTGCACCAACACATCATCAAGAATACCAGTTGGCCTTTTCACCGTGCAGTCAGCCAGTTGTAGTAGCATCAAAGTCGGTCTAGCTCTGCCAATGCCCAGTTTGGTGTACAAAGCCAGTGACATCAGATTTATGCTGGCTCCTAAGTCACATAATGTCGTTGCAAAGACGTAACTCCCAATTGTGCGAAGAATAGTGAAGATACCTGGATCAGATATCTTTTGAGCCATCGGTCTTGTTACTACTGTGCTGCAGGTGTCAGAGTCACAGTGGAAAGATCCTGGAAATCAAACTTTTGTGACATTAGATCCTTCATCATCTCTGCATAACCCGGCATCTCCCTCAAGGCATCCATCAAAGGAATATTCAATTTAATTTGATGCAACATCTTCATGAATTTCTTATATTGGACTTGCTTATTTTGTTTTACCAGTCTCTGAGGGAAGGGTGCAAGTATCACCCTTTTTGCACTGCTTGCTGGCTTCTCTCTGTTGAAGTTTTCTAGCACAAAATGTGCCACCTGTTCTACAGCTTGCTCATTCATCTTATCTTTGCCTTTTTCCTCATGACTTTGTTCAACTACCACTTCAATAAGTTCTGTGGTTTCATATACCTCTAATGGAACTGGAATGGCTGGCGTACTCTCCTTCCTAGCTTATATAATTTCCCGATAAGTCTCTCCCATTTTGGAGACTTACTGCAATCATCTTATTCGGGTTTTGCTCCTTGGGGTTGATGTTTGTGTCTGCAGGCAAGGTTCCCTGAGGGTGGTTGTTTAATGCCAAGGAAAGTTGTCCCATCTGTGTTTTAATGTTCTTTATAGATGAATCATGCACTGCTAACTTTTCCTGCACTTTACCATTTGTCCCAATGAGTTGCTGAATCATACCCCTGATTTCCACCATGTTGTTATCTTGCAGCTGAGGAGGTGGTTAATATATTTATTGTTGATGATTTGTTGTGGATAGCCCTATGGTTTCTGATATGGTATTGGCACCATTTGGACTTGAGGGTGCATACCCCCGGGCTGTTGCATGTTTGGCCTGTACTGCTGATTTTGCGGCAGTCTCCACTACTGTCCTCCTTGTATCTCACTGTCAAAGTTATTGAAATAATTCATATATTCTCTTGCCCCTTGATTTTCACCTTCTCCACTCTATGAACACACATAATATTGATTAATACAAGGTGTACGCAGCCCTCCATTTTTTATGTCAATAATGTGCACCTATTTTGTACCCATCTCATCAATCTTCTTTGTCAATATGCTCATCCGAGTCATGAGTGTGGCCATGTTCTCTGCATGGGAATTATTTGTGTCAAGAGAAACTAAATGCACTATGGGTGCCACTATTGTACCTCTAGTCAACCACCCTAATTTTTGTGACATCTTGTCAAGAATGACTTTGCACTCAGTGAATGTCTTACTCAAACACCTCTAGCTGAAGCATCCACATTTGCCTTTAGATTGTCAGCTAACCCCATGTAAAATCTCTGGCCGAGCATCTGGTCTGGAATGCCATGATGATGACACTTCAGCAACATCCCTTTAAATCTCTCCCATGTTTCTTGCAAGGTTTCAGTCGGCTGCTGCTTGTATTGCGATATTTCATCAATATGCCTTGAAGTCTTGTTGGACGGGTAGAGCATATTCAAGAACTGATTTACTAATTCCTCCCAGGTGACAATGGAATTGATTGGCAGTGAATTCAGCCAGGTCTGAGCTTCCCCAGTCACAAAGAACGGGAACAGCAATAGCTTGATAGCTTCTAGGGTCATATTTGGCGGCCTTTGATCATACATATTGATAGAAATTTTTTCAAATGTTGTTGAGGGTCCTCAATGTGTGACCGGTGAATAGGCCCTTATTCTGCAGCAGAAGCAGCATGTTATTGATGATCTAGAATGTCTCTACTTGAATTGCGGGCACAACTATGGAAGTTGCCAGGTTGTCAGCTGTGGGCTGTGCTCAGTCATAAAGTGCAGCTTGGGGCACAAGAGGTGCCACAACTCTTACGTTGGGGTTTTCTAGCGGATCCCCAACATTTCCAATGACGTTTTGTGCATCACCCATGTCGAATTCAAGATGGTTTGGTTATTGGGATTGATTGTTTCTCTTGTTGGCACGGTTCAATGCCCTGAGTGTTTTCTCGGGGTCTGAGAGTCCATCTAGCAATTCTCCAGTCCTTGAAGAATTTCTAGGCATACACCTGAATTACACAAGATTTCAAACGTTAGAATTGCAATGAAAAGATTGGGTATAGAGAAAACAGATTACACTAAAAATTTTTGTACTTCTTTCAATTGTAATTGATAACATTGTTAATTCCTCGGCAGCGACGCCGAAATTTGATCACACCAAACTATACCCTATAAAAAGACACACAGACATTGCACATATAGTCTGAGTATTTATACCCAGAGTCGAACCACAGGGAATTAACCTACCAATTACTTTTGTTGGACTTACTAAATTCAACACAATCAATTTCCCCAAATGTTGTGATTAACAAGTGATGATATTTCTAACAACTAAAACTGAAAATAAATAAACAATTGAAAATTAACTATGCTCGATGTGTAAATGATTGGAATAAGGTCTAAGGTAATGGTTTGCCCTATTGTTGATTTCCTTGGTTGTATATTTCGTATAGCTGTGACTTAGTTGTCTCTAACAATCATGAACTCTCCAGCTATCATAAATCTCTCTCAAGCAATTATGATTATTTACTAGACGCACTCTCTTGGGCTAGGCTAGCTAGATTCACATTACAGTTCACATAGATTGCACCCGAGGTATCATTATCTCTAATCCAACCTCTAAAACCCTGGTCAGACTCTCGTCTATACTCCGGGAGTGATGTTGTTAAAACAACTACCTAGATATGTACTCTCTCTCAAACAAATACATAATAAATAAGAATGACTAATTGAGGATCCTTTCAATCAACCACAATCAAAACGTAGTTGAACAAATAGAGATTAACAACCAATTCAAAACTATATTAATATAACAACCAATTCATCTCCAGCAGGTTTCACCAAAACCTTCGATTAAAATATTTTGCTACTCATAACAATGATGAAAAATACAAAAGAATTCATAGTTATTTATAGAAGAACAAAGTAAGGAGATAAATTTTTTTTCCAAGTTGCCTCCTTGCCTCTGTTTTTTCTTCTCAAAAACTCGAACTCCCCATATCTTTTGGACATGTTAAACCTTTTTATAGTTGTATAGATTCTCTTGGACATCCGAACTTGCCCTTTTAAAATTACCATTCCCGAATTTGAAGTAGCGCGAGCACGTTAAGCCCACGCTAATGCCCGTGCTAGTGGGGTTATCCACTGCCAAACGAGCTTTGTTCCCTTTTTCTTCCATTAACTCCAATTTTTGCCCGGATCACCATCATATGTCCTTATTTGATTATTTCACTCATGTATAACATAAAAGTCACCATTAGAGTCAATTTCTACATTATTCACACACTTACAACAATAAAGCATCCTTAAGTTAGAGCACGAAAGTAGGCCAAACAATACAATTTAGCCTATTATCGCCGGTCAAATAAGTCATCAATCCTAAACAATGGATACTTGTTCTTGATGGTTACTTTGTTCAACTGCTGGTAATCTATGCACATCCTCAAAGATCCATCTTTCTTCTTCACGAACAACACATGCGCACCCTAGGGTGAGACACTAGGTCTAAGAAAGCCCTTATCAAGTAAATCTTGCAACTACTCCTTCAATTCTTTCAACTCTGGGGGGCATATGGTATGGCGGAAGAGAAATATGCTGAGTTCCTAGATCCAAATCAATATAGAAGTCAATATCCCTATCAGGTGTCATCCCTGGTAGGTCTGCAGGAAACACCTTTGGAAACTCAAGAACAACTGGTACTAAATCCATGGAAGGAACCTCCACACAAGAATCACGGTCATAAGCCAAATAAGATAGACACCTCTTCTCAACCATATGCCGAGACTTTATATAAGAGATAACCCTGCTGGTAGAATGGCCAGGAGTCCCCCTTCACTTTAATTGAGGAAACCCTAAAAAGGCTAAGGTCACCGTTGTTGTGTGACAGTCCAATATAACATGATAAGGTAACAACCAATCCATACCCAAAATGATATCAAAATCTCCAGATCAAGAAGTATAAGATCTACTCTAGTCTCAAGACTCCTACTATTAACCACACACGAATGATAGACACGATCTATAATAATACAATCTTCGATAGGTGTGGACACTTGCATAGGAGCACTCAAAGAATCACGAGACATAAAAATATATGAAACAAAATAGGATAACACGTAGGAATAAGTAGAGCTCGAATCAAATAGAACTGAAGAATCTCTATGGCAAATTAGAACAATACCTACGATAACAACGTTAGACGACTCAGCCTTCGACCTGGCTGGGAAAGCATAAAATCAGGGCTGGGCCCCACCACTCTAAAATACATCTCTAGGACGGGCGTTAGTGGCTTAACATCCACTTTAGCGGCTTGAACTCCACCTCTAACTACCTGATCTCCACCTCTGGCTGCCTAACCCTACATCTAACTGGATGAGCGGGCGGTGGTGTAACCAGCCGGTATCATTTTAATGACCCGACTGCTCATTTTACTATTTGCAACCGCGTTCCCTTAAATAAAACTTTTTACGCTTTCCTTAGCTAAATTACGACTTGCGGGGGCGATCAGTTCGGAAGTTAGAAGAGTTTTGAGTGAAAATAAAATCAATTATTCCCTTAAGGTTTTCTTAAAAGGCGAAGTTTGACTTCGGTCAACTTTCTAGGGAAACAGACCCGAATTCATGATTCGACAGTCTCTGGAGGTTCATAGGAAAATATGGGACCTGGGAATATGTCCAGAATCGAATTTCGAGGTCCCTAGCCCGAGTACGAAATTTTTACGTAAAATTGTTAAATTAAAGTTTTAAGGAATTAAAGAATCTAAGTATTTATTAAAAACCTAGGTATCAGGTTCAGATTTTTGTTCAGAAACTTGGTACAAGTTTGAAATATCATATAAGACCTACCCGTAAAATTTTGTGTCAATCCGAGTAGTCTAAGAGTGTTTTGACCCGTTGATAGAAAATTAGGAAATTGAAGTTCATTAAGTTTGATCAATTAGTTTTGGGGTCCGATTCTTTGATTTAACGTTGGTTTGGGAATTCCGAGTGTTTGACTAGGTCCGCCTCGTGATTTTAAACTTGTTAGTATGTTCGGGCGAGGACCGGGAACCCCGAGTATCAAATGGTCGAGGTTCGAGCGAAGTCGAAACTTAGAGAAAACACAATCTGTTGCTTCTGTCAAAACTGCTTTTGCGGCATTTTGACCGTAGAAGCGGAGACCGCATAAGCGGTCCATATCACGCAGAAGCAGAAAAGGGAGAAGTGAAGGGGAATCGCAAGTGCGGCTTCTGGGACCACAGAAGCGGTCCCGCCTACGTGGACACATGACCGCAGAAGCGGTCCGCTCAGTTATTCCCCAAACCGCAAAAGCGGCCCCATGACCGCATAAGCGGTCACCACTTAGGCGAAATTTCGACCGCAGAAGTGGAAGCCGCTGGGTAGTGAGTTCATTAAATACGAACTCCAACCTTTTCTCTCTCATTTCTCATCCGGTTTTGGGGCGATTTTGGAGCTTTCAAAGAGAGTGTTTCAACACAATATCACAAGGTAAGTAATTTCCACTTACTCTTAGCTTAAATACATGAACATTACATAGATTTAACACTAATAATCAAATAAAGTTAAGTTCTAGAGCTATACCTAGGGTTTTGATAAAATTATAATTTAACCACCTAATTATCCATGTAATGAACTAAAAATATATATTATTAATCCTTGTTGATACCCAATTTTGTCCTGGTATACCCATATTTATTCTAATGAGTTACTATTTTATTTACGAGTCGTAACTCCATTTATTTTTGTGTGTTATTACAAGCACTACAATTTCTTTATTATTATTATTACTACTACTACTACTACTACTACTTCTACTATTTTTTCTGATTTTTTATAACTTTACTTCGTTGTAGCAATTTAAAAAAAAATAAAAAAAAGCATTTACAATTTATTTTTAGCTTGTTCAAATATTTATATAAAATAGGATTTACTAATTATTATTCCTAATTATTTTTTTACTATGTCATTTTAGTTTAATAGTAGCTCAATTATCAACCTTACACTTAAACAAAAAAAATCCCTTTAAATCTACCCAGCCATGTATAGGTGTTCATGGTTCGGTTTGGATCGGGTTTTTCCTAAAAATAAACCAAACCAAGTAAGTTGGTTTTTTAAATATTAGAACCAAACCAAACCAATTAAGTCGGTTTTTCTCGGTTTGGTTTATTTCGATTTTTCCGTTGTTTCGGTTATTTATCGATTTTTTCTGAAATATAAGGCATACACTACCTAACACATATTCCGGCGATCACATTTTCAATGTAACACTATCAAATCAAATGCCCTTTGAGAAATCTATTATTTACCAGAATATATTAATGATAAATGAATCAAATAATGATGAATAATTTAAGGATTCAATTAAAAATATGTTATTTTTAACACGAAATGGATTCTTACACTAACCAAAGAAAACTACCAATCAAACTAGAATGTAAATGTAAAAAACTATATTAAAAATGCAAACTATTAATATTTACCATAAATTATATATATATATATAGGTGTAATAATAAATTTAAAATAGCTACTCTCATAGTCGGTTTGGTTCGCTTTTTTCCGATTAAAAGCAAAATCAAACCAAATTTGATTGGTTTTTAAAATTCAAAACCAAAACCAAACCAAACCAAAATATAATGGTTTTTTTCAAATGACCCATTTCTATTAAGCTTTTGTTAGTAACCCATTTCATAAAACACCCCCATTTGCCCAAACCTTCTGCCAACTTTGTCGCCGGCATATATCGCGAGAAATTTAAAAATAGCCAGATTTACCACTAGTCATTGAAAAATAGCCAAGTTTCAAATGTTATCGAAATTTAGCCACTTTAAATTTGAGCGAAAATACTGTTTAAAATCCGGAAAAATATGCCCGTAAAATTTTACCGGAGTTCCAGCATAAGTAGCTTGAACTCCCGTAAATTTTACGGGAGTTCCAGGATAACTATGCTGGAGCTCCCGCAAATTTTATGGGTATTCAAGCATAATTATGCTGGAACTCCCGCAAAATTTTACTGGAGTTCCAGCAAGTATAATTGTCCAGTATAATATACTGGAGTTTGGAACACTAGTGCTCCAGTCTCCCGTAAATTTTACGGGAGTTAGCAAAGAGTATAATTGTCCAATATAATATATTGGAGTTTGGAGCACTGGTGCTCCAGTCTCCCGCAAATTTCACAAGAGTTAGCAAAGTATATCGGTCCAGTATAATATGCTGGAGTACGTACACAAATGCACCAAAATTTCCATATATTATACTGGACCGGTCCCTATGCAGCAAAGTAGTGGCTATTTTTTATTGACTTGGTAAACGCTGGCTATTTTTCATTGACTAGTGTAAAAGCTGGTTATACCATGATATTTTGCCTCTTCTCGTCCATCAGATATTCATTTTTGGGATTTTTTCTTATCTATACCATATATGAAACCTTATTATTAAAAATGTGCATATTTTCATTATTACACGCCATGTTTATATTTTTGCTACAAAACTTATACCATTCATTAAATACCCTATATTAAGAATTGATACCTTCCAAATTAGGCACCAACAAATCTGAAAGATTTATACCATTCATTAAATACCCAATATTAAGAATTGATTCCTTCCAAATAAGGCGCCTACAAATCTGGGATAAATATTTGAATAGCTTATTCCTTCAAAATTAGGCGGCTAAAAATTCGGGACTAAATATTTTTTCAATATTGATTTAATGGTATCTACAAACTACTACATTTATATTACAATTAAACTGCGATCTATATTGAAAAAAATGTTGACTACAAAATTTTTTCCTAATCTACAAATTTAATACAAAAGATCTACAAATAAACTACAAATCAGTTTACGTATCTATAAAGCAGTATTGCTTTGAAGGGTATCTACAAATTACTATATTTATACTACAATTACTCTGCAACCTATGTTGAAAAAAAATATTGACTACAAAATTTTCTCTTCATCTACGAAATTTCTACACAAAAAACTACAAATAAACTGCAAATCGGTTTAAGTATTGTATAAAATTGTATTGTTTTTAAGGGTATCTACAAAATTACTACATTTATACTACAAATTAAACTACAATCTTATGTGAAAAAAAAGTTGACAGTAAAATTTGCTCTTCATCTATAAAATTTCTACAAAAGACTACAAATAAACTATAATTGCACTCACACTGTCACATTTACAGAAGATTCCTATGGCTACGCCACAAATTTACAATTTAGAATTGTTGATTGATCGATTGAGGAAGTCTTCTGTATCATATATCTACTCTCGATCTCGTACTTGTTAAAATTTAGAACAATACTGACAATTATCAGAAATTACAATAACTGAAACAATGGGTTTCATATTGAATCTCTTTGGCTAAAAATCTGATATACTCAATGGGTCTCATCTAGGTATTTTTTGAGAAAAAGAAGGAATGGAGAAGAGCAAAAAATGTGAGGAGAAAATGACGATGGGATTAGAAGAAAGAAATGTAGGAATTAAGGAGAGACAGAAACATGTAATATATGGATACCTTTAGTTAAGGAGTAAAATTTGCCCATTAATTAGATCCTTAATTAAGTATGGTATATGATTGGTAATTTGATATACGTGTTTGTAATTAAATTAAACCTTAAACATAAAGGGTAAAAAAATTTTCTATATGGTATAGCAATGTAAAAATCCCTTCATTTTTTGCCTACGTCAATAAATTTCTTTTTTCCCTTTTCTATCTTCTTTCGTTTCCTTAATTACTTTTCCTATTTAGGCCCTACGAAATTATTGATTCACCATGATTCGCAACTGAAATTTTAGCTCTGTACTCTTCTGCCCATTTCGACATTCTCGGGTTCGAACTTATCATTCGAATGTAGACAGGTTTTGGAGAAATTACGCTTCAAATTTCATTGATTGGTAAAGTAATTTCAGTTCATTCTGTTAAATAATCACCTACAGCTTTTCTTTTCCTATTTCATTTCTCAAATCTCTCCCCAATCCCCGAATTCCTGGTTGACAGAATTTTCATTTTTAAAAATTCTAAATCTTCCTTTATTCGACATGCGGCTTTGTGATTCCTTTCATTCTAGTACCAGGCCCTAAGGTTAATTGGCTAGTATAAATATTGACTAGTTCTATGCACTAGGCAGAGGGTTTTCAGTCACTGCTACTATAGCATTCTATATTATCTTTTCTGTATTGCCGCGAGCAAAACAAAGCTTGGCATTTTATACTTGTTCTACACATATACTACTGAACATTCTTGAGGTTCTGGTGATTTTGGGGTGTCTGTCGTTTCTTGTTGCTATTGTTCGAGTCTCTTGCGCATATTACTGCACAATGTGGAGAATATTTGGTTCACTTACTGTTGTCCAAGCTTTGGAATTCCGGGTTTTTTTCATATTCTATTACTGATATGCTCTTCAACTGGTTAGTTTCCTGAACGACGCATTATGATTCCTTTACGTATTGTCTGTTGTTAGAATAGACTAGTCCTTCTCTTTTGTTTTGTATTCTGTAAAACTCTTGATCATGCCGAGATGCTGAGTGCCATGCGGCACTCTATTGAAATTATGCCAGTATATATCCAGGTACGTCTCTTTAACCTTAATATGTTCTTAATTTTATTTGTATGTTTTATTTTTTTGTGCGATAGGTAACTTGTATGTAGGATTATTATCTGTGTGATCCGTTTGGACTTGTTTATAATATTCTCTCGAATAGATACTATGATTTAGGCTTAACCAAACAAATAATACAGATTCTGTCTAGACTTTTAACTTGTACTGAAGGTTTCCATCATTTAGACACCGTATCCTTAGTACTAAAAAAAGGGTAACATGATGCTTCTTAAATAAAAGTCTACCTAAGGGATGCATGGTAGTTTTCTGTTTTTTAATCTTATTATTAGAATTTGTTCACATACTCATCATGACAAGAGGGGTTGCTCTGATGGTAAGCAACCCCCACTTCCAGCCGAGAGGTTGTGTGTTCGAGTCTGCCCAAGAGCAAGGTGAGAAGTTTTTGGAGGGAAGGATGTCGGGGGTCTATTTGGAAACAGCCTCTCTACCCAAGGGTAGAGGTAAGGTCTGCGTACATATTACCCTCCCCAGACCCCTAAGTGGAATTATACTGGATTGTTGTTGTTGTTGTTCACATATTCATCATGAGGTGATTAACCTCATGTTTAATAGGACGACTCATAGCCTAGTCTACTATAGATCTCTACTATCTCAACATGCTCCGTTGTATAACTAAGCTTAGATATCACGTCTTTCAGACTAACAAGTGTGTCTTAGTGTAAGTAGTAACTGACTATGCTTTGTTTGGTTTGAGTGAGATGAATCTCCATTGAAATCTTGTTATTTAGTGACACTGATACAATTATGAAAGGAGTATTTACTAGGGATGGGAGGACTATGTGTTTAGTGTTTAACTACTCTAGTTGACTACTTGCTTATTTAGTTCTAATTCTTTTATTTCCATCATAGCATGCTAATGGGTAAAATCAGTTTCTCTTTCCCTCTTCTGTGTGTTTGAATAGTTAGTTACGAGTAGTGATAAAGGGTCTTAGAATAAGCTAGGTATTTTACCGTATAGTACCTAAGTCCATAATTGGTTAACATTCATCTTTTATCAATTCAAACAGCTTCGGTCTAATTTATTTATTTTTGTCTCGTTCAGAAAATAAGTATTTTCTAACATATTTCTGAAGTTTTATTCTACAAAAGAATTTGAGTATTTTTGACAACAAAACTGAGATTATAACTTTGGTTCTAATTAAAAAAAATTATCTTTGAAATTTTCCCTTACTTTTGGCTTATTCTTCCAAATGAACACGTCACTACAAGGTTTGAGCTCAATAATTATTTTGGGCCGCTTAGTGTTCACTGAGTTTTGGAATAAATTTGCTTTCTAACTCTTCACATCTAATTATTTTAGAACATTATTTTTGGAGTTATTTATCAATTTTACAAAACTAGTAAAGTTATTATATTATACAGGTCATGTAAGAAATTTGACTTTGCTGTTGTCACTTAGATAGCATATTTTTTTAAGAAATATGAGTTCAATTCCGACCCTAATTGTGTTCAAGTTATGCTATTTATGTGCTGTACTTGAGGAGGTATATATGGGCCTCTTAGTTGTTTACATGCTTCCCCTAATATGCAGTCCTATGTGTTTTGTATGTCGCTTTAGTCCTTTTACCTTTAAATCTAAAAGTCAGTCTAAAATCCTCCCTCACCTAGTGAATAGTAGTCCTAAACTCCTTTGGGACTGATAGGATTGAGACGGGTAATAGCATGCAATAAGTAATGATACCATTTCGCGCCTAATACCTTAACGGAGTGGGAGGGTAGAATATGGATATGATGACTGGTGCGCTAATATCTCGTGTGAGAATGATTGGTGGGTATTGCACTAAAGTGATCCATATTATATTTAACCCTAAGACTCCTTTCTTCTTCTTTATTAATGCTTTATCTTAGATTAATGTTTTCAACCAAAATTCCTCTTTTCAAAACAACTTGTGTCTTTCTTCTTTCAAAATTTTGAACTTGCTATATTTCCTATGTGCAAACTTTGCTTGTTTACTCATACTCTTCTTAAAGTCACAATTAAGTACGGCCAGGAACCACACTAGTGGATTTTGAGGGGTGCCTAACACCTTCCCCTCGAGATAATCTCAAGTCCTTACCTGAACTCTGGTTTTCTTTCAAATTTTTCTTCTTTTCTCTAAGAGTGTCCTAATACACTATAATTATTAGGTGGCGACTTTCCAATTACATAACCCAAATTCCTCGAAAGGAGATAAAAGAGTTGTTTTGCCCATAATGTCGTAAACCTGATTTCTACTTAGAAAGAGGGGGCATCGACAATCCTTAGGTTATGGAGAATATTTTCCTTCGATAAATCTCGGAATCCGGGCATGTGGGCCCGGGGTCAGAATTTAGAAAACTTGCGGGAAAGGTTGGGAAATCATTTAATTGTTGGAATACAACTTTGTGAGCACGTATTGACTAGCTCTTACTCTATTTAACTAGTTGGTGCTCGTTCGGTTTCGAATTAAGGTTGGAGCCTATTGTTGTTGTTGAAGGAATGCTTCGAAGCGAGGTGAGTCTCCTTTATCTCTTTGTGAGAGGGAAATGTCTCCCTAGGATTAATAAAAATGTATAATTGTTGCTAAATGCGGGGGCTATGTATGCACAAGGTGACTAGAGCTCGTGCGTAGCTATCACTATATTGATTGTCCGGGTAGTTTAGGACCCACATCATGCTATATCTATGAAAATCTATAGTTCACCATGCTAATATGATTGCCTAGTATATAATAATGGGTAGAAGGAAAAAACAAAAGTAAACTAGTACACTTGTTGAACACTTGTATGGCATAAATTAATATGTATTGTGTTTGTATGCATTATGGATGCTTTCTTGTTATTTGTGGATCGGGCCATCACCTCGGTATGAATAGATGCATCTATAGATGCGCCGTCGACCCTTGGCAAGTGCACATTTCATTATGTTGGTTCGGGCCATCGCTTCGGTATAATGTGAGCATGATTGTTATGTGGAAACTTGTACTCACACTGCTTGTTATTAGACATTGAGCATGAAATTGTAAAAATCATGATACTTTAAAGACATGACTCATTTCCCCTGCTTTAAATTTGTTAATACTAGTAGCTTCCATGCTTATAAATAATCTCACATATTATTTGACCTTAGTAAGTATCAAGTAGACCTCTCGTCTCTACTTCTTTGAGGTTAGGCGGGATATTACTGGGTACATGATGTTTATGTACTCATGCTACACTTCTGTACTTAAATGTACAGGATCTGAGGCAGGTGGATCTGGTTACTATTTGGGCGCGCATCAGTGAGATACCTTGTGACTTCTACGGTGAGCTGCCTCCTTTCATTGATGATCTGAAGCCGAAGAAGTCATCTATGTACTTTTGCTTTTCTGTCTATCCTGATTCAAATAGTAGTATAGTATATTATTCATTTTGTATATTCTCTACTAGTTGTCCGTAGCTGTGACACCAGGTTCTGGCACACATATTAGTAAACTAATTTTGGATTGTAATAGTATGCCTGCACTTGATTGTTGTTTCGGGTTCTGGAAACCCCTTTTGGGATGCTTATTCCCTTCTTAAAAATGTTGATATTGATAAACTTAGAGATGTTTTTCGCAGTTGGCTTGCCCGGCAAGGTAGTTGGGCGCCATCATGACCTGTTATGGAAATGGATTGTGACAATCATGGCACAAAAACTCTACTATGGTGTGCTGCCTATTAATCTCAAACAGGTCCTCCTGATATGATCCATCCTTCTGTTGTGGCTGCTGAAACTGGGGCTGAACCGAACGTGCCGAATACCACAGTGATCACTCTAAATCGAAGGCACATTGATAGGAGCTGATGGTTCACTATAAGCTGGCTATCGAGAATTAGGCACAAAAAGACCAAGACTTCTTAAAGCACTGTGGGATGCCTGAAGCACTAATTGAAATGGCCTGGGAGGATAGCCCCTACCAAAAGTACCCCTGCCTCCAGATGAGACAAAATTGAAACCACCAGAATGACAAGGCCTGTTATCAGTCCCCTGCCCCTTCCCATGTGGAATAACCATCTCCATCCACCTAGAAACATTAGTAGTCGTCTGAAAGGAAATCTCACCCCCTTCTCCTTGGCCATCTGTAGCCTGATTGGTTGAATAAGTCCATCAATAAACCTCCTCACCTTTTCTCTATTAGTAGGAAGAAAGATAAGGGCATGGCGAGCTAGATCCACACAACGGGTTTTGTACTGAGTGATTGACATACTTCCCTATTGGAGATGCTCAAACTCTCTGCGGTAGTTCTCCCTCAGTGTGATAGGAAGAAACTTCTCTAGAGCAGGCAACCCAGCTGATCTGGTCGATGTCACAAATGCAAAGAAGACCTGACACCAATGATTAAAAATATCCCAAATATGGAATTTCACCCATTTTCACCATCTTTTCATTAGATCTCAGCCTATAGGCGATTTGAAGAGAAAATTCATCATCCTTTCATAAGTTAGTATACTTTAACTTGTTTTCTTCCATTTTAATCAACATCTATTAATTTTTAATCTTAATTTATGTTCTTTTAAGGTAGAAAATTAGGGATTTGGGAATATTTTTTGGGGGGAGGGGGAGTTTGTAGAATAGAGATTTACACCTCAAATTGAGATCAAATTTCAAAACTAATCACATAACTGGGATCGGGGGTGAATGGAAAGTTAGGTTTTGGTTCGAATCTTAGGTTTTGACCAAGCGAGCCCTAGGTTGATTTTTGTTGAATTTTTGGAAAATGTATAAAGATCTTAACGTTATGTATTGTAATTGATTTCCCTATCATTATTTAATGTTATTGAGTCGATTTTGGTTAGATTCGATTGGGCTGGAGGATGATTTTGGAGGAAAGGCCCCAGTTAAGGTTTGATTTGCTTGCAGAGCCAGGCAAGTCTTGGGTCTAACCTTGATTTGAGGGAATTAAGAATATTTGAGCTATATGCTATGTGAATTACATGAGTAGCGGCATATATGCAAGGTGATGAGCGTATATACGCCATCCAAATACATGTTTTCATGTGTTCCCGAATTTCATTAATTATTTTATTCCATGTCTTAACTATTACATGCTTTAATTGTTTACTATGACTTAACTTGTTATTTGTCACTTACTTCAATCATATTAAAATATTAGTTTCTCATATGCTTCCAGTTAAAGGATACTTGCCTTAATTGTCTTATTTGTACATTTTAATTGTCATATATTTGACGGTCTTATTGCTTTGTATTAATTGTAGCATTCCTTGATTTATATGACGTTCTGTTATGGCTTTACTTTCATATTCTGTAATCATCGAGATTCTTGTGATTTTAGTTGTTGAATTGATTCATATGTTGAATTTGTTTTTAAATCTGGTTACACGCCACAATAAGTAAAATAAGGGAGGATTGATATTGATTTGGTGGGATTGGGTTGCACCGCGCAATGGATTTTATATGTGATTTTGATATGGTAAAATAAGGGAGGATTATGATATTGATTCTGATTATATGGTGATATCGAGTTGCGCGCCATAATGGATTTTACTTATTTTCATGATATTGATATGGTGAAATAAGGGAGGATTGTATTTGTACGGTGGGATCGAGTTGGGCACCACAAAAGATTGAGTGTTTTGTATTCCTTATGACATTGTGTTTCTTTCAGCGTTTTCATACGAGATTCTAAGGACTGATGTTTTTGATTTTACTGATTTCGAGGATTGAGTTTATTTACATTAGTTAACTACTTTACTTTTCCTGCGTTTCTTTCCTGTTATTATCATTATAATGCGTACGGGTTCTTGTAAGTGACCTATCTTAGCTCGTCGCTACTTCGTCAAGGTTAGGTTCGGCACTTACAGAGTACATAGGGTCGGCTGAACTCATAATAGACTCTACATTTCTTGTGAAGGTTTTGGAGTTGGTCCTAATGGCAATCAGTAGATTGCTCGGATCATACATCTGATGGACACTTGAGGTACAATTGCTCAGTGTTCGCAGCCTTGAGGTCCTCTGCTAGCTTATTCTAGCTGTTTATTTCGTTTCAGACAATTTACTTTCATTCAAACCATTATCTGTATTATTAAGTCGCTCGTGCACTTGTGACACCAGTGCTAGAATTGTATCTAGATATTGCGTTTATTATGGTTTTTCTTAGGTTATTTTATTTCTATTTCAGTTATTCAGTTAAATTAGTATCAGTTAATTTGATTTGTTTAAAAAATGGCTAGAAATTATTCTAATGTTGGCTTCCCTAGCAAATGAAATGTTTGGTGCCATCACAGTGCCGATGTTATGGATTCTGAGTCGTGACGAATATGATGACTGGATTGCTTCTATGCAAGAAGAACTTCATCAGTTCAACAGAAACAATGTGTGGCACCTGGTTCCCTTGACAAATATGATGACTGGATTGCTTCTATGCAAGAAGATCTTCATCAGTTCGAGAGAAACAATGTGCGACACCTGGTTCCCCGACCTTCAGATAGAACACTGATCAAAATCGGGTGGGTATTCATAAACAAACTTGACGAGTTTGGCAATCCAATAAGAAACAAAGCTAGGCTGGTGGTCCATGGTTACAATCAAAAAGAAGGGATTGACCATGATGAAATTTTTGCTCCTGTTGCTCGAATAAAAGCCATCAGAATTCTCATAGCTTTTATATCTCATATGAAATTTAAATGGTTCCAAATGGATGTTAAAAGTGCATTTTTGAATAGATATTTGAAGAAGAAAGTTTTTATCTAGAAACCACCTGGGTTTGAATATTATGAACATCCTAAACATGTCTTGAATCTTGATATAACTTTATAGGGATTGAAGTAGTCCCCTCATATATGGTATGAGAGATTGTCCTATTTCCTTTTTGAGAATGGTTTCATTAGAGGGAAATTTGACAATACTCTATTTATGAAGAAAAAAGGAGAAATTTGTTCATTATGAAAGTCTATGTTGATGATATCATATTTGGTGTAACAAATAACTTCTTTTGTGAGGAGTTTTGCAAAGCTCATGGGAAGTGAATTTGAGATGAGCATGATGGGGGAGCAGAACTTCTTTCTTGGGTTACAAGTAAAGCAAACCTCAAAAGATACTATGATAAGTTAATAGAAGTACATCAAAGACCATGGACACTCCCATTTGAGATGAGCATGAGAGGGAAGTTTATCGGTGGTTTCAGTGGTGCCTCATCTGGAGGTAGGGTACTTTTGGTAGATGCCATCCTTCTAGGCCATTTGAGTCAACACTTCAGTCATCTCACAGTGCTTCAAAGAGTCGTGGTCCTTATATACTTCATTTTGGGCAGCCAGCCTACAGTGCACCATCAACTCCTATCAATGTGCATCTGATTCAGAGCTATCACAGTGGTTATCCATCTCGTTTAGGTCAGCTTTAGCTTCAGCAGCCACAACAACAGTCTGGTGGTATTGGTAAACATGAGAAGACTCTATTTGAGGTTATTAGGCAACATTCCACACCAAAGTTCTCAAGCAATAGTTCGGATGCTGGTAGCTCTAACGCCTGCTCAGTCAGGTAGAGGTAGGGGTTAGGCAGCCAGAGTTGGAGGTCAGGAGAATAGAGGTGGAGGCCAGGCTATTAGGGTGGAGGCCAGTTAGCTAGAGTCTGTCCTAGAGATGTAGTTCAGAGTAGTGGGGCCCCAGCTCCGATATTATGCTTTTCTAGCTAGACTTGAGGCCGAGTCATCTGACGGCGTTATCATATGTATTGTTCCAATTTTCCATAGAGATGCTTCAGTTCTATTTGATTCGGGCTCTACTTATTCCTACATGTCATCCTATTTTCTTTCATATCTAGTTGTGTCTCGTGATTCTTTGAGTGCTCTTGTATACGTCTCCATGCTTGTAGGAGATTCTATTATTGTAGACTGTGGTTACTGTTGGGAGTCTTGAGACTTGCGTAGATCTCCTTGATTGTATATGTATATTTTGATGTTATCTTGGGTATGGATTGTATGTCACCTTATCATGCTATATAGTATTATCACAATAAGTCAGTGACCTTAGCCATGCCGGGGTTGCCTCGATTAGATTAGAGTGGGACTCTTGTCCATTCTACCACCAGGGTTATCTCTATTATGAAGGCTCGACATATGGTAAGAAAGGCTTTCTAGCGTATTAAGCTTACATTCGCTATTCTAGTGCGGAGGTTCCTTCCATGGATTCAGTACTAGTTGTTCGTAAGTTCCTAGAGGTATTTCCTGCTGATCTGTCAGGGGATGCCACTCGATAAAGATATTGAATTTTATATTAATTTGGCTCCGGATAACATACTGTATGGCCCTGCCAAGGTTGGGGGAATTGAAAGAGCAGTTGCAAGATTTGCTTGATAAGGCATTCACTAGACCTAGTGTCTCGCCCCAGGGTGCCACCATGTTGTTCATGAAGAAGAAAGATGAGTCAATGAGGATGTGCATAGACTATAAACAATTGAACAAATTCACTATCAAGAATAAGTATCCATTACCAAGGATTGATGAATTATTTGATTAGCTTCAGGGTGCCAAGACATTTTCGAAGATTGATTTGAGGTCTGGCTACCATTAGTTGAAGATTAGGCATCTGATGTCCCTAAGAAGGCTTTTCGGACTCGGTATGGGCATTATGATTTTCTAGTAATGTCATTTGGGTTGATAAATGCCCTAGCAACATTTATAGATTTGTTGAACCCGATGTTCAAGACTTATTTGGGATTTTTGTGATTGTATTCATTTGATGATATTTTGATCTACTCCTACCGTCGAGAGAGCATGAGCAACATCTTTGGATTGTACTCCAGACTCTGAGAGATAGTAGTTATATGGCAAGTTTTCAAAGTGTGAGTTTTGATAAGACTAGTCGTCTTTTTGGGGCATGTTGTGTTGGTTGAGGGCATAAAGTTGGATTCTAAGAAGATTGAGGTGATTCAGAGCTGGTGTAGACCTACATTAGCTATAGAGATCAGTTTCCTAGGTTTGGAGGGTTATTATTGCCGGTTCGTAGAGGGGGTTTCATCCATAGCAGCCCCATTAACTAGATTAACCCAGAAGGGTAACCCATTCAGTTGGTCACATGAGTATGAGTTGAGCTTTCAGAAGCTCAATACTGTTTTGACTATAACGCTAATGTTGGTGTTGCCTACAGGTTCAGGATCCTGCACGATGTATTGTGATGCATCTTGTATTGGGCTCGGTGTAGTGTTGATGCAGGATGATAGGGTGATTGCATATGTGTCGCGGTAGTTGAAGGTTCATGAGAAGCATTACCATGTTCATGACTTAGAGTTAGTCGACATTGTTATTTGGAGGCACTTTCTTTACGTCGTGTCATGTAAGGTATTCACTGATCATCGGAGTCTATGATATTTGTTCAAGCAAAAGGATCTCAACTTGGGGAAAAAGAGGTGGTTGGAGCTGTTGAAAGACTATGATGTCACCATTTTGTATCATCCTAGGAAGGCCAATATGGTGGATGATGCCTTGAGTAGAAAGGTTGTGAGTATGGGTAGTGTTGCTTATATTCCAGTTGGGGAGAGGTCGCTAGCATCAGATGTTCAGGCTTTGGCCAATCAGCTCGTGAGGTTAGATTTTCGGAGCCCATTCATGTTCTAGCATATAGTCACATGGTCTTCCTTGTATGAGTGCACTAGAGAATGTCAGTATGATGATTTCCTTTTTCTTGTCCTTAAGGATACGGTACAGAACGGTGGTGCCAAGCAGGTTACCGTTGGAGATGATGGGGTTCTGAGGATGCAGAATCGTATTTGTGTGCCCAATGTGGATGGACTTCATGAGTTGATTCTTGAGGAGGCCAATAGTTCCCGATATTCTATTCATCAAGGTGACACTAAGATGTATCAGGATTTGCGGCATCATTTTAGTAGAGAAGGATAAGGAAGGACATAGTTGTATATGTAGCTCATGTCTAAATTGTTAGCAAGTTAAGTACAAGCATCAGAGCCCTGGTGGTTTTCTTCAAAGGCTAGAGATTTTTGAGTGAAAGTGGGAGCGTATCACTATGGATTTTGTTACTAGACTCCTACGGACTCAGAAGAAGTTTGACGCGGAATGGGTCACTGTGGACATGTTGATCAAGTTGGTAGATTTCATTCTAGTGGCAGTTACATATTCTCCAGAGATGTTAACTGATATCTACATATGTAAGATCGTCCATCTTCAGGGTGTGCTCGTGTCTATCGTTTCTCATCGAGGTACATAGTTCACCTTGTACTTTTAGAGGGTCGTACAACATGAGTTGGGCATGCAGGTTGAGGTTAGTATAACATTTAACCCCCATACGGACAGGGAGTCTGAGCGTAATATTCAGACATTGGAGGATATGTTTTGTGCTTGCGTTATTGATTTTGGGGGTGCTTGGGATTGGTTCTTGCCGCTTGAAATGTTTGCATACAATAACAATGACTAGTAGAGCAATCAGATGGATCCCTATGAGACATTGTGGAGGTGGTGCCACTCCCCAGTTGGTTGGTTTGAGCTAGGAGAGGCTCGGTTGTTGGGTGCTAATTTGGTTCAGGATGACTTGGATAAGGTTAAGATTATTCAGGATTGGCATTGCATATCGCAGTCTACGCAAAAGAGTTATATCAACTGTAGAGTTTGTGATGTTGCATTCATGGTTGGAGAGAGGGTATTGCTTTGGGTTTCACCCATGAAGGGTGTGATAAGGTTCGGAAGGAAGGGAAAGTTGATCCTAGGTATATCAGACCCTTTGAGATTCTTGAGAGAGTGTGTAACGTTTCTTACAAGATCGCATTGCCACCTAGCTTATCAGTAGTCCATCCAGTATTCCATGTGTCAATGCTCTCAAAGTATCGCGGTGATCTGTCCCGTGTGCTAGATTTTAACTTCGTCTAATTGGGCAATGGTTTGACATATGAGGAGGAGTCAGTGGCTATTTTGGCCCGACAGGTTCAACAGTTAAGGTCTAAGAGTTATCCTTCAGTTCGAATATAGTGGAGAGGTCAGTCGATCGAGGAAGCCACGTGCGAATCCGAGCCGCACATGCACAATAGATATCCACTCCTTTTTACCGGTCTATGCACCTTTCTATGTCCGTTCGAGGACGAACGTTTTATTTTAGAGTAGAGAATGTGATAAATCGATAGGTCATTTTCAGTTTTACCCTTTATTTATATGTTCTGAGACTTTGGATAGCTAGGTTTAGCCTTCCTCAATTTGCGTGAATAGTCTTCCAAAAGGTTTTTATGATAAAATTGATGAAAATGAGAAATTGTTCCTTAAAACTCATTTGAGTTGGCTACGGTCAATATTTTATATAAACGAACCTGGTTTAGTGTTTTGATGATCCAATGGGTCTGTATCGTGATTTGAGACTTGGGCGTATACCCTAGAATAGATTCGGAAGTCCCTAGCTTGATGTAACATAATTTGTTGAAAACTAGAAGTTTAAAGGTTAAAGAATTCTTAAGTTTGACTGTAGGTTGACTTTGTTGCAACCGGGTTCAGAACTTGGTATAGGTTCATTTAAATATTTGTGACTTGTCTGTAAAATTTGGTGTAAAACGGAGTTGATTTGACGTGATTCAGACGTCAAATTGAAAAAATGGAAGTTCTTAAGTTTCTTTGAAAATTTCTTTTATTTTGGTGTCCGATTTGTGGTTCTAGGTGATATTTTGATGTTTTATCGTGCGAACGAGTTCTTATGATGTTATTACACTTGTCTGCATGTTTGGTTTGGAGCCTCAGGGGCTCTGGTGAATGCTTCTTCACGATCACGAAGATACTCCCGCAATTGTAAAGAGTAGTTTGGGACCGGGGTGGAGTTGCTCTATGCGAATGCAAGGTACTGGACGCAAATACGAAGTTGGGGGGGGGGGTAAGATTTACTTTCGTGAACGCGTCTATTCCTCCGCGAATACAAAGTATTGTGGGATTTTAGGGGAGTTGGGCTTGTGTTCTATGCGAACATGATTAGTGGGTCGTGAATGCAATGGTCAGGGGAAAGAACCATTGTGAACGAAAAGAACAACTCACGAACGCGAAAGTTAATTGGGCTAGTGCTTCGCGGTCATGTCAGGTTCTTCGTGAAAGTGAAGAAAACTGAATGCCAGTGATTTAAAATATATCAATCACGCGATTTCACCCATTTGTCACCATCTTTTCATTAGAACTCGGCGTACAAGCGATTTTGAAGAGAAAACTTATCATCCTTTTATAGGTTAGATACTTTAACTTGTTGTCTTCCATTTCCATCAACACCTATTAATTTCTAACCTTAAACTATGTTCTTTTACGGTAAAAAATTAGGGATTTTGGAAGAATTAGGATGGGTTTTGTAAAATTTAGATTTAGACCTCAAATTGAGGTCGAATTTTGAAACTAATCACATAATCGAGCTTCGGAGTAAATGGGTAATTGGGGTTTGTTTTGAATCTCGGGTTTTGACGAAGCGGTCTCGGGGTTGACTTTTGTTGAAATTTTTGAGAAAGTATAAAGATCTTAACTTTATGTGTTGCAATTGATTTTCCTTGCATTATTTGATGTTATTGAGTCGGTTTGGTTATATTCGATTTGTTTGGAGGCAGATTTTAGGGAAAGGTCCCTGTTGAGCTTTGATTTGCTTGCAGAATGAGGAAAGTTTTGGGTCTAACCTTGATTTGAAGGAATTGAGAACCCTTGAGCTATGTGAATTACATGTGTAGCGGTGTATATGCAAGGTGACAAGTGTCTATACACCATCAAAATACTTGTTTCCATGCTTTCCCATATTTCATTAATTGTTTTATTCCATGTCTTAACTATTACTTGCTTTAATTGTTTCCTATGCCCTAACTTGCTACTTCTGACTTATTTCTCTCATATTAAAATATTCGTTTCTCCCATGCTTCCATGATTAATTGCTACTTACCTTAATTATCTTTCTTGTACACTTTACTTGTCATATACTTGACTATCTTGTTGCTTTGCATTAATTTAGCACTTGATTTGTACGAGGTTCCGTTATGGATTTGCTTTCATATTTTGTAAACGTAGATATTCTTGTCATTTGAGTTGTTGAATTGATTCATTTATTGGTTTTAGTTATGGATCTGGTTGTATACCGCAACATGTGAAATAAGGGAGGAGTGATATTGATATGGTGAGATCAGGTTGCACGCCGCAATAGATTTTATATGTGATTTTGATATGGTGAAATAAGGAAGGATTATGATATTGATTCTGATTATATAGTTGGATCGGGTAGCATACCACAAGAGATTTTACTTGTTTCCTCGATATTGATATGATTAAATAAGATAAGATTGTGTTTGTATGGTGGGATCAGGTTGAGCCCCACAACGGATTGTGTAGTTTGTAATCCTTATTATATTGTGTTAGCTTTAATTATTTTTATATGAGATTCTGAGGGCTGATGTTTCTGATTTTATTGATTTTGAGGATTGAGTTAATTTACATGAGTTAAACTGCTTTACTTTTCCTGCATTTCTTTCCTATTATTATCATTATACTGCATACATGTTATTGTAAGTGAATTGCCTAAGCTTTGTCACTACTTCATCGAGTTTAGGATCGTCACATACAAAGTACATTGGGTCAATTATACTCATACTACACTTTGTATTTCTTGTGCAGATTTTGTATCGGTCCTAGCGGCGGTCAGTATATCGCTCAAATCGAACATCTGACGAAGATTTGAGGTATAACTGCTCGGCATTGGTAGCCCTGAAGTCCCCTTCTACCTTATCCTGGTTGTTTTCTTCATTATAGATAGTTTTACTTTCATTCCGACCATTATCTATATTATTCTAGTCGCTCGTGCACTTGTCACACCAATTCTAAGATTGTATCTAGATATTGCGGTTATTATGATTTTTCTCACTTTATTCCAGTTCTATTTCACTTATTCAGTTAAATTGGTATTAGTTAATTTCATTTGTTAAAAAAATGGCTAGAAATTGTTCTAATGTTGGCTTCCCTAGCAATTGAAATATTAAGCGCCATCTCGGTCCCAAGAGTATGGATTCTGGGTCATGACAAATATGCTTACTGGGTTGCTTCTATGCAAGAAACGCTTCATCATCTCGAGAGAAACAATGTGCGACATCTAGTTCCTCGACCTTCCGATAGAACAGTGATTGAAACCGAGTGGTTGTCCAAAAACAAACTTGATGAATTTGGCAATACAATAAGAAACAAAGCTAGGCTAGTGGTCCAAGGTTACAATCAAGAAGAAGGGATTGACCATGATGGAATTTTTGCTCTTGTTGCTCGAATAGAAGCCATCAGGATTCTCATAGCTTTTATATCTCATATGAAATTTAAATTGTTCCAAATGGATGAAAAGTGCATTTTTGAATAGATATTTGAATGGGTAAGTTTTTGTCTAGCAACCACCTGAGTTTGAATGTCATGAACATATCTTAAAGCTTGATAAAACTTTATATGGATTGAAGCAAGACCCTTGTGCATAGTATGAGACATTGTCCAAGTTCCTTCTTAAGAATGGCTTCATTAGAAGGAAGTTTGACAATAAACTATTTCTGAAGTAAAGAAGGAGAAATTTGTTGATTGTGCAAGTCTATGTTGATGATATCATATTTTGTGCAGCAAATCATTTCTTTCGTGAAGAGTTCGCAAAGTACATGGGAAGTGAATTTGAGACGAGCATGATGCGGGAGCTGAACTTCTTTCTTGGGTTACAAGTAAAGCAAACCTCAAAAGGTAGTATGATAAGTCAACAGAAGTACATCAAGGAGCTGCTGAAAAGATTTGAGATGGAAAGCTCAAAGACCATTGATACTCCTATCGCCACTGTTACTCACCTAGACATAGATGAACCTGGTTCGCATATAATTGAAAATGTATAAGGGTATTATTGGATTTCGTCCATACCTGACGGCTAACAGACCTGACATTATATTTAGTGTTCTGTTGTGTGGTAGATTTCAATCAAGTCCAAGGGAATCTACTTTAAAGGATGCCAAGATAATCTTGAGGTATCTTAAAAAAACACAAGATCTGGTCCTCTTCTATCTCTCATGTGATAATTTTAATCTTGTTGGATATGATGATGTTGATTACGCTACATACTTGGTGGATAGAACGAGTACATCTAGAATGGAACATTTTCTGTGGTCATTCTTGATCTCATTGGGTAAAAAAGAAACAAAACTATGTGGATCTTTTTATTGTTGAAGCTAAGTATGTGGTTGTTGCATCGTATTGTGCTTAACCGTTATGGATCAAGCAATAATTAAAAAATTTTGGTGTGTTTACAAACTATGTGTTATTGTTCTGTTATAATACAAGCACTCTAACAATAGCAAAGAACCTGGTTCAAAATAAGAGGACAAAGCACATTGATGTACGACATCACTTCTTGAGGGACAATGTTGAAAAATGACTTATTTGTATGAAGTTCTGCAAAACGGAGGATCAAGAAGAAGATATCTTCACCAAATCACTAAGTAGAGAATATTTTGAAAGAATTCATCTAGAGATGGTGTTGATCAAGTCTAACTGAAAAACCTGGTCCCTTGATGATCCGCTATGAAAGGATAGAAATATACAATGCTAAAAAGTACTTTCTAGCGATATATAACTCAACTCTATACCACTACAGGTAGACATACATGGAAAATTTAGGACGAACAAGTGAATGACATTGCAAAAATCTAGAAGTTATTGATCATATTTTCAAATATTAACAAGGAACCCGGTTCCTATGACTCATGGTAGTAGTTCCTTTTATACATATACATTTTGAACTGCTGGGGTGCCATGCCATTATTTTGTTCCTGCCTCTTCTGATGCCCTTTAAGCCCAAATATTACATCTGTTCTAAATCAACTTGACGACATGTGTCCTCTCTCTCTCACTCATTGGTAATCTGTCCCCTTTTATTTTATATATCCAAAACGTTAGTCCTTTTTCCTTACTTCAAAAATAAAACATAACCTCCGTCCTCTCTCAAGCCCTCTTTTTCTATCTTCTTGCTTATCAAAATTGACCATGACTCAACAAGAGAATTCATCTCCCAAAGCAACTGCAGAAAACCCAGTTGTGTCTCCATCTAAAGAGGTACCTCTATCTGGATCTTATCCAACTACCTCACCTACAAAAACCCAATTTCTAACCAACCCAACCTCACAATCACTTCTCCCAAACCATCTGGTTCTGGTCCCTATCGTAGCCATAAAAATAAACTAATAAAAAGTTTATTTCTTCTCCATCTCCACCTGCTCCTACTGAAAGTGTGGACTCCGAACAAACAATGTCCACGTCTCAATTTATTCAAACCTCAGAAGAAATTGTGGAGGAGGATGAAGGTGTTAAGGTCTTGAGTCAGCGTGTTTTGATAGAGGAAGTATGCTTGAATGAAGAGTCGGGTTCCTGTGTGGTTAAGGGCTCACATGCATCTACAATTTCTAAGGTTCAAGGTGTTGAAGTATTGTTCCGAGAATCTCATCTAGATTAGGTAATCTTCTATCCTCTTCTACTACTACAGAAATTTGGATACGGAAGGTGAGAAAACTTTAAGTGGTACATAAAGAAGAATTTACTTCTTTTGAAAAAGAGCTTGTTGTTGTGGAGAAATTGGTTGATGAGTCTATGTTTGATGATAGTGGTGCAGGGACTAAGGGGGAACCTGTTGGCCCAAGATCAGTTGAAGTCTTGAAGAATGACAAATGAACTCAGTGAAGGACCAGGTTCATCTTAGGAGACACAATTGTTATGGCCCATGCACATGAGATGCACATGAAGAAGATAAGTCGTTGGGGATCAAGCACCAATATCTTTTGAATATCTCCTGAACTGATAAAAAATATTGCATATGGGATAAGGAGAAGATGTCTTATTATGAGAAGAGAACACATCCCGATAAGGGTTGGAGTTTAGATTGGTCTAGGACTCAAACTCAATGGAGGATCAAAAATTGAGTCACAATCAAACTCTAAGTACTAATCTAATAAATAACTAAGTTCTCTTTTACATGTATGCACATACGACGAAGTTAAGCAAAATTGAGAGCAGAAGAGCAAGGCTATTTTTCAAGCAATTTATGTGAGATCGAGTGTGCACGCCTGTAGCTACTTGAACAAGATAGAAGAACCAGTTCCATTGTATTTAGTCTTATTCTAGTTCAATTGTAGTAGGTGATTTCAACTTGTACCTTTCCAGCTTTCATAGAAGCATTTGTATTAGGTACTTTGACCATTCAAGTTAGAGTTAACTTGAAAGTGTTACAACAGTTGAGGCTGTGTGCCACACTAGGATTAGAGTTAATCCTTAGGTTTACAAGAGTTTGTAAATACTGTTTTTGGCTCATTGAGTTTAGTGGATGTTTGGAAAAATCCTACTGAGTAGTAGGTCGTGTTTTTTTCACCTTTTGAGCCAGGTGTTTTCCACGTAAAAATCTCTGTGTACTTTATTTTTGTATTTTAATTTCGCAAACAGTAGTAGTTATAATACCTAGAAGAATCAGGTTCTTCTAGATCGAAAATTGGGTACCACACAAATCATCCCCTCCCCCTCTTCTGTGGTATTGACGTTTGGAACATCAATTGGTATTAGAGAAGGTTATCCTTGAAGAGGCTAACCACCTTAGGAAAATATCAACATGAGTGCACCACCTGGGAACTAGGAAGGGCAATCCACTTCCATGGCTCCACTGTTCAATGAACAGTATTACTCATGGTGGAAGAATAGGATGAAGGATCACATCATAGGAGAAGACTATGAACTCTGGGACATAACTGATGGTCCTTTGGCAACTACAATGAAAAATTAGGAAGGAGTGTAAGTGCCAAAGACAAGGGTTGACTGCACTGCTGAATATTTGAACGGAACATCAATTGGTATTAGAGCAGGTTATCTTTGAAGAGGCTAACACCTTAGAAAAAGATCAACATGAGTGCACCACCTGGGAACTGGGAAGGGCAATCCGCTGCCAGGCCTCCACTATTCAATGAACAGTATTACTCTTGGTGGACGAATATGATGAAGGATCACATCATAGGAGAAGACTATGAACTCTGGGGCATAGTCACTGATGGTCCTTTGGCGACTATAATAAAAAATGAGGAAGGAGTGGAAGTGCCAAAGACAAGGGTTGACTGTACTGCTCAAGATTTGAAAAAGTGGGAGAAAAATGCTAAGGCCAAGAAATGGCTTGTATGTGGACTGGGTCCAGATGAATACAGTAGGATCCAAAGTTTTACTACTGCAAAAAAGATATGGGAATCTTTGCAAGTGGCTCATGAAGGAACACCTCAAGTGAAGAGATCTAGAGGAACATTGTTGTATTCTAAATATGAGAATTTTACTATGAAAGAGCGCTAGGAAGAGTTATTCTTGAAGAAGAATGGTTTGAGAACATCTTGACAAGAGTTCTTCCAGTTGCTTGGGAAAGCAAAATCACCGCCATTCAGGAGTCCAAGAATATGGCCACTCTAAGGCTGGATGAATTGATTGGGAATCTTATTGCTTATGAACTGAGAAGTCAAACCAGAAAGATGGATACACCCAAAAAGGAGAGAAGCTTGGCTCTAAAAATTATAGAAGGTTTAGACCTAGAAGATGATGAGATGGCTATGATCACTAGAGATTTCCAAAAGTACATGATGAAAGAAAAAGGTTCATCAAGAGGTACAAACTTCAACATGACAAGAGCTCCTGAGAAACAGACCAATGATGGTTGCTATAAGTGTGGTAAGACTGACCACATGATCAAGAATTGCTCTCAATGGGAAATTGAGTGGAAGAAAGAAAGGGCTGAACGAAGAAACAAGAAGAATGAACAGGTTCAACCAGACAAACAAAGGTTCAACCAAGGCTATGGTTGCTGCTTGGGGTGAAACCTCTGATGAAGACTTAGAAGATGAAGCTGAAGAATCAAATGATGAGCAAGAAGTAAGTATTCTACATCTCAAGAACAAAATTAAATTTCTATCAACAGAAAGGTTGGCTGAGCTATTATTAGACATTATTGATGAGTCTGAAATAGTTAACAATGAAAAATAAGTTCTGCCTAGGGAATGTGTTATCCTAAAAGCAAAAGCGAAAGTCTAGAATCTAGGGCTGATGAGAGTGATAACAATAATGTTGAGTTGAAGAACCAGGTTCTTTAACTTGACAATAGTATTCTAGAACTTAGGTAAGAAAATCTAAATCTGAATTAGGAACAAAAAAGAAAAAGCTGATCACTCATTTCTCACTCTAGAAGAAAATCTAGGAAAAATGACAGATGAACTGTACAATAAATATGAATTGATTAAGGTTCAAAAAGAAGATTCTGGAAAGGTGAAATATGAACTAGACAGAAATTGCAAATGGAACAAAGCTTCTGATGATCTCTCATGGTTGCAAGAGTCTCACATTAGCAACAAAAGAGGACTTGGTTATGGGGCTCAAGCTCCAAAATGGGACCCCAAAAACAAGTACCTAACACTTTCTGAAGATAAGATCTGCACACACTATGGTAAAACTGGCCATTATAAAAATGAATGCAATGCAAAAGAAAAGGCCAGTCAAAGGAACAAAGCTTTTGTTCAAGAAAAACACAAACTGCTTGGTTGCACAAGAAAGAATCTAATTTATTCTTTTGCCCATAGAAAGGGACCCAAACTAGTTTGGGTATCTAAGACTAACGCCTGCTTTATTTTTGCAGGTTCAAGTGAAAGGGAGTAGCCAAATATGGTACATGGATAGTGGCTGCTCAAACCACATGACTGGGAACAAGGACCAGTTCCTTTCACTTGAGAACCTGAAAAGAGGTAATGTCTCCTTTTGAAATGGAAAGAAAGGTGAGATCATTGGGTTTGGAAAGATAGGTAAGACATACTCTTATTCCATTGAGAATGTCTACAGGATAGATGTCTTGAAATATAGCCTAATCAGTGTGTCACAACTGTGTAATAGAGGTGATCTTGTAGCTTTCACCTCTACCAAATATTTTGTGATTAACCTTACCACTGACAAGAATATTTTGTAGGGAAAAAGAGTTAACAATATTTACATGGTATATTTGTCAACTCTTTCAGAAAATAAACTCACTTGTCTAAGTGTGCTAGTCAATGATCCCTTCCTGTGGCACAAAAGACTTGGCCATGCCAGAAATCAGCTAGACAAATTAATCTCCAAAGACTTAGTGATAGGGTTACCTAATATCAAGTTCAAGGAAGACAAATTTTGTGAGGCATGTGCAAGGGGGAAGCAGGTAAGGTCATCCTTGAAATCCAAGAAAATGGTAAGTACGTCAAAGACGTTGGAACTGGTTCATATGGATCTTTGTGGTCCAATGAGAATCATGAGCAGAGGTGGAAAGAAATATGTGATGGTGCTTTTTGATGATTATTCTAGATTTACCTGGGTACTATTTCTAATCCAAAGATGAGGCATTTGAAATGTTTACTGCCTTTGTTAGAAAAACTCAAAAACAATTAGGAAATCAACTTGCATCCACTAGGTATGATCATGGAACTGAATTTAAAAATGTAAAATTTGCTGAATATTGTGATGAAAATGGTATAGATCACAACTTCTCTGCCCCTAGGACTCCTCATCAAAATGGTGTGGTTGAAAGAAAGAACATGACCCTTGAGGATATGGCAAGGACACTGCTACCCCACAGCTTCTAGGCAGAGGCTGTAAACACTGCATGTTACATAATCAACAGATGCATGACTGGACCTCTTATTGAGAAAACTCCCTATGAGTTACTTAAAGGGAGAAAACCAAACATATCTCACCTTAGGGAATTTGGTTGCAAGTGCTATGTGCACAATAATGGAAAATAATCCCTAGGTAAGTTTGATCCCAGAAGTGATGAGAGAGTATTATTGGGATATTCTTCACACAGCAAAGCATACAAAACATTCAATAAAAGAACTCTGTGTAGAAGGAAGTGTACATGTTGTATTTGACGAAACTAACATTCTTTTTGAGAGACGGAAATATGAAGATGAAGACATTGGCTTGGTAAGGGAATTGACTGAAGCAACATCAAAAGATGGAACAGGTGCTGGAATAGGTTCTTCCAGTTGGGGCAACCTGACAGGGGGAAGGGAGAAAATGAAACAAACTCTTTACAAGAACTTGTTCCTCATCAACAGAACACAAAAGAATCATCTAGTAGAAACCGGTGGTTGGTGATATCTCACAAGTATCAAAGTTTACATTCCATTGAGAAGACCATTAATGATCCAACATCTGGAGTCAAAACTATATCATAATTAAAGAATCCATGTGCATTTGATGCTTTTCTATCTCTTATTGAACCTAAAAATATTGTTGAGGCTTTGCGGGATGCAGACTGAGTCAATGCTATGCAGGAGGAACTCAATCAATTTGAAAGAAGCCAAGTCTGGCATCTAGTTCCTAGACCCACGGACATGTCAGTCATTGGCATCAAATGGGTCTTTAGGAACAAACTTGATAAAGATGGAACTGTTACAAGAAATTAGACAAGGCTGGTGGTTCAGGGCAACAGCCAAGAGGAAGGCATTGACTATGATGAGATCTTTGCTCCAGTTGCAAGACTAGAGGCAATCAGACACCTCATTGCCTTTGCAACACATATGAAATTCACTCTCCATCAGATGGATGTCAAAAGTTCCTTCCTAAATGGCTACATCAAGTAAGAAGTGTTTGTGAAACAACCTCCAGGATTTGAAAGAAAGGCATGTCCTAAGCATGTGTACAAGCTGGACAAGACTCTGTATGGGCTCAAACAGGTCCCTAGAGCTTGGTATGAAGGACTATCAAAATTCCTACTGGAGCATGGGTACAAAAGAGGTAATACTGACTGCACTTTGTTCCTAATGGAAAAAGGTAAAGACCTCCTTGTTGTACAAATATATGTTGATGACATTATATTTGGGGGCACCACTAATAGGCTGAGTAAGGACTTTGAAAAGTTAATGGGAAGTGAGTTTGAAATGAGTATGATAGGTAAACTAATTTCTTGCTAGGCTTGCAGATCAACAAAGCCCAAATGGGACCATGATCCATCAGCTGAAGTATACAAAAGAACTAATCAAAAAGTTTAAATTGGAGGACTCCAAAGAAATAGATACACCTATTGAAACTGCCACTAAATCAGATGTTGATGAACATGGTTCATCAATTGATCAAAAGTTGTATAGGGTATGATTGGTTCACTTTTTTGTGTTATTGCCGGCAGACCTGACATTGTTTTCACTGTATGGCTTTGTGCTCGTTTCCAGGAAAATCCAAAGAAGTCACACTTGACAGTTGTCAAGAGGATACTGAGATATCTTCAAGGCACCGCTGATTTGTGTCTTTGGTCTCCCAAAGCTAGTAATTATGATCTAGTAGGATATACAGATGCTGATTATGTAGGTTTCTTAATGGACATGAAGAGTACTTCAGGTATGACACATTTCTTGGGGTCATGTCTAGTGTGATGGGCGACAAAAAGCAAAATTCAGTAGTCTTGTCTTCTGCTGAAGCTGAATATATTGTTGCTGCCTCTTGTTGTGCTCAATTGCTATGGATCAAACAATAGCTGGTAGACTTTGGAATTGAAGTGGGGTGTATTCCAATATTTTGTCATAACACATGCTATAAGTATGACAAGGAACCATGTTCATCATAAAAGGACCAAGCACATAGATGTTAGACACCACTTCTTAAGAGATAACTATGAGAAAGGGTTAATCTCCATTAAATTTTGTGCTACTGATAAACAAATAGCTGACATCTTCACTAAAGCACTGAGTAGAGAAAACTTTGAAAGGAACATGTTGGAATTAAGGATGATTAAGATCACCTAAAAAGGTCCAGTTCAAAATGAACAATGAAAAAATAAATAAATAATTGAAAAAAAAAATTAGTTAGGAGTTCTTAATTCAATGTAAATATCTAGACTAATTCATACTGATCTCATACTTTAGCTAGTATACTCTTGTGACATGTGTTTATATAAATCTTTAATCTCTTACAAAAAATATGTTCTAACATTTGAGGCATGATCAAGAGAAGTTTTACTTGAAGAACCTGGTTCATCAGTATATGCTCGTGAGAAAGTTCAGGTATATTTCTATACTTTGCACACTTAGAAAGTTAAAATTACCGATCATGAGCAGAAGTCCTAGTTACACCAAACTTTCAGAAATTATATCCGTTGAGCACTGAACCAGTTTCATTATCCTAGGAGTCTAACTAAAATGGGATTTTTTTCCTAAAAAAACATCACTCATTAATCTCTAAAGAGACCGGAATTCTAATTTAATTAGATTCCTAATTGACCACTGAAAAAGCAACCGTTACAAGCTTAATCATGATCCCTCTTTAAATACTCTCCACACCTTCTATCATCCTTCATAACCTTCCTTCACTTCTCCAACACTTCTGATAATCTTCTTTCTTCTCCAAAAGATTCCCAAAAAATACTCCACCATGGCTAATCCTCAAGACAATCCTGGAACTCCCCCACCTGTTTCCCCTAATACTTCATCATCAATACCTACTATTGAAACCTCAAAACCCAAATTTCGCCGGCAAAAGATGTTAGCCAGAAAAACTATAGCATCTGGCTCTCTCAGAAAAGCTTTGAACGAGAAATTAAAGCCCAGTCAAAATAAATAGGTTTTAGTTGAAGAATCTGACTCAAGCTCTGAGTTTGAAAAGTTCATCTCTGCTAGTGAAGGAGAAGAATCTGGGTCTTCTAACAATGACAAGAGTCAAGAAACCCCGGGTGAGGTAAACACCTGTTTTATATTTTCTAATATTGCAAAGAAGGAAGATAGTAGTTTGTGTTGGTGGGTTCTATGAAGAACGTTGAAGGGGCTGAGTCTAATAGGAGGAGAAAGAAAAATAAAGAGGAGGTTCTTGCTATATGTGGTAGTGGAGAAGAAGGTGGCTTAAAGTCAGGGGAAGTGGATCAGGACAGGCTGCTGAGGGACTACTTCATTTGAGTAAGAAACAAGAAGTACATGGTTTTTCTGTGAAGGAGACTTTACCAGATATTCTAAAGAAGGTGGGGGCTAGCTATGACCCAAAGAAGCGTAAGGCGTCTTCACAAAGGACCCTAGTTGCTTCTAAACCAACAAAGCAAAGCAAATTTTCATCTCCCAAGACTGCTGCTACTTCTATACCTAGAGGAAGATCCATAAGGAGTAAAGTAAGGCAAAGTGAGGCAGAACTACAGAAAGCTTTAGAGAAGAGTAAGAAAAAAAAGAAGGAAAAGGGAAAAGAAAAAGTAGTGGAAAGTTCTAATGCTGCTGAAGAAGAAGAAGAGGAGGAAATGGAACTGGTCCATCAAGAGAGAGGTACAACTGTGGAGGTTCTCGCAGTCAAACCAAAAAGAACCAAGATTTGTGCAAAGAAGTCTTCAAAATTTGTACCTGCTGAACCTTCTTTAGCTAGAAGAACTAGGTCTACTTTAAAGGGAAAACAACTGAAAATTACGGAAGAATAAGATGAAGAGTGGAGTGGAGAAGAAGAATAGGAAGAGTTTGAACAGGAGCAAGATCGTTTTGTTATTTTTAGCAGGAGGAAGATATTGAAGGTAAGGTTGCTGAAAGGCCTGGAGGAGCCAGGCATGCTTAGGCTGGTGGATGATTTAGCTGCACAGGGGTGGAAGGACGTGGTTCTTCAAATGGATAGAAGACTAGCTATAAGAGAGATGATTGAATTCATGGAAAATGGATTTGAGAAATGGGCTAGTAACCAGTGTAGTGAAAATTGTAAAGGTGAAGTTTGATGCACCTGAATTGAGCAATTCTAAACATTCCTAGTGAGGGCTATGATGATTACACCGGGAAAAGGTGTACTTGTCTAGATGATCTGCCCAAAACATTCCAAATCACCTGGAACTTCTGTATACAAAGGATGGTGAAGAGGAGCTTGAGGCAAGATTTGTTCAAAAGAGTGAAATGGAGCCAGAGCATAAAGTGCTCTTTGAGTTTGTGAACAAGTGCTTGATGC
The DNA here is from genome assembly GCA_034376525.1 of Nicotiana benthamiana. Lineage (NCBI taxonomy): Eukaryota > Viridiplantae > Streptophyta > Magnoliopsida > Solanales > Solanaceae > Nicotiana > Nicotiana benthamiana. The sequence goes on from CM067337.1 coordinate 28,561,545, forward strand.
CTAGATAGGAGAGGAGGCACACTGCAAATTACATGAACCTGGTTCTCACGGGGTGTCTTGTGAGGGGTAAGAAGATTAACTGGACTGCTTTCATAGTCAAACTGTTGGCCAAAGTCATTAATGGTTCAAAGGCTCATGCTACTCCTTATGATCATTCTGACAACTATACTGGACAGGCTGAACGTTCCTTTGAAGAAATGGGAAATGGCCTCCAGTAAGGAGCAATTTGGAATTAAGACTCTCCAAGCCTGTGACTATATGCTAAGTGTAGGCCCTGTTGAACCTGGTTCATAAGTGAAGACTCTAGTGAATAGCAAGGTTAGTGCTTTGGTTCAAAAATGTGGGATCAAAGATGCTGAGTTTGCTAGGCTTCAGGATCATGTGGCTGAGCTGGAAGAAGAAAGGAATGGGCGGAAAGCAGAGCTAGCAAATGAAAAGGAAAAGAGTGAAGGGATGCTACAAACAACTCTAAACCTACTCCAATCCCAACCCTCTAGTTCCTCAAAGCCTTAGGCTTCTTTCTCCTAGTTCTGAACCAGTTCAGTTACCCCCCCCCCCCCCCCAGTGACCCAAAGGGATTTTTCTTATTTTTGCTCATGGTTGGTTGTTTTTGTTCTTTCTTTTTGTAGATTGTCTTATAGAAGCACTACCTTATCAATGATAATTTGCATTTATCTTTTTTATGATAATTTTTCTCTTAATAGTTATTTTTATTAAATTGATTTTTGTTAACTAAAGCATGATTTCACTTGCAGTTGCCCCAGTGGCCATGAGTAATGATTAATATTCTGGGATTCACATGTTTATGCAACATTTTGATGATGCCAAAAGGGGGAAGATATTATGCTTAACAATAAATTATGTCTATTTACTGAACAATGATGTTTATGACCTAATTAAATCTGGCCCTTAATGATGAGTTAAATTTTTATGCGATGATATTTTAGCTGAGTTCCACAGGTTCTCTGATCAGTAAAAGCACAGAGTATGTCATCATCAAAAGGGGGAATTTGTTGGCCTAAGATCAGTTGAAGTTTTTAAGAATGACAAATGAGCTCAGTGAAGGACTAGGTCCATCTTAGGAGACACAGTTGTTATGGCCCATGCACATGAGATGCACGTGAAGAAGATAAAGTCCTTGGGCATCAAGCAACAATATCTTCTGAATATCTTCTGAACTGATTGAAAAGATTGCACATGAGATAAGGAGAAGATGTCTCCTTATGAGAACAGAACACATCCGGATAAGGGTAAGAGTATGGATTAGTCTAGGACTCAAACTCAATGGAGGATCAAAAATTGAGTTACAATAAAACACTAATTACTAATCTAATAAATAATTGAGTTGTTCTCTTTTACAGGTATGCATATACGCTGAAGTTAAGCAAATTTGAGAGCAAAAGAGCAAGGCTATTTTTTAAGCAATTTATGTGAGATCGAGTGTGCACGCCTGCATCTACTTGAACAAGATAGAAGAACCAGTTTCATTGTGTTTACTCTTATTCTAGTTCAATTGTAGTAGGTGATTTCAACTTGTACCTTTCCAGCTTTCATAGAAGCAATTGTATTAGGTATTTTGAGTATTCAAGTTAGAGTTAACTTGAAAGTGTCGCAACAGTTGAGGCTGTGTGCCACACTGGGATTAGAGGTAATCCTTAGGTTTATAAGAGTTTGTAAATATTATTTTTGGCTCATTGAGTTTAGTGGAGATTTTGAAAAATCCTACTGAGTAGTAGGTCATAGTTTTTTCACCTTTTGAGCCAGGTGTATTCATGTAAAAATCTTTGTGTTCTTTTTTTTTGTATTTTAATTCCGCAAATAGTAGATGTGTTCGCAACACCTAGAAGAACCGGGTTCTTCTAGATAAAAAATTGGATACCATACAAATTACCCCCTCCCCCTCTTATGTGGTATTGACGTTTGGAACATCAAAACCACTGAGCCAGAGGGAAGAACAGGGTAAAGGGGAAGAGTGCCTATCAATACTACAGAGGAACCTATAGAAAGACATGGTCTACCCATTGGGAATTTTCTGCTCATACTTAGGATGAAACTCCCGGTTCTATAAGACATCCCATGGATAGTGTTGATACAACCCCTTTTGATCACCTTATTATTTTTCTGTTGGATAATATTTACCCTGAAATGAGGTCTATGTCTAAGGGTAATTCTGGTGAGAGTGATGATGTTATTGATGACCCGCCTATGATAAAGTATGTAACAGCTAGGGGTGGGGTGGGGGGTGGGAAGCCAAAAAGGATTTTGTTCCCAAACACCCTACCACAAGACAACATAGCAAGGCTGAACTTGACAATGCTCTGAAGGTAAGTAAGGAGAAGAAGAAAAGAAGGAGACTTGTGAAAATCCGATTGATTGATAATGAGCCTGTTAAGGAACTCGCTCCTCTTGTTAGGAAAAAACTAAAAGAAAAGAATTGCTACTAAGCAGAAAAAGGTAGTATCTAGCAAAGAACTTGTCGGTGACAAGGATGATGAAGTTGGGGGGGAGGGAAGTGGTGAAAGAGAAAGTATTGAGGAAACCTCTAAGAAAGAGGCAAAGTACTGGTGAGGAACCCGGTTTCTCCAAAAGGCCAAGTTGGAATTATCTGAGTTGGAGAGAAGGGAAAATATGAAGAAGAAAAAGGTTATGTGTGGTCGAGTTTTTGATCGTGAGATCCTTGAACAACCAGGCACGAGACAGCTGGTAGAAATTGTTGAATTCCAGAAGTAGACATATCTCTTTGAAATCAAAAATCTAAAAGTTTATGAAGATGAAGTGAGAAGTTTTTATACTGACATGTTCGTGGTGGATGGGGATTCACTTTGTTTGAAGATGAATGGAAAGGACTTTTTTATGAATAAGGCAACCCTTGGTGAGATCCTTGGTGTCCCCATTGTTGGGCTGAAGACTGTGGAGGACATTGGTTCCCATAACTTTAAGAAGTTGATCATCAGGGAAAAGAGCACACAAATAACTCTTCAACCAGAATGTCAACTGATGTTTGAGCTGGTGAACAAGATGTTGTTGCCTAGGGATGAGAGATAATCTATCACCTTTATTACGGACCTGGTTCTTCTAGAAGAACTAGCCTTTTTCTCTTATATTAGTCTGCTACCATTATGATTGAACATATGCTGAACATGCACCCTATGGGTTATCCTCCCAGCGTCATTGAATACTTTCAGGTCCTTTGGGAAACGAATCTGTGGGACTATAAAGCAAATGTTCACCATGAATACTATGGAAGAATGTGAGCATGTAAAGAAGAAGAGCGGAGTAGGAAGCAACTCAACTATTTCTCAACTGACCGATGCTTAGGAGGTTGTCGATGAAAAGATCAAGCGTCTTAATGCAAAAATGCCATTTTGGAGTCTATTCTTAAGGCCAGCAAGGAACTTGGTTCCAGCATCACTCAGGGTACATATATTTCCTGTTTGAAGGCTGAGAATGTTGAGTTGAGAAAACAAGTTCAGAACTTAAAAGAGCAGTTGATCAATGATTAGGGGCTGCTAATGCTCGAATGGATAGTCTCATCAAGGCTCGTGCTACCTAATATTTCTTGTCCCCTATCTAGTGTCTACTATTTTTGCACCCATTCTCAGTCCTCTCCTAATCCTATCCTTTTATTGATCCTATTTTGTGATTGTGGTATTTTAATTTTTGATTTATAATATTTGTATGACTGGTACTATTACTCCTATGTTTTTTCTTCTTCTTTTTCCCTCTTATAATTAATGGGTATGGCCATCTATTTTGTGAAAATTTAATCTCTTGTATTCTTGGTTTTAGCCATGTTGTGTGCACACAAGTTGTATGAGTTGCTGTTACCAGACTTCTTTTTGCTTATACCATGTATAATTGTTTTTAATGATACCAAAAGAGGAAAGAAAATTGAAGGGGATAAAACTGATCCTCAGGAGAAAGGTGTCTGATTCATAAGGGGAACATGTAGAAATCTAGTTCTCAAAAGTAAATATCAATTCTAAGTTTGTCATCGTCAAAATGGGAAAATTAGATTAGTGAAGGGATTGACCCAAAAGAGACTTTTTATGGTTGGTCTAAGCCGAATGTCCTCAAAATTGGTGATATTTAAAAAAATAACCTTAGAATCACATATAGTTTTTCAAGGGTTTTTCTTATCGGATTGTTCATCAAAGTCTATCAGATTATCATATTATTGCTCTTTAGGAATTCTCTAGCAAAATAGTAGAGTTGATGCTATTATTAATCTATTAAGTTATTCATTGAGTCTATCGGATTGTCATACTTCTGCTTTTTAGATACTTCTCTATCGGGTTGGTAGAGTTGATGCTATATTTTCTCTACCTATATGTTAAGTTGTTGATCGAAGTCTACCAAATTGGCATACTTTTTTGGGTTATTTAACAAAGTGTTCTTCGAATTTACAACTTCAACTTTGATCAAACCATCCCAAATTTGTTCTAGATGATCTCAAATTTGAAACAAAATTTTTAAATACCAACACAAACATTTCTCATTCACCAATATAATCAAATAGCATCACATTAAAAAGACCCGCTTTGTCTTATTCAAAATTTTCTAAAAATCAATAATAGAGTTTTAAGATTTTTATAATAAATCATCAAAATTTATGTTTTGAACAAAAAATTAAGCATAAATTATCATCATTCAAAAGATTTAAGCAATAATCAATCATTAACTTTTATTTTCAGCATCAAACAAGAATTTCAAGCTTTAAAAATTGAAGAACTTTGGTATTCAAGTAAAATCAAAAGGGGAACACTTTGCTAAGACCGTAAAAAATAGAGACATTCCTCTAAGATCACCTCCTTTGGGAGTCACACGGTGCTAATTTCATGATTATTGACTAGAGAGACCCTTTATTGTGAACTTTGAATTGTGTTATCTTTATCACCGGATTGGCAAGATAATTGAAGCATAAACTTAAATAGCCGCTTATCCAATAATATATATATATATATATATATATATATATATATATATATATATATATATATATATATATATATATATATATATATATATAAAGTTAAACAATAAATCTGGTTGACTTTTTGCGTAAAGATTTCAAAATAATTCTATAGAGCTTTAGTTCACAGCCAATGAGTTAAGGGTAAAAATTGTGCGGGGCGTCCTATTTGGTCGCCCTTATTTAACATATACCCATCTTTTTTAAAAGATTTAACTTGTACCCATTTTTTAAACAACTTCAGCCCCCTTTCTCCTCCTCCTTCTCCTTCTCAAAATTGTATTTGCCCTCAAAGTCATATCCGCCCTCAAAGTTAGATATTACTGTTGTACATACATGATTATATCAGGTAAGTTTATTTTGCTTTTTCTATTTAAATTGACCTTCTACGCATGTTGCCAAGATGATGTCAGTTCCATTTACATGATGAAAATTTTATTGAAAATATGAGGAAAGAGTACGAGAATGCAAAATACAAGGCATAAGAATTTTTCTAGCTATACTAGAAAATTTTGCGCCTGGTTCTTCCTCCCCTTCTTGAATTCCCCTTACTTGCCTCAGATAAGGAAGTAGAAGTCATTGCAGGCAGCATGTGAATTGGATTACCCAAAAGAAAATATATTTGTGAATACTTTCAACGTTCAAATCATATGGAAAGTCAATTAAATCTTCAACTCTAAGAAGGCTGAAGTTCGACAGTTACAAAACAAAAACTTCAGTTCTAGAGCCAAAGTTCGCCGGTTACAAAATAAAAACTTCAACTCTAGAGCAGTCCCCAATTACAAAAATAAAAACTTCGCCAGTTACAAAACAAAAACATCAGCTCTAGAGCTGAAGTTCGTCAGTTAGAAAAATAAAAACTTCAACAATTACAAACAAAAACTTCAGCAAATAGAGAACAAAACTTCAGTTACTATGCTTAAGTTCAGCAATTACAAATAAAAATTTCAGCACACTTGTTCAGCACATTTGCTACTTCAGTCCCGTCTACTAGAATGCTAAAGTTTTGTTTGATTGTCTTTGCTACTCCAGCCCCCTATGCTGAAGTTACAAGAAAAAATAGGTACGCGTATAATTTTTTTTTACAAAGCAGGCACAAATTAAAACGTGACCCAAAAAGCAGATACAAATGCAAATGGCCCGAGTTAGGGAGGTCGTGACAATTCACCGGGCCCAAAGAGAATCTAATTCACTTTTGATGGGCCTTCTCTTTTTCTTGGGCCAACCGGAGAGTAAAACAACAAGGCTTAGAAAGATATCAGGCCTCCAAAAGAGCCCAGAATCCAAATCAAAAGAAATAGACGTGTGGATAAGATGGGATACCAAAATTCTCCAGCTTCTGCTGAAGTGTGAGAGAGAAGAAATACAGAGAAAGAGCCATGGCGGGAGCTTGCTTATCTTCTTCTTCTTCTTGTTGGAACTTGACTTCAAAATTCAATACCCTTTCTCTCAATGGACCTCACCCCAACGCTGCGGCATTGAAGCCCCTCAGCTTTTCTGCCAACACTTCCCTCAATCTCTTCTCCAAAGGTAACTCACTTCATTTACTAATTTCACGAATGGTTGGTAGAATTTAGAGCTTTATGGCCCTACTGGTTGTTTTCTTTGATTTATGCAGGGAGCGTATCACTGACTTCGGTGCAAATGCCGTTTCGTCGTTCAATCGTTTGCGAAGCGGCTCCAACGAAGAAAGCGGATTCAGCAGCGAAAAGGGCGAGACAAGCTGAAAAGAGACGGCTTTACAACAAGGCTAAAAAATCTGAGGTCAAGACTCGGATGAAGACGGTTAGTTCCTTTCCCTAATTACTCCTACTTCTTTCTTTTTTAATGGGCTCTCGCTAGTTCTGGCTTTTATTTATCGCCACCTGAATGTCTGTAACTTGTTTTAGACCATAAATTTTCAAAAATAAGTATTTTCTTAAATTCCGTGTCCATTCAAACTAAGATACATAAAATGAGACATCAGTATTTGTTTGAATTGTCAACTATTTTGTTTTCTGGTAATTGTTCTGTTGTACAATTTACTTTTCTTCATTAATTTTTCATTGTTCCCATTAATTTTTCTTCACAACATGTTTGTTAAGCTGTTCTGTAATTTGGTTTTACCCTGCAATTTATATTTCTGTTTTGGTGTTTATCTTTTTAGTTTCACTTGTGGTGTCAAGATAGGCTAGGTGAAGGGCCCCTCTTTGCTTCTCAGTTTGGTTTAAGTTGATCTAAAGATTTTAATGTGTTTTGTAGATAATTAAAGAAACATTTAGAGGGAGCAAGAATTATGCGCAGAACAGCTCTATCATAAAGCCACATAAGTGGTCACCCGCTCTCCCTCCCACATACTTGTGGAAGCTGGGAACATCCTACTTTTGCTAAAAGTTAAGCACTTATTGAATCAGCAACATGTTGCAACAAGATATTGACAAACAACTGTCTCAACCGTTTTTTCTTTGACAAAGAAAAAATGGTCTCTTGATCCTCCTAACATAAGAGGAAGAGCTATACGTCAAAAATTATACTACGTATAAAAGAACAAGAAGGAAAAAGTCCCCAATTTCATGTCACCAGGACCTAAAAAATGATGTTAGCATTAAGATTTTTTTTTAGCTTTCAGGTTTGTTATTTATCCCTTTTTCTATAATTTATGATAATTTTGTTGAAGGATGGAAAACAGTAAGTTACTTCATCAAAAAATTTGTTTAATCTTATTTGAGTGCATGTTTAACATTTTTTAACTCCCATCTTTTGATACGTCTCATGTGTTACACCAAGCCCTATTGAATTGGATCAAGCAGCACGGGCAAGAGTGAGTGGATGAGTGGGGGTAGTCCATTTGTTAATCTGATTCCTTGCTTTTGATCTTTAAGGTCTTAGTAACAATTTTGCCTGTCGCACAGCATGAATCACTGTCTTGCCGAACTGTTAAAAACTATGCTGCTTATGGATTATTGATCCTTGTTCCAAAAAAGCAAAAATTGGAGTCAATATTTAAACTTTGGAGAATAATCTGAATTTAAATATCAATAAAACAGTAAGGCAATACTGATTAGATATTTTGTGCTAAGCGCTCTTGCATAGGCTGTCGTCCACTGTTGGATAGCAGTTGTCCAGTACAAGAAATATGACTTTTGCTTATATCAAAATTATTAACTCTTGCACTGGCTCTCTGCTCTCAGAGATGTTTCTTATATATTTTTTGAGGTGAAGGTTAAAATTTTGGAGCAAAAGACCATATTCCTTTCATGAGTGTTTTACTGTAGAGTACTATCTTCAGTATTATGCGAGGTCAAGGAGTCTAATTTCATGAATGTCACTTTGAAAGTGAGGTAACCGTTTTTAAATTTTCCACGTTTTGTCCAATATATTAGGATACCTATAATGGAACCCTTTTTGTATTGTTTCACATGTGAAGACTGGTTGTGTGCCTCAGTATGCACTTGAGTGTCATGATTCCGTAGTCAGCATGGCTTCAAACTCCAGCGTTTGTGGCCGAGTTATAGCTTCAACTGTTTAGGTCAAGCTGGAGGCTATTAAGCTCCCTTATGGAGTTAGGTAACTCATTTCCTTTTGTTTTCCTTTTGGTCACCTTTTTCCCCCATTTTCAGAGTCCTGGAAGAAAATTATATTGTTCTCCAAGGTCATGGATATTTGGAATATGAAGATGTTTTCGTCATCAGGATTCTGTCCTTTGCTCCCCCCATCTATACGTCTATATGGTGCAGTAGATACTAGGTGATCCCAGAGTCTGTATGACTCAAGAAATTCAAGATTTCTGGCTTGACAAAGTCACAATATTACCTAGTTTTTAAGATTAAAAAATGTAGGAAGCTAATTTAGTATGTCCTTGCACCATCAGGCAAATTTAACAAGAGTTGTTTCTCTCTGAACTGAACCTTGAACTGGAACCGAGGTCCGGTTCTACTTGATTGATTTGTGGAGATCTAAGTGGTAATTGAGAGTGAGGAACAACCTAAGTGAAAAGAATAAGGTATCCTGAGAAGTTTGATAAAATAAAGCCATTGCTATTACAGTAATGCTGATTAAGTTCCATAAATCTGTCCTTTATAAAACAGATCCATGAATCTGTTTTGAGTTCATTTCTAATGTCGCACTTTTGAAAAAAATTAGTGTTCTCAGTTTTGTGCCACAGAGATCAATTTTCATGGATCCCATGTGCTACATTTACAGCACGAAAATAATACTTCGAGAAAGATCAAAAGAAGCATTTTCCAGAAACGCCGACAAACATATTGAGAAAAAGATATAGCTGATGCAGGCTTCTTCATCTCAGCATATGGAAGTTAACCTTTGTTCATTTCTAGGTTTTGGAAGCATTGGACACATTGAAGAAGAAAACCGATGCACAATCAGAGGAAGTTATTTCTGTTGAGAAGTTGATCGCGGAGGCATATTCAGCAATCGATAAAGCAGTCAAAGCTGGGTCACTTCACAGGAACACTGGAGCAAGAAGAAAATCTCGGCTTGCTAGAAGAAAGAAAGCAGTTGAGATCCATCATGGATGGTATGTACCTGCTCCAGTCGAGGAACCCGCTCTTGTAGCCACAGCTTGATGTCATCCACATTTTCGATGTTGAATGTAAAGCAGTGGTAGATTGTGAAGAATTCAGCTTCCTAAAGTATGATCAGATTATTCCATTTTTGATATTGTATATGACCTTGTTGTGCAATCAAATTCTCCTTTTCTTTTGCTCTTCAGTTAAATTGTGTTTCCCTTCATTTTGTTTCTTGAACATTATGGCGTTAATTAGAATATTGATTTGAGATACACTTTCAAATGGACATTTTCTTGGAATTTTAAACTATACTGATAGTGTAAAAATTTATACATTTGTTAGAGCATATAACTTAAATCCTTTCTTACCAACAATTACTGGCTTCTTCTCTTTTCTTTTTTTTTTTTTTTTTTTTTTTCTGCAATGGACTTTTTCTCTTCTTCGAAAGCAATGTACTTGTTACTTATCTTGGGAAAAAAACCCACGGAAATAATGTTCTAGCTGCTTCTTTCAATGAGGAAATTGATGTTAAACGTTTAACATCTTACATTTTAAACACAGTTCAACCATTTTCTAAAGCAAAATTTAGAATTCAATACAATCAACGGAATTATTAGGCTTATTTAGAAAATGATGTTGAAATTATATAAATTGATCAAAAATAATTAAAATAGATTAGTTTTAAAAATAAAAGTCAAAAATGGTATTCAAGAACATTGGTTGTCTTGCATGACAAAATTGATTTGTATAAGTTTGAATTTTCTTACATGCCATGTTTGATTATTTTTGTATGCCAATGTTGAATTTTTGGTGTAAGGTTTTAGTACAAATAGGTTGTAGAACTCATTTGTAAAATTATCCCAAAACTTGTATTAAAAATTACAAGTGTAGTATTGTAAGCTTTAAGTTTGGGTAAGCAAATATATTTTTCTTTCTCGAGATTTCATTTTTCGGTTTCAAAACCCAAAGTTTATTTCCGAGGAATCATTATTTTTTTGGTTTCTACATTTGGTATCAGAGCAAGGTTGAGTGTTGTGAGGTAGAAAAATATTGAATCATGTCGTCTAGTAACACGATTCAATTTCAGCTTCCGAAACTCACAGCGAAAAATTACAACAATTGGTCAATCCAATTGAAGGTATTTTTCCGATCTCAAAATTTATGGGATTTGGTGGAGAGCGGCTACACAGAGGTAGCTAATGGAGTTGCGTTCGAGGCTATGAAAAATAAGGAAAAAGCGGTATTAGTTGAAACTCGTAAGCGGGATCAGAAGGCATATGCCATCTTTCAAGCTATTGACGAGCTGGTATTTGAAAGAATATCAGCGGCTGAGACAGCTCACCAAGCGTGGGTTATCTTGCAGAAAGCCTACAAAGGTGATGAACGAGTGAAGCGGGTCCGATTGCAGACGCTCCAGGGCGATTTCGAGTCATTGAGAATGAGAGACTCGGAAAGTGTTGCCGGTTATTTCGACCGAGTGCAGTCCATGGTGAATCAGTTACGGTCCAACGGGGAAGTGTTGGATGAGCAGAGAGTAGTAGAAAAAATACTACGATCTCTAACCGCAAGATTTGACTATGTTGTAGCAGCCATCGAGGAAGGCCAAGATACATCAACCATGTCAGTTGACAGGTTGTTGGGTTCATTAAGTTCTCACGAGCAGAGAATGAACCAGAAGGATGGAACCTCTCAACCAGAGCAGGCATTGCAGAGTAATTTCATACCAGGAAGTCGCGGTGGCAATGGCGGTCACAGGCGCAATGGCGAACGAGGCGGCAACAGAAGAAAGACAAATAATTCTTCTGGAAGGATTTCCATAAATCAAAGGTCAGATATTACAACTGTAAAAAATTTAGACATTTTAAAAATGAATGTCCAAATTAGCAGAACGGACGGTCGCAGCAGGCACACGTGGCAGAAGCTGGTGAAGATATGGTTCTAGCATGTGACGCTGGTGAACAAGTTTCTAGAGGTCCAGATGTTTGGTACCTTGATAGCGTGTGCTCGAATCATATGTGCGGGCGGGAAGATCTATTTTCAAAGTTGCACGAGTACGAGGGCGGAGAAGTGAACTTTGGGAATAAGACGAAGATTAGTGTGAAAGACAAAGGTGACATCAAAATTAAAGCCAAGGATGACAGCGATGTTACTATTGCAGATTTTTTTTTGTACATGGTCTTTTCTGGAATCTATTGAGCGTTGTCCAACGTTAAAAGGGGCACCAGATTCTCTTTCAAGACGGAGTTTGCACCATCCGGGGCAAAAACAACAAGATGATTACTCAGGTAAACATGGCAAAAAATCGGATGTACTCTCTCACTCTCAATAAAGGAGTGATGAACTTTCAAGCAGTGGCGACGGATAGCAACTGGCTATGGCATCTCCGATATGGCCATTTAAATTTCAGAGGGCTGAAATTATTTTCCCAAAAGAAAATAGTGACAGGATTACCGGTGATCGATGCTCCTGATCAGCAGTGTGAAGGATGTCTTCTTGGGAAGCAGCACAGAGATTCTTTTCCAACTGGAAGACATCAAAGAAACCTTTGGAGTTAGTGCATACAGATTTGTGTGGCCCAGTCGAGGTGGAATCTCTAGGAGGTAAGAGATACATGCTTGCTTTTGTAGATGATTGTACCAGAAAAACTTGGGTTTATTTTCTCCGAGAAAAATCAGAAGCTTTTTCAAAATTCAAAGAATTTAAAGTTTTTGTTGAAAAATAAAGTGGCTTTAATTTGAAAACTCTGAGATCCGATAGAGGTGGTGAATTCACTTCTAACGAATTTCAAGAGTTTTGCAAAAAAGAAGGAATTCTTCATCAGTTGACAGCCAGTTATACACCTCAACAAAATGGTGTGGCTGAAAGGAAGAACAGGACAATCTTTGAAATGGCAAGAAGCATGCTGAAGGGGAAAGGTTTGCCGAAGGAATTTTGGGCAGAAGCTGTTGCCTGTGCTGTGTACCTGTTGAACAGGTGCCCGACAAATATCGTGAACGGGAGAACTCCAGAAGAAGCTTGGAGTGGCAGTAAACCGAATGTTTCTTCATTAAGGGTATTTGGGTGTATAGCTTATCCCCATGTACCAGATGAGCGGAGAAAGAAGCTGGATGATAAAAGCCAGAAGTGTATCTTTATTGGGTACAGTGAATTCACGAAGGGTTATAAGTTATATAATCCAGTCACGATACAATTGATCATCAGCAGAGATGTTCGGTTCGCTGAAGATGAAGCGTGGAGCTGGAGAAAGAAAGATGTTACTGGGAGAGGTATATTGATTGAGTCAGAAGAGCCAGACGAGGAAGATATCTCGACACCTGAACCACCAGATAGTGATTCTCCATCTCCTCAGCCAGCAGAACCGGTAGAACAATTACGGCGTTCGGGTCGAACGAGTGTGCCACCAGCTCGCCTTAATGATTATGTTGTTACTAAAGACAATGAAGGCGATGATGACATCACCGATGAAACTCTAGTGAATTTTTGTCTTTTTTCATATTGTGATCCAGTGCATTATGAAGATGCACCAGGTGACGAGAAGTGGATCAAGGCGATGAATGAGGAAATTCATTCTATCGAGAAGAATGACACGTACGAGTTAACTTCTTTGCCAGAAGAAAAGAAGCCAATCGGTGTCAAGTGGGTGTACAAGACAAAGTACCGACCCAACGGAGAGGTGGACAAGTTCAAGGCAAGATTGGTGGTCAAAGGCTACAAGCAGAAGCCGGGAATTGAATACTACGAGGTTTTTGCACCAGTTGCCAGAATGGATACTATACGGATGATAGTAGCCATTGCAGCCCAACACAGGTGGAAGATACATCAGATGGATGTAAAGTCGGCATTCTTGAATGGGTTTTTGGAGGAAGAAGTCTATGTCGAGCAACCACCTGGATATGCCAAGAAAGGACAGGAGAACCAGGTGTACAGGTTGAAGAAGGCGTTATACGGTTTGAAACAGGCTCCACGAGCTTGGTATACGCGTATTGATACTTACATGTTGGAGGCAGGTTTTCAGAAGTGTCCTTATGAGCATACACTGTATATTAAGTCAAAGAGTAATGGCGACATTATGTTTGTATGTCTTTATGTTGATGACTTAATATTTACAGGAAACTGTAAATTTATGTTTGCTGAATTCAAGGAGGCTATGACAAGTCAGTTTGAAATGACAGACATGGGGCTGATGTCTTACTTCTTGGGCATAGAAGTGCAACAGACTGAAGATGATATTTTTATTTCTCAAAATAAATATGCCAGAGATATCTTGAAGAAATTCAAGATGGGATCAGCAAATCCGATGAAGACTCCTGTTGCAGAACGTCTTGAGTTAAAGAAAAAAGGAACGGGTGATGCGGTAAATCTTACTTATTTTAAAAGCATTGTTGGTAGTCTACACTATTTAGCATCAACAAGGCCAGATATTGTTTATGGAGTAGGGATTATCAGTCGGTTCATGGAGACACCGAGCCAGTCCCATTTGCAGGCAGCAAAGCGGATTCTGAAGTACATGAAAGGTACCCAGGATCATGGAATTTTCTACAAGTATTCTGACAAGTGCAGACTTGTAGGATACACAGATAGTGATTGGGGGGGGGGTGATACTGAAACTCGGAAAAGCACTTCCGATTATGTATTCTTTCTCGAGGGAGGCGTGTTTTCGTTGTCTTCAAAGAAGCAACAAGTAGTTGCTTTATCTATAGCTGAAGCAGAGTATATGGCAGCAACCTCTGCAGCATTTCAAGCAGTTTGGCTTTGAAGAATGCTCGATGAGCTGAACCACGAGCAAGATGGTCCGACAAAGATTATGTGTGATAATACGTCAGCGATTGTATTAGCCAAGAATCCAGCATTTCATGGCAGGAGCAAGCATATCGGGATTAAGTATCGCTACATAAGAGATCTTGTCAAGAATGGAGAAATCGAACTTAAGTTCTGTGAATCAGAAGATCAGATAGCGAATATTCTGACTAAACCGCTGAAGGCAGAAACGTTCGAGAGATTGAAATCGATACTTGGTATACAGAAATTATTTTAATCAATTTAAAGGAGGCTGTTGAAATTATATAAATTGATCAAAAATAATTAAAATAGACTAGTTTTAAAAATAAAAGTCAAAAGTGGTATTCAAGAACATTGGTTGTCTTACATGACAAAATTGATTTGTATAAGTTTGAATTTTCTTACATGCCATGTTTGATTATTTTTGTATGCCAATGTTGAACTTTTGGTGTAAGGTTTTAGTATAAATAGGTTGTAGAACTCATTTGTAAAATCATCCCAAATCTTGTATTAAAAATTACAAGTGCAGTATTGTAAGCTTTGAGTTTGAATTAGCAAATATATTTTCTTTCTCGGTATTTCATTTTTCGATTTCAAATCCCAAAATTTATTTCTGAGGAATCATTATTTTTTTTGGTTTCTACAAATGAAATTTTTAGACATGTTTTTCGTTTCTACTTTGCCTAAAATTTGTTCTTACATTTTAAAACATCTCTTTTTACTACATAATTGTGAGTTTGAATGTAAGACGAAGTTTCTCTTGGTTTATGAATAACAAAGATCGATTAAAGATGGTAACTTGCCCACCTATATTTGAAAGGGAACTCACATTAGTTCCTCTTATATTTTTGTACCGCTAATTTGTAAAAGTCGCCAATAAAATATTCCCAGTGTCCCATGTCGTAAAACATTAGCACTATTTGACAAGTGCAACAACAACCACCACCCACTATAATTTTACAAGTGGGATCTAGAAAGGATAATAGTATATACGTTGCTAGGGATGTACATAGGTCGGGTTGATTCGAATTTTACAATTACCAAACCAAATCAAGTATGTCGGATTATTAAATCTAAATACCAAACCAAACCAATAAAACTCCGATTTTCACTCTCGAATTATTTCGGATTTTCGGGTTTTTCGGATTTTTCTAATTTCTTTCCAATAAAATTTTCATAGAACAAAATATATAAATTATGCTCAAAATATTTCATTAATCCTAGTAAGATACAACTATATAAAGTATTTTTCAAGGAAATAATACAAAATATAAGATTTGTCATGGCATTATCCTAAAATATTCAACAATAAAGACACTAAAATTATGTAATATCAGTATTGCTAATTAAAACGCCATAATAAAATAAATATAATCTAAAAGTACTAAGTCATGCTAAAATAAATAGACTAATAAGGGAATATTAATTACATGACTATACACTAAAAAAATAGGTTGTGCATTTTTATCTAAATTATTGCAAAATAAAAAAATAGATATTCAATACATTCCCGTTCATAGTATTGAATTAAATGTCTTTTGTTAGCATTAATATTGCTTTGATTTTAGTTTTAATTTGACTTTTGTTAGCATCATTTCATTCACTAATGTTAATGACTACAAAATTTATTGGAACATTCAAAAAGTTCTAAATGCAACCTTGAAATAATACCTTAAAAGATAAAATTATGAATTTTTTTAAGAAATATTTATAAATTGCATCACAATAAGTATATTTATATATTAAATATATCTAAATTTTTTATATAAGTAATGTCGGGTTGGTTTGATTTCGGTTTGACTTTCTTTAGCTAAAACCAAACCAAATCAATTATGGTCGGGTTTTATTTTCCAACACCAAACAAAATCAAACCAAACCATTATCAGATTTTTTTTCTCGATTTGACTCCGATTATCGGGTTGGTGCGGTTTGTCGGTTTTCTTTGTACATCCCTATACGTAGCCTAACCCCTACCTGAAATGGCAGTGAGACTGTTTTCGATAGACCCTTGGCTAAAGAGGTGAAAGAAACTCTGATAGCAAGTAATATCAAAACAAATAATTAGAAAACTCAATCGAAGATAGCAATAGAGAATATGAAGGGGTAACAATAGGAAGTAATAGCGAGATATTATTTAGAAATTAAATCCAAGGCAGCAAACGAGAATATAACAAACTAAGGTAAAAAAGAGTATCGTACTAGCACAAATACTATCAAACTAGAGAAGATAAAGAAAAACACACAGACTACCTACTAATCTTCTGTGCTAGTCTTTACCTTCACACCCTTGTATCTATTTGACAAGTGCAAGGAATTTAAAGTCTGAATTCACTTTAAAATTGAATATTTCAACTCTCTTGCTTCAGATTTCACCGTTGAGACAAAAAAAAAGTATAGGTTAGACTTATCCACAATTACTTCGCGGTCAAACATATCAAATGAATTAATTATCTACTAGGCGATAATAGAACGAAGTTTATGTAAAGTATACCCCTGTTTTTCCTCGATGATCCTCTTATATATCTTGTATTCTTATTGCATTATACAAAAAGCACAAAGAAAAGAAAGAAAACGAAACAGTCAAGGTTGGTCCCTTTTACTTGCATCAGTGAAACTAAAATTTCCCTACAATCTTTTAGCAGTTAGCACCATCAATTCCCAGTTGAAATTTCCACTCTCATCTATGTATGCATCCTCTTTCTGAAAGACTGAAACATAGGACAAAGTATATATATATATATATTTATATATGCTAAGAATAGAATTCTAATTAGAGTGAATGTTTATCTTGTAGAGAGTTTTACTTTGAGGCTAAGTTATTTTTCCTCCTATAAATAGAGGGGTCTTACCCCATTGTAAACCACCCCAAATTCAATAAGAATTTTTCTCTCTCTTTCTCTGCAATATTGCTCTTATTCTTTTATTGTTTTATAACACGTTATCAGCACGAATTAGCTTCCACTCATGTCTCGTCTGACACACACTAGCTACCGCCACTCTGCTTTCTGGTATGTTTCTTTTAAGGTTGCCATAGGATTGTTATTATGTCTGGAGATTGCCATAACATTATTATTACGTCTGGAGAATGTATGGTGCCCCTCGTTTTTTTTTTTCTGGAGAATATATATGCTAATCTGCACATATACCAGTTAGTTTAGGTGTTACCATACTTTAAACATTTTTAACCAATCACTTCTAAGCATATTTATATATGCAAACTTCATTACATGGATTTAATTATTCTAGTAACCACAAAAAGTGATATATACGTATAATCTGTGGTTTAAGACATTACGCGATTATTTTTCTAAGTGTCATGCCAGCAAGATAGATTAAAATTTTATTAAATACATACAGATGTTAAATTTATTGTAACATCATTATAAATCTGTTTTTAAGATTTTAAATGAAAATGTAGAATATGTATACTAAATCATTACGTAACAAGAATAAAACACCAAGAAGATATTTGTATGATCTTCTAATTAATCTTTCTCCTTATGTTAAGGCTAATATTCTCCACATGAAGGTTAGACATTGTTTTTACTTTTGGTTATATGTTAAAGTTTCTGCTATTTAAGTGCAAGTTGAATTTGTGATTGGTGAGTTATGATTGACTAACAATTTATAATGTTAATTATTTATATACCAAGTGCCTTGAAAGTGGTGAAGTACTTGCATTGATTATAAGTTTTGTTATGAAATATTAGATTATGGTGGATGTCCATAACTCCTATAACACCCACTACTTTTATCCGTTATCTTCATAACTCCCACTACTCCAATACTTATGGTTGTAACTCCCACACCTCCATGATCTCCCCTATGATCTTCCTCCATGATCTCAAAAGCTTAATGACATATTTATGGAATTCTTTTAGTATACCTCTATGTAGTACTATAAATAGAGGATGAGAAATCATTTTGTAATACACTTGAATACATAGAAGAAATATATTCTCTTCTCTATTTCTCTCTTCTTTGTTGTCTATCTTTTTGTTTATTACTTTGAGCTAAGCACGAAGCTCTACTATCTCAAGAATCTCTTTGAAAAAATTAAGGCCATTAGATTCTCTACAACACTTGAACAACTATGGATGAAGGTACGTTCCTAGTTTAATTTCCGTTGCGTTGGCTCTATGTTTGTATTCGAATTTCAATATATGCTATCAGAGCCACCTTTTAGCTACATTGTTCGGTGTTACGTTCCGGTAAAAACAGTATGGACAAGGTATTAGTGAAGCTTCTATAGATTTTGTTTTGCCGATATTGTCTATCTTATTAAACTGGATGCATATGAAAATCCATGTCGGTGCAATAGATTCTTTCAAGAATAATGCTTCCATGAATTTTCTAGCACGAATTTGCTTTAAAAATAGATTTGTATGTTCCACAATCTTTCTATCTTGATCTCAATTAAGATTGGTTCTAAAACAAATTTATTTGGACAGTGCTTGCGTCAATTTATGATTGTAGAATCATAGATCTATATGTTGTGATTTGATTGGTTCAAATTCTAGAAATAGAAATACGAATATGCCATCTGAATTAATTTATTCTCAAGTCTTGTTTTCAATTTTGTTCAAGATTGCGGTTGAATATTTTTATTTTAAATAAATTCAAGACTACCTTTTCGTAAGTGTCTTTAATTGTCTCTGGACATTGATTGATTTGTGGCTTTCACTATAATCATCTAACGGGCAACAAGTATTAATGTTGGACTTTATTGATATCCAATGAATTTCACTAACAATAAGAACATTTCTTGAATTATGTTTGGGTTTGCGTTCATGATCTGATTTAAGGTTCACTGTTTTACATTTATTTATTTTCCTTCTCCTGATGATGTTTGAAATTAAAAGGAATGGAATCTGTTTTGTACAAAAATAGTCAGATCTTTTAAAAGGATAATTTGTTTAAAAACTTTGCTGCTGTTACGAAAATAGTCAGATTTTTTCATAATGACTGCACTGAAACTATTATGTTGAATCATAGACTTAAATTTGTTTATTTCTTTTGTATGTCAAACCATGGGAAGCAAATATGGATATCTCACAAAGCAAACTTGGATCAACGTCCAATTGTAAAGATATTTGTTTAATTGATTCATGTACCACACATACGATATTCAAAGAGAAGAAATATTTCTCTCATTTAAGTATGTGTAAGGCAGATGTTACTACAATTTCTGGTAGTACTAAATTGATGAAGGCTCCGGAAGAGCAACTATAACTCTGCCTAAAGGAACAATATTTATCATAGAGAATGCAATGTTCTCTTCCAAGTCCAAGAGGAACTTGTTGAGTTTTAAAGATATCCGTCAAAATGAATATCATATTGAGACAATAGATGAGAATAATCTTGAATACCTCATCACTACAAAGAATGTCTCTGGCCAAAATAGGGTTATTGAGAAGTTCTCATCTTTATCTTGTGGCCTGTATTGGACAAAAATTAGTGCAATTGAGGCACATTCCACAGTAAACCAAAAGGTTACTGATTCCAATACTTTTGTACTTTGGCATGATCGATTGGAACATCCTGGATCAATTATGATGAGACGGATTATAGAAAACTCATATGGGCATCCATTAAAGAATTTAAAGATTCTTTTAAATAATGAATTTTCTTGCACTTCTTGTTAACAAGGCAAGTTAATTATTAGACCATCACCAACAAAGGTTGGTACTGAGTCACCTACGTTTTTGGAACGTATACAAGGGGATATTTGTGGACCTATTCACCCACCTAGTGGGTCCTTTAGATATTTTATGGTCTTAATAGACGCATCCTCTAGATGGTCTCATGTTTGCCTATTGTCATCACGCAACCTTGCGTTTGCCAAATTAATGGCACAAATAATTCGATTACGAGCACAATTTCCTGATAATCCAATTAAGTCTATTAGACTAGATAATGCTGCTGAGTTTTCATCCCAAGCATTTAATGATTATTGCTTATCAATTGGGATAAAAGTGGAACATACTGTAGCTCATGTTCACACTCAAAATGGTCTTCCAGAATCTTTAATTAAACGTCTGCAGTTGATTGCAACACCATTACTCATGAAAACGAGGCTGCCCACTTCGGTTTGGGGTCATGCCATTTTGCATGCAGCAATGCTAGTTCGTCTCAGACCGACGAATTATCACAAATGTTCCCCGTTGCAATTAGTTTTGGGTCATGAACCTAATATATCCCATTTAAGAATTTTTGGATGCGCAGTATATGTGCCTGTAGCACCGCCATACCGCACCAAAATGGGTCCGCAAAGAAGGTTAGGAATATATGTTGGGTTTGAATCACCCTCCATTATTCGCTACCTCGAAACATTGACAGGGGATTTGTAAACTGCACGATTTGCAGACTGTCGATTCGATGAGACACTTTTCCCAAAATTAGGGGGAGAAGTTGGTGAAACCAAACGGGACATTTTGTGAAAAAATCTGTCATTATATCATCTTGATCCACGTGCCTCTATCTGTGAAAAAGATGTGCAAAAGATTATCCATTTGCAGATAAATAGCAAATCAAATGCAGACGCATTTACGAATCCTCTTATATTGCTTGTTCTCATTAATTAAGAGACCAACTAAAGTTGGGATTAAATCCCATGAATTCTGGAAATATCAAAGGCGAATATGGGCCCATTCGCCTGCCATGTATACCACATATGATGCATCTATGATATGGTTACATGTGCGATTATTATTAACCTGCAACCTGGCCGGTGCTTGCGAGGTAACTTGCTCAGTAATCTAATTTCGAGCATAATTTCCAGATTTTCTATTCAAGATAGTTCATCTTGATAAGGTGGTTTACATCATACTTGGTTTAGCAAAATAATTTATTGAGTGCCTCCACTTAATAGCTAAATTATTGCTTATGAGAACAAAGTTATCTATATCAATTTGATATACGTTATACACGAGAGTATATTATATTCTCCCCTCACAAGTGGTTCAGGGTCAGGAACCAAATAATTTCATCTTATTCTTATTGATGTTCAGTGTATATTAACATGATAATCCACAAAGATGAATACCCAGAGTTGAGGAAACAAGTTAGTTTTTCTAACATGAGGGGGAGACATGATAAACACTTGAGAAATAGTTACATGGAACGAATTATCATTTGTATATATAGATCCTCGAATATCATAATATGAACTTGAAGTTCATAAAAGGATAATTCAATTGCAACATACTGCAAAGCATGCCATACGCATTTGCTGACCCAAAGAAAGTAACTATATTCTCACTGCAAATGCTCATATTAAGTCCTAGAAGGACAAAGTCTTTGATACGCTTAAAGCGTATAGACAAATCGATTTCAAAAGGAACTTCTTAATAAAGAAGATGAGCAAATGATCAAAGTGATCATAATAAGGAGGCAAGTGATCTAGAAAATCACATGACATAACACTTCATAAAATCTCATGAGAGATTCAGGTACCTGAATAAATGAATGAAGAGATCTCCATGTTATGTCTTTATGAAAATTTACTGGAACCGATATAAAATGTTCGTCGACGACATCTATGATAGCGCTAAATATCGATGAGGATCTTAAGTTTGTCGAATACAAACAAAATATTGGCCAAATGGAAGAGATACAATTCAAGTAGAATTGATTCCATATGAAAGAAATGTAGTTTTGGACATGTAGTTCGAATACCTGAAAGTATAAAGTCAATGGTATGTGTAATCAGTTTTTCGATATCTTATACGTCTAGCATGACATGAAAACTTGATATGCATCTAAAGTCTATAATATGGCTTATATGACTCAACTTATAAGACAATCCATAAATGATTTAAGTTGCTTGAAGCATCTATAATTCTTGATCTTGAGGTACCACTTCCTCAGTGCAATTTATGCACAAATGTATCTTGCTATAACTATAAGCATGATAATATGATAGCGATGATACATTTATGGAGATATTGAAATGCCATTCCACGATATTTGTGAAGATATTATATATCTACCACGAGTTATGATTTCAAGGTGCAAATATTCATTATAGTTAATGTGACTGATTTATTTACCAAATCTCTACCAAAGATCGTTTTGAAGATGGTGCACAAGATTGGAATGCAAATGCTCAAGGATGTGAATTGATGCTCTCTTCAGGGGGAGTTAATGCGCGTTGCACTCTTTTTCCCTTACAAGGTTTTGTCCCACTGGGTTTTCCTTTCAAGGTTTTTAACGAGGCAACCAATAGGCGCATTACTAAATATGTGTACTCTTTTTCCTTTTCTAGAATTTTTTTTTTCCCATTGGGTTTTATTTTTGTTATGGTTTTTAATGAGGCACATTACTTATTGAGTAGACATTCAAGGGGGAGTGTTAAGAATAGAATTCTAATTAGAGTGAATGTCTATCTTGTAGAGAGTTTTACTTTGAGGCTAAGTTATTTTTCTTCCTATAAATAGAGGGGTCTTACCCCATTGTAAACCACCCCAAATTCAATAAGAATTTTTCTCTCTTTCTCTGCAATATTGCTCTTGTTCTTTTATTGTTTTATAACAATATCTATATTTATACTATATTAAAAGTGGAAAGTCCTTAAATCAAAAGTTAAATTACTTTTTTATCCTTTTAAAAAAAATATAATATTAAAATAAGAAGAAGGACAAAAAAATTATTCTGAAGAGTTGTGAATATTAAACATATCACATTAATAATGAAAGTTGTCGTTTAACCGCGCCCTTTCTTGCGCTCATTTACAATGAACAAAATTAAAATGTAACCCTCCTATATATAAAAAAACCATCTAGCATTTCACTTGTCACAAGACTTGTTTATAAACCCTTTTTGTCATTAAACTTCAATTTTTTAGCGTAAATGTTCGACACTAAATTTCTAGGAGAGCTTCTATTGACAGCATTGACGCTAGGAAATTACCTGATGAATCTTGCCGCTGTTTGTGGCTGAAAATGATACAAAGGGTATGAATTCTTTGTTTATTATATCCATAATAATTTTGTGTTGTTTTGAATTATTGACTATTTCGTGTGTATTAAATCAAAGTAAATTACATTACTTGGTATCTGTTGAAGTACGACTTTGTATTTTTTTTTCGCATATGCTGGTTTAATTTAGTATTCATAGATTACGACTATAATAATATGTTTCTGGTTCAATTTCTTTCCTTTGGTCAATTTTGGAGATTAAGAAAGAGAGATAAGTATGGTCTAATTATGTTTTTCCAATTATTTGTTTACGCGAAGGAAAAAAATTATCACATTAAAAATGGGAACCCCACAATTTAAAAGTTATATTATTAAAATCTTTGATATTCACATAAATATCTTACTATAAAAAAACCTTAAAAGTCCAAAATGACAGAGTTGTAACCGTTGGCATAATTTAGCACCAAATGTATGGCCATTGGCAAATATTTTACACGCGCGCTGTTACTTTGTCAAGGATGTCATGATATTATAAAAGTCACATATGTCATTTCTCCGAAGGCGCCGAATTAAATTAGTTTGGTGAAACATGTAAATTTGTCATCAAGTAGTTGCTGAAAATTTAAGACTAATAAAAATTTGCTATTGCAAAATCAAAACATTTTTCATTCTATATGAATAATGAATTTAAGATGGTGGACTGAAGCTAATTAACGATTAACATGACAAAGTGTTAACAATTGATTTAACTTTAATTGTTTATCTTCATAGATTCAATCGATATTCAATTACCCTTAACGGACAAGTCAGCATATAATTCGCAAAAAAATATGCTTTATTCGTTCGTATATAATTATTTTAATTATATTGGTACTATTTTATGAAAATCATATATGTGATTCGATATACATATGCAATGCACGTGCCAAAAAATATTATTTTAAGTAATATATTTTGTAATAATGGATGCCTTGAGTTGGATAAAAGTCGTGGTCATGACTGAGCTAGCGAAATGGATGAAAGGGATATACACCATAAACATCATCTATAAGGAAATAGTAGGTGAGATACGCTTCATTAAGTTTATGTACCTCATACAAGCAAATAAGTTAAAAAAAATATATAAAAAATCACGTGCATATATCTAATTAATATGATTGTTCATCTTTGTAGGTTCGAATAATATATTCAATCATCTTGATCTCAACAAACAAGCCACCAATACATTGATCTATATTAATCATTTAGAGAAACCTACGTCTTATTCTTTCATGTATAATTATTTACTCAAAGTTTTATTTTATGAATATTAATAATATTATTTTATAAATGTACTACATGATTCAGCTTCCAAGTGCAATTAGTATATATGAAATCTTGAACAACCTTAACTATTGCATAGAAGGTATTTCACTTCAAAACTTTGTTGGAAATAAACGATTTAACCTTTTATTTAAAAAAAAGTTTATTTTTTGGTAAAATATAATGTTAGTTTTCTAATAATCTAATTCGTCCAGCACTAAGTTTACAAATAATTGAGTGATGAAGGAGAATTTGGGTAAAGTAAGTACGTAATATTTTTCAAAAAGGTATGCAATTAGTTTGAAAAAACAAAAGTAGTAATTAGCAGCACAAAACCTGTGTAGTAAGACCAAAAAGCTTTAGGTCACAGACAATCATAATCAGAAAAGATAGCAGGTAGGTAGGCTTGTAATTAGTGAAATCAGGACCGCATAATGTAAGTCGGTGTATTTTTGTTGTTTTTTGGAATTTGGACTCCTTTTTTATGTGGCTAAAACCTCAAACCCCTGTTTGTGTAAAAATGGGGAGGATATTTGTGGTGGATCTTGAAGGCAGAACTTACAATTGCAAATTCTGCAAAACCCAACTAGCCCTTTTTGATGACCTTGTTTCCAGGGTACAGTCCGCCCTGTTTGTACCGTGTATATTTTGGCTACAACTAAAATTCTTAGCTTTTTTACTACCTCTTTCTGGTTAATTTAGAATTCCAGCAAGTGGTTGCAATGATGACCTATTGAACACTGCTTTTGATTAGAACTAAATTGTAGATTCTTCTCTTTTGTTGCCTATGTTAATGGCAGTTCCATTTTTCGCTACCAAAATTAGCTGAAACTTCTTTAACTCTTACTCAACAACTTTTCTATCTCCTTGTGTAACTGTCAGCTTATTTGCTTTGTCGTGGTATATTGCCTGAGAAAATTGCTTTTGAGTTGAATTTTGCTGCATAAGTTGTACTAGTACTTTAATTTGCTTGCATGGTTAATTATGTCTGATGAAATCTCCTTTATGCTATTTGGCCAGGCTTTTCATTGTCGAAGGGGAAAAGCATACCTATTCAGTAATGCGTGAGTGCCTTTGAATTATTTTTTAACTTCGGATTGATACCAAGTCACTCTTGTTCTATGAATGAATATGTTATTCTTACAATTTAATTTTTGATAGCCTTGTTTTTATTCTTCTTTTGTTTGGGGGTTGTTATGAATTTAGTTGTTGAGAAAAGGATGATAGCAAAGTACAAGGGGAATTTGAAGTTTAACCAAAAATGTACATATAGGAAAAAAAGGATATTGTAAAGAAATGGGCTTGAGGCATATAGGAGCTTTTCACATTTGAGTTAAGTTTTAATGGCTCTAAAGCATCAGCTAGTTATTATGTGCATTTGAGCATGACGGTTTGGCTTAGCCACATTTTCACACAATTGTTGGTCGCTAGTACCATTTTTTGTTTGCCCTGGTGGTGAGACGTGTCACATCCAAGGGGAAGTGCTGTGGTGCATACTATTTGCAGATGATATTGTATTGATTGACGAGACACGAGAGCACGCAATTAGAGATATGGAGGCAGACTTTGGATTCTTAAGGTTTCAAGTTGACCAAGACCAAGATAAAATACTTGGAGTGTATGGTTTGGTCATGTTAGGAGGAGGAGCACAGACGCTCTGGTGAGGAGGCGTGAGAGGTTGACATTGGAGGGCCTACGGAGAGGTAGCGGTAGGCCAAAGAAGAGGTGGGGAGAGGTGATTAGGCAAGACATGATGCAGCTTCAGCTGACTGAGGATATGACCCTTGATAGGTTGGTATGGAGGTCGAGAATTAGAGTAGTAGAGTACGTAGTCTTGAGTGTTCATAACAGTAGTATTGGCACGCAGTCTCGCTTTCTGTTGGTATCAGGTTTTTATGATTAACCGTTATTTTCTTTCATTGTTGATCACCTTACTATTTTGCTGATTTTATTTTGCTTTTATATGGCTTTTTGGTGTTGTCCCTTCTTGTCTATACAACAACAACATACTCTTCTTGTATATATTTTCATTAATGTGGTGCTTATGTTTTCTTCAGCTGAGGGTCTATTGAAAATAGTTTCTCTATCCTTACAAGGTAGGGGTAAGGTCTGAGTACACATTATCCTCTTCAGACCCCATGGTGCGGGATAATACTAGGTATGTTGTTGTTGTTCGCTTGTACAAGGTTGCTACATATTACATGTTCGACATGTATTTTGCATTTTTTCTTGCCCATCTCTCTTCAAGAATTGGGCTTCCCTGGATGCCTACATATATAGTTCAACAGTTCATTATTGATGTATAATTAGTTGTCCATATTATTGGGCTATCAACCTAGGAAGTCAAAATGAAAGATAATGTAGCATGCTGGATTGAATTCTGTACTTCTATTGCCAAGTTGCTGTGTGTTGGATGAGTTTTTTAGTGGCTGTAGTTGGTAGAAGATCACTTTGCTTCCTTAAAGATGTTGCTATTTTTAAAGCTTATTTTCTGATAGGAAGCTAAGCTGAATCGTCTTTCAGCTCAAGCTGGTTCCTTAATTAAGGGCGGAGTGAATTAGTTTATGTTAGGATTGGGAAGTGATCTCTTTCCAATGACAGTTTATTTTGCGAACTCCAAATTTTCAGATTCACATCAAAGACATCTAGTTCGATCTTCTTTATTTTGCCTTCTTCATGGTGCAATATATGTGTTGTTAGCACCACTTTTTAAGTATTTTTATTTTCCTTTGCAGCCCGGTCATATTATTTTTCTCCTCCAGTATATGTGGAAATTTTCACCTTTCTGTCTGTCTATGATTCAGGGTAAATATAACTTTTGGACCTCATGATGAGAGGATGATGCTTTCTGGAATGCACACAGTAGCAGATATATTTTGTTGTTGTTGTGGGCAGATTGTTGGCTGGAAATATGTAATTTCTCTTCTTCCTTCTACTTCTTTGTTCCCTCTAATTCCATCTTGTTGGCACCGACGCAGAGTCAAACACATGACCATGAGAATACACACAAAAATAAAATGGAGGGAAACAGTCCCTCCTGCATTTCATACACACGTTCTGTTGTGCTGATAAATAATGTACACACACTGCCAGTGTAAAGATTTGTTACCCTATCACTGCACTTTAATCTATCATCGTAGGTAACCTACCTTATTTTCACGTACATATAGTTATCTTTTAGGTGATCGGATAGTGTAAAAGTTCTTTTACACTTTAATGTATTTAAACTCAAACAATATACATATTTTGTTAACTACTAGTATTTGGTGCATCTTTCACACAGGAGGCAGCCCATGAGAAAAGCCAGAAGTATAAAGAAGGGAAATTTGTCCTTGAAAGGTTCATTTCTCTCTTTAAAAATTATTATGTTCATTGGCATTAACATTTGCACCTTAAAAATGGTATTCACACTTTCAATGTTCCCTATATAACATTTATATGCTGTTGATAATGTTTGGGAACAAATTGATGGAGTTGACTCTGAGTTCTATATTGATACTCGTCCAAGCATGAGTGATGCTGAGGACGCATAACCTTGGTTTTCCGTCGTACCTAATACAAAAATGATAATTCTATGGTTGTATCTTGTCGAAGATCTCAGCAAGTTTGTGGATATAGAAAAGAAGTTGTTTCTTTTATATGTCTATCTCTAATGGTGTGATTTGGGTTTGTGGCTGTCAATTCTGATGGCGTAAAATCTTGGAGCTTTCTTGCAAATAAATGAGGTGTAGCTATATTTTCTGCCTTGAGGCGTGAATTGGAACCTAAAATTTGGAGTTACTGCTAAGTTCTTGAGATGCATTTAATCTATGGATACGCTAGTCAAGTGGTCTCAAACTAGCCTTACTCATAACGGAATTAGCAATAATGTTTTTTTTTATCGTTTTAGGTATTGATCGATTAAAGAGTAAACGTGAAAAAAATAAAGAAGTGGATACGTTGCTTTATCCTCAAGTTTTACCATGGATATCAACTTTTCGAAGAATTATTATAATAACTTATGGCCAGATGGATCTTATAATAGAAAATACTTACAAGAAAATACAATGATTTCATATCATTACAAAAAGTAGCCCATATTTTTAAATTTTACCAGATCTAATTCATATTATACATATTTTTAAGCACTAACAAAAGCATTAGCTGACAAACCTTATTGACTTCACTTCTGTTTTCTTATAATCACTGCTTCTAAAAGATATGGAGTTAAATTTAATTGGTTAAGTTATCCATTTCGTTTGATGTTACGACAAGAAAAACTTACTGCAAGAACTAAGAATACTTTTTTTCTAGAGCCTCGTGGCTTTTGAGACTCTTCACGATTTAGTTTTTTATTTTCTCTTTTTAAATCTTTGAGTTAAAATTTAGATCTAGTTTTTTAGAGTTTGTTAGTTGTTTGGATTGAGTGTTGCTCCAACTAATTGAAAATATCAAGAGGAGTTCGAAACTTAAATGTGAAGTGATTTGCATTAGATTTGAGTTAAATTTCAGAAGAAGCCCAAGGAAGAAGATATATCACTTTTTGTATAATAGTGTATAATAGGGTATAATATCGTATAATATTGTATATGGATGTATAAACACCTCTCATATACTATTATACAATTTTATACACCTTTATACAGGCATATGTAGACGAGCTTCTTTTACGATTTTCAATTGCAATTCTTGTTCAAAACCAATCCAAATCTCCATTAAATGACTTCAAATTTGATATACAACCTTCGTATAGTATTCTAACAAGTCTAACTAACACCCAACTCTAAATTTCTCACAAGATCAGATTTGAAAATTTAACCCATTTATTTAAGTTTGTTCAACAATGGTGGACCAATCCAAATCTTCATTAAATGACTTCAAATTTTGTATACAACCTCCTTATACTATTTCTAACAAGTTTAAACAATATCTACTCCAAATTTCTCATAAAGCCAGATTTAAAATTTAAACCCACTTATTTAAGCTTGTTCAACAATGGCAGATTATCTTTAAAAATTTAATTTTTACCACCCAAATAAATTTGGTTTGTTGAACTAATGTTTGAGTTACAATTACTAATTCAAAGATTAGACTAAAATTTTTACTACCCGCATTATGCACCATGCACTCCACCACATCATCTTTTTCATTTTCTCATATCTCCATCTTTTACACCAATTAGCATCAATGTGTCTGACATAATACCTATGATTAGCATTAGATAAACCAGTTTTCATTGCATCAACCAACTCTTACAAATTATAATAAATACAATATTAGTTTAAACAAGTCAGTTGCAAGTTTAAAGAAACTGAAATAACTATAAAAGAACATGGACAGAAACACTACCTTTTGCATATCTGAAATGAAAGTGTATCCTTTCCTATGTTGAGCTCCAGTGACATCTTTAGCATTTCCAAAAGTCAGTCCCAAGCCCTTTATTTCTTTGTCCACTATAGCCCAAGCTATAGGGTAGAAATGATTCATTGAGTCAACACCAACATCAACTAAAAGTTGACCCTTAGCTTTTCCCTTCAGAAATGTCCCATCCAATCCAATGAAAGGTCTCATACCTTCCTTAAAATCCATTTCATAGTATGAAAGCAAATATACATTCTTAAGAACCTCCTCTTGCCTTCAAGAAGAGTATCTTCTGACAAATTAATTATTACATCACTTTCTGGGTTACTAATCTTCAATTTATTAACACAACTCTCTAGCTTGTTGTACTCGTCTTTAAAGCTTCCCTATAGCTTATTCAAAATAAGTATTTTTGCTCTCTTGCATTTATCATGGCTTGTATTAAGCCAAATGCAGCTCTCAAATCAGCCCTCACCTCTTTCATTTATATTTTGGATTGTCTTGTAACTTCCTTTTAAAATAATGTGCAATCGTGAAGTAGTCGACAATGCTATTATCATAAGCAATGAAACAATTATGATTTTGATTTAGTGTCTTCACTCTAACCCCTGGACAGTCCCCCATCCTTAGAAATAAGGCAAACAAATGGACAACCTACTTTACAGTCATACATATGCCTTCTTGTGTCACTTTTCTTAAGTATTATGTCACGTCCTTAGTTGTTAATTAAGTACACGTGCGGTACTTGATAACTCTCTCACGATCATGCACAATTTTCTCACGTTCTTGCTATGCCAATTCAGCCTTACTACACTCAAGATCGCTAAAAAATGGAAGAAAGAACACAAGAGAATTATTAAAGGAAGATTTGTATTAGAGAGAACTTGAATTGTTTGCTTGGTGAATTATAAATGAATGGCCCTCTTTATATACTAGTCTTCTAGGGGCTAGTGTGTAAATATTAATTATTACACAAGTCCTTAATATTTACAAGATAAGGATTTCCACTAGAATTCTCTACAAGTCTAGAAGATTCTAATGACTTTCCTAGCAAATTCATAAGGATCTAGGTTCTTCCTAAGGAAATGTCCATACTTCTCTAAAATCTTCTCACAAATGCTAGCCTTCTTCTTATGTAAGCTCCCACATTGCATTAATATATGCAAAATGAGGCATATGTGGAATGAGGACATGGTGGGTCATCACACACTCCCATACTTGATATTGCGACGACTGCGATGCAATACTACTCCATAAACTTCATATATTATTTTTGAATTTCCATAAGTCTTCATACAGTTCTCATGCGGCCTCTTCCGGTGATTGACCCTTCCAATGGACAAGGAACATAATGGTGGATTTTTACCCTTGTTTTCGCCTAGCCTAGTAATCCATAATAACCTCATTCTCCAGATCATGCGAGGCGGTGATAGTCATAGGCGCTCGATTTGATTGGCCCCTACTCGGATCATCTGTATCTTCATGATATGTCTTAAGCATGCTTGCATGGAAATAGGGTAGATTTTAAGATATGATGGCATGTCAAGCTTGTATGAGATATTGCTTACCTTGGCGATAATATTAAATGGCCCCTCATACTTGCGAATCGGATTCTGATGCATACCCCGTTGTGCCTTGAACTATCTTGCTTAAACTTCACCATTACTATCTCCCCAACTCTATAGTCGGTGGTACGGTGCTTATAGTTCGGAAACTTCTTCATCTTCTTAACTTCCCTATCCAAGTAGGAATTAGCAGTGTCAAGCTGCTCGTCCCATACTTTGGCCATATGATAAGCCCCCAAACTCTTTCCCTTGAACGCAGCTAGTAATAAATGTGGAGTTTGTGGTTGTTGGCATGTGGTTAGCTCAAATGGTGTTCGTCCCGTGGACTCACTCCGCTGCAAGTTATAAGAGAATTGGGTGATGTCTAGGACCCTTGCCTAATCTTTTTAATGCGCGCTTACATAATGCCTCAAGTATCATTCTAGTAAGGCATTGACCCGTTCTGTTTGTCCATCTGCCTATGGGTGGAAACTAGTGGAAAAGTGCACTTCTGTGCCAATTATGTCGAATAACCCTTTCCAAAAGTTTCCAGTAAAGCGGGAGTCTCGATCACTCATAATATGCCTTGGTAAGCCCTAATACTTCACCACGTTCTTAAAAAATATCTTGGTGGCTTCCTTCGCAGTGCAACCTGGTAACACGGGCGCGAAGGTGGCATATTTAGAAAATATATCCACGACCACGATATAGAACCATAACCATCGGACTTTGGTAGAAAAGTGATAAAGTCCATAGTGACGCTCTCCCATGGATGCTCTGCAACTAGCAGTGGCTCCAAAAGTCCTCCGGCCTGTTGTTGTTCAACCTTGTCCTATTGACAGACAAGACAAGTCTGCACATAGCACTCTGTGTCATCTTGAATGCGTGGCCAATAGTAGACTAACTCAACCAAGGCCTTAGTGCGACGTTGACCTGGATGACCAGCCCACAATGTATCATGACTCTCCCTTATGATCCGTCGTCTAATGTCTCCAAACTTAGGCACATAAATTTGTCGTGCTAGCGTAGCTCGATAGAGTGCGTCTAGCAAATTATTATAATTACTTGAGAGAGATTTAAGATAAGTAGAGAGTTCACGATTGGTAAAAGCAACTAAGTATACCTTTGTGACCATTATTGGAAGGGATATAAAATATATTGGATCGTTACTTGATGTGTAATTTCTGATGCATTCATACTTGTAGCCATTGACCATTTTACTTGATTTCTAGAATAGTTTATATTTTCCGCAATTAAATCAATATAAATACAAAAATTATCTCTTTAAACCGTTTGGCTTTGCACCATAAGCGATAATTCTCCTATATCCCTAGTCGCCTACACATTGTCCCTGTGGATTCAACCCCGACTCTTAGTTGGGTAAATTATATTGCAATCGACCGTACCTATTGCAATTGAGCAGTGGATTTGTACGACATCAATTTTGGCGCCGTTGCCGGGGACAATGTTGCGTACATTAGGTTGTTTGAGAAGTAAGCCAAAATGCTTTAGTCCAAACTTGTGAATATTTGTATGATTATTTTGTTTATTTGTTTGTTTGTTGTTTATATATATATATTTCTTTATTTTGTGAAAAAAAATGGCATCCTATGATAATAATTGGTCGGGAGGTAATTGTTCATATTTTGATGATCCATGTCCTTATTGTGGAGGACCTGATTATTGGCAAGATTGCTTAAATGCTCCAATTAGTGTAAATGGGACGAATGAAAATTTTTCATACTTTGGCGACCCGTGCCCCTATTGTGGAGGACCACATTCGTGGAAAAATTGTTTAAATTCTCCCGGGGTGGATTGTGCGCACAATCTCAACCCCACGGGTGAACTATTTGTGATAATTGTGGTTGCCAAAATGGTCATTGGAATTATTGTGCTTATTTTTCCTTCCCTTCCCCAAGCCCCTACTATGATGATTCTGCTTGTTTTTATGAGAATTATAAGGCTATGAAAATGGAAGAAGTTGAGCATGGCCAAAATGGAGAGTTCAAGCTCATGTTGGAGTGTCTACTTGAAGAAGGAAACAAGGAGCAAAATGCCTTGGAGCATCTTTTGGATACTAGTCTCCAAAATGATTTGGCACATCAACAGTTGCACTCACAAATGGATGAGATAATCGAAGCCTCAAGAGCTCAAAAAGCCTCGGACGTGAATGAAAACCAAGAATATTTCTTGGAGTTTGGAAACGAAATTCTTCCTTGGCACTTGATCAAGACCAAGAAGAACTTCCAAATTCCCAACATGATCATGAGAAAATAATGCTCATGTTGAAGGCCATTATTGAAAATGAGGAGAAGCACAACTTGACAATCGAGGATTTGAAACAAGGCTTGGAATCCAATGATGAACATATCCGCGCTTTGGAAAACCAAATGCAAAGATTGGTTGAGGCTCATTATGCCCAACAACTTGAGTGTGCAGAAGAAAGCCAAGAAGAATCAAATTCCGAGGAAGAAAATGAGCATGACTATGAGGATTCAAGGATTGAATATCCTCCAACCGACTCAATGGGTGTTAGTGATGCCGTGAAAAAAATGGAATTAGAGTCATCCGGTGAAAATGTAAAATTGTTTGAAATTGACTCTAGTCCGGGGGAAGAAAAGGTTGTCAAAATCCAAGAAAAATTGCAAGTTGGAGGTTTGAAGTCACATTCCAATCATTTTTCAACGTTGGAATTGTGTGGTGACACGGAAGTTGAACTACATGAATCAATGAAGGAGTGCGAGGACAATTTGAGGAAACAAGAAACAAAATGACATTCCTCATATGCGAGCCAAGAAGTGCAAAATGAAAAATTTAAGCATTGACTCGATCATCAACCTACCATCCCCCATCGCTCATGGTCACAAGCTTGATTCCAAGCTAGGTGCCCAGTACATACCATCCAAGTGGCGAGAAAAGTTGTAATGTTGTCTGCGTCGTGCCACGACGTTAAATGCGGCGCTTGGTGGGAGGCAACCCATTGTTTTTTCAAATTATTTTAGTCGTTTTTGAAATTTTATTTTTTGAAATATCTTAGAATATTATTTTGTATTAATCTGCCAAGTTTCATATTTTTTAGAGTTGATTTGAGCAGGTCGGGATGACCCGGATGGCAAAATCCAGTAGCTGCCATAAATTTTCCAGTGCAGCAGGAAATTGCTTTATGTGATCACAATGGGCCTATGCGATCGCATAGAAGCAAGCCCAGACTGCTCTATGCGTATATTGTAGTAATTAGTATACATTTGTATATTATGTATATCCTTATATATTTTCTTGTATGTTATGTATATATATTCTCTTATATATTTTCTTGTAGTATATATATATTGTATCTTATGTATAGATATATTATAACTTGTATAGTTATATATTTTGTTGTAGTCTTGATACGCTATCTCTTATGTATAATGTATATTTCTTCTCTTATATATATATATATATATATATATATATATATATATATATATATATATATATATATATATATATATAATATTGTATCGTATGTATATATGTTATTACTTATATATGTTCTTGTAGTGTAGGTTATATGTTATGTATATATATTCTCGTATATATTTTCTTGTTGTGTAGATTGTATGTTTATATATATATATATATATATATATATATATATATATATATATATATATATATATATATATATATATATATATATATATATATATATTGTAGCTTATAAATAATTCGAAGTAAAGACAAAGAAATATTGAGAAAAAAGATATTCAACAGTATGCCTTATAATTTGTATTACCCAAAATGGCATATCTTTCTTAGTATTCCTTCCCCCAATGGAATGAGCACAACAAAGTACTAATACCACTACTAATAGAAAAAAAACTAAAAGAAGATGTGCCAAAGTACATGTTACATCAAAATCTACATCGTATCTCTAACAAATCTCATAAATCCGACAAGGCTGGGAGGAGGTTGTGTTGGTGGTGGTGGAAACGAAGCTTGTTCATCACCACTTCCGGGCGAAGCCGAATCCTCCGAAAATTTCGCTATCATTTCTTCATAAGCTTCATCTATCACCGGTTATGATTCTGCAATTCCAAAATTACTTCTTTCCGTGCGTATCCTATCTCTAAAAAGTACCGATTTTTCCAAGCTATCCCTCATCGCCACTCTATGATCACCTATTTGCAGTCTTGCTTGACTGAAAGCACTCTCCGATGCAACAGGTGAAGCTTGAATTGATAAAATATCCCGAGCCATCCTTGCAAGAACCGGAAAATGTTTTTCCCTTGACTTCCACCATTCCAAAAGATCAAAAGAGCCGTCTAGATTCTCCTTTTCAAGTCCCTGAGACAAGTAAACTTGAAGCTTATTTATATGTGAAGTTTCATCATAATCATCACCTTGAGAACCCCGAAACTCCGTCCAAGATTTAAGAGCTGTTAAGCCCGCAGCTCTTTTAGAAGATTGTGAGCTAGACGAAGTAGGGGTTGGAATATTTGGCCTAGCATGCTCTAAGGCAAGTTGATATGCATTATAAATTGTATGAGCATTAAATTTAATTAATGTTTTGCATCTGCAAGTGTAGCAACTTCCTCGTTTGAAAGATCTAAAGCCTTATAAACATTTGAATACCAAAAATGAGGACCTCCCAATTTCGTTGTAGGATTTAACATTGCAGCAACACCAAAAATAGGAGGGATAGGGAAAAAATATTTTTCAAATTTTTGTTTCATTTCATTTATAGCAAGTTCATAAATATCCCCACCTTCGCCAAATTCAACAAACAAATCAGCTAGTGCGGCAATATAAACTAAACAGTTTGAAATAGTAGGATAATATTGCCCAGAAAATGCATTTGTAGCAACTTGAATATGTTCTAAAAAATCTAAAAGAATTTTAACATTCGTCCAATCTTGGGTAGTAAGAATTTCATCATCATCCTCACCACCTACTCGAGAATTAAACGTTGCATTAATTGGGTTTCTATATTCGTATGCAACTACTAAACTTTCGTACATACAATTCCATCTAGTCGGCCAAGGTTTAAGAACCTTTCTTTCTCTAAGGCCATATTCATCACATTTTTTAAAATACTCTCTAGGTCTAGTTCTACGGTTTGAATAAAAAATCCAATTAAGAGTCATTCGAACCTTTTCAATTTCTATGTTTAAAATTCGCATACCATCACCGACAATTAAATGATAAATATGACAAATACATCTAACATAGAAGATATTAGTAAATGCAGGATTTAGTGTTTTTGTAAGCATGCCTATAGCACTAGTGTTACTAGAAGCATTATCCATAGAAATTGCCATTATTTTATCGCTAAAGAAAAAATATCTACAAATATCTGAAACAGTGTTAGCTATAAACTTACCTGTGTGACGTGAATTAATTATTCTATTCGCAATTATACCTTTTTGCATTGTCCAGTCCTCATCTATCAGTTGACTTTTAACAGTTAGATAATCACAATCATTAGCACTTCTACCAATATCAGTAGTAATAGAAATCCGATTAGGTATATGAGTAAATAAATAGCGCAAATATTGTTCATATTCATGTTTGAATTTATAAATATCGACCTTAACTGTTGCGCGAGGCCAAACTTTGTAAGTAGGATTAAAAACTCTTCTAATATAATGAACCTAATTAGGATTAGAAGCAAAAGTATAAGGTAAGCATATAAGAGTAATCATCTTTGCTAATTCTTCATGATCTCTATTTGGATCGTAATATAAAATACCTCCAGTGACAGTGTTAATTCCTGGTTGAACTAGATTTGAATATGTACTAGGGTTAACCGCAGAATCTACACTTGTCCCCTCTTGCTGCGCTTGCATTTGAAAAAATTTAGCCCTATCTGTAGGGTGTGTTTTTATGTGCCTAGTCAAACTACATGTGCCGCTACCGTCTCCAGTAAATTAATGAACCAGTAATTTCCCACAAGTTTTACACTTAGCCTTAATTAGTTCTCTTAATTGAGTAAAAAAATTCTAAACTAATGATGTTTCTTGACGTTTAGCAGGTTGTCTATTAAAAGTTGGAGTTTCTACAGGTGGGTCGACCGGTGCATTATTTCAGTTATGAACAGGACTAGTAGGTGTATAATCTAAATCTGGTGCTTGGGTTTCATCATCATCATCCTCATTTTCCTCTAAGATAGATTCATTAGGATAAAGAGCATTCATAATTTCATCATCTAATCTATCACCTACTGCAACATCATGTAAAAATTCACTATCGGTAAATTGAAAACAAGGGTGATCACTATCAAGCATTACGGGAGGAGGAGAAGGACGTCTAGGTTGGCGACTACTTTCAACTTGCTTATCTTTTGTAGGTCGGGGAGCCGGGGGAATGTTAGTATTATGGCCACTACTTTCACCGGTACCTTTTCCTTTACCAAACATTTTTTTCAAAGAAAAAGCCATATTAATTGTAATTATGCAAACTAAACCACACAAAAATATATTATTAAAATGTAAGAGTTGAAACGAGTATACCGGATTGCCGAACAACTTCTTAAAAATTGAAAATCGTTGAACACTTGAAAACTTCAATTCAATTTCACAATTTTTCACAAATTTTCAACAATAAATTAAGCAATTGTAGTAGAAAGATTGAGAGAGATTGAGAGATATTGATGAATTGGTGAATAAAAATGAAAGAATGAGGGGGTATTCATAGTTGAGAAATGGGAAAAGGTGTAATTATATAAAGTTTGGATGCCAAATGGCCATTTTATAAACTTTCAAACGACCATATTTTCAGCCCAAACGGCTATATTTTAAATATGGCCGTTACTGATTTTTTTTAAAATTTTTTTTTTTGAAAAATAGTCGTTGGGCCCGTTTAGGCCCGTCAGGACCGGTCCCGGGCCTGGCGGTACTAGGCTCACGGTCTAATGGACTCGGACCGGCCCGTCACGGGCCTACATGTAACACATGGCCCAGGACCACCAGAACCGGCCCAGCAAGCCTGCTAAGACCGCGGGCCCGGTCCGGTACGGTTCAGGCCCGGTCCACTTTGCACCCTTAAATTGCATCATAATAATGTGTATAAAGTACTTGTTCAAGCATTTAGCAATTGATCTCCATTCGTAGGTACTTTTTACATAAAATGGCCTCGGAAGATTATGAAAATGTCCAACCATATGCCCTCCCAGCTCTGGATGAAGAGTATTTTGATGCAACGAGATTCATGGCAGCTGAGTGTGAAAGGAATTACGACAAGCTCATGTCAAAGAGCATTGTCAAAGAAAGGGGCATTCGTTTGGACACTGTTGACGATAAAATGCCGGAATTTTTTCAACGACTGAACAACAGTGGATGGATATGCTTTGCTCCTGAACTAGTTAGGGCGAACTACACAATAGTTTGCACATTTTACGCAAATGCCCTGAGGAATGACTTCCGGGGGGAGGTATTCACTATATTTAGAGACAAACGGGTTAACTTTGGCCCCGAAGTGATAAATACACATTATGGGCTTCCAAATGTTGATGATGAGGTGTACTGGGATTTCATAACACATTCTCTAATTTAAACACCATACTAATGAATTTGGTTGGTACTAACAATTTGGCTCAAGTGTGCACATATTTTCCGAATAACTCCCTCATAAAAAAAACTTCAAGAGTGTGCAAAGGCTTTCATAAATAATCAAGTGATCAACATAAGCCTTAAGAAGTGACTCAAAAGCACTAGTTTGCTAAAAAATGCTCATTTTACTCAATTTCACCAATCTTTCCTAATTCATGTGCCCTCACAAAAAGAGGAAGTCCCAAAATTCATAATATTTATAATACAAAACAAGGGACAAAGTTTTCAAGAACACTTACTCTCATAAAGAACTTCAAGTGTTACAACATTTCATACCATAGGCTTACCCATATTTTAATTCATCGCTTATTCAAAAAATGATCGGTTGGAGGTCTCATAAAGATTTTGTGAGCTTGTAATGTAGGTTTAGGGATGGGTTGGATAGACATTTGGGTACAAGTGACTTCACCCTCCTTGAACACTACTCACACTTTTTTTCATTCTTTTGCACTTTGCTTCTTTTCAAACCCCCATATCCTCATTTTCATCTAGTTCCTAATATAGGATCACCTCACACCTCTTCTAATTTTTATTCAAGACTCCATACTTTATACACATATTTTCTCTCTCTTTTTTATCTTATTCTTTTTGTAGCTTGAATAGTTTAAACAAACGCTTTTTAGGCATGAGGTCCTAAACTCAACATACAACCTTGCCACTGTTTCACTTCGATCTCACCCCCAACTTAGGCTTCTAGCCTCATTCTCAATGCTCAAAGATGGACGGGTTCAAAAGAGGGAATAATTTTTCAAACGGGGAAAGGTTTGTAATGAGTTGGCTAAAGAAAAGGTTTAAAGGCTCAAATTGGGTACTAGTGATATTATTTATACAAAGGTAGGCTTGAAAGGCTAAAGATGTTTTACAAATAAAAGCAAAGAATGCCTAAGATCATTCCTCCAACCAAACATAATATCATTAGCATTGAAAAACCAACCAGGCAAGTTCTAAATGATAGAAGTAAACACAAGATTTATTTGAACAAACACTAACGCACATGGCACATGAACTAATCAAGATGGATCAATTTTATTTTCTAAAAAAAGCTTCAAGAGCAATTTCAAACTAGTGAGCAAAGAGTGACTAAAAGAGCCAAAACTTTATCACAAGATCAAATTTGCACCATGCAACTTACTTGCTTAAATTCAATCCAAATTTTCAAAGGGGTATTCTCAATTCACAACTTACACACAAGAGACTAATGTTATTAGTACCAAATAATCCAAAAGCCTCATACTAACAAAACAAGACTAGTTCCCTTAAGAAATTTGTCAATCTATCCATCATCGCGAAAAGTCACCCGGTTCACTTCAAAAGTGTTCCTTGGGAAAGAACCCTAGCATGAAAAAAACACAAGGAAATTTTATTTGAGGAAATAAAAATAAAAGAAACGAAAACTACTATGAAGGTAACTAAAATAAAAGAAGCTACTATTACTAAGAAGAAAATAAGCTATACTAAGAAAATAAATAATGAAATAAAGACTAAAATACAAAAACATGACTAATCGACATCAAGCCCGGCAAGGGCACACCATATACCAAAAAGCATAGTCACAAGCCCGACAAGGGCAAAGAATATCCATACATAAATATAAGCCCGACAAGGGCACATAATATACCAAAATATGAATACAGTGCTAAAATATTCACCCCAACTAAAAGCTTTGCAGTGTCTTCACTGCACAATGTCTCATATAAAGCATGAAAGGGTCTCCCTGAGGTCTGTGTCAGACTAGCAAACTGTGGGAGGACGGTTGATCAGTGTTGAGCTGCACTCGTGGCTCCACTATCATCGACCTCATCATCATCATCATCATCATCATCATCATCATCATCATAATCATCATCATCATCATTTCCACCATCTCCAGCATACTCTGAAATGAAGGAATACTCATCACTATCATCTTCGGCTGCCACTGGAATATTTGCATATGGTCGCCCCCACTTGAAGATGGATTTGATGCCTCTCCACATATTGACCATAAATTTGTTCTTCTTCTTTTTCTCCTTCTGAAAGTCCGCCTGAAGGTCAGCATGGGCCTTTGCCAAAGTACCATAGGCTCCCTCCATTTTGGTCACCAATGCTGTCATTTTCTTCATGTTTTCTTCCCTGGAGAAGTAAGAAGGGCCAGGATGTGAGGAGGAGGGCACACTCGGAAGCTGCGATACTAACTCCTTAATTGATTGAAGCTCGGAGTTAAGTATCCAGAATGGCCCATGAGAGGACTGCTCAGAACTGGTGACTGTGGAGATGACTTTCCTCTTCTTGCTCTTGACAACAGTGCCCGACCCTATCACTTTCAAAGGATGGAAAGGTTTGCAGCTGGAAGCCAATGATTAGTGGGATGGACTACAACCTCGGCTCTTGTGCATAGCCTCGTAATTAGTGAGGGAAACATCAACACCACATCCTTCTCTCTAGAGTACTCTCTCATGTACTGCCTCATCTCCTGAAGAATGTAGTGCCCCACATTAACCTGAATGCCATCCAGGAGGCGTGCTACGATCAATGCCCGGGTGTAGGAGACATCGGTGACATTCCCACACGGACATACTCTGCTGCTCACTATATGCAACCATCTTTTTGTCTCCGCAGTGAAGTCCGTTGATTTCATCCCTTTCCGTTTGTTTCCCCATTTCTCGTTCAACTGTGGGGGGAAAAGTTCAGACACAAGCCACTCTCCATTGTCACAATTATTTTTCTGGTTTGCCGGCTCCAAGGGATAGTTGGGGACTCCAAGAGTATCATTGATGTGTTCAACCCCAAACCTCACCATTTGCCCTCTGATTATGATATGTGGATCATCAAAGTTTGTACGCCTAAGATTGGCGTAGAACTCGCAAACCCACATCTCATTGGCTTCGCATGGTGTGGCAATAAAACAAGACCATCCGGACGAATAGAGCCTGGCATGGAAGTCCGGGAGATTTTCTGCCAATTACTCCTCATGTATCTCCCTTTCGAGCATGATCTTTTTATGGACCATGTCATCCAAATATCACCGCTCACATAAAGCAGACATGAAGTGCATATCATCAAAGAGCTCATCACCTTCTTCTTGGATTTTCGGGTGCGATCCGCTTGCGTTTGGATCCATCTTTGAATTAAAACACTTACAAAGAATCATCACAAAATTAGTCGGATAATCTAATCATGTAAAACAATTCATAACGCTACATTTGAGCCAAAAAAATTAGGTCGAACGGGTCTGGGAAGCGGTGTTTGCAAACCCACTGTCTTGTGCAAACTCGGCAACTTCCGCTTCTGTGGAAGCAGAGCCGCAGAGGCGGTTCCTCTTTTGCGGTCAACCAGCCGCTCCTGCGGTCTCCAAATTTTTATTTTTTTTATTTTTGCATCTGCGGTCTTTCTACCCCAAAAGCGGTCTCGCTTCTGTGGCTGACCGTCCGCATACACGATTTTGACAGTCTTCTTCAGGGAAATCGCTGCCCAGTCATTTTTTCGATTTCTTTTGCAATTTCAACTCAATTTTGGCATCAAAACAAAAATTTCTGCATTATAATAGAACATGATTCAAATGAGACTAGAGTTGTGCCGCTTTGCACAAGATTCTCACTCAAGCATTGTGTCGAACACTTTGCGAGCTAGTTCGGATGAACCTTTCTTTACAAAAAAATGGGTACTCAAGACTTCCCCCAAATTTTGTTCAATTCAATCAGCACATAAACTACTACACTCAACCAATTCCTCACTTCCTAAAGCAATCACCCAGAATTTAAAAGAAAAAAAGAAAAAAACATCTACTAAAAA
This sequence comes from Nicotiana benthamiana, assembly GCA_034376525.1. Taxonomy (NCBI): domain Eukaryota; kingdom Viridiplantae; phylum Streptophyta; class Magnoliopsida; order Solanales; family Solanaceae; genus Nicotiana; species Nicotiana benthamiana. The sequence continues at coordinate 28,604,271 of CM067337.1, forward strand.
TGAAAAGAAATTCTGCGATAAATGTGGATTACAAACCAGGTAAAGGGAGAGTGGAAGATTGAGAAGAGGATACGGAAGACAATACTTGAAGTCGGGCAAGAGAAATGAATGTACGAACGAGCTTGTTGAATTTTTGGAGAGTGATTTGTTCTTGGGGATTTAGGGCAGTACGGAGTAGTGATTTTATATTTGTTGGGTAAATGACCCGTTCAAACACTTTTAAAAATTAAAACCCTGCCGATTACCGCATATGCGAGTTTTTGGACGCTTCTGGGGTTTCGCGTACGCGGCTAGTGAATCGCTTATGCGTTACCTGCCGCCTTTGAGACTTTACGCTCCTGCGAGACTGCAGATGCGGTCAAAATACTGTAGAAGCGGATTTAGCAGAAGTTGCATGCATAGTGCTGGCAACTACTGGATTTTGCCATCCGGGTCATCCCGACCTGCTCAAATCAACTCCAAAAAATCTAAAACTTGTCATATTAGTCAAAAATAATATTCTAAGCTATTTTAACAAAAAATCAAAAATGATGAAAAATTTTGAAAAACCGATGGGTTGCCTCCCACCAAGCGTCATATTTAACGTCGTGGCACGAGCAAACAATATTACCACTTTTCTCACCACTTTGATGATATGAACTGGGCACCTCGCTTGGAATCAAGCTTGTGACCATGAGCGATGGGGAGTGATAAGTTGATGATTGAATCAATGCTTAAAATCTTCATTTTGTACTTCTTGGCTCTCAAGTGAGGAATGTCATTTTGCTTTCTTGCTTTCTCAAACTTCAAAATGAATGGCATGAGCTTTTATTCCTTGCAATCCTTCATTGATCCGTGTAGTTCGACTTCCGTATCACCACACAATTCCAACGTTGAAAAATGCTTGGAATGAGACATCAAGCCTTCACTATGCAATTTTTCTATCTGGACATCCTCCTTGTCCCCTCAATTAGAGTCAACATCAACCACATTTGCATTTACACCAGTTGACTTCAGTTTTATTTTTTTCGGTATCACTAACACTCATTGAGTCGGTTGGCGGATGTTCAATTCTTGATTCCTCACAGTAAAACTCACTTTCTTCCTCGAAATTGGACTCTTCTTGGCTTTCTTCCACACACTCAAGTTGTTGGGCATAGAGAGTCTCAACCAAAGTTTGCATTTGATTTTCCAAAGTGCGATATGTTCATCATTGTAATTCAAGCCTTGTTTCAAGTCTTCGAGTGCAAAGTTGTGCTTCTCCTCATTTTCAAGAATGGCCTCCAACATGAGCATTATTTTCTCATTTTGAGCATTTGGGAGTTCTTCTTGGTTTTGATCAAGTGCCAAGAAAGGGTTTTCACTTTCAATCTCCAAGGAAGAATTTTGGTTTTCATTCACTTCGAAGGCTCTTTGACCCCTTGAGGCTTCGATCATTTCATCCATTTGTGAGTGCAATCGTTAAAGTGTTAAATCATTTTGGAGACTAGTCTCCAAAAGATGTTGCAAGGAATTTTGCTCCTTGTTTCCTTCTTCAAGTAGACACTCCAACATGAGCTTGAACTCTCTGTTTTGGACATGCTCACCTTCTACCATTTCCATAGCCCTATAGTTCTCATAACAACAAGCAAACTCATCATAGTGGGGGCTTGGGTAAGGGAAGGTCAAATATGCATAATAATCCGAATGACCATTTTGGCAACCACACTTATCACAAATACTCCAACCATGGGGATAAGATTGTGCGCATAATCCACCCCCGGGAGAATTTAAATAATATTACCACGAGTGTGGTCCTCCGCAATAAGGACATGGGTCATTAAAGTATAAACAACTACCATCCGACCAATTATCATTATATGATGCTATTTTTAACAAAATAAGAAAATAACAAGAAACAAGCAACAAAAATAGACCCAAGGTAAGAAAAATAATTACACAAATATTCACAAGTTTGGACCAAAGCACTTTTGCTTACTTCTCAAACAACCTAAATTACGCCAAATTGTTCCTCGGCAATGGCGCCAATTTTGGTGACGTCCAAATCCACCGCTAAAAAGCAATAGAAACGGTCGCATCAATATAATTTACCCAACTATGAGTGTGGGTCAAATACCACAGAGAATAATGTGTAGGCGATTAGGAATGTAAGAAAATTATCTCGCTAGTCGCGCAGTGCCAAACACTAAGAATTTTGGTTGAAAAATGTTTTATATCTAAAGTTCGGAAATGTAAACTAAGCTAGAAAGCAAGTAAAATGATCAATGGCTACAAGTATGAAAGCATCGGGAATTACACTCAAGTAACAATCCAATGTATTTCACGATTTTACAAATATGAGCGAGTTTATGTTAATTAGCCACGAATAATTATTCTTAATTAGCTTCTTTCGAAGACCAACAAGAATTCCTAATTGAATTATCCCTAATCACAATTAGAAGATTAAGCAAACTCGAAAGGCTACAAGTAGTTCAATCCTATCCCTAGGTAGAATCTATAAAATGAGGGATAACGCCTCAAGTTCTTGTTAATTAATCTTTCCCAACCCCAAACTATTTTTCCAAAATTAATTCGGAGTTAATGGGCGAGTCCTAGGGTTAGTTAATCCCTTTGGAGACATTAAATAACAAGAATAATTAAAGAAACAATAACTCACTTCATAAATATATAAAAATCATTCAGTACATAAGCACAACAAGGTATAAAATTCACACTTTATTTATGAATATTCCCATAAACAAGATTAAAGTGTTGGATAAAATACTACACAATTAGATAAACAATAAAGAGCAAGGAAATGAAGAAATAAACATAAATGAGTAAGAAAATCTTAACCACAAGCTTTAATCTTCAAGACCCAAGTGTGTTTGTGCAAAACCCTAGCTTCAAACTTGTTCTTTCTGTTCTATACAAATTGAAATAAGCCAGATATTCCAAAAGATCTGCTTGGACGAGTATAAAAATGATTTGGGGTGAGAAAATATGAAATACCAAATCTGCCCCAGGCCTGATGCACGACTTCCGCTTCTGCGGAACAATAACCGCATAAGCAGTTCTGCAAAGGCGAAATTTTCATTGCAAAAGTGGAATCCTCCAATTGTAGCAATGATCGCATAGGTGGGAAGTTAATCGCTTCTGCGGTCCCGCAGAAGCGAGATTTCAACCGCAGAAGCATCTATCTTATTTCTCCAGATCCATATAATCAGAAAGTCAACCGCTTATGCAGTTTCATAGAAGTGACATTTCAACCTCATAAGTGGTTCTTTGCCTATTCCTCTAATTTCGCATAAGCGTCCATGAATCTGCACAAGCGGAAGTCTCACCGGCGACCAAACTTCCGCTGAAGCGGACTTCACTGAAGGTTTTGCATGGTTTCACCTTGTTTTTGCTCAATTCCACTTCACTTCAATTCAAACCACTTCATAGCATCATTTAATTGAAAATCTAATAATAACCACTATAAACAACCTCATTGTATACTTAAAACGACATAAAAGCTAAGGAAAAGAGGCTAGAATGAGTGGTAAAATCACCATTCATCAAGGACTGACTTCCGGGGGTAGGTATTCACTATTGTTAGAGGAAAGCGGGTTAACTTTGGCCCCGAAGTGATAAGTACACATTATGGGCTTCCAAATGTAGATTATAAGGTGCATCGGGCTATCGGAAGAGAGAGGGGAACAGAATGGTTGGTAGAAAAACTTCACAACGGGGTGCAGCCAACTTGGGTAAGTGTTCATAAAGGGGTTGATTTTGCATGATTTCATGGGAGAAGCCAAGACTTGGCTATCCATTATCTGTGGAAGGGTTGTGCCATCAAGAAATGAGACTGAAGTGACGCCTGAAAAGGCATTGATGATTGCTGCTATTCAAGATGGCTTGCCTGTAAATGTGGGCCATCACATTGTGAATGAAATAGAGGAAGTTTGCAAGGACTAGATGTTTATTCTTCCCTTCATTAATCACTCAATTGTGCTATGCTGTTGATGTGCCAACAGACCCCAATGATGTTGAGAAGGACCCTGCCATAGCAATTTATCCATTGCTTCGCCGAGGGGCATCTGGCAAGAAGAAGAAGCGAAGGATTGATGTGCTATCTCCTTTGTTTGGGCAGTTTCACAGTTCGGCCGAGGGATCCAGACATGACCCCATAGCTACATTAGGATATCATGACCCATCACATGACCCCATGGGACCACTCCAGTCATGCCCTCACACCATGCACCACATTTCCCATCAGATATATGGTGTTGACACCTACATTCGACAGCTTGTTGCAGGTCTTCCCTCAGGTCCATCTGGTGAGCTCACTTTGACTAGGTTGGGTCATTGAGAAAAAAAGACACCGACCTTGGATGATGTAGTTCAAGAGCATAAGGAAATCAAGACCACGTTGGAAGACTTGAGTAGGAGACAAGGAAAGATTAAACGGCGACAGTTGAAATTCAAAGAGCACGAGAAGAAGAAAAGCAAGTTCCTGTCGAGGATGATGCATAAGCTAAGCTCACTATGTGGTTCACAAGATTCTGATGATGATGATGATGATGGAGATGCTGAGCTAAAGTTTCCTACCACGTCTGACTCTGGGTGATGCAGTATTCATGGAGCACTTTCCACCATTTTATTCTTTCATGTTTAGTTGCATTGGGGACAATGCAATATCTTTTGTTGGGGGTGGCTTCTTGTATAATTGTGGTTATGGCAGATTAGAATAATATTGTAGTTGTTTTTATTTTGTTTTTGTGTGATGTTTGACTTTAATTATATTAGTAATGATGCATTAACTTCTTAATTTTATTTATTACTAGTATCTTAAATAATTGTTTTTATTTTATTTTTAGTGTGTTTTAGATTAGTGGCGATATCCTTGGTTTTCTTTATGCCACGGTTCTTTTTCCAAGGATGCTAATTTTCTTCTTGAATCGGGAGATTGTAGATAATTTTGATTTTCTTTATTTATTTGTTGTTATCGACTTTTTCCGATGATGGATAGCTTTATTAAGGGAATGAGTCTTGTTGTTAGAATTATATTTTGTTAAAATAAATAAATTGAGTCGAGTTGGGATTTTTGACCACTGTCTAAGTTGTGGCTTGCTTGGTACCAACATAGTTAAACCTTGGCATATGAGTTTTTGGTCGTTGAAAAAGAAAATAATTAAAGTAAAAATGTCATGACCTTTTAGATTCGATTTTTGGCTCTTTGATTCACTAAATAGCTTCCTTTATGCTATGTAACCTCCTTGAGCCATTTGTGTTAATTGGAATATGGATTTGTCTTCCATTTGAGTTTTCATGTGCCATGTGCAGTGAGATATATTTGTTATTTCTTTTGTAGTACTTGTGGTCTAGAACTTGCCCGGAATGTGCTTTGAGGCGAAATTATAGACTAACATGGTTTGATAAAGGATATTAGGCCTTCCTTGGACCGCTAGTGTGCCTAACAAAATTCCTACCATTAAATATTTTCCCTAGTCAACCAATTTTGAGCCTTGTAACTTATTCTTGGCAACCATGTTACATGCTTAAATCCTTTGTTCCTAAATGATATATCTTTTATCATCCTACTTCCTTGAAAATGTTTATGCAGGCTAAAAGCCTAAGTTTGGGGGTGAAAGTTGGGAAAGTTGTGATATGAAATTTGTTTGAAAAGGTGAAAGGTTTATAAAAAAGATGTGTATATAATATTTGTTTTTAAAAGATGTGAATATAGGGAAGAATAGGTGTGGTACTCAAATTGTCACTCCTGTGCATGGTGTTACTAAGGAATTGGAACCTCTGACCTTTAAAAATTTCCTTCCACAGATATTCCAATCGACATAGAGATTGCATGCAGATGGTGTTGCGACTGATAATCCAACTCCGATCGACAAAGTTGAAGTGCCGGCTAGTCTCGCTATTTGACGACTACAATTCTCAGAAACCAGTGGGTCTGCAAAATCACTTTCGACTGCTGCTGAAGTTGTACGAGGTAATCGAAATGCTCAAATGGGTAAGCCACTCTCATTCGTACCTCCAACTGACAGAGATGGTCAGAAGGTTGTTAAAATTAGATACGAGGATTTAAAATCTCAGGTGGATTACTGGAGTACTGCATTAATTGGATATGTAATTGGAGACAATCCTAATGAGAAAATGATGGAGAATTTTGTGCTGCATGTGTGGAATTTTGTGTCCAAACCTCAGATTCTGATCCACTCTGAAGGTTATTGCATTTTCCGTTTCAATAGTGAAGAGGACAAAGATTTAGTTATTCAGTCTGGTCCTTACTCGTACAGAAACAAACCCATGGTGTTGAAACCTTGGGAAATTGACTTCTCCTTTCAGAATGATGTACTCAGCATTGTACCTGTATGGATTCGATTTCCTGGACTTCCAGTGGGCTATTAGTCTATTGAAGTACTGAGCAAATTGGCTAGTGTAGTGGGTAAGCCATTGTACACAGACAAATTCACAGCTCACTATGAGAAGATATCTTTTGCTCGAGTTCTAGTAGAGGTTGATGCTGCCCATCCCCTCCCTGATCAGATAGAAATTGAGACTCCTAGTTTCTGCAACCATTGCCTGAAATTTGGCCATTAATCTGTTGACTGCTGGTATAATGCAGGCAATGCTGTAGAACAGGATATTGGAGAACAGGGAAAGAAAAGAAGACAGAGGACCAGATTGAAAAAGCAGGTCAAAGTTACTAAACAAGAATGGCTTCCTAAAACTAGTGCAGATACAATGGTAAGCTTGCCAGTTCAACCAGACCATAATAGGGAGAATATGCAGCTGGGGAATAGTACTTCTTATGGGAATATTATTCAACAGAATGCACTGATAGGCTCTGACATCCAGGAAGGAAATGTTACAGCTATAAATGAACCTATTAGTAACAATGAGGCTATGGTTGACAAATGTGATAAGGGGAAGACTGCTATTGATGTGCTGGATGCTGGCAGAAGGGGTCAACATGTGGATCCGGGACCTTCTTGGAGCATATTTCCTAATGCTTCATGATTATTGTCACTTGGAACATTAGGGGGCTTAATCAAGCCCATAAGCAGAAAGAATTGAAAAGCTTTCTGACTGTAAATAAAGTAGATGTCATGGGTTGTCTTGAAACTAGAGTGAAGGAACACAAAGCTAAGAGGATTTTAGATAAGGTTGCTAAGGGATGGAAGGTCCAATGCAACTATGCTAAAGCTGTCAATGGGAGAATATGGCTACTCTGGAAACCTCACATTCAGGTCCATATTTCTTGTGTGATTGACCAGTTTATTCAATGTCTCTTAGAGGACCCTCAAAGTAAAATCAGAACTCATTTGAGTATCATTTATGCTCATAATACTGCAAGCATTAAGGAACAGTTGTGGAGTGATTTAAGGGTAGTAAGTGTTCCCAGTCATGATTCTTGGGTGCTGAATGGGGATTTTAATGATATATTATGTTCTGAAGATAAAATTGGTTCTCCTGTCACTGATGCTGAAGTCAGAGGGTTTAAAGAGGTCATTGATGATCTCCCACTTACCCCCCTTAGAGCCAAAGGGTGGCATTATACTTGGACAAATAAGCAGGGTAATACCACTAGAGTATATAGCAAGATTGATTGGGCCTTGGCTAATTTCCAGTGGATTCAGCAGTATGGGCACCTTGAAGCTGACTTCATGAACCCCTCAGTTTCTGATCATTCTCCTATTCTTATCAAATTTGGGAGTCAAAAACTTCTGCATCCTAAACCTTTCAGATTCTATATTGCAATTATGGAGGACCCCCAGTTTCTTACTATTCTACAACAGGTTTGGGAACAGAAATGTAAAGGATCGCCTATGCAGCAGTTATGGACTAAATTGAAGAACTTGAAGCAGCACTTAAAGGGGATAAACATCCATATGGCTTCATACAAACATAAACTTATTCAGGCTAGGGAGACAATGGATATTATACAGAATCAGCTGCAGCACAGTCCACTTTCACAGAATTTGTTTACTGAGGAAAAAGCAGCACTAAATGAAATTGAGAAATGGAGCAAGGTGGAGGAACAAATTATGAGATAGAAATCCAAGGCTTGCTGGATTGACTGTGGAGATGCTAATACAAAGTACTTTCATGCTCAGTGGAATATCAGAACATGCCAGAATAATATTACTTCTATATACACTGATTCAGGTATGAAACAAACAGATCCCTTAGCTATGGAGCAGGAATTTATCAGGGTGTTCAAATCATTGATGGGGGGATGTGCTGAAGAATTGCCTTGTGTCAATACTGTTGTTATTAAAGAAGGACAATGTCTAACTTTATCACAGCAAAGAATGCTCATTCAAGAGGTAACATTGGAAGAAATTACAGAAGCTTTAAAGGAGATGCCTAAGGACAAAGCACCAGGTGTGGATGGGTTTCCTGTGGAGTTCTTTACTAGTAACTGGGAGATAGTAAAGGAAGATGTACTTGCTGCTACAAAGGACTTCTTCTCTACTTGCAATCTGCCTCACATGATCAATACTACTGCTATTGCACTTGTGCCTATGGTTAGAGCTCCTACAACTGTTAAAGATTATAGACCTATTGCCTGTTGTACCACTGTCTATAAAATAATTTCCAAAGTTATTACAAGGAGGATGAAAACTGTTATTGGTGGATTAGTTGGACAAGCCCAGTCAGCTTTTATTGCAAAGAGAAGCATTGTTGATAATATTTTGCTTAGTCATGAAATCTTCAAGGGTTATTCAAGAAAAAGAGTCTCCCCCAGATGTGTCTTGAAGGTGGATTTGAGGAAGGCCTATGACACCCTTGAATGGGGCTTCCTTAAATAGATTCTTATTGATTTTGGCTTCCCTGCAAAGTTTATTAACTGGATAATGGCTTGTGTTACTTCTGTTTCCTACTCTTAGTGCTGAATGGTGGTCTAACTAAGCCTTTCACTGCTAAGAGAGGTATTAAACAGGGTGATCCTATGTCACCTTATTCGTTTGTTCTGGCCATGGAGTACCTAAATAGGATATTGGGTCAGTTGCACAGAAATGGGGATTTCAACTTTCATCCCAAATGCAGGAAACTAAACTGTGCCCATGTCTGTTTTGCTGATGATCTTCTTATGTTCTGTCGAGCTGATATTATTTCTATCCAGATCCTATAGGAGGCTTTCCTTAAGTTCTCTGAAGCTTCTAGATTACAAGCTAACATTAGCAAGAGTGCTGTTTATTTGGCTGGTGTACAACAGACTACCAGAGAAGAAATAATAGAGACTCTTGGGTTCATTGAGGGTCAGCTTCCTTTCAAGTATTTAGGGATACCTCTTAACTCTAAAAAACTTGTTATCCATCATTACTTGCCACCGATTGAGAAGGTTACTGATAAAATCACTTGTTGGTCAGCCAATTTGCTTTCTTATGCAAGAAGATGTCAATTGATTAAAGCTGTTATTTTTGGTATTCAGACTTACTGAGCACAAGTGTTCATACTGCCAAAGAAAGTATTGAAAACCATTGAAGCAATCTGCGGGTCTTTTCTGTGGACTGGAAGTGCTACTGTGTCTAAAAGGGCTCTGGTTGCCTGGGAAAGGGTCTGTAAACCACTTTCTGCTGGGGGACTCAACATTATTGATATGACTGTGTGGAACAAGGCAGCTAATACTAAGCTACTTTGGGACTTGGGCAGGAAAAAAGATTGCCTTTGGATCAAATGGCTGCACTGTTATTACATCAAACAGTGTGACATTGTATCTATGCCCTTGCCTATGGCAGCTTCTTGGGTTGTTAGAAAGATTCTGGACTGCAGAACTGCTGTAATGGAGAATCAGCAGCTACAAGGGGATTTTTTTAGCAGGTTGAAAAGAGTGTGCAGGCTGGATAAATTCCAAATCCAAAAACTCTACCTTGCAATGCTTCCCAGTTACAATAAGGTAGAGTGGAAGAATCTGATGCTGACTACTAATGTTCAACCTCGATAGAAGTTCACTGTATGGCTAGCTGCTCAACAAAGACTGCCTACTATTGACAAATTACAGAAGTTCGGAATACAAGTGCCTTCAAACTGTGTGTTCTGTAATCAGCATGTTGAAGCGTTTGAGCACTTGTTCTTTGAATGCCCAATCACTAATCGACTATGGACCAGACTATGCTGCTGGCTGGGACACAATAGAACAATTGGTAATTGGGAAGCTGAACTCCAATGGATTTGCAGCAAAGCTAGGAGCAAAATGTGGCACAAAGCAATCATTGCTTCTGTCTTTGTAACTACTATTGCCCTTATTTGGAGGGAAAGGAATTGCATTCGGTTTGATGGGAAAGCATTTGTGGAAGACCAGTTTTGCAGAGAAGTTGCTTTGCTTGTTCATATACGTGGCAGAAACTGTAAACGTTGGCAAGATGGTTTGCGGCAACTTAACTGTTTTCCTTAGCTATAGTCTAGCAGTCCCTATACTAAGATAGCTTCTGTTTTAATAGTTGTATTAGATTAGTGATTGTTTGTAAATGAGTAGTAGCTAGTCCATGCTACTACTATAGAACATTACATTGTACATCCTTTTGATATCAAAGAAAATTATCAGTTATACCTAAAAAAAGAATAGGTGTGGTATGAAAAATGAAGAAAAGGGTGGAAAATATCCTTTTGTTTACATTATTGGAGAAATACATGAAGGGAAAGACTATGGTACTACTTGTATGCATTTGAACTTCTTTTTAAGAGCGAGATAATTCTTTCCATTTGATATCCCATTTTTTATTTAAATTGAGATTTATGAGTGTGAGATCCTCTCTTGAATGTAAGGGCACATGAGAATTTAGTTGTGAATTTAATCTCATTCTCAATTGATAAGAATGACCAAAGAAACTTGATTGTGATATAGAGGAAAATTTTGAAGCTTTAGTGTCATGACTTGATTGCTACTTTGATTTGCATTAGTGTTTGAGCACTTGAAGTATAATTAAATATATGTGGAGTGCTCAATAATTCATATGTTTTGGAGTAATTGTTGGTACCAATCAAAGTCATGATTTTGTGCTTATAGTAGACATATTTGGCTTGGCTGATATTGACGCATTTTTGAATTAAATACTTGGGATGAGCCTTTGTCACTTTCTTTGCTTGTGGACAGGCAATACTCTAAGTTTGGGGGTGCGATAAGTGGGTAAAATACCCACTTATCTTGTCTTTAAACCAGTACTTTTGATGTGTTGAGTGATAAAAGTCGTGTATTTTAATGTCGTTTACTTCTGTTTTACAGGTTGGATGTGATTTAGAAAAAATGGTGAAGGAACCAAGTGAAAACAAGCCAAATTGAAGCATAAATGGACAAAATGCAACTGCCCAGATAATTACACTATGCGATCACAATGAATGCTATGCGATCGCATAGACCCAAGACCCAAAGCAATGCGAACGCAATGCTATTGTGCGAACGCACAGAAGAAAGGGCGTCTAGTCAGCAGTTGTTCAACTGCTCTATGTGAACACATAGAGTATAGTGCGAACGCATAGAAGGCTGGAGCTAACTCTATGCGATCGCACTCCCTTTATTGCAATCGCATAGAGTTAATCAGCGGCAGTTTTGGAATTCACATTCTTTGACCCTAAAGCCTTTATTACCCAAATTAGTTCATTTTGTACGCATTTTTGGCTTTTCAGTCCATAGAGACTACACAGAACAAGGAGAAAGCTAGGGATCTTGCACAAACACACTTGGATCTTGAAGATTGAAGCTTGTGGTTAAGATTTTCTTACCCATTTATGTTTATTTCTTCATTTCCTTGCTTTGTATTATAAATTTAAGTGTGTAGTATTTATTTCCAACACTTAATCTTGTTTATGAGAATATTCATAATTAAAGAGTGAATTTAATACCTTGTTGTGCTTATGTATTAATTGAAGTTCTTATATTATTAATATTGGTTTTGCTTGTTGAATCTTTATTTGTTCAACTACATAATTATTATTAGTTAATTGAAAGGGATTTCAATTAACCATGCCTATTTAGTGTGTATCTACTAGAGAGTGCATATTTAGGTAGTTGTTGAACAACATCACTCCCGGAGTATAGACGAGAGTCATAACCGAGGGTTTAGAGGTCGGATTAGAGATAGCGATACCTCGGGTGCAATCTTAGTGAACCGTTATGCGAATCTAGCTAGCGTAGCTCGAGAGAGTGCGTCATAGTAAATAATTATAATTACTCGAGAGAGATTTATGATAAGTAGAGAGTTTATTATTGATAGAAGCAACTAAGTATACCTTTGTCACCATTATTGGAAGGGATATAAAATACATTGGATCATTACTTGATGTGTAATTCCCGATGCATTCATACTTGTAGTCATTGACCATTTTACTTTCTTTCTAGAATAGTTTATATTTTCCGCAATTAAATCAATATAAATACAAAAGCATCTCTTTAAACTGTTTGGCTTTGCACCATAAGCGATAATTCTCCCACATCCCTAGTCGCCTACACATTGTCCATGTCGATTCGATTGAGCAGTGGATTTTGATGACATCATAGCCTCCCAAATGTCCCATCTTAATAAAGTGATTGCAGCAAGCTCGGATTTACGGCTCAAGGCATCTGCTACAACGTTACCTTTTCTCGGGTTGTACTCCAGTATATAATCAAACTTGCGTAAGAAATCCTACCACCTAGCCTATTTTGGTGTAACGACCCAGCCGGTCGTTATTAGAATTTATGCCCGGATCACCTATTCACTGCTTTCCCTAAGTTCTTTTCTGCTATTTTGGTTTGCCGGGACGTTCAGTGTTGGGTTTCAGAGAGTTTTGGGAGACTTAGTCCCTAAATGAGAGCTTAAGTGTTAGAAAGTGGTCCATAGTCAGAACAATGTAATTACGATTCAGAATAGAAACTTGATGGTTCTGTTAGCTCTATTAGGTGATTTCAGGGTTGGGATCGTGTTCAGAATGTATTTTGGAAATCCGTAGCTCATTTAGGCTTCAAAATGCCGAAGTTTGAATTTTTGACGTTTCGGGTCCGCAAGTGAGTTTTTGACACGAGGGTCGGAATAGAATTTCGGAAGTTACAGTAGCTCCATCATGTCATTTGGGATGTGTGTGCAAAATTTTAGGCCCTTCGGACGTGTTTTGGTTAGATTTTTTATCGAAAGCGTGTTTTGATGAAATTTGAAGTTCTTAGGCTTAAATCATTGATTAGGTCGAGTTTACGGTATTGTTTTAGGTGTTTTAAGGATTGGTGAAAGTTTGAATGATGCTATGGGACGTGTTCGTGGGTTTGGGTGAGGTCTCGGGGGCCTCGGGTGTGTTTCGGATGCTCAACGGGGCATTTTTGGTGTTGAAAAAGTGTTGCAGCAGCTGAACCTTTCAATCATCTGGTATTTTCACTTCTGCGGATTGGGAACTGATGAAGCGGAGCCGCAGAAGCGATTTTTGGTCATCCTCCAGGAACCGCAGAAGTAGTAGGAATTCCACAGAAGCGGATCCACTTCTGCGAGATGGGAACTGCAAAAGCGGTATTTTGGATTTTACAGGAAGTCACGGAAGCAGCTTGGACTCCGCATAAGCGGGACCGCAGAAGGAGTCCCTTGACCGCAGAAGTGGTAATCCTTGTTCAAAAATAGTAATTTTGAGGGTTGAGTTTCAAAAGTTGAAAAAATCAATTGGGAGCTCGGGATAGGGAGATTCTGAGTGGGTTTTGAAGAGAAGATCATTAAGTATCGTTTCCTTAATCCTTTTTAGTTATATTCCATCAATATATAGTTAAATCCATCATCTAATTTCGAATTTAGGATCAAAATTGGGGAATACTTCTTAGACCAAACTATTGAGTTTTGAGTGGGCATTTGACCTCCGATTTGTGAGATTTTTTATATGGTTAGATTCGTGAGAGTACGAGGGTTCTGAAAATATAAAAATTAACCGATTCTGAGACGTTGGCTTGAGGGGCATTTTGGTTAATTTACCTATTTTTACGTCTTAGCCTTAAATTTAATAGTATAAGTTGCTTGCAATGTTATTTATGATATGCAATTGAATTGAATAGATTTGGGCCATTTGGAGTCGGATACTCATGGCAAAGGCGTGGTTCCTAGTTGAGTTTTGAGCCGGTTCGAGGTAAGTGGCTTGTCTAACCTTGTGTGGAGGACCCTTCCCCTTCGGATATGTTATTTGATGCTTGAGTGCCTTATACGTGAGGTGACGAGTGCGTACTTGAGCTACTTGTTGAAACTCCATTTTTACTTGAAATATTTAAATTGAGTTTTCTTGCTTACTTCATGATTCTAAATGCAAGTTTAACCTGTATTAGTTAGAAAATCATGCTTAATTGAATTTAACTGCCTATTTGCTCAAATTTCCTAAATTGTACTACGTGAAGCATGTTAGGTTAGTACTACATACTTGCTTGTATTTTGTACTTGAATTCTGAATATCATTTGGTTGTGGTTGCACATTTACATTGGGACTACGGGTGTGGGATTCGGATAGCTCCCCCTAGTTTGTTTACTTTGGGAGTACGGGTTAGATTCCCAGTAGATCCCCTTGTACATTTACTTTGGGACTGCGGGTTATATTTTCGATAGATCCCCCTACACATTGATTGTTGGACTACGGGACGGTGTGTGGATGTGTGTGTGTGTGTGTGTGTGTGTGTATATATATGTATATATATATTGTCACACCTCCTTTTTCATCTACACATCGCAAAGGACGCAAAGGAGTTTTTCCACTTAAAGGACAATCGGAAAAGGATTTAGTTTATTAATTATTCAGAGTCACCACTTGGTGTCCCAAGTCACCGGTTGAATCTCGAACCGAAGAAAATTATGTGACTCTATTAACAGTCCGCGAACCGGAAATTCATATAAGGAATTCTGTTAACCCCGGAGAAGGTGTTAGGCATTCCCGGGTTCCGAGGTTCTAGCACGGTTTGCTCAACTGTTGCATTTAGCTTATTAACTGATGTTATTACATGATGAACCTATGTGTCAGTTTTTACTTTTTATCGCTTATTATTTAATATGTATCTTTTAAAAGAAAAGTGAACATCATTTAAAGCGTGCCTTCGGATCGCGTCACATGAAATGCACCCGCAATCCTAAGCACACTTTGTTCAATGTTTTGAGATTTGATTTGGGTCGCATGAAATGCACACCCGAGTTAAAGGCAAGTTTATTAGAATCGCGTCTAAAGAGTCTAATGCGTTATTATCTTTTGGGAGAGCCGTGAAATTCGCTAAATGACCCTTCCCGATTTTTTAAAATATTCTTAAAACCTTTATTGAGGGCCCCACCATTTTTGCATTTATTGGGCGAGGCTCGTCTCATTTTATTTTAAAGAGTAAGCCTAAAACAACTATATTTTTTATTTTTTGTTTTTCCTCTAAAAGAAAAGAAAAGGTCCTACTTAATTAAAATTAAAGTTAGGGATTCAAGTTCAAGTCCGGATCCAAACAAGAGTAACTTTTAGCTTGAACCCGCTACCTAACTCAAAGCCCACAGCTAGCCTTTTAATTTCTAACAAAGCCATTATCAATTCACTCTTGGGCCCAAAGGCCCAAACCATAGTATGCATATCAACCCCGGATTTTTCAAAAGGGATTTTTACCTATACATCCCATATAACAAACCTTACTACCATTATTGTGCATTGTTTGTTTATTACCCTCATATCCCATGTTTTTGTTACACAATATGTACCAAACGGAATCTTTCCAGATGTTGCCTCCTAAAATAACGCCTTTATTAAGGCTCAAATCTATGTTACCAATTATATACTTATTAATTATAAATGATTATCCCTTAATTATAGACAGTTAAATAGGTAATAATTGATACCCTATCAATTTCTAAGTCCTACTATTTTATTTGTAAAGGAGCTGTATGACGTGATGTATGTCATTTAGATATCATCTTCATCTGTCACTTTTTACAAAATCATTATCAATCCTCGATTAATTGTGGCCAGATTCTTCCTATAATATCGTGATCAAGACAGGCTAATATCAATACATTTGTATTCATTTTCATAGTTCCAATCCTCAAATATACTCAAGGAAAGAATATTATTTCTTGGCGTCCTACTGTTAATGGATATATTTTGATGTCTGATACAAAAGCATACTCTTGATAATATAAGTAGAGATTAAAAGGGGTAAGAATGAAAAAGGTTGATTTGGAATCTGTTATCTCCAAATGTTTCTATTCTTGGTGGTGGTCACAAGTTGGTGAATGATAGCAACTATAATATGGAGCTACATGAATTTAATTTCTTTTCAATGTCATCGTTTTTTCTATTACTAGAATTTAATGAGAGGGGTCCATATGCTTATTGTTCCCCATGCTTCTCTGAAGGACCATATTATGTGGTTATATCTGCTGTTTTTTCCTCTTAATATTTCTTCAGTCATCCCAATAATATTCCATGAACATACATAACAACATTAACTTGAGACTTAATATGATCACGAAAGGAAAAAATTCACTGGAAACACTTCATATAACCTTAACTACATTTAACTACATTTGACTACATTATAAAAACTCACTGGAAACACTGCATATAACCTTAACTACATTTACCTACATTTGACTACATTTTAAAAGTTCACTGGAAACACTTCATATAACCTTAACTACATTTAACTACAATTGACTACATTTTAAAACTCACTGCAAACAAGTTCAACAGCTACTACTTTTTTTGTAATTAAACGCTGGAACATCTGCATTGTAATTAAACGATGGAACATCTGCATTGATGTCCAAAAATTTGGCCAGCAGCAGCAGTAAATGGAAATCTGAGATTCGCTTCACAAAAGAGAGACTCTTTGTTCGATTGAAATGATCTTTTAATGCTCTCATGCTCACTGGAATATTCCTGTTTTCAATGGGAAATGATGATGATAGAGGACCCTGCGCAATCATAAGAATTCACATGAGACGAGAGCAGAAGAGAGTAGATGCTCAAAGTATATATTATCACTAGTTCGATAGCAAACTAGTCAAATTGGTCCTTTTTCGTAAATAATATTTTTCAAAACTCAAAATCGAATTCAAAGTTTCGAAACTTTATAATAGTTTTCAATGATGGAGAATCAAACACCCTCATGCAAATTTTATGAATTAGCAATTTTAATTCAAACAGTAACTTTTCGACATGAAAAAAAATTATTAAATTAAAACTTCATACCTAAACAATTGAAATTCATTGTTCAATTCCTTGAAAAAGACAAGAGATAGAAATGAAAAAAGAGAAGAGAAGAGCTGTTGAACTTGTTTGCAGTGAGTTTTTAAAATGTAGTCAATTGTAGTTAAATGTAGTTAAGGTTATATGAAGTGTTTCCAGTGAATTTTTTCCTTTCGTGATCATATTGAGTCTCAAGTTAATGTTGTTATGTATGTTCATGGAATATTATTGGGATGACTGAAGAAATATTAAGAGGAAAAAACAGCAGATATAACCACATAATATGGTCCTTCAGAGAAGCATGGGGAACAATAAGCATATGGACCCCTCTCATTAAATTCTAGTAATAGAAAAAACGATGACATTGAAAAGAAATTAAATTCATGTAGCTCCATATTATAGTTGCTATCATTCACCAACTTGTGACCACCACCAAGAATAGAAACATTTGGAGATAACAGATTCCAAATCAACCTTTTTCATTCTTACCCCTTCTAATCTCTACTTATATTATCAAGAGTATGCTTTTGTATCAGACATCAAAATATATCCATTAACAGTAGGACGCCAAGAAATAATATTCTTTCCTTGAGTATATTTGAGGATTGGAACTGTGAAAATGAATACAAATGTATTGATATTAGCCTGTCTTGATCACGATATTATAGGAAGAATCTGGCCACAATTAATCGAGGATTGATAATGATTTTGTAAAAAGTGACAGATGAAGATGATATCTAAATGACATACATCACGTCATACAGCTCCTTTACAAATAAAATAGTAGGACTTAGAAATTGATAGGATATCAATTATTACCTATTTAACTGTCTATAATTAAGGGATAATCATTTATAATTAATAAGTATATAATTGGGGAAAGAAGATATGGAAATATTTTGTTCCACAAATCAAGCCCCTAATAAATCATTGATAATTAAATCTTAAAAGTAAATTATGGTACATAAATTGAAATATGGTATACTTAAATGTAATAAATACTAACCTTAAACATGAGTGGTTATAAGGTTTGTTATATGAGATGTATATGTAAAAATCCCTTTTCAAAAACATGGATCAGGTCCAACATTAGCTCAAACCGGATAACAAACTTGGGGATTGAGGGATCGAATCCCCTGGCATGGACAGGATCTGGGCTTATTAGTTCATTTCTGTCCCTAAGTATTAATCTATGCCTTATACGTTTCATGGTATTCATATAAATGACCTTGGGTCTGAATGTCAATCATTGGCCCAATTCTCAATTCCAAATTAAGTGCATCAATTTCAAAGTTGAACCCGATATCCAAGTATCGGTGGCATTCTAAATTTCGTAACACACACACAAACAGTACAAAAATAGGAGTTATTCCAATTGCTTTGAGACAATTATGCTGGCCAATGAGATATTAAGTAATCGAAACAGGACAAACGTGACTATTGATGATGAAATTGGTTTAAGAGCAAAAGTTGAACACTGATCAAACTATTCAGATGAACATCTCTACATGACTGTCTAATGGAATTGCTAAATGGCATGCTAAAGCCCAAAAATAAACCATTCGAAGCCATTCTATTGCCACTGGAACTTGATTAAATATTCAGCTGCTGTCATGAATCCAGAATAGCAATTATACAGTCCAAACAGTACAAATAATTCTAATGTACTCAAACATGAATGTTCTTCTCAACATCAAGCAGAAACTAAATTATTTAATCAATCCATTCAACACTTTATCATTTCCCTCAAATCAATAGATTTACATGGACTTCCTGGCTTCGAGGCAAAGGGGAAATACCTGGAGATTGAAGTACAATAAGAGAAGGAATGGTCAGTAAATAGGAACCAACAGCAATATCCAACAGCAACAAATTGGATTTGAACCAATAGAGAAACAGTTTGCACCCAGAAACACACTTATATAATAGCCTAGACAATTGTAGAAAACCAGCAGTAATAATAAACAACCATTGACCTCAACAGAACTTGATTTAACCCAGAACTTAAACCATGAATCCCAGGAAAACTCCAGCAAGTTGGACTTAAGCTATAATATCAAAAGTGAATCAATGAAACTCGAAATTGAATCCAAAAGTTCAATGGCCCAAGCTCCTTTTCTTTCTCTTTTTGTTAGCCTTCTTTTTTATTGCTTTTAATTATTGCTCTCTCTCTCTCTTATTCTTTTTGTATTTTAATGTTTTTTTGTAGAAAATAAAAATAAAACCTAATTTATTTTCCAAACTAAGCTAATTAATTTCTAAAATTATTTTAAAAACTATTTCATGACAAATTCACATTTAAAACAATTAAAATGCGAAAGTGAACTATTTTTTGTGATTTTTCATGTTTTGTCTAAACAAATTAACCCCTAATTAATCCTAAAATATGAAATTAGATCCTAAATACAAATGTATATTATATGAATTAACATGCAGAAATAAAATTCAAACAATTAACAAAAAATAACATCAAAATTCACAAAATTTTAAAAATAAGGAAAATTCTTTTTGTTTGAATTTTGTGGGAATAATTCATATATAGGGAAAAAATCAAGCTCTCACACTATATATATATATATATATATATATATATATATATATATATATATATATATATATATATATATATATATGATGGACTAAGGGACGGTATCCTGAGAGATCCATAGGACAGTTGAGAAAGGACTACAGGACGGTATCCTGGGAGATACTCATTTGGTAAATTGGTATTAAGTTGTACTTTTTTGTGTTTACCGTGTCCATTGTTAATCCATTGTTGCCTTGCAAATTCTGTTATATTTCACTGCTGTTCATACTATTTCCATCTGCTTTCATACTGTACATATTTATTATATTGTTTAACCTCAGTAGGGCCCTGACCTTCCTCATCACTACCCGACCGAGGTTAGGCTTGGCACTTACTGAGTACCACTGTGGTGTACTCACGTCTCTTTTGCGCATGTTTTTCATGTGCAGATCCAGGTACCTCCACCTAGGCGCAATATCAGGGAGAGGTACGGAGACTCGAGGTATATTTGCCCCATCCGCAGACCGAAGAGTCTCGTTCCTATTCTAGTTTGTAGAGTTTAAAACTTCTATCATACTTTGATATAGACTATTCCGAAGTTTAGAGTTCTTATTGTATTTTCCATTAGCCTGTGTTGCCCGTGAGTTTTCGGGTTTTGGGGTGAATTTGTAGACTTCTGCATCGTTGAGTTGTATATGCCAGGCGGTACTTATATACATTCAATTCTTCTATCTATTTAGTTTAATTATTTAAATTCCACAAATTACGTTGTTTTTCACAATGTTAGGCTTACGTAGTCATATGGACTAGGTGCCGTCACGACATGTTTACGGAGGGAGAACCGGGGTCGTGACAAGATTGTATCAGAGCTCTAGGTTCATAGGATTCATGGAACACATGCCGATTTATTAGAGTCTCACTGATCGGTACGGAGATGTCTGTACTTATCTACGAGAGGCTATGTAACTGTTTTGGAAAAATCTTCACTTCATAGAATTCTGTGTCGTGCTATATTTTGATATCGATTCTAAGACGTTTGTCTTCTGTTCTCTCAGAGATGGTGAGGACACGTGCTACTCGGTATGATCAAGCACCCGTGCTCTCTAGTGCAGCCATATGAGGCCGGGGCCGGGGCAGAGACCGTGGACGCGCACGTGGTGCAGCCAGAGCACCTGCGCGAGCTGCCTCTGAGGTTCCGCCAGCAGATTCTATCAGAGTTTAGGTACCGAACACGCTCACAACAACTACTAATACTACTCTAGCCTTTCAGGAGACATTTGCATAGTTCATGTGTATGTATACTACCTTGGCTCATGTGGGGTTGCTTCCCCTCGCTGCAGCCACATCCCAGGCCAGGGGAGGGACCCAAACTCTGGAAGCCCACACTCCTGAGTAGTGAGTGCATATGGAGGAGGTCCCAAATATCATTCTTGTACCACCTTCAGTGTCAGTTTAGCACTAGGATGGGTCAGTTATTTCAGAGGATGAGCAGCTAAGGCTTGAGAAGTTTAAGAAATATAAGCCTCCTGTGTTCAGCGGTTTAGCATCGAAGGATGCCTTGGGATTTCTAGAGGAGTGTCATCGTATTCTTCGCACTATGGGTATAGTAGAGTCCAGTGGGGTTTCCTTTACTGCCTTTCAGCTTCAGGGAGACGCCTATGATTAGTGGCGCACTTATGAGATAGACAGTCTGGGCGAGGCTGCTTCACTAACTTGGACCCAGTTTTTGGATATGTTTCTGAGAGAGTATATTCCCTAGAGCCTCAGGGACGCATGGCGCTCTGAATTTAAGCATTTGCGTGAGGGTGCTATGATGGTTTCAGAGTATGCTATCCGTTACACCATATTGGTTAGGCATGCACCAACCTTGGTTGCTACTGTCTGTGAGAGGGTTCATTAGTTCATTGAGGTCCTTATTCCACCCATCAGATCTGGCATGGCTCGAGAGTTGGAGATTAACATTCCTTATCAACAGGTAGTGAGCATTGCTAGGAGGATCAAGGATATGCTCTCTAGGGAGTGAGAGGAGAGAGAGGCCAAGAGGTCTCGAGAGTCGGGACCCTATTCTGGTGCCCGTACCCCAGCAACATGTCGACATGGTAGGGATTATATGGGTCACCCAATTCGTTCAGCTCTTCTAGTAGCCAGCAGAGCTCCAGCTCCTCCTAGACCTCAGGAGCCTTACTACGCACCTCTAGTTTCTAGCGCGCCTCCTGCGCGGGGTGCTTTCAGAGGTCAGTCCAGCAGACCTAACCCTATCCAGTCACTACTACCACGTCTTCCTAGAGCTTGTTTCGAGTGTGGCGATACGCCCCATATGGTTAGGGACTGCCCCAGACATGGTAGGGGTGCATCTTCACAGACTGCTCAGCCACAGTGTGCTCCTCAGAGTTCTCAGGCCATGATCACATCTCCAGTTGCTACCCCATCTGCCTAGCTAGCTAGGGGTGGATGTGGGGAGGTAGAGGTCGCTCTCGAGAGAGAGGCCATGCCATATATTATGCTATTCCTGCTCGTACTGAGGTTTTTACGTCCGATTATGTCATTACAGGTATTATACCGGTTAGGCACAGAGAGGCATCGATTCTATTCGATCGAGGCTCTACTTACTCTTATGTGTCTTCTTACTTTTTACTTTGCTCCGCATTTGGGTGTAGCCCGAGATTCCTTGAGTTCTCTTATTTATGTTTCTACTACCGTGGGAGATTCTCTTGTTGTGGATCACATTTATCGGTCATGTTTGGTTACTATTTGCGGTTTTGATACCAGATCGGATTTATTGTTAGTCGGTATGATTGACTTTGATATTATTTTGGGCATGGACCGGTTGTCAGCCCATCATGCTATTCTTGATTGTTATGCCAAGACAGTGACACTGGCTATGTCAGGTATTCTACGTATTGAGTGGAGTGGTAATTCAGATCACACTCCCAGTAGAGTTATCTCTTTTATTAAACCTCAACGTATGGTTGAGAAGGGGTGCGCCGCATATTTAGCTCATCTGAGAAATGGCAGTGTTGATACCCCTTCTATTGATTCTATCCCAGTGGTACGGGATTATACTGATATGTTTCCAGCTGATCTTCCTGGTATGACACCTGATAGAGACATTGATTTTGGCATTGACTTGTTTCCGGGCACTCAGCCCATTTCTATTCCTCTGTACTGTATGGCTCCTCCTAAGTTGAAGGAGTTGAAGGATCAGTTACAAGAATTGGTTGATAAGGGTTTCATTTGACCCAGTGTTTCACCGTGGGGTGCTCCCATATTTTTCGTGATATAAAGGATTGTTCTATGCGTATGTGTATCGATTATCGTTAGTTGAACAAGGTTACAATGAAGAACCGTTATCCTTTGTCTCATATTGATAATCTATTTGACCAGTTTCAGGGCACACATGTGTTTATTAAGATTGATTTGTGCTCAGGTTATCACCAGTTGAAGATTCGAGAGCCGGATATCCCGAAGACTGCCTTCAGGACTCGGTATGGTCACTACGAGTTCCTTGTTATTCATTTGGGCTGACTAATGCCCCAGCAGCTTTTATGCATTTGATGCACAGTGTATTCAGGCCATATTTCGACTCGTTTGTCATTGTTTTCATAGATGATATTCTTGTATACTCCCAGCTTCGGGAAGACCACGCGCAACACCTGAGGACAGTGCTTCAGACCCTGAGAGAGAAGAAGATATATGCAAAGTTATCAAAATGGGAGTTTTGGTTGAGTGGTATCGAGTGAGGACATTTATGTGGATCCAAAGAAGGTGGAGGCCGTGCAGAGTTGGCCCAGGCCTCCTCTGCTACAGAGATTTGCAGTTTCCTTGGCTTGGCGAGTTATTACCATCATTTTATGGAGGGGTTTCCATTGATTGTGGCCCCTATGACTAGATTGACCCAGAAGTGTGCTCTATTTCAGTAGACAGAGGAGTGTGAGGCGAGCTTTCAGAAGCGTAAGACAGTTTTGACTACAACCCCTATTTTGATATTGCCTACTGGTTCGGGATCTTATACTGTTTATTGTGATGCCTCACGGGTTAGCCTTGGAGCGGTGTTGATGCAAGGCGGTAAGGTGATTGCCTATGTGTCCAGACAGTTGAAGATACATGAAAAGAATTACCCTGTCCATGACCTTGAGTTAGGTGCTATTGTTCATGCCCTGAAAATTTGGCGTCATTATTTGTACGGTGTGCCTTGTGAGATTTACACTGACCATCAGATTTTGCTGCACTTGTTCAAGCAAAAGGATCTAAACTTGCACCAGAGGAGGTGGTTGGAGTTGCTGAAGGATTATGATATTACTATTATTTATCACTCCGAGCAAGGCCAATGTGGTAGCCGATGCGTTGAGTCGTCGGGCAGAGAGTTTGGGGAGTTTGGCATATTTACCAACTTCAGAGAGTCATATGGTATTGGATGTTCAGGCCTTAGCCAACTAGTTTGTGAGATTGGATCTTTCAGAGCCCAGTCGGGTTCTAGCCTGCATGGTTTCTCGGTCTTCATTGTTCGATCATATCAGGTATAGACAGTATGATGATCCTCATTTACTTTTCCTTAGGGACACGGTTCAGCATGGCGATGCCAAGGATGTGACCATTGGACATGATGGGGTATTGAGGATGCAGAGTCGGATTTGTGTGCCCAATGTTGATGATATTCAGGAGTTGATATTGACAGAGGCTGATAGTTCGCGGTATTCCATCCATCCGGGTACTGCAAAGATGTATCAAAACTTGATACAGTGGTGGAGGCGGATGAAAAAGGACACAGAGGGTTTTGTAGCTAGATGCCTCAACTGTTAGCAGGTAAAGGTTGAGCACCAGAGACCGGGTGGGTTACTTCAGCAGATGGAGATTTTGGAGTGGAAATGAGAGAGGAGCACCATATATTTTGTAGTTGGACTCCCTCAGACTGTGAAGAAACTCAATTCCATTTGGGTTGTTGTAGATCGGCTGACGAAGTCCACGCATTTCATTCATGTGTGTACCTCTTATTCATCGGAGCGGTTGGCACATATTTATATCAGGATATTATTTGTATGCATGGCATTCCAGTTTCTATTATTTCGGATAGAGGTACTCAGTTCACATCACGATTCTGGAGAGACGTTTAGCAGGAGTCGGATACTCAGGTGACGATGAGGACAACATTTCACCCCCAGAGGACGGACAATCCGAGCGCACTATTCAAATTCTTGAGGATATGCTCCGTGCGTGTGTGATTGAGTTTGAAGGGTCTTGGGATCAGTTCTTGCCATTGGCAAAGTTTGCTTACAACAACAGTTATCAGTCTAGCATTCAGATGGTGCCATATGTAGCTTTATATGGTAGGAGATGCAGATCCCCGACAAGTTGGTTTGAGCCGGGTGAGGCCAGGCTATTGAGCACGGATTTGGTTCAGGATATGGTGGAGAAGGCTAAGGTGATACAGGACAGACTCCGTAGAGACGAGTCCAGACACAAGAGTTACGCGGACTGAAAGGTTCGTGACATTTACTATATGATTGGTGAGTGGGTTCTGCTTTGGGTTTCGCCTATGAAAGGCGTCATGAGATTTGGGAAGAAAGGGAAGTTGAGTCTGAGATTTATTGGTCTTTTTGAGATTTTGAGGCGAGTTAGGAAGGTTGCTTATGAGCTTGCCTTACCTTCCTGTTTGGCTGGGGTTCATCGGTTATTTCATGTTTTGATGCTCCGGAGGTATCACGGTTATTCGTCGCACGTGTTGGATTTCACTTCAATCTAGTTGGACAAGGATCTATCCAATGTTGAGGAGCTGTGGCTATATTGTACAGGCATGTCAGGAGGTTATAATCAAAGAACATTGCTTCAGTAAAGGTTCAGTGGCGGGGTCAGCCGGCTGAGAAGGCGACTTGGGAGACCGAGCGGGATATGCGCACCTTATACCCTCATCTTTTCACTATTTCAGGTATGTTCTCTATGCTCGTTCGAGGGTGAACGAGTGTTTAAGTGTAGGAGGATGTAATGACCCGGCCGGTTCATTTTTGGAATTTACACCTTGATCCCCCATTAAATGCTTCCCCCTAAGTTATTTTCTACTATTTTGGTTTGCCGGGATGTTCAGTATTGGGTTTCACAGAGTTTTAGGACACTTGGTCCCTAAATGAGAGCTTAAGTGTTGGAAAGTGGTCCGTAGTCAGAACATTATGAAGACAACCTCGAAATGGAAAATTGATGGTTTCGTTAGCTCCTTTAGGTGATTTCGGGGTTGGGAGCATGTTCAGGATGTATTTTGGAAGTCTGTAGCTCATTTAGGCTTGAAATGCCAAAGTTTGAATTTTGAAGTTTCCGGTCCGATATTGAGTTTTTGATCCGAGGTTCGGAATAGAATTCTGGAAGTTGCACTAGCTCTGTCATGTCATTTGAGATGTGTTTGCAAAATTTAAGGTCATTCGGACGTGTTTTGGTTAGGATTTTGATCGATAGCGTGTTTTGATGAAATTTGAAGTTCTTAGGCTTAAATTATTGATTAATTCGAGTTTCCGGTGTTGTTATAGGTGTTTTATGAATTGGTGCAAGTTTGAATGATGTCATGGGACGTGTCCGTGGGTTTGGTTGAGGTCCCGAGGTCCTCGGGTGTGTTTCAGATACTCAACGGGGCATTTTTTGGTGTTGAAAAAGTGTTGCAGCAGCTGAACCTTTCAGTTTTCTGGTATTTTCGCTTCTGCGGCTTGCGAACCGCAGAAGCAGCGTTGGATTCGCAGAAGCAATTTTTGGTCATCCTCCAGGAACCGTAGAAGCAGCAGGAATTTAACAGAAGCGGATCCGCTTCTGGGAGATGGGAACTGCAAAAGCGGTATTTTTGATTTTAAAGGAAGTCACAGAAGCGGCTTTGATTCCACATAAGTGACTGTAGAAGCGGTAATCCCTGTTCAGAAATAGTAATTTTGAAGGTTGAGTTTCAAAAGTTGGAAAAATCAATTAGGAGCTCGGGAGAGGGCGATTCTGAGTAGGTTTCCAAGAGAAGATCATTGGGTAACATTTCCTTAATCCCTTTTAGTTGTATTCCATCAATATGTAGTTAAATACATCATCTAATTTCGAAATTAGGATCAAAATTGGGGAAAACTTCTTAGACCAAACTGTTGAGTTTTGAGTGGGTATTTGACCTCTGATTTGTGAGATTTTATATGGTTAGACTCATGAGAGTATGAGAGTTATAAAAATATGAAAATTAACCGATTTCGAGATGTTGGCATGACGGGCATTTTGGTTATTTTACCTATTTTGCGTCTTTGCCTTAAATATAGTAGTGGAATAAGTTGCTTGCAATGTTAATTATGATATGTAATTGAATTGAATAGATTTGGGCCATTTGGAGTCGGATACTCATGGCAAAGGCATGGTTCCTAGTTGAGTTTTGAGCCAGTTCGAGGTAAGTGGCTTGTCTAATCTTGTATAGGGGAATCTTCCCTTTAGAATATGTTATTTAATGCTTGAGTGCCTTGTACGTGAGGTGACGAGTGTGTACTTGAGCTAATTGTTGAAATCCATTTTTACTTCAAATATTTAAATTGAGTTTTCTTGATTACTTGATGATTCTAAATGGAAGTTTAACGTGTACTAGTTAGAAAAGCATGCTTAGTTGAATTTAACGGCCTATTTGCTCAAGTTGCCTAAATTGTACTACGTCAAGGATGTTAGGTTAGTACTACCTACTTGCTTGTATTTTGTACTTGAATTCTGAATGTCCTTTGGTTGTGGTAGCGCATTTACATTGGGACTACGAATGTGGGATTCCGGTAGCCCCCCTTGTTTGTTTACTTTTGGACTGCGGGTTAGATTCCCGTTGGACCCCCTGCACATTTACTTTGGGACTACAGGTTAGATTCCCGATAGATACCCATGCACATTGATAGTTGGACTACCGGACGGTATTTCGTGATATCCTTCGGATATATATATATATATATATTAATATATATATTATTGAGTTTTGAGTGGGTATTTGACCTCTGATTTGTGAGATTTTTATATGGTTAGACTTGTGAGAGTATGAGAATTCTGAAAATGTGAAAATTAACCGGTTCCGAGATGTTGGCCTGAGGGGCATTTTGGTCATTTTATCTATTTTGCGCCTTAGTCTTATATTAAGTAGTGGAATCAGTTGCTTGCAATGTTATTTATGTTATGTAATTGAATCGAATAGATTTGGGCCATTTGGAGTCGGATACTCATGGCAAAGGCGTGATTGACTGGTTCCTAGTTGAGTTTTGAGCCAGTTCGAGGTAAGTGGCTTCTCTAACCTTGTATGAGGGACCCTTCCCCTTAGTATGTTATTTAATGCTTGAGTGCCTTGTACGTGAGGTGACGAGTGTGTACTTGAGCTAGTTGTTAAAAATCTATTTTTACTTGAAATATTTAAACTGAGGTTTCTTGATTACTTGATGATTCTAAATGGAAGTTTAACGTGTACTAGTTAGAAAAGCATGCTTAGTTGAATTTAACGGCCTATTTGCTCAAGTTGCCTAAATTGTACTATGTGAAGCATGTTAGGTTGGTACTACCTTCTTGCTTGTATTTTGTACTTGAATTCTGAATGTGCTTTAGTTGTGGTTGCACATTTACATTGGGACTATGGATGTGGGATTCCGGTAGCTCCCCCTTGTTTGTTTACTTTTGGACTACGGGTTAGATTCCCGTCGGACCTCCCTGCACATTTACTTTGGGACTACGGGTTAGATTCCCAATAAATACCCCTACACATTGATAGTTGGGCTATAGGACAATATTTTGGGAGATCCTTTGGATATATATACATATATGATGTACTACGGGACGGTATCCCTAGAGATCCAGAGGATAGTTGAGAAAGGACTACAGGACGGTATCCTGGGAGATCCTCATTTGGTAACTTGTTATGGAGCTGTAGTTTTCTGTGTTTACCTTGTTCATTGTTTATCCGTTGCTGCCTTGTAAATTCTGTTATATTTCACTGTTGTTCATATTACTTTCATCTTCTTTCATACTTTACATACTTATTATATTGTTTAACCTCAGTAGGGCCCTGACATTCCTCGTCACTACCCGACCGAGGTTAGGCTTGGCACTAACTGAGTACTGCTATGGTGTACTCACGCCTCTTCTGCGTATGTTTTTCATGTGCAGATCCAGGTACCTCCACCCAGGCACACTATCAGGGAGAGCTACGGAGACTCGAGGTATATCGTCCGCGTCCGCAGATCAAAGAGTCCCCTTCCTATTCTAGCTTGTAGCGTCTAAACTTTCTGTTGTACTTTGATATAGACTATTCTGGAGTTTAGAGTTCTTATTGTATTTTCCGTTAGCCTGTGTTTCATGTAAGTTTCCAGGTTTTGGGATAAATTTGTAGATTTTTCGCATTGTTGATTTGTATATGCCATGCGGCACTTGTATATATTCTGTTCTTCTAGCTGTTTAGTTTTAATTATTTAAATTCCGCAAATTACGTTATTTTTCTCAATGTTAGGCTTACCTAGTCATATGGACTAGGTGCCGTGACGACATGTTCACGGAGGGCGAACTGGGGTCGAGGCATTTGGTGTGAGCTTCTTCTGCGTCTGAAAGTATCTAGTAGCCACATTGTCGGTCTTGACCACAAAACTCGACCAGAGCAGATTATGTTGCCATGTACGAAGGCAATACACAATGGTAGTCATTTCCTTATCTTGCACCATGTAACGTCGCTCCGTCTCATTTAACTTGTGGCTCTCAAACGCTATGGGATGCTTATCCTACATCATGACACCTCCAATGGCGAAGTCTGAGGTATCTGTGTGCACCTCAAATTTCTTGCCAAAGTTGGGTAACACCAAGACTGGCTCTCTATTACAGTTGCCCTAAGGCCTTCAAATTCCTTTTGATAATGCTCTGTCCAAACCCATGGCTTGTTCTTCTTTAGCAACTCAATCAATGGTGTGACCTTGGCTGAGTAGCCACTAATTAATCGACGATAGTAGTTAACACGTCCAAGGAAGGATATCAACTCAATTACCTTTGTAGCTTCCTCCCACTCCTAGATAGCACGTACCATATCCTCGTCCATGCGTAGCTCGCTATTGCTAATGACATGGCCCAAGAAGTGCACATTTGATTGTGCAAACTCACATTTCTCCCTCTTAATATATAGCTCATTCTCCCGCAAGACTTGGAAAACCTTCCTTAGGTGCTCCATGTGCTCCTCCAAGGTGTTGATAGATGATTATGTTTTCTAGGGAGACTATCACAAACTAATCAAGATAGGATTGGAAAATCTTGTTCATAAGGGTGCAAAATGTGTCTGGTGCATTGGTTAAACCAAAGGGCATCACCAACCACTCAAAGGCTCCATATCTCGTCACACATGCTGTCTTTGGCTCATCCCCTTTTGCAATGCGAACCTGGCAGTAGCCCTTTCAAAGATCTACCTTGGTAAAGTACTTGTCTTGCCCAAGACTATCAAACAAGTCAGAAATGAGCGAGATCGGGTACTTATTCTTCATTGTGACCTTATTAAGTGCTCTCTAGTCTATGCACAAACGCAACGATCTATCCTTCTTCTTTTTGAACAATATTGGTGCCCCAAAGGGTGAATTTGATGGGCCAATGCTACTAGCATCTAGAAGTTCTTTCAATTTTTTCCTAAGCTAATCTAGCTCAGGCGGTGCCATACCATATGGGGCAAATGCGGGTGGCTTAGCCCCTTGCACTAACTCAATCTTGTGTCCGCCTCTCGCCTAGGTAGCAAGTGCCTAGGCAATTCCTCGGGCATGAAATCTCTTTTTTTTCCTCAAGCAACTTCTCTATGCAAGAAGACAAGAGGGGTTGCTCTGATGGTAAGCAACCCCCACTTCCAACCGAGAGGTTGTGAGTTCGAGTCTCCCCAAGAGCAAGGTGGGAAGTTCTTGGAGGGAAGGATGCCGGGGGTCTATTTGGAAACAGCCTCTCTACCCAAGGGTAGGGATAAGGTCTGTGTACATACTACCCTCCCCAGACCCCACTAAGTGGGATTATACTGGGTTGTTGTCTCAACTTCTCTATGCAAGGCAGCACTATCTCTTGAAAATTCTTGTCTTCCTCTAGACTTGCAACGGTTGCCACCAACGTCGCTCCCCTTTCTTGATCCCCTTGACAACCTGCATAGTTGAGAGTTATGCTTGGATCTGTCCGTGTGGCATAGTTAGTGTAGGTACCATGCAATCCCATTCTCTCTTTATAACCAAGAGACATTAGAGGTAGGGGTCGATCAAAGTATGACAATGTCTAAAGAACTATGATGTCAAAGATATTTATAGCAGTTACGGTAAATTTTGTCATATCTTTCCAAGCTCCCAATTTGACACCAACTCCATTAGCTACCCCACGAGCATTTTGTACCTCGACAATCACGGTCTTGACGCGAGAGTTGGTTGGAGCAACTATTAATTCTAGTCTCTTTGCGGCAGCCTCAGTTATGAAATTATGAGTTGCTCCAGTATTCACCATTGCATGAGCGGGATTGTTGTTGATGGTGAGATCCACGTTCTGATTTCCATTCTCGGTAGGTTGGATAGCTTGCTTTGTGACAGCACCACATAATCCGACCATACCCAATTGTGTGGTTCCTGAACTCTCTCCTTACGGCTGCTCCTTTTGTTCACGGACTATGGTGTTGAGGCTCTTTGGGTCGAGAAAATTCCTGAAGACATGCGGCCCTCCGCATATGTAGCATCTCTTTTTCTCTTCCTATGCCTTCTTGTCAGCATAGCCCTGACGACCACTCGACTTTTTGGGATCTTGAGCCTTGGAGTATTGTTGTTGTATCTCCTTTGCCACGGTCTCCCCCACCTTTGACATTGTTAACTTTTGACTCATTGCCTTTGCCTTTTTAATGCTTGTGATGTCTAAAATCCATCAATGATTTAGCCTCCGCTATGGCTTGGTTAATATCCGCGACTTGCAGGCGTTGCAACTATTGCATAGCCCAAATTTGCAACCCATCGATGAAATGGAATAACAAGTCATCATTGGCCAGGTTAGGGATTTGAAGCATAAGGGTAGTGAACTCTTTGACATAGTCACATATCTCATTGTTTGCTTCAACTCCATAAGCTTATGCCTTACCTCGTACAAGACATTGTTTGGAAAGACTTGTCGCTTGAGATCGGCTTTGAACTGGTCCCACGTGCTAATAGTACATAGACATTTATCCACGTCGGTCATCTTCCTTCTCCACCATAGCATGGCAGTCTCTGAGAGATACAACATGGCAGTATTGATCTTGGCCTCGTCATCCCTCACTTTCCCATGCCTAATGTAGTTCTCTAAGTGCTAAAGGACGTTTTCCACTTCTTGTGCATCATGAACACTTTTGAACACTAGGGGTTTGGGAGCCTCGATCTTGGTCTCCCTTGTCACCATACAGTGTTGGCTGCCTCGGTCATTCCAGCATCGACATGCTCCTCGATTGACTCTATTTGCCTTCATAGCATCGATAGTACTCAAAGCCTTCACGAGTCTGCACTCTAAGGCAGTGATGGTTTGCCTTAGTTCCATCTCGGTTTATGTACATCACTCCAAGTCATTTCGGATGCTCTCAATCTCTTCAAGAGTGTGCACCTCAAGAACGCTAATGATGCCTTCCACCTTCTCCAAACGTTGGCCAAAGATCTTCACGACGTCCACCTCCATGTTCATTTTCATCACCTACTCTTTATCGAGCGAGACGTCCTCGGACAGGACCTCCTCTTCATCCTCGCTCGCCACTGTGGCAGATGGTTCCTGAGATGTAATCCCCCCGTTTGGCACAATCTCGGATAGTACCTCATGGCTCTTGTTGGCGGCATTCCTCTTTTTGTTGCGACCCTTCCTGTCAGTAGCATCCTGGATGATGTTGGCTTGGGTGTTGGCAGCGTTAATTTCTTCCTCGTTCGCCATTCCCTTAGTTGAAACCTTTGCTCTGATACCATATTGCCACGTCCTTAGTTGTTAACTAAGTATATGTGCGGCACTTGACTACTCACTCACAATCTTGCACAACTTGCTCACATTTTTTCTATGCCAAGTCAGCCTTACTACACTCAAGATCGCTAAGAGAATGGAAGAAATAACACAAGAGAATTGTTAAATGAAGCTTTGTATTAGAGAGAACATGAATTGTTTGTTCGGTGAATTACAAATGAATGTCCTCTTTTATATACTAGTCTCCTAGGGCTAGTATGTAAATATTATTATTACATAAGTCCTTAATATTTACAAGATAAGGGCTTTCTCTAGAATTCTTTACAAGCCTAGAAGATTCTGATGACTTTCTTAGCAAATCCATAAGGATCTAGGTTCTTCCTAAGGAAATATCCATACCTCTCTAGAATCTTCTCACAAATGCTAGCCTTCTTCTTATGTAAGCTTCCACATGGCATTAGTATATACCAAATGACGCCTATGTGGCATGATGACGTGGCTGGTCATCATGACTATCTCTTTCTTATTTGCCCTAGCATACAGTTTCAGACACTTCCTAGCTTTAGGAATATCCTCAAAGCTCATATTTTATCTAGTTCTTTGTAGTCCAGCAACTGCTCAGTTATACTCATACTCCTCTGAGTTGAAATAAGTTCTAACTCTTCAGAATCATAATTTGAAGAATCAGAGTCAGATTCATTATCAAACTCACCATCTGTTGAGCTACAATCAGTTGCAACCTCATGGTTAAGTGCAACATCATCATATTCATCCTTACCATAATGTAAAATAGCAGGTACATTCACTGCCAACTCACAATTCTCTACAATAAATATATCAATAACAATGTAATCACTACAACCCATTACCAACAGTTTTCTAATACCACTATCCCCATCAACTTCATAGTATCTACTAGAAGGAGTAGATATAATAACTTGTTGAACCACACCAAAACATAACCTAGTGTAAAACTCATTAACTATATCTATAAAGGATAGATGGTCAGAGTCATAACCTTCCCATATGTGTAACAGCTTCTTTGTATATTTGACTTGTGGCTCTCTAGTTCATTTCCCACCATAGTTAAATATCAAGTCCAAATTAACCATAGTAATCTGTAATCAATTGACAAATTAAACAATTAGAAGCTAAACCATAAACGAAGTTAAACAACAACTTAACTAATTGATATTACAAAATATAACCGGAAAGAAACTAATAAAAAATAGTAAAGCAACATCCAAATAAGCTAATAAAAAATAGTGAAGTAACATCCCTAGACAAAGGGACATAACATGGTTCAAAACCCTAAAAGACAAAGCATATAAAGATAACCCGGACAACCAAATCAGCCTTTATGACAATACAACCACATGCAATACAACAACTAATAAAGTTAAAGTTTTTAAGACAAGATGAACTATTATACTTTACATTCGAGACCACCATCACTTGCATATGCAAATACAATAATCCATATAGTTGAAGCCATGTCTAAAACCTCACATTCTACTTAAAATATTAGACTTTATAGTGAAAATCATGTAGAAATAGGAACCAAACACGAAACCCAACCTCAATAACAAAATCTGGTAAACCCGAGATATTTTAGTCTCAGAAACCAAACATGAAAAAACTAACTTTTAATCAACTGAAAAATTCTTAAGGCTAAGCTTTTACCATGGTGGGATAATTAATTTACCTTTAGACCATGAAAATCGACAGATTGTAATCGGCGGTAAGAGTGAGAGTTGCCTGGTTTTAGATAGGTGAGGTTAGACTTTAAAGAGAAATGAGATTTAACCCCTTTTTGTTTTAACGTATATACCGGACTATGGGGCTAGGGGAAATGAAGGGGGTTAGCGGGTTGGGGCCAAATGGGCCCGGAATCCAACTGGGTAAGTTGTTAGGTTGTTTAGGATTATGACGTGAGGGTCCGATAGTGATGGGTATAACTGAGGGTACTGATAACTAATTTTAATAGTAAAGGACACAATTTGACCCTTTTCGGTAAATAAAGTCCAACTAGAATATGTACGGTAAAGTACAACTTCAAATTCAGAATAAGCTTTGCACTATGACGTGAAAAAGGATATATATAGATCTATATATTGTGAATCATGGGCTTGAGTGTGTTGGGCTACATCCGGATCCTCTGACGAAACGGGTGAAGTAAAGTCGTTTCCTTCTCAAGAAAAAAGGATATCAAAATTCCAGGCCTAATCCTCTGAAGTCTGAACCAAATCCCAAATCCCAAATCCAAACAAGTTGCTTTTCAATCTGCAGATTTTCCGATATATTGATCGCAATTCTCGTTAACCCTTTTCTTCTAATCTCTTGTTTGCTTTTGCATATTCCAATTTTGGTTTATCTCTGTAAAACTTTAACGAAGAAGTAAATCAGAAGCCAATGGGAAGCCGGAAGTCTTCGTCCAAGAAAAAATCTTCCAAAAAGAAGAGGCCCAAAATTTCCTCTAAGGTCTCCTTTTATTTACTCTCCTTTTCTACACACACATTAATTCATGTTCTCCTCTCTTGCTCAGTACGCCTTATGCATAATGTTCTTCGTCTTACTTAGTTTACTTTTTAGGGCTTATACTTTCTGTTTACTGAATTAATTTAGTGTAATGTGATGCTATATTTGCTGATGTCCTCTTATAATGAATACTAACTTTTGGGTCTTTTCATGAGTGTATCACGTCAAGGGATGGAAAAACACTTTTTTTTTGTGGTAAACTGGAAATAAAAAGCTTTTCTTTTTGCTAAAATAGATATAATACTGCTTTCCAATGAATAAGGGTCAAAAAGTAATTAAAGGGCTGTTTTGTTTTTGGGTATAGTAGCTGTATGTATTAACATGACTAAATTGGGAAAATAAGTGCTATATGGATTATGTTGATATAAATATTGTTAGTATTTATGCCCGTCACTAGAGGGGGGTGAATAGTGCGGCACGAGAATATTGATAAATATTGCGGAATTAAAAATTGCAGGAATAAAATAAATTCGGTAATAAAAATAGCAAGGAAAGAACACACCGAATTTATCCTGGTTCACCATAACTTGTGGTTAGTCCAGTCCCC
This sequence comes from Nicotiana benthamiana, assembly GCA_034376525.1. Classification (NCBI taxonomy): domain Eukaryota; kingdom Viridiplantae; phylum Streptophyta; class Magnoliopsida; order Solanales; family Solanaceae; genus Nicotiana; species Nicotiana benthamiana. The sequence goes on from CM067337.1 coordinate 28,639,904, forward strand.
GAGAGACTCTCTCGAGATTCCACTAACTCCGTTAAGCTTACGGGTGCCTAACAAACCGTTACACTTGCTCGTAGATGTACACTCTACAAGACTTCAACTTGCTCGAGGATACCCCACCTCAAGACTTCACCTTGCTCGTGGATACCGCACCACAAGACTTCAACCACTAAGACTTAGGGTACTTAGCGAACCCGACAATCAATGAGAAGATATGTTCTTCTCAAACACCTTTCTCTTTTACAACAAGAACTCTCTCAAAAGAGTAGATAAAGAGATACAAATTTAGCTCTATGAACAACTCAAAGTTATCTCTCAAATGGCTCAACAAAAGCTCTAAAATGATGCTCAAATAATGTCAATATGTATATCAATATTGGGAGGTGTTGTGTGTTTAAAATCAGCTCAAAAGACCTCTTTTTATAGGGGTTAGAGGGTGCAAGTCCGTTGCTTAATTGACAATCAATTATGCTGATTTTATGCAAGGATAATCGATTATTTGATTTGCATAATCGATTATCCTTTTACCGTTACAAAATCGGAAGAGATTCTGCTCAAGAATGATCGATTATTTGGATGGCATAATCGATTATTTTGTTCCAGTGTTCAAAACTTTGGCAACGGATGCAGGATAATCGATTATTTAAGAATTATATTCGATTATATACCATTGATATACACTGTGTATACCACAGTATACCAGCATTGAAAACTTACTTCAAAAACCATTTTGGTTAAAATGAAAACGTTAAAATCATTTTGTTTGAAGTATATTAAAAATGTTTATAATATATATGATTTAATAAAATGATTTTATGCATATTAATGATGACCTATGTAATATAACAGAATATACCAGAATTGAAAACTTACTTCAAAAACCATTTTGGTTAAAATGAAAACGTTAAAATCATTTTGTTTGAAGTATTTAAAATATGTTTATGATAAATATGATTTGATAAAATGATTTTATGCATATTTATGATGACCTATGTTGAGCCAAAAGACGAGATAACTTTAAACGTTGCTCTTACATTTGTTCTACCTAACGACCTACGCCTTGGGTCTTTGGTCTTGAACTTTTGAACTCGTCTTTGGCTTGTCTATGCAATTCCGTCATCAATATGCTTCTTGACATTCACTCTTGATTGTTTGTCATATAATATCGTTGTTTGACACTTGACTTCATTGTTTGTCATTCATCAAAACCTATACCTGAAAATCATGCTAATACAACCAAAGCGCACATATCATAGATAGAATGATTTTCTACAATTTCCCCCTTTTTGATACTGACAAACAATAGGAGATATGCATATTGGATTCCCCCTAAATTCATGTTATATCTCAACATACAATTCATGTAAACAATTTAATATAATTCCCCCTTAATTGAATATTCCCCCTCAATTAAAGCATACTAGAATGTGAAGACATTCTCCCTTATTCGATGCATATCGCCTAAATTCTTCCCCCTTTTGGCATTAGCAAAAAGAGTATACCAATTATTATTTAAACTATTGACGATACCAATTGTTTGTAAAGAAATCATATCAACATCAAATAATACCAAACGTTAATAAAAACTTGCCAATCATAATGACGGTCATTTTTCGCAGATATACCATCTGTTATTTAAACTAAAAATATTCATCAAAACATGAATCAATCATTTAACATAAAAATAATTGATACCAATTTGTTATTCAAAATAACACTTATCAAAACATGAATCAATAATTGATATCAATTGTTAGCACATATCAACTATTACGTTTTTATCAAAAATACGATAACTAACCGACGTTCCCCCTCGATGCAGTAAGGTTTCGTGCTTGGTGCATCTACTACAATATTGTAGTCTTCAAGCACACCTGCAAAAGTACCTAAAAATAGGTTTTCGGTACCCAACTTCTTTTGGGTCCTTGGGGGTTAGGCAAATAATAATTATAATCAAAATATGAATCTCTATGTTTAGCAAAACATACGGGTGCAATGTGTCCTACCCGGTTACAATAATGACATATAACGTTCGGGTTGTGCATATGCTTGGTTGAGCCAAATGCGTTCTAGGTGATCTAAAGTTGTTATTCCGAGAAGCGTTGAAATTCCTAAAGTTATTTCTAGGTGGTCTAAAATTATTAATTTTAGGCTCATTAACAAAAATCCTAGAATCATTTCTAGGTGGCCTAAAATGATTAATTCTAGGCTCATTAATAAAATTCCTAGAGTTGTGTCTAGGTGGTTTAACCTTATTTCTATCATCCTTTTTAATTACTTCACTTGTTTTAGAATCATTTACACTACATTTTTCTATGTATTTCTAAGTTCTACGTTCTCTATTTTCAAAGAGCTACAAGAAGAACAATTTGAACTTTGAACAATTAAAGAGACTTCATTCATCTCCTTGATTTTATTTTTGAGATCGACATTGTCATTTTCCAAAAATCTATTTTCTTCTTCTAAAATTTTGATTTTATTTTTTAGAACAGTATTGTCATTTTCTAAAAGATCATTTTCTTTTAAAGAAGGTTGTTTTTCAAAATCTTTTTCTTGCAAAGAAAGTGTTTTCTCAAAAACTTTTTCTTGCAAAGAAAGTGTTTTCTCAAGATTTTTTTCTTGCAAAGAAAGTGTTTTCTTCAAATCTTTTATGGTTTTGGAAGCTTTAACAAATTCACCATATAGTTCATCATAGGCATTTTGTATTTCTTCAAACGAGTAAGAGTTAGAAATACTTACCTCTTCTTCTTCGTTGGCCATGAGGTATAGTGCGGTTTCATCGCCCGAGCTGTCCGAATCCCATGTTACACGCCTATGGTGTTTCTTCTTTTTCTTGTCCTTTGATTTTGGACAATGTGATTTGGTGTGGCCAAGTTTTCCACAATTTTGACATGAAGGACTTGGTTCTTCCTTCTTTATTTCCTTCTTCATAAACTTATATAACTTTTCAATTATATCATTGGAAGTAATAGCATCATCGTTTTCCGAGTCACTTACCTCTTCTCTTTTAGAGGATGAGGCTTTGAAGGCAATATTCGAATTACTTCTAAGATACGGATTAAGAATTGTGCTTTCATAAGCTTTAAGATTACCTCGTAGTCCATCAATTGTGACGTCCGTGATTCCTATTGACTCTTGGATAGCATTTGCTTTGGAACGCCATTTGGGAGTGAGACTCCGTAGGATTTTTCGAACTAGATCTTTGTTCGAGTATACTTTTCCGAGAGCATGAAGATCGTTGACGATCATTGAGAATTGTTCGAACATATTATCGATGTTTTCATCTTCCCTCATTCTAAAAAGTTCATATTCATGTGTTAGAAAATCAATTTTAGATTCTCGGACTTGAGATGTACCTTCATAGGTGATCTCGAGTTTATCCCACATTTCCTTTGCGGTTGTGCAACAAGAGATTTTCCGATAGTCGTCCGGATTCACCGCACAAAATAGTAAGTTGACGGCCTTTGCGTTTCTTTCAACCTTCTTGATGTCCTCGGCATCATATTCATTTTCCTCCTTTGGAACCATGATTTTCCCAACTTTCTTTGTAGGCATTTGTTCACCTTTCTTGATGATTTGCCATAATCGAAAGTTATTTGATTGGATGAAGATTCTCATCCGCTCTTTCCAGTATGTATAATTTTTTCCATAAAAAAATGGAGGCCTCTCGGTGGAGTGTCCTTCGCTCATTATTCCTGCGTTCAATATTCTCAACAAAAAAATATATATCGCTCTCAACCGGTTAAGGCTTTCAGAGAGTTAGGCTCTGATACCAATTGTTAGTATTTATGCCCGTCACTAGAGGGGGGGGGGGTGAATAGTGCGACACGAGAATATTGATAAATATTGCGGAATTAAAAATTGCAGGAATAAAATAAATTCGGTAATAAAAATAGCAAGGAAAGAACACACCGAATTTATCCTGGTTCACCACAACTTGTGGTTAGTCCAGTCCCCGAGAGACTCTCTCGAGATTCCACTAACTCCGTTAAGCTTACGGGTGCCTAACAAACCGTTACACTTGCTCGTAGATGTACACTCTACAAGACTTCAACTTGCTCGAGGATACCGCACCTCAAGACTTCACCTTGCTCGTGGATACCGCACCACAAGACTTCAACCACTAAGACTTAGGGTACTTAGCGAACCCGACAATCAATGAGAAGATATGTTCTTCTCAAACACCTTTCTCTTTTACAACAAGAACTCTCTCAAAAGAGTAGATAAAGAGATACAAATTTAGCTCTATGAACAACTCAAAGTTGTCTCTCAAATGACTCAACAAAAGCTCTAAAATGATGCTCAAATAATGTCAATATGTATATCAATATTGGGAGGTGTTGTGTGTTTAAAATCAGCTCAAAAGACCTCTTTTTATAGGGGTTAGAGGGTGCAAGTCCGTTGCTTAATTGACAATCAATTATGCTGATTTTATGCAAGGATAATCGATTATTTGATTTGCATAATCGATTATCCTTTTACCGTTACAAAATCGGAAGAGATTCTGCTCAAGAATAATCGATTATTTGGATGGCATAATCGATTATTTTGTTCCAGTGTTCAAAACTTTGGCAACGGATGCAAGATAATCGATTATTTAAGAATTATAATCGATTATATACCATTGATATATACTGTGTATACCACAGTATACCAGAATTGAAAACTTACTTCAAAAACCATTTTGGTTAAAATGAAAACGTTAAAATCTTTTTGTTTGAAGTATATTAAAAATGTTTATGATATATATGATTTAATAAAATGATTTTATGCATATTAATGATGACCTATGTAATATACCAGAATATACCAGAATTGAAAACTTACTTCAAAAACCATTTTGGTTAAAATGAAAACGTTAAAATCATTTTGTTTGAAGTATTTAAAATATGTTTTTGATAAATATGATTTGATAAAATGATTTTATGCATATTTATGATGACCTATGTTGAGCCAAAAGACGAAATAACTTTAAACGTTGCTCTTACATTTGTTCTACCTAACGACCTACGCCTTGGGTCTTTGGTCTTGAACTTTTGAACTCGTCTTTGGCTTGTCTATGCAATTCCGTCATCAATATGCTTCTTGGCATTCACTCTTGATTGTTTGTCATATAATATCGTTGTTTGACACTTGACTTCATTGTTTGTCATTTATCAAAACCTATACTTGAAAATCATGCTAATACAACCAAAGCGCACATATCATAGATAGAATGATTTTCTACAAATATGTTACCTATGTTAAACTACATTTATAAACAAATCTGTAGTTTAGTGAGGATTCACGTGATATAGTTCATGCGGGATTGTAAAGTCAAATTGCATAGTCATTCTGAATTGCCATAGTTGGTGATTATAGCGGAATAAATCTAGAGAACTAGCTTATCTAATCCGATTAGTACTCTTCATTGGAAAAATATTTACCTGCACCTTTTCATACTCATATCTAAGAAGGTATCACAGTAACCATGGTAAAACAGATATCTAAGCTCTTGTTTAAATATTTTTTTTGGTGTTTCAATTTGTAATTCCTTATGCTGACACACGGAAGAAAGAATTATGAAAGACTTACTAGCCAGCGGACGTTGTCACCTTTTTGTTGAAAAAAATTTAATAATTAAAATGGACAAGAGGGGTTGCTCTGATGCCCCCACTTCAACCAAGAGGTTGTGAGTTCGAGTCTTCCCACGAGCAAGGTAGGAAGTTCTTGGAGGGAAGGATGCCGGGGGTCTATTTGGAAATAGCTTAGAGGTAAGGTCTACGTACACACTACCCTCCCCAGACCCCACTAATTGGGATTGGGTTATTGTTGTTGTTGTAGTTGTTGTTGTTGTTGTTGTTGTTAATAACTAAAATATCATAGTTACTTTAATGAGAAATTGCAATTATCTCTTTAATTATAATAGGCATGTTTCCTTAGGACAATGTTAAGCTAATTAATATGTGCTGTTTTCATATCAATTTTTTCTCGTCTTGTCGCTGGCATCCACAATTTATTATCCTTTATTATACATCTTCATGTGTTGTGTGGTTAGATCCGGAAGAGAAAAAGCAGAAGAAACAAATCCAAGAGGTTTTCCAGTTCTGAGGATGACACGTCATCTTCTGCTTCCTCCGATTATTCTAGCAGTCCAGAGTCTTTGTCCTCTAGTTCAGAGGATGATTATAGTAGGAAAAGTCGTAGGCACTCACGTGATGTGAAACACGTGAAGAAAAGAACTCGGAGAAGATCCTCAAGCCGAGATGTCAATGAGGGTTCACCCCTTGTAAAGAAAAGAAAAAAGTCAAATAGAAAGAGTCTTGATTATGGGAGGAAAGTGCAGAAGAAGAAGCGAAGGAGACATGCTAGTATTAGCTCCAAAAGTGACTCAAGAAGTTGTTCTAGTTGCCGATGTGAAAATAGTATTAGCTCCAGAGGAAGTGATTGTACTAGTGGCAGTAAGGATATTGATCAGAAGAGTCCCAGGATTAAGTCAAGAAAAGGGGTGAAAGAAAAGAGAATTTGTAGTGAGCCAAGCATTGAAAAGAGGAGTGGAAGTAGGGGGTCAAGTTGTTCTTCATGTAATCATCAATCATGTTCTTGTAATACTACTTACAGTGGGAAGGGATATGTGGAAGATAATAATCCTAAGCGCTTAAGATCTGTTATTACTGTTCCAGAAAAGAGATACGAGAAAGAGGGAGGCGAACAGGGAACAGATTCGCTTAAGGAAGAGAGTTTGAATAAGCATCATGATTGCCCTTCCTGCAGAAACCATGACAATAATGACCAGGAAAGTAAAAGGAAATTAGCTTCTTGTTCTTGTTTCTCGTCTAATCAAACAATGCAGGTTGAAAATTTGATAATAGCTGATGCAGTTCCTCCCAATAGTGAAACTATTGGCCCCACAAAAGTTGGTGGTCGTATAGATCCTCATCCAAATAAAGTCAAGGAAGTAAGTCACAATAACGGAGGTGAGGGTGGGGTTTCTGATAGTAATGCTAATTCAGGTTTCGAGGATCTTGAGACTCTCTTAAGGAAAAAGGCATTGGAGAACTTGCAGAAGTTCCGTAAAGAGCTTCAAACAAATTTGAAATCTGGTGCCAAGGAAAAGAAGAATGACAGTGATGTTAATCGGTTATCCCCTTCAAAGACTGAGGTTCTACCATACAAGTACCTGGAGCAGGAAAATAAAGAGGGATTGGCTTTAAATCAAGTTATAGGATGTAGAAGCAAGCTTGTAACTAATGAGGAGTTTCCTCATTCCACAAAGATTGAGATAAATACTCCAGTCGAAGAGAACAACGGAAGACGAACTGGATACATTAAGGAGAGTATTACACAACCTGCTGATAGATCAGCGCTCTCACAGAGTCCAGAAAAGGAGGACCATACCACTGCACCAGTTCATATCGATGAACCGGAACCTGGTAAACCATCATGTAGTACCACAGTACAGACATATAAAAGGGAAGATTCATTGGCTTCCAGGAGAAACATAAATAAAACACCAGATCCTTTGAGACCTGGAGTTCTTAGCACCGGGACCAGCGATAACTTAGGCATCGGACCTGTTAATACCAGTATCCGTCCTAATGTAGAAACCACTTCTAGTGTCAGATCCACATCTGAAGGACTTACTTCAAAACACCAACTAGATGGAACCAAGGATGGCTCTCAGTTCGAACAAAAGACCATGTCTGTAATGAGGGGTGGTGAAATGGTACAGGTATTATAATCGAATTCCATTATTATGCATGTCAGGCTGGGATTTTCCAACTCTGGGGTTGATAAATAATCCTACAATTAAATAAATCTCACACTGTTCGGTTTAGATTCTTTTAAATTGTTTCTGATTATTTAGGACCTGTTTGGCCATTGATTTTACCAAAAAATATTTGGGCTTTTTTTGGAAAATACGTGTTTGTTCATAAATTTTATCCATATTTTGACAAATTTCCAAAACCCAAATTCCAAATCGCAAAACTATCTCAAGAGCCGTTTTTCGCCCAATATATTACTATTACTTTTTTTAAAAATTGCCCCAAACTTTTGTATTTTATAAAAGAACTTACCATTTATTATTTTGTAACAATGCTACTGCTTCATCTTCTCGGTCATATGTAGTGTATTATGTAATTATAAAAATGATAATTTTGCTCCAAATTTATTTATGTTCAAGACTATGGTTTGCGATTATATAATGAATGTTATTGATGAAGGTACTGTTGCGTATTTGTGATAGTTTTTAAAACTTGTGGGTATAAGTCATATTTCATGTTATCTCAAAGAAAAAGTGAAATATGTTTTGAAAACTGATGTCCAAAACACATTTTTATCTTCAAACCAAACTTCACCCAAAACAAATTTGGGAATTTATTGCCAAACGCTAGCTTAGATGAGCAACTATTAGAGAATTAATAGAAATTATTAGTTTATTTGTTAGTAATTAGCTCTAACTATAGATTTCTTTTAGTTATAGCCAAACACTATATTGGGGAGCAAACTGATTAAACCAAAAAACTGATTTAACCAGGTAAAATTATCAAACAGGCTTAGTATTTGGTTAAGCTTTTAAGAAACAACTTTGTTCTCTCTCCCAGACCTATTCTTTCTAATACATAAAGATTGATCCTTTCTAGTGGGTAGTCCCTGTTGGGAATTCATGACTAGAGATAAGACTTGCATATGTTATCATGTTTCACTAACCTCTGCCAAACATATTTGGTAATATACGTGCTTTGTTGTATTCGGGTTTTTGGTTAACTGTTTTGTACCCGGATGGCACTCCCTTGGCTAATTTCTGATTAACTTACTTTTACATTCTTTTATAAAGGGAAGAAGCAAGTATGCATGCAAAGTCTCCATTTTCTGGGGCTTTTGTTTTTTATTCCCGGCTGCATTGTTTCGATTTTCTGTTTGCATTACTTAGTGTTAGATTTTTATTTTCGCTTTGGTCATCAGATTGGTTTTCTTGTTATTGCCCCGTCCCTTTTTCCTTCCTGAGACGAGGGTCTTCCGTAAACAGCTTCTCTAAAGGCAGGAGGTAAGGGTACACTCTACCTCTCCAGATCCCACTTGTGGGACTACACTGAGTTTTTTGTTGTTGTTTTTCTCCCTTGCTAGTAGAGTGTCTATGAGAGTCGCTTGAAGCGCGTCTTTATCACATAAAAAGCAGCTCTCAAGTGTAGATGGACTTATGATGAGAAGTTTAATAGTTAATGTCTTTCCCTAGCTTGAGTATTGTTACCAGTCAAATACCCGTGGGAGACATTTCCAGTATGTTCCAATTGTAATTTGTTTGATCTCTTCACATGGTGTATGACTGTATGTTGGCCAGGTAAACTACAAGGTTTACATCCCTAAGAGGGCTCCTGCTCTAGCCAGGAGACAACTCAAGCGGTGATGTGAGGAGGTACAATTTTCATGCCGTTTGGGTCCTTTTTTAGATTCTTAATCAAATTGGCTTGCTGCAATGTACTGAGTCTGGACTTAGGTGCTAGTTGGCTGAATTTCGAAGTTCCTGGGATGACTACACTGTGAATGCTTGTGTCAAAGATTATTGAAAACTGAAAAAAGCTGATGGACAAGGATATCTATAGTTAAGTCCGTCTTGAACAGAAAAAAGAATAAAATTTAAGCATGTCACATTGAAGCTCTCGTACTTTTGCGTTATTTTTTCAATGAAGTTGATCCCTTTCCATTGTAAACAGATTTCAGAGAGTTTATTTTGCCCTTGGCCGCAGTCTGCTAAATGTGTATTGAATTGTATTATTTAGCAGATCCAGTCCAAACTTTGGTTAATTCAAGGTTCCAGCGACACACTGGTAAAGATTGATTGGGAAGATTTGATTGACTGAAACGTCTCAGCTCTCAAGTGTTGTATTATTTTGTTATGGACTGGAAATGGTTTTTTGGGACTCTTTTTGTCTAACAAGCTGCTTTATTTTGGCAATTCGAGGAACAGCTAACATAGTATTATTATCATGAAGAATATTAGTTGGTTGTTTGTTTGAAATTGATTTCTTTTTACTGGTTTTTTGGGTTTCATTTCATGCCCCCCGTTGACAAGCATAGACATGAGATCAAGCAGCCAGTAGTCTTACGTTTTTCCTTTCTGAAGGAGTAGTAGACTTGCTCCATGGCTAACTTTAGCATTCTTATGTGAGGCAGTCGGTGACACAAAAGTTAATAAATGTCGTTAATCAATCTTGTTAAGCTTATTCTCAGCTAATTAAAATCGTAACAGCTATAGTCACGGAATGGAAATATTCGTCTTTGCTTGAAATGAAGAAACTGATTATTGGTCCTTTCTTTTCACAACCTCCGGGATTGTACCATTTGTAGATGGAGCTTCGATAGCAGCAAATTCTAGAGGAAAGTTGTGAGCATTACATTTCATAACTTAAATATGAGAATGTGTCACATGTGTTCTAACTTTTACTCTTCTGGAAGAACATCAGAGCTTCTAAAGATTATCTTTTACAGAAAGCAATATACATGCAGACTAAATAGCCGATAAACTTAGGATCTTGAGGTAGTACCCTTCGCGCAACCTTCAGTAAGTATGAAGCCTCTTGTGGTTAGTATTTCCAAGACTAAAGCAATAACAAGGGTTTCCAAGACTTGTCCAGAAAAACAAAGGTGAATAATACATTTAACTGGCCATGCATTGGTCTCGAAAAGTCAATGACGTGCAAAGTTCAATCCCTTAATGCATCAGATTTTCTCAAAGTTGTTCTAACGTAAGAACAATCAACCTCTGTTTTCCCTTCTGCTGCTGCTCGGTCATTTCTTTAAGCCACTTATGCAAGCCCAGTCGTCCATCTTTGAAACTGTAAGGTTCTCCAGGTATGGTGAATACTTTTCTAGGATCCGAGGAATCTACAGAAGATTATTATCACATAGAAAAACCAATAATGCAAATATTGCACTAGGTAAATCTAAATCTTTTGTATTTTGAAGGAAATAATAGTTCAACATAGAAATCAAGAGTTCATGCATCTCTTTTTCATTTTTGGTGTACAGAATCGTTGGTCGGTGATGCAGAAATTACTACTCGACTTTTGTAACTCTCTGGAAGATTTACAGTGGTATTGTGCGTGTAAATTTTAGATACCAGCCCTGTTTTGGGTGCTGATGGATATAAATGTTAGTACCATTCTAGAAAGATAAAATAAAAGAAAATCCAAATCTTTTGTAAATCTAATTCTTTTCTCTTGTTTCACAAGAATAATAAAATGCCATAGAATATCCACATGCATGGTTGTACTCTCATTTTAATGCAACAACAACAACTACCCAGTATACTCCAACCAGGTGGGTCTGGGGAGGGCAATATGTAGACAAGCCTTACCCCTGCCCGAAAGGGCAGAGAGGCTGTTTCCAATCGATCCCCGGCTCATAGGATAAAAGGAAAAACAGCAGTAAAACAAAAACAAAGACAAAAACAAAAACAATAAAGCATTAGTAACTCCAGCAGAAATAGCGTAAATAGCGAAAATAATTATCTAAACATACGAAACATAAATACACATACTTGTAGATTAGTTTTGTTAAGCATTTGACCATTTGTAATTTCATTCCCCCCTCCCCCAAAAAAAAAAAACACACACACACAACAGCCAAGGGATGAATTGAATAAATGGAAGGCAATTATTGGGAATCATTAAACATACACGTAAAATTCAGAAACTAGATATGGGCATTAAATTGCCGAGAATCATGCAATTGAAAATCAAGGAACAACAAATAGGAAAAAGAGTTACAGAACCTCTGGCTAACGAAAAGATTGTATTGTAGGTTAGTGCCATATACATGCTTTTCTATTATTGTTGGCTATGAAAGAGAGTTACGAACTTCAGAAACCCCCCCCCCCCCCCCCCCCCAAAAAAAAAGGAAAAAAGAAAGGGATACAGTACGGCTTTAGTTCCTATTTTGGGTACTATTTTTTATGGGTAATAGATGGCGCCGTTATTTATAGTATTGTCTCATTCTTTGTTACCAGAAAATCAATTATCAAATGTTCCCTCAAGCCTTGCTCTGTACAGTTTAATTAGGTAAATGGTAGAGTAATTATAACAAAGAATGGCCATACCTGCTCAGATATGATCCCTGAAAGAGCAACAGTTGCACCAGGCTTTGCATAGGACACAATCTGATCTGCCAGCTCAAGCAGAGGATTCAATAGTATGTTTGCCACAACGACGTCATATTTTCCCATCTTATTTAAAACTTCCGCATCATAGGCAGTTTCACCGATGTCCATACTTGAATCAGAATCTGCAGAGGGAAGACTTCCTTTGCCAGGAACAAGACTTAAAAGCAACTTCTCATGTCCAATGTTGTTTATAGTAGCATTATACCGAGCAGATGTAATTGCCTGGGGATCTATATCAAAACCAACTGAAAAGATTGCACCAAACTGCAAATAAATATTTGACAATGGAAGTATTTAGCAACACCATGATACAAAACTATTACTAAGTTGATAGCATCTGGAAACCTTTTATCTGAGTCATGTAAAATGATGTGGAAAAAAAAACACAATGTATGAGGTATGTTCAGAAGGATATCAGATATAAGTTGTGGACGAAGTTGATATAGACCATGAATTTGATGGAATCTCCTGGGAAGTAAGAATTTTGATTTTGATTCAGGTTAATTTATCAAGTTATACTTCACAGGATCCTTTTTTTAGAATTTTATTTTCAAAAAATCAAGTTGTAGTTCACAGTACCAATGTTTGTGCTTCTCCAACTATTATATTGGATCAGCTTAAGGTGAATATCTTCTCTTCCAACTTAGATCCAATACAAGAACAAAACTTCCGCAATCAATCTTCTCAACTTCAGCCCACTTGTGAAAAATGCAATTAAAAGGCTAAGGGAAGTAGTTCCCCAGAATTGAAAGAAAGAATCAAGCCCATAAAATCCCAAAACTGATCCAGCAAAATAGGAGTTGAAAATTGTTCCTTATCTACTTTGTCACATTTCCCCACCCCAAAGTCTAATCCAATACATTATCTTTTGCCACCAGCTACCACCACCCTTTTCAACCTATCACCCCATCATTCAAAGGATTTTGTTTGTAGCCAAATCTCCGCTATTCAAGTTTCAGAAGTTTTGAGGTTCATCGAGCTTCTGGTGTCAAACTTTTGTTCCATGAAGCATGTTATTACACTAGCATAATCAATTCTTTTGACAGACAAGAGTAGCAAGGCCTGGATTCAGTGAGTAAAGGATCAGTTTTAGGCGGAGCTCTGATTTATAAAGAATTAGTTTGCTAGCAGCTTCAACAGCAATATTTTGAAAGAAAACCAAGTACCTTAAGAGCTGCAATTGCTAGAACACCTGAACCAGTTCCATAGTCCAAGAAGAGTTCACCCCCTCTTATCAGATCACGCAGCAGGAGGAGACACAACTTAGTTGTTGGGTGCTCCCCAGTTCCAAATGCCAAGCCAGGATTTAGAATTATATTTGTTGCTTGAAGATCCTACAATTTAAGCACACACTCTTTATACATATACCTACAGATCATAAACATACACATACATATTTTAGATATCTATTAATTATTGCTTATGCAGTAAATACGACAATGTGCAGACGCAGATTCATGACCAACAACCAAAAAATTAAGCAAGAAAGAAAAAAGAAAAGACATCAGCATCACGAGAAAATAATATTGGAAGTTCAATTGAGTATTAACATAGTGCTTTGAACTGTGGGCATGAGTGTAAAGCCAGTTGTATCATGTGAATAGAATAAAGGGAGAGAGAGGTATAATCATACTGGAGGAGCTGTCCATTCAGGCACCACCCAGAGTCCATCAGAAACTTCCACGGGATGAAACGATTCCTGCAATTAATTGACAATTGTTGAGAGATCTAAACTAACTCAGCTTGTTCACCAGTCACCAAGATGATTACTTGTGCAGCAAATATACACCATGCTCTTTTGTTTTTGTTTTTGTTTTTCCTTTCCTTCACTGAGCCGAGGGTCGATTGGAAACAGCCTCTCTGCCCTTTCGGGTAGGGGTAAGGCTCGTCTACATATTACCCTCCCCAGAACCCACTTTGTGGGACTATACTGGGTAGTTGTTGTTGTTTGACTTGGTAATAGAAGGATTTCAATGCTTTGTTAGCTTCGAAATGTGCAGTTGAAATTAAGAGGATACAGGAATCCACCCAATATGAATATGGTAACATCAATTCATTGCATGCAAGCTTTCAATGGATTGGTAAAGAATCAACCTTTCCAGTTCCCTTGTTATGAATGTAACTCACTGACACCCGCAAAAGTCAGGGAGATTTTCCAGGTTACCGAACATTTGGTTAAACGCCAATCTAAAGGGACGTTTTAAGAGGAGAACCCTTATTAGATCATCTCCATTCTAACTTATGAGTTCATGCATGATGTTCATATTTTCAAATGACATCAAATATTTCATAAATAAGTAAACAAGAAACTTGGGCTTGTCAGTTCATGCTTTTCAACAAGGAATAGACATGCTAAACAAGACAAACAATTTCCAGTTTCATGTTCATTTTTAATATGTTTGGTATAAACAGAAGATTTGGCAAGTAGCACATTTGACAGTTTCCAAGTATTGACTATTGACTCAACTTGATCGCATGCCCATAAAGACCTGAAAGTTGGTAATCGATCACTATGACGAACAACATTCTGCAAGGTTCCTATTAAGCATAGGGACAAAAGAAGATTTGAAGCTTTTTCCAACCAGGCTTATCAGTACATCTACTTTGCTAGGCAAATATATGCAGGCGGAAGATCAATAAAATATTTATTACGTTACTACACTACTCAATAGTCAATAGCAAAGGAAAGAATGTTGACCTGTGTAGCTTTTATCCAATTAGTGTGGTCATGCATCGCAACTTCAAAACTAGGTATTTTTTGCAACCCTATTGAATCAGCAGCAAGTGAAACACAGTCTTTCACATCTTTGCATACAGAAAAGATGGAAGTAATGATTATCTGCAAGGTTGGAGAAAGAGAAAAGTTAATAAATACAAATGAAAAGTTTGATATGGAACCAGTCAAACGTTGTACATTAACTACTGATGCTAACTTAAGACTCAAGATGATATATTCAACCACATGTGACAGATAGTTGAACAGCTCTGAGCACCTCATATTGAAATTGCCAGGTATGCCTACTAGTTCTCCAATAAGATGCATAATAAAGGATCAATACATGCATCGAGTTGTAAAGAGAAGTAAATTGCAGGAATACAAACACAGACACAGAACAGAAAATGCCTTTGATGGGCCGTAGTTAAAAGCAGTATTCATGAATAGAACAATGGATAATCTACCTCATCACTTCTCTCAGTGCTTTCTTCTTCATCCACAATAGTTGAACTGGCTCCGAAACATAAAAGAGCCTCTGAGAGCATATCCTGATAGTAAAACAAAAATTGAAGTTCAAGTTCAATTTGATGTATGTTCTACACAATTCCTGCACTGTATTACATGTCACCGTACAATTAGGGATTAAGCAAGAACCACTAAAGCTCCACATTTTCGTAACACAACAACAGCTTACATGGCATTTCCAATCTCTATACAACAACAACAACCCAGTATAATCCCACTTAGTGGGGTTTGGGGAGGATAGTGTGTACGCAGACCTTACCCCTATCCTGGGGTAGAAAGGTTGTCTCCAAATAGACCCCGGCATCCTTCCCTCCAAGAACTTACCACCTTGCTCTTGGGGAGACTCGAACTCACAACCTCTCGGTTGGAAGTGGGGGTTGCTTACCATCAGAGCATTTCCAATCTCTATATTTTCCTAATATAGTAACGTGCTTTTTTCGGCAGGTACGAGAAGAGGTAGAGGGTGGCCCAAGAAGTATTGGGGCGAGGTGATCAGATAAGACATGGCGCGGCTCCAGATTTATGAGGACATGGCTCTTGACAGGAAGGTGCGGAGGTCGAGCATTAGCGTTGTAGGTTAAAGGGTAGTCGAGCGGTTTTCCTCTTTGTCCCGGTTTCCCTCTTTGTACCGACGAGTAGTGTTTTGTCTAGCACTGCTAGCGATTTATGTTATGTTTCACACCTCTGCATAATACTTGTATTACTGTTTTTCCATTTATTTGTTGTCTCTCACGTTACTGATTATTTTTTGGGTTTTGTTGTCACACATCTATTGTATTTGAGTTGAAGGTTTCACGGAAACAACCTCGAGTTGAAGGTCTCACGGAAACAACCTCTCTATCCCCTCTAGAGTAGGGGTAAGGTATGCGTATACTTTAGTCTCCCAAGACCCCACTGGTGGGATTTTCGTGGGTTATTGTTGTTATTGTTATCGAAAATGCATCCATAATCTTCAGCTTGAACTGCATATAATTAAAAAATATTGAAAAATATATACTATACTATACTATATATAAAGGAGTAATGAATGTAGTAATTTTTGGCACTCTGCTGCTGCACAAACTTCAGCGCTCTCGTATGAACTCCCAGTAAAGAAAAAGAGAGGAAAAAGTGAATGTAATAGCCTTCTCAAATTCAACCGTTATCACCACAAGCACACAACAGTTAAAGGATAAATTTTGTAAGTATTAATTCAACGCTATTA
Organism: Nicotiana benthamiana; assembly: GCA_034376525.1. Classification (NCBI taxonomy): domain Eukaryota; kingdom Viridiplantae; phylum Streptophyta; class Magnoliopsida; order Solanales; family Solanaceae; genus Nicotiana; species Nicotiana benthamiana. The sequence continues at coordinate 28,656,488 of CM067337.1, forward strand.
CAATTTCACTAATATCTGCACACAAAAATACATCACATCATGAACGAGCAGGAGAAAACAGTAAAATAAAAATGTTCACTCACAGCTACATCCTTCTGACAGCAAATGCGAACAGAGAGGTAAGGAGAAGTGAATGAATCACTAGCTGTAGACTCCGAAGAAGCAGACGATAAGGTGGAAAATTGGGCTACAGTCTGGATGTGCTTCCGGTGCTGGTATTTTTCTTTTGAAAGCGCAGAATTGGAGTTAGAAAAGTGAATGAACGGAATTAGCCTGCGAACGCGGCGGACTGTGAAAAAACGACTGGTGATGATGCTAGTGCTAGCGTTAGTGCAGGAAAGGTGTTTGACGAAATGACCGCGAAGAGAACTTAATACCATTGTCATGGGTTGAGTACTTGGCTCTTTGTGTTATTTTTGCGCCATATATTGTTTGAACCGCGGATGTATCTTTCGGGTACGATTTATAGACAGCAAAGTGAAAGGAAAGCTGTTTAATTAATATCTCATACAGATATTTTATTTTAAGTTAAAAAGAAGGTTTGCCTCTCTCTCTTTTTTTTCTTTTTTTTCAATACACTAGGCAAGCATCTAGGGCTCGAATTTATTAATATTTCAAAAAGAAAATTACAATCATTAGGAAAAGTAAGGGGTAGCACCGGTGTTGTTATCCATATAACAACCAGGGTAAACCTTATCCTATTAATCCTATTGAGGCAAATAAAAGCCTCACCTACTAGCAAGCATGTAAAAAGAAAGAACTAGCAAGAACTAAGAATGTTTTGATCATCACAGAGTTTATAACGTACTCTGTAATGATATTACAAATTATAAGACTAATGAGATGGTAAAATAAAGTGATGAAGAAACCACCATGCTGCTCTCTTTTCTCTAGATTTGTGAATACTTCCATTTGTAGATTGTTGTCTTCCTCCACAAATTTTTCCAAAAATACTTCAAAATTCATGGTTTTTTGATCAAGCGATTGGACTTCGTAGATATTCTTTGATTGAGCTGTTTTTGTTTTGCATTTCTCATTGGGGGTCTCCTTATGATTGCGTCTTCAATCACCCTGTCGTCCCAACTTCTATTCCTTGCACGCGACTTGTTACTTCTTTCACTATGCATTGGTGACAAATCTCCATTTCTTGAAGCGCCGGCCCGGCAATTCTTTAAGATATCCTCTTCCTCCCATTTTTCATATATATGTCTACCTGTGAATATTGGATTTGGCATATCTTGAAAATCGCCTTGTGTTATCAATGTTTTTTCAGCTTGTACATTACCCAAAATTGCCTTGTTTTGTCTTTGTTTTTGCGATTTGTTCCTACTCATGTTCCCACGACTTGTACTGGAATTATCAAGAGTTAAAGCATTTAATGGATCTGTACCTATCATCGCATCCAAGATTTGTCTTTCTTCTAAAGAGAATAATGGATTAGTTGTTACGATGTGGTGCTTCCCCGCCTGTGAAACTGCTATTGTGTTGCAGTCAGCTGAAGGAGAGTTAGTTGCATCCCCTTGCTGATGCTGTGGAATATGACTGGAATCCAAAGGTTGGCTCGTTCCATCGACAAGTTTCCTCTCCTCGAAAGTACTGGCTGGCTCAGTTGTTACAAGCTGATTCTGCGCAGTTTTTTTCAGCTTTGTTGTGTTTCAATCATCAACTGTTTTTTCAGCTGAGTGTTGTTTTAGTTGGACGGTAACTCCTGTTGCAAGTTGGTCGATCTTTGGTGTTGCTGTATTTGAATTAACTGCTTTTGCAGTATTTGTTGGAACAAAAACTGGAGCGTTATGGTTCAGCTTGCTGTTTGTATTTGCTGTAGTTGCCGCATATGCACGACAATTCAGATTGGTCGATTTTGATGTTGCAGGTTTCCTATTGATTTTTTGTTCGATTGGAGTGTCAATGTCCTCTCCTACACTATCCTGATCAACTTCTTGATCGTCTTCTTCAGATGAAAAACTAGCAAAACCGACACCCCATCCCTCTCGTTGGTCTTTCCACAGTTTCGAGTTAATGGCCGTCTTCCTCATATTTGCTTGAATTATTTCTTTGTTATTGCCAAAGGAGATTGATGGTTGCCCATATTCACCCCCATGCTCGTCAGTTGACTCAAATGATTGAGGCAGTGTGACCAAAGATTGGTTGAACTTAGGATTGGCATCGGACATCATTTTAATCTGTGTGTCTTTGATAACATTTTGATCCTTTGCATGCATTTGCCTATTTGGATCATTAACAGGATATTTATCCAATGCCGCTGTATCCAATGAGTTATTTTGATGATAATTGTCAACCATCTGCAAGTTATCTCTAGTGAACTTTCCATCATCTTCATTGGCATTGCCAAGTGCAGCAAAAGAGTTTTGATTTTTTGGTACATCTGTACTGTTTTGTGCAATCTGCTGTTGTGTTTTGCTTATTGGAGTTCTTCTTTTGTTGGAAACCGATGTCCAATTATCCTTAGCAGTAATTTGTGCAGCTTCCCTTATGTGTTGTCTAGCTTGAGTAGGTTGTGATCTGCCAAAATCATCCCCCTGTAGAGCAAACTCACCTTGTACTAAGTCAGCATTATGGAAATCTGCAGCAGCATGACCTGTGTAAGAATTCACACTGTGTTGTTTTTGAACCAAATCAGGACTTGCTGTTCTTTGAAGCATTTCAATCACAGTGTCCTGGTGATGACTCCCAGTTAAATGTCGATCATCATGACAGCTAGTAATTGCATGAACTTCATCAGTATGAACTGCGAGGATGGAATTCTTGTTAACCTTTGTTAACGATGCTGCAAGCTCCAATTCCATAACATCACAGTGATGTTTCACCTCTTCATTTTGCTCAGTCCATTTAAAGCCACCCATTGATATAAAATTTGGATATGAAGTAGGTGGAACATTTACCTCCCCTGCTACTAGCTGGTGCATATTGAACTTGTAATTCTGTTGTTTGCATTTTTCAGTTATATTGGAAAGTTTGGTAGTAACCAGAGCTGATGGTTTATTCAATTCATTACATCCTTATTGTCCAGTAATTTTTGAAACATGAATTAGATTTGGCAAAGATGACTTCTCCAGTGGTTGAACTGATACAACAGTTGATTATGTGTTAACTTTCAAAATATCAGAAGCCTCTAAGTTTGTAACATTTGCCTGCCCAAAACATACACTGTTTTGATTCTGATTTTTCTGCACCAAGTGTTGCTGCTCGATAACTTTATCCTGCGCAGAGAGGTCTATCAAAAACTTGTCTGGCCTTTTTGCATTTTCACCTGCTGCTACCCTTGATGCAGCAGTAGGTTCCAAATCCACCACATTCGACTGTTTTCCAGTTAAGACATTCATATTAGCAGGCAAAAGAGTTTTACCTAGCAGAGCAATATGAGTATTTTGCATTGAAAGAGCTTCAGCAGCTGGAGTAATTTAACCAGAAAAATTTGTTTGTCCTGCATCAGCAATCACAGTAGGCTGCACATTGCACATGTGATGTTGTCCATGAAGATCAACCACCTGCCCAGCCTGTGCATTAGTAGGAATATGATCTGCAGTAGTCTCCATTGCCCCAGCAGTAGCCACATATGTTCGTGCATAGATATTAGAAGCAAGTACATCTCTAGAAGGCTTAGGAGGTCCTTTATCCAACTTCAATACCTCCTCCATAGTCTCAACTGAAACTGCTGCATGTGGTGCATCTGATACACCAGCAACCACTGCACTCCTAGCCATTACATGTTGATCTGCATCATCCCTATCATTCACAGTAGGTTGAGAAGTCTTCTAATCAGCAGTCTTTTTCGTAACATCCTTTACAATACCAGGTTGTGCAGCTGAATCAATTCGATCAACAACATCCTTCAAGCCATCTTTTTCTTGTAAATCCTTAGCTCCTTGTCCAGTTCTTTTAGCATTTAGATAGTCCCTTGCATCCCCTTTTAATTTGTCAATATCATCCACCTCATTACCAGGCAGATCACTGCCCAAATTTTCCTCTGCCACCACCTCTGCTCCAGCTTTTTCTTTTTTAATTCTACACCCCTTCTCATCGTGACCTTGATGCTTGCAATAGGTACAATACTTAGGAAAGTTTTTGTACACTATTTCTTGATGGAACTCGACCGATTTACTTGAAACTCTATCTAAAATATGAAGCTTGACATTTTTAGGATGTTTATCCAAAAGATCAACTATAACCTTAACTCTTGCCGCGCTAGGTCTCGTTCTATCCTGCGTCGCCTTGTCCACAGCAAGAGGTTTTCCCACAGCTGAGGCTATAGACATTAACGACCTCTTAGCAAAAAAATTTGGTGGCAGACCTGGAAGAGAAATCCACACGACTGCCATCGACGTCTCCACCTTCGGATTGAATCCAAAAGTCCATGGGAATGTTCTGAAGAAATATTCGTCGCCTTTGGATTTAAGATATCCAATCGACTTTGAAAGGAAGTGAACATAATCATTGAAGAGATCAAACCTGATTAACAGGTGACGAAACTCCAACTGCCCAATGATACATTGACCTTGAACATCGAATTGCGACGAAAATATTCTTCGCACTTCCGATAGATCAGGTCTGCCATAAGAAAATTTTAAAACAACTTCCTGATGCAATCCTTCATCCTAATAAAGTTGCTAACCTCTTCCATTGTGAATTGTATTACAGGTTTACCATGATCGATGATAACTGGACACAACTCTAATTATTACGCAACAGACTGATTTGCTTTTAATGTTGTAGCATACGATTGCTTTGTGATTTCTTTTGGATCAGTTTTTATGTGGTTTGAATTACCTCTCCCACAGCCAAAGGCTGGGGAGAGATCAACGCAGCCAGGCTGCCAAGCTCACAAAAAGACGCCAAAATCTTAGAGATAGAAAGAATTCTCATCCATTGATCTTTAAAACTGAGAAGAACAGAATAGACCTATATTGCTGCTATCAAAAGGAATAGCACTGGGAATTTGAAGAAATTGTGGTTGCTACAGTAAATCGTGAAAATAAGATTTAAGATGTAGGAAAATTGATTATAGATTTGAGGTAAAAATCAATTGGGGATTGTTCGCAAAGAGAAGGGGATCGTGTGACACCAATTTTGTGACAATCCACCGCCAAAATCCGGAGGTATGCCCGATGAATAGTGACGAAAACACTATTCACCCTTCTTCCTAGAGAGAAAATGTTAATAGTAACGTCCCTCTCTTTTTTTGTCCTTCGAATGAAAACTTTTTTTTTAAATTGCACATACACAATTTTGTTATTAATATTATTATATTATGGATGTTCATTTAGTACTCTGTTGTAAATAAGCTTCCTGAAAAAGCTTATCCATATGGAATTCTGCCGTAAATATGTTTATCTATTGGAAATAAGCTTCCTGAACAAGCTTATCACTTCGGTACCCGATTATGGATAAACATTACCCCGGTAGAAGATTATCCATACCCGATATAATAAGCTTATCATTTCAGTATCCGGTTATGACTAAACATTATTTCCGGTAGAAGATTATCCATTTCCGGGTATAATTAGCTTATCTTTTCAGTATCCGGTTATGGATAAATATTACCCCCGGTGGAAGATTATCCATACCGGGTATAATAAGCTTATCCTTTCAGCACTCCATTATGGATAATCATTACCCCTAGTAGAAGATTATCTACACTTGTACGATGAACTTATTCATTCAGTACTCCGTTATGGATAAACATTACTCTTAGTGGAAGATTATCTATATCTGGTATTGTAGCAGCTTACACAATAGCTTGTAGTAATAGTTTACCCAACAACTTGCAGTAGCAGCTTACACATCAGCTTCCTTTATAGAAGAGATTTCACTTAATTATGTACATCAGTTTGAATTCAAATAATATATCAGATTCTCTCTATACTTGTCTTTACTTTACGGTCTTTATTTCATAACACGTTATCAGTATGAGACTCTACCATCTCGAGCAAATATTTTGAAAGTATCTGAGGTAAGAAATTTCTTTTCCTAAATAATGTCAAATCTTTCTAAACTAGAATTTGCTGCCCTGGATTTATCGGGCAAAAGCTACATGTATTGGGTGCTTGATGCTGAAATTCATCTTGATGCGATGGTTCTGGCAGACACCATCAAAGACAAAGATCAGGCATCAAACCAAGACCGTGCCAAAGCAATGATATTCCTACGCCATCACCTTGATGAGGGCCTGATATAATAAGCTTATCATTTCAGTATCCGGTTATGACTAAACATTATTTCCGGTAGAAGATTATCCATTTCCGGGTATAATTAGCTTATCTTTTCAGTATCCGGTTATGGATAAATATTACCCCCGGTGGAAGATTATCCATACCGGGTATAATAAGCTTATCCTTTCAGCACTCCATTATGGATAATCATTACCCCTAGTAGAAGATTATCTACACTTGTACGATGAACTTATTCATTCAGTACTCCGTTATGGATAAACATTACTCTTAGTGGAAGATTATCTATATCTGGTATTGTAGCAGCTTACACAATAGCTTGTAGTAATAGTTTACCCAACAACTTGCAGTAGCAGCTTACACATCAGCTTCCTTTATAGAAGAGATTTCACTTAATTATGTACATCAGTTTGAATTCAAATAATATATCAGATTCTCTCTATACTTGTCTTTACTTTACGGTCTTTATTTCATAACACGTTATCAGTATGAGACTCTACCATCTCGAGCAAATATTTTGAAAGTATCTGAGGTAAGAAATTTCTTTTCCTAAATAATGTCAAATCTTTCTAAACTAGAATTTGCTGCCCTGGATTTATCGGGCAAAAGCTACATGTATTGGGTGCTTGATGCTGAAATTCATCTTGATGCGATGGTTCTGGCAGACACCATCAAAGACAAAGATCAGGCATCAAACCAAGACCGTGCCAAAGCAATGATATTCCTACGCCATCACCTTGATGAGGGCCTGAAAATGGAACATCTTACTATTAAAGATCCATTCATACTGTGGAATAATTTAAATGATAGATATGACCACCTGAAGATGGTAGTTCTTCCACAGGCACGATATGATTGGACCCATATAAAGCTACATGATTTTAAATCATCAGTGAGTATAATTTTGCTATGTTCAGAATCAATTCTCAGTTGAAATTATGTGGTGATAATATTACTGATCATGATATGTTGAAGAAAACTTTCACCACTTTCCCTGCCTCGAATATGATCATGCAGCAGCAATATTGAGAGATACGATTTAAAAAGTATTCTGAACTCATCTCACATCTTCTTATAGCCGAGCAACATAATGAGCTATCAATGAAAAAACATGAAAGCCGGTCTACTGGTTCTTGTCCATTCCCTGAAGTGAATGAGATGAACTTTCACCAAGCTAAACATGGAAGAGGTCGTGGCCCCAATCGTGGTCATGGCCGTGATCGGGGAAAAGATCCCAATCATGATAATAATAATGCACCAAAGAACCCTCCTCTCCACCAGCAGTGAAAAAGGAAGGAACAAAAGCATGAAGCGATGCAAGCACCAAATGCAGAGAGTGCATGCTTTTGATGTGGAGGAAAAGGGCACTGGTCACGTACCTATCATACACCAAAGCACCTGATTATGCTTTATCAAGCTTCCCTGAAAAAGACAGAAAAAATGCTGAAGCAAATTTTATTTCTGAAGATAGTTTGGACTTCATGCATTTGGATATAGCTGATTACTTTGCATTTCAAAAGGAGAAACAAGTCATGTTATGGATAGTGAATATGTGGAAATATAAATATTTTAATTCTTTGTTGTTTGTAATAGATAGTATGGTTATATAATTGTTGTATATAAATACAAGTTATATTTTGATAATGATGTTTACTATAATATATTTTATTTTGAAGAATATGGATAATCCTCAATTTATGTTTGGATCAAAGGCAAATCATGTAGATATTTGTGTTATTGATAGTGGAACAACTCATGCCATATTCAGGTATCAGAAATACTTTTCTTATTTGCATAAGGAAAAAGCAAATGTTTCAACAATTTATGATAATATAAGTTTGATTGAAGGCTCCGGAAGAGCCATTATCTTTAAGTCTAAGGGAACAAAACTTATTATAGACAATGCATTATTCTCCTCCAAATCCCGAAGAAACTTGTTGAGTTTTATAGATATCCACCAAAATGGATATCATGTTGAGACAATAGATGAAATGAATGTGGAATATCATTGTATTGCAAAGAATATTTCTGGCCAGAAATACATTGTAGAAAAGTTACCAACTTTATCTTCTGGCTTACACTATTTAAAAATTAGTGCAGTTAAAGCACACTCTATCGTAAACCAGAAGTTTACGGATTCAAATACTTTTGTGCTTTGGCATGGCCGTTTGGGCCATCTTGGATCAATAATGATGAGATTATTGAAAATTCGAATGGGCATCCACTAAAGGACCTGAAGATTCTTACAAATGATGAATTTTCTTGTGATGCTTGTTATCAAGGCAAAATGATCACTAGACCATCACTAATGAAGGTTGCCATTGAATCCCCTGCTTTTTTAGAGCATATACATGGGGATATATGTGGACCTATTCACCCACCAAATGGGTTGTTTAGATATTTTATGGTCCTAATAGATGCATCTTCAAGATGGTCTTATGTGTGTCTACTATCATCTCGCAACCTGGCGTTTGCAAAGCTATTAGCCCAAATAATTCGATTAAGGGCACAATTCTCAGATTATCCTATAAAGGCTATTCGCCTCGATAATGTTGGAGAATTCTCATCTCAAGCTTTTGATGAGTATTGTCTATCAGTTGGGATAAAAGTTGAACACCCAGTAGCTTATGTTCATACTTAAATTAGCCTTGAAAAGTCATTTATTAAACGCCTGCAATTGATAGCAAGACCACTACTTATGAAAACAAAATTTCCCGCTACTGTTTGGGACCATGCTATCTTGCATGCAACATCACTTATCCGTCTCAGACCGATACATTATCATAATTATTCTCCGTCACAATTAGTTTTTGGTCATGAACCAAATATTGCCTATTTATAAAGTTTTTGGATGTGCTATATATGTGCCAGTAGCACCACTACAATGCAGTAAGATGGGACCACAGAGAAGGATAGGAATATATGTTGGGTTTGAAGCACACTATATTATTACTATCTTGAACCATTGACATGAGATTATTTACTGCTCGATTTACAGATTGTTATTTGATGAAACAAATTTCTCACAATTAGGGGGAGAAAAAAGGAAATCAAAAGAGAAATTTTGTGGAAAGTTTCATCATTATCTCACTTTGATCCGCGTACCCCTCTATGTAATCAGGAGGTCCAGAAGATCATCCATTTACAGAATATAGCAAATAAAATGCCAGACGCATTTACTGATTTGAAAAGGATAACTAAGTCACATATCCCTGCAGAGAATGTTTCCATCTGAATTGATATCCCAGTAGGACCATCTACTAGCATAAAAGCTAGTGAAACTAAAGCACACATGAAGCGTGGTAAGCCTTTGGGTTCTAAGGATCAAATTCCTCGAAAAAGAAAATCGGCAAATGATCAAAATGATACCATGAAGGGATCTGCTGAAGAGACCCAAGATCTGATTAGTTATAAGATTCCTGAAGAAATCAATGAACCCGAAGCTCATGTGAGTGAAGAACTTTTAATAAGTTCGACCGGTGATGGGATTAATTTAAATCGATATGAAATAGTGGTGGATAATAGTTTTCCATATAATATTGCACTTAATACTATGCAAGATAGTGAGGATCTCAAACCTCGATCTATCGAAGAATGTCGACAAAGATCTGATAAGCCAAAATGGCAAGAGGCAATTCAATCGGAATTGAAGTCACTTGCTAAAAGAGAGGTCTTTGGACCAGTAGTCCAAACACCTGCTGGTATAAAACCAGTTGGCCATAAATGGATTTTTATGCAAAAAAAGGAATGACAATAATGAAGTTGAAAGATACAAAGCTCGCCTTGTTGCACAAGGATTCTCACAACAACCTGGAGTCGATTTTTATGAAACATATTCACCTGTTATGTATGCCATAACATTTCGATATCTCATCAGTTTAGCACTACACGAAAAACTTGAAATACATCTAATAGATGTAGTTACAGCTTATCTGTATGGATCACTCGATAATAAAAATTATATGAAAATCCATGAAAGATTTAAAATGCATGAAGCAAAATCTCCGGAAATGTATTAAATCAGATTACAAAGATCTTTGTACGGTTAAAAGCAATCTGGGCGCATGTGGTATAATCGCCTTAGTAAATATTTGCTGAAAGAAGGTTAAATAAATAATGTTATTTGTCCATGTATTTTTATAAAGAAAATGGCATCAGAATTTGTTATACTTGCTGTTTATGTCGATGACATAAATCTTGTTGGAACTCCAGAAGAGCTCCAAAAGGCAATTGAATATATTAAGAAAGAATTTGAGATGAAAGATCTTAAAAAGGCAAAAATTTGTCTTGGTCTGCAAATTAAGCATTTAACAGATGGGATCTTTATCCATCAATCTGCCTGTACATAAAGGGTCTTAAAATGCTTTTACACGGACAAAGCACACAATGAGTACACCAATGGTTGTTCGATCACTTGAAGTGAATAAGAATTTGTTTCGACCTCCAGAAGAGGACGAGGAACTCGTTGGTCCCGAAGTACCTATCTCAGTGCAATTGGTGCACTAATGTATCTTGATAATGCTCCAAGGCCTTACAAGATATAGTTCTCTCCTACTCGGAAACATTGGAACAGGATTAAACATATATTGCGATATTTAAAGGGAACTCTTGATATTGGTTTGTTTTATGCTAGCAAAGATAGTGTAGATCTTGGTGGTTATGCAGATGCAGGTTATTTATCTGATCCCCATAAAGCTCGATCTCAAACCGGGTACGCATAGCTAATCATGAAGCAAGTAGGGAATGTGTATGGTTGAGATCAATAATACATTTTATTCAAGAAAAATGTGGTTTGGAATGTGAGAAAAGACCCACAATTTTATACGAAGACAATGCTGCATGCATAGCTCAATTGAAGGGAGGATTTATAAAAGGAGATAAAACGAAGCACATTTCACCAAAATTATTCTACATACACCGCCTTCAGAAAAATGGTGACATTGATGTGCAACAAATCAATTCAAGTGATAATCCAGCAGATTTATTCACTAAATCTTTGCCAACTTCAACTTTTGAGAAGATGGTATACAAGATTGGAATGTGGAGACTCAAATATTTAAAACAAGGTTTAATTAGGGGGGGTAAAATACGCGATGTACTCTTTTTCCCTTACTGAGGTTTTTTCCCATGAGGTTTTCCTTATAAGGTTTTTAATGAGGCGCATAACAATGCATATTACTAAATATGTGTACTCTTTTTCCTTCTTAGGATTTTTTCCCACGTGGTTTTTCCTAGTATGGTTTTAATGAGTCACATTATATTCTAATGAACATCCAAGGGGGAGTGTTATAAATATATTATATTATAGATGTTCATTTAGTGCTCCATTGTAAATAAGTTTCCTGAAGAAGCTTATCCATATGGTATTCCGACGTAAATATATTTATCTATTTACTCTATTGGAAATAAGCTTCCTGAATAAGTTTATCACTTCGGTATACTGTTATGGATAAAAATTACCCTGGTAGAAGATTATCCATACCAGGTATAATAAGCTTATCCTTTCAGTATTCAGTTATGAATAAACATTACCCCCGGTAGAAGATTATCCATACCGGGTGTAATAAGCTTATCCTTTCAGTATCTGGTTATGGATAAACATTACCTCCGGTATAAGATTATCCATATCGGGTATAATAAGCTTATCCTTTTAGTACTCCGTTATGGATAATCATTACCCCTAGTAAAAGATTATTTACACTGGGGTATAATGAACTTATCCATTCAGTACTCTGTTATGGATAAACATTACTCTCAGTAGAAGATTATCCATATTTGGTATTGTAGCAGCTTACACAACAGCTTGTAGTAGTAGCTTATACAGCAGCTTGCAGTAGCAGCTTGCACAACAGCTTGCAGTAGCAACTTACACAGCAGCTTCCTTTATAAAATAGATTTCAGTTTATTATGTATATCAGTTTGAATTCGAATAAAATATCAGTTTCTCTCAATACTTGTCTTTACTTTACAGTCTTTATTTCATAACAAATTTAACCTTTTTGCATATTTTTTTTGAAACGTTTTATCTTACTAGATATATTTCAGCTTAAAAGGAATGTTGTTACAACTTGATGGGAAAAGGAAGAAAGAATTGGCTCTGTAAAATTTTGGAAAACTTTATATGACAATTTAAACATTGCAAATGGATTAACTATTTGTATACGACCAAAGTTGGGGAATTCGACTTTGGGCTACTATGTCGTTCCGCGCCCAACCTCGAGAAGCCCGAAGCAGAGCTTGAGGTGCGACCCTGAGGTATGTCCCTCGAGGGAGCACATTGAAGTCTCACTATAGTCGATCTCATAGCAGTAAAATCGATAATCGTCATGAAAAGGCGGGAAAACTCCCAAATACACATGGTTGGAGCTGATCAAGTCTACAAGAATAGTACAAATCTGTACTAAGCTGTGCAACTGTACCAATAGCATTTTCTTGTTATTATTAGATATGTACTATATTGGGATTTCCCTCCCCCTCCCCTACCCCTCCTATACAAAGGGGACCCTTGTCATTTTATAACACACATAATATTGAATACAATAAAATATTCTCTACTTTTCTTGCCTAAACATACTCAATAATTGCTCTACGAATTTATTGTCTTGTTCTTCATTTATTGCGTCTCATTTATTGTGTTTAACATTTGTTCTTCATTTATTGTTCTTCATTTATCAGTCATCATCAATCTTTAAAGGCTGCCCTCGAGGTCCCATATCACTGAGCTCGAGGCCCTCAACCTTATGACCACACAAGTTTGCTTATCATTTCTTGCTCATTTACACTTAGCATTATCCACCTAACAACTAGTATTAAGATAAATTACTTATTTCAGAACCACAAATCAAATATAATTGTTATTACTATTTTCAAGGTAAATAGTTGGGCGCCCACCGTAGTGCTAATAATAATAGTGATTATTTTGGTGCTAGCTTTCTAATAGCTATTGTTATTCTTCATACTTTTTCTTGTCAAAGATTCTTTAATTTTAGGCTTAATCGTGTGTAGCACACAAAATGCGCATGCTCATGACAGTGAAGGACTTGGAGAAACAGTGGCATATGGCTTAGTATACCACATGTAAGCCCTGAGGGAGTGCCAAACGTGGAGCGAGTTGATATCATCTCCCACAACGCTTAAACACGGAAGCAGGAACAGACGCAGTAAGGAACGGACACAGGGAATCCCAGGCTAGGGTCCAAGAAGCACGAGGAATGGAAGAAGTAGGAGTCAGCCTTCAAGTAATATTCGAGATGCTGCAAGCTCAGCAAGTCGCCATCACTCAGCTATAAAGTCAGAACAGAACCCCAAATACTGCCTAACCAGTAAACATGCAGCACGAACCAGTGCTAGAAAGGCCTGATGAAAGCGGCTCGGAACTGACCCCTCAATCATGAAAATGCTCAAGGAATTGACTAAAATAATCGAGTCAGGAGAAAAGAAGATAGAGGCTAATGATAAAAAGGTGGAGGCTTATAACTCGAGAGTGGATTAGATCCCGGGCGCACCCCTAATTCTGAAGGGTGTAGATTCAAAGAAGTTCATGCAGAAATCATTCCCGTCAAGTGCAACTCCAAACCCTATCCTGAAAGAATTCAGAATGCCCGATGTCCTGAAGTATAACGGGATCACGGACCCCAATGAGCACATTACCGCTTATACTAGTGTTGTAAGGGAATGACTTAAAGAATGACGAGATTGAATCCGTCTTGCTGAAAAATTTTAGAGATACACTGTCGAAGGGGGCCATGTTGTGGTATCACAACCTATCCCCGAACTCGATGGATTCGTTTGACTTGTTGGCAGATTCTCTTGTGAAAGAACATGTCGGTGCCATCAAGGTTGCTACAAGAAATTCTAACGCCTTCAAGATCAATCAAAGGGAGAACACGGGGACGGAGATTTTAAGGTTGTCAGGATCAAAAATAAAAATATCACCAAATGTGGCTGTTTTTGCAAAGTCAACCTTCTGGCGCCTGCTTGGGAATATTTGGATATTTTTGACAAAAACGGCATCACCTGGTTTATTTATGACGAAAAATAAAATTTTGATATTTTTGGCTATTTTTGCAAAGGGGAGGTTGGACCCGATGAGGATTACCTACATCACGCCCTATGAGATTCAAACCACACGTAGTTCGGGCAAATTAACCAAACTATTTTAAAACATGGCTCTTTTTTATTTTAACTTCCAGCATTTCAAATAAACAGTAAAAAAATTACTTTTAAACCAAGACTCTTTTTCCCTTTTTTTCAACGAACGATAAAATAGCCTATTTTTCCAAACCTAAAAATAAAAGACTTTTTTACTTTTTTCATTTTTCATGGCAAAACAAACTATTTTTCCTTGTTCAATTTCGAAAACAAGACAAACTAAAATAAAAGACTCTTTTTCTTGTTTTTTTTCATTTTCCATGGCAAAACAAACTATTTTTAGCATTTTCATTTTCGAAAACAAGACAAACTAAAACAAAAGACTCTTTTTTTCTGCTTTCTGAGCAAAAAAAATAATTTAAATATATTTTTTATATTTCAAAATTCTGGCAGAGTTTCGACAGTATTTAGGCATTGTTTTTCTTTCTAAAATGGGCAATTAACTCCCTGCAATGCTATTTCTCTCTTTTTCTCCATTTTTGATTTTCCCTAGATTCAGAAGTCGGTCAACATGCAAGTCCGAACAAATAAATGCACAGAAAATAAGAAGGATGCATCAGTATGGTCTTTTCATTTCAGATTGCTAGCCCTAGATGGATCCAACCCCTGTGTTGAGTCCCCTAAGTTAAAATGCACATGATGCAAATAAGCGTTCCTACTAGGGATCAGACATGATGTTGAGTGATTCTAGGTTCACAACCTAGGTGTTTGTTTTAGACCTGGCTTACCCAGCGGATAGCTTGAGCCTAGGGGGAGGCAGCATACCACGAATACAGAAGCTTTGCCGGCTTTGCAACTTATCCAAACCTCGTTCTAAATTTGGAATTAGACACTATATATAAAAGAAATCACACGAAGTGCACCCTTCTTCATGATTTAGAAGATTCAGAGAGGAGATGGGTTTCGGCACAATTTATATACAGTTCACTAAATATCAAAGCGGTAAAAACAGTCAATTAGTATATTAGGCACATTTCATGTAGCAAAATCAGATAACGCCAAACACAACAATTATTCTAAGCTCAAATTCTGAATCCTGAACAAAACGTTCTGGGTTCTTCTCCCCAGCAGAGTCGCCAGAGCTGTCACACCTCCTTTTTCATCTACACTCGCAAGGGCGCAAAGGAACTTTTCCAATTAAAGGACAATCGGAACGAGATTTATTATTAAGAGATTCAGAGTCGACACTTGGGAGATTAGTTGTGTCCCAAGTCACCGGTTGAATCCTGAACCAAGGAAAAAGATGACTCTGTTAACAGTCCACGAACTAGAAATCCGGATAAAGAATTCTATTAATCTGGGAGAAGGTGTTAGGCATTCCCGGGATCTGTGATTCTAGCATGGTCGCTCAACTGTCGCATTTAGCTTATTTTCTGATTTTATTACATGAAGAAACCATGTGCCAATTTTCACTTTTACCGCTTTTATTCAATATTTTTTTTGAAGAGAAAGGTGAACGTCATTTAAAACGTGCCTTCGAGTCGCGTCACATGAAATGCACCCACAATCCTAAGCACACTCTATTCAATATTTTGGGATTTGATTTGAGTCGCATGAAATGCACACCCGAGTTTAAGAAGTTAATTTTATTAGAATTACGTCTAAAGCGTCTAACGCATTATTATGTTTTAGGAGGGCCGTGAAGTTCGCTAAACGGCCCTTCCCGATTTTCTAAGTATTTTAAAACTTTTGTTGGGGGCCCGCAATTTTGTATTTTATTGGGCGAGGCTCGCCTTATTTATTTTAAATGGTAAACCTAAAAACGATAATATTTTTTCATTTTTTGTTTTTGTCTCTAAAAGAAAAGAATCCTACTTAATTAAAATTAAAGTACGGGCTTCAAGTTCAAGTCCGAGTCCAAACAAAAGGAAGAACCTTTTAATTTGAACCCGCTACCTAACTCGAAATCCGAACTTATATTATTGCTTAAATCTTGAATTGTACACTTTGAACTGGGCCCCAATTGTTGGCCCAATGAACCAGGTTCGTAGAAGCCCAATTCCCGCTTCAAGTTCAAACTCCAAACAACCCAAACCATGGGTCCTAGGCCACTGGGCAGGTCTCATTGAAAAGGTCCAGGGATCAATTCCCTGGTTGGACAGCCTAGGGATACTTACCTTGGATTAAAATGACTCAAAAATTGAGCTCAGAAGCCCTTGAAGCTCAGGAGCAAATGGAGTTCGTTTTTGCTTTTCTTTTGTTTTAATTTGAAACCAATTCTAAACCCAGCACATATAAGACAAATTACCCAACTTTATTAAAAAGCTAAAATGAAAAACAACTTGGGAACATGATATTACTAATACACAACATGCCAATTACTTTGGTTTAATTCAAACTCATATCACTAAATCAACACTTAAGCTATTCCTGATTGTTTAAATGACCTACAGCAACTAGTTTCCTGTTTCAGCTATTTCTTATTTCGAATAATGAGCACACAAAACAAAATCGAACTACTTAAGACTAACGGACAGTCTCCGACTTTTACAGTCCAAAGTCTTTTACAGATCCAAAAGCTTCAAATAGAAACAAGTCTCTAGTTCAATCCAAATCAACCAAATTAAAACTAAACGAACACATATGAATTGTACAATTGTCCCAAACCTCAAGTAACAAGCCGTTTTATATGTTAAAATCAAGCAGAAGCAAAATAGATTCAGGATTCGATTTCCAATAGCACTTCAAACTGCACTTCATTATGTACTTCTCAAATCAAAATTACATCAGGCCTTCACAGTTCATAGATAAAATAGCAAAGAGGTACCTAGAAATGTGGGGTAGAAAGTGAGAGAGAGGTAGTCAGCAGAAGTGGTAAACGCAGTGCCAATAGAGACTAGAACACAGTCCAGAAATAGTTCGAAAAACCAACAACAATAGCAAGTAACCAATCCAAAGAACTCAATTGCACTTGAATCACACCCAAAATAGAAACTATGGTCTACAGAGTAATTCCAGCCATATCCAGGTGACCAAAACTTCAACAAACCCAAAATTTACCGGAAACAATAAGAGTATGAAGAAAAGTAGCAGCAAACAAAATCATATCTGCAAAATGCTCAATGAAACATTATTTATTTTTGATTTTTTTTTTCATTTTTTGGTTTTCTATTTCTCTGATGTTTTTGTATTTTGAATATTTGAGTTCAAATGCTAATGTAAAATTTAGAGAAAGGGAAGAGTCATTTTGGTGGGAATTTTGGGGAAATTTGAGATGAAAAAGGAAGACCCCTCTCTAAGGCATGAGAGTGCCAATTTATAGGCAACAAGAGAGTCATAAATCAGATTGTTTTGGTTTTCTTTTTAGTCCTTTTCTATTTTTAGTTTGGTCCCTTTATTTTTGACTTGCTCAACAAGTAAATACCTCTATTGTGCTAATATCTACACTAAGCTACCCTTCTAGAAGGCCCTAGTATGCTCGTTTACCCCCAAAATACCTATACTGCCCTTACCCCTACTTTGAAATTACTATTCCTAAAGAAACTACCCTTTTCTATGCCTAAAATATCCTTATTTTCCCCTTGAAACTAACCCAACCCATCCCCTTACCTTAGTTAAGACTTGACCATAGTTATCTAAAAATGGTGATTTATTCAGCTATTCCCAATCAACCCAACTCTAAATTGAATTGAAGAACAGTTAAACCTACTAATCGAACTATCAAAATAGTAATTCAATCCAAACGAAATCATCAATGTTCAACAGAATTGCAATTATATTTACTCTAAAATTTTCAAACCAATACAGAGAAATAAAACACACTTAACTACAAAGCCTCACAGAAATCAAAAAAAAAATTCAGAACTAAAACTTGAAATCAAAGTGAGAAAACCTAATTAAACTGAATTCGGATACCTAAATAAGACTAAACCTTGAATAGGTCAAGAACACAATAACCTTTGGAATTATAACATAATCATGATCAATTAGGCACAAATCAAAACTTCATTAAACAATTAACAACAAAAACAAACTACTGAGAACCAAGACTAATAAAACGAAAAACAAAAACAAAAACAAAAATAAGAAATGGAAATAAGAACAGAACACTTACTGCTAAATCCATTGGGGCTTCATGAAAAACCTTCGAAATTAACTTCAAGTTAATATTACACATCTATTTCATAAGAAATAAACCTACAAGTTTAACTTGAGTTAATTCGATTTGAAAGGTCCTCAAAAAGTCCAAAAGCGAACCACCCTAGATTTGAGATTTGTTGAGCTTTAGTGAGATTCGAGATGAGGAAAGGCCTGAGAATATCTGGTATCAATTTGGGATCATTTGCACGATTTTGTGCTTTGGCCGGAAAGTTTCCGATTAAGATTCGAATCGATTGGATGGGATTTGAGGGAAATGGTTATAGGGGTTGGAAAGAGGAGAGGAAGGAGAGTTGGTGGTGAAATTTTGGGCTCATTTAGAGCTCCGCCGCCGGTAGAGACGATTTCCGGGCGGCGGCGCCGGCGGAGGAGCGGTGGCACAGAGACAAGGGTACGAGGTAGATGATTATGTTTCTATGGTTATGATACAGTTATATCTAACGCCTAATCTCAAACAGAGACCGTTGGGTTTAAAGATTTAACAGCACAGATTGATTACGACCAAACAGGGTCGTTTTGGGGCTCTACAAATCGGACTGGGTCGGTGACCATTTGGGCCAATTTGGTCGACAATAAATGACCTGGGCCAAGAAGATTTCTAATGTAGATTTCCCAATTTGGGTCTCCAAATGAGACCACTCTATTAAATTGTTTTCTTTTGCCTTTGTTTTCATTTTTGTTATTTTGTATTTTATACTTTTTTATTTTTTTTATTTTATTAAATGCTAAATTAAAATTAAAACTAAATTGACACTGAAATTATATTTTCTAATTAATTAAAATGCAAATTAATACAAATTTAAATTAAACATGCAAAAAGTATCATTTTTGTTATTCTCTTCCTATTTTCTTCTAAAACAAACTAACCTTAATTAATCCTAAAACTATGAAACTATATACAAAATGCAAATGTATATTTTGTATTTTCATGTGAATTAACACGCAAAAATGCAAACAATTAACAGAAAATAACACAAAAATTCACAAAAAATGTAAAAAGAAGGAAAAATCATTTTTTGTTTGAATTTTTGGGAATAATTCATATATAAGGCAAAAAACACGTGCTCACAGCTGCCCCTCTTTGCTTGGAAACATGAATTATTTTTGGGCAAAGAAAAGTGAGCAAATACGAGCAATTTTTGCCCTTTTGAATATTTCGGTGAAGTATTTTTGAAAGAGTTGACCGCACCCTGCTTCAAAGGTTGCCTACATATCCTGGGCTAAATAGGAATCAGGTCAGTGTAGTTCGGGAATGTCTGGTAGCTGGGACTACCAGGAGCTGTGATTTCACTACGCTTACTGTTGCTACTGCTCGCTGACCTCCCTTATTACACCATGTCAAATATAAGAGAAAGCTAAAATAGCTATGCTCTATGAATTACAAAAGTCCTATCTAGATTCTTCAAACTTGCTCTTGTACTTCCTTGTTGCCTTGTTATCTTGTATTCTCTTGTTGCCTTGTTGTCTTGTATTCTTCCGGTGAAATCCCTTGTCGTTATTTCAAATTGCTAACTGAGATGTTGTTTCTTCTCTTCCAAATTTCTGAACTTGAATAATATTGGACTTGAATGCATTCCTGTGTTATCTGGGCGGGCTCATAACTTCATAAAAATAGACAAAAACATAGAAAACGTCCTGCCCCAGTTTGGAAACTGGGTACATGTTACTGGATATTAACAAGAATTTGACTAAAACTTGACTTGAAAAACCTCTATTATACAGGCAGGCTCCTGACTTCCGAAACATGAATTGTATGCCTCTTTTCTTCAGGCGGGCTCCTGACTTCAGAAAGACGAAAAATCGATTGAAAACTAAAATTGAATTGTATCACCTCTATTCTTCAGGCTGGCCCTTATTGCTGAATTTGAAATTGAATGTATTCCTCCATTGTCCAGGCGGGCTCCTGACTTCACAAAAATAGAAAAAACAAAGAAAACTTTCTGCCGCAGTTTGGAAAACTGGGTTTTTGTTACCACATACTAATAAGAACTAAAACTTGAATTTTGACAAGCGTGAAACGCAATTTTTTATAAATTTAAAGACTGAAATGTATATTATAATTAAAAATTTATCTTAAGTAAAAAATTCATCAGACTAAGATGTTCATCTTAGATGAAAGATTCAATAGACTAAGATTTCTATCTTTTATCTTAGGTGAAAAATTCATCAGACTAAGATTTTCATCTTAGGTGAAAGATTCAACAAACTAAGATTTTTATCTTTCATCTTAGGTGAAAAATTCGTCAGACTAAGATTTCCATCTTAGGAGAAAGATTCAACAGACTAATATTTTTATCTTTATCTTAGGTGAAAGATTCAACAGACTAAGATTTTTATCTTTTATCTTAGGAGAAAAATTCATCAGACTAAGATTTTTATCTTAGGTGAAAGATTCAACAGACTAAGATTTTTATCCTAGGAGATAAATCATCATACTAGGTCCAACTTTGTGTGATCTCAGGAGGAAGATTCATCGGACTGAGATTTTGACTCTAGGAGATAATTCATTATACTAGGTCTAAATTTCGAATTCAGACTTTCTTAATCTTTTAAATTCAAACATTCCTTTCTTTCTTTTTCAAATTGTGCCTTCCTTTCTTTTTCCCCAAATTATGCTTTCCTTTTTTTTTCCAACTTATGCATTCCTTTCTTTTCTTAAATTATGCCTTCCTTTATTTTTTTTCCCCAACTTCTGCCTTTATGTTAAGTGAAAGATTTATCAGACTAAGATTTTTATCTTAGGTGAAAAATTCATCAGACTAAGATTTCTATCTTAGATGAAAGATTCAACAGACTAAGATTTTCTCATCTTAGGTCAAAAATTTATCAGACTAAGATTTTTATTTTAACCATTTTCCTCTGAAACTTTTTTTATATACCTTCTTAAATTAATTTCCTTCAGAACTGCTTCCCTAAAACTGGTGTTTTCCTCCTTCAAAAATTACTTTTCTTAAAACTGGTGTTTCTTTCCTGAAAACCACTTCCCTCTTCTTCTTTGTAAAAGAAAACTTGTATTGACCTTCATGTTCTTCGGATGGGTACCCAACTTCAAGAAAATTTTCAACACGACAGAAAATTTTCTGCCCCAGTTTGATAATCTTCCTATAGTATATCTTTCCACCATCAATAACATTTCCATGCCCATGTTTCAAATGAAAGAAAATTCTGTCAGTTTAAAGTACGGTGGTTGGTTGTGGTACTCCTGCTGGGAATGGCTTTCCTTTTCTCCTTTTCATAGCTGCATTGTCCAACCATCTTTGAAACTTGGCTGATAACTTTCGCCCTTCTTGACGACTACCTCTCAATTATTACTTCTAGTCTTCTTATCTGGCACCCATATATTTTCTATGATAACTGGTTCTTCTTGAAGATCTTGCATGTTTACCGATTAACCACTTGTCACACCTCCTTTTTACCGGCGCCCGCAGGGGCGCAAGGGGGAGTTTTTCCAATTAAAGGACAATCGAAACAGGATTTGTCATTTAATTCAGTGTCGCCACTTGGGAGATTTATGGTTTCTCAAGTCACCGGTTGAATCCCGAATCGAGGAAATGATTGACTCTGTATTACACTCCGCGAATCAAAAATTCAGATAAGGAATTCTATTAGCCCAGGAGAAGGTGTTAGGCATTCCCGAGTTTTGTGGTTCTAGCACGGTCGCTCAATTATCATATTCGGCTTATTATCTGATTTTAATACATGTTGAAACTATGTTCACATTTTAACCTTTTATCGTTTTTATTATTATTATTATTTAGAGAGAATTGCAGCATCGTAAAAATGCGTCTCGAACCACGTCACATCAATGTACCCGTGGTTTTTGACACATCTTGACTCTGTTGAGATTTGGGTTTAGGTCACATAAATGTGCATAAGAGTTTAGGGAGGTAATGCTATTAAATACGTGCCTAAAGATATTAACGCATTATTATTTTGAGAAGGCCGTAAAATTCGCGAAACGGTCTATCCCAAAATCTAAGCATTTTTAATGACCATCTATTGAGGGCCCCACAGTTTGTACGTTTTGTTTGGCGAGGTACGCCTCATTTATTTTCAAAAGGATCATCCTAAAGTGACTACATTCTTCTATTTTTCGTCCGTCTCTAAAATAAAAGAAGAAAAGGTCCTAATTTATTTATATGCTTATGAGTTGTTATAGTCGGGTTTGGAACACATTTCGTTAAATCAGAATATGAAAGTACAATATGGGCAGTCCATTTGCCAACGTGGACCCAAGTCCAAAGCATGTAGTGTTAAACTGGACATGGGCCATCTTATTCAAATATTGGGCCTAGTTAATTTATTCTGCACAGGTTCGCAGTTTTGCAAAGCTAAAATGTAAAAATGATGATATTTAATTAACAAATTGTCGCAAGTTTAGAGAGGCAGTTTGTTAAATGAAGTAACTTAGATTACCTACTAATTAAAGTAGCCTAAGGCCTAACATGCGTTTGAAATATGCTACTTAACGAACAAACTGAACTAATAGAACATTGTGTGCTACACCATCAGTCCTTTTTATTTAAGAGCATACATGGGAAGTTTACAACTAAACTACTATAAAAAGGATTATCCAGTTATACATTTCTCATGGCAGAAATCTACATAACGATAGTATATAAGATGAACTTAATACAACCAGTGAAAAGAAAAGAAGAAGTTAAATTAAAAATTTCAACTTCCATTTTATATGCATTCACGCTTCCATATTTCAGCTTACAATGTGTATCAGTTGTGTACCTAGTATAGGAAGCAAAAGAAGAGGAAAATAAGCAGGACAACAGTAGCAAACAACGAGCATCAACACTAATTGTTAGAAAATACGCTTAACGCTAGAGGGGGGGTGAATAGCGTTATAATAAAATACAGCGTAAACTTGCGGAATTTAAAAACTTGCAGGAATGAAACAAGTGCGAAAAGTAAATAATAAGGAACGAACGCACCGATGTATCCTGGTTCACCACAACCCGTGGCTAGTCCAGTCCCTGAGAGACTCTCTCGATATTTCCACTATCTTCGTTAAGCTTACGGGTGCTTAACAAACCGTTACAGTTGCTCAAGGATACCACACCTTAAGACTTCACTTGCTTGAGGATACCTCACCCCAAGACTTCAACCACTAAGACTTTGGGTACTTAGCAAACCCGACAAATGAGAAGATATGTTCTTCTCAAACAACTCTCTTTTACAACAAATACTCTCTCAATAGAGTGGATAAAGAGATACACAATAAGCTCTATGAACAACACAAAGTTGTCTATCAAATGACTCAACAAAAGCTCTAAAATGATGCTTGAAAATGATCAATATGTATATCAATATATGCAGGAGTTGTGTGTTTAAAATCAGCTCAAAAGACCTCTTTTTATAGGTGAAAAATGGTGCTGACCGTTGCTTAATTGATAAATAAAATCCCTGATTCTGTGCTCAGACAATCGATTGTTTGGAGTAGACAATCGATTGTTTGACCAACGTTCAAAAAACAGAATCCTAATTTTAGGCTAAACAATCGATTGTATGGACTAAATAATCGATTGTATTCAACGTTCAAAAATCAATTTAGGATTCTGTGGGAACGGCCAAAATATAATCGATTGTATGAAACTGACAATCGATTGTTTATAGATATAATCGATTGTATGACAAAAACAATCGATTGTTTGGATGTTTAAAAACTTTGGTTGCACACTGTCTCAAAATAATCGATTGTTAAAAGTAGATAATCGACTGTTAGCTATTTTGAAAAACTTCAGATCACACTGTCTTAATACAATCGATTGTTAAAACTGTATAATCGATTGTTTGCTATTTTGAAAAACACAATCGATTGTTTGGAGCATATAATCGATTGTTTAGGTCCAGATTTAAAAGACATGTTTAAAAACCTTTAACATCATTTTGTTTTAACACAAGGATGTATGTTTATGAAAGATATGATTTAATAAAATATTTTATGCATGTTTATGATGACCTAATGTTGAGCCAAAGGATAAGGTAACTTAAACGTTGTCCTTACATTGGTTCTACCAAACGACCTACGTCTTGGGTCTTCGGTCTTGAACTCTTTGGCTCGTTCATGCAATTCCGTTATCAGCATGCTTCTCGCCATTTGATTGATTGTCATATTATATCGTTGTTTGACACTTGACTTCATTGTTTGTCATTCATCAAAACTTATACCTGAAAATCATGCTCATACAACCAAAGCGCACATATCATAGATATACATGATTTCCAACAATTTCCCCCTTTTTGATAATGACAAACAACGGAAGATATGCATATTGAATTCCCCCTAAATAGATGCTATTTCTCAACATACAATTTATGCAACCAATTCAATTCAATATAATTCCCCCTTAATTGAATATTCCCCCTCAATTAAAGCATGCATATCGCCCATATTCTTCCCCCTTTTGGCATTAGCAAAAAGAGTATACCTAAAGTTATTTAAACCATTGACGATACCAATCGTTTTAGACAAGATCATATAAAAAGTTAGTAAATGGCATACTAATAATAACTATCATTTTTCTCAACTAATGCCAATTGTTATTTTAAACTAAGAATATTCATCAAAACATCAATCACTTATTTTAAAACTAAATGATACTAATTGTTATTCAAAAAAGAACTCATCAAAACAATATTGATTATTAGCACATATCAACTTATTGTGATTTTATTCAAAATACGATAACTAACCGACGTTCCCCCTTAATGCATTAAGGTTTCGTGCTTGGTGCATCCACTGCAATATTGTAGTTTTCAAGCACACCTGCAAAAGAACCTAAAAATAGGTTTTTGGTACCCAACTTGTTTTGGTTCCTTGGGGGGTAGGATAATAACGATTATTATCAACACATAAATCTCTATGTTTAGCAAAACAAACGGGTGCAATATGTCCTACCCGATTACAATAGTGCCATATAACATTAGGATTATGCATATGTCTAGGTTGAGCCAAATGCGTTCTAGGTGATCTAAAGTTGTTCCCCCTAGAACAGTTGAATTTCCTATAGTCATGTCTAGGTGGTCTAAAATTATTCATTCTAGACTCATTTACAAAAGTCCTAGAGTTGTTTCTAGGTTGTCTATAATAATATCTTAGACTCATTTGTGAGGTTCCTAGAATTCTTTCTAGATGGACCAATCTCATTACTTATATCCTTTTTATTCTCTTCAATTTTAGGACTATCAACACTACGTTTTTCTAGTGCGTTCCTAAGTTCTATGTTCTCTAATTTTAAAGAACTACAAGAGGAACAATTAGAACATTTATATCAATAGAAGAAGCTTCATTCAATTCCTTGATTTTATATTTGAAATCAACAATGTCATTTTCCAAAAATTTATTTTCTTTTTCTAAAACTTCAATTTTATTTTTAAGAACACCATTTTCATTAGTCAATTTTTCAAAATCTATTTCTTTCAAAGAAGAGGATTTTTCAAAATCTTTTTCTTGTAAAGAAAGTGTTTTCTGAAAATCTGTTTCTTGCAAAGAAAGTGTTTTCTTCAATTCTATGATAGTTTTGGAAGCATTAACAAATTCACCATACAATTCATCATAGGCATTTTGTAAATCTTCAAACGAGTGAGAGTTAGATGTA
Organism: Nicotiana benthamiana; assembly: GCA_034376525.1. Taxonomy (NCBI): domain Eukaryota; kingdom Viridiplantae; phylum Streptophyta; class Magnoliopsida; order Solanales; family Solanaceae; genus Nicotiana; species Nicotiana benthamiana. Next base: position 28,682,535 of record CM067337.1, read on the forward strand.
CTTACCTCTTCTCCTTCGTTAGCCATGAGACACAATAGGGCGGTTTCATCGCTTGAGCTGTCCGAATCCCGTGATAAGCGCCTATGGTGTTTCTTATTTTTCTTGTCCTTCTTTATAGACTTACAAGACTTTTCAATTATATCATTTGAAATATTATCATCATCCCTTTCAGAATCACTTACCTCTTCTCTTTTAGAGGATGAGGCTTTGAAGGCGAAATTCGAATTGCTTCTAAGATAAGGATTAAGAATTGTGCTATCATAAGTTTCGAGGTTACCTCTTAGTCCATCAATTGTGGTATCCGTGAATTCCATCAACTCTTGGATGGCATTTGCTTTGGAGCGCCATTCGGGAGTGGGACTCCGTAGGACTTCTCGAACAAGATCTTTGTTCGTGTAAACTTTCCCGAAAGCATGGAGATCGTTGACAATTTTTAAAAATCGTTCAAACATAACACCAATAGGTTCCTTCTCCATTTTAAAGATTTCATATTTATGTGTTTGAAAATCAATTTTGTCTTCTCGGACTTGAGACGTACCTTCATAAATGATCTCGAGCTTATCCCACATCTCCTTGGCGGTTGTGCAGCAAGAGATTTTTCGATAAACATCTGGATTCACCACACAATATAATACATGGATGGCCCTTGCATTATTCTCAACTTTCTTGATGTCCTCGGCATCATATTCATCTTCCTTCTTTGGAACCGTGGTTTCTCCAACTTTCTTTGTCGGCATTGGTTCACCATTTTTGATGATTTGCCACAAACGAAAACTGTTTGCTTTGAGGAAGATACTCATCCGTTCTTTCCAATATGTATAGTTTGTTCCGTCAAATAGTGGACCACAAGTGGTGGACTGTCCTTCATCCATCGTTCCTGCGTTCAATATTCTCAACAGAAAAATATATATTTCTCTCAACCGGTTAAGGCTTTCAGAGAGTTAGGCTCTGATACCAATTGTTAGAAAATACGCTTAACGCTAGAGGGAGGGTGAATAGCGTTATAATAAAATACAGCGTAAACTTGCGGAATTTAAAAACTTGCAGGAATGAAACAAGTGCGAAAAGTAAATAATAAGGAACGAACGCACCGATGTATCCTGGTTCACCACAACCCGTGGCTAGTCCAGTCCCCGAGAGACTCTCTCGAGATTTCCACTATCTTCGTCAAGCTTACGGGTGCTTAACAAACCGTTACAGTTGCTCAAGGATACCACACCTTAAGACTTCACTTGCTTGAGGATACCTCACCCCAAGACTTCAACCACTATGACTTTGGGTACTTAGCAAACCCGACAAATGAGAAGAAATGTTCTTCTCAAACAACTCTCTTTTACAACAAATACTCTCTCAATAGAGTGGATAAAGAGATACACAATAAGCTCTATGAACAACACAAAGTTGTCTATCAAATGGCTCAACAAAAGCTCTAAAATGATGCTTGAAAATGATCAATATGTATATCAATATATGCAGGAGTTGTGTGCTTAAAATCAGCTCAAAAGACCTCTTTTTATAGGTGAAAAAGTGGTGCTGACCGTTGCTTAATTGATAAATAAAATCCCTGATTTTGTGCTCAGACAATCGATTGTTTGGAGTAGACAATCGATTGTTTGACCAACGTTCAAAAAACAGATTCCTGATTTTAGGCTAAACAATCGATTGTATGGACTAAATAATCGATTGTATTCAACGTTCAAAAATCAATTTAGGATTCTGTGGGAACGGTCAAAATATAATCGATTGTATGAAACTGACAATCGATTGTTTATAGATATAATCGATTGTATGACAAAAACAATCGATTGTTGGATGTTTAAAAACTTCGGTTGCACACTGTCTCAAAATAATCGATTGTTAAAAGTAGACAATCGATTGTTAGCTATTTTGAAAAACTTCTGATCACACTGTCTTAATACAATCGATTGTTAAAACTGTATAATCGATTATTTGCTATTTTGAAAAACACAATCGATTGTTTGAAGCATATAATCGATTGTTTAGGTCCAGATTTAAAAGACATGTTTAAAAACCTTTAACATCATTTTGTTTTAACACAAGGATGTATGTTTATGAAAGATATGATTTAATAAAATATTTTATGCATGTTTATGATGACCTAATGTTGAGCCAAAGGATAAGATAACTTAAACGTTGTCCTTACATTGGTTCTACCAAACGACCTACGTCTTGGGTCTTCGGTCTTGAACTCTTTGGCTCGTTCATGCAATTCCGTCATCAGCATGCTTCTCGCCATTTGATTGATTGTCATATTATATCGTTGTTTGACACTTGACTTCATTGTTTGTCATTCATCAAAACTTATACCTGAAAATCATGCTCATACAACCAAAGCGCACATATATAGATATACATGATTTCCAACACTAATGACCAGCAATAACCAACAACCAGTAGCAGAAACCTAGGGATAGATTTGGAAGAAAATCCATCAACACACAATGAAATAGTAACAACCAATTCAATAGCAACCCAGGCAGAAACAGAAGGGAACCAGAAATAAAATAGCAGTAGTTTTCTGGTTTTTAAACACTCAAAGAAGAAGAAGCTTGAACCTTCGATGGGACAAGCAAACTGGCACTGATTTTCACTCACAAAGAGACCTCATTTTTCAGCTTTTAACTCTCAAACTTACTGAACTTTTTTTGATTGAAAGGCCAATCAATTTTTAACTCTCAAATTCTGACTCTCCAAATTAAAAGCCAGTCCAAAAAAATCCCTTTATGAATTCTAAAAACTCTAGACTACCTTTTCTCGGTCTTTCTCCTTGTTCCTCTATTTGTACTTTCAGTATTTTTCAACTCTCAAAATCTCTCTTATTCTCCGTTCAAGTTCGAATCCCTTTTTAAAAGTCCCCCCTTAATGACTCTTTTAATCTCTATATTTAAACCCAAACTCTTTTCCTTTTCAACACTCCTTTTTTCTTTTACAGTTATAAAGGGAAAAACCTTTATTATTACCATCTCCTCCTTTTACTTTCCAAATGTTAAATATTCTTCTACTATGTAAACACTTTTAACATTTTCATTATTTATTCCCCCCTTTTTTCCCTTTATTTACATCATTATGTCTTGTTCCCCACTTTTATTAAACAGATGAATTATTCCCCACTAACATATGTCTTGTCCCCCACTTCTGTTAAACAATTCCTTATTTTAATTTTACATTAGTACTACATGGACAGAATATTTAACTAATTATTTTTTACACTTTTTATAAAATCCTAAAATACCCCTGAAACTTCTAAAATTACTATTCTACCCCCATCTCTTTTAATCTGCACCAAACTCTATCATCTATAACAAATTCACCTATCAATTGACAATTAATCTTATCAAACAAACTCCTAATCAACAACATTAGGAATCGTTTCAACAAAGTAAGATTCATATCAACATTCAAGATCATATTCATATCAGAAACAAACTTAACAGAACAAACAAGTAGATTCAAATCACTAAAATCAATCCTCACATGAACTTCAAATTAAATCGAACAACACTACAACCAACATAACAAAAATGTCTAACATAATAAAAAGTTTGAAATCCAACAAAATCACAATTCAACAAAGCTCTTAATATCTCATGTCTAACAAGCAAAGTTCTGTATATTTCAGATGATGGAAGTGGACTATGTAGGAAAAATCCAACCTTAATTCTATTATATTTTTTCCTTAGCATAGCTGGTAAAATCATAAGATGATAATCTTGAATCAAACATAATCTTCATCTGGATTAATTAACTCATAAATTTTATCAGCAAAAATTGTGAATGAAATAACCCTTGGAAACATGACATATCCGCAAGAACGAATGAGAAAACTTACTGATTCGAGACCTTCCTACCAATCCAAACCTTAATAACGATGGTGTCTCTGGTTGGAAATGGAAACAAAGAAACGGGAGACGAGGAAGAACGACAGACTGCTGCTCGCTACTGCTGGCTCGACGAGGCTGCTGGTGAACTGGCGGGTACTCTGGTATAGGGTGGTCATTTGGTAACGGGGCCGTTTGACGATGGAGATGGAGAGTGTCATGACCCGGATTTACCCACCATCGAGAGTCGTGATGGCGCCTACTGTCGAAGCTAGGCAAGCCAACCCCCTTTTAGACATTTCACAATAACCTTAATCAAAAGAAAATTAAATATAACAATAAATAATTAGAATGCGGAAGACTTTTAGCAAAGTTAGAAATGACAAGATGCGTAAATTAACAACATACTTCTACCAAGTATCTGGTGTCACTTCTCAAGGACGACAAAACGAGTACTAAAAACAACAGTCTGAAAGAAATACATAACATGTCTGTTTGATACAATTAAACAAACTGAAAGAAATAGATAGAGGAGACTGGGGGCACGTGAACGCCAGTGAACTACCTCAGAGCCTCTAGACAGGAGGATCACTCCCGAACTATAGTTGCGGTCCGTAGGCTGTGTCCTGACCTGTGCACAAAAGGCACAGTAGCGTAGTATCAGCACAACCGACCCCATGTGCTGGTAAGTGCCCGGCCTAACCCCGGCGAGGTAGTGACGAGGCTAAACCGGACCTACCACAATCAACCTGTACAGATGTATGTGCAATAACAGAAAATAACAAAAATCTAAATAGATAATGGGGAGGGGACATGCTGGGGGTATAGCAGTTCAATTATCTAGTCATCAACAACAAGGAAATGGAAACAGTATAACAAACATCAATAAGAGAAAGACCAGTAAAATAGATGTTGCACGGCACCACCCATCGTACTTTTACTCTCGTCCTCACCAAGATAACCCATCATAGTGTACGGCATCACCCATCGTACTTTATCATTCATCCTCACCCAATCAATAGCATAAACCAATTACACGACATCTACAGTGGACGGCGTTCCACACGCTCCCCTATTCTCTGTGCATATTGTCAGCGGCATCTTAGGCCAATAACAATAGGTGGACGGCATGCCACACGATCCCATAATAAATGTCACCGACATCTCAGGCCAATAACAATTGGTGGGCGGCGCGCCACACGGTCCCATAATAATATCTCGTGGTCGGCGTGCCACACTATCCCAATCATAATATCTCGTGGTTGGCGTGCCACACGATCCCAATAATAATATCTCGTGGTCAGTGTGCCACACGATCCCAATCATAATATCTCGTGGTCGGCGTGCCACACGATCCCAATATGTAATACAATTGAATAACTCTAACAATCTCTTCATAGAAGATCCCGATAGGGAAGCACATCAATATAATAGATTAACCCGGCAAGGGTACAACTAACAGCCCAAAAATATCCCGGCAAGGGAGGAACAACTCTACAATAAGTCCTGGCAAGGGAAACGATTCAACAACAAATCCCGGCAAGGGAAAATACCATGATTCCTTCCTTAATGCATTTGCTTCTCAACTATCATTTCATAGTTCATTTAACAAGTAATTATCAAAATTGTTCACTTCTTTTGACAATTTAATAGCAATTATGACTCACGGTCATGCTAGACTCGGGCGCATAGGTAACCTTCACCATACCTATACACCGACTCCACATAGCACATAGAAAATATTATCCTAATCCTATTCCCTCAAGCCAAAGTTAGATCAAACACTTACCTCGACTCCGAAAATAGCAACTCACAGCTCAACAATCGCCTTTCCTCTAGAATTCGACCCCGAACCAACAATATCTAACATATATCGAATCAATATTAGCACAAGGATACAATTCCCTAGCTTAGAAATGCATTTTCTAATTTTTTTTCAAAAATACCAAAATCCGACACCGGGCTCACATGGTCCAAACTCGAGGATCGGACCAAATTCCGATTACCCATAACCCCACGAGTCCAAATATATGATTTGTTTTAAGATTCGACCCCAAATTGAGGTTAAATCGCCCAAAATTCTCAAAAACCTAACTCTACCCAAAAGCCCTAATTTCTACCATGATTCTATGATTTAGGGCTAGAAAATTGAAGATTGGATGAAGAAATAATGGAAGGATGAAGTTGGAATCACTTACCCAAAGAGTTATGGTAAAATAGGAGCTTGAAGTTTGTCAATGGAGAGTGTAGGAGGAGAGTTCGTGTGATATTTTGAATGAAATCCCGTAATGAACAATGTTGGAATTAAATATTTCACTGAAGCATTTTGTGCTTCGCGATAGCGACACCTGGGTCGCGTTTACGATGAAGGAGTCTGATAAGGAATCTCGTTCGCGATGGGGTCTATGCGAACGCGAAGAAGGAAAGCAGGGGTGTCATAGGGTAGCTCTACGCGAACGCGGAAGCAGACTCGTAAACGCGGAAGCGGACTCGCGAACGCGGTGAAGGGTGAGGCTAAGCTACGCGAACGCGTGGCATTGGGCGTGATCGCGAAGGGTAAGAGGATTTGGACGCGGTGAAGGAAAAGGCTCTGCAACAACTATTGAAAATTTTGGTATTTTTCTAAGTTTCAAAACACCCCGAAATCACCCCCGAGGCCTCGGGGCTCCCAACCAAAACACACACACTTACTCAACATCATCCTACGAACTTGCTAGCGATCAAATTGCCAAAATAACATCAAAATCAAAGAATCAACCCCCAAAACTCATGATTTTCATTTCTAACTTCCAAACTTTAAAATTTTCCACTTTTAGTCTGAAACACGTCAAACGACGTCCTTTTTCAACCAAACTTTATAGATAGCGCTTAACGCTTATTTAAGACTTGTACCGAGCGTGGAACCAAAATCAAGCCCGATACCATTATTTTTGATCAGTTTCCGTTTTCATTTTTCCTTAAGAATATTCGTAAAACAATTTCACAGAAAAGCTCCGAACTCGGGCCTGGGACCTCGAATTTTGATTCCGGGAATACGCCCGGGTCCTTAATTTCCTTATGGACGCTCCGGGACCGTCACATCACAGGTCTGTATCCGTTTACCCAAAATGTTGACCGAAGTCAACTATAGCAATATTAGTATCAGAATTCATAGTTTTTAACACAGAATTCAAATATTTTAAAATCAACAGGAAAGCTTTGGCTGTTTGCTTTAGCAACGACGGTAAAGGGCAGGTTCTGTAGTCAATTGCACTTGGTTACTTCCTGCTTTGTCGGGTCATTTGATCTTCTTAGTTCCCCTCGGGCATACTCTTTCATAGGCTCGACACAGGTTGTGACGTCGGGTCCTCTCTTCTCTTCATGAATATCAGTTGGAAGCCCCCATTTTCATCAGACATCCAATGAAGTAGGAGCTCGCTCCCTACCTAGCGGTACTTCCATGGGTTTCCTCTCAAGGTCCTTTCATAAAAAATTTCCTTCTTCGCGCGCCGACTGCGCATGTAAATCGAGGCAACCAAATAAGAGGTTTTCAAGGCTCAGAAGCGCAAGGAAAGGGAGAATTAGAGTGATGACCCCTTTGGGTCGTCACATCCTCCACCTCTAAAACAACTGTTTATCCTCGAACGGATAAAAGAAATAAGTACCGAGTCGGGGAATAGATGGGCATATCGGCTCCGCATATCAGACTCGGACTCCCAGGTCGATGCCTCAGGAGGCTGGCCTCTCCACTGAACACACACTGAAGGAAAACTCTGCGACCTCAACTGTCGAACCTGCCGTCAAAAATAGCCACCGGCTCTTCCTCATATGACAGATCCTTGTCCAATTGGACAGTACTAATATCTAACACGTGGGTGGGATCACTGTGATACTTCTGAAGCATGAATACATGAAAAACCGGATGCACAGCTGACAAGCTAGGTAGCAATGCAAGTCTATAAGGCACATTCCTCACACAGTTCAGAATCTCAAATGGGCCAATATACGTAGGGCTAAGCTTGCCCTTCTTCCCAAACTTCATCACGCCCTTCATAGGCGATACATGGAGCAATACTTGCTCACCAACCATGAAAGCAACATCCTTGACCTTACGATCTGCAAGATTCTTCTGCCTAGACTGAGCCTACCGAAGTCTGTCCCGAATGATCTTGACCTTATCCAAGGCCTCCTGTACCAAGTTTGTACCTAATAACCAAGCCTCTCCCAGCTCAAACATCTGACTGGGGACCGACATCGCCTACCATAAAACGCTTTATACAGAGCCATCTGAATATTGGACTGGTAGCGGTTGTTGTAGGCAAACTCCGCTAACGGCAAGAACTGGTCCCACACGTCTCTAAAATCTATAATGCAGGATCGGAGCATATCCTCAAGAATCTGAATGGTCCTCTCGGACTGACCATCCTTCTGCGGTGAAATGTTGTGCTCAACTGGACCTGGGTTCCCAACTCATGCTGCACCGCCCTCCAAAAATGCAAGGTACATTGCGGACCCCGATACGAAATAATAGATATTGGCACCCCATGAAGGCGAACGATCCCCCTGATATAAATCTCAGCATACCTCTTGGATGAATAAGTAGTTTCAACAGGTATGAAATGCGTTGACTTTTTCAGCCTATCAACAATAACTCATATAGCATCAAACTTTTTCCGAGTCATCGGAAGGCCAGTAACAAAATCTATGGTGATTCTTTCCCACTTCCACTCGGGAAGCTCAATCCTCTGAAATAACCCATCGGGCCTATGATGCTCGTACTTAACCTGCTGACAATTTAGACAACGAGCCGCATATGCAACAATGTCTTTCTTCATTCTACGCCACCAATAATGCTTTCTCAAATCCTGATACATCTTCGCGGTGCCCGGGTGAATAGAATACCGAGAACTGTGGGCCTCTGCTAAGATTGACTCTCGAATACCATCAACGTTGGGCACACAGACTCGCCCCTACAACCTCAATACGCCATCATCTCCCAAGGTCATCTCTTTGGTACCTCCTCGCTGCACCGTCTCTTAGGACACACAAATGGGGATCATCAAACTACCGCTCCTGAATATGCTCCATCCATGACGAACGAGCGACTGTGCAAGCTAACACCCTGCTGGGCTCAGAGATATCCAACCTCACAAATCTATTGGCCAAGGCCTGAACATCCAAGGCAAGCGGTCTCTGACTAACGGAATATATGCAAGACTACCCATGCTGGCAGACTTTCTACTCAATGCATCGGCCACCACATTGGCCTTCCCTGGGTGGTATAAAATAGAAACATCATAGTCCTTAAACAACTACAACCGCCTCCGCTATCCCAAATTCAACTCTTTCTGCTTGAACAAGTACTGAAGGCTCTCGTGATCCGTGTACACCTCACACATCACACCATACAAATAATGTCTCAAGATCTTCAAGGCATGAATAATGGCTGCCAACTCTAGGTCATGAACTGGATAATTCTTCTCGTGGATCTTCAACTGCCTCGAAGCATATGCTATGACCCTGCTACTCTGCATCAACACTGCGCCAAGCCTAACCTGGAAAGCAACACAATAAATTGTATAAGGTCCTGATTCCGTGGGCAAAATCAATTCTGGTGTGGAAAACTATATTAAGGACACCGAATGCCCTAATCCTCAACTGGTGGTAACCAGATCCCAAATCTGTCCTTGAAAAACACCCTGGTGCTATGAAGTTTATCGAAACACATCCTCGTCAAACTTTATTCTTCTTCGCAATAACGTTGGTGCGCCCCAAGGCAAAACTTCTGGGCTTAAAGAAACCCTTATCAACCAAATCCTTAAACTCTTCCTTTAACTCTCTCAACTCTGGCGGGGCCATGCGATACGATGAAATGGAAATAGGCTGAGTGCCCGGCGCCATATCAACACGAAGATCGATATCCCTGTCAGGAGGCATGCCCGGCAGGTCTGATGGAAAAACATCGGGGAAGCTCCCCAACAATAGGGACAGAACAAACGGAAGGAACCTCTGCGGTGGAGTAGTGATCATACGCCATTTGAGCTAAGCACTCCTCTCTTAACCATGCGTCGAGCCTTCGCATACAATATCACACTGCGGGTCGGAGGATCTAAAATCCCTCTTTATTCTAAATGGGGAAATCCCGGTAAAACCAAGGTCACGGGGACAACTAATCCATCGTCAATATAACGTCAAGGTCCACCATCTCTAAGAGCAATAAGTTGGCACAGGTCTCAAGCCCTAAAATACCACCACACAAGAATGATGCACTCGTTCGACCACTATGGAATCACCAATTGGCGGGGACACATATACATGAATACCCAAAGCCTCACTAGGCATGATCAAATGGGGTGCAAAATAGGACGACACATATGAATACATAGGTCCATGGCCAAATAGCACTGAAACACCTCTAATACAAATCAGAATGGTACCTGTGATCACATCATCTACTGACTCGACCTCCGGCCTGGCCGGCAAAGCATAGTAATGGTGCTGACCCCCTACTCCCTAAACTGTATCTCTGGGACGATCTGCTGCGAGCTGACCCCTGTCTCTGGCGGTCTGAGCTCTACCTCTACGCTCCCTACCTCTACCTCTATGGCTTCTACCCCCCCCCCTCTAGCTGGCTGGGCGGCCTGTGGATCACCTGCTGCCTGAATCATGGGACGAGGACCCTGCGGCTGTGAACTGCTGGAAGCTCGAGGGCAATACTTGGAAATGTGCCTCAGGTCGCTGCAAGTGAAGCAAGCCCTCAGCTGCTGAGAATATCGAAGCGGCTGCTGGACGGAATACTGCGACAGAAAACTGCAACCGCCTGAAGTACCTTGAGAAGCCTGGAGGACTGACTGGAAAGGCCTCAGGGGATGGCCTCTGTCATGTGGATTCCTACCTCCCGATGAGGTACCACTGAATCTACCAGAATGTCGAGGCATCTTATCAGACCCCTGACCACATCCCTGAGAAAGTGCCATCTCTATCCGACGGACGCCATCCGTCGCCTCCAGAAAGGTAATCTCACTCCCGGTGCTCATGGCCATCTGAACACAGATCGACTGAACCAAACCATCCACAAACCTCCACACCCTCTCTCTCTCGGTGGGGACTATCACAATAGCATATGTGCGAGATCAATAAACTGCGTCTCATACTGCGTAACTGCATAGAGCCCTGCTGGAGGCGCTCAAACTGCCTGCGAAGTGCCTCCCGCTGAGTGACGGGGAGAAACTTCTCCAAAAATAACATCGCGAACGGATCCCATGTCAAGGCTGGTGACCTTGTTGGCTTAGATAGGAAATAATCCCTCCACCAAGTCTTGGCAGATCCCACAATTCTGAAGGTGCAAAAATCAACCTCATTGGTCTCTACTATCCCTATAGTCCGAAGGACCTCGTGACAGCTGCATATGAAGTCCTGGGTGTCCTCTGTAAAAGTACCACTGAAAGTGTGGTGAAAAGCTTGGAGAATCGATCATGTATCCACAAAGAATCTTAAGACATAGTCGCTCCATCACCGGCCTGAGCTGTAATACCTGTCTGAGCTGCCACTACGGGCTGAACCAACAGAACCTGAGTCTGGGGAGATGCCTGCTCCCAATTACGTGTAGCACGAGTCTGAACCCCTCATCCAGCCTGAGAAGTGGCTGGTGCTACTGGCAGCAATCCCGCTCTAGCGACAATGTCCATAAAGCCTACTATGCGGACAAGAGCATCCTGAAAATCTGAAGGAAACATCACTCCTCCTGGGACCTTAGCTGGGCCTACTGGAGCTGGAACCTCCTCATCAAAGTCAATAGAGGCTCCACCTCTGGAACTGCTGCCTGGGGCTGAGCTCTGCCCCTGTCCCGGCCTCGGCCTGTGCCCCTCGCGGGAGCTGTTGCAGGGGGTTCGGGCTGTTGCACGGAAGAAGAAGAAGACGCACGTGTTCTCGCCATCTGCGAAAGGACAGAGTAGAACGACAAACAATATTTGAGAAACAGAATCGCACGACAAGAATGAACAAAGTGAAACTTTTCCTAACTCTATAGCCTTTGGGGGATAAATACAGACGTCTCCGTACTGATCCCTCAGACTCTACCGAGCTTGTCCATGAGTTGTGAGACCCAAGTAACCTAGTGCTCTGATACCAACTTGTCACGACCCGAATTTACCCACCATCGGGAGTCGTGATGGCACCTACTGTCGAAGCTAGGCAAGCCGACCCCCTTTTTAGTCATTTCACAGTAACCTTAATCTAAAGCAAATTAAATATTGAAATAAATAATTAGAATGTGGAAGACTTTTAGGAAAGTTAGAAATGACAAGATGCATAAATTAACAACATACTTCTACCCAGTATCTGGTGTCACTGCTCACGGACGACTAAAAAGAGTACAAAAAATAACAGTCTAAAAGAAATACATAACATGTCTGTTTGATACAATTAAACAAACTGAAAGAAATAGATAGAGGATACTGGGGGCCCGTGAACGCCAGCGAACTACCTTAGAGCCTTCGGACTGGAGGATCACTCCCAAACAATAGCTGCGGTCCGTAGGCTGTGTCCTGACCTGTTCAGAAAAGGCACAGAAGCATAGTATCAGCACAACCGACCCCATGTACTGGTAAGTGCCCTGCCTAACCCCGGCGAGGTAGTGATGAGGCTAAATCGGACCTACCACAATCAACCTGTACAGATATATGTGCAATAACAGCAAATAACAAAATTCTTAACAGATAATGGGGAGGGGACATGTTGGGGGTATAGCAGTTCAACTATCTTATCATCAACAACAAGGAAATGGAAACAGTATAACAAACATCAATAAGAGAAAGACCAGTAAAATAGATGTTGCACGGCACCACCCATCGTACTTTTACTCTCGTCCTCAACAAGATAATCCATCATAGTGTACGGCATCACCCATCGTACTTTATCACTCATCCTCACCCAATCAATAGCATAAATCAGTTACACGGCATCTACAATGGAAGGCACGCCACATGCTCCCGTATTTTCTGTGCACAATGTCACCAGCATCTAAGGCCAATAACAATAGGAGGGCGGCGTGCCACACGACCCCATAATAAATGTCACTGGCATCTCAGGCCAATAACAATAAGTGGGTGGCGTGCCACACGATCCCATAATAATATCTCGTGGTCGGCGTGCCACACGATCCCAATCATAATATCTCGTGGTCGGCGTGCAACACAATCCCAACCATAATATCTCGTGGTCGGCGTGCCACACGATCCCAATATGTAATACAATTGAATAACTCTAACAATCTCTTCACAGAAGATCCCGATAGAGAATCACATCAATATAATAGCTTAACCCGGCAAGGGTACAACAAACATCCCAAAAATATCCCGGCAAGGGAAACAATTCAACAACAAATCCCGACAAGGGAAAATACCATGATTCCTTCCTTAACTCATTTTCTTCTCAACTATCATTTCATAGTTCATTTAACAAGTAATTATCACAATTGTTCACTTCCTTCGACAATTTAATAGCAATTATGACTCACGGTCATGCTAGACTCGGGCGCATAGGTAACCGTCACCATATACACCGACTCCACATAGCACATAGCAAATATTATCCTAATTCTATTCCCACAAGCCAAACTTAGATCAAACACTTACCTCGAATCCGAAAATATCTACTCACAGCTCAACAATCGCCTTTCCTCTAGAACTCGACCTTGAATTAACAATATCTAGCATAAATCGATTCAATATTATCAATATTAGCACAAGGATACAATTCCCTAGCTTAAAAATGCATTTTCTAACTTTCTTACAAAAATACCAAAATCCGACACCGGGCCCTCATGGTCCAAACTCGAGGCTCGGACCAAATTTCGATTATCCATAACCCCACGAGTCCAAATATATGATTTGTTTTAAGATTCGACCCCAAATTGAGGTTGAATCGCCCAAAATTCTCAAAAACCTAACTCTACCCAAACGCCCTAATTTCTACCATGATTCTATGATTTCGGGCCAGAAAATTGAAGATTGGATGATGAAATAATGGAAGGACGAAGTTGGAATAACTTACCCAAAGAGTTTATGTGAAATAGGAGCTTGAAGTTCGTCAATGGAGAGTGTAGGAGGAGAGTTCGTGTGAGAGTTTGAATGAAATCTCGTAATGAACAGTGCTGGAATTAAATATTTCACTGAAGCATTTTGTGCTTCGCGATCGCAACACCTGGGTCGCGCGATGAAGGAGTATGATAAGGCATCGCATTCGCGATGGGGTCTATGCGAACGCAAAGAAGGAAATCAGGGGGTCATGGGGTAGCTCTACGTGAATGCGGAAGCAGACTCGCGAACGCGGTGAAGGGTGAGGCTAAGCTTCGCGAACGCATGGCATTGGACGCGATCGCAAAGCGTAAGAGGATTTGGGCTATACGAACGCGAGCCGAGTGCCGCGTTCGCAAAGAGGAAAAGGCTCTGCAATAGCTGTTGAAAATTTTGGTATTTTTCTAAGTTTCAAAACACCCTGAAATCACCCCCGAGCCCTCGGGGCTCCTAACCAAACACACACACTAACTCAACATTATCCTACGAACTTGCTCGAGCAATCAAATCGCCAAAATAACATCAAAATCAAACAATCAAACCCCAAAATTCATGATTTTCATTTCTAAGTTCAAAACTTTCAAATTTTCCACATTTAGTCTAAAACACGTCAAACGACGTCCGTTTTCAACCAAACTTCACAGATAGCGCTTAACGCCTATTTAAGACTTGTACCGAGAGTCAGAACCAAAATACGAGCCCGATACCATTATTTTTTATCAATTTCCTTTTTCATTTTTCCTTAATCATATTCATAAAATAATTTCACAGAAAAGCTCCGAACTCGCGCCTGGGACCTTGGATTTCGATTCCGGGAATACGCCCGGGTCCCAAATTTCCTTACGGACTCTGAGACCGTCACATCAGTGGTACATGTCTGTTTACCCAAAACGTTGACCGAAGTCAACTATAGCAATATTAGTATCAAAATTCATAGTTTTTAACACAGAATTCAAATATTTTCACATAAAAAATTTCCGGCGTCGCGTTTGGACTATGCACGCAAATTGAGGCAACCAAATAAGATGTTTTCAAGACCTCAGAAGCGCAAGGAAAGGGAAGATTACAGTGATGTCCCCTTTGGGTCATCACAGAGAGGGACTGCTTGCCGTGACTGGCCAGCAATGAGCAAAAATGACAGAGGTGTAGCTAGCGATTGGCGAGGTCAGGTTGGACGCAGTTGTTGTTTGACGGGCTGGTTCTTGAGGGAGTGGCGATGGTCAGGTGGTCGAACGGAGCGAACGAAGAAAATGAGTGAGAAAGTCAACGGAAATGGTGGTTTGAGAAGCTGGTTTCAGGAGGTTCATTTGGCGTGAGGCGGGTGGTTATGGTTGCTTCAGGTGGCGTGTGGCGGAGCTGTGTGTAGGGGGTTGGCTCGGCGACATGGGGGCAGTGGTGTGGTATTTTACTGGAAAATGCGGGGTCGTTTGGAGAAGAAAGAGAAGAACGCAGCAGGGGGGCTGTTTGGGTGTGTTTGGAGAAAATGAAGAGAGGATGGGGTGGGTAAGGGGTGTGGCAGCTTGGGAGAAAAATGGGGTCTCTAGGGTTTTGTTTGATTAGAGTTGTTTTTTGAAATGAAAAATCTGAAAATCAGGGGGGAAGTCGGATTGGGCTTCGGTCAAGGGTAGGTTTTTTGGGTCGGGTAAGGGGTGTTTTGGTTTGGGCCTAGTTCCTTCAATTTGCAAGATGACCCAATCAGAATTTTCTTCAATTTTTTGATTATTTTCTATTTAAACTAACTTAACAAATACAAACCTAAAAACACTAATTAACTCCAAATAATTATCACCTAAAATTAAATGAAATATAATCACACAATTTGAACGTTAAAGGCTAAAAATACAAAAGATGCCTATTTTGTGATTTTCTTTTTTTGTAAAACAAACTTCATTACTCCTAATTGTAGAATTAAATCCTATGTGCGGAGCGATATATTTTTGTATATTTATTAAATTTAACAAATAAACACGCACATACAAATGCAAATAGTACAAGAACAATAACAGAAAATTCACAACGATTGCAAACAAACTAAAAATTGTTTTATTTTGAATTTTTTTGGAGTAATTAATATATAGGGAAAAAAATCACGTGCTCACACCACTTTCTCCGTATTTTGTGCCACCAAAATACCTTTTTTCCTTGTTCAGTCCAATATCTTCTTTTTGGGTCTGTTGCTCCCTTATTTGCTGATAACTTTCATTTCCATTTGAAAATCTCGCTTGTTTCTGGTCTAACCACGTCCATTGTCATCCTTATCACAGAACACACCTCTGCTGCATTCAAAATCCTATACCTTCTATTTGTTATAATGCTTCTGTACTAACTTTAACCAATCCATATGCCTCACCCCAAAGCATGTTGGGTATTACCGGCCCAATGCTCTTGTTGGTTTTCTTGACTTGTGGTGCTTTGATATGCTATTTAGACCCCATTTGGTGAAATTGGAAAGCTTGTGGAAAATGTTGAAATCATTTCTCACTTGTTATGACTAAAAAAAACTCAAGAAGAGGAAGTAAACAAGACAAAAGGAACAGAGTAAAGGACAATAGAAAAAAATGATTCCTAACAAGAAAACTACAAAGTATAAACCTATCGGATGTGTATACCAACTCTAATGACCTTGACATGCACCTGCGGCCTTCTGTTAAGAAAATCTAATGTTTAGCTCTCATTGTACCTTTTCACCGTGAAACTAGGCTTCAATGCTCTACTTATCCAATTTGATTCGCTGTCCTTATTCGTAGTGCCCAATGGGTTTTCACCATCAAACCTCTCTCATTTGTTCTTTCTCTCAACTTACCGTCGCCTCAAGGTGCCTGTGAAAGTTTTCACCAATAAGACTCTCTCATTTTATTTCTCTCAGCTTTTGTTGCATTGCGATATCCATGAGATTTCCATCACTAAGACTCTTTCATTATTCCTTACCTTGTTTGGATCGGAGTGTTGCCCCTAACATGAATTATCAGCACCTGCTTGACATGGCTTTTATCAAAGACTGATCAGAAGGTCTTCCTTTGGACTGTAATGTGGGCTTTTGTATAGGGTTAGAAAGAAAGGATATAAATGCTCAAACAAATTCAAACTGGGGTTGAAACTACAACTTTCAGAATCTGAGTTCTTTCAACAATCACAACTCCTGCCCCAATTTCTTGCTTGGGGACTTTTAGATTTTATTTTTGTATGACTGAACCTTAGAGAGTCTGCCTACGTACCCTTTCGGGATCAAGTCAAACGTAGTTCACGTTATAGAAACTACGTTGTAGTGATTTTCTTTCTTTTAATTTCTTTCTGTTTTTTTCTTTCTTTTTCCTTTCTTTTCTTCATTTTTCCTTTTCTTTATTTTCTTTCTTCTCTTTTTTCTTTTCTTTTCTTTATTCTTTTTCCATCTGCTTATATCTAGCACTTGCATTTCTTTGATTGTGTTGTTGATTCTGAAAGAGGGGTATTAAAGAAAACAAATAAGGCTCAAAGAGGGTGACAAAGGGTAAACTGTTTAGATAGCAGAACAAAACGCCTTCTTCATTTTAAACTTCAAAATATGCAAAATACAAACAAGTACAATCAGAATAAAGAAACCATACACATCATCTCTTGAACGCATCAGAATTGACGGCTATTTCCACACATTTTCCTTCTACATCTGTCAGATATAATGTGCCATTGGGCAATACTCTTACTCTTATTACCACGTCCAGCCCCCTGTCAATTTTGCACACCTGCCTTCAGGGTTTCTTTATATTCTTTTTGCCTCAAAACATCCCATTCTGTACTTATTTCCTCAGGTGCCCTTATCATTTTTAAAATGGTCTCATTGCTTCGTAACTTTTGAAGATCAGACTGAGAATTATGCGTGCATGTCATGTCACTAGAACCAGCATTAGACAAAAGACAAAACAAAGGATAGAAAAGAACTAAACAAAGAAAAATGATTGGAAGTAACAAAAGATCAAAATTTGCATTAGACAATGATAAAATAACTCGAATAACAAAACAAGCAAACAAACTGGAGTAGAACCCTAGAATGAACCTGAAACAAACATGGACAACACTAAACAAACCACTACGACTAAACAAGCTAGAAAAAAGATGAAAAGATAAGAGGGTTTGATCACAAGAGAAAATCTGGATAACAACCCTGCAAATAACCCCGACAATATAAATGACAGCAAAATGGACCACCAAAACTCCTTCCCGGCTGACTCAGAAAAGAGCATCTTAACAATTACCAAGCACGGCACCTTAGCCACTAACATTTGCATCTATATTGCCATGACCACTGTTTGCTTCAGTATCTTCAACTTCAGTGAACAAGTTCCCAAGAGGATTCTCATACTCCATGTCACCGGGCATCATCCCCACCAGGTGTGCCTCCTCATGTAAGGGATGCAGCGTGATATTCTGGGTGCCACTGTCTTGAATCAAATTTTCCTAGATCATCCTTTCTATTTCTCTTTTCAAATCCCAACAATTTTCCACATTGTGCCCCAGAGCATTGGAGTGGTATTCACACCTTTTAGATGAGTCAAAGCTTCTCGCACGTCGGTCCACCTGATTTGGAGGAATGGGTGCAATCATGTCATGTTGTTTTAACTTCTCAAATATGTTTGCATAGGACTCTCCTATTAGTGTAAAACTATTTTTCAACTTTTGTTCCCTTCTATACCCCTGGATTGGATGTGGGTTATAAGGTACTTGAAAATTTTGCGGAGGCGCGTGGAGATTTTGTGATACTCGTGCTCGCTTTCTTAGGTGATTTGATGGCTGGGCAACATACTGGGAGGATCAAAAGAGTATGGGGGGTTCAGAGGTGGATAGTTATGCTTAGGGGGGGTCATGGAAAACCTGATGAGGCTGCACATACCTTCGAGGCATTCTCCTAGGACCTCTTCTTGACCCTCATATCATTATGATTTCTTCATCCCTCTCACTCGTGTTACCAGATTCAATTTGGACAGCCTGAGCTGCAACTTTGAGAGCTGTTTAACTTATAATCCTGCCTGTCTTAAGACCGTTCTCCACCATTTCTCCCATTTTGATTGCTTTCTGGAAGGATTTACCCACTGCGGACGTCGTGTATTGAAAATAATATGGCTCTTGAGCCTATAGAAAGATAGGTATTAACTCGTGGTCATCCATGGGTGGCTTAGCTCTAACTGCCTGCTCTCTCCATTTAATGGCATATTCCCTGAAACTTTCAGTTGGTTTCTTTTTTAGGTTAGAAAGGGAAATGCGGTCTGGGGCGATGTCAATTTTGTATTGAAATTGTTTGACAAATGCCCGTGCCATGTCATCCAAGACATACCAGCAAGATATGTTTTGATCCAAAAACCATTCAGATGCTACTCCCGAGAGGCTTTCCCCAAAATAAGCAATAAGCAATTCTTCATTTCTTCCCACACTTCTCAATTTGTTGCAATACCTTTTCAGGTGGACTATGGGGTCTCCATGTCCATTGTACTTTTCAAATTTGGGAAACTTGAAACCAGGCGGCAAGTGGACATTGGGGAACATTCATAGATCTCTGAAGGCAATACTTTTTTGACCTGCCATTGCTTGCGTGTTTTTCACTGTTGTTCTAATCTTTTCACTCTTTGGTTTATTTCTTCCTGTACTCTCTTTCGGGCAGGCTTCTCGATGTTTATAGGAAGCTCAAACGAGTATGAGTGGTACTCGAGAGAGTGGTACTGTTCTTGCTGTGTAGCCAATTGTGACGCGCGACAAGGCTGTCCTTGGCCATTGGCCGAGGATTGAAGCATTTTGGTCATTTATTGTTTCAGTGTTCTATTTTCCTCAACCACAGTAGACCCTTGTTGAACCATCCGACCCAGAGTCTCTTGTTCACTTGTAACAACTTCGATGTCAGTTATCATTTTCCCCAGATCTTGTGTTTCCAGCATACCACAACCGACCACCTCAACTTTCTTCACAATTCAAAACAAAACATGTTAGAATGGATTGGACCGGTCCTCATTATTCACAACATCTTTTTCCATTTTTCATTTTTTTGTTTTTTCTATTTTTTTTGGTTGTGGTTGAATCCTATGTGGATTGCCTACGTATCGTGACCCCGCACGAATCAGACCAGGCATAGTTCGTGCAAATAAAAGGTAAACACAATGAAACATTTTTAGAATTTTCCATTTTCATAATAACAACAAAACTGACCAACTTAGCAATGAAATACAGACTCAAAAATCAAACGACCCATATACTCTAATCAAAATAAATACAAACCCAAAAATAAAATGACAGATTCCTTCCCCTATATGTCAATTTTGACCCAAAATTCGAACGGTATTCACTTGACCGCTGACTCTTTTTCTTATTTTTTAATTAATATAAAGTATCCGGTATTGCAAACACGTCCTTCAAGTGCCTCGGGGACAGAGATTTTAAGACTGTGAGGGTTAAAAATAAAAATATGACCAAATGTGGATGTTTGTGCAAAGTCAGCCTTCCGCCGCCCCGTTTGGGAACATTTGTCTATTTTTGACAAAAACGGCATCACCCGGTTTATTTATGACGAAAATTAAAATTCTGATATTTTTGACTATTTTGCAAAGGGGAGGTTGGACCCGATGAGGATTGTCGGCGTATCCCATGCCCTGTGAGAATCAAACCATGTATAGTTCAGGAAAATTAGCCGAACCATTTTAAAACATGACTCTTTTTTCTTTTCACTTTCGGCATTTCAAATAAACAGTAAAAAACTACTTTTAAAATAAAACTCTTTTTCCCCTTGTTTCAATAAACGATAAAATAGCTATTTTTCCAAACCTAAAAATAAAAGACTTTTTTCTTTTTTCATTTTTCATGGCAAAACAAACTATTTTTCCTCTTTCATTTTGAAAACAAGATAAACTAAATTAAAAGACTCTTGTTCTTTTTTCTTTTTCATTTTCCATGGCAAAACAAACTATTTTTTCCTTTTTCACTTTCGAAAATAAGACAAACTAAAATAAAAGACTCTTTTTTTCTGCTTTCTAAGCAAAACAAACAATTTAAATATATTTGTTATTTTTCAAAATTCTGGAAATATTTCGACAGTATTTAGGCATTGTTTTTCTTTCTAAAATGGGCAATTAACTCCCTGCACTGCTATTTCTCTCTTTTTCTCTTTTTATCCATTTTTTATTTTTCCGAGATTTAGAAGTCGGTCAACATGCAAGTCCGAACAAATAAATGCATAAAAAACAAGTAGGATGCGTCAGGATGGTCTTTTCATTTCAGATTGCTAGCCCTAGACGGTCTCAACCCCTATGTTGAGTCCCCTAAGTCGTAATGCACATGATGCAAATAAGTGTTCCTACTTGAGATCCGGCATGAGGTTGAGTTATTCTAGGTCCAAAACCTGGGTGTTTGTTCTAGACCTGGCTTACCCGAGCGGACAACTAAAGCCGAGGGAGAGGCAGCGTACCAGGAATACAGAAGCTTCACCAGCTTTTCAACGTATCCAAACCTCGTTCTAAATTGGGAATTAGACACTATACAGAAAAGAAGTCACACGAAGTGCACCCTTCTTCATGATTTAGAAGGCTTAGAGAAGAGATGGGTTTCGGCACAATTTGTATATAGTTCACAAAATATCAAAGCGGTAAAAGCAGTCAACTAGCACATTAGGCACAGATCATGTAACAAAATTAGATAACGCCAAACACAACAATTATTTTAAGCTCTAATTCTGAACCCTGAACAAAACGTTCTGGGTTCTTCTCCTCAGCAGAGTCTCCAGAGTTGTCACACCTCCTTTTTCAACTATACCCGTAAGGGCCGGAGTTTTTCTAATTAAAGGACAATCGAAATGGGATTTATTATTCAGAGATTCAGAGTCACCACTTGGGAGATTAATATTGTCCCAAATCACCGGTTGAATCCCGAACCGAGGACAAAGATGACTCTGTTAACAGTTCGCGAACCAGAAATTCGGATAAGGAACTTTGTTTACCCGGGAGAAGGTGTTAGGCATTCACGGGTTCCATGGTTCTTGCACGGTCACTCAACTGTCGCGTTTAGCTTATTATCTGATTTTATTACATGAAGAACCTATGTGCCAATTTTTATTTTTTACCGCTTTTATTCAATATGTTTTTTTTAAAATAGAAAGGTGAACTTCATTTAAAATGTGCCTTCGGTTCGCGTCACATGAAATGCACCCGCAATCCTAAGCATACTTTATTCAATGTTTTGGGATTTGATTTGGGTCGCATGAAACACACACCTGAGTTTAGGAAGGTAATTTTATTAGAATCGCGTCTAAAGAGTCTAACGCGTTATTATCTTTTGGGAGGACCGTGAAGTTCGCTAAACGGACCTTCCCAATTTTCTAAGTATTTTTAAACTTTTATTGAGGGCCCCGTAATTTTGTATTTTATTGGACGACGCTCGCCTCATTTATTTTAAAGAGTAAACCTAAAAGTGACTATATTTTTTCTATTTTTTTGTTTTTATCTCAAAAAGAAAAGAATCCTACTTAATTAAAATTAAAGTCCGGGCTTCAAGTTCAAATCCGGGTCCAAACAAAAGGAAGAACCTTTTAATTTGAACCCGCTACCTAACTCGAAACCCGAACTTATATTATTGCTTAAATCTTTAATTGCACACTTTGAAGCGGGCCCCAATTGTTGGCCCAATGAACCAGGTTCGTAGAAGCCCAGTGCCTACTTCAAGTTCAAACTCCAAAAAACTCAAAGCATGGGTCCTAGGCCACTGGGCTGGCCTCGTGGCAAAGGTCCAAGGATCGATTCCCTGGTTGGACAGCCAAGGGATATTTACCTGGGACTAAAATGACTCAAAAATTGGGCTCAACAGCCCTTGAAGCCCAAGAGATAATGGAGTTCGTTTATGCTTTTCTTTTGTTTTAATTTAAACCAATTCTAAACCTAGCACGTATAAGACATATTACCCAACTTTATTAATAGAGCTAAAATGAAAGACAACTTGGGAACATGATATTACTAATGTACAACATGTCAATTACTTAGGTTTAGTTCAAACTCATATCACTAAATCAACACTTACGCAATTCCTGATTGTTTAAATGACCTACAACAACTAGTTTCCCATTTAAGCTATTTCTTATTTCAAAGAATGAGCACACAAAACAAAATAGAACTACTTAAGACTAACGGGCAATCTCCAACTTTTACAGTCCAAATTCTTTTACAGATCCAAAAGGTTCAAATCAAAACAAATCTCTATTTTAATACAAATCAACAAAATTAAAACTAAATGAACACACAGCAATTGTACAACTGACACAAAACCTCAAGTAACAAGCTGTTTTATATTTTAAAATCAAGGAGAAGCAAAATAGATTCAGGATTCGATGTCCAACAACACTTCAAATTGCACTTCATTATGTATTCCTCAAATCAAAATTACATCAGGCCTTCATAGTTCATATATGAGCAAAGAGGTACCTGGAAAAGTGGAGTAGAAAGTGAGAGAGGTAATTAGCAGTAGTGATAAACGCAGTGCCAATAGAGACTAGAACACATCCCAGAGATAGCTCGAAAAACCAACAGCAACAGCAAGTAATCAAGCCAAATAACTCAATTGCACTTGAAACATACACAAAATAGAAACTATGGTCTACAGAGTAATTACACCCATATCCAGGTGACCAAAAATTCAACAAACCCAAAATTTACCGGAAACAATAAGAGTATGAAGAAAATTAACAGCAAACAAAATCATATCTGCAAAATGCTCAATGAAACAATATTTATTTTTTATTTTTATTCCAGTTTTTAGTTTATTTTTGGTTTTCTACTTCTCTGATGTTTTTGTATTTTGAATATTTGAGGTCAAATGCTAATTTGAAATTTAGAGAAAGGGAAAGAGTCTTTTTGGTGGGAATTTTGGGAAAATTTGAGCTGAAAAAGGAAGACCCCTCTCTAAGGCATGAGAGTGTCAATTTATAGGAAACAAGAGAGTCATCAATCAGATTTTTTTGGTTTTCTTTTTAGTCCTTTTCTATTTTCGGTTTGGTCCCCTTATTTTTGACTTGCTCAACAAGTAAATACCTATATTTTGCTAACATCTACACTAAGGTATCCTTCTAAAAGGCCCTAGGATGCTTTTCTACCCCCAAAATACATATACTATCCTTACTCCTACTTTGAAATTACTATTCCTAAAGAAACTACCCTTTTCTATGCCTAAAATATCCTTATTTCCCCCTGAAACTACTAACCCAACCCATCCCCTTACCTTAGTTAATACTTGATCATAGTTATGTAAAAAGGGTGATTTATTCATCTATACCCAATCAATCCAACTCTAAAATGAATTGAAGAATAGTTAGACCTACTAATCGAACTATCAAAATACTAATTCAATCCAAACAAAATCAACAATGTTCAACAGACTTGCAATCATATTTACTCTAAAATTTCCAAACCAATACGGAGAAATGAAACACATATACTTACAAAGCCTCACAAAAATCAAAAGAAAATTTCAGAACTAAAACTTGAAATCAAAGTGAAGAAAACCTAATTAAACTGAATTGGCTTCCTAACTAAGACTAAACACTAAATAGGTCAAGGACACAATAACCTCTGGAATTGTAATAGAATCATGATTAATTAGGTACAAATCAAAACTTCATTAAACCATTAACAACAAAACCAAACTACTGAGAACCAAGACTAATAAAATGAAAAACAGAAACAAAAATAAGAAATGGAAATAAGAACAGAATACTTACTTCTAAATCCATTTGGGCTTCACGAAAAACCTTCAAAATTAACTTCAAGTTAATATTACACATCCATTTCTTAACAAATAAACCTACAATATTAACTTAAGTTAATTCGACCTGAAGGGTCCTCAAACAGTCCAAAGTGAACCACCCTAGATTTGAGATTCTTGAGCTTCAGCTAGATTTGAAGGGTTTTGACCAAATATTCAAGATGAGGAAAGGTCGGAGACTATCCGGTATCAATTTGGGATTATTTGGACGATTTTGTGTTTTGGCCAAAAAGTTTCGGATTAAGATTCAAATCGATTGGATGGGAATTGAGGGAAATAGTTATGGGGGTTGGAAAGAGGAGAGGAAGGAGAGTTGGTGGTGAAATTTTGGTCTCATTTGGAGCTCTGCCGCCGGCGGAGACGATTTTTGGCCGGCAGCGCCGGCAGAGGAGTGGTGGCGCAAAGACAAGGGTACGAGGAAGATGATTATGTCTTTAGGGTTTTGAGACAGTTATATCTAATACCTAATCTCGTATGGCAACCGTTGGATTAAAAGATTTAACGGCACAAATTGATTACGAAGAAATGGGGTCGTTTTGGGGCTCTACAAATCGGACTGGGTCGGTGACCATTTGGGACGATTTGGTCGACAATAAATGACCTGGGCCAAGCGGATTTCTATTGTAGATAGCCCAATTTGGATCTCCAAATAAGACCACTCTTTTAAATTTTTTTCTTTTGCCTTTGTTTTCATTTTTGTTATTTTATATTTTATACCTTTTTTATATTTTTTTATTTTATTAAACGCTAAATTATACTTAAAAACTAAATTGACTCTAAAATTATACTTCCTAATTAATTAAAATGCAAATTAATACAAATTTAAACTAAACATGCAAAAAGTATCATTTCTGTTATTCTCTTCCTATTTGTTCTAAAACAAACTAAACTTAATTAATCCTTAAAATATGAAACTATATCCTAAATGTAAATGTATATATTTATATTTTCATGTGAATTAACACGCAAAAATGCAAACAATTAAGAGAACATGACACAAAAATTGTAAAAATAAGGAAAAATCAATTTTTTGTTTGAATTTTTGGGAATAATTCTTATATAGGGCAAAAATCACGTGCTCACATTGGTACAAGATGGTTCTTCAAGAACAAGCTAGATGAAGATGGAACAGTTACAAGAAACAAGGCTAGGTTGGTGGTTCAAGGTTACAGTCAAGAGGAAGGCATTGATTATGATGAGACTTTTGCTCCAGTTGCTGGACTTGAAGCAATTAGACTCCTCATAGCCTTTGCAGCACATATGGAATTTACTCTTCATCAAATGGATGTCAAAAGTGCCTTCCTAAATGGTTATCTCAAAGAGGAAGTGTTTGTGAAACAACCTCCAGGATTCGAAAGCAAAGAATGTCCTAATCATGTATATAAGCTAGATAAAGCTCTATATGGTCTCAAGCAAGCCCCAAGAGCTTGGTATGAAATATTTTCAAAATTCCTTCTGGAGCATGGGTACAAAAGATGTAAAATTGACAGCACTTTGTTTCTAAAGGAAAAAGGAAAAGATCTTCTTGTTGTACAAATATATATTGATGAAGTAATATTGGGGGCTACAACAGATAGGTTAAGTAAGGACTTTGCTAAACTAATGGGAAGTGAGTTTGAAATGAGGATGATGGGATAACTTAATTTATTCTTGGGGCTACAGATTAAACAAAGTCCAGATGGAACCATGATCCATCAGCAGAAGTATACAAAGGAACTAATCAAGAAGTTTAAAATGGAAGAATCCAAAGAAATAGATCACCTATAGCAACCTCCACAAAGCTAGATATTGATAAACCAGGTTCATCAGTTGATCAAAAGTTGTATAGGGGTATGATTGGTTCACTTTTATATCTTACTGCCAGCAGACCTGACATTGTTTTCAATGTAGGACTTTGTGCTCCTTTCCAGGCAAATCCAAAAGAGTCACACTTGACAATTGTCAAAACAATATTAAGATACTTGAAAGGCACAACTGATATATGTCTGTGGTATCCCAAAGGTAGAAATTTTGACTTAATTGGATATGCTGATGCTGACTATGTAGGTTTTATAGTAGATAGGAAGAGCACTTCAGGTATGACATACTTCCTAGGGTATTGCCTTATATCATGGGCTACCAAAAAGCAAAATTCAGTAGCTCTCTCTACTGCTGAAGCTGAATATGTTGTTGCTGCTTCATGTTGTGCTCAATTATTATGGATTAAGCAACTATTGGTAGAATTTGGAATTGAATTAGGGTGCATACCAATATTTGTGCATACCAATATTTTGTGATAACACCAGTGCAATCAGTATGACAAAGAACCTTGTTCTTCATAAAAGGACTAAGCACATAGATGTTAGACACCACTTATTAAGAGACAACTATGAGAAAGGGCTAATCTCCATAAAATTTTGTGCTACTGATAAACAAATAGCTGACATCTTCACTAAAGCACTGAGTAGAGAAAATTTTAAAAGGAACAGGATGGAGTTAGGAAGGATTATGATCACCTAAAAGGTCCAGTACAGAATGCACAATGAAAAAAAATTTGGCTAGGAGTTCTTAATTTTTGTGAATATTAGACTAATTCCTACTCAGTCTTATACTGTAAATAGTATACTCTTGTGACATGTTTTTATTCGACTCAGTAATCTCTTATATATTTTCTATTTTGACATGTGAGGCATAATCAAGAGAAGTTTCATTTGAAGAACCTGGTTCATCAAATTATGCTCATGAGAAAGTTCAGGTATATTTCTATTCTTTGCACAATTAGAAAAATTTATTTATCAACCGTGAGCAAGAGTCCTAGATATACCAGACGTCCTAACAATTCTATCCATTAGGTTAATTGAACCAGTTTCATTGAAACTAGAAGTCTAAGTGAAACAGAACCTTCTCCTAAATTTTAGCAATAATAATTAATCTCTAAGGAGACCGGAACTCTAAATTGATTAGACCTCTATGTGACCTCTGAAAAGGTTGCAGGCTCTGAGTAATCATTATCCCCTTTAAAAAACCTAAAAATCACTCCATAACCGTCATTCTTTACAAAACCCTTGATCATCTTCTCTCTCTCTCTCTCTCTCTCTCTCTCTCTCTCTCTCTCTCTCTCTCTCTCTCTCTCTCTCTCTCTCTCTCTCTCTCTCTCTCTCTCTCTCTCTCTCGTTTCTGAAACACTCCAACGTTCTTCACACAATAAAAATCTTCTTAGGATTTTCAGAAATCTTTCACAATGACAAATCCCCAAGACAACCTTGGTACTCCACCATCACCCAACACCTCATCTTCTACATTACCAGTCGAAATCCCAAAACCTAGTTTCCGGCGCTAGAAAATGCTAGAAAGAAAAACTGTAGCTACTATTCTCTGAGGAAAGCTTTAAATGAAAAAACTTCAGTCCAGCCAAAAAAAACCAGTTCCAGCAGCTGAGTCCAACTCTAGCTCTAATTCTGATGATAACATCTCCGCTAATGAAGGAGATGAACCTGGGTCTTCTAAAAAGGCCAAAACTCAAGAAACCCTAGGAGAGGTAAAATCTTGCTCTACTTTTTCTGATGAAAGGGAAGAAAATTGATTTTTTCTGATAGGGGTTGCTAGAGATGTAGGTGGGTTTGATTCTGGGAAAATTAGAAGGAAAAATAAAAAGGAGCCTTTAGCCATATGTGGCGGTGGGGAAGAGGGAGTCTCGAAGTCAAGGGAAGTGGATCAGGTGAGGTAGCTGAGGGTTGGTGAATCTGAGCAAGCAACAAGATGAACCTAGTTCATCTGGGGAGGAGAACTTGGCTGACTTATTGAAGAAAGTGGGGTCCAGCTATGACCCACAGAAACGCAAGGCTTCCTCACAAAGGACCCCTGTTGCATTCAAACCAACCAAGAAGAGCAAACCATAATCACCCAAATCTTCTCCTAGGGTTAGAGCTACCAGAAGTAGGGTCAAGGAAAGTGAAGCAGAATTGAAAAGGGCTTTAGAAGAAAGTAAGAAAAAGAGAAAAGAGAAAGGGAAAGCAAAGGTAGGTGAAATCTCGGAGGCTATGGTTGAAGAAGAAGAAGAGATGGAGCAGGTCCATCAAGAAAAGACTACTATTGTGGATGTTCCTACTACCAAATCCAAGGGATCCAAAATTTCTGTCAAGAAGCCCTCCAAGCCTATTGAACCTGTTCTTGCCAAAAGAACAAGGTCAGCTACAAAAGGAAAACATGTGAAAATTATTGAAGAAGATGATGAATGGAGTAATGATGACGAAGAAGAGTCAGAGAAGGAATAGGATAGATATGCCATGTTTGGCAAGAGAAAGATTTTGAAAGGCAGACTTCTCAAGGACCTGGAGGAGCCAGGTATGATAAGGCTTCTGACTGCACTAGAAGCACGGGGTTGGAAGGACATGGTCCTTCATATGGATGGAAAATTGGCCAGGAAAGAACTTAAAGAGTTCATGGCAAATGGGACAGTGAACAATGGGTTGGTGACTAGCAAAGTGAAAGGTGTCAAAGTGAAGTTCAATACAGCAAAGTTGGGCAAGATTCTAGACATCCCTAGTGAGGAATATGATGACTACACAAGGCAGAGGTGGCCTTTCCTGGATGGGTTGCCTACTGATCTTCAGATCACAAGGAACTTTTGTGACACCACAACTGATGAAGAGGTACAAGAGGCCAGGGCAGTTCAGAAGAGTGAAATGAGGCCAGACCACAAAGTGCTTTTTGAGTTTGTCAAAAAATTCCTTCTTCTCAGACAGGAAAGAAGGCATACAACAAGATACATGGATCTGGTACTTATGCAATGTTTGAATGAAGGGAAGCATATCAATTGGCCTGCCTTTATTGTAAAGCTGCTTGAAAGGGTGATCAATGGCTCAAAAGTTCATGCCATTCTGTATGGATTTGTCTTGACATATATGCTCGA
The DNA here is from genome assembly GCA_034376525.1 of Nicotiana benthamiana. Classification (NCBI taxonomy): domain Eukaryota; kingdom Viridiplantae; phylum Streptophyta; class Magnoliopsida; order Solanales; family Solanaceae; genus Nicotiana; species Nicotiana benthamiana. The sequence continues at coordinate 28,712,078 of CM067337.1, forward strand.
ACGATTAAATGTTCCCTTGAAAAAGTGGGAAATGTCCTCGAGCAAATAACATTTTGGCAGCAAAACCATTCAAGCTTGTAATTATATGGTCAGTATAGCTAATGTTGAACCTGGTTCATCAGCAAAAACTCCTCTTAATAGCAAGGTCAGAGCCTTAGTTCAGGAGGTTGGGGCAAAGGATGCTGAGATAGCAAGGCTTCAGGCCAGAGTTGCTGAGTTGGAGGGAGAAAGGAATAGGTTGAGAGCTGAACTTGCTAAGGAGAAGGTGAAAAATGAAGGAATGCTTCAATAAATTCTCAACCTACTACAAACCCAACCCTCTAGCTCTTCTAAGCCTTAGGTTCCCTGTCCTAGTGTGAACCAGTTTAGTCCCCCCTCAGTGATCCAGTTTGGGATTCTATCTGCTTATCTTTTGCTCATGGTTTGGTAATTTTGTTTTTCTTTTTGTGGACTGCTGTGTAGAAACACCCCACTAATCAATGAATGCAGCTTTTCTTGCTAGTTGTTAATTCTGTTCTTAATAGGCATTTTTGATGAGTTGATTTTTAATTAACTAAAGCATATGTTCACTTTCAGTTGCCCCAATGGCCATGAGTACTAATTAAATTACTGGGATTCACATTATTTATGAAGATATTGTGCTTAAATTCATTATCTGAACTAGTGATGTTTATGACCTAACTTAAATCTGGCCCTTTATGACAAATTGACAATTTTCTAAGTGTTGATACTTCAGCTGAGCTTCACAAGTTTTCTAATCTCTAAAAGCAAAGAGTTTGTCATCATCAAAAAGGGGGAATTTGTTGGCACAAGTTCAGTTGAAGTTTTGATGATTGACAAATGAACTCAGAGAAGGACCTGGTCCATCTTGGGAGACACAGTTAGTCATAACCAGTGCACATGGAAGGCACGTGAGAAATATATGTATTGAAGATTGCGCAACAAATATCTTCTGAATGGAATCGAAAAGGTTGCACTGAGTTCTAAGGAGGACAATCTCCTTATGACAAGAGAACACAATCCTAAGCTAGGATAAGGTAAGGACTCAAATCGGCTAAGGATTCAAATCGGCTAAGGATAAGCATTGGAGTCTCGATCAAACTCTAACTGCTAATATATTAAATAACCAAGTTGTTCTCTTTTACAGGTAATGCACATACGCAGAAGTTAAGCATATTTGAGAGCAAAAAGAGAAAGTCTGATTTTCAAGCAATATATGCGAGATACAAGTGTGCACGCCTGAAGCTACATAAACTAAGATAGAAGAACCAATTTCATCATTGTGTTTTTTCTAAGTCTAGTTCAATTGTAGTAGGTTTTAATATTGTACCTTTCAGCTTTCTTTAGAAGCAATTGTATTAGGTACTTTGAGTATTCAAGTTAGAGTTAACTTTAAGGTGTCGCAATAGTTGAGGATGTGTGCCACACTGGGATTAGAGTTAATCCTTAGGTTTACAAAGAGTTTTTTAAATGCAGTTTTTGGCTCAGTGATTTAAGTGGAGTTTGGGAAAATTCTACTGAGTAGTAGGTTGTGGTTTTTTCACCTTTTGAGCCAGGTATTTTCCACCTAAAAATCTCTGTGCACTTTACTTTCAGTACTTATTATTCTGCAAACTCCTGTAGTTAGAAAACTTAGAAAAGCCAGGTTCTTCTAACGTGAAAATTAGGTACCACACAAATCACCCTCCCCCCCCCCCCTTGTGTGGTATTGACATTAATAACATCAACATCAATGTCTCGGACATCATATCAGCCATAGGTAAAATGAAAGATACTAGGTGGCCAAAACCCATACTGTCAAATCCTTCACAAAGGAACCCTAACTTGGTATGCAAATATCACGCCACTCATGGTCATAAGACCGAGGATTGCAGATAACTTCTAGAAAAAGTAGCCCAACTGATCAACTAAGGGAACCTTCGAGAGTTCCTCAGAGACTGAGAAAAAAAAACAATTTCCGAAAAGAGAGGCGAACATGAAGAATGAACCAGAAGAACCACAACACGCCATCCACATGATCATTAGAGGGGTCGACGCCCCACAAAGACCCGTTATCAAGTGAACAAAAATATCCATCACCAGGGAAAAGCAAACTCGGAGTTACATACTAGAGGATGCTCTCGCATTCAGCGAAGAGGATCGAGACCTTGTCTCATACTCATAATGACACACTGGTAATTTCTTTCTTTTGAATAAGTTTCAAATTAAACTTATGCTCGTGGATCCAGGTAGCTCGAACAACATAATTAGGTGATCGAGTAACTCGGACTGCTCGACCATAACGTACCAGCCTCTCGAGTCCTCAATGGATTCAACAAGGTGAGCAAGACAACGAAAGGAGAGGTCATCCTCCCGATCAACATGGATGGTACAATCCAAGATACCAAGTTTCATATCACCGAAGATGATATGAGATACAATACCTTACTTGGAAGGCCATGGAAACACAGTATGAGGGCAGTGCCATCAACCCTTCATCAAATGATGAAATTACCAACCAATGATGGAATAAAAGTAGTGTATGGGGAGCAACACGCAGTAAGAGAGATGTTCATAGTTCACGACGTAGTACTGGCATCAATTCCCCCTACATCGAAGAAGCCAAAAGACAAGCAAATAGCCAAATATCAACCATAACCTACATTCTCGGCTCCACCCGAATGAGTGAATAAAGGACCATTTCGCGTCCTCGGAGCAAGCAATTAAAACAGATCGAGGCTCTAACGCTATCAATTCTAAGGTACAACCTTCTCTCTTTTTTATTTATATTTTATAGTAACTTATTAAAGGTGTTCGATTAAGAGGAACCGAAGCACCCTGCATCTCAAAGACCTTGGGTTTTAAAGCATGAGATGCGCTCTTTTTCTCTTAGACCGGATTTTATCCCAAACGGGTTTTACCCAAGAGGTTTTGAATGAGGCAAAATCCATATGCTACCAAAGGAGAACTCATCATGTATTCGAGGTTTCTCTTCGATCAACATCAAATACTAGGGGGCATCTCCCTAGGAAATCATCTCTTCAAACAAACCGACTATGCCTAGGAGAACCTCGATAGGAGAATGTTGTATTGGGCCAAAGGTCAAATGAACCATGTCCACGTAGAATAATCGAGCCTCCAAAGGCAAAAACATGGATGCATATATCAAGTAATTGAGGAAGCCTCTTTTCTTATCAAAAAACTTTGTGCCTCAAAGAAGTTTACAACTTTCTCATAAAATGGCTCGAGGGCGAAAAATCTCTCGAATACTCAGGGATTGTCATCGATAATCAGCTCATCGAGTCATCAAAAACTCAAATTCATAAGTCCTCGATCAGGCAACTTCGAGCTCATAAATCCTTAGTAAGGTAACACCACACCTGTAAGACCTCAATGAGGCATGCAAAAACTTATAAGATCTCAAAAAGACATAACCCCGAAATTAAGACCAAGGCTATATATCAAATTTGTAAGACCTCTAAAAAAGCATACACTCAATATAGATGCTGAGGTCACCTCACCTGGGGACTAAAGGCTACGGCCAAACATAAAGACTACAGTTATATCAAAAGGCTCCAGCCAAATTAACGTGGCTGGGAGACGTCCGATTGCGCCATAAAATTAAAGGCTTACATATACTTTGAAAAGAACCAGTTAATCAGGCTACCCCCGTCATAAGTGAAGGAGCTTCGATCATATCAGCTCCAAACAATGACAAGGCTTCGAGATAATCATCCTTCAGCAAAAAGGCTTCAAAAAATCAGCCTTCAAGAGAACCTCCTGAGGTACTCAATTATCTTCATATATCAACTCATAATCGAGGTTCTTATTTCAGTCATCGAAGAGTCGGATGAATGTTCCTACCTCCTGAATCAAGGCTCTGACCTTGCTATTTACTGGAGTCTTCACGGATGAATTAGGTTCTTTAGAAATGACATTGACTTCATAATCGCAAGCAAGCAGAGTATTGACATATATGTACTAACCTCCTACCTTTTCATAGGTACATTGAAATGTGCAAGCACAGTTGTGATAATGAAGCCATAGGGAACAGTATGAGTTTTGGTTCCATTGATAAGTCTATCAAGATGCTGGATTATAGCTTTCAGTCACTTTCCTTTGCAAGTCTACGAGAATTTCCTCTACAGTGAACCAGGTTTATCTCCCAAAAAACCATTGCACCTACGTCTTTGGTTATACTCACAAGAGTGGGTGAAGAATCAGCCACTCTAGTCCCCTTTCCCCTCACAGTACTCCTAGCACCCTTGCTCTCCCCATTTTTTCATTTTTACCACCAACTTCTCCAGATTATGTAGTCTCAACACCTTCTATAGATCCTATAAAACTATTTTCCAAATTTGCAGCAACTTTAAAAATTGTCTCAGAAGAAACTTTAGAATCAGAAGATACCTGTTCAATTTTGGAAGAAACACTTTCTTCCCCCCTGAGTAGCAGACTTAAAAGAATCTAGGTAGTTTAATATAGTCTGGAGTCTTGAACGTAACTGGTTCACTTGTAATGGATAAGTTCACAAGAACTTTGGTATTTGGTAGGTCTCTTCTCATGATCCAAATATAGTTATTTTAAATTATGCAGAGTGTAGAAAATATACCGTGTTATATTGATGAACCAGGTTCTTCACTGATAATTCTCTTATGTAAGTCTATATTTGCCAAAATAGAGAAAATATCATTAGAGATTAATTAGTCATTTTAAGACATGGCACAATACTATACTATGGAAAGTATGAGACTGAGCGAGATTTAATCTAACTATACACAATTTATAGACTTTCAAACCAAATATATTTTTTCCAACTTTTTTCATTTTTTTCACCTTTAACCTTGAATTAGTCCTCTTAGTTGATCTTAGTCATCCCTAATTCCAACCTGTTCCTCTCAAAGTGATCTCTACTTAAGCCTTTTGTGAAGATATCAGCAATTTGCTTGCCAGTAGCAAAAAACTCCACAGTGATCAAGCCTTTCTCATAGTTGTCCCTCAAAAATGGTGTCTAACATCTATGTTCTTAGTTCTCTTATGATGAACCGGATTCTTAGTCATACTAATAGCACTAGTGTTATCACAAAAATAGGGATGCAATCGACTTCAATACCAAAATCCATCAACTGTTACTTGATCCACAACAATTGAGCACAATCATCAAGCATCATCAACATACTCAGTTTCAACAGTAGATAAGGCCACTGAATTTTGCTTTTTAATATCCCATGACACAAGACATGAACCAAGGAAGTGTTCCATACCTGAGGCGCTCTTCCTATCCACTAGAAAACCTGCATAATTAGCTTCAGCATATCCTATTATGTTAAAGTTACTAACTTTTGGATACCAAAGAAAAAGGTCAGTGGTGCCCTACAAGTATCTTAATATTCTCTTTACATTGGTCAAGTGGGAATCCTTTAGATTTTCCTGAAATCGAGCACAAAGACCTACAATACACACAATGTCAGTCTGCTAGTAGTGATATACAAAAGAGAACCAATCATTCCCCTATACAACTTATGATCAACAGATAAAACAGGTTCATCTATATCCAATTTCGTGGATGTTGCAATAGGAGTGTCAATTTCTTTGGATGTTCCTTCCAGGTTTTGTTACTGAGGGATAGGTTCATGGATAAGTTCCCTCGAGGTTTGAGGATCGGTTACTCTCTAGTCAGTTCCCCCTATCATGTTGCCCAGGTTGAAGGACTTGTTCTATCTCATGTTCTTTCCTGTGATGCATATTCAGGATGGACTTTGGTTTCACCATTTGAATTTCTTATCAGCTCAATTTCTTCATTATCACGCTCCTGCCTTTCAGAAAGAATGTTAGTTTTTCAATAAAATAACATATATATTTTTTTCTACACACATAGTTTTTTTACTGAATATCTTATAAGCTTTAATATGAGAAGAATATCCCAAGAATACTCCCTCATCACTTATGGGATCATACTTACCTAGGAAGCCTTTGCCATTATTGTACACAAATCACTTGCATCTAAATGCCCTAAGATGAGATATATTTAGCTCTCCCCATTTAAGTGACTCATAGGAAATCTTCTTAACAAGAGATCTAGTCATGCAAATATTTATGACGTAGCATGCAAGAATTCAGCAAAATTAGCATTTTTAAATTCAGTTCCATGATTAGACCTAATTGATACAAGTTGATTCGAAATTTTTTTATTTTTTTATTTTTTTATTTAACACAAGAAGAAAACATGTCAAATGCTTCAACTTTAGATGTAAAAAATAATGTCCAAGTAAACTTAGAGTAATCACCAACAAGCACCATCACATATCTTTTACCACCTATGCTTAATGTTCTCATTGGACCACAAAGATCCACATGGACCAGTTCTATCATTCTGGTAGTGCTTACCATTGTCTTGCTTTTGATAGAGGATCTTACCTGCTTCCCCCTTGCACAAGCCTCAAAAATTTTGTCTTCCTTGAACTTAATGTTAGGCAGTCCTATCACCAAATCCTTGGAGACTAGTTTGTTGAGTTGACTTAGACTTGCATCTCCAAGTCTCTTGTGCCAAAAGATGGGATCATTGTCCAGCACACTTAAGCAATTGAGTGCATTTTCTGAAAGTGTGGACAAATCTAAAATGTATATATTATTTAATCTTTTTCCCTGTAAAACAATCTTGTTAGTGGTAAGATTAATCACAAATCATTCTGTAGAGGTGAATGCTACCAAGTTACCTCTATCACACGATTGTGATTGTCTTATTAGGCAGTATTTTGGGCCATCTATCAGGTAGACATTCTCAATAGAGAGAGAATCGGCCTTACCTACCTTTCCAACCCCAATGATCTCACCTTTCTTCCCATTTCCAAAGGAGACATCACCTCCTTTGAGGTCCTCAAGTGAAAGGAACTGGTTCTTACTTCCTGTCATATGCTTTGAGCAGCGACTATCCATGTACCATATTTGGCTCTCCCCTTCACTTGGATCCACAAAAGTAAATTAGCGGTTAGTATTAGGAACCCAAACTAGCTTGGGTCCCCTTTCTATAGGGAAATGGGTGAATCGGATTCTTTTTAGCGCAACCTGGCAGCCTATTTTTCCCTTGAACAAATTCTTTATTCATTTGACTAGCCTTTTCTTTTGCAATACATTCATATTTATAGTGACCAGTTTTACCACTGTGTGTGCTAATTATGTTCTCAGGAAATGTAAGGTACTTGCTTTTGGGATCCCACTTAGGTGTAGGGGTCCCGTAGCCAAGTCCTCTCTTATTGCTACTATGATGTTCATGTAGCCATGAAAGTGCATCGGAGGACCTATTCCATTTACAGGTTCTGTCTAGCTTGTGCTTAACCTTGTTTAGATCCTCCTTAAGGACTGTTATCTTCTCATCCCTTTTGTATAACTCATCTTTCATTTTTCCTACATTTTCTTCTAAAGTGAGTTGTGTGTGGTCAGCTTTCTTTTTACCAGTTCCCAATTTCAATTTTAAATTTTCAAATCTAAGTTCTAGGACATTGGTGTCAAGTTCATGAACCTGGTTCTTTAGCTCAGCTTTTTTTACTATCTCTTTCACTAGCCCTAAGTTCCATATTTTTGCACTTAGCTTTCAAAATCGCACACTCCTTAGACAGTTGTTCCTTTTCATTGTTTAGATCATCATATTCATCATGAAATCTAGGAGTAACTCAGATAGCCTTTCTTTAGACAAAAATTTAATCTTGTCTTTGAGATGATTTATACTTACCTCGGATTCCTCATCGGATTCTCTAATTGCCATAAGTGCTTCTTCATCTCCATCTTTACCATTTGAGTCCTCATCTGAGCTTTCTCCCCAAGCAGCTACCGTATCCTTTGTTGATCCTTTGTTCATTTTGAGTTGAACCTGTTCCTTCTTCTTGTTCCTTCATTCAGCTCTTTCCTTCTTCCATTCAATTTCCTATTCAGGGCAGTTTCTGATGTGGTGATCAGTTTTCCCACACTTGTAACACCCCTTATTGGTTTGTTTTTCAGGAACCCTTGGTTTGCTATAGCTTCCACTTCTTGAAGGACCATTTCCTCTCATTAAGTACTTCTTGAATTTCTTTGTGATCATGGTCATTTTATCCTCCCCTAGATCATCAACTTTAGTAATTCTGAATGTCATGCTCCTTTCCTTCTTGGGTGAATCCATATTCATGGTTTTCCTTCTAAGTTTATAGGCTGTGATATTTCCAATTAGCTCATCCATTAAGTGTGGAAATGTTCTTTGATTCCTGAATACCAGTGATTTTGCTTTCCCAAGTGACGGACAGAACCCTAGTCAAAATTTTCTCAACTTTGTCCTCTTCAAGAATAACCCTTCCTAAAGACATAAGTTCATTTGTCAATGTGGTGAACCTTGTATACATCTCCTATATGGTTTCCCCTTCCTCCATGATAAAATTCTCATATTGAGAATACAATAGTGTTCCTCTAGACATCTTCACTTGAGGTGTTCCTTCATGAGCCACTTGCAATGTGTCCCATATTTCCTTTGTAGTAGTACAGCTTTGGATCATGTTGTACTCATCTGGACTCAACCACACACAAGCCATTTCTTGGCCTTAGCATTTTTCTCCCACTTTTTCAAATCTTCAGCAGTGCAGTCAGCCCTTGTCTTTGGCACTTTCACTCCTTTCTCATTTTTCATTGTAGTTTCCAAAGGACCATCAGTGACTATGTCCCGGATTTTGTAGTCTTAACCTAAGATGTGATCCTTCATCCTATTCTTCCACCATGAGTAATACTTTCCATTGAACAGGGGAGGCCTGGCAGTGGGTTGCCCTTCCTAGTTCCCAGGTGGTGCACTCATGTTGATCTTTTCCTAAGGTGTTAGCTTCTTCAAGGATAACCCGCTTTGATACCAATTGATGTTATAAATGTCAATACCACAAAAGAGGGGGTTATTTGTGTGGTACCCAATTTTCGCTCTAGAAGAACCTCGTTTTTCTAGGTGTTCTAACTACTGCTGTTTGTGGAATAAAAGTACATAAAATAAAGAACACATAAATTTTTATGTGGAAAACACCATGATCAAAAGGTGAAAAAATCACGACCTAATACTCAGTAGGATTTTCCCAAACTTCCACTCAAATCACTGAGACAAAACAGCATTTACAAAAACTCTTTGTAAACCTAAGGATTAACTCTAATCCCAGTGTGGCACACAGTCTCAACTGTTGCGACACTTTCAAGTTAACTCTAACTTGAATACATAAAGTACCTAATACAATTGCTTCTAAATAAGCTTAAATGTACAAATAGAAACACCTACTACAATTGAACTACAATAAGAATAAACACAATGGAACTGGTTCTTTTATCTCGTTCAAGTAGCTTCAGGCGTACACACCTATATCTCACATATATTGCTTGCAAAACAGATTTGATCTTTTGCTCTCAATTATGTTTTACTCCTGCGTACGTGAAATACCTATAAAAGAGAACAGACTCAGTTATTTATTGAGTTAGTAGTTAGAGTTTGATTGAGACTCCATTGCTTATCCTTAGACGATATTGAGTCCTTGGCCAATACAAACTCCAACCCTTATCCTATTGTGTTCTCTCCTCATAAGGAGACATCTTCTCCTTATCCTATATGCAATCTTTTCGATCAGTTCAGAAGATATTTCCGCTTGATCCCCAAGGACTTATCTTCTTCACGTGCATCTCATGTGTATGGGCCATAACAACTGTGTCTCCTAAGATGAACCAGGTCCGTCACTGAGTTCATTTGTCAATCTTCAAAACTTCAACTGAACTTGGGCCAACACACAACCTAAGGGTTCCTATCTTAAAAGTCCAACATATCGGACTAAATAAAAACAAGCATGAACACTCAAAACATAAAAAAGACACAAGAAAGTGGAAATTCATCTAAAAATAAGACCAAAGGGTTCATTTTGTATTATAATAATGGTACAAATATACATTTACAGCACTCCCGCAGGGAGCCCTATACAAATAACAAGAAAGAAAAACCTAGTCTACCCTCGGGAACTTAGCTTTTGCTCCCTCGAGACCAGCTCCCTTACACGCCCCCTCCTGGTTGTCTTCAGCGTCAGAACAAGGAATCTGGCATCAAACTCATCCGTCTTGGCCTACTCTATCTCCTCCGAGAGATTGAAGCCCTAACCGTGAATCTCCTTGAGAGTTTCCCTCAGGGATTTGCATCGGGTGTATTTATTTCTTCACCTCTCTCGATCTGATCCACCCTCAACTTCGTACGAGCTTCAACAGCATCTTTCAGATAGATAGCCACCTTATTATCGTCTTTTGCTCGAACCACTTCTACTTCGTCTCGAGCATCCACGACTTCGGCCTTCATCTTCAAAAGATTTGTTTTAAGATTAAAAATCATGCTTGCTTAGATAGAGTCCTCTTCTTGGGCATTACAAATCTGTATCTCGAGGGCGTAGGACTTAGCAAAAGCATTCCTTTTGGCCCGCAACATGAGCACTTATATGTGCCTTCAAGTTATTGCATTCAGAATTGACCTAGTTGGCTTCGCCTCAAAGGCGCTCTAGCGTCTCTGCCTTTCTATGCAACCGGGATACTGAAACATTAGTTTCCAAAGATGGGAGAAGAAGCTTGTATTCCCTCAAAATGGAAATTACCTATTTATGGAGGATGCCTTCGTAATCACTACTTCGGTCTAACTCCGATCAAAGGTCAGCTCTATTGTCTTCTTATCACAAAGAAGCCTGAGAGATTTCTCCCCATTCAACGATTTATGCAACTTAGCCTCATAGCAAAGTAGCTCAAACTTGAGCTTATCGAAGGCCTATGAGAAAGAAAAGTTCGGTTAAAAAGGGGAGAGCATGAAGTTGAAAAATTTGTAATAACTTCAAAAGTCACCATAGAGTACAATCGCTGAGTTTCCTCAAAGGTCAACTTTGCATCTACCGGCTCGATCTTATTGGCCCCGGTAGAATGACCCAAGGAGCTCTGATTGGGCGGAGATGCATCGAAGCCCATTTTCCCCGGAGTACTTCCTGACGTGTACCACCGGCCGGGCGAGAAGCAGAGGTGGGACTTCCCTCTTCCTAGTGAGCGGATTTGGGAATGGTATCCATAGCTCCTTCAACACAAGAAAGGGAAGATAAAAACTCAGGCGAAAGCTTTGATCTGATGCAGCACTAGAACTAGCGCAAAAAGGAAATCTACATAAAAAGGTAGTTCGGCAAAGCCTTAAAATAAAGGAAAGCAAGTATATATAAGAAGAGAGACAACTATTCATTATCTTTGATAGCCAATTAGCTCTCACGATGCAATTATGACTTTTTGGGAAATGTACCGACTGGGCCATTTCGGTCACTTCACGGTCACCCCATGTTCGAGGCATCGATGAGTCAATCAAGTCCTTACCAACATGACCTAGGGAAGACATGCAATCAAAACCAGAACAACCCGATCTAGAGGGTCTCTGTTACTCCAAGACCGAGCTCGAAGAAAATAAATTCAAGTTCAAAGCTTGACTTCGGCATGACCACTAAAAGGCAAACCTTTGAAGACATTAAATAAGAAAACCCTATTCATTTCAAAAATATATTTACAAAGGTGCATATACAAAACTCCCACATGAAGTCCATGTACAAAAGAATAAGAAGTAAAAAGAGCAAAGGTGGCCTATTCTTCATCTTCGCTACTCCCCGAGCAACTCGCAGAGCCCTCGTTCGAAGTAGTCAGAGATGCTGACTCCTCTTAGAAGGCCTTTGATTCTTCGATCTCGGTAGAGAGATCAAAACCCCTAGCATGCACTTCCTCGAAGGCCTTTCTCCGAGCCTCTAACCAAGCATGTGCAAGGGCTCAATCGAATTTGCGCTTAGCCTCTTCAAACATACTTGGCTCGGGTATTGGATGCAGCAGCAGCATCCCGATACGAGGATAAAAGTGCATTGACTGCAGACTTGGCCATGGATAATGCGACAGCTAACTCAACATGAAATGCCTAGAATTTATGAGCCTCCTCCTTGGCACCTCTAAGAAGACCCTAGGTTGAGGCCAGCTCCCCTCAGAGAGTATCCCTTTCCAAAGCCATGCTGTTTTTGTACCGTTTTAACTCAAGGAACTCAGTAACTTTGGCCGCAATCTCTTCCCAAAGTTGCTCCTCTAAGGCATCCTTCTGCTCAATCTGCAAATGCCAAATCAAGATAGTGAACAACAAGTTATGAAAACAAAAAGCAAGCTCATGAATACCAAACTATCTGCTCGATAAAGTTGGCCCACTCTTGGAGCACTTTCTCTAAGCTTGCTCGTAGGCTGTTCAATTCCTCCTCCCTTTGGGCGTAAAGAGATTTTAGCTCTTTCGACTCCATGGAAAGCTTCTCAAACTCCTCCTCACTATGAGTGAGTTTAGCTCTTAACTTGGAGAAGGCCTGGTCATAAAACATCGTGACCTATAGCACGAAGAAAAGAAGTTAGAAAAATAAAGATCAAAACTCAAAGCACAAAGATTATGTAAAGACCACCTGTTCTTGGAGTTTCGCAGCCTCCTCAAGAATGATTAGGGCATCGATATCATCATCCTCGTCATTGCCGGCAAGGAAATATTGGAATGCGTCATCCTCTCCCTGAGATGCCCCTACATTGGGAGTCTCTCTATTCTGGGCATCCCATATTTGCCCTAGATAAAATAACGGTCCTGGTTGAAAGTGGCATCAACCACTATCAGGGATTCCTCTCACCCTCGAGGGCCTCAGAGCTGGATCCTCCGAACGCGCCAACTAAGTGCTCATCGGCACAAGTTGTATCCTGATCACTAGTCGGCTCGGGCACTACATCCAAACCCTCCTACGGGGTCTCCTCAATGCGAGGTGGGATCGCACCGGCCATCTCAGGCTTCGCAATCTTCTGCAAATTAACTTTCTAAGGATCAGCTCTTCGTCTTGCCTGATTTACCAGTGGGCAACCGTTGGCACGACCCAAAAATCCCTCCAAAGGAGTCGTGATGGCACCTAGTCTCTAAAGTAGGTAAGCCTAACATTAACTGGAATAACATCGATATTTATCAACTTCAAATAAAAAATTTTCTAAACCATTTACAATTCCCAAAACTGATAGTACAAGTCACAAGCCTTTCTAAGAGTAGTTATACAATATAATTACATTACTGTTCTGAAACAAAGGGAACAAATGGAAATAAGTACAATTGAATGTGACTCTGAGGACTGTGAATACTATAGCAGATTTACCTTGAGTCTCCACGGCGTCAAATGTCTACCATCGATCAAATGTATGGATCTGTACACAAAAATGTACAGAAGGGTAGTATCAGCACAACTGACCCCATGTGCTGGTAAGTGTCTAGCCTGCACCGGCGAAGTAGTGACAAGGATAGGACCAGACACTCACATAAACATGTGTAGTTTATAGCGTACAAAATAATAGGAAGCAAATAACAGTAATGGAAACAATGATCAACTAATGATATCAATAGCAGGCAACAAGAACACCATAATTGCTTCTCAATAAATAATAAATACAAGTGCAATCAATTAATCGAGTCCTTCAAATATAAATCTTTCGCCTATAAACCCTTCAAGTAATAATCTCTAAGATAATATGTTTTTCAATAAATATATTTCAAATAAGTATCTTTCGAATATAATTCTTTCGGGTAAAGCTCACCTTGTGACTGTTAGAATATACGCTTAACGCTAGAGGGGGGGTGAATAGCGTTATAATAAAAAACAATGTAATTTTGCGGAATTAAAAATTGCAGGAATAACATAAGTGCAGTAATTAAAATGACAAGGAGAGAACACACCGAATTTTATCCTGGTTCACCACAACGTGTGGTTAGTCCAGTCCCCGAGAGACTCTCTCGAGTTTTACACTAACTTCGTTAAGCTTATGGGTGCCTAACAAACCGTTACACTTGCTCGTAGATATACACTCTACAAGACTTCAACCTGCTCGAGGATACCGCACCTCAAGACTTCAAACCAAGGAACTACTTTTCCTTCTTACAACAAGGGATTAGAATATCCCTTCAAGTGTGTACAAACACTTAGCACTCAAGACAAGACTCTCTTTATAGAGTAGATATGAGTAAAAACAATACGCTCAAGAACACAACAACTTAGTCAAGAGTTTGGCTCTCAAAAAGCTATGAAATGAATATAAAATGATTGATATGAGAGTATGTAAGCTTAAGCAAGAATGTAATCAGTTGTTGTACTTAAAAGAGTGATTTTGAGGTGTATTTATAGTGCTCAAAGTCACCAAGACCGTTGCTTAATTGCCAATCACTAATTGCTGATTTTGTGCTTGCATAATCGATTATATGATCTGCATAATCGATTATCTGCAGATCGTTCAAAAATCATATTCGGATTTTAAGCATAATAATCGATTATTCAAGATACATAATCGATTATCAGTTAACGTTAAAAAATCGGAAGCAGATTCTGTGCAAGCATAATCGATTATAGCCTTGTGTATAATCGATTATATTTCAGCGATTTAAAAAATACTTTGGCAACGGTCTCAACATAATCGATTACCTAAAAGGCATAATCGATTATTTCGTTGTTTTGAAAATCCGGTTATATACTGCCTCAACATAATCGATTATTATAAGAGACATAATCGATTATTTCGTTGCTTTGAAAATCTGGTTATATACTGCCTCAACATTATCGATTATTAGAAGAGACATAATCGATTATTTCGTTGCTTTGAAAATCCGGTTATATACTGCCTCAACATAATCGATTATAAGAAATACATAATCAATTATTTATGTCCAGATTTGAAAAACATGTTTGAAAATCATTTTGGCTAATATGAAAATGTTTGAAAATCATTTTGGTTTAACTCAATGATGCATGAAAATGATTTTACGAGAGAAGCCAAGACTTGAATAAGTTGTCGGATCAAGATCACACTATAAAGTGACTCATTTATAACTTTGTTTATATTCTTGATCTTGCTCTTTGTTTCTCATGTTCTTGGACTTTGGCATATGTCAATATTCCATGCGCGTCGGTTTGTCATTTATCAAAACCTACAGAAATGAACACACGTTTAGTTTTAGCCACTTGAGAACGTGTTTCAACAATTTCTCCTTTTTTGATAATGGCAAACCAATATCGGGATATGCATCATATAAGTATAAGTTCCCCCTCAATTTATGAGTTCCCCCTCAATTTATGAGTTCCCCCTCAATTTATGCCAATATGAATTAGTATGCATAACCCTTAATCTTCCCCGTTTGACATTAGCAAAAATAATGAAATTTGATTAAAAAATATTAAGCATACATGAGAAAGACAAAAAATAGACAGAATATAAATCAAACGATAAAAAATTTATTATTCATTGTCATCATTTACATCCGGCTCGGCATCCGACACTCCATCCGGAATGACAAATTGGGCATATGAATAGTTGATATGATCAAAGTACCCATGAAGCTCATAAGTCAAACGAGTGACGTTTTGATCAATACGAGCCACTGAGGTTGACAAAGAAGCAAGTTGGTCCGAAATGGTTTGAAGAGTAGGAGCTTGAGGACGACGTATTTGAGTAGGAGGAGGAGGAGGATTTTCACCGATATTGGGAAATGAAGATTCTTGAATTTCCCAATGCTTTGTTGCCTTTTTGTGTGGACCGACGGAGGTGTCGATACCGGAGGCTTCAAAAATAGCCATTATGAGAAAGGCGTATGGGAGTGGCTTATCGTCCCCAATAGCATCATACATATGAGTCATGACGAACTTGCACCAATTGATGCGAGCCCCGGTGATAATAGCATGTAAGAGTTTTGAATCCTCATGAGAGAGAGTTGTATGATTGAATTTTCGGGGTTTGAGAACTCGGGTGATGAAATAAAATATTAGACGATATTCTGGGCGCATGTGCGTAATAGTTGGGCGACGATCCTCAGGACAGTCGCCAATACCAATTTGGTGGAAAAGAAGTTGTTCATCAAATAAAGCGCCTGCTTCTCTAGTGTAGAGAGAGATGTCTTCACCATTTCGGGGAAGATTAGTGAGGAGTTGCACGTTTCCCTCATTTACAAAAATTGGAACTCCATTGATGTTAGAGACAAGGTCACCATCTTCGTCCTGCTGTAGATTTGAATAACAGGCACGGATTAGAGCAGGGTCAATGTATGGAGTTTGAAGATATAGAAGGTCAATGAGTTGGCTTTGTATAAGAATATTTTCTGTTGATGGGGGTGCGCTATTTCGAAGATATCGAGTAGTTGAAAAACGAGGCGGAAGGATTTCTCGATTCTCAAATTTTTCAATAAATCGAAGAAGTTCGGGTTGAGTATCAAAACGCAAATAAGAGCCGTCTTTATAGTTGAAAACGGGTGGAGGAGCGGCGGAAGAGGAGGCAATTTGTTTGCCGGAACGAGAGCGTTTAGAGTGCTTGCTTGCCATTAGTATGAAGAAATAGGGGCTGTTTCAAAAGTTTGAAGGCTTTGGAAGATTGTTTGAAGCTAAGAGTGAAGTATGAAGTGAAAAATTTGAAGGATGAAAACATCTATTTATAGAGTTGAAGAAGTGAGGCATTTATGAAGCAAAAAGCTTCAGATTTATGAAGCCAAACGGTCATGAACGGTAAAAAAAATTTGAATACTGACCGTTGGTAATCGATTATGGAGGCTGAATAATCGATTATTTGAATTGTAGTCAGTGAAGAAATCGATTATGCGATAGGAGATAATCGATTATTTGAAGACAGTAAGTATTATGAGGGTCCGGGCTCGGGGAATAATCGATTTTGGTTAATATGATAATCGATTATTTCAGTCCAGTGAAGTGACGAAAAGCCGAGACGATAAAAGATAATCGATTATGCAGTGCTAAATAATCGATTATTATAAAACCTGTAACACTGAATCTCAACTTAATCGATTAGCAATATATGATAATCGATTATTGCCAAATTCCTGCAAATCGAGATGTTAGAAATAATCGATTGTTCTGAGTCAATAATCGATTATTTGTTACCAGTGTCCGAAAATTCCCCCTGTCTTTGGGGTGATACCTGCAAAAAAGAATTAGGCGCCTCCGACGCTCAAGTTAGTAATTATTTAAAAAGAAATGCAATGCATGAATTAGATCATCGTGGAGTCAAGAATTCCGAGTTCACTACGAATGCGGAAAAAGGACTCTTTCTCTAAAGGCTTTGTGAAGATGTCGGCCAATTGATTTTTGGTTTCAACAAATTCAATTTCGACATCGCCCTTGAGAACGTGATCTCTTATAAAGTGATGTCTAATTTATATGTGTTTCGTTCTTGAGTGAAGAATAGGATTCTTCGTCAAGCTTATGGCGCTAGTATTGTCATATCGAAGAGGAACATGATCAATACTAAGACCATAATCAGAGAGTTGTTGCTTCATCCAAAGGATTTGAGCACAACAACTCCCCGCGGCTATATATTCAGCCTCGGTTGTGGATAACGCAACACTGACTTGTTTCTTGCTAAACCAAGAAACTAAGGAGCTACCGAGCAAATGGCAAGTGCCACTAGTGTTCTTGTGGTCCAATTTGCAACCCGCAAAATCGGAATCGGAATAGCCAACAAGTTTGCATGAAGAACCTTTGGGATACCATAGTCCCACATTTATTGTTCCAACAAGATACTTCATAATCCGTTTTACCGCAGTTAGGTGCGACTCCTTCGGACATGATTGATATCGAGCGCACAAACACACGCTAAACATGATGTCCGGTCTACTTGCATTGAGATAAAGAAGGGATCCGATCATACCTCTATACTTCTTTGTGTCTACTTCCTTACCTTTCTCATCTTTGTCAAGATGGTCGGATGTACTCATTGGGGTGGCCATTGCTTTGGCGTTGCTCATTTCAAAACGATTTAGCAACTCCTTGCAATATTTGGATTGGCAAATGAAAGTTCCCTCTTTCATTTGTTTCACTTGCAGCCCCAAGAAGAAGTTTAGCTCACCCATCATTGACATTTCGAATTCGCTAGTCATTAACTTAGAGAATTCCTCGCATAAAAAATCATTAGTAGCACCTAAAATAATATCATCGACATAAATTTGAACTAATAGAATGTCATTGTTTTTATTTTTGATAAACAGTGTGGTGTCAACTTTCCCCCTTTCAAACTCATTGTCTAAAAGAAATTTACTTAGACGTTCATACCAAGCTCGAGGGGCTTGTTTAAGACCATATAAAGCTTTCTTAAGCTTGAAGACATGGTCGGGAGATGTAAAATCTTCAAAGCCCGGGGGTTGTTCAACGTACACTTCCTCTTGAATAAACCCATTGAGGAAGGCATTTTTGACATCCATTTGAAATAATTTGAAATTCATAGATGATGAAAAAGCAAGTAATAAAAGAATGGCTTCTAGGCGTGCAACGGGTGCATAGGTTTCCTCATAATCAATGCCTTCTTCTTGATTATATCCCTTAGCAACTAGCCTAGCTTTGTTTCTAGTGATTATACCATTTTCATCTAATTTATTTCTAAAAACCCATTTCGTACCAATTATGGTGTGATTATCGGGTCTTGGCACCAATTCCCGAACATCATTACGTTTGAATTGGTTAAGCTCCTCGTGCATTGCCAAGGTCCAATGCTCATCCCCAATTGCTTCGGAAATGGTTTTAGATTCAATTTTAGAAACAAAAGCCATATGCCCTACTGTGTCTTTAAGAAGATTTCGTGTACTTACCCCTTTCTCGATGTTACCAATTACCTTGTCAAGAGGATGGTCTTTAGACGTCCTCCAAGCCTTAGGCATCATCGATTCTTCTTCTTGTGGTGGTACTTCTTCCGAAGGTTGTTCCATGACTCATCTTGAACTTCCTTTGGATCCTCCTTTTGTACCTCGTCTTGAAGATTGATTTTCTTTAAAGCATCTACAAGATCAACACAAGAATCCTTTCTCTCCAAGCGAGCATCATTTTCACAAAATACTACATGAGGAGATTCCTCAACAGTTTTGGTTCGATTATTAAAAACTCTATATGCTTTGCTACGCGATGAGTAACCAAGAAAAATTCCTTCATCAAATTTCGCGTCAAATTTTCCCAAGTTATCTTTTCTGTTGTTGTGAATAAAACATTTACAACCGAAGACTCTAAGATGAGAAAGATTTGGTTTCCTTCCCTTGTAGAGTTCATAGGGAGTTTTTATGAGTATCGGTCTTATGACAGCTCTGTTTAAAACATAGCTAGCGGTACTCACGGCGTCCGCCCAAAACTTTTTGGAAATCTTAGCCTCATCGAGCATGGTTCTAGCCATCTCTTCGAGACATTGATTTTTACGTTCCACCACCCCATTTTGTTGTGGTGTACGTGGAGCCGAGAAGGTATGTTCAATACCGAGTTCGTCACAAAAATCCGCAAAGATATTATGATCGAACTCTCCCCCATGATCACTTCTTATGGAAGTGATGGTTGTGTTCTTTTCATTTTGAACACGTTTAAGAAAACTTTTAAAAGCATGAAAGGCATCACTTTTATGAGCAAGAAATAACGTCCATGTGAATCTAGAGTAGTCATCAACAATTACAAAAGCATAAAGATTTCCACCAAAACTTTCAACACGAGATGGTCCAAAAAGATCCATGTGTAGTAGTTGTAAGGGTCTAGTGGTTGAAACAACATTTTTGGATTTAAAAGAGGCTTTTGTTTGTTTCCCTTTTTGACATGAATCACAAATAGAACCTTTTTCAAATTTCATGTTTGGAAGACCAATTACTAAATCTTGTGAAACTAGTTTGTTTAAAAGATTCATATTTACATGAGCTACTCTACGATGCCATAACCACATGTCGTCTTTTTTACTCATAAGGCAATTTACAAAACTTGATGAAGAATTTTCAAGATCAACCATATAGATATTATCCATTCTAATACCACGAAGAATAATTTTGAAATCACTATGACGGATAACTAAGCATTCTTCGGAGTCAAACAATACAAGATTTCCCTTGTCACATAATTGACTTATGCTCAAGAGATAATGTTTAAGACCTTTAACAAGCAAAATATGCTTAATGGAGGAGGATTCGTCCTTACCGACCGATCCAATGCCGATAATTTTTCCTTTGTTATTGTCTCCAAAAATAACATTTCCTCCTTCCGTGGATTTTAGTTGAAGGAATTTTGATGCATCCCCGGCCATATGTTTGGAGCATCCACTATCAAGGAACCAAAGTACACTTGATCCCTTCAAACACACCTACAAAACAAATTAATGAGATTTTGGTACCCAAGCCATTTTGGGTCCTTGTGTGTTAGGTGCAATATATTGGTGTGATTGTCCTGCAGTGAAATGTCTATGTCTAGTGAAGCATGCGGGAGCAATATGTCCAATTTTATTGCAATAATGACAAATGACATTCGGATTGTGCATTCTTCTAGGATGATAGTAATTTGGGGTTCTAAATTTATTCACTCTATTTTTAGGAACATAGTTTTGATGTAGTTTTAGAAAATCTTGTCTAGGTGGTCTATACATGCCAACATTTCTTCTAGCATTCACTCTATTTTTAGGAATAAAGTTTTGATGTGGTTTTTGAAAATCTTGTTTATGTGGTCTATACATTCCAATATTTCTCCTAGCATTTGTTCTAGGATGAGTTGCTATTCTAGGATTAAAAATTCTAGGTTGAGTGTTGACATTTATTTTGTTTTGCCTAAGTTGAGTCTTAGGTGGTTTAGGAATGGACTCAACTTTTTCTTTTGGCTCGTGTTTAAAGCCTATACCGTGCTTAGTGGATTTCAAATTTACAAGCACTTCATTGAGATTTTTGTGTGAAGAATTGAATTTGTGCAAAGTGCTTCTAAGACTTTCTACTTCTTCCTTTAGAGATTTGCAAGAAGTACAATCCTTATTTGAGCTTTCGGGTTTATCGGCGCTTCTTTTGCCATAAAACTTGTTTTCCTCTTTTAATTTCTCATTTTCAAGAGTAAGTTTTTCAAAATCCTTTTCTTTTGAAGAAAATTGTTTTCTTAAATCTTTTATAGATTTAGAAGCGTTAATAAACTCTTTATACAACTCATCAAATGCATCTTGCATTTCTTCTAAAGTGTAATAGTTCTTAGAAGTTGTACATACCTCATTTTGAGTTTCTTCGTGTGCCATAAGACACAAGTTTGCGGTCTCGTTTCCTTCTCCATCACTTGATTCGTCTCCGGAGTCGCCTCCCAAGAGATGTATGCTCTTTGTTTCTTGAATGGTTTCTTCTCCTTTTTGATATTTGGACAATTTGATTTGATATGCCCGATTTCTCCGCATCCATAGAACTTCAATTGGTCTCCTTGTTGCTTACCTTTTCGTTCATACTTCTTTTGCATGAACTTGTGAAATTTCTTAATAACGAGTCCAAGCTCGACATCTTCATCACTTGACTCCTCATCGTTTTGAGGTTGAGTAGTTGATGCTTTGAGCGCAATCCTTCTTTTCCTTTGATCATCCAAAGGAGAGTTAAGAATAGTTGATTCATAAGTTCTGAGATTACCTCGTAATCCGTCGATGGACGTTTGTGATGCCGATTGATTCTTGGATAGCGTCGACTTTGGAACACCATTCTGGAGTGAGGCTTCGTAGAATTTTCCGGACAAGCTCCCTATCCGTGAATGTCTTTTTGAGGGCGTGTAGGTCATTAACGATTTTTGAAAATCGTTCGAACATGTCATCTATCTTCTCGTTTTCCTTCATGCGAAACAGTTCATATTCATGGGTTAGGAAATCAATATTAGCTTCCCTTACATGGTTCGTACCTTCGTAGGTGATTTCTAATTTGTCCCACATTTGCTTGGCAGTGGTGCAACATGATATTTTTCGATAGTCATCGGGGTTCACAGCACAATACATCATGTTGATTGCCTTTGCGTTGTTCTCTACTTTTCTGATGTCATCCGCGTCGTATTCGTCTTCCGTTTTTGGAACGAGTTCTTCTCCAACCTTTTTGGTGGGTTGTAGTTCTCCATTCTTGATAATTTTCCACAATTGGAAGTTGTTTGATTGGATGAAAATCCTCATTCTCTCCTTCCAGTAGGTGTAGTTGGTGCCATCAAAAAGTGGTGGCCTTGGGAAGCATTGTCCTTCACCTAGTCCTGCATAAACACTACGAGTAGAAGCCATGAAAAGTTTCTCTCAAACTGTTAAGTCTTTCAGAGAGTATGGCTCTGATACCAATTGTTAGAATATACGCTTAACGCTAGAGGGGGGTGAATAGCGTTATAATAAAAAACAATGTAAATTTGCGGAATTAAAAATTGCAGGAATAACGTAAGTGCAGTAATTAAAATGATAAGGAGAGAACACACCGAATTTTATCCTGGTTCACCACAACATGTGGTTAGTCCAGTCCCCAAGAGACTCTCTCGAGTTTTACACTAACTTCGTTAAGCTTACGGGTGCCTAAAAAACCGTTACACTTGCTCGTAGATATACACTCTACAAGACTTCAACCTACTCGAGGATACCGCACCTCAAGACTTCAAACCAAGGAACTACTTTTCCTTCTTACAACAAGGGATTAGAATATCCCTTCAAGTGTGTACAAACACTTAGCACTCAAGACAAGACTCTCTTTATAGAGTAGATATGAGTAAAAACAATACGCTCAAGAACACAACAACTTAGTCAAGAGTTTGGCTCTCAAAAAGCTATGAAATGAATATAAAATGATTGATATGAGAGTATGTAAGCTTAAGCAAGAATGTAATCAGTTGTTGTACTTAAAAGAGTGATTTTGAGGTGTGTTTATAGTGCTCAAAGTCACCAAGACCGTTGCTTAATTGCCAATCACTAATTGCTGATTTTGTGCTTGCATAATCGATTATATGATCTGCATAATCGATTATCTGCAGATCGTTCAAAAATCATATGCGGATTTTAAGCATAATAATCGATTATTCAAGATACATAATCGATTATCAGTTAACGTTAAAAAATCGGAAGCAGATTCTGTGCAAGCATAATAGATTATAGCCTTGTGTATAATCGATTATATTTCAGCGATTTAAAAAATACTTTGGCAACGGTCTTAACATAATCGATTACCTAAAAGGCATAGTCGATTATTTCGTTGTTTTGAAAATCCGGTTATACACTGCCTCAACATAATCGATTATTAGAAGAGACATAATCGATTATTTCGTTGCTTTGAAAATCCGGTTATACACTGCCTCAACATAATCGATTATTAGAAGAGACATAATCGATTATTTCGTTGCTTTGAAAATCCGGTTATACACTGCCTCAACATAATCGATTATAAGAAATACATAATCGATTATTTATGTCCAGATTTGAAAAATATGTTTGAAAATCATTTTGGCTAAAATGAAAATGTTTGAAAATCATTTTGGTTTAACTCAATGATGCATGAAAATGATTTTACGAGAGAAGCCAAGACTTGAATAAGTTGTCGGATCAAGATCACACTATAAAGTGACTCATTTATAACTTTGTTGATATTCTTGATCTTGCTCTTTGCTTCTCATGTTCTTGGACTTTGGCATATGTCAATATTCCATGCGCGTCGGTTTGTCATTTATCAAAACCTACAGAAATGAACACACGTTTAGTTTTAGCCACTTGAGAACGTGTTTCAACAGTGACACCTCATTTTATAACCATAATAATATAGGTCTCTGCCCACTTTCATATTTTTACGGCATCTCATATCCATATTCATATTACAACCGCACGGACTCACGTGCTATTAAATAAAACTATAATATTTTCCCCGGCACCTTGTGCCAATATATTTCTATTTCACATTGCACAATAATATTCTCATGTTACCCAGTTCACAGGGTCCATAACCCAATACAATTAAGAATATTCAAAGAGCATCATTTACTTAACATACAGTAGAGTACAACTTCCAACCCAATTAGAAAATCAACAAGAAAAGATGAAGTTCTTTTTTTGTAATCATTTGATAAAGAAGATACCCTTGTCAATTAAAGTACAATTATTGAATAAATCATTACTTTTAATATGAGAAATCAATAAATCAAAACATAGTAGAAATTTCCTTTTTAAATAAAGTACAACCTCAAAAGTTTTAAGGAAAAATCAATTGAGAAATCCCTTTAGTTAAAAATGTAACAATTGTTGAAAATTGAAGTATTGAAAGCTATATATAAATGTGGCGAGGTATTGAGAACAATATGGATTTCCAACACAAAGGATCACAACAATAAGGAAAATTCTGAACCGTTAAAATACTTGAATTGATAACAACAATTAAACACAGCAAACAAGAAGTGCACGACACCACTCTTCATGCTATAATTCATGTCCTCACCATAATAATCAAAATTCACTTTTAATCTTTCTTGTTGCGGTGTGCAACCCGATCCCTATCATATATTACTGTTGCGGCGTGCAACCCGATCCAAATTCATAATATATGTAGTGGTCGGCGTGCCACACGATCCCAATACATAATATTAATAGTGGTCGGCGTGCCACAAGATCCCATTTCATAATATATAAGTGGACGGCGTGCCACACTATCCCATTTCATAATATATAAGTGTACGAGTGCCACACAATCCCAATTCATAATGTATAAGTGGACGGCGTGCCACATGATCCCAATTCATAATATATATAGTGATCGGCGTGCCACACAATCCCATTTCATAATATATAAGTGGACAGTCTGCCACACGATCCCATTTCGTAATATAAGTGGACGGCATTCCACACGATCCCATTTCATAATATATAAGTGGACAGCGTGCCACACGATCCCAATTAATAATATATAAGTGGATGGCGTGCCACACGATCCCAATTCATAATATTTATAGTGCTCGGCGTGCCAAACGATCCCATTTTATAATATATAAGTGTACGGCGTGCCACATGATCCCATTTCATAATATATAAGTGGACGGCGTGCCACACGATCCCAATTCATAATATATAAGTGGACGGCGTGCCACACGATCCCAATTCATAATATATAAGTGGACGGCGTGCCACACGATCCCATTTTATTGATTCTTTTCAACCACTTCTCTCTATGTCTTTCTTTTAAAAACAACAACAAACCCAGTTTGATCCCAACAAGTGTGAGCTGGGGAGGGTAGTCTGTACACAAACCTTACCCCTACCTAATGATGATCTCTATGTCTTTCTTTTAAATTCTTGAATATTTTCTTAGTTATAGACAGAGACGGAGCCACACTATCTGTTATGGATTCTACTGCACCCAGTAACTTTGGTTAAATTATGTATTTGTCTTAAAAATTTCATTAAATATATTTAAATTATTAATTTAGAAACTTAGTAACTTAAAAATATTAGGATCTCGAACCCATAAACTTAAAATAATGGCTTCGCCTTTGGTTATAGATACAAGATTATTAATGTTAATAAAGTAGCATTGTGTAACTTTGGCGTTTCATATGTCCAAATTTGGTAATAACGTTAACGGATAAGCAAGACATAGAACGGGGTCAATCATGACAACAACTGACGGTCGTTCAAATGAAGGCCAACGACTAGAAATGGGCAGCTGAAATAAGATAATAACGGTAATTTAAACTCAGAAAGAGAGAGGAAGAATATTCCTTTGGATATTCTTTATGATTGTATTTTTTAGAATTTTTTGGAGAATGTCCCTTATAAATTTGAGGAGATAGTAAATAATGAGAGGATCTGCCTTTTTAATAAGGGAGACACAATGTAAAGTTGAGGGAAGAATACACGAAAAAGTTGTCTTATTCACTTTATTCAAGAACATGTTGCACCTTCATCCATAAATCTTAAGATTCCACATTCATATCAACTGCTTACCTTTTCAAGTCGCCGGAGAAAGGAAGTACCCAATAACATAATTATTGGGTGACAATTCCTTTACACTACAACCCTTGTTGTTTCTTGCACTTATTTCATATTTATGATATTACATTGTAGGCATACAAATTTTATTAAAATTAAATCCATAAAATTAATTTGGACTATATTTTAAATTCAAATATATTAGTCCAAATAAATATTATGGGCTAATATAATTGAATTAATTATATAAGTCCAATCTTTATGGATTAAATAAATAAGTCATAATCCATTGGGCTAGCCCATTTAATTGGGCTAAAGTGATGAGCCCATTTCATTAGGCCCAAGATGTCATCCTCTTAGAGGTCCAGTTTGGTGACACGTGTCAAATGACGTGGTGCACCAAGTCAAGCGGAAGAGCCAATAGGATCATGCCACATGTCAAAATGACAAGGCATGACCAGTCACACTAAGGCCTCGCACTTAATAGAGGTCTGAATCTTAATCATTCAGATCTCAGACATTAAATGCGTTTGTTTTTAAAGTCTGAATCTTAATGATTCATATCTTAATCATTAAGTGTGTTTGTTTTTTTTACTTCACAATCACTTAATGGGTCTGAATAGGTCTGTATGATTAAGATCCATAACAGACACTTAATTTCATTAAGATGCTATCATAATATTCATTATTAACTGCCACCACCGCCTACCATTATCAACTACCAACATGACACCATCACCAACATATTTAACCACCCCCACCACCATCACCACCCCCACCACCACCAAACCACAATTATCCTCAATTATAGTTGTCGCCATTATCGACCATCACTACCTACTATCCCCACCACTCCGACCATCATCACTCTCACCCAAAATTAACACTCATCCACCTCAACTACCACAACTGACCACCCTATCACCATCAACAACCACAGTCGGCACTGCCCATCATTATAACCTATCACCAACGCTGCAAGAGAGAGCTCGTGGATCAAACGCTGCAAATTTCTCTACAAGTTTCAAGCTTCAAGCAATCAAGTTCAAATTCAAGAAATCAAGTTCAAGCTCAAGGACGAAGAACGAACCAAGGTCAAGTTCAAGCAATCAAGAACAAGCTCATATACGCGCCAGAATTTGTAGACAATAAATTTGCGTCAAGAAAATAAAATCAAGACCAAAAAATATCGCAACAATCGTAGTATTTGATTTTGAATATTTGAGTGTTACAATCTCTATGAATCCTCTAATTCTTCTTTTCAATAGTAAATAAATTCAAGGGCCTTTGAGCTTGTTCTTGAATCTTGTTTGTTGCCACGAACGATGATCTTGAGCTTGAGCTTGATCATGATTGCTTGACCTTGACCTTGATTCGTTCTTCGTTCTTGAGCTTGAACTTGACTGCTTGAAGTTTGAAACTTGTAAAGAAATTTGCGGTGTTTGATCCATGAGCTCTCTCTTGCTTCTTGTTATAACTTCTGGTGTCTTTTTTGAGTTATGAAGACCTCTATTTATAGTTGTGGTAGGGAAGATTTGTGATAAGAATAAACTTTTTCCGACCAATTAAATTGAAGTGTGACATGACCGCATTTGATTGGCCAAAACATGTCACGATTTCATTGGCCTTTTAGTGTGACTGGGCATACCTTGTCATTTTGACATATGGCATGGTCCTATTGACTCTTCTGCTTGACTTGGCGCGCCACATTATTTGACACATGTCACCAAACTGTGGCTCTAGGAAGATGACATCTTGGGCTAATGAAGTGGGCTCATCACTTTAGCCCAATTAAATAGGCTAACCAAATGAATTTTGACTTATTTATTTAATCCATATAGGCCCCTAAAATTTATTTGGACTAATATATTTTGAATTTAAAATATAGTCTAAATTAATTTTATGGATTTAATTTTAATAAAATTTGTATGCCTACATACATATTTTGTCAATCATAGCATATTAAGATCACTAATTAATGCTCCTAAAACTCTTCTAGCTATACAAGAGTTTCGTTCTATTTGGTCTAGGATTTATTAATGGGAAACTTACACAAATATCCCAAATAAGTTTTAACTTACCAACCTCTAGCCATTAGCCATAGACTTACCAAAGCTAGCCAAACACATATAAAAACTGAAAAAACAAATAAATAAGGCTCTTTCTCTCAAAGAATCATGTGAAAAAATTACCTTCGATATATTTTAAGCGTGATTAGCAACATTAAATGCAAGACGGAAAGGAAATTTTATGAATGAGGTAGCAAATAAGGTGATGAAATACCAAAAATATATATATAATATTCTAAAAATCTAAACAAAAAAGGAAACTTTTTAATGGATATAGTTGAAATTCATTGAAAACATATAGATAAGTCAATATGCACAATTTGAGGAAGATTGGAGGTGATTTGGACTGGTTTTGTATCAAACTTCGTAATTAATCGAGTTCAAAATATTCTTCTGCGACATATGTATCAATGATGTATCACGCGTGTATCTCACACACAGATATACATGGATATACATGTGATACACAATCGATACAAATATGATACATACGTGATGCACAAATAATACACAGTGTGATACACATATTATTTTTTTCATATTCAGTTTTTACTTCGAATTTTCAATTCAAACCACCTCAAAACTTCACCAAATTATCCCAAAACTGAGATTCAAGCTCCTTAACATATACCCAATCTATTCTAATAGCACTCACTCAAAAGAAAGCAAAAATTAGATATTTTTTTGCTACAAATAGCTAATTTGCCAATTTGGCTAATATTAGTAATATTTTATCAATTGGCCAATTATTATTGCCTATAAATGGACATAGCTGGTAATTTTCCTTTATAAAACTCAACGGAGATTCACCCCGTTAACTTATTACTAATTGATTTAGTATTTATTCGCTCAAACAGGGGTTATGTTAATTTTTTTATTTTTTTATTTTACATATCTTCTTATTCCGTATTCTCTTTCTTTGATTCGAGGAGGAAAATACTTTCAAAGTTCTTGAGGTTTAAGTATTCCATTACCAGAATTAATAAAGGGCATTCATAAGCACTGAAAATTTGGAGAGGAATTGTGTATTTTATATCGATAGAGCAACATGGCAAGTATTTAAGAACAGATTTTAAAATCTAAAACATTGGGCAATAAACTTATATAAAATAAAATCTCACTTAATTTCAGTTCATAAATGTTAGGAGTTCTTACTAATTCAAATAAAAGAGATTTAGCGATTAAACTATTTGTAATTTCAAAGTCCTAAATTAAGGAAGTAACTTAAATTATAATTCTATTCAATTTAAAATCTATTTTAAAAGAAATTTCGTGTTTTGAATACAACATAGATTATATTGACATGTTAATGTTTGCAGTAAGATATCGAAGCGGTTATGAGTGCACAGTGATTTCTTACGTTCAAGTGTACAATTGTAATTAAAGGGGTTAGAACTTCATCTATAGTTGGACCACGAAGCATCAGATAAGTACTAGGCTATCGACATCGCAAGTTACAAAATTTGTCGTGCTACTCCCGGCATAAAATGCCCAATTTATCAGGTAAATCCTACTAACAAAATTATAATTTATTCAACTTTCGCAACTTTAAGATTTCAAATTCATATTTAAAAAGTTCTTTTTCTTTTTTGGTTCGGTTTTGAGATCTATCTTTTTTTTTTTTACTTTGTATAGAAAAGACAAACGTCTTTTTGATTGATTTCGGTTGTAGCTTCGGTTTTTCAGTCACTAAGAAAAGTTCTTCCTAAGAAAAACACAAATTTTATCAAAATGGTAGAAAAAAATAACTATTGAAAGAACCAAAAGAATAAATTTATAACGAACGATTTTGACTTGAGCTGGCTTAGTTATTATTAGCTACTTAGTTTATTCCAATTCCACCCAATTGACACAACCTAACCTTTTACAAGATGAGTTGGGATCCATTCATCAATTAGATCCACCTTGACCGCTGGAATATTAACCACATTCGTCCGAATCCGAATTCCTAGGGCAACCAAAAAGGTTTTTACCATTCACGTTTACTTCTCAAGGTTGCTAGATGATGTGCAGCCATCTAACGTCATTATTCTCTTTCCCATCTCAACTTTTTTCTCCTTTTTCCCTCTTTTACACAGCAAAATTACCTTTCCTTGCAAAGGTTGCACGTCAAAAACGCACGAATGCTGCATTCAGTTGCATAAATATCTTCCCAAATTAAATTTGATTTCCAGACAAATTAAGTTTAGAAGCAAAATGAAGATGAATAAAGAAAGAAGAATGTTATTTAGTATACGTATCAAGCACAAAGGAGAAATCGAGTTTAACAATATGTCAAAATATCCTTCCCTTTACAACTTCCGGAAGTCAAAACCCCGGTTAGCACTAAAATTTAGAAGCCTGTTACTATTACATTGAGCAGCAAAAACGCCCAATAAAAGCGACAAATTCTAACAAAATATAGAGCTTTAAATTACAAATGGCAAAGCAAAAGCAGAAAAACTTCTTCAATAACCCAACAAAATGAATCAGAGGACAGAAATTACAGATGTCCTCAAAATGATATGTACACAGAATCAAAAATAATTCTAGAAAAAAACAACATTAAAAAGCAAAATTTTGAAACAATAATCTAACCTCAATGTTTAAGCATTTTGATCTCGAGAAGCATGTCCTTGCCATCTGCAATTGAAAGGTCAAACTTGGTTTAGGAAGACATAACCTGTCAATGCTTCAAGGTGCCCAGAGTCAGAAGATAGATGCATGCATTATGTAGTTCATATTTCTTGATACATAACACGTAATAATTCTCCATCTGATACTGTGACATCTCTTAATGAAAGATCAGCATTAGGCAAGAGATGCTCAAAATAGTCATGAAACACAGGAAGAATAGCTATTAATTCTAATATCCAGTCTCTCATCTTGCATTTTATAATAGGAATGTCTAGATGAGGGAACTTATTTGGTGCTTCATCTTCATACTAATTTTTTCACAGCACTACAAGAACTTAATATTTGCTGACGTTTAAGACAAACCTTGAAAGCAAGAACCTTGCCAGTGGACTCAAATTCGCATTTGAATTAAGCTCTTTACTCTGCTGTTTTTTCTTGCTATCAACCTCGGTACTTGTACTCTCTGTTTCAATCTTTCCCTTTGCAAAGATGCGAGCAGCAAGGTCTTGCAGATCTTTCAAAGATGACTCCTTTGAGCTGCAAAGAGTTTCTACTCTCTTGAGAAAACTATATTATAAACAAATGGAGTACATTTTAAGCTATATTTCAAGGTAAGCATAAAAGTGTGGAACAACTAATAACCTTGCCAGTCGCTGAAGCAACCTAGTCATGAACAGATCGCAAGAACCAGGCTTCATGCG
The DNA here is from genome assembly GCA_034376525.1 of Nicotiana benthamiana. Classification (NCBI taxonomy): domain Eukaryota; kingdom Viridiplantae; phylum Streptophyta; class Magnoliopsida; order Solanales; family Solanaceae; genus Nicotiana; species Nicotiana benthamiana. The sequence goes on from CM067337.1 coordinate 28,743,201, forward strand.
CTCCATATCCAAGAAAGAGCCAACCATCGCCTGCATGAGTGAACCATCTGATTCACTAGTAGCAGCCTAGACACCAAAGTAGATGAAAAAGTGAGCAAGGACATCCAAAACTCCATATGAAACTCCCCAACCCCCACCCCAGGACACAAAAAAATACATACTGTATTCATCATGCTCAAGGTCAAGAGGGCTTGCCGAACTATAAATGTAAAGCATTCTTGCTGATAATTAGTCACAAAACAGTAATTTGTAATGCTTCAAATGAAAGTAAGATGATGCAATTCCACATACTATTTCTACAGTCTGCAAAACATATTTATACATCAGAGGCTGATCCAGAATTTCGAGTCAGCAGGTACAAAGACCACCGCATCCATATTCTGCTACACTGGGTACAAATTAATATAAATATAAATAGAGATATGGTTCGAGCAGATGAAAGCTAGTGCAGCCACACTCGCTAGCATCTGCCATATTTTGATTGATATGCCAAAAATCTGGATCAGTTACCACATTTGTAATCAGAAGACTTATACGCAAATTATGAACTTTATTCATTAGTAAATTATTAAGCACCAGGTGCTGAGCAGGTACAACAATTGAGCTATATGCAATTACAACTCACACACTACATGCAGCCATGCCAAAAGACAAATGGTATATCAAATTTTCAGAAAAGCAATTGTGCTAGGCTTTTGATTTTTGAGTCTGATAGAAATAAAAACGACGCATATATATAGATAGGAGTTAATAATCTCATATAATAGCAGTATTTGATTCCTAGTTCATCCATATTTCTTGTGGAGATGAGTTCATTAAGGTCTACAAGTGCCATCACAGTGCTCTCAATTATCAAACATCAGCAATTACAGATTTTCTAATGGTGATCCTAAGCCACCTAGGATTGATTCTTATGGTTACTTAAACTTGAATTTTTGCCACCATTTTCCAGTCTCTATTTTCCTATCTTTCTTCAGCCCCTTTCAGTTTAATGGAATTGAATGCCACTATCCTATGCAGAACTCCTTCACCCGAAAAATTTTGAAGCCTTTCAGCCCCAAATATACACTGTTAAAGCCCCTGCAGCTGCTAGAAATCAGGCCCACATCAAATGTTTCTGATGGAAAAAAGATCAGCAGCACATATTCTTGCATGCATACAGCTAAGAATGTATCGCAATCTAAACAAGCACGGCTCAACAGACCTGAGGTTCATCTATCACGACTCCCATAAAAAAGCACCTTTAAGATATCTAAGTTGACTTAAAGCTCAAGTCTTACCTCTTTTAGTGAAGGAATGAGGAGAACAGATAAGGTGGCAGATGAAGGTGCAGCATATGTTCTCGCACCATCTTCTTCATCACTTGTATGGCGTGATCTTGAAAACACCTTCTGCGCATCAAGATAGTCGCGAGAGTGCCTGGAAAAGTTATGGTGCTTCAGGGAAAATGATGAAACTAGGATAAGCCAACTTCAGACTAACTTTCAGCTTCAAAAACTCATGTACCTAGAAGAATCAGAGCTCATTGTTGATTGTTCTGTTTTATTTTCTAGCCCATCACGTTGGACTTTTCCCAATTTCGATCTGTCTCTAACGTTTCCTTTCTTTGGTCCTGCTAGCATGGCAGCCTTGGCCTAAAAAAGTTCACATCTAATAAGTCTTACAAACAACCTAGAGATGTCATATTGGAGAGACTTAAACATAATTAATGTAAAATATCAGAACCACTGAACGAAAGAAAACTCAAGTTTGTTAAACATAAAAAATCACAGCCTAATGAATAAATAATAGCTATCAAGATTCAAGAATTCAAGATGTACTACTGAGGGAAATCAAAGTCTTCTTTGAGTAACATTTTTTTCAGATAACACTTCCTTGATAAAAAAATTCAACATGTTTCCACTTTTATTATCCTTATGGCCGTCCATACTTAGGTTCAAAGTCTAGTATTACAAAAATCAACCCACGGATTTCATTAACTGAGACAAGAAATTCCCATAAATCGAAACCAGCTTGTTAGTAGGGAGAATTCTGAAGATAGATACCTCGGCTAGGTTTGTTGTGCTATCTTCAAGTGATGCACTTGAGGATCTCTCTTGAATTCCTAACCTAGATTTTGGCGTTCGAGGAGAATCTGGGTCATCATGACGTCCACGATAAACTACAGTGCCACTAGAAGAAGCATCCTCGAAAGAAGCAAGTGTGCTACTGGACTGCAAAGTGAATTGACACAAGTAGTTAATGGCAAATTAAACAAAAAGTTTTTAGCATATGCCTGTTAAGAAAATTTTGGTAGAAAAGCTGAAGAATACCGGGGAACTCTGATCGCTGAACAGAGAAGAGGACTGAAATCCTCTAGGAGATCCTCTTGGAGATCTCACAACTACTGTTCCAGAACCACTCACTGATAATTCCTCCTGTAAAATTGCAGATTAGAAACAGGGTCACAAGAAGATTCTACCAGGAAAATATAAAAATGTAAAGGGCAATGTAACTAAATAGTTCGTCAATACATCTGAAACTTTAAGTATCAAGAATAAACAAGCTCTTCACTTCCTTTCTATTTTTAAATTTTTTTCTTTTGGGAGATCTGTAAGCTTAAGTAGAAATTTCTCTCAGCCGTGGGAAGAATTTGCACAAACTTGATGCATTTAATGTTAGCTATTTCATTGGACAATACACTAAAACTTGTAGATGACAGAACCATCCAACTTTTAGTTCAAGTGTGTCACAACATTTTATTGCATGAAGAGTGCTATAAAACCACCTAATAAGATCTTCCTGACAGTAAAATCCCAACAAGCTGCCACATCGCAGACATCAATTACTTTATTTTCGGGAAATCATGATGTCTGATGTGTACATACATTCTCCTGCAACTTGGATCTGTAATCAAGTTTACTCCTTCATACAAGCTTTTAAACTTCACTAAAAGGATACGACGTAAGACACAAATGTAAGTATATGCATGCATGTAAAAAAATACACACACTTATAGAGAACAAAGCAATACATCTTCACGAGAATAATCTCTTTTCTCATTGTCGCTGGCATCTCCATCGTTTTTTTGGCTGAAACCCTCTGATGAGTTATAAAGAATAGTTCCAGAAGCAGAGGACCAATTGTTACCACTGTCCAGATTTTTATTTGAAGCAGGTTGATTCGATGGAACTTCTGGTTTCCTATCTCTAACCTGTGGTGGTTTCACACTTCGGACAGTTCCAGTACTAGATGATCCTCCAATGCTAAAGTCCCATCCAGCAGTTTTTAGGGTTTTCCCCTGGCCACTGTAAAGGTAACACTCAGCAAAGAATCACCAGAGATAACAATAAAGCACATCAAGAGGTTTCACTAACCCGACTTTAACAGTGTCTTCAGTACCCGTATCTCTTGTAACCTTAACGGTGCCCGATGCTTCCCCTACAGGTTTCAGGCCATTCCTAGGGGAATCAATATCATCCTTTATTTCAAACTTGGGGCGCTCCCTACAAGAAAACACATGTAACAACTTTTGAAAAGAATACACAATAGTTGACCCTGCATCATTAAGCAAACAATCCTTAAATTCTACACCACTAATAAGATTCAGAAGCGATAAGTTGTCCAAAATGGTAAACCAAAATATAATCTAGACCCTTTTTAACAGAATATATATCATTTACTCCCTCTTGTCCCAAATTGAATTTATGCACTTGACTCTGATACAATTGTTAAGAAAGAACACTTGAACAAAGAATATTTTAGTGTTAGACAGAGGGAAACATGTAGGACCAAAAGTTTCTTTCTGCTTTTCTGGTCTTAAAGACATCTCGTGAAAATAAAAGTGGGACCCAAATAATTTTTTCCACATGAGATAAAACTTACCACCTTAGAAGTAGATATTATTTTGGGAAAGTGGAAATATAATTAATTCATCAAGTACCATTGTATCAAGTGATACTAAGGCAAAATATGATGCCTTAAATTACTTTAACCAAAGCAAACATGCAAAGAATAGGTGTAGGTGCACAAGATGTCAGGAAAATGGAATGCACCTGATTCTCTCTAAAAGTTTGGGGCTTTTTCTTGCATTCCTTATGAAACGATGCTTCAGTAGTTCCTTTGCACTTGGCCTCTAGGATCAATAGAAGTATAGAATAAGAGAAACAAACCTAAGCATAAACATGTCCAGAAATTACAAATACACCATCCAAATAAGAGTTGAATAATTAATATCAGGGAAACTGTTGCACAGATTTTTTCCTGATAAGTTCAGTGTTTGTAGAGAAGATAGAAGACGAATAAAGGCAGAGGTTTTAAAAAGTAGATCATCTATAAAGGATCATGCTTCTACTCTTTCTATCGGCTACGAAGTGTCTTAAATTGGCTTACACCAGGGGCCAAATTTTGAGGTGCTTGTAATAATTACCAGTTGTAAAATGTCCAAACTACAAACACTAATGATTATTAGAACCAATTAATTCATACACAATTGTTTTCCTTCTTAGACTATAAGTCTGAAGTGACTCATAAGAATGTGTCCAGCGAGTTGGTAACGTTATCTATGCATCTACAGATATATAGCCATATAGGCACCTTTATTAGATAGACCGCCATGAACACATCTTGTAAGTGCTTTAACATTTCTGCAATGGCTCATTCTCCCAAATAAAGCACTAATAATGGAGAATAAATTATTTAAACAGTAAATTACAGCTGACATCGAGTCGTCCTTGGTTGTCCGCACCACTTTTATCAACTTATTCCAAATGTCATACCTTTGTACATCGGGGTTTGAATATGTCTTGGAGACGTTGAGTAGGATGGCTTGTCAAGTTACTTTATGCTATAATAAGAAGTGGAAGGGTGCCCGACAGATGAGAAAGAATACCTTGATTCCAATATGTAAGATCAAAGGAGAAATTTCAAGTTGTGCGAACTATCATGGCATACAACTACTGAGACATAAGATAAAACTATGGAAAAAAGTGATACAGTGTAGATTTGGGGACATTACAAGAGTAACTGAGAAGCATTTTAGATTTATGGTAGATCCACAACATAGGCTGTATTGTTGATAAAAAGATTGCGAGATGAAAAAAGATCTACACATGGTGTTCATTAACCTAGATAAAGCATATAACAGAGTACCAAGAAATATCCTTTGGTGGGTATTAGAGAAGAAAGAAAAAAGAAAGAAAGAGATTCATATTTCAAAAATCATATAAAATATATAGATGTCATAAAGGATATGTGTGAAGGAGTCATCACTAATGTGAGAATAGTAGCAGGAGATATAACGAAGTTTCAATAACTATGACTGTACACTAGGGTATGCACTGATCTCGTACTTTGGTTACCCTAGTTATGGACGAGCTAATTAACAAATGGAGTTGCCACTTGCCATTTGCTTAATTAATGAAGCCAGCATCAGTGTCAACTAAAAGCTTGAATAGTGGAGAAGCACTCTGAAGAGTAAAGGTTTTAGCACAAGTAAGATTAAATATATGCATTGCAAGTTTAGTCATCATAAGAGTGAAATTGAGGTGATATTAGATGGGCTTATGGTGTGTAAATGCTAAAGAAAAAAAAATCATAAATCTATGGCTGATTTATGAGAGAATGGTATGACAAATGAAGAAAAAGAATCAAAATAGGATGGCTGAAATGAAGAATGAAGGTGTTAAAGAACATGAGGTAGACATAAAATAACATAGAAGGAAGCTGTCCCAAAATATCCACAATCTCTTGGAGTCCATGCAGACCCAACGAAAAATAGGGGATAATGGAAAAGAAAGATCTATAAAGGCGATACTAATTACTAACTCCGTCCCAATTTACGTGGCGGTGACTAGGCACAGTTTAAGAATGAAAGTAAGACTTTTGAAACTTGTGGTCTAAAACAAACCATATAAATTTGTGCGATAAATCCTCTCAGGGTCAAATGCGAAGTTTAAAGTTAAATTGCTTCTAAATAAGAAAGTATGACATTCTTTTGGGCGGAATAAAAAGGAAAATATGACTCATAAAGAGGGACAGAGAGAATAGTTGGGAATATATTTTAGTCTATGTAATATGTTTACTAGAAATCTTTTAGTCATGTTAGAAATTTATATGCCAGTAAGAAATATACTGTCTACTTACTGGGTGACATTTGTCGATAACCATATTATCATGTAGGCTCTCTAGTTTTTGGCATACGGCTCGTAACATAGGAGTTTTTCCCACATTACTAAAATTATTTACCTAATAAAAAAAATATAGAGAACTTCTAGAACTTTTTATTGTTCTATTATTAATTTTTTGTGCAATATTGGTCTAAGATGAACCATTAATGGAGCTAACACGATCAATGAAGATTCATATAGTCTACCACAATTTGCTTGGAATTGAGCTGTTATATATTGAAGCCCTCGTTCTTCAAAAGCTAACCCCCTGGGGACCAACTTCTACTTACACAATGAAACTCCAACACTTTTCTTTGCATGAAAGGAAGAATAATTATAGGCCCATGGAAGTATGATAATAATCAAGCACAAAGCAGAATCAGAGACGTTGATAGAGAGAGAGAGAGAGAGAGAGAGAGAGAGAGAGAGAAACAGGGGGCTTGGCAGCAAAAAAGATGAAACCTACCTCAGTGGGACTCTTCTTCAAACACAAGGATACAAATTCCTTGAGAGGACGAGAAAAGTGTTCCTCTAGCTGCAGAATAACAGAAAACACATTAATTGCTACCTTTTGAAGAACAAAAGTGTATCATGAAATAAGAGAACTTATAAATCAGAAGTAGATAAAGAAAAACAAAAATCTAAAACATTGAACTGGAAAAAGTATAACCTGGGGAGGATTTTCTCGAGGTATGATAAAAAGTACTCTCATGGGGTGCAGATCAGCAAGTGGGGGTTCCCCTTTGACCATCTCAATTGCAGTTATACCAAGTGACCAAATATCGGCCTGCTCAGAAGAAAAACACCTTAGGTGTTTGACCCAAACCTTAAGCAAGGGCATACAGAGGAGAACAGATATAGGAGTTCAGGAATCATTTCAATCAGAAATAGAAAGGATTAAGACTAAGAGCTACACGAGGAGGAAGCGAAAAAAGGAAGAAAGGACCAATTAGACGAAGGAAAATGGACTCCGTATATTGCTGCAGTTCCAGAGATACCTTTTCATTGTATCCTTCTGAGTTCTGAATTACTTCAGGTGCCATCCAGAATGGTGTTCCTACAAATGTCTGCAAATATTAATTACATTAGGAAGCTTTAGCGACTTGACCTTACTTCTAACCAACAAAAACCAATGCAACTTCAAGCGAAACTGTGATATGTAACCCAAAGACCTCTATAACTAGTCAACAGGAAATAATAATAGCCATTCAGCAATGTGATTGAGCAAAAAAATCTAGTCAACAAAACAAAATTCCGCAGAGTATAGCAAATCGTACCTTTCTCCTAGAGATCGTCCTTGTCAGCTGCGCAGAAACGCCAAAATCTGCTACCTGTGGAAGGGTATATCAGAAAACAATAAACAAGCTCACACGATAGTAACACCACATTGTTACCATCCTCTAACATATAATATCAACCATGAGTTATTATACCTTCACATCACCATTTTCTGAGAGCAAGATATTAGCCGCTGCAAAAAAATCGAGAAACCTATGTCATTTCCATAACAAAAACGGGGTAGTGGACCTCAAACTGAAAACAAGTTTAGTTAGCAACTAACGGAAGACGCAATTAACAAAATAAGAGAACTTCCAAAGTATTAACGATTTATTAAATAAAGATCTTCTTAGCTGCTGCAGTTTAATACCAAGAAGCATCTAATTCCAAAACGTGGTAACTCAAGGCAAGAATTGATTATCAAGTTTGATCCACCCATTGTTTCAAAATATAAGCTATGGCCAACATTTTAGCAAATAAAACTGAAAAAATAAAAAGCAAAGGTACAAATGGCCCATGGACAATACCAATCTAGATATCTGCCAGGCTATCAATATTTAGCTACAAAAGAATACAATGAACCTTTGATATCGCGATGAATTTTGCCTTCAGAGTGGAGGTATTCAACAGCATGAAGCAAATCACGTAAAATGCATGCAATAGACATTTCATCCAATGGCTGATTTGGTTGAATCTGCAGAAAGAAAATCCTGGTTAGTATCCAGAGAAAAGTTCATTGGACTGACATGTCGCTTCTGGTGGACCATTTTGTCTTAGTGAAGCAAAACTAATACACCTATAATAGGTGGTCTGTAATGTAACATTGTGGCCGCAGGTTGTCTAACACCAACAGATATTTAAACCTGAATAACAAAAAAGATAACTGCACTATGCTGTACCAGTACTATGAAATGATTAGCTACGGGCAAGTTACTTTGCTTGTAGAAAATTTGAAGAGGCCCGAACAAAATAGAATTTGGAGTAAGCAAAATTCCAGATTCAGATTATTCCTCAAACTTCTTTATGGAGCACCAATTATCTCTGTGTTTGTATATATATCATTAGATGAACTTAGCAAGGAACATCACCGTATGTGGATATTCTCTATACTCCCTGGTATATGGGTTCTCCCCTTGTTGAAAAGCAATCATTATGTATCTCAAACCCCGCCAGCAAGAAAAAGGTATGTAGCACAGGTATAAGTCAAACAAAGCTGAGTGGTTGACATTTGATTATGTTCGCTTAAGTTTAGGCGATTCAAATAATAAGAGTAACACAACTCAGAGGAGGTACAAGTTAAATAACCAAAATAGTAGTCGCAGTGGAGTATATCATAAACCAACTCAACAAATTTGGCCAAGCCTGGTTTTGAAGTCAAGCTCTACATTTGACACCATGGCCCAGATGATCCCTAAGATAAAAAAATGTTTTGCAGTGAGCAGCCAGAGCCCGGCAAAAGCTAGATATTGCTAAGAGTCATAGAATTAGTTGAAAAGGGTGTTCTACCACACTACAAAGACATTCAATTAGTCATTAAGACATCCTTAAGGTTTTGAGGCCAGTATTCTTATCCCTCAATTTAATAAGTTCCACATTGGAATTCCATTCAATTGATCATCAAGACATCTTTTAGGTTTTGAGGCCATTATTCTATCCGTCAGTTAAATAAGTCTCAAATACGGTAATTGCATGTAAAACGCATTTTAAGTTCATCCCCACCAGTCACCGCAGGATTTGCCTTGAGTGCCAAAAATTCCTATGTATTTCATTTATAAACTTTAGTTAGTGAAATAGCTTTTCCTTCAATAAGTAGAATAAGATTCAAACACTTCAAACGAAAGTCAGATCAAGTCAGGAAAGCTCCACTGTGGTATATGCAGACGGGAATGAGAGAAACCATAGAACTATCTCTTTTATTTCTGGGATAAGTAAAAGATAACCTTACACTATCTCATATCATTGTTTTCCTGTCTCATCTCAACATACCCAGCAAAAAAGCTAGAGCTACTTGTGTTTTATAGCACGACGGAAAGTAGAAACAACATATTAAACTGATTTGACTTCCAAGATTTTTGGACCTCTTTTGCCATCACAAGCATAAATATAGTGTTATAATTACAAAATACAACATTACAAATACAGGAGAACCCACCTCCCCAAAGTCAAAGTTAATTCCATTATTTATGATGAATATTCACTTCGTGTCCAGGAAATTTTATAGTCAGGGTGGAGAGGTTGGCATTATTTTAGATTTTGCCACTTACCAGATCAGCAACTGAGCCACCAGCCATGTATTCCATTATTATCCATAGCTTAGTTTGGTGCAGGTATGACCCATAGTACTCCGTAATATAGGGAGATCGACATTGTGATAAAACTGCAATTTCCTGAAAAAAGTCATCGAATAAAAACCCTGCTCAGTTAATAATCTAATATAATCACCAAAGAATAACGTAAGCCAATCAAAAATGTCGATATACCTTTTGGATATCCTCAACTTCATCCTCCCTGAATGACAGCAATAAAAAGGCCATTTAGGGTAAACTAAACTATAACCAAGGTATAACAAGAACGGAGACTTCAGGAGAAATAAACAATGAAGTAATTCCCTGTATGAAACAACAGTTTCAAGTCTCCACCCAGCCAACAAAGTTATCCAAAAATTATTAGACTGCTTTGTGTAACTCAATGTTGTAAAAGGCTCATTTAAGGCGTGCTTAAGCCCTGAAGCTTGCGCTTCGCATTGCTTAAACTACGTTTCAGTGTAAGGCAAGGCACTAAGACATGCGCCTCATTGCCTGTGAGTTTTATCGTGAATCAAGCGGCACAACAAATATAATTGAAAAATAAGTGTATTAGCTGTAAAGGAAAATATTATGAATGAACTCTGTTCTTGAATTACATATTCATTTTTATTTTTTCTTTCATTGCATCTTTTTTTACTAAAGCCCACGCTTTAAGTGCGCTTTGCACTTAAAGCCCCAATTAGACGTATTAGAGCTTTTTTCCTTTGACAATACTAGTGTAACAAGAACCAATTATGAACATTAGTTTCTTATCAAAGGTCACATGAATGGCAAAGTTATTTGCATAGATGTCTCAGTGTTGATAAAATGGAAAATCTGGAAATTTATAGCCCTACACCAATTACCAAAAAGTTGAGTGTGCTTCAACTACCAAAAGAAACTTGAAGGAATTCATGGACTTTCAGTACAATATTTAAATGTTTTGCTAAGGCACAGTTCAAATATTATATATATATATATATGTGTGTGTGTGTGTGTGTGAGAAGTGAATTAAGCACATATAGGGACTAAAGCTTAGTTGGTCAGCCTCTCTGCCACAAAGACTAATCTATTCAAGCTCTAATCAAGTAGATCAAAGAACAGACGCACTCTTCCATAACAAATAAAGAAAGCTTTCAAGTCATCTTTCTCTTAAACTAGCTAGACAAAGATTTGTAGAGGCCAGAAGATCATCATATTAGAACAGCAAGAAGCCAAATCATAAACCACTAGTTATAGCCTGCACTGGTTGTGACTGATGTCAGTTCTAACCGTTTAATCAAATATATATTTTCTTCTGTATCGATTGTACTAGAGTAATCTATTTGCCAAATCTACATAGTGAAATTGACAAAAAATAATAGAGCTTATAGCTTATCAACATAAATGGAGTTCTGCCAAGGGAGTCTAGTCTCCTTTCTGTATCCTCAACTGATTATTCACACAATAGAAAGATAACTTAAAAGTAGATGAAAAAAGTTGCACTGCCTAGATGATATAGAAAATATTCAGATCAAAGTAAAATATGATATGCTGCTTTCATGTAAGCTGCCAGTCTACTCTCCCGCCACGGAAAAGGAGAGTAAATCAGCAGTGGCTCCTGCTAAACAACACATGGAGGACATAACTTCAAACTCCAAGAAAAGTACCCAAAGCAATATACTCACGATTCTTCTAGATCAATAACCTTGATTGCAACCTCTTTGTTGAGTTCCTTATCAAACCTGCAAATCAAGAAAAATAAAAAACAGACAAACAACTGAACTTATTAATATGATGACATTTCAAGACAAAAAATTTAAGGTCAAGCTGGAGGATATAACATGGAAAAACTTATAATTTTCCTTGTTAGAATAGCTTTCACTTAGTCAAGACAAAGGTTTCTCATATATTAAGAAGTGTTTATCGCTATTATCATACAATTGTATATCTCTAGAGTTTTCCATACTCCACACCCGGGGTTGGGTGAGGCTTGGCATGGCTATTCATAGATGATTTGTGTATTGGATTTTGTCTTATGCTAGTTACTGTCCGATACTATTGCATGCTATTTTATTTTATTTATAGTTTTTATGTTTTTTATTTTTAGGTTTTTATGTTTAGATAATTATTTACGTTATTTATGTTGAAGTTACTAATGCTCTTTTGTTGTTTTTGTTTTTGTTATTCCTTTCCTTCACTGAGCCGAGGGTCGATTGGAAACAGCCTCTCTGCCCTTTCGGGTAGGGGTAAGGCCCGTCTACATATTACCCTCCCCAGACCCCACTTTGTGGGACTATACTGGGTAGTTGTTGTTGTTGTTTGTTGTTGTATATCTCTAAATAAATTTGTAAATCCAGACTAGACAAAGACGACCTATTACACTTATTCATTGTTACCATAGTTAAAGAATAAAATATTGGATGAAGTTAGGAACTTGCACGACAGAAAACGAGCCCCTTGGTTGAAAAATGATTCATTTATGAACAGCGGTTAACCTTCATTAGCATTCCAATCTTTACTATCACCGGAGTATTTTGAAGAGGAGAAGCAGGGCATGGGATGTTGCTCCTCTAGCACTTACATGGGTTGTTTGGAGTGAGAAGAATAGGAGAGCTTTTAATAGAGTAGAGAAAGATCTTGTACACTTGAGGAGTGCCCTCTTTCCCCTTATCTATTCTTGGTGCACCCATAAGGTTCCTATTTGTATAGAAAGATTGGGTGTTATTCGTAGAAAACCATGTCCTTTTGTAAGGTTTTCTGCTTTTTGGTATACTCCTTGCATACGGACATGTTCTTTGCTCTTTTTTAATGAAATTTATTACATTATCAAAAAAAATCAATAGGCGGATTTTCCTTATCCATCTAATAAAGAATAGCATTCAAGTTCCTTATCAAACAGATGGCATTAAAGTCCCTTGAGCTTTTAGAGATATCCTTACCGAAAATATAGAATTAGATTCTATAGATGCACTAAACAAACTTTATCAGTTTGTTTTGAAGTTAGATCAAATGAATGCTGTCACCAGCGTCCACTGAGGTTAAACGTAAAAGAAAGTGCATCTAGACCGCATATCACATCTAATTTACATTTCCATAAACTAAGGACGCAGCAGCTTAACAGAGCCCAAATCCTGGCCTAGCAATTTATTTACGTGGGTAAACGAGATACATGACTTACTGGCAAGTTTATCCTTTGTAATCTCAGTTTTAACAAATATGGTAGGAACGAAGCGAATAACGACCCTTTTCAGTTACTACTCCTAACCCAAACCCCTCATTCCCTTGTTTTTCAGTCCAAAATTAAAAATCGTTCAGTACTAATTCTACAGTGCCATTTGTGAGGGAAAAAAATGCAAAAAAAAAAAAAAATTGACTTGTTGAGCATTTTCCTAATCGATAGATTTACCAGATATTCTTCTGGCAGTAAGTTAATCTTTTATTTTTATTTTTTTGTTTTTTTATTTGCACCGAGTGTCCGAGTCTCTTCGAGCCCCGACTAATCCCGGGGTGCACAGGCCCTCGGCAAGGAGTTTCCCGCAAGTACACCACGGTTAATTCAGGTTTTACCCAGTCTGATAGCCCTCAGAAATTGTTTGCACCCAGTGGGTTTCGAACTTGAGACCTTGAAAGGGAGCAAACCCAAGATATTCTTGTTGAGCATTTTCCTAATCGATAAATTTACCAGATATTCTTCTGGCAGTAAGTTAAATTTCTCTCTTTTGGTTACCGAGGAATCAGCTTATTAAAATCTCTAGATGTGAAATGCTAAATTGATGATATCTAGAACTCGGGTCTCACCAAGAAGAAAGAGCTGCATAACTAAAACACTCCAGTATGGCATTCAGATAAATACTGACCAGTCCTACCTGTAGTATCATTATTTTTTCGCGGATTTTCTTACACTAGATCTATATTACCATCGGTCGTCTCTTTTGCTTCGGTTATCTTATTATCATGTTGCTGTTATTGCTTCTTGTTACTGTTTTTTTTCCGTGGGTTCCCCGTTCTGTATTTCTTTTCAACTATGATGTGACTATGCTTCTTCAGAGCCAGGAACAACCTCTCTAGTATCTATCTCCACAAGGTAGGAGTAAGGTCTGTGTACACACTATTCTCCCCATACCCCACTTGTGGAATTACACTGGGTTTGTTGTGTTGTTGTGGTTACAAATATAGACAAGATATCAGTATTAGATTTTACAACTGTTGCGACTTACGCCTCAATTGCAAGTGAGTTGGACTCAACTGTATGAATTCATTAAATTTATAGCTTTATGTTTCAAGATTACAATCTTGAATTTTAACTAGAGATTTCATATGTCGAGTCAGAACTGGAGAAGAACATACTTTATAATATAGCTCCCATTTCTATTATTGAATTTTTTTCTTAGATAGGTTAAGTATGTGTATAACTAGATGAAGGGGTGACAAGCCGGTAAAGAGTAAATAACTCACGAAAAAAGTGAGGTAAGAAAAATGAACAGTTGCATCGGAACAAATGGCAACAAGTTCAATGAAACGAAATCTATATCACTGATAGCAGATTATGGATAAAAGAGCATTTAAAAGCTTAGGGCTATAGTGATGTAATTTAGAAAAGCCATGGAAACAAGCAACTAAGGTGGTATGCATATGCTGAATAGGGGATATACTAGGCAAGGCATGCAATTAACTTGGTGTTCAGATGCTGGATAGGAGCCATACTAGGCAGGGCATGCCATTGTATTTGCAGTGGAGAAGTTGATTGACTGATACGCTTTGTGACCCCACCCCCCATTAAAAACAAAAGGGTTCTGGTGCACATCTTGTAAGCCAATTAGACTTCGTTAACCTCTATGCCACCTACCTCTCTCCTTTTTTTAAAACAAGTAATTAGTCTCCATGCGACTATTTACAATTAAGGGATAACTTTCTCTACATCTAGCTAATTTCTATATACTTCAAAGGAGTAAAATTCTATAAGGCCCAAACCTAATATATACTCCATTGCAAGCAAATGTTATCACACTCTGATTTAGTAATTTTGTAATTGACCCCTTTATCTTCTGGACGTATTTCTTGGCGACGTTCAGCTATATTCCAAGTGAATACACTTTAGTTTCATAAGAAGGTATAAACCATTATTTGAAATATTTTCTATAAGTAATTAGTGAATTGCTTTGATAATACATAGGACAAAGACAATCTTGTTGATAAATTCAAGGACAAGTCCACTTTCGTTCTCCTAATCTGGAATCAAAGACAAAATAAGAAATCCAGCAAAAGAATCCATAGGTTATGATCTCCTATAAACTTCAACTCACAATTCCTCAATATTACAATCATCATACATCAAAATCCTTAGTCTCCTAATATAGATATCCTCCCGACCTATCAAAAGAGCCTAAGAGTTGAACATACCTTTTCTGACTAAAAACTGAATATAACTTACAAAATCCTATAACGTGACATGTCAAGTTATTCATAATCACTTAATTCACTTGTGAGAAAGACTATCCACATAGCTCTTCATCAACAACAAAAAAGATTATCTAAAGTCCTAGACATACCCGTGGATACCCCCTCCCAATCTTATGACACGTGTTCTACTTTTGTAAGCATCAAGATATCTTTGACGTTGTTCAACAAATAATACTACTCATACACATATTTCACAGGCTTAGATTTCAAGCCCATTAAATAATCTTAAATTTAACCATTCTAAAATATTTTCCTTCTCAAACCAACTTTGACACATTTCGACGGAGGGTGCAAGTAGCACATAGAAGATATGCCGAGAGAATGTTGTCTGAGATGGTTTGTCAATGTTCTAAGCGGAATTCTAAATGCAATGGTATGTATGTGCAACAATATAAAATGATTAAAGGTGCTAAAACGGGATAATGTAGACCTAAAATCACGTCTACATTGTAGAGCGCCCAAGCGCTTTTTAGGAAAGGCTGCTTTTGGTTGGTTTCATAAAGGAAGTTGTTTAGGAGGTCCTACTATCTCTTAGGATTATTTCAGATTTAGCAAAAAGTAAAAACAAAGCACAATGGAAATAAAGGATTCAAATACACAATATCAACTAGTTACAGTTAAAGTTTAGTTGTTATTATTACATGTATATCAAATTAAGTGCTTGCTGAGAACCATTTTAGTCTGGTTAGAGACTTATATGTCAATATAGTGATGAGGGTATGACTAAGAGAATATTACTTTTAGAGAACCCCTAATTTTGCTTAAAAGGCAAAGTAATTAATAGCATGAAATTGGACCTAACAGAGTGTCGTGGACGTGGAAGATTCATACAATTTACCTGAACTAGTTCAAAATTAAAGTGTAACTGATAGACTGATAACACCTAGTAACAATAGCAAGATGGAAACACATTAACAAAATAAAATACTTTGATCCTTACCCTTTATAGACGTCACCAAACGAGCCTCTTCCGATGAGCTCAAGATCACTAAATCTGGATCCTGAGGCTTCAATAAGAGCAGCAGCATCAGCCATTTTTATATACAACTACTTTTTTCCTTCGCACTCTCAGTAGATGAAGTGAAAGCCAGTATAATACAACCACTCCACATCCCCTAGCTCGCCCTTCATAAAATGTGGTCACTTAAACTCACTCTTGGTACGGGAAACCAATCTGGCAAAAATATTAAGTGCTGGAATTAACCAATAACGACAGAAATTTTAAGATTCACATTATCAAACACATAAATAGGCAAAATAAAGCAAAATCTGAGATCTGACAGTAATGAATAAAACTGAAATCAAAATGCAGGAAACTAAGAAACACAAAATATATAAGAAGAGGACTCGTTAGGTAAAGTGGAAGACGATAATAATGACAGTTCAGCAAATTCTACGTTTTGACAAAGTAATCGACAGCGAGACGGCGCCAATCGGAGTATTGAAAAACGAAACTGTTATTACAAGGAAGAAACAAAAAATAATAAAACTTAATAAAAAGTGCTTAATTTTTCCTCTTTTTCACCGAATCTGAACTAACAAGTAACAAACCTTGAATGCAAATAAGTCGATGGATGAGTATTTACCTCAGTAAATACAAAATTAGCAGGAGAATCCGTAGATCTCTTCTTTATCCATTAAGCAAAGACTTGTTTCCGTTTTGTGCTTTGGCATATGTACACAGGGCAGGGCTGGCTACAAGGGATCGAGAGAAGAAGGAATGTTGTTCCGTTTTCTGTAATTCATTTATTGGGGAAAATGATTTTTGTGGACCGGCTTTCGTGAACCAGGTTTTAAACCAACCGGATTGTTCTTATTCGTTAGGAGTAGCTAGCTGGACTCTATTTGGCATCTGCCATCGAGAAGTGAGATTTGTTGCTTCTGAGTTCTGCCCTTTTTCCAGTTGGCCATGGTAGGTTTTTCTTTTTCTCCTTTCCTGATTATAAATAATAACTGAAATGGTCAAGTTAGAAATATATTTTTACCCTTTATTATAAGTGCCTCTACTGTGGATTTGAAAATTATCAAGACCTCCAATGTTTTTACAAAATTAAGTTTAATGGAAGAGGTACTTTACTTTTGCCCCTTACCTTTAAATATAGAGTTTAATTTCTGTGCATTGACAGCAAATAAATTCTAATTATATAAAATTAACCTAGAATGATAAGTAACTCTTCATATTCAATCTAATATAGTATTAAGAATGAGTTTGGCTCTAATAATTTTTTTGGAATCTTATCTCCTTAAAAAAGAAAAAGAAAAAAAACTCCTCTAATTATTTAATTAAATACATCTTTTGCTAAAAATTATGAGATAATATCCACCTATATTAGTAGTGTTTACCCTCAAAATCAGATATAATTAAATTTATACGTTATTTTAAGGATACATAATATAATTTGATACAACTTGAGAAAACAGATTAATATTAAAATCAATGACAGAAAAATAAATGCAAATCACACAGGCTGAACAATGTTAGCCTTGAAGGTTGGTCAACCTCGAGCCAGAAATTGCCTCAATTGATGTTATAATAGAATAGCACTATATTAAAAACTAGAAATAATATTGGATTGCCTTTGGATGCGTGTTACAATGTGTAATACATATAATCAGACCCCCTTTATATTGTAGGGGGTCCTACTTTAAATACAATTCTACAAAAGGTAAGAAATCTCATGATTTGCTAATTAGTTGGTCTCTCGTTAATATGTGCCGAAATTCCCACCGTGATATCCGATCGGTTACGAATATTTTGGTCTTCTGCTATTCGGTCCGATAATATTTCCTCGATCTTGTTCGGAGTCGAGGTCGGTTCCAGAGTCACAACCTCGATGATCATAATTCGTACCTTGGTTCGATATAATCCGGGGTTGAGTTTTAACCCATCATGTTTCAATCCCGGCGTGTCATGCAATGGACGAGCCCGATTTTGACCATATACACATAGTCTCCTTATTTTTTGATGAGTAAATGACGAGAAACTATATGAGCTCTCAATCTTCGTGTCGATTCTTCGCTGACGAAACGTCTCATCAATCACATCATAAATAGCATTAATGTTCATCAGTTACTGGCCGACCATTACGGATTTTGAACCGTCGTTTGCAAATTATAAATACCTCTACATTATATCATTCAAATTTTACTTTCAAAACCTCTACCTTCATACACTAGAAATTTTTATATCCCCAAATACCAATTTTCTGATTTTTCTGAAATCTCTCTACAAAAACTTATGTTCTTCATCTCAAAATTATTTAACACATCCTTTTAACTTCCTCTCTTTCTTTTAGCTTTTCACAAAAAATGGTGAAGACCTCTAAGTATGTTCCCCAACCGGTGCTAACTTCAAAGCCGATCTCGAGATACATATGTTCGATTATGGACAATCTTCTCTCCAAGGTCAAGGAAGACTGTAATTGGGTCGGTAAGTACGTGGTGGTGCTTGCGCACGAGGAATCGATTACTACCCATGTGGAAAGTTTTTTAATTATTTACACTTATTCCTTCACGTTGGGCCCTTTGGACCCGGTCATCATTGCCTTTTTGTAAAAGGTACATGTGACCCTTGGTCAAATTCACCCCTCCTTATGGAGGATAGCAGTTCTCCTCCGCTTCTTTGTAAGTAATATTGACAAGTTTCCTTTCACCATCGACCACCTTATGTGCCTGTATAATCCACGACTATATTGAGGGGGGTTAATAAAGCTCACCCGTCGGGCCTCCAAGGCCCTATTCTTGAGTATAGACAAGGAATGAGACCGAGGCTGGTTGGGTCGATTCGTTTGAGTGAAGGCCTTAGATTTAATCCCAGCTGAGGATATGCTATTTCCCGAGAAATGGAACATATAAGCGTAAGTATAACTTTGCCTTTAAAATTTCGTTTACTGCCTTTCCCTTCTCCTTCCTTTTTACTTATGTTTTGTGGTGAAGCTGTTGCTCGGATGCCGGATGCAGTTCCCCGACTTAAGTAGTGGATCGAGGGCATTATATCATAGAAGCCTTATTCCAAGCATGCGTGGCGCAAACTTTCAAAGGGCCGGTGGGAGGCCCATTCTCACAGTAAGATTCTTTCCTGGAACAGGCATCACTTGTGTTTCTTTTCGAGCTTAATCATCTTTTTTTCCTTTGTAGTCCTTGGGAATGATGTTGTAATGAGGCCCCCGTCCGGGGCTGAAGACGTCCTCCCCCAATCACCTACTCCGAAGCAAGCTAAAGAGAGGAAAAGAAAATAGGCTCTGAGTTCTCCGAACTCGGAGAAGTAGAAACCAAAAAGGAGGCAGGTGCGCAAACCCAAGGAAAGCACCGCCTTTGTTCCACCGGATATAGTCTACCGACTAAGGGATGAGTCTGAAGAAGAAAAAGAAGAAAGTTTCGAGTTGGTGGCTTGGGTGCGAGTCAACACTGTATTCTCAAACCAGAGAGGATGCTGAGGGGACAGGGACTAGGGTATCTGAACTGAAGATGGGTGAGGCTGCCATTCCCCAAACTAGGGAGGTCGAGAAGGAGACCATGGCCGGCTCTATTCGGGCTAAGGAAAGTGACTTGGAATATGCGATTACGGTGATTGATATCTTTGGATCCCCTATATTCTCTGACTCCATGATCAACAAGGACAACATACTAAAAGAGCGTTCATGCGAGGGGCCTCAATGGGTGGCTGATATCAATCATTTCTTTGAAGGCTTAGAATCTACCCCTTCAGAGGACGTCACCGGGTCTGATGACTTACCCGTGCCAAAGAAAGCACCATCTTTGGATACCAGTGGGTCTTCTTCGAGTATGAAGTTAGCGGATCTGTTCTCGGCTCTGAGTGCTGATCCTGATCGAAAATTAGTAAATAATTATCTATATCACGAGGGACGCCCGGGTTCTGTCCGACCCCATGGGAGTTGCTAGCTATCTTCGGTGCTTGGTGACCTAAGAGAACCAGGCCAAGATGGATACAATGGAAGTGTCCTTCCTGTTCAATGAATCTCAACAAGTATTGAATTGGGTAACTTCAAGTGATCTTTATGTAGAAAATCATTCTATCTATGATATGTGCGCTTTGGTTGTATTAGCATGATTTTCAGGTATAGGTTTTGATGAATGACAAACAATGAAGTCAAGTGTCAAACAACGCTATTATATGACAAACAATCAAGATTGAATGCCGAGAAGCATATTGATGACGGAATTGCATAGACGAGCTCAAATGTTCAAGACCGAAGACCCAAGGCGTAGGTCGTTAGGTAGAATAAATGTAAGAGCAACGTTTAAAGTTATCTCGTCTTTTGGCTCAACATAGGTCATCATAAATATGCATAAAATCATTTTATCAAATCATATTTATCATAAACATATTTTAAATACTTCAAACAAAATGATTTTAACGTTTTCATTTTAACCAAAATGGTTTTTGAAGTAAGTTTTCAATTCTGGTATATTACATAGGTCATCATTAATATGCATAAAATCATTTTATTAAATCATATATATCATAAAATGTTTTAATATACTTCAAACAAAATGATTTTAACGTTTTCATTTTAACCAAAATGGTTTTTGAAGTAAGTTTTCAATTCTGGTATACTGTGGTATACACAGTGTATATCAATGGTATATAATCGATTATAATTCTTAAATAATCGATTATCTTGCATCCGTTGCCAAAGTTTTGAACACTGGAACAAAATAATCGATTATGCCATCCAAATAATCGATTATTCTTGAGCAGAATCTCTTCCGATTTTGTAACGGTAAAAGGATAATCGATTATGCAAATCAAATAATCGATTATCCTTGCATAAAATTAGCATAATTGATTGCCAATTAAGCAACGGACATCCACCCTTTAACCCCTATAAAAAGAGGTCTTTTGAGATGTTTTTAAAGACACAACACCTCCCAATATTGATATACATATTGACATTATTTGAGCATCATTTTAGAGCTTTTGTTGAGCCATTTGAGAGACAACTTTGAGTTGTTCATAGAGCTAAATTTGTATCTCTTTATCTACTCTTTTGAGAGAGTTCTTGTTGTAAAAGAGAAAGGTGTTTGAGAAGAACATATCTTATTATTGATTGTCGGGTTCGCTAAGTACCCTAAGTCTTAGTGATTGAAGTCTTGTGGTGCGGTATCCACGAGCAAGGTTGAAGTCTTGAGGTGCGGTATCCTCGAGCAAGTTGAAGTCTTGTAGAGTGTACATCTACAAGCAAGTGTAACAGTTTGTTAGGCACCCGAAAGCTTAACGGAGTTAGTGGAATCTCGAGAGAGTCTCTCGGAGACTGGACTAACCACAAGTTGTGGTGAACCAGGATAAATTCGGTGTGTTCTTTCCTTGCTATTTTATTACCGAATTTATTTTTCCTGCAATTTTTAATTTCGCAATATTTATCAATATTCTCGTGCCGCACTATTCACCCCCCTCTAGTGACGGGCATAAATACTAACACTTTACCATGTACTTTAGATTTTAAGTTGCAAATGATCGTAACATTTTTCTTTATGCTTACAGACATCGGTACTTCATAATGAATCTTTCATCTGATATAGTGAGGATTTAACCCAATATGACGTCGAGGTTTGGGAGCATGACGTCAACGTAAGTAGTTGACGTCAAGGGCCTCCAATTGGGATTGCCACTTCATGTGCTCCACCAAATATTTTGTTTGGTCCCGAGCTGCCTCAGTATCGACCTAATGCTGGGCCACTTTTTCATCAGCTTTGGCCTTGACCTTAGCAATCTCTAACTTGGCTGCCTCAAATTCCTTGGCCAGGTTTTCATGGCTCGAGACCACAAAGATCAATTGAGACCAGATCTACTTGATTGTTTTATCTTGTGTTATTCTCTATATTCCGGAGCTGGGCCTTAGTCGATGCTAGTTAATCCTAGACAGTTTCCTTTTCCGAGACTAGGAGGTCCATGTTTTTCTTCCATCCTTCAGCCTCAGCTTTTACTGTGTCCACCTCTACTTAGAGCTGTCCGATCTGTTCAAGCCTCTTTTAGACCTGCAGGTACGGACCGTTAGCCACTGTTTTAATGCATTTTGGGGGTTCGGTGTTATCGGAAACTTCCTCCCAAAGTAAGTAGTTGATATTATAGTTTTTCGAATGTATCCTCTAGAACTGGTTAAGAAATATTTTCTTTTTTGATGGCCTAGTATTTGTTATGGGTCTCGGACGTCTCCAAACCGTTTAATATGGCCATGGCCATTTAGTTCGGGAGTCGCCTAGTGAGCTTACTTTCCCGAGTTATCCGAGCTTTCCCAAGATAGTAGTTCCTGAGTGGGGATGGTCGTGGCCTTTAAAATTTGGGGGGAGGGTGCTTAATAGGTCTTATGCCCCTGATGTCTAATAGCTTGAACCCTTGGAGTTTGTTTTCGGACGGTAGACACCGAGTGAGAAAGTGATTGTTCGATCTCAGGTTAAGATGGCCCTTGGGCTTACCTTTAGAGGATAGGAAGTAGGGAATTCCTTAAAAGATGTAAATGAGAAATATTTTAAAAGACAAGATAATTGCAATGAACATACTTTTCATTATTCTTGAAAACAATTATACATGCACACATACTTTGTGCTAGGGCTCGGGCAATCTATGCGGGCACAGTTTTTTTGACCATTTGCCCCTTACAATAAATCCTACATATCTAGACCCTTCCATTACGAATTAATTTCCTTGCTAAAGTCGATATTCGAGAGTAAGTTAGCACGATTCATGGCTGATCTTCCATTCTAAGTTAGCACGATCCACTGTTGCCTCGTTAAAAACCTTGCCGGAAAACCCATGCAGGATAAAACTGGTTCAAGGGAAAAAGAGTGCAACGCGTGATTTCAGACCCAAAACTTTGTACGGCTCCTTGTCAGTCACTTGCAAGTGTTAGTTCAAAATATAAATAAAAGAAAACAAATGGGGTTGTACCTTAGCAATAGTATCGTTTTAGTTGAGTTACATTCCAATCGCTCGGTAGTTGTTTTCTGTTTATTGTTCCGAGCTTATAAGATCCTTTCTCGATGACCTCGAGAATTTGGTACAGTACTTCCCAGTTCGAACCCAGCTTCCCTTCGTTCGGATTTTGGGTGTTCATTGTGATAAGTACTAAGTCCCTATTGTTGAAGTATGGAAGGTGAGCCCTTCTATTATAATATCTCTCTATCTGTTGCTTTTGGGAAGCTAACCGAACAAGGGCAGCTTCACGCCTTTCATCCAACAGTCCTAAGCTTGTATTCATGGCCTCATCATTTGATTCCTTTGCTGCATATTGGAATCTGATACTTGGCTCTCAAATTTCAACCAGTATTAGAGCTTCGGCGCCGTAAACTAACAAAAATGGAGTGGCCCCGGTACTAGACTTGGTAGTCATACGATATTTCCATAGGACTTCGGGCAGGATTTCCTTCCATTTTCCTTTCGCGTCGGTTAACCTTTTCTTAAGGTTTTGGAGTATGTTTTTGTCGGTCGATTTAGCTTGTCCATTCCCACTAGGGTGATAAGGTGTTGATAAGATTCTTTTGATCTTCAATAAACTTTGTCACTATGATGCTGATAAATTGTTTCCCATTATCACATACGATTTCGGATGGCGTTCCGAACAGAGATATGTTCTGGTCCCAAAGAAAGTCGATGACTTCCTTCTCCATGACCTTCTCGTACGGATGTGCTTCAACCCACTTAGAAAAATAGTCAGTCATAAATAAGATAAATTGAGCCTTATCCGGTGCCCATTGAAGAGGCCAACGATGTTCGTTCCCTACTTCATGAATGACCATGGTAACAAGGCCAAATTCAGTAGTTCCCCGGGTTGGTAAATCAACGGAGCATGACTTTGACATTCGTCGCATTTTTGTATGAATTCCTTCGTATCTTTTACTATGTTGATCTAGTAATAGCCGGCTTTGATTACCTTTCAAACCAATGATTAGACACACGAATAATTTCCAACAGATGCCCTCATGTAATTCCCTTAGAATGTACTCAGTATCCCGGTCCTAGACATATTGCTAGCGGGCCATCGAATATTCTTCTAAATAAGGTTCTATAATTGGGCTGCCTTTGTGTGCAGGGCCCTCGATTCTTTTGGATACGAGGGTAGTTTCCCAGTCTTTAAATACCCTACGTATTTATTTCTCCAATCCCAAGTTAGGTAGGTGGAGTTTATTTTGGTGCAACCTTCTTCTACTATCGATCTCATGAGCTGTACTATTGCCCCCGAGTTGAGCTCGTCGTCTTCGACCAACGACCCTAAATTTACAACGACATCGGCTTCACTGTTTTAATCTTGAGGTACGTGCTACAAAGGCCATCTTTGAGTCAATGTAATATTACCTGCAACTTATCTAAGTACCTTTCCATTCGTTATTCTCTGACTTCAAACGTTCCATTAACTTGGTTTACCACAAGAAAGGAGTCACAGTTAGCTTCGATCACCTCCGCCCCCAATCTTTCAGCCAGTTCGAGACCTACAATCATGGCCTCATATTCATCCTCGTTGTTAGTTAGTTTCACAATTCTAATGGATTGTCTAACTACATTGCATGTGGTTGCGTTTGGTACGATGCCAAGTCTAGACCGCTTTATGTTGGAGGCACCGTCCGTAAAGAGGGTCCATATTCCCAAATACATTCTCGAGTATACCAATAACTTTTTTTCGACCTCGGGTATTAGGACTAGTGTAAAGGCAGTCAGGAAATTTGCAAAAATTTGAGACTTAATGGTTGTCGGGGGTCGATACTCCATATCGTACTTGCTGATTTCTACGGCCCATTTGGCCAATTGTCCAGAGAGTTTGGGTTTATGCATTCGCAATGGGTAATTTGTCACAACAAATATAGGATGGCATTGAAAATATGATTTTGGTTTCCTAGATGCGCTTAGCAAAGCGAGCGCCAATTTTTCTAGGTGAGGATATCTAATTTTGGCCTCACCTAAGGTCATCCTAATGTAATAAATTGGAACTTTCATGCCTTGTTCTTCCCGAACTAGGACTCCACTTACATCTATCTTTGATACTACCAAGTATAGGTATAGTTGTTCGTTTGCCTTTGGTGTGTGGAGCAACGGCTTGCCCAATAGATATCGCTTTAGTTCTTCCAAGGCCTGTTGGAATTCCACAGTCTATGTGAAGTTGTTTTTCTTCTTTAGTAATTGGAAAAATTGGTGACTCTTGTCTGAGGACCTCGAGATGAATCTCCCTAGGGCGGCAATGTGCCTAGTAGCCTTTGCACGACCTTCACATTTTCCACTACTGCGATATCCTCTATTGCTTTGATCATATCGGGGTTGACCTCGATTCCTCTGTTGGATACCATGAACCCTAGAAATTTACCTGATTCGACTCCGAACGTACATTTTTTCGGATTCAACTTCATGTTGTACTTCTTCAATGTACTGAAGGTTTTCTGCAAATACTTTAAATGGTCTTCTGTTCGCAGGGACTTAACTAATATATTGTCAATGTAAGATTCCATGGATTTACCTATTTGTTCTTCGAACATCCGGTTTACTATGAATTAGTAAGTGGCATCAGCATTTTTCAATCCAAATTGCGCTACGTTATATCAGTATGTTCCATACTTAGTGATAAAGGAGGTCTTTTCTTGATCATTCGAGTTCATTCATATTTGGTTGTACCCAAAGTAGGCATCGAGGAAGCTGAGGATCTTATGGCTGGTTGTGGCATCGATCATGCGATCGATGTTAGGCAACGAAAAGAGTCCTTGGGACATTCCTTATTCAAATCTTTATAATATATACATATTCTTAGTTTGTTCCCTTTTTTTGGACTACTAGTACATTTGCTAACCATTCCGGGTATTTGACTTCTCGAATGGACCCTATTTTACGGAGTTTAGTTATCTCGTCCTTGATGAAAGCATATTTGATTTCGGATTGGGGTCTCCTTTTATGCTTTACCAGATGGAATTTTGGGTCCAGGCTCAACTTTGAGTGGTGATCTTCGGTGGGATATCTATCATGTCGATGGGACAAATCAAAACAATCTATGTTAGCTATGAGAAATTGAATGAGTTTTTTCCTGAGCTTAGAGGTTAACCCCATGCCCAATTATACTTTTCAATAGGGTAGACACTCGATCAATGTTACTTGATCCAGCGCTTCGACCGTTGATTTTGTAGCATCGAAATCATCGGTTAATATACAAGATCTGGGAACCCCGTAATCATCATCTTCGTCGGTCCCTTGTTTATCCGATTGGGTCATGGCTGGTGTCGATAATTTCTATTTAGCTTCTCGCTTTATGCTCGAACTTGGTTCCTACGATGTTGTCAGTGTTGATACCAGAATTACTTCTTCGACTTCAAACACTTCCTTTGCGACTGGTTTCTCCCCGTATATCATTTTAATCCCTCATGGCATTGGGAAGTTTAGCACTTGGTAAAGGGTCGAGGGTACTGCCTTCATGTTGTGAATCTATGGTCTCCCAAACAGGACGTTGTACCTCATTTCCCCTTTGATCACATAAAACTTGGTTTCCTAGATGGTCCCCGTGGCATTCACTGGTAATGTTATTTCTCCCTTAGTAGTTTAGACACCATATTGAACCTATTTAGCACCCGAGCTATAGGAACAATTTGGTCGTATAGGCCGAGTTATTCCATGACCCTCGATCGAATGATGTTGGCCGAGCTACCTAGATCAATTAATACATATTTAACTCGAGATTTATTCATGAGTTCAAATATTACCAGTGCATCATTATGTGGCTGCATGGTTCCTTTTGTATCATCGTCGCTTAAAGATAAAGTTCCTTATGGTATGTAATCTCGAGTCTGCTCCTCCCTCGTAATGGATACTTTGGTGTGTTTTAACATCGGACCTTGAGGGACATCGACCCTCTGATGATCCTGTGGACATGTTGAGGTTTCTTTTTCTCGGTTTATTTACTAGAGTCCATATTTATGAAATAATTCTTGGCTAGGTCACTCAAGAATATTCGAAGATGCATGTTGTTTAATAACCGGGCTATCTCCTCCCTCAATTGTCGGCAATATTCTTTTCTATGGACGTGAGTGCCATGATATTTCCACATTCGGTTTGGGTCTCGTTGGGTTGGGTCTTATTGTATAGGTCGAGGCCGTTTGGTATCTTTGATGTGTCCGATAGTCGATACGATAGCAGCAACATCTACGTTAATGTTATATTCTGACAACCTTGGTGCTTCTTTGGGTTCGATAGGCCTGGCGAAGCCATTCTTGCTCATGAGTCCCTTGTTGTTCTGGCCTCGGTCGTTTCTTCTTACATTTCATATAGAACGCTGTTTGGGCCCCATTGCCTCTTTGATCCTCATTGTACGCCTGATATCGATCCTTGTTCGACCTTGGTTCATGATCAATATCTCTCTTGACTCTATCGACGACTCTAATAGGATAAACAGAGCCAGAAGGAGCCCCTAGTTGATCATCTTCGACTGTGATCTTCGATTGGTATCAGTTATGCACATTAGCCCAAGTAACAATTAGATATTCTATCAGATTTTGTTTCAATTGATGAAAAGCCACCAAACTTCGACCATTGAGTCTTTGGGTAAAGGCTTGAATGACCCAGTCATCAGCGACCAATGACAGGTCCATCCGTTCCATTTGAAATCGGGATACGAACTCTTTGAGCATATCATTATCCTTTTGCGTTACTTTGAAGAGGTCTAATTTCCTGGTTTCGACCTTGATAGTCCCAATGTGTGCTTTCACAAAAGTGTTTGCAAGCATAGCAAATGAGTCAATATAATTTAAGGGGTAAGTTGTGATACAATATCATGGATCTCTTTGACAGGGTTTCTCTGAAATTCTTCAGCAAGACAGACTCGATCTTATCATCCTCCTATTCGTTTCCTTTGATGGCGCATGTGTATGAAATGAAATGATCACTTGGGACTGTTGTTCTGTTATAATTAAGAATCTCGGGAATACAAAACTTTTTAGAGATCAGCTTTTGAGCCTCATTCGGAGGGAAAGGTTTCTGTACAAACTTTTTGGAATCCAAGCCTTTCATTATCGAGGCGCTCATAGGATCTGGTCGACCCTAGAATTGCAGGTTTCCACCTTTTTGTTGTTTGCTTCAATTTTCTTTTTCCCTTACTCTATTCATTTTGTCAGCTCTTCGAGCATATTTCTGAATTTGGGGTTGTTACTTGACTCGCTCCCATTCGACCTTTTCGTGACCGATTCCTCCCTGCGAGTGATCTCACGAGATGGATTGGGCTCGATCCTGCTCGGTACGTAGCTCTGGTTTTGTAACTAAGCTATTGCCACCTGTAGAGCCTGAAACATTTCAAAAATCATTCATTGATTGACCCTGTCTCCTTCATTGTCTTGATTATTTTGTGCCCTTAACCGGGATCAACCATAGATTCTATTCTCGGGGTCAGTAGGGAGGCTTGTGTGAAAAGCCACATGCGAATTAGCATCCAACGAGTCCGCAACTATAATTCCGACAGGATCAATGGGCGGTACCTCGTTATCGGGTGCTATGTTATTGTTTTCACTGTTGTAATCAGACTCACCGTTAGTAGGTAAAGGTGCTAATTGTGGGTTTTCCATTTTGAGCTTAAGCCTTAAACAAAAAGATACTTCAAAGAACAAGTGAAAAATAGTGTGTACTATAGAAATTCTTATCAGATAACCACTATTATCCTTAGCCCCACGGTGGACGTCAAACTGTTTACCCTCAAAATCGGATAACAATTGAATGTATACGCGATTTCAAGGGTATGTGATATAATTTGACACAAATTGAGAAACAGATTAGTATTAAAATAAATGACAGAAAAATAAATGCAAATCACACAAAGTGAATAGTGTTAGCCTTGAAGGTTGGTCACCCCCGAGCTAGAAATTTCCTCATTCGATGTCATAACAGAATATCAATATAATAAGAACTAGAAATAATAATGTATTGACTTTGTATGCATGTTACATTGTGTAATACAAATAATCAAACCCCCTTAATACAGTAAAGGAGTCCTACTTTAGATACAATTCTACAAAAGGTAAAAAATCTTATGATTTGCTAATTAGTTGGTCTCTCATTGATACGTGTGGAGATTCCCGCCGTGATATCTGACCGGTTGCAAATATTTTCTGTTATATGGTACAATAATATTTCCTCGATATTGTTCGGAGTCGAGGTCGGTTCCAGAGTCACGAGCTCTATGATCTAACTTCGGACCTTGGTTCGATATAATCCGGAGCCGAGCTTCAACCCATCATATTTCAGTCTCGAACTGTCATGCTGCGGGCAAGTCCAATTTTAACCTTATAAAAATATATTATTTTGTACATTGACATGTGATGAAAGACATAAATAGTAACTACATGACTACGATGAATTAATTATAATACTTGAAAATCAAAAAATTAAGTATGCATCAACAACTTCTCTTCCTTTTATCCGGACTTACTCTAATCGTGATTTTGACTCTATTATGATACCTTCCTCTGTCGCAATAGAACCGAGAATGGAGGTGACTTTGCTACACTTGTTTATAGTTGGAAATTCCAACTCGAAGGCCCTAGTACTACTGACTTTGTACCAGAAACAACTGAAGCCTTTTTCAGCATGATTAGCTATCTTGTTTGGTAACTTGAAAAAGGATATCACTTCTAGTTACGTATATTTGGATTGATTAAGAATAGGTTTGGCTCTAACACTTTTTTAGAATCTTATCTCCTTACTTAAAGAGAAAAATGAAAAGAAAAAAGAAAGCTCCTCCAATTAATCAATTAAATACTTCTCTTGCTTAAAAATATGCAATACGTTATCTAGCTAAATCAATATACTATTGCAATTAAATTTAGACCTACTTTCTTCATCTTAAAGTAAAATCACAAATGATAAATCAAACGATGAAACAACATAAATATGTGATCCTTTTATGCGTGTGTGACAAAGTCTTTAGGGGTCGTTTGGTAGGATGCAACAAAGAAAATAATATATGCATTAGCTTTTGGTATTACTAATCCTTTGTTTGCTATAATTTTTTAACCTATATATTACCAATCCAAGTATTAGTTATACAACCTATTTAGTATTATCCTTGTCACGACCCAGCCTAGGGGATAACATATATTAAGTGTCGATCATCACTGAACCTGCTGATAATCTACTATTCATGAATATAAACTGATAAACTGAATAAGAATAAGCATAGCTGATAAGAATTGTATAATTAGGAAAACCGACAAGACTAACACAAGCTGGCAAATAAAAATATACTAACTGCATAGGTGCATATCTACAGGCTTCTAGGAGTTCCGAACTGAACAAGTATTGGACGGGACATGATTCCGCCATACCCAAACTAGCTGACTATGCACATACCAAAAGATAAGTAAATCTGGGAGTAAGAAACGTGACTCTAACATCTAGTGGATGACCTACTAATGTGGCTTAAGCGTGTATCTATTTGTACCTGCGGCATGGAACGCAACGCCCCAGAAGGGACATGAGTACGATATGTACAAAGGATGTGGGAAAGCATATGTAAAGCATACTAAAGTATGACTGTAAGATGAAAATTTGAATATAAGTTGAAAACTAAATAAGAGTCTAAACTAGCAACTGATCTGAAACTGAACAGAAATTTAAGCTGAAATAGTGCTGAAACTGAACTACTATCTGAACTGGTACCTACCTGTTTTTACGGGCTATATCCCCCCAATCAGGTAACTATACATCTAAGCTAGCCTTCTGTATAGTCCTGCAATGCAACTGTAGCTAAATACGTGTATATAACATGCCTAATGAGTGCTATGGGCTATATCCCTCTCAGTAGGTAAATATATAATCAATAGGCTCGGCTGGTATTATGGGCTATCTCCTATTGCAGATAATCAATAGGACTCGCTGGCATTATACGATATATCCCCCTAGTATAATCAATGTAAGCATGTACGAGGTATAACATATGTGGCAACATCATATGGACTCTAGAGATTATGAAGGAAACCATAAATGAAATCACAAACATAATCTGACGCTCTTCGTTCATAAGTTGGACGGAGGAGCCTATATCTATTTTGAGAAGAAATTGAGTGTGAGCATGAGATACTAAGGCTAATTAACTCATTAGGATCCCTCTAGAATCAATTTAGAACCAAGAAACTCAAAATTTATCCAACTCTTTGAATTTTTAGAAATTTGGCAAAGTTTTCCCTAAAACTGGATGATCCCTAAAAAAATAGCAAGCACCATAATATACGCAGAATAGATACCCAGCCAAGATGATAACTTCAAACTAAAGGAGGTCCATTTATTCACAATGTGTTAACCGATCGACAAAACAAAATTATGAATATAATATCGGCTCATAGTGGCTATCTTGTGACATGAATATCTAAATATGATTTCGGAATAATCTAATCATCAACACATGATACCTAAGCTTATATAATCTCAAATGAATCTATTAGGATCATATGTGGTTTAGATATACATAAAATATCAAAGTAACGGAATAAACAGAAGTCCGGATGGTATAAGCCAAATGGGCAATTTGCCTTTTTAGTTCCATCCTAAACTAGTTCTTCTATACTTCACTTATGGAATTGAATACTATATAAGGATTCACTAAAATGCTGAAATTTCCCTTGAACAACTATCACTACCCAAAATTCATTAAAGACTGTGATTGCGCCGGACACCACTGTCAGGCAAGCCAACACCAAATATTTAATTTAGTTCTCATTTTAGTATTTTAAAAAACATTATTTCCTTCAATTTAATAATAAGTGATGAATCTCACAGAGTAAATAATAATGTTTTTAATGAAGTTCCATACTGAATAATCCCATAATCATCCCAAAACCCAGTGTCACAAGTGCATGAGCATCAACTAGGAAAAAAGTAAAATACATCAGTCGTCTGGATACGAATTGGACGGGGAAGTAAAATATAAATACTCTGAAGGACACTCTGCTGGTTGCAGATCGTAACATAGAATACAACCCAAGTGCCCACACCAATCATCTTGTTGCGCCCAATATACATGCATCTGTGCAACAAAATATACAGCAAGTGTAGTATGAGTACGAAAATAACACGTTCCCAATCCAGTCTAACCTCCAAGAAGTAGTGACGAGAGGTCGACTTCGACACTAACTAGTGATCCAATAATATCAGGTACAGTAAAAAGGCAAATAAAGGTAAGGCAGAGTAAATAAATGGATCAAATAAGCATAAAGACATGTGATACAAATTCCCCTCTTTATAGTGAACTGAAGCTTCCCATTTGAAATTCCCTCCTTAACCGGAGCACACATAAGGGTGTAGTGGACCTCATCAAGTAGATTATCATAAGTTCAAATTCGGAAAACTCACTGATACACTGGCTGCTTGCCAAATATTATCCATTATTCTATGAGGATATGATATAGGAAATGTCGAGGAACACGATCTGATCCAACATAAAAGTGATATTTGCTGAGGGTCAAATGACACGAATCATAGCTCCATCTATTAACCTGAAAAGGCGAACAACCCACTTTCATGAGAGTTTGGTACATAAATCCTTCGAGGAAAATAGCCTGATCCCATAAGAGTAAAATACATAATCCTACTGAACTGAACGGCCCGAACCCATAAGAGTAGTGGGAATTTACCCCACTTGTGGAATATAATTGCGACGTGGTTACACATAGATTTTTAAGTTATTATATTATTCCTCAATTCTTTTCAAAATACGAAGTTCAAATGAAAACTTTTAAGTTCCTAATTTTTCCTCAATTTTAACTCCTTTCAAAAACATTTAATAAGATAACTCAATCTCGCTTCTTCTCAAGGCAAATAATAAACATAAAGCAACAACAATTTCATCAAGGCATGATGTAAGATTAAAACTACCCGTACATAGGCATAGCTAGTGCTACGTACGAACTCTCATCACCTCGTGCGTACGTAGCCCTCCCCCTACATAGATAAGCACACAATAATTTAGTTCACCTATGGGGTTAATTCCCTATACAAGGTTAGAAAGGAGACTTACCTTGCTCCGAAATTCCATAATCGGCTCCAATGCCACTCTAACACCTCAAACCAGTGCGCAACCTTCCTAACTAGTCAAACAATGTGCAATCCAATGAAAATATACTCTAATACTCATAGCAATTCAATTTACAAAAATTTCCAACGCCGCTCGGAAAGTATAGAAATCACCCTCGGGCCCACATGCCCGGATTCTGAAATTTTTGAAGATAAACATTATCCATAATATTACGAACTCAAATATATGGTTTATTCTCAATTTCAAGCATAAATTTGTGGTCAAAATCCAAAACTATAAATTTCTAAGTTTTTCTTCAAAACCCCAAATTCTACTAATTTCATGCTTAAATCCTTATAAAAACCATGTATTTAACTTATAATAAGTGGGGATCACTTACCTTGTGTTGCTTGATAAAAATCTCCCTTTGAAGCTCTCCAAAAGTCGCCCCAACTAAGTGAAAAATGGGAGAAAAATGGCTGTCTCTTTTTCAAAAGAACCCTCTGCCAGTGACTTCTCGCACCTGCGGTCACTTGACTGCTTCTCCGGTTCCTTAGGTGCGGCTACTATTTTGCTTCTGCGGAGATGCCCCCAACTGCCTATTTCCGCTTCTACGCTTCCTCTTCTGCAGGTGCGGTCTCGCTTATGCAGCGAGATAACTGCATATGCGGTATCACCACCGCCTAACCAAAACCGTAATTTCACCCCTCTTAGCCGCTTCTGCGGCTCCGCACCAGTGGCCAGGTCTCGCAGGTGCGGTTACATCAGAAGGCAGCTGCTTCAGCCCTTCTTCCAAGTCCAAATTCGATCCATTTACCATCTGGATTCTACCCCAGGCCCCCGGGACCTTATCCAATCACACTAACATGTTCCAAAATATGATACGAACTTGCTTGAGGCCTCAAATCAAATCAAACAATATCAAAATCATAAATCACACCCCAATTTAAGCTTAATGAACTTTAGAACTTCAAATTCCTACATTCAATGCCAAAACCTATCAAATCACGTTCGATTGGCCTCAAATTTTGCACACAAGTGATATTCGATATTACATACCTACTCCAACTTCTGAAATCAGAATCTGACCCCGAAATCAAAAGGTCCACTTCCGATCAAACTTCTCAAAACCCTTCAAATTTCTAACTTTTACCAAATGACCTACGAACCTCCGAATCCACTTCCGGGCGCGCTCCCAAAACTAGAATCATATACGGAGCTATTCCCAGTCTTGGAATCATAAGCGAACATCGATCACATTGAAATGCACTTCAACCCAAATTTATGAAATTCTTCCAAAATGCCAACTCCTTAATAGGCGCAGAAACGCTCTTGGGTCATCCAGAGCCCGATCCAGACATATGCCCATGTCCAAAATCTTATATAAACCTGTTGGAATCTTTAAATCTCAATTCCAAGGTCGTTTACTCAAAAATCCCACCTTAGTCAATTCTTCTAAGTTACAGCTTCCGAAACGAGAATTTTCTTTCCAAATAAACGCTGAACTTCCAAAATGCGTACAACTCATAATACCTGAAGTGAAGCTACTCATGGCCTCAAACTACCGAACGACGCACTATAGATCAAAACAATTGGTCGGGTCGTTACATTCTCTCCCACTTAAATATACGTTCATCCTCGAACGTGATAAGAACTGCTCTAGAGATATCCAAAATCACAGATTAACACCTCGTGCACCTACACATTCCACCACAACTCACTTGAGCACACTAGCTTGAGCAAGTCTAAAGATTCTCCATTTTTCTTAGTCAAACAAGCCTTAGAACATTTCCAACATCTGGAATTCTCTACTAGACCTGTTCCCATCATACGAACACCGTATCAATCTCTATGCGATGCATCAATACCTGATTGCATACCTTTGCTGAATCCACTCTATGCATTGCATAACTCAGATGACCATAATAACATCAATTGATAATAATAGCTGAAATTTCACGAATCTGGTGCTCACAATGCACCTCATGACATATATAAGTCTTGTTCCAACTCTTGAAACATTTCCACGACGGAAGAGATTTGTAGAAATTCAGGACCAACTATTGAGTCAATAATTCATTGAGTTCCTTCTCTTGACAAGATCCATTGCCTCATTATGAACCAAATAACTATATTTGCTCTATAACATACTTCATATTAAATCCGATCACACTAATCCCATGCCCAATAATCTCGTCTCACCCAGTACGAGCTGATTAGGCAATAAGACACCTCAAACATTGCCAAAAGTCTCATATGATGCCCCAATGTGCCAACAAGCTACAAACTCAAATGTGATACAAAAGGAAAACAAACTCTGAAAAGGACTACTCAACCCACGTAACTAAATAGACAACTGAAAAGGTGTTATGAACCTTCGTCAGAAAATGGGAAGCAAAATACATAAGAATAGATATAGTGGATTGTACTTAACATCAAACTGTTGCGGCGTGCAACCTGATCCAACCATAATACCGTGGCGGCATCCCACCCGATACACACATAATAATCTATAAAGGAAATGATTACCGAGCTAAAAATGGTCATACCTGTGAAATACCGAATATCAACCACTAGCACGCGAAGTGCACAATACAAACCCTAGGGAGAGAGAGTGTCATATGCCACGAAACACAAGCACAACTAAGGTGCAATAAATGACATGTATCTTGAGAGCCATCCTGCTCATATAGTACCATAATCTACACATGATCTCGATACGAGTGCGAATAATTAAGTCATTCCACAACCCATACGAAACAATATAGTATTACATGAAATAGCCGGTGACAAAATAATATCCAATGTCCCAGTACTCCTTCATAAGGAGCGATATGCTGAAATGAACACATCCGTCTTGATATAGAGCCCACATTCATATTTAGATCCATCCACGGACCTCATGCCGATTCGGATCGCATCGCACAGGGCTAATAACCTTTCAAGGATCCACAATAACCCCCTTTCCCATGACACACAAGAACAACCACTAAATACAGAACAAACTTCCACAGTCCACAACTAAATGGACCGAGTGCCCTTTAGGCATAACTTCTCAAATTAGCAATGGTATCGAAATCTACATACTTGGTTTCAATCCTCAATCAATCAAGTGACTACATGTCACACTTATATAATCTTCCCATGAGACATGCTCCCATGACCTTCCGAACTAGATGACAAGTTTGCACATCCATATCACCGACCATACTAATGATGTAAAGCGAATCGGGAATCCGCAAATCAGTACACCAAGTCTCTTATACATGTCACCGCCATTAGGTGACGCTGAGGAAACCTACCCTAAACATCTAAATCCTTTTCTACTCATCCGAGATTGTGACATTCTTGTCAATACCAAACTACAACCTTGATCCTTAGCTTCCAAATCCCATGCCACTCATCGCACTTAATCATGCTAATGCGTAAGAGTACAAAAAATTTAATCATAACTCCTGAACCACTAATAGGGTAAACACTTCATCATATAGAAACCTTTTACTTAGCTAGTTTTAAGAGAACCATTGCAACACACAATCGAATTCCCATAATCATATAAAGTACAAACAACCACCATAATCCTTCTGGGATCCATCTACACATAGCAGACCATAATACTCGAATGCCTCCAAATAAAATCAGTTTTGGTGGCAGTCAAGCCTCATACGTACCGCCAATTGATCATTGCCATTATCATTCCTATTCAATCATTTCTAGCCGATTCGTCTTCTTTTAATTTACTTTGGACATGTCTCAAGAATAATAATACCCATATTCAAAAATGTAATGAACCCAAATCCACACTCGTCCTGAGTGACCTTATTTCTTGTGGCCACATTATCTCAAAACCCACGAACCATCTCTTACCCTCATTGTGTGCATATTTGTGTCTTCAAGGGGTACACCCATTCTGATACTTTCTTCATGCATCCAATGTTATATTTCTCCCGTTCCTCTAATGCTACACCGCAGACCGAGGATAACATAGAACACTCCAATACCCTTTTCATAGTTCACTGCAAAAGCTCATTGTTTAACCATACTGCGGACTCGAAATCCTTAGGCACCGTACTTTAACTTTTAAATCCACTAGGACTGTTGTTGAGAGTCACCCACTTTGATTTGGTCCCAAGTATAATCAACTTCAAGTCTCTACTAGCATATGAATTGATAAGGCCCAATATATCACACATTCCTCATATCCTTTGCTTATGTCACCATTGATGTCGTCTTTCCTTAGTCATAATAACCCACCAATATGCCGATAACCAGAAACCTTATAAGTAGATAACCCTACAATCAAATCGTAGGCGGTGAGGCTCTCCCACTTAGCTTGAAGTTACCATTACATAACTCTGGAACCCACCAAGATTCCTTATCCCCTATTGACATGATCTTGCACAATCAACCCGCTAAATTCCTCGAAATCATTCTGTTAGCATTTCAAGAACACCCTGAATCACCAGCCATATTTACATATTTGGGCTTTTTCCGGATAGTTAGTAAAACTCTTCGTAGAAGCTTTATCAACCACACAATCGCTAACTTGATCACATGAGATAACCCACATGTGGAAATTGCTTGTCGTTATCCTCCAACGTTGATGAAGTAGGTACAATTACTACCAAATCAGTAACCCACTCTGAGCACGTGCTCACTCACCAGCTGTACAAGTCCGTTCACTCATCATGGACATCAACTAAAGGTGCGACAATACATTCCAATCAAAAGTCATGTTGTATCCTTCTTCATATCAAGCAACTCCTTTCTGTCGTATCCAATCTCCCGCCATATAATATCCAATATTCCAAATTTAAGTCTGTAGACCTAGTCACTATCCACTACGAATTCAAAATTACTCTAAACTTTTCTCAAGGTGTGTAGTTATACTACCACTGAACTTATATGCAACTTTGTCACTTTCCCACTTTGGTAAAACCCTCTCCTTTAAGCAACTACTCGACTTCTGCTTCTTACACATGTCCTTCTAGAAATTTAACCACCGCATGCACTTCCTACATGTCCTTCCTCATCCTTTGCTGTCTAGTTGTTTCCTTAAGTCAAATGTACCTCTGTGGCACCTGAACCAATAGATCGTTATCAACTTTAAACCTCTCTGAAGATCATCTTCCTCTAGTTGTCGGCATTTGAAATACCCATTTGCTTCCAAAATTGCTACACCCTACTATCTCTGACAACCGCTTCTTTGGCACCATCTCATACTACCCTGCCCTGAATGCAAATTAATGAAGATCATAACATCGACGAACTCAACACATCCAATCAGGGGCGACTACACCACACTACTGATGAAAATTCTACCACGCTCGAAAATACCATGTCTTGTTACTCCATCAACCCAAATATGAGCATTCGTAGGCCGTTTGCTTTTCCTCCGCCAAAAATAAAATATTGAATCTCTGAATCATACAGTGAGCAAACCTCCTTTCAAGTTATTCACTGCTTCGACACATAGGCATGTACCCTACTATTACACCAATACTGTGCGATAGAACCGCATAAATTGTCATAACAATCAATGCCAAACCTCAAAAACTTAGGTAGTACTGATACTGAATTGAAAAGGCAGAACGACCGGCTGCAAGACGATGACAATAGCCCAATCAAATACACAGGGAGAAACATCCTACACCATATTTGTAGTACCATTACAATTCATAAATTCTCGATTTATAACAAGTGATTCATGTCACACTATATTGAATAGGAAAGAAATAAAGGCATAAGCCTTAAAAGAATCAAATTGCACAATGAGGAATCAAGAAGGGAAGTGCTCCTAACAGCCTCATATCCTCTTGAAGATAAGAACAGACGTCTCTGTATCGATCTGTAAGACTCTACTAGACTTGCTCATAACTAGTGATACCTAAGTGAACCTAGTGCTCTGATACCATGTTGTTACGATCCAAAATCTATTAAAGGTCGTGATGGCCCCAGACACCACTACTAGTCAAGACAACACCAAATACTTAATTTAGTTCTCATTTTAGAATTTTTGAAAGCATAATTTCCTTCAATTTAATAATAAGTGATGAACTTCACAGAGTAAATAATAATATTTTTGACAAATTTCAATACTGAATAATCCCATAATCATCCCAGAACCCTGTGTGACAAGTGCATGAGCATCAACTAGGAAAAATAAAGTAAAATAGATCATCCTTCCGGAATACAAATTGGCTGGGAAAGTAAAATATAAATACTCTGAAGAAGACTCTATTGCCTGCGGATTGTAACATGGAATACAACTCACCCAAGTCCCCGCATCAATCACACTGTTGCGCCTACAAGACCACTAAACATACATGTGCCTGTACAACAAATTATACAACATGTGTGGTATGAATACGAAAACAACGCGTACCCAGTAAGTATCATTTCTAACCTCGAAGAAGTAGTGACGAGAGGTCAACTTCGATACTTACTACTCCAATAATACCAGGTACAGTAAAAAGGCAAATAAATGCGAGGTAAAGTAAATAAATGAATGAAATAAGCAGAAAGACACGCAATAAAAATTCCCCTCTTTACAATGAACTCAAGCTTCCCATTTGAAATTCCCTATTTAACCGGAGTGCAGTGGACCTCATCAAGTAGATTATTATAAGTTCAAATCTGAAAAGCTCACGGATACATGGGCCGCTTGCCAAATATTATGTACGGTTCCATGAGGATATGATATAGGAAATGCCGATGCGTAGAACCCGTTCCAACATAATAGTGAATTGTGCACTGCCGAGGGTCGAACGACACGAACCATAGATGCATCTATTAACCTACCAAGGTGGACAACCCGCTCCCGTGGGAGTTGGTGCATAAATCCAGCCAAGGCGAATGGACCAACCTCATAAGAGTGAAATAGATAATCCTACCGAGGTGAATGACCCGAACCCATAAGAGTATTGGGAATTTACCATGCTCGCGGAATATGATTGTGGCGCGGTTACACATAGATTTTTTAAGTTATTATAGTATTCCTCAATTCTTTTCAAAATACGAAGTTCAAATGAAAACCTTTATGTTCTCAATTTTTCCTCAATCTTAACTTCTCTCAAAATTTAATAAGCTAACTCAATTTCACTTCTTCTCAAGGCAAACAATAAATATAAATAAACAACAATATCTGCAAGGCATGATGTAAGCCTAAAAATACCCAGACATAGGCATAACTAGTAGCTACGGACGGGATATCGTCACCTCGTGCGTACGTAGATGATCAAGGACAACCCTGCACTACTATTAAGCAGGAGAGAGGGTCGAAGAAGTTTTTACCCGATTAAGGTCGGGATCGATTTTCACAGGGAGCTAAAAGTTAGAGTCGGGTGTCTATCTAATCGAGGTTGTGTATGTGTTCCAAATTGTACTTCTAAATATTTTGGGTTTTTTTACATATAATTTTATCAAAATACAATGCTAAAGTAAACTAGAATGACCTATGAGTAAACTATTGCGAGTTGTTCAAATGGTTTAAAGGCACTAGGGTAGTGACTTCTGCCTAGGTGGTCAATTGACAAGCACTTGAGCCTAAGGCATAATTGACACAATTGGGGAGTATGATATAACTGTTGCACGATTTTACCCACTCTACACCTCTCAGTGGTTCGAGTGATTTTGCCCGAATTGACTTTCTCAAGACCAATTGGATATGCAAATTTGCACAAGCAATTAAGGTTCAAGTCGGGTATTACTATCTCTAGGTGTAACCTTTTAATTGGGGCTATCAATCTCTTGAGTACGCCCCCATTCCTTGTTGGACCAATTTAAGAGAATTAGGCTCTCTTTTTCAAGAAGAGTCAAAGTTAACTAAACACAGATTAGTATTCGCAACCACAAATTTAGCAATTAAACATGAAATTATCCCAAATATCAAACACCTATAGTCAATATAGCCCTAAAACACAGGACCTATCAATTACCCACACTACAGTTGAGCCACAACCCTAGCTTATGGGTTTAGCTACTCATAATTGAAGAAGTAAACAAAGAAATAGATGAAGAAAAATACATATTAATTAAATGCTAAGATAAACGAGAAGATTCAATGTTGAGATGAAACTAAAATTACTCAAAATAGCTAAAACTGTCGAAGTCACGAGCGCAATTTAGTACAAAAACTATCTGATAACCTAAAAATAAAAAAAGAAGCTATTTATACTAAACTAAAATTTTTTTGATAAAAATATCCCAGCGGGGCTAGTATGGACCACACAAAATCACGTGTGGCCGCACTAAGGCTCTTGACAAAAAAATCAGCTCTATGAACTCGGGTAATGCGGACCACATAGAATGGAGTGCAGTCGCGGTGGCTTCTAGTGCAGTCCGCATAAAATGGAGTGTGGACCACATTGGCTTTAATCTCCAAACTGGCACTTCTCTAATCCTTGGTTCTGCGGACCACACTAATTTGAGTTCGGCTGCAGTGACTACAATGCGGACCATATTAAATCTCATGCGGCCGCATAGCCTGTTGGCCTGGAAATTAATCTCTCTGAATTTCACTTGTGCGGACTGCACAGAATGGTGTGCAGCCGCAATGGCCCTATTTTGCCTGAGCTTTGTCTTGTCTTGGTACTTGTGCTAGTTTCACTCCTTTTTGAGCTGATATTTGACATCTTATCACTTTGTTGATCAAACCTGCAATCAAGCATAACTTGTGAGCCTTTTGGGACTCTTTTATACTCATTTATAATCAAAACTTAAGCAAGAAGGAGTATAAAATGTTTAAAATCCCTAGTTATTAACTTCCCCAAACTGTAAGAGGGGATGAATATGTACAATGTAACATAACATTATATATATACCCAAAGTAAAATAAAAGTACGAGAAATGTAACAAAATTTTAAAATTATATGCAAACCAAAGATGAAAAATAAAGAAAGCATAAAAATTGTCAAATATATACAATTGTCCAACAAATCAATGTAGGCCCTACCCCCTCAAACGAAAGCTGGCATTGTCCTCAATGACAACTAAACCAAATAAGCCCCCCCAAAAAAAGGGAAAAGGATATAGGGACTCCTTATAGCCCGTCTCTATACATGAGTGTCACACCTCCTTTTTCGCCTATACCCCCGCAAAAGCGTAAAGAAGTTTTTCCACTTAAAGGACAATCGGAACGAGATTTGATTAATTAATTATTCAGAGTCACCACTTGGGAGATTAATGGTGTCCCAAGTCACCGTTTGAATACCGAATCGAGGAAAAATATGACTCAGTTACAGTTTGCGAACCAGAAATTCGGATAAGGAATTCTGTTAACCCCGGAGAAGGTGTAAGGCATTCCCGGGTTCCGTGGTTCTAGCACGGTCGCTTAACTGTTGTATTTGATTTTATCCGATTTTAATACATGCTAGCTTGTGTGCCTTTTATTCGTAAACTGCCTTTTATCATTATTTATTCTAAAAGAATTGCGACGTCGTGAAAACCCATTTCGAACCACGTCGCAATCAATGCACCCGTGGTTGTCAACACATTCGACTTCGTCGAGATTAGGATTTGGGTCGCATCAATGCGCACCTGAGTTTAAGGAAGTAAATCAATTAAATCGCACCTAAAGGTTCTAACATAATATTATTTTGGGAAAGGCCGTTGAAATTCGCTAAACAACCCTACAAATTCTAGTCCTTTTTAATAACGATTTATTGAGGGCCCCACATTTATTTTGTTCGACGGGCCTCATCTCAATTTGTGAATCTTTTTTCTATTATTTTTTATTTTATAAGAATTACGATGTCGTGAAGACGTGTTTCGAGCCACGTCGTAATCAATGCACCCATGATTGTCAACACGTTTCGAATTTGTCGAGATTTAGATTTGGGTCACATAAATACGCACCCGAATTTAGGAAGTAATATAATTAAGTACGCGCTAAAAGCAACTATGCATTTGCACTTTGCGAGGGCCATAAAATTTGCTAAATGACACGACTCAGATTCTAAGGATCAATACAGAATTAAAATGAGGGACACACAATTGTCATTTTTGTTTGGCATAGCTCACCTTAATCTACTCTAATCAAAGGGTTTCTAAATGAGATTTTTACCTATTTATACCATATAGCAAACCTTATTGCAAAAAATATTCATAATATTGCATTTACCCTCCTAGTCCATAGTTTGTCTACAAAATCTGTACCAAACCAAAAATAGATAAATTCCACCCTAAAATGCGCCAAAATAGAAGGAATCAGATTTAATGGTGATTCTATCACCATTAATTTTGAGATTTAAAATGGAAGCAAATCCATTGCAGCGTGATTCTCTCATTCTCCATGTATTTTCCCCCATTGATAGCCATTAAAAAGCTTGAAAGCTTTGAATTCAAATTTGAATTTTCAAAAATCATTATTTGTTTGGATTGGGTGTTGTTGTAAATAACTTGGAATATGTTTAGGAGTTTATATCTAAATTTTGAGGGGTTTTGGTGAAGATTAGACTTGGTTTTGACTGAATTTCAGATTGAAACTCGTCGAAGAAGAAGAAGACATATTTCCAAAATTGTATTTAAATTGTAGATAAATTGTAGAATTGTAGATAAATTGTAAATTGGAAAGACTAAAACTTCTGCAATTATGTCGAAAATGCCAATTATGCTACAATTGAAATGAGAACTGGGATATTAAAATTCAATGTATTCAGTTTGTAGATACAATTTCGACAAATAAACTACAAATCAGTTT
Source organism: Nicotiana benthamiana (assembly GCA_034376525.1). Taxonomy (NCBI): domain Eukaryota; kingdom Viridiplantae; phylum Streptophyta; class Magnoliopsida; order Solanales; family Solanaceae; genus Nicotiana; species Nicotiana benthamiana. The sequence continues at coordinate 28,787,032 of CM067337.1, forward strand.
AAGTATTGTATAAAGTTGTATTGTTATATTTATACTACAATTAAACTACAATCTTGTGTCAAAAAATTTAAGCATACCAAATTTCAATTTATGTAGTATAATTCAAATTAAGGGTATAATTATTGCTTCATTTGTTCTAGGCATGATTTTAGGAGCATATATTCACTTTAGGTATATATTTAACTAATACCTTCAAGACTTAATCTTTTGGATAGTTCAAAGTAGAACTCATCGTAGGATAATCTTCATTTCTAATCTGAATCTAATTCCTAATAACTTACTAAAGATTAATACAATAGGCGTTTGGACAATATTTGGTAAAAGCTGAAATTTGAAGTTGACAATAAAAAGAGTATTTGTAAATTTGAGCTTACATACAATACAAATATCACTTGAAAAACATTGAGTAATTCATGAATACTATATTATTCCATCATTTATAGTTAAAAGAGGCTTTTTGTTTAATCTTAGGCATTTTAAGTCAAAGCTCATTTAAAAGAAAGAATAAAAGAAAAGCAGTGGTAGGAGCTCAGTACGTACATTCCAAAAAGCAGAGGCGGATCGAAACTTTGAAGTTTATGGGTTCCTATAATTTCACCGAAGATCATCCAACTAATTATATATTTCACAAAAGTCACTTATCTCTTATTTATCACTGAAAAGTTACTCAAAATCAGAATATTTTGTAGAAACTTTAGTCGTTTTAGATTTGTGAAAACATAAAACAATGCATCTACAATTAAAATACAAATAATCTACAATTTATCTACATGATATATACAAACTGGATACATTTAATTTTAAATCCCAATTCCCCTTTCAATTGTAGCATAATTGACAATTTTGACATAATTGTAGAAGATTTGTAGAAGTTTTAGTCTTCCCAATCTACAATTTATCTACAAATTATCTACAATTTATCTACACTTTATCTACAATTCTACAATATATCTACAATTTATTTACAATTTCTGAAAATATGTCTTCTTCTTCTTCTTCGTCGAATTTCAATCTGAAATTCAATTTATCTACAATTTATCTAAAATTTATCTAATATTTTTGAAAATATGTCTTTTATTCATTTAGCTATTGTATGAAAGTTGAACAATATCGTATAAAAATTATATTTAAGTTGTACGATATTTTAGTTATATATAACTGAGTAAAATTACGTACGAAAATTGTAGATAAGTTATATAATATATAATTAGTTGTATGAAATTTATTTTTACTATGTATAAATTATATACAAAATATACAAAAATCATATTGTATAAAGTTTGTATTTAAGTTGTATGTTATTGTAGTTGTATTTAACCGGGTAGAAATAATGTGTGAAAGTTGTAGCTAAATTATATAATATATAATTAGTTGTATAAAATTTATTTTTACTATGTATAAATTAAATACAAAATATACAAAAGGCGTATTGTATAAAATTTATATAAAAATTGTATTTAAGTGGATTATCTTGTAGTTGTATATTATTGAGTAGAAATATGTATGAAAATTGCAGATAAGTTGTATGAAATTTATTTCTAATATATATAAATCAGATATAAAATACACAAAAGACATATTGTATATATATTATATTTAAGTGGTATGATATTGTAGTTATATATAACTAGGTAGAAATAATTTGTGAAAATTGTAGATAAGGGAAAATTGGGATGGGATATAAACAAATACGAGGTTAAAAATCAACACTAATTTTGAAAGAAAAATTTTACGAATATCTGGTAATGATTATGTGGTCTAACTCTTACATTTCTTCATGTAGTGTTTATTTTAAAATATTTATAAAAGATTCTGGAATAATTTTCTAATTTTTTTTGTAAAAAAACTGTTTTTGCAAAATAACAAAAAATCATTGAAAAAATCTTCTTCAAATATCTGAAGATATTTGTGTTCCTTTTCTTATGTGACTCAATAGAACGAACTTTTTAAACTCATTTGTACACTAAAGAATAATTGATATCCTAAAGAATAAATAACGACTAAATTTCATAGGTTTCCTTAACATAATTTTTTCTGTTCATTCGAAATAAAATATTGTAATTTGATAACTTATACACCTAATGAACTTAATAGTGATTACCGTATATTAAGGTGGAGGAAACATAAGGAAAGAGAAATGGAGAAAAAAAAGGGAAAAGGAATATATGCTCCTAAAATTATGCCTAGAATAAATGAAGCAATAATTATACCCTTAATTTGAATTATGGTACATAAATTGAAATTTCATATGCTTAAGTATAATAAATACAAACCTTAAACATGTAAGGTAATAAAATTGCTATATGGTATAGATAGGTAAAAATCTCTTTCTAAATTAACTCGTGAGGGCCATAAACTAAATGACTGAAAGGCACACCTCAAATCAAGACGTGAATCACCAATGAGAAACCTAAGGTCCAAATCAACTATGCAGAATGAAATATTAGAAACCAAACACCCTATATTATAAATGCAGAGTTGTATAGTGTCGTACACTTATACATCAAAATTCATTAATCTTATATATAAGATAATCAGTCACTACTGTATATGAATGACCAGATCTACGAACTTCCAATTGCCTTAATATTGAGTCTATTAATAAACTGAATTAAACAAACCCATTTACAGCTTTACAAAATCAATCATTTGCCACATGATTCCCATACTTCTCAAACCAAACTTGTAGTAATTTAAAATCAAACAAATAGATATATATCCGATCTCACACATAACAGACACATCGATGGATAAATTACACAATATCATTATATTCAATTAGAAATTATAGCAATTACACTGTCTAAAACTGAGACACATACCTCAATAGCGAGAAACTAAATTAGCAGAACCAAACAAAGGCTGAAAACAGCCACAAACTGAAGCTCGGCTCAGGAACGGAATTTGAGATGCAAACAATATCTCGACGGAAAACTTCTACCTCGACCAGTCACCACCGAAGCAATGAAGCAGCAATAAAATTCAAACAAAACTCCATGACCGGACTTGAGCCATTGTTTATTAAATCAGGAGAAACGAAAATTTGAAATTTACATGAGCTCCATAACAAATCTTAAAGTCGAAATCTTCATAACGAGACTGAAGCAACTGTATTCCTGTGTGCTTTCGTGTGTATGTGTGTGTTTGAATCATTCTCGAAAAATCAGAGCAAAATGAGAGATATCACCGTTGGAGGTTCTTCTCTAAGAAATATCGTGGTTTGGCTGCTGAATCTCGGAGAATCGAATGGTAACTCCCTGGTCATGGGGTTAATTTGCGCCGACTTTAGGCAAATCTCACCGGCGATGGAGATGGGACTAGAAAACGAGAGAGAGAAAGGTATTTGAAGATGAGGGAGGCGGCTGTGTTTAGTTTTTCTGTCTTGCGCTTGTGTGTGTGTTAGTGATGGAGCAGAAAGGACCAATTCCGATGGGTAAGGTCGTGTGTGGGCTGGTTTCTGGAGGGTTTGGTGAAGCGGGTGGTGTGAGGGAGATGGGTTTCAAGGGGGTGGGTCTCAATTGCGCCCCCTTTTCTTGTGTCAATTTTCGTGTGTCTATTATATAGGTGGGTGAGTGTAGTGATTTTAATGTGGAGAGGAGTCTTGTGTAAGGGAGTTTTGTTTGGGGATAAGGTGTTATGTGAGGAATGTTTTTGGGGGGAAGGTTTTAGGTGGGAGAATATTTTGGAGGGAAGATTTTAGGTGGGGAGAAATTATTGGGGGAGGAATTATTTTTGGGAAAAGGTTCTTCCCATTTTTATTCCTAATTTCTTTTTATCTTCGTCTTTATTTTGTATTTTATTTATTTATTTTATATTTTATTTTTTGATCTCGTTAAATGATAAATTAAAAACCAAAGCCAAATTAACACTAACGATTAGATTTTCTAATTAAAATGCAAACTAATACAAATCTAAACTAAAAATGCAAAAGGTACTATTTTTGTTATTTTCTTCCTATTTTGTGCTAAAATAAATTAATCCTTAATTAATCTAAAAATATGAAATTAGATCCTAAATGCAAATGCATATTTTTGTATTTTATTATTATATTTTAACATATTAAAATGTATGAAATGAGACTACAAAAGAAAAAATTCCTAAAAAATCAATAAAAAATATTTTGACTTATTTTTAGGAGTTATCTTCATGTATGACAAAAATCACGTGCTCACAATGAGCTCCTGAGTGGTCCCTGGGTCCTGAATATGCTCAGACTAGTTCCCTATGGTCTACTGCTGGGACCTGGGCCTGGACCTGGACATGCTCCTGAGGTGCATCCTGTGGCTGACTGGAGGAGGTCTCCAATGGATCTACCAACTGGATGACTGCATTGTCTACACGGGGAATCATCCTCTTCCTCTTGGGAGGCCTCTGGGATTGCTCTGGCTAGGGATGAGCTGCTGGCATGGGTCCTGTAGCAATAAGTCCAAAGGCAGATGATCTGCCTTCATCCTGTCAACCTCAACCCTCAGTTCCTTTACGAACTCCTTGGAATCCTGCATCTTCCTCAAGTTCTTGTGCTCCTTAGAAAGCTCCTTGAAAGTTTGCTGTGTGAATCAACAATGTCTGTGAGCACTTTCTGAGTGTCAAGGATTTTCTTTTGGTTGGCCAGAATCTCCTTGAGGGCATCCTCAATAGACAATGAGACATGCAGAGGTGGATGTGCCGATTGAGCTTCCACTGTTGTAGTGAGGACATACAACTTGGATGAAGTTGTCTACATCCAGTTGTTGATGCTGAGAAGAGCCTGGATCAGTCGGTGTGCAGTCACTAGGTAGGCTCGGGAAGGGGGTATCTCTAGATTTGCTGAAGTGGATGGGCGTCTGCTGAGGTGGAGGCAGGCTGAGTAGGAGCCACTACCACAACTAGCTCTTTAGATTGGCCAGTTAGAGCAGTGGCTGTTCCCTTGATTATTGCCTTTTGGGTTGTCATCACCCCACACACTATACCATGAGAACGCGGCCTTTGCCTTTACCTTTATATCAAATGACCTCTTTTCAACTTTGAGGTCCCTGAAGTACATGGTCAAGAAGCTTGGGAAGTGGTAGTTTCTGTCACCATCACTGACTACTTGAGTGATCACCCGAGACATTACATTCTCGACATTAATCGCGTACCCCTCCATGATCGATGCCACCAAAACTTCCCGGTGAATTCGGAGAGAGTTGTCATGAGAAGTGGGGTCCAATCTGCTGCATACAAATGTTTCCCCACCCTTTGCCTCGAAGTTCAAACTTCTTCTCAAAATCTTTACGCCCGTATTAAACCAATCGGGGGTGGTACCTGGGATTGCCAGATATTGTGCCAACAAGGGACGGACCTCCTCGCCCAATTCCATCTTTGCCATATACAGTGCCTCATCCTCCTCATCAAATCCAAGGTAATCATTTATTGTTTTCCCGTCAAAACACATCTTTAGATTTCGCACCTTGGTCACTTTTGTACCCTTTTTGATGTGGGAAACACTGATATAGAATTCCTTGACCAAGTGCTGGTTTACATCTTCACATTCTCCCAAAAATACTCCCAGCCAACTCTCTCCCTAAACTGCCTCCTCACATTAGGATTGTGAGGTAATAAGTCTCTATCAACAAATCTCTTCTCTGGGATTAATTTCCTTACCGACTACCATTCCCTAAATTTGTGATAAGCTACCTCACTCACAAACAGGTCTTTCCACACCTCTGGTTTCCTACTTCTAGCAGCACCTCCCACTTGAGGTTCACCCCCATCTCCTACTTCTCCTACTACCCTTTCTCCTCCTTCTTCCTCATCGTCCCTACTGCACCCTCTTATGATATTGAAGCTGTAGGAGAGGTGGAGTATTCATCCCTAATACTTTTAGCTGAGCCTTGAGACGACCCAGAAGATACATTCACTGATACTTGGGCAGCGGGGAAAGGTGGAGAAGTGTCTCTTAGCCTGTTCCTCTCCGGCCAGTCATGGATGTACTTTGGCACGGAGTTAGAAGATACCTCCCGGGAGGGCTCATACTCACTCCCCGACTGGTCAATGGCCTTATCAACATCTTTTAGGATTTTCTTTATGTTTTTAATGTTTTGCCGGACTTGGGGAGTCAATATTAACATTTTTTGTTTCCTCCCCAGGAAGACTCTCCTCTGCTTGGTTGCTTAGAACCCTTGCCTCTTTGTTTCACCAATGTCTGCACACTATCCATTAGACTTATTAGTATCAGTAGAAGCTATTAAGTTCACAGTTGCAGCAAAGAAAAAGTTGCAGACAGTTGCAGGTGTTACACAGTGCAGACTGCACAAAATGGAGTGCGGCCGCACAGAGGTCAATGCAGACCGCACAAAATGGAAATGCGGTCCACATAAAGGTGGAGTTCAGACTACCCACTCTCTGTATCCAGGCAATGCGGACCGCACAAAATGTAGTGCGGTCATAAATGGACCAATGCGGACTGCACAAAATGTAGTGCGGCTGCAGTCCCCAAAGATCAGATTACAGACACTCATCAATGGGGACAACACAAAATGCCATTGCGGAGTGCACTAAAGCACCGCGTACCACACGTTTTCCACTACGGTCCGCTCTGAGCACCAGAAAATAGCACCAACCTAGGGTCTAACATATTTTGATTTTAAGTCCAATTTTAGACCTAATAAAAGTCCCTAAGTGGTTGCCCAATGTTTTTAACTATCTAATCCTATCATAAACAAGAAATTAACTACCTTAGCCTAACAAAATGAAAGAAATACGGGAAGAATAGAATAATAGACAAGTAAAACAAAAAGTAAGGAAAAATAATAAAATTAAAACAATTAAAATGAAGTTAATGTTACCAGATGTGAGAAGTTGAAGTCATTTCTCACTTGTTATGATCAAACAAACTCAGAAAGAGGAAGTGAATAAAAATAGAGGAACGGAGTGAAGGAAAAGGAAAGAGATGAGTCCTAAAGAGAAAACTACGAAGTAGAAACCTATCGAATGTGGATACCAACTCTAATGACCACGACATGCACTCATGGATATTCTGTCAATCAATTCTGATGTTCAGCTCTTCTTGTGCCTTTCGTTGTGAAACTGGGCTTCAATGCTCCACTTATCCAATTTGATTTACATTCCTTATTCGGCTTGTAGTGCCCAAAGGGTTTTCACCAACAAACCTCTCTCATTTGTTCTTTCTCTCAACTTACCTTCGCCTCAAGGTGCATGTAAAGGTTTTCACTAATAAGACTCTCTCATTTTATTTCTCTCAGCTTTCGTCGCTTTGCAATTACCATGATGGTTTTCATCAATCCGGCTCTCTATTTTTCTTGCTTGGACCGGAGTGTTTCCCCTGACATGAATTAACCTTACCTGCTTGATTTGGTATTTCTCAAAGACTAATCGGAAGATCTTTCTTTGGACCGTAATGTGGGATTTTGAATGGGAATAGAAAGAAGGGGTATTCAGGCTCAAGTACAATTTCAAAATGGGTTAAAATTACAACTTTCGAAATCCAACTTCTCACAACAACCACAATTTCTGCCCCAGTTTCTTGCTTGGGGACTTTTGAATTTTTATTTTGGTATGATTGAACCACAGAGAGGCTGCCTACGTATCCTTTCGGGATCAAGTCAAACGTAGTTCACGTCATAGAAACTACGTTGTTTCTTTCTCTTCTTTTCTTTATGCTTTTCTTGCTTTTTCCTTTCTTTTATTCATTTTTTCTTTTCTTTCTTCTCTTTCTTTCTTTTCTTTTCTCTTCTTTTCTTTTCTTTTTCTTTTCTTTTTCCTTTCCCCTTTTCCCCTCTCTTTTTCCTTTTCTCTTCTTCTTTTTCTTCTTCTTTTCTTTCTTTCCTTTTCTTTTTCCTTCTTTTTCTATTTGCTTATTTTCGACATTTGCGTTTATTTGATGGTGCCGTTTATTCCGAAGGAGGGGTATGAAAGAAAATAAAAGCGTCTCAAAAGGGGTGACAATGAAAAAAAGTGTTTGGATAGCAGCACAAAATGCTTTCGTCATTTCAACCATCAATATGCCAAGTATAAACAGGTACAACCAAAATATAGAAGCCATACATAGTATCTCTTGACAGCATCGGAATTGACAGCCATTTCCAACATTTTCTTTCTACATCTGTCTGATATAATGTTCCATTGGGCCACACTCTTACTCTTATTACCACGACCGACCCCCTGTCAATTTGGCCAACTTGCTTTTGCGTGGATTTTTTATGTTTTGCTTGCCCCAGATTTACATGGTTCGGGCGTCAAACAATCTCACAACGTCCAAATCTATTTTATTTCCTCAAGTGCCCTCATCGTCTTCAAAATGGTTTCATTGCTTCCCCACCAACATAGCTTTTAAAAATCCTACTGAGAATTATGCGTACATGTCATGTCACTAGAACCAGCATGAAAAGAATTGTACAAAGAAAAGAGAACTATACAAAAATGACTAGAAATGACAGAAAACAGAGAATTGTATTAAACAGACGATGAACGGTTTTAACAAAACAAGCAACACAAACTGGGGTACAATCCTAAAACAAACTTAGATAACACTACATAAGATATGATGACTAAAGGAACTAGACAAATAAAATGATAGAAGGGTTTGAATCACAAGACAATATCCGGATTATAACCCTGAAAATAACCAGGACAACAGAAATGACAACAAAATAAACCACCAAGACTTCTCTCCAGCTGGCCAAGAGATGAAACATCTTTCTAGTTACCAAGCTCGGCATCTTATCCATTGAGTTCTGCATCACCAACATTAGGAACTTTACAAACTTTCATTACATCATCCTCAACTAATTGTTTTTGGGTGTCCGAGGCTCTCAGAGAATTTTCACATTCCTTTTCAAAACAAATCATATCCACTATAACTACCTCATTATGCGCAGGCGACGATTTTTGGCTGGTGTCCGATGCATCCGAACTTTGTACGACGATGTTACCAGCATTAATAAGCTCCTAAATTTCTTTCTTCAACTTCCAGCACTTTTCCGTGTCATGCCCCGGAGCATCTGAGCAATATGAACACTTTAGAGAAAAATCACATTTCAGAGGGTTTGACATTTTTATCTGAATCGGCTTCAGCATGCCCACTTGCTTCAACTTCTGGAACACACTGGCATATGATTCTCCAATAGGGGTGAGAGCCTTTTCTCGTTTCAGCAACCTCTCGTTCCTAAATTCCTGATTTGGTCTAAAACTTGACCTTGGGGGTTTCTGGTATGCTCGTGGCGGTGGATAGGCATTTTGTGGAGCTGGGTACTTGGAGAGTGAGGTATGTCTTTGGGAGTTCTGTGAAGAAAAATAACATTGGGGAGGGCCATCCAGTGTACGAGGATATTCACGGGTACGATGTCGAGGTTGGAAATGTTGATCTGGAGAGTCATTTGGATCATCTTTTCTGTTTCTATTTCTCCCTTCCGAGCTTACTGAGATGTACTCAATGTCTTTCGAGCAACTCATTATTTTTCTCAACTTGATTCACTGTTCTACTAACTCCCCCATTCTTAACACATTATCGAAAGGTCTACCTACAGCCGGGATCAAATGATTGAAATAGGTGGGCCCCTGGGCCTGTATGAAAATTTCAAGCATCTCTTTTTCACCAATCGGGGTATTGATTTGAGCAGCTTGGTCCCTCCATCTGAGCCCAAACTCTCTAATGCTTTCCCCCGGTTTCTTTTCCATTCTTTATAGGGAGGAACGGTTTGGGACAATGTCTTTATCGTACTAAAAATGTTGCATAAAATCTCGAGCCATGTCGCCCAACATATGCCACTTCCCGACATCTTGATGATCATGCCATTCCAAGGCTGCCCCAGTCAGGCTCTCACTGAAATGCGACATCAACAACTCATCTTTCTTGCCGACATTCCTCGTTTTATTGCAATAATCCCTCAAGTGGGCTACTGGATCTCCTCGCCCATCATACAAATTAAACTTCGGCATCTTAAACCCTTCCTGCTTCCTGGATATCTCATCCCGCTCCACTATTTTAGCAAGCTTCGAAGTCTCACCGGGAGACCCAAAATGAAGAGCGTGATGGTATGGACTCGAGGCCTTGAAAATTGGTTTGGAACATAATGTTGGGCATCGAGGACTGATGGCGGAGGACACCTACTGGCCCAAGCTTTGTGCATTCCGAATATATGTCTTTTCAACCTTAAATCCTTTTCTTTCAACTCAGATTCTGATTAAAAAATTCCCATAGACGGATCAGTAATACCTGTGTTCAACCCTTTGCCAGCCATGAATGCCTTGCTTTTCGACCTTGTTTTGTATGGATGAGTTACCATAAACTAACCACCTCAACTTTCTTAACAATTCAATATAAAACATGTTAGAATGGATTGGGTCGGTCCTCACTATTAACAACATCTTTTCCATTTTTCATTCAACTTTTCTTTTCCATTTTTTTTCATTTTTTTTGTGGTCGAATCTTATGGAGATTGCATATGTATCATGACCCCGCATGAATCAGACCGTGTGTAGTTCTTGCAGATAAAAGGTAAAAAACAATAAAACATTTTTGGAATTTTCCTATTTTCATAATAACAACAAAACTGACCAACTTAATAATGAAATACCGACTCGGAAATCAAACGACCCATATAATCGAATCAAAAGAAATACAAACCCAAAGACAAAATGACAGATTCCTTCCCTATATGCCAATTTTGTCCCAAAAATCCGAACGGTATTCACTTGACCATTGACTCTTTTTCTTTTTTCTCAAATTAGAATAAATGACCCCGTATTGCAAACACGGCCTTCCAGCGCCTCGGGGACAAAGATTTTAAGGCTGCGAGGGTCAAAAAAAAATATGACCAAAGGTGACTGTTTATGCAAAGTCAGCCTTCCGGCGCCCTGTTTGGGAACATTTGTCTATTTTTGACAAAAATGGCATTACCTGGTGTATTTACGACTCATTTTCTTGTTTGTTTTTTTCAAATTAAAATAAATGACCCGATATTGCAAACACGGCCTTTCAGCACCTGGGGGATGAAGATTTTATGGCTGTGTTGGCTAACCGGCCAAAATCTTTATTAGATGACCAATGGTGGCTGTTCTTGCAAAAGCAGCCTTCCGAGGACCTTTTAGGGACATTCGGCTATTTCTAGCAAGACTGGCTTCACCTGTCTTATTTATGACGAAAATTAAAATTTTGATATCTTTTGGCTATTTTTGCAAAGGGGAGGTTGGACCAGATAAGGGTTGCCTACGTATCTCACGCCATGTGAGAATGAAATCATGCGTAGTTCGGGTAGATTAACCGAACCATTTTAAAACAAAAATCTTTTTGATTTTTATTTTTGGCATTTCATAAAAAACTATTTTTAAAAACAAGACCTTTTTTTCATTTTTATTTTTGGCAGCAAACAACAAAACCACTTTTAAAGCACGACTCTTTTCATTTTTATTTTTGGCATTTCATAAACAATTAAAAAAGTATTGAAAAAAAAAACAAGACTCTTTTTTCATTTTCATTTTTTATGGCAAGACAAACTATTTTCCTTTTCTATTTATTTTTGAGAACAAGCCAAAATAGCAACTCTCTTTTTTTTCTTTTCATTTTCAACAAAAAAAGATAAACCAACCTATTTTCCCAAACTAAAAACAAAGACTCTTTTTCTTTTTCAACAAAAAATAAATCAACCTATTTTTCAAGCTAAAAATAAAGACTCTTTTTCTTTTTCTTTTTCAACAAAACAACTTATTTTCATTTTCGTTGGAAAATAAACTATTTTGAAAGCAAGAAAACCCAAAAATAAAGACTCTTTTTTTTCTATTTTTTCTTTGCTTTTTGGTAAAACAAACTAATAAAATATTTTTTTCATTTTCTCAAAAATTCGACAGAGTTTCAACAATACTTGGGCATTGGATTTTTTTCTCTAAAAATAGGAAATTAACTCTCTACACTATTATTTCTCTCTTTTTTTCTCTTTGTCTCATTTTTACAATATCCCTGATATTTAAAAACCGATCAGCATGCAGGCCCGAGACAAATAAATGCACGAAAAATAAATAAGATGCAGTAGGATGGTCTTTTCATTTCAGGTTGCTAGTCCTAGACGGATCCAACCCCTGTGTTGAGTCCCCTAAGTCAAATGCATCATGATGCAAATAAGCGTTCCTACTAGGGATCCGGCATGAAGTCACGTTATTATATGTTCAAAACCTGGGTCGGTGTTCTAGAACAACTCGAGTCGAGGAGGGGGCAACTTTCCGGGAACCAAAAGTCCATCCGGCTTAGTAACTTGTTCGAGCATCTTTCTTATTTCAGGGTATGCCACTAACAGAATAGAGAGTCTCAACCAGTAAGAATATCCCCGGAGGTGAAGAGAGAAGGGTATTGGCACAGTTTATATACACTTCAGATAATATCAAAGCGGTAACATATAACACTTCAGCGCAAAGCATGTAGAAAAATCAGATATAACAATATAAAAATTTATCTAAGCTCGAATTCTGAACCCTGAACAAAACGTTCTGGGTTCTTGTCCCCAGCAGAGTCGCCAGAGCTGTCATACCTCCTTATTCACCTACACCTTCACAAGGGTGTAAAGGGGTTTTTCCACTAAAAGGACAATCGGAACAGGATTTGGTTTTATTAATTATTCAGAGTCCCCACTTGGGAGATTAATGGTGTCCCAAGTCACCGGTTGAATCTCGAACCGAGGAAAAATATGACCCTGTTACGTCTGCGAACCAGAAATCCGGATAAGAAATTCTGTTAACCTGGGAGAAGGTGTTAGGCATTCCCGGGTTCCGTGGTTCTAGCACGATCGCTTAACTGTTTCATTTGATTTTATCTGATTTTAATACATGCTAGCTTATGTGCTTTTTGTTCGTAAACCGCTTTTTATCATTATTTATTTTAAAGAATTGCGACGTCGTGAAAATGTATTTCGAACCACGATGCAATCAATGCACCCGTGGTTGTCAACATATTTCGACTCATCAAGATTTGGATTTGGGTCGCATCAATGCGCACTCGAGTTTAAGGAAGTAAATCAATTAATTCACACCTAAAGGTTCTAACGTAATATTATTTTGGGAAAGGCCGTTGAAATTCGCTAACGGCCCTCCAAATTCTAATTCTTTTTAATAACTTTTTATTAAGGGCCCCACATTTATTTGTTCGATGAGACTCGTCTCAATTTGTGAATCTCTTTTCTATCATTTTTTATTTTATAAGAATTACAATATCGTAAAAACGCGTTTCAAACCACATCGCAATCAACGCACCCGTGATTATCAACACGTTTCGACTTCATCGAGATTTGGATTTGGGTCACATAAATACGCACCCGAATTTAGGAAAATAATATTAATAAGTACGCACTTAAAGCAACTACGCGTTTGTACTTTACGAGGTTCATGAAATTTGCTAAATAACACGCCTCGAATTCTAAGGATCAATACAGAATTACAACGAGAGCCACACAATTATTATTTTTGTTTGGCATGGTTCGCCTCAATCTACTCTAATCAAAGGTTTCTAAATTAACTCGTGAGGGCCACAAACTAAATGACTGAAAGGCACACCTCAAATCAAGACGTGAATCACCAATGAGAAACCTAAGGTCCAAATCAACTATGCAGAATGAAATATTAGAAACCAAACACCCTATATTATAAATGCAGAGTTGTATAGTGTCGTACACTTATACATCAAAATTCATTAATCTTATATATAAGATAATCAGTCACTACTCTATATGAATGACCAGATCTACGAACTTCCAATTGCCTTAATATTGAGTCTATTAATAAACTGAATTAAACAAACCCATTTACAGCTTTACAAAATCAATCATTTGCCACATGATTCCCATACTTCTCAAACCAAACTTGTAGTAATTTAAAATCAAACAAATAGATATATATCCGATCTCACACATAACAGACACATCGATGGATAAATTACACAATATCATTATATTCAATTAGAAATTATAGCAATTACACTGTCTAAAACTGAGACACATACCTCAATAGCGAGAAACTAAATTAGCAGAACCAAACAAAGGCTGAAAACTGTGAAGAAAAACAACTTCTTAAATTCCGGAAATTGCTTCCTTAGAGTAGTGAATTATGCTTCACTAGGCCAAAACTCGCAAGCACAATTGAAGAAGAACGAAGAAGAAAATATAGCTCCAAAAATACTAGAACTAAGAAAGTGGAAGACTTACTTGAATAACTTGGAGAATACTTTATTAACTCAAGAAGACTTGGATTTTCTTTTTTTGGATGATACAAATGTGGAGGAGGGGGTGGGTATATATAGGCTTTCCACCTCCTCAATGGACGGTCATGATCTATTTAATCATATGGTGGAGATTCGTCTTCTAGAATACTCCACACTTTTCTTACAAAATATCTAGATATTTTTATCACCTACACTAATCTAGAAATATCTCTTATAAATATCTCCTAACTTCTATAATATTCTACACTATTCTATTATTTTCCAAAAGTTACATTTTATAATTTTAACACTCCCCGTTAAAGTGAACTTTCGGAGACAAGTCCAAGCTCGCCACGGAGATCCTCGAATGGTCCTTTGGAAAGAGACTTTGTAAAGATGTCTGCAACGTTATCATTACTCCGAACCTCCAATGCTTTAATGGTACCATCTAGAACCTTCTCTCGGATGAAATGATGCGCAATCTCAATATGTTTTGTTCTTGCGTGACACACCGGATTAGTAGCCAACTTTATAGCGCTTTGATTGTCACCAAGAAGTTTTGTAGGCTTATGAATTGGTGAGAATACATCCCCAACAAGCCGACAAAGCCACGTGCATTCCTAAGCAGCAGGAGTAGAAGCCTTGTATTCCGCTTCAGTAGTAGAGAGCGAGACCGAGTCTTGCTTTTTACTGCACCAAGAAACACATGCTGACAGGAGAATACATAACCGGAAGTTGATATTCTATCATCTAAGTCACCTCCTAGATCAGCATCAGTTAACCCAAGTAGTGAAAAATCAGTTCCTTTCTTGTAAAGAAGTCCCATGTCATATGTTGAGTTCACGTATTTCAATATGCGCTTCGCCGCTTCAAAGTGAGGTTTCCGTGGCTCTTGCATATAGCGACTAACAAGTCCAACAGAAAATGAAATGTCTGGCCTTGTAATAGTCAAGTAGATCAAGCTACCAACAAGAGCCCGATAAGGACGTGGATCTGGTAAAAGCTTTCCTTCATCACGCCTAATTTTTATGTTAGGCTCAAGAGGAGTAGAGCAATGCTTACTTGTGTTTATTCCAAACCTGTCCACAAGCTTCCTCGTATAGCTTTCTTGTGAAATAAATATTCCATCTTTCACATATTTCACTTCCAAACCAAGATGGAATATTCCATCTTTCACATAGTTCAGCTCGCAGTTTTGCAACCTCCTGTTCGTTATTACCTGTAATAATCATATCATCCACATATAGTAGCACAATCATGTGGAGCATACCTTGCTTCTTCACGAACAGGCTAGAATCTGAGTCTGATGCAAGATAGCCACAAAATTGCAAGTATTCAGCAATCTTTCCGTACCATGCTCTGGGAGCTTGCTTGAGTCCATAAAGCGCTTTCTTCAGCTTGCATATATAGTCTGGAACTCTGGATGAGTGGGAGAAATGTAGCCCAAAGGTTGGCCCATGTAGATCTCCTTATCAATCTCGCCATACAGGAAAGCATTCTTCACGTCTAGCTGACATAGCTTCCACCCAAGTGATGCCGCCAAGGAGATCACAACTCGAACTGATGTCATCTTCGCCACTGGGCTAAGAGTCTCCTCATAGTCTTCTCTATAAACTTGAGAGAATTCTCGTGCAACCAGCCTTGCTTTATATCTATCAATGCTCCCATCTGCCTTCTTCTTTAGTTTATACACCCACTTGCAAGATACCGGCTTCACATCCTTGGGCTTTGGCACAAGATCCCAAGTTTCATTTTTCACAAGTGCGTGCATCTCCTCATTCATAGCTTCTTTCCATTCCTTAACACCTTTTGCTTCATTATAGGAAGAAGGCTCATTTTCATAAATAGGACCGGCACTGAAGCAATGATAGATGCTTACCATGTTGCCATCTCGGTAGCGAATAGGTTTGATGACTTGCCTTCCATATCGAGTTGTTCTTTGACCATTTGTCTCCTCCAGGTTGATATTTTCCCTTTGTTCATCCACGCGAGAAGTAACCTTGATCCCTCTTTCAGCAGAATCTCTTGCTTCTGAAGATGACGTACTATTATACGTCATTGGTGATGATGGCGATGATGAAATATTGGAGCAAGGAGCTGAAGAAGTCACTGGAAGACTTATGGGCATCTCTTCATGTTCTATAGCTGGTGAAGGAGCATCTCCAGGAACACCACCGAGACTGTAGTAGGAAGAGATTTCATCAAATACTACATCCCGAGATACTTTACACTTGCCTGTCTCGGGATCCATGCATTTCCACCCTTTCTTCCTTTCATCATAACCGATGAAGATGCACTTCATTGCCTTAGCATCTAGTTTAGTTCTTTGTGAATCTGGAATGTGGACGTAGCAGATCGATCCAAAGACCTTAAAGTCTTTCACATTTGGCTTCTCGTTGTAGAGCATTTCGTACGGGGACTTCATATTAATCGGACTGAGTGGTACCCGATTAATCACATATGCCGCACAATCCATACCTTCGGCCCAAAGAACTTTGGGCAAATGTTTAGCATATAACCAGCTCTTACATGTCTCAATTGTTAGAATATACGCTTAACGTTGGGGGGGGGGTGAATAGCGTTATAATAAAAAACAATGTAAATTTGCGGAATTAAAATTGCAGGAGTAAAATAAGTGCGGTAAATAAATAGTAAGGAGAGAACACACCAATTATATCCTGGTTCACCACAACGTGTGGTTAGTCCAGTCCCCGAGAGACTCTCTCGAGTTTTACACTAACTTCGTTAAGCTTACGGGTGCCTAACAAACCGTTACGCTTGCTCGTAGATATACACTCTACAAGACTTCAACCTGCTCGAGGATACCACACCTCAAGACTTCAAACCAAGGAACTACTTTTCCTTGTTACAACAAGGGATTAGAATATCCCTTCAAGTGTTTAGAAACACTTAGCACTCAAGACAAGACTCTCTTTATAGAGTAGATATGAGTAAAAACAATACGCTCAAGAACACAACAACTAGTTCAAGAATTTGGCTCTCAAAAATTATGAAATAGATATGAAATGATGAGAGAAGAGTATGTAAGCTTTATGCAAGAATTATAATCAGTTGTTGTACTTAAAAACGTGAATTAGAGGTGTATTTATAGTGCTCAAAGTCACCAAGACCGTTGCTTAATTGCCAATCACTAATTGCTGATTTTGTGCTTGCATAATCGATTATATGATCTGCATAATCGATTATCTGCAGATCGTTCAAAAATCATATGCGGATTTTAAGCGGAATAATCGATTATTCAAGTTTCATAATCGATTATCAGTTAACGTTAAAAAATCGGATGCAGATTCTGTGCAAGCATAATCGATTATCGCCTTGTGTATAATCGATTATATTTCAGCGATTTAATAATACTTTGGCAACGGTCAGTGAATAATCGATTATGCTATCTCGTATAATCGATTATTTTGTTGCTTTGAAAATCCGGTTTTACACTGTCTTAACATAATCGATTACAGGCGAGACATAATCGATTATATTGCTGTCTTGAAAAATTTCGGTTAACACTGTCTTAACATAATCGATTATAAGTAAGACATAATCGATTATATTGCTGTCTTGAAAATTTTGGTTAACACTGTCTTAACATAATCGATATTAAGTAAGACATAATCGATTATATTGCTGTCTTGAAAATTTCGGTTAACACTGTCTTAACATAATTGATTATAAGAAATACATAATCGATTATTTATGTCCAGATTTGAAAAACATGTTTGGAAATTATTTTGGCTAAAATGAAAATGTTTGAAAATCATTTTGGTTTAACTCAACGATGCATGAAAATGATTTTATGAGAGAAGCCAAGACTTGAATAAGTTGTCGGATCAAGATCACACTATAAAGTGACTCATTTATAACATTGTTGTTATTCTTGATCTTGCTATTTGTTTCTCATGTTCTTGGACTTTGGCATATGTCAATGTTCCATGCGCGTTGGTTTGTCATTTATCAAAACCTACAGAAATGAACACACGTTTAGTTTTAGCGACTTGAGAACGTGTTTCAACAATTTTCCCCTTTTTGATAATGGCAAACCAATATCGGGATATGCATAAGATAAGTATAAGTTCCCCCTCAATTTATGAGTTCCCCCTTAATTTATGCCAATATGAATTAGTGCGCGTAGACCCTTATTCTTTCCCCTTTTGACATTAGCAAAAATAATGAACTTTCATTAAAAATATTAAACATACATGAGAAAGCAAAAAATAGACAGAATATATTTCAAACGATACATAATAAAAAATTTATTATTCATTGTCGTCATTAACATCCGTCTCGGCATCCGGCACTCCATCCGGAAGAACAATTTGGGCATATGGATAGTTGACATGATCAAAGTACCCATGAAGCTCATAAGTCAAACGAGTGACGTTTTGATCAATACGAGTCATTGAGGTTGACAAAGAAGCAAGTTGGTCCGAAATGGTTTGAAGAGTAGGAGCTTGAGGACGACGTATTTGAGTAGGAGGAGGAGGATGTTCACCAATATTGGGAAATGAAGATTCTTGAATTTCCCAATGCTTTGTTGCCTTTTTGTGAGGACCGACGGAGGTGTCGATACCGGAGGCTTCAAAAATAGCCATTATGACAAAAGCATATGGGAGTGGCTTATCGTCCCCAATTGCATCATACATGTGAGTCACGACGAACTGGCACCAATTGATGCGAGCCCCGGTGATAATTGCATGTAAGAGTTTTGAATCCTTATGAGAGAGAGTGGTATGATTGAATTTTCGGCGTTTGAGAACTGGGGTGATGAAATAACATATTAGACGATATTCTGGGAGCATGTGCGTAATAGTTGGGCGACGATTCTCCGGAAAGTCGCCAATACCAATTTGGTGGAAAAGAAGTTGTTCATCAAATAAAGTGCCTGCTTCTCTAGTGTAGAGAGAGATGTCTTCACCATTTCGTGGAAGGTTAGTGAGGAGTTGCAAGTTTTCCTCATTTACAAAAATTGGAACTCCATTGATGCTAGAGACAAGTTCACCATCTTCGTCCTTCTGTAGATTTGAATAGAAGGCACGGATTAGAGCAGGGTGAATGTAAGGAGTTTGAAGATATAGAAAGTCAATGAGTTGGCTTTGTATAAGAATATTTTCTGTTGATGGGGGTGAGCTATTTCGAAGATATCGAGTAGTTGAGAAACAAGGCGGAAGGATTTCTCGATTCTCAAACTTTTCAATGAATCGAAGAAGTTCGGGTTGAGTATCAAAACGCAAATAAGAGCCGTCTTTATAGTGGAAAACGGGTGGAGGAGCGGCGGAAGAGGAGGCAATCTGTTTGCCGGAACGAGAGCGTTTAGAGTGCTTACTTGCCATTAGTATGAAGAAATAGGAGCTGTTTCAAAAGTTTGAAGGCTTTGGAAGATTGTTTGGAACTAAGAGTGAGATTGAAGTGAGAAATTTGAAGGATGAAAACACGTATTTATAGAATTGAAGAAGTGAGGCATTTATGGAGCAAAAAGCTGCAGATTTATTAAGCCAAACGGTCATGAACGGTAACAAAATTTGAATACTGACCGTTGGTAATCGATTATGGAGGCTGAATAATCGATTATTGCCAATATTTTGAATTGTAGTCAGAGAAGAAATCGATTATGCGATAGGAGATAATCGATTATTTGAAGATAGAAGTATTATGAGGGTCCGGGCTCGGGGAATAATCGATTTTGGTTAATATGATAATCGATTATTTCAGTCCAGTGATATGACGAAAAGCCGAGACGATAAAAGGTAATCGATTATGCAGTACTAAATAATCGATTATTATGAAACCTGTAACACTGAATCTCAACTTAATCGATTAGTAATATATGATAATCGATTATTGCCAAATTCTTGCAAACCGAGATGTTAGAAATAACCGATTGTTCTTAGTCAATAATCGATTATTTGTTACCAGTGCCCGAAATTTCCCCCTGCCTTACCTGCAAAAAAGAATTAGGCGCCTCCGACGCTCAAGTTAGTAATTATTTAAAAAAAATGCAATGCATGAATTAGATTATCGTGGAGTCAAGAATTCCGAGTTCACTACGAATTTGGTAAAAGGACTCTTTCTCTAAAGGCTTTGTGAAGATGTCGGCCAATTGATTTTTGGTTTCAACAAATTCAATTTCGACATCGCCCTTGAGAACGTGATATCTTATAAAGTGATGTCTAATTTCTATGTGTTTCGTTCTTGAGTGAAGAATAGGATTCTTCGTCAAGCTTATGGCGTTAGTATTGTCACATCGAAGAGGAACATGGTCAATACTAAGACCATAATCCGAGAGTTGTTGCTTCATCCAAAGGATTTGTGCACAACAACTCCCCGCGGCTATATATTCAGCCTCGGTTGTGGATAACGCAACACTAACTTGTTTCTTGCTAAACCAAGAAACTAAGGAGCTACCGAGCAAATGGCAAGTGCCACTAGTGCTCTTGCGGTCCAATTTGCAACCCGCAAAATCGGAATCGGAATAGCCAACAAGTTGGCATGAAGAACCTTTGGGATACCATAGTCCCACATTTATTGTTCCAATAAGATACTTCATAATTCATTTTACCGCAGTTAAGTGTGACTCCTTCGGACATGATTGATATCGAGCGCATAAACACACGCTAAACATGATGTCCGATCTACTAGCAGTAAGATAGAGAAGGGATCCGATCATACCTCGATATTTCATGGTGTCTACTTCCTTACCTTTCTTATCCTTGTCAAGATGGTCGGATGTGCTCATTGGAGTGGCCATTGCTTTGGCGTTGCTCATTTCAAAACGATTTAGAAACTCCTTGCAATATTTGGTTTGGCAAATGAAAGTTCCCTCTTTCATTTGTTTCACTTGCAACCCCAAGAAGAAGTTTAGCTCACCCATCATTGACATTTCAAATTCGCTAGTCATTAACTTAGAGAATTCCTCGCATAAAAATTCATTAGTAGCACCAAAAATAATATCATCGACATAAATTTGAACTAATAGAATGTCATTGTTTTTATTTTTGATAAACAATGTAGTGTCAACTTTCCCCCTTTCGAACTCACTGTCCAAAAGAAATTTGCTTAAGCGCTCGTACCAAGCCCGTGGAGCTTGTTTAAGTCCATATAGCGCTTTCTTAAGCTTGAAGACGTGATCGGGAGATTTAAAGTCTTCAAAGCCCGGGGGTTGTTCAACGTACACTTCCTCTTGAATAAACCCATTGAGGAAGGCACTTTTGACATCCATTTGAAATAATTTGAAATTCATAGATGATGAAAAAGCAAGTAATAAACGAATGGCTTCTAGGTGTGCAACGGGTGCATAGGTTTCTTCATAATCAATGCCTTCTTCTTGATTATATCCCTTAGCAACTAGCCTAGCTTTGTTTCTAGTGATTATACCATTTTCATCTAATTTATTCCGAAAAACCCATTTCCTACCAATTATGGTGTGATTATCGGGTCTTGGCACCAATTCCCAAACATCATTAAGCTCCTCTTGCATTGCCAAGGTTCAATGCTCATCCCCAATTGCTTCAGAAATGGTTTTAGGTTCTATTTGTGAAACAAAAGCCATATGTCCTACAGTGTCTTTAAGAAGGTTTCGTGTACTTACCCCTTTCTCGATGTTGCCAATTACCTTGTCAAGAGGATGGTCTTTAGACGTCCTCCAAGCCTTAGGCATCATTGATTCTTCTTCTTGTGGTGGTACTTCTTCCGATGATTGTTCCATGACTTCATCTTGAACTTCCTTTGGATCCTCCTTTTGTACCTCGTCTTGAAGATTGATTTTCTTTAAAGCATCTGCAAGATCAACACAAGAATCCTTTCTGGCCAAGCGAGCATCATTTTCACAAAATACTACACGAGGAGATTCCTCAACAGTTTTGGTTCGATTATTAAAAACTCTATATGCTTTGTACGCGATGAGTAACCAAGAAAAATTCCTTCATCAGATTTCGCGTCAAATTTTCCCAAGTTATCTTTTCCGTTGTTGTGAATAAAACATTTACAACCGAAGACTCTAAGATGGGAAAGATTTGGTTTCCTTCCCTTATAGAGTTCATAGGGAGTTTTTATGAGTATCGGTCTTATGACAGCTCTGTTTAAAACATAGCTTGCGGTACTCACGGCATCCGCCCAATACTTTTTGGAAATCTTAGCCTCATCGAGCATGGTTCTAGCCATCTCTTCGAGACATCAATTTTTACGTTCCACCACTCCATTTTGTTGTGGTGTACGTGGAGCCTAGAAGGTATGTTCAATACCGAGTTCGTCACAAAAATCCGCAAAGATATTATGATCGAACTCTCCCCCATGATCACTTCTTATGGAAGTGATGGTTGTGTTCTTTTCATTTTGAACACGTTTAAGAAAACTTTTAAAAGCATGAAAGGCATCACTTTTATGAGCAAGAAATAACGTCCATGTGAATCTAGAGTAGTCATCAACAATTACAAAAGCATAAAGATTTCCACCAAGACTTTCAACACGAGATGGTCCAAAAAGATTCATGTGTAGAAGTTGTAAGGGTCTACTGGTTGAAACAACATTTTTGGATTTAAAAGAGGCTTTTGTTTGTTTCCCTTGACATGAATCACAAATAGAATCTTTTTCAAATTTCATGTTTGGAAGACCAATTACTAAATCTTGTGAAACTAGTTTGTTTAAAAGATTCATATTTACATGAGCTACTCTACGATGCCATAACCACATGTCGTCTTCTTTACTCATAAGGCAATTTACAAAACTTGATGAAGAATTTTCAAGATCAACCATATAGATATTATCCATTCTAATACCACGACGAATAATTTTGAAATCACTACGACGGATAACTAAGCATTCTTCGGAGTCAAACAATACAAGATTTCCCTTGTCACATAATTGACTTATGCTCAAGAGATTATGTTTAAGACCTTTAACTAGCAAAATATGCTTAATGGAGGAGGATTCGTCCTTACCGACCGATCCAATGTCGATAATCTTTCCTTTGTTATTGTCTCAAAAAATAACATTTCCTCCTTCCGTGGGTTTTAGTTGAAAGAATTTTGATGCATCCCCGGTCATATGTTTGGAGCATCTACTTGTTAGGATTTATGCCCGTCACTAGAAGGGGGTGAATAGTGCGGCACGAGAATATTTATAAATATTGCGGAATTAAAATTGTAGGAATAAAATAAATTCGATAATTAAAATAACAAGGAAAGAACGCACCGATTTTATCCTGGTTCACCACAACTTGTGGTTAGTACAGTCCCCGAGAGACTCTCTCGAGATTCCACTAACTCCGTTAAGCTTTCGGGTGCCTAACAAACCATTACACTTGCTCGTAGATGTACACTCTACAAGACTTCAACTTGCTCGAGGATACCTCACCCCAAGACTTTACACACTAAGACTTAGGGTACTTAGCGAACCCGACAATCAATGAGAAGATATGTTCTTCTCAAACACCTTTCTCTTTTACAACAAGAACCATCTCAAAAGAGTAGATGAAGAGATACAAAATACGCTCTATGAACAACTCAAAGTTGTCTCTCAAATGGCTCAACAAAAGCTCTAAAATGATGCTCAAATAATGTCAATATGTATATCAATATTGGGAGGTATTGTGTGTTTAAAATCAGCTCAAAAGACCTCTTTTTATAGGTGAAAAAGGGTGCATGACCGTTGCTTAATTGACAATTAATTATGCTGATTTTGTGCCCAGATAATCGATTATATGGTCTGTATAATCGATTATTTGACCAACGTTCAAAAAAACACTCCTGATTTTAGGGAGAATAATCGATTATGTGGACTGTATAATCGATTATACGTTAACGTTCAAAAATCAGTTTATGATACTGTGCTAACATAATCGATTATCAACTATGTATAATCGATTATATTCCAAACGTTTAAAAGAACACTGGCAACGGTCTGAACATAATCGATTGTTAAAAACCATATAATCGATTGTTTTGCTGTTTGAAAAATTTCGGATCACACTGTCTCAATATAATCGATTGTTAAACATACATAATCGATTATTTGCTATTTTTGAAAAACTTCAGATCACACTGTCTTAATATAATCCATTGTAACAAGTATATAATCGATTGTTTTGCAGTTTTTGAAAATTCCAGTTTTGGCGTAATCGATTATCTATTCTATATAATCGATTATATGTGTCCAGTTTTGAAAGACATGTTTAAAAATCATTTTGGCTAAAATGCAAACTTTAACATCATTTTGTTTGAAGTATTTAAAATATGTTTATGATAAATATGATTTAATAAAATAATTTTATGCATATTTATGATGACCTATGTTGAGCCAAAAGATGAGATAACTTAAACGTTGCTCTTACATTGGTTCTACCTAACGACCTACGCCTTGGGTCTTCGGTCTTGAACATTTGAGCTCGTCTTTGGCTTGTCTATGCAATTCCGTCATCAATATGCTTCTCGCCATTCAATCTCGATTATTTGTCATATAATATCGTTGTTTGACACTTGATTTCATTGTTTGTCATTCATCAAAACCTATACCTGAAAATCATTCTCATACCACCAAAGCGCACATATCATAGATAGAGTGATTTTCTACAATTTCCCCCTTTTTGATAATGACAAACAATAGGAGATATGCATATCGAATTCCCCCTAAATTCATGCTATATCTTAACATACAATTTATGCAAACAATTCAATATAATTCCCCCTTAATTGAATATTCCCCCTCAATTAAAGCATGCATATCGCCTAAATTCTTCCCCCTTTTGGCATTAGCAAAAAGAGTTTACCAATTGTTAATTAAACTATTGACGATACCAATTGTAAGAAACAAAATCATATCAACATCAAATGATACCAAATGTTAGTAAATGCATTCTAATCATAATAACGGTCATTTTTCGCAAATATACCAACTGTTATTTAAACTCAAAAAATTCATCAAAACATGAATCAATCATTTAATATAAAACTAATTGATACCAATTGTTATTCAAAATAAAACTTATCGAACCATGAATCAATCATTAACATCAATAGTTAGCACATATCAACTATTACGTTTTTACCGAAAATACGATAACTAACCGACGTTCCCCTCGATGCATTAAGGTTTCGTGCTTGGTGCATCTACTACAATATTGTAGTCTTCAAGCACACCTGCAAAAGTACCTAAAAATAGGTTTTTGGTACCCAACTTCTTTTGGGTCCTTGGGGGTTAGACAAATAATAATCATAATCAAAATATGAATCTCTATGTTTAGCAGAACATACGGGTGCAATGTGTCCTACCCGGTTACAATAATGACATATAACATTAGGATTGTGCATGTGTCTAGGTTGAGCCAAATGCGTTCTAGGTGATCTAAATTTGTTATTCCTAGAAGCGTTGAAATTCCTAGAGTCATCTCTAGGTGGTCTAACATTATTCATTCTAGACTCATTTGTGAAATTCCTAGAGTTGTTTCTAGGTGGTCTAAAATTATTCATTCTAGACTCATTTGTGAAATTCCTAGAGTTGTTTCTAGGTGGTCTAAAATAATTAATCTTAGACTCATTAGTAAAGTTCCTAGAATTATTTCTAGGTGGTTTAACCTTATTTCTAACATCCTTTTTGATTTCTTCACTTGTTTTAGGATTATCAACACTACGTTTTTCTAGTGCGTTCCTAAGTTCTATGTTCTCTGTTTTCAAAGAACTACAAGAAGAGCAATTTGAACATTGATCAATTGAAGAGGCTTCATTCAATTCCTTGATCTTATTTTTAAAAACAACATTGTCATTTTCCAAAAATTTGTTTTCTTTTTCTAAAACTTCAATTTTATTTTTAAGAGCACTAATGTCATTAGTCAATTTTTCAAAATCTATTTCTTTCAAAGAAGATGGTTTTTCAAAATCTTTTTCTTGCAAAGAAAATGTTTTCTCAAAATCTTTTTCTTGCAAAGAAAGTGTTTTCTTCAATTCTTTTATCGTTTTGGAAGCATTAACAAATTCACCATATAATTCATCATATGCATTTTGCAATTCTTCAAACGAGTGAGATTTAGAATTACTTACCTTTTCTTCCTCGTTAGCCCTGAAGCATAGTGCGGTGGTTTCATCGCCCGAGCTGTCCGAATCCCGTGTTTCGCGACTATGGTGTTTCTTCTTTTTCTTGTCCTTGGATTTTGGACAATGTGATTTGGTGTGGCCAAGTTTTCCACACTTTTGACATGAAGGACTTGGTTCTTCCTTCTTTATTTCCTTCTTCATAAACTTATAAAACTTTTCAATTATATCATTTGAAATAATGTCATCATCGCTTTCCGAATCACTTACCTCTACTCTTTTAGAAGATGATGCTTTGAAGGCAAAATTCGAACTTCTACTTCTAAGATAGGGATTAAGAATTGTACTTTCATAAGTTTCGAGGTTTCCTCTTAGTCCATCAATTGTGACATCCGTGATTCCTATCGACTCTTGGATGGCATCTGCTTTGGAACGCCATTCGGGAGTGAGACTCCATATGATTTTTCAAACTAGATCTTTGTTCGAGTATACCTTTCCGAGAGCATGAAGATCGTTGACGATTCTTGAAAATCGTTCAAACATAGTATCGATAGGTTCTTGCTCCCTCATTCTAAAAAGTTCGTATTCATGTGTTAGAAAATCAACTCTAGATTCTCGGACTTGAGACGTACCTTCATAAGTGATCTCGAGTTTATCCCACATTTCATTTGCGGTTGTGCAACAAGAGATTTTCCGGTAGTCATCCGGATTCACCGCACAAAATAATAAGTTTGTGGCCTTTGCGTTAATTTCAACCTTTTTGATGTCCTCGGCATCATATTCATCTTCCTCCTTTGGAACCATGGTTTCTCCAATTTTCTTTGTTGGCATTGTTGACCATTCTTGATGATTCGCCACAAACGAAATTATGTGATTGGATGAATATTCTCATCCGCTCTTTCCAATATGTATAATTTGTTCCGTCAAACATTGGAGGGCTATGGGTGGAGTGTCCTTAGCTCATCATTCTTGCGATCAATATTCTCAACAAAAAATATATATCGCTCTCAACCGGTTAAGGCTTTCAGAGAGTTAGGCTCTGATACCAATTGCTAGGATTTACGCCCGTCACTAGAGGGGGGGTGAATAGTGCGGCACAAGAATATTTATAAATATTGCGGAATTAAAATTGCAGGAATAAAATAAATTCGATAATTAAAATAACAAGGAAAAAACGCACCGATTTTATCCTGGTTCACCACAACTTGTGGTTAGTACAGTCCCCGAGAGACTCTCTCGAGATTCCACTAACTTCGTTAAGCTTTCGGGTGCCTAACAAACCGTTACACTTGCTCGTAGATGTACACTCTACAAGACTTCAACTTGCTCGAGGATACCTCACCCCAAGACTTCACACACTAAGACTTAGGGTACTTAGCGAACCCGACAATCAATGAGAAGATATGTTCTTCTCAAACACCTTTCTCTTTTACAACAAGAACCCTCTCAAAAGAGTAGATGAAGAGATACAAAATACGCTCTATGAACAACTCAAAGTTGTCTCTCAAATGGCTCAACAAAAGCTCTAAAATGATGCTCAAATAATGTCAATATGTATATCAATATTGGGAGGTACTGTGTGTTTAAAATCAGCTCAAATGACCTCTTTTTATAGGTGAAAAAGGGTGCATGACCGTTGCTTAATTGACAATTAATTATGCTGATTTTGTGCCCAGATAATCGATTATATGGTCTGTATAATAGATTATTTGACCAACATTCAAAAAAACACTCCTGATTTTAGGGAGAATAATCGATTATGTGGACTGTATAATCGATTATACGTTAACGTTCAAAAATCGGTTTATGATACTGTGGTAACATAATCGATTATCAACTATGTATAATCGATTATATTTCAAACGTTTAAAAGAACACTGGCAACGGTCTGAACATAATCGATTGTTAAAAACCATATAATCGATTGTTTTGCTGTTTGAAAAATTTCGGGTCACACTGTCTCAATATAATCGATTCTTAAACATACATAATCGATTATTTGTTATTTTTGAAAAACTTCAGATCACACTGTCTTAATATAATCGATTGTTGACAAGTATATAATCGATTGTTTTGCAGTTTTTGAAAATTCCAGTTTCGGCGGTCTTTACATAATCGATTATCTATTCTATATAATCGATTATATGTGTCCAGTTTTGAAAGACATGTTTAAAAATCATTTTGGCTAAAATGCAAACTTTAACATCATTTTGTTTGAAGTATATAAAATATGTTTATGATAAATATGATTTAATAAAATAATTTTATGCATATTTGTGATGACCTATGTTGAGCCAAAAGACGAGATAACTTAAACGTTGCTCTTACATTGGTTCTACCTAACGACATACGCCTTGGGTCTTCGGTCTTGAACATTTGAGCTCGTCTTTGGCTTGTCTATGCAATTTCGTCATCAATATGCTTCTCGCCATTCAATCTCGATTGTTTGTCATATAATATCGTTGTTTGACACTTGACTTCATTGTTTGTCATTCATCAAAACCTATACCTGAAAATCATGCTCATACCACCAAAGCGCACATATCATAGATAGAGTGATTTTCTACACCACTATCAAGGTACCAAAGTACACTTGATCCCTTCAAACACACCTACAAAACAAATTAATGAGATTTTGGTATCCAAGCCATTTTGGGTCCTTTTGTGTTAGGTGCAAAATATTGGTGTGATTGTCCTGCAGTGAAATGTCTATGTCTAGTGAAGCATCAATATGTCCAATTTTATTGCAATAATGACAAATGACATTCGGATTGTGCATTCTTCTAGGATGATAATTATTTGGGGGTCTAAATTTATTCACTCTATTTTTAGGAACATTGTTTTGATGTAGTTTTCGAAAATCTTGTCTAGGTGGTCTATACATGCCAACATTTCTTCTAGCATCCACTCTAATTTTAGGAATATAGTTTTGATGTGGTTTTCGAAAATCTTGTCTAGGTGGTTTATACATTCCAATATTTCTTCTAGCATTTGTTCTAGGATGAGTT
Source organism: Nicotiana benthamiana (assembly GCA_034376525.1). Taxonomy (NCBI): domain Eukaryota; kingdom Viridiplantae; phylum Streptophyta; class Magnoliopsida; order Solanales; family Solanaceae; genus Nicotiana; species Nicotiana benthamiana. The sequence goes on from CM067337.1 coordinate 28,816,236, forward strand.
GCAATTCTAGGATTAAAATTTCTAGGCTGAGTGTTGACATTTATTTTGTTTTGCCTAAGTTGAGTCTTAGGTGGTTTAGGAATGGACTCAACTTTTTCTTTTGGCTCGTGTTTAAAGCCTATACCGTGCTTAGTGGATTTCAAATTTACAAGCACTTCATTGAGATTTTTGTGTGAAGAATTGAATTTGTGCAAAGTGCTTCTAAGACTTTCTACTTCTTCCTTTAGAGATTTGCAAGAAGTACAATCCTTATTTGAGCTTTCGGGTTTATCGGCGCTTCTTTTGCCATAAAACTTGTTTTCCTCTTTTAATTTCTCATTTTCAAGAGTAAGTTTTTCAAAATCCTTTTCTTTTGAAGAAATGAGTTTTCTTAAATCTTTTATAGATTTAGAAGCTCTAATAAACTCTTTATACAGCTCATCAAATGCATCTTGCATTTCTTCTAAAGTGAAATAGTTATTAGAAGTAGTACATACCTCATTTTGAGTTTCTTCGTGTGCCATAAGACACACGTTTGCGGTCTCGTTTCCTTCTCCATCACTTGATTCGTCTCCGGAGTCGCCTCCCCAAGAGATGTATGCTCTTTGTTTCTTGACGGGTTTCTTCTCCTTTTTGATATTTGGACAATTTGATTTGATATGCCCGATTTCTCCGCATCCTTAGCACTTTAATTGGTCTCCTTGTTGCTTACCTTTTCGTTCATACTTCTTTTGCATGAACTTGTGAAATTTCTTAATAACGAGTCCGAACTCGTTATCTTCGTCGCTTGAATCCTCATCATTTTGAGGTTGAGCCGTGCTTGCTTTAAGGGCGATTCTTCGTTTCCTTTGATCATCCAAAGGAGGGTTAAGAATAGTAGATTCATAGGTTTTGAGATTACCTCTAAGCCCGTCGATAGTGACATTTGTAATGCCGATTGATTCTTGAATAGCGTCGGCTTTGGAGCGCCATTCCGGAGCGAGACTTCAAAGAATTTTACGGACAAGTTCCCTATCCGTGAAGGTCTTCTTAAGAGCATGAAGATCATTAACGATTTTTGAAAATCGTTCGAACATATCATCTATCTTCTCGTTTTCCTTCATATGAAAAAGTTCATATTCATGTGTTAGAAAATCTATTTTAGCTTCTCTTACCTGGTCCGTACCTTCGTAGGTGATTTCCAATTTATCCCACATTTGCTTAGCCGTGGTGCAACATGATATTTTCCGATAATCATCAGGATTTACCGCACAGTACATCATGTTGATGGCTTTTGCGTTGTTCTCCACCTTTCTAATATCGTCTGCGTCATACTCATCTTCCGATTTTGGCACCATTTCATTTTTTACCTTTTTGGTTGGAATTTGCTCTCCATTCTTGATAATTTTCCACAGTAGAAAATTATTTGATTGGATAAATATTCTCATCCTTTCCTTCCAATACGTATAGTTTGTGCCATCGAATAGTGGTGGCCTTGTGAAGCATTGTCCTTCACCTAGTCCTGCATAAACGTTACGAGTAGAAGCCATGGATTGTTTTTCTCAAACTGTTAAGTCTTTCAGAGAAGTAGGCTCTGATACCAATTGTTAGAATATACGCTTAACGCTAGGGGGGGGGGGTGAATAACGTTATAATAAAAAATAATGTAAATTTGCGAAATTAAAATTGCAGGAGTAAAATAAGTGCGGTAAATAAATAGTAAGGAGAGAACACACCGATTTTATCCTGGTTCACCACAACGTGTGGTTAGTCCAGTCCCCGAGAGACTCTCTTGAGTTTTACACTAACTTCGTTAAGCTTACGGGTGCCTAACAAACCGTTACACTTGCTCGTAGATATACACTCTACAAGACTTCAACCTGCTCGAGGATACCACACCTCAAGACTTCAAACCAAGGATCTACTTTTCCTTCTTACAGCAAGGGATTACAATATCCCTTCAAGTGTTTACAAACACTTAGCACTCAAGACAAGACTCTCTTTATAGAGTAGATATGAGTAAAAACAATATGCTCAAGAACACAACAACTTGTTCAAGAATTTGGCTCTCAAAAATTATGAAATAGATATGAAATGATGAGAGAAGAGTATGTAAGCTTTATGCAAGAATTATAATCAGTTGTTGTACTTAAAAACGTGAATTAGAGGTGTATATATAGTGCTCAAAGTCACCAAGACCGTTGCTTAATTGCCAATCACTAATTGCTGATTTTGTGCTTGCATAATCGATTATATGATCTGCATAATCGATTATCTGCAGATCGTTCAAAAGTCATATGCGGATTTTAAGCAGAATAATCGATTATTCAAGTTGCATAATCAATTATCAGTTAACGTTAAAAAATCGGATGCAGATTCTGTGCAAGCATAATCGATTATCGCCTTGTGTATACTCGATTATATTTCAGCGATTTAATAATACTTTGGCAACGGTCAGTGAATAATCGATTATGCTATCTCGTATAATCGATTATTTTGTTGCTTTGAAAATCCGGTTTACACTGTCTTAACATAATCGATTACAGGTGAGACATAATCGATTATATTGCTGTCTTGAAAAATTTCGGTTAACACTGTCTTAACATAATCGATTATAAGTAAGACATAATCGATTATATTGCTGTCTTGAAAATTTTGGTTAACACTGTCTTAACATAATCGATTATAAGTAAGACATAATCGATTATATTGCTGTCTTGAAAATTTCGGTTAACACTGTCTTAACATAATCGATTATAAGAAATACATAATCGATTATTTATGTCCAGATTTGATAAACATGTTTGAAAATCATTTTGGCTAAAATGAAAATGTTTGAAAATCATTTTGGTTTAACTCAACGATGCATGAAAATGATTTTACGAGAGAAGCCAAGACTTGAATAAGTTGTCGGATCAATATCACACTATAAAGTGACTCATTTATAACTTTGTTGTTATTCTTAATCTTGCTCTTTGTTTCTCATGTTCTTGGACTTTGGCATATGTCAATGTTCCATGCGCGTTGGTTTGTCATTTATCAAAACCTACAGAAATGAACACACGTTTAGTTTTAGCGACTTGAGAACGTGTTTCAACATCAGTAAGATGTCGAATCTTCCTTTTGCAATGCCATTTTGCTGAGAAGTGTCTGCACATGTAAGCTGCCTTCGTATTCCCTGCCTCGAGCAGAATTGATAAAACTCCCAGGAAGTATATTCTCCCCCATTATCAGTCCTCAGCCATTTTATCTTCCTCTGAAACTCACCTTCGACCTTCTCCTTGAACTCCAAAAATCTGGAAAATACTTCAGATTTTTGCACCACGAAATATACCCAAGCATATCGTGTGTAATCATCAACAAATACCACCATATAGCGATAACCAGAGAAGGTAGGTGTACGTGTAGGACCCATCACATCACTGTGAATGAGTTCTAGTGGTTCCTCGTATCTTGTTTGGGATCTATCAAATGGAAGACGATGCGCCTTACCATATTGACACCCTTCGCATAATGTTCCACTACCAAAAGTAGTAATATGAGGCAAACTATCAACCAAATATTTGTTTGCCATGACTTTTAACTTATCCATATTAAGGTGCCCCAGTCTAGCATGCCAAAATGATGCATTATCATTCGTGCTCATCTTGTCAACATAAGATGTAGATTCTGACAAAACAAATAAATCTTTAACTCACTTACCGGTGTGGACGACATCTCCTTCCACCTTAGTGATATTTCGGAAGAACTTCACTCCATTTGGCTTGAACAGAACATAGTGCCCAGCATCCACAACGTTAGCCACCGAGAAAAGATTCTTCCTCATCCCAGGTACATGATACACACTCTTCATAGTGATAGGATCTCCGCCATTGTTGAGAATGATTGTACCCTCCTCTTCTACCGGATAAACGGTATTATCCGCGGTGAGAATAGCTTCGTTACCTTCATGTTTCTGAAGAGATGTGAACTTTGAGTCATCTCTGGTAAGGTGATGACCGCAACCAGAATCCACGATCCAGTCATCCTTGAAGTTGATGCTAGCGTAAGCATTTATCGAGGTAGATTCCGTTGAGAAGCAACACCCCAATTATCTTCGGTTTGTTCTGCTTTATCAGCAACATTTCCTCCCTTTAGCCTCACCTTACAATTCTTCTTGATGTGTCCAGGCAAGTTACACAGATAGCATCGAATAGTGCTTCTTTTCCCGTTGGCACTCTTTGGTGGCTCTCCCCCTTCATCTTTTCTTCTCTCTCTTTCATTCTTCTTCTCTGGTCTATAGACTTTCTTCTTTCCAGAGAATAAGGCGTCACCTTGAAAGGATAAGGAGACTCCAGCCATTTGTTTTGCTAGAGACTCTTGAGAAGAGAGAAGATTCTCAAACTCAACAAGGGAGGGTTGATTAGCCCACCCCTGAATAGAAGTGACAAAAGGAATATATTCTTTGTTTAATCCTCGAATAATATTCCTTTTCATTCGAGCCTCCGAAATAGGTTCCTCCGGATCAAGAGCAGAAATTTCCGAACAAATATTTTTAATTTTTAAGAAAAATTCGGAGATTGAGAGCTCACCTTGAGTAGTTCGTGCCAACTCATTCTCTAAGTATTGCAGCCGAGCAATGTTCTTCTTGTTAAGCAATGCACTTAGAGTATCCCAAATCTGAGATGCAGACTTACACCCAACAATGTGATCAAATAGATCGTGAGAGATTGATCTCTTCAACACGAATTCCGCCTTTGCGTTTGAAGTCCTCCACTTCTTTACGGCATCGGCATTAGTATCCGTGGGTGTAGGGGCAACCTTGTTGTCTCCACCAACAACCTCCCATAAATCTTCTCCAAGAAGATAAGATTCCATGCAAGACTTCCATACCTTGTAATTGGATTGATTAAGCACCTCAATTCCAAGGCCGACAACTCTTCCACTTGAATCCATTTTTGGAACGCCAACGAACTTCTTCACCAAGAGTGACTTGACAAGATTCCAAGCTAACACCCTTGTAGCTCTGATACCATGTGAAGAAAAACAACTTCCTAAATTCCGGAGATTGCTTCCTTAGAGTAGTGAATTATGCTTCACTAGCCCAAGACTCACAACCACATTTGAAGAAGAACGAAGAAGAAAATATAGCTCCAAAAATACTAGAACTAAGAAAGTGGAAGACTTACTTGAATAACTTGGAGAATACTTTATTAACTCAAGAAGACTTGGATTTTCTTTTTTTGGATGATAAAAATGTAGAGGAGGGGGTGGGTATATATAGGCTTTCCACCTCCTCAATGGACGGTCATGATCTATTTAATCCTACGGTGGAGATTAGTCTTCTAGAATACTCCACACTTTTCTTACAAAATATCTAGATATTTTTATCACCTACACTAATCTAGAAATATCTCTTATAAATATCTCCTAACTTCTATAATATTCTACACTATTCTATAATTTTTCAAAAGTTACACTTTATAATTTTAACAAAAACAGCCACAAACTGAAGCTTGGCTCAGGAACAGAATTTGAGATGCAAACAATACCTCGACGGAAAACTTCTACCTCGACCAGTCACCACCGAAGCAATGAAGCAGCAATAAAATTCAAACAAAACTCCATGACCGGACTTGAGCCATTGTTTATTAAAATCAGGAGAAACGAAAATTTGAAATTTACATGAGCTCCATAACAAATCTTAAAGTCGAAATCATAACGAGACTGAAGCAACTGTATTCCTGTGTGCTTTCGTGTGTATGTGTGTGTGTTTGAATCATTCTCGAAAAATCAGAGCAAAATGAGAGATATCGCCGTTGGAGGTTCTTCTCTAAGAAATATCGTGGTTTGGCTGCTGAATCTCGGAGAACCGAATGGTAACTCCCTGGTCATGGGGTTAATTTGCGCCGGCTTTAGGCAAATTTCACCGGCGAAGGAGATGGGAATAGAAAACGAGAGAGAGAAAGGGATTTGAAGATGAGGGAGGCGACTGTGTTTAGTTTTTCTGTCTTGCGCTTGTGTGTGTGTGTGTTAGTGATGGAGCAGAAAGGACCAATTTCGATGGGCAAGGTCGTGTGTGGGCTGGTTTCTGGAGGGTTTGGTGAAGCGGGTGGTGTGAGGGAGATGAGTTTCAAGGGGGTGGGTCTCAATTGCGCCCCCTTTTTTTGTGTCAATTTTCGTGTGTCTATTATATAGGTGGATGAGTTTAGTGATTTTAATGTGGAGAGGAGTCTTGTATGAGGGAGTTTTGTTTGGGAGAAGGTGTTATGTGAGGAATATTTTTGGGGGGAGGTTTTAGGTGGGGGAATATTTTGGAGGGAAGGTTTTAGGTGGGGAGAAATGATTTGGGGGGGGGGGGAATATTTTTGGGGAAAGGTTCTTCCCATCCTAATGTTTTTTTTCCTCTTTTTTTTTTGTATTTTATTTATTTATTTTGTATTTTATATTCTGATTTGTTAAATGCTATTAAATATCAAAACCAAATTAACACTAAAAATTAGATTTCCTAATTAAAATGCAAACTAATACAAATTTAAACTAAAAATGCAAAATGTACTATTTTTGTTATAAACAAATTAACCCTTAATTAATCTTAAGATATAAAATTAGATCCTAAATGCAAATGCGTATTTTTGTATTTTATTATTGTGATTTTATAATATTAAAGTATATGAAATGATACTACAAAAGAAAAAATTCCTAAAAAATTAATAAAAATTATTTTGACTTATTTTTAGGAGTTATCTTCATGCAGGGTAAAAATCACGTGCTTACAGTTGCCCCTCTTTGCTCGGGAATACAAAGAGTTTTCGGGCAAAGATAAAGTAAGCACTGTGCGTGATTTTTGCCCATTTGAAACTCCATGATAAGCAATTTTTGAAAAACTATCCGACCGAACCTTGCTTCAAATGTTGCCTACATATCCTTGGCTATAAAGGAATCAGGTCAGGTTTAGTTCAGAAGTGACGAGTTGATGGAGTAGCGAGGTTGAGAGTCGAGGTTCCGTCCGAGGCTCCGGTCCGCTGTCTCGTTATTACATCAAAGTCAAAATTGAAAAAGACTAACTAAGCATATCAGCTACGAGTTACAAGATTCCTATCTATGAGTCTTCTGAAGCTTGATCTTGAGTCTTGGTTGGTGCTTCATGCGGACCCTGATCTGAATCTTGATGCTTGTTGCCTCAAGTGTTGGTTCAATCTTCTTCTTGATCAAGACCGGACATATAGTGCTCATGACTTCAACCACGTCTTGAGCAGTTCACACCTTTTCCTGCTTCTGAATTTTGGAGCTCACTTTTTTTGCTCTTTTCTTTATTTTGGATTAAGACTCATTCTTTTTGTCATCTCTAATCGTGTGCATCGAGGTCAAATCTGCTCGGCACCTTGAACCATTTTCCCTTGAAACTTGAACTACCTTCCTTCGAAACTGCTTTCCCTTGAATCTTGAGTTGTCTTTCATCGACACTGATTTCCCTTGAAACTTGAGTTGTCTTCCCTTGCTCCACATGTGAAATTCATTATTGCCGTTTTGAATTGTAAACTGAGATTCTTTTCCTTCTTCAAACTGCTAAACTTGAATGTAATTGAACTTGAATATATTCCTCTGTTCTTCAGGCGGGCTCCTGACTTTTGAATTTTGAATTTGAATGTATTCCTCTGTTATCCAGGCGGGCTCCTGACTTCATAAAAATAGATCAAACAAAGAAAACTTTCTGCCACAGTTTGGAAATTGGGTACATGCTACTGGATATTAATAAGAATTTGATTAAAACTTGACTTGAAATACCTCTGTTATACAGGCGGGCTCCTGACTTCCGAAACTTGAATTGTATGCCTCTGTTCTTCAGACGGTCTCCTGACTTAAAAAAGACAAAACAATCAATTGAAAACTGAAATTTGAATTGTATCACCTCTGTTCTTCAGGCGAGCTTCTGATTGCTGAATTTGAAATTGAATGTATTCCTTTATTATCCAGGCGGTCTCCTGACTTCACAAAAATAGACAAAACAAAGAAAACTTTCTGCCGCAGTTTGGAAAACTGGGTGCTTGTTACCACATACTAATAAGAACTAAAACTTGGATTGTGATAAGACTGAAATGCAATTTTAAAAATTTAAAGATTGGAATATATCTTAAAATTTAAAATTTATCTTAGGTGAAAAATTCATCAGACTAAGATTTTCATCTTAGGTGAAAGATTCAACAGATTAAGATTCTTACCTTTATCTTAGGTGAAAATTTCATTAGACTAAGATTTTCATCTTAAGTGAAATATTTAAGAGACTAAGATTTTTATCTTTTATCTTAGGTGAAAAATTCATCAGACTAAGATTTTCATCTTAGGTGAAAGATTCAACAGACTAAGATTCTTATCTTTATCTTAGGTGAAAAATTCAACAGACTAATTTTTTTTTATCTTAGGTAAAAGATTCAACAGACTAAGATTTTGACTCTAGGAGATAATTCATCAGACTAGGACCATTTTTGTGTGATCTCAGGAGGAAGATCCATCGGACAGAGATTTTGACTCTAGGAGATAATTCATCATACTAGGTCCATTTTTCGAATCCAGATTTTCTTAATCTTTCAAATTCAAACTTCCTTTCTTCCTTTTTCAAATACTGCCTTTCTTTCTTTTCCCAAATTATGTCTCCCTTTGTTTTTTTCAATTCTGCCTTCGTTTCTTTTCCCAAATTATGCCTTCATTTCCTTTCCCAAATTATGCTTTCCTTTCGTTTTTTCCAACTTCTGCCTTGATCTTAAATGAAAGATTCAACAGACTAAGATTTCTTTATCTTAGGTAAAAAATTCAACAGACTAAGATTTTTATCTTAGGTGAAAGATTCAACAGACTTAGATTCTTTATCTTAGGTGAAAAATTCATTAGACTAAGATTTTTCTTTTAACCATTTCCTCCGAAACTTGTTTTATACACCTTCTTGAATTACTTTCATTCAGAACTGTTTCCCTAAAAACTGGTGTTGTCCTCCTTCAAAAAACCAATTCTCTAAAAACTAGTGTTTCAATCCTCCGAAAATTACCTTTCTTATAACTGGTGTTTCTTTCCTGTAAACTACTTTCCTCTCCTTTTTCTCTTTTTAAAACACTTGTATTGACCTTCATGTTCTTAGATGGGTACTTGAATTCAAGAAAATTTTCAACATGAAAGAAAAGTTTCTGCCCCAGTTTGATAATCCTCATATAGCATAACATTTCCATGCCCTTGTTTCAAATCAAAGAAAATTCTGTCAGTTTAAAGTGCGGTGGTTGGTTGTGGTACTCCCACCGGGATGACTTTTCTTTTCTCCTTTCCATGATTTGCATTGTCCGACCATCTTTGAAACTTGGCTAATAATTTCTGACCTTCTTGGTGACTCCTTATTCACAAACTTCCACATTTTACCCTTCCTATCGGCTATGAATGCCAAAGCATGTCTGTTGCCCATGCAGCATGTTGTTCTTTCTTGACTTATCCAACGACCTTGGCCTTGAGGTCTATTGCTCCCTTACTTGTCATGATAACTTTCTTTTCTGTTCGAAGGCTCCATTTGTTTCCTGACTAACCAATTCCTTTGTCATCCTTGACACAGAACACACCTCTTCTGCATTCAAAACCTATACCTTCTGTTTGGTACACCGCTCATGAACTGGAATTTTCCTGACCTTTGAGTCTTACATGAATTCCCAAATTGCGTATATTGCCCCCACAATATGTTGTTTCTTCTTGAATCACAACCCCTAGACATTGACCCTGAAGTTTATTGCTCTCCCAAAGCATGTTGAGTATTACCAGCTCAGTGCTCTTGTTGTTTTTCTTAACTTGTGACACTTTGATGCGCTAGCCAAATCCCGTTTTGTGCAATTAGAAAGCTGGTGGTAGTTTTGAAGTCATTTCTCACTTGTTATGATCAAACAAACTCAGAAAGAGGAAGAGAATAAAAATAGAGGAACGGAGTGAAGGAAAAGGAAAGAGATGAGTCCTAAAGAGAAAACTACGAAGTAGAAACCTATCGAATGTGGATACCAACTCTAACGACCACGACATGCACTCATGGATATTCTGTCAGTCAATTCTGATGTTCAGCTCTTCTTGTGCCTTTCGTTGTGAAACTGGGCTTCAATGCTCCACTTATCCAATTTGATTTACATTCCTTATTCGGCTTGTAGTGCCCAAAGGGTTTTCACCAACAAACCTCTCTCATTTGTTCTTTCTCTCAACTTACCTTCGCCTCAAGGTGCATGTAAAGGTTTTCACTAATAAGACTCTCTCATTTTATTTCTCTCAGCTTTCGTCGCTTTGCAATTACCATGATGGTTTTCATCAATCCGGCTCTCTATTTTTCTTGCTTGGACCGGAGTGTTTCCCCTGACATGAATTAACCTTACCTGCTTGATTTGGTATTTCTCAAAGACTAATCGGAAGATCTTTCTTTGGACCGTAATGTGGGATTTTGAATGGGAATAGAAAGAAGGGGTATTCAGGCTCAAGTACAATTTCAAAATGGGTTAAAATTACAACTTTCGAAATCCAACTTCTCACAACAACCACAATTTCTGCCCCAGTTTCTTGCTTGGGGACTTTTGAATTTTTATTTTGGTATGATTGAACCACAGAGAGGCTGCCTACGTATCCTTTCGGGATCAAGTCAAACGTAGTTCACGTCATAGAAACTACGTTGTTTCTTTCTCTTCTTTTCTTTATGCTTTTCTTGCTTTTTCCTTTCTTTTATTCATTTTTTCTTTTCTTTCTTCTCTTTCTTTCTTTTCTTTTCTCTTCTTTTCTTTTCTTTTTCCTTTCCCCTTTTCCCCTCTCTTTTTCCTTTTCTCTTCTTCTTTTTCTTCTTCTTTTATTTCTTTCCTTTTCTTTTTCCTTCTTTTTCCATTTTCTTATTTTCGACATTTGCGTTTATTTGATGGTGCCGTTTATTCCGAAGGAGGGGTATGAAAGAAAATAAAAGCGTCTCAAAAGGGGTGACAATGAAAAAAAGTGTTTGGATAGCAGCACAAAATGCTTTCGTCATTTCAACCATCAATATGCCAAGTATAAACAGGTACAACCAAAATATAGAAGCCATACATAGTATCTCTTGACAGCATCGGAATTGACAGCCATTTCCAACATTTTCTTTCTACATCTGTCTGATATAATGTTCCATTGGGCCACACTCTTACTCGTATTACCACGACCGACCCCCTGTCAATTTGGCCAACTTGCTTTTGCGTGGATTTTTTATGTTTTGCTTGCCCCAGATTTACATGGTTCGGGCGTCAAACAATCTCACAACGTCCAAATCTATTTTATTTCCTCAAGTGCCCTCATCGTCTTCAAAATGGTTTCATTGCTTCCCCACCAACATAGCTTTTAAAAATCCTACTGAGAATTATGCGTACATGTCATGTCACTAGAACCAGCATGAAAAGAATTGTACAAAGAAAAGAGAACTATACAAAAATGACTAGAAATGACAGAAAACAGAGAATTGTATTAAACAGACGATGAACGGTTTTAACAAAACAAGCAACACAAACTGGGGTACAATCCTAAAACAAACTTAGATAACACTACATAAGATATGATGACTAAAGGAACTAGACAAATAAAATGATAGAAGGGTTTGAATCACAAGACAATATCCGGATTATAACCCTGAAAATAACCAGGACAACAGAAATGACAACAAAATAAACCACCAAGACTTCTCTCCAGCTGGCCAAGAGATGAAACATCTTTCTAGTTACCAAGCTCGGCATCTTATCCATTGAGTTCTGCATCACCAACATTAGGAACTTTACAAACTTTCATTACATCATCCTCAACTAATTGTTTTTGGGTGTCCGAGGCTCTTAGAGAATTTTCACATTCCTTTTCAAAACAAATCATATCCACCACAACTACCTCATTATGCGCAGGCGACGATTTTTGGCTGGTGTCCGATGCATCCGAACTTTGTACGACGATGTTACCAGCATTAATAAGCTCCTAAATTTCTTTCTTCAACTTCCAGCACTTTTCCGTGTCATGCCCCGGAGCATCTGAGCAATATGAACACTTTAGAGAAAAATCACATTTCAGAGGGTTTGACATTTATATCTGAATCGGCTTCAGCATGCCCACTTGCTTCAACTTCTGGAACACACTGGCATATGATTCTCTAATAGGGGTGAGAGCCTTTTCTCGTTTCAGCAACCTCTCGTTCCTAAATTCCTGATTTGGTCTAAAACTTGACCTTGGGGGTTTCTGGTATGCTCGTGGCGGTGGATAGGCATTTTGTGGAGCTGGGTACTTGGAGAGTGAGGTATGTCTTTGGGAGTTCTATGAAGAAAAATAACATTGGGGAGGGCCATCCAGTGTACGAGGATATTCACGGGTACGATGTCGAGGTTGGAAATGTTGATCTGGAGAGTCATTTGGATCATCTTTTCTGTTTCTATTTCTCCCTTCCGAGCTTACTGAGATGTACTGAATGTCTTTCGAGCAACTCATTATTTTTCTCAACTTGATTCGCTGTTCTACTAACTCCCCCATTCTTAACACATTATCGAAAGGTCTACCTAGAGCCGGGATCAAATGATTGAAATAGGTGGGCCCCTGGGCCTGTATGAAAATTTCAAGCATCTCTTTTTCACCAATCGGGGTATTGATTTGAGCAGCTTGGTCCCTCCATCTGAGCCCAAACTCTCTAATGCTTTCCCCCGGTTTCTTTTCCATTCTTTATAGGGAGGAACGGTTTGGGACAATGTCTTTATCGTACTAAAAATGTTGCATAAAATCTCGAGCCATGTCGCCCAACATATGCCACTTCCCGACATCTTGATGATCATGCCATTCCAAGGCTGCCCCAGTCAGGCTCTCACTGAAATGCGACATCAACAACTCATCTTTCTTGCCGACATTCCTCGTTTTATTGCAATAATCCCTCAAGTGGGCTACTGGATCTCCTCGCCCATCATACAAATTAAACTTCGGCATCTTAAACCCTTCCTGCTTCCTGGATATCTCATCCCGCTCCACTATTTTAGCAAGCTTCGAAGTCTCACCGGGAGACCCAAAATGAAGAGCGTGATGGTATGGACTCGAGGCCTTGAAAATTGGTTTGGAACATAATGTTGGGCATCGAGGACTGATGGCGGAGGACACCTACTGGCCCAAGCTTTGTGCATTCCGAATATATGTCTTTTCAACCTTAAATCCTCTTCTTTCAACTCAGATTCTGATTAAAAAATTCCCATAGACGGATCAGTAATACCTGTGTTCAACCCTTTGCCAGCCATGAATGCCTTGCTTTTCGACCTTGTTTTGTATGGATGAGTTACCATAAACTAACCACCTCAACTTTCTTAACAATTCAATATAAAACATGTTAGAATGGATTGGGTCGGTCCTCACTATTAACAACATCTTTTCCATTTTTCATTCAACTTTTCTTTTCCATTTTTTTTCATTTTTTTTTGTGGTCGAATTTTATGGAGATTGCATATGTATCATGACCCCGCATGAATCAGACCGTGTGTAGTTCTTGCAGATAAAAGGTAAAAAACAATAAAACATTTTTGGAATTTTCCTATTTTCATAATAACAACAAAACTGACCAACTTAACAATGAAATACCGACTCGGAAATCAAACGACCCATATAATCGAATCAAAAGAAATACAAACCCAAAGATAAAATGACATATTCCTTCCCTATATGCCAATTTTGTCCCAAAAATCCGAACGGTATTCACTTGACCATTGACTCTTTTTCTTTTTTCTCAAATTAGAATAAATGACCCCGTATTGCAAACACGGCCTTCCAGCGCCTCGGGGACAAAGATTTTAAGGCTGCGAGGGTCAAAAATAAAAATATGACCAAAGGTGACTGCTTATGCAAAGTCAGCCTTCCGGCGCCCTGTTTGGGAACATTTGGCTATTTTTGACAAAAATGGCATTACCTGGTGTATTTACGACTCATTTTCTTATTTGTTTTTTTCAAATTAAAATAAATGACCCGATATTGCAAACACGGCCTTTCAGCACCTGGGGGATGAAGATTTTATGGCTGTGTTGGCTAACCGGCCAAAATCTTTATAAGATGACCAATGGTGGTTGTTCTTGCAAAATCAGCCTTCCGAGGACCTTTTAGGGACATTCGGCTATTTCTAGCAAGAATGGCTTCACCTGTCTTATTTATGACAAAAATTAAAATTTTGATATCTTTTGGCTATTTTTGCAAAGGGGAGGTTGGACCAGATAAGGGTTGCCTACGTATCTCACGCCATGTGAGAATGAAATCATGCGTAGTTCGGGTAGATTAACCGAACCATTTTAAAACAAAAATCTTTTTGATTTTTATTTTTGGCATTTCATAAAAAACTATTTTTAAAAACAAGACCTTTTTTTCATTTTTATTTTTGGCAGCAAACAACAAAACCACTTTTAAAGCACGACTCTTTTCATTTTTATTTTTGGCATTTCATAAACAATTAAAAAAGTATTGAAAAAAAAACAAGACTCTTTTTTCATTTTCATTTTTTATGGCAAGACAAACTATTTTCCTTTTCTATTTATTTTTGAGAACAAGCCAAAATAGCAACTCTCTTTTTTTTCTTTTCATTTTCAACAAAAAAAGATAAACCAACCTATTTTCCCAAACTAAAAACAAAGACTCTTTTTCTTTTTCAACAAAAAAATAAATCAACCTATTTTTCAAGCTAAAAATAAAGACTCTTTTTCTTTTTCTTTTTCAACAAAACAACTTATTTTCTTTTTCGTTGGAAAATAAACTATTTTGAAAGCAAGAAAACCCAAAAATAAAGACTCTTTTTTTTCATTTCCCCCGGCAAAACCGACTATTTTTCCTTTTCTATTTTTTGAAAACAAGAGAAAATGACGACTCTTTTTTTTCTATTTTTTCTTTGCTTTTTGGTAAAACAAACTAATAAAATATTTTTTTCATTTTCTCAAAAATTCGACAGAGTTTCAACAATACTTGGGCATTGGATTTTTTTCTCTAAAAATAGGAAATTAACTCTCTACACTATTATTTCTCTCTTTTTTTCTCTTTGTCTCATTTTTACAATATCCCTGATATTTAAAAACCGATCAGCATGCAGGCCCGAGACAAATAAATGCACGAAAAATAAATAAGATGCAGTAGGATGGTCTTTTCATTTCAGGTTGCTAGTCCTAGACGGATCCAACCCCTGTGTTGAGTCCCCTAAGTCAAATGCATCATGATGCAAATAAGCGTTCCTACTAGGGATCCGGCATGAAGTCACGTTATTATATGTTCAAAACCTGGGTCGGTGTTCTAGAACAACTCGAGTCGAGGAGGGGGCAACTTTCCGGGAACCAAAAGTCCATCCGGCTTAGTAACTTGTTCGAGCATCTTTCTTATTTCAGGGTATGCCACTAACAGAATAGAGAGTCTCAACCAGTAAGAATATCCCCGGAGGTGAAGAGAGAAGGGTATTGGCACAGTTTATATACACTTCAGATAATATCAAAGCGGTAACATATAACACGTTTAGCACAAAGCATGTAGGAAAATCAGATATAACAATATAAAAATTTATCTAAGCTCGAATTCTGAACCCTGAACAAAACGTTCTGGGTTCTTGTCCCCAGCAGAGTCGCCAGAGCTGTCATACCTCCTTATTCACCTACACCCTCACAAGGGTGTAAAGGGGTTTTTCCACTAAAAGGACAATCGGAACAGGATTTGGTTTTATTAATTATTCAGAGTCTCCACTTGGGAGATTAATGGTGTCCCAAGTCACCGGTTGAATCTCGAACCGAGGAAAAATATGACTCTGTTACAGTCTGCGAACCAGAAATCCGGATAAGAAATTCTGTTAACCTGGGAGAAGGTGTTAGGCATTCCCGGGTTCCGTGGTTCTAGCACGATCGCTTAACTGTTTCATTTGATTTTATCTGATTTTAATACATGCTAGCTTATGTGCTTTTTGTTCGTAAACCGCTTTTTATCATTATTTATTTTAAAGAATTGCGACGTCGTGAAAATGTATTTCGAACCACGATGCAATCAATGCACCCGTGGTTGTCAACATATTTCGACTCATCAAGATTTGGATTTGGGTCGCATCAATGCGCACCCGAGTTTAAGGAAGTAAATCAATTAATTCACACCTAAAGGTTCTAACGTAATATTATTTTGGGAAAGGCCGTTGAAATTCGCTAACGGCCCTCCAAATTCTAATTCTTTTTAATAACTTTTTATTAAGGGCCCCACATTTATTTGTTCGATGAGACTCGTCTCAATTTGTGAATCTCTTTTCTATCATTTTTTATTTTATAAGAATTACAATATCGTAAAAACGCGTTTCAAACCACATCGCAATCAACGCACCCGTGATTATCATCACGTTTCGACTTCATCGAGATTTGGATTTGGGTCACATAAATACGCACCCGAATTTAGGAAAATAATATTAATAAGTACGCACTTAAAGCAACTACGCGTTTGCACTTTACGAGGTTCATGAAATTTGCTAAATAACACGCCTCGAATTCTAAGGATCAATACAGAATTACAACGAGAGCCACACAATTATTATTTTTGTTTGGCATGGTTCGCCTCAATCTACTCTAATCAAAGGTTTCTAAATTAACTGGTGAGGGCCACAAACTAAATGACTGAAAGGCACACCTCAAATCAAGACGTGAATCACCAATGAGAAACCTAAGGTCCAAATCAACTATGCACAATGAAATATAGAAACCAAACACCCTATATTATAAATGCAGAGTTGTATAGTGTCGTACACTTATACATCAAAATTCATTAATCTTATATATAAGATAATCAGTCACTACTGTATATGAATGACCAGATCTACGAACTTCCAATTGCCTTAATATTGAGTCTATTAATAAACTGAATTAAACAAACCCATTTACAGCTTTACAAAATCAATCATTTGCCACATGATTCCCATACTTCTCAAACCAAACTTGTAGTAATTTAAAATCAAACAAATAGATATATATCCGATCTCACACATAACAGACACATCGATGGATAAATTACACAATATCATTATATTCAATTAGAAATTATAGCAATTACACTGTCTAAAACTGAGACACATACCTCAATAGCGAGAAACTAAATTAGCAGAACCAAACAAAGGCTGAAAACAGCCACAAACTGAAGCTCGGCTCAGGAACGGAATTTGAGATGCAAACAATATCTCGACGGAAAACTTCTACCTCGACCAGTCACCACCGAAGCAATGAAGCAGCAATAAAATTCAAACAAAACTCCATGACCGGACTTGAGCCATTGTTTATTAAATCAGGAGAAACGAAAATTTGAAATTTACATGAGCTCCATAAATAATCTTAAAGTCGAAATCTTCATAACGAGACTGAAGCAACTGTATTCCTGTGTGCTTTCGTGTGTATGTGTGTGTTTGAATCATTCTCGAAAAATCAGAGCAAAATGAGAGATATCACCGTTGGAGGTTCTTCTCTAAGAAATATCGTGGTTTGGCTGCTGAATCTCGGAGAATCGAATGGTAACTCCCTGGTCATGGGGTTAATTTGCACCGGCTTTAGGCAAATCTCACCGGCGATGGAGATGGGACTAGAAAACGAGAGAGAGAAAGGTATTTGAAGATGAGGGAGGCGGCTGTGTTTAGTTTTTCTGTCTTGCGCTTGTGTGTGTGTTAGTGATGGAGCAGAAAGGACCAATTCCGATGGATAAGGTCGTGTGTGGGCTGGTTTCTGGAGGGTTTGGTGAAGCGGGTGGTGTGAGGGAGATGGGTTTCAAGGGGGTGGGTCTCAATTGCGCCCCCTTTTCTTGTGTCAATTTTCGTGTGTCTATTATATAGGTGGGTGAGTGTAGTGATTTTAATGTGGAGAGGAGTCTTGTGTAAGGGAGTTTTGTTTGGGGATAAGGTGTTATGTGAGGAATGTTTTTGGGGGGAAGGTTTTAGGTGGGAGAATATTTTGGAGGGAAGATTTTAGGCGGGGAGAAATTATTTGGGGAGGAATTATTTTTGGGAAAAGGTTCTTCCCATTTTTATTCCTAATTTCTTTTTATCTTCGTCTTTATTTTGTATTTTATTTATTTATTTTATATTTTATTCTTTGATCTCGTTAAATGATAAATTAAAAACCAAAGCCAAATTAACACTAACGATTAGATTTTCTAATTAAATTGCAAACTAATACAAATCTAAACTAAAAATGCAAAAGGTACTATTTTTGTTATTTTCTTCCTATTTTGTGCTAAAATAAATTAATCCTTAATTAATCTAAAAATATGAAATTAGATCCTAAATGCAAATGCATATTTTTGTATTTTATTATTATATTTTAACATATTAAAATGTATGAAATGAGACTACAAAAGAAAAAATTCCTAAAAAATCAATAAAAAATATTTTGACTTATTTTTAGGAGTTATCTTCATGTATGACAAAAATCACGTGCTCACAATGAGCTCCTGAGTGGTCCGGGGGTCCTGAATATGCTCAGACTAGTTCCCTATGGTCTACTGCTGGGACCTGGGCCTGGACCTGGACATGCTCCTGAGGTGCATCCTGTGGCTGACTGGAGGAGGTCTCCAATGGATCTACCAACTGGATGACTGCATTGTCTACACGGGGAATCATCCTCTTCCTCTTGGGAGGCCTCTGGGATTGCTCTGGCTAGGGATGAGCTGCTGGCATGGGTCCTGTAGCAATAAGTCCAAAGGCAGATGATCTGCCTTCATCCTGTCAACCTCAACCCTCAGTTCCTTTACGAACTCCTTGGAATCCTGCATCTTCCTCAAGTTCTTGTGCTCCTTAGAAAGCTCCTTGAAAGTTTGCTGTGTGAATCAACAATGTCTGTGAGCACTTTCTGAGTGTCAAGGATTTTCTTTTGGTTGGCCAGAATCTCCTTGAGGGCATCCTCAATAGACAATGAGACATGCAGAGGTGGATGTGCCGATTGAGCTTCCACTGTTGTAGTGAGGACATACAACTTGGATGAAGTTGTCTACATCCAGTTGTTGATGCTGAGAAGAGCCTGGATCAGTCGGTGTGCAGTCACTAGGTAGGCTCGGGAAGGGGGTATCTCTAGATTTGCTGAAGTGGATGGGCGTCTGCTGAGGTGGAGGCAGGCTGAGTAGGAGCCACTACCACAACTAGCTCTTTAGATTGGCCAGTTAGAGCAGTGGCTGTTCCCTTGATTATTGCCTTTTGGGTTGTCATCACCCCACACACTATACCATGAGAACGCGGCCTTTGCCTTTACCTTTATATCAAATGACCTCTTTTCAACTTTGAGGTCCCTGAAGTACATGGTCAAGAAGCTTGGGAAGTGGTAGTTTCTGTCACCATCACTGACTACTTGAGTGATCACCCGAGACATTACATTCTCGACATTAATCACGTACCCCTCCATGATCGATGCCACCAAAACTTCCCGGTGAATTCGGAGAGAGTTGTCATGAGAAGTGGGGTCCAATCTGCTGCATACAAATGTTTCCCCGTCCTTTGCCTCGAAGTTCAAACTTCTTCTCAAAATCTTTACGCCCGTATTAAACCAATCGGGGGTGGTACCTGGGATTGCCAGATATTGTGCCAACAAGGGACGGACCTCCTCGCCCAATTCCATCTTTGCCATATACAGTGCCTCATCCTCCTCATCAAATCCAAGGTAATCATTTATTGTTTTCCCGTCAAAACACATCTTTAGATTTCGCACCTTGGTCACTTTTGTACCCTTTTTGATGTGGGCAACACTGATATAGAATTCCTTGACCAAGTGCTCGTTTACATCTACACATTCTCCCAAAAATACTCCCAGCCAATTCTCTCCCTAAACTGCCTCCTCACATTAGGATTGTGAGGTAATAAGTCTCTATCAACAAATCTCTTCTCTGGGATTAATTTCCTTACCGACTACCATTCCCTAAATTTGTGATAAGCTACCTCACTCACAAACAGGTCTTTCCACACCTCTGGTTTCCTACTTCTAGCAACACCTCCCACTTGAGGTTCACCCCCATCTCCTACTTCTCATACTACCCTTTCTCCTCCTTCTTCCTCATCGTCCCTACTGCACCCTCTTCGGATATTGAAGCTGTAGGAGAGGTGGAGTATTCATCCCTAATACTTTTAGCTGAGCCTTGAGACGACCCAGAAGATACATTCACTGATACTTGGGCAGCGGGGAAAGGTGGAGAAGTGTCTCTTAGCCTGTTCCTCTCCGGCCAGTCATGGATGTACTTTGGCACGGAGTTAGAAGATACCTCCCGGGAGGGCTCATACTCACTCCCCGACTGGTCAATGGCCTTATCAACATCTTTTAGGATTTTCCTTATGTTTTTAATGTTTTGCCGGACTTGGGGAGTCAATATTAACATTTTTTGTTTCCTCCCCAGGAAGACTCTCCTCTGCTTGGTTGCTTAGAACCCTTGCCTCTTTGTTTCACCAATGTCTGCACACTATCCATTAGACTTATTAGTATCAGTAGAAGCTATTAAGTTCACAGTTGCAGCAAAGAAAAAGTTGCAGACAGTTGCAGGTGTTACACAGTGCAGACTGCACAAAATGGAGTGCGGCCGCACAGAGGTCAATGCAGACCGCACAAAATGGAAATGCGGTCCACATAAAGGTGGAGTTCAGACTACCCACTCTCTGTATCCAGGCAATGCGGACCGCACAAAATGTAGTGCGGTCATAAATGGACCAATGCGGACTGCACAAAATGTAGTGCGGCTGCAGTCCCCAAAGATCAGATTACAGACACTCATCAATGGGGACAACACAAAATGCCATTGCGGAGTGCACTAAAGCACCGCGTACCACACGTTTTCCACTACGGTCCGCTCTGAGCACCAGAAAATAGCACCAACCTAGGGTCTAACATATTTTGATTTTAAGTCCAATTTTAGACCGAATAAAAGTCCCTAAGTGGTTGCCCAATGTTTTTAACTATCTAATCCTATCATAAACAAGAAATTAACTACCTTAGCCTAACAAAATGAAAGAAATACGGGAAGAATAGAATAATAGACAAGTAAAACAAAAAGTAAGGAAAAATAATAAAATTAAAACAATTAAAAAGAAGTTAATGTTACCAGATGTGAGAAGAACTGAAGTGTAACAATTCCAAGTAGTTAATTGCGATCAAGAGGAAATGTGAACTGTGATTTTATGAGTTGTTAGAGTCAAGAGATCAAAAAGTGCAAAAGGAGGATCTCGGACCCTATTTATAGGAAAGGGCCCAGGGCCCAGCTTATCAACCCAATACGGATCACACAAAATGCACTGCAGTCCGCACCGTACAACAGTTTTCATGTTTCAGAAGGCAACCCACTGCGGTCTGCACAAAATTCCATGCAGCCGCAGTGGTCCACCGCAGAATGTAATGTGGATGTGATGGCAAAATTCAGAGATCTGGACTTTTCATCCTTCATCAGTGCGGTCCGTATTAAATGTAGTGCGTCCGCATTGAAAACTTCAGAGACCTGAACACTTTTTTCACTATTTCCTGCATTGCATCAACACAATCCTATAGCATTTTACAACTAGTTAGTCCAAAAATAAATCCTATACTACAATAAAAATCAAATAAAAACAATAAGAAAAACACATGGGTTGCCTCCGAAGAAGCGTCTGATTTAACGTCGCCGCATGACGCAGGTTACCATCAAATCATTTGAGATGAAGTAGTGCTACCACATGGATGTCATCAATTCTTCCAAGGTAGTGCTTGACCTATGCACATTCACTATAAAAACTTCCACATTTTTTTTCTTTAAATCAAGTGCACCAAACGGAGTCACACGCACCACTTCAAAAGATCCGCTCCATTTTGATTTAAGCTTTCCCGGAAACAGATGTAACCGAGAATTGAACAAGAGAACCAAATCACCCACTTTGAACTCCTTGCGTCGAGCATATTTATCATGAATGTACTTCATCTTGTCCTTGTACAAGGAAGAACTGGAGTAGGCATGGAATCAAAATTCATCAAGTTCATTAAGCTGCTCCATACGAAGATTGGCTGCAACATCCCATTCAAGATTTAGCTTCCTCAAAGCCCACATGGACTTGTGCTCTAACTCAACCAGTAGATGGAATGCTATTCCAAACACCAACTGATATGAAGACATACCAATTAGAGTCTTGTAAGCAGTCCTGTAAGCCCATAGAGCCTCTTCCAACTTCTTTGACCAATCATTCCTATTTGTATTGACCGTCTTTGACAATGTGCTTTTGATTTCCCTGTTGGAGACTTCAACTTGACCACTTGCTTGAGGATGATAGGGAGTAGAAACTTTGTGATTGACACCACACTTTGCAAGCAAAGTCAAAAGCTCTATTGAAAAAATGAGACCCCCCATCACTTATGATTGCACGAGGAGTACCACACATTGCAAAAATGCTCTTCTTGAGAAATGCAACAACACTCCGGGCCTCATTGTTGGGCAAAGCCACGGCTTCAACACACTTTGAAACATAGTCCACTGCTATAAGAATGTATGCATTCCCACACGAGCTAACAAACGGGCCCACAAAATCAATGCCCCATACATCAAAATTATCAACCTCAAGGATGGTATTGAGGGGCATCTCATCTTTCTTCGAAATTCCACCTGCTCTTTGGCATTTGTCGTATCTCTTCACAAAATCACCCGTATCTATGAACAAAGTTGGCCAATAAAACCCGCAACTAAGAACTTTGGAAGCCGTCCTCTCCCCGCCATGATGGCCATCATATGGAGAGGAATTACAGGACTCCAAGATAATCAGTTGCTCTTCTTCCGGGACAAACCTTTGGATCACACCAGCCGTGCAAATCTTGAATAAGTACGACTCATCCAAATAGAAATCTAAACTATCCCGCTTGAGTTTCTTCCTTTGGTTAGAAGAGAGCTCATATGGGATAATACCAGTCACAAGGAAATTAGCAACATCGTCAAATCATGGCATATCATTCATCGACACCGAAAGGAGTTATTCATCGGGAAATGAATCATTGATCTCTAGGCCATCACGAGGCCTCCCCTCCTCCTCCAAGCAGGACAAGGGTTCCGCCACTTGGTTCTCACTACCCTTCGGTCCACAATATCCAAATCAAACTCTTGAAGTAACAAGACCGATCGCATTAGTCTAGCATTGGAATCCTTCTTCGTCATCAAGTACTAGAGTGCGGCATGGTCGGTATGAATAATAACCTTAGCACCCATAAGATATGGCCAGAATTTTTCCATTGCAAACATAATAGCCAAAAGTTCTTTCTTGGTCACCGTGTAGTTCACTTGAGCACCATTCATTGTCTTGCTCGCATAGTACACCGGATGAAACATTTTGTTCACCTTTAACCCAAAACCACCCAACCGCAACATTTTTGCATCACACATGAGCTCAAAGGGCAAGCTCCAATTAGGTGCGGTAAAGATAGGAGTTGTGGTCAAGTTATGCTTGAGAAGTTCAAAGCTTTGCATACATTTTTCATCAAAGACGAACTATCTTTTTCCAACAACTTGCACAAAGGATTCACTACCTTCGAAAAATCTTTGAAAAATCTCCGGTAGAACCCCGCATGCCGAAGAAAACTTCGTACTCCCTTGACTGATGTAGGGGGAGGGATCCTTGAAATCGTATCAATTTTTTCTTTGTCTACCTCAATACCATGCTTTGAAATTTTATGCCCAAGAACTATGACCTCTTCCACCATAAAATGGCATTTCTCCCAACTATGAACAAGTTTGGTTTTTTCACAACGAGCAAAAACTCTATCAAGATTTTTTAAGCACTCATCAAACGAATCCCCCACAACACCAAAGTCATCCATGAACTCCTCCAAAACGTCTTCCACCATATCTGTGAAAATGACCATCATATATCGCTGAAATGTAGCCGGTGCGTTACACAACCCAAATGACATCTTTGAAAAGGCAGAAGTGCCATATAGACAAGTGGATATGGTCTTCTCCCGATCTTCCAGAGCAATCAAGATTTGGTTGTACCCAGAATAACCATCCAAGAAATAGTAGAAGGCACGCCCAAAAAATTGACCTAACATCTGATCAAGAAAAGACAAAGGAAAGTGATTATTGCGGGTCACTTTATTCAACTTTCGGTAGGCCATGCATACCCTCCTCCCGGTGACAGTTCTTTTAGGAATCAACTCATTTTGTGAATTTGTATCCACGACCATGTCACCCTTCTTTGGTAAGCATTGCACCGGTGAAGTCCAATTGCTATTAGAGATGGGGTACACAACCCCGACATCCATCCACTTGATCACTTCTTTTTTCACAACTTCTTGCATTGCTTAGTTCAAACTCCTTTAATGCTCCAAGGAGGACTTTGCATCATCTTCCAGAATAATCTTGTGCATACAGAATGTAGGGCTTATCCCCCGAATATCAGCTAAAGTCCATCCAATTGACTTTTTTCTCTTTTCAATCACAACCAATATGGCATCAACATGGATGTTAGCACGGCAAGAGGAAAGAATAACTGGCAAAGTAGAATTTGAGCCTAAGAACTCATACCTAAGGTGCGGAGGCAGTGTTTCCAACTCCAACACCGGAGGCTCCTCAATTGAAGGTTTTGATGGTGGACTCTTTCTATTCTCGAGGTCCAAAGATAATTTCCTAGGTTCATAAGAGTAAGAGCCCATTCCATGTAAAGCATTCACGCACTCCACTCTGTCCTCATCATCATTGACATCAAGATTCAACAATACGGCCTCTAATGGGTCGTCCACATTGATCATTGCACCGTTGTCATCAATTATCATTGCTGTAACGAGGTCCACAAAAGACCACACCTCGGTACTCTTGGGCTGCTTCATTGATTTACATACATGAAAAACCACCATTTCATCACCCACCCGGAAGGTGAGTTCCCCTGCTTCCACATAAACTAAGGCCTTCCCCGTACCAAGGAAAGGTCTTCCCATTATGATTGGAACTTCATAGTCCACCTCACAGTCCAAGATCACAACAAGCATATTATAAATAATACCCAATAGTCTCTTCATCGATCTATCCACCATTTGTAATCTCATGGAAGTCATCCTAGGTTGCCCAATACCCAAAGTTTTGAAAATTGAGTAGGCATCAAATTGATACTAGCCACCAAATCATATAGATCTTAGCAAAATCCGCACTCCCAATGGTGCAAGGAGTGGTGAAAGCACCGGGATCTTCAAGCTTCGGGGCCATTGAATACACTATAGCACTAACTTGGTGAGTCATCTTTATAGTTTCACAATCCGCAGACCGCTTCTTTGTTACCAAGTCCCTCATGGATTTAGCATAGCCCAAAATTTTTACAAGAACCCCCACCAAATACACATTAACGGATTAGTTCTTCATCATGTTAATGAACTTTTTAAACTGATTCTTATTTTTCTGCTTCGCGAGCCTTTGATGATAATGTGGAGGTGGCCTTGGAGAATGAGCCTTAGATTTTGGCACAATAAGCTCCGGCATATCTATTGTGTGTTCCCTAGACGGGTTCACATCATTTTGAGTTTCTACCTCGACATCTTGAATATTAATCCGCTCTTCTTCATTCACATTTTCAACCACCAAAGGAAATTCATCTTCTTGCAACTCAACATCATCACTCAAAATTTGCTTTTGTTTGGAGGCATGCACATCACCGCCTCTCCAACTTCTTATTGTTACCGCCATAACATGATTGTTCCCACCTTTCGGGTACACTACCGTATCACTTGGTAGAGCACCCTTAGGGCTAGTATTTAAAGATTGTGAAATTTGGCCTAACTTCACCTCCATGTTTCTGATAGAGGTATAATGGGAAGCCAACTGAGCATCCGAGTTTGAATTCTTTTTCATCATATGTTCGAACATCATTTCAGTTCTACCCATATCATTTCTAGAAGAACTAGAATCTTGAGATGGAAATGGGGGTGAATTGTTCTGTTGTTGGTACATTGGGGGCCTTTAAAAGCCTTGCCCCCAGTATTCTTGGTTTCCATTGTTCCATTCACCTTGATTGTTATTACCACCCCAGTTGTTGTTAGTACCATTCCAATTTCCTTGGTTGTTTTGATAATTGTTCTGATTGCCCAGTTGTTGTTTTGGTTGTTGTTCCCCCAATTACCATTGCCTTGTTGTTGATTGCCCCAATTGCCTTGGGGTCTCCATTGTTGTTGGTTGGAAGAATTGCCACTTTGGCCTTGATAATTATTCACGTATTGCACCTCTTCACTTTTTTCATCATAACCATCATTTTTAAATCCACCACAATCATTGTCAAATTGCTCCGAATTCCCTTGATTTTGTTGCCCTCTTTGTCTTCTTTTGTTGACAAGCATGTTGACACCCTCCATGGAATTCACTTGGCAAGGATTTTGAACTTTTTGCAACTGTGTATTTGCTAGTTGGTTCATTGTAGTTGTCAACTCAGTTATAGCCTGCCTATGATCATGTAATTCCTTGTGCAAATAGGTAACCGTGGGGTCACCCTACGGCACATTGGCTCTACTTTGCCAAGCAGAAGAAGTGTCAGCCATATCATCAAGAATATCACATGCCTCATCATAACTTCGTAAAGTTGCCCCCAACAAGTTGGTTCACTATGCATTGGTTTGTTGTATTAATGCCCCAGTAGAAGTTTTGTTGGATCATCGCCTCGGTCATATCATTGTTGGGGTATTATTTCACTATTGTTCTATAACACTCCCAAATCTCATGCAAAGGTTCTGTGGGCTCTTGATTAAAGGCCAATAACTCATCTCTCAATGCAGCCATATGCCCTGGTGAGAAAAATTTCGCAATGGACTTATCTGCACTCATCCCAAGTAGTGATGGAATGGTTGGGATGTCACTCGAGCCAATCCAATGCCTTCCCTCTAAGTGAGAATGAGAAAAGTCTCAACCTAAGAGCATCCTCAGACACATTATTTTGCTTGCTCCCCCAACATGTATCCATGAACCCCTTGAGATGTTTGTAAGCATTTTGATTTGTAGTGCCCGTGAAATACCCACGTTGCTCTAGTAAAGTCCACATCAAATTGTTTATTTGAAAATTGCCTACCCGGATTCGGGGTGGGACAATAGCACTTTAATAGCCTTGGTTTGGAAGCACTCTAGGAGCCACTCTTGGAGGTGGTGGAGGAGGGTCTGGAATATTTTCATTAACATTAGCATTAGCCTAGCAGCCTCTACATTGTCCTTGAGGTACAAGAGGCACCTCATCATCTCCGACATCATCTACCTCCTCCCCTGCAATCACATTTCCAAGAGGGTCATTGGCATTATTAGCTGCCATTTGGTACTTGAAGTTGTGACACACACGAATTAGTAACAAAGACGGAAAGAAGAACAATACACGAAACTAATTAGATAGATAGCCAAAACCGTTAGCTCCCCGGTAACATCGCCAAAAAGTGATCGAGGCCAACCTGCCCTATTGAGTAGCGAGAGAGGGTCGAAGCAACTTTTACACAATTAAGGTCAGGATCGATTTTTACAGGGAGCTAGAAGTTGGATTCGGGTGTCTGTCTAATCGAGAGTTGTGTATATGTTCCAAATTGCACTTCTAAACATTTTTGGGTTTTTGTTTTGGTTCTCATTTTATCAAATTAGAATCCTAAAGTAAACTAGAATGAGCTAAGAGTAAACTATTGCGAGTTGTTCAAATGGTTAAAAGGCACTAGGATAGTGATTTCCGCCTAGGTGGTACATGCACTTGAGTCTAAGACATGATTAACACATTTGGGGAGTATGATATAACCGTTACACGATTTTACCCACTCTACACCTCTTAGTGGTTTGAGTTATTTTGCCCTAATTGACTTCCTCAAGATCAATTGGGTATGCAAATTTGCACAAGCAATCAAGGTTCAAGTCATGTATTAATATCTCTAGGCTTAACCCTTTAATTGAGGCTATCAATCTCTTGAGTACACCCTAATTCCTTGTTGGAAAATTTTCAAACACTTAGTCTATCTTTCTCAAGAAGAGCCAAAGTCAACCAAACACAAACTAGTGTGTGCAACCACCAATTCAGCAATTAAACATGAAATTAGGTAAAATATCAAACACCCATAGTCAACCTAGCCCTAAAACACAAGACTTATAAATTACCCACAGTAGGGTTGAGTCATAACCCTAGCTTATGGGTCTAGATAATCATAATTGAAGAAGAAAACAACGAAATAGATGAAGAAAAACCCATATTAATTAATTGCTAAGATGAACTAGAAGATTCAATGTTGAAATGAAGCTAAAATTACTCAAAATAGCTAAAATTATCAAAGTCACGAGCGCAACTCAGTACAAAAACTATCTCATAACCTAAAAATGGGAAAAGAATCTATTTATACTAAGCTGAAAAATTTGGACAAAAATACCCCTGCGGGGCTAGTGCGGACCACAAAAAATCACGTGCGGCTGCACTAAGGCTCTTGACATAAAACTCCAGCTCTCTAAACTTGGGCAACACGGACCGCACAGATGTGCAGCCGCGGTGGCTTCTAGTGCGGTCCGCATGAAATGGAGCACGGACTGCATTGGCTTCAATATCCAAACTGACACTTCTCTAATCCTTGGTTCTATGGACTGCACTAAATCGAGTGCGACCGCAGTGATTTCAATGTGGACTGCGTTAAATCTCTTGTGGCCGCATTGCCTGTTGGCCTAGAAATTCACCTCTCCGAATCTCACTTGTGCGGGCGCACTGGCCCTGTTTTGCTTGAGCTTTGTCTCGTCTTGGTATTTGTGCTAGTTTTACTTCTTTTTGAGCTGATCTTTGACATCTTGTCACTTTGTTGAGCAAACCTGCAATCAAGCACAACTTGTGAGTCCTTTTGGACGATTTTGTAGACATTTATAATTAAAACTTAAGCAAGAAGGAGTATAAAATGTTTCAAAATCCCTAGTTATCAATAGCTCCCCACAAATAGAAGCACACTATTATTTAGTTCACCTCCGGGGTGAATTCCCTCTTACAAGGTTAGAAAGGAGATTGACCTGGCTTCGAAGTTCCATAACCGGTTCCAAAGCTACACTAACACCTCGAAACGATACCCAACGCTCCAAAACTAGTCAAGTAACGTGCAAGCCAATGAAAATAAACTCTAATACTCATAACAATTTAATTTATAAAAATTTCCAACTCCGCTCGGAAAGTTGATGAAATCAGCCTCGGACCCACGTGCTCTGATTCTGAATTTTTTTGAAGATAAACATTACCCATAACATTACGAACTCATATATTTGGTTTATTCTTAATTTCATCCCAAATTCGTGGTCAAAAATCCAAAAATATAAATTTTTAGGGTTTTCTTCAAAACAGAGAATTCTACTAATTTTCATGCTTAAATCCTTATACAAACCATGTATTTAACTCATAGTAAGTTGGGATCACTTACCTTGTGTTGCTTGATGATAATTCCCCTTCGAAGCTCTCCAAAAATCTCCCCAACCAATTGAAAAATAGGAGAAAAATGGTCAAGTCTCATTTTCAAAAGAAGCCTTTGCCTAGCGACTTCTCGCACCTACAGTCACTTGACTGCTTCTGTGGTTCCTTAGGTGTGGCTACTATTCCGCTTCTGTGGAGATGCCCCCAGCTACCTATTTTTGCTTCTGTGTTTACCCTCCCATATGTGCGGTCTCGCTTCTATGGCGAGATAAGCACAACTGCAGTCTCACCACCGCCAACCAAAAATGCATCTGCGCCCCTCTTGACCTCTTCTACGACTCCGCACCTGTGGACAAGCCTCGCAGGTGCGGTTACACCAGAAGGCAGCTGCTTCAGCCCTTTTTCCAAGTCTAAACTCGATCCGTTTACCATCCAGATTCCACCTAAGCCCCCAAGGACCCCGTACAACCTGTCCCAAAACATGACACGAACTTGCTCGAGGCCTCAAATCACATCAAACAACATCGAAATCATGAATCTCACCCCAATTCAAGGTTTATGAACTTTAGAACTTCATTTAGAACTTCAAACTTCTACATTCAATGACGAAACCAATCAAATCACATCCGATTGACCTCAAATTTTGCACATAGGTGATATTTGACATTATGGAACTATTCCAATTTTCGGAATCAAAATCCTACTCGGACATAAAAAATCCCACTTCCAGTCAATCTTCTAAAAAACCTTCAAATTTCTAACTTTCGCAAATGACCCCAAAATAACCTACAGACCTCTGAATCCACTTCCGGATGCGCACCAATACCTGAATCACATACCGAGCTATTCCTAGTCTCAGAATCCCAAACAGACATCAATCACTTGAAATGCACTTCAACCCAAACTTATGAAATTCTTCCAAAATTCCAACTTCCACAATAGACGCTGAAGCGCTCCCTGGTCATCCAAAACCTGATATGGACATACGCCTAAGTACGAAATCATCATATGAACCTTGTGGAACCTTGAAATCCCGATTTCGAGTTGTTTACTCAAAAATCCAATCATAGTCAATTCTTCCAGGTTAAAGCTTCCAAAATAAGAATGTTTCTTCCAAATAAACTCTGAACTTCCAAAATTCTAATTCCGACCATACATGCAAGTCATAATACCTGAAGTGAAGCTACTCATGATCTAAAATTTTTGAAAGACTCGTTAGAGCTCAAAATGACTGATTGGGTCATTACAACAACTCTTAAAAGATCAAGAAGAAAGGCTAGAACATAGATAAACCAAATCATGCCAAAAACAAAACGAAATCCTACATACCTCTTATGTTCTTGTTTCTAAACCTTGTTCCCTTTGATCCGTACCCTTTCTTATGCTTGTATAAATAAAATAAATAGGTAATGTCGCGAACCAATATCCGTTAAAGGTCGTGATGGGACAGAACATCACTGTCAGGCTAGCCAACACTAAATAATTTATTAAATTATCTTTTTATATTTATGAAATCATAAAATTACCTTCAATTTAACTAGTAAAGCATGAACTTTACAGAATATATGTCACGACCCTAAAACCGCCCCGCTCGTGATGGCACCTATCATGAAACTAAGCCAACCAACAAAACTCCTAAATTAACCACTTATCAATAGAAGTCATTTTTAAGCCTTTTGGTTAATCATATATTGGATAATGTATGTCTAAATGAACAATGCAGAAATAATATACAAGCCCGATATCGGGGTGTCACAAGTCATGAGCATCTACTAAGGTCTGAATATAATGAAAGGACTAAAGATGTACTAAATACAGGCAAATGAAAACAAGAGGGAAAAAAGCAATGCTGCGAACACCGTGCAGCTACCTAGCTAAAATCCAATGAATCTGCCTTTGAGAAATCCACACCCCTACCGGGTTCAAAAATACCAGAATCTGCATACAAGGGGTAAGGAGTAATTTGAGTACTCCAACTCAGTAAGTAATAAAGATGAATGAAAGCTGGGCAGTAAGAAAACACGTAAACCATGTTAAAATGCTACAACAAAAGCAGGATATTTGCAACACAGTATAGAAATCATTTACTTCATAAATCATGCTCAGTTTTGGTAAAAACCTTTTAAAACAATTCTCAATAGTTTTCAAACGACTGATAAAACAGTGAATAAACATGATAAAAATGTAAACAACCCCTCGGGCAAAACATGTACCATAAACCGCCCCTTTGGCATAATATAAATAGAACCATCCCCTCGGGCTACCTCATAATCACTCGTAATTAGCCCCTCGGGCATAAAATACATCAAGATCCACCCCTTGGGC
This sequence comes from Nicotiana benthamiana, assembly GCA_034376525.1. Lineage (NCBI taxonomy): Eukaryota > Viridiplantae > Streptophyta > Magnoliopsida > Solanales > Solanaceae > Nicotiana > Nicotiana benthamiana. Next base: position 28,847,854 of record CM067337.1, read on the forward strand.
AATAACATGGAACAACATCAGCCCCTCGGGCTATATCGCATCTCATGCTGGGTACCCGTGCTCAGCGGGAGTGTATAGACTCTAGGAGGGGCCCCTTACGACCCAAGCGCAATAACAAGCCATCTCACGGCATAATCAATACATCACTCACTCAGGGTACCTGAAGAAAATGAGACCCTCAGGCTATATCACATAACACACTGGGTACCTGCGCTCTGGGGATGTTAAGACTCCGGGAGAGGCCCCTTATAGCCAAGCACAATAACAAGCCATTTCACGGCATAATCAATAGGCTTTCGGCCTCATATCAACAAGCCACCTCGTGGCATAACAAATCTTAGGGCCTCAGCCTTATAATCATAAATTAGTGTATCACTGCAGCGACTTACAGCTCGACCTAAAAGTATCCTCACAACACAAGCCCTCAACCTTACTCAGTCAGAAATTTCTAAAAGCCACTCGGGCACAGTAAATTATGATGCTCAGCCCAAATTTCATTTAAAGTATTAAAATAGAGTAAACATGGCTGAGTTATGAAACAATATAATATAACATGACTGAGTACAAATATAAAAACTAAACGGTGAGGAAATAGCAGTAAAAATCCGCTAAGGGTCCAACTAGTTGGCACGAGGCCCAAATATGGCATTCAGCCAAAACACAATGATAACAAACAATTTCCAATCAAATACGCTATGAAACAGTCATTTGGGATAAACTAAGTCAAATCCCCAATGGTGCATGACCCCACGCTCGTCATCTAGCGTTTGCGTCACCTCAATATAGCACAATGATGTGAAATCCGGGGTTACATACCCTCAGGACAAACATTTACAATCATTACTTACCTCGATTCGGTCCAAGCTCTAGCCCGCAATGCCTTTGCCCCTTGAATTGCCTCAACTCATGTCGAATCTAACCAAAATCAGAATCACAACATCACAATATGCTAAGGGAACATAGCCCAAGCGAAAATAATCAATTTATAACATGAATCCAAAAATTAAGCAAAACCCGAGCTCCGGGCCCATGTCTCGGAATTCGATAAAATTTTCATCAATAGATTCCTTATCTCCCCATGAGTTCATACATATCAAAAGTCTCAAAATCCAACCACAAATGGCCCCTAAAATCCCCAAGTCAAGATCTCCAATAATCCCTTAACCCTTAATTTCCATTAATCATTGGACAAATCAGTGAAATAATGCCATAGGATCGACTATTAGGTTCAAAAATCTTACCTCCAGACGTTATCCCTTGTATCCCTCTTCAAAATCTCCCAAAAGCTCCAAAACCGACTTGAAATGGTGAAGAACAACTCAAGAATCGCGAAGGAATTATTTTATACCTTCTGGCCCAGGCTTTTCACACATGCAGTCCATTCCTTGCTTCTGCGCAACTGCTTCTGCGCAACTGCTTCTGCGGTCCCAGGCGCCGCTTCTACGGTCGCCACTTAAATAACCATTTTCACATCCGCGGTTAACAACATGGCACATGCACTACCGTATGTCCACCCACTTTACCACTTCTGCGGTTCTTGAAGATCTTCCTCTTGGACGCATCTGTAGCTGACTCCATTTTTGCGAGCATCGCACCTGCGGCTTTCCTACTGCAGGTGCGATTATGAAAACAACAAAATACTTCAGCTGCCCTAACTAAACTTCAAACTTTTTGCCAACTATCCGAAACCACCCCGAGAACCCCCTGGACTTAATCAAAAGCACGAACAAGTCATATACCACCATCCAAACTTATACTAATTTCCAAAACACCTCAAACACATCTAATCAACCAAATCACATCGAATTTAAGCCTAAGGTTTCAAAATCTTCTAAATATCGCTTTTGATCAAAAGGTCTATCAAACTACGTCCTAATGATCTAAAATTTTGCACACACATCCAAAATAACACAATGGTCCTACTGCAACTCCTGGAATTCCATTCCGTCCCGTATATCAAAATCTGACCTATCAACAGTAAATGACAAAATTCCAATCTTGGCAATTCAAGCCTAAATCTACCCGGACCTCCAAAACACATTCTGATCATGCTCCTAAGTCCCTTATCACCTAAGGGAGCTATCCAAATCATAAAAAATCTCATCCGAGATCATATTCCATCAAGTCAAAACTTGGTCAAATCTTTCAAATTTTAAACTTCGAACTAAGGACTGCTCTTCCAAATTCATTCTGATTATCCTAAAAATCAAAACCAACAATTTATATAAGTCATAATACACACATGGGGCTAGTCACGCTTGAGAACTGGCAAGCAAAGTGCAAAAGCTTAGAACGACCGATCGGGTCGTTACATTGTCCCCCCACTTAAACATACGTTCGTCCTTGCCCAAAGTTATTTCGAAAACCATCAAATCGCTGAATAACCTTACCATTCACATACCCGGGGTTGATCCCACGTCACCCAATCTCATATAGGTCCGTTAACACAATGCAATTGAGAATTTGCAATCCAACCTAGCCCATAAACCTTAGAACTCCATTTCCACTTCTGAAATTATCTACAAGATCAGAATCCCATATCTAAGTTCTGAATAAGACTGAACCAGCTGTAATAACTTATACCTGCAACCTCAGGTGTAATTACATGATATATCACATAACTCAAACACTTGTAGCGATAATGTCTAAACACAGCAGCTGCACACAACAACCGAATACCGATAGTAAGCCTCTTATAAACTAAAATCTCATTCCAACACTTTCATATACTGCCAATGATAAATGAAACATGTAAAAAGTCATAACCATTCCTTAGATCAACCATTCTTGAAGAACTTCTCCTTTGGCGAGGACCATAGCAAATTTCTGAGCCTAACCTCGATATTATCCTTCCAGCACAGTGAAACCGAATCCGTTTGTGTACATTATAGATCCCAACAATCTCATCTAATTCCAACAAAACTACTTTGGTGACATGACATATCAATACAATCCACAGCCACAACTCATGCCATCCACGCATTAATAAGCAACAATCTGGACGTCCTCAAATAATGAGAAGAAATGTCTTAAATGAAAAAGTTGTACCGCAAGCTCACTAGTACCGCCACAACACAATGCTGAAAACCCGTCATACATCGAAGAAACATAACACGTGAATATAACCCGAAGGATCATACCTCCACATAACTTCGCTGCAATATGCGACCCTATCCAAATGATGGTCCACATGAAACACCTCAAGTCAATTTTCTCAAAATTGGTCAGTCGGGTCGTTACATCAAATCGACAACCATGCACAATCTGATGTCTTGAACCATAGAAAATCATCTTAAAACAATGAAGAAATTGACATAGCATCACACAAACGCGAAAGGGCACAACTGATACTGTCACGACCCCAATTCGCCCTTCGTAAACATGTCGTGACGGCACCTAGTCTTTATGACTAGGAAAGCCTAACAATGCAAAAAATAACTAACTTGTAAAAATAATAACCAAACTGAACAAATGGAAGAAAATGGTATATAAGATGTGTCACACCTCTTTTTTATACACCCGAATGTAGTACAAGGGAGTTTTTCCAATTTAAGTGACATTATTCGAAATGTGATTCATTATTCATTTTTATTCAGAATCGCCACTTAGGATGGTTTGTTTTCTGGTGTTCCATGTCACCGGTTTATTTTAAAATCCTAAATCGAGGAAAATGCGACTTTCCTATTGAGGTCTGCGAACCAGAAATTCTGAATAAGGAATTTTGTTAACCCGAGGGAAGGTATTAGGCACCCCTGGATTCTGTAGTTCTAGCATGATCACTTAAACTATTATAGCTGGCATATAATCTGATTGTAATACATGTTTTAACATATGATTCCATTTTAAAACTTATCAACCACTTTTAATTATTTTAAAGAAAATTTAACATCGTTTAAAACATGTCTTTGGATCGCGCCAAATGAAATGCACTCACAATCTGAAACACATTTAATTCAATGTTATTAAGATTTGGATTTGGCTCACATGAAATGCACACCCGAGTTTAAGAAAGTAATATTGTTAAAATAATGCACCTAAAGCAACTACGCATTGTTAACTTTGCGAGTGCCATGGATGTTTTCTAAATGGCAAGCCTCTAGTTCTAAGGATTTTAAAAGAAACAATTAAATAAGGACCACACATTTGAGATTTTATTCGGTGGCGAACCTCAATTTATTCTAATTTAAAGGTTTCTAAACTAATTCATGAGGGCCATAGACTAATATTATTCTAAATGGCACACCTCCAATTTATTTAATGGAATCTAATCAAATAACAGTAAAGGAGATTGAATTCTACTTTTAACACTAGTGTTTAAACTAATTAAAGAAAAATATTTTTTAACATAAAAAGGGTCAATTATTTGCGAGCAAAGGTTTGGGCCAACAACAACATTTTGATGGGATATTAAGAAACATGCCCTGACATGAGGAAGCCATGCAACTTGATTTCAGATGGCCTCATGGCTTGGGGCCCAAGTAACAACCCATATCTTTGAGAAAACACAGCTTAGATAGAGTGGGACTCGAGGTCGAATCCCCGGGCATGCACATAGCACCTGAAATCAGGGTTATTGACACAAACCCAACGATATTTCCAATGACAAATACTCAAATGGCAAAACACACTTGAATAGGACCCAAAACTAGACAATTATAAAATTTCAAGTTCACTCAAACTCTATTTAGTGCACATAATTGATAAGTGAAATCCTATAAGATTACCCTATGAATAATTGTGAATCTTAACATCAACCTCAAACTAAACATTCTTGAAATTACACTATAAGTAAATCAGCGCATAGCTTGAGTCTTAAAGCAGCCTAGACCATTTCCTTCTCGTTTAACACGGACTTACACTAATTATAACATAAGAAGACAAATGAATTGCAAGGCAGGAAGAGATTTAATACAATATACTCTAACTAACATGATTAACACAGAATCTAAATAATGATTCAATTAAACAAATTTCTATCAAATTTGTGACAGTCCAAAATCAAGTACAATAACATAAGTGCATTTGTCACAAACCTACATCTAGCCCTGGGATGCTTGATAGAGAAATGAATTCCCACTAGGTTCAAACCACATGCAGCTCTTAGAAGAGCAATACGAAACATCAACAAAGTGCAGTACATCATACAACTCAGAACAATGTATTTAAAATAAAATAAAGCTAAACTATAACAAAAGAAGAAAAATAAGTTGACACTATGTTCCAGGGCTCCAGGTTTCCATTTCAATTTTGAGTCAAGCTTTACATTAGGAGAACTAAAAAATGTGTACCTGAAAATAGAAAAAGAAGATGGAAATGAGGCAACAATAAAGAACCACACACCAGCAATAACCAGCAACAGAAATCCCACAAGAATAACCAAAACTAGAAATGGTATCAAACCAGAAGAAGGAAATCTATTGACCAACTTTATCTAGATCTTTAATAGCCAAGTTTAAACCATTTTTTTTGCAAACCCAAATGGAATAAAATGTCATCCAAAAATGAGAAATTTCAGAACTCCAAGCTGAAATCTCAATGTAACAGTGTTTTGCAATTAGTAAAACTCAAACCAGCTTTAAAATGTCTGAATTTAAACTCATTTCAACCCCAAACTGACTAAGAGATTGCTGCAAAGATTCAGGACTTCAAAAATCAACAAAGAAACCAATGGAATTGTGTTTCAAGAGAAACTTCAGCCGTGTTTACTATTTCTGGATTTTCTAGCTCTAAGATCCGATCTTAGCTTTTCTTCGCAATGCCTTTATCGGCAAGCTACTAGGGCAGCCTTAAAAGGTTCATTTTTGCATTTGAGCCCCTTTTTGAATTTTCTTTTTTCTTAAAAAGTCCCTAGATTATTGACTTGTTGGCCAAGTAAAACCTATTTTCAGCTTCTAGGAAGTTTCTTCAGGCAGTTACCAAAAGATTCCCTAGATGAACTACTCAAATTGCCCCTTAGGTACCCTGTTTTTACCTTAAAAACCAACCTGGGTCAGATTTACCCAAGGCAAATCAGACTTGGGTCTTTACCCAATTAGGTGGCCCTTCTTTTCTAAATGGGTCATAAAAGTCCTAAGACTCAAACAAACCATTAGCCCTACAGGAGTCTGAAAATACAAAGCAGAACACAAACATTTTTAGCGATTATATCCTACTATTGACCAGGCTAAATTATTGAACTAATTTAACAAACTAACATTACTGATTAAAGAGAAATGCAAGGCTAATCATGCATGAACAAATAATTATAGGAAAACTAAAACACATAAACAATTCGAACAAAACACTTTTGAATTCAACACGAGTTTTTGAAAATTAAAAGCACTAAAAAAACTAAAAGAAACAAGGACGACTAGCCTGAATTAAAAAGGGACACATGTAGATAATTTTAAGAAGACAAACAAAAAGAAGAGAAGAAGAAATTGAGGCAGATAGCAAGAAAAAGAAAAACCAGGCATACCTCCCCAAAACTAACGGGTACCCTTCTTGAAATAGAACTTTGACGAATCCCTGAATTTATGGCAGGAATAAACTTCAGTCGTGTGTTCTCGGATGAGAAAACACAAATGAAATCGATTATAAACTCAAACCTTCAAAACCTCGTTAATTCAGACATTTGGAATTTTAGTGTTCAGACCTTCAAACTAAGTCGAAAATTCAGGTCTGATTTGAAAGAAAAGAAGTTGAGATTGGGAAAGAGGAGGTAATTGGGGCTCAATAGTGTTAAATTGGGGTTGAATAGAGGTGGCGCTGCCATCAGAGAACATCGTGGCGGCACTAGGGTTTCTGAAATTTGAGGCATTATAGTAGAATTTGAGAGGAAGTGTTTGGAGATTTGGGATGGGGTTCAGGGGTGTGTTTTTTGTGATGATTCATGATGGCGCTGCCAGCGGTAGTAGATGGAATAAAGGGTGACTTCTAGGGTTTACAGGGGTCTCTGAAGAGGGGTGTGAGAGACATGAGAGATGAGAGGGGGGAGGGTAACGTTTGGACAGTTATATACCAAATGGCGTTCACTTTTGAGCTGTTAGAATTATTAACCTCGATGGCTCAGATCTGTTTAAAGTGAAACGGGGTCGTTTGGACCAGGGGTGTAAGTGGACCGGATCAAGGGGTGATTTGGATGGGTTCTTTAAATGATTTGGGCTGAGATTTAATCTGAAATGACCCAAGGTCTAAACCTCTTTTATTTAAAATTCTTTTCTCTTTTTTCAATTTAAAAAATCCCTTTTCTTTTAGAATTAAAATTAAAATTAAAAACCTAAAAAGATTCTTAAAAACTAAATTAGCCTAAATAATACTAATTGCAAATAATAAAAATCCCAATTTTAAAAGGAAACTACCTGAACTCGAAAACAAGAAAACAAAAGATGCAAAAATAAATTATTTTTGTGGTTTTCTCCCATTTTTGCCACATTAATTAACTAATTATCCCAAAATGAAAATAGGACCCTAAATGAAAATGTAGCATATATTTTTATATTTTTTATGACTTAAATGAATCAAACATGCACAAAAAATTGCAAACAAACACAAAATCATGCAGTAATTCCTAAAAATCAAATTATTAATAGAAAAATCCTAATTTGGGAATTCTGTAGGAGTAATTCATGCGAGGCAAAAATCACATGCTCACAGCTGCCCCTCTTTGCTCGGAGACACGAAGGATTTTCGGGCGAAGATAAAATGAGCAATTATGAGGGACTTTTGCCTGTATGGCATTTCATGAGAAGCATTTTTGAAAGTTGTCTTACCGGACCTTGCTTCAGAGGTTGCCTACATATCCTTGGTTGTAAAGGAATCAGGTAAGTGTAGTTTGGAAGTTATGGTAGCTGGGACTATTGGGAGCTGTGATTTCACTGTTGGTGCTGCTACTACTTCTTGTTGACCTCCTTGTTACACCAAAATGGAAAATTAAAAGCTAAGCTAGCTAGGCCTATCAACTACGAGTTAAAAGATTCCTATCTATAAATCTCTTGAAGCTTGATCTTGAGTCTTAGTTGGTTTTTGCTCTTGACTCTGATCTGAATCTTGATGCTCTCAGCTGCAAGTGCTGGTTCTTTCTTCAGCTCTTGGATTAAAATAGGACATGCGAAGCTTGTGACCTCAATCATATGTTGAGTAGTCTGCATCCTTCTCCACTTCAGCACTTTGAGTTCATCTCTTTTTGCTCTTTTCTTATTTTCTTTATTTTTTATTGAGAGTCATTCTTTTGGCTACCTTGGATCTTGTGCCTCCAGGTCAAGCCTGCCGGATACCAAAAACAAAAAAATGAACGAAATTTTCTACCCCAGTTTTCACTAGAAACATTTCATGAGTTATTTGCAACACACATCTAAACTATCTTTTAATGGAAAGCAATAAAAATTGGGATTGTGTTTCCTTGGGACTAGGGAGTGATGCCCTAAATTACCAGGTTATGCTGGAAAGCTGATTGGGTTATATCGGAAAAAGAAAAAAGTCCTTGGGTTATGCCAAGGAGATCGACGGGTTATGCCGGGATAAAAGAAAAAGGGTCCTTGGGTTATTCCAGGGAGGTCCATGGGTTATGTCGGGATAAAATAAAAAGGTCCTTGAGTTATGCCAGGGAGGTCCGCTGGTTATGCGGGGATAAAAAAAAAGGTCCTTGGGTTATGTTAGGAAGAAAAGGGAAAAGGTCATCGGATTATGCCAGGGAGGTCTACGGGTTATGCGGGGGATCAACTAGGGAGTGGAACCCTATAATAGAAAAGACTAACAAGTTATGCGGGCAGCGATTAGGGAATGGGAACCTATGTTAGAAAGGATGCAGCTAGAGATTGGAGGACCTATGCTACCATGATTTAAATTTATCATCAATCTTCATTTTTTAGTTTAAGAAAATGAGTAAAAATGCAGGTAAGAATTTGAAGGAGACTTCCCTTTTGGATTTGATTCTTGCTACAGAGCTATTTTTAAGCCTTGCGCATTTTCTTTTGGTTGTACCTGCTTTTTGCATGGTTGCTTTGGATTGCACCTGTTTCAATTTTTTAAACAAAGAACAATTATTAGTTTGAAACAGTGGTAGGTTTTGTGGCCTTCAATGTTTTTGATCACTTGATCTCGGCCAACTCTTTTGGTGAGAAACTCTGCTGCTAGTTGGCTTACTGAAGATTGATCTCTCTTCTAAAACCAGGGAACTCAACTTTTCAGACTTTCTAGACGACGGTTCAATCATGAGGGGATTTGGCCGTTTCACTTTATCCTTCCTCTAGGGATTTGAACTCGGATTCTTTTCATTTTCAATAAATCTGGTTTCAGAGCATCGACTATCATAGACAGTCTAGATCGACTTGATGCATCCACTGAGATTGGGTACTTTTCTGTAGACTTGGCTTTTATTAAGCAGAACCCTATAAAACCAACTTTGCCACCTTTTTGTTTGTATTAGTTTCGGAACAGAGTTAGAACGAAAGAGATTCAAGGAAAAGTAAACAAAGGGCAAGAAAAAATGAATTTAAAGGAGAAATGTCCCTTTTGGGGAGGAAGGATGGACTTATCTGGGGTGCATGCACACTTCAAATAGATATGACATGCTCCTTGGACTGGATTCCTGGTTCGCACAAACTATCTCAACATCTTATGAACCAACTGCGACCCACGTTTCAAAACCGGGAAACCTTGCCAGGACTCTATTAGTACCAGTGGTGGTGAGGTGTTTCTTCTTTTCGATCAACGACACTCTTTGTGGGTTACCACCAATCGACCTCTCTCATTTCTCTTCTAACCATCGCCTTATAGTGCTCTTTACGAGTTTTCACTATTAAGACTCTCTCATTTTTAATTTCTCTACTCACTATCGCCTTACGGTGCCCGGAGGTTTTCACTAATAAGACTCTCTCATTTTGTTTCTCTCATTTTGGTCGCACCGGCTCCAAACAACTACGTTCTTTGATATTGAAAAACCTTTTGACGATTGATCGGAAAGACTTGAACCAGGTTTGGGTAAAAATAACTTGGATTAAATTACAACTTTGGAACCATTCTGTCGGGATCATCGCCGAACCATTATATCATTTGCCCAGTTTCACTTTTGGGGAAAACTTGATTTTTATTTTTTTGTGACTGAACCCCAGAGAGAGGTTGCCTACGTACCCTTTCAGAATCAAGTCAAACGTAGTTTAGGAAAACATTTTGTTTTTGTTGTTTCATTTTTTTCATCATCATTTTTTTTAATTTTGTTTTTCCTTTTATCATCATTTTTTTCATATTTTTTCTTTCTTTCTCTTTTTTTTCTTTTTTTTTTTCAATAGTTTTTTCGGGTTCCAAAGAGGGTAATCAAGGAAGAAATTCCGGCTCAAAGGGTTTGTGAAAGATTGATAGTGTTTGGATAGCAAGAATGAAAGCCTTCTTCATCCCAATCAAATAATGTCATTCCTGCAGAAAGCCTAAACATAGTACCTTTATACTGTATCCGCATTCACAGCTGCTTCGGGATCATTTCCTTCGACATCTTCTAAGTATAACGATCCTCTTGGCAATATCATTTTGATGATATACGGGCCTTTCCAATTAGGAGAGAATTTTGCTTTCGCTTCTTGATGATGGGGAATAATGCGCCTTAACACGAGTTTTCCCACTTCGAAATTCCTGGGCCGCACTTTATTATTATAAGCACGGGCCATTCTTTGTTGGTACAACTTCTCGTGGCAGACTTCAGCCATTCACTTTTCATCAATCAAGGTCAGCTATTCCAGACGAGTATTGACCCATTCACGATCCTTAATTTCGGCTTCAATGATGATCCGGAGAGAAGGGATTTCACCCTCTGCAGGTATCACGACCTCAGTTCCATAGACCTAGAGATATGTGGTTTCTCCTACCGATGTGCGCACTGTAGTGCGATATCCCACTAATGCAAAAGGAAACTTTTCATGCCATTTCCTGGAGCTCTAAATCATCTTTCTCAAAACCTTCTTGATGTTCTTACTTGCTGCTTCAACGGCACCATTGGCTTGGTCCGATTGGAAGTAGAGTTCCTATGCATTATTTTGCATTGTTCACATATCTCCTCTATCAAATGACTATTCAAGTTTGCAGCATTGTTTGTGAAAATAGTTGTAGGAATTCCAAAATGACAGATAAGATTGGAGTGCACGAAATCTACCATAACTTTCTTCGTGACAGACTTGAGAGTGATTGCTTTAACCCATTTCGTAAAGTAGTCAATGGAAACCAGTATGAATCTGTGTCCATTTGAGGCTTTTGGCTCAATTAGCCTAATGACGTCCATGCCCCATTAATAAATGGCCAAGGTGCTGACATAGGATGTAGTTGTGTGGAGGGTGCATGAATCAAATCACCGTGCATCTGGCACTGATGACACTTCCGGACAAAATAAAAACAATCATTTCCCATGGTTATCCAGTAATAGCCCGCTCGAAGGATTTTTTTGCTCAAACATACCCGTTCATGTAGGGTCTGGATACTACCATGTGTACCTCATGCATGATTCTTCTAGCCTCCTCTACGGCAACACATATTAACAAATTGAGGTCCGGAGTTCTCTTGTACAAGACATCACCACTCAAAAAGAAACCGTTCGCGTAACGTCTAATGGTTCTCTTCTGGTCCCCACTTGCCTGCTCGGGATATTCTTTGGTATTCAAAAATCTTTTGATGTCATGATACCATGGCTGAACATTCGGTTATGCCTCAACCGTATTACAATAGCCGTGCCTTTCCCTGATTTGGATTTCCAAGGAATCAATGTGGGCATTGCCTGGATATGGTAGCATTGAGGACAAATTAGCAAGTGCCGCGGCCAATTCGTTGTGACAACAAGGGATATACCTAAACACTATTGACTTGAATCGCTTGCTGATGTCTTCACATGCTGGATAAGCTTAACATCTAGGGTATCCCATTCTCCCTGGGCTTGCCGGATAATCAGGTCTGAGTCTTCCATGATCAACAAGTCTTCGACATCTTGGCCAATTGATATGTTCATAACTATAATATAATCTTCATACTTAATAGTGTTGTTTGTGAAGAAAAAACTGAATCCCGACTATAGTCAGATAATGCTGACCAGTGGGCGAGATTAATATTGCCCCAATTCCAACACCTTTTGCATTTACCACTCCATCAAAGAACATTTTCCATGCATTGGTGTCTTCGGATACTGCCTCAATTGAGTTTACCTCTTTGTCCAAGAAGTAAGTATTCAAAGGTTGGTATTCATCATCGACCGGTTTTTAGCAAATAATCTGCTAATGCCTGGGCTTTCATTTCCGTGCGAGTGACATATACTATATCGAATTCCATAAGCAGTATCTGCTACTTTTCTAGCCTCCAGTGGGCATTGGCTTCTGGAATATGTATTTTAATGGACCCAACATGGTTATAAGGTAAGTGGTGTAGGCTTGCAAATAATGCCTCAGCTTTTAAGCGACCCAAGTCAAAACGCAGCAAGGTCTTTCTAACAAAGTGTACTTGGCTTCATAACTGGTAAATTTCATGCTCAGATAGTAAATGGCCTTCTCTCTCTTTCTGGTCAAATCGTGTTTCCCGAGGACACAGCCGAAAGAATTTTCTAGGACTGTCAGGTACAAGAACAATGGCCTCCCCGGCTTAGGTGGGACAAAGACTAGGGGATTTGACAGATATTCCTTGATTTTATAAAAAGCTTCTTGACATTCATCTATCCACTTGACTGCCGCGTCTTTCTTCAACAATTTGAATATAGGTTCACATGTGGATGTCAATTGGGTAATGAACCGATTGATATAGTTCAATCTACCCAAGGAACGCATAACATCCTTCTTGGTTTTCGGAGGAGGAAAATCTCGAATAGACTTTATCTTTTTGTGGTCTAACTTGATGATCCTCCGACTAACTATGAATCTTCAGAGTTTGCGGATGGTACCCCAAATGCACATTTGGCTGGGTTCAGCTTCAAATCATATTTGCAAAACCGCTGAAAGAATTTTCTCAAGTCCCACACGTGGTCATCCTGTGTTTTGGATTTGATGATTACCTCGTTCACATACACCTCTATCTCTTGGTGCACCATATTGTGAAAAATGGCAGTCATGGCCCTCATGTAGGTTGCCCCGACATTCTTCATACCAAATGGTATGACTCTGTAACAGTATGTACCCTAAGGTGTGGTAAAAGCTGTCATTTCGACATCTTCTTCATCCGTCAACACCTGGTGATATCCTTTTTAACAATCCACGAAGGACTTTATCTCATGCTTGAGCAATTATCAACAAGGATGTGTATGTTCAGCAAAGGGAAGTTATCTTTGGGACTTGCCTTGTTTAAATCTTTGTAATCTACACACACCCATGTCTTCCCGTCTTTCTTTGGCACTGAGATTACATTAGCTAGCCATGTGGTGTACCGAACCATTCGGATCACCCACACTTTCAACTGTTTCATGACCTCTTCTTTGATCTTGTCACTGATATCAGTTTTAAACTTTCTTTGCTTTTGCTGGACCGGGGGGCAATCGGGGTAAGTCGGCAACTTATGAATTTCCAAATCAACACTTAGCCTTGGCATGTCGTCATATGACCAAGCAAATACATCTTTTAACTCAAACAGGAGTTAGATTAATGCGTCCCGGGTTTTTTCATCTGTGTGAATGCTTATCTTAGTTTCCATGATTTCTTCAAAACTACCTAAATTAATCGGCTCAGTATCATGTTAGGTTTATTCTCAATCTGTTTCAATTCTCGATTTATTTCCCTAAAAGCCTTTTCTTCATCGTATTATGGTTCTTAGTTCATTATTTCACAGTTAGACATCGTGTTTAGATCAGGATATGAAGTTCGCAAGCATGTCATGTTATTTAAAGCTGCATTATTAGAACTGAAAGAAAATATAAAAGAGAAAAAAATAACAAAATCAGGAAGAACAAAGAAAGATGAATGATGAAATATTGATTTCATTTCTTGGAATTTGAAGATAACAAAGTTTACATTGGAAATTAAAAGACAAGAAACTAAAGAAAACATCCGAGTTACACCCTAGAATAACTCGTGATGCAGAAAAAGTGGCAGGACAGGTCTACCGGGACTCCCACCTGATTGGGAATGGCGTAGCCTTCCAATTCTGCTGCTTGGCAGTAGGTCCCATATGCAGCACCTCAGCGGTGCTTGAGCCCTTCCATGGCTGGACCATATGGGTTTCATATAATATCTTCCTCATTGCCCCACATATCTCTTCAATCTTTTTGGCCGTAAAGGCCTTATCCTCCTCTTATTCATTGTATGTTGGCTTGACAAATGTTCTAAATAGTTGCGGCACCGGCTGGGGAAAGATCCAACCATCATTCTTTCTATTATCCACCCATTTTATATCAGCTGGTGTGGGTCTGAAACCTACCCCGAAGAACTTTTCACCGGCAGGTAGAGTGATAGGTTCAGCTATTCCTTGCAATGATTTCTCAATCCCCTTCCCCAGTATGAAGCCATGTCTAATAATTTCTTTGGTCACCATGATTGATGCATTGGAAAGGAAGGTTTGGGGGCAAGGGTTTCCTTCTTCGTACTGGTCTGCGACCACAATTTTAAAGGCCTGATAAATTATGTGTTGACTCCCCTCTCTTGCTTCAAGATATGGGACTGATGGGTCCCGATATATTGATTTCTCATCTTCCCCTTGAACCATGATCTCTTGATCCTCATGCTCGAACTTTATCTTCTGGTGAAGAGTAGAGGGTACAGCCCCTACTGCATGAATCCATGGCCTCCCCAAAAGAAAGTTGTAAGATGTGTCCATGTCTAGAACCTGGAAGGTTACTTCAAAGTCTACAGGACAAATGGTTAGAATCAGAACAATCTCTACAATTGTGTCCCTTTTGATGCCATCGAAGGCACGTACAAAGACATTGTTGGGTCTAATAGTTTCGATCCTGATTTCCATACGCAGTAGAGTTGAGAGTAGGCAGATGTCTACCCCAGAGCCTCCATCCAACATAACCCTTTTCACATAGTACCCTTCGCATTTGACTGTTAGGTGCATGGCTTTGTTATGTGCGGCCCTTTCTGGGGGTAAGTCATTTTTACTAAAGGAGATCTGGTTGATTGTGAGAAATCTTTATGCCATTCTCTCCAACTACTTTACAGAAATCTCAATAGGAACATATGCTTCTTTAAGGGTCTTGATTAATACTTTCTGATATTCGGCGGAGTTCATCAACAAAGACAACAAGGAGACTTGTTCGGGAAATTTTCGAAGCTGGTTGATCGCCTTATAATCCGTCATTTTCATCTTTTGAAAGAAGGCCTCCGCTTCTTCGAAACTCACGGGCTTTTTAGATGGGAAGCGTTTTCTAGTGGCGTTGTTCACCTCTTCCAAATTGGAATACTTTCCAAAAAGGTTATTTTCTTGAACTTCTCTTAAGATTTCTTTGTCCTTATAGGTCACCACCGATTTGTTGTAGTTCCAAGGCACAGTGGTAGGATCTTTCATAGGCTTTTTGTGGTGTGCGGCTAATAACCACGGTCTCACTCAACCTTGGTGGATTAATTGGTCCCTGCATAACATAAGCTCCCTTGGGCACATACATTTGGGTTGTCTTATTCAACTCAAATCTCCTGGGGGGACTTAATGTCATCTTTTTTTCTTTGCGGCCTCGAGGGACATAGAGAACATCTTTGGGAGGCGTTACCGCAATTCCAACTTCAATTTTCTTCTCCAACTTTGGAGGAGTGGTTTTGTTCTTTTCCTCCTCTTTGTCTTGCTTCGGGGCATCTTTTGGTTTCTTCTCTACATCAGCGATGGCAATGATGGCCTTCAACGCTCGATCAAATTCCTTATCCTCACAAATTATTCCGATTATTAGCCCGTTGTTGTGGGCCGACAGTGGGTTGTTAGTCATATTGGGAATATCTTCATCCTTTAGCACTATCTTCCTCTGTTCGGTCAAATCTTCCATAGCTCTTTTCAAAGTCCAACAATTTTCTATATCATGCCCCTTAGCTCCTAGGTTATAAGCGCATCGGGTGCCACGTTAGTTAGCGGTTGATTTTGGGTGTTGCCTATTCAGGGATACGGGTTTCAACAAACCCATTTGGACCAATTTTGGGAATAAGCTAGAATAAGTCTTGCCTATTCATGTGAAGTTCGTTTTCCTTGGCGTCTCCCGGGAACAGAAGTTGTATTGTGGAGGTCTGGGATTATAGTGGGCTTGGTTAGGAGGTTGGTTTCTAGGAAACAGCGCTTGGTTCCGGTTGGCTCATTGTTGTGGCCAGACATAAGGTTGAGAATTCATGAACGTGTATGGCTAAGGAGCATAGGCCACTCCTTGGTGGGGGTAATAGTGATGCGGGGTACTTTCTGAGAAGAAAGATCTGGGAGTACGGTGTTTCCTTACGCCCGACGCTGCCGTGGATGTTTCTTCCTTTTTCTTGACCTTCACTACTCCTCTAGACACACCCTGAATGGCTTGGGAGGTAGCTATGATAGCGGATTGGCTTAGAATTTGACCCGTTTTCAACCCATTTTCAACAATTTCACCAATCTTTATGGCTTCAGCGAATAGTTCACCCATAGTGGACACCATATTTTGTATGTAGTCAGCTTCCTGAGCGTGGAGGAAAGCTATTACCGTTTCGATATCATCCATCAGAGGCTTTACCCTAAATGCATGCTCACGCCATTTAACTGCATACTCTCAGAAGCTTTCCAAGGATTTCTTCTTCATATTTGTTAGTGAGTCCCTATCTGGAGCAATATCAATGTTGTACTGAAACTGCCTAATGAAGTATCTTGCAAGATCATCCCAAATATGCCAGCAGGATATATCTTGGTCCATGTACCACTCAGATGCGATGCCAACCAAACGTTCTCCGAAATTGGCCATGAGGAGATCTTACTTTCCACCAGCTCTCGCGGCTGGTTGCAATATATTTTGAGATAAGCAATAGGATCACCGTGCCTATCATACTTCTCAAATTTTGGGGTGTTGAATCCCAATGGTAAATGCACATAAGGGAACATGCATAAGTCAGCATAGGACACACTTTTCTGCCCACTCAAGTCTTGTATGTTCTTGAGGATCTGCTCCATGCTCCTCATCTTCTTTGCAATCTCTTCTTACTCAGGAGTTTTGGTGGTCTTTTCTTTCCCCGCAGTGAACTCATATCGGGGTGGTTGAGGGTAAGTGTAAGTGGGAAACCAAGGAGGTTTCATTAGGAATATGTGTGTTTAAAAGGTGAAAGCTGAGGGGTCAAAACTAGGCCTGGGTAGTGAGGCTGTGCCGTGGCCGAGCAAGGTGGAGCGGTGAAGATATTTGAAGCTGCACCGGACATTAACACCTGGGGGCGAACCTTAGAAGGTGTTCCCACAAAATGAGCTAAGATAGTTGGGTGTCCTAGTGGAGTATTTGGGTGACTGATCGAGACATTGGAGGTACCGCTTACTCTAGGAAAGAGTTTCGGGGAATCCCGGGATTGCGCTTGGTGGCTCTCTTCCATTTGCCCAAGCGTCCCACATTTCCATAACCTAGAGACGCAGGATTCTGTTTTCTTCAGGAGCCACCGATTCTAAGGTCGGGATGCCTGAGATTGGACTATCATCCATGATGGGAATTGCTGGCAGAGTCATTTTCGAAGACATTCTGATGCTTCCCTTTGATCTCGTAAAGTATGGGTGCGAAGCCACATTACCACAAAAACCAACCACCATTCTATAAAATCCTGGACTAAGAGCAACATCAACAAATGATTAATTTGAAACAAATAACAGATAGGTAATCGCACGTTGGGGGTTGATGCACCTATATAGTTAAATGTGTTTCTACATGTTGCAACCATTGCATGCTTCATCCCGCCTTTACTTATTCTTCCCATTTTTCTTCTTTCCACTTTTACTCTTATCACTTTTTCTTTTGTGATGGTCGAATTCTATGGAGATTGCCTACGTATCATGACCCCGCATGAATCAGGCCGAGCGTAGTTCTAGAGGAAATAAGTGTAAAAATAGATAAAAAAATATTTTGGGCTTTTCCATTTTTCATAAAAAGAAAATTCTTTGATTACAACGACTCAAAACTAACTGACTTAAAAAGGAAAATAAACAGATTCTAATAGTAAGATGATGATACACACTCAAGAACTGACTAACAAGCTCTGACAGAAAGCAAATATAGAATTGAAAATAAACTGACAGACTCCAACATAAAGAAAGTTACAGACTCAAGTAAAAATCTAGAATACATTAATGCTCCTAGGGCTCGCGGGACATCATTCGATCTCGTCGTGGGCCTATATGCAAGATCACATTGTAGCCACTCGAAATTACTAATGATCTGGTGGATGAAAGTCATCACTATAGCAAAAAAGGAGGTACAAGTCATGTCCTCGCACACTTGGCACTTCATGGTAATGTAGTTAGTGATGGCTCTGATCCTCTCTCCGATTCTGCCCTTTTCCTGAAGCAATCGCCCTATTTGCTGATTCCGGGCTTCTAATACTTAAGAGTCGTGAAGATGTTGATTATGTAACTATTGTATTCCTTCCTTAATTTGGGCGATCAAATCATAACAGTGTTCCCTATCAGCTTTGAAATCTTTAACTTGCTTGGCTTCCTCATTCTTAGGAGTGGTTACCTTTCTTCTTAGGCTGGTGATTGTCCCTTCATAGTTCCTCTTCATTTGTTGCAAAAATCATGCCCCCTCTTCTGTCTTCTTTGCCTATTGTGCCCGAATTTCTGCTAGAATAGCCTCAGACTTTTCCAGGTCCTATTGACACTGAAGGGCTTTCTTTTTCAGACCGCTTATAAGACTTTCATCCGCCCGACTTCTTTTCCAGTTTCTAGCAGCTATTTTCATCTTCCGGATTTGAGCTTTGAGGGCTTTTTTTTCCTGAGTTAGTTTTTTCTTTTCTCCCTCATCTACGTCGGCTTGCACACCATTTTCAAATTGAATCTCCATGGCTTGCCTTTACAACTTGCTTATAGTAGCCATGTACTCGTTTTCTTTGGTCAACCAGTCCAATTGCACCTGTGCTCCATCAATGAACTGTTAGACATGGGGTCTCTTTATAGAGCTTTTAGGAATATGGAATCTTTTACCGAACCAGACAATCTACTTAGGGTCCACTTCACATCTCCTAGATCTCGCCCATGGTCTTAGGTTCAAGAAATCTACATTCATTCCACACTTGGCGAATTTTCCCTTCCGGAAATACGACTTTTAGGCCCAATTCAATGACATGTTTAATCAAATTTTCGTCATGGTGGACGATTTGAAATCTTCTTAATTGGCGCACAACCCTGTGGGGAGCATAAGGCTGGATGTTTCGGATGCCCATCAAGAGGAGATTACACATTTCAGCTGACATGTATACTGCTTCGGTGACAGGAAGCCATCCGAATGCGCACTCAATTTTATCGGCAGTCAAAGAGCTCAAATGTGAAAGCCAAGCTTCAGTACCCTCGGGGAATTCAATACCCACTACTCGGCTTTCAAATTATTCAATGCAACTTAAACCGGTCATACCATAATTAATATATCCAACCTGGTGGCAGAGATGTTCCTGCATCCATAATTGTAATAACAGATTGCAACCTTGGAAGAAATTTCCCCCTTCTCGGCAGATAGTCAAGGCTTGGTAAATTTCAGATAATATTAGAGGAACCACAATGTTGTTGGCCTTCTTGATTGCAACATCGATCATTCCTATGAGACCTATCTCTATATTACCATGTTTTCACGGACATTCTACAACACCCAAGAATGTTACCATAAAAGCCAAACCCCGCCTTGCCTCCCATTTGTCTTTATTTCTGGCGCGAGTCATACTCGTGTTCAGTTCTTCAAAACCTTGGGGGTTACCGTAGCGTTGATACAAGAATTGGAGAGTGCAATAGCCTTCAGATAAGTTTCCATCCTGAATATCCCGACTAATACTCAGCAGATCCAGAATTCTATAGGGAGTTACCGGTCTTGGTGACAATGGATATCGACTTCTAAGGTTTCCATTAAGGTCTGTATAACCCTCAACTTCCTCTAGTGTAGTGTGAGCTCAAAGTCAGAGAAACGGAACACATAGCGAGTTGGGTCCTAAAATGTTATTAAAGCTTCAATTACGTCCAACCTTGGCTTGACGTTCAATAGTCCAACGAGGCCTCCCAAAACCTTTACCACTGCTTTTCTACTACCTTTTCCTACATCATTCCACTACATGTGGAGCTTTAAGGGGATCTCTTTAAGGACTGTGAAGGGTTCAATTTCATTTGTGCTCATCTTACACATTTATTAAGGTGATTTAATAACTAATTTTGACCATTGATCCGTCTTTGCAAATATCGTCTTTCAGCACTTTGGGGAAGAAGATTTAATCACCTTATTTATTCCCAATAAAACAATAAAATTTTTGTTCTTTTGGGCCATTTTTGCAAAAGAAAAGTTGGACCTGATGGGGGTTGCCTACGTATTCCACATCCGGTGAGAATAAAACCAGCATAATTCAGGCAGATTTGACGAAACGTAAAAACCAACTACTTTTCAAATGGAAAATCTTGTCAGAATTTCGGCAGAGTTTCAGTATATTTGGGACACTGCTTTTTTTTCAAAATTGAGTAATTATCTCAATAAGCCCTCACATTGCTATTTTCTTTTCCCAATTTCTTCTATTATCCTTAAGCTAGTCAATATGTGAATCCGAAATAAATAAATGCACAAGTAGCAAGTAGAATGCATCAGGATGGTCTTTTCATTTCAGGTACACCTGTCCTAGATAGACCCAACCCCTCTGTTGAGTCTCCTAAGTTAAATACACGTGATACAAACAAACGATCCTACTAGGGATCCGATATGAGGCTTTGTTATACTAGGTTTAAAACTTGGGTTTACTGTCCTAGACTTGGATTACCCGAGCGAACAACTCGAAGGGGGGGCAGCGTACCGGGAATACAGAAGCTTCACCGGCTTAACAACTTATCTGAACCTCATTCCAAAATGGGATATGACTCTAGACAGAAGAGAAGTCAAACGAAGTGCACCATTCTCCATGATTTAGAAAACTCAGAGAGAGGAAGGGTTTCGTAGTAGTTTATATACAATTCACCAAATATCAAAGTGGTAAAGCATTTAGCACATTAGGATGAAACATGTAGGAAACTCAGATAACAGATAAAGCCAATCGCAACAGTTATTCTAAGATCGAATTCTTGAACCCTGAACCGAAGTTCTAGGTGTGGTTCCCCAGCACAGTCTCCAGAGCTGTCACACCTCCTTTTTACACACCCGAAGGTAGTACATGAGAGTTTTTCCAATGAAAGTGACATTACTCGAAATGAGACTAATTATTCATTTTTATTCAGAGTCGCCACTTGGGATGGTCTGTTTTCTGGTGTTCCAAGCCACTAAGTTATTTTTAAATCCCAAATCGAGGAAAATTTGACTTTCCTTTTGAAGTCTCAGAAAGTTTGAATACAGAGTTCTGTTAACCCGAGGAAAGGTGTTAGGCCCCCCGGATTCCGTGGTTCTAGCACAATGGCTTAAACTATTATAGTTGGCCTATTATCTGATTTTAATATATGTTTTAACTTATGATGCAATTTTAATACTTATTAATCGCTTTTAATTATTTTAAAGAATATTTAATGTCGATTAAAAGGTGTCTTTGGATTGCGCTACATGAAATGAACTCGTAATTCAAAAAATATTTTATTCAACGTTATCAAAATTTGGATTTGGGTCACATGAAATGGACACCCGAGTTTAGGAAATTAATATTATTAAAATAATGCACGTAAAGCAACTACGCATTGTTAACTTTGCGAGGGCCATGAAAATTTGCTAAATGGCACGCCTCTAGTTTTAAGGATTTTAAAGAAACAATTAAACGAGGGCCACACATTTGAGATTCTATTCGGCACGGCGCACCTCAATTTATTCTAATTTAAAGGTTTCTAAACTAATTCATGAGGGCCATAGACTAATCTTATTCAACATTGCACATCTCAAATTTATCTAATGGAATCTAATTAAATAACAGTAAAGGAGATTGAATTCTACTTTAAATACTAGTATTTAAACTAATTAAAGAAAATTATTTTTAAGAGAAAGAGGGCCGATTATTTACGAGCAAAGGTTTGGGCCAACAACGGCGTTCAGATGGGACATTAAGAAATAGGCCTTGACATGAAGAAGCCATGCATCTCGATTTCAGATGGCCTCATGGCCTGGGGCCCAAGTAACAGCCCACATCTTTGAAAAAACACATATTAGATAGAGTGGGACTCGAGGTCGAATCCACATGCATGCACATAGCACCTGAAATCAGGGTTATTGACACAAACCCAACGAAACTTGCAATGACAAATACTCATTTGGAAAAACACTCTTGAACCAGTCACCAACTAGACAATTATAAAATTTCAAGTTCACTCAAACTCTGTTCAATGCACATAATTGACAAGCGAAATCTAACAAGATTATCCGATGAATAAATGTGAATCTAAACATCAACCTCAAACTAACCATGCTTGAAATTACACTATAAGTAAATTAGTGCATAGCTTGACTCTTAAAGCAGCCTAGACTATTTCCTTCTCTTTTGACATGGACATACACTAATTATCACTTAAGAAGACCAATGAATTGCAAGGCAGGAAGAGATTTAATACAATATACAGAATTTAAATAATGATTCAATTAAACAGATTCCCATCAAATTTGTGCCAGTCCAAAATCACGTACAATAACATGAGTTCATTTGTCACAAACCTATATCTAGCCAGGAGATGCTTGATAGAGAAATGAATTCCCACTATTTTCAAACCACATGCAACTCTTAGAAGAGTAATACGAAACTTCCAGCAAAGTGCAGCACATCATACAACTCAGAACAATGTATTTAAAATAAAATAAATCTAAAATACGAACAAAAGAAGAAAAACAAGTTGACACTATATTCCAAGGCTCCAGGTTTCCATTTCAACTTCGAGACAAGCTTTACATTAGGTAGAACTAAGAAATGTGTACCTGAATGGAAAAAGAAGATGGAAACTGACCCAAGGCAAATTAGACCTGGGTCTTTACCCAATTGTGCCGGACCTTCTCTAAATGGGTCATAAAAGTCGTAAGACTCAAACAAACCATTAGCCTAACTAGGAGTCTGAAAATACTAAGCAGAACACAAATATTTTTAGCGATTATATCCAACTACTAACCAGGCTAAATTATTGAACTAAATTAATAGATTAATATTGCAGATTAAAGAGAAATTCAAGGCTAATCATGCATGAACAAATAATTATGGAAAAACTAAAACACACAAACAATTCGAACAAAACACTTTTGAATTCAAGACAAGTTTTCTGAAAATTAAATGAACTAAAAAAAACTAAAAGAAACAAGGAAAACTAGCCTAAATTATAAAGAGACACATGCAGAATGTTTTCGAGAAAACAAACAAAAACTAGAGAAGAAGAAACAGAGGCAGATAGCAAGAAAATTAAAAAGCATGCATACCTCCTCATATATAAGGGCACCCTTCTTGAAACAGAACTTTGACGAATCCCTGAATTTGTGGCTAGAATGTTTTCGACTAAGAATGCACAACTGATATCTATTCCAACCTCAAACCTTCAAAACCTTGCTAATTCGGACTTTTGGGATTTTAGGGTTCAGACCTTCAAATTAAGATTCGAAGAGTTCAGGTTTGATTCGAAAGAAAAGAAGTAGAAATTAGGGACGAGGAGGTAATGAGGGCTCTATGATTTTAGTTTGGGGTTGAACAGAGGTGTTGGCGGCGCTAGGGTTTATGAAATTTGAGGCGTTCTAGGAGGATTTGAAAGGAAGTGTATGGAGATTTGGGATGGTAAGGTGGAGAGGGTTCATGCATGTGTTTTTTGTGGTGATTCGTAGTGGTGCCGCCACCGGTGGCGGATGGAAATAAGGGGCTTCTAGGGTTTACATGGGTCTACGAAGAGGGATGTGAGAGATATGAGAGATGGGGATAGGAGGGCGGGGGACGCTTGGACAGTTATATACCAAATAGCCTTTATTTAAGAGCTGCTAGATTAATTAACCTCGACGGCTCAAATCTGTCTTAAGTGAAATGGGGTCGTTTGAACCGGGGGTGGAAGTGGACCGGGTCTGGGGGTGATTTGGACGGGCTCTTTAAATGATTTGGGCTGAGATTTAATCTGAAATGGCCCAAGATCTAAACCTTTTTTTATTTAAAATTCTTTTCTCTTTTTTCAATTTAAAAAATCCCTTTTCTTTTAGAATTAATAAATTGAAAGTAAAAACCTAATATGATTCTTAAAAACTAAATTAGCCAAAAGAATACTAATTTTTACAAATAATAAAAATCTAAATTTTAAAAGGAAACTATCTGAATTAGAAAACAAGAAAACAAAAGATGCAAAGAATAAACTATTTTTGTGATTTTCTCTCATTTTTGCCACATTAATTAACTAATTATCCCAAAAATATAAAATAGGACCCTAAATGCAAATGCAGCATATTTTTTGTATTTTGATGAATTAAATGAATTAAACATGCACACAAAATATGCAAACAAACACAAAATCATACAATAATTCCTAATAATCAAATAATTAAAAGAAAAATCATAATTTGGGAGTTCTGTATGAGTAATTCATGCGAAGCAAAAATCACGTGCTCACATGATGTTGCTTGGCATCTACAACTCAACATCACTGAAACCACAATATTATCCCAAAAACCCGAAAACTCACGGGAACACAAGCTGAAAGAAACGTAGTACAATGCTCTAACTCCAAAATGTCTATATGAACAGTAAGAAGGAAGGCTAACTACTAAAAAGATAGAATAAGATAGAGACTCCTTGGCCTGTGGACGCGGCAGATGTACCTCGAGGTCTCTGATAGACCTCCCTGCCTCAAGGGTGACATGCCGGGTAGAAGTATCTGGATCTACACATGAAAAACATGCGCAGAAGGGCATGAGTACACCACAACGATACTCAGTAAGTGCCAAGCCTAACCTCGGTCGGGTAGTGACGAGGAAGGTCAGGGCCCTATTGAGGTTAAACATACTAATAAGTTTCAAAAATATGAAATAAAAAATATAAAGAGTACAACAGTGAAATAAGATAGGTCATACAAGGCAACAACAAATACACATGGAATAGAGTAACACAGAATAAAAATAGCTCAATACGAGTAGCAACAACGAGGATCTCCCAGGATATCCCCCAGCAGTCCCTTCCATCAACTGTCCAGAGGATCTCCCGGGATACCATCCCATTGTTCATCATATGTATATATCCAAAGGATCTACCGGGATACCATCCCATAATCTAACTATAAGTGCGCGAGGATCTACCAAAATCCGATCTGTAGTCCCAAAGTAAATATGCAGGAGATCTATTATGAATCTAACCCATAGTCCCAAAGTAAACAAATGGGGGGGGGGGGGGGGAGGGGGAAGCTACCGGAGTCCCACATCCGTAGTCCCAATGTAAATATACAGCAACAACAAGAAGATATTGAGAAATAGAGTTCAATATCAAGGAAACATGTAATTCTAGACTAACATGTTTCACGTAGTGCAATCAAAACAATTTAAGCAAATAGGCAATTTAGATCAGCTAAGCATGCTTTTCTAAACTAGTACATGCTATATTTTGCAAGTAGAATAAAGCAGGTAAGAAAGAAACTCAGTTTAAATACTTAAACCGGATTTTCAACAATTAGCTCAAGTATGCACTCGTCCCCTCACGTACAAGGCATTCAATTACCAAATATCATGTCCAAAGGGGAAATTTCCCCCACACAAGGTTAGACAAGCCACTTACCTCGAACCGACTAAAAATCAACTCAAAAGCACGCATTTTCCATGAGTATCCGACTCCAAATGGCCCAAACATATTCAATTCAATTACATATTGTAAATAACATCTTAAGCATCTGATTATATGACTTAATTCAAAGCTAAGATGCAAAATTAGGTAAAATGACCAAAATGCTCCTCAGGAAAATGTCTCGAAATCAGATGAAATTTATATTTTCAGAAAACTCATACTCTCACGAGTCTATACATAACAAGAACATCAAAATCACAGTCCAATCGACCCCTCAAATCCTCAATTAAAGGTCTGTTAAACTCAAGCCCTAATTACCCCCCTTTTCAAAAATTTTCACCACTAATTAAGTCTTTAATCACATAAAAATGAGTCATGAAGTCAAAAATGTTACCTCCAAGTGGTTCCCCTTGAATCCTTCTTCAAACCACTTCAAAAAGCTTCAAAATCTCCTAACAATGGAGAAAACTAGTCTAAAATTTGCGAAATAACTCCTTTTAAACATTCTGCCCAGGTTTTTAAATTCTTCATTGCGAACGTGGTCAAACCAACGCGTTCGCGAAGAAGAACTTACTTTGACCATATTTTACCCCTACGCGAATGCGACATGACCAATGTGAACACGATGCTTCCTCAACATTACACTTCACGAGCGTGTTTTACCTTCTGCAAACACAATAAGCAAAAGACTTGAAACCCATCTGACCTCACTTACTCTACGCGATTGTGAAGGCCTCCACGCGAACGCAATACACAACTTCTCATACCTTCGTCGAACGCGTTGGCCAAACTTCCACCTCCCTCAGCAAACTCTTCGCGAACGCGAATACCAAAATGTCTGCAACTGCTGGAACTCAAAATATGCAATTTTCTGAACTCTCAAATTATCCGATTGGCCACCCGAAACTTATCCGAGGCCTCCGGGACCCCAACCAAATGCACGAACATATCCTAAAACCTTATTCAAACTTGTACCAATCCTTAAAATACCTAAAACAACATTGAAATCCCAAATACATCAAGGATTTATGTCTAAGAACTCCAAATTTCCTCAAAATGCACTTTCTATAAAAAACCTAACCAAACTACTGCCGAATGACTTGAAATTTTACACACATCACAAATGACATGAAGGAACTACTGCAACTTCCAGATTTCCATTCCGACCCTCGGATCAAAACTTCTAAAAATTCAAACTTCGGCATTTCAAGCCTAAATTAGCTACGGACCTCCAAAACATAATCCAAATACGCCCCAACCCCAAAATCACTCAACGGAGCCAACAGAACCATCTGATTTCCATTCCTAGACCGTCTTCACACTGTTCGGACTACGGACCACTTTCCAACACATATGCTCTTATTTAGGGACTAAGTGTCCCCAAAACTCTTCGAAACTCAAAAGAGAACGTCTGACAAACCAAAATAGCAGATATAAACTTAGGGGAATCCGTTAATAGGGAATCAGGGCATTAATTATTAAGACCACCGGCCCGATCATCACATCCTCATACACTTATACATTCGTTCGTCTTCAAACAAGCATAGAGACATACCTGATGTAGTGAAAAGATGAGGGTAACAACTGTGCATATCCTGCTCAGTTTCCCAGGTCGCCTCATCGATCATCTGGCCCCGCAACCGAAAATTTACTGAAGCAATGTTCTTTGACCTTAACTTTGTAACGTAACTGTCCAATATAGCCACTGGCTCCTCAACATTGGATAGATCCTTGTCTAACTGGACTAAACTGAAATCCAACACGTGCAACTGATCACAGTGATAACTCCGGAGCATCAAAACATGAAATACTGGATGAACTCCTGCCAAGATGGGAGGTAAGGCAAGCTTATAAGCAACCTACCCAAGATGCCACAATAGCTCAAAAAGGCCAATAAACCTCAGACTCAACTTCCGTTTCTTCCCAAATCTCATAATGCCATTCATAGGCGAAACTCGAAGTGAAACCCCCTATCCAACCATATATGAAACATCACAAACCTTCAGGTTCGCGTAGCATTTTTGTCTGGACTGGGGTAGTAAGAATATATCTTGAATTACCATAACCTTCTCCAAAGCATCCTGAACCAAATCTATTTCCAATAACCTAGCTTCACCCGACTTAAACCAACCCACTGGAGATGTACACCGTCTACCATATAAAGCTTCATACTGTGCCATCTGAATATTGGACTGATAGCTGTTGTTATAAGAAAATTCTGGCAATGGCAAGAACTGATCCCAAGACTCTCCAAACTCAACCACACACGCACAGAGTATATCCTCGAGAATCTGAATGGTGCGCTCGGACTGTCCGTCCGTCTGAGGGTTAAATGCTATACTCAACTGTACTCGAGTGCCAAAATCACATTGAATGGCCCTCCAAAACAGCAGTGTGAACTGAGTACCTCTATGTGAGATAATGGAAACTGGAATACCATGCAGACGAACAATCTCCGGATATAAATCTCCGTCAAGCGCTTTGATGAAAAAGTAGTACACATAGGAATGAAATGAGCGGACTTGGTCAGCTAATCCACAATCACCCAAATAGCATCAAACTTCTTCAAAGTCCGTGGGAGTCCAACTACAAAGTCCATGGTGATCCTCTCCCATTTCTACTTCGGCATCTCTATCTGCTAAAGTAACCCACCCGGTCTCTTGTGCTCATACTTCACCTACTGACAGTTGAGGAACTTACCTGCAAATCCAATTATATCTTTCTTCATCCACCTCCACCAATAGTGCTTCCTCAAATAGTGATACATCTTTGCAATACCCAGATGGATGGAATACCATGAACTATGGGCCTCCACTAAACTCAACTCTCGAAGCCTATCAACATTGGGCACACAAATCTGACCATGTATCCTTAACACCCCATCATCTCCAATAGTCACATCTCTGGCTTCGACATGCTGAACCTTGTCCTTGAGGACAAGTAAATGAGGTTTGTCATACGGACGCTCCCTGATACGATCAAATAAGGAAGATCGAGAAACCATGCAGGATAGGACCCGACTAGGTTACGAATGATCCGATCTCACAAACTGGATGGCTAAGGCCTGAACATCCATCGCCATAGGCCTCTCTAATGCTGGCAGATATACCAAACTCCCCAAACTCTCCGCCCGGCGACTCAAGGCATCAGTCACCATATTGGCCTTGCCCGATGATACATAATAGTGATATCATAATTCTTCAACAACTCTAACCACCTCATATGGCACAAATTTAGATCCTTTTGCTTGAACAATTGCTGCAAGCTCCGATGGTCAGTATAAATCTCACAGGGAACCCCGTATAAATAATGGTGCCAAATATTCAGGGTGCGAACAATGGTAGCTAACTCAAGGTCGTGAATAGGGTAGTTCTTCTTAACTGCCTGGATGCGTAGGCAATCACCCTACCGTCCTGCATCAACACTACTCTGAGGCCAACCCTCGAGGAATCACAATAAACTGTATAAGACCCCGCACCTGTAGGAAATATCAAAACTAGGGCTGTAGTCAAAGCTGTCATGAGCTTCTGAAAGCTCGCCTCGCACTCCTCTGTCTACTCCAATAGAGCATCCTTCTGGGTCAATCTAGTCATAGGGCTGCAATCGATGAAAAGCCCTTCACAAAACGACGGTAGTAACCTGTCAAGCCAAGAAACTGTGATCTCTATAGCTGAAGACGGCCTGGGCCGGCTACCAAGCCAAGAAACTGTGATCTCTATAGCTGAAGACGGTCTGGGCCAACTCTACACGGCCTCTACCTTCTTCGGATCCACTCAATTGCCCTCACTCGATACCACGTGGCCTAAAAATGCCACAAAATCCAATGAAAATTCACATTTTGAGAACTTTGCATATAACTTCTTCTCTCACAAGATCTGAAGAACAGTCCTCAGGTGCTGCTCATGATCTTTCTAACTTCGGGAATATAACAAAATATAATCACTAAAAATAATAATGAACGAGTCAAGATAGGGCCAGAACACACTGTGCATCAAATGCATAAACGCTGCTGGGGCATTGGTCAGCCCAAATGACATAACAAGGAACTCGTAATGACCATACTGAGTCTTGAAGGCAGTCTTCGGGATATCTGACTCCCGAATCTTCAACTGATGGTAACCTAAGCGCAAGTCAATCTTAGAAAACACCTCTGCGCCTTGAAGCTGGTCAAACAGATCGTCAATACGAGGCAAATGATAATGGTTCTTCACTGTAACCTTGTTCAACTTGCGGTAATCGATACACATACGCATAGAACCATCATTTTTCTTCACAAAAAAGATAGGATCACCCCAAGGTGAAACACTAGGTCAAATAAAACCCTTATCAAACAATTTCTCTAACTGATCCTTCAACTCTTTCAACTCAGGAGGAGCCATACGATACGGAGGAATAAAAATGGGCTAAGTGCCCGGCAAAAAATCAATGCCAAAATCAATATCTCTTTTAGGTGGCATGCCTATAAGATCAGTTGGAAACATATCGGGATAATCCTGTACCACTGTGACTGAATCAACAGAAGGTGTATCAACACTAACATATCTCACGTAAGCTAAATACGCGTCATACCCCTTCTCAACCATACGCGAGCTTTAAGGAAATAGATAACTTTACTAGGAGTGTGATCTAAAGTACCACTCCACTTAACAGGCAGTACACCTATCATAGCCAGCGTCACTAGTTTTGAGTGATAATCAAGAATAGCATAATTGGGAAACAACTAGTCCATGACCAAAATAATGTTAAAATAACCTATGCCGAGTAGCGATAAATCGACTCTGGTCTCAAAACCATGAATAGTAACCAAACATAATCGATAAACGCGATCTACAACTAGAGAATCTCCCACGAGAGTAGTAACATAAATGGGGGAACTCAAAGAATCTCGGGGTACACCCAAATGCGGAGCAAATTAATAATACACATAAGAATATGTGGAGCCTGGATCGAATAGAACCGATGTATCTCTGTGACAAACCGGTATAATACCTGTGATGATAGAATCGAAGGCAACAACCTCGATACGAGCAGGAATGGCATAGTATCTGGCCTGGCCTTCGTTCTAGGGCAACCTCTACCTCCCCGACCTCCACACCTAGCTGTGTCATGCCCCGACCCCGAGAGGCATGACCGACGCTTAATCAAGTGAACCTGACTGAGCAAGCCTTATCGAACACTTTCTATCTCAAATTAGTATGGATATGGAACCCATGCCTTTCATTAATTCAGACGAGAATACATGGTGCATAGTACATCATATGTTTATTTCATATTACAAAGATTTACCGTACATTATCTAGCTTCAAGGGTTCTAATAGAGTTATAATTTATGGAGATCACTAGCTTAGGATTGCAACATATATATATATATATATATATATATATATATATATATATAGTGGACTCCTCGAACACCCATACATAGCCCACACTAGTGCCTTTGGAGCCTCTAAGAATAAAATGGATAAGCATATCTATGCCGGGAACAAGGCCTGGTTATACCTCAAATGTGGAAAGCTGTAATAACAAAAAAGGTACATCATATAGCCCCATGGAAGACAAAGGGGTTCACCGAGACTTCAAGTAGAAAATGCTCCGCTACCCACGATCGACACTGTCCGCTATGGAGCCACCTACAATCATAACACGAATGTAGCTCCCCCGACAAAAAGGGCGTCAGTACATTTGAATTGTACTAGTATGTATAACTAAACACCATTTTACCAGAATAACTATCAACAGATACAAGCAATTAATATGGGCAAATCAAAGAAGCAATTCATATAATCTTTCATACAATTTCCACAATAGATATTAGGGCATTTCTATCACATGTTCACTGCTGTTCTCCTTACCACCTCTATCTAGAGCGGAGTCCGGTCACGAACCGACCGACGGAGTCGCCTTATTAGAGGCATTACTCATAATCAATATTCCATTTACCTTGTTCGGGGTTCAATTCCACACCTATCATCCCAAGATAATTCAAGTTGCAATCATAGGTAAGTGAGCACAGTATTCATAAATAGGTATACATATGTGCAAATC
Organism: Nicotiana benthamiana; assembly: GCA_034376525.1. Taxonomy (NCBI): domain Eukaryota; kingdom Viridiplantae; phylum Streptophyta; class Magnoliopsida; order Solanales; family Solanaceae; genus Nicotiana; species Nicotiana benthamiana. The sequence continues at coordinate 28,879,674 of CM067337.1, forward strand.
AATTTATGCATAATAACCATCAATACACTAACCCATTCAAGTCTTACCATGCCTTCATAAATGACAACAGAGCTCAATTTCTAAATAAAATGGTATTTTAGCCATACATACCTCAATAAAGTTTTCCTTACTCTTTTACAAATTTCTGTAACTTTGAGCACTTCGATCTTTTGCGTAAGAACTACAAATTAAATCGAGAATTAGAGATGATATTGAGACTCTAGCTTGGTTCAAGCATATTGGAAAACCCTAGAGGTGAAATTTATATCATTTTATACCCCTCTTTAATTCACCACCTCCCTCTACACTAAGGTTTGATATGCATGTAAGGAATCCATTTTTATGCTCATGAATCACCTCATTAGCGACCCTCTTACATATCAAAATGACAAAACAAGAGTTGGGGTAATGATGCCTTACCTCTTGAGATGCATGTACATGGGAATTCACTTGATCTTCTTCAAGGATCTAGCCATATCATATGGAGAAATTTGATGTGGAAAATTTCTCTCTCTAAAAGCCCTCTCTCTCCCTCTAGAAAATTCCTAGAAGAATGTTTAAAATGAGCTATACACCGGATATATCGATATTGAGGTCGGGTTGAAAATTAGAAAATTTGGAGCCCCGAGTCAAATATGCGATTGCATTTGCAATCGCAGAGTCAACATGCGGTCCACATAATGGACCGCAAAATGCTTTCAAGAAACTAAACACTCTGACTTAGTCTGTGGTAAGAATGCAGTCTGCATTCATGTTCTGCGGTCGCAAAGTGCACCGCAGAACTGACCTTCCCCAAATTCAAAGGAAAATATGCGACACTATGCGGTCCGCATTTTGACCGCATAACTGACTTCAATTTTAACCAAAATTTTGACTCACTCTGTGGCAGATATGCGACTTGCATTTCGATTATGCGATCACATTCTGGACTGCTTTTTTGCATTTTTCTGGAAACTTATTCTTGATTTTTAATGTATTATCCAATCCAAAAAGGTCCACACCGCTGCGAGCATAATTATTAATTTCTAACACATGTTCCTAACTTGGCACCACGGGATCTGGGTTTTCGAGTGGTGATTTCACGGGGCCTTACATCCCCCCCACCTAAGGTCATTCGTCCTCGAATGAGGATCAAGGTTCATTTATTAACAGTCTTAGTGTGATATTCCCAAATATCATTATAAGACCCCATGAAAATGAGTGGTCAAGTCCTAGCAACTCATAGAGTCAGGTCCACCTATGTGTTGGAACCCTTTTCTATTGATTTTGTACTTAAAAATCTAGAGCCAAATTTTTTCGGAAAAATGTCATTTCTGCGGTCAGGTATGCGATCGCAAATCAGGTATGCGGACCGCATATCGACCATAGATTTAATCAGAGAGTAGCCAAATTGGATGTTGAAAATGCTATCCATTATGCGTTCGCATAACGAATATGCGGACCGTATAGTCGTCGTAAAAGTTTCTCGAGGATTTGTGGAGGTCAATTCCGTGGTGCTATATGCGACTGCAGAATGGGTATGCGGACCGCATTCTCATTGAATACCCAAACAAAGAGGTCAGCAATTTGGGGACATTATGTAGTCCAATCTGCGGACCGCATGTCAACTATGTGATCACATAGTTTACCGCAGATCCGACACGAATATCAATTTTCTAAAATTTTTAAACACGACCCTTTTCTAATAAAATACCCCAACCCCTCATTTTTACACAATTTCAGAACAAAACAAGAGAGATAGAAGGGAGGGTTCTTGAGAGAAAGGATTCTTCATCGAATTGATCTTCCAAAAACTATCTTGGCCGGGAAAATTTTGATTTATTGTCTTCATCTCCACTCTTATAGGTAAAGTCCCTAACCCTTTTCCCCAATTTTTTCTGATTTAAGCTAAGGGAAGGGAGTCTTATACTTTGTTTTTGAACTGACAATTGAAAACCCTCATGCATGTTACTCAAAACCTAGAATATAGTGAAGGGAAATTGGATAGAAGTAGAGAACTGTGCCAGATACCTTGGTGACTGAGAATAGAAACTTAAGAAGGGAATTCGACTGCAGTTATGTATGGCAAACCTTGATACTTGTGAAATCTCCTTGTTTGGTATGTGAATTGCTTGGTACTTGATATCTATATTTGTTATTTGCGATCTTTGTGAATGCACCTCGTGGTAAAAGTTGAATAACAAGTGACTGAAGGAGTTTATATATGGTGAAACAAGGCTAACTGTTATAACAATGTACTTGAAATGTTGTGGGCAATTGTGGTAACTTGAATTGAGTATGAACTGTTGAAAGCAATGAAATTGCTAATAGTTATTGAAACCCTTGTAACACTGTTGTGGTGATGTCTTGAGGTGTACTTGTCGTTTATCTTTGTGACTTGCTATTTGGTTGTGCTTGTTGTGAATTGAAACTGTACGACGGGGTCAGGTTGCGTGCCGCAACATGGTGTAATAAGGTGTGGGTTGGTGTGATAAAGGTGGCCGAGGTAATAAGTGTGGCCGTGGTTATAAGGGTGGAAAAGTAATCGAAATCACTATTGATATATATATATATATATACACACACACACACTTGAACAAAACTGTGAAATCAATGATGTGGAATTCTAAAAGGAGACAGCAGGAGAGTTTGTAACCTGTAGGGTACTGATTGCCCCTTTGTTTGACTAATTGTACCTTCTATGTGCGTTTGGTTGATGCTTTTATTGCTGTGTTCTTGTTCTACTTGTATATGGCTTGAGTTTACTTGGGACAAGTTTTGTTCATACATACAATACAATTCGAATGTGCTGACGTCCCTTTTGTCGGGGGCACTACATTCGTGTTATGATTGTAGGTGGATCTTTAGTAGGTGCTCCAGTCCATCGTTCGTAGCCCTTACTCATTCCCCGTCAGCTGAATTGGTGAGCCCCTTTCCTTATGGGGCCATGTGTGGCTCATGCAACCTTGTTCTTTTACTTTGGGAATTTATTTTGGTGTATGTATAAAGGTATAGCTGGAGACCGGCAAGTATAGTACCGTCATCTTTAATTCTTAGAGGCTCTGTAGACATGAAATGTGGGTCTTGAACCATGTAGTAAGTACTAGTATTTTGGGCATTGTAAATAGTAAACCATGCTAATATTATCTATGTAATGTATGTGTGGCAACAATGGAATCTAAATTATAAACAGTTGTTTCCACTTGGTTAGTAATTAATGGAAAAATGTGGGGTAACTCGTGTGTCAGGAAACGAACCCAGGTCCTCTCGATTGGGGATACCCGGTTGAGTACCGGTCATGTCCCTCAGATTTGGGGCATGAAAATCACAACCCGTGATAGGTGGACAGTCCACAAATATAGCTAACTACCTAGGTTTCAAAAAAAATTCGCCAGAGTTTCCTTTGTATCTAGGCCTTATCCACTTGTCAGAGAGCGCTAGAAACATACCATAACAGCACAAACATATTCATAAGCATAGTATAACTGGAACAATATTAACCATGGACATAGAGGCAACCATATTACCAAGAAAAGAACGGTTTTACATAAATCCAGCCAATAAATACGATTTTGAAGGAGCTAAACGCCTACGAGTCAATACATGATCATTCAAAGAGGTGTGGATACTTCTTTTTCATTTCATCCTCGACTACCCAAGTAGCGTCCTCAATGTGCTGGTTCCGCCATAATACTTCCACGGATGCAATTTCCTTATTTCTCAGTTTTAGAACTTGCCTATCAAGAATGGCAACTGGGACCTCTTTATATGCTAGCTCTTCGTTTACCTTAATAATCTCAACTGGCACAACGGAGGATGGATCCCCCAATGCCTTCCTTAACATAGACACGTGGAAAACCAGGTGTACCAATGACATCTTGGGCGACAGCTCGAGCTTGTATGCCACCTGACAAATTGTCTGAATGATTCTGTATGGTCCGACATAACTTGGACTTAATTTTCCCTTCTTTCCAAACCGCATGTTGCCCTTCATAGGGGAAACCTTGAAGAATACCCAATCATCTTCTATAAACTCCAAATATCTGTGACGCACATCTGAGTAGGATTTTTGGTGACTTTGAGCATTTTTTAACATTTCTTTAATAAGCTTGACTTTCTCCATGTCCTGTTGCACAAGGTCCGGCCCTATCAATTCCTCTTCTCCAACCTTGAACCATACGATGAGAGACCTACATCTCCTACCATACAATGCTTCAAACGGTACCATTCGAGTACTAGCGTGGAAGCTGTTGTTGTAAGCAAATTCTATGAGCGGCAAATAGCCATCCCAACTCCCCTTGAAGTCAAAAGTACAAGCACACAACATGTTCTCAAGTGTCTGAATAGTCCGCTCTGCTTGCCCATCGGTTTGTGGATGAAACGTTGTGCTAAGGTTCACTTGCGTACCCAAGCCCTGCTGAAACTTCTTCCAAAAGTTAGTTGTGCTCGATTTGAAATTATTGAGATGGGAGTGCCATGCATCCTGACTATTTGTTTTATATACAACTGAGCATATTGTTCCTCTGTGTCGGTAGATTTAACTGGCAAGAAGTGCTCTGACTTTTTGAGTCGATCCACGATCACCCAAATTTAGTCGAACTTGTGTGGAGTTTGCGGAAAAACTACCACAGAATTCATGTTAAACATCTCCCACTTCCACATTGGAATTCTATGCATAGTGTCAATCCATCGGGCCTTTGATGTTCGGCCTTTACCTGTTAACAATTCGGATATTTTGCCACAAATTCTGCCACATCCCTCTTCATGTTGTTCTACCAATAAATTTCCTTGAGATCATGATACATTTTTGTAGAACCTAGGTGCACGGAATATCTAGATGTGTGAGCTTCTGCCATGATCCTTTCTCAAAGACTGTCGACATCAGGAACACATAGGCGTTCTAGGCACCTTAGGGTACCATCATTCATGCCCAAGGAGAAAGCTGTGGTCTTGTGTTTGTGAATCCGCTCTTTCAGTTGTGCTAACAATGGATCACTCATTTGCTTTTCTTTTACCTCTACCACAAGCAACGATTCGGCCTTATTTTGTATAATTACCCCTTGTTCATCAGAGTCCGCCAAACAAACCTTCAAATTAGCCATCCGGTGAACCTCCCTAGCTAACGGTCTATGATAGGCCCCTAAATAAGCCAAACCCCCCAGGAATTTTTGACTAAGCGCATCTGCCACAATATTAACCTTTCTCGGGTGGTAGATAATATCAATATCGTAGTCCTTGAGCAACTCTAGCCACCTTCTTTGTCTTAGGTTCAACTCCTTTTTCTTGAAGATATATTGAAGGATCTTATGATCGGTAATTACATCCACATCAACCCCATACAAATAATGTTGCCAAATCTTTAGTGCAAACACCACAACTTCTAGCTCTAAGTCATGGGTTGGATAGTTCTTTTCATGATTCTTGAGTTGCCTGGAGGCGTAGGCTATAACCTTGCCCTATTTCATTAACACACACACAACCCGACTCTCGAAGTGTTGCAATACACCAAAAATCCCTTGACACCCTCTGGTAAGGCTAATACTAGAGCTGTTGTCAACCTTGACTTTAATTGTTGAAAACTCTTTTCACAAGCATTAGACCATTGGAATTTAACCTCTTTCTGCGTCAATTTAGTCAAAGGAGAGGCGAGAGTAGAAAACCCCTCCACAAACCTCCTGTAGTACCAAGCTGATCCCAAGAAACTGCATATCTCGGTTGGAGTGGTAGTTCTAGGAAAATTCTTCACCGCTGCAACCTTCTCAGGGTCAACCATAACTCCTTCCCTGGAAACAACATGACCTAGGAGCGCGACAGATTCATGCCAGAATTCACATTTTGAAAATATTGCATATAATTGATGTTGCAAAAGAGTATGCAATACTGCCCTGAGATGGCCAGCATGGTCCTCCCGACTTTGGGAATATACTAGAATGTCGTCAATGAACACTATCACAAAGGAGTCTAGGAAGGGCTTGAAGAATCGATTCATAAGGTCCATGAAAGCAGTTGGGGCATTTGTTAGCCCAAAGACATCACCATGAATTCAAAGTTCCCGTACCGGGTTCTGAAAGCGGGTTTTGGAATATCCCGCTCCCGTATTTTCAACTGGTGATACCCGGACCGCAAGTCAATCTTTAAGAAACATGCATCGCCTTGCAATTGATCGAACAAGTCATCTATTCTTTGCAAGGGATATTTTTTTTTGATTGTGACTTTGTTAAGTTGCCATTAGTCAATACACATCGCATTGATCCATCCTTCTTTCTTACGAACAAGACCAGTGCGCCCCATGGCGACACACTTGATTGTGACTTTGTTAAGTTGCCACTAGTCAATACACATCGCATTGATCCATCCTTCTTTCTTACGAACAAGACCAGTGCGCCCCATGGCGACACACTTGGCCGGATGAAACCCTTCTCCAACAAATCCTACAATTGACCCCTTAGCTCTTTCAACTCTGCCAGTGCCATCCTGTAAGGTGGGATAGATAAAGGTTGTGTGCCTTGCATCACGTCAATCCCAAAATCAATTTCCCTATCTGGGGGAATCCTAGTGAGCTCATCAGGAAAGACATTTGGAAATTCATTCACAACTGGTACAAAATCAAGGCTAGGTGCCTCGACATTGGTGTCTTCAACTCGAACTAAATGGTAGATATGCCCCTTCTTGATCATCTTCGCGGCCTTAAGGTAGGAAACAAACCGACCTCGAGGAACTACATTATCGACCCTCCACTCAATGATGAGCTTATTAGGAAATTCAAGCCTAATAGTTCTATTCCTACAATCAAGTTTGGAAAAACATGAGTAAAGCCAATCCATTCCCATTATTACGTCGAAATCCACCATCCCTTACTCGATAAGATCGGCCATGGTATCCCTACGACGCACTGTAACAACACAACTTCTATTAACTCGAGTAGTCAGAGTTGACTCACCAACTAGGGTAGATACTGAGATTGGCTCGTGTAGCTGCTCCGGTTTTATCACAAATCTCATAGCAACAAATGGGGTAACATAGGATTAAGTGGAACAAGGGTCAATAAGCGCATACACATCGTGAGATTGGACAGTCAAGATACGTGTAACAACATCTGGAGAAGCCTCTACAGTTTGTCAACCACTCATAGAATAGAATCGGCTGGGACCTCCCAAACTCTATGTACCACCCCTAACTGCACCCTGCTCTGCGGATTCTGGGACACCTCGAGCTAGAGAGGGGGTTGAAGATGTGGCAGCTGCTGAATTGGAGGGCTGAGCTGTGCCCCTACCTCTTCCCTGGCGAGACGCATGACAATGTCTCTGGATATGGCCCATCATCCCATATCCATAGCATATGGGAAATTCCAAATAGCAGATCCCCGAGTGCATCTTCCCGCATTTAGGACACGGGGATCCCTGTTACTGCTGAAACTTTACCCCTGACCGACCTCACTGGTGGAATCCCCTGCTGCCTTGACGGGTCTGGAACGAACCCATTGCTGCTGGCTGGGCCCTGATGACGGTGCGCTGGCCGAAGACTGTGCAATAGACTGGGAAGGCCCTGATGATCCTCCCGCAAAAGCTGATCTTCCCCCACCTAGCAACTCTTCCATGTTGCCACTAGACCAGGCTTTGCTGTTACTCTCTCTCGCCACTCTATTCTTCATCTTACGGTTCTCTATGGCCTGAGAAAATGCTACCATCCTTCCGTAGTTCATATGAGAATTCAGTGCTGCTGTAGAAGCCTCATTAATAGTCAAATGATTAAGACCCTGCACAAACTGACGGACCCTAGCCTCTATGGTGGGCAGCATATGAATAGCATACTTGTACAAGCGGGCAAACTCCATGTGGTACTCCCATATACTTTTGTTACCTTGCCTCAGATTTTCCAACTCTGCTACCGGGTTGCCCTTGTCTCAGCGGGCAAGAAATGATCAATGAAAGCATAGTAAAACTCACTCCACCTCATCGGAGGGCGCCCCTCCTCTCAGGAGTCCTCCCATAAATCAAACCATGAATAGGCCACCCCTTTCAGACGGTATGAAGCCAACTCTTCTCCCTCTGTCTCAGTCGCACGCATTACCCTAAGGGTCTTGTGCATCTCATCAATAAAGTCCTGAGGGTGTTCTTCTGGATTAGCACTTGTGAATACTAGAGGGTCTAACTGAAGGAATCTGTTACCCTTGAACTAGTAGAATCCCCTGTCTGGATTAACTGGGTGCAATATTTGACCTTTGGGCCTAAGAGGCCACCAATTGAGTCAACATTTGAATCGCTACCCTAAGATCCCAGAAAAAAATGCTAGAACCGGAAGTTGGGACTGGAGGCAGGATAGGAACATCAATGGGAGGTATAGTGGTACCCTCCGTAGTTATAGGAATTGAGGCAGATTGTTTTGGAACAGAAGGATCTGGTAGGGTAATTACAGGGCGACTATCCTCATCCACAACAGAGATAAGGACATTTCTGTCACATCTTCACCGCTGTTCTCATTACCACCGCTATCTAGAGTGGAGTCTGATCACGACCCGACCAGCTGAGTTGCCTCATTGGAGCCATTAATCACAATCAATATTCCATTTCATTTGTCTGGGGTTCAATATCAGCACATTACCACCATATGTGCAGCATGGTGTCCTATCACGTCCCAATCGACTAGGTGTCCTCATTAGACGCATTACTCACAATCAAGATTCCACACCTATCATCCCAAGATAATTCAAGTTGCAATCACAGGTAAGTGAGCACATTATTCACAAATAGATATAGATATGTGCAAATCAATTTATGCATAATGACCATCAATACATTAACCCATTCAAGTCTTACCATGCCTTCGTAGACGACAACGGAGCTCAATTTCTAAATAAAATGGGGTTTTATCCATACATACCTCAATAAAGCTTTCCTTACTCTTTTACAAATTTTCGGAACTTTGAGCACTTCGATCTATAGTGTAAGAACAACAAATTAAATCAAGAATTAGAGATGATATTTAGACTCCAGATTGGTTCAATCATATTGGCAAACCCTAGAGGTGCCATTTATATCATTTTATACCCCTCTTTAATTCACCACCTCCCACTACTCTAAGGTTTGATAAGCAAGTAAGGAATCCATTTTTAAGCTCATGAATCACCTCATTAGCGACCCCCTTGTATTTGAGAATAACAAAATAAGAGTTGAGGTCATGAAGACTTACCTCTTGAGATGAAGGTCTAGGGGTCTTCACTTGATCTTCTTCAAGGATATAGCCGTATCGTATGGAGAAATTTAATGTGGAGACTTTATCTCTCTAAAAACCCTCTCTCTCCCTCTAGAAAATGCCTAGAAGAATGTTTAAAATGATCTATACACCGGATATATCAATATTGAGGTCGGGTTGAAAATTAGAAAATTTGGAGCCCGGGGTCAAATATGTGGTCGCATTTGCAATCGCAGAGTCAACATGTGGTTCGCATAATTGACCGCAAAGTGCTCTCCAGAAACTAAACACTTTGACTCAGTGTGCGATAAGAATGCGGTCCGTATTCATGTTCTAGGGTTGCAACGTGCACTGCAGAACTGACCTTCGCCAAATTCAAAGGAAAATATGCCACGACTATGCGGTTCACATTTCAATTATGCGACCGCATTTCAACCGCATAACTGAATTAAATTTTAACCAACATTTTGACTCACTCTACGGCTGATATGCGGCCCATATTTTGATTATGAGACCGCATTCTGGACCGCATTTCTTGCATTTTTCTGGAAACTCATTATTGACTTTTTAATGCATTATCCAATCCAAAAAGGCCCGTGCCGTGGCGAGCAAGCTCGTCGCGAAGCATATTTATTTATTCTAACACATGTTCCTAACTTGGCACCAGGAGATCTGGGTTTTCGAGTAGGGATTTCATGGGGCCGTACCAGCTGGCTGGGTAGATGGGGTAGCAGTTGGTGCTGGAACCATAGCCTGAGAACTTTGCGGGGCACAGTGTGGCTGAGAAGTCTGTGAAGGTGCAACCCTCCCAAGTCTGGGGAAATATCTGACACCATATGGCATGTGTCATCACACTCAAAACAAGCCCTGGGAGGAGTTACCACCGACCCGAGCCTATGCGAAGCAAGCCTACACCTAGACTGGCTCCAGGCCGAAGTGATGAAGGACGTGGCGGCTGTGACTGGCTGGGGCCAGGTCTGCTGGACTGACCTCTGAAAGCACGATGCACAGGAGGCGTGCTAGATACCGGAGGTGCATAATAAGACACCTGAGGTCTAGGAGGAGCTTGAGAACTGCTGGCTGCAGGAAGAGCTGAATGAACAAGGCGACTCATATAACCCCCACCATGACGACCTGCAGCTGTGGTACGAGCAGCAGAATAATGGCCGGACTCTCAAGACCTCTTGGCCTCCCTCTCCTCTCTCTCCCTATCATGCATACCATCAATCCTCCTAGCAATGCTCACCACCTGCTGGTAAAAAATGTCCATCTCCAACTCTCGAGCCATGCTAGATCTGATTAATGGGATAAGACCCTCAATGAATCGGCGAACCCTTTCATGGATAGTAGCTATCAAGCCGATGCATGCCAATCCAATCTGGTGTAATAGATACCATACTCTGAAACAGTCATAGAACCCTGGCGCAAATGTTCAAACTCTGCGTGCCATGCGTCCCTGAGGCTCTGAGGAACAAACTGTCTCAGGAACATATCTGAGAACTGGGTCTAGGTCAGTGAAGCAGCCTCGCCGGACTGTCTAACTCATAGGTGTGCCAACAATCATAGGTGGCTCCTCAAATATGGAAATCAGTGAAGGAAACCCCGCTAGATCTTGATATACCCGAGTGCAAAGAATATAGTGGCACTCTTATAGAAATTCCAAGGCATTTGTCTAATTCTAATCCACTGATTACCGGAAGATCATACTTCGTGAACCTCTCAAGTCTCCGTTGCGCGTACTCTGAAGGAAATCAAATGAAGTGAAAATTTTCCTAATAGTTACATAGCCTCTCGTAGTTAAGCACGGACATCTCCGTATCGATCAACGAGACTCTAATAAATCGGCATGTGTTTCGTGACTCCTATGAACCTAGAGCTCTAATACCAACTTGTCACGACCCCAATTCACCCTCCGTGAACATGTCGTGATGGCACCTAGTCTCTATGACTAGGTCAGCCTAAAAATACGGAAAATAACTAACTTGCGAAAATAATAACCATACTGAAAAACTGGAAGAAAATAGTATATAAGATACCGCTCGGAATGTACAACTCAACATCACTAAAAACCTACAATATTATGCAAAAACCCAGAAACTCACGGGAACACAAGCTGAAAGAAACTTAGTACAATGCTCTAACTCCAGAATGTCTATATCAACAGTAAAAAGGAAGGCTAATTGCTAAAAAGATAGAATAATATAGAGACTCCTTGGTCTGCAGATGCGGGAGATGTACCTCGAAAACTCTGATAGATCCCCCCACCTCAAGGGTGATACTGCTGGGTAGAGGTACTTGGATCTGCACATGAAAAACATGTACAGAAGGGGCATGAATACACCACAACGGTACTCAGTAAGTGCCAAGCCTAACCTTGGTCGGGTAGTGACGAGGAAGACCAGGGCCCTACTGAGGTTAAACATAATAATAAGTTTCAACAGTATGAAATAAACAATATAAAGAGTACAACAGTAAAATAAGTTAGGTTATACAAGGCAATAACAAATATACAGGGAACAGAGTAACACGAAATAAAAATAGGTCAATACAGTAGCAACAACGAGGATCTCCCAGGATACCATCCTGTAGTCCCTTCTATCAACTATCCAGAGGATCTCCCAGGATACCGTCTCGTAGTCTAACTATCAATTCACGAGGATCTACCAGAATGTGATATGTAGACCCAAAGTAAATGTGCAGGGTGATCTACTAGGAATCTAACCTATAGTGCCAACGTAAACAAATAGGGGGGGAGGAGAGGGGGGCTACCGGGATCCCACATCCTAGTCCCAATTTAAATACACAACAACAACAGGAAGATATTCAGAAATGGAGTTTAATAGCAAGGCAACAGGTAGTTCTAGTCTAAAATGCTTCACATAATGCAATCAAAACAATTTAAGCAAATATGCAATTTAGGTCACCTAAGCATGCTTTTGTAAACTAACACATGCTATATTTGCAAGTAGAATAAAGCAGGTAAGAAAAGAAACTCAGTTTAAATACTTAAAGTAAAACCATATTTTTAACAATTAGCTCAAGTACACGTTGGTCACCTCACGTACGAGGCATTCAATTACCAAATATCATGTCCTAAGGGGAAAGGTCCCCCACCCAAGGTTAAACAAGCCACTCACCTCGAACCGGCTCAAAATCAACTCGAAACCATGCATTTACCACGAGTATACGACTCCGAATGGCCCAAATCTATTCAATTCAATTACATATTGTAAATAACATCTCAAGCAACTGATTCTAAGATTTAACTCAAAGTTAAGACGCGAAATTAGGTAAAATAACCAAAACGCCCCTCAAGCCAACATCTCAGAATTTATATTTTCAGAAATCTCGTACTCTCACGAGTCTATACATAACATGAACACCAAAATCGTAGTCTAATTGACCCCTCAAATCCTCAATTAAAGGTATCTTAAACTCAAGCCTTAATTACCCATTTTCCCAAAATTTCTCACCACTAAATAGGTCTTTAATCATATAAAAACGAGTTATGAAGTCAAAAATGTTACCTCCAAGTTATTCCCCTTGAATCCTTCTTCAACCCACTTCAAAATTGTCTAATAATGGAGGAAACTAGGCTAAAATTCGCGAAATAACTCCTTTTAAACATTCTGCCCAGGTTTTTAAATTTCTTCATCACGAACGCGATCAAACAATCGTGTTTGCGAAGAACAACTTACTTTGACAAGATTTTTCCCCTACGCAAACACAACATGACCAATGCAAACGCGATGCTTCCTCAACATTACACTTCGCGAACGCGTTCTACCTTCAATGAACGCAATGATCAAAAGTGTTGAAACCCATCTAACCCCACTTACTCTATGCGATCGCGAAGGCCTCCACTCGAATGCGACACATAACTTCGCAGACCTTTGCGAACGTGGCACACTTCAAGCGAATGCATTGGCCAAACTTCCACCTCCCTCAGCAGACTCTTCGCAAATGCGAGGGTCTTCTTTTGAACGCGAAGACCAAAATGTCTGCAACTGCTGGAACTCCAAATCTGCAATTTTCTGAACTCTCAAATGATCCGATTGGCCACCCAAATCTCACCCGAGGCCTCCTGAACCCCAACCAAATTCACCAACATATCCTAAAATTTTATTCAAACTTGTACCAATCCTTGAAACACCTAAAACAACATGGAAACCTCAAATAAATCAAGGATTTAAGTCTAAGAACTCCAAATTTTGTCAAAATACACTTTCGATAAAAAACCTAACTAAATCATGTCCGAATGACCTAAAACTTTACACACACATACAAAATGACATGACAGAACAACTGTAACTTCCGGAATTCCATTTCGACCCTCGGATCAAAATCTCACTATCGATCCGGAAACTTCCTAACTTTAAACTTCGGCATTTCAAGCATAAATTAGCTACGGACATCCAAAACACAATCTAATTATTCTCCCAACCCCAAAATCACTCAACAGAGCTAATAGAACCATCGGATATCCATTCTGAGGCCGTCTTTACACTGTTCTGACTATGGACCACTTTCCAACACTTAAGCTCTTATTTAGGGACTAAGTGTCCAAAAACTTTCCAAAACTCAAAAATAAACATCCTGGCAAACCAAAATAACTAAAATAAACTTGGGCGAAGCAGTTAATAGGGAATCAGGGCAATAATTCTTAAGACGACTAGCGGGTCATCACAAATACGCCATCAGCCGAGCAATACCCAATGCATTTTCCGTCCAAATTCAACTGAGAGACCCAATAAACCGCACCACATGTGCCTATAACCAGAAAATCCCAATGCCTCACAACACGGAAAGAAAATCATAAATCACCCCAATACACTAATAGCTCAATAACAACTGAATCAACACATGCCTCACCAATAACAACTCAAAGTAAAGGCTATCTCGATGCAGAACACATATCCATATAGGTATACTAATGAACCGCTTATGAAGGAGTTCCTGAAGATGCTCCTTCCACTCCTTTAACTCCGCCAGTGTCATATGCTGTGCTTCCCGTCACCCAATCTATACTAATCAACAACCCCCGTCCGACGCATGCTTGGCAGCAAGAAATACATCCGAAAAACCCCTCATCACCGAAACTGAGTCAATGGCAGGAGTCTCTTCACTGACATCCATCATGAAGGACACATAGGAAAGACAACCCTTCCCTGCCATCCACCGGGTCTTCAAAAATGGAACCACCATATGAAAACATAATCCGTTGAACCTCGCCATTCAATCTTTGGCATCCCCGGCATAGCCAACACCGCTGCCTTAGCGCAACAGTCCAGATAACACAACACAGAGACAACCAATCTATACCCCATATCATATCAAATTCTAACTTACCAAGCAACAAAAGATCCACTCGAGTCTCCAAACCCTGATAGTCACTGCACAGTGTCAATACACACGACCCACAACCACAACACAACCTGTTTATGAGAACTCCCAATCTCCAACTCCTTATAGCACATGAATCACCATATACAATCCTAATTCCACCGTCCGAATACATACAACACCTCTAATACCCAATCGTTCCATGAGAGATACTCCAAAAATTCTTTCGTGCCACTATGCAAACTCGAATATCAATAATCTATCCAATAATAGAGTGTTGTGATACTAATGAAGTACCATCATCTCAATCACATTGTCCTTTGTCTGAAATTTATACCCTCATTAAGCCACATCAATTAGCAATACCATTTCCTTAATCATCTGAAGTTGCCCATGCTGCCCAAAATTTGTGACCTTTCTTTTCAAACTGAACCGTGAACTTACACATGCCAATCTCAATCCTACACCACATACTGCTTATACTATACCATCCTAAGATAAATATGAGAACTTCATATCCCTTTCGAGCCACAAGAAACTACGTACTCAACTAGCCAAGGACATTCCATTGAGCCTATCAAGAATAACATCACTATACATCCCATCCTCCCCACACTCGTGGAAAATATACATCTCTAACTGTTGTATAAACCCTCAAGAACTCTCCGAATTCTATTTTTTGAAAAACTAAACCGCTAGGGCTGAATCTTTCTAACTCAACCAAGTTGTGCTGGCAACTAAAATCCAAGAGAACTGCCGTGAAACACCTGTAGAAACTCATTCCCTTGTAAGCACCCAAAGAACTAGTCATACCCTTACAGTGACAATCTGGCCTATTACCAAGCTTTCCCATCTAGTCAAGTTCCTTCTGATTTACCTTGAACTTAATACTTCTTCTTCCTATAACACATAATTCCTCAACCCAGACTCACCACATGAGACCCAAGCATAAAACCATATCATCTAAGGGTCATAGCCGTTGGATACTCTTTCAAATATTCCAAGTGCGCCACATTCAAAATACCTACCCTGAAATCCACTTCACTCCCCCAACTAGAAAACATGAAAAGATTTTTCGCAAACCCATAACTCAGGGCTATACCTTAAATCAAGATGGAAATCAAGCACCAAATTGTTTCTTACTACCTTCAAGTGGCCCCTTCTTGTCACATCCAAATTATATGAACATATCTCGCAGTCACATCATAATCACACATAGTCATCCAGTCACAAAACCCCACCTACAAGGATACAAACAAACATACAAATCCCAAATGCACGGGCTCACACAATCAAAATCTCAGCATTCCAGCCATTGACAAAACTCGGTCTCAGGTCCTCTAGAATGGCCAATCTCAACACACAAAGATAACATCTCGCCTATTATTCAGGGAATCACAACGCGCATACGAATGCATGGAATGAATTTCAAGAGTTAAGTTTCAACCTGAATCAATGACGCACGATAGAATTCAAGAATGTGGGATTTACTAAAGGTTCTGCAGCCTCCTAAGGATAAGCACAGACGTTCTCCGCACCGATCAGCGGGGCTCTACTCAACCTGCTCATGACTCGTGAGACCTATGTAACCTAGACTTTAATACCAACTTGTGACGACCCTAAAATTAACCCGGGCGTGATGGCGCCTATCGTGAAACTAGGCCAAGCGACACAACACCCAAATTAACCATTTATCAATAAATGTCATTTTAATACTTTTAATTAATCAGATATTACATAATGTAAGTCTAAATGAATAGTGCAGAAATAATATACAAGCCAGATATCGGGGTGTCACAAGTCACGAGCATCTATTAAGTTCTAAATACAACAAAAAGACTGAGATGTACCAAATACAGGCTAATGAAAACAAGAGGGAGAAAAGCAATGCTTCGAACACCGGACAGCTACCTCGCTAAACTATGATGACTCTACCACTGAGCAATCCATACTCGCTCCGGGTTCAGAAATACCTAAATCTGCACACAAGGTGCATGGAGTAATGTGATCACTCCAACTCAGTAAGTAATGAAGGTAAATATAAGCTGAGTAGTAAGAAAACGTGTAAACTATGTCAAAATGCAATAACAAAAGCAGGATATTTCCAACACAATACAAAAATCATTTACTTCATAAATCATGCTCAGTTAAAACATTTTAAAACAATTTTCAATATTTTTCAAACGAGTGATAAAATAGTGAATAAACATGATAGAAATGTAAACAGCCCCTCGAGAAAAACATGTACCATAAACGGCCACTCGGGCTACCTCACAATCATTTTTTATCAGCCCTTGGGGCATAACATAAATCAAGAACCGCCCATCGGGCAATAACATGTAACAACATCAACCCTCGGGCTATATCACATCTCATGCTGGGTACCCGCGCTCACTGGGGGTGTATTGACTCGGGGAGGGGCCCCTTACAGCCCAAGTGCAATAGCAAGCCATCTCGTAGCATACTTAATATATCACTCACTTAGGGTGCCCGAACAACATCAGCCCCTCGGCCTATATCACATAACACACTGGGTACCTGCACTCACTGGGGGTGTACAGACTTCAGGAGGGGCCCCTTATGGCCCAAGTGCAATAACAAGCCATCTCGTGCCATAATCAATAGGCTCTCGACCTCATATCAACAAGCTACCTCGTGGCGTAACAAATATAAAGCCCTTGGACTCATAATCATAAATCAGTGTATCACGATGCGACGTGCAACCTGACCCAAACGTATTCTCACAACATGGGCACTCGGCCTTACTCAATCAGAAATCTCTAAAAGCCACTTAGGCATAGTATAATATGATACTCAGCCCAAAATATTATTTAAAGTATTAACCAAAGTAAACATGGCTGAGTTATGAGTACTGTATAATATAACATGAATGAGTACAAATATAAAATAAAAATGGTGAGAAATAACAGTAAAAATCCCCTATGGGTCCAAATAGTTGGCACGAGGCTCAAATATGGCATTCATCCCAAAACATGATGACAACAAATACTTTTTGATCAAATACGCGGTAAAATAGTCATTCCAGATGGACTGAGTCACAATCCCCAATGGTGCATGATGTTCCAAACGTCAATACCACACAAGAGGGGGGCTGATTTGTCTGGTACCCAATTTTTCAATCTAGAAGAACCTGGTTCTTCTAGGTGTTCTAACTACTACTGCTGCAAAATTACAAGTACAGAAAATAAAAACTCAAAGATTTTTACGCGGAAAACACCTGGCTCAAAAGGTGGAAAAATCACGACTTACTACTTAGTAGGATTTTCCCAAACACCTAATAATATCAATGAGCAAAAACAACATTTACAAAACTCTTGTAAGCCTAAGGATTAACTTTAATCCCACTATGGCACACAACCTCAACTGTTGCGACACTTTCAAGTTAACTCTAACTTGAATACTCAAAGTACTCAATACAATTGCTTCTATGAAAGTTGGAAAGGTACAATTTTAAACCACCTACTACAATTGAGCTAAAGTAAGAATAAACACAATGGAACTGGTTCTTCTATCTCGTTCAAGTAGCTTCAAGAGTGCACACTTAAATCTCACATAAATTGATTGCAAAATTTCCTTGCTCTTTTGCTCTCAATTTAGTTTAACTTCTACGTATGTGCAATGTCTGAAAGAGAACAATCACAGTTATTTAAAGATTTAGTAATTAGATTTTGATTGAGACTTAATTGCCGATCCTTTATCGAATTTGAGTCCTAGAACAATATAAACTCCAACCCTTATCCTTGATCCAGATTAAGTTCTATTCTCATAAGGAGACTTCATCTCCTCATCCTTTATGCAACATTTTCAATCAGTTTAGAAGATATTTCTGCTTGATCCTTGATACTTATCTTCTTCACATGTATCTCACATGTATAAGTAGATAACCGTTGTGTCTCACATAATGGACCTGGTCCATGACTGAGTTCGTTTGTCAATCTTCAAAACTTCATCTGAACTTGGGCCAACAAATTCCCCCTTTTTGATGATGACAAACTCTGTGCTTTTACTCATCAGTGAACCTGTGGAACTCAGCTTAATTATCAACACTTTAACTTAGAAATCTTAACTTATCATTAAGGACCAGGTTTAATAAGGTTATAAATATCACTTTATTTCAGAATACAAAAGCCCAATATCTCTTCTCCCTTTTGGCATCATCGAAAAGTTGCATTATAATGTGAATCCCAGATTTTAATCTTTACTCAAGGCCACTAGGGCAACTGCAAGTGAAAGCATGGTTCATTTAATCAATAATCAACTTGACAAAAATTTACTATTAAGATCAGAATCTTCATAAAGCAAGAGAAAAACAAATTGTTATTGATTAGGAAATGTTTCTACAAACCAAACCACAAAAAGAAAGAAAAAGCATCCAACCACGAGATAAAAAACAAACAAAAGTCACGAATTTGGGTCACTAGGGGGGGGGGGGTTTCTAGACTGGTCCAAAGATAGGAAACAAAAGATCTAAGGCTTGGAGGAACTAGAGGGTTGGGATTGGAGAATATTAAGCATAGTCTGAAGCATCCCTTCACTCTTTTCCTTTTCCTTTGATAGCTCAGTCAGTCCACTTCTCTTATTTTCCAGTTTAGCAACACGAGCCTGGAGCATAGCAATTTTATCATCTTTTGTTCCACATTCTTGAACCAAGGCCCTAATCTTGTTGTTCACAGGAGTCTTCAGAGACGAACTAGGTACAACAGGGGCTACACCGAGGAGATAGTCACAAGCCTTCAAAGTTTTGACACCAATATGCTCCTTGTTGGAAGCCATCTCCCATTTCTTTAAGGGAACATTCAGCCTATCCAGAATAGTCGTCTGTATAAACACTATGGAGTAGCATGAGCCTTGGAGCCATTGATGACTCTGTCTAGCAGCTTGACAATGAAAGCAGACCAGTTAATCTGCTTTCCTCTCACAGGGCATTCCATAAGAACCAAGTCCATGTAGTTAGTAGTATGCCTTCTTTCCTGTCTGGGCATCAAGCATTTGTTCACAAACGCAAATAGCACCTTGTGCTCAGGCTTCATCTCACTCTTTTGCACAAACCTTGCCTCAGGCACATCTTCAGCAGATTTTGTATCATAAAATTTTTTGGTTATTTGGAGAGGAGTAGGAAGATCATTTAGGCAAGGCCACCTCTGCCTAGTATAGTCATCACAACCCTCACTGGGTATTTCCAAAATCTTGCCCAATTTAGGTGCATCAAACTGCACCTTTACTCCCCTCACCAAGCTGGTGACTACCCCATTTTTCAGAGTGGCATTGGCCATGAACTTAATCATCTCCTTCCTAGCCAACCTTCCATCCATTTGAAGGACCATGTACATTTTTCACTCTTTTGGATCTAGGGCATCCACCAATCTTATCATGCCTGGGTCCTCCAGGTCTTTCAACAGTCTGCCTTTCAAAATCTTCCTCCTGCCAAAGATGGCAAATCTATCCTGTTCTTTCTCGGAAATCACCCAATGGAACTATAAGCCCTCACCCAATCGAGGCCGTCTTTACACTATTCAAATGACGGTTAAATTTCCAAAACATAAGCTCTCATTAGGGACTAAGTGTCCCAAAACTTTCCGAAACTCCAAATAATTCCTCCCGAGAACTCACAATAGCAGAAACAAACATGAGGTAAGTGGTTAATATGGTATCAAAGCGTTAATTCTTAAGAGGACCGGCCGTGTCGTCATAGGCCCCGGGACCTCAACAAAAGCACAAACCAGTCATATACCACTACCCAAATTTATACTAATCTCCAAAACACCTCAAATAACATCGAATCAACAAATCACATCGAATTCAAGCCTAAGATTACATAATCTTCCAAATTCTGCTTTTGATAAAAAAGTCGATCAAGCCATGTCCGAATGACCAGAAATTTTGCACACACATATGAAATAACACAACGGACCTATTACAACTCCCGAAACTTCATTCTGTCCCTATATAAAATCTCACCTATCAACCGGAAATGGTAAAATTCTAGTCTCGCCAGTTCAAGACTAAATATTTCCGGACCTCCAAAACACATTCTGATCATGCTCCTAAGTCCCAAATCACCTAATGGAGCTAACCTAATCATAAGTTCTGATATGAGATCATATTCCAACAAACTTGGTAAAATCTTTCAAATTTTAAACTTCGAACTAAGGAGTGTTCTTCCAAATTCATTCCGATTATCATAAAAACCAAAATCAACAATTTACATAAGTCAGAATACATCACACAGGGCTAGTCATGCTCGAAAACTGCCAAGAGAAGGGAAAAAGCTCAAAATGACCGGATAGGTCGTTACAATATAAAATAATATTTTCAAATTTCAATACTGATTACCCCTTAATCATCCCAGAACGCAGTATCACAAGTGCATGAGCATTTAGCAGGAAGTAAAATAAAATACAATAACTAGATGGCATACAAATTGGGATAGAAAAAAAATACAAGTACTCTGAAGGAGACTCTGCTCGCTATGAATCGTCTCATAGATACATGTCACCTAAGTTCTCAACCACGCCGCCGCGCCAATAAGGCAACTGAATGCACATGTGCTTGTACAAAAAAATGTAAAAAAGTGTAGTATGAGTAAGAAAATAACACGTACCCAATAAGTATCCATTCTAACCTCGAAGAGCAGTGGCAAGAGGTCGACTCCAACACTTACTATGGTCTATAAATAAAATACTAATGATATAATTAAGCATGGATAACATAGAATGTCTGCAAGCTCGATATCACGAAGTAAGTATCCAAAATCAATAAGAAATTTCCAAATTTGTTTGTTATCATTTAACATTTTGTATCTCAGGCCAATAAAGCAATATCAATTATTATAAATTCCAAAGCAAACAATTAAATCATGTGCAAATCATGACAAGGTTGTACGACCCGATGCATATATTACCCCATTCGCGAATCATACAAACGATGCGGTCAAACATAAATTTAAGGAATTACTTTGCTCGCGGATTATACATGCTTGCTCGCGGATCATACATGCGACGCCGTTGCTTATAGATTTCTTAAGTTATTACAATATTCTTCCATTCTTTTCAAAATACAAAGTCCAAATGAAAACTTCTAAGATCCCAAGTTTTCCTCAATTTCAACTCATTTCAAAGCATTTCGTAAGTTAACTCAATATCGCTTCTTCTCAAGACAAATAATAAAACTAAATTAGCAACAATCTCAACAAGGCATGATGTGAGCTGTAAACTAACCGGACATAGGCATAGCTAGAGCTACGTACAGACTCTAGTCACATTGTGTGTAGCCCCACAAATAGAAGCACATAATAATTTAGTTCACCTATGGGGTTAATCCCCTCTTACATGGTTAGAAAAGAGACTTACCTTGCTCTGAAGTTCCATAACCGGCTCCAATGCCACTCAAACTCCTCGAATTGATGCCCAACACTCCAAAACTAGCCAAACAATGTGCAAACCAATGAAAATATACTCTAATGCTTATAACAATTTAATTTACAACAATTCCCAACTTCGCCCGGAAAGTCGATAAATTCACCCTCGGGCCCACGTGCCTGGATTCAAAAGTTTTTCGAAACTAAACTTTACTCATAATTCCACGAACTCAAATAAATAATTTATTTCCAATTCCATGCCCAAATTCGTGGTCAAAATCCAAAAATACCAATTTTTATATTTTACCTTAAAATCCGAAATTTTCTACAATTTTCCATGTCTAAATCCATATATACACATTATATTTAGCTCAAAACAAGTAGAAATCACTTAACTATTGATGATGATGGAACCCCTCTCAAAATGTTCTAAAATATCACCCAGACAAGGTGGGGAATGAGGGAAATGGGCTGTCTCGAAATAAAAAGCCCTAGGGTCAAATGTAGATGTTGCATTTGCACTCGCAATTGCAATGGTCGCATCTGAGACAAAATCATCGCTAATGCAAAGCCAAGCTGGCCAATGCTCAGGTCGCATTTGCGACCAAGTCCTTCGCAAATGCGAACAGGGAAGCACCACAAGAATGATCGCATTCCTTGCAAATGCGATCTTTTGCCTCAGCTCCCAGGTTGGCAAATGCGATGGTCACATTTGCGACCAATACCTCCCAAAATGCGATCAAACCAGAACCAACAATCTATTTTGTTCATCAAACACACTAAAGCTACTCTGAAACTCACTCGAGCCCTCAATGCTCCAAACCAAACACCTACACAGGTCTAGAAACATAACACGAACTTGCTCAAGGCCTTAAATCACATCAAACAAGGCCAACTTCTTGAATCGCACCCCAATTCAAGCTTAATGAACTTTAAAACTTCAAACCTTTACATTCGATGTAGAAACCTATCAAATCACGTCTGATTGACCTCAAATTTTGCACACAAGCCATATTTGACACCATGGATCTACTCCAACTTCCAAAATCGAAATCCGACCCTGATATCAAAATTTCTACCTCCAGTCAAACTTCTCAAAAATATTCAAATTTACAACTTTCGCCAAACGACTCCAAAATGACCTAGGGATCCCCAAATCAACTTTTGAACGTGCCCCCAATACAAGAATTATGATACGTAACGATTCGCAGACTCGAAAACCCAAACGAACTCTGTTAACATAAAAATACATATCCACCCCAACTTCATGAAATTCTTCCAAAATTCTAACTTCCATAATAGGCGTCGAAATGCTCCCGTGTCATCCAAAACCAAATCCGAACATATGGCGTAGTCCGAAATCATCGTACTAACCTATTGGAACCTTCAAATCCCGATTCTGAGGTCGTTTACTCAAAAATCTAATCTTTGTCATTTTTTCCAACTTAAAGCTTTCAAAATGAAAATTTTCTTTTTAAATCAACTCCGTTCCTGAAATTCAATTTTGAACATGCTTACAAGTCATAATACCTGGAGTTGACCTACTCATGGCCTAAAATTGTTGGACGACACGCTTGGAATCAAAATGACCGGTCGGGTCTTTATAGGTAACAAGATTGCTTAGTCACGAATCTATTTCCAAAACATGAGTTATTAGAATAAAGGAGGATGACAAATTCTTACCTATGCCGTAAGGATCAAATTGATGTGTTCGTTTCATGAGTTTGAGTTGAGGATTATGGACTTGCTTCAAAACCCTAAGGAACTTTCATGAATATAAAAAAGAAAAGCACAGAAAGTTTTCGTGAATATACTGTCAAATGGCGTGAGCAAGATGCCAGGGTAAAGCCTCTAATGGACGAAGCAGAAATTGTTGCGGTCTTTCTACCGAACCAATAGGTTGACTACTTCCAGAACATTATGTCCGCTATGGTAAAGTCGTTCTTTGAGGCTATCAAAATTGAGGAAATAGTAGAAAATGGGTTAAAAATGGGCTAAATCTTGGGTCATGCTACCTTTATGGCTACATCATAGGTCGTTCAAAATGATTTGGAGGGTTTGATGAACAGAAATTGGAGAGAAGAGGAAGCTATGATGGTTCGAGCTCGAAGGGATCCCGCAGGACATCCAACCAATCATATATGCTTCCTAAGATCCTTCAACACTATTACCCCTATCAAGATACTGCTTATGCCATGGTACCACCTCCCTATGCGGTGATGAATGCGCAACCTTACACGCGGCCACAATATTATACACAAAACCGAGCTCTACCTCCCAGAAATGCTTGTTCTTACCAAGCTCCATATAATCCCAATCAAATGATCACCAATACAATCCTCACCCAACAGAGCCCCTCAGAAGGAATCAATTCACCTCTATAGGTGAATCGTATTCAAGCTTGTTCCAAAAGCTAATAGGTATACGTCTATTGCAGCAAGTGGCAACGAACCAATTGAACCCCGATTCACCATCGCACCGAGTTGATGCTAGCTGGGAATACCACTCTAGAGAAGTGGGGCATGATACTGAAGACTATTGGACTCTTAAAAGAGAAGTGGAAGACCTCATCTAGGTACATGAAATAGTGCTTAGGGATGAAGATGACCCTAGTATGACGAACAATCCTCTGCCTACTCACACCAATGAACCAGTAAGTGGAATGATCTGTGATGATCGGAATTTGATCCGGCATTGAAGTCTATTGCAGCCATTGCCGAGGCAAGAAAATCCAAAAACCAGTCGCTAAACATGAAAGCTCCCTATCAAACGGGAGTCTCGGTAGCTGGTCTTGTTATCCTTTTTGCATCCAAATTATTTCAAGGTGTAATTCAGATGTATTACTTTATTGTCTTATTTCCAAAGTAAAACATCTTATCTTTAAAAAAATCAATCAAATGAAATTAATATTCTATTGTCCATGAATGTTTCTATTCTTAATCTTGTGACTTTTCTTATTCTCTTTTTATTTCTTTCAAGGAAGATTTTAATGACATGGCATGCGTGCGGACTTCATGCTCAGATCCTAAAACGCCGTTAGAATTCAAAATATTGAATCAAGAATCAGAATGCACTAAAGATAAGTTTCAAGAAATAAAACAAAGAACCAGAATTGGGAAGGTCGATACATTGTTAAGAGATTATCGCCAAAAGAGAGTGTTGTACCTGGGAAACATTGAAGGAAATGTACCTGAAACAACTTTCAATGCGGGTGCAATCAAAAGGTACTACGTTTGATCCTCTACATAGCATTAATGATTCTCCGATTGGGATGAAGAATACTTTCATTCTCATTACCCAAAAACCATTAACTTTTTTGCCAACCCTTTGAGCCAATTATCTTTCTTTGATTAACATCTTTGGAACCTCAAAGTGTTACTGAAAAAGATTAAAAACATAAAGACAAAAAGAAAATTAAATGAAAATTGAAAAATAGAACGATAAGAGAAAAGAAACAAATAGAAGAAAAGCAAAAAAGTTCCTTGAACTACGTTATGCTTGATTCTAAAAGGATACGCAGGCAGCCTCTCTCTAGGGTTCAGCCACACCAAAGCAAAAATCCAATTTCCCCCAAAAGGTGAAAATGGGGCAGATGTAATAATGTTTCAGCGATAGTTTTACCTGAAAGGTTCTAGAATTGTAATTCAATCCAAATTCTTTTATACCAATTCATTTTCAAGTCTTTCGGATCAAACGACAAAGATGTTCAACTATTACTTGAATTTGATACAACCAAATGAGAGAAATAAAAATGAGAGAGTCTTGTTAGTGAAAACTTGCAAAGAACACTATAAGGCGATGGTGAGAAAAGATATGAGAGAGGTCAGCTGGTGAAAACCTGCAAATGGCACTACTGATCGAAAAAAGAAGAAAAAAGGTTCCTCACAACCATTGGTATCGACACATTCCTGGGCGAGGTTTCTCGATTTCGAGGCAAAAGTTTTAATGAATTTCTTAGAGTTGGACTGCTTACACAGATCAAACATCCAGTACAAAAGGCATATCATGTTCATTGAAGTCGTCATGTACTTCAAATAAGTCCTTTTTCTTTCCCCAAAAGGATACCTCTTGTCTAAATTTATTATATATTTTGTTGTTTGTTTTCTTTGAATCCCTTTCGGTCTAACTATGGTCCAAAACTAAGACAAAAAAGGTATGACAACACTGATTTTCAGGGTTCTCATTTGGTACAAGATAATATGCAAAAAAGAACCCAACATTGGCACGAGCATCAAGTTGATCCCGACTAGTCATAGTATCTGATGCTTTGAAATAAAAACTCTCAAAAGAAAGAAATCACATTGAAGTGCCGATAAGATCAAAATGAAGTTGAAAAGGTTGAGTCCCACATGATTAACCGCCTTGGCAATGTTTGAAAAGCCAAGGTTTCCCTAGTGCTTTGAAGTTAAAAACTAGAAGAAAGAAATTCAAATGCCCAAATAGGCAAAACAAAGTTGAAAAGGTTAAGTCCCATGTGACCAACCATCATGGAAAATTATGGAAAATCCAAAGGTTCTACCGCGCTAGAAATGAAATCGTTCTTCAGGAAACAATTAGTTGCAATTGAAAGTATCATCAAATAAGCCGGACCGAGATCAAGTGATTGAAACAATAAAGGCCACAAAACCAGCAACTATTTTAAACTGACAAATTGTTCTTCGTTAAAAAAAAAGGAAACAAGTGCAATCCAAACCAACCTTGCAAGAATCAGGTGCAACAAACAAAACTGGACAGAGACTAAAATAGCGTTGTAGTAGCAGCATGACCAAAAAGGGAAGTCTTCTCCAAATTCTCTAGCAATTTACTCATTCCCATAATAAAAAAGAAGAATGAAAAGAAAGGACGTTCAAAATCATGGTAGTATAGGGTACACCAATCCCTAGTTGCATTTTTCAACATAGGGTCTCCACTCCCTAGTTGATTTTCTTTTAGACATAGGATCTCCACTCCGTATTCTCCTTTTTCAATATAGGGTCTCCAATCCCTACTTGATTTTATTTTATACATAGCGTCTCCACTCCTTAGTCTTTTCTCCAACAGATGGTCTCCACTTCCTAGCTGATTTTATTTCAGATATAGGACCTCAACTACCTAGTTTCTTTTCCAACATAGGGTCCCTACTCCCTAGTTGAGTTTAATTTAGATATAGGGTCTCCATTCCTTAGTCTCGTTTTTCTAGGGTACACTAATGTTTACCGTCAAAATGGTAACATAAATTAATTTTGTAAATAGGAATCTAAAATTACGTGATCTATTTATATGCTAGTTGATAGAGAAGATAATGCTAAGAATATGAAGTTTAACGCTAAAATACGAGGTAAAACAGGGCATTAATCAAACCGAGGGACTTGCTACCGTGGCTTCAGACTGGTCGATGGAGGACCTCGAGGTCGGTATCTTGGCTCGATCTCGAACTATCAGGGGTAGTCGGGAGTGGCATAACAGTTAAGATGTGATCAATCTGGGCTCTTTATAGAAAATACCAAATAATAAATGAAGCACAAGTATGAAAGCAATAAATGCCAAGAGTCCTCGAGCTAATAAGGACGAGTAACTTACAGAGAAAAGACAGAGAGAGAGAGTGATATATTATTGATATAGTGGAGAATAGTTGGAGCAACATCAGCCCCTTATAAAAATAGTGTGGGTTCCCTGTATATAGGAGGGGAACCCGGTTATGGTACAACATGTATTAATTGCAAAGTGTGGAGATGGGACGGCTAAGACGCGACGCTTTGGAATAGGCTCTATATAGGCCGACTTTGTCAGACTTAGCCGTGTCCCTTGGGAACTTTCCCTCGTTCTTTCCTCGACCTTTGCCTTCTTTGAGTCAGACCTGAGGGAGGAGATTCGGTCACAGCTCCATGTCCTTAGGGTCTCGAGGCATTCTTCCGAAATTTCTTGATAACAAGCAATTAAGTCCTTTGATTTTGTAGCATACAGATAGTCTTCGCATTTCCCAAAACAAAGCGATGGGAAATTATTTTGACCCCTGACTTCTCGAGCTTCTTATGGTGACGTCACACCAATGATGCAACCTGTGACGCGAGCTTTTGTGGCAAACGGGGTGTCCCATGGGCTTG
Organism: Nicotiana benthamiana; assembly: GCA_034376525.1. Taxonomy (NCBI): domain Eukaryota; kingdom Viridiplantae; phylum Streptophyta; class Magnoliopsida; order Solanales; family Solanaceae; genus Nicotiana; species Nicotiana benthamiana. The sequence goes on from CM067337.1 coordinate 28,907,649, forward strand.
TGCATTTTGACATCATTCGATGCGCTATCAATTCCCATTCTCCAAGTTGAATGTACCGCCGTTGATTAGGTTCTTCAAGAATGCAGTAATTGCATCCATCGGTCAATCTTCAAAATCCTCGATGACCATATCGTTTCCCCATATAAATAGGGGTGACTTGGCATTGTTTTTCCTATCCCAGTACCTTTGTTGGCTTATTTTCCACTAACCTTGAACATTATGTTTGGGGTCATGCCCTCAAGGTCGCTCGGCAGAGCTCCCGTATGTTGTGTTGTGGATTATTGCCAGAGCTTCACTTTGTCGAGCATGACCATGTTGTCTTGTCACTGCTATGGTCGTTGTTATGTTTGCCATTGCCATTGTCATTAGCCTGAGACAATGACGGATGGGGAGTCGAATCTTCACTTTTGTAGATAGTCATTCGGACTATACACTGCTACTCACTCTCCCACCTAGGTCTGGTGCGGAACATCATCCCTTAGATTTTTCCTTTAGCACTACCGGCTGCTGAGGCTGGGGCCCGCCGAATCTTCAACCTATGGCTTTGGCAGCCCATGTCTATTTTTTCTGCCTCCTCTACATCCCCTCATTTTCCTCTTCTTTATCTTTTCCCTCGGTAGGGACCCCCCGTGGGATTGAGCTTGGAACCTAGAGGAGGTGGCAGTCGAAGGACCTCCCTTGAGGATGTGTGCTCGAGGGGGCGGTGCTCGGTGATGTTGATACCGGAGATGGACCTTCGAGGATGGACCGGGCTTTCAGGTTTCGTCACATGTACATCCTTCCGTTCCACCATTTTTGTGTAGAGATCCTCTGTAGGCTTTTGTAATTGTATGTAAGGACCCTGCGAGGGCTGTTGTACATGGATATTAATAAATGAAAAGATATTTCCATGATTTTTATTTTTATTTTTCGCCCTATCATTATATGATCTTGTGTGCTTCGAGGTCTTTGAATGTTTACCTTTTTTTGTTGGCTGCTGACATCTAACTTAGGAAAGAGCGTTCCTTCTGATCCTCTGCCGACTGACAGGGCTCTTTTCTGAGCCTATAATCATACCTTGGATCAAGTCTGAATTGATATGATAGACTCGGGTTGTAGATTTTCGTGGAAATAGTATGCTGAGCTTCGGAGCTTTCGAGAGTGGTATCCTGAGAGAAGGTCAACTTCGGGTACCCGGGGGTCTGCTTTGACTTTGCAGTAGATAACCTTTTAAAGCGTAGTAGATAGACTTCCGTTGAGGGGTTGTTTATACTTAGGTGATGCCTCGATCCCTCTTATAGCCTTTATAATCGGAGCTTTGCGTGATTATTTTTCTTTTTAGAAAGGAAAACCTTGAGATTGGGTACCGCCTTGAGTTAAATCATGGCGTTGAAGGCTTCTGAAGCCTGACTTCTTCTTTGGCGGAGATCCTAAAGGTCGGACACTACCTCGAGACTGGAGACAATATAGTTGACTTATTGAGGCCTAACTTCTTGTCGATGGATGCCTTTGGGGGTCGGGTACCACTCTGGGATCTGTATTAAGTCAGTTGGCCTCCCGGGGCTTACTTTGGATAGAAAAATTGTCGTTGTTTCCCATATATATGTGGGTGGTTTTATTTTCTTTGGGAGATCTTCATTATTCTGGATATCTAACCCTTCACCTTGGCATCAGGTCCTTCGTTTCTTCCGGCTCAATGAGCGTTGGTGCACGTCTTTGATTTAGTCTATCAATTCTACAATAGCAATGATAGCTACTTCGGGGCTGGCCTGGTAGGGAAGGGAGAGTTCCACTCCCAGCACGCAGGATCCTGAGAGTTATCTCTGAAGACCGTATATTTGATGAAAGAGGAACATTTGGAGATAGTGAGGAGATACTACAGATGGAGCGAGGATATAAAGATACAAGTTCTTTCTCCGGATGAGAGTGTTACAGACTCTGCTGATGGATTCTTGAGCGTATACCTGTATCCTTTAGCATTTGTCCCCCCTTGATAGGGTTGTGCTTGATTTTTGCTTGAAGTATCAGATTACTTTGGCGTAGATATATCCGACGCTTTGGAGAGTTCTGCTGATGATGAGGTTCTTTATGGAGAAAGCTGCGCTTGAATTCATGCTCAGCCATCTTGTCAGGCTGTACCGCCCCTTTCATCACCGAGGCCTATTAACCTTGTAGTGCCGTTCGTTCATGCCATTAGTTGTCGATGAGGGAGAAAATAGGGACCAAGAGTGGGTCAGTCGACGAATGGGTCAGAGCGGCTGACATTGTCCCCATGGAGCTCATTTCCCGAGGGATGAATATGCGCATGAATGTAGTGTCTTACACTCCTCTTGATTTACTTATAGTAAAAGCCAGTCGAATAAATATGTCTTCTCGTTTTGCAGCAATTGCATGGATGCTGGGCAATGTTCTCGATCTAGCTAGCTGGGTCTGGAAGTATTCGGCCCATTTATATTTTGATGAGCATAGGTGGCGAGTTGTGTCCCGTGAAAAATGGGAAGCAAAATACTAGGGTATGCATGTACGCTACTCCTACCTTGGTCTTCATATATTTGAGTTGATATTTCTATCTCTCATTTGTACCAACTTTGCTATTGCAGGTACCGGTCAGTTCCTTGGGGTTAGGCTGTGCTCCTCTAGAGAAGGGAAGGAATCAGCAGCCTCCGAGCTGAGGGATGATGGCGATAAATAGGATTTGCACCCGTAGTGTGACATAGCTTTAAATGGGGCTCAATGGGTGCGTGTCTTCGAGAACAGGACATCACCCGAGCTTGCTGCTCCCACAGTGTTTGATTCCAGGATGGTGGTTCCTCTGAGTGAATATTCTTTTCCCAAGTTTGGTTCTTCTGGGGCCGAAGAGGCGAGACCAACAGGAACGTGCTCCACAATCGAGGAATTCTGTCGGATTTACTTCATGGTGAAATTTGGTGCAGTCCTTCTATATTTTGCATCTTTTTTTATTTATCGAGTTTATCTGTTTGCAAGACTTTGATAGGCTCAGGTCTGAGCTGCTCCATCATGGGGCCAGGCTTCGGAAAGCTCTGGACGATGGTGAGTCCCTTGGGCTTCTTAGCCAGGACAAGGAGCTTGATTTGATGCATTGGCGATATGAGGCGTTCCCGAGCTCGAATTAAGAGTGTTATTTTATAGAGCAGGTAACCTTTCATTGTTTGTGCTTTGCTATTTTTGACCCTTAAGGTTAACCATTTTGCCTATCTTAGCTGCGGAAAAAGATGGAGGCCTTGGAGTACCTTAAGGGCGAAACCGATATCGTCAGGAATTCTTGCATTGAACTGAGGGCTCAGATGCATAATCAATCATTAGAGGAGAAGGGAGCTTTGGCCAAGGTTCTCGCCTTCAACGCCCAACTCAGCTTGGATTATCACAATGCTACAGTTCAAGCGGATATGACCGAGAAGCTCGATTCCGATCTCTCGAAGATCAGGGCTGAGATAATTGATGCCCAAGCTGAAAACATTAAGTCAAACTAAGGGTGATCAGGAGATGGCGATTCATATGAAGGATGCTGCTGATTCCCAAGCCGAGTTGAAGCAGGTCCTCAATCGTGAGAAGAGGATAAAGGAATATGTTCGCTGTAGATCCCGAAGAGACTTACTCGAGGAGATCGATGCTAGGGGCTTTGCTCTCTCGGAAGAGTTGGATCGAGCAAGGGAAGACAAGTTCAATGCTCGGTCTCTCTTTGCTTATGTCACGGAGAGTGAAGCTGGGGCTGACAGGCTGTAGCCTTTTGGAATGGAGCATAGATTTCACAACTTTTCCATTTTGTACTTGATATATCCAGAGCATGTTTGTAGATGGAGAGCTTGCCTTTTTGCGTATGTAAATAAGCGAAAAATTGAAGCTTTATCTCTTTTGTATTTCTTTCTTCATTGCTTTTGTTTAGGCAGGCTGGTTTTGGTGTCTCGCGAGAGCCTTGTGGATCCAAAGTTTACTAGGTAGGCGCGAAGGCTTTTAAGTGCAATTTCTGACATGAATAGGCGTCAGGCCTTTGTGCTTTACCCAACATTTTAGGTCTAGTCTTTGAGTTAGGCCCTAATTCGAGCTTACCCAACCTTCGATCTCTCGTGCCTGCATGGCCGGATGATGATTGTCCTAATTCCTTGCCATTATGCATTTGTGTTTCAACTATTTCGGCTTCAGTCTCCGAGTCGTGTGGTGACTTGAGCTTTTATGCCTAGTCAGCGATGACTCTTGTGCTTCAGGTTGAAGCAGCCTTTTAAGTGTGTGGCCCGGAGGCTTGTTTGGTTGGCGGTAATGGCACTTACTCCATGCCCTTAGGCATGTGCAGTTAACTATTTTGGATCCGGTCTCCGAATAGGGTTACGACTGGAGCTCATTTTAATCCTCAAGTTTTATTTTTTGAAGTTGTAGACAATGGCTCTTACGCTGTTTTATAATTGAGACCTTTTAATGTGTGGCCCGGAGACTCGTTTGGCAGGTGACAACGACTCTTACACTTTTGCACGTGGGCATTTTGTCGACTTTCTTTTCTTCTTGTTAAGGTCTTTTTGTGATGGTTTTGCCTGATCCATCATCAGTTATGGAAGAACCTCGATTTCAAGTCGTTAGCGGCGATGTTTGAGTACCTCAGAAGGTTCTTAGCTTGTAGGCCGAGTAGCTTGAAGCCTTGTATTTTGGATCTGACATGGTCGAAGCTCGTTTGGCTGTTGAGGGAAGCCTATTTTAACCGGTTCTTTTCAAAGTATATTTGAAGTAATGGCCTACGATTTCTATTAGCGATAGTCGGGCATCTCGAGTTGCGTTATTTTGGTTGGTGCAGCCATTTTGACTGTAGTCATATGTGTTTGGTCGGAGCTATTTTTGATCTCGAGTGATAGTTTAGGCGTCTACACCAAAGGTATGCCCTTTCGGGATTCTTACAAATGTGACGTATAGCCGAAACTTTGGGATTGAGTTTTATGCCCATAGAAAGGTCTTACAAAATTATGTTGCATGTTGAGGTCTTATAGTTTGTCATGCCTATTGAGATCTTACAATTTGTCCTGCCTGTTGAGGTCTTATAATTTTGGTTGCTATGTAGAATAGATCTGGTTATACTGTTTGCCCGCTCAGGGTCTTGCAACCTAGGGTTTTCCAGTGTGCAGCAATTGGAGACAGTCTCCAAGTCATCGAGTTTGCTTAGGCTTGAGGGCCTTTATTCGTGAGCTCAGAGTTACCTTGCTGGGGCCATATGAGCCTGGAGTTCCGACCTGGGGTCGTGCAGGCGCAAAATTATTGACGCTAAGTCTCCGGGTACTTTGGGACGCATTTGGTGGAGGGAGCCCTGGCTAGTGTATGCTGAACTTTCTTTTTTTGGAGTGTGGGATGCCGAAAGATATTCTTTTATTGCTTGGCGTCAATGCATATCATCTCATTGTACTGAGCTCTGTCCTTGTGGGCGCGGCTCCCTAGATCGTTTGGTCCGGTACATCATTCCCTATTGAAACTCAATCTGCCGTTCCCCGACCCTTCCGAGCAGATGGTGCCTTCAAAAGAAAAAAAAGGGGGGAGGATGTCCCCCATTGTTTGATTTCATAAGAAGGCCTGTGGTGTCACAACCCAAAATCTACTAAGGGTCGTGATGGCGACGGACACTAATGTTAGGTAAGACAACACCAAGAAGTTAATTAAATTCCCATTTTAGTATTTATTGAAATAATTCCTTTTTGATACATTAAACAATAAATAATGAAATTCATTGGAATAAGATGACGTCTTTAACAAACATAATATTTAGTAATCACATAATCATCCCAGAACCCGGTGTCACAAGTGCATGAGCTAATTATAGGAAATCAAATAAAGTGCAATAACTGTCCGGAATACAAATTGGACAGAAGGTAAATACTATACAATGAAAGAGACTATGTCAGCTATGCATCGCCTCGAGAGACACAGCTCACCTAAGTCCCCGTATCATCCATGCTGCTACGCCCATTGGGCCACTAGGGGTATATGTGCCTGTACAACAAAAATGCATAGCAAGTGTAGCATGAGTACAAAAACAATGTGTACTCAATAAGTACCCCGACTAATGTCGAAGAAGTAGAAACGAGAGGTCGACTTCGATTACTAGTGGTCCAATAGTAATTTACCAATAATATAGCAAATCGAGGATTTTATAAAAAATGGCATGAAAAAAATTAATAATTCTCTTATTCATAGGGAAATTTTCAAATTCATTTTCATCATTTATACGTTTATTCTCAATCCGAGAAAGCAATATCCTCATTTATAAATATCTAGGCAAGCAATACTAGCATGCGCAAATCATAACGAGGACGTACAACCCAATCCAACAATATTTAAATTGTGCACTGCCAGAGGGTCGAATGTCTTGAACTATAGATGCATATATTTAATCTACCAAGGAATTCAGGCCATTCAACAATAGATAAACGCATTCAAACATTTAAATCAAGAATTCATCAAGGATCAATTATTCAGTAAACGACAAGTTTCTCTTTTAAAAGTCAAGAAGTCATATCTAGCATGGTAGAAATTTATTCATTCGATATGTGTTTAAGAATTTTTAAATTGACAAAATGTTTCAAATATTACAAGTAAACCATGCTTTTGGGCCCTAGACTACCCGAACTAAAGCATTATAGTAGCTACGTACGGACCCTCGTCACCTCCTGTGTACGACCCCCACAAATAGGAGCACATAATCACCTAACTCACCTATGGGGACAATTCCCTCTTACAAGGATAAAAAAGAGACTCACCTCGCTTTGGTTCAAAACCGACTCTCAAGCCCTTCTTACGACTCAGTCGATGCCCAACGCTCCAAAACCAGTCCATATGGTGAAAATTGCCAAAAAATTTCTTAAATCCGAGCTCCATAGCTTCAAATATGATAAAAATGGACAAAACCTCAAAATATAGCTTCTACCCAGGTATTTACTTCTTGCGATCGTGGAAAATACTTTGCAATTTCGAAGGACACTACTTCTCTGCCCAAATTTGCCTTTCGCGATCATAGATAATGCTTCGCGATTGCGAAGAACAAATGCCCAGCTCTTCCAGACAGTCTCTAGTATAATGTCCATAACTTTTTAAAAAAAATTCGATATTGCAAATGGTTTAATATTTTGAAAACTAGACTCCAAGAACTACAACTTTCATGCTTTTCTCATCTACCAATTCCTTATATATTACAATATTTAAGCTTCCAAAGTCAGCCCTATGCAACACAAATATCTTCTTCCCGATTTTCAAACTCTTCCTGGGTAGGCTGCAGTGTAACACTCATAACAATTTATACACAAATCAAAATGCCAAATAGTTTAATTTTATGAAACCTAAACCCAAAGACCTACAACTTTTGTGTTTGGATCATCTCCAAATTCCTTATAGATTGCGAGATACAAGCTTTCAAAATTTGGTTAATGCAGCAGAAACTTTCCTCCAAGCGATCGCGAAAGCCCTTCCTTGATCGTGAAAACCCTTCCGCGATCACGAATCTATGGCCGTTTTCTCCCACTTTACTCATCATGATGGCATCAATTCCTCGTGATCGCGTAGCACACTGCTGTAGCCAAAAAATGACAGCTAAAAATGATATAGAAATGGTTCGAAACCACCCTGAAACTTACCCGAACACCTTGGGACCCCGTCCGAACATACCAATATGTCTCAAAAAGTATCACAGACTTAGTAGAGGCACCAAATAACATCAAACAACAGTAAAATCATGAATCACACTCCAATCCAAGCTTAATGAACTTAAGAATTTCAAACTTTATATTCGAATTCAGAACTTGTCAAATCACGTCCGATTGACTTCAAATTTTTCGTACAAGTCATATTCGACATTATAGACCTACTCCAACTTTTGGAATCGGAATCCAACCCCAATATCAAAAAGTCCACTTCTGATCAAACTCCTCAAAAACCTTTAAATTTCTATCTTTTGCTTAATGACTCCAAAATGACCCACGGACCTGCGAATTAACTTCCTATTAGGCTCCCAAAACCAGAATCACCATATGTAGATATTCCCAACTCGAAATCCCAAAAAGACATTGATGACACTAAAATGCCTTCAACCCAAACGTATGAAGTTCTTTCATGAATGCCAACTTTCACAATAGGTTCCGAAATGTTCCCGGGTCTACCAAAAAATGATGCAGACACACGCCCAAGTCCGAAATCATAACAGAAGCCTGTCAGAACCTTTGAATCCCAATTCTGAGGTTGATTATTCAAATATCCAATCTTACTCCATTCTTTCACCTTAAAGCTTCCGAATTCATAATTTGTTTCCAGATCAACTCCGAACTTCCCAAAATTCAATCCCGACCATGCGTACAAGTCATAATGCCTAAAGTGAAACTACTCATGGACTCAAATAATTGAAGAATCTTCTAAAGCTCAAAATGACCGGTCAGGTCGTTACATGTGGTCTTATCGGATCCTCCTAAAGGGGTACGTTTCTCCGGTAAGAACCTTGCTGGCGAGACCCTCTTTGGGGGGCGAAAGTCCGACCAAGGGGAAAGAGAACGACGGGTTCTTTTGAGTCCTTGGAGCCTCCGGGTAGAGTTAGAACTTTTGAGCGCCCTGGCCGATTATCTGCGTACATGTCAGTGAAAAAATGATGAAGGAGTGAGGTAGTTCTTCTTTACCGTGGGATGTGTAGGTGCTGTCCAAGGTTTGGTATATTCCTGCCGGTTCGGGGTGTAGACTCTAGTACAGCCCTCCGCTATGTTTAATCAGGCTTGGTCAATCAAGCACCTCACTAGCCTCACCACCATCAACAAATAAGGGGACACAACCCACATCAAGTATCACAACATATTACCAAATATTAGAGACTGAGGTAAAAATATACAATAGTTTCTATGACTGAGTACAAATAATGTGAGAATGAATAAAGCCTAAGAATGATCTCTAACATGAAGGCAAACAAGTTCAAGAACAAGTAAACACATAACCACAGATAATAACCATTATGCCCACAGCCTCACGGGACAGACCAAGTCTCAAACCCTCGCGGTGCAAACGCACACGCCCATCACATAGCATGGGTATCACCACTAAACAACCACATGATATTACTTTCTTCGGGTTTATATCCTCAAAGCCAAAGTTAAACTGTTACTTACCTCAACCACATAAAATCCTACTCCAGGATGCTCTCTTCTCTAGACTCGGTCTCCGAAAGCTCCGAATCTAACCATAATCAGATTACTACTATCAACATAGTCTAAAGAATCAAATTCCATAATAAAAACTACAAAATATAAAAATAATCCGAAATCGGCCAAAATTCGCCCCCGGGACCATATCTCAAAATTAGTCAAAAATGGTAGAATCAAAACGGTTGTTCTCTCCCGAGTCAAACCATGTAAAATTTCTCAAAATCGGACTCCGTTTGGTCCCTCAAATCCTCATTTAAAACTCTCCAAAACTCAAACCCCAACTCCCTCAATTTCATTTTGAAATCATCAATTAAATTCCAAAAAAGAAGTGAATATATGAAATATAACCAAAACCGAGTAGAGAATACTTACCCCAATCCATATAATGAAAAAATGTCTCCAAAATCGCCCAAATCCGAGCTCCCCAACTCAAAATATGATCGAATGACTAAACCCTAGTTTTATATATTTTCTTCCAGCTATTCTGCCTCGTTTTTCATGCCAAATGTTCTCAGAACTCGTATTTTATGTCCTCAATGGATTTATTATGAAATTCTAATCAAGTTAGGCTTTTGAATCACTCAATTTGACCTAATAATGAACGAGATATATATGTTTTAATATTCGCAAATAGTGCAAATTTTTAACTAGTGGCAATTGCGTAATTAATTTGAAAAATCTGGCAGCCTAATTCTTAGTAAAATGACCCTTAAATCATCATACAATAACCAAATTCGATGATTCTTTTTGCTACAAGTCTATTACTACGATATGGATCTAATGCTTCAATAAAAAAAGAATCGGAGCTCATTTGTTTAATATGATATCATTTATGCTTGAAGAAATGACATAAAAACATAAGAAAAACGAGCGCAGCACAACCCAAATCTATTCGAAACTCACCCGAGGCCCTCGATACCTCAACCAATAATTCCAACAAATTATATATCACTACCGGAGCTCATTCGGACCTCCGGAAAAACCAAAAAAGAATACCAAAATACCAAATCAACCTCGAATTTAAGCCTAAGAACTTCTAAACTTCCAACTTTCGCCACTTCAATCCTAATTCTACCACGGACCTCCAAATTATATTTTGGACGCACTCCTAAGTCAAAAACCACCCAACGAAGCTAATTGAATTATAAAAATCCAAATTCAAATTCGTTTACTCAAAAGTTATCTTCCGGTTGACTTTTCTAACTTAACTTTCAAACTAAGAGACTAAGTGATCATTTCACTCCAAAACTACTCTGAACTCAAACCTACCAACTCGATACAACTCAACAAAACTGAACAACACATAAATAAGAATAGATGGGGGAAATGGGGAAATAAATCTCAGGACGAATGACCGGGTCGTTACACGCATCCGCTGGAATCAATCCAGGTGCTTTATCAGGGTTCCGCGATGGTGCGCCGACGACTGGAATAGCCGTACCATTTTTTCTATGAGTTTTGAGGTTGTCATTCTTGACTCTATTTATCGATCCATACATTTCGACCTGAAATAAAGATATCTTGGACAAGAAAAAGTGTGAAAGATAACTTTTGTTTTCGTAATGAAACCAGCAGAAAATAATCACTATTATTTTTAGCCCCACGATGGGGGCCAAACTATTTATCGTGAAAATGGTAACAACAGTTAAATTTGTAAATGAGATCCTAAAAATACTTGATCTATTTTTATGCTATTTGTTAGAGCAAATGGTGCTAATAATATAAAGTTTTATGATAAAATATGAGCTAAAATGGGGCAGTAATCAAACCGAGGGGCTTGCTGCCCTGGCTTCAGATTGGTCGGTGGAGTACATTGAGGGCGGTATCTTGGCTCGGTCACAAACTATGAGGGGTAGTCGGGAGTGGGATAACAATAAAGACGTGATCAAGCTAGGCTCTTTATGGACAATATCAAATAATAAATAAAGAACAAATATTAAAGAAATAAACGCCAAGAGTGGCCTCGAGTTAATAAGGACGAGCAAGTTAGAGAGAAAAGAGAGAGATATTATTGATCTAGTGGAGAATAGTTGGAGCAACATCATCCATCTTACAAAAACGAAGTGTGGGTTCCCTTTATATAGGCGGGAAACCTAGTTACAGTACATCATGCATTAATTGTAAAGTGTGGAGATGGGACGGCTAGATGCGACGCTTCGGCATAGGCTCTGGATAGGCCGGCTCTGTCAGACTTAGCCATGTGCCTTGGGAACTTCCACTTCCGTTCTAGCCCAACCTTCATCTTCTTTGATTCGGGCCTCGACGAGCCCCGAGGAAGGGGACTCGGTCGCAGCTCTACGTCTGCGGGGTCTCGAGGCATTCTTCCCAAATTGCTTGATAGGGAGAAATTAAGTCATTTGATTTTACCGCATACAACCAATCCCGACCTTTTATTGCTTTTTGAAGTACTATAGAGTTTTGTTACAAATAACTCACGAAAATTTCCAAGTTAAAATTGGGCCAGAAAAATTTAGTTTTCTTTTTATTTTCGGTGCCATAGCAGATTTTACCTCGAGGCACGGGGTTTGAGATGACCAAAAGAATAAGTCTCAATCCAAAATAAAGAAAAGAAAAGAAGTGACTCCAAAATGCAAAAGTGGTTGAAAGGATGTAGAGTACACATGACATTGACTGAAGTTACGAACATCACAACTACCATTTTGATTCAAAGAAGCCATAGAAGAATCAACTAACACGTAAAGCTAGCAAGCATCAAGATTCAGATCTGAGTCTGCATGAAGAACCAGCCAAGACTCAAGATCAAGTTTGAGAAGATCTGTGTATAGTAATCTTGTAATTCATAGTTGTTAGGCTTGTTTAGTTTATTGTTCATTTTGATTTTTCGTGTAATAAGATGTCACGACCCCAATCCCGATGGTGATGACGCTCAACGCAACTTCTAGTCAAGCCCGACCATTTAAACTCTCAACCCGAGTATGAAGCTCAAAATTAGTTAATCGAATATCATTATCGACAATAATGTTAAAATCTTAACTGATAGATGGAAATCAAACTCCATAATCTCCCAAAGACATGGGGGTCATGAGTTTAAAGCCTCTAACAATAGAGAGTAACAAGACTCCAATAATACAATTGTTCAAAACTGCAGAAATAATAATAAGGGAATATGGAAAGAGTCGGGTCCTGCGAACGTCAAACAGCTACCTCGACAACTCCAATAAAACTCTGAAGCCGCAATTATCTCAGCTAAACTTCCAAAATACCTGAATCTGCATGCAAGGTGCAGGGAGTAAAGTGAGTACTTCCAACCCAGTGGTAATAAGATAGAATAATAACTGCGCGATAAGAAAACATGTATGGGCACGCCAAAATGCTATAAAAGACAGTACAACCCTTTGAGAAAAACCGTAATACTGTGAACAACCCTTTAGAAAATCTCAAGATCGGTTAAAAATATCTTTTACAAATATCCCTTTTTCTTTTTCAGCAGCCAAGCATATGAATGCTATATCAGCAAGAGCAAGTCGGCTCATAATTGGCCCCTTGGTCACGACACTCCTTAACATATAACACTAGGGTATCTGGTCAACAAGGCAAGTAACAATATGTACGCCAATGATATATGAGTGCTGAATGTCATGCCACTCAGTACAAACAGGAGTGGATGCATGAATGCAATGCAATGCATTTGACCGCTACGACACGTAGCCAGATCTATTTGGGCACCCTGCCCTCACTAGGGGTGTGTATAGACTCTGGAGGGGCTCATACAGACCAAGCACAATAATACTGCGGCGTGCAGTTCGATCAATATAATATACTACTTCGGCATGTAGCCCGATCCATGGAATATGCTACTGCGGCGTGCAGTCCGATCCATATAATATACTACTGCGACGTGCAGTCAGATCCATATAATATACTACTACGGCATGCAGTCCGATCCATGCATGTATATACATATGCACACATAACACTCGAGGCCTGAAAGCCTTCTTACATCACTCTTCATGCCCTCACATATGGCCTTCAGCCTAAATCAGTCCAAAATAGTCAAAAGCCCCTCGGCCATCCGTAAAACAATAATACTCAGCTAAAACAATAGTTCAAATATCAGTTAAAACTCCAAGTTTGAGAAAAATAAAGCTAAGTTCATGAAACAGTGCAAATCACATGGACCGAGTTCAAATAATATTTCAAACAGTGAGGAAAACAATGATGATAGTTCATAAAGAGTTCAAATAATCGGCAATAAGCCCCAAGTTTTGCAATGAGCCCAAGTCATAATGATAACAACAAATCATTTACGATTTCTCGGTATAAACCAACAACCAGGACGGACCAAGTCACAATCCCCAACGGTGCTCTACCCCATGTTCAGGTCCACCGTGCAAGTCACCACAACACAACACTAAGATGTGCAAATCCGGTGTTTCAAACCCTCAGGATATCATTCTCAAGTATTACTCACCTCGGACCGGTGAAAACTCTAGCCTGCGATACCTTTGGCTCCTCAAACCGGCCTCCACATGCGTCAAATCTAACAAAAATCATACGGAGTTCATTATACTATGGTAATGCGACAACACGCAATCGAAAACAATCGAATTATAGCAAGAACCTAGATACTAGCAAAACTCGAGCCCCGGGCCCGCTTCTCGAAAAATTAAGAAACTTATATTTTTGGAATCCTCGTCTTGCCACGAGTCCGTACATATAAAGTTCATCAAAATCGGAGTTCAAATGGGCCATCAAATCCCCAATTTACATTTCAAAAAACCAAGCCATAGTTTTATTCATTTTTTACCCAAATTTCAGAAAATCAAAGGATGAATCTTCAATTAAATGGTGTTTCTAGGACTCAAGACTTACCTCCAATCACTTCCCGTCAAAATCCCCTTCAAAGTCAACCAACAAGCTCCCAAGGTGGTGCAATAATGGTGGAAAAGTGAGATAGTTCTCGGATGAAATAACACTTAAAACAATTATATCTGCCCAGTTATTACTCTATGTGCTCGCATCACTTCCATTGCGATCGCATAGCACAAACTTCCACATTCAAAAAATAACACTATGCGATCGCATAGCACCCCTGTGTTCGCATAGAACAAACCTCTTCCAGAGACCCCAGGCCCAACTACCTTATAAGATCGCATCAACCCTTGTGCGAACGCACAACTCAAACTCCCAGATCGATGCGATCACATGACCCTTAGTGCGAATGCATAGCACAAACACATGCCCATCTCCTAGCCTTCTATGCGATCACAATACCTCTCATGCGATCGCATAGAGGAAAATCCTCTGCAACATTTCTGCTGAATTCTGCAACTTCCAAAAACCAAAGACTCTAAGATTAACCACTTGAAACCACCTCGAGGCCCTAGGGACCTCAACTAAAAGCACTAAGATACCCCAAAACATCATACGAACTTGTTCCCATCATAAAAATGCGCCCAACAACACATTATCAATTCACGACGGATTCAAGCCTAAGTCAAACTAAAACTTATGAATAACACATTCGATCAAAAACCCAACCAAACAACGTCTAAATAACCTGAAATTTTGCACACATATCCAAAATCACCTAAAGAAGCTACATAAACTCTCGAAATTCCATTCTGAGCCCGGATCAAAATCTCACCTATCAACCGGAATCCCCCAAAATTCAAACTTAGCCAATTCAAGCCTAATTCTACACCGGACCTCTAAATTAAATTTCGATCGCACTCGTAAGTCACAAATCATCCCCAAAGCTGAAAAAACCACCGAAATTCACATCAGAGCCCTCTAACCACATAATCAACTCTCTGTTGACTTTTCTAATAAAAGGTTCCTTCTAAGAGGCTATGTGCCTTACTTTCAACCAAAACTAATTCAATTACACCCAATAAACTATAATAATGACATTGAGACATGAAACAACACCATAAGGGGGAAATAGGCCAGTAACTAACATGACGACGGGTAGGGTCGTCACATCCTCCCCAACTTAAGCAAACGCTTGTCCTCGAGAGTACCTAGAGTTGTACTAGAAGCAACCCAATAGCTGTATGAAGTTACCAAGCATATACTCGGGGTTATCCCACGTCACCCTATTTCACATAGGTCTGATAACACAATATAGCTGGAATTTCACAGTCCATCTAAACCATAAACCACATTGAACTTCCCGAAATCGTGAGTCCATATGATATACTACACAACCCAAACACTCGAGCCACGATGGCCTCTATTCACAACAATTGCCCACAATAACTGAATACCGATAGAAAAACTTTTTTATTAGCTAAAGTCTTATTCCAACACTTTCATATATTGCCAATGGTAACTGAAAACCGAACCCATCTCTTAGATCAACCATTCATGAATCCATTTCCCTTTTGACTGATACTACAACAGATTTCCGAGCAAAACCTCGATATTACCTTTCTAACAAGCTGAAATCAAATTGGTTCGTGTTCATTAATGGCTCCAATGATCACTTCAACTCTAACCACCCCTCTGGTGATATAACACCTATATGCAGGCCTAAGCCACAACTTGCATAACACATACACACCAATGAGAAGCAGTCTGAACCTACTTAAGTTATGACAATGACTCAAACGAAAGAGCTGTACCTCAAGCTCAACCGTACCATTACAACACAAAACTGAGATCCCGTCTCACATCATTGAAATAGAGTACCTGAATCCTCTTTGAAAGGTCATAACTTCACGTGGCCTTGCCACAATGCGCGATTCTATCCAAACACTATTACCCATGAAGCACCTCAAGTCACCATGCTCAACACGATCACCCACGCACAGATTAAGGTCTGAAACCACGCAATCCATCACACCCACGTAGAAGCAATTGATATACACTATTCAATCCTGAAAGGACGCAACTGATGCGCTATTCGCCGAGCAACCCCCAATACGGATTTTCCTCAAAAACCAGGAAGCAAGGTATACGAAGTAACATATAGAAAACTATTCTCCACATCACACTGTTGCGGCATGCAACCCGACCAATATAACATACCCGTGGCGGCGTGCCACCCGATCCACACAAATATCTCATATAGGAGATGCACATCAAGCCAAATTTGCTCATTACAATAAACACATATAGTCTCATGCCCGACCACAAGAACGCATCCGAACAAGTCCCCCAAATATCGGGACTGAATCAATGGTAGATACCTTTGCACTGACATCCGCCACGAAGGCCCAATTAATAAAGCAATGATTTGCCAGCCATCCGCTGGACTTCGAAATACCAGCTACCCTACTAGAATATAATCTGATGCACCTTGCCACACAGCCTATGGCATTGACATAGCCCATAACACATTAGTCTAGACAATCTGACATTGGAACAACCAGTCTGCCATCTAATATCATAACCCAAATTTAACGTACCAAGCAACGAAAGATCCGCTCTAATCTCCAATTTCCATAACCGCTAGACGTGCAGTCCGATCCATATAATATACTACTGCGGAGTGCAGTCCAATCCATGCAATATGCTACTGCGACGTGCAGTCCGATCTTTATAATATACTACTGCGGGGTGCAGTTCGATCCATGCATGTATATGCATATGCACACATAACACTCGAGGCCTGACAGCCTCCTTACATCACTCTTCATGCCCTCACATATGGCCCTCAGCCTTAATCAGTACAAAATAGTCAAAACCTCCTCGGGCATCCGTAAGACAATATTACTCAGCTCGAACAATCGTTCAAATATAAGTTAAAACTCCAAGTTTGAGAAAAATATAGCTAAGTTCATGAAACAGTGCAAATCACATGCACTGAGTTCAAAAAATATTTCAAACAGTGATGATAGTTCATAAAGAGTTCAAATAATAGGTAATAAGCCCGAATTATGGAAATAAGCCCAAGTCTTAGTGATAACAACAAATCATTTACAATTTCGTGACAAAAATCGACAACCGGGACGGACCTAGTCACGATCCCCAATAGTGCTCTACCAAGATCAGGTACAGGGTGCTCTACCAAGATCAGGTACAGGGTACAAGACCAAGTTTTGCAATGAGCCCAAGTCATAATGATAACAACAAATCATTTACGATTTCTCGGTATAAACCAACAACCGGGATGGACCAAGTCACAATACCCAACGGTGCTCTACCCCATGTTCAGGTACAGGGTGCAAGTCACCACAACACAACACTAAGATGGGAAAATCTGGGGTTTCAAACCCTCAGGATATCATTCTCCAGTATTACTCACCTCGGAGACGCAATAACTCTAGCCCGCGACGCCTTTGGATCCTTAAACCGGCCTTCATGCACGTCAAATCTAACCAAAATCATAAGGAGTTCATTCTAATATGCTAATGGGACAGCACCCAATTGAAAATAATCGAATTATAGCAAGAACCTCGAAACTAGAAAAACCCGAGCCTCGGGCTCGCTTCTCGAAAAATTATGAAACTTATATTTTTGGAATCCTGGTCTCACCACGAGACTGTACATCTAAAGTTCATCAAAATTGGAGTTCAAATGGGCCACCAAATCCCTAATTTACATTTCGAAAACCAAGCCCTACTTTCTTCAATTTTTACCCAAATTTCAGAGAATCAATGGATGAATCTTCAATTAAATGGTGTTTATAGGCCTCGAGACTTACCTCCAATCACTTCCCATCAAAATCCCCTTCAAAATCAAGCAACAAGCTTCCAAGGTGGTGCAAAAATGGTGGAAAAGTGAGATAGGTCGCAGATGAAATAACAGTTAAAACCATTCTGTCTGCCCAATTATTACTCTATGCGATCGCATCACATCCATTTTGATCGCATAGCACAAATTTACACCTTCCCAAAATAACACTATGCGATCGCATAGCACCCCTGCGTTCGCATAGAACAAACCTCTACCAGGGACCCCAAGCCCAACCACCTTATGCGATCGCATCAACCTTTGTGCGAACGCACAACTCAAACTCCCACACCTATGAGATCGCATGACCACCCTTAGTGCGAATGCGTAGCACAAAAACAGGCCCCTCTCCTAGCCTTCTATGCGATCGCAATACCTCTCATGCGATAACATTGAGGAAAATCCTCTGCAACATTTCTGCTAAATTCCGCAACATCCAAAAACCAAAAACTCTCCGATTAACCACTTCAAACCACCCCGAGGCCCTCGGGACCTCAACCAAAAGCACCGACATACCCCAAAACATCATACGAACTTGTTCCAATAATAAGAACACGTCCAACAACACAAAAATTATCAATTCACGACAGATTCAAGCCCAAGTTAAACTAAAACTTCCGAATCACGCATTCGATCAAAAACTGGACAAAACAACGTCTAAATGACATGAAAGTTTGCACACATATCACAAATCACCGAACAAAGCTACAAAAACTCTCGGAATTTCATTTTGACCCCCGGATCAAAATCTCACCTATCAACCGGAATCCGCCAAAATTCAAACTTCGCTAATTGAAGCGTAATTCTACATCGGACCTCTAAATTAAATCCCGATAGCACTCCTAAGTCAAAAATCATCCTCCGAAGATGACCGAACCACCGAAATTCACATCCGAGCCCTCTAATCACATAGTCAAATAACGGTTGACTTTTCTAATACAAGCTTCCTTCTAAGAGGATATGTGCCTTATTTTCAACCAAAATCAATTCAATTACACCCGATCAACTCTAACACTGACATTGAGACATGAAGCAACACCATAAGGGGGAAACGGGGCAGTAACTCATGTGAAGACGGGTCGGGTCGTCATATAAGAAGTTCAGCAAGTAATAACAACAACAACAATTGTGAAATCACAGTTTCTCGGTAGTCCCAACTACAAAAACTTCTAGAGCTACACTAACCTGATTTCTTTGTAGCCAAGGATATGTAGGCTACCTCTGAAGCAAGGTTCGGCCAAACTATTTTAAAATTCTTCCAATGGAGTATCAAACGGGCAAAAATTGTTCGTAATTGCCCACTTTATCTTTGCCCAAAAATTGTTCATGTTCTCGAGCAAAGAGGGTCAGCTGCGAGCATATAATTTTTGCCCGACATATAAAATCTCTCCTAAAAAGGTCAAAAGTAGTTTTCTACTTGTTTTAGATTTTTGTAGGATTGTTAGAGAATTTTTCTATATTTATTTTTTGCAATATATTGAATTTTTGCATTTTTTTAGCCTAATTAGGAGTAGCTTAAATCACACAATATCAAAACAAAATTTCTTTTGTTTTGTTGCATTCTAACACCTTAATTGCATTTTTAGAATTTAATTTTATCATTATATGCATTAGTTAAATACATATATAAAATAGATAAATAAACTAGCCATACAAAAATTAGATTGAATTAAACTTTGAGTCTAAAATGGGTAGAGCTTGTAAAATTATAATATTAAAAAGAAAGAAAAGAGCTGGGCTTGCCTTCCCTACACATTAATTTGGGCCCAAACAATTGGTGGCCCGATGTCTCAAATACCCACACCCACCCGCAATTAGTCCAATAATATTCACCCACCAGTCCCTCCAAACGATGCAGTTTTGTGCCAAACTATGTCATTTGGTATCAAGCCCTAATTTATACAACCCCTTTATTTCACCATGACTCCATAATTCATGGACTTACATTAATCTCAAATTAGCTTTAGGAAAATAATTAATAATCATTCGTAGCTTGTTAGCTTTTGGAGCAATTAATATTATTGTGACTGCGAGTAAAGTTTCTGTGGCATAATCATGATACATTTATTCCGAAATTCTAGTTTACTCTTGCATGAGTTGATCCCAAGTTCAAAAATATAATAATAATAATAAACAAGTTTTAAATCATGGGTGCGTTTTACATGACGTGATTCTCAAGGTGTATAAAAATAATAAGTGCGCAACATCGCAACTTCTTTAAATAAATTCCATAAATACTAAAAGCACTTAAAAATTTAATTAAAAGTGATGAAAGATGAAATGCATAATAGGTTTTAAACATTTAATAAATAAGATAATTAGGCCAATTATTAATAGTTGAGTGACCGTGCTAAAACCACAAAATTCGAAAGTGCCTCATACCTTTACCTGGATTGATAGAATTCCTTACCCGATCTTCTTTATTCGTGAACAAAAAATAGAGTGAATTTCCTTGATTTGGGATTCAATATAGACTGATCACTTGGGACAACATAAATTAGTTCAAGTGATGACTCTGAATTAAATAAATAATCTCATTTCGATTAAAATTACTTTAATGGAACAACTCCCTATTTCTTCGGAAAAATGAGGTGTGACAACTGGAATTCTAGATCTCAAAGTCGGTTGTCTGCATATAGTTTCTATTGACTTTGGGCTACTATCAATCTCTCCCTGATCAGCTTAACCTTATCCACTGCCTGTTGGATCACATTTAGGCCTATCAACTGAGATTCACTAACTTCGAACCATCTTATGAATGATCTACACTTGGGCTCGTACAAAGCTTTATAAGACATCATTTGTATGCTGGAATGATAACTATTATTGTATGCAAACTCTATCCACATCAAGTGTTCATCCCATTTACCTTTTAATTCTAACACACACGCCCTTAACATGTCCTCGAGTATCTGTGTGGTTCGTTTGACATGTCCATCTGTCTGGGGATGAAAAGTTATACTCAAATTCACATGCGTCCCCAAACCTTTCTAGAACGATCGCTAGAAGTTAACTATAAATTGTTTGCCTCTGTCTAAAGTGATAGATACTAGAACATCATGGAGGCATAAAATCTCCCTAATATGCAATCTGGAATAATCTTCTATTGTATGGGTAGTTCTAATAGAAATGAAATGACCTAAATTAGCAAGCGTGTCAACTATAACCCAAACTGAATCATGCATGCTCTACGTACGAAGCATGCCTATGATAAAGTCCATATTCACTCCTTCCCACTTCCTTGTTTGGATCTCAATCTCATATAACAATATACTAGGCCTCTGGCGCTCAAACTTGACATACTAGAAGTTAGGACACTGGGCCATGAACTCTGCTTTGTCACGTTTCATTTTGTCCCACAATAAATCCGCTTAAGATCAAGGTGCATCTTAGTAGAGTCTGGATGAATGGTGCACCTGCAATGATGTGCCTTTGCCATAATTTGCCAGCGTAACCTTGCTACATTTAGAAGATAAAGCCTATCTTTATATCAAAGGACTCCGTCACTAGTAACTCTATAAGGTGGCTTATTTCTTTTTTTTGGCTACTTGACTATACTCAATTAGAACTAGATCTTCATATTGCCTCTGTTTCACTTCAGTCACTAAACAAGTGGTAGCTTTATTTTGAACTACAACTCTTGGATCCTCTGAATCTATCAATCTAATGCCTAAATTGGATAACTAATAGAGTTCATGAGCTAACTCCCTTTTTCTATGAGTAAGCTAAATTGTGATGACCCGGCCAGTTGTCTCATGAGTTACCGCTTTGTTTCCATCATTTTTGCTTCTTTATGCTTATTTATCTGTATTTTACGTGATCAAGTTGGTTGGTTTGCGTCCTGAGTGGATTTGGTAAGAAATGAGACACTTAGTCTCTTTTAAGAAGATTTAAGTTGAAAAAGTCAACCGGATGTTGACTTATGTGATAGAGGGCTCGGATGTGAATTTTGATGGTTCCGTTAGCTTTGGGAGGTTATTTATGACTTAGGAGTGTGATCGAAATTGATTTTGGATGTCCGGAGTAGAATTAGGCTTGAATTGGTGAAGTTGAAATTTTTGACGATTTTCGGTCGGTAGGTGAGATTTTGATCCGTGGGTAGGAATAAAATTTCAAGAGTTTTTGTAGCTTTGTTATGTCATTTGTGATGAGTGTGCAAAATTTCAGGTCATTCGGACATGGTGTGGTTGAAGTTTTGATCAAAAGCGTATTTTGAAAGTTTTTAGAAAACTGAGGCTTGAATTCCATGTGAATTTGTGGATTTGGTTTTGTTTGATGTATGTTGATAATTGGAACTACTTTGAATAAGGTATTAGGTCATGTTTATGATTTTGGTTGAGGTTCCGGGGGCCTTGGGGTGATTTCTATTGTTCAACAAGAAGAGTTTGGACTTGTGTGATTGCAGAATTTCTGCTTCTGGTGGTGTTTTGCTCATGCGATTTGGGGACCGCAAGTACGGCATCGCATGTTCGAAGGATTATCCGCAGATGCGGATTTGAGGAGAGAGGTTAGGAACCGTATATGCAAAAAAGGGATTGCACCTACGGAGTCGCATATGCGAAAGTGTTACCGCAGATGCGGTTTTCGCTCGTTAAGTGAATTCCGCAGATGCAGAGAAATTATCGCAGAAGCGGGTTGTGGTTCGTAGAAGCAGAAAGGCCTGAGTATAAGGTATATATTTCATCCTTCGAGATTTTTGAAAGGTTTCATCATTTTAACTTCGGATTGAGGGATTTTTGTCAAGTTTGAAGGGATATTTGAAGAGAATTTCGACAAGGTAAGGACTTTGGACTTAAAACTCATTTCAATTGTAATATTTCATGGACTGGGACTGAAATTTAGGAATTAAAGGACAAAAAATGAAGGTTTAGGGCTTGAGGTTAAGGGAGCTTAAATTGAGGATTTAAGGGGTCAATCGAACTCTGATTCTCGTGTTTTGATATGTATGAACTCGTGGGGAGATGAGGAATCTAAAGATGTAAAAACTAATGGGTTTCGAGAAGTGGGCCAGGGCTCAGGTTTTGCTAGTTTCGAGACTTTGACATTTTTCTATTTTTTTGCTTGTGGTTTGTTCCCCTAGCATATTGTGTTGTATTCGTTCTAGTGTTGGATAGATTCGATGCATGTGGAGGACGATTCGAGGGGAAAAGGCGTCGCAAGTTAGAGCTTTTACTGGTTAGAGGTGAGTAATTATTGTAAATGACGTCCTGAGGGTTTGAATCCCCAGATTACGCATTGTAGTGCTATATTAAGGTGAGACACACGCTTGATGATGAGTGTAAGGTCAATTAATGTTGAGGATTGTGACTTGGTCCATCCCGATTGATGATTTTATAACGTATTTGACTGCAACTTATTTGATATCGCCACGATTTGGATTAGTTATCATATCTGGGATTCGTGTCAACTTGTTGAACCCTCCGGGGATTTTTATCACTATTTCCTCACTATTTTGACTTAACACTTAAACTTAGTCGTGCTGTTTACTATTGTTTTACAAATCAGCAACTTTTACTCGGTTTTGAGACTTAAATAATATTTTTAATGATGTTTGGGCTCAGAACTACTATTTTAATAATGCCCGAGCTTATGTGATTCTTGGACTAACTACGGCCGAGGGCCAGATATGAGGATACACTGATACTGATATGTGGCCGAGGGCCTAGATTTCATGCCATGAGATGGTTTGATATTATGCTTGGGTCATATGATGCCCCTCCAGAGTCTGCACACTCCTAGTGAGTGCGGATATATATTATGATCTGAAAGTGAGCCCGAGGAGCTGATGTTATTCTGAAAGTGAGCCCCAGCGGCTGGTATTGTTCAATATGTTTATTTCCTTTATTTGTCTGTCAATTAACTGCTTATCTCTTTTAGTAGTATCTCATTCTGCTCTTCACTTGCTTACTACTTTCATATTACTTGTTTAACTACTGCATTATAGATTACCTTCTGTACACGTGTTTTCTTATTCTCAATCGCTATTTATGCTTAGTACTCATGGGTCGGAGTACTCACATTACTCGCTGCACCTTTCGTGCAGATCCAGGTGCACTAGAGGCTGAGTGAGATTTTTCCTGTTGATCAGATTCTGCCGGAGTTATCGAGGTAGCTTCATGACACCTACAGTCACGATTTCTTCTTCTATCTAATTATTTTCTGCATTCCTAGACTATCTATGAGTAGGTTGTTCAGACTTGTATTAGAGGCTCTAGACTTGTGACACCGGATCAGTGTGGGGGTGTGTAGTAGTATTAAGTTTTGACTTCCGCATAGCTAACATGCTGTTTAAACCTTTATCATATTAAATTGGTAATTAAATTGTGTTAATTGACAATGAAACTTATAAGGAAATGGGTTGTAGTTGATAGTCGGTTCGACTTGCCTAGCAATGTGTTGGGCTCCATCACGACTGGGGTTTGGGATCGTGACATAAACTCCCCATATGGATGTATGACTAAAAGCATCAGGTACAACATTACTTTACCTGGATGGTTAAATTTTTTAATGTTGTAGTCCTTTAGAATATCTAACTACCATCACTGCTGAAAGTTCAACTCCTTCGGCTTAGATATGTTTTGGAGACTCTTATGATATGAATAGATATCAACACGAACACCATAGAGATAGTGCCTCCAAATGTTCAGAGTGTGAATAACTGATGCTAGATCCAGGTCATGTGTAGGATAATTCTGCTCATGCTTCTTTGACCATAAGCATAAGCAATTACCTTTCCATATTGCATCAGCTCACAACCTAGGCCAATTCGAGAAGCATCACAGTAAATAACATAACCTTCTGGAAGTGTAAGAACCGGAGTTGTAATCAACTCATTCTTCATCTTCTGGAAACTACGCTCACATTCATCTAACCATTGAAATTTAGCTACTTTTTGTGTTAGTCTAGTCAGTGGTGCTGCAAGGGAAGAAAACCCTTCTATAGACCTTCTGTAATACGCTATCAAACTAGAAAATATGTATCTTAGCTGGAATTGTTGGTCTAGTCCAGTTCGTTGCTACCTCTATCTTCTGACCATCTACTTTGATGCCCTCTGGTGATAATATATGTCTAAATATTCTACTGAAATCAACCAGAATTCACACTTGGAGAATTTGGCATACAACTTCTGGTCTCGAAGGATACCCAACACTTGGCATAGATGCTCTGCATGTTCTAATTCAGACATGGAATATACTAGAATTCATCAATAAACACTATTACAAATAGGTCCATATTAGGCCTAAGCACACTATTCGTAAGATCCATAACATCATTGATGTATTAGTTAGCCCGAACGACAACACTAAAAACTCATAATGGCCATACCTGGTTCTGAATGTTGCCTTAGGTATTTCATACTCTTTGACTCTATCCTGATGCTAGCGTGATCTCAAGTTTATCTTCGAGAAGAAATTGGCACCCTGAAGCTGGTCGAACAAGCCATTAATTTTGGGAAGGGGATATTTTCTCTTGATCGTTACTTTGTTGAAGTGTCTATAATCTACACACATACATAGGGAGCCATATTTCTTTTTCACAAATAAGACTGGCTCTCCCCAAGGAGAAGTGTTTCGTATAATGAAACCCTTATCTCATAGATCTTTCAACTACTCCTTATGTTCTTTTAATTCAACTGGTTCCATCCTGTAAGGAGGAATAAATATTGGTTGCGTAACCAAAACTATATCAGTGGTAATGTCAATTTCTCGCTCTAGAGGAAGACTCGAAAGCTCATTTAGAAATACATCACGGTACTCATTCACTACAGGAACTGATTCAATAGTAAGTGTTCCCTTCTCTATGTCTCGAACATGAACTATATGATATACGCATATCTTGGCGTTCATCTTCATTTCCTTAAGCTAAAATAATCTGCTTTTTAACATGAATACAACTAATCCATACTAAGTATAACATCAAAGTCAAAAATTTCTAACTCAATCAAGCTACGGTTGCCATTCACAGTAGTGCAACCTCTAATAACATGCCTAGCTACTCCTAAATCACCAACCAGAGTGGCTACCTCAAAATGGTTTAATGGCTTCTAGTTCTATCCCAAACTTGGTAGCAACAAACAACATAACATATGATAGTGTTGAACCAGGATGTATCTAACACATATGCATTATAAGTACCTATACCCATGTCTAGTAAAGTCTCCCAGTTCTCACGACCAACCAGAGCATATGTGCAGTTCTGGGGACCACCTGTAATAGGAGCTCCGCCTCGGCCTCTACCATGGACAGCTAATTTTTGAGGAACTTGCCCTTGCAAGCGTACTGGTGCCAAAGAACTGCAACTTATCTTGCTGGCTACACCACTACCACCCCTAGACGGGCAATCTCTCATAAAATGCCCTAACTCGTCACAAACATAACATGCATCTACACCCAAATGGTATTGGCCCAAACTGCTTCCACTAGAATCACAACACCTAGGGTAAATTGAACCAACCTAACCACAAACACCTCGATGCTGGGATTTTGAAGCCCGTGATGCCTGTCTAGCTCTAGCCTGTGGGGTCGATTATATCTCAGCCTCTGCTATTATAAAGAATTAGTAGTTATTGGTTGCCTAACATTCTACCGTCTACTCTCACAAGATGTATCACCAAAGGAACATAAAACTATGCCTCTCTTGCTTGTGCTTCTATCTATGTCAGCCCTCTACTCCTATTTCATGTCCTCAAGAGGTGAATGCCTGAATACGTGCATTGTCCACACCCAATTTCATAGACACATTCATACACTCAATTACTAAGTGACAACTAAATCCCGCTACATACCTGTGTACCCTATTCCTCTATGTCTGATACAACTGCAGGAGAAAACCTCGCCACATAACTAAAGTGGAGGTTGTATTTTGCAATACTCATACCCCCATGTCTCAATGTCAAGAACTATCCAATCGTGCTCTACGTATCTCTATAGGTATTTAATGGTGGAGGAACACCTATAAGAACTCTGGCCATGTAGCCGGAACAACAATTGCTACCTTAGAAAACTCCCAAGTGGTATACCAACCTGTTGCTGGATCATGTAATTTGTATGCTACCAATTCAACTGACTCCCTATCTGTGGCATACATAACTTTGAGGGCTCAATTTACCCTGTGTAGAAAATCCTGAGGATCCTCTATTGTACTAAATCTTGTGAAAGCTAGAGGCTCTAGTTTGAGGAAAGCATGAATCTTAGAACTTGTTTCTTCACCTTGAGGATGTGTATGCTTCCATATGTCTTGAGTAGCATTAATCATAGCAACAATCTGATGTCCTCCCTCATGTCCTCGTGCCGAGGAGCTAGAGGCAGGGTAGCTAGAGCACCTCTAAATTCTCTTGGAACAGATAGAGTTTGTGAAGCTCCAAATGGAACCTCATTGTTGCACCCCATGTTTGCCTACACAAAAGTACATCATAAGTCAATTGATAGACTATCAAAAATATACGGAATCTGACAAATATATGTATAAGTGGGGGAGAATGTAATGACCTGATCGGTCATTTTGAGAATTTGCACTTCACTTGCTAGTTCTTGGGCATGACTAGCCCCGTTGATATATTAGGACCTATGTAAATCATCTGTTTTGGTTTTCAGGTTAATCAGAAAATATATAGAAGAATGATTCGGAGCTTGAAGCTTTAAATTTAATAGGTTTGACCAAGTTTTGACTTGTAGTATTCGATCTAGGATTTGGATTTTATTATTTCGCTAGATCCGTTAGGTGATTTTGGTCTTGGGAGTGCATCAAGAACGTGATTTAGAGGTCCGTGGTGGAATTATGCTTGAATTAGCGAAATTGGAAATTTGGCGACTTTCGGTCGACATTGGAAAATATTATATCGGGTTAGAAAATTGAGGTAGGTTCGTGGTATCATTCATGACGTGTATGCAAAATTTGAGGTTACTCAGACCAGGTTTTATAGGTTTTGGCATCGTATGTGAAATTTAGAAATCTAGAAGTTCTTAGGCTTGAATACGAGGGTGAATTGGTGTTTTGATGTTGTTTTGAGTGTTATGAAGGTTCGACTTAGTTCTTATGTTGATATGTGACTTGTTGGTATTTTTTGTTAAGCCCTGAGGGCCTCAGGATTAATTCGGATGGTTAACAGAGAGTTGGGACGTGGAATTGTGCAGCTGAAGCTACTGCTTTTGATGTTTCTGCACCTGCAAATTGGGAAATGCATGTGTGACAGTCGCAGATGCAGGATTTGGAAAGCTGAAGCTGGACCGCAATTGCGATTTGGTGATCGCACAAGCAATTTTGGAGGAATAAGTGTCTTCCGCAGATGTGAAATTTTGGGTGCATAAGTGGCACCTTATGCACTATGTTTTGACTGCAGGTGCAGACATTCCTGGGAAAAAGGTATAAATTAAACCCTTCACAAATTTTGGGTTATTCTTCTCCATTTTTATCCAGTTTTAGAGCTTTTGGGAGAAATTTGAAGAGGGATTCAAGGGGGTTTTCATTGAGGCAAGTAATTTAAGCCCTAATACTTGTGTTTATGGTAATTTCCCATGGTTTAATCATGTAATTAGTAGAAATTAGGGATGACAGTGAAGGGATTAGGGTTTGGGAATTGGAGTGTTTTGATTTGGGGACTTCAGGGGTCAAATGAGGTCGGATTTTGGTAAATCATGTATGTATGGACTCGTGAGTGAAGGGGATTTCTAGTTTTGTGATTTTTGTCGAATTCCGAGATGTGGGCTCGGTGGCCGGGCTGGAGAGAACTTTGAGATTTGTGCCTAATTTGATAGATTTTCTCATGAAATTCATTCCATTAGCATATATTGATGGTAGTGTTCTTGTTGTAAATATATATATTCGGAGTGATTGGAGCCCGAGTCGAGGGGAAAATAACGATTATAAGTAACGTGGAATAGAGACTTGACCGGTTTGAGGTAAGTAACGATTATAAATCTAGTCCTGAGGGTATGAAACCCCAGATTTCATATCGTTTTACTATTTTAAGGTGATGCACATACTAGGTGACAAGCGTGTGGGCTTGCACCATTTGGGATTGTGACTTGTTCTGTCCCATAAGCAATTATAAATTGCGTATTTGGTTGAAACTATATGATACTTTTGTATTTTAGAAATGATTTCTGTAAATTTGGAATTAATGCCATATTTTGGCCTTGTGCTAGAGATGTTTGGACTTTTAGGGGCCTTTTTCATTCTATCCCCTCATTGTTTACGGATTGAAAATCTATAGTCAGTTATATTATACTTATTGATTTCATAACCTAATCTTTATTACTCTATTTTGATGCATATAAAAATGTTGTTTTGGGTTGAGTACCCTATTTTACTGATAACCCGAGTAGCTTGAGAGGTTCATTATTGAGTGAGGCCGAGGGCCTGATTTGTGAGAATATTTATGGGTTCGGGCTGCACGCTACAATATATTGTTACTGATTCATTATTATATGAGGCCGAGAGCCTAATTAATTTATGCCACGAGGTAGCTTATTATAGCACTTGGGCTAAATGAGCCCCTCTGGAGTCTGCACACCTCCAGTGAGCACGAGTACCCTGATTCTGAGTGATGTTAGGCCCGAGGGGCTGATTATGAGTGACTGCGACGTTTACCCAAAGGGTTGTATATGAGTGATAGTGAGGTTTGCTCGAGGGGCTTTATGTGATTCATGTTTGCCCAAGGGACTGTTTTATGATGTATGTTTTCCCGAGAGACTATAGATGAGTTATGTTTGCTGGATGGACGGGTTATGTATTCATCATTTTTGCTTAGTGTTACACTAAGCCTCTATGTGAGAACTGTTGAAAAATATCTTCATATGATTTTTACTAAAACTGAGTTTAAACAAAATGATTTGATTCAAACTATGGTTTTAAAAGCTTGTTGTATTTTACTAATATTTCGTGATATGAACTTTATATGTTTTATTGCTCGTCATTACTGCTCAATTTTTATTTATATTAGTTATTACTAAGTTGGCGTACTCACGTTACTCCCTGCACCTTCTGTGCAGATCCAGATATTTTTTGACCTGGTAGAGGGTGTTGATGTCACGACCCATTTCCACAACAGGTCATGATGGTGCCCAACTACCTTGCCGGGCAAGCCAATTGCGAAAAACATTTCTAAGTTTAAAAATATCAATATTTTTAAGAAGGGAATAAGCATCCCAAAAGGGGTTTCCAAAACCCGATACAGTAATCAAAGTAGAGACATACTATTACAACCCAAAACTAGTCTACTAATGTGTGTGCTAAAACCTGGTGTCACAGCTACATGCAACTAGTAGAGAATATACAAAATGAATAATATACTATCCTAATGTTTGAATCAGGATAGACAGAAAAGCAAAAGTACATAGATGACTTCTTCAACTGTAGATCGTCAATGAAAGGAGGCAGCTCACCATAGAACTCCAAGGTATCACACTGATACGCGCCCGAATAGTAAACAGATCCACCTGCCTCAGATCCTGTACATTTAAGTACAGAAGCGTAGCATGAGTACATAAACATCATATACCCAGTAAGTATCCCGCCTAAGCTCGAAGAAGTAGAGACGAGAGGTCGACTTGATACTTACTAAGGTCAAATAATATGTGAGATTTTTTATAGGCGTTGAAGCTACTAGTATTAACATGGTCAAGGCAAGAGAGATAAGTCATGTCTTTAAATTATCATGATTTTACAATTTCATGTTCAATGTATAATAACAAGTAGTGCGAATACAAGTTTCCACATAATAATCATGCACACATTATACCGAGGTGACGACCTGAACCAACATAATGAAATTTGCACTTTCCGAGGTTTGACGCTGCGCATATAGATACCTCTATTCATACCAAGGCGATCAACCCGATCCACAAATAACAAGCAAGCATCGATAATGCAACAAAGGCAATACATATTAAATTAGGCCATACAAGCGTTCAACAAGTGTACAAGTTTACTTTTATTTTCCTTATAGCCTCTAATATATCCTAGGCAATCACATTAGCATGATGAAATACAGATATTCATCAAAATAGCATGATGTGTACCTAAACTACCCGGAAAATCAATATAGTGATTGCTACGCACGGACTCTAGTCACCTTGTGCGTACATAGCTCCCGCATTTAGCAACAATTATACATTTTATTAATCCTATGGGGACATTTCCCACTCACATAGTTAGAAATAAGACTCATCTCGCGCCGAAGCGTTTCTTCAATAACAAGAATAGGCTCCAACCTTAATTCGAAGCCGAACGAGCACCAACTAGTTAAATAAAGTAAGAACTAGTCAATACGTGCTCGCAATGTTGAATTCCAACTAATTAAATGATTTCCCAACCTTTCCCGCAAGTTTTCTAAATTTCGACCCCGGGCCTACATGCCCGAATTCTGAGATTTTTAGAAGGAAAATATTCTCTATGACCTAAGGATTTCCAATATGTAAATTTTAATTCATTTTATAGCTAATTAGTTGGTTAAATCATAATTTTATCAAAACCTTAGGTCTAGCTCTAACCCTTGATTTTATTTGATTATTAGTATTAAATCTACGTAATGTTCATGTACCTAAGCTAAGAGTGAGAGAGAACTACTTACCTTGTGATGTTATGTTGAAACCCTCTCTTTGAAAGCTCCAAAATCTCCCCAATAACGGATGAGAAATGAGATAAAAGGGGTTGGAGTTCATATTTTATGAACTCACTGCCCCAGCGATTTTTGCTTCTGCGGGCATGTCTCCACACCTGCAGAGTCTGCTTATGCGGCCATTTAGCCACTTCTGCTATTCAAGGAGGAGCTGGCCACACTGCATCTGCGGTCATTTGTCCGCATAGGCAGGATCGCTCATGTGATCCTCATGGCTGCTTCTGCGATTCACCTCACCTTCCCCCTTTTCGCTTCTGTAGTCAAGTGGCCGCTTATTCGGTCACCACTTGTGCGGTCAAAAAGCAGCAGAAACGATTTTGACAGAACCAACAAATGTTGTTTCTCTTCAAAATTTGAATTCGCTCGAACCACGACCATTTGATGCTTGGGGCTTCCGAGACCTGCCCGAACATACTGACAAGTTTGAAATCACGAGGTGGACCTAGTCGAACCCTCAAAACACCCAAAACAACAATAAATCAAGGAATCGAACCCAAAACCAATCGATTCAACTTAATGAACTTCAAGTTCTTAATTTTCCTTCTACGGGTCAAAACACCTTTAGACTACTCGGATTGACACCACATTTTACGGGCAGGTCATATCTGATATTTCGAACTTGTACAATGTTTTGAAACCAGAATCCGAACCCAATACCTGGGGTTTTAATTAATATTAAGATTCTTTAATTATTTAAAACTTCGATTTAACAATATTACGTAAATATTTCATACTAGGGCTAGGGACCTTGGAATTTGATTCCGAGCATTCGTGCAGGTCCCATATTTTCCCATGGATCTCCCGTGACCGTCAAATCATGAATCCGGGTCTGTTTTCCAAGAAATTTGACCGAAGTCAAAGCTGACCTTATAAGAAAACTTTAAGGAAATAATTGGTTTTATTTTCACTCAAAACAATTCTACATTCCTAACTAATCGCCGCCGCAAGTCGTAATTTAGCTAAGAAAAGCGTGTGAAGTTTTATTTAAATGAACGAGTTCCAAATAGTAAAACGACCAGTCGGGTCGTTGCATTCTCCACTTCTTAAACAAACGTTCGTAGTCGAACGAACATAGAAAATTACCTGGACTGCTGAATAGGTGGGGTATCGGCTCCGCATGTCCTCCTCGGACTCCCAGGTCACCTCTTCAATTGGTTGGCCCCTCTAGTAGACTCTTACTACAGAAACCCTCTTGGACCTCAACTAATGGTCCTATCTATCAACAATGACAACTGGCTCCTCCCGTAGCTCAAGCTCTCATCTAACTGAATGGTACTGAAATCCAACACATGAGAGTAGTCAGCATGATACTTTCGAAGCATCGATACATAGAAAACAGGATGAGCTCCTGATAAACTGGGAGGTAAAGCAAGATCATAGGCAACCTCTACAACTCGCCTCAACACTTCAAAGGGACCAATAAATATTGGGCTCAGCTTGCCCTTCTTCCCGAACCTCATAATATTGTTCATTGGCGAGGCTTTCAAGAGAACCTTCTCTCCAATCATAAATGATACGTCACGCGCCTTCTGATTCGCGCAAATCTTCTGCCTGGATAGAGCTGTGCAGAGCCTCTCTTGAATCAACTTTACCTTATCCATGGCATCTTGTACCAAATCTGTGCCTAGTAACTTAGCCTCACCAGGCTCAAACACCCTATAGGAGAACGATAATGCCGGCCATACAATGCGTCATACGGGGCAATCTCTATGCTGGACTGATAGATATTATTATATGCAAACTCCGCCAAAGGCAAAAATTGATCCTAGTGCCTTCCAAAGTTAATCACACATGCTCTAAGCATATCCTCTAAAATCTGAACTGTTTGGTCTGACTGCCCATCGGTGTGAGGGTGAAATGCTGTGCTGGGATCCACACAGGTGCCCAAACCTCTATGAATTGCTCTCCAAAAGTGAGATGTGAACTGAGGTCCCCTGTCTGATATGATAGAGACCAGTACACACCATGAAATTGGACTATCTACCGAATATAAATCTGAGCGTATCTCTCCGCTGTGTAAGTAGTCTCCATTGGAATGAAATGGGCCGACTTGGTCAACCTATACACAATAACCCACACTAAATCAACCTTCCGCAAAGTTTGCGGCACCAAACCATGAAGTCCATAGTGATGCGTCCCACTCCCATTCCGGAATGGGCATCTGCTGAAGTACACCTGGCCTCTGGTGCTCATACTTGACATGATGGCAATTCAAACGTTTAGCCACATACTCAACAAATTTCCTTCTTCATCCTCCGCCACCAGTGTTGCTGTCTCAAGTCATGATTTATCTTCGTGGCACCAAGATGAATGGAGTACCTCAAACCGTGGGCCTCCTCTAGAATCCTCCTCCGCAATCCATCCACATCAGGAACACATACATGGCCCTGAAGCCGTAATACTTCATCCTTGCTTATAGTAACCTTTTTGGAACCTCCCTGAAGTACCGTCTCTCTGAGGGCTTTCAAATGCGGATCGTTGAACAGTCGGGCCCTAATCTACCCTAACAATGAAGACTGAGCAACCACGCATGCTAGAACTCGGTTGGGCTCCGAAATATCAAAGATTACAAGTATGTTAGCCAAGGACTGAATGTCCAAGGCCTATGGTCTCTCCTCAGTAGGAATGAATTCCAAACTACCCATAATCTCCGCCTTTCTGCTCAAAGCATCGGTGACCAAATCTACCTTACCCGGATGATAAAGAATTGTAACATCATAATCCTTTAGTAAATCGAGCCACCTGCGCTGCCTCAAATTAAGGTACCTCTGCTTGAACAGGTGCTGCAAACTACGATTATCGGTGTAAACCTCATATGACACCCCATATAAATAATGCCTCCATTTCTCTAGAGCATGAACAATCGCTCCTAACTCTAGATCGTGCACTGGGTAGTTTTGTTCATGAATTTTCAGCTGATGTGAAGCGTATGCAATAACGCGTCCCTCTTGCATCAATACACATCCCAAGAAAACACGAGAGGTGTCACAATATACAGTATACATCCCTGAACCGGAAGGAAATAAAGAATCGGTGCTATGGCCAAAGTCGTCTTAAGCTTCAGAAAGCTCTCCTCTCACTCATCGGACAAGCGAAATGGGACACCCTTCTGGGTCAATCTGGTCAATGGTGAAGCAATCGATGAAAAGCCCTACACAAACCATCGGTAGTATCCTGCTAACCCCAGGAAACTTCTGATCTCCGTCACTGAAGTAGGTTGTGGCCAACTCTGAACTGCCTCAATCTTCTTCGGATCCACTTTAATACCCTCTCATGACACAATATGCCCCAAGAATGCCACTGACTCTAGCCAGAACTCACACTTGGAGAACATGGCATATAGCCTTTGCTCTCGCAAAGTCTGAAGCACTACTCTCAAATTCTGCTCGTGCTCCCCCAGGCTACGTGAGTATATCAAGATGTCTTCAATGAAGACGATAACAAAAGAATCAATAAAAGATCGGAACACCCTGTTCATCAAGTCCATGAACGTCGCTGGAGCATTCATAAACCCAAAGGGCATCACCAAAAACTCGTAGTGGCCATATCTAGTCCTCAATGCAGTCTTCGGAACGTGTGAATCTTGAATCTTCAGCTGATGATACCCTGATATCAAGTCAATCTTAGAGAACACCCTAGCACCCTGCAACTGGTTAACAAATCATCAATACACGGTAATGGGTACTTGTTCTAGATAGTGACTTTGTTAACCTATTGGTAATCAATGCACATCTGCATAGTCCCATCTTTCTTCTTCACAAATAGCACTAGTGCACCACAAGGCGACATACTGGGTCTGACAAACCCCTTAGCTAATAACTCCTCCAACTGCTCCTTCAACTCTTTAAGCTCCTTAGGAGCCACACACTATGGTGGGATAGATATAGACTTAGTGCCTGGAGCCAAGTCAATGCAGAAATCAATATCACGATCCAGAGGCAGGCCTGGAAGACCAGAAGGAAAAACATCGGTGAACTATCGAACTACCGACACTGAATTAATCATCGGAGACTCTGATGTGGTGTGTCGAACATAATCCAGATAAGCCAAACACCCATTCTCAACCATGCGCAGAGCCTTCAAAAAGGAAACAACCCTGCTAGGCGTATCAACTGTAGAACCCTTCCACTCCAATCTCGTTAATCCCAGCATCACTAGCGAAATAATCTTGGCATGAAAATCAAGGACGACGTGATAGGGAGATAACCAATCCATACCCAGGATAACCTCAAAATCTATCATATCAAGCAATAGAAGATCTTCCCTTGTATCGTAACAACAAAAGGTAACCACACAAGACTAGTAGATCCGATCCACAACCACATAATCGCCCATAGGAGTGGATACGTGAACATGAATACCCAAAAGCGTAGAAGAGATAACTAGAAAATGAGCAAATAAAGATGATACATATAATGTAAGTAGACCTAGATCAAATAATACCGAAGCATCCCTACCGCTGACTGAAATAATACATGTGATGATGGCATCGGAGGCCAATGCACCTGGCCTAGCTGGAAGGGCATAAAATCTGGCTGGAGTGCTGGCTGATTGGCCTCCATCGGACTGAGTAATAGCGGGCTGTCCTCTATTCATCTAGTTTCCATCACTGGAACGACCTCTACCAGTATTCCCTCCACCTCTAGATGGCTGAGCCGCTGGTGCTGGAGTCATTGGCTACTATCCCTGCTACGCTACCTTTCCCCTAAGCCTGGTACAAGTCATCTTCAAGTGACTAGGATCTCAACACTCAGAGAAATGTGGTACGATGTCCTGCTGCCCCTAAGACTGACCCTGAAAGCCCACAGAACTACTAGGACGAGCTGGAAGAGCTGGTGGATGATATGAACTCTCCGGCATAGTGCTGAAGTAAGAGCTAGAAGGACCCCGAGGACTTGAATATTTACTGGATAAACCCTGAGTAGCTGGTGGGTGATAAGAAACCTCTAGCATAGCACTGAAATACGGACGTGCTGGAGCTCCCTGGGCCGGAGATGGTAGTGCTGGAGCTAGGGCCTACTCGGCTGACCCCTACTATGGTGACCTCTGCCCCTAGCTGGGGAACCTTTGAAATCTCTAAAGAACCTCGCTGTCTTGTCCTTCTGAACCTGCTCTTTCCCTTTCTAGCAATACCCCTCAATCCGATGAGCAATCTCGACCACTAGCTGATATCCTGTACCCATATCCACCTCTTGGGCCATGCTGTTCCGGATACCTGGCTGAAACCTCCAGACAAACCTCCGCACTCTCTCTATGTCTGTAGGAAGTACCATAAGTGTATGGCGAGATAACTTATAGAACCTGGGCTCATAATCGGTCACAAACATCTAACCCTACTCGAGATGCTCAAACTGATACCGCAGCTCTTCCTTCTCGGAGGGAGGAATATACCTGTCCAAGAACAACTGAGTGAACTTAGGCCTGCTAAGAACATAAGACTTCCACCATCTATGGGCCCTGCCCTCCAACTGGAAAGTGGTGAAGTCAACCCCATGTGACTCCAGTATCCTCATGTTGTGCAGTCTGTCCTGCACCTCTTAATAAAATCCTCAGCGTCCTCATGATGTTCACCTCCGGAGATTTGATGGTGAAGTCTATTCCATCTGTCTAGTAACTTCTGCGGATCATCATCCCTAACTGGCATGGCTTGCAGTGCCACTGCAGGAACTGGCTGAACCCCATCTGCGGGTAGTGCACCCAGAGTTTGATAAACGGCGGCTGTACCACCTAGATCCTGAGCAGTAGGGGTCTGTACTCCCCCTCTACCTGTAACGTGGCTTGATTTGCTAGAAATAAACCAGCCTAGATCATAGTGTCCATGAACCAAATTATGCGGCCCATGACCTCGTGAAATCCCGATGCTTTCAAGAAATCCACCGGAATATGCTCAGCTATGGGCACCTCGCCCTGCTCCGTAATGATCGGATCCCTTGCAGGATCTGCTGATGGTGCAAATTGAATAGCTCTGGGGCATTCTTGTCCCCTACCACGAGCTGGTGCCCTCCTCTGACCTCTACCTTTGCCTCTAGCAATGGGAGGAGCAGCTCCTCCCGGGTCAGGAACGTTGGTGGTACGAGTCCTCACCAACTCTGAGAGAATAGAAATGGAAATTTAGTACATTTACCACTGCTCAATAGGAAGTGAATAAAGAGCAGTCTTTCCTAACACCCTATAGCCTCTCGAAGATAAATACCGACGTATCCATACCGATCTATAAGACTCTATTAGGTTTTTCCCGTAACACTGTGAGACGTACGTGAACCTAGTGCTCTGATACCATGTTGTCACGACCCATTTCAACAACATGTCATGATGGCGCCCAACTACCTCGCGTGGCAAGCCAATTACGAAAAACATTTCTAAGTTTAACAATATAAATATTTTTAAGAAGGGAATAAGCATCCACAAATGGTTTTCCAGAACCCGATACAATAATCAAAGTAGAGACATACTATTATAACCCAAAACTATTCTACTAAAGTGTGTGCCAGAACCTGGTAACACAGCTACGGGAAACTAGTAGAGAATATACAAAATGAATAATATACTATCCTACTATTTCAATAAGGATAGACAGAAAAGCAAAAGTACAAAGATGACTTCTTCGGCTTTAGATCGTTAATGATAGGAGGCAGCTCACCGTAGAAGTCCAAGGAATCTCACTGATGCACACCCGAATAGTAACCCGATCCACATACCTCATATCTTGTACATTTAAGAACAAAAATGTAGCATGAGTATATAAACATCATGTACCGAGTAAGTATCACGCCTAACCTCGTAGAAGTAGAGACAAGAGGTCGACTTAGTACTTACTAAGTTCAAATAATATGTGAGATTATTTATAAGCGTGGAAGCTTCTAGTATTAACATGTTCAAGGCAAGAGAGATAAGACATGTCTTTAATGCGTCATGATTTTACAATTTCATGTTCAATGTATATTAACAAGTAGTGCAAATACAAGTTTCCACATAATAATCATGCGCACATTATACAGAGGCAACGGCCCGAACCAACATAATGAAAAGCGCACTTGCCGAGGGTCGACGGTGCGCCTATAGATGCATCTATTTATACTGAGGCGATCGACCCGATCCACAAATAACAAGCAAGCATCCAGAATGCATATGAAGGAAATACATATTAAATTGGGCCATACAAGCGTTTAACAAGTGTACAAGTTTAATTTTATTTTCCTTATAGCCTCTAATATATCCTAGGCAATCACATTAGCATGACGATATATAGATATTCATATATATAGCATCACGTGGGCCCTAAACTACCCGTACAATAAATATAGTGATAGCTACGCACAGACTCTTGTCACCTTGTGTGTATGTAGCTCCCGCATTTTGCAACAATTATACATTTTATTAATTCTATGGGGACATTTCCTTCTCACAAATTTAGAAAGGAGACTCACCTCGCTCCGAAGCGTTCCTTCAATAACAAGAATAGTCTCCAACCTTAATTCGAAGCGGAATGAGCACCAACTAGTTAAATAAAGTAAGAACTAGTCTATACGTGCTCACAAAGTTGAATTCCAACTAATTAATTGATTTCCCAATCTTTCCCGCAAGTTTTATAAATTTGGACCCGGGGCCCACGTGCCCGGATCCCGAGATGTTTCGAAGGAAAATATTCTATATGACCTAAAGATTTCAAATTTTTGTTCATTACAAAGCTAATTAGGTTGTTAAATCATAATTTTATAAAAACCCTAGGTCTAGCTCTAAACCTTGATTTTATTTGATTATTAGTGTTAAATCTGTGTAATGTTCATGTATTTAAGCTAAGAGTGAGTGGGAATTACTTATCTTGTGATGGTATGTTAAAACCAACTCTTTGAAAGCTCCCAAATCGCCCCAATATCGGATGAGAAATGAGAGAAAAAGGGTTGGAGTTCATATTTAATGAACTCTCTGCCCCAGCGATTTTCGCTTCCGGGGGCATATTTTCGCACCTCCGGAGTCTGCTTATGCGGCCATTTAGCCACTTCTGTGGTTCGGGGACGAGCTGGCCAGACCGTATCTGGGTCATTTTTCCGCATTGGCGGGACGGATCCTGCTGTCCCAATTGCCGCTTCTGTGATTCCCCTCACCTTCCCCCTTTCCTCTTATGCGGTCAAGTGGCCACTTATGCGGTCACCTCTTTTGTGGTCAAAGAGCCACAATAGCGGTTTTCACAAAAGCGATGTTCACAGAAGCAGCAAATGTTGTTTCTCTTCAAAATCCGACTTCACTCGAACCTCGACCATTTGACGCTCGGGTATCCCGAGCCTCGCCCGAACATACCGACAAGTCTGAAATCACAAGGCGGACCTAGTCGAACCTCAAAACACCCAAAAAATAACACTAAATAAAGGAATCGAACCTCAAAAACAATTGATTTAACATAATGAACTTCAAGTTCTTAGTTTCCCTTCAATGGGTCAAAACGCCCTTAGACTACTCAGATTGACACCAAAGTTTACGGGTAGGTCTTATGTAATATTTCGAACTTGTACCAAGTCTTGGAACCAAAATCTGTACGCGATACCTGGTGTTTTAATAAATATATATATTCTTTAATTCTTTAAAACTTCGATTTAATAATTTTACATAAAAATTCTGTACTCGGTCTAGGGACCTCGGTATACGATTTCGAGCATATGCCCAGGTTCCATATTTTCCCACGGACCTCCCAAGACCATCAAATCACGAATCCGGGTCTATTTCTCAAGATAGTTGAGTAAAGTCAAACCTTTCGTGTTAATAAAACATTAAGGGAATAATTAATTTTATTTTCACTCAAAACTCTTCTAACTTTCGAACTAATCGCCCCCAAGTTGTAATTTAGATATGGAAAGCGTGGGAAGTTTTATTTAAGGGAATGGGGTTCCAAATAGAAAAACGACCAGTCAGGTCGTCACAGTTGATTATTTAGTGGCAGATCCATCGGAATTAGCAAGGTAGGTGCCTAGCGATCGCATCCTTACTTTTCTCCCTCCTTATCCTCCCTTAGTTGCATTCAGTTATTACCAGGATATATTAGTCTTGATATTGTCAGAAGGTTTTAGTAGATGCTCATTACTTAGGACACCCCGATGTCGGGCTTTCTTTCTGCACTTTTGATTTAAGTTAAACTCCTTATTAAGGTTTATTGTTAAATAGTTTTGGTTTAATCTTAAAAATGAAAATATCGCTTGTTTTGGTAAGTGTTGCCTTACCTAGTACCATGATAGGTGCCATTATGACAAGATTGGCTTTTGGGGCTTGACAATAACTTTGTATACCATGTTGGGTTGTCATTCGTCGAGTATTATTTTATGTTTTATCCTTGTTATCTCATGATGGATTTTAGGACTCATTTACCCATCGATGTGGGTCGTGACACTGAGGTCTGGACTCCTCGTGCTCATCTAACTCAGGGGGTACTCTACTAGTACCCTGGCGAGCAACAGCTTTGCCTTTCTAGGTAGATGTGAGTCTCTTCAGTGGCATCACTACATATGCAACATTGCGTTAGAAGTCTGAATTATTGTAACATAGCTCTATCGCATGATCTAGAGAAGAACGAAGGAGAACCATCCCATAATGCCATGTAGCCTCTTGTTCATAAGTATGACGCGCAACGTACTCCTTAACAAGACTACTAAAAACAGCCTGTCGGAACCCTATGACTAAACTGCTCTAATACCATATTTGTCATGACCCAACTTATGGCCGTGGAGGATAACCAAAACTAAGTGCTAATAAACACTAAACCTACTGATAATTTACTAGTCATGAATAGAAATTGATAAACTGAACAAGCATAAGCATAGCTTATAATAACTGTACAATCTGGAAAGCCTACAAGAGTAACACAAGCTGACATATAAAGATATACTAATTGCACAAGTGCATATTGACATGCCTCTAAGAGTGCTGAACTCAACAAGTACTAGATGGGACAGGACTCAGCCATACCCAAAATAAC
This sequence comes from Nicotiana benthamiana, assembly GCA_034376525.1. Taxonomy (NCBI): domain Eukaryota; kingdom Viridiplantae; phylum Streptophyta; class Magnoliopsida; order Solanales; family Solanaceae; genus Nicotiana; species Nicotiana benthamiana. Next base: position 28,949,014 of record CM067337.1, read on the forward strand.
TAACTTTGCACATACAAAAAGATGATTAACTCTGGGAGTCGGCAGGGTGACTCCCACAACTGTGGATGGCCTACTAATGTAGCTCAAGCGTTGATCAATCTGTAACTGTGCAGCATAAAATACAACACCCTAAAAGCGACGTGAGTATGATACGTAAAAATTATGTAGGGTGAAAAGCATATGTAAATTATACTAAAGTATTACTTTAATATAAAAATATGAATGTAAGCTGAAAGCTAAGCTAGAGTTTGAACTAACAATTGATTAGGAACTGGACCGAAATTTATGCTGAGACACTGCTAAACTACACTACTATCTGTACCGATACATGTCTGGTGCTATGAACTATATCCTCCCAATCAGGTAATTTTAAATTTGAGTTAGCCTCAAGTATAGTCATGCAATGCAAACTATAACTATATACTCATTTATAACATGCATGACGGGGTGTTATGTGCTATTTCCCCCCAGTATATAATCAGTAGAACTATGGGCTATTCACTCTCCCAGCATAATCAATGCAAGCATCTATAAGGCCTAACATATATAGTAGCATCATATGGGCTCGAGAGATCATGAAGGAGACCATAAACGGAATCACAAACGTAATTTGACGCTCGTCATCCATAATTTGGATGGAGGGTCCTATCCATGTTTTAGGAAGAAACTGAGTATGTAAGTGATATACTAATTCTCATTAACTCATTAGGATCCCTGTAGAATCAATTTAGAACCAAGGAACTCAAAATTTGTCCAACTCTTTGAATTTACAAAAATTTTGGCAAAGTTTATCCTAAAACTGGATGATCCCAAAAAAGTAGCAAGCACCACAATATACACAGGAATGGACATCTGGCCAAGATGAGAATATCATACTAAAGGAGGCCCATTTATCCATAATAGTGTCAAGCGATCGACAAAACGAAATTATGAACGTAATGTCGGCTCATAGTGGCTAACTTGTGACATGAAAGTTTAAATATAATTTAGGAATATTCTACGTATCAGCATATGATAATTAATCTTATATAATCTTATGTGAATCTATTAGGATCATATGGGTGTTAGGTATATATATAAACATCAAATGAGAGGAACAAATGAAAGTCCAAAATGTCATAGGTTAAATGGATGATATGCCCTTTTTGTTTTTGATGTGTTTTGAAGTACAACCTAAGCTAGTTTCTTTCATACTTCACATATGAAATTTTATACTATACAAGGATACAAATAGGGGTAGCATTTTGAGCTCAATCCCAACTAACCACCGAACCAGCCAGTAAATAACGGGTTAGGCATTGAAGAATTTTATTGATGGGTCATTCTAGGCTGAGCCCATTTCAACCCATAAAATAATTAGCCAGTCTATAACCCATTTAGGTGCCCAAACATGACCCATAAAACTCCCAATACCTAAACACAATCAAAACTAGACATAGAAACAAGACATATGCTTTCTCTCTATGCACTTTGAAATTCAAAAACAAGCTTTTCTCTCCGGTACACTACCTTTTTTCCGGCGACATCCTACTTTCCAGCGAACTCTTTGATGGAGATTTCTCTAAATCTCAAATTTTGGCCATCAGATAAGGTGATTATGCAACTCCTTTTTCATTTGTATTTCTTGTAATATTTGAAATTGTACCATTGTTGCTCAAGTATATCGATACACAATCCTTGTGATTATACAACATATGTTGTTCAGAAGACTAATCTTAAATGGAAGCATTGGTAATAGTTTCAGGTTGTTATTATTATGAATACACTGACTTTATAGGAATTTATTGTCAAACGATCTCTCGATATCTATAAATAGTAGCTAGCTTAAAATCTGTAAATCATATTCAAATGAATACAATAGATTCATCTCCGAGAAAGTCAATAATGTTTGTTTTAAGTTTTTCAAATACTGAGCTATCTGTTGATACCCAATTTTTTCCTATGTATTTTCATACCCAAAATACTTTCAAAATAGCATCATATGCATATATAAGCATCCCGAAAGGTTTTTGTATTTTTTCTAATTTCTTAAGATTTTTAGAATTAATTTATTATCTATTTTAACAGTATAAAACCACAATAATTATTTCCAGATTTTCCTTTTTGTGAGTCATTTCTTTTCCATCATTATATTTACACCAAATATGATTGAGGTAATCTTTGCATATTTTTTATAAATGTATTTGATATTTTTTAAGCTAAATTGTACAAAATTGCAATTATAGCCTACGTTATAATTAACAGTGTTTTATAATTATAAAAATGCTCCAGACATTTTAAAATTAATGTTTATATGTTACCAATTAGTACTGTATTTTAATTTGTGTTTAAATTATTTTTAACTATTTTAATTAATTAAAAAGGGAAAAAGTGGTATTTAAAGGGTAGCCTATTTCCATTTCAATAATAGCCACATTTAACCCCACATTTGACCCCAAATTAAATGACCCAGTTACCCGACCCATTGACCCAACTCCAAACCCACCCGGCCATCATACGATTTCCTCATTCCATTTCAATTTCACAACACCCTTAAACCCTAATTCATTTACTCAAATTAGCTACCCCTAGAATCCATTCGTCTCTCAAACTCTCTCTAACCCCTCTCTGAAACCCTAGTCTACTCTGCCGATTTCCACCTTGTTTCACTGAAATCTATGGCATCCCAAGCCCTGGGTGGCCTATACTCACTTTCATGTACCACCATATCCTTGTTACTTGAAGATCTAAGGTTCGAGCTTGAACTTCTTCGCTCTGATCCCCGCCGATTCGAGTGTTCCGACCATATCCGGCTCAACTCCAGCATATCCTAGCCCCATGAGTCCATCTATGACTTATTCGACTCAGAGCAGACCCTTTTCCAGTCCTTAATCGCTTCTAGGGTTCTTCCGAAACCCTAGCCTTTCAAGATTTTCCTATTTTCTCTAGACCTGCTCTAGATCCGTGTTTATTTTTAAGGTTTTCAAACGATTTCTGAAATATCTTTCAAACTTTGCTTCCAAAATGGTTTGTCTAATCCGACTTAGGGTTTCTTCAATTTTACCTGTTCTATTATGTTTCCTATGTGTTTCTTTTACTGTATTTGCTCTACTATGGCTTCCATGTATTTCTACTATGATTCCTGCATGTTTCTTCTACTATACTTTCTTTTACCGTTCCATACGATTCTTTTTACTGTGCTTTCTTTCATTATGTTTTCATAAAATATTTTAAATTCCTTTGAGTTTTTCTAAATGTATTCTTGCCTAATTTATTTTCTTTCATCTCTACACGCGATTAACGGCATAAACCCTAGAATTTGGGGGTTTTAAGTCGAGTTTTTCTGACCATTTGTATGTGATTTTATCTGTTTCTCTTCTCTAAGTTAATCTGATTTCAAAAACCTAATTTCTGAACTCGTCTTTGTTTCTCTATGTGATTCTGATTTCTGCTAAGCTTTTCAAGACCTTTTACCTTACTTGTTGCATGCCATTCGATGTCTCCCCCTTATTTAATAGTTCCCTACTCACTAATTTTTGTTGCGTGAAACTTTTCTCTATTTTGATTCTAGCCTCGCATGTTAAAAAACGCAAACACTCTTTATATGTAGATTTTTCCTCTCATAATAACCTCTGATTTTGGGTATTGATTTTAGAATGCCATTGTTTGAACTTGATTGATTCTTTCCTTGTCTAAATTGAACCATCTTATTCCCTTATTTTTTGACTTGGTTCATTATTGATTTCGAATCTTTGATTCCCTGATTTACTTGATTTACTTCTTGCCTTATTTACTTAAACCCTGTGTTTCAAACTTTCCCTTATGAATTTACCCCTTATTTGCATACTGTGCATAATATGCTACTTGATTCCCTTTCCTTAAATAACTTCAGTCCTGTACCATTCGAATTTGAACTCTTTAATTTAAGGAATTCCCTTCTACTGATTGTTTTCTGATTGATACTCGATTATTTTCTTTCCTTGCTTACCTTCCTGATTTCAAGTATAAGTACGTGCTCCTCTCTTCACTCTTTCATCGAATTCTGACTTCAAAAATCAATAAATTTTCACTTCAAAATCAAAATTCACGACACAGATATCTTGTCGATGCCCCCATTTTTTAAGGCGAAAAGCGGGTTTCGACATTATGGATGAAAAATGACTCTTTAACCCCTTTCGGGGAATTTGAGTTATGGATTTTGGAGAGTCGCCACCTAATAATTATAGTGCATTGGGAAACTTTTAAAGAAAAGGAGAAGATTTTTGAAAGAAAATCAGAGTTCGGGTAAGGGCTTGAGATTATCATGAGGGGAAGGTGTTAGGCACCCATTAAGATCCACTAGAGTAGTTCCAGACTGTGCTTAATTGTGACTATAAGAAGAATATGAATAAACAAGTAAAGTTTGCACGTAAGAAGTATAAACAAGTTGACAATTTCGAAAGAAAAACATAAATGATTTTGAAAAGAGGAAGCTTAGTTGAAGGAAAGCATTCATCTAGGAAAAAACATCAATAAACAAAAGAAGGAGAAAGGGGTCCTATGGTTAAATACAATATGGATCACTTTGGTACAATACCATCAATCATTCTCACACGAGATATTAGCGCATTAGTCATCATATTCATATTTTACCCTTCCCACCATGTTAAGGTATTTAAACGCGATTAGTTTCATTTTACTTATTACATGCTAGTACCTATCCCAACCTATCAGTCATGGGGTATTAGGACATCTAATCCTAAAGGGGGAAGAACGGGATGGGGGATTTTCATGGAGTTTCAAAGGATAAAAGTCTAATTAATCAGTCAAAACAGATACCAAGTAGGGGGGAAGACAAGAAGACAAACCGGGGAAGAGACCTCTTTAAACAGACAACATATAGTTTAGCATGGCTTGCATATACAGGTTTGGTCTTAAATTAAAATTAAGCAACGGACGGATCAGTTTAACACATAGAATTAGATTAAAGGTCTATATTAGGTAACTTGGATCCAATTATTAGGATCAGAAGTATTTTACTGGATTATTAATTAAGAACTAACACATACAAGTTTTGAAAGAAGCAGAAGTTTGCAGAAGATCAGAAAGGTTTTGGGAAATCGCTGAAACTATTTTAACAAATGTACAATAGAGTTTCAGAAGTAAAGTGTTTATAAAAGGAGGCGAGAGTTTGAAAGTTGTTTTGAAAGTAACCTCAAGGATAGAAAATTCAGACCGAGAAATAAAAATGATTTTAGGAACGCTTGTTTATTAGGTTGCAGACAGGTTTGGACGAATCCGTTGAAAAACATTGAAATAGTTGCCAGATTACATGCTTATAACTTAAGCGAACTTGAGATCATATAGGCAGGATTTCTACTTCGATTTTGATTTACTCATTACTATCCTAATCGTTTAAGGCATGCGAGAGTTGTATTACCCTATTGTTTGCCTATCTTTTATGCAATTTTATAGGCGTGTTTTTTATTTTCTGGAATGTAGAACGCAAAGCCTATAGACATGATCTCTAGGTAACTTAAAGTTTTAAAACTTATAGGCATGAAGTCAAAGTAATAAAAATCCTATAGGCATGATATCTAGGTGATTCAAAGTATTAAATCATATAGGCATGATTTCTAGGCGATTCAAAGAATTAAATCCTATAGGCATAATTTCTAGGTGATTTCAAAGCATTAAAATCCTATAGGCATGATTTCTATGTGATTCTAAGTGATAAAACCTTATAGGCATGATTTCTAGGTGATCTTTTTAAGTATTAAAATCCTATAGGCATGACTTCTACCCTTTAACATGAAAATAACTAAAAACCCCTCCCATACCCTTTACTACTATACTCCCCAAGTTTTTATTACAAAGTTATTATTACACAGCCAAAAGTAAAATAAAATACATCATAGCCCACAGCTAGATCCAAACTGCCTAATGCAATCTTGATATCCAATACATGTGCTATACCAAATCCGGGTTCCAGATTCCAAGGCCTTCTCTTAGAGTGTTCAAAGTTCCACGAAGCTTCAAGAGCCCAGGCAATGCTTACACCCTAAAGAGTGAATGCTATAACAGAGTGGTGCAATGTGTGGAATTACCAGCCCTCAAGCATCTAAGTTCATAAGGAGCTCTAGGTTCCCTACGTATGGCTTATCTAAGGGGGTAGAACTTATGAGCTAGGAGTAAGTGCAAAGTGAGGGAGGAACCTTAGCAGAAGGTGGTCATACCCAGCCATGGCATAGACTGGAACACCCCTGACCTCTTGTTCAGATTCAAAAAAATAAGACCGGACTCTTATAGAGTCAAACTTAGGTCTGAATGGTGATTAGGATACCAACAAACCCAAATTAGAGCTCAACACATAGAGGGGAAAGGGAAAGGGAAAGAAATCGAGCAAAGACTCAGAAGAGTCTAGTTCTGGATCACAGACAACAGTTCAAAAGTGTTGCCATGACTCAGGACAATATTAACATACAAGGGAATAGAGTGAAAAGTTAAAACATAACATAAAGAGGCATAGCATGCTTGAAGGTAATCACATAGTGCATGAAAGCATAGATAAACACAAAAAAAGAAGGGGTAGAAGTAGAGAAGAGAACTCATAGTAAAGAGGATGCTATTTCATATAGAAGAACATACCAGTTGAAAATTATAGAACAGCAGAATAGTAACAGCAAACAAATAGCCAGGAACAAGAGGAACAAACTCAAGAAGCTCCCACAAGTACTTAGGAATGCAAAAAGCAGGAGGTAAAGATGTAGGAAGCTCAATAGTAATGTATAAAAAAATAGAGAGTAGTAATGGTAGTAGTAAAGAATTTTTAAGATAGAGAGGTGAATTATGATTTTGTTTTGCAGTCAGAATTCGACGATGGAGTGAAGAGCGGAGCAGGTATTTATACTTGAAGTTGGACATACAAGCAAGGAAAGAAAATAGTCGTGTATCAATCAGGATCAATCAATTAACACAGGTTCCTTTAATCAAGGAATCCCAATTTTATTAGTAAAGGACAAGAAATATTTAAGGAAAGTGGATCAAATAAAAAACATTGTGCATAGTATACAAATAAGGGTAAATATATAAAATTATTTAAGGACAAATTTTTGAAGTACATGGCTTGTGCAAATAAGGTACGAAGACCAATTAACAAACGGTAAATCAAAAGGTTTGAGATTTTTATAGGAATGAATCAAGTCCAAAAAAAAGAGAAGTGTTTTATTTAGGTCAAGTCACTGAAAAAATGGAAAGAAATCAATTAAGCTATATTCAGAAGAAATTTTGAACTAATTGTAAATTTGAAAAACCACTTAGGGGAAATTCATAGTATTAAAGGAGCATACGAACACATCAAACATGAAAGAAGACTGAACTTTCATTGTAATGAATCGGTCGGAAAATCTAGTGTAGAAGAGCTTTGGCAAATGGTTAGAACCATAAGCAAAGACAGGGATGACTTCAGAAATTGAAATCAAACTAGTTCAGAGGTGAGAAAATGCAAGTCACACACAAGTGGCCCGAAAACCCCCAAATCCTAGGGTTTTTGTCATTAGTCCAGCGTAGGGATGAAAACAAACAAATCAGGCAAGAGTAATCTCAGAAAAACCAAAGGAACTTAATCGTTCCATGAAAAACATGCTGAGGGAAAACACAGTAAAAGAAAGACACAAGGAAACATTAGGAGGAAACATTGTAGAAGAAAACACATAGGATTCAAAGTAGAAACACACAGGAGTCATAATAGAACAAATACAGTAAGAATACCACATAAAATCACAGTAGAAAAAACAAAATCAAAGAAATCCTAAATCAAAGAATATGAACAGTTTTGAAAGCAAATTTTTGGAAGATATTTAAGAAATCGTTTGAAATCCTTAAAAAAGCATGGATCTAGAGCGTATCTACAAAAATATAGGAAAAATTCCAAGGGCTATGGTTTCAGAAGAAACCTAGAAGTGAGAGAGGTCTGGAAAAAGGGTTTGCTCCAAGTCGATTGAGCCAGACATGGACTCATAGGACTAGGACATGCCGGAGTTGAGCCAGAGATCTGAGCGAAGTCCTTAAAGCTCAAACCTTGAATCTTCAAGTAATGGGGATGAGAATAGGCTACCCAGGGCTTGGGACGCCATTGACTCCGGTGGAACATTCTGGAAACCAACGGAGTAGGGGTTTCAGTGAGAGGTTAGAGAGAATTAGGAGACGAAGGGATCTTAGGGTGTCTGTTTGTGAAAAGTGAAATAAGGTTAGGGGTAGTTGGGAAATTAATAAGGAAAGAGAGGTTGTGGGTCGTTGATAAGAAAATGATCAACGGTCAGGACTAAAAGGGAAACCGGGTGGGTTTAATTAAACAGGCAGGGGCGGGTTAAAAATAAAAAGATGAGTCACTTAATTGGGGCTGTATTGGGGTTATAATTGGGGTCCAAATTGGGCTATAATTGAAAGTAATTGAGGCCAAAATGGAAATAGCCATTTTTTCGCTTTTGAATTTATAAAAATAGTAAAAAGTGTTAAATCAAATTAAAAGAACTGGGTTAGTAAAAAATATGTAAGCATTAATTTTAAAATATTTGGAATTGATTTTACAATTAAAATTGCCCGGAAATGGGTTAAAATTGAAATTTCATGCAATTTAGTTTTATAAATAGCAAATGGACTCGTAAAACTATACAAAAATCATGTAAATTATGTTTTTATACAAATGTCAGAAAATAATAAACTATTCTCTAAAATGGCAAGTTTTTGGGAATAATTATTGGGATTTGTTGTGTAAATAGGCCATAAATAAGTTTAAAATCCCTTTAAAAATGTCAAAATTTTTTGAGGTGCTCATATATGCATACATATGCTATTTTAAGAGTATTTTGAGTATAAAAATATATAGGAAAAACTTGGGTATTAACACATTTCTATATTGAAATATTCTTTACTACTCCCTACTACCATTACTACTCTATATTTTCTATACCACTATTGAGCACACTGCTCCTTTACCTCCTGCTTTCTGAACTTCTAAGTACTTGTTGGATCTCCTTGAATTTGTTCCTGTTGACTGCCTGGTTGTTTGTTTGCTGTTGCTATTCTGCTATTGGAACCTTGCAACTGGTGTGTTTTCCTTGTTAAATAGCACCCTTTTTATGTGTTCAACCACTCTTCTTCCACCCTTCCTTATTTGTGTGATTACTTATGCTCTCCTGCACTATGTGATTACCTTCAAGCATGCTATGCCTCTTTATGTTATGCTTTAACCCTTTCACTCTATTCCCTTTCTATGTGAGTATTGTCCTAAACCATGGGAGCACTTTGAATTGATGTCTAACCAGAAAATGAGGCACGAAGTCCTCAGATTCGGTATGGTATCCAACATTCACCCAAGGTTGCTAAGATGGTGGAAGGATCTTCATGCCAGCGATCGAACTCTCGTCCGCAACTACTTAGGGAATTCGCCCTCACTTATGGAAATCCAGCCTAACAACAAAATCATAGAGGCTGCAACTCTGTTCTGGGATAGTGATCGATCGGTGTTTTGCTTCGGAGATTTAGAAATGACTCCTTTACTGGAAGAATAGGGGGTCTAGCTGGTATCCCTTGGGACGCTCCGGGTCTGCTTATGCCGGAAAACCGCATAATTAGAGGCTTTCTTAAGATAATGGGACTCAAGAAAAACCTAGCTTGTCTGAAGGACTCCTACATACCATTTGATTTCTTGTACGAGAGGTATGGCCATAGAAAGTCCTATCGCACGTACACGAACGAGTTCACCCTCACCTCTTTGGGTAACATACATAGGAGGGTCTTTGTGTTCATTTTCTGCTTCTTGGGTATGATAATCTTTCCCTTGAAGAAGGCTAGGATCCACACTAGACTAGCCATAGTGACCAAACCTTAATGGAAGGTATTGATGGGCAGACTTTTAGTATAGTGCCCATGATCATTGCTGAGATGTATCTAGCCTTGGGAAAATGTCAACAAGGGGCTCCACACTTTGAGGGTTTTAATATGTTATTAAAACTTTGGCTCATAGGACACTTTCAGAAAGGCGACTACAGATAGGAAATAATACGTCGAGACTGGGATGACCATATCACTTTTCACCACCCAAAGCGAATGAATTTCATGCCCAATATGTTTGCTTAGCCAGAGGACGCTAGTGGATGGGTAGAGTTATTTGAAAATCTAAAGGAAGAGCAAGTTCAGTGGATGTTCAAGTGGTTCCCAACAGGGGAGTTCATTGTCCGTTCTCGAGACGCGCCATTTTTTGTGCTCATCGGTCTGAGGGGAACGCATCCTTATGTCCCTCTCCGGGTCATGAGGTGAGCTGGAAGAAAGCAGATCATACCCAGGATAGAGAAAATTAGTCATTTCAGGGCTGACTTTCAAGATGATGATAGCCCGCACAGGTGTCACACTCAGCATATGTGGCGCTGCAAGCTCGTCTTAGGGAAAGAGTCTATTGAGCCAGACAAGTATCATGCCGGGTGGGTACCGCACTACACGGGTTGGTTGGAAGATTATCACATTGGTTTGGGTCATCCAGATTCGTCCATGGTCATAGGATTATTGATGAGAAAACTGAAGCGCAAGTCAAATACAATCAGCTGTGCAAGAGAATGTGAGAATGAATACACGTAAATATAGGAAGCCCACGAGAATCTGATCAGCGAGTGGAAGGATATGGACGACAACGCCAACAACAGGCTAGGATATCTATAATGAGGTCTAGTGGAGTTGGAAAGGAAGTTCTTGAAGAGAATTAATGATTTTCATCTGGCCCGAGCCTATGTGCTGTTAGGACTGCGCAAGTTGATGCAGCTGTACGAAGGTGGCAAGAGAATCGAATCTGGGGAAGGTCCTTCTGGGACAAAGTAATTAGGATCCTTTATTCGCTTTCATAATATAATAAGGCCACTGGCTATTAGTGACATCTTTTATCATTGAGTTGATTTAAGACTCGTCTTGTTTTATCAATAGATTGAGGCATTTAGCATCATAACTTCTCCAAATTTAATTTTTCGCTAGGCCTACCTCGGGTACAAAGAGACATCCAAATTAGGAAACAACTTATACTATTGCACAGCGTGTTTAAATACCGCAATATAATTTTTCTTAGAACCCGTACTAATTTTTTACCTTGTTGTTTTTCTTCTATTTTTATTCCCCTCCCCCAAAGGTTAGTTCGTGCATTCTGGAACCGTCAACATAATCAACAAGATCCAAGGGTCCTCCACCTCCTCCTCCTCCAAATTCTACCAGAAACAGGAACAAAGGCAAAATGGGAGACGCAAACGCTAGAAAGGAACTTGAGGAAACTTCTCAGAATACTGCAATTACCAAGGAGACTGCTGCTCATCTTGAGAAAACTTTGCTGATATTTCGGGAGGAATTGGACAGAGTTCGGAACCTGGAAAGCCTCTCAATCACTCTTGCCGCTCCTGATGTTAACACCCAGAACCCTGCACCTTCAAAAATACCCCGCAACCACCAATACAACCCACTCATGCCCAAGCCTGCAACACATGCAATAATACTCCACTGCTCATTTCCAAACAACATAACATAGCAAAAGACCATAATACTCCTATCTTTGCGGAAACTATACCCCACTACACTCATCCAATCACAAGCGCACCTGAATCAGATGACAAGGGCTCCCTCATTCAGAATTTGGCCGCTAAATTCAAGAAGTTAACTAGCCGGATCCAAGGTTTCGGAGGTAGCAAAGGTGTTGAAGGGTTGAACTATGAATATCTTTGAGTTCAGCCAGATGTTGAGCTCCCGGAGGGGTACAAACCTCCCTAGTTTGAGATGTTCGACGGTACAGGTGATCCCATGGTCCACCTGAGAATGTATTGTGATAAGCTGGTAGGAGTTGGAAGGGACGAGAAAATCCGCATGAAGCTGTTCATGAAGAGTCTGAAGGGCGATGCTTTATCATGGTATATAAGCCAAGATGCAAAGAAATGGACTAGTTGGGTGAACATGGCGTCTGCCTTTGTGGACCAATTTAGGTTCAACACTGAGAATGCACCAGATGTGTTCTATATCCAAAATCTAAAGAAGAATCCCATAGAGACCTTTCACAAGTATGCTACTCATTGGAGGTCAGAAGATGCTAAGGTCAGTCCGGCCTTGGAGGAAGAACAGATGAACATGTTCTTCACCGTGCTCAGGATCCGCAGTACTACAAATGGCTGATGCTGATAGAGGATCAAAAGTTCTCCAATATCATCAAGTTGGGAGAAAGGATCAAAGAACGTATCAAAAATTGTATGGTCACTAACCTCGAGGCATTGCAAGCTACCAACAAGGCTTTACAGTCTGGTGGCTCCTCAAAAAAAGGACGTAAATTCCATAATGACTGCGCGGAGGAACAATTCCCCTATGAAGTACCAGACCTATCCCTCAACTCCACTCACATATCAACCTACCATTAATTACTAAGCACCCTTACCCACATACCAAATGCCACCATCTTCCTACCAATCACCTTCACCTCCCACATATCAACCCATTTCACCAAAATATTTCCAACCTGCGCCTATTTCCTAACCTTCTTATTACCCATCACCACCCACTAGCCAAAAATTTCCTCGACCTAGAACAAATTTCAACCAAAGACCTCCCAAACACTATACCGCCCATAGCGGAGCCAATTGACCAATTATAGGAAAAACTCAAAGCAGCCGGTTACATTTCACATATCCCAGCCATAACTCAAGAAAATCCTTCCCAATTGATCAACCCTAACAAAACCTGTGCATACAATTCCGGAATGAAAAGACATACCATCAATGAATGTCGCTCGTTTAAAGACAAGATTCCGACCTTGGTTGATAACAGGGTCATTATAGCAAAAGAGCCCACTCCCAATGTCCGTAATAACCCTCTACCTAACCACAAGGGTGGGGGAATCCATATAATCGAGATTGAAGATGATTAGGACCCCAAGGGGTCAATAGGTTTGAAAGCTGAAGGAGATGAGCCTAAGAAGCCAGCAGTTACCCTCAATCCCATTGTTATTCAGATCCAGCCCTCTGAGGGCGATGTCGCAAATATGTATGTACCACACGAGTTTGAAGCGCCTCCTGCGAAAGTGCCAAAATCCATTGAGGTTGAGTTCGGGATTCCAAAGGCACCTGCACCATTTGAAGCTACTGTGTTACCTCCCTGGATGCCAATTCTAGGTTTCATAACAGATGTGACCCCGTTCAAGTCGAATGCCATACCTTGCGTTTACACAACTGAGGCTATAAGGAAAGGAAAAAGATATACTGGAGAAGCAATCGCCGTGCATGGCATGACTAGGACAGGAAGGATATACACCACAGAACATTAGACTAAGTCTAGCAAGAAAGCCTCTGGACGAGATTTTGAAGCTGGACCCGATGACCTGTGGAGGAAGATACAGGCCAAAGAGTACTCTGTCGTTAAGCAACTGAACAAAATACCACCACAAATTTCTAGTCTAGCTCTTCTGCAAAACTCCGAGGCACATAAAAATGCCTTATTGAAAATATTGAGCGAAGCCCGTGTTCCCAGCAACAAAATAGGAGGCAATATGGAAAATATGGTGGGGCAGGTACTCAAAATCCACAAGATCACCTTCCACGAGGATGAGTTACCGCTAGAAGGGCTTAGTCACAACAAGGCATTGCACATCACTACGCAATAAGAGGATTATTTTATCACCAGGATCTTAGTTGACGGGGGATCCGACCTTAACATCTGTTTGTTAATAACCCTCAAGAAATTGGGTAAGGATTTGCACGAAATCAGAGATGGAGCTTTCAAATTCAAGCTTTTGATGGGTCTCAAAGATCAACCATTGGAGAAATTAGCATGTGCGTACAGATGGGACCCACTTGGTTTGATATTGACTTCCAAGTCATAAATGTTCCAGCATCCTATAATTTATAGCTGGGACGACCCTAGATCCACGCCGATGGGGATGTGGTATCAACCTTGCAACAAGCTGTAAAGTTTGAATGGAATCATCAGGAGGTGATTATTTATGGAGACAGTAGCAACCCATATACAATTGCCAGTCCATCCCGATGATCGGAGGTAGAAGGAGAATAGGTGGAAAAACATACCATCACATTGAGTGAGTCAATGCCGTAGACAAAGACAAGTGGTGGGATAACAAAATTTAGAGAATTCAAAATTAAAGCGGGTATGAGCCCGAAAAGGGACTTGGCAAGAATCTCCAGGGCATCACCAAGCCTATGAAGTTGAAGTAGCATGGTACCACTTTTGAACTGGGGTATGAGTACACCTGGGAGGAGTTCAATCTATGGTCTCCATCATGGAGCAGTCCCTACTATCCATTGGAGAAACCTCTACCCTAGCTGGAGCAGAATTTTCAGCCGGCCGACATTATGTTGGATCAGAAGAAGACAAGGCGCTGGCAGCAATGAGGAAATAGTTTTTGGTGGATGATATGGATTGTTGTGTTATCTTCGAGGAGGAGGGAGAAGAAGTGCCCGGAGAGTTTCGGGTAATGCAACAATCGGACATAAATTCAGATGAGGAAGAAATACCAGAAGAGGTTGTCAGGGAGTTCGAGAATTTTGAGAACGGGCCTAAGTCCAATTTGGACGAAACTGAGGTTGTTAATTTGGGAGACGCAGAGAATGGCAAAGAAACACGCCTCAGTGTACAATTCTCACCACCATTAAAGAGAGAGTACATAGAGTTCTTAAAATAGTATGAAGACATCTTTGAATGGTCATATGATTACATGACCGGTCTCAGCACATCCATTGTGGCCCACAAGTTGCCGACAAATCCAGCATGCTCTCCAGTAAAATAGAAGCTCAGAAAATTCAAGCCCGACATGAGTCTAAAAATCAAAGAAGCGGTTACCAAGCAAGTCAAAGCCAGGGATCTCAGAGTGGTAGAGTATCCAAAATGGTTAGCCAACATCATGCCGGTACCAAAAAAAGGGTGGCAATGTTAGAGTCTATGTCGACTACCGGGATCTCAATCGGGCCAGTATTAAGGACGACTTCCCTTTGTCAAATATACACATATTGATTGAAAACTGCGCTAAACACGAGCTCCTGTAGTTAATCGATTGTTTTGATGGATACCATCAGATATGGATGGATGAAGAAGATGCAGAGAAAACGACATTCATCACACCATGGAGAATGTACTGTAACAGAATGATGCCGTTCGATTTTAAGACTTCCGGTGCCACCTCTATGAGGGACATGACCACTATCTTTAATGACATGATACATAAATAAATTGAGGTGTATGTGGATGACATCATCATCAAGTCCAAGAAAGACACAGATCACATGGAATATTTGAGAAAGTTCTTCAATAGATTGAGGAGATATAACTTGATACTGAATCCCGCCAAGTGTGCGTTCGGATTTCCCGCCGAAAATTTATTGGGTTTCATTGTGAGTCACAGGGGATTAGAATTGGATATGTCGAAGTTCAAAGCCATTCAAGAGTTGCCACCACCAAAGAGCAAGAAGGAAATGATCAGTTTTCTAGGAAGACTCAACTACATTAGCCGATTCATAGCTCAGTCCACTGTTATTTGTGAACCCATCTTCAAGATGCTCAAGAAGGATGCCACCACTAAATGGACTAATGATTGCCAAAAGGCTTTTGGCAGAATCAAGGAATATTTGTCAATGCCACCAGTCTCTGTTCCACTCGAGCCAGGGAAACCCCTATTGCTCTATTTTGCAGTATTGGATGGAGCATTTTGTTATGTTTTGGGACAACATGATGAAACGCGAAGAAAGGAGCAAGCCATCTACTACCTCAGCAAGAGGTTTACCCCGTACGAGTCTCGATATTCCATATTAGAGCACACCTGTTGTGCTCTAACCTAGGTATCTCAGAAAATGAGGCACTGCTTACACCACCTATCTCATATCCAGAATGGACCCATTGAAATATATCCTTCAAAAGCCCATGCCTACTAGAAAGCTCGCCAAATGGCAAATCCTGTTTAATGAGTTTGACATTATTTTTGTTACCTAGAAGGCAGTCAAAGGACAAGCTTTAGAAGATCACCTCGCAGAGAACCCGGTTGAAGGACAATACGAACCTCTAAAGATGTATTTTCCTGATGAAGAGGTAGCTTTCATAGTAGAAGATATTGCAGAATCCTATGATAGTTGGAGAATTTTTTTCGATGGGGCTGCAAACTAAAAGGGAGTCAGTATATGAGTAGCCCTAGTATTAAAAACTGGTCAGCATTACCCAGTATCTGCCAAACTCAGATTCTCGTGCACCAACAACATGGCCGAGTACAAAGCCTGCATCATAGGGCTCAAACTGGCAATTGATATGAACATTTAGGAGCTATTAGTGATCGAAGACTCAGACCTAGTTATACATTATGTTCGAGAAGAATGGGCAACCAAGAATTCCAAGATACTCCCTTATATACATCATATACATGAGTTAAGGAAGAGATTTAGAAAGATAGAATTCCAGCACGTTCGGAGAATACAGAATGAGTTCGTTGATGCCCTAGCCACTTTATCATCTATGATTCGCATCGCATAAAGCTATTTTTTGCCTTCCGAGGTTAAGGACTACTCCATCCTACATAAGGCTACCTATCCACCTTCTGAGACTAAGAATTGTCTCCT
This sequence comes from Nicotiana benthamiana, assembly GCA_034376525.1. NCBI lineage: Eukaryota > Viridiplantae > Streptophyta > Magnoliopsida > Solanales > Solanaceae > Nicotiana > Nicotiana benthamiana. The sequence continues at coordinate 28,965,600 of CM067337.1, forward strand.
GCATGGCAAAATATTGCCACTTTTTATTCTTCGAATGACTGAAATATCACCACCTGCAATTTAAATTCTCGTTCTGGCTGAAAATTGCCATCCTTGTATTCATTTGGCTAAATAATTGCCACATTCGCATGGGCTGAAAGATTGCCAACCTATTCAAAGGCGTCATAGTTTGGAGGCACCACTTGCATAGCTCGAGAACGTCATTTCATGGCCTACGAATCTTTACTTTATCCTCTTCAGGGTCGGGGACATCATAGTCTAAGGACATCATCCTAATAGCCAAAGGCAACATTCACGTCCAAACAGGAACTTGAATCATGTTTAAATTATGCTCATTATACACTGCGTCGCTCATTTACAGGTACACCGACTAGCAAATGGTCGTCTCCGATTTAGCGCTCCTGCTCCGATTTTTCGCAACCTGTTCGACTTCGTAACCTTTCTCAAACTAGACCATCCCGTCCATTTTTCCTAACCCCCATCATTGGTTCCTGAACTACATATGGCTTGATTCGTGTAAAACCAAGGATATGTAGGCCGCTCATAAAACAGAGCGCGGTCAAAGTTCTTTCGAAATCGCCAATTTCAAAATAGCAATCAAGCCTACGTTATAATTAACCGCATTTTATAATTATAGAATTGCTCCTGATTTTTTTAAATTAATGTTTATGTATTATCAATTAGAACTGTATTTTAAATTTATTTTAAAATTATTTTAAATATTTTAATTAATTAAAATGGGAAAAAGTGGCTATTTAAAGGGTAGCCTATTTCCATTTCAATTGTATCCACATTGACCACAAATTAAAAGACCCAATTACCGACCCATTGACCCAATCCCAAACCCACCCGGCCATCGTTTTAATCTAGGTCGTTGATTATATTGATCAGCGGCTACGATTCCCCCATTGTTTTTTAATTTCACAACACCCCTACACCCTAATTCATTTACTCAAATCAGCCTCCCCCAGAATCCCTTCATCTCTCAAACTCTCTCTAACCCCCCTTCGAAACCCTAGCCTACTCCTTCGGTTTCAACCTTGTTTCACCGGAATCTATGGTATCCTAAGCCGTGGGTGGCCTATACTCTCCCTCATGTACCTCCATATCCATGTTACTTAAAGATTCAAGGTTCGAGTTTGAAATTCTTCGCTCAGATCCCCGCCGATTTGAGTGTTGCGGCAATCTCCAGCTCAACTCCGGAATATCCTAGCCCCATGAGTCCATCTCTGACTCATTCAACTCGGAGCAGACCCTTTTCCAGGCCTTTCTCGCTTCTAGGGTACTTCTGGAACCCTAGCCTTTTGAGGTTTTCCTATTTTCTCTAGACCTGCTCTAGATCTATGTTTATTTTTAAGGTTTTCAAAATATTTCTCACATCTCTTTCAAAATTTTGCTTTCAAAACGGTTCGGCTTCTCCGACTTAGGTTTTTTTTCAGTTTTACCTGTTCTAAAATATTTCCTATGTGTTTCTTTTACTGTATTTGCTCTACTATGGCTCGCACGTATTTATACTGTGATTCATGCATGTTTCTTCTACTATGCTTTCTTCTACCGTTCCTTATGATTCCGTTTACTGTACTTTCTTTCATTATGTTTTCATATAGTATTTTAAATTCATTTGAGTTTTTCTGAACGTATTCTTGCCCGATTTATTTGCTTTCATCTCTACACGCGATTAACGGCAGAAACCCTAGAATTTGGGGGGTTTTTAGTCGAGTTTTTCAGACCATTTCTATGTGATTTTTTCTGCTTCTCTTCTCTGAGTTAATCTGATTTCAAAAACCTAATTTTTGAACACATATTAGTTTCTCTATGTGATTATGATTCTTGATAAGCTTTGCAAGACCTTTTACCTGACTTTTTGCATGCCATTCGATGTTTCCCCTTACTTATTAGTTCTCTACTGACGAATTTTGGTTGCATGAAACTTTTCTCTATTTTGAATCTAGCCTCGCATGTTCAAAAGCTCATGCACTCTTTGTATGTAGATTTTTCCTTTCAGAGTAACCTCTGATTTTGGGTATTGATTTCAGAATGCCATTGTTTGAACTCTATTGATTCTTTCCTTGTCTAAATTGAACCTTTCTATTCCCTTATTTTCTGACTTGGTTCATTATTAATTTCGAATCTTTGATTCCCACATTTACTATGTACTAGTTGATTTAGTTCTTGCCTTATTTACTAAAACTGTGTGTTTCAAACTTTCCCTTATGAATTTACCCCTTATTTGCATACTATGCATGATAAGCTACTTGATTCCCTTCCCTTAAATAACTTCACTCCTTTACCGTTCGAATTTGAACTCCTTAATTAAAGGAATTCCCTTCTACTGATTTTTTTCTGATTGATACTCGATTATTTTCTTTTCTTGCTTACATGACTGATTTCAAGTGTAAATACATACACCTATCTTCACTCCATTGAATTATGACTTCAAAAATCAATCAATTTTCACTTCAAAATAAGAATTCATGACACAGACATCTCTGTCTTGAAATATTCTTTACTACTCCCTACTACTATTACTACTCTCTATTTTCTATACTAGTACTGAGCACACTGCTCCGTTACCTCCCGTTGTTTGAACTCCTATGTACTTGTGGGAGCTCCTTGAATCTGTTCCTGTTGACTGCCTGGCTGTTTGTTTGTTGTTGCTATTTTGTTGTTCTAAACTTGCAACTGGTATGTTTTCCTAGTTAAATAGCACCCTTTTTATGTGTTCAACCTCTCTTCTTCTACCCTTTTTTTTGTGTGTTTATTTATGCTTTCCTGCATTATATGATTACCTTCAAGCATGATGTGACTCTTTATGTTATGCTTTAAACCCTTTCCCTCTATTCCCTTTGTATGTGAGTATAGTCCTGAACCATGGCAGCACTTTGAATTGCTATCTATGATCCAGAGCTAGACTCTTCTGAGTCTTTACACAATTGCTTTTATTAGATAATACGCTTAACGCTAAGAGGGGGGGGGGGGGTGAATAGCGTTATAATAAAAATTAGCGTAAACTTGCGGAATTTAAAAATTGCAGGAAATAAATAAGTGCGATAAGTAAATAAATTAGAACAAACGCACCGATGTATCCTGGTTCACCACAACCCGTGGCTAGTCCAGTCCCCGAGAGACTCTCTCGAGATTTCCACTAACTTGTTAAGCTTACGGGTGCTCAACAAACCGTTACAACTTGAGGACACAAGCCTCAACTACCTTTTCTCGGAGATACAACACTCCAAGACTTCAACCAAGGAAACACAAGTTCCTTCTTACAACACAAGGGACTCACACTTCCCTTCAAGTGTACAAAAACACTTAGCACTCAAACAAGACACTCCTTTAAGAGTAGATATGACTAAAAAGAATACGCTCAAGATCGCAACAACTTTCAACAAGAATTTGGCTCTCAAAAGCTTATATAATGAATATAAAATGATAAGCAATAAAGTATGCAAGCTTTAGCAATTGTATGATCAGTTGTTGTGTTTAGAAGACTGAATTGAAGCTGTATTTATAGTTGAAAAACTTTGTATTACCGTTGCCTAATTGCCAATTAAGAGTTGCTGATTTTACTCTGTGACAATTGATTGTCAAATTACCACAATCGATTGTTTGCTAGTTCTTCCAAAAATCAATCCCAGATTTTACGCATAACAATCGGTTATCTAAGATCAATAATCGATTACTGGCAACGTTCAAAAAATCATTTCCAGATTTTACTTAAAACAATCGATTGTCAGAAATCTATAATCGATTACTCAGCAACGTTCAAAAAATCCTTTCCAGATTTTAATTAAAAACAATCGATTATAGGAAATCAATAATCGATTACTCAGCAACGTTCAACAAATCCTTTCCAGATCTTAATTAAAACAATCGATTATAGGAAATCAATAATCGATTACTCAGCAACGTTCAAAAAATCCTTTCCAGATTTTAATTAAAACAATCGATTATAGGAAATCAATAATCGATTACCTGACGGTATTTGAAAACATTTTGGCAACGGTCAATTATACAACCGATTATATTAAGTTAACAATCGATTATATATCAGTCTTGAAAAATCAATTTAGACACTGCCTCTTGACAATCAATTGTTATAGGTTCACAATCGATTATTTAATAACTTTGAAAAAGTCTGGAAGACACTGCCTAACACAATCGATTGTCATAAGTTCACAATCGATTATTTTGTGACTTTGAAAAATCTGATGGACACTGTCTCTTCACAATCGATTGTCATTAGCTTCACAATCGATTATTCTGAGCTTTGAAAAACTTTGATGGACACTGCCTCATCACAATCGATTGTCATAAGGTTCACAATCGATTGTCATGCAGATTTGAAAAATCTGATGCTCACTGCCTTAACACAATTGATTGTCATAAGTTCACAATCGATTGTCAAGCAGCTGACTTAAACATAATCGATTATCATAAGTACATAATCGATTATCTTAGTCCAGATTTTAGAGGCATGTTTAAAAATCATTTTGACTAAAGTAAATATGCATTATTTAAAATCATTTTGCTCTAAATTAAATATGCATGATTTGTTAAAAATATTTTTACGAGAGAAGCCAAGTCTTGAGTTTAATTTGTCGGATCAAGATCACAATTAAATACCGACTCATATAAAACTTAATCTCGATCTTTGTCTTGTGCTTGAATCTCGTTATATCAATTTTGCGCTTGTGCTTGGACTTCGTCAATTTCAATTTGCGCATAGTTTGTCATTCATCAAAACCTACAAATATGAACACACGTTTAGTATAATGCCTTGAGAACGTGTTTCCAACAATTTCTCCCTTTTTGATAATGGCAAACATTAAGCGGGATATGCATATTAGGCAATTCATAATGACGATTCAAGACAAGTAAAGATATGCAACAAGTATATAGATATGCAATTTTGTTCCCCCTCAATATATGAATTCCCCCTCAATTTATGCCGATAAGTATTGAGAGAGCATACCCGTTATCTTCCCCCTTTTGCCATTAGCAAAAAGAAATATAGAATAATCATAGAAAACTTGTTTATTTATTAAATCTGCAATTTCAGACATAATAACGAAAATAATGTCAAGACAATCGATTATTGATACTGGATATCGATTATATAAAAGAGAAATCGATTGTTCTGTGCGTCAAGCTTTATAATTCCCCCTGCCTTTAGGGCGATACCTCGATACTTTTTGATGTCGACTTCCTTACCTTTCTCATCTTTGTCTAGATGATCGGATGTGCTCATGGGGGTTGCCATTGCTTTTGCATTGGTCATTTCAAATCGTTTCAGCAATTCTTTGCAATATTTCGCTTGGCAAATGAACGTACCTTCTTTCATTTGCTTTAATTGTAATCCCAAAAAGAATGTTAACTCACCCATCATAGACATCTCAAATTTGCTTGTCATTAAATCAGAAAATTCCTTGCACAAAACATTGTTAGTAGCACCAAATATAATATCATCCACATAGATTTGAACTAATAAAATATCATTGTTTTTATGCTTAACAAAAAGAGTGGTGTCAACTTTCCCCCTAATGAAATCATTTTCCAATAGAAATTTACACAATCTTTCATACCAAGCTCGGGGAGCTTGTTTTAAACCATAAAGAGCCTTTTTGAGTTTGAAAACATGATCGGGAGATTTAAAATCTTCAAAACGTGGGGGTTGTTCAACATAAACCTCTTCTTGAATAACACAATTTAGAAAAGCACTTTTCACATCCATTTGATATAAATTGAAATTCACAGAAGAGGCAAAAGCAAGAAATAAACGAATAGCTTCTAATCTAGCTACGGGAGCATATGTTTCTTCATAGTCAATACCCTCTTCTTGATTATAGCCTTTTGCTACAAGCCTAGCTTTGTTTCTAGTGATTACACCATTTTCATCTAGTTTGTTTCGAAAAACCCATTTCGTACCAATTATGGTATGATTTTCGGGTCTTGGCACCAAATTCCAAACGTCATTCCGTTTGAATTGGTTAAGCTCCTCTTGCATTGCCAAGGTCCAAAATTCATCCACAATTGCTTCGGAGATGGTTGTTGGTTCAATTTGAGAAACAAAAGCAGTATGTCCTAAGGTGTTCTTAAGGGAGTTTCGGGTACTTACCTTTTCTCCGACGTCGCCAATTACCTGTTCGAGAGGGTGATCTTTGATTGTCCTCCACTCGTTAGGCATTTTCGTTTCTTTCTCCAATTGTGGCATTTCCTCCGTTGATTGTTCCAAGATTTCATCTTGAATTTCCTTAGGAGTTTCCTCTTGTACTTTGTCTTTTAAACTATTTAAAATACCTGCAAGATCAGAACAAGAATCCTTTCTCGCCAAGCGAGCATTACTTTTGGAAAACACAATATGAGGGGATTCCTCCACAGTTTGGGTTCTATTATTAAATACCCTATATGTTTTGCTACGTGAAGAATACCCAATAAAATTCCCTCATCGGATTTGGCATCAAATTTTCCCAATTGATCTTTTCCATTGTTATGAATAAAACATTTACAACCGAATACTCTAAAATGGGAGATTTTTGGTTTCCTTCCCTTGTAGAGTTCATAAGGGGTTTCACGAGTATTGGCCTTATGACTACTCTATTTAAAACGTAGCATGCGGTACTCACGGCATCCGCCCAAAAATGTTTGGGAATCTTAGCCTCTTCGAGCATGGTTCTAGCCATCTCTTCGAGACACCTATTTTTCCTTTCCACCACCCCATTTTGTTGTGGTGTTTGTGGAGCGGAAAAGGTATGCTCGATACCGAGTTCGTCACAAAAGTCCGCAAAGAGATTGTGATCAAACTCTCCCCCATGGTCACTTCTGATTGAAGTGACGGTTGTTTCCTTTTCGTTTTGAACGCGTTTAAGAAAATATTTAAAATTCTGAAAAGCATCACTTTTATGGGCAAGAAATAAAGTCCAAGTAAATCTGGAATAATCATCAACAACAACAAAAGCATAACGATTTCTACCTAGACTTTCAATGCGAGATGGTCCAAATAAATCCATGTGAAGCAATTGCAATGGTCTAGTAGTTGAAACAATATTTTTCGATTTAAAAGATGCTTTTGTTTGCTTCCCTTTTTGACAAGAATCACAAATAGAGTCATTTTCAAATCGCTACGTCTAAAAACTAAGCATTTATCCGAATCAAATAAAACAAGATTTCCCTTCTCACATAATTGACTTATGCTCAAGAGATTATGTTTTAAACCTTTCACAAGTAATATATGCTTAGTGGAAGAAACTTCATCCTTACCGACCGATCCGATGCCGATAATCTTTCCTTTGTTGTTATCACCAAAAATAACACTTCCCCCTTCATTGTGTTCTAGTTGAAGGAATTTGGATTCGTCTCCCGTCATGTACTTGGAGCATCCACTATCAAAGTACCATAGTACACTTGATCCCTTCAAACATACCTACAAAACAGATTAATGAGTTCTAGGTACCCATGCCATTTTGGGTCCTTGGGGTTAGGCAAATCATAGTGATGTGATTGAGTGTTATGTCTATGTCCTGTAAAACAAGCAGGAGCAATATGTCCAATTCATCTACAATAATGACAAGTCACGTTAGGATTATGCATCCTTCTAGGTTGATATTAATTGGACGGACGAAAATCATTTACTCTATTCTTGACAATGTAACTATTGCGCAAATCATGAAAATCATTTCTCCTACCATTTGTTCTAGGATATGCATCATTTCTAGAATAGTTGTTTCTAGGTTGGAAGTCATTTCTAGGTGTTCTAAAAGGTTCAACATTCCTTCTAGTGTTTGGCCTAGAATGTGCATTATTTCTAGCATGATTATTTCTAGGTTGCGATTGATGAAAACCATTTCTAGGTTTGTTGTATCTAGGATGAACATTTGTTTTATTTATCCTAGGTTGAGCCTTAGGTGGTTGGGGGTTGGCTTCAACTTTCTCTTTAGGCTCATTTCTAAAATCTATGCCATGCTTGGTCGACTTCAAATTAACAAGCACTTCGTTCAAATTTTTATGAGAAGAGTTAAACTTATCTAATGTGCCCTTAAGCCTTTCTACTTCATTTTTGAGATGCATGCAAGAAGTACAATTTCTAGAACTCTCGGGCTTGTCGGCGCTTCTCTTGCCAAAACATTTGTTTTCCTCTTTCAACTTCTCATTTTCTAAAATCAGTTTTTCCAATTCCTTTTCTTTAAAAGAGAGTTGTTTTTGAAAATCTTTTTCTTTTAAAGAAGCATTTTCTTTTTTACTCTTAACAGTTTTTGAAGCTTTAATAAATTCGCTATACAACTCATCAAAAGCATTTTGCATTTCTTCAAGGGAAAAGAAATTTTTGGAAGAAATTTGACATACCTCTTCTTTGTTGTCTTCTTGTGCCATAAGACAAAAATTTGCGGCTTCGTCTTCTTCTTCCTCACTTGACTCGTCACCGGAGTCGCCTCCCCTAGAGATGTATGCTCGTTGCTTCTTGAAGGGTTTCTTCTCCTTTTTAGCATTTGGGCAATTTGATTTAATGTGCCCGGTTTCTCCGCACTCATAGCACTTTATTTGATCTCCTTGCTTTTTGCCCTTTCGTTCATACTCTTTTCGCATGAACTTTTGAAATCTCTTGATAACGAGTACGAACTCGTTGTCTCCGTCCTCATTATTTTGAGGTTGGCTTGTGCTTGACTTGAGAGCGATTATTTGCTTCCTTTGATCATCAACAAGAAAGTTAAGCATAGTAGATTCATAAGTTTTAAGATTACCTCTTAATGCGTCGATGGTGACATTTGAAATGCCAATGGATTCTTGAATCGTGTCGGCCTTGGATCGCCATTCCGGAGTGAGACTTCGGAGAATTTTTCGGAAAAGTTCCTTAGCCGTGAAGGTCTTCTTAAGAGCATGTAAATCATTTACATTTTTGAAAATCGTTCTAACATCTCATCAACCTTTTCGCCTTCCTTCATGTGAAACAATTCATATGCATGGGTTAGGAAATCAATTTTGCCTTCCCTTACCTGGTCCGTACCTTCGTACGTAATTTCCAGCTTGTCCCACATTTGCTTCGCCGTTGTGCAACAAGATATCTTCCTGTAATCATCAGCATTTACAGCACAATATAATAAATTTATAGCTTTAGCATTATTTTGCACCTTTCGGATATCATCCGCATCGTATTCATCTTCGGACTTTGGGACCCATTCATTTTCAACCTTCTAGGTTGGAAGTTGTTCTCCATTCATTATGACCTTCCAAAGATGAAAACTATTTGATTGTACAAATATTCTGATCCTCTCCTTCCAATATGTATAATTTGTACCATCGAATAGCGGTGGTCAGGTGGAGCATTGTCCTTCACCTATTCCCAAAAGAATCACGAGTAGAAGCCATGGATGTTTCTCTCAAACGGCTAAGTCTTCAGAGAGTTGGGCTCTGATACCAATTGTTAGATAATACGCTTAACGCTAGAGGGGGTGGGTGAATAGCGTTATAATAAAAATTAGCGTAAACTTGCGGAATTTAAAAATTGCAGGAAATAAATAAGTGCGATAAGTAAATAAATTAGAACAAACGCACCGATGTATCCTGGTTCACCACAACCCGTGGCTAGTCCAGTCCCCGAGAGACTCTCTCGAGATTTCCACTAACTTGTTAAGCTTACGGGTGCTCAACAAACCGTTACAACTTGAGGACACAAGCCTCAACAACCTTTGCTCGGAGATACAACACTCCAAGACTTCAACCAAGGAAACACAAGTTCCTTCTTACAACACAAGGGACTAACACTTCCCTTCAAGTGTACAAAAACACTTAGCACTCAAACAAGACACTCCTTTAAGAGTAGATATGAGTACAAAGAATACGCTCAAGATCGCAACAACTTTCGACAAGAATTTGGCTCTCAAAAGCTTATGTAATGAATATAAAATGATAAGCATTAAAGTATGAAAGCTTTAGCAATTGTATGATCAGTTGTTGTGTTTAGAAGACTGAATTGAAGCTGTATTTATAGTTGAAAAACATTGTATTACCGTTGCCTAATTGCCAAGTAAGAGTTGCTGATTTTACTCTGTGACAATCGATTGTCAAGTTACCACAATCGATTGTTTGCCAGTTCTTCCAAAAATCAATCCCAGATTTTACGCATAACAATCGATTATCTAAGATCAATAATCGATTACTGGCAACGTTCAAAAAATCATTTCCAGATTTTACTTAAAACAATCGATTGTCAGAAATCTCCAATCGATTACTCAGCAACGTTCAAAAAATCCTTTCCAGATTTTAATTAAAAACAATAGATTATAGGAAGTCAATAATTGATTACTCAGCAACGTTCAAAAAATCCTTTCCAGATCTTAATTAAAACAATCGATTATAGGAAATCAATAATCGATTACTCAGCAACGTTCAAAAAATCCTTTCCAGATTTTTATTAAAACAATCGATTATAGGAAATCAATAATCGATTACCTGACGGTATTTGAAAACATTTTGGCAACGGTCAGTTATACAATCGATTATATTAAGTTAACAATCGATTATATATCAGTCTTGAAAAATCAATTTAGACACTGCCTCTTGACAATCGATTGTTATAGGTTCACAATCGATTATTTAATAACTTTGAAAAAGTCTGGAAGACACTGCCTCAACACAATCGATTGTCATAAGTTCACAATCGATTATTTTGTGACTTTGAAAAATCTGATGTACACTGTCTCTTCACAATCGATTGTCATTAGCTTCACAATCGATTATTTTGAGCTTTGAAAAATTTTGATGGACACTGCCTCATCACAATCGATTGTCATAAGGTTCACAATCGATTGTCATGCAGATTTGAAAAATCTGATGCTCACTGCCTCAACACAATCGATTGTCATAAGTTCACAATCGATTGTCAAGTAGCTGACTTAAACATAATCGATTATCATAAGTACATAATCGATTATCTTAGTCCAGATTTTAGAGGCATGTTTAAAAATCATTTTGACCAAAGTAAATATGCATTATTTAAAATCATTTTGCTCTAAATTTAATATGCATGATTTGTTAAAAATATTTTTTCGAGAGAAGCCAAGTCTTGAGTTTAAGTTGTCGGATCAAGATCACAATTAAATACCGACTCATATAAAACTTAATCTCGATCTTTGTCTTGTGCTTGAATCTCGTTGTATATCAATTTTGCGCTTGTGCTTGGACTTCGTCATATGTCAATTTGCGCATAGTTTGTCATTCATCAAAACCTACAAATATGAACACACGTTTAGTATAATGCCTTGAGAACGTGTTTCCAACAGCTTTCCCATTCCCTCTCCCCTCTGTGTGCTGAGATTTAATTTTGGTCTGTTGGTGTCCTATTCATCATTCAGACCTGAGTTTGACTCATTAAGAGTCTGCTCTTATTTGTTTGAATCTGAGCAAGGGGTCACCACGGCTGTGTATGACCACCTCCTACTAAGGTTTCTCCCTCCCTTTTTTACTTACTCCTAGTTCTTAAGTTCTATCCCCCCTTACCCCCACCCCCCTCTTAGGTAAGCCATGCTTTGGGACCCTAGAGATCCTCTGAACATGGATGACTGAGGGCTGGTAATTCCACACATTGCACTACTTTGCTACAATATTCACTCTTCAAAGTGTAAGCATTGAGTGGGCTCTTGAAGCTCCTTGAAATTTTGAAACACTCTGAATAAGAGAAGCCCTTGGAATCCGGTATCCGGATTTGGTAAAATACATGTATTGTATATTAAGATTGCATTAGGCAGTTTGGATCTAGTTGTGGGCTATGATATATTTTATTTATTTTTATTTTTTACTTTTGGCTCTGTAATAATAACTTTGTAAAAAGAACTTGGGGAGTTTAGTAGTAAAGGGTACGAGAGGGGATTTTAGTTGCTTGCATGTGTTAAAGTGTAGATATCTTCCCTACAGGATCAATATTGTTGTTGAATCACTTAGATATCATGCCTATAGGGTTTTAATGCTTTGAATCACTTAGATATCACGGATATAGGACTTTAATACTTTGAACACCTAGATATCATGCCTATTGGGTTTTAATACTTTAAATCGCTTAGAAATCATGCCTGTAGGATTGCATAAAAGATAGGCAAACAATAGGGTAATACAATACTCGCCTGCCTTAAACGTTTAAAATAACAATGAGTCAATAAAACCAAAAGTAGATATCCTGCCTATAGGATCTCAAGTTCACCTAAGTTATATAAGTATAATCTGGTAACTATTTTCAACGTTTTCAACAAAATTCTTCCTAACATGTCTGCAACTTTATAAACATGTGTTCCTATCTCTAAAATCGTTTTTCCAATTCTCTGTCTGAATTTTTGAGATACTTCCGAAAAAACTCTTGCTTCCTTTAATAAGAAATTTACTTCTGAAAACTCTAGTGTACATTTCCTTAAACAGTTCTGTCAACTTTCGGAACTTTTACAAGCTTCAGCTTCTATTTCCAAACTTTTCTATATTAGGCCCTTAACTAATAAAAATGCTCCAAATCCTAACAATTGGATCCAAGTTGCCTAATGTAGACCTTTTATCTATTTTATATGTTAAACTGGACCGCCGCTTAATTTAAATTTAAGTCCAAACCAGTATGTGAAGTCCTAATGCTCCGTGACTGATAGGTTGCGACGAGTACTAGAATATAATAAGTAAAACTAGACTAATCACGATAACGGTGTGGGAAGGTAGAATGTGGATAAGATGATTGGTGCGCTAATATCTCGTGTGAGAATGATTGATGGGTATTGCACCAAAGTGATCCATATTATATTTAATCAGAGGATCCCTTTTCTCCTTCTTTATTTATTGATGTTTTGTCTTAGATTAATGTTTTCCTTCAACTAAGCTTTCTCTTTTCAAAATAACTTGTGTCTTTCTTCTTTCAAAATTTTCAACTTGTCCATGTTTCCTATGTGCAAACTTTGCTTGTTTATGCCCATTCTTCTTAAAGTCACAATTAAGCACGACCTGGAACCACACTAGTGGATCTTGAGGGGTGCCTAAAACCTTCCCCTCGAGATAATCTCATGCCCTTACCCGAACTCTAATTTTCCTTAAAAAATCTTCTCTTTTCTTTAAGTGCCCTAATGTACTATAATCATTAGGTGGCGACTCTCCAAAATCAATAACCCAAATTCCCCAAAAGGGAATAAAAGAGAGTTATTTCATCCATAATATCGAAACCTGCTTTCTTGAGAAAATGGGGGCGTCGACATAAATCGCTTAGAAATCATGCCTGTAGGATTGCATAAAAGATAGGCAAACAATAGGGTAATACAATACTCGCCTGCCTTAAACGTTTAAAATAACAATGAGTCAATAAAACCAAAAGTAGATATCCTGCCTATAGGATCTCAAGTTCACCTAAGTTATATAAGTATAATCTGGTAACTATTTTCAACGTTTTCAACAAAATTCATCCTAACATGTCTGCAACTTTATAAACATGTGTTCCTATCTCTAAAATCGTTTTTCCAATTCTCTGTCTGAATTTTTGAGATACTTCCGAAAAAACTCTTGCTTCCTTTAATAAGAAATTTACTTCTGAAAACTCTAGTGTACATTTCCTTAAACAGTTCTGTCGACTTTCGGAACTTTTACAAGCTTCAGCTTCTATTTCCAAACTTTTCTATATTAGGCCCTTAACTAATAAAAATGCTCCAAATCCTAACAATTGGATCCAAGTTGCCTAATGTAGACCTTTTATCTATTTTATATGTTAAACTGGACCGCCGCTTAATTTAAATTTAAGTCCAAACCAGTATGTGAAGTCCTAATGCTCCGTGACTGATAGGTTGCGACGAGTACTAGAATATAATAAGTAAAACTAGACTAATCACGATAACGGTGTGGGAAGGTAGAATGTGGATAAGATGATTGGTGCGCTAATATCTCGTGTGAGAATGATTGATGGGTATTGCACCAAAGTGATCCATATTATATTTAATAAGAGGATCCTTTTTCTCCTTCTTTATTTATTGATGTTTTGTCTTAGATTAATGTTTTCCTTCAACTAAGCTTTCTCTTTTCAAAATAACTTGTGTCTTTCTTCTTTCAAAATTTTCAACTTGTCCATGTTTCCTATGTGCAAACTTTGCTTGTTTATGCCCATTCTTCTTAAAGTCACAATTAAGCACGACCTGGAACCACACTAGTGGATCTTGAGGGGTGCCTAAAACCTTCCCCTCGAGATAATCTCATGCCCTTACCCGAACTCTGATTTTCCTTAAAAAATCTTCTCTTTTCTTTAAGTGCCCTAATGTACTATAATCATTAGGTGGCGACTCTCCAAAATCAATAATCCAAATTCCCCAAAAGGGAATAAAAGAGAGTTATTTCATCCATAATATCGAAACCTGCTTTCTTGAGAAAATGGGGGCGTCGACACTTGCATAACTAAGTTGGGAAATCTTTAAAAGAGTTACAAATTTATTTTGCAAAAATAGGTTCAAAAATACTTTTTATTCCTAAAACCCAATAGTGGAGTCTACATAACTCTATTTACAAAGAACTTTAAACAGAAATCGAACTACCAGAAAGATATCCAGTGACAAAAATAGTCTAATGCTTAAGAAAACTGCTAAAAATCTCTTATGTATATATAAGTGATTACTCCATGTGAATGTGGTATCGAATTCTTAACCTTACTCCTCGGGACGAAAGAATGATGCAGTATTATAGTTTTTCCTTATTAAACATGGCAGTATATTTGGCACGAATCTATGATAATGAGATGCCTTTACTCTTGAACTTTAACTAATTCTATGGTATTTAATCTATTGTAGGATCTCATTGTGTAAGAAGATACCGATGAAGCATGATGATGCATGAGCCAATGAAATAAGTGTTTTTGTGGAATTTCTATGAGGAGTTTCCAACGGATACGAATCCTGATAATAGACCTAGATCTAAATGTGAGAGTAATATTTTTAGCTGACTCAAAAGCTGAAAGTACAAATTTAAAGTGACATCTAGCCAAGCACAAGATTAAAGCATCAAAGCAAGGTCAATTGATCATAAAGAATATTGTAAAGTTGTAGCCAAGGATATAGTTATACATAACCTCCAATTTAGTTATGTAGAATATGAAGAGGTTAGAGAAGTGCATGAGTATTTTAATCCTACGGTTAAAACCATATTTAGAAATATCGCAAAAGTTGATATATTTAAATTATATCATGATAAAAAAGAGATAGTAAAAATGAGGTTGAAGTTATTCCAATAGAATTAGTTTGACATCAGATTTATGGTCATTAATCATATCAAATAAATATATTTATGTTACTGCACACTATATTGAATTGGATTGGGTTTACAAAAGAGAGTTTTAATCTTTCGTCATATGCCTCCTCTTCATGGTGGGACTATTTAGGTCCAAATTTGATTAATCTATTGATAAAATGGGAAATTGAAAAGAAATATTTTCTATAACTTTAGATAATGCAAGTTATAATGATGGTATTGCATGTTGCTTGATTCAGCATTTTAAGCTAATAGATCCTTTGCTTTGTGATAGGGACTTTGTCCATACCAGGTGTGGAAATTATATCTTGAATTTGATTGTTAAAGTGGGTTTAACAACAATAGAGAGTGCAATTCTTATCATTATAGAAAGTATAAAATATATTTAAGGTTGAAAGTCAATGATTATAAAAATTACGGAAAAGGGTCAGAGCTGCTTCTAACGTATTGACGTCTAAAAATGCCATCCGTTAACCTATTTTGAAAAAAATGCCCCTACCGTTAAAATTCTGGCATATTTGTGCCCCTAACGTATTGACTCTAGTTTAAAAATGCCCCTACCGTTAACCTATTTTGAAAAAAATGCCCCTACCATTTTAAATATAAGTACAGTCAGTTGTTAGACTTAACGGCACAAATATGCCAAATCTTTAACGGTATGGGCATTTTCTTCAAAATAGGTTAACGGAGGGCATTTTTAAACTGGAGTCAATATGTTAGGAGCAGTTCTGACCCTTTTCCCTAAAAATTATTGAATGTATCAAGAATCTTGGTTTAAAGTTGACGGGAGAAGTGCGCCAAAATGTGTCTACAAGGTGGAAGTACACATATTAGATGCTTTATAGTGCTTTTTCTTATCGTCGACTATTTTTTGACTTCAAGATACTTGATATTTTACATGTTGCCTTTTATATGAGGATTGAGTTAAAAGCTGAAATAATTGCTAAGTTCTTAAGGCATTTTTATGAAATTACTATACTATTTTCTAGTAGAAATTATCCTGCAGCTAGTCTGCATTTTAATATAGTTTGAAAATTTATATGTTTATTAGGAAAGAGATAGGTAACGAGGATCTTAATATCAAGGCGATGTCTAGGAAATAGAGAAGAAGTTTCAAAATATTGGCAAGACGACTGCAGTCTAATTGCTTCTATGGCAGTCATCGTTGATCCTCGATATAAGGTAAAATTGGTAAACTTTTTCTTTTCAAAACTTAATCCTTTGACTTGAAATGAAAACGTTAGTATTGTTAATAATTTGCATCGGTTGTTTAAAAAATACATGGGAATATCCGATGCTGAAATTGTTGGAAGTAGTAGTCATGGATGTTATGATTAAATAATGGATGAATTTGACATGTTTGAAAGACCATTTGAGTATAGTTCAGAAAAGGTACAGTTGGATTTATACTTGGAAGAGCCTGTATTAGTTTGTAAAGGAAATAAAAATTTAAATAATCTTACATTTTGAAAAAATAATAGGAATAAGTATCCTGAACTCTCATAGATGATTCTGACCTGTTAAGTATACCTATCAATACAGTTGCATTTGAGTCAGCTTTTAGTGTTGGTGGTCAAGTTATTGGCAAATTTCAGAGTTCTATTTTGTCGAAGAATACAGAACCTAAGTTGTGTTTTAGAGATTGTATTTAAGGGCATCAGATATATTATAATCAGTAACGATGTGTATTTTATTTTATAAACTTTCTTGTAGTTTGACAATTTTTAAAATTTTCTTATTTTTAGCTTATAATAATTCTAAAGAGGAGGATATTGCAATAGATGCAGAGAAAATTGCCGCTACACTTTCAAAAAGTTTGAATCTTTGTAAGATTCGGGATTTCCGTTAATTGACAATTCAAGTTCTCTGATCTGTTTCACTGTACTTTCTTTTTGTTTTTACATTAATGAGATTATTTTTAAATTTATATTGGCACATTAGTATTTTCTCTTCTTTTTTTTTTCAGGCCGACAAGTTTGAGAAATTAGATAAGCTCTCTCAAGGAAAAAGCTGATGACACATTTGTGAAAGGGGATTATTGCTTTGCCGATAATGATGAACTAGAACATTTTTCTAGGACCTGTATTACACTCTTATTTGTAATATTTTCTGTTTCTTGTATTACATTTTTCTAGGAAATTTACTCTTTGATTCTGGCAGTTCTCTGCACTCCTCTGGTGCGGCCGCATGATGTGATAGTGCGATCACCTGACCTGCAGCCTTAACTTGTGCCCTCTCTGTACTCACCTGGTGTGGTTGCATGCACAATTGTGCGGTTCGCACCAAGCTCTGATTTTTATCACTGTATTGGTCGTTGACACTTAAGCATATTTCTCTTCGTTTTGAGCTAATTTTTAATATTTTATCATTTTGTTGCTCAATCCTACAATCAAGCACAATCAATAAGTATTTTGGGGCTATTTTGTAGCAAATTATACTCAAAGCATATGCAAGTATAGGCATAAAAACATATTAAAATCCTACTTATCACCTACCAACCGACACCCACTTGATTTTAGATTAGGCGTAATTGATTCCTGGCCACTTAAACTTGTATCGATTTGTAAAGCCGATACATGAACTTATATTTTTCCCATTTGAACACTTCAACTTGCCGGAATGAATACTAATAAATACTTTCTGTTGAACATGTTCGTCAATCGCTCAGACATGAATGCCATGTCAGATATTTGGTCTTTATTGTATGACATATAAATTTGTGGATCCTATATTATTAGAAAAAAGTTTAATCTTTAAATTTTTTATTTCTTTTTCTTTGTCTCTCCACCTTCATCCCCACCACCCCAATCACCCTCCGCCTTGCTTCCATCATCCCCGATATCCATTTACGCAAAATCGATCATAGCTCTTTCTCTTTGTGCTATTTCCTTTCTTCTCCACCAAAATTATCCCTTGTCCCGCCACTATTTACAATAGTAAAAATTAAAATATAATCAATTCATATCCTAATATATACCTTAACCAAATTTCAGTATAGAAATTACTCCAAACAAACCATCCGATCTTCTCGAAAAATATCAGCACCATTCTGACAAGATTTTCATAGGAAAAAATTGCATCTTGGTAATATTCATCAAAATCAAAACCAACACACCTCCTTGATAAAATCTTAATTCCGGAAAGTTTTCAGTAATTTTGTACTCTCAACTGGCCAAATAAAACACCGAAAACACTGTAACCACCCTAGCTTTGGGGAGAACGAGAAGAAATTTGGGGGAAAAACAAATTGGGGGGAGAAAGAAAATTGATGGGGGTACGTGGAGAAACTTTGGGGAGAAAGAAATTTGGGGGAGAAAGAAATTGGAGGGTCGGGAAGGGGTGAGTGAGGGGGAAGGGGTTGTAAGGAAGAAGATAAAATAGTGGTGCGGGAGGGATGATTTAGGATTTAAGATTTTTTTATTTTTTTGTTTTTATTTACTTTTCTTTTTCTTATTCAGATTTAATATTTTTAACGGTTAAGGGTCAAAACTGCCCTCAACCTAGCGACTCCGGAACAAAATTGCCCTTCGTTTACCTTTGGCTAAGAAAATGCCCCCACCGTTAACTTTGTGGCCTATTTCTACCCCTAAAATCTAACAGAATCTTGAATTTTATTTTTAATTTTTTTAATGCCACGTGTCACGTTTTGATTGGGACATATTTAGAACGGAAAATTGGGACATATAAAGAACGGAAAAAGGGTCAAAACTGCCCTCAACGTATTGACTCCGGAACAAAATTGCCCTCCGTTAACCTTTTTTGGGTCGGGTTGGCCGGGTTGGGTCGGGTTGTGTCGGAATTTGGGTGAGAATTGATTTTGGGTCAAGTTTATTTAATGGGCAATCAAAACATGACACGTGGAATTAAAAAAAATTAAAAATTAAATACAAGCATCCCGACCGACCCGACCCAAAAAATACTAAACCCTCTCTTCATCTTCCTCACAACACACCCTCTCTAACCCTAAACCACCAAACGACCTCTCATGGCTACCCCGTTGCTTCATCTTCCATGTCCAGCCCGTCACCTTCACATCGCCGGAAAACTTCACAACCAAACAACCCCCCTCCATCACGAACCAGGCGTCTAACCCGTCCCCCATAACCAAGCCATGAAAGACCAGCCCCCCATTGGATAGGAATGACCATTCCACTTTAACTGAAGATGAATATATGTGATATATCAAGCTCTTTACATTTGTTGGAAAGCGGGAAATCACATTACACTTCAACCCGACCGACCCGACCCAAAAAGGTTAACGGAGGGCAATTTTGTTCCGGAGTCAATACGTTGAGGGCAGTTTTGACCCTTTTTCCGTTCTTTATATGTCCGAATTTTCCGTTCTTTATATGTCCGAATTTTCCGTTCTTTATATGTCCCAATCAAAACGTGACACGTGGCATTAAAAAAATTAAAAATGAAATTCAAGATTCTGTTAGATTTTAGGGGTAGAAATAGGCCACAAAGTTAACGGTGGGGACATTTCTTCGCCAAAGGTAAACGGAGGGCAATTTTGTTCCGGAGTCGATAGGTTGAGGGCAGTTTTGACCCTTAACCGTATTTTTAAATGCATTAATTCAAGTCACGCTCTCTTTCTCCGTGATTAGCACACACTTTCACTACGTCATATGTCCTATTGCCACCTAAGCATAGTCAACGGCCAGAGGTGTTCACTTATAAGTAATCGGTCGAGTTGAGGTATTAAAGTGGAAAAATCAAAAGTTCATATATCGGATTTAAAATCCGATGCAAGTTTAGATGGCCAAGAATCCATTTTGTCTTTTAGATTATATCTATATATATAAAATACAGAATTGTTCACTTTCCCCCTTTAATTTTGAGAAAAAAATTAAACTTCCTCTACAAATCTACATACCAATAGATAATCAATGCCTCTTATAGTAAAATTCATGTATGTTACGTTCACTGAACTTTATGTTCTTTCTTCCCCCTTTTTTAACCTTAGGGTATTTACCTATAATTTGATATTTGTGACGATCTAAAGGGTCATTACCTGTTTTCTCATTTACTCCGTACTTTCGAGGTCGTGCAAATTTTATTTTTGTCGCCTCGATTTACGTGCACAGTCCGAGTGCGTAGCCGAAAAGCTTAGATATGAGTTCTGAGTGAAAATGATGAATTTTGATATTAATATGAATAATATTGACTTTGGTCAATATTTTAGTGAAGCGGACCTGGCCCTACGATTCGACGGTCCCAGAGGATTCGTAGAAAAACATGGGACTGGCGCGCATGCCCCGAATTGAATTTCGAGGTCCCATGCCTGAAAATGAATTTTGTGTGAAATTGTTTTTTAAATTAATTTAGGAAATTGAAAAATAAAATTGAACAGAAGACTAGGGTAACGGGCTCGTATTTTTGTTCTTATATCCGGTACAAGTCTTATAAGTGGTTTAAGCAATTCCTGCAGAGTTTGGTTGTAAACAGACATCAATTGACGTGTTTCGAGTTTAATATGGAAAAGAATTAGAGTTTTATGAAAGTTTAAAGAAAATCCTGTGTTTTGAGGATTTATTCTATGTATATGATGTTAGTTTTGCCATTTGATCATACGAGTAAGTCCGTAGTATTTTTTTGAGGTTGTGTGCATGTTTTGTTTAGAGCTCCGAGCGCTCGGGTGAGTTTTGGATAGGCCACGAGTTGTATTCTTGCATTTTTTGAACTGCTGATATGCCTGACCTGCAGGCTTCGCAACCTCGCAAATGTTAGACCCCTTCTGGGCAGCTCACTTCGCAAATGTGAAGAAACCCATTGCAAAGGCGATGCCCGCCTTTAGCCTCTGCCTTTGCAAATGCGAAGATCCATCCGCAAATGCGATCATGGGTCCTCGCAAATGCGACATATCCCATCGAAAATGCGAACATCACAGGAAACTTCAGAGTTCGTAAATGCGAACTCGACCTTGCATTTCCCAAACCCAAACACCCATTAGCAATTTTTCAAGAACTCTTCCTTCTCCGATTCAATTTTATGTTGATTTTCACTTAATTTCTTCCATTTAACATCATTTATCTTGTTTTCATCATAAAATCAAGGTTTTTCATGGGTGAAAATGAGGATTTTTGGTAGAACCTAGGTTTTCTTAAATTTGGGGATTAAGACCTCAATTTGAGGTATGATTTCAAAACAAATCATAGATATGAACTTGTGCAGCAATGGGTAACAGGGTTTGGGTTCGAACCTCGGGTTTTGACCACGTGAGCTCTGGGAAATTTTGGGAATTTTTTGGCAAACCCTTGGAATATTCACTTTTATGCATTCAAATTGGTTCAATTAGCATTTGTTGATACATTCGAGTAATTTGTGACTATATTCGAGCGGTTTTTTGGTGAATTCGAGGGGTAGAGATATATTAGATGATTGAGTTGAGTTTGGAACATTCGAGGTAAGTGATTGATCTAGCTTTGGCTTGAGGAAATATGATTAGAGTATTTCTTGCTAATTGCTAATTGTCGAGTACGGTGTATAGGCATGATGATGAGTATCTATACACTGGTGTCTAGCATGACCGTGAGTCCATACTTGTGCTTATTCATATATTTGATGTGACTCTTCCTTGTTTAATTGATGATTTCCATATAATGTGAAAATTATGAGAAAGAATTATGAATTGAAAATTATGTGGAGCATTGGCTCGAATGATAAAGTATTTATCGAGCGAGAAATGAAAGAAATAGAAAGAAACATGATTTTTCCCTTGCTGGGTTGTACTAGTATATTGATTATCTCCCTTTCCAGGATGTAAAAGTTGTTATCGTTGTTGTTGTTCCCTGGTCTTATTAACTGTTTAATTGCATTTTCCCTTGCCGGTATCTTTCTATTATTATTGTCTATCACCTAGCCCCATTGTTTTTGATTGTTGTTTGGGTGAGGATGAGTGATAAAGTATGATGGGTGATTCCGTGCACGATTGTGATGATTACTAATGCACGAAGGAACATTCCGTGCCATGATATGCTACTAATGCACGAAGGAACATTATGTTCCATGATATGTTTACTAAAGCACGAAGGAACATTCCGTGCCTTTGATATGATTACTAATGAACGAAGAACGTTTCGTGCCATGATATGTTTACTAAAGCACGAAGGAACATTCTGTTCCTTTGATATGATTACTAATGCATGAAGGAACATTATGTGCCATGATATGAACATTAATGCATGAAGGATCATTTCCTGTACTTTATATGATTGATTAGGTAAGGAAGAGTGCAAAATCACGATGGGTGATGCCGTGCATATGTTTTTTTTCATACTCTTGTTAATATTCTAGTTGTGCCGTGTTCTTTCATTTTTAGTGTTTTATTTATGGACTGTTACCTCCCCCATAGATTGCTCCCCTTCCTCTTAACTGGTTAATTTTTTCTACTCTTTTGCTATCGCATATATACTTGTTGAACTGCACAGTTTTGTTTGGTAATCATGTCTAGCCTCATTACTACTTCTCCGGAGTTAGGCCAGACACTTACCAGCACATGGGGCCGGTTGTGCTTATGCTACACTCTATGCATCTTTTGCACACATGCAGGTGTTAGAGCAGCATTTGAGTAGCAGCAGCTGTCTGGGAGCGGGCCTTCTGTTTTAGAGACACCAAGGTAGCCTTGCAGACGTCGGCAGGCCCGAAGTCCCTTTCTATCTATTCAATTTGTTATTACCTTGTACCACGCAGACAGTTTTTATGTTTCATTCAAACATTGTATTTAGTATTCTCTAGACATCGGTGAGTATTGTAACACCAGTCTTGGGTAGAGGATTTTTTTCAACTTCTGCATTTCTTTCAGTTAATAATAGTTGATACTTCCTCTTTATCATATTTTGCATTATTTTTATTGAATGGTTGATATTTGCTAAAAGAAGTAATTTAAGTTAGCTTGCCTAGCTTCTATTAGTAGGCACCATCATGACTCTCGATGGTAGGATATCCGTGTCGTGAAAAGTTTGTATCGGAGCACTAGGTTACCTAGGTCTCACAACTCATGGACAAACTTAGTAGAGTCTAAGGGACCGGTAGAGAGATATTTGAATTTATCCCCCAAAGGCTACATAGTTAGGAAAACTTCACATTTGTTCTTTCTTTTTGTGCATTTCCATTTCTCAAACACAGAATGAATTTCTAATCTATTCTTTTACAGATGGTGAGAACACGCGCTTCTTCATATACCGCTCAACAGTCCGAGCCCACAGTCATAGCCCTAGTGGCGGAGGCTCCAGTCGATTTTGAAGGGGAGGCTCCAGCCCCACCAGTCCAGGTGGGCCTAGCTTAGGTCCCAGAGGGGTGCATTGCCACCCTAGTTCTTCAGGACACTGTAGTCGGATTGGCAGACTTCATGGAGAGTGTCATTTGAGGGGGTTTGCTTCCAGTAGCACCAGCCACTTCTCAGGCTGGAGAAGGGGTTCAGGCTTCTACTACACGTACTTCGGAGCAGGTAGCTCCCCATGTTCAAGTTCCATTAGTTCAGCTAGTGGTAGCTGGTCAGTCGGGTATAGTGGCTCAGGCCGGGAGTGATGTCACTTTTTAGGAGACGACCATTGTGGGCCGTAGAGTTGAGGTGGTTCTGCCACTGGGAGGCGGTCACGGGTTAGATAAAAGGCCCCGTCATGCACGAAGATTCAGCGGTACCTCATTTAGAGGTAAATGTTCTTATGGTAGAGGTCATTCTCCTAGGCTCTTTCAGCAACTCCCCATGTCACTCATGGTACTTCAGGTGGTCATTCAGAACGACAAGGCCAGCCTTACTTTCCTCAGCTGCAACATTCATGTAGATGTTATGAGTGTGGCGAGTATGGTCATAACAAGAGGGTTTTCCTGAGGTTGAGGGGTGCACACTCGTACCAAACGAGGTTTTTCCATGCTTGTGGTGACCCGAGGCACATTGTACGATTAATCCCTCGAGCTTCGAGGAACTCTCAGCATTAGAGATGTCGTACAAGGATTCAAGAACTGGAGGTTCCACAGTTTTCCTGGCTAGTTAGCGGCAGGGGTAGAGGTCATAGAGGTGGAGATTGAGGTTATAGAGGTGGAGGCCAGCCAAAAGTCAGGCTAGAGGGTGAGTCTTCAGATGCAGTCATTACATGTACTTCTCTAATCTGGGATATAGATGCTTCAGTGCTATTTGACCCTGGGTCTACGTATTCATATGTGTCGTCCTAATTTGCACCACACTTAGTCATGCCTAGGGATGCTTTGAGTATTCCTGCTTATGTATCTACACCGATGAGTGATTCTATTGTGGTCGACCGAGTGCATCATTCCTGTGTGGTAGTGTTTGAGGGTCTTGAGACCCTTATTGATTTATTGCTCTTAGACATGGTGGATTTCGACACTATATTAGGTATGGATTGGTTGTCCCCGTATCATGATATTTTGGATTGCCACGCTAAGACTATGACCTTGGCTTTACTAAATTTTCTATGACTAGAGTGGAGAGGGACCCAATGGCATACTACCCGCAGTGTTACCTCATATGATAAGTCTTGACGCATGGTCAAGAAGGGGTGTCTAACTTATCTGGTGTATGTTCGCGATTCCAGCGCAGAGGCCCGTTCTATTGATTCTGTTCCTATTATGCGGGACTTCCCCAAGGATTTCCCTTCAGACTTAGCGAGTATACCGCCCGACATGGATATTGATTTATGTGTTGATCTGGCTCCGGGTATGCAGCCCATTTCCATTTCGCCATTTCGCATGGCTCTGTCAGAGTTGAAAGAGTTAAAACATCAGTTTCATGATTTGCTTAAGAAGAACTTTATTAGACAGAGCGCTTTTCCCTGGGATGTGCCGGGGTTTTTATTGAAGAAAAAGGATGGTTTGATGAGGATGTGCATTTATTATTGGCAATTGAACAAGGTGACGATAAAAGAACAAGTATCCACTGCCAAGGATTGACGATTGTTTCGACCAGCTTCAGGGTGCAAAGGTGTTTTCAAATATATATTTGAGATCTGGCTACCATCATCTGCGTATTTGGGCATCTGATGTCCCTAAGACAGCATTCCGCACTAGGTATGGGCATTATGAATTTTTGGTCATGTCATTTGGGTTGACCAATGCCCCAACAACATTTATAGAGTTGATGAACCGAGTGTTCAGGCCCTATTAGATTTCTTCATGATTGTTTTCATTGATTATATTTTGATATACTCCCACAGCCAGGAGGAGCACGAGCAGCACCTCACAGTGGTTCTTCAGACTCTGAAGGATAGTCAGGTATATGCCATATTTTTGAAGTGCGAGTTCTGGCTGAGTTCGATTGCATTTCTGGGCGAATTGTTTCAGCAGAGGGTATTCAGGTGGACCTGAAGAAGATTGATGCAGTCAAGAACTGGCCTCGACCAGCATCAGCTATAGAGATCAGGATTTCTTGGGCTTAGCAAGTTATTACCGTTGGTTCGTGGACGGGTTTTCATCTATTGCAGCCCCGACGACCAGATTGTTCTAGAAGGGTGCCTAGTTCAGATGGTCGGATGAGTATGAGGCGAGCTTTCAGAAACTCAAGACAGCTCTGACTATGACACAAGTATTGGTTTTTCCCACATGTTCAGGGCCTTATAAAGTATATTGGGATGCTTCCCATATTAGGCTTCGTGCAGTATTACTGCAGGATGGCAGAGTCATTGCCTATGCTTCGAGGTAGTTGAAGATCCACGAGAAGAATTATCCGGTTTGTGATCTAGAGTTGGAAGGCATTGTTCATGCTTTGATGAATTGGAGGCATTATCTATATGGTGTGACATGTGAGGTGTACACTGATCACAAGAGTCCTCAGTACTTTTTCAAGCAAAAGGAGTTGAATTTCAGGCAGAGGCGGTGGTTGGAGTTGCTAAAGGATTATGATGTTACTATCTAGTATCACACAGTGAAGGTCAATGTGGTGGCTGATGCATTGAATTGGAAGTCCACCAGCATGGGTAGTCTTGCTTATATTCTGGACAGCCAGAGACCGCTTGCTTTGGATGTTCAGGTCTTGGCCAATAGATTTGTGAGGTTGGATATTTCTGAGCCTAGCCGAGTATCAGCTTGCATAGTCACTCGTTCTTCGTTGTTGGAGTGTATCCATGAGCGTCAGTTTGATGATCCCCATTTGTGTGTCTTAAGAGATACGGTGTAGAGTGGAGGTTCCAAGAAGGTGACTTTAGATGGTGATGGTGTTTTGAGATTGCAGGGGCGAGTTTGTGTGCCCAATGTCGATGGAAAGCGGAAACCCACAGTTCTTGGCACTCTATTAGTCCGGGCACCATGAAGATGTATCAAGATCTGAGGCAACACTATTTCTAGCGTAGAATAAAAAAAGATATAGTTGCATATGTGGCTCGGTGAACTTTCAGCAGGTTAAGTATGACCATCAGAAACCCGTTGGTTTATTTCAGAGGATTGAGCCTCCCGAGTGGAAGTGGGAGAGGATTACAATGGATTTTTTTACTGGACTTCCGATGACTCGGGAGGAGTTGATGCTATTTGGGTCATTGTTGATAGTCTGACCAAGTCAGCACATTTTTTTCCTGTTGCAGCCACTTATTCATCAGAGAGGTTAGTTGAGATCTACATCAGAGAGATTTTTGGCCTTCATGGGGTGCCGGTATCTAGCACTTTGGACCGGGGTACAAAGTTTACCTCGCGCTTCTAGAGAGAAGTCTAGCAGGAGTTAGGCACCCAAGTTATTTGAGCACATCATTTCATCCTCCAATGGATGGTCAAAATCCGAGCGGACTATTTAGATATTGGAGGATATGCTTCGAGCCTCTGTGATTGATTTTGGAGGCTCATGGGAAAAGTTTTTGCCTTTAGCATAGTTCGCCTACAACAACAGCTACCAGTCCAGCCTTCAGATGGCTCCATATGAGGTGTTGTGTAGTAGGCAATGTCGGTCTCCAATTGGGTGGTTTGAGCCAGGAGAGGCTCGGCTATTGCGTACAGATTTTGTTCAGAAGGCATTGGATAATGTCAAAATAATTCAGGTTAGGCTTTGTACCATTCCGTCCAGGCAGAAGAGTCATGCAGATTGCAGGGTTTGAGTTGTGGATTTCATGGTTGGAGAGCGAGTATTGCTCCGTGTGTCACCTGTGAAGGGCGTGATGAGATTTGGGAAGAAGGGCAAGCTTAACCCTAGGTTCATTGGCCCTTTTGAGGTTCTCGATCGTGTGGAAGAGATGGCTAATAGACTTGACTTGCCGCTTAGCTTGTCAATCGTGCATCCAATTTTTCATGTGTCCATGCTTCAGAGGTACCACGACGATCCATCCTACGTGTTATAAGGAAGAGCCGATGGCTATTCAAGATCAGAAGATTCGACAGTTGAGGTCGAAGAGTTTTCCTTCAGTGGAGAGGTCAGCCTCCTGATGCATCGACCTAGGAGTATGTGTCTGATATGAGGTGTTGTTATCCTCATCTATTTCCCCGACTCAGGTACTTCTTTCTTTTGTCTATTCGAGGATAAAAATTACTTTAGAGGTGGAGAATGTGACGACCAATAGGGTCATCACCTATTTTCTCATTCACTTCGTGCTTCCGAGACATTGAAAACCTCATTTTTAGTTGCCTCGATTTGCTTGTACACTCCAAGCGCATAACCGGGAATCTTAGATACGAGTTATGTGTGCAAAATGGTGAATTTTGATATTTATATGAATAATATTGACTTTGATCAACTTTTTAGGTAAACGGAACCAGACCCGTGATTCAACGGTCCTAGAGGGTCCGTAGATAAATACGAGGCTTGGGCGCGTGCCCGAAATCGAATTTCGAGGCCCTAAGCCCGAGAATTTAATTTTTGTGTGAAATTACTTTCTGTAATTAGTCAAGTAAATTAGAAAAGAAAATTGATCAAAATACTACGGTATCGGGCTCGTATTTTGGTTCTGACGCCCGGTACAAGTCTTATATGTGGTTTAAGTGCTTCCTGCAGAGTTTGGTTGAAAGCGGATGTCAATTTATGTGTTTCGGGTTTAAAATCAAAACTAAATTAGAGTTATATGAAAGTTTAAAGAAAGTCATGTGCTTTAAGGTTTGATTCTATGTATATGATGATAGTTTTGCGATTTGATCGCATGAGTAAGTCCGTAGGATGTGTTTGAGGTTGTGTGCATGTTTGGTTTGGAGCCTCGAGGGCTCGGATGAGTTTTAGATAGGCCACGAGTTGCATTCGTGCATTTTTTGAACTGCTAGTATGCCTAACCTGCAGGCTTCGCAAATGCGAAGCTAGCCTCGCAAATGCGAGACACCTCCTATGCAACTCACTTCGCAAATGGGAATAAATCCATCGCAAATGCGATGCCCTCCTTTAGCCTCAGCCTTTGCAAATTTGAAGATCTGTCCGCAAATGTGGTCATGGGTCGTCGCAAATACGACACATCCCATCGCAAATGTGAACATCACATGATCCTTTAGAGTTCGCAAATGCAAACTTAACCTCGCATTTCCCGTACTTGCCGGGTTCGCAAGTTCGCATTTGCCATACCTGCACCTGTAACGTTTCATACTTAGACGATCTTAAGCCTCACTTTTAATATTTCTCAAACCCAAAGACTCTTTGGTGATATTTCAGGAGCTCGTCTTGCTCCAATTCAATTGTAAGTGAATTTTCACTTAGTTTCTTCAATCTTTAACATCATTTATCGTGTTTTCATCTTAAAAGTCAAGGTTTTTCATAGATGAAATGGAGATTTTGGGTAGAACATAGGTTTTCTTAAATTTGGGGATTTGGAACTCAATTTGAGGTCCAATTTCAAAACAAATCATAGATCTGAACTCGTGGGGCAATGGGTAACCGGGTTTTGGTTTGAACCTCGGGTTTTGAACATGTCGAATCGGGGGCATTTTTGGAATTTTTGGGCAAAACTTTGGAAAATTTATTTTTATGACAAATTGATTCAATTAGCATTTGTTGATACATGTGGGTAATTTGTGCCTAGATTCGAGTGGTTTTATGGTGAATTTGAGGGGTAAAGCTATACTAGAGGATTGAGTTGAGTTTAGAGCATTCGAGGTAAGTGTTTGATCTAAATTTGGCTTGATGGAATAGGATTACAGTATAGATTGATAATTTCTAATTATCGAGTACGGTGTATAGGCATGCTGGCGAGTATCTATACACTGGTGTTTAACATGACAGTGAGTCCATATTTGCGCTTATTCTATTTAGATGTGACTCTTCCTTGTTTAATTGATGATTTCAATATAATATGAAAAGTATGAGAAAGAATTATAAATTGAAAACTATGTGGAGTGTTGGCTCGAATGATAAAGTAATTATCAAGTGAGAAATGAAAGAAAGAGAAAGAGACGTGATTATTTCCTTGTCGGGTTGTACTCGTATATTGATTTTCTCCCTTGTTGGGATGTAAAAGTTGTTGTTGCTATTCCATGGTCATGGATTAACTGTTTACTTGCATTTTCCCTTCCGGGATCTTTCTATTAATGTTGTCTATCCCTTCGCCCCGTTGATTGTGACTGTTTGGGTGAGGATGAGTGATCAAGCATGATGGGTAATGTCGTGCATAATTGTGATGATTACTAATACACGAAGGTATTCTGTGCCATGATACGCTACTAATGCATGAAAGAACATTTTGTGCCATGATATGTTTAGTAAAGCACAAAGGAACATTCCGTGCCTTTTATACGATTACTAATGCATGAAGGAACTTTTCGTGCCATGATATGTTTACTAAAGCACGAAGGAACATTCCATGCCTTTGATATGATTACCAGTGCATGAAGGAACATTCTGTGCCATGATACGAACATTAGTGAATAAAGCATCATTCTATATACTTTATATGATTGGTTGGGTGAGGATGACTGCTAAAGCTTGATGGGTGATGTCGTGCAACTGTTGTTTTTCCTACTCTTGTTGATATTCTTGTAGTGCCGTGTTCTTTCCATATTTGGTATTTTATTTATGGACTGTTACCTCCCCCACAACATGCTCCCCTTTCTCTTAACTAGTTAAATTTCTGCATTCTTTTGCTATTGCATATATACTTGTTGAAGTGTATAGGTTTGTTTGGTAATCCTATATAGCCTCGTTACTAGTTTGCCTGGGTTAGGCCAGGCACTTACCAGCACATGGGGTTGGTTGTGCTGATACTACACTCTGTGTATCTTTTGCACAGATACAAGTGTTAGAGCAGCATTTGAGTAGCAGAAGCAGTCTGTGAGCTAGCCTTCTGTTTCAGAGACACCGAGGTAGCCTTCCAGATGACTACAGGCCCGGAGTCCTTTTCTATCTATTCAGTTTCTTATTACCTTGTACCGAAGTAGCCACTTTTTATGTTTCAATCAAACCTTGTATTTAGTACTCTCTAGACGTTCGTGAGTATTGTGACACCAGTCTTGGGTATAGAATTTTGTTCAACTTCCGCATTTCTTTCAGTTAATTGTAGTTGAGAATTCTGCTTTATCATATTTTTCATTATTTTTATTGAATGGTCGATTTTTACTAAAAGAAGTAATTTAAGTTGGCTTGCCTAGCTCCTATTAGTAGGCAGTATAACTACTCTTGAGGGTGGAAATTCTGGGT
Source organism: Nicotiana benthamiana (assembly GCA_034376525.1). NCBI lineage: Eukaryota > Viridiplantae > Streptophyta > Magnoliopsida > Solanales > Solanaceae > Nicotiana > Nicotiana benthamiana. The sequence continues at coordinate 28,996,381 of CM067337.1, forward strand.
TGTAACATTGTTCTTGCTATGAATAGTGATTTTAAACTTATTTGCAATATAACATTAAAGTATTAATGACTTTGTCACATAATTTGAAATATTTTGAGAAAAGTTTTGTTTTATATTTAGTGCATTAAGTATTCGGTGTTTCCCTCCTCTTTTATTTCCTATTTGTCCATGCATAATGGATTTTTTTTAATTTAGTGTGTCTGTATATATATATATATATATATATATATATTATTGTGTACAGTCAAACTCGGGCTTGCCTAATTTTCTTGATTAACCGGAACCAGGGGGATGGGTCAAATATCAGCCCATAGCATGTCAGATCAAGATACGAGGATAAAGTACAAAGTTCAGGATTCGAAGTACCTATGGAGATCGAGACCAGTAATGATAGAGATCAAACTCAAGCAAGATCGAAGATAGCATAGTAATAGAAAGGCAAGATATCCATGACTGGTCGAGAATTGCGACAGAAATCGTGGAATTTCCTTCTGTAATTAGAATTATATCATAAATAGGATTCCTCTACTGTATAAAGAAGGTCTTAACGATTTGTAATCGTTTTGCATCTCGCATACCAAAGCAATATCTCATTTTTCTATTTCTTGCAAGCTCTGTTGTTTAGTTCATACTTTCAATAGCTCGTCCAGATGGTTCGAAGGCGATTAGCTCAAATGCCATAATTGTTCATAGCATTGGTTTAATTTAATTTATTGTTAATTCCTAGTATTTGTTCATATATTTATCAATTTGTGCCAAATGAAATCACTTTTTCTTAAAATCACTTATATGTTTAATTATTATCCGAATTTAAGGGTGAATAGTTTGGCATCAACCCTGGGGCTAAGGATAATAGTGATTGTCAGGTACAATTTTCCTAACATACATTATTTTATGCTTGTTCTTTGAAGTGTCTTTAATTTCATGATCAACATATCAAACTCCCATGTAGCACCTATACACAGAGACAATGACCTTAGTCTTCATGGCGAGAATGAAAACATAGCCTCCCCAAGAAACGGAGTACCTCCAATCAACCTTGATGGACCGCCGTCCTTAGACCCAGTGAATGCCAGCTCCCATATTGCCATTAATGGGAATTTGGGCGTTGACCCTAAAAATAGCATCCACAGAGATGCTTGAACAACCGATCAGAATGCACAGAGCGATGAAGATGGTGGAATTACCCTTCAAATGATATTCGAGATGTTGTAGACTAAACAAGCTGCAATAGCACAACTCAAAATTTGGAATCCTGCACCAATCATGATCGAGCTTGAGCTATCATAAGAAGTTGTTCATAGAGTCGAATCGATGCCAAAGACATCGAGTGAAGGAGAATTGGAGACTAATCCCGCTATCATAAAACTGCTCGAGGAACTAACAAAGCGGATCGAGATAGAGGAAAAGAAGATCGAGGAAAATGATAAGAAGGTGGAGAGTTATAACTCCAGGGTCGATCAAATCTCGAGGGCATCAGCGATGTTGAAAGGACTTGATTCCAAAAGTTTGTCCAAAAATCTTTTTCGCCAAGTGTGGCTCAGAATCCAATCCCGAAGAAATTCTGTATGCCCAAGATTCTAAAGTATAGCGGAATGACAGATCCAAATTAACACGTCACCTCTTATACATACAATGTTAAGGGAAATCACTTGGAAGTGATGATATCAAATCCGTATTGCTAAAGAAATTCGGAGAAACTCTAACAAGGGGTGTTATGATACGATATCATAATTTGCCACCTAAATTTATTGATTAATTTGCTATGCTTGCAAATTCATTTACAACGGCACACGTTGGAGCCATTAAGGTTGCAACCAGAAAGTCGGACCTATTCAAGGTAAGGCAAAAAGAAAACGAGATGCTCATGTAATTTATATCTCGATTTCAAATGGAACGGATGGATTTACCACCTATAAGAGATGATTAGGCAATTAAGCCTTCACTCAAGGTCTCAATGAACGGATTTCCATAGCTCCCTACAATTAAAGCATAATTTGATTGAATATCCAGTCATCACTTGGTCTGATGTACATAATCGATACCAGTCAAAGATTATGGTCGAAGATGATCAACTAGGGTCTCCAATTTGTTTAATTTATCCTAACAAGCCTATGGACAGAGTTAAAAGGGACGTTGGTCGGGAACCATGACCGAACAGAGACCGATATCATCCATACAAGAAAGATCGAGGAAATAGCGGGTTTGGACACAACCCCATTCAAACTGATAGAAAGAATGATCAGGGACAAAGCTCCTAAGGACTCATGAGAAAAAAATGGGTTTAATAAGGCTGTCGTGTCCGAAGAGGTACCTCGACTTTCAGAATATAACATCAGCTTAGATTCTTCCGCTAGAGTATCAGCCATTGCGCGTATGAAAGATACCATGTGGCCTCAACCTATGCAGACCGATCCGGTATAGGGAAACCCTAATCAAATATGAAAGTATCATGGTACCTATGGCCACAAAACAGAATATTACAGATAACTAAGAGACGAAGTATCCCAGTTGTTCAACGAGGGTCACCTCCGAGAATTCTTAAGTGATCGGGCCAAGAACCACTTAAAAAAGAAAGACTCAAACAGGAAAAATGAGCAAGAAGATCCACAACACGTGATTCACATGATCGTTGGACGGGTTAATATTCCTCAAGGCCCAGTATTCAAACATACCAAGGATATGACCATTAGAGAAATATGGACTCAGGACTACTTACCGGAAGAGACCTTGTCTTTCAACAACAAGGATGCATAAGGGATCGAACAACCTTTCAATGATGCACTTGTAATATCTATCCTTATGAATAAAATTCAAGTTAAATGCGTGTTCATTTATCCAGCTAACTCGTCCAACATTATCCGATCAAGGGTCGTAGAGTAACTCGGACTACAAAATCAAATTGTGCCCGCAACTCGAGTACTTAATGGCTTCAATATGGAAAGTGAAACCACAAAAGAGGAAAATATTTTGCGGGTGAACGAGGTACAACGCATTTCTCGGAAGGCCATGGATCAATAACATGAGGATAGTACCCAAGATACTTCATCATGTCTTGAAGTTCCCAACATCAGATGGAGTCAAAACAGTGTACGATGAACAACCCACCACCAAAGAATTTTTTGCAATCGATGAAGTGATACCGGTATCGGCATTTTCATCAACAAAGGGACGGAAGTCGAAGGGAAAATAGGAAGTCAAATAATAACCACTGTCACCGGTCTCGGCCCGATCGGAGGGAGGGAAAACTATTGAGGGTAATGATTGTATGATATCTTGAATCTTCAAAATACTCGATGATTCCGATGCAGCTAAGTTGACGATCGAAGAGCTGGAGAAAATCATACTGATTGAAAATCTACGCGATCGAATGGTATACCTAGGCACGGGGTCAACTCCCGAGATTAGGAAAAAGCTTATTCAATTCCTTTTAGATAACATATATTGTTTTTCTTGGTCTCATCTAGATATGACAGGGATACCACCAGAGATCACAACCATTGACTAGCTTGAACCCGAAGTTTCGTCCAGTAAGGAAAAAGAGAAGACCCCAATTCGAGGTTAAGCATACATTCATCGAGGACAAGGTAAACAAACTTCTCAAAATAGGGTCCATTCTAAAAGTAAAATATCCCGAATGGTTAGAAAACATAGTGACAGTACTAAGAATAGAAATGAACTTAGAATGTGCATACACTATAAGGACTTGAACAAGGCTTTCCCTAAGGATTTTTTTCCTTTACTGAATATCGATAGGATGATCGACACCATGGTCGGCCATGAGACTCTCAGTTTTCTCGCAGTACAATCAGATACAAATGGACGCGGAGGATTAGAAAAAGACTTCGTTTATCACTAAATACGGCACCTATTGTTATAGCGTAATGACGTTCAGAATAAAAGATGCTGGTGCAACTTATCAACATCCAATAAATCGAATGTTCGAAGAACAAATAGGAAAATTATGGAAGTTTATATTAATGACATGCTAGTTAAGTCCCGGCGAGCATAGGACCATTTGAAACATTTGCAGGACACTTTCGATATACTAAAGAGGTACAAAATGAAACTCAACCCAGAAAAATATGCATTCAGGGACAGCTTGGGCAAGTTTCTCGACTTCATGGTGTCCAATCGGGGGATCGAGATCAATCGCGATAAAATCAAAGCTATCGAGGATATCAATATCATAGATAATGTAAAGTCCGTCCAGAGGCTGAGCGGGCGCATAGCCGCCCTAGGGGGATTAATTGTGAGGTCCTCAGATAGAAGTCATCCGTTCTTGTCGCTACGTAAGAAGAAGAGCCGTTTTGCATGGACCTCAGAATGCCAACAAGCCTTAGAATAACTAAAATGATACCTGTCAATCCTTCCACTGCTTCATACCCCTAAAGCGGACGAGCAGATCTACTTATACTTGGTAGTCTCAGAAATAGAGGCAAGTGGCGTCCTAGTTCGAGAAGAACAAAGTGCACAATTCCTTGTTTACACTGTTAGTCGGACCTTAGGCGAGGCCAATATAGGTATCCTCACTTAGAAAAATTAGCGCTTGTTTCAATAAGCACCTCTACGAAATTAAAACCATATTTTCAATGTCACTCAATATGTGTTGTAACTACCTATCACCATCGAAAAAATTTGCATAAACCCGAAGTTAACTAGAAAATCAATCAAAAATTCAAATTCAACTAGAGGCCGAGTATGAGGCCATGATTTCAGGTCTCGAGCTGGCTAAAATCGTGGGAGCAAAGGTCATTGATGCCAAATGTGATTCCCTACTTTTGGTAAACCATGTCAATAGAACCTTCGAGGTCTAAGAAGATCGAATGCAGAGATACTTGGACAAGCTATTGGTAATTCTACATCGATTTAAATAGTGTACCTTACAGCACATACCTCGAGAGCAAAACAACGAGGTCGATACCCTTGCAAACTTGGGGTCATTGATCAAAGATGACAAGCTTAACTCAGGGACTTTTGTACAACTCTCGAGATTAGTAATCAAAGATGGCCATGCCAAAATAAACTCTACAAGTTTGACTTGAGGTTGGAAAATCAAGTATATTGAATATTTGAAGAACGGGAAGCTCCCATCATATCCAAAGAAGTCAAGGACTCTACGCACGAAAGCAGCACGGTTCACTTAGGCCGAAAATGGAATGTTATTCAGGAGGATGTTCGATGGGCCACTGGAAATATGTTTGGGGCCAAGAGACACCGACTACGTACTACAGGAATTTCAAGAAGGAACTTGTGGGATCCACTCCGCTGCCGAATAAGTAGTCCACAAAGTTATCAGATAAGGGTACTATTAGGCTGATATGGTTACAAAAGAGTTCGTTCAAAGTGAGACAAATGTCAAAGGTGTGCACCGATGATTCACCATCCATGGGAGAAGCTCCACTCAGTCTTATCCCAATAGCCATTCATGAAATACGGAATGGATATTGTCGGCCCTCTACCATTGGCCCCAAGTAAAGCTTAGTTAATTTTATTTATGATTGATTGTTTTTCTAAACAGGTTGAAGCATAGGCTTTCGGGAAAGTTAGAGAAAGAGAAGTCTTAGACTTTATTAGGGGCCATTTTATATGTGGATTCGGGATGCTTACTAAGATTGTATGCGATGATGGAAAATAATTCATCGACAGGAAAGTAACTAAATTTCTCGAGGATCACAAGATCAAAAGGATTCTATAAATGCCATTCTATCCCAGGGGGAATGTAAAAGCTAAATCAATTAACAAAACCATCATTCAAAATCTTAAGAAAACATTGACCGACGTTAGGGAAAATGGATAGAAATATTGCTCGAGGTTCTTTGGGTGTACCGCAGGACATCGAAATCTGGTATGGGGACAATACCGTTCTCCCTGGTATATGGGGTCGAAGCTCTTATCCCGGTTGAGGCCAGAGAACCTAGCCTCTGGTTTCAATATGCAACATAAGAATCAAATAACAGGGCTATGAACAGGAGCCTCGAATTGTTTGATGAAAGATGCGAGGCCACCCTTATTCGATTGGCCGCAAAAAAATAGCGGATCGAATGGTACTACAACAGAAGAACCAATATTTGACACATTAAAATAGGGGACTTGGTGCTAACAAAAGTCACCCTAAATAATAGAAATTTGAATGAAGGAAAACTGGGTCCAAACTGGGAGGGACCATGTCAGGTCCTCGGAAAGGGATGCTACAAGCTTGACATGATGAACGACGATTAACTATAAAAAATTACAACTTATCACTCCTAAAGCGTTATTACAGCTAAGGTACGACCTTCTTCATTTTCATTTATTACCAAAAGTAGGTGTTCTATCAAGAAAGGCGATGGATCCTTCAGCACGAAGCCTTTAGGTCCGAAAGCACGTATTGCACTCTTTTTCCCTTAGATTGGTTTTGTCCCAATTGGGTTTTCCTGCAAGAGTTTAAATGAGGCAACCATTGATCTTTGCTAACTCAGAACAATTCAACAGTATCCGAGGTTTCTTTACAATCAACCTCAATTACTAGGGGGCATTACCATTGAATGACAAGTCTGTTGCAAGGAAATTACTTTGTAACAACGGGGTATCGATAGGTAAATTTTGTAAGGGCAAAATGGTCAAATGAACCATGCCCATATAGGTTACTCGATCCCTGACATCAAACATGTAGGCATTTATAATCATCTATTGAAAGAAGTATTTTCCCTTGTTGATACCTCATGCCTTAGAAAAAAAAATTTCTACTTTACTCTTGATCTAATGTATAAACATGTTAAGGGACGATCATAATGGAACACCACTTTCAGGGACCGATGTATTAAAAAATAAACAAGTTCGAATTATCTTAACTTCAAGATCATAAGACCTTAAAGGCAACCCTAGATTTTTACAGGCCTTCTACTTAAGGAGTCTTCACGGCCCGAGCCTCCCAGAAATCCTTTTTAGAGAATGAAGAAACCGCTGGGGAGTCTCCAATTTCTATTGCCGCAGGTGGATCTCTTGGGACGCTCTCCTCATTTCGAAGATTCTTGGGACTGGCCTCCTCGGCCATTTCCGATGCCTTATCACCCCGAGAGGAGGTACCTTCAGCTCCAGTCGACTTATGGACTCCAATAAAATTACCCTCTTAGGCCCTGTCAGATCGAGGAAGAATATTTCTAGTTTCAACTGATATGCTGGCCTTTTAACCCTCGATGTTAGCTCATGTTTGAGCCACTGGACCGGAATCATCCTTCATTTGTTCTTCTTCATCTTCCTCTCTTAGGATTTGAACTGACTCCGTGGACAGGGGAATCACATCCTTCTTGGATTTCGAGTTGCTTTATTCTTAGGCTCTGGCCCCTTGGAGGTCAAAGCCCTTTTCCTTTTGATTTCCTTTGCCGACTTCGGGGCATGGAGTCAGTTTTCTTCTTTACCAAACAGAAGCCTTATTATCACATCCTTTCCTAGACCTAGAAAAAATATACAAGTAAAATTTAGGGAAAATCTGGATAACGATCAAAACTGTAGTGATATGCAAAAACTTACCATGTTTTCGGGCCTCCCAACGACCCTTCGACAACTCATGCTATGCGTGATCGGCATGTTCCGATTTCGACACTACACTTTTTACCTAGTTCTCGAGATGGGGAATCGCGCCCGGCATCCACGCAACAACTGCACCAAAATAAAATGCCGGTAAGAAAAAAAAATGAAAAAGTGGTGATAATAAACAGAAATTAAAAGATGGAATTATACTTACATTTCATATTCCATTTCATCGAAAATGGCATGCTTTCGGCTAGGGTTAGATCTGAGTCTTCACACGGATAAATCGGATCATCCAACATCGATTCTTATCCTCGTCTATGCTATAAAAGGTCGCCTGTTTGTGATGATGCTGAAGCTTTGCTAATCTTTCTGGATAAAATTCGGGGGCTATACAGGCGAATGAGATGGTCGAGGGTAAAGGGAAGACCCTCGACTTTACTCTCAAAAATCAAAGCAGTGTCACTATCCTCCAAAAAAAGGATGAATTTGGATGACGGTGACCTCGTACTTCTTGATGAAGTCCACAATGACTGAATCTAGAGGACCCAATGTGAAAAGGTAGGGGTAAACACTCAAAAAACCCCCCTCATACGTGACGATTGATTCCTCATGTGAGGGCACCACGTGCTTATTTACCCAGTTGCAATCCTTTTAACTTGGTCTAGGAGATAACTGGTGATTGTACATATATACCTCGACATTGGCTTGTATTGGCCTGGCACCGAGGGGGTCATTTTAACCTTAAAGTCAGAGTTAAGAATGCACAGTAGAGGAACGAATTCTTTAGGGCGTGACTCTGCGGCTATTTGCTTGCCGACTGTTTGAGACGAGGAGGTTCTCAATTTGCAAAATAGTTTTGGAGGTTTTAGCCATTATTGCGTACAAGGAAGAATGGGGATAATTATAGTCGGGGTTTTGGAAAAAATATGTTAGCAATGAAACTAGAAGATTTTCAGATAAAGAACTTGAACGATTGAAAGAGTTTTGAAGATTAGAGCAGAAGACATTAAAAGTAAAGTTTAAAAGAGTGGAAAAAGTCATATTTATGGGTTTCACGACAATGATTCAAAGTTTCTAGTGGCTGAATGGCAACTGACGCGCCTTAAATGACTGAGAAATTGAACCGACGGGATGTTTCAGTCATTTCTGTTACTTATATCACGACGATCACATTATGACAAATCGGGGTAAATTCGAAGACTCAATTCGCTTATTGTCACTACAATCCAAGAAACGAGGGGACTATCTGTATATGGTCAAAATCAGGCTCGCGTAATTTTTTCTGATTAATCAGAACCAGGGCGATGGGTCGAAGATCGGCACCATAGCATGTCAGACCGAGATAATGTCCCGACCCAAAAACTAACACGGTCATGATGGTGCCTATCGTGAAACTAGGCCATACAAATTATTTCCAAATACTCCATATTTTATTTAAATCTTAAGTAAAACCATGTTTTATCAGAAAGCCGATAAAGGTATAGCGTAAAAATCAAAACAAAGTGAAAAATACAAGCCCGACATTGGGTGTCACTATATCATGAGCAAAATACTACAACTGTTCAAACTAAACAAGACTAACATAGTCTGAGAATATCCAACAAGTACACTAAGAGGAAGATAAGAAGGGAGAATGTGGGAGTGATCAGCATGCAGCTACCTCGCTATCTTCAATGAAAGTCCACAACTGGAATGATCAACAACCGCTACTGTGGCCCGAGATACCTAAATCTGCACGCAAGGTGCAGGGGGTAAGGTGAGTACACCAACTCAGTAAGACAAGTCCAAACTATGGACTGACAGATAGTGACGAACCAAACCTCAATAAGTAAATACCATTTAATTATATCCAAAAGTAGGCATACTTGAAGTTCAAATAAAAAGCCAACACTAAATAAATGCATTCTGAACAGTACGGAGTATAAAACTCAGGAATTCTCTATGTACCAATGCACAACTAGCATGATAATTTGTTCCATGTACCTCCACTCACGAGTGCTCTATCACTCGGTACTTTATGCCATTCGGCCTAGGGAAGATCCATTCAGGAATATATATATATATATATATATATATATATATATATATATATATATATATATATATATATATATATATATATATATCACTGACTGCATTCATCGAGTATCGAGGAATCCCTATGGAGAAGATCCATCTCTAGGTATAAATACTTCAGACAAGATCCATATCCAAGAAAGATCCATCCATCAATATCATCAATTGTGCTCACTGGGGTGTGTTACACACTCCGTAGGGGATCCTACAGCCCAAGCGTTATAATAATCATCAACATAACCGCTGCGGTGCACAAGCCCCACATATACTATCACTCAAAATCAGTCATCACTTTACAGTCTCACACACACGGGCTCACAATGTCATGCTACTAGCCTGAACAACGATATGATGTGCCAAATAACAATAATCGAGACTGAGACATGATATATAATGCATGAACATGACAAAGTACAGAATATCAATGAAGATAATGATATGACAGCTAGAAACGACCTATCTGGTGTCAGCAGTATCGGCATGAAGCCCTAATAGGATATCTTGCATGTTTTCACAACACATTTACTTAATCATATGATAGAAACATGGATATCAACAAGAAAGAGTCACTAAGAGGTTCCATGAAATGATCCATGCCGCATGTCTCATGGTGCAGGCACCACACGCACGTTAGTTGGAATTTGCATCACCTCAATAGTAATCATAGAACACATAGCTCGCACTTTCGAACTTTCAAAACCAAGTTTGGAAGTGTTACTTCCCTCAAGACAAGCCGAACTCTAGCCCGTGATGCCCTTGCCTCTCTATTCGACCTCCAAATGCCCCCATTCTAACATAAATCAGTATATAACCATCAATATATCCTAGGGGATGAAACCAATACGAAAATTATCAAATAAACTCAAAAATCCAAAAAATGTTAAAGCCTGACCCTCAGACCCACGTCTCGGAATTCGATAAAAATCACATCACAAGAATCATCATCCTCCCACGTTTCCATACATACCAAGAACATCAGAATCGAACCTCAAATGGCCCCTCAAATCCCGATTTGAACTCTCCAAATTCCAATCCCTAATTCTCCAATTTTAGCCTTTAAATCCCACAAATTTCATGTCAAATTAGTTAGAAATTACCATAGAATCGAGTATTGAGTTCAAAAACCTTACATCCAAGTGTTTCCCTTCAAATTCCTCTCAAAAAGCTTCAAAACCATCTCAAAAATGGAGGAAATAAGTAGAAAATCACGAAGGTGACCCTTTTTACTTTTTGCCCAGGCATCTCGCACCTATGGCTCCAATTCCGCAATTGTGGATCGTTTCTGCGACAATATAGTCGCACCTGCAGGTTTTCACTTAAGGGCCAAACATTTGCATCTGTTCCCCAGGCTTCACGAGTGTGGTAAATCTTCCGCTTCTATCGCTTAATCCGCTCCTGTGACTGAGTCCACGCACCTGCGGTTCCCAATCCGCAGGAGCAAAAATAACAGAAGTAGAAATTTCTGCAGCACAGCTCAAGGTCCAAACTTTCTAACAACCATTTAAAACCATCTCGAAGCTATCGGGACCTTACCCAATCACGCCGACAAGTCACAATTCACCATCAAACTCAGACCAATCCTCGAAACACTCAAAAACTGTTGAAATGCCAAATCACCCTCTTATTAAAGTCTAGGGATTTTAAAACTTCCGAATTCTACAATCAATCAAAAAATCTATCAAACCCCATCCGAATGATATGAAATTTTGTATACACATCCCAAATGACACAACAGACCTACTCCAATTTTCAGAGTTTCATTCAAACCTTGATATCAAAATTTCCATTACCAACCAGAAAACACCAAAATTCCTATTTCGCCAATTCAAGCCTAAATCTATCACTGACCTAAAAAATATATTCCAATCATGCTCCTAAGTCCCAACTCACCTCACAAAGCTGTCTGAACCATAAAATCCAAGTTCCGAGATCATTTACTTACAAGTCAACTTTCAGTTGACTTTTCTAACTAAATCTTCCCAAAAAGAGACTAAGTGTGTCATACCTCTCAAATACCACTCCGAACCCAAATTAACCAACCCAATAATGTATAATACAACTGAACAAGACATAAAGAAGCAGAAATATGAGAAATGGAGTGGTAACTCATGAAACGACTGGCCGGTCATTACATTCCCCCCCTCTTAGATGAAGTTCGTCCTCAAACGAGTCAAGAAACATACTTGAAGCCTCAAATAGGTGAGGATATCTTCTCTGCATCCCCCACTCATTCTCCCAGGTAGCCTCTTCCATGGGCCAACCTCTCCACTGCACATTCACTAAACTTATATCATTTGATCTCAACTTTCAGACATGTCGCTCCAAAATAGCCACTAGCACCACATTATAAGTCGTATCACCCTCTAATTGAACCGTGCTGAAATCCAAGACATGTGACAAATCGCTAAATACTTCAGGAGCATAGAAAAGTGAAATACCGGATGCGCATTCGACAAGATGGGTGAAAATGCAAGCTCATAAGCCACCTCCCCAATCCTGGGAAGCACATCAATAGACCCAATGAACTGAGGACTCAATTTACCCTTCTTCCCAAATCTCATAAAACTCTTTATGGGTGAAACCATCAGTAGAACCATCTCCACAACCATGTACGACACATCAGAGACTTTCCTGTCATCATAACTCTTTTGTCTCGATGACACTATACGAAGCCGCTCTTGAATCACCTTCACATTGTCCAAAGCATCCTTCACCAAGTCTATACCCAGAAGCCTAACCTCGTCTAGCTCAAACCAACCAACTGGAGATCTACACCGTCTCCCATATAAATCCTCATATGGAGCCATTCGAATACTCGACTAATAACTGTTGTTATATGCAAACTCCATGAGCGGTAGTAACTGATCCCATGACCCTTCAAAAACAATCACACAAGCGCGCAACATGTCCTCCAATATCTGAATACTGTGCTCGGATCACCTGTCCATCTAAGGGTGAAAGGTTATGCTCAACTCAACTTGAGTACCCAACTCTCTCTGCGCGGCTCTCCAAAACTATGAACTAAACAGAGTACCAATATCTAAAGTAATAGAAATTGGGACACTATGCAAGCGAACAATCTCCCTGATACAAATCTCTACTAACCGCTCTGAAGAATAGGTAGTACACATAGGAACGAAGTGTGCGGACTTGGTCAGTTGATCCATAATCACCAAAATAACATTGAGATTATTCAAAGTACATAGGAGTCCAACTACAAAGTCCATGGTGATCTTCTCCCACTTCCACTCTGGAATATCTATCTGCTGAAGCAAGCCACCCGGTCTCTGATGTTCATTTTTCTCCTGTTGACAATTGAGACACCGAGATACAAATCCAACAATATCCTTCTTTATTCTTCTCCACCAATAATGTTGTCTCATATCCTGATACATCTTCGCAGCACCTGAATGGATGGAATACCGTGAGCTATGGGCCTCTTCTAGAATGAACTCCCAAAGCCAATCTATATTAGACACACATATCCAGCCCTGCATCCTCAATACTCCATCATCACCAATAGTCACATCTCTGGCATCGTCATGCTGATCTATGCCCTTAATGACAAGCAAATGATAATCATCACTTTGGCACTCTCTGATGCGATCAATTAAGAAAAACCAAGAAACCACACAGGCTAAGACCCGACTGAGCTCCGAAATATCCAACCTCATAAACCTATTGGCCAAGGCCTGAACATATACTGTGAGAGGTATCTCCCAACAAGAATATATACCAAACTACTCATACTCACTTCCTTCCTGCTCAAGGTATATACCCTGACATTGGCCTTCCCCGGATGGTACAAGATAGTGATATCATAATCCTTTAACAGCTCCAACTATCTCCGCTATCTTAAATTGGGATCCTTCTGCTTGAACAAGTGATGGAGGCTATGATGATTAGTAAACACCTCACAAGGCACACCATACTGATAATGTCTCCAAATCTTCGATGCGTGAACATGGCAGTTAACTCTAGATCATGAACGGGGTAGTTCTTCTCATGGGGGTTCAGCTGACGAAAAGCATAAGCAATCAGTACACCCTCTTGCATTAACACACACCCAATACCAACTCTCGAAGAATCACAATACACTGTATATGAAGCTGAAGCTGATTGAAAAACTAATACTGGAGTTATAGTCAAGGCAATCTTGAGCTTCTGAAAGCTCGCTTCACACTCATCTGACTACCAGAATAAAGCACCCTTTTGAGTCAATTGGTCAATTGTGATGCTATATATGTAAATCCCTGAACGAACCAACGGTAATAGTCCTCCAAACCAAGAAAAATGCGAATTTCTGTGGCTGAAAACGGTCTGGGCCAACTCTGAACCGCCTATTTCTTTTTTGGATCAACCTGAATACCCTCTCTGGACACTATGTGTCCTAAAAAATCTACTGAACTAAGCCAAAACCCACACTTGAAAAACTTTGCATAAAGCTTCTCCTCCCTCAACCACTGCAATACAAATCTCAAATGGTCTGCGACTTCTCCTGAATTGAGCGAATACCCACACTTGGAAAACTTTGCATAAAGTTTCTCCTCCCTCAACCGCTGCAATACAACTCTCAAATGGTTTGTGTTCTCCTCCTGACTACTCGAGTACACCAGAATATCATCAATGAAAACAATGACAAACGAGTCGAGATATGGCCGAAACACACCGTTCATCAAACGCATGAACACTAGAAGGCAATTGGTCAGCCAAAAAACAACACAAGGAACTCAAAATGACCATATCGGGTCTTAAAAGCTATCTTAAGAATGTTTGGGTCCCTGATCTTCAACTGGTGATACCCTGAACGGAGATCAATCCTTGAGAACACCCTTGCTCCTGAAGTGGTCAAATAAGTCATCAATACAAGGTAAAGGATACTTGTTCTTGATTGTGGCCTTGTTCAACTGCCTATAATCAATGCACATCCTCATAGTGCCATCCTTCTTCTTCACAAATAGAACAGGCGCACCCCACAGTGACACGCTAGGCCGAATAAAACCCTTATCAAAAAGTTCCTAAAGTTGCTCCTTCAACTCCTTCAACTTCTCCGGTGCCATACAATACGGTGAAATAGAATTGGGGTGCGTACCTGACACCAAATCAATACCAAAATCGATATCCCTGTCCGGTGGCATGCCCGCAGGTCTATAGGAAACACATCCGAAAAGTCCCTTACTATCGGAACTGAATTAATGGCAAGAGTCTCTGCACTAGCATTTTCCATGAAGGCCAGATAAGAAAGAAAACCTTTTCCAACCATCTATTGGGCCTTCAAAAATAAAATCACTCTACTAGGTACATAACCCGTCGAACCTCGCCACACAATCTGCGGTAACCACGTCTTAGCGAATGTCACTGTCTTAGCATGATGGTCCAAAATAGCATGACATGGAGTTAACCAATCCATGCCCAATTTAATATTAAAATAAACCATACTAAGCAACAAGAGATCCACTCGGATATCCAAACCTCCATTAGTCACCACACATGACCGATATACACGGTCCACAATAATAATATGCCCACCAGAGTAGATACATGAATAGATGAAAGAAGAGACTTGCGGGGAATATCCAAATAATGAGTAAAATATGATGACACATATAAAAAATTGAACCAGGATCAAATAATACAGAGGCATCTATGTGGTAGACTGAGACGACAATTGTAATCATAGCATCTGAAGCAATAACATCTGGTTTGGTTGTGAGGGCATAGAAACGGGCCTAACCACCACCTGGTCAACCTTTCCCTCTAGAGCAACCCCTAGTTGACTGACCTCCACCCTGAGCTGACTGAGAAGGTGGGGAAGTAATTTGTGTTGAAGTCAAAGACTAATTTCTCTACTAGGACGAACCTCCCATAAGACGTGGAAAAAACCTCTTAATATGACCCAAATCTCCAGATTCGAAACAACCTCTCCTGACAAATGGCGGTGGGGACTAAAGGGAGCCCCGCACATAGGGATGCCCACTAGAAGAACCAAGCATAAATGAGCCCTAATTTGATGGTTCTTGAGTCAAACTCTGAGCTAGAACGACACTAAGAGATGAGTGACCCTGATATGAACTTTGAGAATCATGGACAGATGATCCACCACGCTGGCCCGAACGGGCTAGCTGAGCATGTCTAAATGGACGGCCTCTTCCGTGCTGAACTAACCTCATGAAAGAACACCACCAAAACTACTAGATCCTTGAGGCCTCTTGGCCTCTCTCTCAACTCGCTCCTGGTGGCGAACCAAGTCTATCTATCGAGCAATGTCAACCACCCCCTCAAAAGAAGCACCAGACACCCTCTCTCTTGTCATATGAATTTGTAACTGATAAACGAGGACATGCACGAATCTCCTGATCCTCTCATTGTCTGTAGGAACCAACCAAATAGCATGAGGTGCTAACTCAGAGAACCTCATCTCGTATTTTATCACAGTTATATCATCCTGATGTAACTGCTCGAACTGCCTGCGAAGCTCCTCTCAGCATAACTGTGGCATATTTTTCTCAAGGAAAAGAGCGGAGAACTGCTGCCAGGTAATGGCGTTGAACCAAAAGGCCTACGCCTCTCATAAGTCTCCCACCAAGTGATGGAAGCTCTAGAAAATTGAATAGTAGTAAATGTGACCCCACTAATCTCAAGAATACCCAATGTACTTAACATCCTATGACACTTGTCCAAAATCTAAAGGCATCCTCGCCCTCTGCACTACTGAAAGTCGGAGCCAGATGTCTACCAAATCTCTCCAATCGATATTGCTCTTCATCAGGCATAATTGGAATGACATAATCCTGAGCAGGTGTAACTAGTTGGGCTGGTGGAGCCTCCGGTGTCGACAGTCTCTGAACAACCTGCTCGGGTGTGTGGGTAGAGGGAGTCTAAGTGCCTCCCCCAGCCTGAGAAGTAGCTGATGTAGTAATTATGGTAACCAGTTGAGTAAAATCAGTGCACAAAGTTATAATCTATGCCAAGATCTCCCGGAGACCCGGAATAACAATAGGCACAGTCGGTGCCTGAGCTGGTGCTGCTGGAGCATCCCCCGCTAGAGCATGATCATGAACTGGGGTGGGTGGTGGATTACTAGTGCTGCCCTAGATGTTGTACACTGCACCTTTGCTCCTACCACAAACTCAACCACGTCCTTGACCTCTAGTGGCCCTAACTGGTGGTACTGGTGGTTGTCCATTCTGACTGGTAGCATGTGTCCTGACTATCTGTGAAAGAATATAATAACACAAGTTTAGATACTAGAATAAACAGATTCGCACGATAAGAATTCAAGAATGTCAAGTTTTTCCAAAAGTTTTGCAGCCTCCTTAGGATAAGTACAGATGTCTCCGTACCTATCCGCGAGACTCTACTAAACATGCTCATGACTCATGAGACATATGTAACCTAGGCTCCGATACAAACATGTCACGACCCGAAAACCGACCTGGTCGTGATGGCGTCCATCGTGAAACTAGGCTAGCCAACTTATTTCGAAATACTCTATATTTCATTTAAAACTTAAGTAAAACGATATTCTTAACATAAAGCCGATAAAAGGTATAAAGTAAAAATAAAAAAAAATCGGAAAATACAAGTCCCAACCACGGGTGTCACTAAGTCATAAGCCAAATACTACAGCTGTTCAAAATAAACAAGACTAACATAGTCTGAAAATATTCAACAAGTACACTAAGAGGAAGATAAGGAAGGAGAAGGCGGGACGACGATCACCAGGTAGCTACCTCGCTATCTCCATCGAGAGTCCACAACAGGAATGATCAGCAACCGCTACCGTAGCCTGAGATACCTAGATCAGCACACAATGTGTGGGGGGTAACGTGAGTACACCAACTCAGTAAGTAACAAGTCAAAATTATGGACTGACGGGTAGTGACGAACCAAACCTTAACAGTTAATACCATTTAACTGTATAGAAAAATAAGCATGCCTACAGTTCAAGTAAAAACATAATAGTAAATAAATGCGTTCTGAACAGAACAGAGTATAAAACTCAGGAATTTTCTAGAAAACCAATGCATAACTAGCACGATCAATGTTCCATGTATCTCCACTCACAAATTTTCTACCACTCGGTACTGTATATGTCTGTCTGGCCTAGGAACGATCCATCCCGAAATATATATATATATATATATATACTTAACGCAGTCATCCAGTATCGAGGAAGGCCATTCAAGCCCTATGGAGAAGATCCATCTCCATGTATAAATACTTCTGACAAGATCCATGTCCAGGGAAGATCTATCCCTCAATATTATCAATTTTGCTCACTGGGTGTGTGTTACAGACTCCACAAGGGCTCCTACAGACCAAGCACTATCATAATCATCAACATAACAGATGCAGCGTGTAGGCCAATCCCATATAATGTCACTCAGAATCAGACTCTCATCCTGACCCTGTCATTACTCTCTAGTGTCACACACACGGGTTCACAATGTCATGATACTAGCCCGAACAATGATATGATGTGCCAAATAACAATAATCGTGACTAAAGCATGATATATAATGCATGGACAGGACTGAGTACAGAATATCAATAAATATAACGATATGACAGCAAGAAATGACCTTTCGGGTCTCAACGGTATCAACATGAAGCCCTAACGGGATATCTAGCATGTTTTCACAGCACATTTACTTAATCACATGATAGAAACACATATATGTACAAGAAATATTCACTAAGTAGTGCCATGGAATGATCAAGGCATCATTTCTCGCGGGGCACGCCCATACGCCCGTAACTTGAAATTTGTATCACCTCAATAGTAATCATAGAACACATCGGTCGGGGTTTCGAACCCTCAAAACCAAGTTTGGATGTGTTACTTACTTTAAGCCAAGGTAAACTCTAGCCATGACGCCCCTGCCTCTCGATTCGACCTCCAACTACCCCGAATCTAACCAAAATCAGTATATAACAATCACTATACACTAAAGGAATGAAACCCATACAAAAATTATAAGATTAACTCAAAAATCCCGAAATTGTCCAAACTTTACCTTCGGGCTCACGTCTCAAAATTTGATAAAAATTACATCACAAGAATCCTCATCCTCCCACATGTCCGTACTTACCAAGAACATCAGAATCGGACCTCAAATGGCCCCTCAAATCCCAATTTAAACTCTCCAAATTCTAAGCCCTAATTGCCTAATTTTAGTCTTTAAATGCCACAAATTTCTTGTCTAATTAGTTAGAAATTACCCTAGAATCGAGTATTGAGTTCAACAACATTACCTCCTAGTGTTTCTCTTCAATCCCTCACAAAAAGCTTCAAAATGTCTCAAAAATGCAGGAAATAAGCTGAAAATCGCGAAGGTGACCTTTTATACTTTTTTTCCAATCATCCCGCACCTTCCGCTCCAATTCCGCAAATGCGACAAAACAGTTGTTCCTACGGGTTTTCACTTAAGGGACAAACATCTGCACCTGCGACTCAGGCTTCGTACCTACAGGCTCGCAGGTGCGGTAAATCTTCCACTCCTGTGGCTTAATCCGCTCCTGCGCTGTCTTCGCACACCTGCAATCATCGCACATGCAGTCCCCAATCTGCAGGTGCGGAAACAACAGAGCAACAATTTCTGCAGCACAATTCAAGCCTAAACTTACCCACGACCATCCAAAACCATCCTGAAGCTCTTGGGACTTCAACCAAATATGACAACAAGTCACATATCACCATTAAAACTCATACCAACCCTCTTAAAACTCAAAACAACACTGAAACACCAAATTACCCTCGGATTCAAATGTAAGGATTCCAAAACTTTCAAATTCCGCAATCAATCAAAAAGTCTATAAAATCTCATCCTAATGATCTGAAATTTTTCACACATATCCCAAATAACATAATGGACCTACTCCAAGTTTTGGAATTTCATTGCGACCAAGATATCAAAATTTCCACTACAAACAGGAAAATGCCAAATTCCTATTTCGCCAATTCAAGCTTAAATCTACCGCGGACTTACAAAATACATTCTAATCATGTTACCAAGTCCCAAATCACCTCAAAAAGCTATTCGAACCATAAAAATCAAGTTTTGAGATCATTTACTGACAAGTCAACTTTCAGTTCATTTTTCCAACTAAAGCTTTCCAAAAAGAGACTAAATGTCTCATACCTCTCGAAGACTACTCCGAACCCAAACCAACCAAACCAATACTACATAATACAACTGAATAAGATATAAAGAAGCAGAAGTAGGGGAAATAAAGCGGTAAATCATGAAATGACTGGCTGGGTCATCACAGATACGAGGATAAGATACCGAGTTCGGGATTTGAGGTACATGTCGAGATCGACACCAGCAATGATCAGGATCAAAATCGAGCAAGACCGAAGATAATATAACAATATAATGCCAAAATATTTGTGACTGGTCGAGGATCACGCCGAAAATTTCGGAACATATCAAATCTAGGATGGTCATTTAGCTTATCGTGGGATTCCTTCTCTAATTAGAATTATACCGTAAATAAGATTCTTATTCTATATAAAGAGGGTTTAACTATTTGTAATTATCTTAGATTCATGCATACCGAAGAAATATATTATTTTTCTATTTTTTCACAACTCTCTTATTCCAAACTTACAATAGCTCGTCCAGTTGGTTCGAGGGAAATTAGCTCAAAGGCCATAATTTTTCATCATATTTATTTTCTTTATTTTATTGTTAATGTTGGGTTTTTGTGTATTTAAGTATATTAAATAATTAAAAGAGTGTGAAAGGAAAATAGAGAATTTTTTTTTAGTGTAATTATAAGTTCCCCCTTGGCAAAGGGAAATTGTCCCATATTTGAAGAGGAAGAGGTTTTTTATGAGTATATAAGTAATTTCTATTCTTCTAGTACTTAAACAGTTGAGAATAAGGCAAGCCTCGCACCGTCATTGTCGTCGCTCGCTTGGCTTCGGCTTTGAATTCAGATTCGGATTAGATTTGTTCAAATGATCAATTGATTGATTAATTTTTTGGACCAAATTTATTTGTTAATATCAATATATTAACAGAAATATTATTAAATATTTGGTTTTATTAACAAAATATTAATATTAGATAAATATTAATATTAAATCCTCCAATCTGTTTTTCTATTTTGGTAACCGAAAATTAACTTACTTCTTCAATTTTTCCTCTTTATTTTTCATTTTTATTGTTGAGTAAATAGCCATGGAAGTAATGACATTTGTGTTGTGGGAATTTTGCATAAACAATAATTCCGAAGAGTTGCACCTCTTCAGATTTTAGCTCAGCTTTGGCTATAAATACAAGGCTATTCTACTCATAATTTCCATACAATTTTCTAATTCTCTCCTCCTTCTTCTGCATAATTTTAGCATCAAACAAAGCAAGAGTAAGTGTGATTTGCTACCGAACTTTGTGTTTGCCGAAACACTGGAGTTTGAAGTACCATTACACCATAGTGTAATTCGTTCTATCCTGGGAGGAAACAATACATAACCTTGGGTACTAGGAGGGGATTAAATTCCTTAAAGAAATATTGTGAATTTAGTAGAGTCGAATTGGTTTTATGTTATTTCGTTGTTGATTTATGTTTACGTTCATTTACATTTCTAGAATTAATTTACTAATACAGTATAATAACAAGCTTAAGAAATTTAATATATTTTCTGTATTTGTACTCACTATTTCTGGAGAGTAAAACCTTTGTGGTTTTGTACTCTATTGGAGATTAAAATCCACGCGATTTTAAAGTTTCTTTCACTCTTTTAAAGAAATGACTAATGATAGCAGAAACCAAGTTGTTCCAATGGTGACTGCCAATGCCTCAACGAGCCGAACAACATCGACAGCATTGGGATCAGCGGAGAAACCCGAAAAATATTCCGAGATTGATTTCAAGCACTGGCAGCAAAAGATATTCTTCTACTTGACTACTCTAAGTCTCTAGAAAAAGAATGCTTTCTCTTGACTGAGGTGTGGAAGCATTCAAATTTTTAGTGCAAGTATTATATTCTAAACGGGCTAGAGGATGTTTTGCATAACGTCTATAGTGGCGTGGAAATGTCAAAGGAACTGTGGACAGCGCTTGAAAATAAATGCAAAATCGATGATGACAGGTTAAAGAAGTTCGTTGCTGCAAAGTTTTTGGACTACAAAATGATAGATAGCAAGTCTGTTATTACCCAAATCCAAGAACTGCAAGTGATTATTCATGATCTCCTTGCTGAAGGTAGAAATCAAATTAATATTGACGTTGAATGTAGTAGTATTAGTATTTTTACTAACAAAATTTTCATTGAAGGTCTTGTCATCAATGAAGCATTCCAAGTAGCAGCGATGATTGAGAAGTTGTCTCCTTTGTGGAAGGACTTCAAAAACTACCTGACACAAATGCAAGGAGATGTCCCTTGATGATCTTATTGTGCGGTTTAGAATTGACTTGAGAACAAGGCAAGCCTCACGCCGTCGTCATCGTCGCTCGCTTGGCTTCGGCTTCGGATTTGAATTCGGATTGGATTTGGTCAAATGATCGATTGATTGATTAATTTTTTGGACCAAATTTATTTTTTAATATTAAAACATTAATACAAATATTATTAAATATTTATTTTAATAACATAATGTTAATATAAAAATAAATATTAATATTAAATTCTCAAATCCGTTTTTGTTTTTTGGTAATAAAAAATTAACTACCCTCTTCAATGTTTCCTCTTTGTATTCCCTCTTTATTGTTGCGTGACTAGCCATTTATGTAATGACATTTATGATGAGGCCGTTTTGCATAAACAGCCATTATGAAGAGTTGTACCTCTTCAGATTTCAGCCCAACTTTGGCTATAAATACAAGGCTATTCTGCTCAGAATTTCCATACGATTTTCTGAGTTTCTCCTCCTTCTTCTGCATACTTTTAGCCTCAAATAAAGCAAGAGTAAGTGTGATTTGCTACCCAACTTTGTGTTTGCTGAAATACTATGGTTTGACGTACCAATTTATCAGTGTGTAATTTGTTCTATCCTAGGAGGAAATAATCTATCACCTTGTGTACTAGGAGGGGATTAAATTCCTTAAGAAAAAAATGTGAGTTCAGTGGGCTCGAATTGGTTTTCTGTTATTTCATTGTTCATTTCTATTTATGTTCGTTTCAGTTTATGTTCATTTATATTTCTAGAATTATATTATAAATACAGTATCATAACAAGACTAAGGAATTTAATATATTTTCTGTATTTGTAATCATTGTTTCTGAAGAGTAAAACCGTTGTACTATATTGGAGATTAAAATTTACGTGATTTTAACGTTTGTGTCATTCTTTTACAATAATAACAAATGATAATGGAGACCAAGCTATTCTAATGGTTACTCCAATGCCTCAATGAGCCGAACAACACCGGTAGCATTGGCACCGGCGGAGAAACCCGAAAACTTTTCCGAGATTGATTTCAAGCGCTGACAGCAAAAGATGTTCTTCTACTTGACTACTCTTAGTCCACAGAAAATGAATGCTTTCTCGTGATTGAGGCGTGGAAGCCTTCAAATTTTTTGTGCAATATTTAAGCGTGCTGGAGGATACTTTGTATAACGTCTATAGTGGCGTGGAAATGTCAAAGGAACTGTGGACAGCGCTTGAAAATAAATGCAAAATCAATGATGACAGGTCAAAGATGTTCGTCGCTGCAAAGTTTTTGGACTACAAAATGATAGATAGCAAGTCTGTTATTACCCAAATCCAAGAATTGCAAGTGATTATTTACGATCTCCTTGCTGAAGGTAGAAGTAAAATTATTTATGATGTTGAAGGTAGTAATCTTAGTATTTTTACTAATAAAAATTTCATTGAAGGTCTTGTCATCAATGAATCATTCCAAGTAGCAGCAATGATTGAGAAGTCGCCTCATTTATGGAAGGACTTCAAAAACTATTTAAAACACTAACGCAAGGAGATGTCCTTTGAAGATCTCATTGTTCGGTTGAGAATCGAAGAGGACAACAAAGCTGCTGAAAAGAGAGGCCGTAGAAACTCAACAATACTGGGAGTAAATATTGTTGAAGAGAACAAAAAGAGGAAGAAGGCTTCTGCACTGAAATACAACCCTAGCAAGAAGCGGTTCAGTGGAAACTGCTATAACTATGAAAACATCAGACACAAATCTACGGAGTGTCGTGATCCGAAGAAAGACAAGAAGAAGATCAAGCAAACATGGTTGAAAAACATGATGATGTTGATGACTTTTGTGTCATGCTTTCCGAGTGCAACTAGGTGGGCAATCCTAAAAGTGGTGGATTGATTCTAGAGCCACTCACCATGTTTTTATAGTTAGAGAAGCTTTTTCCACTTATGCTTATATTGGACACGATGAGACAATTTCTATGGAAAATGCTGCAAAGGCCAAGATTGAAGGATGTAGGAAGATATTCCTCAAAATGAATCTCAAAATGAATCCTATTTGAACATAAATTTTGGTTACGATTTTTAATTTTTTTTTTAAACATTGTTTATTTTATAAAACTTCATCAATTTTTGAAGAAAAATCCTCAAGTTTCAAAAACTAGTTTGGGGAAGTTTTTAGGTGAATTTTTTTCTTTCACTCACAAAACATTAAAAAAATTTGAACTAAATACATATCCAAACAAAACTTCAATTTTTAAAAACTAGTTTTAATCCACTTTAAAAAACTTTTTTTTTCAGGTTCAACATAATTCATGTCCAAACGCAGCTAATATCATGATTCAGTCAAATTAAATAGATTTAGTTCAAAACTATATATATGAGAAAAGATTAGTAAATAATAAATTGTGAATACTGATGTTCAAATCTCGAATTTGCCTCTAATCCACTTGATCTTTGCAAGACACTTTGCTCTTAAAGTCTCCATGTTACCGAGCTATAAAGATGAGAGATGTAGAAGAATTAATTTAAATAACCATTTATTTAACCGCTTAAACTAATAATAGTGGCCAATAATAAAAATATTATGACACGATAGTTTATACACACATACACAAAAAAAAAAAAATATATATATATATATATAGCTTTATCGTACGTGCATTTTGCATGTACCTTGTCACAATAAGTATAAATTTTGTTAAACAAATGCATAAATACAATATCGAAAATAGTATTTGAGTTATAATAAAATAAAACATAAAAAATATAGAAGTCCATAAAAATAATGATTATTGTTCTTATTTAGCTAAGTCGGGGAAGAAGCTCGGTCTGCAAATGTTCTCAATCATCTCAATAAATTTGTTCGACTTAAAATTTATTTTAATTTTATAATTTGAACGTCAATTTTACAAATTACAATACTTCCTTTTTAGTTTCAACAAGAATGCTTCTTCTTATTTTATGTTTTTTTTGGTACACAACTGTTTTAAGTTTAATTGCAAAAAATAAAACAAAAATACACATGATCTACTAACTGACACGATATGACTATTTTTTGTTGTCAAACTAAATAAAAATTACTCTATTCCTGATCAATGACAATACTATGAGAATTGTTTCCAATAAATTAGAAAGAATAAATCTCTATTGCATAAGTAGAAATTGCTAAATTTGTGATTAATTAATGTTTTTATTTTTATTTTTGAGAGCTCTTTCACTCACTGTCCAAGGACATAATTATGCATCCAAATGTTGTCTTTATAGAAGGGAGAATTTATGATTGATAATATTTTTAGAAATTTAATATCATCCTAGCATATGAATGAAAATATAGGATTCATGCATGTGAATATCAGATTTAAAACTTATTTTTTTCAATTATTACAAATATAGTATTTCATTTTTATGTGTCTACAGTCAGTTGACATTTTTAAAAGTAAATTCAGTTTAATTTAAAAAATATATTTAATTGTCTATCTTATGAAAATATATTTTTCTTTGTATTTAATTCTCATTTTAATAGAAACTCCAATTTGATCAAAATAATATATTTAATTGTCTATTTTGTGAAAAAATATTTTTGAGAAATTTTTTACATAGATACTTTGCTTGCTTATTTCTCTTGAAATATTTATTTATGATATTTTCACTTTTTGTATTAACTTTCTACTTACATAAAACATTTTTATAAATGGAGACTTCTAATTTTAACCTTACATTATTTATATTATATTCACGTATAAAATGGAGAGAACTTTGAATTTTTTTTTTTTGGCAATCCACTAGGCAAGTGCCTAGGGCTCTAATTTATTAATATTCAAAAAGAAAATTACAACAAATAAAACAATTAAAATAAGGGTTATCACCGGTGTTGTTACCCATATAACACAACCAGGGTAAACCTTATCCTAATAATCCTATTGAGGCAAATAAAACCCTCACCTATTAGCAAGCATATAAAAGAAAGAACTAGCAAGAACTAAGAATTTATTGATCATCACAGAGTTTATAACATACTCTGTAATGATATTACAAATTATAATACTAATGAGATGGTAAAATAATGTGATGAAGAAACCACCTTGGTGCTCTCTTTTCTCTAGATTTGTGAATACTTCCATTTGTAGATTGATATCTTCCTCCACAATATTTTTCAAAAATACTTCAAAGTTCATGGTTTTTTTATCAAACGATTGGCCTTTGATTGATTGAGCTGTTTTTGTTTTGCATTTCTCATTGGGGGTCTCCTTATTAAAACGTCTTCAATCACCCTGTCGTCCCAACTTCTATTCCTTGCACGCGACTTGATACTTTTTCCATTATGCAATGGTGATAAATCACCATTTCTTGAAGCGTCTGCCCAGCATTTCTCTAAGATATCCTCTTCCTCCCCTTCTTCATATATATGTCTACTTGTTAATATTGGATTTGGCATATCTTGAAAATCGCCTTGAATTAGCAATGTTTTTTCAGCTTGTACATTAGCCGAAATTGCCGTGTTTTGCCTTTGTTTTTGCGATTTGTTCCTGCTCATGTTCGCACGGTTTGAACTGGATTTATCAATGGCAAAAGCATTTAACTTGTCTGTATTTATCATCGCATCCAAAAGATGTCTTTCTTCTGAAGAGAATAAAGGGTTAGTTGTTACGATGTGTAGCTTTCCCGGCTGTGAATCTGCTATTGTGTTGCAATCAGCAAAAGGTGAGTTACTTTCATCCCCTTGCTGCTACTCAGAAATATGACTTGAATCCAAAGGTTGGCTCGTTCCATCTACATGATTCCTCTCCTCTAAAATAATGGCTGGTTCAGTTGTGACAAAATGATTCTGTACAGTTTTTTCCATCTTTGTTGTGTGTCGAACAGAAGCATTTTTGTCTGCTGAGTGTTGGTTTGGTTAGATGTGAAATCCTATTAATACTTTGTCGATCTTTGGTATTGCAGTATTTTAACTAACTGCATTTGCATTATTTGTTGGAAGAAAAAATGGGGCGTTATGGTTCAACTTGCTGATTGGATTTGTTGTAGTTGCCGCAGATGCACGACAATTCAGATTGGTCTGTTTTGATGATGCAGGTCTCCCATTGAATTTTTGTTTGATTGGAGCGTCTATGTCCTCTCCTGCACTATCCTGATTAGTTTCTTTATCGTCTTCTTCAGATGAAAAACCAGCAAAACTGACTCTCCATCCCTCATCGTCATCATACTCTCGTTGGTCTTTTCACAATTTCGAGTTAATGACCATCTTCCTCATGTTTGCTTGAATTACTGCTTTGTTATATTACTTTGTTTTTTGCAATTATTTTTTATTCATAAAGTTATATCTTTAAAAATAGTACTGTTAACTTTAAACTCACTTTTGGACAAACGTTGGTGCAATTATTATTAATAGGTATCAACCGTAACACTACATTGGCATCATCATAGCGATGTAATTAATCTCATAAGGAAATCGTTATTCAATTTCAAGTTTAAACCAATATTTTGTACCTAAATTAAAGAACTATTTAATTTAATATGTCACGATCCAAATTCTCCCTCCATAAAATATTGTGATGGCATTTAGTCTCTACAACTAGGTAAACCAAATATTTTTTGGGAAAATGAAATGAAAACATAAAGGCTAACATCTAACAAGTAAATTTAAACAAGAAATTAAGATGCCGCTCGGTATATACAATGAACACTCTTGAAGTGTACGTATACTCTCCCAAAACTTTGAATATCGCAAGTCACAAGCTACAGAAAGAAACAGTATTTCTACACTCCAGTGTCTAAAATAGGAAATATAAGAGGTGTTTGACACAGGGAGGAGTAGATACTAGATAGGGACTCTGACGTCTGCGGACGCGGTAGATATATATAGAAGTCTCTACAGTTGGGTCACCTTACTGATAATGCGGCTGATAAGCGGTACCTGAATCTACACACGAAAACAGGGAAGGGCACGAGTACAGCACAACGATACCCAGTAAGTACCAAGCCTAACCTCGGTTGAATATTGACGAGATAAGGTCAGGGCCCTACTGGTATATTCATTAAAAAAAGACAGAATAAAATATCACAGTAAAATAAAGACAAAAATTTAACAAGAATGAAATCATAGAAAGGTAACAGCTCAGTACACAGAGATAAAAACAAGGAATCTCCCGAGATACCAACTCATAATCCCAAAGAAAATGTGTAACGATCCGATCGGTCGTTTTGAACTCAAACACGTCATTCAGCGATCTGAGGCCATGAGCATCTTCATTTCAGGTATATTTACTTGTGCGTATGGTCAAAATTTAAATTCAGGAAGATCGAAGTCAAATTTAAATGAAAATTCTCATTTAAGAAGCCTTAAGTTGGAGAAAATGGCTAAGATTAAAATTTTGAGAAAACTATTTCGGGCTGAAGGTTCAAGCAGGTTCGTGTGTGTATGGTCAAAAACAAATTTTGAGAAAATTAATTGTCATTTTGAAGGTTCCAGCAGGTTCGTATGATGATTTCGGACTTTGGCCTATGCCCGGCTCGAGTTTTGGGTAACCCCGGAGCATTTAGGCGCCTATTGTGGAAGTTAGCATTTTGGAAGAAATTTCTTTAAGTTTGGATTGAAGTGCATTTCAAGTATATCGATGTCCGTTTGGAATTCTGAGACTGCGAGTAGCTCCATATGGTAATTTTGGAGTTGGGGGCGCGATCGGAAGTGAATTTGGAGGTCCGTAGGTAATTTTGAAGCTATTTGGCTAAAGATAGAAATTTTAAGGTTTTGAGAAGTTTGATCGGAAGTGGACCTTTTGATATCTGAGTCGGAATTCGATTTCGGAAGTTGGAGTAGGTCCATAAGGTTGAATATGACTTGTGTGCAAAATTTGAGGTTAATCACACAGGATTTGATAGGTTTAAATATTGAAAGTAGAAGTTGGAAAGTTCAAAGTTCATAAAAGCTTGAATCGGGGTGTAATTCATGGTTTTAGCATTGTTTGATATGATTTGAGGCCTCGAACAAGTCCGTAATGTGTTTCGGTATTGGTTGATATTGTTGATGGGGGTCCCAAGGGCCTCGGGTGGATTCCGGGTGGTTAACACATCGAAAATGAATTTTTAAGAAGGCTGAGGTTTGTTGGTTGTTGGTATTTCCGCTCTGCAGCCCCGCAGAAGTGGAGATGGAGACGCAGAAGCGGAAGAGAGGATTCTGGGGAGGACTGCAGATGCGGTCAAAGTTCCCAGATGCGGTTTGCTGGTCGCAGAGGCGAAATGGGGAGGCCCATGGAGGACCGCAGAAGTAGTAATTTAACCGCACATGCGGAACCGCAGAAGCAGTCAAGGGACTGCAAGTGCGAAAATACCTAGAGGCAGAAGGTAATTTTAAATCGGTCGGTGCTCATTTCTCTCCCATTTTCAACTTGTTATGGGCGATTTTGGAGAGCTTCAAGAGGGAATTTTTATCATCAACATAAAGGTAAGGTATCCCCACCTATAATGAGTTAAATACATCAATTATGTATGGATTTAAGTATGAAATTTTGTAGAAATATTTGGGGGTTTTGGTAGAAAGACCTAGAAATATTTTTCTTGGAATTTAACCACGATATTGAGTATGAAATCAAGAGAAAATTATATTTGAGTTCCTAAGGTCATGGGCAAAATTTATCTTCAAAAAATTTTGGATTCCGGGCATGTGGGCTCGAGGGCATTTTTGTCAACTTTTTCTTCGGGGTTAGAAATTATTACAAATTAGATTGTAAAGTTTAATTGAGCATATATATGAATGGATATGTATGACCATTGGCTAGTTTTGGAGCATTGTGCGTTGGTTCGAGCCTTCGGAAGAATGTTGAATGCCGGTTATGAGTCTTCGGAGCGAACTGAGTCTCCTTTATAATCTTGTAAGGGGGAATTAACCCCATATGTTAGTTAAATTGGTTTTGTAACGACAAACTTTCCTTTGAATGCAGATCATTAGTGGAGGAGGAAACCAAGCAAAGGAGGATATCATTCATGCATAGCTTCTGA
Organism: Nicotiana benthamiana; assembly: GCA_034376525.1. Lineage (NCBI taxonomy): Eukaryota > Viridiplantae > Streptophyta > Magnoliopsida > Solanales > Solanaceae > Nicotiana > Nicotiana benthamiana. The sequence goes on from CM067337.1 coordinate 29,026,347, forward strand.
CAAGGAAATACGTGGCTCACACTTTGGCAAATGAAGCTCTAAGAAACAAGACCTTTGATAAACTATGTATTTTTGCTAAGCCTCCTAATTTTGTAATCGATCTCTATGAAAGAGATATGGAGGACTGTGTTTATGTAAGATCGTGTAGTACAAAACAATGCGAAACTCTAGCTGCTCTAGGAAATATTAGTGCCATAGATGGCCAAATGGTTGGCAAAAGTAATGCATGTATAAAGAATATCTGTAGGGAGGAGACAACCCTCCCTATTTAGCCTTATATATAATATATACTTTTCTTTCAAAAAAAATAAATTTGTTATATGCTCATATATGTGGGGGCTAGGTACGTACAAGGTGACGAGAGTCCGTGCATAGCTACTATTGTACTATTGTCCATATACTCTAGGACCCAAAAACATGCTATACTTGGAATATGTGTAATCCTATTGCCATTTAAATTTCTTAGATCAAATCGAATTAATTAATGGATTTCTAAAAAGAGTTAAGCTTCGTTTTCTTAATATTAAAGAGAATTGGCCTTCCTCTGATAATTGCTCCATGATGACTCCTTGACTGACTATCTGTGTGTGTGTGTGTTTATTTTTTGAACGGGCGGAACGCCTCAGCAGATTAAATAAATGCATCTATAGGCGCGTCATCGACCCTTGCCAAGTGCACATTTATTTCTGTTGGATATGGCCGTCGCCTCAGTATGATTTACGCATGCTTGTATTGTTGCCTTGAACTTATTAAGTTGTTACTGCCCCATTCTAGCTCGAGATTAATTTGTTAATAATGAAAATGAATTTTGTAAATTTTCTATGAAAGAATTATATATTTACTTGTTTCCTTTATTCGGATTAATATCATGTTTATAGAATAAATCCACCGTTTAATATATATATTAAGGATAAATCAATATTGGACCATTAGTGAGTGTCAAAGTTTACTATCTCATCTCTACTTCTTTGAGATTAGGCGGAATACTCATTGGGTACATGTTGTTTTCGTACTCATACTACACTTATTATGCATTTTTTTGCACGAGATTATTGTGTGGCTCGTGTCTTAGCGGCATAGTAGCATGACGAGTGCAGAAACTAGGTGAGTTGTATTTCCTCGAGGCGATTCCGCAGCTAGTATAGTCTCTTTCAGAATTTTATTTACCTTCTGTCCAATTGTATTGCGGGCAATTATTGTACCTATCTGGTTTCTCTTAGAAAATTGGTCATGTACTTGTGACACGGGGTTCTGGGAATGTATTTTGATTAATTCAGAAGTTTTTGAAGTTGATTTTATAATTCCTTATTTATTTGGAGGAATATACTGAGTATTGTTTTAATCATAATGAAGAAGTATTTTTGAAAATTATTAAAATAAGAATTTAATTAAGTATTTTGCTTGGCTGGCCTGAAAACGGTGTCCGGCACTACCACAACCCTTAGTGGATTTTGGGTCGTGAAAATATGGTATCAGAGCACTAGGTTCCCGTCGGTCTCACGAGTCATGAGCAACGCTAGTATAGTCTCATGGATCGGTACGGAGACATCTGTACTTATCCTCGGGATGCTAAAGGGCTGTTAGGAGTATTTCCCTTATAGATTTCCTTATCGTGATGTTTGATTCCTTTGAGGCTTATGCCTCTGATTCCTTCCTACTCAATCATACGCGACGCGAGCGCTTGATAAAAATCGAGAATTTAAAGAATTGAAATGGCACTACAAATGTAGTGCGGGATGATTCTCCTGGTATAGTTTATTGGACTATTATAGTTGCCTTATGGAAGGATGTTCTATTGTTTCAGCTCAGTAACTGAACTTCTGAGAGCCTTGAGGCTAGGCACAAGTTGTCACGATGCTTATGAAGGATTATTCCACAGTAATGTTGTGATGGTAGGATGTTTGTCCATGTGTTGGGGCAATGATTGACTTGAATGGAGGTTACTCAGTATGTAATCAAGGGTTTAGTATTTTATTCTGGGAGAGGGAAAGGCAATCGGACTAAGGATGGTCAGATGTGGGCTGGTGGAAGTAATAAGACTTTGTATTTGCAAGAGTGGTGGAGCTTTCTTCTATAACGGGGTGTTGTGGCCCTAATGGAACGTACTAAGTCTGTCGATGTTATAATCTGCTACAATTCGCCTTCATGGCAAGATGTTGTAAAATAGTATTGGAGATTCAATTGTCAGTTATCATATGGTGTGGTGGTTTAAGATCGAATAAAAATTTCTAATGTTGATGGTGGAGAAAGAAGACCTTTGGAAAGGTTAAAAGTTAGCAGAAATGGTGGGTTCAAGTGCCACGAAGATGGATTTTATTTAAGGCAACAATTGAGCAGCAAAGTATGAGGAGGGACATGCGAGAAGTGTCAAGCGGTGTTTAAAACTTCTAGAAGACCATGTATGAGGAGCAAGGTTGAAGTATCGATTAAAGAGACGAGTTCCGCCAAAGTGGGAGAGTAGCAGGTGTTGCATATGGGCTTGGTAATAGGATGACTACGCGCCTTAAGGATAGTATTGATATAATTAGGGATTTATATGATTGATGATTGAAGTCTACGGTTATGATTTGAAGTATGGGCTATTATGAGACAGAAGATTGAAATGGAGGAAAGGAGCCTCTTGAATTTTAGGAGGGTGCAGTATAATTCTGAATTGGAAGGATGTTGCCGAACATTTAATTGATGTCCGCGAGGGGGCAAATTGATGTGCGCAGCTGGAAGGTCAGGTCGAACTCAAGATGGGCTACTGGTGCCATAGTGAATGTACCCCATACACTGGCATTGGAAGATGTCGGGAGGTGATTCCCCCGGGTGAGTTACAACGTGTGAGCAGGTTAGCGGTCGCGTGGTTGGCAAAGCTTCTGCAAGGAATTCTATCGGTGCTGTGGTGAAGAAATCGGCCGTGCGAATGTGGTTGATGATTCAGAGTTCAAAATGGGGTTTTTTTTACAGGAAGATTCCGAGAAAGTTTGATAATTGATGGAGCAAGGTTATGCCAATAAGAGGTAAAAACGTCGGGCGAACTCAAGAATTGTGAAATGATGGCTTCAAGCTAAGTGAGAGAGTCCTACCACTTATGATGAGGTTGTATGATTAACTACTTACTTGATTTCTAGTTATTAGCATATTGTTGGGTTATTTAAGCTATGAAAATGACCATAAGTAGTAATTCAAGCAAATATATTGTTGAATGCATGTTATGGTTGGCCTTATTGGCTCATGTTCAAACTTGAGGAAGGATTCATGATTTGTGCCTTGTATAGATGCAGGCTTCAAGGGAAGTGATTTTATCGGGTGCTTCATCGAGAGGGTATTCATGTGTTATAAGATTCGGTGGAGTTGGTTACATTCAGGACCAAGTTAGAGCAGGTGGCTCTCAATAATTGTCCTAGGGGATTCAAAAAGGGGTAATGTGTTATTTGAGCTTATCGGTATGGTTGAGAATTAAGCTTTTGCAACAACCTATGAGTGGAGCCTCGGAGTGTTATATGATGCTTTAACTTGCGGTGAAGCATTTGAGATATATCAAATGGTTCATGGGATTTGAGACATATAGTCTCATGATTCAAGGTCACTCGGGATGAGTGCAGATGGAGTATGATGTGTTGGATGGAGGAGTATTATTTCTAGGGCAATCTAGAGTAAACTTGGAAAAAGTAAGTTGATTAGCCATAGTTGAATTGGCATATTGGTGTCAGTGATCAGTTCCATCAGCGTGACCAAGTTATAGAAGTGATTTGTGGCGGTACATGTGAGGCTTGTCGGCTGCCGTAATTGATTTTTAATCAGAGGAATTCTTCTGCTTTGGCCTATTACGTGTTGGGGGATCCCGAATGGTTTATAGTGGCTTAGACCACTGCTTAGATATTTTCATATTCGACGGATATGAGAACTCGCCTGTATGTTGCAATGGTTCTCCTGAGGTGATTTAAGTGAACAACTCGTATATGATGAGGTGTTAAAATATTAATGGTTTTGAGAGTTATGATGAAATCATGTTCTATCGTATACTGGAACGTAGGGTGTAGTAAGTAGCGTGTAAATGAAGTGAGGACCAAGGTTGCAGCTTAATACTGGTATGGATGTCACGAGCTCGGATGATCAAGGAAAGGGTTGAATGTTTAAAGTAAATTGTGTTGACTTTAGTGTCACCTGAGATCGATGTGTTGTGAAAGAGGCTCTGCATACTGGTTAAGGATTCTTGATCGTTTTTCGACATTAGTGCGGCCGTTGGTTTAGATGTACGGACCTATTATTTATTTTGGGAGACCGTGGGAGCGTGTCCCACGAGAGATTTACATAAGTTTGACAAGTATTTACTTGAGTGATTAATGACATAGACCAACATTGAGGATTGTGGTAATATCATTAATTTGAGAATTTATACCTGGAGGGCACTCTGCTTATTAGGTTATGGACTGTTGAGGTTCATTCCGGTTATGAGGGTTGATCTTATGTGTTATGAGGAAAGGGGTGTTATTATGTATGTTCAAAAGTTTACTAGCCTAGTTGGTGCAATCAGAAATAGGCTTGAGATCAATGGATTGATTTAAATATGAATAGGAATTTACATCAGGCCAGTTGTGTTTGTCTCAGTGAGTGTTCCCTGTTGAAGGACAGTCAGGATGTTATGTTGTCATCACCTATTCCAGGTAATGATATATTGTGCCGTATGAGTTGTTAGACGTCCTGGTAAATTTCATATGTGTTGAGGTTTCGCGTGGCGATGATGTTATGTGAGTAGAAGGGCTCTTGAGATTCAGATCTTGTATCGCACCTCAGTTGTGCTTGAGTTGTGTAGCCTATAGCGATGTGTTTCCTCAAGGATGGTATTATACACTTAGTTTGTTTAAAATCGATATTCGATATTTCTATTGTAATGAGCAGATTTAGCTCTATGTGCAATCTCCTTTATGTTAGATCTATGTGTGGATCAGGTGGCACGCCTCCATAGGTATGTTATTTGGAACGGGTTGCGCGCCGCAACAGTGTGATGTTGAGTATAGTTTTCAATATGCTATTTTTGTGTATCTCACCTCTCATCTTTTAAGGAAAGTCTGTATTAGTTCAAGAGTTAGGTGATTCCTTCCAGAGTTCGATCTCCTTTTGCATCGCGTTCGGATTGGTGGCCTTTTGGCATATTGTGATATCACATGAGACTTTTGATCACATTCGGGGTGGCTTATTTCCTAAGTAGTTTGTACTGGGCGAGACAGGATTATTGGATTTAGGATCAGTGCAATCTGATTATGTGAAGTATATTACGGAGCAAAGATAGTTAATTGGTTCAGAATGTGGAAATTTTTCTTGCCAGAAGTATAGACTCAATGATTGGTTGACTCGGCAGTTGATTATGAATTTTGACACATCCCATCCATTGTGGCGGTATTGTAAGAGTTAGAGTAAGACTTATGTGTATCACGAGGTGCAATGGGAGCATCCGGCTCGTGGAATTTCTACTATTATGCATAGAAGATGTTATTGTGGTCCTGTGGATTAAGTGTTGCAATGTGAGAATTCAGCAAAGTTATGCAGTCATGTTTGAGTACAACGTGTAGAAATTGATATGGTGATCATATGTTGGAAACAGACTTGGCATAGAATTTCGGATGGTTGTATTGGGCTCTAAGGATTAATTGCTTGAATAAAAATGAATATCTACGGAATGTATCGAGATAATGTGCTGAACTAAGTTGTGGTAGGACAGGAAGGTGTAGGATGGTGTTAAACAGTGATTTCAGACTACTTCAGTATAGTTCTTGGCACATTCGAGGATGAACACATATTTAAGTGGGAGAGAATGTAACGACCCAACGGTCGTTTTGACCTCTAGCGTGTCGTTCAGCGATCTGAGGCTACGAATAGCTTCATTTCAGGTATATTGACATGTGTGTATGGTCGTAATTGAAATTCAAGAAGATCGAAGTTAAATTTAAATGAAAGTTCTCGTTTCAAAAGCCTTAAGTTGGAGAAAATGGCTAAGATTGGAATTTTGAGTAAACGACATCGAAATCAAGATTTGAAAGTTCCAGTAGCTTCATATGATGATTGCACTTTAGCGTATGCCCCGTTCGGGTTTTGGGTAAACCGGGAGCGTTTTGGCGCCTATTGTGGAAGTTACCATTTTGGAAATTTTTTTTTAAGTTTGGTTCAAAGTGCATTTCAGTGCTATCGATGTCTGTTTTGCGATTCCAAGACTAGGAGTAGCTGCATACAGTGATTCTGGAGTTGGGAGCGTGATCAGAAGTGAATTCGGAGGTTCGTAGGTCATTTTGAAGCCATTTGGCTAAAGATAGAAATTTGATGGTTTTGAGAAGTTTGACCAAAAATGGACTTTTTGATATCGGCGTTGGAATTCGATTCCAAAAGTTAGAGTAGGTCCGTAATGTCGAATACGACTTGTGTGCAAAATTTGGCGTCAATCAGACATGATTTGTTAGGTCTAAACATCGGGAGTAGAAGTTGAAAAGTTCAAAATTCATAAAAGCTTGAATCGTGGTGTAATTCATGGGTTTACCGTGGTTTGATATGATTTGAGGCCTCGAGCAAGTCTGAAATGTTTTTGGGACTGGTTGGTATGATTTATTGGGGTCGCGGGGACCTCTGGTGGATTCCAGAAGGTTAACATCGAAAATGGATTTTTAAGAACGCTGGGGTTTGCTGGTTTCTGTATTTTCGCTTCTGCGGAAATGGGACCGTAGAAGCGGCCTCGCAGAAGCGAAGAGGGAAATGCAGAAGTGGAAGAGAGGATTCTAGGAAGGACCGCAGATGCAGTCAAATTTCCACAGAAGCAAAACCACATCTGTGGGAGGCTGGTCGCAAAAGAGAAACGGGAAGGCCCAAGGAGGACCATAGAAGTGGTAACTTAACCACACCTACGGAACCGCAGAAGCGCTCAAGGGACCGTAGGTGCAAAAATACCTGGAGGTAGAAGGTTATTTTAAATCGGGAGGTGGTCATTTCTCTCCCGTTTTCCACTTTTCATGGGTGATTTTGGAGAGCTCCAAGAGGGAATTTTCATCATCAACATCAAGGCAAGGTATCTCCACCTATTATGAGTTGAATACATCAATAATCTATGGATTTAAGTATGAAATTTTGTAGAAATATTTGGGGTTTTGATAGAAAGAACAAGAAATTCTATTCTAGGAATTTAACCATGATATTGAGTATGGAATCTAGAGAAAATTATATATTTGAGTTCCTAAGGTCATGGGCAAAGATTATCTTCAAACAATTTTGGATTTCGGGCACGTGGGCTCGAGCGCATTTTTGTCAACTTTTCATTCAAGGTTAGGAATTGTTACAAATTGGGTTGTAAAGTTTAATTGAGCATATATTAATGGATTTGTATGACCATTGGCTAGTTTTGGAGCATTGAGCGTTGGTTCGAGCCTTTGAAAGAATGTACAATGTCGTTTACGAGTCTTCAGAGAGAGGTGAATCTCCTTTCTAATCTTGTAAGGGGGAATTAATCCCATAGGTGAGTTAAATTGGTTATGTGCTCATATTTCTGAGAGCTACGTACGCACGAGGTGACGAGAATCTGTGCGCTACTGTTGTGCTATTGTCCGGGTAGCATAGGACCCAAAAGCATGCTATTCCTGAAAAATCTATAATCCTATTGATATTTGAATTTCTTAGATCACATCGGATTAATAAGATTTCTAAAAAGACTTAATCTTCATTTTCTTAAATTATTAAAGAGAATGGCCTTTCTTGTATAATTGCTCCATGATGACTTTTTGACTGACTATCTATCTGTGTGTTTATTTTTGGAACGGCCCGAAGACCTTGGCATATTAAATAGATGTATCTATAGGCACATTGTCGACCCTTGGCAAGTGCACATTTATTTTTGTTGGATCGGACCGTCGCCTCGGTATGATTTGCGCATGCTTGTATTGCTGCCTTGAACATATTAAGTTGTTACTGCCCCATCCTGGATCGAGATTAATTTGTTAATAATGAAAAGGAATTTTGGAAATTTCCTATGAAAGAATTATATGTTTACTTGTTTCCTTTGTTCGGATTAAAATCACGTTTACAATATATATATATATATATATATATATATATATATATATATATATATATATATATATAAAGGATAAATCTCTATTGGACCATTAGTGAGTGTCAAAGTTTACCATCTCGTCTCTACTTCTTGGAGATTAGGCAAGATACTCATTAGGTATACATTTTTTTGTACTCATACTACACTTGATGTGCATTTTTGTTGCACAGGATTATTGTGGGGCTCATGGCTTAGCGACATAGCGGCATGACGGGCATAGAGACTAGGTGAGTTGTATTTCATCGAGGCGATTCCGGAACTAGTATAGTCCCTTTCAGAATTTTATTTACTTTCTGTCTAATTGTATTCCGGACAGTTATTGTAGCTATTTGGATTCTCTTGGAAAAATTATCATGTACTTGTGACACTAGGTTTTGGGAATGTATTTGAATTTATTCAGTAGTTTTGAAAGTTTATTTTATAATTCCTTATTTATTTGGAGGAATATACTGAGTATTTCTTTAATCAAAATAAAGAAGTTTTGTGAAAATTATTAAAATAACAATTTAATTAAGTATTTTAGTTGGCTGGCTTGATAGTGGTGTCCGGCGCCACCACGACCCTTAGTGGATTTTGGGTAATGACAAAATATGCAGGGGATCTACTGAAATAGTGTTCTGTAGTCCCAAAGTTAATATGGAGAGTAGGGGGATTTACCGAAATACAGTTCCGTAGTCCCAAAGTGAAAATGCAGAACATGGGGATGTATCGGAATACCATTCTGTAGTCCCAAAGTAAATATTCACAACACGGGAATCTATCAAAATATCGTTCCGTAGTCCAAAACTAAATATGCGGCTCAAACAACGAAAATAAACGTTACAACAAGAGAACTTACAGTTTAGACTAAACGCAAATCAGGAAAAAGTAGGAATTTCACTGAACATGCTGCAAAGATTTTAGATAAGCAATTAAGACAAGTAGACATGTTATTCTATGCTAAAAAGGTACTACACATGCTGACATAACTCAAATAAAAAGAAGAACAAGTTATTACTCAGTAAAAATCGGGGTTTTACAATAATTAGCCTGTGTGCATACTGGTCACCTCACGTACACAGTGCTCACATATCTAAAATAGTACCAATACTAAAGGAAGTTCCCCACACAATGTTAGGCAAGCTGAATACCTCGAACCAAGCTCAAACCAATCTGTAATTTGCTATTTCCACGAATATCCGGCTCCGAGTGGCCCGAATCTAGCCAAAATCAATTTCATAAGATAAATATAACTACAAGAAGTTAATCAAGCTAATGAAACCAAAGCTAATGCAAAAAAATTAGAAAATCACCCAAAACGCTTCCCCATGCCCACAACTCGGAATCGAGTAAAATTCATAAATTACGAACACCCATTCACTCACGAGTCTAACTATACCAAATTTACTAAAATCCAATACAAAAAATATCGATCAAAGCCCCAAATTTCGGCCAAAAAACTATTCTCCAATTTTCCTCAATTTTCCAACTCAAGTCCTTAATTAAATGATGAAATCGACAATTGATTAATGGAATACAATCAAAAGCGAGATAGGAATCATCACCCAATAACTTTGTGATGACCCGACCCGTCGTATCATATATTTCCATTCCAATTTCCCCATTTTATGCGTCTACATGTTCATTATATGTGTTTGGTGAGTTGGAAGTAACTCGGATAGAGGTTGGTTGGAAATGAGACAATTAGTCTCTTTAGGAAAAGTTTGGTTTGTAATAGTCAACCGAATGTTGACTTGTATGTTAGAGAGCTTGGAATGGATTTTCGATGGTTTGGTTTGTTTTGGGGGATGATTTAAGGCTTAGGAGAGCAATCAGAAGTGGATTTGGATGTTCGGTGTAGAAGTTAGCCTAATTTTGCGAAGTTAGGATTTTGACAAAAGCCGGTTGATATGCGATATTTTGATCAGAGGGCCGGAATGTAATTCCGAGAGTTGCAGTAGCTTTGTTTGGTGATTTCGTATGGGTGTACAAAATTTTAGTTGATTCGGAGGTATTTAGGTCAGATTTTTTATCGAATGTGAGTTTTGAAAGTATTAACATTGTTCCGACTACGGTCCAAATCCTAAGGCTTAAGCTCTGGCTTAGGGACTAAATGTCCCAAAACACCTCAAAAACCAAAACGAAATCTTCCGGCAAGTAAAAATAGAAGAAATAGATATGGAAAAAGCAGTTAATAGGTGATTGAGGCTATAGGTGTCAACCGGGCCGGCTTGACCCGGGACCGGCACGGACCGGCCCGGTCAAAACCGGCCCGGACCGGACCGGTTTAGCGCGGGGGGGCCGGGCTGGGTTAGGGGGGGGAAGGGGGTTGGGACGTAAGGCCTTACCGGGCAATTAACCCGGACCGGACCGGCCCGGGAAGAGAAATACCGGGCGAACCGGCCAACCCGGACCGGCCCGGACCGGTTATAACGGTAAAATTTTTTTTTTTTTTTTTTAAAAATTTTTTTTAACTGCTGGGGCCCACTTGCCCGTTGGCAACGGTCCAGAACCGTTGGCCAACGGGTGTTTTTGCATTTTTGGCCCTTTTTTGTTTTTATTAAATTACATTAATAACCCTTCTAAAAATCTATAAATACCCTCCCCTCTTCTTCATTTCCTCACTCAAAATTATCTATCTCTCTCTCAATTCTCAAATTAGCAAATATCAATCACTCTCTTCTCTTCAATTTTCAAGAATTCATATTCTACTTTCATAATTTTATTGTCTTTATTTTCCCGAATTTAATTTATCGTAATTTCTTATTTGGAAATCGGCATTCGAAGCTTGATTCTTGAAGTTCAAGTGTTCAACATTCTTGAAGTTCAACTGTTCAAGTGCTCAATTTATTGTCGAATTCGGTGCACTCTCTCCAACTCTTTCTCTTATTTAATATTTTAATTGCATATTTGATTTTAGCTTATATATTAAATTTTCCAATATGTTGAATGCTGCTAAAAGAGCGTGTAGAAAAGTTACTGGTAGGAGTGGAAGTGGTAGTGGAAGTAGTAAAAAAAGTCCTATAGCTTCTGGTAGTAATAGTAATAATGAACCAATAACACATGTTTCTGAATCATCGCCTAATTTGCAAGATGTAAATATTGATTATGAACAATTACACCAAGATTTCGGAATAGAAGATAACGAAATTGGAATAGAAGATGAGATACCACCTACACCTACTAGTGCAAATGTTGGTAGTATTGGAGTTGGAGTTGCTAGTGCAACAAGGGGTAGAAGACCACCAGTCGCTCCAACTTCTAAATCTAATCGTAGAAAAAGAAGTCCTGTTTGGAAATTTTTTGATGAGATAGAAGATAGTGATAGAGTTAAGTGCAGACTTTGTAACGAAACGTTTAAACATTTGACCGGAGGTAATTTAGGGGGGACTGGCACACTAATTAGACATATGCAAAATTATCATCCTATAGAATGGGGGGTTAATGGGGATGGAAGTCAAACAACCGGTAACCCTACTACTGCAGGTCTCCTAAAATATGATAAAATGAGGGATCGAGAGGAATTAGCGAAAATGATCGCTTTGGGTTGTCTACCTTTTTCTTTTGCTTCTTCCTCTTATCTTGTTACGTATATTCAAAGGATATACAACCCTATGTTTAAAGGTATCCCTAGAAGTACCTGTAGATCTGACATCTTTAGACTTCACGGCCAATATCAAACATACATACGTTATTTGTTTAGTCACCTTCCTTCTAGAGTATGTCTAACTTCTGATATTGGCCATGCTGTAAATGGAAATGATTATTTAACAATTACATGTCATTGGATAGATGACAATACTTGTATGCAAAAACGTATTATTGCTTTTAAATATGATGAAGATCAGAGTCATACTGCAACATTTATTAGTAGTACAATTGTTGAAGTTGTCGAATTTTATAATCTAAACCAAAAAGTTTTGTGTATGTCTTTTGATAATGCTTCAAACAACAATGCTGCAGTTTCAATTTTAAAATTGAATTTACATCCACCTCTTGATGATATTTTTCATGTTAGATGTGCATGTCATGTTTACAATTTAATTGTTAAAAGTGGGCTCGATTTATTTTCAACTGAGATTACTCTAGTTAGAAGAGCTGTTGGAGTAATTCAGGGAAATAATAGACAATCTAGAATAAGAGAATTTAAGAACAAGTGTATGCAATATAAATGAATATAGATGAACTGCAATTTTACTTGCAGAAGCAAAAGGAGCCTCGCACCAAGGAATTTTCACCGTTAGGCTGGTGGCAGGAAAATTCAAAGCAATTTCCCGTTCTTTACGCTATGGCGCGGGATGTCCTGAATGTCCCAATTTCCACTGTTGCATCCGAGAGTGCATTTAGCCAAGCAAGACAACAACTTGGAGACACGCGGCACTCATTGGGAAGCAATGCTTTGGAAGTCTTAGTGTGTCTAAGAGATTGGATAAGATCTGAACGAAGAAATCAAGGAAAGGAAGATCTTGATAGCCCGGAAGACGAAGAACTTGGAGATATATTAACGCACGGAAACCCATCCGAATTTAACACTCCAGAAGAAGGTCCAGAGGTTCATATTAATATGGAAGAACTTGCTATTGCAATGCAAGCCATTTGATGTAAATTGTAAACTAATTATGATACATTTTAGTTTTTCAGTTTGAAATTTTGAATTTAAGAAATAAAGTAGCACTTGCAATAAGTGCAATTTTTTCCCCATCTTTTGTTGTGTTCATTCAATTATTACAAAGTATTAATATAACTTAATATTTATACTATACGTAATTCAAAAAATAAATAAATAAATAAATCCGGCCCGGCCCGGACCGGATCAACCCAGCCCAATTGCAACCCGCCCCCAATTGAACCCGGACCGGACCGGCCCGGACCCGGACGGGTCATAAAATTTGGACCCGGACCCGGCCCGGCCCACCCGTTGGTCACCTATAATTGAGGCTATAACTCTCAAAACAAACCAGCAGGTTGTTACATTATATATTAAAAGGAAAAGTATTATAGTTAATATTACATATTATCCTAAATATTAGGAGTTTCTATATAGGTCAAATAAGGAAAATATTTAATAACCTAAATTCTATTTGATTTCAAATTAGTCCTAAATAGTAGTAGTAAATTAAGTAAATTATAAGTTTTACAATTTTGTCAAGTATAAAAGCTATTTTAAACGGCAAAAAAGGCGAACACCATTCCGTAAGGACCTTTGTGCTTTTAATATTTTTTTATGTACGTGTGTGTGTGTATATATATATATATATATATGTGTGTGTGTGTGTGTGTGTGTGTGTGTGTGTATGTGCGTGTGTGTAGTTAATACATAATTTGTGTATAATCGTATTTAATTAGTATTTAATATTTTTATAATGGCAAAAAAATAAAAACGGGCTCTGATAGGATATCTATATATATTATTATAAAAGCATAATAAAATATTGGATTACAAAAATAACCTTTTAATATTAATCATAATAATTCACAATAAAAGGATATAATCGAAATTCTTGACATTACTCTTGTAATCCTATTAGTTTTAGGACATAATACTACACGTTATGAACCCTACATGATTACCTTTAGGAATTGTATTAGTATAATCATGTTCGAACATAGATATTAGCCTTGTAATCTTATTACTTTTACAGTATACTTATTAAAAAATTCCTATTACTAATTTAATTTTAAAACATATTATGTTGTCCAAATCCATTTAGAAACAAGAGATCCTATATTATTATAAAAGAACAATTATAATATTGATAAACCAAAATAGCCCTAAAATATTAAATGGAAGAACTCATAGCGAAAAGTCATAACTGTAATAAATTATTCTTTAGACTACAACAACTTCTATGCTAATTGTTTTTTAATATTTAAGATTTTAAAATTAATGCAATCTTATGTATTGAATTCTTTTATTAAAAATATGTAGGTTAATAAAATCAATTTCATAAGAATCCTCCATATTTTTATTACATTATCACTTTATAATATTAAATACCAAAAAAAACTAATGCTAAACGGACGCATAATATTGACAAAAAATCCATTCGATAATATATCATTATATTATATTTGAACTGCTTTCATACTCAAATAATTTTTTAAATTAATTTTTCGTGCAATATAGAAAAATATACCCAATTATTAAAGAATAACTAAGAAAATTTTTAAGAATATAAACGTGTGAGAAAAGAAAAAAAAATATTGGTAAGAGACAATACCACTAATAATTTTGCAAACGTAAAGATCTAAAAGTGGAATATCGTAGATCTGTTTACCCTTTGAAAATAAAATTTATGGTGGATAAAATTATCGTCATGGTTAAATATTCAAACATGGGATTAACCAATAATAAGAATATAAACCAACAGGAAATAAATTATATTTAATGTTAAAACCAAATAATTAAAATTTTCAATTTAATATTTGGCAAGAGAATCCAATTAATTTTATTTTTAAATTTATCATATGAATAAGATTATTTTTCAAGTTAAAAAAATATAATATTAAGAAGGCCATACAAGTATTTCAGGAAGCACAATCAAAGCTAAATTCTGAACAAGAATAAGCTTTCTAGACTATATTATAAAAAACGACTCTGGTATAGCGAGATTATCCTTTGTAAATGCCTCCGGCTTAATTGAAATAATATTCCTATGTCATGCATTACTTGCAAATGTAAGATCAAGAGGCACGATATTAACAATAATTTTATTATTAGGCCATACAACTCACTTTAGATTTGTTATCCCTCTTTAAATAACTTAAATAACCATCAAAAAGATATCAAATCAGATCAATAGTGCTAAATTTATACGGAAAGCAGAAGTGATAATATGGGATGAAGCGATTTTGGCTAAGCGTCAAATGATCAAAACAATCATCCATAGTATTAGAGATATACTAGATATCGATGAACCGTTTGGTAGAAAGTAATAGATTGGGAGGTGATTTATGTCAAATACGATCAGTAGTTTTATAATTGACCAACGCAGAAACAATAAAAGCTAACTTTGTGCGTTAGGGCGCCTCTCGCGAAAACAAGACCAGTCGACTCACTTTCAATTAACTTTAAGCAATTAAAATAATAACTACAAATCTTTATTAGAAATAAAATCCCAAAGTAAGAATTTAACAATATAATTTGAGAAAATAAAAGCCAACACAACCCGACATCAGGGTGTCACCAGTCATAAGTATCTAAAATAATAGTACCAGTCTGCAAATCTACTCCACTACTAAATAACTGAATCAGAATAGAAATAAGAAAGAGGGAGGTTGCACTAGGCTACGAATTGCCAAGCAGCTACCTAGTAAACCTCTGTAGATCTGCTGGAACTATCAACCCTAAGTAGCATGACCTATAGCGCCCGAATCAGCACACAGAGGTGCAGGGAGTAAAGTAAGTACTTCAAACTCAGTGAGTAATAAGAATAAATAACTGAACGATATAAAATCATGTTAAACACAACATTTAGCTATCAGAGGCATAACAATAGATAAGCAAAGCCACTAGGAATAGTGAACACATAAGAACTGCCCCTCGAGCACAATATATCAAATTAGCCCCTCGGGTAATATCACAGAACAATACCAGCCCCTCGGGCTATATCTAAATTCACAATGGGTACAAACGCTCATTGGGGGTGTGCAGACTCCTGGAGGGGCCCCTTACAACCCAAGCGCAATATCAAGCCATTTCGTGGAATTATAAACAGGCTTTCAACCACATATCAATATCAGCCCACCTCATGGCGTACAATCTCAGGCCATCGGCCTCATTATCATAATTAGTGTATCACTGATGAGGCGTGCATCCCGGCCCAAAAGTATCGTCACAATACAAGCCCTTGTATTTACTCATTCAGAATCTCATAAGCCCTTCGGGAAATAGTAAAAATATGCAGCTTAGCTCAAAATATTCTTAAAACATCATTTAAGATTTCAAAAACAGATTAACATAGATGAGTTTTGAAAACATTGAAAGATCTCTCATGACTGAGCACAAGTATAAAATCAAATAGTGAGGAAAATATCATCAATGATCCCCTAAGGGTTCAAATATCATCAACAATCCCCAACGATGCACAACCCTACGCTCATCATCTAGCATGTGCGTCACCTCAGCGTAACTGAATGCTTTGTAATCTGGGGTTTCATACCCTCAGAACAAAATTTAAAATCATTACTCACTGCCACACATCTTTTTTTGGGCGGCCGCGAGGGCGCAAGGGAGTTTTTCAAAATAAAGGACAATCGAAACGGGATTTTTTTATTTAATTCAGAGTCACAACTTGAGAAAATTATGGTATCCCAAGTCACCGGTTTAATCCCAAATCGAGGAAAATATTAACTCTATTTTACAGTCCACGAACAAAAAATCTGAATAAGGAATTTTGTTAGCCCGGGAGAAGGTGTTAGGCGTTCCCGAGTTTAGGGAGGTAATATTAATTAAGGCGCGTCCTAAAGAGACTAACGTGTCGTTATTTTGGGAAAAGGCCGCGAAAATTCGCTAAGCGATCAACTCCGAAATCTATCCAATTGTTATATATTTATTGAGGGCCCCGTAATTTGTAATGTACTGTGGCAAGTCACGCCTCCTTTATTTAAAGGATATCTTAAAGTGACTATATTGTTTCTATTAACGTTTGTCTCTAAAGAATGAGAAAATAAAAGTCCTAATTGATTTATATGTTTATAAGCTCGGGCCTCTTTAGTTCACACAATTTATTCACACAAAATCCCTTTTAATTATTCCAAGTACTTGACAATTTATAACGAAGAAAAACCAACATTTATCTGCTTCGAAGTCAAAGAAATATTTGATTCGATGTTCTAGTTTAGATAGTCCTATTCTAGTTACCAATAATGGTTTTCTGAAATATTATTGCTACTGCCACTAGACTAAAGACATGATTTGATTTCGACACTAACAGTAGCAACTTGATTAACAACTCGAATTAATGCCATTAAACCAGCTCTCAATTCTTAGGATTATACATCTCCGATTTTAATTCTGATCACAAAATACGTTGTTGATTACTAGATCGAAACTAGATAGCCTCGCAATTATTACCTATGCACGTTGAATACTAGCCATTTATTTCTTTTGGAACCTTAGAAATCACATGGCTGCAAACGAATTATTTCAAGGTACCTGAACATGGTTAATCTATGATTCTAGTTTCAGAAATTTGGATAGATTCAAGAGACTCGTAAATCATTCGACTAAAAAAAACAATTGACTAACTTAATATGGGTCATTACCACTATTATTCAAGAGCAAAAACTCACATATTCATACTTCTACGTTCCTAAGAGCTTGACAAGCTAAGTGAATAACCTTATATTCAAGGTTCATTAGTCCAATTTATATTTTAGAATAAGTCTGGTATACAACATGTAATATCGAATTGACTATTGTTCACACCTCGAAATTAAATAAAACATAACAAAAAAATTTCAAAGTTTTACTTCGGGTAACATTTTGAATTTATTTCCATAGCTTGAAGGCTTTAGAATATGTGACTGGAAATAGAAAAATGGAAGAAGAAGAAGAAAAAGATCAGCAGGTACAGTAACAACAACACAGCAAAAACAACCATAGCAGAAATCAACCAGCAGTCCCGCACTCAATTCAGAATAGATTGAAAACCAGTAAAATCCGGGAACAACCAAACTCGAGATGGCCAAACCAAAATATTCAAACGCAGGCAGCGCAAATAATCTTAGTCAAGCTTGAAATTGAACCAGAACTTCCACAAAAAAATAGTACACACTCCGGATGCTTCAAACAAAGACCCCATCAATCAAATCCTGAGCTAACAGGAACAAACTAGCAACTAGACTTGAAGATGAACTACAAATGCTTAATGGAATGGTGATTTCGTTCTTTAGCACCCCAAACAGAAACTTGTAGCTTCAAATCACAAACTAATACTGATTTTTAGATGAGAAAAGGACCTAACTTTAGTTTCTGAATTTTCAAAATACTCACTCTTTCATATTGAAAGTTAGTCTATTTCCAGTCTAAACTCACTGAATTCTTTGGATTAGAAAGCTAATAGTTTTTAACTCAACTCTCTTTTTTCAAGTTTTTGTTCTCTAAAATCTGGTCCTTTAAAAATAGCCAAATGGATCTTATTTATTCAAACCAGACCCTCTCTCCCATTCCCCTTTAGTCATTACTCTACCCTTTTACTATTACCTCTTACTTTTATTTCAAACCCCCAAATATGCTCTTTTATGTTATTTTTATCATCACTTACACTATTAAAAATTTCAATTAAGTAAAAGTAGTCAAGCACTATCATTTTCAATAGTCTCCCTGCTAATTAATTCAAATTAAAGCTTTTTTGGGCCCTACTAGATATACTTATTGAGTCAAACCAGATTTACCTACTTCTTTATTCCTAAAACACCCCTGGAATCCTCTATGCTTTATCATATAACCCCTTTACTGTCTTGCCTCACCCATGTAGCCCCTCAAATGTGAACAATTGATCTAACACAAAATCTAATGACAGATTATCCTAAATCAATTCTTAATTAAAGAATGAGACACCATGAATTGAATCTAAACCAAGAATACATCAGCTATAACCAATGTCCTTAAGAGGAAACTTAAGAGCTGAATAAACTGAGGCTTAAATGTGAATTTGAGTTTAATTCAAAACATACTCCAAACCTTGGTGTTTAATTCAGCAAATTCAAACAACAATTCATACCATATTAAAATGGTATTGTAACAACATGAAGTACATAGTGATTAATGAAATAAAACTAATCACATTTAAACCTAAATACAAATAAAGAACCCTGTAAATATATTGAGCGAAAACACTGAATCCATACACAAGGTGGTAGGCAATCACTAATGGCCAACTTTGAACTAATAGCGATGGGGAGTAATTACAGGAAAATATACAGTTTTACACAAGCTTATTAAAATAGACTGATGCGAATCATTCAGGAAAACCAAAAAAACAACACAGAATAAGCACACAACGTTCGAATTTCACTACAAAAATATAAGACATGAGTAGAGGACAAATTTACAGAGAAAAACTAAATAGAAAAACAAAATCAAATGGAAACCTACTGAAATGAACCAACATTAGACTACTGACATGCTAATCCAACTTTAAAACATAGCAGATTATTTGACAACATTTGTTCAATCGATTGCATAAATTATATATAATTATCAACAATCAAAAATTTGGACCAAATAAAAAGGTATAACGAAGAGGAAGAAGAACAATGGACAAAACTGCATTACCACTAAAATTAACAAATAACAGCGATAAAAATAGAATAAAAGGAAGGAGAAAAATACCTCAAAAATCAGAAAGAACACACTCAAGACCAACTCGGACTTAGACTTTTTGAGGTCGAACGGACCTTAATCGAGTGTCCTCGACTGAGAACACTTCGATTAAGGCCAGTTGTACGCCCACACTCCCCTCAGTTTTGGACGGATGCCATTTTTAGAAACCCTAGGGTTCTTACATTTTATTTGGGGCTCGAATGTT
The DNA here is from genome assembly GCA_034376525.1 of Nicotiana benthamiana. Classification (NCBI taxonomy): domain Eukaryota; kingdom Viridiplantae; phylum Streptophyta; class Magnoliopsida; order Solanales; family Solanaceae; genus Nicotiana; species Nicotiana benthamiana. The sequence continues at coordinate 29,045,937 of CM067337.1, forward strand.
TCTAGCCAGATTCGAAGGTAACCAACAGTGTTTAGGATATGAGTGAGGTCTGGGGATTGTTTGGTATGAATTTGGGCTTGGTTGAGGTCGATTCGTATTTGGCTCGAATCTTCGATTGAAGATTCGAAGAGTTCCTGGAAGATTCGAACAAAATGGGTGGTGGAATCAGATTGGGGGTGGTTGAGTGGATTAGGGGTGTTATTTTGGTGGTCTCGGAGCACTGGCCGTTGGGTTAAGGGCGGTGGGTTTTCAAGGCGACTAGGGTTTCATGGATATGTTTGGTCTCTGATCTGTTGAGAGAGACCAAGTGAGGACGGGTTGGGGTTGACCATGGGGGCGTGGGGTGAAGGGTGAGGGATTATATACATGTGTGGATGGGGGATCTTGGCTGTTGGATCAATTATAATCAATGGCTTGGATCATTTCATTTAAACGAAACAGGGTCGTTGGGTTTGAATGGGGGTCGATGAAGGAAATGGGTAGTGGGTCGGGGCTGGTTACGGGTCTGAGAGGATTGAATTTGGTCATTGGATTGAAACAGATAAATAGTTTGGATCCATTGGCCGGATACGACGTCGTTCGGATAAAATGGGAGATGTCTTGAATCGTTCGATCTGAGGAGATCAATGGCTTAGATTGAATGGGACCAAACGACGTCGTTTGGTCCATCTTTGAGACAGGCTAACTGAACCGGGTAGAATAAGTGATTGGGCTTGGTTTTTGGGTTGTTTTAGGATGACCTAGTTCGATTTTTTGTATTTTCAACCCCTTCTCTATTTTCTTTCATTTTTATTAATTCCTAAATTAATCAAAAATCCTTAAATTAAATTACAAAACCATAATTTACTAAAAGGACATTAATTGACTCAAGAATAATAATTAAACACACAGTAACAAACATTAACAAAATCACACTATTAAAGAAATAAAAAAAAGGACAAAAATCGCCAAGAATAATATATATATATATATTTTTTGTAATTTTCATTCTTTTAAAACCAAATACGATTTAATGAAACCGTAATAGCAGAATAAAATAGTAAAATCACATGCAATATTTTTTTTGTATTTTTAATTAATAAAAATAAACATTCAACAGACAAAACTACAAAAAATTATCCAAGATGCCACGCAAATTTTCAAAATAAAGACAATCTGTTTTATTTTTCGATTTCTTTTGGAGTAATTGTCGTGGAGCAAAAGTCACGTGCTCACAGCTGCTCATCTTTGTTCGAGAACACGAAGGGTTTTTGTGCAAAGATAAAGTGAGCGGATACGAGCGATTTTTGCTTATTAGAGTACTCCGCGTGAAGCAATTTTGAAAAAAAAAATTAACTGAACCTTTGCTTCGAAGGTTTCCTACATATCCCTGGCTAAAAGGGAATTAGGTTAATGTAGTTCGGGAAGTTTTGGTAGCTGGGACTACCGTGGAACTACGATTTTGCTGTTACTGCTGCTGTATGTTGTATGCTGTTACCACTGCTTTACCGATCTCCTTATTACACCGTATCAAAAGGAAAATAAGAAGCTAGTCTAGCCTATGGATCACAAGATCTTATCTAACTTCAACTGGTTCTTGCTACCTTGCTTCCCTTCGGTTTGTGTTTATTTCGGTGCTTCTCTCTTCCGCTAACTTGGGGATGACACTGGCCTTTTGCTTTCCTGAAACCAAGTTTTATCATCTAGTTGTATCTGCTCGGGATACTGCTTTTTTAATTAAAGCTTGTTATGTGTGGGGTTCTTGTTGTAACCCTCGGTATTATTGACTTCTGATTTGATCTTGAAATGTATTTCTTTGTTTTGCATGTGGGCTCCTGACTCCAACTCAACTTTTAAAAGATGACACAACTTCTATTCTCCAAGCGGGATCCTGACTTCAACTATAATTCAAAAGATAATAACCTCCATTCTACAGGCGGGCTCCTGATTTCATCAGCAATATAATGTAGCAAACCTCCGTTCTCCAGGCGGGCTCCTGACTTCTTCCATAACTTAAAATATAACAGCCTCCATTCTAACAGGCGAGCTCCTGACTTCCTCAACTTTAAACTATAACGACCTCCATTCTACAAGCGGGCTCCTGACTTCTTTACTTTAAAATACAACAACCTCCATTCTACAGGCGGGCTCCTGACTTCTTCCATTGGAATAATAACAACCTCAATTCTACAGGCGGGCTCCTGACTTCCCAAACTTAAAATAAAACGACCTCCATTCTACAGGCTGGCTCCTGACTTCTTTACTTTAAAATACAACAACCTCCATTCTACATGCGGGTTCCTGACTTCTTCAATTTAAAAATAACAACCTTTGTTCTACAAACGGGCTCCTGACTCCTTTAAGTAAAAAATATAACGACCTCCATTCTACAGGTGGGCTCCTGACTTCTTTAACTTTAAAATATAACGACCTCCATTCTACAAGCGGGCTCCTGACTTCTTTAACTTTAAAATATAACGACCTCCATTCTACAGGCGGGATCCTGACTTCTTTACTTTAAAATACAACAACCTCCATTCTACAGGTGGGCTCCTGACTCCTTCTTCAATTTTAAATAAGCAACAACCTCTATTTTACATGAGGGCTCCTGACTTCTTCAATTTAAAAATGGGTTCTTCCTTTCTCTGAAATCTGCTGGGGATAATGCTTGCTGGGCAATTATCCTCCTTCTTTATAACTGGTTATTTTCTTTCTTTCAACAATGGCGGGCATGATACTAATTCCAAGGACCAATACCCTCAAAACTTGGCTATCTTGCTTATTCCATGATTGGTTTCCTGGATTGTCTTCTGCCGTAAACTGCTGGGGATTCCACCTCCTTCAGAATTGTTTTTCTTTATAGCTTGCATTAATTTTCTCATTTCTCCGAATAAATATTTGACTGCGGGAGAAAATGTTTTGCCCCAGTTCCGGTGCTCTTTCGTTTTGCCAACACCATCATTTTATTTTCCTGTTTCAAATCAAAGAAAAATTTGTTAATTTAAAAACGTGATGAGCGGTTATGCCGCTCCTGCTTTGAATGATTGTTCCTTTTTCTTGTTCTATTTTGCGCTCCCACAACTTGCTAGGGATGATGTCATTTACTGGGGATGACATTTCTGCTGGGGATGGTTTGTCCATTTATCCCTTCCCCGTTTTGTGTTACAAACCTTGCTGGGGGTTATTTTGTTGTAGATGGGTTTCCCTTTCTTCCTTCCCTACTTTCTCTGGTCTGTCCACCTCGAATTTGGTCGATAATCAATCGGAGTTCTGTTGGGGATACTCTTGAAACTTGGTCCATAATTTCCTCAACCTGCCGTTTTTTCGGCTCTTCTCTACGCTCTCCTCTTCCTGATAACCCAATATAATATCCAGCCTTGTAACATGCATCTTTTGCCTTATTGCCTTGTCTTTTGCCTGTCCTCCTCACATTTTGCTTTGCGTTGTGCCCTTTTAGCAACCGGTAGTAAGCTCTAAAAAATATTTCTCAAAACAAGCTTCTGGAAAAGATTTAAGCAAAGGAAAACAAGCATAGAAAAAGAGAAAAAATTTCTGAACAAGTGCTGGGAAAAGAAAAAGGAACTTATCTAGGTGGTATAACCGATCCCAACAATCATGTCGTGCATTCTGGATTAATCAGCCTGGTCTATTTGTATCAATCAATCTTTCTGATGTCTTCGCTTGTTGGGGATAAACAGGTGCCCAACTCTTCACAAAGTGCCGATCCTTTCCGTCAATCTCATCTCGTCGCCTCATAGTGCCCATTGAAGGGTTTTCACATACAAGACTCTCTCATTTCTCTCAGCTCTCGTCGCCTTGTGGTGCCTGTGAAGGTTTTCACCGATAAGACTCTCTCATTTTGTTTCTCTTGGCATACGTCGCCTTATGGTGCCTGTGAAGGTTTTCACCGATAAGACTCTCTCATTTTTCTCTTTCTGCTGGGATTGGGGTGTCGCCGGTAAGAATCTTTCTGTTGGGAATTCATATGGCCATCAATTCTTTCAGCTCATTTTTCCCGTTCAATCGAGAACTAATGTGTTATTCTCAGCTTTCATTTTCCTACCTTGGCACCTATCGATGCTGATCGGGAGGTCTTTTTTGGACATCAATGTGGGTTTTATATGGGGTTTAAAAGATAAGGAAATAAAATTCAAAATAACTTGATGGGTGAATAATTACAACTTATGGAATAAAACTCTTTTCAAAATTAACGTCTACCCCAGTTTTCTTGCTTGGGGGACATTTGATTTTTGTTACATCATGATCGAGCCTTGAGGCGCCTACGTATCCTCTTTGAGGAATCAGGTCGAACTTAGTTCAAGATTCCTTTTTTTTTGTTATTATTTTTTTCTTTTTTTCGTTTTATTGATGATTCCAAGAGAGGGTATGAAAGAATAAGGAAGCCTCAAATGGGTAAAGAAAAGGTTAAAAGTGTTTGGATATAAGAAAGAATTTCCTCCGTCATTTCATTATCCGATAAACACCAAGTACAAACAAACAAATAAACAAACAAAAATTATAATCAAGAAGTTACATATAATATCTCTTGACTGCATCAGAACTTATAGCCACGTCGATGCATCTTCCTTCGACATCTGCCAGACACAAAGCGCCATTGGATAACACTCGGGTCATAATATACGGCCCTGTCAATTCGGGGTGAACTTTCCTTTGCCTCGGTCTGATGTGGTAGGACCCGTTTCAATACTTGCTGTCCTACTTCAAATTTCCTGGGGAGTACCTTCTTATTGTATGCTCTTGTCATTCTCCTATGATACAACTGGCCATGGCATATCATTGCTAATCTCTTTTCATCGATTAAGCTCAGCTGATCCAATCGGGCTTTGACCTATTCATCATCATCAATCTCGGCCTCAGCGACAATCTGAAGGGATGGAATTTAAACTTCTACTAGTATTGCTTCAGTTCTGTATACCAACAAGTAATGGGTTGCACCTACTGAAGTGCGAACACTAGTGCAATAACCCAACAATGCAAAAGGCAACTTCTCATGACATTGCCTGGACCTTCCACCATCTTCCTCAGTATCTTCTTTATGTTCTTGTTAGCTGCCTCAACTGTACCATGCGCCTTGGGACGATACAGGATGGAGTTATGGTGTGTACTTCTTTCATCAAACCACTATTAAGATTAGCACCATTATCTGTGATGATCATTTTTGGAATCCCAAATCTACAGATGATATGGGAATGTACAAAATCCACCACTGCCTTCTTGGTTACTGACTTGAAAGTTTTGCCTCAACCCATTTAGTGAAATAGTCGATGGTTACCAGAATGGACCTATGACCATTGGAAACTGCCAGCTCAATAGGTCCAATGACCGTCGTGCCCCATGCAACAAATGGCCAAGGTGCTGACATTGTGTGATATTCTGTTGGTGGAGAATGAATCAAATCTCCATGTACTTGATACTGATGGCACTTTCGTACGAAACTAATACAATCACGCTCCATAGTGAGCCAATAATATCCTGTTCGGAGAATCTTCTTTGCCAATACATATCCGTTCATATAGGGCCCACAAACTCTAGCATGTACCTCTGTCATTACTGTCGTGGCCTGACCAGTATCTATTCATCTCAACAATCCCAAATATGGGGTTCTTTTGTACAGAACTTCTCCATTGAGGAAAAATCCATTTGCCAATCGCCGAATGGCTCTCTTTTGATCTCCGGTGGCCTGCTTCGGGTATCTCCCCATCCTAAGGTATTTCTTGACATCATAAGACCATGGCTCGCCATCCATTTCTTCCTGTGACATTATGTTGCCCCAGTACGCAACCAAATGAATTCTCTAGTACTGTTAGATAGAGAATCAACGGTTTTCCTAGTTCAGGTGGTACCAACACAGGTGGAATTGACAGATACCCCTTGATTTTGTTGAAGGCTTCTTGAAATTATTTTGTCCATTCTATCGCAGCATCTTTCTTCAATAGCCGAAAAATGGGTTCACAACTCGCTGTGAGCTGAACGATGAACCTGCTGATGAAGTTCAACCTTCCCAACAGACTCATTACCCCCGTTTTGTTCCTCTGCAGCGGCAATTCTTGGATAGATTTGATCTTTGACGGATCCAACTCAATGCCTCGTCGACTGAGGATGAATCCTAGCAGCTTTACTGATGGAACCCCAAATGCACATTTGTTCGGGTTGAGCTTAATATCATACTTTCGAAGTCTTTGGAAAAACTTCCTTAGATCTGCAACGTGGTCTTACTGATGCTTGGATTTAATGATCACATCATCGACGTACACATCAATCTCTTTGTGCATCATGTCATGAAACACAGTAGTCACCGTTCTCATGTACGTTGCCCAGGCGTTCTTCAAACCGAACGGCATTACCCGATAGCAATAAGCCCCCCATGGCGTAATGAAAGCCATCTTTTTCTGCATCTTCTTCATCCATCAGAACCTGATGATACCCAGCATAGCAATCCACAAAGGACCCGATTTCACACCCAGCGTAATTATCGATCAATATATGGATGTTGGGTAGTGGAAAGTTATCTTTTGGGCTTGCGTTGTTCAAATTGCGGTAATCGACACATATCCTGATCTTCCCATCTTTCTTCGGTACTGGTATAACATTGGCCAACCAATCGGTATATCGATTTACCCGAATAACCTTTGCCTGCAACTGCTTGGTCACTTCTTCCTTAATCTGCACACTCATGTTTGCCTTTAAATTTTTCAATTTTTTCTTGACAGGAGGGCATGCCGGGTCTGTGGGTAATTTGTCAACCACTAGATCTGTGCTTAAACCCGGCATGTCAGCATACGACCATGCAAAAATATCTTTGAATTCGATGAGTTCTTTGATTAGTTCCTCCTTGATGTTCGGCTCAATGTGAATTCTGCTTTTGATTTCCCTGACATCGTCTGCATCTCCTAAATTGACGGCTTCAGTGTCATTCAAATTAGGCTTAGGTTTTTCTTCACAGTGACTTAATTCTCTGTTAATCTCTTCAAATGCCTCATCTTTGTCGTATTCTGATTCATCATCGTAATCGAACTCTTGTGCAATTAATTCGGAATCAAATTGATTATTTAGACTAGATTGAAGATCCGTTGTGCATGCTATGTCACTGAAACAGGTAAAACGAGAACTGTTCAGAAAGAAAAAGAAGAAAGAAAAATAAAGCAAAATAAGAAAAGGAAACTTTCATTTTTTATTAAAAATGCAGAATAACAGAGTTTCACACTTTTATTGAATACAAATAAAACCAAAACTGGATTACAACTCTGGAATAATCCATAAAACAAGAAAGAAAATCCAGAGCCTACTACCAAGACTCCCTCCGAGTGGGAAGGGGAGTAGCTGTCCAATTGTTGATATTGGCCCTGGACCCCACAAATTGTATGTCTGCTCTACTGGAACCCTCTCCATCTTCGATCATGTTGACATCAGCAAACAACCTTTCAAAACCCTGATCCAGATCTCCATCTGGTCCAACCAATGGTCCAAGAACTTTTGGGACTGACAACCTTTTGATACATGCTTTAACAAAAGATCGGTAGAGATGTCGAACTGGTTTGGGAAGATCCCAACTTTCTTTTTCATTTTCCGAGCTTGCTTCACATCTGCTTCCGTCAACTTGAATCCCAACCCGAAGGTCTCTAAATTCTTGGGCAAAGAAACAGGTTGAACAATACCCTGAAGGTTAGCCCCCAGACCTTTTCCTGGTATAAACCCGCAGTTAAGCATTTCCGAGCTATCATGAAGGTCGTAGCTGCACTCCTAGGAAGTGGAAGGCCCTCGCCTTCTGAAATATTGTCCACTGAAACCCCTGTCAAAAACCCGGTACACCCATGACCCTTTGTCATCATCGGTTTCTATGAATGGCACACCGTCATAATCCACAATGCTTGTGCCGTCATCCCCGTGCATCACAATATCCTGCCTGTCCCACTCAAACTTCACCATCTGGTGCAATGAAGAAGGTACCGCTTTGGCAGCATGGATCCAGGGTCACCCCAATAGAAGATTGTATGATACTGCCACGTCTACCACTTGGAATAACATGGTGAATTCCATTGGACCAATGGTTAATTCCAAAATGATATCACCCACTGTGTTAGTACCACCTCCATCAAAACCTCGAATGTAAATGTTGTTCTTGTGAATCCGGTCATGATCAACTTTCAGCTTGTTCAGAGTAGTCAAAGTACAAATGTTGGCGCTTGACCCATTATCAACCAATACTCGGGTGACCACCGAGTCTTCACATTTCACGGTCAAGTATAGGGCTTTATTATGTTCTGTACCTTCTTTTGGCAATTCGTCATCAGAAAATGTCACTCGATTTACCTTGAAGATTTTGTGCACAATCTTCTCCAAGTGATTTATAGAGTGTTTATCTGGAACATGAGCCTCGTTCAGGATCTTCATTAGGGCCTGGCAATGATCACTAGAATAAACCAACACTGATAATAACGAAATCTGTGCAGGAGTCTTTCTTAACTGCTTCACAATGGAGTAGTCTTGGGCCTTCATTTTCTTCAAAAAATCCTTAGCCTCTTCCTCCGTCACTGGCTTTTTCACCACTGCTGGGTTACCTCTTGAACTCTACGGGAGCAAAACACCATCCCGATCGAGTCAGTCCCTGCGCCTCGCAACTATTCTCCTCCACTGGCTTTCCCTTGTACATCACCATTGCCTTTTCGTGCCTCCAAGGCATGACCTTGCTATTAATGAAGGGAAACTGGACTAGTGGCTTTATAATGATTGGTTCCCTGCAGACCCCGTTCACAACAACCACAGGGGCAGACAACGCTCCTGATACTACTAATTTGGCTGGCTGTGGATTTTTTGTAGTGGCGGATAGACTCTTCCCTAATATCACCACCGGCTTGACATCTTCCCTCTTAACCTATACCTCTGCTTCCCCACTGGTTAATCTTTCTTTTGGAGTGGCACGAATCATCATCACTGTCTGTGATGGCTTCTTGGGCTCTGCCTCTTCATGCACAAGTTCAATCATGTGGGCTTCGTGGTGTGCTGGCAAAGGGTTTTGGTTAATGTTGGGTGCTTCTAGTGACTTAATCTCGATCTTGTTGGCGTCAATAAGATCTTGTATTGCACGTTTTAGCTTCCAACACTTCTCGGTATCATGTCCGAGAACCCCCGAACTATATTCACAACTTACCGAGTAGTCCAAATTTTGGGGTAGGGGATTTGGTTATATGGGATCAATGGGACTCAACAAACCTAACTGTTTTAATTTATGGAATAAAGCAGTATTGGTTTCTCCTAATTCAGTAAATGTTCTTTGTCTCTGAACCCTTTCATTTTTGACAGCCTGATTCCTCTGGAAACCTGGCCCTGTGGGATATCTGTAGGCCCTTGGTGGTGGGTGGGTATTATGTGGAGGTGGGTAGGTATTTTGGGGAGCTGGCGCGCGCCATTATGGGCGAGCCGGAGGTTGGGTATATGTTTGGGCTTTATGGAAGGAGAAATGTTGTTCTGGCGGTGGGTAGTAGGGATGTGGAGGGTAATTTAGAATGTGTGGATAATTTGGGTGAGGGGGTTTGGATTGGTAACGAGGGGAAAGTACCTCTAAATCTGGACCAATTGCCTGCCTCTATCGTCGCAACCTCTTCTCTCTTTTTCTTTCCGAGCGCACCTCCTGTGCCATTCTGAATGACCTGAATTGTTGTCTTGATTGCCATGTAACTCAGGATTTTACTGGACTTGAGTCCCTCTTCTATCATGCCTCCCATTTTCACCACCTCATTAAAGGATTTGCCAATTGATGCCACCAAGTGACCGAAGTAAATTGTCTCTAGAGTTTGTAGAAAGTAATCTACCATCTCCCCCTCTCTCATTGGAGGATCAACTCTAGCTGCATGTTCTCTCCACTGGAATCTGAATTCCCGAAAGCTCTCCCCGGGTTACTTCTCAAGATTTAGAAATATGAGACGGTCTGGGACTATCTCGACGTTGTATTGGAAGTGTCTGGTGAAAGCTTATGCCAGATCATCCCAGGTGTACCACCTGCTCGGATCTTGTCTTGTGTACCATTCTAGTGCAGATCCCCTCAAACTCTTGCCGAAGTAAGCTATCCGTAGCTCATCCTTACCTCCCGTTCCCCTCATCTTGCTACAAAAACCTCGTAAATGAGCCATAGGATCGCCATGCCCTTCGTATAAGTCGTACTTGGGCATCTTGAACCCTCCCGGTAATTGGACGTCAGGGAAAGGGCATAGATCTTTGTAGGCTACACTGACCTGGTTGTCTAACGCATGCATAATCTTGAAGGACTGCTCTAGGCTTTTAAACTTCCACATTACCTCGTCCTGCTCCGGGCTCTTATCCGGCTTTTCAGTTTCCGCCGGGGCCTCACAGTGGGTACTATAGGTATGTGGCTTGGGTGCTTTAAATGTGAGTTCAGCGGGGTAGTATTGTGCATCGTGAGCTTGAAACAACGACTCACTAGATGATATGTGTAGTGGGGCTGGGGGAGGTGCCACAAAAATAGGGAAATTTGGTGGAGGAGGGTTTTGATTGGGCGGTGGAGCTTGGGGGTCATAGGCATCTCTTCACTGATAGTAGTGATGGCTGGGGAAGCTTGTTGAGGGACCAGGAGAAGGATATTCTGGTATATGTCCTGGTTGGAGAGTAGGAGTAACGGGTACTTCTGGCCCCTTTTTTGCTTTATCCAAGGCCAACTGCATTTCATTCATTTCCAGCCTCATCTTTTCCATTTTTTCCATGGCCTCTTTTAGCATTTGACTCATTGTCTTTTCCGACTCAACACTGTTGTCTGACCCAGTCATGCTTTCTGGTATGCTCCCTTTTGATCTTGTTTGATAATGGTGCAATGCCAGTACGCTCTAACAAACTAATTGGATATTGATATAGAAAACAAAAAACTTGTTAGTGTTAGAGTTTCAACAAATATCGCAATCGCACAATAGGGGATGCAATGTCCTTAGGCAGTAAACCATTTCTAATATGCCTTTTTGCTCAGACCGCATGTATCATCCCGGCTTACTTTATTTGTACCATTTTCAAGCGTTTCACAATCCCTCCATTATTTTCTCTTTCTTTTTCTCTCACTCTTTCTTTCTTATTCATTTTATCTTTTTATTTCAAAGCAGTGGTCGATTCTTATACAGATTGCCTACATATCATGTTCCCGCATGAATCAGACACAGCGTAGTTCGTGTCACAAAAATGTAAAAATAAAGACATCATTTCAAACTTTTAAACTTTTATTACCAAAATATTACAACAATATTTTTGAAGAGAACATTTGAAACACCAAATATTAATTACAGCGGACGAATGGACTCCAAAGTACAAAAGTACAAACTCCAAAGTGCTTCACCTTGAAATTAGCACTACTGATTAAATAAACGGTTAAGGGTCAAATATATCCTTGTACTATTCAAAATAGGTCATATTTATCCTCCGTTTGAATTCTTTATCAAATATGTCCCCACCGTTATACATTAGAGCCATATATAGCCCTCAGACGTTAAAACACTCTCCCATATATTTAAATTACGGTTAAGGGTCAAATATATCCTTGTACTATTAAAAATATGCCATATTTATCCTCCGTTTGAATTTTTTATCAAATATGTCCCCACCGTTATATTTTTATCAAAACACCCTCCCATATATTTTTAGTAGCACGTGGCATCTTATGATTGGACTAAACGACCCGCCCCACTCCTTTAATTAAACCCGCCCCGAGCCAATCAATATGCTTATGCTTCTGCAAAATGCATGCTTCTTTGCTATATGATGAAATTTTTTTTGAGGGTGCCTTAAAAAGTAGGGAATGATAACAATCCTGTGCCATAAATATGAGATGGACCGAAAAAAAAGAAGATATTGAGTATGTTATTTACTAAATGGGTAGTTTTTGTGGCTGGTTCATTGTATAACTTATGTAGTACAACACCATATTGATTTCTAAACTATTATCCATTTGAATGCTTATCGGATACTAGTACTACTATTGCTATTCTACTTTTTTCCTTTATAATTCATGTACTTGCAGCTATACGATATGCGAGAAATTTTGTAAGTCTAGAAGCCAAAAACTTAACAGACCGCAACTCTACATGAAGATGCCAATTTGGAAAAAGAAAAGTACAAAATAAAAGAAAGCTAGCACAGAAATATAGTTTCATACTTCCATGAAGCAGCTTCATGGGTTGGGAGTGAGATTCACCAGATATCATTAGAAGAATAATAATTATGTTTTCAATATAGAAATAGTACTCTTATGGCGTTAAAGAGTGACCGCGCAACATTCAAGATTGAACATTTTATTCATTGATGCATGTAACTAATATCCAACAATTAGCATACATTTTCGTCTTATCCGATTTTGAGGGTCATTTTCATGAGCCAATTTATATAGCTATAATTTTATATAAAAATAGAGTTTTAGCCTTTGTATTATTGGGCCCATGCTAACATGGGCCATCACTATCTAGTATTAAAGGGATTGAACGGAGAACAAGACTAAATTTCATTTGGTCGGGACGAGTTTAATTAAAGGAGTGGGGCGGGTCGTCTAGTCCAATCATAAGATGCCACGTGCTACTAAAAATATATGGGAGGGTGTTTTGATAAAAATATAACGGTGGGGACATATTTGATAAAAAATTCAAACGGAGGATAAATATGGCCTATTTTTAATAGTACAAGGATATATTTGACCTTAACCGTAATTTAAATATATGGGAGAGTGTTTTAACGGCGGATGGATATATATGGCCCTAATGTATAACGGTGGGGATATATTTGTTAAAGAATTCAAACGGAGGATAAATATGACCTATTTTGAATAGTACAAGGATATATTTGACCCTTAACTGTTAAATAAAAGGCACTAGAATAGTGGGGAATAAAAAATGAAAAGATAATTTGATAATGGGAATGACACTAAGTTAGTGGTTAATTACAGAATGAGAAAAGGAGATTAGTAATGGATTAAGCACCAATTGGTTGCCTATTTAAGGAGATTTTTTGGGATATCTAAGAGGATAGACAGAGAATAAGAGTTTAGAGTCAAAAAAGAAGATATTCTGAAATATTGAGAAGCCTTCGAGATTCTGAAAATAGAGAGGGGGACAAAGATATAATATGGGAATGGAGCAGATTTGGTTGTTTAAAATTTGGTTGTGAAGTGGTTTAGTTATTGCTCAATTAAAACAATTTTCTCTTATTTCCAATTAATTTTCCTGGGTTGAATTGTGGCTGCTAGTGCTATTTTTCCGGTTGTGTATTGCTGACTCCTCACTCCTGTTGGATTTATTTATCTTTGCTGTTGTAATCAGGTATTCTCTACCACTTTGACATATGAAAGGGAAGACGATGAAGTTACTTAAATGAATCTGTCTCCTAGATGAGTTGATTTTTTTTTTTTAGTTTGGATGAATTCAAAATGTCGAGCTTGAGTAATCTAAGCTTAGTAATCTCATAAGATCTTGACATATTTTATTTCCTGTCTTTGATACCGATCTTGACATATTTTATTTCCTGTCTTTGAGACCTTGCAAATATTAGTATAAATGGGTTGTTAATAATTTTATAAATCTAGAAGTTGGCTTGGTTTAATTCAGTTTACTAATAGTTATAATTAACTCAATATGAAGGCAAGTGAAAATTGGTAGATCTGCTCATTCATTGATAGTAATGATCAGTTATCTTATACTAGTATATAAGGTCAACGAATTATGATCTCGGACCACGTCACGGCTTGTGTGTCCATGGTCGTCGACACATTTAGACTTTGGTGTCGGCACATGTTATATGTACAGTTAAATAATATCAAAGCAGTAACAAACATCATTTTGCACATTAAACACTGATCATATGGAAATATCAGATAATAAAGCCAAAATATAACAATTTATCATAAGCTCGAATTTTTAACCCTGAACCAATGGTTTTGGGTTTTTTTAGACCCCAGCAGAGTCGCCAGATCTGTCACACCTCCTTTTTACGCCCCCCCGAAGGGGCGCAAGGGAGTTTTTTCAATTAAAGTACAATCGAAATGGGATTATTATTAAAGAATCACAGTCGCCACTTGGGAGATTTAGGGTGTTCCAAGTCACCGGTTTAAACAGGTGACTTAGGACACCCTAAATCTCCCAAGTGGAACCGATTTTAGGTCAAATCACGTGGCGGACATGTATAGGGCGCTTGAGTTAGGTCAACCACTCATATTTAGGTCGAGTGTTAAATGTTGCCATCTATTATATAAAAAGCTTAAGTCCGTCGTCAAACCACGTCCCAAACGGACTGCTTCTTCTTCAGACGACAAGCAGTCTGGGCTTGACCATAAGACAACATCCGGATTACAACCCTGAAAATAAACCGGGAAACAGAAATGACAATGAAGCGAACCATCAAAGCTCCACTTCGGCTAACCAGAAGATGGAGCATCTTTCCAATTACCAAGCACGACATCTTAGCCGCTGATTTTCTCATCAAAATTACATTAGCTTTCTCCAATTTTGGTCAGCGAGTTCCCAAGAGGATTCTCATATCCCATGTCAACGGGCATTATCACCACAAAGTGTGGGTCATCATGTTCATGTAGAGGATTCGGCATGATATTCTGGGTATCACAGCTTTGAATCAAATTTTCCTGGATCAACATTTTTATTTCTCTTTTCAAATCCCTACAGCTTTCAATATTATGCCCCTGGGCATTGGAATAGTAGTCACATATTTTGGAAGGGTCAAAGCTTCTTGTGCGTGGGTCCACGTGATTTGGAGGCATGGGTGAAATCATGCCTTGCTTCTTTAATCTCTCAAACAAGCTTGCATAGGACTCTCCTCTTGGTGTAAAAATATCTTTCAACCTATTTTCCCTTCTATACCCCTGGCTTGGATGTGGGTTATAAGGTACTTGAAAATTTTGCGGAGACTGGTGGAGATTTTGTGATGCTCATGCTCGCTTTCTTGGGTGATTTGATGGTTGAACAACATATTGTATGATGGGTTCTGAAGTGGATAGTAATGCTTAGGGTCATGGAAAACTTGATGAGGCTGCACATACCTTAGGGGTGTTCTCCTACGACCTCTTTTTTACCTTGATATCATTAAGATTTCTTCATCCCTCTCATTCGTGTTACAAGCTTCAATTTGGACAGCCTGAGCTGCAGCTTTGAGAGCTGTTTGACTTATAATTCTGCCTGTCTTAAGACCATTCTAAACCATCTCCCCCATTTTGATTGCTTCCGGGAAAGAGTTACCCATTGCTGACGTCATGTATTGAAAATAGTCTGGCTCTTGAGCTTGTAGAAATACAGTGATTAACTCGTGGTCATCCATGGGTGGATTAGCTCTAGCTGCCTGCTCTCTCCATTTGATGGCCTATTCCCTGAAACTTTCAATTGGTTTCTTTTTCAGGTTAGAAAGGGAAATGCGGTCAGGGGCGATGTCGATGTTGTATTGAAATCGTTTGAAAAATTCTCGTGCCATGTCATCCCAGACGTACCAGCAAGATGTGTTCTGATCCAAGAACCATTCGGATGCTACTCCCGTGAGGCTTTCCCCAAAATAAGCTATTAGTAATTCTTCATTTCTTCCCACACCTCTCAACTTGTTGCAGTACCTTTTTAGGTGGGTTATGGGGTCTTCATGTCCACCGTACTTTTCAAATTTGGAAATCTTAAAACCAGACAGCAAGTGGACATGGGGGACATGCATAGATCTCTGAAGGAAACACTCTTTTGACCTGCCATTGCTTCTGTGTTTTTCAACTTTTGTTCTAATCTCTGTTGGAAACACGTTTCAAATGCAATATACTAAACGTGTGTTCTTTTGTAGGTTTTGATGAATGTCAAACAAAGCAATAAGCGATATATAGCAGTGCTCAAGGACAAGCACATAATGGATGCATTACAAGAAGCTCAAGACAATGCTTGGAAATGTTATAATTGAGTCAATATTAATTGTGATCTTGATTCCTCAATCTTGGCTCATAACATGGCTTCTCTACTAAAATTATTTTTTCCAAAATCATGCATATTTAAAGTAAGTGTCAAATGATTTTAAACTATGCATATTTACATTTGTTAAAATGTTTTCCAAACATGCCTCAAAAATCTGGGCTAAGATAATCGATTATGTACTTATGATAATCGAGTATCTCTAAGCCAAGACTGCATGACAATCGATTATGAATTAATGATAATCGATTGTGAGTAAGCCAGTTAACATCAGGTTTTTGCAAACTGCATAACAATCGATTGTGTACTTTCGATAATCGATTGTTAACTGAGGCAAAGTTTTCAAAACTCATAAAAATCGATTATGAACTAATGGTAATCGATTGGAATGAGAAAAATGTCTCCCAGTGATTTTAAGTAAAATGATAATCGATTGTGGCTTTTGATAATCGATTATATATGAGACAGTAAGTTTTGAAATTAATTAATAATCGATTGTGGCTTTTGATAATCGATTATATATGAGACAGTAAGTTTTGAAATTAATTAATAATCGATTGTGGCTTTTGATAATCGATTATATATGAGACAGTAAGTTTTGAAATTAATTAATAATCGATTGTGGCTTTTGATAATCGATTATATATGAGACAGTAAGTTTTGAAATTAATTAATAATCGATTGTGGCTTTTGATAATCGATTATATATGAGACAGTAAGTTTTGAAATTAATTAATAATCGATTGTTCTATTTGATAATCGATTGTTGAAGCTGACCGTTGTCATACTTTTTTCAAATTACCTTCAGGCAATCGATTGTGATATTTAACAATCGATGTTTTAGCGTAAAATCTGGAAAAGATTTTCTGAACGTTGTTAAAATAATCGATTATTGATTTCCTGATAATCGATGTTTTATGCCAAAAATTGGAAAGGATTTTTTAACGTTATAATTAATCGATTATTGATTTGAAGTAATCGATTGTTAACGTAAAATCTGGGATTGATTTTTTGATCTGATAGGCAAACAATCGATTGTTTAGTCCTGACAATCGATTGTCACTGAGTAATTTCAGCAATCCTTAATTGGCAATTAGACAACGGTAAGACTGAGTTTTTCACCTATAAATACAGGTTTAACTCAGTGTTTTCACTACAACAACACATACAATTTAAGTATTTTCATTGCTAAAAGCTTTCTTACATTGATCATCATTTTCATTCATCTATAAAGCTTTTTGAAGAGCCATTCTATTGAGCTAAGTTGTTGTGATCTTGAGCGTACTATTTCTACTCATATCTACTCATTGAGGAGTACTTTGTAAAGTGAGTGTGTCTTTGTGTTTGTAAGAGAATTGCGATTCTCGTTTGTTGAGGAACTTGTGATTCCTCGGTTGAAGTCTTTGGGATTGTTATCCCCGAGCAATTGAAGTCTTTGGGATTGTTATCCCCGAGCAATTGAAGTCTTTGGGATTGTTATCCCCGAGCAATTGAAGTCTTTGGGATTGTTATCCCCGAGCAATTGAAGTCTTTGGGATTGTTATCCCCGAGCAATTGAAGTCTTTGGGATTGGTATCCCCGAGCAATTGAAGTCTTTGGGATTGTGATCCCCGAGCACCTAGGTGAGGCTTGTGTCCTCAGCTGTAACGGTTTGTTAAGCACCCATAAGCTTGACAAGTTTAGTGGAAATCTCGAGAGAGTCTCTCGGGGACTGGACTAACCACGTTTGTGGCCAACCAGGATACATCTTTGTGTAAGTTTATTTTACTGCACTTGTCTTAATTTCTGCAAAGTTTTTAAATTCCGCACTAAAACGCTTAATAATTTTAAAACGCTATTCACCCCCCCCCCCTCTAGCGTAAAGCGTTATTTCCAACAATCTCTTCATTCTTTGGGTTATTTCTTCCTGTACCCTCGTTCGGGCGGGATTCTGACCTTGAGTCTCTTGAGTACTGGTAATAGCTTCGATGTCAGTCATCCTTTTTCTTGGATCCCGTGTTTCCAGCTTACCACAAACCGATCACCTCAACTTTCTTTACAATTCAAAACAAAACATGTTAGAACATACTCAGTCGCTCCTCATTATCAACAACATCTTTTCTTTCTTTCTTTTTTTCCATTTTTCATTCCTTTTTGCTTTTTTTTGTTATGTTCGAATCTTATGGAGATTGCCTACATATCATGACCCCGCATGAATCATGTCTTGCGTAGTTGGGACCGATATAAGGCAAATAACAATAAAAAATTTTTTGGAATTCAATTTTCATGATAAAACAAAACCGGGTTTCAAAGGTTTAAAGATGACATACAAACTCGAAAATCAAACAACTCACATATTTAAATAAATAATTACAAACTCCAAAACAAAGGGACAACTTCCTTCCTCTATATGCCAATTTTAACCAAATGGCTATTTTTGCAAACGTTGCCCTTCTCATTCCATAGGAATTTTGAAGCAGAGAAGGATTATTTTACAAAATTGTCCTTTCTTTATGAAAATAGCCTTTCGACAACAGAAGAATACTCTAAGGGTGTCTCGGCAAGAACATTTTAAGACAAAGCCGAAACTGGCTCGACTTATTTTGACCAAAATCCAAATGGCACTTACTTGCCCACTGACTCTTTTTTTTTTTTTTTCAAATTGAAATAAAAGACCTAGTATTACAAACACGGCCTTTCAGCACCTCGGGGACAAAGATTTTAAGGCGGTGTGGGTCAACGGGTCAAAATCTAAAAATGACCCAAAGGTGCCCGTTTGTGCAAAATCAGCCTTTCGGCGTCCCTTCCGGGAACATTCGCCTATTTTTGACAAACACAACATCACCCGACTTCTTTATAATGAAAAAATAAAAAATTTGACTTTTGTTTTTGCTATTTTTTTTTTTTTTGCAAAGGGAGGTTGAACGTCATCCGAATTATTTATGACAAAAATTAAAATGTTGGCATATTTTTTTTTTTGCTATTTTAGAAAAAAGGGAGGTTGGACCCTATTAAGGTTGCCTACGTATCTCACATCCCGTGAGAATCAAACCATACGTAGTTCGCGCAGACAACAATGAAATGTCTTTTTGGAATTTTCAATTTTTCATAACAAAACTAAATTTAATTATAATGGTCTAAAAACTGATCAAATTATCAAAATTTTACGAAAGGACAACATACGGACTCGAAAGTCAAACAACCCGCATATTTTATCAAAAGAATTACAAACTCAAAAACAAACGGATTGATTCATTTCCCTATTTGCCACTTTCAGCCAAATGGCTATTTTTGCAAATGTAGCCCATTCATAATTTCACATGAATTTCGAGGCCAGGTGGAGGATTATTTTATGACAATACAAACTGGACTGTTCTTTTACGAAAATAGCCTTTCGACAACTGAAAAGATACTGGAACGCTATTTTGAGAACAATGAAGAGAGGGATTACATTTCAGACATTTTGACACTTAGACCATTTTGGGGAGATCGTCATCTTCTTCAACGTGAACAAAACCTACCAAAAAAGATACTGTTGAGCTTCTTCTGCGACGTCCAAACAACCCCAGTCCTCCACGGTCCCTCAAGTCCAATCACGCCACCAACAGCTAACGCCAAACCCGCTCACCAGCCCCACGTCATTCCCGTCCTCCTCCATAGCGACAACAGTCTCGTCACCAGTCCTTTCACCTGAAAAAGCCCACTGTTACACCACGCCAAACCACCATTTCCGTCGACCTTCTCGCTTATCTTCCACGTCGTCCAGCCAGACAACCACCAGTCGTAACACCAGTCGCAGCACCAGCTCCAGTCTTAATTTAAGTTTTCACATATGTATTCTCCATTATTCATGAACAAGTTTATGGTGTTTGTCAGGTAATAAGGATGAACGAAACTTATAGGAATATATAATGTTGGAGAAAAGTTAGTGATTCTGAAAGCTATTCAAGATAGGTTAAAAATTAAGATCATACACATGTACTTTAGTTTTTTTTAGTCATTGATATTTTAGCCGGAATGGTAATTACAATCGAATGTTCAATGTTGCCATTTATTGTTCGATGAGTTAGTGTCTGTAATTGTCATATTTAGTTAAAGTCTTAATTAATACATCATTGTGATTATTATTATTTAAAAACTGTCCTTTCCTTTCAGAATTTAACTACATGTTATTAAAGGAGGAAGAAGACAAGGCAATCTGTTGAAATTTCAAAATGCAACAATCAACAGGGAAACTTATTTCAATGGAATAGACGACATAAAGAGTCATTGCGATAACTGATCATTACTATCAATGAATGAGCAGATAGTTAATTCTAGGTCTTTTTTTATTTTTTTAGTAACACAGCCTATTTCTCCGAATTAAAAACAAACACTCTTTTTCAACAAATAATTTTCTAAAAATAAAACTCTTTTTCCTATTTTTTTCTTCTTCTTTTTTTCAAAATTTCGGCAAAGTTCCAACAGCATTTGAAAATTGATTTTCTAAAAACATGTAATTAACACTCTATACTGCTATTTTTCTTTTTCTTCTTTTTTTTCATAATTTTCCAGTATTCAAAGGCGGTCCACATGCCAGTCTGAAGCAAATAAATGCATGAAACAAACATAATGCAGCAGGATGATCTTTTTACTTTATGTTACTTTTCCTAGACGGACCCAACCCCTGTGTTGAGTCCCCTAAGCCAAATGCATATGAAGCAAATAAACGTTCCTACTCGGGATACAACATGAAGTTTTGTCATACTAAGTTTCATTGCCTTGGGTGTGAAGAGTATCTAGACTTGCCATAAAACGAACGGACAACTCGAGTCGGGAAAGGGTAGCGTACCCGGAGCAATGCTTTTCCGGCTTTAGCTACTGCACCCTCCCCGTTCTTAAATATGGGTGACTGATAATCCTTCACCGGGAGCCCATGCCCACCGGCTTTATCTCAACAAAGAACGGGGCGTGTATCCGTGATTCCCGAGATTGTATTCAGAAGACTCAGAGGGGGTGGGTGCGCATGAAGAAAATTTATAATGCAGTTCAACCATATCAAAGCGGTAAACACAGTAAGAACAAATAATATAACAAAATCGGATAAAGCCAAACATAGCAATTTATCTAAGCTCGAATTTCTAACCCTGAACCAGTGGTTCTGGTTTATATCGTCCCCAGTAGAGTCGCCAGAGCTATCACACCTTCTTTTTACGCGCACCCGCAGGGGCGCAAGAGAGTTTTTTCCAATTAAAGGACAATCGAACGGGATTTATTATTAAGATTCAGAGTCGCCACTTCGGAGATTTATGGTGTCCCAAGTCACCGGTTTTAATCCTGAATCGAGGAAAAGAATTGACTCTATACCAGATATCCGGATAAGGATTACTGTTAATCCGGAGAAGGTGTTAGGCATTCCCGAGTTTCGTGGTTCTAGCACGGTCGCTCAACTGTTATATTTGGCTTATTATCTGATTTTAAACATTTATGAACCTATGTGCAATTTTAACTCTTTTACCGCTTTTATTATTATTGTTATCATTTTTAACAAAAGAATTGCAACGTTGTGAAAACGTATCTCAAACCACGTCACAACCAGTGTACACGTGGTTGTCGACACATTTTGACTTCATTGAGATTTGGATTTGGGTTGCATAAATGCGCACCCGTACTTAAAGAAGTAATTTTATTAAAGACGGCAACTAGCGTAGTGTTGTTTTGGGCAAGGCCGTGAAATTTGCTATAATGGCACATCCCGGGGTCTAAGTATTTTTAATAAGCATCGATTGAGGATCCCACAATTTATGCGTTTTATTTGGCGAGGCTCGTCTTATTTTTTTTAAAAGGGCAAACCTAAAAATAGTTATGATTCTCTACTTTATTTGTCTCAAAAAAGAAAAATCCTAATTTATTCGCTCAAATTATCCAGAGTCGTTATATTAGAATTAAATGAAATGCACCCCAAATTTTAGTAGTAGCCATAATAATTATATAACTAGCAACATCTTAGCTAACAAATAATAGATGGAAACTACAAACATGAAAGGATCGCGAAGAGGTTGTGATTGACGATTAATGTTTATAGTTTTTTTTTTTTTTTATGAACTACTCTTTGTTTCCACCAAATCACAACTTGAATATTGAGAAATTAACTAATTAATGCTTATTCCCCAGCAATTCCAAATCAGCAACCATCTTAATATATAAAACAAAAGGGAAATACTATTACTGCTATATTTAACTTCTTACTAACAAATAGTATGTGTTAACACTCAAGTAAATATCCAAAAGCTAAGGCAATTATTGATTGAAATAGAGTCAAGATGCCTCTCTTCAGAAACTTTATGTGATCATAGCAGTTCATGATAGATAGGTTAAGGACAAAACAGAAGCATATTTCGTGGAAACAGTTTACACACACACAAAAAAAAAAAGTTATGAAAATGAACGGACCATTTGAGTCAAATCATCAAGATTTATGTATTTAGCTACCTGTGTATAAACTAATACACACACTTAACTCAGCGACAACAAGATCCAAAGAATCAAACCTGAATGAAAAGCTCTGATTGAAAAAATCACATCGGCTATTGACTGAACTTTGAAACAGAGACCTCGACTGATTGAAACTCAAAAAAAAACTGATTCTCAACTTCAGTTAAACTCTATGTTTCAAAAATCGACTCGTGCGCGTGACTGTTTTTGTGTACAGTATGGTGGTGAGGAGTGACTGGTTTCAGCTGGTTAAGGATATGGCGACGAGCTGAGGAAGAAGGGCTGCTACTGGAGCAGTGATGGAGGGTCGTTTAGTCTGGTTGTGGGGGAAATGGTGGACATGAGCTGGAGGTCGACCGGCTCGTGCTGGAGACGGTGAAGCAGCAGCAGTTGCTGCTGCAGGTTGACGGAAGCTCATGCCACGGACGTCACTGGAGGTTGACGGAGGTGAGGACGATAAGGTTTGGACGAAGACTAGGAGGTGAATGTTTTTCTGTTCGTTCCGTCTTCTTCCAGAAAATCCTGAATAAGGAGATCAACAGTAGTCTATGGGTTTTTTTTTTCAAGTCAAGAAAAAGACGTCTATCTGTAGTCTTTATCCCCCCTCTTCTTTTTATGATTGTCCTCCTTTAAAAAAATCTGAAAGTCCTCCTCACTTTTAACAGGAACACGGTCTTCTTCTTTAAAACGTCCTCCTCACTTAGAGTCTTCTTCTTTAAAAATGCTAAGTGTTTAATCAAAAAATATAATTTAGTCAAAGCTTGAATTCTAGAGAGAAGAAATCAGGTCACTGATAATCAAAGAGATCGAAATATAAGCGACTTTCAAAGAATAAGAATAAATTAATAAGAACTTGTTATTTCAATATGATATCAAGAGTGTTCTGTATCCGTACAAATGATAAATCTTCCTCCTTTTATAGTTGACAGTGAGTAACGGATTAATCTAAATAATAAAGGAGCATTTAATGAGACGTATAATCATTGCTATTAAATACTGAATAACTAACGTATTAGGTAATTAATAATGAATGTAGACTACTTTTTGTCATCAGATTTTTGTCTTCAATGCCCTTTTTATTCGTTGATATTGAATGATTTGAATAGACACGAGACACGTATCTAAGATTCCCTCTCGTGTCTAGTTTCTTTCCCTCTAGCGTGCATGTTGTCTTCCGTGCCTTTTAATCATTTATTGCTTTTTGACTGTTTGACCAATCCGCGTGTCATGCCATGTCATCTTTAATTCAAACTCAATTTTCCCCAATACAGATAGTCCCCCGCTTCTCATTTATTTATCAATTAAATAATTGGGAAGTGGATCCTGTAAAAGAATTTTTGTCACAATTAATGCTTGTGTCAGTATAGACGTCTCATCTGTCTCTCTCATTTAATGCTCTATACATGAGTTATCTTCTGATTGAACCTGCAGTTTTGTTCCCATTTTTCTAGGCATGTTCAACTTCCTCTGTTTACGAAGTGATAATTATCTTTAATATAGTCTTTCCATCATTGCTTCCCTTAATTTTGACGGTTGTTCTCATATAAACCTTTAATTCACACTTTCCTTGTCCTCTTCTTCATCAATTCCATCCAGCATTCGTATTTACTTTCTTTCTTTCTTTTTAAAAAAAAAGTATTTTGTATAAATTTCAACATGTTATCAATATACATCAGCTGTTCTTTTGGACTATCGAACAGTTCTCATATGTTATCTTCTATTTTAATGAAAAAACACTAGTTGAAAGCACTAATTCCTAATGTACAAGGATTTTCAAGGGGTACATTGGGGGTAGCTATTCAAATACTGTAATGTGGTTATCCATTTTGGCTTCTTTTGTCCTGTGATGTGTACTTGAAGTACAATCTGCCTTGCTCTGTTTGATGCTTTGTTCTTCGACTGTTGAAACCTTCAGGCGTTCCTTTCCATCCAAACATTGTATACAACTGTTGCGAACGCCACTCCCGATATCATTTCACTTGGTTGCCTATTGTTTACCCTGCTAGTAACCCATTGCACTTCTACATCCCATCTTATTATTGTTCTGGTAAAGTTCACCAATGTAGTATTCCTTGCCATAGGTTCTGGGAGTAGGGACATTCAAAGTATAGATGGTCATATGTCTCGACAATGTCTCTTTCACAAAGTACGCATGATTGGTCAGTGTGGATACCCCATTTTGCTAGCCTGTCAACTATGGCCAGTCTTCTATACAGTGCCATCCATAGTATGAATTTTTGTTTTGGCAGCATTCTAGGTATCTTTAGTAGTTTTTTCCATATAACCTTGGGGTATTGCGGAGTATATTGTATATATGCCTTCCTAATGCTATAGGTTCCATTCTGCGTGCAAGTTTGCAGTGATGTATTGTGAGTTGTCCACCATTCTCTTGCTCCAAATAGCTTCCTGACTAACCAGCTTGCTTGTTTGGGTATTTCCATGGTGTGGATATCCTTCTTCTTAATGTAATGGTAGTGGATCCATTTAATCCACAGTCTGTCTTGTTTCATCATTAAAGCCCATAACAGTTTAGACAAAGCTGCTTTATTCCATCTTTCATAACAGATAATGTTCAATCCTCCAGCTGCCTGTGGTCTGCACACTGTTTCCCATGCTATCGGATTCTTGTGGCTTGTTTCATGGCTTTCAGTCCATAAGTAGTTTCTGCAGATTTCATCCACCAGTGTGATGAATTTTTTGGAATGAGAAATACTTGGGCCCAGTATGTTTGCATTTCAAAGAGCACACTTTTGATGAGTTGGAGTCTGCCTGCATAGGATAGGACTTTGGATGACCAGCATCTAATTCAATCAACCATTCTGTCAACGAGTGGCATGCATTGTGTGATGGTGAGTTTCCTGGTTTGAGGGGTACTCCCAAATATTTGAATGGAAGTTCCCCTTCGGTCAGTTTGAATTCTGCCAGCATTCTCTCTTTTACTTCTCTTGT
The DNA here is from genome assembly GCA_034376525.1 of Nicotiana benthamiana. Lineage (NCBI taxonomy): Eukaryota > Viridiplantae > Streptophyta > Magnoliopsida > Solanales > Solanaceae > Nicotiana > Nicotiana benthamiana. The sequence goes on from CM067337.1 coordinate 29,071,265, forward strand.
AACTCCTGCTATATACAATGAACTCTTGTCCAGGTTTGCTTGGAGGCCAGACATCTGTGAGAATTGTTCAAATTCTGTCAGCAACAGCTTCATTGAGATTGTATCAGCTCTACAACACAGTAATAGGTCATCTGCAAAACAAATGTGAATGAGCTGTAGTTTTGAGCATTTAGGATGGAAGTTGAAGTCTGGATTCCTATTAAGCTTCTTGAGAGATGTATTGAGGTATTCCATAATAAGGACAAACAGATTGGGGGACATGGGGTCTCCCTGTCTTAGTCATTTTCTTGCTGCAAATTTTGTGGTCAATCCTCCATTGATTAGGATAGAGTAGCTTGTTGTTGTTATGCATTCCATAATAAGAGTTACCAGCTTGTAAGTTATGCCAAATTCCAGCATTACTGCCTTCAAGAACTCCCACTCAACAAAATCATAGGCTTTCCTGATGTTTACTTTGATGAGGCATCTAGGAGAAACTGATTTTTGACTGTAAGCTTTCACCAATCATGAGCCATGATTACATTGTCTAGTATGTTCCTTCCTTCAATGAAGGCAGACTGTGATTGCCCTACCAAGTAGTCCACAACCATTTTGAGACTGTTTGTAAGTAATTTGGCTATGATTTTGTACATAGTTGAGCAGCAGGCTATTGGTCTGAACTCTTTGACATATGTTGGATTTTTCACTTTTGGGATCAAGGTGATTGTTGTACAGTTAATCTCCTTCAGCATTTTACCAGTTTGAAAGAACAGTTCTACTGCTTGTGTGACTTCCTTCCCCACAGTTGGCTAGTATTCTTTGAAAAATTCTACTGGATAACCATCTGTGCCAGGGGCCTTGTCATTTGGTAGTTGTGCCACAACTTGATTGATCTTTGTCTCTGTGACTGGAATGAGTAGATGCTGCTGTTGCGGTAGGGATAGACAGGGTCCATCTCTTGCCATATTTATATCTATGCCTAGGAGTTGATCAGCTGCTGTGCCCTGAAGTTGTTGGAAGAATTGAGTGAATTCTGTTTGGATCTGTTGTGGTTTTGTGATCTTTATTTGTTTGTCATTTAAGATGCTGCTCACCCTGTTTCTTGCTTGTCTGGACTTCATGTAGGCATGGAAGTATTTTGTATTGTGATCCCCCAGTTGGATCCAAGTGGCTCTTGACATTTGTCTCATTATTTGTTCTTGAATTGCTTCCCATTTTTCAATATTCTGTAAGGCTGTTTTTTCTTCCTCAATTACCTTTGTGTTGAAGTAGTCTTCATTCAGCTTGCCTTGTATTTCCTTCAACTCTCCCCTCAATTGCTGCAGTTTATTGTCAACAGATGAGTGGTCCTGATGTATGGTTCTGGTAGCTTGTTCAATTTTCTTCAGTTTGCACCAAATAGAGTACATTGGATAGCCTTTAATCTGTGATTCCATATTCTGTGGACTGCTTCCTTGTAGGCTGGTTGGTGCATAACTATTGAGAGTAGTCTGAATGGTCTTTTCACTCTGATTTTAGTGGTTTCAGTGTCAATTAGTATGGGAGTGTGATCTGAGCATCCAGGTAACAGGTAAATTTCTTCCACTCCAGTGTATGAGTTGAACCAGTCTGCATTGCCAAATGCCCAGCCTATATGGCTATATATTCTGGCTTCAGCTTCTCTTTTGTTGCTCCATGAGAAATTGTTCCCTCTTTTGGTGATCTGGCCTACTTCAATATTATCAATACATTCCTGAAAGTCAGCTGTTTCAGATGGATGTACTGGCTGTCCATTTATTCTGTCCTTCACACACAGCACAGTATTGAAGTCTCCCAATATATGCCAAGGGCCATTGTGGGTCACATTCCTCAAGGTCTTCCATAGTGTTGCTCTTTGTTGTGCAGTGTTGTGGCTATATACAAAAGTGATGTAACAAGCAAAAGTTGAGTTTTTGTCAGTTACCTGACAGTGGATCATCTGGTCAGTGCTTTCCAGGATTTCTACCTGGACATTGCTCTTTTTCCACAGTATCCATAACCTCCCATTGGGAGCATTTGCATAGTTATTTTGTATCTGCCATTCTGTTCCCAGTTTCTTGTAGATTGCCTGTGAGTTGTATTGCTTGACTCTTGTTTCTAGGCATGCTATTATATCTACTTGATTGGTTTTTAGAAATTTTACTAACTCCCTCTGTTTGAAGGACTTGTTTAGTCCTCTGATGTTCCATGAGACAATGATCATGAGGAAGTAGTGATTGAGGTGCCTTCTGGCATTGCACCTGATTCTGACTTGCCATCTCCCTGCTGCTGGTTGTCATCAGAGGGCTCCTTTGTGGTTAATATTTCATAAGTATTCCTCCTAGCCAATTCATCATATTGGATTTCATTGTGCTTTGTGTTGACCTTTGGATCTTGGATAATTGCAATCTGTTTGCCTTTATTATTTCTTTGTAATTCTACTGATGGTATTTCTGCTGGTTTCTCATGCTCAGGCTGATTGTCCTCAATTGCAGCTTTGGGCTGCCACTGCATTTTTGTATGCTTCTTCTTCCTCTTTCTCTGTTTTGGTGCCTCTTCATTTTGATGCTCCTCTTTTTGGTAGTCACCTTTTTTGTGCCCAAAGGAGTTACAAAAATTTAATTAACATACCTCGCATGTCGGGATTTAGATTGGCTCCTATGTAAACGTTTTTCTCTGACCATTGTTCAAATAACACCACAGCCTCGAGTTCTTCTATTGTCATTTTGATGTTCTCATTTTCTCAAGGTTCTTGAATTACATCGGGCCTCGAATCTAAATCTGTTGTTTCAGTTGAAGTTTTGATTACTAACACCTTCAATTGTTTCCGGTAATTGCTATTTCTCTTTACTTGCGGTGTTTGTATCTGTTATTGTGTTGATACTCTTGGATATTTGTTGATCCTCTCGAATTTGACATATTACCCAAGGTGATGGAAATTTAATGACTTGATGTAAGGTTGGTGGAACAACATCCATATCATGGATCCAAGGTATCCCCATGATTATATTAAATGCCATTTCCAAATCCACTACCTAAAACTTACTTTCTTTCACAACACCTGCAGCATATGCTGTTAGAGTTACCTCACCTTTTGTTACTACAGTTGAATTGTTGAAGCATGACAAAGCATGGGCTTTTGGTATCATTTTATCTTCAGCTTGCATTTCCCGCAGCATTCTTATTAGAATGATATTTACAGAGCTACCTGGATCAATCAAAACTCTTTTTACATCCGTGTTATATAAAATTAAAGATATTACCAGAGCGTCGCTATGCAGTGTAATCACTCTTTCCGTATCTGCATCATCGAATCTTATACTCTCATGTTCTAAGGCTTGCCGTACTCGCTTGCCGTGTGTGATCGTCATTTTGGAAACATTGTTTGAAGCCGTGTATGTTACTTCGTATATATCTTCCCCTCAATTGATGACATTTACTACCCTCTTAGGTGAAGGTGGTTTCAGTGGTTCTTACCTATTTTTCATGTAGGCTTGCTTTCCTTTTTCACTGAACAACTCCGTGATATCCTTGCTTCAATAAATGATCTACTTTACTTTGTAGAAATCTGCATTCTCAGGTTTTCTGTCCACGGTCATTGTGAAATTCACACCAATGGTCTGGGTTACGTCTGTTTGGGTTAGACCGCATCTCTTTTGGCCACCGTACCTTATCTCCCATACTTTTTAGAACAGCAACGAGCTCGAAATTAGTTACATTGAAACTATGACCAGCAAATCGTGCCATTAAATTTCTATCATCATCTTGTGACTCTTGGTTGTTTCGATCTCCTCTAAACCTGGATGAAGATCTGGTTCCCTTGTCTCTCGCCCTTTGATCATAATGTTGATTATTCTGTCTGGAACATGCGTCTTTTCCTGCAGGTCCCATATATGGATCGTACCTGTTCTTTCTTGACCTTTTTTTGGCTTCAGATCTTCTGGACCCGCTTCTATCTTCTCGTTGAGGTTGAGATACGGTATCCTCTTCAATTCTGAGCTTCGTACTGTACCTGTTATAAAAATTGTTCCAAGTAGTTGCGGGAAATTCACGAAGGCTTTCTTTAAGTCTTCTCGTGGCTTTTGAACTTTTGTCATTCAAATTACTGGAAAATGCTTATGCATCCCAATTATCCGGTACACGGGGCAGCATCATTCTTTCTCATTGGAATCTATCAACGAAATCTCTGAGAAATTCAGTGCTTCCTTGTTTGATTTTAAAGATATCCTCCATTATGTTCTCAACCTTTTGAGCTCCCGAGTGTGCTTTTATGAAATAATCTGCAAGCTCAACAAAATAATTTATAGAATTTTCAGGTAAAAGAGAATACCAAGTTAATGCTCCCTTGGTGAGTGTCTCTCCAAAAGTTTTAACCAATACTGATTTGATTTCCTGTTTGGTTAAATCATTGCCTTTCACTCCTGTTATAAATGCGGATACATGGTCACGAGGGTCCGTTGATATTTTGGGATGTTAGGCATTTTGAATTTCTTTGGAGTTGGTAAAGGAGCAGCACTTGGTTTCCACAGTTGTTGTGAATATTTATCCACATCCACTCCTTTTATCACAGGTAAAACTCCAAGATTTGCTCGATTCGTTCATTCTTCTCCTTGAGTTGGTTCTGCAAGGTTAATACCAATTTTTTAAGATGAGAATTACCTACATTACCTAGTTCTCCATCTTGTGAGTCACTAGGAGTTGCTCTATTGCCAGAATCAACTAGACCAGAGTGAGGGTTTTCTAACGTGTTGTTGTTTGGTGTTGCTGGTGTAGCAAGCAATTGACTAACTAGGGCTCGCAAAGCTTTGTTAATCCGTGAGTCGATTATTTTCTTTAAATGGTCATCTCTTGTTTCAGCTCCTCCATTAACATGTTCGGACATATCATTTGGAGTTCCTTCACGAGATCCACGTGGAGAAGTTTGAAGGTTAGCGTTGTTGAGTTCATCATCATCAATTTGATAGTTCATATTTTCCTGGTTATTGTTGTCGTTGTTGTTCGACATAATGACAATAGGTTGAATGTTAATTTAGAAAGAACGGATTATCAGATTACCGGCAACGGAACCAATTTGTTTAACCAAAAAATATAATTTGGTCAAAGCTTGAATGTTGGAGAGAAGAAATCGGGTTACTGATAATCAAAGAGACCGAAATATAAGGGGCTTTCAAAGAATAAGAATAAAGTCCGTCGTCAAACCACAGAGAGAGGGGATCTCGGGGAGAATGAATGAAGAAGAAGAAAGGGTGAACCTTCAAACACACTGACCAAACGACCCTCCAGCTATCTGTAGCTTCAGTCCGTCGTCAAACCACGTCCCAAACGGCCTGCTTCTTCTACACACGACAAGCAGCCATGGAGGGCAGCTGAACCCTTCAGCCATTTTTGAACAAAAACCAGCAGACTCCAGCCATCGTTAATCATCCAAACGACCTCCATAGCCACAGGACAGTGAAGCAGTGTTCGTTGCTTTTTGCTTCTGCTACGAGCCCATCGTCCAGTCCACCTCTAGCTCAACCAACAGTCCGCCATTCCAGTAGCAGTCAGTCCGTCAACCACCACAGTCGATGTCCAGCCTCCTCGTCGCCAAACGATCAAAACTCCATAGCTGAACCCTCCTCCAGCCCATCGTCCTCAACACAAACCTCCCGTCTCCAGCCACGTCCAGTTCCAGCCCGTGGTCGAGTTTGCCGGGCAGATTCGAGGTCATCGGCTCGAGGTTTCTGTTTGATTGATGATTGGGGTACCGTTCAAGTTATATCGGTACTCTCGTACTTGGTGTATTCGGAGATATCCAATATTAACCAAATTTCTAAGCTTATGTTCGTTTAAAGGTTAGCTTACGTTTGCTAGTTTTTTTTACAGTACTATTGCATCGGTGTGGTCATCTCTTAGCTAAATTTTGTTCTTTTGATTTTGCATTTCCATATTTAGTTCACATAGACTATTTTATTATCTTTGGTTTTCAATAAGTACATATTTTCTTTCTTTTGAATTTAAAATACAAAGATCTTTTTGTAATGAATAGGTATATAATTAAAAAGGGGCTATGTGAACTGTTAGCCAAATATTAAAAAGTTATGTTAATTGTTTAGACATATCCATGTTCATCTTTTCACGTGAATTATTTACGTGTTTCACTTAGTTGTCAAAATTACTGTCTTTATTAGCTAGATTGACAGTTAACCTTTAAGGTATGAAAACTACATAATGTGAATGACCCTTACGACTTCAAATAGCTAAAATCGTATACTTATCCAACAAATTATATCGTGGGGCCCTTAGTAAATGTTTAAAAATATATAAAAAATTGAGAAGGGTCGTTTAGCGAACTTAACAATCCTCCCAAAAGATTATAACTTGCTAGACTCTTTTTAGGAGGCGTCTTAATTAATCTTACCTTCCTAAACTTGAGTGTGCATTTATGCGACCCAAATCCAAATCTCGATAGAGTCGAAATGTGTCGACGATCACAGATACACTGGTTGTGATGCGGTCTGAGATATGTTTTCACAATGTTGCAATTCTCTGTAAATAATGTCAATAATAATAATGATTAAAGCGGTTCAAAGTTAAAATTTGCTTTTAAGTTCATAATTGGAAAAATCAGATAATTAAGCCGAATATGACAGTTGAGCGACCGTGCTAGAAAAACGAAATTCGGGAATGCCTAAAGACTTCTCACGGGTTAACAGAATTCCTTATTCAGATTTCTGGTTTGCGGGCTGTTAGACAGAGTTAATATTTCCTCGATTCGGGATTCAACCGGTGACTTGGGACACCATAAATCTCCCAAGTGGCAACTCTGATTTAAATAAACAAATCTCATTTCGATTGCCCTTTAATTTGAAAAAACTCCCTTAACCCATTGCGCCCCGTTGGCGCGGGGAAAAAGAGGTGTGACAGCTCTGGCGACGATGGAGTTCTGATTGTTTGGCGACGAGGAGGCTGGACATCGACAGTGGTGGTTGACGGACTGACTGCTACTGTAATGGCGGAGTTTTTCCAATTTTAGGCCGATTTTGAAGGAATAAAATTCTCTCCAGTAGAGTCGCCAAAGCTGTCATACACCTCCTTTTTCGGGCGATCGCGAGGGCGCAAGGGAGTTTTTTCAAATAAAGGACAATCAAAACGAGATTTGTTTATTTAATTCAGAGTGGCCACTTAGGAGATTTGTGGTGTCCCAAGTCATCGGTTTAATCCAAAATAGAGGAAAATATTAACTCTGTTTAACAGTTCGCGAACTAGAAACTTGAATAAGGAATTCTGTTGGCTCGGGAGAAGATGTTCGGCATTCCCGAGTTAGGGATTAATTAAGGTGCGTCCTAAAGAGACTACCGTGTCGTTATTTTGGGAAAAGGCCGCGAAATCTTGCTAAGCGACCAACTCCGAAATCTATCCAATTGTTATATATTTATTGAGGGCCCCATAATTTTGTAATGTTTTTGGCGAGGCATGCATCCTTTATTTTATGGATATCCTAAAGTGAATACATTTTTTCTATCAAAGTTTGTCTCTAAAGAATGAGAAAAGAAAATGTCCTAATTGATTTATATGTTTATAATCTCGGGCCTCTTTAGTTCACGCAATTTATTCACACAAAATCTATTTTTATTATTCCAAGTACTTGACAATTTATAACGAAGAAAAACCAACACTTATCTACTTCGAAATCAAAGAAATATTTGATTCCATTTTCCAGTTTAGATAGTCCTATTCTAGTTACCTATAATGGTTTTCCGAATTATTATTGCTACTGCCACTAGACTAAAGACATGATTTGATTTCGACACTATCAGTAGCAACTTCATTAACAACTCAAATTAACGCCATTAAACCAACTCCCAATGCTTAGGATTATACATCTCTGATTTTAATTCTGATCACAAACTACTTGTTGATTCCTAAATCGAAACTAGATAGCCTCACAATTATTACCTATGCATGCTGAATACTAGCCATTTATTGTTTTTGGGAACCTTAGAAATCACATCGTTGCAAACAAAGTATGTCAAGGTACCTGAACATGGTTAATCTATGATTCTAGTTTGAGACATTTGGACAGATTCAAGAGACTCGTAAATCATTCGACTAACAGAAACTATTGACTAAATTAATATGGGTCATTGCCACTACTATTCAAAAGCAAAAAGTCACATATTAGTACTTCTACATTCCTAAGAGCTTGAAAATCTAAGTGAATAACCTTATATTCAAGGTTCATTAGTCTAATTTATATTTTAGAATCAGTCCGGTATACAACATGTAATATCGAATAGACTATTGTTTTACACCTCGAAATTAAATAAAACATAACGCAAAAATTTCAAAGTTCTACTTCAGGTAATATTTTCACTTTATTTCCATATCTTGAAGGCTTTTGAATATGTACATTGAAATAGACAAATGGAGAAGACGACAAGGATCGGCAGGTACAGTAACAACAACACAGCACCAACAACAATAGGTAGAAAACAACCAGCAGTACAGCCTCAATTCAGAATAGATTGAAAACAGTAAAATCCGGGAGAGATGGCCAAACCAAAATATTCAAACGCAGGCAGCTCAAATAATCTTAGTCAAGCTTTAAACTGAATCAGAACTTCCAAAAAAAAATAGTACACACTCCGGATGCTTCAAACAAAGACCCCAACAATCAAATCCTGAGCTAACAGGAACAAACTAGAAACTAGACTTGAGGATGAACTACAAATGCCTAATAGAATGGTGATTTCGTTCTTTAACACTCAAAACAGAAGCTTGTAGCTTCAAATTACAAACTAATAATGATTTTTAGATGACAAAAGGACCTAACTTTAGTTTATGAATTCACAAAATACTCACTCTTTCAGATTGATATTTAGCCTATTTCCACTCTAAACTCACTGAATTCCTTAGATTAGAAAGCTAATAGTTTTTAACTTAACTCTCTTTTTACAAGTCTTTGTTCTCTAAAATTCGATCCTTTAACAATGGCCAAATGGCTCTTATTTATTCAAGCCAGACCCTCTTTCCCATTTCCCTTTAATCATTACTCTACCCTTTTATTATTACCTCTTACTTTTATTTCCAGCCCCTAAATATGCTCTTCTATGTTGCTTTTATCATCACTTACACTATTCCTAATTTCAATTAAGTAAAAGTAGTCAAGCACTATCATTTTCAATCGTCCTCCTACTAATTAATTCAAATTAAAGCTTTTTTTGGGCCCTACTAGATATACTTATTCAGTAAAACCAGATTTACCCACTTCTTTATTCCTAAAACACCCCTGGAATCCTCTGTGCTTTACCCTATAACCCCTCTTACTGTTCTGCCTCACCCATGTAACCCCCCAACTGTCAACAATTGATCCAACACAAAATCTAATAACAGATTATCTTAAATAGATTATTAATTAAACAATAAGACACCATGAACTGTATATAAACCAAGAATACATCAGCTATAACCAATGTCCTTAAGGGGAAACTTAACAACTGGATAAACTGAGGCTTAAAGGTGAATTTGAGTTTAATTCAAAACATACTCCAAACGTTGGTATTTAATTCAACAAATTCAAACAACAATTCATGCCAGATTAAAATGATATTGTAACAACATGAAGGACATTGTGATTAATGGAATAAAACTAACCACATTTATAAAGAACCCTGTAAATATATTGAGTGAAAACACTGAATCCATACACAAGGTGGTAGGCAATCACAAATGACCAACTTTGAACTAATAGCGATGGGGAGTAATTAAAGGAAAATATACAGTTTTACACAAGCTTATTAAAGTAGACTGATTCGAATCATTCAGGAAAACCAAAAACAACAACACATAATAAGCACACAACATTCGAATTTAACTACAAAAATATAAGACAGGAGTAGTGGACGAATTTACAGAGCAAAACTAAATATAAAAACAAAATCAAATGGAAACCTACTGAAATGAACCAAAATTAGACTACTATCATGCTAATCCAACTTTAAAATATAACAGATTATTTGACAACATTTGTTAAATTGATTGCACAAATTATATATAATTATCAACAATCAGAAATTCGGACCAAATAAAAAGGTCCAACGAAGAGGAAGAAGAACAATGGACAAAACTGCATTACCACTAAAATTAACAAATAACAGTAATAAAAATAGAATAAAAAGGAAGGAGAAAAATACCTCAAAAATCGTAAAGAACACACTCAGGACCAACTCAGACTTAGACTTGTTGAGGTCGAACAGACCTTAATCGAGTGTCCTCGACTGAGAACACTTCGATTAAGGTCAGTTAAACGCCCAAACTCCTCTCAATTTTGGACGAATTCCATTTTCAGAAACCCTAGGGTTCATACATTTGATTTGGGGCTCGAACGTTTCTAGCCAAATTCGAAGGGAAACAATGGTGTTTAGGATATGAGTGAGGTCTGAGAATTGTTTGGTATGAATTTGGGCTTGGTTGGGGTCGATTCGTGTTTCGCTCGAATCTTCGATTGAAGATCCGAAGAGTTATAGCAAGATTCGAACCAAATGGGTGGCGGAATCGGATTGTGGGTGGTTGAGTGGCTTAGGGGTGTTATTTTGGTGGTCTTCGGAGCACTGGCCGTTGGGTTAAGGGCGGTGGGTTTTCAGGGCGGCTAGGGTTTCATGGATATGATTGGTCTCTGATCAGTTGAAAGAGACCAAGTGAGGACGGGGTGGGGTTATCTTTGGGGGCGTGGGGTGAAGGGTGAGGGAATATATATGGGTGTGGATGGGGGATCTTGGCCATCGGATCAATCATGATCAATGGCTTAGATCGTTTCATTTAAACTAAACGGGGTCGTTTGGTTTGAATGGGGATCGATGAAGGAAATGGGTAGTGGGTCGGGGCTGGTTACGGGTCTGAGAGGATTGAGTTTGGGCGTTGGATTGAAACAGATCTATGGTTTGGATCCATTGGCCGGATACGATGTCGTTTGGATAAAACGGGAGATAGCTTAAACCGTTCGATCTGAGGAGATCAATGGCTCCGATTGAATGGGACCAAACGACGCCGTTTGGTCAATCTTTGAGACAGGCTTATTGGAGCGGGGTAGAATAAGTGATTGGGCTTGTTTTTTGGATGTTTTTTTGACGGCCCAGTTTGATTTTTGTATTTTCAACCCCTTCTTTATTTTCTTTCAATTTTATTAATTCCCAAATTAATCAAAAATCCTAAAAATAAATTATAAAACCATAATTTACTAAAAGGACATTAATTGACTCTAGAATAATAATTATACACACAATAACAAACATTAATAAAATCACACTATTAAGCAATTAAAAAAATGACAAACCAAGAATAATATATATATTTTTTTTTGTGATTTTCATTCTTTTAAAAACAAATACAATTTAATTAAACCCTAATAGAAGAATAAAATCCTAATTTCACATGCAATATATTTTTTGTATTTTTAATTAATAAAAATAAAGATTCAACCTACAAAACTACAAAAAATTATCCAAGTTGCACGCAAATTTTCAAAATAAAGACAATCTGTTTTATTTTCCGATTTCTTTTGGAGTAATTGTGGTGGAGCAACAATCACGTTCTCACACTCACCTCAAACTAGCCCGAAAGGCAACTCTGCAACACGCTTGCCTCTCGAACCAACTTCTGAGTGCTCCAAATCTACCAAGTTCAGATTTTTATCATCAAATTATGCTAAACGAATGAATTCGAAAATATTGATTTTTAAGCACAAAACCCCAAATCGTTCAAAACCCGACCCCCAAGACCGCGTTAGAGAACTGGACAAACTTTACACCAAAATGTTCTTCATCATCTCACGAGTTCGTACATATAAAGAACTCGGAAATTGGAGTTCTTTTGAACCCTCAAATATCCCTAGAAGGTCTCATAATCTCGAGCACTAACTCCACCTTTTTCTACTGATTTCATGATTAAACACTGAAATTTCATTCCTTTATCACAAATAATCGAGTTTTAGGGTCAAAAATCCTTACCTTAATGATGAACAATGATTTTCTCTCTTCAAAATCGTCTCAAAGCTCTTTTCCCATTCATAAATGGCGTAAAAAGGTTTAGTGGTCGCGAATGGTTTATTTAAATACTGCTCACACATTTTACTGTTCACCCACGTTATTGTTTACTCGACTTACTGTTCTTTCGAATTACTATTCATGTGCTGTGAAAAAAAAATACAGCAGCATTTCTATTGCCGATCGAAAAATGCCAAAGCCTAGCTTTTGCCAATTCAAGCCTAATTCTACACCGGGCATCACAAAAATATTCTCGACACACTCCTAAGTACCTAATCACCTAACAGAGCTATCCGAGTCATAAAATCCGCATTCCTGGGTTGTTTACCAATTATTCAACTATCGGTTGACTTTTCTAACTCTATAGCTACTATTAGAGACTAAGTGCCTCAATCCTTACTAAAACCATTCCGAATTCGATCCGACCAACCCGCTAGCACATAACATGGATAAACAAAGTATAAAAAGCATAAATGGAGAAAAATATAGCGATAACTCATGAGACGACTGACCGGATTGTCACATCCTCCCCAACTTAAACTAACATTCGTCCTCGAACGAGTGAAGAAAGATACTTGATGCCTCAAACATGTGAGGATATCTGCTCCGCATCTCCCGCTCGGTCTCCCAGGTATCCTCCTCTATGAGCTGAACTCTCCACTACAATTTCAGTGAAGTTTTATCCTTTGACCTGAACTTTCGAACCTGACGCTCCGAAATAGTTGCTGGCTCCACATCATACGTCAAGTTACCATCCAGCTGAATCGTGCTGAAATCTAGAGCATAAGATGGATCCAAAATATACTTTTGGAGCATAGAAACATGAAATATTAGATGCACACTAGACAAGCTGGGTGGAAAAGCAAGCTCATAAGCCACCTCCCCAATGCTCCTAAGCACCTTAGCAAGCCCAATGAACCGAGGAATCAATTTACCCTTCTTCCTAAATCTCATAAAACCCTTCATGGATAAAACCTTCTATGGAACCTTCTCATCAACCACGTAGGACACATCCCGAACCTTCCTGTCAGCATAACTCTCTCAACTGTGCAGCACAAAGCCTCTCCTAAATCACCTTTACCTTGTCTAAGCATCCTGTACTAAGTCTGTCCCCAATAGCGTAGCCTCACCTGGCTCAAACCAACCAACTGGAGACCTACACCGTCTCCCATAAAAAGCCTCATATGAAGCCATCTGAATACTCAACTAGTAGATGTTATTGTAAGCAAACTCTGCAAGCAGTAGAAACTGATCCCATGACCCTCCGAAATCAATGACACAAGAACACAACATGTCCTCCAATATTTGAATAGTGCGATCGGACTGCCCGTCCATTTGAGGGCGAAAAGTTGTGCTCAACTCAATCTGAGTGCCTAACTCTAGCTGCACAGACCTCCAAAATTGCGAAGTGAACTGAGTTCCCTTATCTAAAATAATGCAAATTTGGACACCATGAAACCAAACAATCTCTTGAATATAGATCTACCAACCACTCTAAAGTATAGGTAGTACACAAAGGAATGAAGTGCACGGAATTGGTCAGCCGATACACAATCACCCAAATAGCATCGAACTTCCTAAAAATCCTTGGAAGGCAAACTATAAAATCCATAGTGATCCTCTCCCACTTCCACTCTGGAATATCCATCCATTAAAGCAAGCCATCCGGTCTCTGAAGCTCGTATTTAACCTACAGATTATTGAGACACTAAGCTACAAATTCCGTAATGTTTTTCTTCATCCTTCTCCACCAATAGTGCTGCCTTAAATCCTGATGCATCTTCGCGGCACTCGGGTGAATGGAATACCGCGAGTTGTGGTCCTCCTCCAGAATCAATTCCCGAAGCCCATCTATATTGGGCACACAAATCCGGCCTAGAATCCCCAACACCCCATCATTTCCAATCGTCACATCTCTGGCATCATCGTGCAAAACACTATCCCTAAGGACAAGCAAATGAGGATCATCATACTTGTGCTCCCTAATCCGATCATATTAGGAATACTGATAAACCACACAAACCAATACCCAACTGGACTCCGAAATATCCAACCTTATGAACTGATTGTCCAAGGCTTTAATATCAACTGCAAGAAGTCTCTCCCCAACTAGAATATATACCAGATTCCCCATACTTACCCCCTTTTGACTAAGAGCATCGGCCACCACATTGGCCTTCTCGGATGGTACAATATAGTGATATCATAATCCTTATGCAACTCCAACCATCTCTGTTGCCTCAAATTGAGATCGTTCTGTTTGAAAAAGTTCTGGAGGCTACGATTATCAATAAACACCTCACAAGACACAGCATACAAGTAATGCCTCCAAATTTTAATGCGTGAACTATGGCAGCCAACTCCAAATCATAAAGAGGGTAGTTCTTCTCATGGGGCTTCAACTAACGAGAAGCATAAGCAATAACTCTACCCTCCTGCATCAAAACACAACCAATACCGACCCTCGAAGCATCACAATACATGGTATATAAACCTGAAGCTGACGGCAAAACTAACACTAGACCTGTGGTCAAAGCTGTCTTAAGATTCTAAAAGCACTCCTCATACTCATCCGACCATACGAATGAAGCACCCTTCTAAGTCAACTTGGTCAAGGGTGATGCCATAGATGAGAATCTGTGAACAAACCGACGATAATAACCCACCAAACCAAGAAATCTGCGAATCGCTATGGTTGAGGATGGTCTGGGCTAACTCTGAACCACCTCTATCTTCTCTTGATCAACTTGAATACCCTCATTGGACACTACGTGTCCCAAGAATGCCACTGAACCGAGCCAAAACTCACACTTTGATAACTTTGCATAAAGTTTCTCCTCTCTCAACCCTCAAATGCTCCACGTGCTCTTCCTAACTAAGTGAATATACCATAATATCATCAATGAAGACTTTGACAAACGAGTCAAGATAAGGCTGGTGCACCTAAACGTGACACACCAGGCTTAATGAATCGCTTATCAATGAGTTCCTGAAGCTGCTCCTTTGACTTCTTCGGCTCCGTTGTTCCCATACGATATGGCAAAATAGAAATGGGATGAGTGCCCGACATCGGATCAATACCAAAATCAATGTCCCTATTCTGTGGCATGCCTGGCAGGTCCGCAAGGAACACATCGGGAAAATCCCTAACTTTTGGAACAGAATCAATACTGGAAGTCTCAGCTCTGATATCCCTCACAAAGGATAGATATGAAAAATATCCCTTCCCAACCATATGCGGGGACTTTAAGAAGGAGATTACCCTACTGGAACATAATCAGTCAAGCCTCGCCACTCGATCTGTGGTATACACGGTGTAGCCAATGTGATTGTCTTGGCATGATAGTCTAGAATAGCACGACACAGAGATAACTAATCCATGACCAAAATGACACCGCAATACACCATACACAATAATAACAAATCTACACGGGTCTCCAAACCCCCAATAGTCACCATACGCAACCGGTAAACAAGGCCTACAACAATAATATCACCCACCATAGTAGATTAATGAACAGGAGAAACCAGAGACTCACGGGGCATAACCAAATAACGAGCAAATTATGATGAAACATAAGAAAAGGGGGAACCGGGATCAAATAAAATAGAGGCATCTCTGTGGCAGACTGAAACAATACCTGTAATGATAGAATCAGAAGCAATATGATTGGGTCTAGGTGGAAGTGCATAGAAATGGACCTAGCTGACACCTAATCAGCCTCCCCGTCTAGGGAAAACCTAGCTAATTGACTTCCATCCCTAGCTGGATGGGCGGGTGGTGATGAAGCAACAAGCACTAAAGCCGATGAATGACCCCTCTGCGGAGATAAATTTGCAAGACGAAAAGGGGGCTGCCTCTAAATATGACCCATTTCTCCGCACTCATAACAACTCACAAGTGCTGGAAAAGGGGTCTGAAGGGAACCCCTCGCATCAGAGTGACAAACAGATGCTCTTGGAATAGAGGAGCCCTGAACTGATGGAGCACGGGATTAACTCTGTGCTGGAAGGGCGCTAAGTAATGACTGGCCCTACAGAGAACTGTGATAACCATGACCCGATGATGCCTCACGATGACCTAGGCAAGCTGGCTGAGCATTCATGAATGAACGACCTTTACCATGCTGAAACTAACCTCTCGATGGAGCACCACTATAACTACCAGATGCTCGAGGCCTATTAGCCTTACTCTCTTCTCGCTCATAGAGACAAACAGACTTAATCTCATGGGCAATATCCACAACCTTCTCAAATGTAGCACTAGACACCCTTTCCCTGGTCATAAGAATACGAAGCTGATATGTGAGGCCATCAAAAAACCTCCTAAACCTCTCTCTATCTGCCAGGACCAACCATATCACATGAGGAGCTAATTCATAAAACCTCATCTCGTACTGTGTCACATTCATCTCTCCCTGATGCAACCACTAAAACTCTCTATGCAGCTGCTTCCTGCAAGACTGCAACACATATTTCTCCAGAAAATGAATAGAGAACTGCTGCAAGTAAGAGGTGTTGCACCAATAGGACTACGCCTCTCAAATGCCTCCCACCAAGTGAAGGAAGCTCCAGAAATTTGATAAGTAGTGAAAGCGACCCTGCTGGTCTCTAGAATATCTGTTGTATGAAGCATCCTCTAAGACATATATATGAAACCTTGGGCATCCTCGCCCTCTGCACCATTGAAGGTCGGAGGTTGAAGTCTACCAAACCTTTCCAACTTTCACTACTCATCCCCTAGCATAACAAGAACTGCATAATAATGAGCAGCTGCAATCAGCTGGGTTGGATGTGCCTCCGGTGTCTGCACTCCTTTAACCACTGGATCGGGTGTGCGGTAGGATTCTAAGAGCCTCCCTCTGCCTGAGAAGTGGCTGCTGATAACTAGGGATTTTGATGCATTTTATACTCCTTCTTGCTTATGCTTTGATTAGAAATTCATACAAAATAGACCCAAAAGGCTCATAAGTTGCTTGATTGCATGTTTGATCAACAAAGTGACAATATTCCAAAGATTAGCTCAAAAGGAGTGAAACTTGCACAAGTGCCATAGACAAGACAAGCTCAGGAAAAATAGGTCCACTGCAGTCCGCACTAGGCGGTTTAGAGGGCATGTTTTTAGGCTAATAGGCAATTCGGCTACACTAGATTTAGTGCAGTCCGCACTGGAGTCTATGTAATCGCACTACCATTCTGTGCGGCCCGCATAGCCAAGATTCATAGGAATAGCAATTTGGAGCTTTCAAGCCAATGCGGTTCGTAGTTCATTATTTGCCAAACGCACTAGAAGTCACCGTGGCAGCGGTCCATTCTGTGCGGTCTGCGGAGCCTGAGTTCAGGGAGCTGGATTTTGAAGCCAAGAGTCCTAGTGCGGCTGCAGTCAATTCTGTGCGGTCCGCACTAAACCCACAGGGGAATTTTTTTCTTAATTTATTCAGCTTAGTATAAATAGATTATTTTTCCATTTTTAGGGTATCAGATTGTTTTTAGAAGCGACTGCGCTCGTGGGAACGACACTTGTAGCCATTTTGGGCAATTTTACTTACTTTTTATCATTGCATCTTTGTATTTAACTTAGAAATTAATCAATACGTGCTTATATTAACCTATTTCTTATTTTTCTTCTTTGAATATGAGTAGCTAAACCCCATAGCTAGGGTTGTGGCTCAACCCTCGTATGGACAAATGATGGGTCTTGTATTATATGGCTAAATTGACTATGAGTGTTTGGTATTTGGATAAATTCATGGTTTATTGCTGAATTAATGGTTGAAAATACTAGTTTTTGCTTAGATGACTAGGGATCTTCTTTAGAAAGACAGCCTAAGTTTCCATAATTGATCCACAAGAAATTGGGATGTACTCAAGAGATTGATTGTCCCAATTAAAGGGTTAAACCTCGAGAGAGTAATACCCAGCTTGAACCCTAGTTGCTTGCGCAAATTTGCATACCTAATTGGTCTTGAGAAAGTTAATTGGGCAAAATCACTTGAACCACCGAGAGGTGTAGAGTGGGTAAATGAGTGCAGCAATTATATCATACTCCCCAAATATGTCAATCAAGTCTTAGATGCAATTACCTGTCAATTGACCACCTAGACGAAAGTCACAACCCTGGTGCCTTTTCAACCATTAAATACAACTTGCAATCTCTTATTGCAATTTGTAGTTGATAAAAGTAGAATTATAAAGAAAACCCTAGAAATGATTAGAAGTGTAATTTGGATCACTTACGCAATCCTAAGCTATCTAGCTCTCTATGGATATCGATCCCGACCAAAAATGAGGTAAAATCTTGTGACCCTCTCTTGCTACTTATTAGTAGTGGGGAGTTGGAAGCAATCATTTTTTGTCATCGTTGTAGGGGAGCTAACAGTTTTTGCTATCTATTTAGTTAGTTTTGAGTATTGTTCTTCTTTCCTTCTTTGTTTCTAACTTGTTTGTGTCAAAATTTAGGTACAACATGTCATTAAGTGCAAATGACCCTCTTGGAAACGTGATTGCCTTGGAGGAGGTTAATGATAATGGAGAGGCTGAGGTGCCTCTTGTACTAATGTTAATGAGAATATTCCAGACCCTCCTCCGCCACCACCAAGAGTAGATCATAGAGTATTACCGAACCAAGTATATAAAAGTGCTATTGCCCCACTCTGAATCCGGGCGGGCAATTTCCAGATAACAAACATTATGTTGACCTTACTTGAGCAGCGTGGGTAATTTTCACGCGCTATAAATTAAAATGCGTACAAACATCTCAAGGGTTTTGTCGATACATGATGGTGGAGCAAGACGACGAATGTGTCCGGGGAAGCTCTTAGGTTAAGGCTTTTCCCATTTTCACTTTGGGGCAAAGAAATATATTGGCTCGAAAGACTTCTCAATCATTCCATCATAACTTGGGATGAGTTGGCGGATAAGTTTATTGCTAAATTTTTCTAACCCGGGCATATGGTGGCAGTTCGAGATGAGATATTGGCCTTCAAGCGAGAGCCCACTGAACCTTTGCATGAGATTTGGGAGAGGTATAGAACGATGGTGAAGGAATGCCCCAATAATGACATGGCCGAGGCCATGATTTAACAAACGTTCTACCGGAGCATCAATACAACAAATCAATGCATAGTAAATCAATTGGCTGGGGGTAATTTTATGAAGTTGTCATATAACGAGGCATGGGATATACTTGATGAAATGGCAGACACATCTTCAGCATGGCCGAGTAAAGCATATCTGCCTCAAGGTGACTCCACGGTCACTAATTTGTACAAGGAATTGCATGATCATGGACTAGCTACAGTTGAGCTTACTACTACTATGATCCAATAGGATAAGGCGCAATTTCAACAAGTTCATAATCCTCACCAAGTGAAATATGCTTGTCAACAAGAAAAAGCAAATGAGACAAAAAAATCAAGGGAATTCTGAGTAATTTGATTATGATTGTGATGGGTTTCAAAATGATGGACATGATGAACAAAGTGAAGAGGTTCAATACTTAGATAACTATCAAATCCAACGGAGTAACTCTTCAAACCAACAACAGTGGAGACCTCAAGAAAATTGGGGCAATCAACAATAAAATAGTGGTAATTGGGAGAATAATAGTCAAAACAACAAATGAGGGAATCAGAACAACAATCAAGGAAACCAAGGGAATTGGAATGGTAATAACAACAATTGGGGCAACAATGACAATCAAGGTGGATGGCACAATGGGAACCAAGAAAACCGGGGGCAAGGATTTCAAAGGCCCCCAATGTACCAACAACCGAACAATCCTCCCCCTTTTCCATCTCAAGGTCCTAGCTATTATGGCAATGATTTGGGTAGAATTGAAATTATGTTCGAATAGATGATGAAAAATAATGTGGATTCAGATGCGCAATTGGCATCCCACAATACCTCTATTCGAAACTTGGAGGTGCAATTAGGCCAAATCTCTTAGTCATTAAACACTTGCCTCAAGGGTGCTCTACCAAATGATACGGTATTGAACCCGATGGGTGGGAATAATCATGTGATGGCAGTCACAACAAGAAGTGGGAGAGGTGGTGATGTGCATGCCTCAAAGCAAAATCAAGTGTTGGGTGATGATATTGAGTTTCAAGAAGAGGAAATCCTTTGGTAGTTGGAGATGTGGTTGAGAACAATGTGAACAATGAAGTGAGGATTGAAATTAATGATACATAAGTGGAAACTCAAGATGTAGTGAACCGATCTAGGGAACACGTGATTGACATGCCCGAGCCGGTTCTGCCCAAATCCAAGGCACCTTTGCCTAGGCCACCTTCACCTTATCCTAAAAGGCTTGTAGAGCAGAAGAGTGACAACCAATTCGAAAGTTCATTGACATGATGAAAAGCATTTCTACCAACGTGCCTTTGGTGGAGGCACTTGAACAAATATCAGGATATGCAAAGTTTATGAAGGATTTGGTGATGAATAATAGGTCTATGTATTGTAAAACAATAAAAATGACTCACCAAGTCAGCCCTATTGTACATTCAATGGCCCCGAAACTTGAAGACCTCGGAGCTTTCACCATCCCTTACACTATTGGGAGTGCGAATTTTACCAAAGACTTTTGTGATATTGGATCTAGTATAAAATTGATGTTGTATTCTTTCTTCAATACCTTGGGCATTTTGCAACCTAGGCCCGTCCATGAGGTTACAAATGGTGGATCAATCAATGAAGCGACCATTGGGCATTATTGATGTTTATACCCAAATTTTCCCTGCGTATTTTTATATACTCAAAATACCTTAAAAAATAACATGTACATGAATATATAAGCATTCCCAAAACTTTTGGTATTTTTTCAAATTTTTAAAGATTATTAGAATCAAGTTATTGTCTATTTTAACAGTATAAAATCCCGTAGTTATTCCCAAAATTATTATTTTTTTGATGAAAATTTATTTCCACCATTGTATTTATACCAAATATAATAAAGGTAATTGTTTCATATTTTTTATAAATCTATTTGATATTTTTTAGCTAAATTTTATAAAATTGCAATTATGGCCTATTTTATAATTAACTGTGTTTTATAATTATAAAACTGTTCCAGATATTTTTAATTTAATGTGTATATATGATAAATTGGTGTTGTGCTTTCAATTTGTTTTAAAATTATTTTTTTAACTATTTAACTAATTAGGGGAAAATGGCTATTTAAAAGCTGGCCCATTTTCATTTCAATTTTAGCCACTATTAAACCTCAATTTTGACTCCAATTGCACTACCCAATTTCCCATTCAACCAAGCCCAAACTTGTTTGCCTAACCCACCCGCCTCCCAGCTTCTAATCTTGGCGGTTGATTGTTTTACAACGACAACCATTCTTCCTTTCCTTTTTTAATTCCCCAAACACCCCTAACCCTAAATCATTTTATGAAAACTGCTGTCCCAAATCCCTTCTTTTCTCAAATGCTCTCTAGGCCACTCGAAACAATAGCCGCCTACCTCCGTCTCTGATCAATTCCATCGGCATCCATGGCTTATCTGGCCATGGACAACCTATATTCTCCTCCCTTTCACCCCAAGCCATGATTGTTCGAGGTTTTTCAAGGTTTAACCTTCAATAGACCTGTTCAGGTCCTCTGCCGACCTGAACTCTGTTGGCTTCTATGGCTCCGTTGAGGCGTGTTCAAGCTCTGAAAGGCTTATCCATCGCCCAGATTTGTTCCAAGACTAGACTATTCCAGGCCTTCTCGTCTCTAGGGTTTTTGAGAAACCCTAAAAATCTTGATTCAAGGTTTTTCTTTTCATATTTTCTTAGATTTGTAGCAGATCTATGCTCTATTCGATATTTTAACAACTTTCCCTAATTTTCCCTTTTTAATATTTGTTTGTTCAAATTAGGGTTTTTGATATCATAAAATGATTCTTCTGCTTCGTTTTTCTTTATGTGAGTCTACGTGTTCATGCCATGTTTGAGGGGTTTTCGTTTGTTTCTTATGATTTGCCATTAGTATGCATGTCTCTCTGCCTTTGTTCTCATACTGCTTCTACAGATATTTCTATAAGCATGTTTACACGCCTACCTTGCATGTCTTTTTGTTTTACTATTTCTCCTATTGAAAGTGTTTGCTTTTACTGGATTTAGTTGGGTTATGAACTTTCTTCTTTTACTGTTTCCTAAATTTCTATGG
The DNA here is from genome assembly GCA_034376525.1 of Nicotiana benthamiana. Taxonomy (NCBI): domain Eukaryota; kingdom Viridiplantae; phylum Streptophyta; class Magnoliopsida; order Solanales; family Solanaceae; genus Nicotiana; species Nicotiana benthamiana. The sequence continues at coordinate 29,093,424 of CM067337.1, forward strand.
CATCTCCCCCCTCTTCTGAACTGGTTTGAGTTTTTCTAAAGTACTTGTTCTTCACGAACTTTGTCACTCTACTACATTTAATTGCTACATGTGTCTATGATTCTTGCGAGCTTTTGGATTCTAGGGTTCTACTTTGGAAACTCTAGGCTCTCAAATTTGGGCTGAGTTCATAGATTGAACTGAAACTTGCTTTCCTTTTGCCTATGTTCCTAAAACTGCTTATGCCAATCTTTTCTCTTGTTTGACACTAGCATGCTTTTATACGAGGGCTTTGTTTTTTTTAATTGACTCTATTGGCTCGTGATTGATTTCAATCTCTTTTTACTAAGGCTCGATTGATTTGCTACTGATTTGACAACCTAGCCTTTTCCCTATTTTCCTCACTAAGTTCATTCTAGGTTTTTGAATTTTCGACTTTGTGATTAATTTGCTTCCCTATCCTTTCAAAATTGTGTATCGTAGTTTCTTACCTTAAAAATACTCTGTATGAACCTACCCTTTATTATGCTACTCTGAAAGATTTTCTTTCATCTACTACCACTCCCTTTTGAAATCAAATCCCTTTTTTGCACTATAAAAGCTCACAACTCTCACAAGTTCTGACACACAAGTTTTTACACAAACACTCGAATACAATACAATTCTCAAATTTTTGCACCCTTTGCAATACATAATCACCCCTGTCTTGCTTTTCTATTTTCTCTCTTACTACTCTCTCTACTATTACCTTCTCTAATACTATTGAGCACTCTGCTCGTTTACCTCTTACTGTCAGAATAATTCCGGATTTCTTCTGAACTCCCACGTACTTGCTGAAGTTTTCTGCTAACTACCTGGTCTATTGTTTCTCTGTTGTACTAGAACTATAAAACTGGTATGTATTTCTAAGTTAAACAATCCTCTCATACTATGTGTGTTCACTTCTCTTCTTCTACCCCTTATTCACTGTGGGTTCATGTTCTATAGCATCTTCTTCTATGTCTATGCATCTGCAGTCTGCTATGTTTTCTTATATTTCTAATGTTAGTGCATGCTTCTGTATGGAAATCCCTTCCCCCCATTCCCTTTTTGTGTACTAGTACTGTTCTGAATCGTAGCAGCATCTGACATTGCTGTACATGATCCAGAATCAGACTATTCTGAGTCTCTAATCAAATGCTCTCCCATTCCCTCTTCCCCTTTATGTGTTGAGCTTTGACTTAGGTCTAGTAGTGTCCAAATCACCACTCAGACCCTAAGTTTGACTCCCCCAAAGTCTATTCCTATTTGTTTGACCTAAGCACTGGGTGTGCCAGCCTATTCCATGGCTGGGTATGACCACCCTATGCTATGGTTACCCTCTTACTTTGCACTCATTCCTAGCACTTAAGTTCTACCCCCCTCTGGTAAGCCATGCCTAGGGACCCTAGAGTTCCCTCCGAACTTGAATGCCTGAGGGCTGGTAATTGCACACTTGCACTATTCTGTTACAATAGTTACTCTTCAGAGTGTAAGCATTGCCTGGGCTCTTGAAGCTCCTTGGAACTTTGAAACACTCTGAATAAGAGAAGGCCTTGGAATCTGGAATCCAGATTTAGTAAAACATATGTATTGGATATTAAGATTGAATTAGGCTTCTCGGATCTAGCTATGGGCTTTGATGTATTTTTTACCTTCTTTCTTCTAATTTTTTAGTAATCTTGTAAAAAGAACTCGGGGGTATATTAGTAAAGGTTATGAGAGGGGTTAATATTTACTTGCTTATGTTAAAGGGTAGATACCATGACTATAGGATCAATATTGCTGTTTAATTACTTAGATACCATGCATATAGGATTCATGTTGCAACTCAATCATTCAGATATCATGCCCATAGGGTTTTAACATTTGAACTCGACCACCTAGATATCATGCCTATAGATTTAATGCATAACACACGATCCGGTTATATAGAAATTTTTCCTATAAGATGTAATATTCATTCATATTGCAATTCATTAGAAATCTTGCCTATAGGACCTGATATTTATGCAAATCAGTTGCATATGGAAACCATTTCTATAGGGAATGCATTTGCATAGGTAAAACTGTAGGATAACCAGGCATGCCGTCTATTTTCTCACTCTGTGATAATTTCTAAAATCCAGAACACATCATTATCACATAATCTATTAAGTATTAATAACTGGTAACTGGCTTTATCATTCGAGTATCACATTCTCAATACAAAACTCTTATGAGCCTGCAATGTTCTTAAAATTTCTGCAAATCTGTCCGAAGCAATTCTTTTAAATTTTGTGCTCATCTCTTGAATCTATCTTTCAATACAGTTGTTTAATTCACTCTTTATTTTAAGGTATTTTGTATTTTTTAAAACTCTCCTGTATTTTCACTCAAACAAATCTATAGATTACAAAGTCATTTCTGAACTTCTGCAATTTTCAACTTCTTGTTTAAATTCTTATGCATTTGGCTTTCGTCTGAAATCAGTGCTTTTGAAATAATTCGTTTAAAATACTCCTATTCCTAACAATTGAATCTGACTTGCCTAATGGAGACTTTTATCTAATTCTATGTGTTAAACTGGTCTGACTGTCGCTTAAGTTTTAATTTTAAGACCAAACTAGTATGTTTAAGGTATGCTAAACTAAGTGTTATATGATTTACGTGGTTTTATGCGAGCCTTGCCTATTTGTTTGTCAATTCCCTTACTTGTTATTTGTTTTGGTTGTCGAAGCTAGTATTTTGTCCTTTTAAACCCTGTGTATGCCTCTACACCTTTCTTTCCCTTTAGGATTAGAAGTCCTAATACCCCGGGGCTCATAGGTTGGGACGGGTACTAACATGCAATAAGTAAACAAGACTAATCACGTTTAAATACCTTAACGGGGTGGCAAGGGTGGAATATGGATATGATGACTGGTGCGCTAATATATTGTGTGAGAATGATTGATGGGTATTGCACCAAGTGATCCATATTATATTTAAACCTAGGACCCCTTTTCTTTATTTGATGTGATGTTTTCTTAAAATTTAATGTTTTCTTCAACTAATCCTTTTCCAAACCACTTATGTCCTTTTTTGTTCTTTTCTTTCAAAACATTCAATTTACATTTGTGCAAACATTGCTTGTTTAATTCTACTCTTCATAAAAATCACAACTAAGTACGGCCGGGAACCACACTAGTGGATCTTGAGGGCTTCCTAACACCTTCCCCTAGAGATAATATCAAGCCCATATCCGAACTCTGGTCTTCCTTCAAAACCTTCTTCTTTTCTTTAGGTGTCCTAATGTACTATGATCATTTGCTAGCGACTCTTCAAAATCCATAACATGATTCCTCAAAAGGGAATAAGAGTTATTTGGTCCGAAATGTCGTAAACCCGATTTCGCTCTTTTGGGAAAAAAGGGGGCGTCGACAATTGATGATGTGCTTGTCCTGGTGGACAAATTCATATTGCTGGCCAACTTTGTTATTTTGGACCGTGAAGTGGACTATGAAGTCCCAGTCATTCAAGGGAGACATTTCCTTGCAACGAGGAAGGCATTGGTTGATGTTGAAGAGGGTGGGCTCACTTTTCGAGTGGGAGATGAAGAGTCATCTTTCATGTTTGCAATCTATGAAGCAACCTAATAGCATCGACCTGTGCTTATTTGTAGACCTTGTCACTCCTATGATTGTGGATGACATCAGTGTTTTGATCAACGTGGAGGATCCCCATAAGGTCATGCTATTAAATCATAATGTCAATGATGATGCAAGTAGAGTGGAGTGTGTAAATGCCTTACATGGGATGGGCTCTTATTCCTATGAGCCTTGAAAATTGTCTTTGGATCATGAAAAGCGGAAAACTCCACCAAAAAAACCATCAATTGAGGAGCCACCCATGTTGGAGTTGAAACCGCTTCCTCCACACCTCAGGTATGAGTTCTTAGGCTCAAATTCTACTTTACCAGTTATTTTTTCTTCTTGCCTTACTAACATGCAGATTGATGCCACATTGGCGGTGCTTCAAAGTGGAAAAGGGCTATTAGATGGACGTTTGCTTATATTTAGGGAATAAGCCCCACATTCTATATGCACAAGATTATTTTGGATGAGGATGCTAAACCATCCTTGGAATATCAAAGGAGGTTGAACGAAGAAATACAAGAAATGGTGAAGAGAGATGTGATAAAGTGGTTAGATGTCAGGGTTGTGTACCCTATTTCCAATAGCTCATGGATTTTTTGCGGTGCAGTGTGTACTAAAAGTTGGTGGTATGACTGTGGTGATAAATGGCAACAATGAACTTATTCCCACTCGAACAATTATCAAATTGAGGGTATGTATGGACTACTGGAAGCTGAACAAGGTGACCTGGAAGGTTCACTTCCTAATTCCATTCCTTGACAAATTGCTCGATCGCCTTGTGGGGCGTGCCTTTATTGATTTTTGGATGAATACTCGGGATATAATCAAATTTTAATCGCTCTAGAGGACCATGAGAAGACTACATTTACCTGTCCATATGGCACCTTCGCTTTCTCTCGGATGTCGTTTGGGTTGTGTAATGCCCCGACGACATTCCAACAATGCATGATGGCTATTTTCACCGACATGGTGGATGATATTTTGGAGGTCTTCATGGACGACTTTAGCATGGTTGGTTATTCATTTGAAGAGTGTTTTGGAAATCTAGATAGAGTTTTGCCCCTATGTGAAGACACAAATTTCGTACTTAATTTGGAAAAATGCCACTTTGTGGTTGAGGAGAACATAGTGTTTGGCCAGAAAATTTCAAAGCATGGGATTGAAGTTGACAAAGCAAAGATAGAAGTGATATCAATGCTTCCTCCCCCATATCTGTCAAAGGGGTGAGGATTTTTCTAGGGCACACAGGGTTTTATCGGAGGATAATAGAAGACTTTTCGAAGGTGGTAAACCCTTTGTGCAAGCTACTAGAAAAGGATGCCAAGTTTGTGTTCGATGAGGGAAGTATGCAAGCATTTGAGCTTCTCAAGCTTAAGTTGACCACTACCCCTATCATCATCGCATCGAATTGGAGCTTCCTTTTGAGCTCATGTGTGATGCAAGTGACATTGCGGTTGGGGCTATTTTGGGTCAAAATGTTAATAAAATATTTCATCTGGTGAACTACACAAGCAAGACCATGAATGAGGCTCGAAGGAACTACACTGTTACCGAGAAAGAATTGTTGGTCATAGTGTTTGCAATAGAAAAGTTTTGGCCATATCTTACGGGGGCCAAGGTCATAGTGCACACTGATCATGCCGCCCTTAGGTACTTGATAACAAAGAAAGAGTCCAAGGCAAGGTTGATGCGATAGGTGTTACTACTTCAAGAATTTGATCTAGAAATTGTGGACCGGAAGGGTAATGAGAACCAAGTGGTAGACCACTTATTCCATTTGGAGGATCAAGAAAGGCCTTGTGATGGCCTAGATATCAATGGCTCATTTCCCGATGAACAACTCCTTTCGGTGCCAATGAGTGATATGACATGGCTTGCCGATGTTACTAATATATTTATGGATGGAATAATACCGTATGAACTCTCTTCTAACCAAAGGAAAAAGCTCAAGTGGGATTGTTCGTATTTTTATTGGGAAAAGCCGTACTTGTTCAAGATTTGCACGTATGGTGTGATCCGAAGATGTGTCTCAGACGAAGAGAAATTGAGTATTTTGTAGGCTTGTCATTCCTCTCCCTATGGCGGCCATCATGGCGGGGCGAGAACTGCTTCTAGTGTTCTTAGTCGTGGGTTTTATTGGCCAACTTTGTTCAAAGATGCGAGTGATTTTGTGAAGAGATGCGATGAGTGCCAAACAGCGGGTGCAATTTCGAAGAAAGATGAGAAGCCTCTCAGTACCATCCTTGAGGTTGATATTTTTTATGGATGGGGAATTGATTTAATGGGCCCATTTGTTAGTTCTTGTAGGAACACTTACATTCTTGTGGCGGTTGACTATATTTCAAAGTGGGTAGAAGTTGTGGCCTCTCCCAACAATGAGGCCCAGAGTATTGTTGCATTTCTCATGAAGAGCATTTTTACAAGATTTGGTACTTCTCGTGCAATCATAAGGTATGGTGCGTCTTATTTCTACAATAGAGATTTCGACACTTTGCTTTCAAAGTATGGTTTCAATCACAAAGTTTCTACCCCCTATCATCCTCAAGAAAGTGGTCAAGTTGAAGTCTCCAAAAGGAAAATCAAAAGTAAATTGTCAAAGACTGTCAGTGCAAATAGGACCAATTGGTCAAAGAAGTTGGATAACGCTATATGGGCTTATTGGACTGCTTACAAGACTCTGATTTGTATGTCTCTGTACCGGTTGGTGTTTTGAAAAGCTTTCCATATACCGGTTGAGTTAGAGCACAAGGCCATTTGGGCTTTGTTTTGAGGAAGCTTAATCTTGAGTAGGATGTTGCATCCAATCTTTGTGTGGAGCATCTCAATGAACTTAATGAATTCAGATTTCAAACCTACTCTAGTTCGTCACACTCATTTGGTCGTAATTAATTGTTGGAACTAATTTACTTCATTTAATCTCATTATCTGGTTCCATTATGTCTATTTACTTGTTTAATTTTGTTAATTCATTTTACTTTTATTTTTGCCTGCTCTTCTTCTTTAATTCCTGTATTTTCTTCAATTTCTTAGGTTAAGTTAGTTAGTATGTGTTTAGAGTGGACTTGGTTAGTTAAATAGACTTTGAAATCTCTTAGGGACACTAATTAGGTGTAAAATTTGGGATTAAAATCAAAAATAATGAAACCCTAACTTAGTGCCACAACATGCACTCAGTGCGGACCACAATCGATTCTGTGCAGTCCGCGGTGCCCCAGTGCGGTTTGCAGTACCATTTTGTGCAGGCCGCACTGATGAACTTATGTAAAGCTGAACCTTGGCCACTATGGCTGCACTACATCTTGTGCGGACCGTAGTGGCCCATGTGCGGCCGCACTACTATTTTGTTCGGTACGCATTGTTAAGATATATAAGGTGGGTATTCTGAACCCCATCCCTGTGTGGACCGCGTGGACATTTTTTGTGGTTCGCACTGACCCTTCTGCGCCCGCATTACATTTTATGCGGTGCGTATTGGGTGTTTTATGCAATTTTTTGCAATTTATCCTATCTATTTTGCAACTCATTCTGCAACATTGCCCTCAAATCTTGTATGATGATACTAACAATCTTCTTTGACTGTGCTTGTAGAAAATTGTTAAACAACGAGGAAAAGGCTCAAAACAACCGGGTAGAGGTGAATCCTCTCTGGGAGGGAAGAAGAAAATGGTAAGACTTACTCCTCAAGCTAGGCAAATCATCAAAAAAACATGAGGAAGGCAATTAAGGTTGCTGACAGAGCAATTGACATGTCAGGGAGTGAGTATGAGCCCTCCCAGGACCTCCCAGGAAATATCTTTGGACTTTGTGCCTGAATTCATCCCTGACTGGCCAGAGAGGCATAGATTGAGAGACACCCCTCCACTATCACCCATTATTGAAGATCTAACGCATGTGAATTCTGAGTCGTCTGAGGGCTCAGCAACAGGTAGTAGGGAATACTCTAGTTCTCCCACAGCTTCATTTTCTGGAGAGGATGAAGTAGGAGGTGCGGAGGAAGTAGAGAGAGATGAGGAAGTAGTAGAAGACGGTGGGCCTAAGGTGGGAGGCATTGCTAGAACTACAAAGCATGAGGCTTGGGAGGATAGATTTGTGAATGAGGTGGCATACCATAATTTTGGGGAGATAGTTTAGAACTAGAGTGGTCTGGGAGCATTTCCTTTATGAGTGTGTGGAATCCAATTAACACTTGGTGTAAGAATTTTATTGCGATGTAGCCCCCATAAAAAAGGGCTCCAAAGTGACTGAGGTTCGGAACATAAAGGTGTTATTTGATGGGAAGTCAATAAATGAGTACATGGCCTTTAATGAGGAGGACAAGACCTTGTACATTGCAATGATGGAAATGGGTGAGGAGGTTCGTCATTGGTTATCACAGTACCTGGAAATCCCAGGTACCACACCATATTGGTTGACTGCGGGAGTTAAAATCTTGAGATGGATTTTGTATTTTGAGGCACATGGGTGGAAGGGTTTTGTTTGCAGCCAGTTGGACCCCACCACTAATGAAAATAGCCTACATCTCCACTGGGCTGTGTTAGTGGCTTCTATTATGGTAGGGTACCCCATCAACATGGGGAATGTGATGTCCAGAATCATTACTATCGTGGGTGCGGAGCATGACCTAAACAATCCTTTCCCAGTTTCCTCAAAATGTACTTTCGGGATTTGAAGGTGGAAAAGAGGCCCTTCGACATCACAGTCAAGAAGAAGGCCCCTATATCCTGGTATAGCATGTAGTGGGATGACAACCCCAAAAGCAAGAACTTCAAAGGTATTGTTACTACTCCAACTGGCCAGTCTGAAGAGCCAGTTGTGGTAGTGGCTTCTACTAAGCCTACCTCAACCTCCACAGACATCTTTCTCGGTCCTTCCACATATACAACCTTTCCTTCCGGTCCATCTACATCAGCGGGCCCAGAGATTCCATCTTCTTGGGCCCATCCTATTACTACTCACAGACTGAGCTAGGTGCTTCTTAGCATAAACAATTGGATGCAAACTGCCTCATCCAAGTTTTCCACAATCACTACAGTGGTTGAGGCTCAGTCGGCTCCTCCAGCCCCACAGGTTCCCAGTCAATTGAGGATGCTCTCAGGAAGATACTTGAAAACCAAAATAAAATCCTCTTCACTCAGGGAGTGCTCTCATAGGTAGTTGATTTGCATAGCAAGGCTCTTACGAAGCTTTCTCGGGAGCACAAGAAGATGGGGAAGACACGGGCCTCTAAAGAGTTTGTGAAAGAGCTGAGAGTAGATGTAAACAGACTGAAGGCGGATCACCTACCTGTAGATTTAATGTTTCAGGACCCATCACCAGCAGTTCATCCATAATCGGAGCAGCGATAGAGGCCTCCTAAGAGGAAGAGGATGATTCCTCGAGTAGATGATGCGGTCATCCAGATGGCTAACCCACAGGAGACCTCTTCAAGTCATCCACAGAGCGCACTACCAATAGAGCCTGTCCAGGCCCAGGTGCTAGTAGTATAGCAGCAGGCCTCAAGGGACCAGTCTGAGGTCCTTGAGCAAAGAGAGGACCAAGGTACCACACACGACTTTATGTAAGCAGACAGGCCATAGGGAGTTTCTTATATCCTTTTTCCTTTTATCTTTTTGGTGTTTTATTTAGACTAGTTTGCTTTGGGACAATGCCAACTTTCATTTGAAGGGGTAGGTTGATAAATATGATTTTTACATGTTTTATACACATTCTTACCTAAGATTTGTGTGTGAATTTCCATAAATTAGTCCCAAAATGCATACAAGTTGCTCATTTCAAGTTTGAGCGACATGATAACAATTGTCAAAGATTGGCTCAAAAAGGAGTGATATTTGCCAAGTGTCGAAAGACAAGTGAAGTGGGGATCAAGGCATCCTGCGTGGTTTGCACTTATTGGCCACGCGACCACGCAGAAGCGTTAAGAGATTATGCAAGTCCATGTTGACTTGTGCGATCAGCACTGATTTTCCATGCGGCCACGCAGAAGAGTTCGGAGAAGGTGCAATTTCTATGTTAACCTACGCGGTCTACGCTTACACCTATGCAGTTCGCACCATTCGTATTTCAAAGGCTTAGAAAATTGAGTGAAAATTCCACACACCCGCACACCAAAACAGCGTGGTCCGCGTGGATGAAGTTCAGAGAGTGGTGATTTTTTCGAACTAGTCCACGCAGTCGCACCCCATTTCTACGAGGTCCGCACCTTTCAGCCAACGCGGTTGCGCTACCTTTATGTGCGGCCCACACAGCTTTAGGAAAGAGATGTGAAGTCCAAGACCCGTACACGGCCGCGCGATATTTATGCACGGTCCGCGCCAGACCTGCATGGGTATTTTTGTCCAGTATTTCCTATGGACTATAAATGGAACATTTTACTTTTTTAGGTAAAAAAGAGTATTAGATAGCAGTTAGCAGCTGAGTTTGTGACTTCAAAGTTTTAGCCTATTTTGAACAATTTCATCTTGTATTAATGTGGATTTGATTACATTAATTTCATAGTTAATTAATATGTCCATTTTATCTACTATTTCTTCAATATATGTTTCTATAATGTCTTAGCTAAACCTATTAGCTAGGGTTGTGGCTCAACCCTAGTGTGGGTAATTAATATGTGTGATTGTTTAATGCATGAATGATTTTGGGTATTTATTATTTGGGTTAACCTTATGTTTTCATTAAGATTTAATGGTTGCGAACACTAAGTCTAGCCTAGTGGTCTTGACTCTTCTTGATAAAGAGAGTTTATGACCCCAAGATTAATTTTAACAAGGAGCTGGGATGGACCCATGAGAATGTTAGTCCCAATTAACGGGTTAAACCTCGAGAGTATAACTATCCAACTTGAATACTAGCTTGCTTGGGCAAATGGTCCTACCCAATTGGTATCGAGAGAGTCAACTAGGCAAAATCACTCTCTCTACCGAGAGGTGTGAGACTGGGTGCAAAAGTGCAATGGTTATAGCATAAGTCCCATAATTATCATTCTTGCATTAGGAATCTCTACCCGTTCGTTGACGATCTAGGTAAATGACATGGCCCTTTTTCCTTTCTCAATATTGCATACATCCTAGAATTAATATCATAGCACAACTTAGTTTTAATTTGTAGTTGGTAAATTGTAGTTCTTAATCAAAAGAAAAATCCAAAAGTGTTAGAAGTACAATTAGGAGCTAAAACACACTCCTAGACAAAACAAATACTCGACTCCATTCTAAGCTTCTTGTGGAAATTGACCCAGATACCACTAGGGTAAAAGTATTAGTGCCCACTCTTCCTTAGGTTGAGTCCGCTGCGATCACTTTTTGGCGCAGTTGCCGGGGAGATTTTTGGTGTTTGACTATTTATTGGCTAGTTTTGTGTTTTTCTTCTTTTTACTAATTCTATTTGAGTCAATTCACTCAGGTACACATGGCTTTAAACGCAAATGACCCTCTTGGAAACGTGGTCGTGGGGGAGGAGGTTGAGGACCTAGAACAAGAAGATATATTTCCTCATGATACTAGGAGAGTTCTAAATGCCAATGCAAATGCTAATGCTAATGACAACATACCAGACCCTCCTCCACCTCCACCAAGAGTGGCACGAAGAGTTCTACCCAATCAAGGGTACGAAAGTGCAAGAGTTCCTCCCAGAATCTGGGCGGGGAACTTCCAGATTACAAATGTGATGCTCACCTTTCTCGAAGAATGACGGTATTTCACAGGGGCTACTGATCAGAATGCCTATAAGCACTTGAAAGGCTTCGTGGATGCTTGTTGGGGTAGCAAGCAGACAAGTGTTTTGGAGGATGCATTGAGACTTCGAATTTTCCCGTTCTCACTTCAGGGAAAGATATTAGATTGGTTGTAGAGGCCAATCATTTCATCACTAAATGGGATGAGTTGGCGGACAAATTCATCACTAAGGTTTTCTCTCCAAGTCACATGGATGCTCTACGGGACGAGATTCTTGCTTTCAAGCAACATCCAACTGAACTGTTACACGAGATATAGGAAAGGTTTAGAACGATGGTGAAAACATGACCTATCAATGATATGAATGATGTGATGATCCAATATACGTTCTATAGGGGCATCAACAAAGCCAACCAATGTATTGTGAACCAACTGGCGGGTGGTAATTTTATGAAGCTTATGTACAACGAAGCTTGTGATGTGTTAGATGAGATGGCCGATACATTTTCAACATGGCAAAGTCGGGCTAATGTTCCTCAAGGTGATCCAAACGTTATACATTTGCACAAGGAGCTACATGACACGGACAAGCCATTGCCGAACTCACAACAACAATGAACCAATTGGCTAAGGCATAAATTCAACAAGTTCAAAATCCGCACCAAGTCAATGCCATGGAGGGAGTGAATATGAAGAAAAGAAGGAAAAGAGGGCAACAACAACCTCAAGAAAAGTTGACAACTATGATGATGATGGTGGATATTCGAATGAATGTTTTGATAACCACAGTGAGGAAGTCCAATACGTCAACAACTACCAAGGGAATAGAGATAATCAAGGGAATCAACAATGAAGACTCCAAGGTAATTGGGGGAATCAACAAGGTGGCAATTGATATTATAATAACGATCAAGGAGGCAATTGGGGGAACAATAATTTAGGGAATCAAGGTAATTGGAATGGGAACAACAATTGAAACAAAACAATGTTGGTCAAGGTAAGTGGAACTATAAACAACTGAACAACCCGCCTCTGTTTCAATCACAAGGGTCGAGTGGGGCAATGACATGGGTCAAATAGAGAACATGTTTGAGCAACTGATGAAGAAGACTCACGAATCCGATGATCAATTGGCCTCCCATAGCACTTCGAACCGTAACGTGGAAGTACAACACGGGAAAATTTAACAATCTCTCAACACTCACCCAAAGGGTGCTCTACCAAGTGGTACAGTAGTGAACCCCAAGGGTGGGCATAATAATCATGTGATGGCAGTGACCACGAGAAGTGGAAGTGGAGGTGATGTGCAAGCCTCAAGAGGTAATCGAGTTGTTTTTGATGAAGAAGAGTTGCAAAATGATGAGATACCATTGGTAGTTGAGGATATCGTTAAACCAAATTCAAGCGACCATATGAGAATTGAGATTGATGAGGGTGAGAAGGAGACTCAAGAGGCCGTGAACCCCATCTAGGGAACACGTCATTGATATGCCTGAACCGGTGGTGTCAAAATACAACGCACCCTTGCCTAGGCCTCCTCCAGCATATCCTCAAAGGTTGGCCAAGCAAAAAGGTGACAACCAGTTTAAAAAGTTCATTTAAATGATGAAGAGTTTGACTATACATGTGCCCTTGGTTGAGGCACTTGAACAAATGCCGGGATATGCAAAGTTCATGAAGGACTTGATTACTAAAAAGAGATACATGGAGTGCGAGACAAAAAATATGACGCATGAAGTGAGTTCCATTGCACACTCCATGGCTCCAAATCTAGAGGATCCTGGAGCATTCACGATACCATGTACCATTAGAAGTGCCGATTTTGCAAAAGCCCTATGTGACTTGGGGGCAAGTATCAATCTCGTGCCATATTAGGTCTTCAAGACATTGGGAATCGGACAACCTCATTCAACTTCTTTGAGGCTTTAAATGGTGGACCGGTCAATGTAGCGGCCTTTGGGGATTATTGACGATGTCCTTGTTCGCGTTGATAAGTTCATATTGCCGGCTGACTTCGTGATCTTGGATTGTGAATTGGATTTCAAGGTGCCTATTATTCTTGGATGGCCTTTTCTAGCTACGGGGAAGGCCTTGGTGGATGTTGAAGTGGGAGAATAGACCTTTCGCGTTGGTGATAAAAAGGTGGTATTCCACGTATGCAAATCTATGAGGCAACCAAATAGCACTGAGATGTGCTCGTTTGTTGACATTGTCACGGCGGTGATAGTGGATGATGCAAGTGCAATGGAGAATGTTGAGGACCCACTTGAGGCTGTGCTCTTGAACATGGATGTTGATGATGATGTCGGGAGATTTGAATGTGTAAACACTTTGCATGGTATAGGCTCGTACTCATATGAGTCAAGGAAGTTATCTCTTGATCTTTAAAATCGCAAAACTCCACCCACCAAGCCGTCTATTGAAGAGTCTCCGGTGTTGGAGTTTAGACCACTTCTTCCTTACCTCAGTTACGAATACTTGGTCCCTAGTTTCACTTTCCTGTTATTCTTTCATATTTCTTGACTAACATGAAGGTTGATGCCACTTTAGCGGTTCTACAAAAGCGCAAGAGGGCGATCGGATGGACATTGGTGGATATTCGGAGTATAAGACCCACCTTTTGCATACATAAGATCATATTGGAGGAGGATGCGAGGACCTCTCTTGAACACCAAAGGAGACTCAACGAAGATATGCAAGAAGTGGTCAAGAAGGAAGTTATCAAGTGGCTTGACGCCGGTTTGGTGTATCCTATTTCTTATAACTCATTGACTTCTCTGGTGCAATCTGTGCCGAAGAAGGGAGGAATGACAGTGGTAAGCAACGCTAACAATGATTTGATTCCTACTAGGACGGTGATGGGATGGAGAGTTTGTATGGACTATAGAAAGCTCAACAAGGTGACTCGAAAGGATCATTTCCCGTTGTCGTTCCTTCACCAAATGCTTGATCGTCTTGTGAATTGGTCGTTCTATTGATTTCTAGATGGGTATTCGGGGTACAATCAGATTCTCATTGCCCCGAAAGATCAAGAAAAAATGACTTTACTTGTCCTTACGGCACATTCTCATTTTCGAGGATGTAATATGGATTGTGTAATGCCCCCGCAACCTTCCAATGATGTATGATGGCAATTTTCACCGACATGGTGGAAGATATATTTGAGGTCTTCATGGACGATTTTATCATGGTGGGGGACTCCTTTGAAGAATGTATGACAAATTGAGATGGTGTGTTGGCTCGATGTGAAGATACAAACCTAGTTCTCAATTGGGAAAAGAGCCATTTTATGGTAGAAGAGGGTATTGTATTTGGTCACAAGATTTCGAAGAGTGGTACAGAAGTTGACAAAGCCGAGATTGAAGTCATTTCAAGGTTACCTCCCCCAACTTTTGTCAGAGGGGTAAAGAGCTTTTTGGGGCACACGGGTTTCTACCGAAGGTTCATCAAAGATTTCTCTAAGGTAGTTAACCCGTTATGAAAATTGCTAGAGAAAGATGCCAAGTATGTGTTGGATGAGAGATGCATGGAGGTTTTCGATATTCTAATGCACATATTGAGGGATTCGCTCGCTCGCTCGCTCTAACGCTCGTTTAGTAGACAGCGAGTGGAGTGGTGCAACAGCAAGTACCAGTTTAACTTGGGGGGGGGGGTGATTGATGACTACCCCCATCATTTCCGCACCCAATTGGAGCTTACTTTTTGAACTCATATACGACGCTTGTCATATTGTGGTGGGGTGGTCTTGGGCCAAAGAATTAACAAAGTGTTCTATCCGGTGTATTTCTCAAGTAAGGCAATGAATGAAGCTCAAAGGAACTACACGGTCACCGAGAAGGAATTTCTTGCCATTTTTTTTTGCCATGGAGAAGTTTCTCCCATACCTTATTGGGGCCAAAGTGATTATCCATACCGATCACGCCACCCATAGGTACTTGATAACCAAGAAAGATTCAAAGGCGATGTTAATGAGTTGGTTTCTTCTTCTTCAAGAATTTAATTTGGAGATTGTTGGTAGAAAGGGCTGTGAAAACCAGGTGGCGGACCAGTTGTCTCGATTGGAGGAGGAAGGGAGGCCTTCGGATGGCCTTGAGATAAATGATGCTTTTCCAGATGAACAACTTCTCTCGGTTTCAATGCTAGACATGCCATGGTTTGCCGATATTTCCAACTATCTTGTTACCAATGTGGTCCCGTATGAGCTTTCTTCTAACCAAAGGAAAAATCTCAAGCGGGATTATTTGGACTACTATTTGGGATGAGCCGTGTCTTTTCAAAATTTGCACCAATGGTGTAATTTGTCGATGTATTCCCGAAGAAGAGAAGTTGACTGTTGTGGAAGTTTTTCACTCTTTGCCCTATGATGGCCATCACGGCGGCGCGAGGACGGCATCTAAAGTGCTTAGTTGCGGATTCTATTAGCCTTCTTTGTCCAAAGACGCCAGTGACTTTGTCAAGAGATGTGATGAGTGCCAACGAGCTGGAGGTATTTCTAAGAAAGATGAGATACCCCTTAACACTATTCTAGAGGTTGATATTTTTTATGTTTAGGGGATCGACTTTATGGAGCCATTCGTTAGTTCTTGTGGAAACATCTATATCTTGGTAGCAGTTCATTATGTGTCGAAATGGGTCGAGGCCATCACTTTTCCCAACAATGAAGCTCGAAGTGTGGTAGCGTTCTTCAAAAAGAGTATCTTCACTAGGTTTGGCACTCCAAGGTTATCATTAGTGATGGTGGTTCTCTTTTTTGCAACCGGGCTTTTGACGCTTTGCTAGTCAAGTATGGGGTACATCACAAGGTGAACACTCCTTATCATCCTCAAGCGAGTGACAAAGTTGAGGTTTCTAACCGAGAGATCAAAAGTGTTTTGTCCAAGACTGTTAATGCAAATAGGACGGATTGGTCGAAGAAATTGGATGATGCTCTTTGGGCTTATCGTACAACTTTCAAAACTCTGATTGGGAAGGATTGTCATCTTTCGGTATAATTGGAACATAAGGCTATGTGGGCCTTGAAAAATTTGAACTTAGAATGGGATGTTGCTGCAAATCTCCGGGTTGAGAAACTGAATGAACTTGATAAGTTTAGGTTTCATGCCTACTCCACCTCGTCCTTGTACAAAGACAAGATGAAGTACCTTCATGACAAGTATGCCCGAGGGAAGGAATTCAAAGCTGGTGAGATGGTTCTACTCTTCAACTACCGATTGAGGTGGCAAGCTAAAATCTAAGTGGAGCGGTCCATTTGAAGTGGTTGGTGTAACTCCTTTTGGTGCCATTGATCTCTAAAACAAGAATGGTGAACTTTTATGGGTCAATGGGCATCGTGTCAAGCACTACTTGACAAAGTTTGATGACATCCACGTGGTGGCACTCATTCCTTTTAAGTGACTATGATGGTAACATGCATCGTGTCCCGACGTTAAATCAGACACTTCTTGAGAGGCAACCCATGTATTTTTCTTTATTTTTGCTTTCTAATTGTAGATTACGATTTTTGAGCTAATAGTTTGTGAAGCGTTGCAGGGACAATGTTGAACCAGTACATGACAAAAATGGAAAAATGCTAACTCTATGACGATTTCCTACGCGGTCGCGAACCAAAATGGTTCGGTCCGCGCATGCTTCAGCAAGCAAGAGTTAAGTCTCAAAGGATCCAGCGGGGCCACGTCACATTCCTGTGCGGTTCGCGCTTGGACGCACCAAAGTTACATGCTGTCTGAAAATATCCCACACGGCCGTGCACCAAAGTAGTGCGGTCCACGTTGGGAAGATACAAATGACATGCTCTCTGAAGTTTCCCACGCGGCCGCACATCAAAATAGTGCGGTCCGTGTGGGTTGAGCAGTTGATATGTAGGCTGAAAAATCCAGCGTGGTCCGCGGCCATTTCTGCGCGGTCGTGCTGGTAGGTAGGTCATGGGTCCCACAGTATTTTCTATAAATAGGGACCTTGGGCCTCATTTTAACCTTTTCGCAAATTTTCAACCTCACCACGCATTTTCCTTGTGCATCAACTCTACTTGCTCACATAGTTAAATTCTCATAATCCCTGGTAACAATTTTTGCTTATCTCATTCGTAGTCTAATATTTATTTATATTATGTGCTTCCCAATAGTATAACTTCTTCTTTTCTTCTTTTTCTTCTTAGTTTACAATGATAGGTTAGATTTTTGTGTGTTTATTTTTAACAAAGGGCATGAAATCATGTTTAGTAATTGAGTAGGGTCAAATAGGATCCATAATTTGAACAACTTGGACTTAATTAAAAAATCCCGAACTCAGTTAATTTTTAGCCATGCGTGGCCGCATACCCTTTCTGTGCAGCCCGTGCTGTTTCTGCTGTGCATGCTAATTTCTTACCTGCACAGTCCACATAGCATTATTGTGCCTTCCTCGCTAGCCTAGTGCGGCCGCGGTCTAAAACAGTGCGAACCGCGTCAGTAAGGTTCAGAGAAGGCTAGTTTTAGGTGATTAATATGCGCGGTCTGTGATCCACTTTTGTGCGGTCCGTACAGAACTAAGACGGCCGCGGTCCAAATTAGTGCAGACCGCATCTGTTAGTTCATAGAGGAAGGTGTTTAGAATTATTGAACAGCGAGGTCCGCATTCCATTTTGTGCGGTCCGCGCCCCTACTTCTACCTCACTGTGTTTGAAATTTTTGAACTCAATTGTATTGTCTAATTCACCTCAAGTGCTTCTACTAACTATGTTACACATGTATTCTTTGTAGATAATGGTTCAAAAACGTGGGGGCAAAGCATAACAACCTGGGAGAGGTAGTTCCTCCAGAGGGGGGAAAGGAAAGAGAATTGTATAACTCACTCCCCAGGTTTGGGAGAATAACAAAAAGACTCGAAAGATAATACGGGTAGCCGATAGGACTACATCCCATTCCACGGGGAGTGAGAATGCACCATCCCGCAACATCACTTCATAATTAGCCCCCGCTCACATACTACATTATTCAAGATGCAGGATACTCCTTCACCTGATTCTGCACCCACCTCCAAGAAGCCAGTCAATGTTATTTTGGACTCGTCTGATGAGTCCATAGCAAAAGAAGAAGAAAAATACCCCACCTCTCTCACAACTTCATTATCAGAGGAGAGTTGAGGATATGGTGAAGGGGTTAACCGAAAGTCGGGGGAGTAGATCGGACTAGAAAACCAAAAGCCTGGGTTGACAGATTTGTCACTGAAATTTCCTTCCCCATATTTAGAGAGTGGTGGTCCGAAAGGAAATTGATATCAGAGAGGCAGCTTGTTGACGCTGACCTTGTTCCTTTCAACCCACATGTGCAAGCACAATTCCGAACTAGAGAGGGTTGGGGCTTCTTCAAGGAGCATTGTGAAATGGAAAATGAGCATATCTTAAAAGAGTTCTACTGTAATGTTCATCATGTAGTACAGGACACAAAGGCAATGAAAGTGCAAGATAAAGTAGTGGTGTTTGATGGAAAGTCACAAAATGACTTTTTGGGGTTCCACGAAGAGGAAGAAACTTAATACTTAGAAAAGCTGGCAATGAAAGATAAGGTTCATCCTTCGATGGCCCAGCACTTGGCTGCTCCAGGTAGTGTCTCAGTTTGGTTGAAAGCAGGGGAGAAGATTCTGAGGAACACTTTGAATTTCGAGGCAAAGGGTTGGTTGACTTTCGTATATAGTAGATTAGACCCCACCACCAATGATCACCCTATTCCTATTACTCGTGCTATTTTGGTGGCATCTATTATGTCTGGGTCTTCGCTCAATGTGGGCAACATTATGTCGAGGGTGGTCTATACAGTCGGACAAGAGACCAACGCAAACAATCCCTTCCTGAACACTCTCTCCCTGTACTTCAGAGAATTGAAGGTGAACAAAAAAAAAAAAGAGATTTGATATCAAGGTACCTCCAGTGGCCCCTTACTCATGGTACAGTCAGTTGGGTCAGGACAACCCGAAAGGGGCAAAAAGACTCATGCGTCCACTTCCACCGCACCTGGCCGGTTTGAGGAGCCAACAGTTATTGAGCATTCCACCGAGCCTTCCACCATCCCTGTTTCCGGTGAGACATTTCCCCCAGGTCCTTCTTCTGTTGCTGGTACATCTATTTTAGTGGATCCGGTTGTTCCTTCATCGAAGACTCACCAGTTCACTGCCCATAAGCTCACTCAGTCCCTAGCTAGTTTGAACAACTGGATGTCAGCCGAGAATCCAAGTTGTCCACTTTGACCATTGCAGTCCATACACAGTTAGCTCCTGCTACTATTGAGATTCCTCCATCTCTAGAGGAAACACTGAAGAAGATCCTAGCCAATCAGGAAAACATGATGGCGACGCAGGATGCATTGACTAAGGAAGATGGGGCGCACATCAAGGCTTTGGATAAACTGGATCGGGAGCACAAGAAGTTAAGGAAGCAGAAGGCTTCAAAGGAGTCATTGACAAAGTTGAGAGATGATGTGGATAAGCTCATGGCGGATCAAATGCCATTTGATTTATTATTTGGAGATCCAGTTGTAGACCCAGCAGCAGTTCAGCCACCGTAAAAGGAGGAGCTCAGGCAGCCGAGAAAGAAGATAAATCTCCCTAATACTGAGGGAGTTGCGATAGAGGTGGCACAGGCTCAGGAGAGTACCTCCAGTGCTCCACCAGTTGTTCAGCCAGTTCCTGATCCGGCCCCTATCCAAGAAACATAGTAGCAGCAGGCCGGGGACCAGTCTGAGGGTTCCGCCAGTACAGAGGACCGAGGAACCTCTGATCAGCACATTCAATATCTTTTCTTGTTAGTTGGTTCTTGTTTTGGTAGTTAGTATTGGGGACAATGCTAGCTCTTATTCGTGGGGGTGCGCCCTATTACTTTGATTGACATTTGGGATGATTGTATATATTCTCTTCACTTTTAGCACATTCCTAGTTGATCGATGGTTTGTATATAACTTTTCATTCGAGATGATTTTCAACTTTATGTATATATTCGTTACCCCTAGTTGTATATTCTACCCCCGGTTTGTACATATTCATTCGGTTTTTCATTTTAGTTTTCTATTTTCATTAAAAGTTTTCTTTTTAGTTGAAAAGTTAGGCTCTTAGCCTTTTTGTTTCGTTTTGTCATTTGCAATAAGCACTTGGTTTTCATAATGCCACGGTTCTTTCCAAGGGTAGAGTGTTGTGCGAACCGGGTGGCTCTTCCAAATGATAGATGGCATGACAACCTTCTTAAGGGTTTGAGTCCGTTTTTTATTTTTCTTTTTGATTTTCAAATTTTGTAATTAAGGGTACCTCAGGCAAAGCTTCACTTCGGCCTAGCACATTTGCCTTTGATCCCATGGTCAAAGACATGATGTTGTGTTTAGGATGGTGTAAGTCCTTGCCTTGAGACTCTTGTGTTGACCAAAAAAACATCATATGGTCATTTTGGGCCATTGTGCGCTTGAATGGTAACAAAGGTTATTGTGGGCCCTCTACTCGATGTCTTTTGCGATCCTTGAGAGTGTGTGGTGAGAATTCGAATTGTGAGCCCAAGTACCGAGCCAATGGTCTAGAACTTTCCCTGAATGTTTGTTGAGGCAAAATCATAGTTGAAACTTGACTTGAGAAGTTATTATAGGCCCTCCTTGATCCAAAATGCCAAATTTGAACAATTTCCATGACCTACCAATGAAATGATCCCTAGTTCTCCCCTTTTGAGCCTTAAACCTTCTTCTTTCATGAACCAAAGCTACAAGCTTATACCCATTCTCAATGAGACCCTCTCTTGGAACCCAAATCTTCCGTTGAGTAATGGAAAATGTCTATGTTTTGGGGGAGAGACAAGAAAGGAATCACTGTGGTAAAATGGCACAAAAGCACAAGAAAAGGAAGGCAATGAAAAGGACAAAGAGAAAGAAAAAAGTGAATAAGAACCAAAAAGGGAATCCAAGGACAACAAAAATTTAAAAAGGTGTCGAAAAGTAGACAAAAGGAGAAAGGTTTTGAATAGGAAAAGAAAGAGTGACAATGTGTCTCTCTAACCCCTTGAATGAAGTGAGATTCTCAAACGAGTCAAGAAAATATGCCAAAATGAATCAAAATAAGTGCTTAAGGGAAGATTGAACTTAATTGAACAAAAACATGTCCGACTTTTACCCGAAGCCTTTACAATGACTCCTTAAAAGCCCTTTATGATCTTGAGTTGAGAGAAGCCTACATTAGTGGATACTTACATAAGGGGCAAGCATATGGTACTTAGAACCGGACTTATGGCCGTTACTTTGAGAGATATGAGTGAGAATCCATCCACCTCGGCTTGTGTGTAAAGACACTAAAAGGTGAAGTTCACTTAGGGAGAGTTGAGGATGTGTGAGTTTGGGATCCACAATGACCACGGTATTTGAGAAAGGTTCCTTGATGAATATGTGTCAACTCTTGATGCTCTTGTGTTACACTTGATCCAGAAGTTTTTATAGTTTAAATGTGTTAATGATGCATTCACATTGAGGGAAATTGTTAGTCCCAATTGATGCTTGTTGGTTACTTTAGGATAAACATGAATTACTTAGGCGTATTCCTTTGAGGGGTATGTCTCATTTTATTTTCTTGAGGACAAACAAAGGTTTATGTTTGGGGGAGTTGATAACTATGATTTTTACATGTTTTATACCCATTCCTACCAAAGATTTGTGTGTGAATTACCATGTATTAGTCCCAAAATGCATACAAGTTGCGGTTGATTACAGGTTCGAGCGACATGATGACAATTGACATATGTCTGCACTGATTTTCCTAGCGGCTGCGCAATCATGTTCAGAGACTATGCAAGTCCACGTTGACCTGCGCGGTTCGCACTGATTTACCACGCGGCCGCAAAGAAGAGTTTAGAGAAGGTGCAATTTCCATGTTAACCTATGTGGTCCGTGCCACTCGGAGTTCAGAGACTTAGAAAATTGAGGCAAAGGCCCATGTGTTCGCATACCAAAACAGTGCGGTCCACGTGATTGAAGTTCATAGAGTGGTGATTTTTGCCAAATAGTCCACGCGACCGCGCCCGATTTCTATGTTGCCCGCATTGTTCATCCAACGTGGGCGCGCTACCTTTTTGCATGGTCCATTTCCCCAAATTCAGAGGAGAGATGTGAAGACCAAAATCCTTACGCGGTCGAGCGACATTTATCCGTGGTCCGCGCTAAACCCGCAGGGGTATTTTTATCCAATTTTTCATGTGGACTATAAATAGAACATTTTTCTTTAATAGGTAAAAAAAAGTATTAAATATAATATAGAAGCTGAGCTCGTGACATCAAAGTTTTAGCCTATTTTGGGAAATTTCATCTTGTATTAACATGGATTTGAGTAGATTAAATCATAGTTAATTAATATGTCGATTTTATCTACTATTTCTTCAATTTATGTTTCTATTATGTCTAGCTAAACCTATTATCTAGGGTTGTGGCTTAACCCTAGTGTGTGTAATTAATGGGTGTGATTATTTAATGCATGAATGATGTAGGGCATTTGTTATTTGGGTTAATCTTATGTTTTCATTAAGATTTAGTGATTGCAAACACTAAATCTAGCTTAGTGATTCTTGACTCTTCTTGGTTGTCTCAATTAACGGGTTAAGCCTCGAGAGAGTAACTACCCAACTTGAACCCTAAGTTGCTTGGGAAAATTGGCCTACCCAATTGATCTCGAGAGTTTCAATTGGGCAAAATCACTCTCTACCGAGAGCTGTGAGAGTGGGTGTAAAAGGACAACGGTTATTGGGTGTAAAAGGACAACGGTTATATCATAAGTCCAATAATCATCATTCTTGCATTAGGAATCTCTACCCATTAGTTGACCACCTAGGTAAATGCCACGACCCTCATGCCTTTCTCTCTATTGCATACAACCTAGAATTAATATCAAAGCATAACTTAGTTTTAATTTGTAGTTGGTAAATTGTAGTTGTTATTCAAAAGAAAAACCTAAACATGTTAGAAGTACAATTAGGAGCTCAAAAATACTCCTAGAACAAACAAATACTCGACTCCATTCTAAGCTCCCTATGTAAATTGACCCCGATACCACTATTGGGTCAAAGTATTAGTGCCCGCTCTTCCATACGTTGAGTCCGCTGCGATCATAGGCCCTACTTGTTATTCATTCGGATGATTGTATATATATTTGATACATTTTTATGCTTTCTTGATTTTTCATCTTTGGTCTGTATATAATTTTGATATTTTGTTATATTTATTGCATTTTTATTTCACTTTGGGTCTGTATATAAAACTCTATCACACTGTATCTATTCATCCCAACCATTGTATATTAAGATCCCCTCTTGTATATATTCATTCTATTTTCTGCCAAAATAATTCCTTTTTAGCTTCTTATTTCTAATTCGTAGCTTTTGGTTTTTGATGTTTGCAATAAACCGTAGATTTTCTTAATGCCACAACTATTTCCAAATGTGGAGTGTTGTGTGAACTGGGTGGCTCTTCCCAATGATGGATGGAGTGACAAACTTATTATGGGTTTGAGTTCGTTTTTCTTTTTGTTTTTTAATAGTTAGAAGTTAAGGGTTCCTCAAGAAAAGCTTCATTTTGGTCTTACACATTTGCCTTTGATCTCATGGTCAAAGACAAATTTTAGTGTTTAGGATGGTGAAAGTTGTGATCTTGAGACTCTTGTGTTGACCGATAATCATCAAGTGGTTTTTCGGTATCATTGTGTGCTCAAATCATAACTAAGGTCATTGTGGGCCCTCGACTCTAGGTCTTTAGTAATCCCTTAGCTTCTGTGGTGAGTAATTGAATTGCAAATCCAAGTCCTGAGCCATTGGTCTAGAAATTGCCCTGAATGTTTATTAAGGCGAAATCCTAAGTGAATTTTGACTTGAGACATGACTATAGGCTCTCTTTGATCCAAACGATCGTTTGAAAAATTCCATATCCTACAAATGATAAAATCCCTAGTCAACCCTTTTTAGCCTTAGACCTCTTTCTTGCAAGAACCATGATACAAGTTATACCCGATAAAAAAGATACCCTCCCTTGGCACCCGATCTTTCCTTTAGCACATGAAAAAAGTATAACTTTGGGGGGAGAGACAAGGATTGCAACAAAGTGGTAAAAAGGCACAAAAATAAAGAAAAGGAAAGGCAATGAAAATGAAAGAAAAGCAAAAAGACAAAAACAATGTTCAATATGAAAAAGAATAAAAAGGGATTCAAAAAAAATAAAGAATGAAAGACGTGGAAAGTTTAATAAGGATAAAAGGTTTGAAATGCATAAGAAAGAGTGAAAACGTGTCCCTCTAACCCCTTATGAAGAAGTGAAATGACTCAAAGAGTCAAGTAAATATGTGTCAAATGAATCAAAAGAAGTGCATAAGGGTATATGGAACCTACTTATACTAAAACATTCCGCACCCTGAACCAAAAGCCTTCATAGTGTCTCCACAAAACCCCTATGTGATCTAGAGTTGAATGAAGCTTAAATTAGTAGATACTCACATAAGGGGCAAGCATATGATACCTAGAGCCGGACTTGCGAGTTTTTCTTGAGAGAGATGAGTGAATTTCCATTAACCTCATTTTGTGTGCTACTATTCTAAAGGTGAGGTTTTCTTAGGGAGAGTTGAGGATGTGTGAGTTTGGGTTCCACAATGAACAAGGTAATTGGAATGGTTCATTGATGTGTTGAGTCAACTTTTGATGCTCTTGCGTCGCACTTGATCAATGGTTTTCCAAAGAGTAAATGTTGTTAATAATTCGTTTATATTGAGGGCAACTATTAGCCCCAATTGATGCTAGTTGAGGTTTCATTAGGACAACTGAAAAATTCTTGAATTTTACCATAAGGTGTGAGTCTTATTTTTTTTTCTTGAGGACAAGAAAAAGCTTAAGTTTGAGGGAGTTGATAAATAGGGATTTTGACACATTTTATACTCCTTCTTGATTATGCTTTGATTAGAAATTCAAACAAAATAGTCGTAAAAGGGTCATAAGTTGTGCTTGATTAGAGGTTTGATCAACAAAGTGACAAGATGTCAAAGATTAGCTCAAAAGAAGTGAAACTTGCACAAGTGCCAAAGACAAGACAAGCTCGGGAAAAATAGGTCTAGTGCAGCCGCACACCACTTTGAGCAGCCCGCACTATGAGATTTAGAGAGCGGGTTTTCAGGATAAAAGGCAACGCAACCGCACTAGATTTAGTGCGGTCCGCACTAGAGTCGATACAGCCGCACTACCATTTTGTGCGGTCCGAATATCCAAGATTCAGAGGAGTTGCAATTTGCAGCTTCCAAGACAATGCAGTCCGCAGTCCATTTTGTGTGGACCGGACTAGAAGGCATTGTGGCGGCAGTCCATTTTGTGCGGTCCACAAAGCCTGAGTTCAGGAGCTAGATTTTGAAGCCAAGAGTCCTAGTACAGCCGCAGTCCATTCTGTTCGGTCCTCTCTAACCCCGCATGGGAGTTTTTGTCTAGATTTATTAGCTTAGTATAAATAGAGGGTTTTCCATATTAAGGGTATCAGATAGCTTTTAGAAGCACTTGCGCTCGTGGGAATGACTCTTGTTGCCATTTTGGGCAATTTTACTTACTTTTCATCATTGAATCTTGGTATTTAACTTTGCAATTAATATGTGTTAATCTTCATCTATTTCTTGTTCTTCTTTGAATATGAGTAGCTAGACCCATTATCTAGTGTTGTGGCTCAACCATAATGTGGGTAATTGATGGGTCTTGTATTTTAGCGCTAAATTGACTATGGGTGTTTGGTTTTTGATCAATTTCATGGTTTATTGCTAAATTACTGGTTGCAAACACTAGTTTGTGTTTAGTTGACTAGGGCTCTTCTTGATAAAGAGATCCTAAATTTTGAAAATTGATCCAAAGAAGAATTGGGACGTACTCAAGAGATTGATAGTCCGAATTAAAAGGGTTAAACCTTGAGAGAGTAATACCCGACTTGAACCCTAGTTACTTGCGCAAATTTGCATACCCAATTGGTCTTAAGAAAGTTAATTAGGAAAAATCACTTGAACCACCGAGAGGATTAGTGTGGGTAAATGTGTGCAGCAGGTATATCATACTCCCCAAATATGTGAATCGTGTCTTACATGCAATTACCCGTCAATTGACCACCTAGGCAAAAGTCACTACCCTAGTGCCTTTTAAACTATTAGATACAACTTGCAATCTCTTAGGTTAATTTAAATTCGTAGCTGATAAAAGTGGAACTATAAAGAAAATTCCAAAATGATTAGAAGTACAATTTAAAACAATTACGCAATCCCAAGCTAAATAACCACTCAATTCCAATTCTAGCTCTCTGTGGATATCAGTCCCGACCCAAAATCGATTAAAAGATATTGCGACCCTCTCTTCCTAGTTATGACTAGTGCGGAGTTTGAAGCGATTAACTGCGGTAATAGAAATCGCGACCGCCTGATCAAGACTTGTACATACGGTCAATATCCGAGCCAAAGTATCCTAAAGACCCGGAATCACAATTAGCACAGCTGGTGCCTAAGCGGGTGCTGTTGGAGCGTCCACCACCGGTACATGATCCTGAACTGGGGCGGCTGGTGGATCTATAGGTGATGTCCCAGCTTCTTTGTGTGCTGCACCTCTGCCCCTACTACAGCCTCGATCGTGTCCTCGGCCTCTAGTGTCTCCAGTTGGTGGTACTGGTGGTCGTCCTTCCAGACCGGTAGCGCATTTCTGCACCATCTGTGAAAGTATGGAATAACAGAAGTTTAGTCATCGGATCAACAAATTCACACGACAAGAAATTCAAGAATATGGAATTTTTCCTAAAAGTTTTGCGGTCTCTCGAGGATAAATACAGACATCTTCGTACCAGTTTGCGAGACTGTACTAAACATGCTTATGACTCATGAGACCTATGTAACCTAGGCTCTAATACCAGCTAGTCACGACCCTCAACCCAACCCGATCATGGTGGCGCCTCTCGTGAAGACAAGGCCGGGCGACTCCCTTCCAATTCACATTAAGCAATTAAAATAATAACTACTAAGTCTTTGATGAGAAATAAAATCCAAAAAAAGCAATTTAACAGTATAATTTGTAGAATTAAAAGCCAACACAGCCCGACATCGGGGTGTCAACAATCATGAGCATCTAAAACTATACTACAAGTGAGAAAGTCTACTCCAATATTAAATAACTGAATCAAATAAGATATAAGATAGAGGGAGGTTGCACTGGGCTGCGAATCGCCAAGCAGCTACCTAGTAAACCTCTGAAGATCTGCTGGAACTGTCAACCCTCAGTAGTAGGACGTGTAGCGCCTGGATCTGCACACAGAGGTGATAGGAGTAAAGTCAGTACTTCAAACTCGGTGAGTAATAAGAATAAATGAAGACTAAACGATAAAAAATCATGATAAACACAACATTTAGCTATCAGAGGCATAAACAAATCAATAACACAATTTAACAATGAAATCTCATAAAAACACCTTTTTAAGCAGTCAACAATAGATAGGAAAAATTGAGTTTTAGGGTCAAAAATCCTTTACCTTAATAAAGAACAATGATTTCCTCTCTTCAACATTGCCTCAAAGCTCTTTTCCCGTTAAAAAATGGTGTAAAAGAGTTTAATGGTCGTGGATGCCTTATTGAAATACTGCTCACGCATTGTACTATTCTCCCGAGTTATTGTTCACCCGAGTTACTATTCATGCTGCTGTGAAAAAAATACAGCAACGTTTCTTCTAGCACCGTTAAACTTTAGAGATCCATCCGGGGCACTCAAAAACCTCAACAAAATACCAACACATCCATAACATAATTCGATCTTAGTCGAGTCTTTGAAACACCAAAATCATAACAAATTCATGCCTATGAACTTTGAAATTCCTTAATTCTACAAACGACGCCGAAACTAGCAAAAATAGCTCCGACTGACATGAAAATTTGCAGACATATCCAAAATGACATTATGAACCTGTTCCAACTATCGAAATTCCATTCCAACCTCGGAAGACTATTTTCTACTGCCGACCAGAAATCACCAAAAATTAATTTTCGCCAATTCAAGCCTAATTCTACACCGGACATCAAAAAAATATTTCGGACACACTCCTAAGCAAAAAGAAGCAGAAATTGGGAAAAATGGAGCGGTAACTCATGTGACGATTGGTCGGGTCATCACATGATGAAAAGCCAGTAACCTGTTAGGAGTCAATTTTGGCTTTCCCATTTCCTCTTATTAGTCAGATAGGTTTTCCACCCTATACAAGGGGCTGCTTTCCACTCTACCTCTCACTCTCTCTAAAGTGGACTATGCACGGATGTTATTACCCCTAAGCGATGAAGCCAGGAGCGGAAGGAGGGACTTGAACCCTCAACCTTAATTTTTGTGCCACGACCCGGATTTTTCATCTTTGGGAATCGTGATGGCGCCTACTCGTGAAATTTAGGAAAGCGGACAGTTACAATTTTACTACCATTATTATAAACAAAATAGGGACAAATATTAATTAAAACAAAATAACTAATAAGTGAGGAAATGAAGTGACAGTGCCCCAACTCAAGTACATAACTACCCCATAGATCTGGTGTCACAATGCACGAACGACTAAGGTTTACTACAAATATAAATCTGAAAGAAGTACAATTATTCTTGAAATATAAGAGACAATAGAAAACATAAGAGGGAAAAGGGGGGCTTCACGCTCTGCTAACGCCAGCAGATCACCTTGGTCTCCTGTACTGAAAGCATCTACCTCAAGCTACTGACATGGTCTGGCACCAAAATCTGCACAAAAAGTGCAAAGTGCAGTATTAGTACGACCGATCCCATGTACTAGTAAGTGTAGAGCCTAACCTCGGTGAAGTAGTGACGAGGCTAGTACACGAGAGCCATCTAAATTTGTTCAGTTAGATCATGTACAAGCAGAACAATAATAACACAAAATAACCAATAAAAATGGGAAGAGGAACATGCTTCGAGGGATATCAATTTCTAAGAGTAAATCAATAGAGAAGCATAATGAACACCATATTTGTATCAACAGGAATAATGAAATAGTAACACATTCATGGAATCACCCTTCATGATTTTACTATTATTGTCACCATAAGAAACAAAAGAAACGACATTGCATCACCCTTCGTGTATTAACTCTCACAATCATGGCACGGCATCACCCTTCGTGCATTAGCTCTCAAATGATGGCACAACATCACTCTTCATACATAAACACTCAAAATATTGGTACAACATCACCATTCGTACATTAACGCTCACTCACAATATCATGCACGGCATCACCCTCGTGCTATAAACTCTTTCTCACCCAAACAATAGAAACCATACATCGTGGTAAGGAAATAATCAATAGACACAAATACATTTGGACGAGGGAATCAACTACAACCACTCTCGTTCCAACAGTTACTTTACAAAATAAATCTCAACTTGAGCCAATACATAACAATGGTCGATTACCAAGAAACTATCATAAGTCTTGTTCAACAGTGATAATCATCAATTTAAGCATGGACAATGCGTAATAAGAGTCACAACAATCATGGTATAATACTCACAGGCATGTTTGATACAAACTGATGACGTCCAAATCCATCACTAAAAAGCAATAGATACGGACGCAGCAATATAATGACCCAACTATGAGTCGGGGTAGAATTCCACAGAGAACAATGTGTAGGCGATTAGGAATATAAGAATATTATCGCTAGTCACGCAGTGCCAAACACTAAAAAATTTGGGTTGAAAATAATTTTTATGTCTAAAATTCGGAAATATAAACTAACCTAGAAAGCAATTAAAATGATCCATGGCTACAAGTATGAATGCATCGGGAATTATACTCAAGTAAAGATCCAATGTATTTCACTATTTTATAAATATGAGTGAGTTTATGTTAATTAGCCATGGATAATAATTCTTAATTAGCTTCTTCCGAAAACTATCAAGACTTCCTAATTGAATTATCCCTAATCACAATTAGAAGAATAAGCACACCCGGAAAGCTACAAGTAGTTCAATCATATCCCTAGGTAGAATCTATAAAATGAGGGTTAACGCCTCAAGTTCTAGTTAATTAATCTTTCCCAACCCCAAACTATTTATCGCAAAATTAATTCGGAGTTAATGGGCGAGTCCTAGGTTTAGCTAATCTCTTTGGGAACATTAAAGAACAAGAATAATTAACGAAACAATAACTCACTTCATAAATATATAAAATCATTCAATTCATAAGCACAACAAGGTATAAAATCCACACTTTAATTATGAATATTCCCATAAACTGTTGGAAATAACGCTTTACGCTAGAGGGGGGAGTGAATAGCGTTTTAAAAATATTAAGCGTTTTAGTGCGGAATTTAAAAACTTTGCAGAAATTAAGACAAGTGCAGTAAAATAAACTTACACAAAGATGTATCCTGGTTGGCCACAAACGTGGTTAGTCCAGTCCCCGAGAGACTCTCTCGAGATTTCCACTAAACTTGTCAAGCTTACGGGTGCTTAACAAACCGTTACAGCTGAGGACACAAGCCTCACCTAGGTGCTCGGGGATCACAATCCCAAAGACTTCAATTGCTCGGGGATACCAATCCCAAAGACTTCAATTGCTCGGGGATAACAATCCCAAAGACTTCAATTGCTCGGGGATAACAATCCCAAAGACTTCAATTGCTCGGGGATAACAATCCCAAAGACTTCAATTGCTCGGGGATAACAATCCCAAAGACTTCAACCGAGGAATCACAAGTTCCTCAACTAACGAGAATCGCAATTCTCTTACAAACACAAAGACACACTCACTTTACAAAGTACTCCTCAATGAGTAGATATGAGTAGAAATAGTACGCTCAAGATCACAACAACTTAGCTCAATAGAATGGCTCTTCAAAAAGCTTTATAGATGAATGAAAATGATGATCAATGTAAGAAAGCTTTTAGCAATGAAAATACTTAAATTGTATGTGTTGTTGTTGTGAAAACACTGAGTTAAACCTGTATTTATAGGTGAAAAACTCAGTCTTACCGTTGTCTAATTGCCAATTAAGGATTGCTGAAATTACTCAGTGACAATCGATTGTCAGGACTAAACAATCGATTGTTTGCCTATCAGATCAAAAAATCAATCCCAGATTTTACGTTAACAATCGATTACTTCAAATCAATAATCGATTAATTATAACGTTAAAAAATCCTTTCCAATTTTTGGCATAAAACATCGATTATCAGGAAATCAATAATCGATTATTTTAACAACGTTCAGAAAATCTTTTCCAGATTTTACGCTAAAACATCGATTGTTAAATATCACAATCGATTGCCTGAAGGTAATTTGAAAAAAGTATGACAACGGTCAGCTTCAACAATCGATTATCAAATAGAACAATCGATTATTAATTAATTTCAAAACTTACTGTCTCATATATAATCGATTATCAAAAGCCACAATCGATTATTAATTAATTTCAAAACTTACTGTCTCATATATAATCGATTATCAAAAGCCACAATCGATTATTAATTAATTTCAAAACTTACTGTCTCATATATAATCGATTATCAAAAGCCACAATCGATTATTAATTAATTTCAAAACTTACTGTCTCATATATAATCGATTATCAAAAGCCACAATCGATTATCATTTTACTTAAAATCACTGGGAGACATTTTTCTCATTCCAATCGATTACCATTAGTTCATAATCGATTTTTATGAGTTTTGAAAACTTTGCCTCAGTTAACAATCGATTATCGAAAGTACACAATCGATTGTTATGCAGTTTGCAAAAACCTGATGTTAACTGGCTTACTCACAATCGATTATCATTAATTCATAATCGATTGTCATGCAGTCTTGGCTTAGAGATACTCGATTATCATAAGTACATAATCGATTATCTTAGCCCAGATTTTTGAGGCATGTTTGGAAAACATTTTAACAAATGTAAATATGCATAGTTTAAAATCATTTGACACTTACTTTAAATATGCATGATTTTGGAAAAAATAATTTTAGTAGAGAAGCCATGTTATGAGCCAAGATTGAGGAATCAAGATCACAATTAATATTGACTCAATTATAACATTTCCAAGCATTGTCTTGAGCTTCTTGTAATGCATCCATTATGTGCTTGTCCTTGAGCACTGCTATATATCGCTTATTGCTTTGTTTGACATTCATCAAAACCTACAAAAGAACACACGTTTAGTATATTGCATTTGAAACGTGTTTCCAACAATTTCCCCCTTTTTGATAATGGCAAACATAGGCGGGATATATGCAATAATTATTTTGATAAACCAAGACAAGTGTCATGTTCCCCCTCAATTCATGTTCCCCCTCACTTTAAGCATGAATGAAGTTGAGAGCATATAGCATAATATAGCATACTTCTTGATATCCCGTTTCTTCCCCCTTTTGCCATTAGCAAAAAAAATGTACACAAGGAAAGAATAACAAATATGAAATAAACACAAGTTTATTTATTGGAAAAAAAATTATAACAGTACAAGGGTGGAACAAAACATGACTAACCAACAAAAATAATAAACCAATAACAATTTCACATTCATCATTCAACAATTTCACATAGATAAAATAGCAATTTCATCATTCATCACTCCCATCCCCTTCATCATCATTTGGAGGCGCTTGATATGGCACCATCTGAGCATAGGCATAATTCACGTGATCAAAGTAACCATGGACCTCACGTGTTAATTGAGTAATTTGGTCAGAAATGGTTCGGAGGGTAGGCTCCTGAGGAGGATGAGCACGACGGGCTTGTCGATTTTGAGGAGGAGCGGGAGCATGATCACCATCATGATGAAAGGAAGACTCCGAAATTTCCCAGATTTTGGTGCTCTTTTTGAGAGGACCATTAGCAGTATTGACCCCGGAAGCTTCAAGAAATTTCATTATCAAGAGGGCATAGGGGAGAGGTATGTCATCTCTGGTGGCATTGAACATATGGGATAGAATAAGCTTGCACCAATTTATGTTAACCCCGGTGACAATGGCGTAAAGAAATTTGGCATCCTCTTGGGAAATGGTGGTGTGATTGAGTTTACGGGGTTTGAGAACACGAGTGATGAAATAAAGAATGAAACGATAATTCGGGTCCATACCCTTTATGGTGGGGCGACGGGAAGAAGACTCATCATAGGCGACTCCGGCTTGGCGGAAGAGGTTTGTTTCATCAAGCATGTGCCCGGCATCATTTATGTATTGGTAGATGTCTTCACCATCATGCGGAATGCCGGCAATGAGGTGGAGGTTATCTTCAGAAATTAGAATGGGAATGCCGTTAACATTGGTAACAAGTTCACCCTCATCATTTTTGTGAAGGTTGGAGTAAAAAGCTTCAACCAAAGAAATGTTGTAGTAGGGGTGAGTAAGGAGTAGGAAGTTGAAAAGATGGCACTCTCTTAGCATATTCGCGGCTGGAATGAATGGTGCAATAAGAGCGTTTGTTGAAAAGCGAGGAGGGAGAATAAGGCGTTTCTCAAATTTGGTTACGAACCGGGTGAGCTCTTCATTGGATTCAAAAAAATAGAACCGATCCATCTTGATATGGATGGCGAGAAGAAGAGGCACCTTGTTTGGAACGAGCACGTTTGGAGTTGCGGCTTGACATTTTTTTTTTTTTTGAAAAGAATGTGCTAGGATTTTTCAAAGAAAACAAGAGAATTTGATGCTTGGAAGCTTGAGTGAGTATACAAGAGCATATGTGCAGCCTATATATAGAGAAGGAATGAGTCTTACATTTATTGGAAAAGATTTGAAGAGATGTGAAGTCTGAAACGGTAAAAATAAATTTACTGACCGTTCGACAATCGATTGTTTGAATGAAATAATCGATTGTCATTAATGAAGATGATCTGACACATCGATTACACGCCAGAACGGTAAAAATTTGAAAGAGATAGTCGATTGTCAAACTTGGTAATCGATTGTTTGTCATATTTATGACCTGACAGGAATCGATTATAGAGCCAAAACGGTAACATAAGTTTAAAACAGATAATCGATTGTCAGTATATAGTAATCGATTGTTTACTCACAGAGAGTTTGAATTTTGGCAAATAATCGATTGGCAGAACAAATAATCGATTGTTTGGAAGGGGGATGCTAAAATGATGAAACTTAATTCTATCAGGCAATGTAAACAGTCAACAAGATTTCATGGCAGAAAATTGAATCAACAAATAATCGATTATTGATACTGATAATCGATTGTAAGCATAAATGATCGATTATGATCGATTTTTCTTGTATCAAGATAATTCATACTTTCCTCTTACCTTTTTGGGGGGATGCCTGCAAAATAGAATTAAACATCTCCGACGCTCAAGTCAATAATCTATAAATGAAATGATAACTTTGAAACTTGTGTAGTCGGGTGAAGAACGTGAACTCTTAAGAATTTTGTCCTAGGATGTTCTTAAGAGGGTTTAGGGTACTTACCTTCCCTTCGACTTTGCCAATTACCTGATTTTGAGCATCCTCCGTTCATTTTGGTCCTTTGGCTCATTCTTCAATTTGAGAAGCTTCTTTTACAATTTTGCCTTTGTCTTCCTTGTATTTTGTCTTTTTAAAAAATTCGAAAATACTTCCGATTTAAAGAAGTCTCTAAACCGACTTTTCGTCTCTTCCTCCTTCTTTGTGCTTTAATTGAAGGAATTTTGAATTCGTCTCCCGTCAAGTGTTTGGAGCATCCACTACACTTGATTCCTTCAAGCACACCTGCAAAACAAATCAATGCTCTTTTGGTACCCATGCCATTTTGGGTCCTTGAGGGTTATGCATACTATAATGATATGTTTGAGTAGCATGTCTATGTCTAGTAAAGCATGCGGGAGCAATATGACCAATTCGTCTACAATAATGACATGTCACATTTGGATTATGCATGCGTCTAGGCTCATAGTAGCTGGAATAATGCACATTGTTTTCTCTATTTTCATTTCTCCTAATTTGAGCACCATAATCATTTCTAGGTTGAACATTTCGGGATCTTCTAGCATGATCACTGTTGTGCCTAAAATATGCATCATGTCTATGGTGACGATTGCTAGGTGGAAGGTCATGTCTAGGTCTCCTAGTATTTTGTCTAGCATGCATGTTAGTTTTAGGAAAGACATTTTTGTTATTAATCCTAGGTTGAGCTCTAGGTGGTTGGGTTTTTGCATCAACCTCTTCTTCATTTATGAAGCCTATTCCATGCTTGGTTGATTTCAAGTTATCAAGCACCACATTCAAGTTTTTATGAGAGGAGTTGAATTTGTCTAGTGTGCCTTTTAATCTACCTACTTCATTCTTAAGGACTACACAAGAAGCACAATTTTTTGTAGAACTCTCGGGCTTGTCAGAACTTCTTTTCCCATAAAACTTGTTTTGTTCTAGTAGCTTCTCATTTTCCAAAACCAATTTTTCTAATTCTTTTTCTTTTAATGAAAACTGTTTTTGAAAATCTTGTTCTTTTAGAGAAGCACTTTCTCTTAAACTAGTGACGGTTTTTGTAATTTTGAGAAATTCAGCATACAATTCATCAAAGGCATTTCTCATGTCATCAAGAGTATAAAAATTTTGAGAAGAGATTTGACTTACCTCACTTTGATTTTCTTCCTGTGCCATGAGGCAGAGATTTGCCGCTTCTTCATTTTCTTCTTCACTGGATTCGTCTCCGGAATCTCCTCCCCAAGATATGTATGCTCGTTGCTTCTTGAAGGGTTTCTTCTCCTTTTTAAGATTTGGGCAGTTTGTTTTGATATGCCCTGTTTCACCACATTCATAACATTTAACTTGCTCACCTTGCTTTTTCCCTTTGCGGTCATATTCTTTTCGCATGAATTTTTGGAACTTTTTGATGATGAGTCCAAATTCGCTATCTCCATCCTCTTCAATCGGTGATTGACTTGTGCTCGCCTTTAGAGCAATCTTTTGCCTTCTTTGTTCATCAATAACAGGGTTAAGAATAGTGGATTCATAAGTCTTAAGATTACCTCTAAGAGCGTCTATGGTGACGTTCGTGATTCCAATTGACTCTTGAATCGCATCAGCCTTTGATCGCCATGCCGGTGTTAGGCTCCTAAGGATTTTTCGAACTAGTTCTTTGTCTGTGAACGTCTTCTTGAGCGCGTGGAGATCATTCACTATTGATGAGAACCGCTCAAACATCTCGTCTACCTTTTCGCCTTCATTCATATGGAACAATTCGTAAGCATGAGTTAAAAAGTCAATTTTAGCTTCTCTTACCTGGTCAGTCCCTTCGTAAGTGACTTCAAGCTTGTCCCACATTTCTTTCGCTGTTTTGCAGCAGGAGATTTTCCTGTAATCATTAGCATTTACAGCACAAAGTAATAAGTTAATAGCTTTAAAATTATTTTGGACTATTCGATTATCCTCGGCGTTGAATTCCTCTTCTGATTTTGGCACCCATACTCCTTCCACCTGTTTGACAGGAACCTCATTTCCTTTGGTGTATACCTTCCACAAGTAAGGGCTGTTTGATCTGACGAATATCTGCATCCTTTCTTTCCAATATGAATAATTTGTCCCGTTGAACAAAGGAGGTCTTGTGGGGCACTGTCCTTCATCAATACCTGCAAAAGAGTCTAGAGTAGAAGCCATGGAAAGATTCTCTCAAACGGTTAAGTCTTTCAGAGAGTATGGCTCTGATACCAATTGTTGGAAATAACGCTTTACGCTAGAGGGGGGGGGTGAATAGCGTTTTAAAAATATTAAGCGTTTTAGTGCGGAATTTAAAAACTTTGAAGAAATTAAGACAAGTGCAGTAAAATAAACTTACACAAAGATGTATCCTGGTTGGCCACAAACGTGGTTAGTCCAGTCCCCGAGAGACTCTCTCGAGATTTCCACTAAACTTGTCAAGCTTACGGGTGCTTAACAAACCGTTACAGCTGAGGACACAAGCCTCACCTAGGTGCTCGGGGATCACAATCCCAAAGACTTCAATTGCTCGGGGATACCAATCCCAAAGACTTCAATTGCTCGGGGATAACAATCCCAAAGACTTCAATTGCTCGGGGATAACAATCCCAAAGACTTCAATTGCTCGGGGATAACAATCCCAAAGACTTCAATTGCTCGGGGATAACAATCCCAAAGACTTCAACCGAGGAATCACAAGTTCCTCAACTAACGAGAATCGCAATTCTCTTACAAACACAAAGACACACTCACTTTACAAAGTACTCCTCAATGAGTAGATATGAGTAGAAATAGTACGCTCAAGATCACAACAACTTAGCTCAATAGAATGGCTCTTCAAAAAGCTTTATAGATGAATGAAAATGATGATCAATGTAAGAAAGCTTTTAGCAATGAAAATACTTAAATTGTATGTGTTGTTGTTGTGAAAACACTGAGTTAAACCTGTATTTATAGGTGAAAAACTCAGTCTTACCGTTGTCTAATTGCCAATTAAGGATTGCTGAAATTACTCAGTGACAATCGATTGTCAGGACTAAACAATCGATTGTTTGCCTATCAGATCAAAAAATCAATCCCAGATTTTACGTTAACAATCGATTACTTCAAATCAATAATCAATTAATTATAACGTTAAAAAATCCTTTCCAATTTTTGGCATAAAACATCGATTATCAGGAAATCAATAATCGATTATTTTAACAACGTTCAGAAAATCTTTTCCAGATTTTACGCTAAAACATCGATTGTTAAATATCACAATCGATTGCCTGAAGGTAATTTGAAAAAAGTATGACAACGGTCAGCTTCAACAATCGATTATCAAATAGAACAATCGATTATTAATTAATTTCAAAACTTACTGTCTCATATATAATCGATTATCAAAAGCCACAATCGATTATTAATTAATTTCAAAACTTACTGTCTCATATATAATCGATTATCAAAAGCCACAATCGATTATTAATTAATTTCAAAACTTACTGTCTCATATATAATCGATTATCAAAAGCCACAATCGATTATTAATTAATTTCAAAACTTACTGTCTCATATATAATCGATTATCAAAAGCCACAATCGATTATCATTTTACTTAAAATCACTGGGAGACATTTTTCTCATTCCAATCGATTACCATTAGTTCATAATCGATTTTTATGAGTTTTGAAAACTTTGCCTCAGTTAACAATCGATTATCGAAAGTACACAATCGATTGTTATGCAGTTTGCAAAAACCTGATGTTAACTGGCTTACTCACAATCGATTATCATTAATTCATAATCGATTGTCATGCAGTCTTGGCTTAGAGATACTCGATTATCATAAGTACATAATCGATTATCTTAGCCCAGATTTTTGAGGCATGTTTGGAAAACATTTTAACAAATGTAAATATGCATAGTTTAAAATCATTTGACACTTACTTTAAATATGCATGATTTTGGAAAAAATAATTTTAGTAGAGAAGCCATGTTATGAGCCAAGATTGAGGAATCAAGATCACAATTAATATTGACTCAATTATAACATTTCCAAGCATTGTCTTGAGCTTCTTGTAATGCATCCATTATGTGCTTGTCCTTGAGCACTGCTATATATCGCTTATTGCTTTGTTTGACATTCATCAAAACCTACAAAAGAACACACGTTTAGTATATTGCATTTGAAACGTGTTTCCAACATAAACAAGATTTAAGTGTTGGATAAAATACGACACACTTAGATAAACAATACAAAGCAAGGAAATGAAGAAAGAAATATAAATGGGTAAGATAATCTTAACCACAAGCTTTAATCTTCAAGACCCAAGTGTGTTTGTGCAAACCCTAGCTCAAGAACTTGTTCTCTCTAGTTCATACAAACTGAAAAAAAGCCAAAGATGTTCCAAATATATTCTTGGACGAGTATACAAATGATTTATGGTGAGACATATGAAATAACCAATTTGCCCAGGCCTGATGCACGACATCCTCTTCTACGGCAAAGTAACCACAGAAGCGGTTTCGCAAAGGCGGAAAATCCATCGCAAAAGTGGCTTCCATGAATAGTACTAGCGATCACATAAGCAAAAAATCCACCGCTTCTGCGGTTTTGCAGAAGCGAATTTCCAACAGCAGAAGTGGTTCTTGCC
The DNA here is from genome assembly GCA_034376525.1 of Nicotiana benthamiana. Lineage (NCBI taxonomy): Eukaryota > Viridiplantae > Streptophyta > Magnoliopsida > Solanales > Solanaceae > Nicotiana > Nicotiana benthamiana. The sequence continues at coordinate 29,132,776 of CM067337.1, forward strand.
CATTCCTCCAATTCTGCATAAGAGGCCATGGATCCGCATAAGCGGAAGTCGCACCTGCGACCAAACTTCCGCAGAAGCGGACTTCACTGAAGGTTTTGCATAGTTTCACCTTGTTTTTGCTCAATTCAACTTCGCTTCAATTCAAACCACTTCGTAGCATCATTTACCTAAAAATATAACAATAACCACTATAAACAACGTAATTATATACTTAAAACGACATAAAAGCTAAGGAAGAGAGGCTAGAATGAGTGGTAAAATCACCACTCATCAACACCCCCAACTTAAAGCTTTTTCTTGTCCTCAAGCAAATCAAACAAAAACTTCAATGACGATTCACCATTTCAAACACAAGTGGTATTGCCATTACTTTCATAACACATTCTCCAATTTAAACACCATAGTAATGAATTAGGTTGTGCTAACAATTAGGGTCAAGTATGCACATCTTTTCCGAATTACTCCCTCATAAAGAGAAATACTTCAAGAGTGCGCAATGGCTTTCAAAAATAATCAAGTGATCAACATAAGCCTCAAGAAGTGACTCAAAAGCACTAGTTCGCTAAACATGCTCACTTACTCAATTTCAATAATATTTCCGAAATCATGTGCCCTCACAAAAACAGGAATCCCAAAATTCACAATATTCATAATACAACACACGGGAAAATTTTCAAGAACACTCACTCTCACAAAGAACTTCAAGTGTTACAACATTTCATACCATAAGCTTGCCCTTATGTTAATTTATCTCTTATTCAAAAATGATTGGTTGGAGGTCTCATAAGGACTTTTTGAGCTTGTAATGTAGGTTTGGGACGGGTTGGATAGACATTTGGGTACAAGTGACTTCACCCTCCTTGAACACTACTCACACTTTTTTCATGATGCACTTTGCTTATTTTCAAACCCCTATAGCCTCATTTTCATCTAGTTTCCAATGTCGGATCACCTCACACCTCTTCTAATTTTTATTCAATACTCTATACTTTATACACATGTTGTCTTTCTCTTTTGTTTTCTTTTTGGGGCTTGAATAGTTTAAACAAACGCTTTTTAGGCATGAGGTACTAAACTCAACATACAACCTTGCCACTTTTTCACTTCGATCTCACCCCCAACTTAGGTGTTTACCCTCATTCTCAATGTTCAAAGAGGGACGTGTTCATAAGAGGGATTTATTTTTCAAACGGGAAAAGGTTTGTAATGAGTTGACCAAAGAAAAGGTTTAAAGGCTCAAATTGGGTACAAGTGATATTATTTATACAAAGGTAGGCTTGCAAGGCAAAAGAGGCTTTATATATAAAAGCAAAGAATGCCTAAGATCATTCATCCAACCAAACATAGTATCATTAGCATTGAAAAACGAACCGGGCAAGTTCTAGATGATAGAAGTAAACACAATATTTATTTAAACAAACACTAACACACATGGCACATGAACTAATCAAGATGGATCAATTTAATATTCTAATAAAAGCTTCAAGAGCAATATCAAACTAGTGAGAAAAGAGTCACTAAAAGAGCCAAAACTTTATCACAAGATCAAATTTGCACCATGCAACTTACTTGCTTAAATTCAAACCAAAAGTAGGGGTATGCTCAATTCACAACTTACACACAAGAGACTAATGTTATTAGTACCAAATAATCCAAAATCCTCATCCTAGCAAAACAAGACTAATTCCCTTAATAAAGTTGTCAATCTATCCATCATCGGGAAAAGTCACCCCGTTCACTTCAAATGTGTTCCTTGGGAAAGAACCGTAGCATGAGAAAACCCAAGGAAATTTTATTTAAGGAAATAAAAATAAAAGAAACGAAAACTACTACAAAGGTAACTAAAATAAAAGATTCTACTATACTAAGAAGAAAATAAGCTACACTAAGAAAGTAAATAACGAAAGAAAGACTAAAAAAATAAAAACATGACTAATCAACACCATGCCCGGTAAGGGCACATCATATGCCAACAAGCACAGTCACAAGTCCGAAAAGGGCACATAATATCCATACATAAACATAAGCCCGCCAAGGGCACATAATATACCAAAATATGAATACAGTGCTAAATTTTCCACCCCTAACGAAAATCTTTGCAGTGTCCTCACTGCACAATATCTCATATATGTTAGTATTTATGCCCGTCACTAGAAGGGGGGTGAATAGTGCGGCACGAGAATATTGATAAATATTGCGCAATTAAAATTACAGGAATAAAATAAATTCGGTAATTAAAATAACAAGGAAAGAACGCACCGAATTTATCCTGGTTCACCAAAACTTGTGGCTAGTCCAGTCCCCGAGAGACTCTCGAGAGATTCCACTAACTCCGTTAAGCTTATGGGTGCCTAACAAACCGTTACAATTGCTCGTAGATGTACACTCTACAAGACTTCAACTTGCTCGAGGATACCGCACCTCAAGACTTCACTTTGCTCGTGGATACCGCACCACAACACTTCAACCACTAAGACTTAGGGTACTTAGCGAACCCGACAATCAATGAGAAGATATTGTTCTTCTCAAACACCTTTCTGTTCTTACAACAAGACTCTCTCAAAAGAGTAGATAAAGAGATACAAGTTTAGCTCTATGAACAACACAAAGTTGTCTCTCAAATGGCTCAACAAAAGCTCTAAAAGGATGCTCAAATAATGTCAATATGTATATCAATATTGGGAGGTGTTGTTTGTTTAAAATCAGCTCAAAAGACCTCTTTTTATAGGTGAAAAAGGGTGCATGACCGTTGCTTAATTGACAATTAATTATGCAGATTCTATGCTGAGATAATCGATTATTTATGTCACATAATCAATTATTTGTTAACGTTACAAAATCGGAATCAGATTCTGCATATAATCGATTATTTCATCCATATAATCGATTATGCCTCTAACGTTCCGAAAATCAGAATCCCTGATTTTCTGCCAGATAATCGATTATTTGATAGAGATAATCGATTATGTCTCTAATATTCCAAAAATCAAAAGCTGATTCTCCGCTGGATAATCGATTATCTAATTGATATAATCGATTATATTGAGACAGTGTTTCAAACACTTTGGCAACGATAATCACATAATCGATTATGCACTTTGTATAATCGATTATTCTGTGGAAGTGTTCAAACCCTTTGGCCACTGTTATAACATAATCGATTATGCTGGTTTGTATAATCGATTATTTTAGTCCAGTTTTGAAAACTTACTTCAAAAACCATTTTGGTTAAAATGAAAACTTTAACATCATTTTGTTTGAAGTATTTAAAAATATGTTTATGATAAATATGATTTAATAAAATAATTTTATGCATATTTATGATGACCTATGTTGAGCCAAAAGACGAGATAACTTAAACGTTGCTCTTACATTGGTTCTACCTAACGACCTACGCCTTGGGTCTTCGGTCTTGAACGTTTGAGCTCGTCTTTGGCTTGTCTATGCAATTCCGTCATCAATATGCTTCTCGCCCTTCAATCTCGATTGTTTGTCATATAATATCGTTGTTTGACACTTGACTTTATTTGTTTGTCATTCATCAAAACCTATACCTGAAAATCATGCTCATACCACCAAAGCGCACATATCATAGATAGAGTGATTTTCTACAATTTTCCCCTTTTTGATAATGACAAACAATAGGAGATATGCATATCGAATTCCCCCTAAATTCATGCTATATCTCAACATACAATTTATGCAAACAATTCAATATAATTCCCCCTTAATTGAATATTCCCCCTCAATTAAAGCATGCATATCGCCTAAATTCTTCCCCCTTTTGGCATTAGCAAAAAGAGTATACCAATTGTTAATTAAACTATTGACGATACCAATTGTTAGAAACAACATCAAATCATACTAAATGTTAGTAAAAGCATACTAATCATAATAACGGTCATTTTTCGCAAATATACTAACTGTTTATTTAAACTCAAAATATGCATCAAAACATGAATCAATCACTTAATATAAAACTAATTGATACCAATTGTTATTCAAAATAAAAACTTATCGAATCATGAATCAATCATCAATTGTTAGCACATATCAGCTATTATGTTTTTAACGAAAATACGATAACTAACCGACGTTCCCCCTTGATGCATTAAGGTTTCGTGCTTGGTGCATCTACTACAATATTGTAGTCTTCAAGCACACCTGCAAAAGTACCTAAAAATAGGTTTTTGGTACCCAACTTCTTTTGGGTCCTTGGGGGTTAGACAAATAATAATCATAATCAAAATATGAATCTCTATGTTTAGCAAAACATACGGGTGCAATGTGTCCTACTCGGTTACAATAATGACATACAACATTAGGATTGTGCATGTGTCTAGGTTGAGCCAAATGCGTTCTAGGTGATCTAAATTTGTTATTCCTAGAAGCGTTGAAATTCCTAGAGTTGTTTCTAGGTGGTCTAACATTATTCATTCTAGACTCATTTGTGAAATTCCTAGATTTGTTTCTAGGTGGTCTAAAATAATTCATTCTAGACTCATTGTGAAATTCCTAAAGTTGTTTCTAGGTGGTCTAAAGTTATTCATTCTAGACTCATTAGTAAAGTTCCTAGAATTATTTTTAGGTGGTTTAACCTCATTTCTAACATCCTTTTTGATTTCTTCACTTGTTTTAGGATTATCAACACTACGTTTTTCTAGTGCATTCCTAAGTTCTATGTTCTCTGTTTTCATACAAGAAGAGCAATTTGAACATTGATCAATTGAAGAGGCTTCATTCAATTCCTTGATCTTATTTTTAAAATCAACATTGTCATTTTTCCAAAAATTTATTTTCTTTTTCTAAAACTTAAATTTTATTTTTAAGAGCACTAATGTCATTAGTCAATTTTTCAAAATCTATTTCTTTCAAAGAAGATGGTTTTTCAAAATATTATTCTTGCAAAGAAAGTGTTTTCTCAAAATCTTTTTCTTGCAAAGAAAGTGTTTTTTTCAATTCTTTTATCGTTTTGGAAGCATTAACAAATTCACCATATAATTCATCATATGCATTTTGCAATTCTTCAAACGAGTGAGAGTTAGAATTACTTACCTCTTCTTCTTCGTTGGCCATGAGGCATAATGCAGCAGTTTCATCGCCCGAGCTGTCTGAATCCCATGTCACGCGCCGATGACGTTTCTTCTTTTTCTTGTCCTTGGGATTTGGACAATGTGATTTGGTGTGGCCAAGTTTTCCACAATTTTGGCATGAAGGACTTGGTTCTTCCTTCTTTATTTCCTTCTTCATAAACTCATAAAACTTTTCAATTATATCATTGGAAATAATATCATCATCGCTTTCCGAATCACTTACCTCTACTCTTTTAGAAGATGATGTTTTGAAGGCGAAATTTGAACTTCTACTTCTAAGATAGGGATTAAGAATTGTACTTTCATAAGTTTCGAGGTTACCTCTTAGTCCATCAATTGTGATATCAGTGATTCCTATCGACTCTTGGATGGCATCGGCTTTGGAACGCCATTCGGGAGTGAGGCTCCGAGGATTTTTCGAACAAGTTCTTTGTTCGTGTACACTTTCCCGAGAGCATGAAGGTCGTTGACGATTTTTGAGAATCGTTCGAACATAGTATCGATAGGTTCTTGCTCCCTCATTCTAAAAAGTTCATATTCATGTGTTAAAAAATCAACTTTATATTCTCGGACTTGAGACGTACCTTCATAAGTGATCTCGAGTTTATCCCACATTTCCTTTGCGGTTGTGCAACAAGAGATTTTCCGGTAGTCATCAGGATTCACCGCACAATATAATAAGTTTATGGCCTTTGCGTTATTTCAACCTTTTTGATGTCCTCGGCATCTTTTTCATCTTCCTCCTTTGTTGGCATTTGTTGTCCATTCTTGATGATTCGCCACAAACGAAAATTATGTGATTGGATGAATATTCTCATCCGCTCTTTCCAATATGTATAATTTGTTCCGTCAAACATTAGAGGGCTATGGGTGGAGTGTCCTTCGCTCATCATTCCTGCGATCAATATTCTCAACAAAAAATATATATCGCTCTCAACAGGTTAAGGCTTTCAGAGAGTTAGGCTCTGATACCAATTGTTAGTATTTATGCCCGTCACTAGAGGGGGGGTGAATAGTGCGGCACGAGAATATTGATAAATATTGCGGAATTAAAATTGCAGGATAAAATAAATTCGGTAATTAAAATAACAAGGAAATAACGCACCGAATTTATCCTGGTTCACCACAACTTGTGGCTAGTCCAGTCCCCGAGAGACTCTCTCGAGATTCCACTAACTCCGTTAAGCTTACGGGTGCCTAACGAATCGTTACAATTGCTCATAGATGTACACTCTACAAGACTTCAACTTGCTCGAGGATACTGCACCTCAAGACTTCACTTTGCTCGTGGATACCGCACCACAAGACTTCAACCACTAAGATTTAGGGTACTTAGCGAACCCGACAATCAATGAGAAGATATTGTTCTTCTCAAACACCTTTCTCTTCTTACAACAAGACTCTCTCAAAACAGTAGATAAAGAGATACAAGTTTAGCTTTATGAACAACACAAAGTTGTCTCTCAAATGGCTCAACAAAAGCTCTAAAATGATGCTCAAATAATGTCAATATGTATATCAATATTGGGAGGTGTTGTGTGTTTAAAATCAGCTCAAAAGACCTCTTTTTATAGGTGAAAAAGGGTGCATGACCGTTGCTTAATTGACAATTAATTATGCAGATTCTGTGCTGAGATAATCGATTATTTATGTCACATAATCGATTATTTGTTAACGTTACAAAATTGGAATCAGATTCTGCTCACATATTATCGATTGTTTCATCCATATAGTCGATTATGCCTCTAACGTTGCGAAAATCAGAATCCCTGATTTTCTGCCAGATAATCGATTATTTGATAGAGATAATCGATTATGTCTCTATCGTTCCGAAAATCAAAAGCTGATTCTCCGCTGGATAATCGATTATCTAATTGATATAATCGATTATATTGAGACAGTGTTTCAAACACTTTGGCAACGGTAATCACATAATCGATTATGCACTTTGTATAATCGATTATTCTGTGGCAGTGTTCAAACACTTTGGCCATTGTTATAACATAATCGATTATGCTGATTTGTATAATCGATTATTTTTGTCCAGTTTTGAAAACTTACTTCAAAAACCATTTTGGTTAAAATGAAAACTTTAACATCATTTTGTTTGAAGTATTTAAAAATATGTTTATGATAAATATGATTGAATAAAATAATTTTATGCATATTTATGATGACCTATGTTGAGCCAAAACACGAGATAACTTAAACGTTGCTCTTACATTGGTTCTACCTAACGACCTACGCCTTGGGTCTTTGGTCTTGAACATTTGAGCTCGTCTTTGGCTTGTCCATGCAATTCTGTCATCAATATGCTTCTCGCCATTCAATCTCTATTGTTTGTCATATAATATCGTAGTTTGACACTTGACTTTATTTGTTTGTCATTCATCAAAACCTATACCTGAAAATCATGCTCATACCACCAAAGCGCACATATCATAGATAGAGTGATTTTCCACCATCATCATCATCATCATCATCGTCATCATCATTGCCACCATCTCCAGCAGACTCTAAAATGAAGGAATACTCCTCACTATCATCTTCGGCTGCCACTAAAATATTTGCATCCGGTCGTCCCCACTTGAAGATAGCTTTGATGCCTCTCCTTATCTTGACCACAAATTTGTTCTTCTTATTTTTCTTGTTCTTCTCCTTTTGAAAGTCGGCCTGAAGGCCAGCATGGGCCTTGGCCAAAGTACCATAGGCTCCGTCCAGTCTGGTCACCGATGTTGTCATTTTCTTCATGTTCTCTTCCTGTCGCTTTTGAGCATCCAAGTAACCCTGCATTTCTTCTTTGGAGAAGTAAGAAGGGTCATTATGTGAGGAGGAAGGCACATTCAGAAGCTGAAATACTAACTCTTTATTGATTGAAACTCGGATTTAAGTATCCCGAATGGCCCCTGAGAGGACGTCCCAAAACTGGTGACTGTGGAGACGACTTTCCTCTTCTTGCTCTTGACAACAATTCCCTCTCCTGTTACTTTCAAAGGATGGAGGGGTTTGTCATCTTGAAGCCAACGATCAGTGGGGCGGACGACAACCTCAGCTCTAGTGCATAGCCTCGTAATCAGTGAAGGAAACATCAACACTGCATCCTTCTCTCTAGAGTACTCTCTCATGTACTGCCTCATCTGTTAAAGAATGTAGTGCCCCACATTAACCTGAATGCCATCCAGGAGGCATGCTACGATCAATGCCCGGGTGTAGGAGACATTAGTGACATTCCCACACGGACATACTCTACTGCTCACTATATGGAACCATCTCTTTACCTCTGCAGTAAAGTCCGTTGATTTCATCCCTTTCCATTTGGTCCCCCATTTCTCTCTCAACTGTGGAGGGTAAGCTTCGACACAAGCCCCTCTCCATTGTCACAATTATCTTTCTCGTTTGCCGTCTCCAAGGGATAGTTGGTATCATTGATGTATTCAACCCCAAACCTCACCATTTGTCCTCTGATTATGGTATGTGGATCATCAAAGTTCATACACCAAATATTGGCGTAGAACTCGCGAACCCACATCTCATTGGCCTTGCAAGGTGTGGCAATGAAGCAGGACCATCCGGATGAATAGAGCCTGGCATGGAAGTCCGGGAGCTTTTCTGCCAATTTCTCCTCATTTATCCCCCTTTCAAGAAGGATCTTTTTATGGACCATGTCGTCCAAATATCAGCGTTCGCACGAAGCAGACATGAAGCGCGTATCATCAAAGATCTCATCACCCTCTTCTAGGATTTCCGGGTGCGATCCGCTTGGGGTTGGGTCCATTTTTTAGTTAAAACACCTACAAAGAATCCTCACAAAATTAGTGGGACAATCGAATCATGTAAAGAAATATAAAACACTGCATTTGAGAAAAAAATTAGGTTGAACGGGCCCGGGAAGAAATTTTTGCAAACCCACTGTTTTGGGCAAAACTGGCAGTTTCTGCTTCTACAGAACCAGGGCGAAGAGGCGGTTCCGCTTTCACGGTCAGCCAGCCGCTTCTGCGGTCCTCAATTTTTTTTTCTCGCTTAAGCATCCTTCTTGCCGCAAAAGCGGTATCGCTTCAGCAGCTATTTGTCCGCTTATGCGGTTCTGCATTCTTCTTCAGTGAAAGCACTGCCCATTTACAAATTTTTCTCTTTTTCAATTCCAACCAAATTCTTGGCACCAAAATACAAAACTATTGCAATTTAATACCACATGATTCAATGAGGACCAAATATGTGCCACTTCGCACAAGATTTCCACTTACGCATTGTGTTGAACACGTTGCGAGCGAGTGAGGATGGACCTTCTTACACAAAAATGGGGTACTCAAGACTTCCCCAAATTTCGTTCAATTAAAACAGCTCACAACATTTACACTCAACCAAATCCTCACTTTCCAAGGTTTGCAACAAGAATTCAAAATAAAAAGAGGAAGAAGAAAAGACATAAAACAAAAGACAATAAAAAAAATTCTGTTGCATTTAGAGAATGAGAAGTGAGAGATGAAGATTGAGAAGAGGATAGGATAATTAGCTGAAGTTTATGCAATGGAAATAATTAAGATTAAGCCTCTTGGATTGTTTTTTGGAGAATTTTCGTTCTTTGGGGGTTAGAGCATTGGGGAGCAGTTGAGTTTGAATTTTTTGTAAACAATCCATTTAAAATTCTTTTTAGTCTTTCAAACCTGGGCGACTTTCACTTCCGCGACATTTTGGCTGCTACTACGGTTCCGCATACACAACCTATGGGCCGCTTCCGCGGTGGCCGCCGCTTTTGCGTTCACATTTCCGCTTTTGCGGGACTGCGGATGCGGTCAAAATACCGCACTCGATTTTGCCATCCGGGTCATCCCGACCTGCTCAAATCAACTTCAAAAAATTTAAAACTTGGCAGATTAGTCAAAAATAATATTAATATTCTAAGCTATCCTAAAAAGAAAATTTCAAAAATGATAAAAAATATTTGGAAAACGATGGGTTGCCACCCACCAAGCGCCGCATTTAATATCGTGGCACGATGCAAACAACATTACCACTTTTATCGCACTTGGATGATATGAATTGGGCACCTAGCTTGGAATCAAGCTTGTGACCACGAGCGATGGGTGTGGTAAATTAATTATTGAGCCAATGCTTAAAATCTTCATTTGCACTTCTTCGCTTTCAAGTGAGGAATGTCATTTTGATTTCCAGTTTCCTCAAACTGTAAAATGTATGGCTTGAATTTTTCCCCCTCGCAATCCTTCATTGAGTCATGTAGTTCAACTTCTATGTCACCACACAATTCCGATGTTGAAAAATGCTTGGAATGTGACTTCAAGCCTTCACTTTGCTATTTTTCTTGGATTTTGACATCCTCTTCTTCCCCCGGAATAGAGTCAACATTAACCACATTTGCTTTTAACCAGGTTGACTCTAATTCCATTTTTTTCTCGGCATCACTAACACTCATTGAGTCGGTTAGCGGATGTTCAATTCTTGATTCCTCAAAGTAAAGCTGACTTTCTTCCTCGGAATTGGACTCTTCTTGGCCTTCTTCCACACACTCAAATTGTTGGGCATAGTGAGCCTCAACCAAAGTTTGCATTTGATTTTCCAAAGTGCGGATATGTTCATCATTGTAATTCAAGCCTTGTTTCAAGTCCTCGAGTTCAAAGTTGTGCTTCTCCTCATTTTCAAGAATGGCCTCCAACATGAGCATTATTTTCACATTTTGAGCTTTTGAGAGTTCTTCTTGGTTTTCATCAAGTTCCAAGAATGGATTTTCACTTTCAATCTCCAAGGAAGGATTTTGGTTTTCATTCACTTCCAAGGCTCTTTGAACCCTTGAGGCCTCGATCATTTCATCCATTTATGAGTGCAATCGTTGAAGTGCTAAATCATTTTGGAGACAAGATGTTCCAAGGCATTTGCTACTTGTTTGCTTCTTAAAGTAGATACTCCAACATGAGCTTGAACTCTCCATTTTGTCCATTCTCACTTTCTTCCATTTTCATAGCCCTATAGTTCTCATCGCAAAAAGCAAACTTATCATAGTGGAGGCTTGGGGAAAGGAAGGTCAAATATGCACAATAATCCCAATGACCATTTTGGCAACCACACCTATCACAAACATTCCAACCATGGGGATGAGATTGTGCGCACAATCCACCCCCGGAAGAATACAATTATTCCACGAGTGTGGTCTACCACAATAAGGACACGGTTCATCAAAGTATGAACAACTACCATCCGACCAATTTTCATTATATGATGCCAATTTTCAAAAAAAAAAAATTAGAATATAAAGAAGAAACTAACAAGAAAAATAGACCCAAGATAAGAAAAATAATTACACAAGTATTCAAAAGTTTGGATCAAAGAACTTTTGCTTACTTCTCAAACAACCTAAATTACGCCAAATTGTTCTCCGGCAACGATGCCAATTTTTGGTGGCGTCCAAATCCACCGCCAAAAAGCAATAGATACGATCGCAGCACTATAATTTTCCAACTATGAGTCGGGGTCGAATCCCAGAAAGAACAATGTGTAGGCGATTATGAATGTAAGAAAATTATCACTAGTCCCGCAGTGCCAAACACTAAGCATTTTGGGTTGAAAATTATTTTTATGTCTGAAATGCAGAAATATAAACTAACCTAGAAAGCAAGTACAATGATCAATGGCTACAAGTATGAAAGCATCGGGAATTACACTCAAGTAACGATCCAGTGTAGTTCACGATTTTACAAATATGAGCGAGTTTATGTTAATTAGCCACGGATAATAATTCCTAATTAGCTTTTTCCGAAAACTAACAAGACTTACTAATTGAATTATCCCTAATCACAATCAGAAGAATAAGCACACCCGGAAAGCTACAAGTAGTTCAATCATATCCCTAGGTAGAATATACAAAATGAGGGTTACCGCCTCAAGTTCTTGGTAATTAATCTTTCTCAACCCCAAACTATTTTTCCCAAAAATAATCCGGAGTTAATGGGAGAGTCCTAGGGTTAGAGAATCCCTTTGGAAACATTAAAAAACAAGAATAATTAAAGAAACAATAACTCACTTCATAAATATATAAAAATCATTCAATACATAAGCACAACATGGTATAAAATCCACACTTTAATTATGAATATTCCCATAAACAAGATTTAAGTGTTGGATAAAATACTACACACTTAGATAAACAATACAAAGCAAGGAAATGAAGAAAGAAACATAAATAGGTAAGAAAATCTTAACCAAAAGCTTTAATCTTCAAGACCCAACAGTGTTTGCGCAAACCCTAGCTCAAGAACTTGTTCTCTCTAGTTTATACAAACTGACTATAAGCTAAAGATATTCCAAATATCTTCTTGGACGAGTATAAAAATGATTTGGGGTGAAAAAGTATGAAATGACCATTTTGCCCAGGCCTGATGCGCGACTTCCGCTTCTGAGGCTAAATAACCGCAGAAGTGGTTTCGCAAAGGCGGAAAATCCATCACAAAAGCGGCTACCATCGATCGCATAGGCGGAAAATCCACCGCTTCTGCGGTTCCACCGAAGCGGTTCTTGCCATTCCTCCAATTCCTCACAAGCTGCAATGAATTCACATAAGCAGAAGTCGCACTTGCGACCTAACCTCTGCAGAAGAAGACTTAACTGAAGGTTTTGCATAGTTTCACCTTTTTTTGCTCAATTCCACTTCACTTCAATTCAAACCACTTTGTAGCATCATTTACCTGAAAATCTAACAATAACTACTACAAACAACCTCATTGTATACTTAAAACGATATAAAAGCTAAGGAAAAGAGGCTCGAATTAGTGGTATAATCACCATTCATCACCAACGTACAGATACTCGCCATCACACTTATACGTCGTAACCAACACTAATACGTGGCAAATAAGACCAAAACACGTATTCCCTGAAACTAAGTTTAGAACAAATACTTACCTCGATTTCACGGAAAAAACTAAGCCTATATTACCGCTTTACCTCTCGGGTTCCACTTCCAATCCCCTCATCATAAATTACTTAATAACATCAATAAATGCTAAAGAACACAATTCACATGCTTAATTATAGATTTCCCAACATTTTCCCCAAAAAGTAAAAAAATCAACCTCGGGTCTGCTTGGCCAAAACTCAAGTTTGAAATAAAATGTGATTACTCATTCACCCCCGAGCTGGGATATACAATTGGTTTGGTATCCGACCTCAATTTGAGATCTAAATCCCAAAAATTCCAATATTCCTAAGATCTACCAAAAATTTCAATTTCCACCATGAAAACCCTAGATTCTGGGATGCAATCTTGTAAAGAGAAGCGAAGGAGTGAAAGAAGAAGACTAAAATCACATACGTATGATATAGGGAAGAAAGAGTATTTTAAAAACCACATATTATGCTCTAGGGTTTTATTATTTGAAACTAGTAAAATAATGAAAAGTCTTGTGTGTGTGTGTGTGTATATATATATATGTACGCCTCAGGTCCCTGCCACCGCTCTCAGCGGATAAATTGGTGCTGCAGCAGAACCTGGTCCCTGCCCACCATTGTCAGCGGAATTTTCAGCGCTGCCGCGGAACCTGGTTTAGAGACTTGCGATTTTGCAACTTTTCAGGTCCACATATTTTTCTAAGTCTCAAAACACTTCGTGGCCTGCCCAAATCTCACCCGAGACCTCGGGGCGCCAAACCACATATGTATGCAAATTTAAAAATATTATACGGACTTGCTAGTGGGATCAAATCCCAAAAATATCACCTAAAACTACGAATTTAACCTCAAATCTCATGATTTTCTCAAGAACACTTCAAATTCACTTTTTTCTCAAACAAGCGTCCGAATCACGTTAAATGAACTCCGATTTCCACCAAATTTAACATATAGTACTTAAACATTATAATAAACCTATATCGAGACCAAAATACGATCCTGGTATTAATGAGTTCACACATCAATACATTTCTTTATTTCCTTGAAAATCCAGCATAACAATTTTCTTCAAAAATTGATTTCGAAGGCTAGGGACTTACGAGTTCAATTCCGGACGTACGCCCAAGTCCAATATTTTAGTGCGGACCTCCAGGGGGCGTTAGAATGCGGGTCTGGGTCCATTCACTCAAATTATTGGCCAAAGTCAACTAAAAATCAAATATTATATCTCAAAATTATTAATTCACATATTTCCACATAAACACTTTCCAGATTCGCGCCAGGATTGCGAACGCAAATTGAAGTGAACAAAATTAAATGTTTCTAAGGCTAATGAACCTTAATGATGTCCTGAATCATAAGATCACCCTTTGAGTCATCACAATCTCCACCTCTAAAGCAAATATTCGTCCTCGAACGGACGTAGAAAAGTACTTGAGTCTGTGAAAAGGTGGGGAATCGGCTCTGCATATCGGACTCGGACTCCCAAGTAGCTGCCTCAATAAGCTAACCTCTCCACTACACGCAAACTGATGAGAAATACTTCGATCTCAACTGACGAACCTGCCGGTCTGGAATAGCTACCGGCTCCTCCTCATAGGTCAAGTCCCTGTCCAACTAGAGAGTGCTGAAGTCTAACACGTGAGATGGATCGATGTGATACTTTCAAAGCATGGACACATGAAACACTTTATGCACAACTAATAAACTCGGCGGCAAAGAAAGTCTATAAGCCACATCTCCCACTCGATCAAGGATCTCAAAAGTCCCGATGAACCTAGGGCTTAGCTTGCCCCTCTTCCCAAATCCCAGCATGCCCTCCATAGGAGACACCCAAAGCTACACTTGCTCTCTGACCATGAATGCCACATCACGAACCTTATGTTCGGTATAACCCTTTTGCCTAGACTGATCTTTACGAAGCCTATGAATGATTTTATCCTTGTCTAAGACATCTTGTACTAAATCTGTACCCGACAACCGAGCCTTCCTTGGCTCAAACCACCCAACTGGTGATCGACACTGTCTACCATATAATGCCTCATAGGGATCCATCTAGATGCTTAACCGATAGCTGTTGTTGTAAGCAAACTCCACTAATGGTAGGAACTTATCCCAAGAACCTCCAAAATCAATAACACGGGCGCAGAGCATGTCCTCTAAAATCTAAATAGTACACTTGGACTATCTGTCCGTCTGAGGACCAAATGTTATGCTCAACTCGACTCGTGTACCCAACTCACGCTAAACTGACCTCCAAAAATGTGAGGTAAGCTGCGTGCCTTAACCGTAAATGATAGACATTGGCACACCATGGAGACGAACGATCTCCTGAATATAGATCTCAACTAACCGCTTAGAAAAATAGAAAACTGCCACATGAAAGAAATGTGCTGACTTATTCAGCCAATCAACGATAACTCAAATAGTAACGAATTTCCTCTGAGTCCATGAAAGTCCAACAAAAAATTCCATAGTGATACGCTCCCACTTCCACTCAAGGATCTCAATCCTCATAAGCAAACCACCATATCTCTAATGCTCGTACTTTACCTGCTGACAATTCAAACATCAAGCTATATATTCAAAAATATTTGTCTTCTTCTTCCTCCGCCAATAACGCTTCCACAAATCTTGATACATCTTAGCGACCTCCGGATGAATAAAATACCAGGAACTATGGGCCTCTTCTAGAATCAACTCACGAACTCCATCCATATTAAGTATAGAAACTCAACCCTGCATCTAAAACTCTATCATTTCAAACTGTAACTTGCTTGGCACCACCGTGCCACACTATGTCCCTAAGAACTAGCAAATAAGGATCATAATACTGCTGATACCTGATATGCTTAAATAATGAATACCGAGCGACTGTAAGAGCTAAACCACGGTTGGGCATAGAAACATCTAGCCTCACAAACTGATTGGCTAAAGCCTGAACATCCAAAGCAAGTGGTCTCTCGCCGATTGGAATATATGTAAGGCTACCCATATTAGCCGACTTCCTAATCAAAGTATCGACCACCACATCGACCTTCACCAGATGATACAACATGGTGATATCACATACTTTCAATAGCTCCACCGACCTCCTACGCCTCAAATTTTGCTCCTTCTGCTTGAGCAAGTATTGCAAACTCTTGTGATCCGTGAACACCTCAAATGATATGCCAAATAAATAATTTATCTAAAATTCAGCGTGTGAACAATGGCTACTAACTCCAAATCATGAACTAGATAATTCTTCTCCTGAACCTTCAACTATCGCGAAGCATAAGCAATAACTATGTCATCCTGCATCAACACCGCACCAAGTCTAACACAAGATGCATCACACTACACTGTATATGGCCTTGAACCTACATGCAAACCCAATTCCAGTGTGGTGTCAAAGCCGTTTTGAGGTTCTGGAAGCTCGCCTCACACTCGTTTGACCACCTGAACTAGGCACCCTTCTAGGTCAACCTAGTCATTGGGGTTTCAATAGATGAAAACCCCTCCATGAACCGACAGTAATAACTTGCCAAACCCAAGAAACTTTGGATCTCTATAGTTGATGTAGGCCTAGGCTAGTCTTTGACAGACTCTATCTTCTTCGGTTCCTCCTGAATACCCTCTACTGATACGACCTAACCCAAGAAGGCAACTAAACTCAACCAAAAATCACACTTCAAAAACTTAGCATACCGCTGACTATCTCTCAAAGTCTGAAGAATGACTTGAAGACGCCTTAGAGACAGATGGTATTACAGGGAATATGCATGACTGAGTGGCACCGTCCATAAGGCGCACTAGATGGACAAGAGCATCCAGGAGTACCGGGGTGGCGATAAACCCCTCTATAACTTGAGCTGGCCCTGCTGGAACTGTGAGGATTGGAACCTCATCCTCAAACTCGACCAGAGCCCCGCTGCTAGTGTTGCTGCTCGAGCTTTAGGCTGAGTCGTACATCTGCATCGGCCTCTAGCACGGCCTTTGCCCCTCGTAGGAGCTATCACTAGGGGCTCGGGCTGCTGGTCAACTGATGAATCAGTACGTGTTCTTAACATTTGCAAAGGAATATAGTGGAAGTTAAATTAATATTGAGAAATCAAGTCACACAACATGAAAGAGTATATGAAAAAATTTTCCTAAGCTATGTAGCCTCTGGGGAATTAGCACAAACGTCTCTGTACTGATACGTCAAACTCTACCTAGCTTGTTCATGAATTGTGAAACTTAAACAACCTAGAGCTCTGATACCAACTTGTCATGATCCAGATTTTCCACCTTCGTGAATCGTGATGGCACCTACTCGTGAAAGCTAGGCAAGTTGATATTTACAATTTTACTATCATTATAATTAACCTAACATGGACAGATATTAATTAAAACAAAATAATTAAGAAATGCAAAAATAAAGTAACAGTGCCACAACTCAAGTGCATAACTACCCTATAGACCTAGTGTTAAAATACACGAACGAATAAGATTTACTACAAATATAAGTCTTAAAGAAGTACAAGTGTTCACGAAATAGAAGGGACAGCACAAAACTAAATCCGGAAAGGAGGGTCTTCAAGCTCTCCAAATGCCAACAGATCTACCTTGGTCTCCCTAGACGGAAGGCAGCTACCTCAAGCTACTCACAAGGTCCGGCACAAAAATATGCACAATAAGTGTACAGAGCAGTATTATTACAACCGACCCCATGTACTGGTAAATGTCGAGCCTAAGCTCGGTAAAGTTGTGATAAAGCTAGGACACAACAACCCTCTAAACATGTGCAGTCAGATCATGTACGACCAGAACAATAATAATAGGAAATAACTAATAAAGATGAGAAGGAGAACATGCTGCGAAGAATATCAATATCTAACAGTATATCAATAGAGAAGCATAATAAACACCATATTTCTATAAACATGAATAATGAAACAGTAACATATGCACGGTATCACCCTTCGTGCTTTTACTCTCGTTCTTACAATAAAAAAATCACATAAAAGGCACGATATCATCCTTCGTGCATTAAATCTCATAATCATGGCACGGCATCATCGTTCGTGCATTAGCTCTCAAATCATGGCCCGGTTTCACACTTCGTGCATTAACACTCACAATATCGGCACGACATCACCCTCCGTGCATTAATGCTCACTCACAATATCATGTACGGCATCACACTTCGTGCTTTGCACTCTTTCTCATCCAAAACATAAAAACAATACATCCCGGCAAAGTAATCAACAATAGAAACAAATACATCTCGGCAAGGGAATCAACTATAACCAATCTTGTTCCAACGGTTACTTCACAAAATAAATATCAACTTGAGCCAATACACAACAATGGTCGATTACCAAGAAATTATCATAAGTCTATTTCAATAGTGATAATAATCCATTTAAGCATGAGCAATGCGTAATAAGAGTCACAACAATCATGGTATAAGACTCACAGGCATGCTTGACACCAATGTATAGATACTCGTCACCACACCTATATGTCGTACTCAACACTAACACGTAGCAAATAAGACCACAACACCTATTACCTCAGGTTAAGGTCAGACCAAATACTTACCTTGATTCTACGGCCAAAATAAAGCCTCAATTACCGATTTACCTCTCGGTTATATTTCCAATCCGCTTGTATCTAGTCATAAATTACTTAATAAAATCACTAAATGCTAGAGAATTTATTTCTCATGCATAATTATAGATTTTCCAACAATTTCCAAAAAAATTCAAAAAGTCACCCTGAGCCTGCTTGGCCAAAACTCGAAGTTCCAAAAAAAATCCGATTACCCAATCATCCCCGAGCCCAGATATATAATTGGTTTTGGAATCCGACCTCAATTTGAGGTCTAAATCCCTATATTTAAATATTCTTGAGTTCTACCCAAAATTCCCAATTCCACCATGCAAACCCTATATTCTAGGATGAAATCTTGTAAAAGTAAGTTAATGAGTGAAAGAAATGAGTTAAAATCACTTACGTATGATTTAGGGATGAAAGAGTATTTTAAAAATCGCCTTTTATGCTGTAGGGTTTTATTATTTGAAAAAGAATAAAATAATAAAAAGTCATATATGTATATATATATATATATATATATATATATATATATATATATACGCCTCAGGTCCCTGCCATCCCTGTCAGCGGAAAAATGGGCGTTGCAGCAGAACCTGGTCCCTGCCCACCACTGTCAGTGGAATTTCGAGCACTACTGCGGAACTTGGTTTAGAGACTTGCGATCCGCAACTTTTCAGGTCCACGTATTTTTTTTATGTCTCAAAACACTCTGTGTCCTGCCCGAAACTCACCCGAATCCTCGGGGCTTAAAATCAAACATGCACGCAAGTCTAAAAATATCACACGAACTTGCTAGTGTGATCAAATCACAAAAATAACTCCTAAAACTAAGAATTTAATCTAAAAACTCATGATTTTCTCAAGAACACTTCAATTCACTTTTTTCTCAAAAAGACGTCCGAATCGCGTCAAATGAACTCTGATTTCCACCAAATTTCACAGATAGTACTTATACATAATAATAAACCTCTACCGTGCCCCAGAACTACTAATACGGGCCCAATACGAACGAGTTGGAATATTAATTCATTTCTTTATTTCGATAAAAATACAGGATAATAATTTTCTTCAAAAATTGATTTCTGAGGCTAGGGACCTCGGAGTTCAATTCGGGCATACGCTCAAGTCCCATATTTTACTACGGACCTTCGGAGACCGTCGGAATGCGGTTCCAGGTCTGTTCACTCAAAATATTGACCAAAGT
This sequence comes from Nicotiana benthamiana, assembly GCA_034376525.1. Classification (NCBI taxonomy): domain Eukaryota; kingdom Viridiplantae; phylum Streptophyta; class Magnoliopsida; order Solanales; family Solanaceae; genus Nicotiana; species Nicotiana benthamiana. Next base: position 29,152,552 of record CM067337.1, read on the forward strand.
CCACTAAAAATTTAATATTAACTCTCAAATATTATTAATTCATATATTTCCATGTCAAAGCTTTCTATAATCGCGTCTGGATTGCACACGCAAATCAAGGTGAACAAAATTAAACATTTTAAGGCTAATGAGCCTGGAATGATGTCTTAAATCATAAGATGACCCTTTGGGTCACCACAATCTCCACCTCTAAAACAAATGTTTGTTCTCAATCGAACATAGAAAAGTACTTGAGTCAGTGAAAAGGTGGGGAAATCGGCTCCGCATATCGGACTAGGACGCCCGGTAGCTGCCTCAACAATCTGACCTCTCCACTACAAATGAACTGAAGGGAAATTATTCAATCTCAACTGACAAACCTGCAGGTCTATAATAGCTCTCGGCTCTTTCTCATAGGTCAAGTCCTTGTCCAACTAGATAAGCCAAGCAAGCAGCTATTAGAAAGAAGTTGAAGCTATAACCGCAAAAGGGGAGAAAAGAGTGCAGAAGTTTAACACGTGATATGGATCGATGTGATACTTCTGAAGCATGAAAACATGAAACACTGGATGCACGGCTGATAAACTTGGTAGCAATTCAAGTCTATAAGCCACCTCTCCCACTCCTCAAGGATCTTATAAGGCCCAATGAACCTAGTGCTTAGCTTGCCCTTCTTCCCAAATCTTGTCACGCCCTTCATGGGCATCACTCGAAGCAACACTCCCTCTCCGACTATGAATACCATATCACAAACCTTATGGTTGGCATTACTCTTTTGCCTAGACTGAGTTGTACGAAGCCTATCCTGAAAGATCTTCACCTTGTCCAAGGCATCCTGTACTAAATCTGTACCCAACAATCGAGCCTCCCCCGACTCAAACCACCCAACTAGCGATCGACACCATCTACCATATAATGCCTTACAAGGAGAAATTTGGATGCTCGACTAATTGTTATTTAGGAAAACACTGGTAATGGCACGAACTGATCCCAAGAACCTCCAAAGTCAATACATAGGAGCAGAGCATGTCCTCCAAAATCCGAATAGTACGCTCAGACTATCCATCTGTCTGAGGTTGAAATGTTCTGCTCAACTCGACCCGTGTACCCGTGTCACGTTGAACTGTCCTCCAGAAATGCAAGGTAAACTGTGTGCCCAGAAATGATAGACACGGTAACACCATAAAGACGAACGATCTCCTCTATATAGATCTCAACTAGCCGCTCTGCGGAATAGGAAACTGTCACAAGAATGAATTAGGCTAAGTTAGTCAGCCTATCAACAACAACGCATGCCGCATCGAACTTTATCTCAGTCTTTGGCAGTCTAAAAACGAAGTCCATAGTGATACGCTCCCACTTACACTAAGGGATCTCAATCTTCTGAAGCAAACGACCAGGTCTTTGATGCTCGTACTTTAATTATTGATAATTCAAACACCAAGCAACATATGCAACATTATCTTTCTTCATCCTCCTCCACAATAGTGTTGCCACAAAACTTGATTTATCTTAGCAGTGCCCGGATGAATAGAATACCGGAAACTATGGGCCTCCTCTAGAATTAACTCACGAAGTCCATCCACATTAAGCACACAAACTCGACCCTGCATCCTCAAAACTCCATCATCTCCACCAGTAACTTGTTTGGCACCATCGTGCCGCACTGTGTCCCCAAAGACTAGCAAATAAGGATCATCATACTGTTGATCCCTGATACGCTCAAATAATGAAGATTGAGTGAGTGTAAACTCACGAACTGATTGGCTAAATTTAGCTCATCCAACCTCACGAACTAATTGGCTAAAGAATGAAATATCCAACCTCAGGAACTTAATGGCTAAATCCGGAACATCTAAAGAAAACGGTCTCGCACCAACTGGAATAAATGCTAGGCTAACCATACTAGCCGACTTCAATCTCAAAGCATCGACAACAGCATTGGCCTTCCCCGAATGAAACAAGATGGTGATATCATAGTCTTTCAATAGCTACAATAGCCTTCCCCGATGTCGGGCTGTATTCATTTCTGTACTTACTTTATTTTGCTAAATCTGCACTTGTTCGGGATTTATCCTTATAAATGACTTAAATTGACTTATTAAACTGTTAAAACCGAATTTAAAAATTGTGTCGACTGGTTTTGTCTTCACGAGAGGCGCCATCACGATTGGGTCCGGTTTGGGGTCGTGACACAATATCGAAAACAAGATTTCTTGTTATGGTAGAGTAACCAAAGCATTAGAAGGAAACATATAAAAAATACCATCTATAAAGAACTGTTCGGTAAGATACCATCATATTAGATACCTTTAACTACTGTACATAATTTTATCTACTTAACATGACTAAAATTGATTATTTATGTAAGTTATGATAATATCCTTTAATTTTGAATTAACGTATTATGCTAATGTAATAATATTTTTCGGCATTTAAACATAGGGATGGCAGGCAGAGCGGGTTTTTATTTAACCTGCAAAATTGCAACCCGACTTGCCCCGCATAGCTATTGCATCCGACATACCCCCCTCCCTCCTGCCGCATCCACACCCATGTCCACCGCCCTACCTCACATTTATTTTTTTCTTTCATTTTGTTTGTATTAATTTTTTTAAAATCTTCGCTGGAAAGTTTTTACACTTTATTATAAAAAAAGTTCATCATCAGTGTTTGTACATTTTTATCATATCCAACGGCCCCGTCTTAAACAGAAATATCCAATATTCCCAAGGAGTGATAAGAAAATAGCGGTGATGTGTACAGAGAACAAAGGGCCTTTCAAAGTTAAATCTAAATCAACGGAAGATAACAAGGAAAATTAAATTTTTTGGTATTTTTTGTATTTAATATTTCTGATTTTTCAGATATCAACAAGAAATTAGAAAATTGAGTTTCCTTTTTTGGTGAAGTTTTTAAACCCGCACCCGAATGAATTTTTTTTCTTTTGACCCGCCCCGCTCCGCCCCACAACCGCATATGTTTAAATCGGCACCACCCCGCAAGTGTCTAAACCCGCATCAACCTGCACCTGCACCGTCCCATTGACATCCTTATTTACATGATTGTTGTAGTATTTTATATATATTTTCTTTCATTAATTAAATTTTATTTTTTCTGCATAAACTAAATATTTAAATTATCATGTGACATTATCAACACGCAAGCGCATTTATAAATACAAGTTTGTATAAACATGCCGATGTGGACCTTCTCTCCTTCTTCGATTTGGCATTGTCAAGAACTGTGACAGAAAGCTAGCACTACTATATTGCTCTCGTGATATATGCAGATGGCTGATTGCAGTTTTTCCATTTAGTTAGAATTTGTGGCCTTTGGCTTCTGCTTTTCGTAAAAAATGCACGGGGTGCTTTATTTGTATTTAATCGAAAAAAATAGATTTTTAGTCTAATCTACAATTTTTAGAGGAATACGGATTACTAATAATCAAAAAAGAATATAAAGAAAGAAATTTGAGATTAATATAATTAGAAAGCAAGTAAATTAGAGTGTATTCCAATAATATTTCATTCCTACAAAACTCTATCAGCAAGATGTCACTCATCAATACAAGTGTAAAAACAATCTGGTAAGAAAGCTCTCTCCGTGAGTACCACCTCTAACATGTAACGACATGGCCGGTTATTTTTGGAATTTACGCCGCGATCCCCCATTAACTGCTTTCCCTCAACACATTTCTGCTATTTTGGTTTGCTGGGACGTTCAGTATTAGGATTCAAAGTGTTTTAGGAGAATTAGTCCCTAAATAAGAGCTTAAGTGTGGGAAAGTGGTCCGTAATTGAAATTGTGTGAAGATGACCTCGAAATGGAAATTCGATGGTTGTGTTAGCTCCGTTAGGTGATTTTGGGGTTGTGGGCGTGTTCATAACGTATTTTGGATGTTCGTAGCTCATTTAGGCTAGAAATGTCGAAAGTTAGAATTTGTAGGTTTTCGGTCTAATAATGAATTTTTTATCCGAGGGTCGAAACGGGATTCTGGAAGCTAATGTAGCACTTTCATGTCATTCGGGACGTGCATGCAAGATTTTAGGTAAATCTGACGAGTGTTTGTTAGGTTTTGGATCGAAAGCGCGTTTTAGGATGAACTTGAAGTTCTTAGGTTTGAATCCTTGATTTAATTGGATTTCCGCTGTTGTTTTAGGTATTTTAAGGATTGGTACAAGTTTTAATGAGGCATTAGGTGGTATTGGTACTTTCTGTTGGGGTCCCGGGGGTCTCGGGACGAATTCGGATGGCTATACGGAGAATTTTTGGACTTATAAAGATTTTTGGGCATGCTGCTTCTGGTATTTTCGCTTCTGCAGTTTTGGAGCCGCATTAGCGGCCATGAAGCCGCATACGTGGAAGTGGGCGTTTGTCTACGAACCGTAGAAGCGAAGATTGTTCCGCTGAAGCGGACTCGCTTATGCAATGGGAAGACCCCATAAGCGGTTGGTCTGGCTTTGAAAGAGACTGCAGAAGCTGTTAATTTCTCCGCAAACGTGGGACCGCTTCTGCGATCCCTGCATCACAGAAGTGGAAAATCATTTAGAGAGAATTTTAATTTTTCGAAATGGGACTTCGTTCCCATTTCCCATTTTTAAGGGTTTGGATCTCAGTTTGGACGATTTTTGGACAGATTTTCTTGGAGAACAACGGGGTATGTGTTCTTAACCCAATTTTTGTGGTATAACTCGAATCAATTACAAGTTTTGGTGTTTAATATGAGAATTTCGTTGAAATGGGGTATAAAACCCTCTTGGATAGAATCACTGACATGAAGGTCGAAATGATATGAAAATTTTCTAATTTCGGTATGGTTACACTCGTGAGAGTGCGAGGTTTCTGAAAATGTAAATTTTACCCAGTTTCGAGACGTGGAGCCCGAGGGGTATTTTGGTTATTTTACCTATTTCGTGCCCTAGATTTAATTTTAATAAGTGAATCAGTTGTTTACAATATTATTTATGATATGTAATTGTATTGAATAGATTTGGGCCATTTGGAGTCGGATACTCGTGGAAAAGGCATCGTTCCTTAGTTGATTTTGCACCGGTTCGAGGTAAGTGGTGTGCCTAAATTTGTGTAGGGAACCTTTGCTTTTAGGATTTGTTCTTGATATTTAAGTGCCTTACACGCGAGGTGACAAGCGCATACTTGAGCTAGTTGTTGAAAACCTCGAATTTTTACTTAAAATACCTAAACTAAAATTCTTTCGTAACTGCTTTATCTTACTTGCTAATATGACGTGCTAGCATAGAAAATCATGTTTAATTGATCCAAATTGCCTATTTGCTTAAATTTCCTTAATTGTAATTACGTGGAGCTTGTTAGACCAGAATTATTTGTTGCCTTGTATTGTTGTACTTCAATTTCTGAATATTTCTCTGATTTTGGTTGCGCATTTACATTGAGGACTACGGGACAGTATCCTGGGAGATCCCCCGCCCCCTCTTATTTGTTTGTATTTGGGACTACATGATAGTATCCCGGGAGATCCCCCTGTACTTTTACTTTCGGACTACGGGATGGTATCCCGGGAGATACCCTGCACTTTTACTTTTGGACTATGGTATGATATCCCGGGAGATCCCCCTGCACTTCAATTTTGGGATTGTCGGACGGTATCCTGGGAGACCCCCTACATATAAATAATTGGACTACGTGACAGTATCCTGGAAGGTTCCTTGTTACTCGTACGAGGGTTAGATTACGGTACGGCATCCCGATTGATCCATTGGATAGTTGAGAAAAGGACAACAGGACGGTATCCTGGGAGACCCTCATTGGTGCTTGAGATTGAGCTGTGGTTACCCTGTGTTTCTGCTTTATCCTGGTAGTTATCATTTTATCGTTGATTTGCCTTACTAAACTACTGTGTTTATTATATTTTCTAGATTTCCCCATTGTTAATTATTTTTACTGTTATATTTTTGCCTAAGTAGGGCCCTGACCTTTCCTCGCCACTACCCAACCGAGGTTAGGCTTGGAACTTACTGAGTACAGCTGTGGTATACTCATGCCCTTCCTGCGCATGTTTTTCATGAGTAGATAATACACGTACCTCTACTCAGGCAAACTATCCTTGAGGCGAGGAGACATACAGAGACTTCGAGGTATATCTGCAGCGTCCGCAAACCGAAGAGTCTTCTTCTTATTCCAGTTGTAGAGCTGTTATCATATCATACTTTAGATGTAGTTATTATGGAGGTTAGAGTACTTATTGAAATTCTTTTAGCCTGTGTTTTCCCAGAGTTTCCAGGTTTTTAGGATTTGGTTGTAGACATTCGCATATTTTTAGAGTTGTATTGACCGGACGGTCTGATACTCAGTTGTTATTTTTTTTTATATGTAAAGTTTTAATTAGTTTTTCCGCATATAATTATTTCTTTCTGAAATGATTGGCTTACCTGGTCGTGGAGACTAGGTGCCATCACGTCATGTTCACGGTCGGTGAACTAGGGTCGGGACAAGTTGGAATCAGATCTCTAGATTTATCAGTGTCATGGGACTCAGTCTAGTTTATTAGAATCTTGCTGATCAGTATGGAGACGTCCATATTTTTCTACGAATGGCTATGTAACTGTTTAGGAAAATCTTTGTTTCTTTTGAATTCCTTGTCGTTCGATATTTTGACACCAATTATATACTTCTATCTTCCATTCTCTCATAGATAGTAAGGACATGTTCTACACGGGAGGACCAGGCACCCGCGCCCCTTACTGCCGCCATTACTGGTCATGGCCGGGGTAGAGGTCGAGGACGCACCCGAGGTGCAGCCACAGCACCCGCGCAAGTTATCGTGGAGGTACCACTAGAAAATTCTGTTGGATCACAGGCACCTGGTACACCTACTACAGCTACTACTACTCCAGCGCTCCAGGAGACTCTGGCTCAGTTCATGACCATGTATGCTACTTTGGCTCAGGCGGGGTTGGTTCGCCTTGCCGCAGCCACATCTCAGGCCGTTTGAAGGGCCCAGGCTCCCGCAGCCCGCACTCCTGAGCAGAGAGTGCCATTGTAGCAGGTTCCAAAAATTATTCCTGTACCACCTGCACCACCAGTACAGCCCGGGGATGGGTCAGTAGTCTTAGAGGACGAGCTATGTAGGCTAGAGAGGTTCAAGCAATATGATCCCCCAGTGTTCAGTGGCCTAGCTTCAGATGACGCCTTGGGATTCTTGGAGGAGTGTGCAGTCTTTATACTATATGAATAGTGGAGTCTAGTGGGGTTTCTTTCACCGCTTTTCAGCTTTGGGGAGCCGCCTAAGATTGGTGGCAATTTATGAGTCAGATAGTCCAGTCGAGTCTGCTTTACTGACATGGACCCAGTTATCCGACATGTGTATGGGGGAGTTTGTTCCCTAGAGCCTCAGGGATTCGTGGCGCTCGGAGTTTAGGTGTTTGCGCCAGGGTTCCATTATAGTCTTAGAGTATGCCATCCATTATACCAAGTTGTCCAGACATGCACCAGCTTTTGTCGCCAGAGTTCGGGAGAGAGTTTGGAGGTTTATCGAGGGTCTTATTCTGCCCATCCAGTGGCTCGAAAGTTAAAGATGGATATTCCTTACTAGCAGGTAGTGATAATTTCTAGGCGAATTGAGGGTATGCTCGCCAGGGAGCAAGGGGAGAGGGAGACCAAGAGGTATCAGGGGTCGGGTCACTACTCAGGTACCCGTAGTTCCTCAATCAGTCGTTGAGGTAGGGGTTATTCAGGTAGCCCTGTTTATTCTGCCTTGTCAGCAGCCGGTAGTACTCCAGCTCCACCAGCACCTCGGGTGCCTTATTCTGCGCTTCCAATTTCTAGCACGCCTCCTGCGCAGGGTACCTCCAGAGGTCAGTTCAACGAACCTAGCTCTAGTCAGTCACAGCCACCACATCCTCCTATATCTTGCCTCGAGTGTGGCGATACACGTCACGTGGTTAGGGACTGCCCCAAACTTGGTAAGGGCGAATCTTCACAGACTCGTAGTCATAACATGCTTGAGATTGAGCTGTGGTTACCCTGTCTTTCTGCTTTATCCTGGTAGTTATCATTCTATTGTTTATTTGCCTTACTAAACTACTGTGTTTACTATATTTTCTAGATTTCCCCATTGTTAATTATTGCTACTGTTATATTTTTGCCTCAGTAGGGGCCTGACCTTTCGTCGTCACTACCCAACCGAGGTTAGGCTTGCCACTTACTGAGTACAGCTGTATTATACTCATGCCCTTCCTGCGCATGTTTTTCATGTGTAGATAATACAGGTACCTCTACTCAGGCAAACTATCCTTGAGGCGAGGAGACATACAGAGACTTCGAGGTATATCTGCAGTGTCCGCAAACCGAAGAGTCTTCTTCTTATTCTAGTTGTAGACCTGTTATCCTATCATACTTTGATGTAGTTATTCTGGAGGTTAGAGAACTTATTGGAATTCTATTAGCATGTGCTTCCCCTGAGTTTCCGAGTTTTTGGGATTTGGTGTAGACATTCGCATATTTTAAGAGTTGTATAGACCGGACGGTCTGATACTCAGTTGTTATTTTTTTTATATGTTAAGTTTTAATTAGTTTTTCCGCATATAATTATATCTTTCTTAAATGTTTGGCTTACCTGGTCGTGGAGACTAGGTGCCAATACGCCATGTTCACGATCGATGAACTAGGGTCGTGACAAGTTGGAATCAGATCTCTAGATTCATCAGAGTCATGGGACTCAATCAAGTTTATTAGAATCTTGCTGATCAATATGGAGACGTCCATATTTATCTACGAGAGGCTATGTAACTGTTTAGGAAAATCTTGGTTTCTTTTGAATTCCTTGCCGTTCGATATTTTGACACCAATTCTAAACTTCTATCTTTTATTCTCTCATAAATAGTAAAGACACGTGCTACACGGGAGGACCAGGCACCCGCGCCCCATACTGTCGCCATTAGTGGTCGGGGCCAGCGTAGAGGTCGAGAACGTGCCCGAGGTGCAGCCACAGCACCCGCGCAAGTTGCCACGGAGGTACCACTAGAAGATTTAGTTGGATCACAGGCACCTGGTACACCTACTACAGCTACTACTACTCCAGCGCTCCAGGAGACCCTGGCTCAGTTCATGAGCATGTATGCTACTTTGGCTCAAGCGAGGTTGCTTCGCCTTGGCACAGCCACATCTCAGGCCGGGAGAGGGGCCCAGACTCCCGCAGCCCGCACTCCTGAGCAGAGAGAGCCAATGTAGCAGGTTCCAAAGGTTATTCCTGTACCACCTGCACCACCAGTACAGCCCGGGGATGGGTCAACAGTCTTAGAGGACGAGCAATGTAGGCTAGAGAGGTTCAAGATATATGATCCCCCAGTGTTCAGTGGCCTAGCTTCAGATGACGCCTTGGGATTCTTGGAGGAGTGTCATTGCATTCTTCATACTATATGAATAGTGGAGTCTAGTGGGGTTTCTTTCACCGCCTTTCAGCTTTGGGGAGCTGCCTAAGATTGGTGGCATACTTATCAGTCAGATAGTCCAGTCGAGTCCGCCTTACTGAAATGGACCCAGTTCTCCGACATGTTAATGAGGGAGTTTGTTCCCCAGAGCCTCAGGTATTCATGGCGCTCGGAGTTTAGATGTTTGCACCAGGGTGCTATGACAATCTTAGAGTATGCCATCCATTATACCAGGTTGGCCAGACATGCACCATCTTTAGTCGCCACAGTTCGGGAGAGAGTTTGGAAGTTTATCGAGGGTCTTATTCTGCCAATCCAGTCCAGCATGGCTCGAATGGTAAAGATGGATATTCCTTACTAGCAGGTAGTGAGCATTTCTAGGCGGATTTAGTGTATGCTCGCCAGGGAGCGAGGGGAGAGGTGGACCAAGAGGTATCGGGGGTCAGGTCACTACTCGGGTACCCGTAGTTCCTCAATCAGACGTTGAGGTAGGGGTTATTCAGGTAGCCCTGTTTATTCTACCTTGCCAGCAGCCGGTAGTACTCCAGCTCCACCAGCACCTCGGGTGCCTTATTATGCGCTTCCAATTTCTTGCACGCCTCCTCCGCGGGTACCTCCAGAGGTCAGTCCAGCGGACCTAGCTCTAGTCAGTCATAGCCACCACGTCCTCCTAGGGCTTTCCTCGAGTGTGGAGATACACTTCACGTGGTTAGGGACTGACCCAGACTTGGTAGGGGTGCATCTTCACAGACTCTTAGTTAAAACATGCTTCTTAGAGTTCTGAGACTATGGTTCCAGCCCCCGCTGTTGCCCCACCTGCCCAGCCAGCCAGAGGCGGAGATCAGGGAGAAGGTTGACCTCTTGAGAAGGGTCGGGCCATATATTATTGCATTCCTGCTCACACCGAGGCAGTTGCCTCCGATTATGTCATCACATGTATTATTTTGGTTTGTCACAGAGAGGCATTGGTTCTATTCGATCCCGGCTCTACTTATTAATATGTGTCCTCTGATTTTGCTTCACATTTGGGTGTCATCATTATTCTTTTAGTGTCCTCGTTTATGTTTCCACTCCTGTGGGAGATTCTCTTGTTGTGGACCGCGTGTACCAGTCGTGTTACTATTCATGGTTTTGATACCAAGGCTGATCTATTATTACTCGGTATGGTTGACTTTGATATTATTCTGGGAATGGACGCCAGGTACACGTATTGAGTAGAGTGGTACTTTAGATCATCCTCCCAGTAAAGTTATCTCTTTCATTAAAGCTCAATGTATGATTGAGAAGGGGTGTGCCGTGTATTAAGCTTATGTGAGAGATGTTTGTGTTGACACCCCTTCTATTGATTCAATCCCAGTGGTACGGGATTTCCCCAATGTGTTTCTAGTTGATTTTTCGGGCATGCCACCCAATAGAGATATCGATTTTGGCATTGATCTGTTGCCGGGCACTCAGCCTATTTTCCATTCCTCCATATCGCATGCTCCTCTTCAGTTGAAGGATCAATTGCAAGAATTGCTGGGTAAAGGTTTTATTCGGCTCAGTGTATCTCCATGGGGTACTCCTGTCTTGTTTGTGAAGAAAAATGATGGTTCTATGCGTCGGTTCATTGATTATCGCCAGTTGAACAAAGTTATAGTGAAGAACCTATATCCTTTACCTCGTATCGATGATCTTTTTCACCAGCTTCAGGGCGCATAGGTGTTTTCCAAGATTGATGTGCGCTCAGGTTATCATCAGTTGAAGATTCAGGAGCCAGATATCGCAAAGACTGCCTTCAGGACTCGGTATGGTCATTATGAGTTCCATGTAATGTCATTTGGGCTGACAATTGCCCCGGCAACTTATATGCATTTGATGCACACTGTATTCGGGCCATATCTTGACTCATTCGTGATTGTTTTTATTGATGACATTCTGTTATATTCCCGGAGTTAGGAAGATCATGAGCAGCACATGAGGATAGTGCTTCAGACTCTGAGAGAGAAGAAATTATATGCAAAGTTCTCAAAATGCGAGTTCTGGGTGAGTTCTGTGGAATTCCTAGGCCACGTGATATCAAGTGAGGGCATTCGAGTGGATCCGAGGAAGGTACAGGCTGTGAAAAGTTGGCCCAAGCCCTCCTCACCTACAGAGATTCGTTGTTTCCTTGGCTTGATGGGTTATTACCGTCGTTTTGTGGAGGGGTTTTCATCGATTGCTGCCCTTATGGCTAGATTGACCCAAAAGGGTGCCCCATTTCAGTGGATAGAGAAGTGTGACGCGAGCTTCCAAAAGCTTAAGAGAGCTTTGACTTCAGCCCCAATCTTGATGTTTCCTACTGGTTCGGGGTCTTATACAGTTTATTCTGATGCCTCACGTGTTGGTCTTGGAGCAGTGTTGATGCAAGATGATAGGGTGATTGCCTACGCGTCTAGACAGCTGAAGGTACATGAAAAGAACTAACATGTACATGATCTTGAGTTAGCTGCTATTGTTCATGCTTTGAAGATTTGGTGTCATTATTTGAACGGGGTACCTTGTGAGATCTTTACTGACTATCGGAGTTTGCAGCACTTCCTTCAGCAGAAGGACCTGAATATGCATCAGATGGAGTGGTTATAGTTGTTAAAGGATTATGATATTAATATTTTTTATCACCCGGTCAAAGACAATGTGGTTGCCGATGCCTTGAGTCACCGGGCAGAGAGTTTGGGTAGTTTGGAATATCTACCAGCCTCAGAGAGACCTATGGCGATGGATGTTCAGGATTTAGCAGACAGTTCGTGAGATTGGACCTTTCAGAGCCCAGTCAGGTTCTAGGCTGCGTGGTTTCTCGATCTTCCCTATTTGACCGCATTAGGGAGCGACACTATGATGACCCTCATTTGATTGTCCTTCAGGATAGAGTTCGGCGTGGTGATGCTAGAGATGTTACCATCGTGGATGATGGGGTATTGAGGATACAGGGTCGGATTTGTGTGCCCAATGTCCATGATCTTCGAGAGTTGATTCTAGTAGAGGCCCAAAGCTCGCGGTATTCCATCCATCCGGGTGCCGCAAAGATTTATCAGGACTTGAGGCAGCACTACTGGTGGAGGCGGATGAAGTAGGATATAGTTGGCTATGTGTCTAGATGCCTCAACTACGAGCAAGTATGAGCACCACCATCCGGGTGGGTTGCTTCAGCAGATTGAGATCCCAGAGTGGAAGTGGGAGCGTATCACCATGGACTTCGTATCTGTACTTCCTCACACTGTGAGGAAGTTTGATTCTATTTGGATCATTGTGGATCAACTGAACAAGTCCGCTCATTTCATACCCGTGTACCACTTATTCATCTGAGAGGTTGGTGGAGGTCTCTATCAGGGAGATTGTCCGTTTGCATGGTATTCCAGTTTCTATCATCTCAGACAGAGGCACTCAGTTTACATCGCGGTTCTGGAGAGCCGTGCGGCAGGAGTTGGGCACTCGAGTGAAGTTGAGCACGGCATTCCACCCCCAGACGGATGGACAATCCGAGCGCACTATTCAGATTCTGGAGGATATGCTCTGTGTGTGCGTGATTGAGTTTGGAGGGTCATGGGATCATTTCCTACCACTGACGGAGATTGCTTTTAACAACAGTTATCATTCCAGTATTGAGATGGCGTTGTATGAGGCCTTATATTATTAGGAGGTGTAGATCTCCGATGGGTTGGTTCGAGCCTGTGAGGCCGGGCTATTGGACACAGAAATGGTTCAGGATGCAATGGAGAAGGTTAAGGTGATTCAGGATAGACAATGCGTAGCCCAGTCCAGAAATAAGAGTTACGCGAACAAGCAGGTTCGTGATTTGTCATATATGGTTGGCAAGCGGGTTCTGCTTCGGGTCTCGCCTATGAAGGGCATCATGAGGTTTGGCAAGAAAGGGAAGCTGAGTCCGATATTTATTGGGCCTTATGAGATCTTGAGGCGAGTTGGGGAGGTTGCTTATGAGCTTGCCTTACCTCCAGCCTAGCCGGAGTTCATCTGGTATTTCATGCTTCGATGCTCCGGAGATGTCACTGTGACCCATCGCACGTATTGGATTTCATTTCAGTCCAGCAGGACAACAACCTATCATATGTTGAGGAGCCAGTGACCATTTTGGATAGGCAGATCAGAAAGTTGAGGTCAAAGAACATCGCTTCAGTGAAAGTTCAGTGGCGGGGTCAGGTGGCTGAGGAGGCGACATGGGAGACCGAATAGGATATACGCAGCCAATACCCTCATCTTTTTTCTATTTGAGGTATGTTCTCTACGCTCGTTGGAGGACGAATGAATGTTTAAGTGTAGGAGGATGTAACGACCCGGCCAGTTATTTTTGGAATTTATGCCTCGATCCCCATTAACTGCTTTCCCTCAGCCCATTTCTACCATTTTTGTTTGCCGGGATGTTTGGTGTTAGGATTCAGAGTGTTTTAGGACACTTAGTCCCTAAATGAGAGCTTAGTGTTGAAAGTGATCTGTAATCAGCACAGTGTGAAGACGGCCTGGAATGGAAATCTGATGGTTCCGTTAGCTCCGTTAAATCATTTTGGGGTTAGGAACGTGTTCAGAATGTATTTTGGATGTCCGTAGCTCATTTAGGCTAGAAAAGCCGAAAGTTAGAATTTGGAGGTTTCTGGTCCAATAGTAAACTTTATATCTGAGGGTCGGAATGGGATTTCGAAAGTTGTTGTAGCACCGTCATGTCATTTGGGATGTTCATTAAAGATTTCAGGTCAATCGTACGAGTTTTGGTTAGGTCTTGGATCTAAAGCATGTTTTGAGATGAACTTGAAGTCTAGGCTAGAATCTTTGATTTAATTGTATTTTCGGTGTTGTTTTAGGTGTTTTATGAATTGGTCAAGTTTGAATGGGGTATAAGGTGGTATTGGTACTTTTGGTTGAGGTCCCAGGGGTCTCGGGATGAATTCGGATGGAGAAATGGAGAATTTTTGGACTTATGAAGATTTTTGGGTCTGCTGCTTCTGGTATTTTTGCTTCTGCGGTTTTGGAGCTGCATAAGTAGCCAGGAAGCTGAATATGCGGAAGTGGGAGTTAGGACAGGAACCATAGAAGCGGAGATTGTTCTACTGAAACGGACTCGCTTATGTGATGGGAAGATCGCATAAATGGTTGGTCAGGCTTTGAAGGTGACCGCAGAAGCGGTTAATTTCTCCGAAAATGTGGGACCGTAGAAGCGGTGCCTGGATCACAAATGGTATGGACAGAATGTTTTAAGTTTTGGAAATGGACTTCGCTCCCATTTCCCATTATTAACAATTTGGAGCTCGGTTTGGGCGATTTTTGGACAGATTTTCGTGGAGAACAACAGGGTAAGTGTTCCTAACTCAATTTTGGTGGTATAACTCGAATCTATTACAAGTTTTGGTTTTTAATCTGAGAATTTTGTTGAAAGGGGGTAGAAACCCCTCTTGGATACAATCACCGACATGGAGGTCGAAATGATATGGAAATTTTGTAATTTCAGTATGGTTACACTCATGAGAGTGCGAGGTTGCTGGAAATGTAAATTTTATCTGGTTCCTAGACGTGGGGCCCGAGGGGCATTTTGCTCATTTTACCTATTTTCGTGTCCTAGCTTTAATTTTAATAATGGAATAAGTTGTTTACAATATTATTTACGATATACAATTCTATTGAATCGATTTGGGTCATTTGGAGTCGGATACTCGTGGAATAGGCATCGTTCCTTAGTTGATTTTTCACCGGTTCGAGGTAAGTGGGTTGCCTAACTTTTTGTAGGGGACCTTTCCCCTTAGGATTTGTTCTTGATAATAGAATTCCTTTTACGTGAGGTGACAAGCGCGTACTTGAGTTAATTGTTGAAAACCCCAAATTTTTACTTAAAATACCAGAACTAAAATTCTTTCGTAATAGCTTTGACCTACTAGATAATATGGCATGTGCTAGCATAGAAAAGCATGTTTAATTTATCCAACTTGCCTATTTGTTTAAATTGCCTTAATTGTAATTACGTGGAGCATGTTTGACCAGAATGATTTGTTGCCTTATATTGTTGTACTTCAATTTCTGAATAGTTTTTCTGATTCAAGTTGCGCATTTACATTGGGGACTACAGGATGGTATCCCCAGAGATTCCCCCTTGTTACTTTATATTTGGGACTATAGGACAGTATCCCGGGAGATCCCTCTGCACTTTTACTTTCGGACTACAGGACGGTATCCCGAGAGATTCCCCCACACTTTTACTTTGGGACTACGGGACGGTATCTCGGGAGATCCCCCTGCACTTTTATTCTGGGACTACGGGACAGTATCCCGGGAGATCCCCTGCATATAAATGATTGGACTACGGGATGGTATCCCAGGAGAATCCTTGATACTTGTACGAGGGTTAGACTATGGGACGGTATCCCGAATGATCCATTGGACAGTTGAGAAGAGGACTACAGTGCGGTATCCTGGGAGACCCTTATTGGTGCTTGAAATTGAGCTTTGGTTACCCTCTGTTTCTGCTTTATCCTGGTAATTATCATTGTTTCATTTATTTTCCTTACTAAACTATTGTGTTAATTATATTTTCCAGATTTCCCATTGTTAATTATTGTTCTTGTTATATTTTTGCCTCAGTATGGCCCTGAATATTCCTCATCACAACCCAACCGAGGTTAGGCTTGGCACTTATTGAGTACCGCTATTGTATATGCATGCCCTTCCTGCGCATGTTTTTCATGTGCAGACCATATAGGTACCTTTACTCTGGCACACTATCCTTGAGGCGAGGAGACATACAGAGACTTCGAGGTATATCTGCAGCGGCCGCGGACCGAAGAGAATTCTTCTTATTCTAGTTGTAGAGTTGTTATCCTATCATACTTTTGATGTAGTTATTATGGAGGTTAGAGTACTTATTGGAATTCTATTAGCCTGTGTTTCCCGTGAGTTTTCGGGTTTTTGGGATTTTATTGTAGACTTCCACATAATTTTAGAGTTGTACAGACCGGACGGTCTTATACTCAATTGTTATTTTTTTTATATATTAAGTTTGAATTAGTTTTTCTGCATATAATTATATCTTTCTGAAATGCTTGGCTTACCTGTTCGTGGAGACTAGGTGCCATCACACCATGTTCACGGTCGGTGAACTAGGGTCGTGACAACTACCTCTCCACCACCGGAACCACCGGATATAAGCTCCATGCACCTAGATACACCTCCGTCAATCCTAACCAACTCAGCCCATATCCATCTTGTTCCCACACAACCCCTCACCTTTGCACAGACATTGTTAAGTAGCAACCAATTCACCCACCAATCAACCTCCTGCCAACAAACTCACTCGCACCTAGATTTATCCTATGAATCCAGCATACAGGACCTCCACTATGATACCTTCATTCCAAACACCTCCGCAGATAAATCTAGACTATACGCACCCTGGAAATATTCAGTCATCATCAATGTTTTTGGTAGAAAAGTTGGGTACCAAACTCTTCGTTCTAAACTCACCATGCTATTGAAACCTACAGAGGATTTGCGTCTCAATAACTTAGGATGTGACATCTTCCTTGTGAAGTTTCAAAAGGAGGAAAACATGTTCATTGTCCTGCATAACAGACCTTGGTTTATCCTCAACCACTATGTCTTTGTCC
Source organism: Nicotiana benthamiana (assembly GCA_034376525.1). Taxonomy (NCBI): domain Eukaryota; kingdom Viridiplantae; phylum Streptophyta; class Magnoliopsida; order Solanales; family Solanaceae; genus Nicotiana; species Nicotiana benthamiana. The sequence goes on from CM067337.1 coordinate 29,169,563, forward strand.
GTAAATGGGAATCCAAATTAATTGCTTTTAACACACAATTAACTTACACAACTATTTGGGTAAGGCTTCCTAAACTCCCCACAGAAGTTTACGACCTAGAAATGCTACAACGAGTGGTAGAAAAAATTCCCACCCTACTGAAAGTAGATACCTGCACAACAGCCACTACCTGTGGAAGGTATGCAAGAATTTGCATAGAAGTTCCCCTTGAACTAAGCCACAACACCCACGTATACATAGGCTCCTACAAACAACAACTAGTCTATGAAGGAGTTAATATGCTATGTACTACTTGTGGGAAACTTGGTCATACAAAAATCCTTTGCTTGTCCAACTTTTCACCATCACCTCAGCCTAACATAACCTCACCCACATCACTATCACTTCAACCTTCTTCCTCAAATTCTCAGGGAGACACCAACCCCTTAAAACCACCCTTCTCCACCACAGCACACACCACATCCTCACCAAAAAACTACAACTCTTTTGATTGGAAAACAGTCACCTTTCCTTCAAATATCATTCAAGAGGGAAATCTCCATCATCTCCAACTGACAAGTCTCCAAATGGCCAATCACAAGAGACAGCTAAGGGCATATCCAGGCCCACATGTAATTTTCACAACCCTAATCCACTTCAAAACTCTAATGAACCTATCTTATCATTAATTAATAATGTTAGTAAATTACCATCACATAACTCACCTAAATTCTTTAATTAAGATAATCTCAATATGAAGGAGCTAACCCACTCAAACCCAATGGCCATTACTACTGGGCTATTACCACATGCCCAAATAACTTCCCATATAAACAACACTATCAAGCCCATTACAGACCCACCCCTACATCTTACAACTATACCTGTTAATTGACCAAGCACCTCTCCACAAAGCACGGAAATACGACACGTGGCATACACTGCCAACCAAGTTGCATGCATGGAAACCCCATCTGAGTCTATAGGCAATCAATTACCCGTCTATGTTACGGTACCCAACCCATAATCATTGTGCCAATCAGGCCCATTACCTTCCTCAACTCTACCTCTTTCAATTACCGCATCTGACAAAACTCAACATTCCATGCAACTGACCAGCCCTAATACCACATACGAAACCATAATCCACCAACCCTTATCAATCAACTGGCCAACACGACTCCTAACCAGCATCACTCCACTAAATCACAATTATCACCCTCCAAACCCACAAACCCTACTAATTCCTTACCCTCACTTAATACAATCCCTTATAATGAATCACCTGCCACTCAACTTCCAACACCTCAGAACATGATCATTCACCAACACCAACCTACTGCAATACCCCATCTTCCTTAACTCCATCATTATGCAACCACCTCAGGAACCACCGACCCCAGTCTACATCACACAATTTCCACCAACAGAAGCACACCCACAGTCATGGCTGGAAATGAGCATGCAAGAGCATGCACTCACGTTCACCATAGAGATCGACAACCAAGATGTCATTGTGATGATTCAGAATCTAGCGGACATAGCTCAAATTTTCACAGAAGGAATAAGGCTGGGACTGACCCTTTACAACCAATTCAACTTGTCCATGCACGCCCCCCCCCCCCCCACTCTTACACGAACACAACCTCCCAACTTAGTCTCCAGTTCCTCTACCCATGTTCTTACCTCCAACACCGACGATGAACACATGGACCTACCATTTTATCCACCTCAACAACCTCCACAAACACTAGTATTGTGGATCCAACCCCGCAGCTCCATCACCCCTGTAATACCCCTTCATGCACAAGACTCCCCATACCAACCACTCACACCACTCACCAGCCCCTTCCCACCCCCGAGTCCATTGCGATAAGAACTCGAAGAAATATCAAGTTTGGAAGTAGCAGAAACCATGGCAAAAATAAGAGAAACCCTCCCCATTCTGAGTTGTCTCAATGAGAACAAAACCTACATCCTAAAATAACAGTAAGAAAGAGAGGTTACCATAACTTGTCCCCCAGAACTACTAAGTGCCTCCATCAACATACGTCCACCCAGGAACCCAGAGATGGGGAAATTTGTATACTGATGATCCCAGCACTAAGGAACAACTCCTCCATGAGGGGGAGGGAGTCTTCATCAAACCGCACTACTAACCAATCAATGCAGTTTGTCATCTGGAATTGTCGTGGAGCCCAACAATCGGAATTTAGAAGAAATGTTTGCTCTATGCTCAACTACCACAAGCCCGCACTAGTTGCACTTCTTGAAACTCACATGCAAAACCATGACTACCTTAAGGATGAATTTGGCTTTTCCAACATAGTACAGTCCCCTATTCAAGGTATCTCTGGAGGAATAGCGTGGTTATGGAATGAGGAAACCATCAAGATAGACTAAGTTGCAGTCACTAACCAAGAGATTCATTTTATTTTCCAGGTACACCCTCACTCACCCTCTTGGTGTCTCTCTATTATTTACGATAAAAACGATTTGCATGCACGCTCCACACTCTCAGAGAATCTTAGATCCATTTCTAATTAAATAAACCTACCTTGGTTAATAGGCAGGGATTTTAACGAAGTTACGACTGCATATGAAAAATATGGGAGGCTTTAAATCAATAACAAACGTACTGACCCTTTTATTAATTGTATGAATCACTGTAAATTAGTGGGCTTAGGATACGTGGGTAGTAAGTATACTTGGTGTAACAACTAGCGATTAGCTACTAGAATCCTTGAACGCTTAGATAGGTGTCTTTCCAATTATGATTGGTTACGCATATATCCAGAAGCAACAGTCTTGCACCTACCTAGAACCCATTGGACCATAGTCCTTTATTGCTAGAACTAAAAAGAACCATATTCCTCAAGATAATGTTTTTTTTCTAGAAACAATATGGACGACCCACCCTGATTTCATTCCCATGATGCAACAAAACTGGACCCATAATAAACCAACACTACAATCCATCAATGATTTTCAAGAACATATTACTGACTGGAACAAAAACACCTTTGGGAATATTTAAAAAAAAAGAACACAGTATTAGATAGGCTTATAGGAATTCAAAAATCTCCTAGGTACCCGACTAGTCATTTCCTACAAAACCTGGAAAGGACCCAATTGATCAGTTTAACAACATTCTAAAACTAGAAAAAGAATTCATGAAATTAAATCTAAGATTAATTGGATACAAAACGCCAATGCTAATACTAAATTTTTTTCATCTAAAAACTTTTCAAAGACGTAGACGAAATCGTATAATGGTTATACGAGACCAAGTAGGAAACTGGTTAACCGACCAACCAACCATTACCACTCATATCCTAAGTTACTATCAAAATATTTTACTACTAATCATATGCACCATAAAATGTTAAGGGAAACTACAAATTCTCTAACTTCCCGTTTATGCTTACAATATAATCAGCATATTATGGATATAGATATTGTGGAGCCACTACATTCTTTCTAACCGTTTAAAGCTCCCCGGCCGAATGGTCTGCACCCATACTTCTATCAAAATTACTGGCCCCATGTTAAATCTCAATTTATTGGTTATTATAAGAACATCTTTCTTACTTCTCAATTTCTGCCCAAACTTAATAAAACTTACATATGTCTCATTCCAAAAACCAAACAACCATCTCAAATAACTCAATATCGCCCAATCAGTATTTTCAACACTTTCTATAAATTAATTACTAAAATCATAGTTTAAAAAATCAAGCCTCTATTATCTTCATTAATTAGCCCTGAACAATCAGTTTTCCTTCAAAATAGACGTTCTTCTGATAATGCATCATTGTACAAGAAATTACACACTACTTTAAAAATAAAAAAGGGAAACAGTCTGCCTTCCTGCTTAAATTGGATTTGGAAAAAGCGTTTGATAAATTCGAATGGGGTTTCATTCATGATACACTAACTTATTTTCATTTCCCACCCTCCCTAAAAAGCTCATTATGTCATGTATCACCACAACTACCATCTCTATCCTAATAAATAGTCAACCATCATCATTCTTTTTACCAACTAAAGGTATTCGCCAAGGAGATCATTTATCTCCATATATCTTTATACTGTGTATGGAAATGCTAACCATGAAAATACATATAGAAGTAGATTATCTTAGATGGCATCCTATTAAGATCTCCAAATCAGGACCACCAACATCACACCTGCTCTTTGCTGATGATATTACCATCACCTCAAAACTAACTACTGAAAGTATACACTCTATTATTAACACTCTCAACCTCCTAACCACTACATCAGAATTAACTATTAACTTTAACAAATCAAAAATATTCTTCTCCAAAAATACTTCTACCGAAGATATACATAGGGTTACAGACCTTTTTAATATGAGGGAAGGCCATTCCTTTGGAAAATACCCTGGATATCCTATTTTTAGTACAAAACCCACATCTCAATACTTCCAAATCTTACTTGATAACATTAAAACGAAACTAGCTAGCTGGAAAACACATCTACTAACGATGGTTGGGCGTACTACTTTTATTAATGCAACACTCAATACTATGATAATCATATCATGCAGCTCATCGAAATCCCTTCAAATATCATCACAAAGCTAGAAAGCCACCAAAGGAACTTCCTTTGAGGCTCTATCCCCCGCAAATGCAAACTACATCTTATAAAATGGGAAACAGCACAATTCCCTGAGGCCCAAGGTGGGCAAGGCATACACAACCTCACCCATAAAAATAATGCCTTACTAGGATCCATCGCTTGGCGCCTCTTCCAATCACCTTAATCACAATGGGAAAAAGTTCTACTCAATAAATACACTATGCCAAATAACCACAGGACTGCCTCTTCCAACTGGAAAGCCATTTCCTTGGGCTGGACCAAATGCCAACTAGGTATCATATGGCACCCAGCAAATTGCTTACACATCAACTTTCGGGACATGCATTGGCTAAACACCAATTGCATTCTTCGTAATACCCTTATAGGGCCTCTACCATGATCACATTAGATGGAACCTCTTGCCCAATACATCAATAACAACTCTATTAGCATAACCATCCTTCCTTTTGAAATACCTCCCAAATTACTACAATAACTACACACGTACTACATACCTACTATTACGAATAAACTATCCTGCGACCATCTATATTGGGGTCTTACTAGTAAAGAATCCTTCATTGTTAAGTCACTCTATAAACCTATTAGTGATAATAATAACCCAGACTCCTACGGGTGGATTTGGAAAATAAACCTCCCTACCAAGACTAAGCACTTCCTTTGGCTTATAACACACCACCGTTTACGCACCCTAAGCCATCTCCATCATATCCAAGTTACTACTAATATATTATGTCCCCTATGCCACACTCATGAAGAAACCATCAACCATGTTTTCCTTCTTTGCATCCATACACAACATATATGGAATACTTTGTCAATTGACATATCCAATATAAATCTTACACCATCTACAGACAACAATTCACACCCACTATTTCAACTTATCCATCAAAACACTAACCCTATACAACAATTTTCCCCTAACATGATCATTCCCTTTGTACTTTAGAATATATGGAACGTTAGGAATAGAACTATTTTTGAAGGAAAATACATTCCTCCTAACCCTAAGCATATATTAAGTAAGGCCGATGAATTCTAATACTTAGGTATTAACCATAACAATCCTCTAAATACTCAAACACATGCATGTAAAATGGTATCCACCTAGCTATCCTTTCTACAAACTTAATACGGATGGGGCATGTCGCAATACTGATCATAAATATGGGTATGGAGTGGCTTTACGTGATCACAGAGGGGAATGGAAATTGGGCTACATAGGTTCCCGTCCCATGGGTAGTGTACTCAGTATGGTACTCACTGCCGTACAAAAATGACTACACTGGTCTTACATCAAAACTACACCCCGCTGGAAATTAATGTCATCTCAACCGAGGTAATTTCATAACTCCCTTTCAATAATTGGCACTACTCATGTCTTATTCATGAATGCAGATTCCTTCTACATCTACTAGCTAGACCTCGTGTCACCCATGCATACAGGGAGATCTACTTGCAAAACAAGGAACAAATGCCCCCATGCACCAGCCTACTACAATCGTTTTGGAACCACCCTATTTTTCAAGGAATCAACTCATGCAAGAAAAATGTGGTGACTGCTACAAACGACGACACATGGAGTTTCATCTTTTGGAACATACCTTTTTTGTTTACATATGCTACAACCACCTTTATTTTTAAATAGCATGGGCACTACGCGATGTTTTTGTACTGATGTAATCCCTACTGCTCCTTGTATTACTACTTAATTTATAAAAGTTTCTTTTAAGACAAAAACAAAATATTTCGTATCTCTACAATTGTTCGTTATTTCCCTTTTTATATCTATTTTGGGAATATGAGCCTTGCCTTAGTTATACCGAGGCTATAATGAGCAGTTAATGACTTTAAATGCTACGTTACACAATCATATACATTAAATACATATTCTCTAACCACTTCACTATTCAATAATCATTAAATGTTGTACTTGGACCCTCATATGTTGTCATATTCATTCCCTTGATTCTCCATGATCTCTGAGTTTTAAATGACCTGAATAGGTACGGGTGTTGAGTCACTTGAATAACCGCTCGTGCCTCTTCTGTTACTTTTGCTCGTACATGTTGTCTCCCGCGTCTCTTAGCTAATCATAACTCTTTGACACGTCATCTTTAATATATAAACTCGATTTTTTCTAATACAGATAGCCCCCCCCCTCCCACTTTCCATTTATTCTTCAGTTGAATATTTGGGAAGTGGATTTCATTAAAGGAGAATTTTTGTCACCATTAATGTTATGACAATATTGACGCTTCAATAGTCACTTCTATGCTCTTCACACATGTCAATTGTATATCGATTCTACAATTTACACCTCTTTTTAAGGTTTTTTTTATGGCTCCACTATTCATGAAGTACCAGTTACCATTATTATTACTCTTCCATTACTGATTTTTCACTTTTGAAGGTTGCCTATCAGAATAAATATAATATTACCTTCTTTATACCACATAAAAAAATTTTGTCCCTCTCCTAGTCTACCCGTGGTGGTGGTTCTTCTGGTTCTTCTGTATCCTCTCCTAGTTGGTTCTTCTTCCAGTACTAGAGCTTCCTTCATGTAAAAATCATCATCCAATGAAAGTAACCCTCTAAACCATTACAATAACCTTTCGTAAAAGATATAGTCCCTAAGGATTTAACTTTTCATCATAATAGACAATCCCTTCAGAACCAAGTTTCTAGTCTGGATCGTGTTGATGCTTATCCCAGTTTAATAACAGGGATTTTAGCTCGCATGGTCCGCAAAGATTTCCATTAGAGTAATGATTTTCCGATTGTAATCCCTAATTCAAATCAGAGAATTACTTCCTACATGTATGGACTTTGTTTCCTTTACACTTATCCTTTTACCCTTGGGTTTAAACCAACTATTGATCCAGTGATTCTCGATTTTTGTCGTTTCTTCAATGTCTATTTATCACAAATTGGCCCGCTTGTTTGGAGGGTTGTAGCTTACTTAAGACATTTTTCCAACAAGGTAGGTGTTGATTTTACCTTGCCCCACCTAATTCATCTCTACTCACCTAGGCTCTTTCTTAACGGCGTTTTTACCTTAGTGGACAAGAGTAAAAGGGTTTTGGTGAGCCCAGAAGATGATAAGAATCATGGGGTATGCTCGATTTGTTGTTTCTCCCACAGTTTGTTTAGTGGGTAAGGAAAATATTTCCTTCCCTGAAAAGTGGAACTTTGCACGTAAGTCATTTCCCCCTTCTCGTACCTTTTGTCTTTTAAGTTTAAAAATTTCTTTAACGTTGTTTTCTTCTTCTTTTTTGTAGCAACTATGGGAGTTGTAGATAATGTTCCTAATTTTTGTGGTTGGGTAGATAAGTTGTTCAAGACCGTCCTTGTGGAGGCTAGGTCTTGGAAATCTATTTCCCATCATTACAGTTGGAGAGTAAAAACTCATAATAAGAGTTTTTTTGTCTCTCTCTTATGTAAACATTTTTCTTTTATTGTCAAATTTTTATTCCTCTTTTTATTAGGTTTTGCAATTTGGGGCATTACTACTAAAGTGGTTTCAGCCTCTCGTTCTTCTTCATGAATTCAGATTTATCTAATGAGGGCTCGGGATATTCTTTTGAAAAGAAAAACCACTAAAGAAGATGACTCGAAGGAGGAAGATAAAGGTGGCTCTTTGATGACGAGGCCAAGAGCGAGGAGACGTGTCATTTCTAACGATGAAGCTGAAGTTTCACCTCATACCTCTCCTATCGAGCATGTCCACCTTGTATCTGATGATGACGATATTACCCCTCGTGACACCCGTGAGTCCATCGACCAGCTTTTTGTTAGTGGTTTTGGGGTGGCAACTTAGGGCTTGTTTTAGATGAACTTCCCCTCTCTTTCTTCCCAACTTCAGTGTCTGCAATTCCTCCTCTTCCTTTGCTTATTGTTTCTTCCTTACGTGTTCTAACTGCTTCCATTCCTTCCTCTACTATTTTCACTTCTTCCAATACTCCTCCTTTGGCAGTTTCCCCTTCAATTATCTATCATACAAAAGTGGGTTCTTCAAGCATTAGTGCTTCCATATGGATTTTGACTATCGAAGTTCTTGCCAACAACAGCTTTTTAAGAAAATCTGGCCAGGCAGATGTTTATCTTGAACCTTTGATTGGCCCAATTAAAAAAGAAAAAATGGATAGCCACAACTAAATGGATAGCGAACTACCTCAGAGTCTCTGGACTAAAGGATCGCCCCCTAACTATTGTTGCGGTCTGTAGGTTGTATCCTGACATGTGCACAAAAAGGGCACAGAAGTGTAGTATCAGCACAACCAACCCAATGTGCTGGTAAGGGCCCGGCCTAACCTCGGCGAAGTAGTGACAAGGCTAAACCAGACCTACCACAAACAACCTGTACATATATGTGCAAAAACAGAAATAGAACAAGAATTTAAACAGATAATGGTGAGGGGATAATTATCACAATTTTTCACTTCTTTCACTATTTTAATAGCAATTATGACTCACGGTCATGCTAGACTCTGACGCATAGGTAACCATCACCATACGTATACATCGACTCCACATAGCACATAGAAATTATCAACCTAATCATATTCCCTCAAGCCAAAGCTAGATCAAACACTTACCTCGAAAGCTTCCAACTCAACCCACGCCTCTTGAATAGCTTTACCACTCGAATTCGCCTCAAAACCAGTCGAAGCTAACCACAATTTACTCAAATGTATCAACCAATCTAGTTAAATCAATTTAAATGCACAAGAATGAAATTCCCAAAGTTTTACCCAAAAATTCTCAAAATTCCCCCGGGCCCACATGGTCAAAACTTGAGGTTCGAACCAAAACCGGGTTACCCATTCCCCCACGAGTTCATATTTGCAATTTGTTTGAAATCGAACACCAAAATTGAGGTCCAAATCCCCAACTTTGAGAAAACCTAGGTTCTACCCCAAAACCCTAAATTCTCATTTGTAAAAACCTTTGATTGAAGTTGAAATTATGATAAAAGATGTTAAGGATTAAGAAATATTTAGTTAAAAATCACATACCAATCATTTTGGAGAAGAAAAGTTGTTTGAAAAATCGATCCTTAGGTTTTGGGTTTTTGAAAATGTGAAAAAGACAGAAATTTTCCGAACTTTTATACCTCTCTGAGGGCCTGGCGCAGACTGCACAAAAATGTGCTGCGGCCGCAGCGAGTGGGGAAGAGTATGGTCCCTCTGAACCCTTCCATCACGGACCGCACTAATTTGGTGCTCGGCCGCGCTGGTCATCCCAAAATCTCTTGGCCTCAGACTCAGCCACGCAGGACGCACTGGTTTGCGTCGTGGCCTCGCGGCTCCAGCGCGGACCGCAAAGAAATGATTGCGGCTGCACTGGTGCCTGCAATACTTGAACTGTTTTTCCTCCAAGCCTAATACCTCCCGGACCTCATTCAAAACACACCTGAGTCCTTGTGGCTCCAAACCAAAAATACACTCCAACTCGGGAACATCCTACGGACTTACTCGAGCGATCAAATCGCTAAAATAACATTATTTACATAGAATCAACTCTCCAAACACATGATTTTCATTAAAAGTTCATAACTTTCAAATCTTCCAATTCTAGTCCGAAACACGTCAACCGAGTTCGTTTTCCACCAAACTTTATAAATAGCACTTAACGCTCATTTAAGACTTATACCGTGCGTCGAAACCAAAATATGAGCCCGATACCATTACTTTTGATCAATTTTCATTTTCATTTTCCCATAAGCATTTCAAAAATCAATTTCACATAAAAGCTCCGTACTCGAGCCTGGGGCCTCCGATTTCGATTCTGGGAATATGCACAGGTCCCAAGTTTCCTTACGGACCCTCCGGGACCGTCACATCACGGGACCGGATCCGTTTACCCAAAATGTTGACCAAAGTCGACCATAGCAACATTATTATTCATAGTTTTTAACACAAAATTCAATATTTCCACATAAAAAATTTTGTCTTGGTGTCCGGAGTGTGGATGCAAATCAAGGCAATAAAATAAGAAGTTTTCGAACCCTCATAAGCGCAAGGAAAGGGAGAATTACAGTGATGACCCTTTGGTTCGTCACATCCTCCACCTCAAAAACAATCGTTCGTCCTCGAATGGACAAAAGAAAGAAGTACCTGAGTCGAGGAATAGATGGGGATAACGACTCCGCATATTAGACTCGGAATCCCAGGTCGATTCCTCAGGAGGCTGACCTTTCAACTGGACACGCACTGAAGGAAAACTCCGCGACCTCAACTGTCGAACCTGCCGGTCTAAAATAGCCACCGACTCCTCCTCATATGTCAGATCCTTGTCCAATTGGATAGTACTGAAATCTAACATGTGTGGGATCACCATGATACTTCCGAAGCATGGATACCTGAAAAATCGGGTGCAAAGCTGACAAGCTAGCCGGAAATGCAAGTCTATAAGCCACATTCCCTACACGATCAAGAATCTCCAATGGGCCAATATACCTAGGTCTAAGCTTGCCCTTCTTCCCGAACCTCATCACACCCTTCATAGGCGATACACGGAGAAATACCCGCTCACCAACCATGAAAGCAACATCTCTGACCTTACGATCTGCAAAACTCTTCTGCCTAGACTGTGCTGACTGAAGTCTGTCCTGATTGATCTTGACCCTATCCAAGGCCTCATATACCAAATCTGTACCCAATTATCGAGCCTCTCTCGGCTCAAACCATCCGATTGGGGGACCGACACCGTCTACCTTACAACGCCTCACATGGAGCCATCTGAATACTGGACTGGTAGTTGTTGTTGTAGGCAAACTCTGCTAAAGGCAAGAACTGGTCCCACGAGCCTCCAAAAACAATAGCGCAGGCTCGGAGCATATCCTCAAGAATCTGAATAGTCCTCTCGGATTGACCGTCCATCTGGAGGTGAAATGTTGTACTCAACTGGACCTAGGTGCCCAACTCATACTGCACCGCTCTCCAGAAATGCGAGGTAAACTGCGGACCCTGATCCGAAATAATAGATACGGGCACCCCATGAAGGCAAACGATCTCCCTGATATAAATCTTATCATACCTCTCGAATGAATAGGTGGTGCCAACTGGGATGAAATGCGCTGACTTAGTCAGCCTATCAACACTAACTCGTATAGCATCAAACTTCTTCCGAGTCATCAGAAGGCCAATAACAAAATCCATGGTGATTCTCTCCCACTTTCACTCGGGAAGCTCAATCCTCTGAAATAACCCATGGGACTCTGATGCTCGTACTTAACCTGCTGACAATTTAGACAATGAGCGACATATGCAACAATGTCTTTCTTCATTCTACGCCACCAAGAATACTGTCTCAAATTCTGATACATCTTTACGGTGCCCGGATGAATAGAATACCAACAACTGTGGGCCTCCGCTAAGATCGACTCTCGAATACCATCAAGATTGGGCACACAGACTCACCCCTGCAACCTCAATACGCCATCATCTCCCAAAGTCATCTCCCTGGCACCTCCCCGCTGCAACGTGTCTCTCAGGACACACAAATGGGGGTCATCAAACTGCCGGTCCCGGTTACGCTCCATCAATGACGAGCGAGAAACTGTGCAAGCTAACACCATGCTGGGCTCAGAAATATCCAATCTCACAAATCTATTGGACAAGGCTTGAACATCCAAGGCAAGCGGTCTCTGGCTGACCGGAATATATGCAAGACTACCCATGCTGGCGGACTTTCTACTCAGTGCATCGGCCACAATATCGGCCTTCCCTGGGTGGTATAAAATAGAAACATCATAATCTTTTAACAACCCCAACCACCTTTGCTGCCTCAAATTCAACTCTTTCTGCTTGAACAAGTACTGAAGGCTCTTGTGATCCGTGTACACCTCACAAGTCACACCACACAAATAATGCCTCCAGATCTTCAAGGCTTGAACAATGGCTGCAAACTATAGTTCATGAACAGGATAACTCTTCTCGTGGATCTTCAACTGCCTCAAAGCATATGCTATAACCTTGTCACCCAGGATCAACACTTCGCCAAGCCCCATGCAGGAAGCATCACAATACATAGTATTGAGCTTCTGGAACTAATACAGGTGCCGTAGTCAGAGCTGTCTTGAGCTTCTAGAAGCTCGCCTCGCACTCATCTGACCACCTGAACTGGGCACCCTTCTGATTCAGTCTAGTACTCAGGGCTAAAATGGATGAAAACCCCTCTACGAAACGTCTGTAGTAACCAGCTAACCCCAAGAAGCTCCTAATGTCTGTCGCTAAAGCTAGTCGAGGCCAGTTCTTGACTGCCTCTACCTTCTTCAGGTCCACTTGAATACCCTCTGCCGATACGATATGACCTAGGAATGCTACATAACGCAACCAAAATTCGCACTTTGAAAACTTGGCGTACAACCAGCTATCCTTTAGAGTCTGAAGAACCACTTTGAGGTGCTGCTCATGCTTCTCCTGACTGCGGGAGTATACCAAGATATAATCAATGAATACAATCACAAATAAATCCAAGTAAGGCCTGAAAAATCGGTTCATCAACTCCATGAATGCTACCGGGGCATTGGTCAACCCAAACGACATGACCAGAAACTCATAATGCCCATACCGAGTACGAAATGATGTCTTAGGGACATTAGACACCCTAATCCTCGGATGATGATAACCAGACTTGAAATCCATCTTTGAGAACACCCTGGCACCTTGGAGCTGGTCAAACAAATCGTCAATCCTCGACAGTGGATATTTGTTCTTTATTGTCACCTTGTTCAACTGCCGGTAATCAATGCACATCCTCATTGACCCGTCCTTTTTCTTCACAAAACAACACTGGTGCACCCCAAGGTGATACACTGGGTCTAATGAAACCCTTATCAAGCAAGTCCTGAAGCTGCTCCTTCAACTCTTTCAAGTCTGGCGGGGCCATGCGATAAGGCGGAATAGAAATAGGCTGAGTACCAGGAGCCAGATCGATACAGAAATCAATATCCTTGTCGGGCGGCATACCCGACAGGTCTGAAGGGAAAACCTCGGGGAACTCCCGAACAATAGAAACACAGTCGATAGATGGAACCTCTGCGCCGCCAAATATGCTAAACACCCCTTCTCAACCATATGTCGAGCCTTGACATACAAAATAACACTACGGGTGGCATGACCTGGGGTCCCGCTCCACTCAAGTCAGGGGAAATTGGGCAAGGCCAAAGTCACGGTCTTGACGTGATAATCAAAGATAGCATGATATGGGTACAACCAGTCCATCCCTAATATAACATCAAAGTCCACCATGTCTAGAAGCAATAAGTCGACACGGGTCTCAAGACCCTCAAATACCACTACACAAATGCACTTGGTCGACCACTATAGAATCACCAAACGGCGTTGACACATATACAGTAATACTCAAAGCCTCACTAGGCATGATCAAATAGGGTGCAAAATAGGATGACACATAAGAATAAGTAGATCCCGGGATAAATAATACTGAAGCACCCCTACCACAGACCAGTATAGTACCTCCAATCACAGTATCAGATGACTCAGCCTCCGGCCTGGCTGGCAATGATAACAACGGGGCTGGCCCCCACTTCCCTAAACTGTATCTCTGGGACGATCTGTTGCGGGCTGACCCCTACCTATGGTTGTCCGGGCTTCACCTCTACGGTCTCTCCCTCCACCTCTATGATCCTTACCCCCTCCTCTAGCTGGCTGGCGTCCTGTGGATCACCTGCTGCCTGAATCGTAGGGTGAGGACCCTGCTGGTGAGAACTACTCGTGGCTCGAGGGCAAAATCTAACAACATGACCTATGTCACCCCAACCATAACATGCCCTCGGCAGCTGAGACTGCTGGCCCTGTCGACCCGTATGTCCTCCCCTGAAGCTCTAAAGTGGCAGTGCACTGATGGGGGCTAGTGGTGCGCAGAAAGTCTGCTAATCCAAATATTACTGCTGATGGCCACCACCGCCTGGTGTACCAAGAGAAACCTGAAGTGCCGACTGGAAAGGTCTTCGGGGATGGCCTCTGTCATGGAAATCCCTACCTCCAGATGGCGTACCACTAAATCTGCCAGAATGTCGAGGCCTCTTGTCTGAAACCTGAATACCTCCTCGAGCCAATGCAATTTCTACTCAGCGGGGCGCATTGGCCGCCTCTTAAAAAGTAATATCACCGCTAAATCCCATAGCCATCTGAAGGCGAATGGGCTGAATCAATCCATCAATGAACCTCCGGACCCTCTCTCGATCTGTAGGGAGTATCACTACTGCATGGCGTGCCAAGTCAACAAATCTAGTCTCATACTGTGTAACTATCATGGAGCCCTGCTGAAGGCGCTCAAACTGCCTGCGAAGTGCCTCCCACTGACTGACGAAGCGAAACTTCTCCAAAAATAACTCTACAAACTGATCCCATGTCAAAGCTGGGGACCCTGCTGGTCTAGATATTCAATAATCCCTCCACCAAGTCTTGGTGGATCCCACAAGCCTGAAAGTGAAAAAATCGTCCCCATTGGTCTCCACTATCCCCATAATCCTGAGGATCTCATGACAACTAAATAGAAAATCCTGGGGATCCTCCGATGAAGCACCGCAGAAAGTAGTAGTGAAAATCTTGGAAAACCGATCAAGTCTCTACAAAGCATCTTAAGACATGGTTGTCCCATCCCCGGCCTGAGCTGTAATGCCTGCCTGAGCTACCACTACGCGCTCAGCCAACGAAACCTGAGACTGGGGAGCTACCTACTCTGGAGTAATTCTGTGGTTGAACCCCTCCTCCAGCCTGAGAAGTGGCTGGTGATACTATCGACACTGTCCATAAAGCCTGCTATGCGGACAAAAGCATCCTGAAGATCCGAAGAAAACATCACTCCTCCTGCGACCTGAGCTAGGCCCACTGGAGCTGGTGGAGCTGGAACCTCCTCATCAACGTCAATATGAGGCTCCACCTCTGGAACTGCTGCCTGGTGCTGAGCTCTGCCCCTTCCACGCCCTCGGCCCCTGCCCCTCGCGGGAGCTGCTGTTGGGGGCTCGGGCTGCTGCACGAAAGAAGAAGACGCACGTGTTCTCTCCATCTGCGAAAGAATAGAGTAGAACGACAATCAATATTTGAGAAATAGATTCGCATGACAAGCATGAACAAAGTGAAATATTTTCCTAACTTTGTAGCCTCTGGGATAAATACAGACGTCTCTGTACCGATCCCTCAGACTCTACCGAGCTTGTCCGTGAGTTGTGAGACCCAAGTAACCTAGTGCTCTGATGCCAACTTGTCAAGACCCGGATTTTTCCCACCATCGAGAGTCGTGATGGCGCCTACTTCGTAACTAGGAAAGCTAACGCTTTTATTCATTTTCACAATAAACTTCATCTAAAACAATATAAATACTAAATTAATTAATTAAAACTACGCGGAATACTTTTGACAACAATATCAAAGATGATGTGCGGAAATTAATAACATGCCTCTACCGAGTATCTCGTGTCACTACTCACGGACGACTAAAGAGTAATATAAACAACATTCTAAAAGAAATTTATAGCATGTCTGTTTGATACAATAAAACAAACTGGAAAAGATAGAGGAGACTCAAGGCCCGCGAACGCCAACGAACTACCTTGGAGTCTCTAGACTGATGGATCGCCCCCTAACTACTGCTGCGGTCTGTAGGCTGTGTCCTGACCTGTGCACTAAAAGGGCACATAAGTGTAGTATCAGCACTACCGGCCCCATGTTCTGGTAAGTGCCCGGCCTAACCTCGACGAGGTCGTGACGAAAATAAACTGGACCTACCACAAACAACCTGTACAGATATATGTGCAATAAAAGGAAGAGAACAAGAATTTAAACAGATAATGAGGAGGGGACATACTGGGGGAGTAACAGTTCAATTATAACTTCAATTAACTAGAAAAATGGAACTGAATATATAATAACTAAATAAAGAAAACCAGTGAATCAACAATTGCACGGCATCACCCGTCATGCTTTTACTCTCATTCCTCACCAAAATTGTCAAATATAATGTACGACATCACCCTTCGTGCTTTTACTCTCATTTCTCATCAAGAATATCAAATACAAGGCACGGCATCACCCTTCGTGCTTTTACTCTCAAATACATAGTGCACGGCATCACCCTTCGTGCATTTACTCTCTCTTCCTCACCCAATCAATGGTCACAACCAAACAGGAAAAGAAATATATATATCAAGACAAAATATCCCGGAAAGGGAGAATAATTCAACAATAAATCTCGGTAAGGGAATACAACTCAACAATAGGTCCCGGCAAGGGAAAACAATTCCACAATAAATCCCGGCAAGAGAATAGTACCAAAAATTCCTCTTTAGTTCATTTACTTCTCAACTTTCACTTCATAGTTCATGTAACAAGTAATTATCACAATTTTTCACTTATTTCACTATTTTAATAGCAAATATGACTCACAGTCATGCTAGACTCGGGCGCATAGGTAAACGACACCATACTTATACACCGAATCCACATAGCACACAGAAATTATCAACCTAATCATATTCCCTCAAGCCAAAGTTAGATCAAACACTTACCTCGAAAGCTTCCAACTCAACTCACGTCTCTAGAATAGCTTTACCCCTCGAATTCGCCTCAAAACCAGTCAAAGCTAACCACTTTTACTCAAATGCATCAACAAATGCTAGTTAAAACAACTTAAATGCATAAGAATGAAATTCCCAAAGTATTACCCACCATTCCCAAAATGCCCCCGGGCCCACGTGGTCAAAACTCGAGGTTCGAACCAAAACCGGGTTACCCAATCCCGCACGAGTTCATATATGTAATTCATTTGAAATCGTACTACAAATTGAGGTCCAAATCCCCAATTTTGAGAAAACCTAGGTTCTACCCTAAAACCCCAAATTCTCAATTGTGTAAACCTTTGATTTAAGTTGAAATTATGTTAAAAGATGATAAGGAGTAGGAAACATTTAGTTAAAAATCACTTACCATTAGGGAAGAAAATTTGTTTGAAAAATTGATCCTTAGGTTTTGCGTTTTTGAAAAGTGGAAAAAGACTGAAATTTTCCAAACTTTTATACCTCTCTGAGGGCCTGGCGCGGACCGTACAAAAATGTGTTGCGGCCGCACCGAGTGGGGAAGTGTCTGGTCCCTCTGAACCCTTCTAGCATGAACCGCACTGATTTGGTGCGCGGCCGCACTGGTTTGCAGCCGCGCGGCCCGCACAGAAATGATTGCAGCCGCACTGGTGTCTGCAACACCTTAACTATTTTTCCTCCAAGCATAATACCTCCCGAACCTCAATCAAAACTCACCCAAGTCCTTGGGGCTCCAAACCAAAAATACACACTAACTCGGGAACATCCTACGGACTTACTCGTTCGATCAAATTGCTAAAATAACGTCATTTACATAGAATCAACTCTCCAAACACATGATTTTCATTTCAAAGTTTGTCACTTTCAAATCTTCCATTTCTAGTTCAAAACACGTCAAACGAGTTCATTTTCAACCAAACTTTATAGATAGCACTTAACGCTCATTTAAGACTTGTACCGGGTGCCGGAACCAAAATACGAGTCTGATACCATTACTTTTGATCAATTTTCATTTTCATTTTTCCATAAATATTTTCACAAAACAATTTCGCATAAAAGCTCCGTACTCGGGCCTGGGGCCTCGGATTACGATTTTGGGAATACGCCCGGATCACAACTTTCCTTACGGACCCTTCGGGACCGTCATATCACGGGTCCGGGTCCGTTTACCCAAAATATTGACCAAAGTCAACTATAGCAATACAATTACCAAAATTCATAGTTTTTAATACATAATTCAAATATTTCCACATAAACAATTTTTGGCTTCGCACCCGGACTGCGCATGCAAATCGAGGCAACCAAATAAGAGGTTTTCAAGGCCTCCGAAGCGCAAGGAAAGGGAGAATTATGGTGATGACCCTTTGGGTCGTCACACTTTGGGTCCTATGTGAGGCTTGTATCTATTGTTTTGGACCTCCTTTCATTTTCAGCACGTCTCGGGCCTGCCTTTTCCTATTTTTGGAATCGTGGAACTATATCCTCTTCAATCCGCATCTTCGTATTGTACCTATTATAAACATCATTCCCCATTGTAGTAGGGAATTCACAAAGGCTGTCCTTGAGTCTTCTCGTGGCCTCCGAGCTTTTTTCATTCAGATTACTCGTGAAAGCTATAGCAGCCCAGTTGTCAGGTACACGCGGCAAAGTCATTCTTTCATATTGAAATCTATCCATAAAATCTAGAAGTAGTTCTGAATCCCCTTTCTTGATTTTGATGATATCCTCCATTCTTTTTTCTACCTTCTGAGCTCCATAATGTGCTTTGATGAAGGAATCTGCAAGCTCAGCAAAAGAGTTTATAGAATTTTTGGGTAAGAGAGAATACCATGTTAGCGCCCCTTTGGTGAGTGTTTCACCAAATATTTTGACTAATACCGATTCGGTCTCCTGTTTGGTCAAATCATTGCCC
Source organism: Nicotiana benthamiana (assembly GCA_034376525.1). Taxonomy (NCBI): domain Eukaryota; kingdom Viridiplantae; phylum Streptophyta; class Magnoliopsida; order Solanales; family Solanaceae; genus Nicotiana; species Nicotiana benthamiana. The sequence goes on from CM067337.1 coordinate 29,188,648, forward strand.
TTCACGCAAGTTATGATTATTGTCACTTGGTCTTGTGGGTCTGTTGTTCCATCATACTTTGGGATATCAGGTATCTTAATCTTTTTTGGAATTGGAAGGGAAGCAGCTCTTGGCTTCCAAGGTTATTGTGAATATTTATCCATATCCATCCCTTTGATTACAGGTGGAACCCCGGGTATTTGCTCTATGCGGGCACTTTTCTCCTTGAGATATTTCTGTTGGTTTAATATTAAATTTTGCAAAATTAACTGAATTACCTGGTTCTCCCTCCTGTGATTCACTGGGGGTTCCTCCGTTTCCTGAATTAACCATCCTAGAACGAATATTCCCCAATGTGTTGTTATTGGGTGTAGGTGTGGGTGGTACAGCAGGTAACTAACTAACTAGAGCCAGAACAGCTTTAATGACATGTGCAGTAATTAATTTTTGTAAAGCTTCATCTACCCCTTCAAAATTCTCAGATTGACCCTATCCAACTGCATGAGATCCCTCAGGAAAGCCTTCACGAGATTGTCGTGGTGAACCATGTGGAGAAGGAACTAGGTTAGTATTTTGTATATCTCCTTAAACCTGTTGGTTTTGTTGATTCCCCTGGTTTCCTTGAGTGTTGTCATTGTTGTTTGCCATGACTGATGGAAACAGATTATCAGATCCCGGTAACATAACTAATTTGTTTAACTGAAAAAATAGATTGTTAGTCAAAGCTAGAATTTTAGAGGAACATGGGTTACCGATAATCAAAAAAGTATATAAAGAAAGAAATTTGAGAATAGTATTATCAGAAAGCAAGTAAATCAGAGTGTATTCCAATAATATTTCGTGTCTTCATAATTGTTCGTTCTTCCCCTTTTTATAGCTATTTGAGAATATGAGCATTCCCTTTGTTATAATGAGGCTATAATGAGTAGGTAATGACTTTAAATGCTACACAATCATATACATTAAATACATATTCTCTAATATCGTTAGTATTTAATACTTATCAAATGTTGTACTTGGACTCTCATATGCTGTAAGATTCATTCCCTTAATTCTCCACGATCTCTGAGCTATAAATGACTTGAATAGGTACGGGTGCTAAGTCACTTGAATAACTGCCAGTGCCTCTTCTGTTACTTTTGCTCGTACCTATTGTCGCCCGCGTCTCTTAGCTAATTATAACTCTTTGACTATTTGACTAGTCCACGTATCACAACACGTCATCTTTAATATACAAACTCGATTTTTTCCAATACAATTTGGTCGCCCTCATTTAACCTATACCCAATTTTTTAAAACGTTTTAACTTGTACCCATTTTTTAAACAACTTTATCCCCCTTTCTCCTCCTACTTCTCCTCTTTCATTTTCTTCTGCTTCTTCTTCTTTCTTCTACTGTCGTTGATGTTGCTATGATACTTCAGTCCATGGGATGATTGCCATAAGTATGCTTAGTATATTTTTTGAAAATAAATTATAAATAATTACGTAAGTTAGTAGACAATAATTTGTGAATATTTTCACGTACGGAAAATTTAAGGTCACACTTAGTGATTCTTTTCACGTTTATTGTCTCCAAAATTTATGATTTGAATATGGTTGGCAATCTGATTATTTATCTAGTATGTAGGAAAGCTTTTTTAAAACCTTCAGCTTATATAGTGCTGAACTTTTTACAAATGAATTAAATAACTTTAGCATCTTCCGATAAAGTTTTTGAAAAAGCTTTGACAAAAATAATAAATCCAGGACAATAACTTCAGCTTATTTAGTGCTGAAGTTTTTATAAATGAACTAAATAACTTCAGCATGCTGAAGTTTTTTAAAAAGATTTACGACAAAACTATCGAATCCAGGATAAAAACTTCAGCTTATTAAGTGCTGAAGTTTTTATATATGACTAAATAACTTCAGCATCTTCTGTTAAAGTTTTTGAAAAAGCTTAATAAAAAAAGTAATGAATCTAGGACAAAAAAAACTTCAGCTTATTTAGTGCAATTACAAACAAAAATTTCAGTAAATAGAGAACAAAATTTCAGCAACTATGCTTAAGTTCAGCACTTACAAACAAAAACTTCTGTACACTTGGTTCAGCACACTTGCTATTTCAGGCTCATCTACTAGAATGCTCAAGTTTTGCATGATTGTCTTTACTACTTCAACCTCATATGCTGAAGTTACGCGAAAAAGTGAGTACGCTTGTAATTTTTTCAAAGCGAATACAAATTAAAATGTGATAAAAAGCGAATATAAATGTAGATGCCCCACTTTTCGAATACATTTTTTGGGGGAAATTTTGAAACTCACGTAAAAGCTCCTTGAAAGTAACACCTCTTATTGAGAATAATATAGTAATAGATAGTCTTCAAGCCATTTCTAACAAAAACACGGTTGACGTTCCAGTCGGTTAATTGTTATGTTATCTTATGCTTTAGTAGCTTTACTATCCTCAATTATCATGATTTTTTTTAAATAAACTTATGTCTTTGCATAATATATTATTTATTAATTTTTTTGTTGACTTAAGAGCCAGAGTACAATTGCGAGAGTGTCCGAAATTCTCGTAAAAATTGTACGGGTACCTTATTTGGTCGCCTCATTTAGCTTATACCTACTTTTTTTAAAAATTTTAACTTATACCTACTGTTTAAACAATTTGAGGTCTCTTTCTCCTTCTCTTTCGTTTTCTGAATGCTAAAGATTGAGATAATGTATGTGTTCTAACCTAACTTATATTTGCTATTTTAGCTCTTTACAACTAAGAAGTAGCTTCTGGACCGTCCAATTCGGAATTTCTAATTTTAGTTGCTACTGAAACATAAAAGCATGACTTAGATTCCCTATGCATTAGGTGAAGATGTTACTTTTTCTAATAATCTTGTCTTATAGGAGTATTGTTTTTCAAATTTCATGATAATTTCATTATAGAAACTGGATCTTAATGACAACTTGTAATTATACTTCAGGTCTGAAGTTCATCACAAACATAACCAGGGGCGGATTTATGCTTGCCGAAGCTCGTCGGAAAATTTTACTAAAAATATGTATTAATATTGTACAGAAATGAATAAGTAGAAAAAAATGATATCACTTGACACAAATTGTCTTGATTTGTTGGTAATATGTTTGATTTTTCTACAAGAGGTCAAATGTTCAAACCTCAACTAGGACATTTTTCTTTTGTGAATATTTGAGAGAGCCTTTGTAGTTGAAAATTGTGATGAAGTAGGCTATTTTTTGTCAAAAAGTATGATAATCAAAGTTATATTCCAGTTATTTTAAAAATTTCGACACTGCTTACAAAAATTTATGCATACACCCCTGAACATAACAAAGCTTTAACTAAAACAAAACTTCAGCTAAAATATGCTAAGTTCAGCAAATAGAGAATAAAACTTCAGCTACTAGAATGCTTAAGTTCTGCAATTACAAACAAAAACTTTAGCCAACACTTGGTTCAGCAATTTTTGTTACTTCAGGTCCGTTTACTAAAATGCTAAAGTTTGCGTGATTGTCTTGGCTACTCAGGCTCATATGCCTGAAGTTACGCGAAAAGTAAGTACGTTTTTAAATTTTTTTGTAAAATAAAAATAAATTAAAACGTAACCTAAAAAACGAATATAGATACCAATGCCCCAAAATTTTCAAACAAATACTTTCTCGGCAAACCGTAGGCTCTCTTTGGGCTTCGTGTGCTCCATTTGGATGGCCAAGTTCTAAGTTATGTGATATAAACAAGTCCAATTTTCTATGATGTCAAAAGAGTACTGAATCAGCAAAGTGATATAGAGTATTTTATTTTGATTTAAAAATGATTTTTGTAGTTAATTCAGCCTTCAAAGATTATGAGATGAGAATTATCCAATATTATATAATAAGTAGACAATAATCAAAAAACCTCAACCAATATAAGACCATCTACCCACCCACCCCCCTAACCTGCATGTTAAGTGCACTGCAATTGGAGTGCGGATGACAAAATACGGGAGCTCAACGATGGTTAAACCAAGAATGTTATGAGTTTGGTTCTGATAAATAAAATTTGAACCTAACTTAAATTCAAAAGTCAGTACTCATAAGAGGATAATCGCCCAAAATCATATAATAAGGGAACGGTACAATATTTTAAATTTTTAACCATATGGACAATCTTACATATTTCAAGCAAAGCAAATACACATTGTCACCACATTTGTAAACCGAATGAAACATGTGATATCAAAACCTGTTTAAATACTATTATAGCATACCGCACTGCAATCAAATATCATCTCCTTTTCCCTTTTATTTAAACTCAAATCTCATATCATATCATTATACTTCATAATATAACGGCAAAATCATCCCTAACTAAAAGCTTGAAAGAAAATAAAGATATAAACTCAAAGTAAATTCAAGTAAATTATAAGGGACAAATTATGCAAATTTGTGATGTTTGTTAAACTAGTTCAATCTTCTTGAAAAGGAAAGCACGAATGTTTCAATTTATTTGTGGAAGCGCATTGTTTGAACATTAATAATATTTCAGCATATGTAATATTAAATTAAATGGCAATATTGATGTCCATAATAGTATACAAATATTATTAAATTAATTCAAATATTAATTGATAAAATGTTAAAAATCCTATTTGGGGAGTATTTTAGGTGAAATTGATTTTCAGTTCACCAAATTAATTTCTTTCAAACAAAATTAGCAAAGGTGATAATCACTTTTAAATTTTATCACCGACTTCAAATTATATTTCTTCAATTTCAATTAAATGTTGCCAAAAGGTCTGTTAAAGATTTTGCTCAAACTATCGTTGATTTGCATGTATCTTGCGCGTGACCTAGAGCGTATGAGGAGGTGCTGAAGGAGAAAGATACACTGCTCCGCAATTCGTGCGTTACTCTTTTCTTTATGAGAAACGATGCACCGACTCACTGCCATAGCACGTGTACACGTGACTCCATAATCACAATTTTCAGCTTTGTTTGATTAAAATTTAAATTAAACAACATTAAATATTAAACTAGAATAGTTTGGTAGGGTGCATAACCATAATTCTAAATACGGTGTATTAATAATAATTGTATTAGTTATGTTTGCATTAGCCATACTGGCATTAGTTATGTCAGACATATTTCTTATCCATTTGATCAACTAAAACATTGCACAATTTCTAAAAGAATTATTTGTTTATAAAAATACCCTCAAAACCAGCCAATCGCTCATTTTTTAAAAAGAAATATATGTTGGGGAAAGTTTTTATATGAAAACAATTAAAAAAATATTTAATTTGACCTATATTGTAGTATAGAATTGAATATTTATGTCACGATCCAAAATCTAGTGTCACTAGCTCACGGACTACTAAAGAGTACTACAAACAAGTCTGAATAGAAATACAAACGTCTGTCTCGGAACAAAGAAAACAAACTAAACATAGAAAAGGACTCCGGGCTGCAAACACCAGCTAGGCTACCTCGAAGTCCTTGTACTGAAGTCAGCTTCCGATCGAATAGACTACTGCTGTGGTCCAAAAGCTGCTCTGGTACCGTAATCTGTGCAAAAAACACAGAAGTGTAGCATCAGCACAACCGACCCCATGTGCTGGTAAGTGTCTGGCTTAACCCCGGCGAAATAGTGACGAGCTAGACAAGACCTACCACAAATAACATGTACAGATATATGTGTAATAACAGGAAAAATATACATAATTTAAACGGATAATAGGGATGGGGCTTGTTGTGGGGGTGTAACAATTCAGATATAGGATCAACAAACAAAGAAATAAAACAGGAAAATAATATCAATTAAAGAGAACAGGTAAATCAACAACTGTACGGCACCAACCTTTGTGTTTTTACTCTCATTCTCACCCAAAAACAGTTAAATATAGTGCACGGCATCACCATTCGTGCTTTTTCTCACATAACTCTCACATCAAGGCACGAAATGATCCTTCGTGCTCAAGTATACAAAACATGGCACGGAATGTCCCTTCGTGCAAAATTATCAAAACGTGGCACGGAAAGACCCTTCGTGCATAATTATCAAAACATGGCACGGAAAAGGCCCTTCGTGCATAATTATACAAAACATGGCACGGAAAGACCCTTCGTACAAAATTATAAAAACGTGGCACGGAAATACCCTTCGTGCATAATTATCAAAACATGGCACGGAAAGACCCTTCGTGCATAATCGTTCTTCCTCACCCAGGTAACAGCCACAACCAAATCGGTGGAGGGGATAAACAACAATATTAAACATCCCGGCAAGGAAAAACAAATCAACAAATAAGTCCCGGCAAGGGAATAATACTACACTTTCTCTTTTAACTCATTTTCTTCTCAACTACCACTTCATAAAAAATTATCAATTAAACAACACAACTGTATCACATCTTTCGAATTAAAAGCAATTACGACTCACGGTCATGCTAGACTCCGGTACATAGATAACCGTCGCCATGCCTATACACCGTACTCCATAATTAGCACGTAGCAAATAATATCCTAATCCTAATCCTTCAAGCCAAAGTTAGAACAAACACTTACCTCGAAGCTCCAAACTTAACTCAAGCCTCTAGTATAGCTTTACCCTTCGAATTTACCACAAAACAGCCCAAATCTAGTCACAAATTACCCAAATGTTTCAACAAATGCTAGTTAAATCAATTTGAATGCATAAGATTGAATTTCCCAAAGCTTTGCCTAAAATTCCCAAAATGCCCTCGGGCTCACGTGGTCAAAACCCAAGGTTCAAACCAAAACCCGATTACCCACTTCCCCCCGAATCTAAATATATGATTGATTTTGAAATCAGACCTCCAATTAGGGTCTAACTCCCCAAAATTTGAAAGACTTAGGTTCCACCCAAAACCCCAAATTCTCATATTTGAAAACCTTTGATTGAAGTTGGAATCATGTTAAAAGATGTTAAGAAGAAAGGAAATTAAGTTAGAAATCACTTACCAGTCGTTTAGAATGAGAAAAATCATTTGGAAAATAGCCTCTTAGGTTTTGGTTTTTGAAAAGTTGAAAAATGGCTAAAATTTTCAAACTTTTATACCTTTCTAGGGACCTGGCGTGGACCGCACAAAAATGTGCTGCGGCAGCGCCGTGTCGGAGAAAAATTGGGGCTTCTCTAAATGCTCCCAGTGCGGACCGCACTGGTTTGGTGCACGGCCGCGCTAGTTAACCCGAATCCTTAGCCTCAGACTCAGCCATGCGGATCGCACAGAGAGGCATCGCGGTCGCGCAGCTACAGCGCGGACCGTGCAGAAATGACCGCGGCCGTGTTGGTGTCTGCAACACCTGAACCTGTTTTTCTCTAAGTCTAATACCTCCCGAGCCTCACCCAAAACGCATCCGAGTCCTCGGGGCTCCAAACGAAATACACACACTAACTCAATTACATCCTACGAACTTAGTCGAGCGATCAAATCGCTAAAATAACATCAACATAAATGAATGAAACCTCAAAGTCGTCATCTTTCCTTTCAAAGTTCATAAACATCCAACTTTAGATATTTAGGTCCGAAACACGTGAAACGACATCTTAATTCGACCAAACTTCACAGAAAGCGCATAAACAGTATATGAGACTTGTACACGGTGTCGGAACAAAAGTACGAGTTTGATACTACGGTCTTTAATCAATTTTTCCATTTTCCTTAACAAATTTAGAAAAATAATTTACCAGAAAAATTCTTTTACTCGGGTTCTAGACCTCGGATTTCGACTCCGGACACATGCCCGAGTCCTATATTTTCCTACGGACCTCTCGGGTCCGAGTCCGTTTACCCAACATGTTAACCAAAGTCAACTATACTAATATTAATTTCAAAATTTATTATTTTTCACACGGGATTCATATTTAAGCCTTCCTGCTACACGCCTAGACTACACACGCAAATCGAGGCAATTAAAAGCGAGGTTTTCAAGGCCTTGAAAGCCTAGAAAAAGGAAAAGTTACGGTGATGACCCTTTGGGTAATCACATCCTCCACCTTTAAAATAATTGTCCGTCCTCGAATGTATAAAAGAAAGAAGTACCTGAGTCGGGGAATAGATGAGGATAACGGCTCCGCATATCAGACTCGGACTCCCAAGTCGATGCCTCACGAGGCTGACCTCTCCACTGAACACGCACTGAAGGAAAACTCTTCGACCTCAACTTTCGAACTTTGCCGGTCCAAAATAGCCACCAGATTCTCCTTATATGGCAGATCCTTGTCCAATTGGAAAGTGCTGAAATCTGATAAGTGGGCCGGATCGTCGTGATACCTCCGAAACATGGATACATGAAAAACTGTATGCACGGCGGACAAGCTAGGAGGCAAGGCAAGTCTATAAGCCACCTCTCCCACTCGCTCGAGAATCTCAAATGGGCCAATGAACCTAGGGCTAAGCTTGCCCTTCTTCCCGAATCTCATCACGTCCTCCATAGGCGATATAAGGAGCAACACTCGCTTACCAACCATGAAAGAAACATCTCTGACCTTGCGGTCTGCAAAACTCTTATTCCTGGGCTGAGCTGACCGAAGTCTATCCTGAATGATCTTGACGGCATCCTGAACTAGATTTGTACCCACTAACCGAGCCTCTCCCAGCTCAAACCATTCAACTGGGACAGACACCGCCTACCATATAATACCTCATATGGAGCCATCTGGATGCTGGACTGGTAGCTGTTATTGTAGGAAAACTCTGCTAAAGGCACGAACTGGTCCTACGAGCCTCCAAAATCAATAACGCAGGCTCGGAGCATATCCTCAAGAATCTGAATAGTCCTCTCGGACTGATCATCCGTCTGGGGATGAAAGGTTGTACCCAACTAAACTTGGGTTCCCAACTCATGTTGTACCGCTCTCCAGAAATGCGAGATAAACTGCGGGCCCCATTCCGAAATGATAGACATAGACACCCCATGAAGGCGAATGATCTCCCTGATATAAATCCCAGCTAATCTCTCAGACGAATAGGTTCTGGCCACTGGAATAAAATGCGCTAACTTGGTCAGCCTATCCACAATAACCCATATAGCAGAAAACTTCTTTCGTGTCATCGGAAGGCCAGAAACGAAATCCATGGTAATTCTCTCCCACTTCCACTTGGGAAGCTCAGTCCTCTGAAATAAACCACCGGGCCTCTGATGCTCGTACTTAACCTACTGACAGTTCACACAACGAGCCACATATGCAACAATGTCCTTCTTCATTCTACGCCACCAATAATGCTACCTCAAATCCTGATACATCTTCCTGGCGCCCGAATGAATAGAATACCGAGAACTGTAGGCCTCCGCTAAGATCAACTCCTGAATACCATCAACATAGGGCACAAACTCGCCCTGCATTCTCAATACACATCATCTCCCAAGGTCATTTTCTGGGCAGCTCCACGCTGCACCATGTCTCTCAGGACACACAAATAGGGATCGTCAAACTGCCGCTCACGGATACACTCCATAAACGACAAACGAGCAACTATGCAAGCTAACACCCTGCTAGGCTAAGAAATATCCAACCTCACAAATTGATTGGCCAAGGCCTGAACATTCAAAGCAAGTGGTCTCTGGCTGACCGGAATATAGGCAAGACTACCCATGCTGGCGGACTTCCTACTCAATGCATCGGCCACCACATTGGCCTTTCCCGGGTGGTATAAGATAAAAACATCATAGTCTTCAACAACTCCAACCACCTTCTCTGCCTCAAATTCAACTCCTTCTTTTTGAACAATTACTAAAGGCTCTTGTGATCCGTGTACACCTCACACGTCACCCCATATAAATAATGCCTCCATATCTTCAACGCATGAACGATGGCTGCCAACTCTAGGTCATGAACTGGATAATTCTTCTCGTGGATCTTTAACTGCCTCAAAGCATATGCTATGAATCTGCCATTCTGCATCAACACTACGCCAAGCTCGATACGGGAAGCATTAAAATAAATAGTGTAAGGCCCTAATCCTGTGGGCAAAACCAATACTGGTGTCGTAGTCAAAGCTATCTTCAGCGTCTGGAAGCTCGCCTCGCACTCATCTGACCACTTGAACTAGGCACCCTTCTGGGTCAATCTAGTCATCGGGGTTGCAATGGGTGAAAATCCCTCCACGAACCGTCGGTAGTAACCTGCTAACTCCGGATCTCTGTAGCTAACGTTGGTCAAGGTCAGTTCTTGACTGCCTCAATCTTCTTCGGGTCCACCCGAATACCCTCTGCTGAAACAATATGACCCATCAATGCAATAGAACTCAACCAAAACTCGCACATCGAGAACTTGGCGTATAACTGGCTATCCTTCAGAGTCTGAAGAACCACTCTGAGGTGCTGCTCATGCTCCTCCTGGCTGCGGGAGTATATCAAAATGTCGTCAATGTATACAATCATGAACAAGTCCAAATAGGGCTTGAACTCTCGGTTTATCAACTCTATAAATGCAGCCGGGACATTGGTTAACCCAAATGAAATGACCAAAAACTCATACTGCCCATACCGAGTGCGAAATGCTGTCTTAGGTATATCAGACGCCCTAATCCTCAGCTGATGATAACCAGACCTCAAATCTATCTTCAAGAACACCCAAGCACCCTGAAGCTGGTAGAATAAATCGTTAATCCTCGACAGTGGATACTTGTTCTTTATCGTTACCTTGTTCAACTACCGATAATCAATGCACATCCTCATCGACCCATCCTTTTTCTTCACAAATAACACTGGCGCACCTCAAGGCGATATACTAGGTCTAATGAAACCCTTATCAAGCAAGTCCTGAAGCTGCTCCTTCAACTCTTTCAACTCTGGCGGGGCCATGCGATACGGCGGAATGGATATAGGCTGAGTGCCCGGAGCTAGTTCAATGCAGAAATCAATATCCCTGTTGGGCGGCATACCCAACAGGTCTGAAGGGAAAACCTCGGGGAACTCCCAAATAATCAGAACATAGACAATGGATGGAACCCCTGCGCTGGAGTCACGAACATACACTAGATATGCTAGACACCCCTTCTCTACCATGCGTCGAGCCTTAACATATGAAATAACACTGCTGGTGGCATGACCTGGGGTCCTCCTTCACTCAAGTCGGGGCAAGTCCGGCAAAGCCAAGGTCACGGTCTTGGCGTGACAATCCAAAATAGCATGATACGGGGATAACCAATCCATCCTCAATATAACATCGAAGTCAACCATATCTAAGAGCAATAAGTTGACACGGGTCTCAAGACCCTCAAATACTACCACACATGAACGATGCACTCGGTCGACTACTATAAAATCACCCACCGGTGTAGACACATATACAGGAATGCCCAAAGCCTCACTAGGCATAACCAAATGGGGTGCAAAATAGGACGACACATATGAATACGTAGATCCGGGATCAAATAACACAGAAGCACCCCTATCATAGACTAGAATAATACTTGTAAGCACAACATCTAATGACTCAGCCTCTGGCCTGGCTGGCAGAACATAACAACGAGGTTGGGCCCTACCTCCCTAAACTGTGTCTCTAGGATAATCGACTACTAGCTGACCCCTGCCTCTGGCGGTCCGAGTTGAAACACTACGGTCTCTCCTCCACCTCTATGATCCCCACCCCTAACTCTAGCTGGCTAGGAAAGTTGCGGATCACGTGGTGCCTAAATCATGGGGCGAGGACCCTGCTACTGAGAACTACTCGAGGCTCGAGGGCAAAACCTGACAATGTGACTCGGGTCACCACAACCATAACATGCCCTCGGCTGCTGAAACTGCAGGCCATGTCAACCTGTATGTCCTCCCCTGAATCTCTAAAGTGGTAGTGCACTGATGGGGGATGGTGGTGCGCTGAAGGACTGCTGATCCGAATAATGCTGCTGAGAACCACCACTGCCTGGTGTACCATGAGAAACCTGAAGTGCTGATTAAAAGGGCCTCTGAAGGTGGCCTCTACCTACCTCCAGATGAGGTACCACTAAACCTACCATAATGACGAGGGCTCTTGTCTGACCCCTGACCATCTCCTCGTGCAATTTCTATCTCTATCATGCGGGCCGCATTGGCAGCCTCCTGAAAAGATATATCACTACCGGCCCCCATGGCCATCTAAAGCCGGATCGGCTGAATCAACCTATCAAAAAATCTCTGCACACGCTCCCTCTCAGTGGGTAGTATAACAATAGCATGTCGTGCCAAATCAATGAAATGAGTCTCATACTGTCTGACTATCATAGAACCCCTGATGAAGACGCTCAAACTGCCTGCGTAGAGCATCTCGCTCAGTCACCGGGAGAAACTTCTCCAAGAACAACTCTGCAAACTGATCCCAAGATAATAATGGCAACCCTGATGGTCTATATAAACAATAGTTCCCCCACCAAGTCTTGGCGGATCCTGCAAGCGTAAAGCTATGAAGTCAACCCCATTAATCTCCACAATACCCATAGTTCTGAGAACCTAATAGCAACTAAATAAGAAGTCCAGGGGGTCCTATGTAGAAGGACCGCTAAAGGTGGTGGTGAAGAGCTTGGTGAACCTATCAAGACTCCACAAAGCATCCGCAAACATCATCGCACCATCACTGGTCTGAGCAGGAATACCCGACTGGGCTTCCATAGCTGGCTGAATTACTTGAGCCTGAGGCTGAGGAGCTGCCTGCTCCGGAGTACGCGTAGCGGGAGCCTAAACTCCTCCCCTAGCTTGAGATATGGCTGGTGCTACAGTAAGCAAACCCACCATAGAGACGATTTCCATAAAGCCTACCAGTCGGACCAAAGCGTCCTGGAGTACTGCAGTGGCTATGAAACCCTTTAGGACCTGAGATGGGCCCACCAGAGCTGCTGGTGCTGGAACTACCTCACCATAGTCAATATGAGGCTCCACCTCTAGGACTGCTGCTCAGGGCTGAGCTCTACCCCGGCCTCAGCCTCGGCCTCTACCCCTGATAGGAGCTACCGCTGGGGGCTCGGGCTACTGTGCGGTAGAAGAGGAAGCACGTGTTCTCGTCATCTGCGTAAGAACAAAGTAGGATGACAATCAGTAATTGAGAAACAGAATCGCATGACAAGAATGAACAAAGTGAATTTAATTTTTCCTAACTTTGTAGCCTCTGGGAATAAATACAGACGTCTCTGTACCGATCCCTCATACTCTACCGAGTTTGTCCGTGATTTGTGACACCTATGTAACCTAGTGCTCTGATACCAACTTGTCATGACCCCGATTTCCCACTATCGGGGGTCATGATGGCGCCTACTTTCGGAGCTAGGCAAGCCAACAATTAAACATTTCCTTGAGAACATTCACAATAGTAGAAATAAAACGAAAACAAATAAATAACTGGAAGTCTTTAAAACTTAGATAACAGAAAATAAATGCGGAAGTTCAAAATATATCTCTACCCAAAATCTGGTGTCGCTAGCTCACGGACTACTAAAGAGTACTACAAACAAGTTTGAATAGAAATACAGACGTCTGTCTCGGAACAAAGAAAACAAACTAAATATAGAAATGGACTCCGGCCCGGGAACGCCAGCAAGGCTACATCGAAGTCCCTGGACTGAAGATATCTCCTGATCGAATAGGCTACTATTGTGGTCCAAATGCTACTCTGATACCGTAATATGTGCAAAAAACACATAAGTGTAGTATCAGCACAACCGGCCCATGTGCTGGTAAGTGCCTGGCCTAACCCCGGCGAGGTAGTGACGAGGATAGACAGGACCTACCACAAATAACATGTACAAATATATGTGCAATATCAAGAAAAATATACATAATTTAAACAGATAATATGGAGGGGGCATGTTGTGGGGGTGTAACAATTTTTATATAGGATCAACGAACAAAAAAATGGAACTGGACAATAACATCAATTAAAGAGAGCAGGTAAATCAACAACTGCACGGCACCAACCTTCGTGCTTTTACTCTCATTCTCACCCAAAAATAGTTAAATACAGTGCACGGTATCATCCTTCGTGTTTTGCTCACATAACTCTCACATCAAGGCACATAATGACCATTCGTACTCAATTATAAAAAACATGGCACGGAATGACCCTTCGTGCAAAATTATCAAAATGTGGCACGGAAAGATAACCGTCGCCATGCCTATACACCGTACTCCATAAGTAGCACGTAGCAAATAAAATCCTAATCCTAATCCTTCAAGCCAAAGTTAGAACAAACACTTACCTCGAAAGCTCCAAACTCAACTCAAGCCTCTAGGATAGCTTTACCCTTCGAATTCACCACAAAACAGCCCAAATCTAGTCACAAATTACCCAAATGTATCACAAATGCTAGTTAAATCAATTTGAATGCATAAGATTGAATTTTCCAAAGTTTTACCTAAAATTCCCAAAATGCCCTCGGGCTCACGTGGTCAAAACCCAAGTTTCGAACCAAAATCCGATTACCCACTTCCCGCCGAATCCAAATATATGATTGATTTTGAAATCAGACCTCCAATTGGGGTTTAACTCCCCAAATTTTTGAAACACTTAGGTTCCACCCAAAACCCCCAAATTCCCATTTGTGAAAACCTTTGATTGAAGTTAAAATCATACCAAAAGATATTAAGAAGTAAGAAAACTAAGTTAGAAATCACTTACCAATCGTTTAGAAAGAGAAAAATCGTTTGGAAAATCGCTTGTTAGGTTTTGGGTTTTTGAAAAGTGGAAAACTGGCTGAAATTTTTGAACTTTTATACTTTTTTGGGGACCTGGCTGGACTGCACAAAAATGTGTTACGACGCGAGCAAAATTGGGGCTACTCTAAACCCTCCCAGCGCGGACTGCACTGTTTTGGTGCACGGCCACACTGGTTAACCTAAATCCCTAGCCTCAGACTCAGCCATGCGGACCGCACAGAAAGGCATCGCGGCCGCGTGGCTCCAACGTGGACCGCGCGGAAATGACCGCGGCCGCGCTGGTGTCCACAACACCTGAACCTGTTTTTCTCAAAGTCTAATACCTCCCGAGCCTCACCCAAAACTCACCCGAGCCGTCGGGGCTCCAAATCAAACACACACACACTAACTCAATAACATCCTACGAACTTAGCCGGGCGATCAAATCGCTAAAATAACATCAACATCAATGAATGAAACCTAAAAGTCATCATCTTTCCTTTCAAAGTTCATAAACTTCCAACTTTAGATATTTAGGTCCAAAACACGTCAAACGACGTCCGATTTCGACCAAACTTCACAGAAAACGCTTAAACAATATATAAGACTTGTATCCGGCATAGGAAGCAAAATACAAGCCCGATACCATAGTCTTTTAATAAATTTTCGTTTCTATTTTTCATAATAAATTTAGAAAAATAATTTAACAGAAAAATTCTTTTACTCTGGTTCTAGACCTCGAATTTCGACGTCGGGCACATGCCCGAGTCCCATATTTTCCTACGGATCTCCCGGGACCGTCACATCGCGGGTCCGGGTCCGTTTACCCAACATATTGACCAAAGACAACTATACCAATATTAATATCAAAATTCATCATTTTTCACACGGGATTCATATTTAAGCCATCCGGCTACACGTCCGAATTGTGCACGCAAATCGAGATAATTAAAAAGCGAGGTTCTCAAAGCCTCAGAAGCATAAAAAAGGGAGATTTACGGTGATGACCCTTTGGGTCGTCACAATTTATTTATAAAAAAGGAAATATGGTAAATATTTATTATTAAATAAGGATATAATTTTATTTCTCACTATTTGGATTATTTTAAACTAGTGAGATTTTACTGGGTTGTTGTTGTTGTTGTTTTAATTGTTGTTGTTGCATTTAAATTATTTTAATCTTTTATTACTATAATAACATATTTTAATAATCAAGCATAATTTTTGAAGGATAATTTTATCTTTAATTAAGCTAATGCATACATCAAAATCCGTGCATTTCAATACCATAATTTTCTATGATTTAGTTATACATAAAAAAAAAAATATCAAATAGGATGTAACTAATGCCTACATAATTAATGCATAAGTTTGAAAAATATACCAAATAAAGTATTATTAATACACAAAACATGCATTAATATTTTATCTAGTATATCCTACCCAACAAAAACTATTACCAATACCATTTCCCTTTTCCCCGTAATTGATTGACAAAATAATGGACGCGCGTATTGCACCACTTGGTACTAAAATCATAAGCTTCCAATTAGACATAGACTTTAAAAAAAATAAATTAATTTTTGTTAAGAATATTGTTTGTTCATGAAAGTTAGATGAGTTTTTTGAGAAAAAAAAATTGAAGAAAAATTTTTAAGTTCCAAAAACTGGTTTGAGTCAGGCTTTCGGGTAAAAATCTTTTTTTCCATGCATAAAAATACTTTATTATTTTTTTTAAGTAAAATGCATGTTCAAATACAACTTTAACCTTCAAAAATTATTTTTTCAATATAACTTTAATTTTTTTTTCAAATTTCAACCAAATCTAAGTTAAAGGATAGCTAATTTTCACCTTCTTCAACTCATGTGATGATGTTAGATTGAACACAAAATTTAACACTTAATACTCTTAAACCAGGGAGATCATAGCACAATAAATTTTAAGAGCTTAATTCTCACAAAGTAATAAATTAAGGTTGATCGAGGCCTTGAAACATTGAGATACCGATGCATTCATGTACAGCCATTAAGTATTAATTAACAGATGGAGTTTTTAATACTTTTAAAAATCTAACTAGTAACTACGACGCCCTTTCCCCCTTTGTATTGTTAGAACTTATAATATTTTAAGATCAATATCTGAGTTCTTAGTTCTTGTAAAATGGAAAAAGTTTATCCCAACTCCAAAGGCTGGGTATATATATATATATATATTATATGCGCGCGCTAATTTAGTTTATTATCGTTAAATGATAACTTGAAGTAAAATTATTAATAATTAATTAAAACTAAGTAGCAAAACATATGTATACTATAAAAGTTTTTTACGCTTATTAATTATTACCATGGTGCGGATAAGTATTTGCTTTTCTCAAGTTATTTCAAATTATTTTTGTTCTGAACTTCAAAAACAAATATTTGGTTTAAGAATATAAATGGAAATAACTTTCAGCCAGAAACAAGGATGGCACTAATTAGTACTTAGAAGCCAAATTTATAGTTCCAAAATTAGAAAAGGTTATTGCTATTTTGAGATTCCTTCACGTGCAGCTGATGCTGTAGAGTTGAGGAATACGTAATTAGGAGACAAAAGAAATGGTAGGATTTCGAGTTTTTTATTTTATTTTTTCTCATGGGATAACTGCTTCGTGGTAAAGAAAGGTTTTTTTTATTATCATAATAACCTCTAAATTATTATAATTACCGACTGAGAATCCAATTTTTATAATGATTTGAAATCTAATAGTACCTCAGAGAGTCAGAGTTCTTACCAGTTTTTGCTTTTGACTGGTAAAGATTCGAATTGCCGTAGATGCCCTTCATCCCAGTTTTAATATTCTATTCTTTTTTTATCCTTTTTCTTTATTTGACTTTATGAAACTAAACATTAAAGAAAAAGGAAAAATTACTGAACAATTTCTTTCTCAAAGTAATACAGATCACGCTACTGTAATGGAGGCAATGCACTTAGATCTGTGTGCTTTAATTTTCAGATGCTTTTGCTATTTTCTCATTTTTACAAATTTTGCATCCGTACATTTGTCTACGTGGTTGATTTTACATACATGCATGCATTATCTCTAAAAAAACATAAGGCTATGCGAATTCTTTCATAACCCTAAAGGAACAATAAAGTTATTTCACCTATAAATTACGGGTTCAAGTTATTAACGCTTGCATTAAAATTAATTGTTTATATTATATTTTTTTGGATATAGTTTTTTTTTAAAATTCTATATGAATACAGAATATCTCGTGCACTAGGCTGCTTTTATATTAAGTTCTTTTATAAAAGGATGAGAATAGTATGTAATTCCTCCATTTTAATACAGACAAAATAGATATCCCTAATGCATGTGACCTTTAATTTGTTAATCAGATTGCCCTGAGGGAGGACTGCACAGTCCACGCTGTGATAAACTATATATATATATATATATATATATATATATATATATATATATATATATATATATATATATATATATGTATATATATATATATATGTATATATATATATGTATATATATATATATATATTTGAGTAAATGTTATGAATAGTCATTTACCTTTGTGTTCATTATGCAAAAAATTCATTTTTTTGTTACGTAAAAGTCATTTAATTTTTCGTTCATTATCTAAAAGTTACTTTTTTGTATTGTTACACAAAAATCATTTCACTATGCTCTTATTATCACGATAATCACTTTGACAAGATTTTATAAAACTTGCACCTGAAAAATTTATGATGCTCTATGACATTATAAATCATCTCATTTATGCAATACATTTTATATTATATATTATATTCTTACCTAGGTATTTTATTTATAATTAAGATAATTTTATATTATCTATTTATTATTTTTATAATATATTAGTACGTTTAATTTTTCTATGACACTGAGTTTGTTTAACCATATTCGAGCATGAACATATTTTCAAATATGAAAACGGCAAAAAAATATTTATTTGAAACAACAAAAATAGATTTGTTTAACAAATGATAGTTTTTTATAGTCAGTAAAAATTTCAATTTTTCTTAAAAGATATTTAAGTTTTAAATTAAAGTTTTAAGTCTTATCTTTTGATATTATTTATGTGCGAGTATACTAAATGTGAATTTATTTAATGGATTAACGAATATGGCTTGACTGGTAAATCTGTGAGCTTTGATTATATAATTCTTATTAAAAATATTTTATTAGACATGGTAAAGAACGTTGACTTGAGATTTGTCATAGTAAAGTTACTGATAAATTTAATAACTCTATCAATATATCTTGAGATTAACGTTAAGAAAAAAAATAAATTTACGAATATATTATAAAAAACAAATTAAATAATATTAAGGTATTTTAGTTATAAATAAAATATCTAGGTAAAGATATATTATATAGTATATAATATTGAAGGCATTACATAAAGAGGAGGATTTAAATAATATCAAGGGCATAATAGATTTTTCAAATAAAAATATTATAAAACCTAGCCAAGGTTACTTTTAATATAATTAGAGCAAAAGTAAAATAGTTTTTGTGTAACAAAAAAAAGAAAAGTGACTTTTGAGTAATGTAACACAAAGTTGAATGATTTTTGTGTAACAAAAAAAATGACTTTCGGGTAACAATCACAGAATTGAATGACCATCAATAAAATTTACTCTAAACTTGAGATAATAGGGAAGCCTATTTGTGATAAAGTAGAGATCAAAGCTCTTTTTCACGAGAAACTATCATTGATGAACGATGACGTCTTCTAATTTATGAGGAACATGTTCAATATCTTTAATGCTGATTGATAGGTATATGTGCATCCCTATTATGTTTTGATGATCTAACAAACTTACTGATAAGAACCAGATAAGAAATGTGATATACAACCTCAAGAACTTAAAGATCACCAAGTCTCCAATTGGAGAGACAATCAACTTTTCAGGGTCAAAAGAACAACAGAGGGACCAGATAGCTACTAGTTCTCGAGGAGACTGTACAAGTTAACTGCCCCAGCTCTAAAGTTGATGCCTACACACGCTATGGTGTAGAAACAATGTGGCAGTAAACTTTATGGCGAATGCCCTTTTCCTAACTTACTTACATCATTCAAGTGATGTCACAAATGAGATATTAACATCAAGCAAAGGTAAAATAAATTACTTTCACATTCAAGAACTTATCAAGCATTCTCTCAAGTTTGTGTCAATCTTGTAAGTGATTCTCAAGGGCAACAAGAACGAAGAACAATATAACCAAAGACCAGTTTCATATATTGAAGTTATAAAAAGTAACTGATGCTAGGGAACATGGTCATTCACATAAAAAAAAATGTACAATTCATGCTTAGACCAAAAGAGTTCTCATTCACCGCTTTCCTCATTGCAAGGAACCCAAACTTTTTTGGGTTCCTAAGTCTAACAATTGATTTCCTTGTGCAGGAAATAGTGAAAGGGAGCAGTTGACGGTAGTACATAGATAGCTGCTACTAAAAGCATATGATGGAAGTAAAATGATTTCCTTTCATTGAAGACTCTATAAGGAGAGAGTGTATCATCTGAAAATGGCAAGAAGTGATACATTTTGGGAGTTGGAAGGATCGGAAAGTCTTTTTCCCACTCTATTGAAAATGCATACTATGTGAAGGGGTTGAGGATAGGTTATTGAGTATTTCCCAAATCTCTGACAAAGGGATCTTAGCTGTCCAAGTGTTGTTGATGATAATGCAGAGCTATGGAACAGAAGGATAGATAATGCAAGTTTCACGCTACTAAACAAATTGATCAAGAAGTGCATGGTTCGTGGTTTGCCCAAGTCAAGCTTCAAGGATCACAGGGTGTGTGATGCATGTGTAAAAGGAAAGCAAGTCAGATCTTCTTTCAAGTCCAAAAATGAAGTTAGCATCTCAAGGCCACTTGATCTCCTCCATATGGATCTATGTGGACCTATAAGGGTGACAAGTAGAGGAGGAAAGAGGTACATATTTTCGTCATTGTGGATGACTACTCCAGTTTACATGGACCTTGTCAGCCGACATTGAGGAGCCTAGTCCCTTAATTACAGTATATGAAGCAGAAAAAAAATGTTGTAGATGATGTACATGGAACTCCTACTATTGCGGTGAGGAACATGACATATGGATCAAATCTAGAAGAACTTGGATCCTCTTTTAATAAGATTCAAGTGTCCAACCGGAAGCACAAGAGCTCATACCCTCTTCAAAAAACATAATCACTCCTCTTGATTCCGGAATTCAAACTAGATCAAAGACAAGAAACTCACTTGCCTTCTCAGCCTTTCTCTCTCAAATAGATCCCAAGAATATCAAGGAAGTATTGAAAGGTGCAGACTAGATTATAGCTATGCAAGAAGAGCTATGTCAATTTGAGAGGTACAGTGTGTGGAAACTAGTTCCATAGCCTACTGACAGAATTGTTACACGAACAAATTGGCATTCACAAACAAACTTGATAAGTTTGGAAGCACGTTTTTAGACTCAACAAAGTTTTGTATGGGTGAAAGAAGGCTCCCCGTGCTTGGTATGAAAGGTTGTCAAAATTTTTTCTAGAATATGTCTTTACAAGAGGGAAAATTGACAATACCTTTTTTGAAGAAAAGAGGAAGGAACCTGCTCATTGTGCAGATCTATGTTGATGACATCATCTTTGGAGTAACAGTTGCCTTTCTATGTGAAGAGGAAGTGAGATAGAAATGAGTATGATATGGGAACTGAATTTCGTCTTAGATTTACAAGTGAAGCAAACTCTGAAAGGGACAATGATAAGAAAACAGAGGTACATCAAGAAGTTGCTGAAGAGATTTGACATAGAGACATAAAAAATCGTTGACACTCCTATTGCCACAGCTACTCATCCAAACATGGATGAACCTGGTTCCCCTATAAATCAGACCATGTATGAAGGCATCATATGGTCACTTGTGTAGCAAACCAAATATTGTTTTTAGTGTGGGTCTTTGTGTCGGGGCTCAATTCAATCCAAAGGAATCTCATCTGAAAGTTGCCAAGAGAATCCTAAGATATCTCAAAGGGATGCAGCACCTGGTTCTCTACTCTTCCTCAGGAGATAACCTCGACTTAATAGGGTATGCTAATGCTGACTATGCTAGGTATATGGTGGATAGGAAAGGCACTTATGGCATGATATTTTTTCGGGGTTCATGTCTGATTCATGGGGTATAAAAAGATTAAACTTAGTGTCTATCTCTACTGCAGAAGCTGAATATGTGGCTGGTGCATCTTGCCCTGCTCAACTGATATGGATTAAATAGCAGTTGGAAGATTTTGTTGTGTTCTTTGAGTGTGTACCCTTACTATGTGACAATACTAGTGCACTCAACGTGACCAAGATTCCAGTTCAATAGGAGAGAACAAAGCATATTGATGTACGGCATCACTTTCTCAGAGGCAATATAGAGAAAGGGCACATATGCATGAAGTTCTGCAATACAGAAGATCAAATTGCAAATATATTCACCAAAGCCCTAAGTAGAGAGCAGTTTGACAGAAATTGCTTGGCGCTGGGATTGATAAAACCAAACTGAGAACCTGGTCCCTTAATGATTGTCTATGAAAGAAATGTACATGTAAAATTAGCTAAAAAGTATTTCCTAGCAAAGTTTAACTCATCTCTATATGGTTACAGTAGACACACATGACGATTACAGAGCAAACAAGCAGATAATGCATTGCACGCTGGTCAAAGGATGAGGCTTACATTTGCAAAATCTATTAGGAAACCTGGTTCCCTTGACACAGGTTAGTAGTTCATTTGTACTCTCATGCATAATTTTTCAAATGGCTAAAATGATGCCACGTCGCATCTCATCTGTAGTGACTACCCAAAATTGATACCCATTCACCCAATTAAATAACTTCTCTCACAGTCACTTTTATAACTGTTCACATCAAAGAATCCAAAATTCCTCTTTTCTTCTTCAAACCAAAAATAACTTTCTTCAACCACATACACTCCGTCGTGTCTGAAAATCATTTACAATAACAGGAGGCTAAAGAAAATATATTGTCAATAGCTTCTGAGGAAACTCTGGTTGGAGGTTATGAGGTTGTATTTGAGTATCACGGGGGGGGGGGGGGGGGGATGGTGCAGAGATCAAGGGTAGGGAACTGGTGGATGTTGAAGCTTTGGCACCTGACGGTACTACTGGGGAACTAATTGAGGGACCTGATCCCTCTTCCCAAGAGGAGCCCTTTGCTTCTACTTGGGATAAAACCCCTGGTTATCCACAAGAACCCTAGGTCAGTACTGATCCTGCTCCATTTACTTATTTCTATGCTGAGATATTAGCAATTGTGGTTCCTATGATGTGATATTTGTCTGAGGAGGAGAAGGAGGATATTGAAGAAGAAGATTATGATAATGTGGCTCTGGCAAGCTTTATTAGTGTTAGGAGTAGAAAGGCACCTCCCCAGGGGTCGTCGTCTGAGAGATCTCTCACGAGGTTGCAAAAGAAGGAAAAACTTGAGTCTATCTAAAGGAAAAGTAAAAAAGGAAAAGAAAAAGAGGATATTGGTGAAATATAGAAAGATTTTTAATGAGAAAGTAGTGGCTCTTGCACTAGTCATGAATGTGGATGATGAGATATAAGAGGAACCTGGTCCCTTAGTTTGTATCCTCAAAGAAACTTACTCTTCCAAAGTCTAACATGGAGTCATCTATGAGTGAAAAGGATTTGAGGGAGGTTGAGGATGAAAAATTTTGTTAGAAAAATGATAAGAAAATGGTTGAGGAGTCCTGTGAAAAAGTGGTTGAGGAGTCTGCTGAGAAGATCTCCAGGAAATCTGCAAAGAAAGACAAGAGTGTAAGAAAAACAATAAAAAGGAAGGCTGATGTCAGTGAGTAACCTGGTTCCTCCAAGAAGACCAAGATTGGTGACACTCAGGACGGTGGCAAGAATTTTTTTTATTTTTTTAAAAAGGTTCTATAGGATCGTACATGAGGAAACTGAAGGCAAGGAATACCATTCTCGAAGGTCAGCTCAGTCAGGTTCAGAAGGCACCTGGTTCCAGTAGCTCTCAAAGCACAGAGGTTACCTGTATGACAAGAAAAAATGTCCACCTCATGAAACAGGTTGAGGACCTAAAGGAGAGACTGCTCAACGAGCAGGTTTCAGCCAATGCTTGAATGGACATCCTTCTTCGAACCCTTGCCACCTCATCTAGGCATTTCCCGGTCCAGTTCTCCCTAAATAGTGTCCCTTTCCAAGTGTCAAGTTCTTAGTGTTTATCCTCTGTTTTAGTTGATGATGTTTATGACTGGTATTTTGGTTTTTGTTGTTTTTATTTTGTGGATATGTTTGGAAACAATGGTACAACTCCCTGCTTAATTATCCAAAATTAATGGAAGATTCTTCCTTTTGCTGTGTATGCGTAGTCTCTTATGTTTTATTTCCAGTTATATTTGTGTGTACATACGGCATGAATTAATCAAGTTGGACTTTTTTTTGCTTACTACTTGTTAATGATCTTTTGTTGATACCAAAAAGGGGAAAATAATTGAGGGGGAACAAGATGGGGAACATATTTAGGGGGAATACATGAAATGTTAATATCATTCTGGTTCTTATGGGAGCTTGAATTATAAGTTTTTCACCATCAGAATTGGTGAAATTGATAGGTTATATGTGTATTCCTATTATGTTTTGATGATCTAACAAACATACTCATAAGAACCAGATAAGGAACCTGATACACAACCTCAAGCACTTAATGTCTCAACAAGTCTCCAGTTGGAGAGACAATCAACTCTTCAGGGTCAAAAGAACATCAGAGGACCAGATAACTACCAGTTCCCGAGGAGACTGTACAAGTCAACTGTCATTGCTGTAAAGTTACTGCTTGTACACGCTACAGTGCAGAAACAGTGCATCAATCAACTTTTTGGGGAATGCCCTTTTCCTAACTTGTTTACATCATTCAAGTGATGTCACAAATGATATATTAATATCAAGCAAAGGTAAAATAAATTACTTTCACATTCAAGAACTTACGAAGCATTTTAAAACTAAGAACGATTTAAGGAGTATTGCGCGATGAAAAGGCAAAATTAAAACTAAAATTATGTAAAATTCATCTTACAATTGCCAGTTACTATACAAATAAGATAAAAATAATATTTTTGGTTGTACACTTATAATTTTATATAAATGAATTTTAACTTTTTATTACCAATATAATAGTCCCACAAGTAAGAGGCTTTTCTAGTTCCACAATATTTCTCACAGCCAAATATAGATGCATCTAATAATTTTATTCTTGTTATATGTCGAGCCCAATTTTCAAACAATTCCAATTTGATGATCATTCATCACAAATTAAATTTACGAAACCCATAAAAAAATTGTGTCAAATAGAGATTTGCAAATCACTTCTAACAATAACTTCTACTGAACTCAATAAGATAGTAAAAATAGAACACATTTAACTATATAAAATATTTAGCTTATATAAGGGTTTCTTTCTCTAAATAAATCAAAACATTTTAGCATATTTATAACATGATTTTAACTTTGAAGCTCTCCCTATATTTGAGTAATTATTGGTGCTAATATTCAACTCAATTTTTTTGTCATCAAAACTATATCGAATAATATATAAACCCGTAATCAAACTATCCTTTTAAAATGTTAAGGTCACTACATATAAATTAAGTATGAGTTTATCCGACTAAAGATTATTTGAACAAATTTCACTCTTTTTTATCGGGACTAAATCTCAAACCCATAAAAAAGACAAAACAGCAGTTTGAATTTTCCCTCAACAACAATTAATAGTAGCCACATAAATTTGCAAGAGGTACTGCGGAGAGGTAATTAGGTTAGATAAGATTAGGAATGAAGTTATTCGGGAGAAGGTGGGGGTGACCCAGTGGATGAGAAGATGCGAGAAGTGGGGCTCAGGTAGTTCGGGCATGTGTGAAGGAGAAGCTCTGATGCTCCGGTGAGGAGTTGTGAGCGGCTAGCGGTGGTTGGTGTGAGACGAGGCAGAGGGAGGCCTAAGAGGTACTGTGGAGAGGCAATTAGGCAGGACATGGCTAGAATGCGGATTTCCAAGGACATGACCCTTGATAGGAAAATCTGGAGATCTAGTATTAGGGTTGTAGGATAGGGGCTTCTAGATTTTTCGTACTCCTTTCATGGGGTTGGGTGGAGCTTGGTAGGGCTCTCCGTAGATGATTTGTGTATTGGTTTGTGTCCTCTTATGGTAGTCATTTATGGTAGTTACTGTTTTAATATTATCGCATGCCATTTTATTTGTTTTACTTATGGTTCTTATGTTTAGATAATTATTTATGCGATTTCTGCTGGAGTAACTAATTATGTTTTTACTTTTGTTTTTGTTTTCCTTCCCTTCCCTGCGCCGAGGGTCGATTGGAAACAGTCTCTCTGCTCATTCGGGTAGGGGTAAGGCCTGTCTACATATTACCCTCCCCATACCCCCACTTTGTGAGAATATACAGGGTTGTTGTTGGTATAATTTTGCAAGAACCGAAACCAAACCTTCTAGTATTTCGAAATATGGCAACAATAATAAACTATTTTCTACAGGATGAGACAATTTCCCACTCACATCCCTACGATAATTAATCAATCTCCAGTAACCAAACCTACTCAAATAATAAAAAAAAAGTTGCTTAAAAATGAAAACAGAAAAAGTCCAAAAAGTTTGAAAAAAATAGATAAATAGAGATTCTTGTAACGAGACATGTCGCATAAGCTCTCAATTTACCTCTTTTATATTATATATAGATTTTTTGTTCTCTATATAGCTCATATTTAACAAGGGCCGCTAAGTGGATGCGGAAAGTGTTATATTTACTTTCTTCCTTTTTGCGGTTATGGAAGTCATCGGAGTTGATGTTCGAAAGGAAAATGACACTTCTATTTCAGTCATTTGGGTGCACTGAATATGCCACTGCTCACATCGCTAGGTGGTATCAGTCAACTGGTTAACAAATTGTCCGCACCCGGCGGTTTTCACTTATACTAATGTTTTGGAAAAAAATTCATGTAACAGTATGAATAATGACTTTCGACTCCAAGAGACATAGTCATGTGCATACCCATCCAAGGTTGGCATCTTAATTTGAACTTCGTGGTTCTAGTTTGACTGGCGTATTGACCGTTAAGTTTGAAGAGTATGTAAATAACGGTGGCAGTGTGGTAATTATGAGTTTAATTAAATTTCAACGCGAAATAGAAATTCATTAAAATACCTATGATAAAGTATAGAGGAATTTACCCATTTGGCAGCTCGATATAAAGTAGTATTTCTCTCCGTTAACCAATATACTTTGCCACACTATTTTTTTGAGTGAACGAGTGAAATACCTAAGTTAGGGAAATAACTTCTTGCAGCTAATGACGTAAAAATTGCACGGGGCGTCTTACTTTATCGTTCCTATTTAACCTATATCCATTTCTTAAAAAAAATTTAATTTGTACACACTTTTTAAACAATTACAGCCTTCTTTTTATTCCAAATTGAATATTGCAGTAGGTCCTCCGCCTACTGGAAAGCACTTACCGTATTAATAGGTACATTACTTCCTTTAATATGGGTTGTCCTCTTCTTTCCTTGCTGCAAACTTTTTCTCTAATATTTCTTCGAGATTTACAACTTATTTTATATGAAGTATTACCAACTCGAAAACTGGTAAGTCCATCAAAGTTCTGCAAATACAAATCCTCTAAATTGCAGCAGTTTGTGCACAGAGCCTCAATAAATTCCTCATTCAAAAATACATCAGAGAGGCGCAATTCTTATGAAGAAAACAAAGTGATTTCTTGGAAAAATATAGAATTCTCTAGAATGTCCTAGTGTAGTATCCTTGATATTTATCTAGTAAACATATCTATAGATATTCTAGAGTGTTGTTAGAAGATAAGGTTGCTAGAATCTTCATTGTACATTATCTAGAATCATATCTAGAATCATCCATAAGCTAGTATAAATAGGGGATGTCTTGTTCATTTTGTAAGAAAGCCAAATTCAAGAAAGCATTCTTTCAATAACAAAGTTCTCCTTTCAAAAATCTCTCTTCTCTTTCAAGCTTCCTCTTCTTTAGTTGAATCCTCCAATCTTAGTTAATGATCTTGGGCTAGCAGAAGGTCTCCGAAAAATACTCTTCTTCTGTTATTCTTTACATGGTATCAGAGCCATAAGTCGGCTTCTGGATTTCAAGGTCGGGTTAGTGGTTGATTCAACTGGTTTCTCAAATGTATTTGGGTGGTCGTGCTAATGGACTGGGGATGGAGTTATTGAACCAGTCTAACTACAAGGTATGGAAGACTTGTATGGAGTCATACCTTGTTGGTGAGGATTTGTGGGAAGTTGTCAATGGGAGTAACACAAGTCCTCCGGCTGACGCACCGGAAAATAGCAATACACGTAAGAAATGGAAGCAGATTAATGCTAAGGCGGAATTTATCCTAAAGAGATCTATCTCTCCTAATTTATTTGATCATATTATAAGGTGTAAATCTGCTCATGAAATATGGAGCCCTTTCGATCGGCTGTTCAACAAGAAGGATGAAACTCGGCTAAAAATTTTGGAGAATGAGTTAGCTAACACCACTTAAGGTAATCTTTCTATCGCCGAGTATTTCTTGAAGGTTAAAAATCTGTGTTTCGAAATTTCTCTATTGAATCCGGACGAGGCTATCTTTGAAGCACGGATAAGAAGAATCATTATTCGTGGTCTAAAGCCAGAATATATTCCCTTTGTTACATCGATTCAAGGATGGGTTCAACAACCATCTTTGGAAGAATTTGAAAAATTGCTACCGTCACAAGAGCTACTATCCAAACAGATGGATGGTGTATCTATCAAAGAAGGGGAAGGAAATGCTCATGTTTCCGATAAGAGAAACTATAAAGGAAAAACAAGAGATAGCATGCACTTTCAGTACTCCAGAAACGGTAAAAAGCTTTTAAAATGTTACCGTTGTGGCAAAGTCGGACACATAAAAATATATTGTCGAGCCAAAGAGACCAACATGGATCAAACCAAGGAAGTTGTTGCACGAGAAGATAAAGAAGAAGATTGGGGAAAGTGCTTCGCAGTGGAGACTCGAGAAATAAATGCCATGGCTTCCATAAATTTTGAAGACTGGATCGTAGATTCAGGATGTGGGCACCATCTTACTGGAGATCAATCCAAATTCTCTACCTTTTTCGAATACAATAGACGTGATGTCATTGTTACAGCAGATAATACAGTCCATAATGTTGAGAAGGAATGCACTGTTGTGATCAACGAGAAGCAAAAAGACACTATCACACTCCACAGTATCTTTCATGTTCCAAGTATGAAGAAAAATCTATTTTCTGTTGTAAATGCTGGAAACTATTTGCTATTTGGCCCACATGATGTGAAGTTCCTCCGAAATATCAAGGTGCTCAAGGAAGATATGGTTCACTTAGGTAAGTGAGTTAACGATTTATATGTCTTATCTGCCTCTAATTCATATATTGAGAAGATGAGTAGCTGATGATAATACACATCTTTGACATGCTAGACTTGGACATCTAACCATGGATAAATTAAAGGGCATGGTGAAGTTGAATCTAGTAAAATGTTTGCCTGACTTAAAAAAATTTGGTGGAGGGGGGGGGGGGTGAAGGATGTCAATATTGAAAGGCGCATCGTCTTCCATTTGACAGATCCTCGTCAAGGTGTAATGCCCCATTAGAACTTATTTACAGTGACTTGATAGGGCCAACGAGAACTCCTTCATTTTCATGCTATTCTTATATGCTAATTTTCATTGATGATTTTACTAGATTCACTTGAGTTTATTTTGTGAAGCATAAGTCAGAAGTTTTCAGTAAGTTTGTGGAGTTCAAAGAAACAGTTGAAGGTGAACTCGATTCCAGAATAAGGCGGCTGCGAACTGATAATGGCGGTGAGTTCACATCAGATGAGTTTCTTTCCTTTTGTCGTCAACATGGCATTAAAAGAGAGCTGACATGCGCTTATACGCCACAATAAAAGGGAGTGGCTGAAAGAAAGATTCAACACTTAACTGAGACATGTAACAGCTTGCTTCATGCCAAGAATTTACCTAGAGCCTTGTGGGTCGAAGGCATGAAATGTGCAACGTACGTAATTAATAGGATACCGTTTTCTCCAAATAATATGAAGTCTTCCTATGAATTAATGTTTGGAGAAAAGCCTAGCGTGAAACACATCAGGGTTTTTGGCTCTATTTGTTATGTTCACATTCCGGATTCCCAACGGATCAAGTTAGATGCCAAGGCAAGGAAATGCATCTTTGTCGGATATGATGAAAGGAAAAATGGATGGAAGTGTATGGATACTAAAACTCATCTCTTTGTTGCCTCAAGGGATGTCATATTCGACGAAGTGTCATTGTATTATGGAGCTGCATTGGATGGAGCACGTTCAAAAACCTTAAATAATGGAGATTCAAGCTGGCCCATTGCGGGTACTTCTCTAGATAATACAGATGCCGAGGAGTTAAGAGAAAGGGAGAGTCCTAGACCTCATCAACATGAAACTCAGGAAGAAGATGATTCAAGTGGTTCGGGAAGGCCAAAAGGAACTATTATCAAGCCAGCTCACTTCAGAGATGAAAATTTTTCAGTATGTATTCCTATTTCTTTGCAGGACCAATTGATGATGAAGAACCTTCCTCATTCGAAGAAGCTAAAGGAGGGAGGTTGCTATGGATGATAAATGGAGGCTCTGACAAAAAATCAAACTTGGAGCCTTGTACCAACGCCGAAGGATGTACAACCCATTTCTTGTAAATGGGTTTACAAAATCAAAAGATGAGCAGATGGCAACATAGATAGACATAAAGCAAGGCTGGTTACCCGAGGATTTTCTCTAAAGTACACTGAAGATTATGAAGAGACCTTCAGTCCGGTGGCTAAGATGATCTCTGTTTGAGTTGTGCTAGCCCTGGCAGCCTCGCATAGTTGGAAGTTATGGCAACTTGACGTGAAGAATGCTTTCTTATATGGAGAGCTAGACAAAGGTATTTATATGGAGCAACCACCCGAGTATGTCTCTAACTTACATCCTAATAATATCTGCAAACTTAAGAAGGCCCTTTATGGCCTCAAGCAAGCTCCACTATCATGGTATGGAAAAATTGCTCAGTATCTACATTTCTGTGGCTATGATGCATCACAATCAGATCCTAGCTTATTTGTTAAAAAACAAGGAGACTCGCATATGGTTTTCTTTTGTACGTGGATGATATAATAACAGGAAATAGTGAAGATGAAATTGCTAGGCCTCAAGATGAGCTTTCCATAAGGTTTGACATCAAGAAGTTGGGAGAGCTACACCATTTTCTTGGCTTAGAGGTGACAAACATGAACAAAGGGATTTTTATCACTCAAGAAGGATATGCCAAGAAACTTATTGACATGTTTGGATTGAAGAAAAGCAAAACATGTTCTGCCCCTCTTGAGATAAGTACAAGGTTAAGGCGGGACGAAGGTTCACTTCTTGCAGATCCCAAGCCTTCTCGGGCTCTTGTTGGAAGTCTCATATACTTGACTATTACAAGGCCGGACATTGCGTTCTCGGTGGAATATCAGCAGATTTATGCAAAGGCCAAGAAAGCCTCACTTAGAAGCTCCAAAGAGGATTCTGAAGTATATCAACTCAATATCAAACACAGGCTTGTTCTTCCAGAAGAATAATAATTTGGTGTTAGCTGGTTATACGGATGCTGATTTTGGTGGAGATTTGGATGATTGAAGATCAACATCGGGATATATTTTCCTCTGTGGTGGAACAAGTGTTTCTTGGTGTAGCAAAAAGCAAGACTCGGTTTCCTTGTCAACCACGGCGGTGGAGGATAAAGCACCCACTCTCACTGCTCAAGAATGTGTATGGCTATAAATACTTGCTGAAGACTTGCATCTACCTATATCAAAGCCAACAATGATTTATGGAGATAATCAAAGTGCCATCAAGCTTGCAAACAATCCAGTATTCCATGAAGAACTAAACACATTGAGGTGGAACATCACTTTATTCGGGAAAAGGTTCTTGATGGAACTATCAATACTTTGGAATTACGAAGTCAGAAGAATATCGCTGATATCTTCACCAAGTCACTTGCTAAAGCATCGTTCGAGTTCTTCCGTGACAACCTTGGAGTAGTTTTCAAAAAATCACTTTAGGGGGGAGTATGAAGAAAATAAATTTGATTTTTTGGAAAAAAATAGAATTTTCTAGAATATCCTAGTGTAGTATCCTTGATATTTATCTAGTAGACATATCTAATGATATTCTAGAATGTTGTGGGAAGATAGGAAATATCTAAATATTCTAGCGTATTGTTAGAAGATAAGGTTGCTAGAATCTTCCTTGTACATTATCTAGAATCATATCTAGAATCATCCATAAGCTAGTATAAATAGGGGGTGTCTTGTTCATTTATAAGCAAGCCAAATTCAAAAAAGGCTTCTTTCAATAACAAAGTTCTCCTTTCAAAAATCTCTCTTCTCTTTCAAGCTTCCTCTTCTTTAGCTGAATTCTCCGATCTTAGTTAATGATCTTGGGCTAGCAGAAAGCCTCCGAATAATACTCTTCTTCTGTTATTCTTTACAATTCTCGCAAAGACTGAAAACTTTATACCATCAGAAGGAAGTTCAATATTAAATCCATCCAAACGCAGCACATTTAGTGCTTTAGCAGCAAAGATTGCGTCAGGCAAGCTGTTATATTCGAGATTGCCTAAATAAATAGGTCTGCTTACTCTTAGATTCAACTCATTTTACTATTTAGTACGATTGGATCAGATAGCATAAAACATGCTGAAGTTAATTAAATATAGAACAAAAACTTAAACTCTAGAGCCGAAGTTCTCCAG
Organism: Nicotiana benthamiana; assembly: GCA_034376525.1. NCBI lineage: Eukaryota > Viridiplantae > Streptophyta > Magnoliopsida > Solanales > Solanaceae > Nicotiana > Nicotiana benthamiana. The sequence continues at coordinate 29,221,127 of CM067337.1, forward strand.
TTACAAAGACAAAAGAGCTGAAGTTTGCCAGATACAAAACAAAAACTTCAGCTGCCAGTTACAAAAGCAAAAACATCAGCTCTAGAGCTGAAGTTTGCCAGTTAAAAAATAAAAACTTCAGCTCTAGAGCTGAATTTCACGTCCTGCTGCTAGAATGCTGAAATTTTGCGTCATTGCCTTTGCTACTTCAGCCATGTATGTTGAAGTTATGCGAAAAAATGGGTAATTTTGTAATTTTTTTTCAAAGCAGGCACAAGTTAAAACGTGATACAAAAAAGAGAATATAGATGCAAATGGCCTGCTAATGACCAAATATACTTTAGAAGCCCATTTACTATAACAACGATACGTATGACTAAATGTATATGCAATTATTGCATGTAATGAATTTCTAAACAATCTAAACGTGTATGTTCAAATTCCATTTTTCCCAATAAGAAATTAAACGAATTAGAAAACAAAGATAAAATAGTAAGGAGGATATCAATATGTTCTAAAGAATTTAAATAACATATACTATTAGAATTAATTTTTTACACTATCAATATATTTAACCTGTAATGACGAGTTAATTATCATTTGTACTAAGCTACTATTCGTGCTGATTTAGAAGCTTATTTATAAATGAGATAACTATATATAGTAAGTGTATTGAATTTAAATTCATTGTAATTAGGAGGTGAGATGAATCTCAACTAGTATTATTTTGAAGTGGAGGATAAATGTGGGAAGCGGCGCTTAGATGGTTCAGGCATGTGAAGAGGAGAAGTTTAGATGGCCCAGTAAGGACGTGTGAGCAGTTGGCTTTGGTAGGTGTGAGAAGAGGTACAGGGCGACCTAAGAAACATTTGAGAGAGCTGATCATGCAGAACATGACGCAACGTCAGCTTATCGAGGACATGACCTTTGATAAGAAGGTGTGAAGATCAAGAATTAGGATTGAAAGTTAGTAGGTAGTCAAGCGTCTAGTCTGATAGTGTATTGTTCTTAGATTTCTAGTATTGCATGTTGTTTAATTTCTTGCTATTTTCCTCTTTGGTTTTCTAGTAGCCTGCTGTTTTTAATGCTTGTTGCTATTGCTTTCTACCATCTATTTATCTAGCTCTTGGACTGCTGACATTATTTCTCTAGACTTTGTTGTTATTATTTCTTGTTTCTATTATTTCATTTCATCTTCTTGAGCTGAGAGTCTATTAAAAACAGTCTCTTCACCTCCTCGAGATAGGAATAAAATATGTATATACACTATGTTTGGCTAAAAAGTTATTCGAACACTTAACTAGCTTTAAGACAATCAAAAATGATATGGGTCAATCTTGAATCAAGGGTAATTTGATCTAGAGAATGCTAGATGACAAAAATCGAAGGTTATAATATATAGATCGAGATGTAAAAGCAATAAGATGTACAACAAGTTTTCTTGCACAAGAGAGAGAGAGGGAGAGTTGTATATTTTCAGTAAGGAAATACACGTAAGTCTTTACAAAGGGAGAAGATCCCCTTTATATACTAAAGGACCTTTCTTAAAATAATACAAAAAAAGTACAAGAGTTGGTGGCCTCTATATACGAGTGTCAGAGCTTGATGTGACATTATAGTGAGTCACGTATGTGGATACCATGTGGGTGTGGGGAACCAAATTTGCCCAATACAGATAGTCCATCTGTTTATTAGGGACGCAGTAGAAAGGCGTTTCCAATGGACGGACATGCGTGGTTGACGCCTATGGAAATTTGGTCGTTCCTGTTGATACCTCCGTGAGGGACGCGTTCATGTGTGAAAAGGTCATGTCATTGACATGTTACCTCCTTTTTGGAATTTCTTTCTGAGGTGACATCATCGATCGCATGCATGATCATACTTCTGCTCCCGAGGTGGTTCAGGTTATGACGTGACGTTTGGGTTTCCTGCGCCGATTTTTTGAATCATGTCCTTTCGATTTCCGTGTACCTTTTTTAATAAATAGGTGGAGAGTTGGACTAGGTTCATCTTTCGATCCTTTTCGGAGAATATTTCCTCACTATTTTCCCTATCTTTTTCTGGTGTTTGCTATTCTTTTCTTCTCTGAAATTCTCATTCTCAAGAATCGAACTTACGACCCGTAATACCTTTTTCTTACATCATTCACTATGGCTAAACGTAGGCGTGATGATAACAGAACTAGGGACATTGCTTCTACTAGGGCTTCGTCATCCTCGGACGGCGAGGAGGCCGGGGAAGTTTTTGTTCCTCTGTCAACGGCCAATCTGCTCCCACGCGATATGAGCAAAAGGAGCGACTTACTGAATAAGCATAAATTCCTCCCTTGGGAGCATAGTGAGATGATGTTGTCCCACTTGGCCTCTCTCAGGGAGACGTATGATATTCCCGATCACGTTGACATGGTTCCCGCGGGGCTAGATTACGCTAACGTGCCTAGGACCGGGTACTATGCCTTCAACGAATACACCTTCCCAATTGGATACACCCTTCCAATTTACCCTTTGGCGGAGGAGTTGTGTCGCTGGTTTGAAGCGTGCCCGGCGCAGCTTACCCCGTATGCCTTGAAGGTGTGCAGGGTAGTATCCGTTTACGCGGCGAAGGCCGGAAAAGAGGTGACCGTTCATCACCTTTTGCAAATGTTCAATGTGGTTTTCGTGAGGGGATTTGTGCTCCAGTTGAGGAGTAGGGGCAAGAAAAGCTTCGTGGCACAGGTGGACGACAAAGCCAACCGTAAATTTTGGACGAGGTTTTTCTACGTCTGTACCGAACACCTTGTGTCCAACCCTGATGGATATCTAGATATGTGGAATGACGCACATAAGTATTGCCATGCGTGATGTTTACTATTTTGACCTTACTTTGCTGGTTCTCACTACCGAATGTTTTCTTTGGTTTCATGCAGTGGTTGCTCGCCCTCCTCGTAGTGTTGACGACATTAGGTCATGGGTGCAGGCGCTGATACCTTTAGCATAGAAAAGTTGTTCTTAGACTGAATTCCTTAGGCTCCATGGCCTGGCTGGTAACGGCTTTACCTAATCTTTGTTACGGTTTGGGGGACCATATAATTTTCTTACCCGTCTCACATGTGTTTTGGTAGGTTGGGGCGCCTCTATGAAGGCGAGGAAGAAGAAGAAGAAGAAGAAGAAGAATACTGCTACCGGTCCTTCTAGGACGGTATCCGATCCTGAGGCGGATCTGGTCTTCGTCAGCGCATGTAGGGGCAGTGCTTCGCCCCCTTTAAGAATGGAGGGTACATTAGAAGTTGACCCAGAGGTAGCATCTGAGGCCCTGATGGGGGTTGTACCTGAGACGACGCCCATGGAGGTGCCGACGACTGAGATTTCCCCCCATAAGGATGCCTTCTGCCGCGTCGACCCCCTCTGAGCCCGCTCCGCACCCTGCGGAAGGGGACCGTGATGAGGAGGAGACGTTGGAAAGGAGGCAGCGTCGGATCCTCAATGGAAAAGCCGTGGCTACCCAGTCGAGAAAGGCTAGGGCATCTTGCCCTGTATCAAGAACGACCTTTATGGTAGAGGCTATTCGCTCAGGAAGAGTTGATCTTAGGAGGGAGGCCGCGGAAAGGAGAAGCGAAGACATGGATGTGGCGGGCTCGTGGGCAGCCACGGAAGGCGCAAACAGAGAAAGCAGGCCATTGGACCGGGTGGAGATGATGGCCTACCAATCTTCTCGTCATATGCTGATCCCAAGTCACTATAATTTGCTGGAGAACTGCAAGCATGACGCTTTTGTGCACCGGTGCCGAGCGCGCGACCCTGGCGGAGCTTTGTGATAAATCCTTGGCCCAAAAGGTGGCAGGCGCGGCCCTACAGGTATGCCTCTGCCTTGCTTGATGACCTTTCTTTATGTAGGGCTATGATTTTCCCGTGCTTACTTGGTCTCTTTTGCAGATTCTTGTCTTGGAGGTGGAGATGGATCGGAGCCGGAAAGATAAGATGGCCAGATACAACCGGCTGGTGCAGAAGTACAATAAGGTGCGCGAGGCGCATCGAACCCTGGCCGACATGTACAAGCAGGACCCCAACTTTAGAGTGGTACGTGAGGGCCTAGTGGAGTCCTAGGCGCAATTGAAGAAAAGAGTGGCTGAGCTGGAAAAGGTGGATGAACAGCTCATGGCCACTATTGCTCGGGCCGCGGAGATGAAGGTCCTTATCCACGCCAAGGACGAGGAGCTGCAGCTTGGTCGTGTTGTGGCAGAGGAGGCTGCATAATTGCACACTCGGGTGGCGGCTCTAACGGAGGAATTCAAAGCCACAAAGGCCAAGGTCGAGAAGCTTAAGCTGGCTCTCACGCAAGCCGATACGTCTCGTGAGGCGCACGAGATGTGGGTCTATGCGGAGGCCAGGCTGGTCATGCTCGAGGAATTCCTGGCGGCTTGTCGAGCCTCTGAAGCGGAGGTTGAGAACCTGCGCCAACTAGTTAGATTCGCTCGTGAGGCGGGGGGCTACGGTCCTGAATCACCGTCCCGGGAGGGGGGCAACTCAGCAGATATCAATCTCTTGGAGTCCAGCTCTTGGATTTCCAGGGCGTACCCTCCCGGTAATGAGGAAGGGATACCTGAGGGCCAGGCCGGGCTAGATAAGTAGTGGTTTCATAGGGTTTTTGTAAATATACTTGTTCATACTGACATTTGTATTAAGGGAGTTTGTTCCCCTTTGTGAAAACATATGATTTTTGTTGTAAGTAATCTTTTCTACCTTTTGGCTTGTCGTCGTACTTTTCTTTACCATAGCTGCTTGGAACTTGTCGGCCGTAGATGTGTAAAGTTGGCCTGATGGCTTTAGCCATATAAAATAGGTGGCCGTAGCCTTGTGAATACGATGGCTCTAGCAATATACAGATAAAGGTCGTAGGCCAATGAAAATGATGGTCAGAGCCATGTAAAATAGAAGTCGCGGCTTGATGGCCTTAGCCATATAAAATAATGGTCATAACCATGTAAAAGAAGGTAGTATCCTAATGGTTTAGCCATATAAAATGATGGCCATAGCCATGTGAAATAAAGGTCGTAGCCTGATGGCCTTAGCCATATAAGACGATGGCCATAGCTATGTAAAATAAAGGTCGTAGCCTGATGGCCTTAGCCATATAAAGCGATGGCCATAGCCATGTGAAATAAAGGCCGTAAAACGATGGCCTTAGCCATATAAAGTGATGGCCATAGCCATGAGAAATAAAGGCCGTAGCCTGATGTCCTTAGCCATTTCATTCATTTGGAGATGACCGTAGCCTTTTTATTCATTTGGAGGTGGTCGTAGCCTTTTCATTCATTTTGAGATGGCCGTAGCCGTTTCATTCATTTGGAGATGGCTGTATCCTTTTCATTCATTTGGAGATGGTCGTAGCCTTTTCATTCATTTGGAGGTGGCCGTAGCCTTTTCATTCATTTGGAGGTGGCCATAGCCTGTCTATACACTTGAAGGTGGCCGTAGCCTTTCTATTCATTTGGAGATAACACTAATCCAGTCCCTGTATCATGTTGGGATTGGAGTGTACATGGAGAGGTGGACATGATGCACTCACGCTACAAACATCTCTAGGTGACCCCTTCACCGCCTCGTTAAAAACCTTCCCGAGAAAACCCGATTGGGACAAAACTCGAGTAAGGGAAAAAGAGTATGACTCAGGTGTCACCTTTTTAGAAGTGGAAACGTTTGAGGTAAGCAATGTTCCAGTTGTTTTGGAGTGTCTTTCCTTCCATTGTCCATAGCTGGAATGCTCTTTTCCCGATCGCCGCTGTGATTTTGTATGGTCCATCCCAGTTTGTGCCCAATTTTCCTTCACTTGGGTCTTTTAAGGCCAGAGTCTTGGCTTTGAGGACGTAATCCCCTACTTTGAGCGACCTTATTTTTGCCCTTTTATTTTAGTATCTTTCGACTTGTTGTTTTTGGGCTACCATTCTGACGTGGGCCATTTCTCTTCTTTCTTCGGCTTCATCAAGATCTTGGAGCTTGCCGATGTCATTTTTCGATCCGCTAGTGCGTGAGTACCTTAAGCTGGGTTCGCCCTCTTCGATAGGTATGACCGCGTCGGTTCCATAAACCAGTGAGTATGGGGTTTCTCCGGTGCTGGATTTGGGCGGTGTTCTGTGTACCCACAAGACTTCGGGTAGTAGTTCGGGCCATAGTCCCTTGGCATCTTCGAGTTTCTTTTTGAGTATGATCAGGATTGTTTTGTTGGAGGACTGCGCTTGACCAATGGCGGTGGGGTGGTATGGCGTGGATAGTATTCTTTTGATGCGCCATTTTTCGAAGAACTCGGTCGTTTTCTGACCGATGAACTGGCGCCCATTATCATAACTGATTTCTTTGGGGATGCCAAAACAACATATGATGTTCTTCCAAATAAAGGTGATGACTTCCTTCTCGTATATTTGCGCGTACGCACTTGCTTCCACCCACTTAGAGAAATAGACAGTTAAAGTAAGTAAAAATAGTACCTTTCCTCGTCCTTGGGGTAGCGGGACAACTATGTCCATCCCCCACTTGATGAACGGCCAGGGGGATGTGATGGAATGGAGGGGTTCTCCTGGTTGGTGTATCATTGGGGCGAACTTTTGGCACTGCTCGCATCGGCGGACGTATTCTGCTGCCTCTTTCTTCATGGTGGGCCAGTAGTAGCCGGCGCATATGATGCACCGAACGAGGGTGCGGTTGCAACTTCGTGTACTTCTTCGAGTACGGGTCTTGCTTGTTGCAGTCCTAACCACTTGGCTAGGGGAAAACCAAAAATCTTTTTATAAAGGTCGCAGTTGATCAGGCAGTGTCGGGAGGCCTGTACGCGGAGCTTTTTTGCTTCTTTTTTATCAAGGGGAGTGTCCCGTCCTGCAAGTAAGATACGAACTGGTTGCGCCAGTCCCAAGTTAGGCTTAAGAAAAGTAGCTCGGTGTGATCGATAGCTGAGTGGAGGAGGGTGACCACACTCTCTTTGTTGATGCTTTTGGTGGCGGCAGCCAACCTCGCCAGGCCGTCCGTTTCGGTATTCCGCGCTCTGGGAATTTGTTCAAAACGGCATTCTTCGAATGTAGTCATCAGCCTACGGATTTGTGACTGGTATCTTTGTAGCCTCTGTTCCTTGATTTGATAAGTCCCAGTGATCTGGTTTACCACAAGCTCGGAGTCGTAGTGGAGGAGAATTCGGCGAGCTCCATACTTGGTGGCCAGCTTCATGCCTGCAATTATGGCCTTGTACTCGGCCTCATTGTTAGTCATTTCCGGGCATCGTATTGGCTGGCGAATCGTTTCGCCCGTGGGGACTTAGAGAACGAGTCCCGATCCTGATGCATTGGCGGCGCCATCTGTATAAAGGACCCATAGGTCATTTTTGGAGGATGCGCGTCGTTCCTCAAGTTCCGCCTTTGGTGCTGAAGTCAGCTAAGACTTGTGACTTGATGGCGGTTCTTGGGAGGTATGTAATATCATGCTCGCTGAGCTCGATGGCCCATTTGGAGAGTCTTCCTGAGAGTTCGGGTTTGTGCAGGACGCTCCTTAGAGGGAAGGTCGTCACCACCCGTACGGGATGGCACTGGAAATACGATCGTAGCTTTCGTGAAGCTACTACAAGTGCCAAGGCTAATCTTTCGAGGTGGGGATACCGGGTTTCGGCGTCCACTAAAGTTTTGCTGATATAATAAATAGGAGATTGCGTAGCTTTGTTTTCGCGCACTAGGACGGCGCTTACTGCAACCTCTGGCACGGCCAAATATACCACCAATGGTTCTCCGGGGTTGGCCTTAACCAGTAGGGGCAGTGATGATAAGTATGCTTTTAAGTTCCTCTGGGCTTCTACGTGTTCTCCATTCCATTGCCGTCCCTGGTCTTTTTTCAATACACCAAATAACTTGTGGCATCTGTCGGAGGAGAATGAGATGAACCGGGAGAGGGAGGCTATTCTGCCCGTTAATTTCTGCACCTACTTCTTACTGCTTAGCATTTCGGGGATGGCCTCTATGGCTTTGATCTGGTCGGGGCTGAGTTCGATGCCTCTTTGTGATACTAGAAATCCCAGGAACTTTCCCGATGTTACTCAAAAAGAGCACTTCTGGGGGTTCTGTTTCATGTCGTACTTCCTTAGTATTTCGAAGGCCTCTTTCAGGTGGATGAGGTGATCCTCTTTTTTTGATGATTTGACCAACATGTCGTCGATGTAGACCTCCATTGTTTTGCTGAGTTGTTCTTTGAACATCATTGTCACTAGCTTCTGGTAAGTGGCTCCGGAGTTCTTTAGCCCGAAGAGCATTACTTTGTAGCAATACGTCCCCTGATAGGTGATAAAAGTTGTCTTCTCCTGATCTTCTTCGGCCATCGTGATTTGATTGTAGCCGGACTACGCATTAAGGAAGCTTAGCAGCTCATGGCCTGCTGTTGCTTCTATCAGCTGGTCGATGTGGGGCAGCGGGAAAGAGTCTTTCGGGCATGCTTTATTTAGATTGGTGAAATCTACGCAAATCCGCCACTTCTCGTTCCTCTTTTTGACTATTACGACGTTGGCGACCCATTCCGGGTACTTGGATTCCCTGATGGAGCCATTGACTAGCAATTTGTCCACTTCTTCGCTCACTGCTTCGTTAATGGCGGTGTTGAATTTTCTTCTAATTTTCCGTACGGGTGGGTACAATGGGTCGACATTGAGTTTGTGAGAGGCGATTTCTCGTAGAATTCCTGGCATATCTGCATGAGAAAAAGCGAACAGATCCGCATGGTTAGATAAAAATTCACGGTACTGACCTGGATTTGATAGGTCGTGGCCTATGTATGCTTTCATTGCGAGGTCACTGCTGTTTATCTATACGGGGTCGAGGTCTTCAACCGTGGCCTTGCTAGCCTCGACCTCCTAAGGATCTACGATGGCGTTCTCTGTCAGACGGACCTTATTCCCGACAGGGCTGATTGCTATGCTTCTGCACTTGCTCCTTGGAGGTGTTTTGTATGTGTGTAATCCTGGGCTATCTTATAGCATTCTTGGGCGGTGCGGGGCTCTCCCCGTATGCAGTGCACTCCCTATGGGGTTGGAAATTTGATTACTTGGTAGAAGCTGGATGGGACGACTCTCATGGCGTGTATCCATAAATGTTCGATAATGGCATTGTATGCTGCTTCTTGGTTCATCACGTGGAAGGTGGTTTCCATCATGACTCCATCTGCAAGGATGGGAAGCGTCACCTCGCCTGAGGTTCTTTCCACTGCATTATTAAAACATGTTAGTGTTATGCGGCGCGAGATTATTTTATCCTTGGGTCCCATGAGTGCAAGGACTCTTGGACGAATGATACATGCGCCGCTTACATCTTCGACCATGATCCTTTTAACCTCAGTATCTAGTATGCATAAAGTACTAACTAAGTTGTCATAATAAGGAAAACAAAACTCGTAGGCATCAGACTTATCGAAGGTGATACTATCTTCGAAGTCATCATACCGTTCACGGGCGATAGTTCGCTTCAGCTTGTGGGTGGTGGTGAACTTGACGTGATTGATCACGATTTATTGCCATCCCCAATGATCATGCTGATGGTGCGTGTTGGTGAGGGCGGCCTTGGTGGACCATGGTGTGGTTCCCGCCCTCGTGTGAAGTTGAGCTTTCCTTTGTCGCTGAGCAGCTCTTTTAAGAACCCTTGGTTCCGCATTCGGACTACCTCATGTCGGAGACCTATGCAATCCTCCGTTCTGTGCCCCCGTTCTTGGTGGAACTCACATAGGGAGTTTGACATTTTGGTGGCGGGGTCGGGCTTTATCTTTGCTGGCCATTGTAATTTGTTGTCCAGCTTCTCTAGTGCGTACACTACCTCTGAAGGAGACACACAATAGTTATGTGCAGATAATAGAAGAGGCATACCTCTGTCGTTCCTTAGCGGAGCAACGTATCGTTGCAAGGCGTCTGCATGCCTTGGTGGCGGCGGGTGTGAGGTCTTAATGTATGGTTGATGTCTTTCCCTATTGAGGCGTGGGATTTGTTCTCGCCTACCCTCGTTGCGTCGGTCCCTTCGAGTGGGTGTACCGTTGTCAACCTTCGTGTTGGGCCATTAAGTTCATCATCATCCCCACGTACCTCGACGCAATAGGCATTGTGTATTTCTTCCCAGGAGGTGAGGGATATTTCAGGAGACGGTTGAGCAGCTTCTTGGTCACCTTTGAGCCATCTCTAATGACCCCATTCTAAAAGGCTGCAACTACCATGCCTTCGGATACGTTCGGTAGGCTCATTCTGACTCTCTTAAATCTGGCCAGGAACTCCCTGAGTTCTTCTCCCGGGGTTTGACGCACATCAAAAATGTCGTTGACCCGTGCTTCCGCCTTCATTGCCCCTGCATGGGTGGTAGCGAATTTATCAGCCATCTCATCAAAGGTTGAGATGCTCTTGGCCGGTAGTTGTGAATACCACGTTAGGGCTCCTCCCGTCAGCGTCTCACCAAACTTCTTCAGAAGTACGGATGGCACCTGTTATTTCGTTAGGTCATTGCCTTTGACGGCTGTAACATAGTGTATCAGGTGGTCCTCGTGGTCGGTGGTCCCATCATATTCTTTCAAGTAGGGGGGCATCTTGAAGGTTTTTGGGATGGGGTATGGCGCGGCTCCTTCCATGTAGGGTTGTTCGACGAACCTCCCCATGTCTCGCTTCGGCAGCAACTTAACCGCGCCTGGGATCTTATCCACCCTTTCTTGGTGTTCCTTCATCTGGTCGCAGAGCGATCTGTTCTCGTACTCCATCTCTTCCATCTTTTTTAGGATGACTGGTAGTGTTCCGTCGTTAGCTTGGACGTCGATGGGAACGTTGTTTGTTCTTGTGACCTCGAGATCATCCTCGGTTGTGACATGATTTGCTGCTGGGGTGCATCTATCATTTTGAGGTGGTTTCTTGGCTAGACTGCTCAGAGTGCTAGTCAGCCACTCTTCTAGTAATCTCTTTATTCCTAGGGGTGCTTCCTTAGTGGTAGATGTTGAAGCTTCTCTTTCTCGTTGAACCACCAAGTCTTCTGATGAGAAGGGTAAGGCTTCCATGCCTATCAAAGTACTGGGGGTTGTGTGTAGGGCATCTCCTTCGACAGCCGCGTTGAGAGTGCCTGTGAGGTCTGTTCTAACCTTCAAGATAGCCTTCATTCTAGCATTTTTTTCAGCCATTCTAGGTTGTAGAGGGTGGCCTTTCGAAGGATCTCTATAAACAAACTATAGCTTTGATTCTCGAAGTCCCCACAGACGGCGCCAAATTATTTGGCTAAAAAGTTATTCGAACCCTTAACTAGCTTTAAAACAATCAAAAATGATATGGGTCAATCGAAATCAAGGGTAATGTGATCTAGAGAATGTTCGATGATAAAAATCGGAGATTATAATATATAGATCGAGATGTAAAAGCAGTAAGATGTATAACTGGTTTTCGTGCACAAGAGAGAGAGAGAGAAAGAGAGAGAGAGAGAGAATTGTATATTTTCAGTAAGGAAATACACGTAAGTCTTTACAAAGGGAGAAGGTCCCCTTTATATACTAAGGGACCTTCCTTGAAATAACACAAAAAAAGTACAAGAGTTGGTGTTCTCAATATACGAGTGTCAGAGCTTGATGTGGCAACAGTGAGTCACATCACTTGGTTCGTTTATTGATTGGGACCGGCCTTACTTAAGTCGATCATGATAAGACCGCCTTCTTTAGTGAGGCCGTATGTGAATACTATGTGGGCGTGGAGAACCAAATTTACCCAGTACACACTATCTTTTCTAGTCCCTAGTGGCCTGTTGTATCTTTTTACATATTTAAGAAATATGTGATGCCACTATAATACACGAATGAATTCTAATAGTAATAAAAGATTGGGTGTAAGGTGTAACAAATGTTGGAGGTATAAAAATGAAAATTTCTCCAAAGAAGGACAAGACTGTAATTTACAGATTGGAGGGACAAGACTCCTTTTTGCCTGCCCTTCTGCACTGTAAGCGCTTTGTTAGGGAGGGGATAAAAGCTGTCCCCACTCTCTCATATTTTTCCTGGTAAAATACAAAAGCAAACAAAACCTCAACCAATCATTCACACACTCTCTCTCACACACACGCACGGACGCACAGCCCACCCCACCCCCCACCCAAACACTCTCTCCTAACTAGCCATTCCATTTTCTTTTTTCCTTTTCTTTATTTCACCCAAGTGATCAGATTTGGTAATAATCTAATACAGAGGAAGGTAAAAAGTAGAAGAAGGGAGAAAGGGTTTGCTTTGTGGTTCATAAGCATAGTATAGTTGCTCAGGAAGATAAAAATAGAGGGAGAGAAAATTTTGACATGAGAATAGTGTTTCAACAGCTGAAGTGAAGAAGAGAAAAGGGTTTTAATTTTTGCTAGATAAAGAAAAAAAGGAAAGTGAGTGAGAAAGAGAAAGAGAGAAAAAGAAATGGTGGGCTCAGGAGCAACAGATAGGAGCAAAGAAGCAGTTGGGATGATGGCCCTTCATGAAGCACTAAGAAGCGTCTGTCTCAACACAGAGTGGACTTACTCTGTCTTCTGGACCATTCGTCCTCGCCCGTATGTCTCCCCCTCTTTCCTTTTTTCTCCCATACTTGTCTGTTTTATCCTGTCTCAAAATGGGTCCTCTTGTTTCCTTATTTATTTATTGCAGGAGAGTTCGAGGTGGTAATGGTTGCAAAGTTGGAGATGACAATGGTAGCTTGTGAGTATTTATATTCTCGCCATTTTACTACTAAATATCTCATCTTTTCTTGCTGATCCAAAGAAGGAAACAAAGAGAATGGACTTCAAATATCTCTTTTTTTAGCTGTGGCAGAAAAGAAAAAAAGATCTCTGTTTTAGCTGAAAGATGGTGTGTTTTGTGTTAATTTTATGCAGGATGTTGATGTGGGAAGATGGGTTCTGTAGAGGGAGCTTGGAAGAGATGGAGGGTGAAGATCTAGTGAGAAAAGCATTCAGCAAAATGTCCATTCAGTTATATAATTATGGAGAAGGGTGGGTAATGGGTAGGTGATTTGGTTTGGTATTATTGGATTTTGAACTCTCCCCACCTCCACATGACTATCTCTCTCTCACTTCCTGTGACTGTATAATAATGGATATAATTTGTAGTTATAAATGAGTAGAACCAAAAGAAGGTGGAAACAAGATTGTGTAACTACTACTATTTGTGTATATTGATTGGTTGGAGTTTTTGTTTGCAGGTTGATGGGGAAAGTTGCCTCTGATAAGTGTCATAAATGGGTTTTCAAAGAGCCTACTGAATGTGAACCAAATATATCCAACTACTGGCAGAGTTCATTTGATGCTGTATGTTTAATAACAACAAGTTTACTTGCATTTAATTGTGGTTATAATTAGGGAACTGATTTTTTCCATTTGTCAATTATTGGTCTAAGAAAGATTTATTGATTTCTCTTCCTTTGACCTAAAACCTCTGCAGCTCCCATCTGAGTGGACTGACCAGTTCGAGTCAGGGATTCAGGTCAGATTCAAACGTCCAGAACAATAATTGCCTCTGTTTCTTATTTTCATGTCCAGAACAATAATTGCCAAAAATCTTTTGCCTCTAGTTCTTGGCTTGTCTGTATGCCATTATTTGTTAAGCTCCATGTGTCTGTTCTTTTTCGGATCCCGTGCATAGCGGGAGTTTAGTGCACCGGGCTGCCTTTAATGTGTGTTCTGCTTTTATCTTGCGCAGACTATTGCTGTAATTCAAGCCGGACATGGTCTACTTCAACTGGGATCCTGCAAAATTGTGAGACTCATTTTCTCATTGCTTAAAAAAGTTCATCTTTTTATTCTTTATTTTTTTGTATTTTAGTTGTTCATATCTTTGTTTCTGGACATGTGATTACTACTCTACAAAGTAGATAAAAGACTCACTACCAAAACAATTAGTCATCAACTTTTTATGAAACTTTTTACACTATTAAATAGTGATTCAGTGTATAGAAGCTAAACTTATGATCTAATTTGGATATGCATGTTTTATCCTCCTCAGATACCGGAAGACCTCCATTTCGTGCTAAGAATGAGGCACACATTTGAGTCTCTAGGCTATCAATCTGGCTTCTATCTGTCGCAGCTATTTTCTTCGACAAGGACCGGTTCGCCTTCATCCACAATGCCTCTTAAGCAGCCAACTATGCCAATCCGGCCTCCTCCCCTTTTCAACTGGGGGCCGAGGCCAATGCCTTCCGTGTCTTCGTTGCTTTCCTCTCCCAACTTCCAAAACTCTGCAAGACTTGGAATGCATCATCAGTCCAAAGATGAATCACAGATGTTCCTTCATCCTCATTCATCCGAACCTCGAATGGAAGATCACATGATGGGAGCTGATCATGAGAATGATATCAAATGGCCTAATGGATTGACATTCTTCAGTGCTCTCACTGGACGAAATGACGACTCTAGGATTCTGTTCAATCCTGATAACTTAGGAACTAAACCGGAGCATAATCAGCACCCACTTAGTCTTGATGGGAGGAGTTCAAATCTAAACTCAGATGCTTCAAGTTTGCACAACAATGGTAGTGCTAATCCAAATGATTTCTTGAGCTTGGATGGCCATGCGGATAGTGTTCGGAAGATGGACAAGCTCAAGAGGAGCCTCACTCTGCCTGCTAGGATGGCGTCGTCTTCTAATTCATCGACTTCACATGATCCGCACCAAAATAATCCAGGAGAATATAGGAATGAAGGAGGAATGTACCCTGATGTCATGGACAGATTCTTGGAATGATGCTTCCTTGGGTTGTGGTGGAGAAGTTGTTCTTAGGAGAAAGCTTTAGTTCTGTTTTCTGCTCATAGGTTATGTGCTTTGCTTAATTTAGTGCTCTTGTAATACTTTGTCTTATCCTTCATCCTTTTAACAGTTGGACGTTTCCACAGTTTCTTGTAGTCTTTTTTATCAGTTCATCTAGAAATGAAGGAAAACTTATGCTTCTCTCTGGATTTCAAGAATTGGGTGCCTAGTTTTTTTTAACTATGGTTTTCGGGCATCGGTTTGCGAATTCGACTAGCTGTACTCACCGGAATTCGCTGTTTCAATGCGTGCACCACGGTTAGTTCCACGGGGCCCTGGAGACGCGATCGGTTTGTATTGCCTCTTGTGGTCCAGCAGGGGCTCGAACTGGCGACCTGAAAGACTGTCATTAGGCCTTTAGCGGTTGAGCTACCCTCAGGATTAATTGGGTGCCTAGTAGATATAAAATTATGTATGTTGCTCAAATCCATCAAAAATCCTGCCACGCCAATTTTGAATCTTCCAAATATTGGCAGCATTTTTTGAGAATCTGAGCCACATAGATTAATTAGTTCAGGATTGTTTTATGCTCGTTTAATGCCAGATACTACATCTGTGGATCAACTTTTGAAAATTAGGGTGCGATGACAAATAGATGAAGTCCTATTGACATTTGGTGTGCATTAAGGGGAGCCAAATATTTATAGTGCTTATATCATAATTTTAAGCATATGTATATATAAAAATGAATATTGTTAAGTCGCAAAATTTTACATATCAAAACAGTAAAAGAATAAGGAACATTTTAAGATGGAAGCAACTTATGAAATGACAACTCTCAGCTTCCACTATCAGAACAAATAGCGATCAGCTAATTAAACGATGAAACGAAAACTCCTACCTTTTCCTCTCGTTGAGGCTTTGAGTGGATGACTCATTGTATGATTTTTCAACAAATCATTAGGAATTTATAAGATATTGATAATGAAGTATACTGGGCAATAATTAATGTCCTTTTTTTTCTCTTTGCTTTCCACTGTTTGAGAAGGATTTGCTTTGGTGTCTTGTCATGGGGCATATTTTGGGAGGGGGAAAGATGAGAAAACAGTTGCTTTTGTTCGTGAATTGATTCTGAATCTTCTTTCCCTTGATTTTTGTCTTGGGACGGAGGACGAGTCGACTAGAATCCAAAGAAAGGAACTCACCTTCTTTTCCTCAAGAGTGATAGGGTCGTTTGATACTTAGTATTTATTAAGAAAAGGGAAAAGGTCAAAAATTCTCCTGAACTATTCAAAAAGTCTAAAAATATCTTTGATCCCGTTTTTTAATTTATTTATGCCCTTTCAATGCTGAATATCAAAAATATTTATTTAAATTCCACGTAGCAACTTTTTATTCGTCGAAATTAAAATATCTAACATATTAGAAAAACTTACTCATACCTACTCGTTTTTCGGACTAACCTGCTCCAAACGCTAACCTGACCCAAATAAAAAATTCAAAAAAAAAATAACTCTCCACCTCCAGCTAACCCATGAATTTACATGTGTTCATTTTCTTGATTAATCTCATGTATAGCATTATATCACCGAATAAAGGTTCATGAACAAATTAAACAAGCAAGAAAGGTGTAGCATGAATGACCCAATTATTTTCTTGACATAAAGTGGATAGTTTATGATATCTTGCAAACAATCACTTTCAAATCTTTTTCGTTATATGAAAATAATTAAATTAAACTCATCTTGAATATAATGCTACTTATGCCTATCATGTAAATTGAACTGGATGACATAACAAGAAAAAAAAACCACGTAGTAAATTTGCGTCTATATATTCGCTGCATCTTCCATGGAGTTTTTGTTCCATGAAGTTTGATAGAAGTGGGACCTCTTTTTTAAGTTGAACTTTTTGTTAGGGTCAGATTAGTGTTAATATAAAAAATTAGTAGATATATGTGGGTCTTTCTAATGGGTTAGATATTTTAATTTTAGTCAGTAAGAAGTTGTCACTTGGAACTTAAATAATTACTACTTTTAATTCAGCATCGACCTAATGGTCAAAGACTCAAAAATGGGTGAAATTATAGTGTCTTTCATTATGTATTAGCTATACAATATATAGAGTTATAGAGATATGAGAAGATATTTACAATCCCAAAAAATATGCTAATATAATCCTAGAGAATAAGCTAATTAATTTACAATTAAGATGGCACCTATTAATTGACTACAAAATCTACTCTATAAAAGGAAAGTCAATCAATTTACATAACTCACTCTAATACTCCCTCTCAAGATCGAGAATAAATATCATGCATGTTTGTATTGACTAGTGAGTTATTAAAAGCTTGTGTGGAAACATCTTTAATTAGGACATCGACCGACTGCTCTAAAATCTTCACATATGGAACCTCAATTGTTTTATCCTCAAATTTATCATATATGAAATTAGGAATAATCTCCATATGTTTAGTACAATCATGTTGAATTGGGTTTTCTGCAATTTTAATCGCTGATTGATTGCCTCAAAATAACTTCATAAGTTCGTCAAATGAAAAACCAAACTCCCCATAAGGCGTTACAACCACAAAAGTTCTTGTATACTTTTGACCATCGCCCTGTATTCAGCTTTTGCACTAGAAAATGAGACAATCTTTTGTTTTTACTTTTTCAAGTAACCAGGTTTCCTCCAATGAAAGTGAAATACCCAGTTGTTGAACGTTGTCTTTCTCCCCTTCCACCCAATCTGAATCACAATAACCCATAATTTTTGTGTGGTTATGCTTAAAGGAAAAGAGGCCTCTTCCAGGTGCTGACTTCAAGTACAACAAGATTTTAATAATTGCATTCATCTGAACTTCAGTCGGATTATGCATAAAGTGACTTACCACACTGACGGTATAACCAATATCTAGTCATGTGTGTGACAAGTATATCAAGCGTCCTACTAGTCTTTGATATTTCCCTTTGTTGGTAGGAGATTGATCAGAAAATTCTCAAGCCATGATTTTGTTCCATCGGTGTATCGATAAGTTGACAACCTAGCATACCAGCTTCTTTTAACAAATCAAAAACATATTGCGTTGAGATAAGAAAATTCCTTCTTTGGATATTATAACTTTAATACCCAAGAAATACTTTAATCCGCCCAAATTTTTCATATTAAAGTCTGTAGATAAGAAAATTCTTCAATTTAGCCATCTCATCAACATCATTACCCGTAAAAGTCATGTCATCAACATAGATGATAAGAACAATTATCTTACTATTTTTTCTCTTCAAAAAGAAGGTGTGATCTGCATGGCCCTGAGAGTAACCATATTTTGTCATTACCAGTCGAAATCTTCCAACCATGCTCTAGGCGATTGTTTCAAACCATACAGTGCCTTTTTTAACTTGCACACCAAATTCGTATGGACGAAAGTGTCATAACCAAGAGGTATGCTCATATAAATTTCTTCACATCATATTGCTACAAAGTCTAATCAAGATTAGCTGCTATAGATAATAGAACACGAACAATATTTAACTTTGCCACGGGTGCAAAAGTCTCGTGATAATAAACACCATAAGTTTGTGTATAACCACGCGCCACTAGGCTTGTTTTAAGCTGATCTATTGAACCATCCGGCTTGTGCTTCCCTGAAAAAACTCATTTGCATCCGATATGTTTTTTCTCTTCTGGTAAAGACATGATATCCCTTGTTTGATTTTTCTCCGGTGCTCAAATCTCCTCAGTCATGGATTCTGTCCATTTAGGATCACCTAATGCTTTTTCAAACCTTGTCGGGATTTTAACTGATGACATTTGATTCACAAAGCCTTGAATAGCACTTGGTAAGTGTTTACTAGAAATATAATGAGCAAATGGATGTTTGACTTTCTTTGAATTATCAAGGGAGTATCTCTCTGGTGCTTTACCTTGATTGGCCTGGGGAGGTAAATGATTCCTGTTATCATCACTAAAAACCACTGTGTAGTGTCATCTTAAAATTACTAGTATTTTCCTCAAAATTAATACATAATTCAGGAACACCATCAGCAGGAGGGTCGTTGGCGGGTGCTATAAGTACTGGAGAGGGGGGCTCTTCACTTTCTCGTTGTACTGCTTTATCAAGAGTACCATCATTTGGAGTTTTTGAGATAATCTCTGTATTAGTTGGAATTTTTTGATTATTTTTAGGCAGTAACACCATCCAGTTATGCTCTTCAATAATATTCTCCCCTTGAAAAGGAGAATTAGATATCTTCTTAGATAAATACATCTCAGTTTTAGAAAAAGTAATATCCATTGTTACTTACAATTTTCTGGTGGGAAGATGATAACATTTGTGGCCTTTCTTATGAGGCAAATCCCAAGAAAGACACATTGTAATGCACATGAATCAAGCTTGGTATGTTAATATTTAGGGAGATGAAAAACAACACACCCAAAAATACGGGGTTCTAAGTTTAAATTAGATATAATGTTAGCCAAAATGGAGAGATAATTTATGGGAGTCTTAAAATGGAGTACACCACTAAGCTCACGATTATTAAATAAATAACATACAAAATAGCATTCCCCCAAGACGTGGATTCCATATGAGCATCAAGAAAACATGCACGCGTGACTTCCAATATATGTCGATTTTTCTTCTCTGCCACGCCATTTTGTTGAGGAGTAAATGAGCATGTTAATTATGAATGATGCCATAATTTTGGAGATAAGGCTGCAAAACCTGATTAACAAATTCTCCAATGTTGTCTCACCTAAGAACTTTTAATTTGACTGAAATTGGGTTTGTATCATCTTATAAAATGAACAAAAGCATTCAGAAACATCACTTTTATTCTTCATTAGATAAAGCCATGTTATACAACTACATAAAAATTACAAACAAACGATATCTAGAGGAAGTAGAAACTGGAGAAGGACCCCACACATCAGAGTGAATCAATGCAAAAGGTTTAGCTGCCTTGCTAGTACTCAAAGGATAAGTGGTGCGATGAATTTTAGCTAATACACAAATATCACAATGAAATCAGAGAGATTGCAATTCAAAAATAATGTTGGAAATAAGTGTTTAATGTAACCAAAAGAAGTGTGGCCAAATCTTTGATGCCACATCTATATTTGGCGTCGTTTAGCAGAAGAAGAACCCTGACTGGTTAGATCAATACCATGGCATACATCGTTTGCATAATAAAGTCCCCCCCCCCCCTCCCCATTTAGTACCACGCCTAATAATCTCGTTGCTATTGAGGTCCTAAAAATGCAAAAATTAGGATACGTTAATACTAGAAATTTAATTATTGAGTTACTTGAGACACAAATAACAGATTATTTGATAGTACATGAGCAAATAATGTATGCTCTAGAGATAATGAGGGTGTCAAAACAACAGTTCCAACATTAGTAACTGGAGATGATACACCTTTTGCATTGGACACATAGGAACGATGTGGTTTTTTTAGGAGCCTGTAAAAGAGATTGATCAAAGGTCATGTGATCAGTGGCTCCGGAGTCAATAATCCATCCCGTATTTTTCCTTGAATTCATATTATTTAGAGCTGATCCAGTATTACTTGATGAATGTCTAGTTATATTAAAATCAATAATTTCAGTTGAAACTAATAATGCAGTTCCACCAGTTGGCAGTGAACTGCCTGATGACATCATTGCAACAGTTTTTCTCTCATTCTTTTCAACCTCATTTCGGTTGCATCGCTCCTGAAACTTCTTTTCATTTAAACCAACCCATCAATCTGGATAGACACGCAATTTAAAATAATTTTCTACACCATGTTTAGAATTTTCATAGTGAGTACAACTATTTTCACCATTGTTGCGAGTTCTTAAATGGTAATTTCGATTCTGGATAAAGAAAATTTTTGCTACCATAGCCATATTGAGATCTATAGTATTGGTTAACATTGTATTCTTCATGTTGTTCTTCACTTCAAACCATAACAAAAGCAGATTCTTGATTAGGAAAAGGACTTGTGCGAAAAATATTACTTTGGACATGATTATAAATGTCATCCAAACCAACCAAGAAAATATAAATACATTCATCCTCAATCTCTTTTAGTCGAGCATGAATAACATCAGGTTGTGTGAAATAGATCGACTTCCGATGATCTAGTTCCTATCATAATATGCGCAAATTCGCAAAATATGTGGAAACTGATTTTCGCTCTTGTTTCATACACATAGCTTGACAAGAGAGATCATAAATTACTTATCTATCAACCCTTCATAGTAGGTTAGAGACACGTGTCCCCGATTCTCTTGGCCATTGGAAGAGAACAAATAAACTTATAATGTCGGGTTTCATGGAACCAACAAGCCAACTCTTAATAATAAAAATATATATACTCCATTTTTCATATGTTGCATCACTAGTGTCCTAAAAAATATTCAGTTTTCCACGACTTGCAACAAAAGTCTCAACAACTTTGAGACCAAAGAAAATAATTCTTGCCATTGAGTTTTGTAAGAAATACGTTCTCGAACTAACGTGTGTTGATTCATGTAGGTTTTGATAAATGCCAAACATTGAGACAAGCATCGGTGATGGAACAATAACAGTCCAAGTACAAGATGGATAGTACGCGTTCAAGAATAGAAGATGCAATCAACTGTTGAGTAGGTCTCAATTTGTAATCTTGACTCAACGACTTACTTCTAGTATTGGCTCTCACCTAAAATGATTTTCATAAAATCATGCATCATAAGTTTTTAAAGAAATAAGTTGCATATTTGTCAAAATGATTTTTAAACTCGTTTTGTGAAAATTGGGTTTAACAATCGATTGTCTTGAAGAAACAATCGATTGTCAAGTTCTATACTTAGTATTTTTAAAATGTTGTCTTGAGACAGAAACTTCGTTTGAAATCATTTTTGAAGCAACAATCGATTGTCACTGTTCAACAATCGATTGTCAGATTTTATACATAGTTTCAAAAAGTTTTGGACAACTTACAGAATGTTTTCAAAATCTTCAAAAATGAAGAACAATCGATTGTCACTATCTAACAATCGATTGTGCTTAGTGATTTTTCCAAACGGACTTTTTCCAACGGCTTATCTATTTATGGTATAATCTTTACTCAGTATTTTAGTCAAAAAGTTGCCAGAAATATTTTGAATATTTGAACAACAAATCGATTGTCAAATGTTAACAATCGATTGTCTTTCCTAAAAAATTCAACAGATCTTTTTAAACGGATTTTAAGGAATTTGTCTGTTGAAATTTTGCTCCAACAATCGATTGTGTAATATCGGCAATCGATTGTCAGGCAGATTTTCAGGAGCGTTTTCTGGAACTAAAAGCAACGGTCTATTGCTCCATTCTCTCTATAAAACACTCTCTGAAAATCACTTTTACACACAACAACACTGCAGAAAAATTACAAAGCATACATTACATTCTTGTGATTCAAATTTCATGTCTTACATTGTTTTTGAGAGCCAAGATTATTGATTGAGTTGTTGTGCTCTTGAGCCATATATTTTGTACTCATAATCCACTCTTTGAGAGAGTTCTTGTAAAGTGAGTAAAAGAGTGTTCTTGTTAAACACTTGTAGTAAGAAGGAGTGTTATATTTCTTCTTGTAAAGTCTTAGGGATAGGTTTCCTTAAGCGGGTTGGTTGAGGCTTGTGTTGTATCAAGTTCTCAAGTTGTAAAGGTTCGTTAGGCACCCGGACGCTTAACAAGTTGAAGTCTTTGAGGTGAGGAACCTTCGAGCAAGTTGAAGTCTTTGAGGTGAGGAACCTCCGAGCAAGTTGAAGTCTTTGAGGTGAGGAACCTCCGAGCAAGTGTTTGAGATTTGTGTGATTCAAGTCTCAAGTGTAAAGGTTTGTTGGGCACCTTAAGCTTGACAAGGTTGTTAGTGAAAATCTCGAGAGAGTCTCTCGGGGACTGGACTAACCACAAAGTGTGGCCAACCAGTATATATCGTGGTGTAATTTATTTTTACTGCATTTGTTTATTTCCTGCAAAGTTTAAATTCCGCAAGAAAACGCCAAATTTTATTAATATGCTATTCACCCCCCCTCTAGCGTAGAGCGTTATTTCTAACAATTGGTATCAGAGCCATACTCTCTGAAAAACTTAACAGTTTGAGAGAACCATCCATGGCTTCTACTCATGATTCTTTTGCAGGAATCGGTGAAGGCAATTGCCACACAGTGCCTCCAATATTTGATGGAAACAACTACTTATGTTGGAAAGATCGGATGAAAATCTTTGTCATCGCCAACGACTTTTATCTGTGGCAAATCATCAAACTTGGCGGTCAAATGACAACACAAGTCGGGAAAGCCAAGGTAAAGGAATATAATACTAATGCTATAAATATGTTGTATAGTGCCTTGAATCAGGAAAATCATCAAAAAGTCTCCCACTGCAAAACTGCAAAAGAAGTATGGGATAAACTTGAGGAAATATATGAAAGCACGCCTCAAACAGAAGGAAACTGCTCAAATGAGAAACCAACTACCCGATGTCTAATGGCCGACAAAGGAGACGACGAAGAAGAGGTAAGTATCTCTAATTCTCACTCGTTCAAAGAATTACAAAATGCACATGAAGATTTGTATGGTGAATATGGTAATGCTGTCAAAATGATTAGAGATTTGAAGAAATCACTTTCCCAGCAAGAATTAGATTTTCAGAAAAATCTCTCTTTAAAAGAAAAGGATTTTGAAGAACGTCTCTTATTGAAAGAAAAAGATTTCAAAAATCAACTTTCTTTGAAACAAAAAGATTTTGAAAAATTGACTCGTGATAACGAGAATCTTGTAAAAGAAAATCAGTTTTTGCAAAATGATAGTGTAGAACTTAGACAAGTCATTAAGACTATGCATGAAGCTTCTTATATTGATAAATGCTCTACTTGTGCTTCCTGCGACTCTTTGAAGTTAGAAAACGCAGAACTTAGGAAAACTTTAGAATCACTTAGTGTAAACGTTCCTAAGACTGTTGAAGAAAAGGAAACGTCTAAGAATAATCAACGGCATAAAAGCAAAAATCACATTAGAAATTTTACTGCTCCACCTAGAAATAATTCTAGGGGTGTAAATGAGTCTAGGACAAATTCCTTTAGACCACCTAGACATTACGCTAGGATGTACGAAAATAAGGCTAGAACTAATGCCTTTAGATCACCTAGATACAACTCTAGAAATTGGAATAATGAACCTAGAGTTAATCACTTTACATCGCCTAGAAACAATACTAGGACCATTGCTGATAAGCCTAGAACGAACTACGTTAGACAACCTAGAAATGACACTAGAATTTTCAACGCTTCTAGGAATGACTCTAGATCACCTAGAATGTATTTGGCGCAACCTAGGCATTGGCACAATCCGAACGTAGTATGCCATTATTGCAATCGGATAGGTCACATTGCACCCGTGTGTTTTGCTAAACATAGGGATTTATCTTTTGGTTATAATTATTATTTGCCTAACCCCAAAGGACCCAAAAAGATATGGGTACCAAAAACCTCTCCGTAGGTATTTTTGCAGGTGTGCTTGAAGACTACAAAATTGTAGTAGATGCGCCAAGCACGACACCCAAAGGCATCGAGAGGAATTTCGGTTTGCTATTCTTTTTTGATAAAACCGAATATGTGCAAGTTATTAATGTTGACAGATTTGTTGTTATATGGCAGCTGATGTTATTAACTTATAAGTTGTTAATTTGATTCTCACCCTGAAAAACGTTGACATGCGTTAATTGTAAGAATCAATTTGTGAGATTTCCTGTTGACTATACTTGTTGATTAACATGCTGAAAATCTATCTTTGGTTACTAGCATCATCTATTAAATGCTTGATCCATGTTTTGATAAATGTTGATTCTTGCATTGAATGAGTACCTACTAGAATCATGTTTAGTTGAATTATATCTTGGTAATCTTTTCAAGCAGCAAAGTGCTTTTAAAATCATGTTTTTGATATATGCTTTTTATATTAGCATACTCTCATAATCGTTTTTCAGGACTTAAAACCTTTTTGGCTTAGTCCACAATCGATTGTTCACAGGCACAACCGATTGTCAGTGTTTTTCTAAGTTTTCGAAAACTTTCTGTCTCTTGCAAATTTTTCACTGTCAAGTAGTTCAACAATCGATTGTCCCTTTTTAACAATCGATTGTCAGTCAGTAAAAATATCAAGATGTGTTACCATTCTGAATTCTAAACTTGACAGTTGTCATTTATCATCTTGTCAGTTCCAAATAGGCATAAACATTCTTAAATTTTAAAAAAAAAACTAGGCTTTCATCTTTATCATGCCCAATTGTATGTGTTGATATGTCTTTGTTAAACCATTCGTATCAATTCTCCTTGAATCATGCTTTGTTTTGGTTCTCATTATTGCAAATGCGCTTAATTGAAATATTTGACATTTGTTGCAATATGGATTGCTGAAAATAACCTTGTGTATCACTGTTAATAAAATAACATTTGATGCATTTGTTATGCTCTCCGTCAAATGGATTTTTCATTGCTTTTGTAACAATCGGTATTTCCTGTAAAATGTCGAATTGATGTGTTTTGCTTAAACAGGTGATAAGATGGTTGATTCATGATTTGACTATCTATTTGAAACAGCATGCAATATATGTTTTGACAAATGCCTTTCAAAATAACAATAGGTATTTTTTTGGTTGATATAATTGATAAATTTATAGAAATCGTCATATTGTATATTCCTCAATATCCTTCCTATTCTTTTGTGAATATGGTAAAAGCAATTAGCCTTAATACAATCTTCTTATCAAAAGAAGAAATGTTTTAGGCAATTTGTTACAAGTAAGAGGAATGTCATTACATTCCATTTTGTCTTACTTAAGAGGGAACTTGTGCTTTGAAAGAATTGATTGCATAAATTTTATTGATGATATTTTCTTAATAAATATCTGTTTGGTTTTTGAATTGTTATTATGGTGATAAATTGTTTATATATATATATATTGGAAATGGCTTCACTTGATTAAATGTTGGAAATGCAAATGTGCTCGCATGAAGCATTCAATTCAATTTCTAGCAAATTGAGATGTCAACGATGGAGGATGACATCAAGACAAACCGGGTATGATCGTTCCTTACTCTACCCTTTAGCTAGTTGAATTGGTATTATATGTCACAAGTATTGATATGAATGTTATTTTGATAAATTGCATAATTGATTAAGTGCATAAATTGTATTGAGTTTTGATTTTCTAAATTGGTATTTATAACAATTGGTGTTGATTATATGTATTCATGATGGAAAATCTATTTTCATAAAAACGTTTTCATCCGAAGAATCATTATCTTCCACCATGTGTTGATGACGTTGTTTCATTCATAATCAATTGTCATAATTCCAAAATTGATTATAATATATTCAAAATTGATTACCATACTTCCAAAATCAATTTTCAGGACTGACCATTTTTGCCCAGTACACAATCGATTGTCAAGTTACACAATCGATTGTCAGTGATTTTCTGAAATTTCAAAAACATTCTGTTTCAAGCCAAATTCTCAGTATCTAAGTGTCAATCTTGACACAATCGATTGTCTCTATCACACAATCGATTGTCCAACGGTATTAATTCAAAAATTCTTACCGTTCTGAGTCCTGCAGCTCTCTTTAATCGATTGCCAGCTTTTCAGACTGTCAAACACTCAACAATCGATTGTCATGTATAAACAATCGATTGTCAGACGGTATTAATTCAAAAATTCTTACCGTTCTGCTCTGCTGACACCCCTTTAATCAATTGTCAGTTTTTTTTGAATTCCAACGGGCATATCTGTTCAACAATCGATTGTCTCCAGCAAACAATCGATTGTCTCCAGCGATCTTCTTAAAATCTGACCGTTTTTGAGTCTTCAATTCAGCCATGAATACCATGTCTTCTCCCACTCTATAAATAGAGATGTATTCTTCACAACAAAATCAAGTCTAAGTCTTTAAATTCTATCAAAAGCTCTCCTTGCTAATTTTTAGTCTTCTCAAGTCTCTTTCAATCAAAATGCCAAGAAAAACTAGAGCTTCTAAGCAAGGTGCCTCTGCCTCTGCTCCTCCTACTCCCGGACTGTTTCCAAGATGGAGATGTGTTATTCTTCAGAAGCGAAGCTACACTAAATTGCTTTGTTACAAGATTCGAAAAACGGGATATTCTTCCTCCTCGTTTTTCCACAATGAGGTATCTTGAAAATTTCAGTCTTGCTGTACACTTTCTTCAGCAATGCAATCTTCTAAACTTCCTTCTCCTTTCTTTTGACTTTATAAATACTACACTCGTTCGGGCATTCTATTCAAATCTCCGCCAGAACGATCAAGGTGATCTTGTTACCTTTGTAAATGGTGTTAAAATTATCATTTCAGATGAATCTCTAAACACCATTGCCTATCTCCCAAATGATGGAGAAGACATTTCTCAATATGTTGGAATAGAAGGAGAATTATTTGACGAAACCTCCTTTCTTCGTCAAGCTGGTCTTGTTAACTATGATCCACAAAATTCTAACCGTCGTCCTACAATCACGGGTTTGGATCCAAATTATTGGTTGATATGTTATTTCATCACCCGAGTTCTCAAGCCAAGAAGAAGAAGTCACACCACTATTTCCAAAGAAGACTGCAAACTCATGCATGCAATTGCCTCCGGAGCGCGATTAAACTATTGTAAGTTAATCAAGCTTCACATGCGTGCTGCTTCTGCCGAGGACAAGCATCTTCCTTATGCTCTCCTTGTCATGAAATTTCTTGAATCCGTCGGAATTATCACAGAAAATGGTCCACTTCAAAATCGGACCAAACATTGGGAAATTTCTGAGTCTTCATTTCACAGTGGTGGCGATCATGATAATCAACCTCCTCAAAATCCTCCTCAAAATCCGCCTCAAAATCAAGATCCAAATGCGGAGATAGTAAATCATCTTACCCGTATTGAAACAAAAGTTGACACTTTGTCCCGCTATGTCCTAGGATATTTTGACTATATCAACTATCAATATGGCAATCTTGTCCCATTTGAGGCACCGCCGCAAAACATGGACGAAGATGATGATAACGAGGATTAAATATTTTCTTGTATTTTTATTTATTTAGTGGCCTATGTAATATTTTATCTATTTAATGAAAGTTGATTTTCATTTGAAATATCTCTCCTATTTCCATTATATGAATTATTTGATATTTTAAAAAGGGGGAAGTACATACTTTTTTCAAAAGGAAGAAAAGAAAGGCTATATGCAAGACTAGAGTTTATGCATACTTACATGCCTTCTTTGAATATTATATGCATGTTCATATTTATGCAAAGTCCTTGAATATATGTGTTGCATAAATTCAGGGGGAATCTTATATTTAGGGGGAATTTTTTTCTTTCCAGTGCAACTACTCGATTATCCCGTATCAATATTCGATTATGTTGACGTTTGTTGAACTAGCCCTTTTTTGTTAATGTCAAAAGGGGGAAGATAAACGGGCTATGCATGCATAATATATTTCCCATGCACTTTGATATAACTGCATACATTTAGGGGGAATCATCATTTGAGGGGGAATATCTTATGCAACATGAACATGTCTATGATGCATATTGAATTATCTTGAACTGTTATCATTAAACATATCCCGATACATGTTTGCCATTATCAAAAAGGGGGAAATTGTAAGAAACACGTTCTCGAACTAACGTGTGTTGATTCATGTAGGTTTTGATAAATGCCAAACATTGAGACAAGCATCGGTGATGGAACAATAACAGTCCAAGTACAAGATGGATAGTACGCGTTCAAGAATAGAAGATGCAATCAACTGTTGAGTAGGTCTCAATTTGCAATCCTGACTCAACGACTTACTTCTAGTATTGGCTCTCACCTAAAATAATTTTCATAAAATCATGCATCATAAGTTTTTAAAGAAATAAGTTGCATATTTGTCAAAATGATTTTTAAACTCGTTTTGTGAAAATTGGGTTTAACAATCGATTGTCTTGAAGAAACAATCGATTGTCAAGTTCTATACTTAGTATTTTTAAAATGTTGTCTTGAGACAGAAACTCCGTTTGAAATCATTTTTGAAGCAACAATCGATTGTCACTGTTCAACAATCGATTGTCAGATTTTATACTTAGTCTCAAAAAGTTTTGGACAACTTACAGAATGTTTTCAAAATCTTCAAAAATGAAGAACAATCGATTGTCACTATCTAACAATCGATTGTGCTTAGTGATTTTTCCAAACGGACTTTTTCCAACGGCTTATCTATTTATGGTATAATCTTTACTCAGTATTTTAGTCAAAAAGTTGCCAGAAATATTTTGAATATTTGAACAACAAATCGATTGTCAAATGTTAACAATCGATTGTCTTTCCTAAAAAATTCAACAGATCTTTTTAAACGGATTTTAAGGAATTTGTCTGTTGAAATTTTGCTCCAACAATCGATTGTGTAATATCGACAATCGATTGTCAGGCAGATTTTCAGGAGCGTTTTCTGGAACTAAAAGCAACGGTCTATTGCTCCATTCTCTCTATAAAACACTCTCTGAAAATCACTTTTACACACAACAACACTGCAGAAAAATTACAAAGCATACATTACATTCTTGTGATTCAAATTTCATATCTTACATTGTTTTTGAGAGCCAAGATTATTGATTGAGTTGTTGTGTTCTTGAGCCATATATTTTGTACTCATAATCCACTCTTTGAGAGAGTTCTTGTAAAGTGAGTAAAAGAGTGTTCTTGTTAAACACTTGTAGTAAGAAGGAGTGTTATATTTCTTCTTGTAAAGTCTTAGGGATAGGTTTCCTTAAGCGGGTTGGTTGAGGCTTGTGTTGTATCAAGTTCTCAAGTTGTAAAGGTTCGTTAGGCACCCGGAAGCTTAACAAGTTGAAGTCTTTGAGGTGAGGAACCTTCGAGCAAGTTGAAGTCTTTGAGGTGAGGAACCTCCGAGCAAGTTGAAGTCTTTGAGGTGAGGAACCTCCGAGCAAGTGTTTGAGATTTGTGTGATTCAAGTCTCAAGTGTAAAGGTTTGTTGGGCACCTTAAGCTTGACAAGGTTGTTAGTGAAAATCTCGAGAGAGTCTCTCGGGGACTGGACTAACCACAAAGTGTGGCCAACCAGTATATATCGTGGTGTAATTTATTTTTACTGCATTTGTTTATTTCCTGCAAAGTTTAAATTCCGCAAGAAAACGCCAAATTTTATTAATACGCTATTCACCCCCCCTCTAGCGTAGAGCGTTATTTCTAACAATTCACACCAAAAGGAATGGAAATAGGTTCTGGTACAAGATTGATGTTCTTAGATGAATCACCCATGGTAGAATAATAATAAGGATAAAGAGATGATGATAAGCAGAGAAAAAACCGTTGCTCTAATACCAACTCAAAAATGGGTAAACTTATAGTGTATTTCATTATAAATCAGCTATACGATATGTAGAGTTACACAGATACAGAAAGATATTTACAATCCCAAAGAATATGCTAGTACAATCCTAGAGAATAAGCTAATTGATTTACAATTAAGGTGACACATGTTAATTGATTACAAGATCTAATATATGAAAGGAAAGTCAATCAATTTACATAATTCACTCTAAAACAAAGGGCATAATTTAACCAAAAAGGTGGATAGATGAGTATTTTTAGCCCAATAGGTGAATGGAGGATATTTTAAAACCTTTTTTAATAGTTAGAGGTATTTTTAACCCTTTTTCGTAGAAAAAATAATTTATCCATTAGCTTTTGATATTATTAATTTCTTATTTGGTATATTTTTTAAACCTATATATTATTAATGCAAGTATTAGTTATATAACCTATTTAAGTATTATCATATGTATAACTACTATATAGCAATTTATGGTATTAACAATACCAAGGCTATTAATGCATGCATTAGTATGGTTAAAGATAAATTATCCTTAAAGTCCCTTAAAGCTAAAGAATATTGAATGCATTTTTGTAAACAAATAATTATTTTAAAAATTATGCAATGCATTTTAATTTTTAATACACCACACCAAACAATGGATATGAAATAATCTCTGTATAACTAATGTTTGAATTACTAACACATATATTACTAATTGATGCATTAGTAATACACCATATTCCGCATTATTCTTATACACTCTACCAACTAGGGCTGGGCATATATAAGATACAATCAATAGCCCGGACCAATAAAATGCTATTGGGTGATCGATATCGGGTTATTGGATAAATAGT
This sequence comes from Nicotiana benthamiana, assembly GCA_034376525.1. NCBI lineage: Eukaryota > Viridiplantae > Streptophyta > Magnoliopsida > Solanales > Solanaceae > Nicotiana > Nicotiana benthamiana. Next base: position 29,252,066 of record CM067337.1, read on the forward strand.
TAGATAACTGTTTAATATTATTTGACTTTTGGGTTATTGGCTCGGGTCTCAATTTGTCCAATTTTATTAACAGTTTAAACGATAACCAAATAAACTTTTACAAAATTATAATTTTACCCACTATGCGTACAAAGCAACATTATGGCTTCATTCTCTCAATCCTCTCGGTAATTACTCTCTATCTTCGGAACTTAATCCTTAGAGTAAGTGTTAAACTCTTATGAATTTCTTATCTTAGTTCTTCAGTTAATTTTTTTTAATTTTAAGCTTTAAAGAATTAATTGTTCAATTTTTAAATTTCCTATTAATTTCTTTTTGTTGTATTTATTCTTTAGTATTTACAATAATATGATTTTATTATTTTTTTTTGAATCACGCCCGCCCGCAGTGTTAGTTGAGCTGATTTCAGTCACATCTTAACCTCCACTAATGGAGGTCCAAATGTGTTAGCTAAGCTCAAGAGAAAAAGATGAACATTAGAGAGCGAATAATTGGAGTAGAACTTCCTAGTATATTAATTGAACTATAAAATCAAATATACATCATATATACATAATCACTAAACTTGCACTAACTTAATACCCCAAGAATCGGTTAATGCCAACTAACTACAACTACTCTAACTAACTGGTGACAGCTGGCTAATTGCCTTGCCTGGCTGTCATACTTCCTTATATTCTTGCATTCCACCTCAAGCAGGAGGGTGTAAAACATTAGCGCTCCAAGCTTGCATGACAAATATTGATGTTGTATTCTCCCAAAACCTTTAGTCAATAGGTCTGTTTGTTGCTCCTTTGTTCCAATGTAATAAGTTTTGATTTTGCCTTCTTTAATCTTATCTCATACAGAATGGCTATCAATCTCTATATGCTTAGCCCTTTCATAAAATATAGGATTTGATGTGATTTGTAGGGCTTCCTTACTGTCACAAAACACACTCACATGCTGCTCAATTTAGATGCCAAGTGCTGTGAACAACCCAAGTAGCCATACTACTTCTGTAGTAGTTGTTGCGAGACTTCTATACTCTACTTCTAATGAGCTTCTAGACACTATCTGCTTCTTCTTAGACTTCCATGACACCGAAGGTTCGCCAAACTTCACAAAGAAACCAGTTATTGACCTTCTAGTATTAGGACATGCAACCTAGTCTACATTATAAAAGCAAGTTAGACTGTATACACTTTTACTGCTTGGTAGAATTTCCATTCCTGGACTCAGTTTGATATACCTTACAACTTTTGTTGTTGCTTCCTAGTGAGACTGCTTGAGTGACTGCATAAATTAACACAACGTTTGCATAACAAGTATTATATCTGGCCTTGTGATAGTCAGATATATTCACCTTCTAATCAACCTCTGATAACTTGCAACATCTTTCATCAATTCGTCTCTAGATACCCCCACATGTGCATCAAATTGTGCTGAAGCAAGCTTTTTATTCATAACTATGGGAGTGGCTACTGCTTAAGTATCTCCCAACCCCAGATCAAAAATAAATTAGAAGTCATACTTCATTTGGTTTAATAAGATCCATTTGCTGGATCTCATAGCTTCAATTCCCAAGAAGTACTTTAGTTCTCCCAGATCTTTTACTTTGAACTCCTGATTTAAAACATCTTTAGTTTCCTCAATAAATTTCTCATTGTTTCCTGTAATGAGCAGATCATCTACATACATCAGAACAACCACAAAGTCTGTTCCTTTCATCTTGGTAAACAATGAATAGTCATACCGGCTTTGATTATACCTCACTTCAAGAAGTGCTATTGTGAGCTTGAGGTCCCATTTTCTTGAAGCTTGCTTTAGTCCATATAATCACTTCACTAGCTTGGACACCTTAGTCTTCCCATATCTCCTAAAACCTTGAGGCATCTCCATATATACTTCTTCATATAAATCTCCTTGCAAAAATGCATTATACACTTCGATTTGATACAGAGTCCAACCTTTAGATGATGCTATTGCTTAAATTTACCTCACAGTTACCGTTTTAGCAAATGGTGAAAAGGTCCCATGGTAGTCTAACCCCTCTTTTTTGCTATATCCTTTTGCTACTAGCCTATCCTTGCATCTTTCAACATCCCCATGAGCTCTATACTTTATTTTATACACCTATTTTGATCAAAATGTGTTCTTTTTCTTGGACAGATCTACTATCTCCCCAAGTCTTTGTTGTCCTCCAATGCCTTGATTTTCTGCTTTGTTGCCTCAACCTATCTCTTGTCCTTTGATTCCTTTGTAAAGTTCTGTGGTTCTGTGAGTGCTGAGACATTTTCCATAATGCTTTACATGCCTATGAAAGCTAATCATAGCAGATACAATGCAATATTATGTGCCTTGCTTTTGGTAACATAATCTTGTAACCATATAGGTTTTTTTGTACTTCTGCCTGATCCTCTTCGCTCTTGACCCCTGACTTCTGAGGATATATGTTTAGGTATAGGCTCTGTATACTCAACATCTAGAGCTTGACCTATGCAGGATCAGCTTCTGAGTGCTTATCATATTCAACTTATGGAGATTCAGGTGCTTGTTTAGATATTACAACATCAACATTGCCTTCCTCAACTACAACATTTCTTCCTCGGCTTGAGAAATGGGGGCAACTTCACAGACTGCATCTGCTTGATCATCTTTATGAACTTAATTAGAGTCATCAGCTATATCAGCTTCAGTTTCAAGTGCATGATCTGCAGCATATGTCTGTAATGGTTCATGCTCAAATGATACACTCCTCTAGCAGGAACAATGACAGGGTGCAATGGTGAAGACTTAGAAAATGGGAATATATGCTCTTTGAATACAACATCCCTACATACAAAGAAATGATTAGTTGTAGGTCAAGAAGTTTATAGCCCTTTTATGTGGCTGAATAGCCCAGGTGCACAACAGGTTTGGCTTTGGATGAGAACTTTTTGTCATGAACCATAGTAGTGGCATAAAACATACATCCAAAAACTCTTAAGTGCTCAAGAGAAGATTTTTAAAGATGTAGGAGTTTGCAGAATGACAGAAGGAAGTCTGTTTATAATGTAAACAACAATAGTAATACATTCTCCCAATACTTAGTTGGCACATTTTCTTGGAATTTTAAGGCTCTTGTTATATTTAATATATGTCTATATTTTTTTTCGACTACCCCATTTTGTTGGGGAGTATATGAACCACTACTTTCATGTATAATACCATAGAACTCAAACAATTCATTGCACTATTTACTGAAAAGTTCTCCTCCATTATCAGTTTTGGTAGTCTTAATTGCTACATCAAATTGTGTTATTAGTATAGAAAGAAACTTTTGTAATACCACAATCATGTCACTTTTCAACTGTAGTAAATGCACCAAAGTATACCTAGAATGATCATCCACAACTATTAAAAATAGTGATTTTTATCATGCATGGGAAACTTGTATGGTCCTCAAACATCCATATGTAAAAGTATTAAAGGACTACTACTCCTTGTAACACTTATAGGAAAAACTCGTATACTCTGCTTAGCCAAAGGGCAGACAGAACAATCTTTCTTCACATCAAGATTGTTAAGCTATAGAGATTCTATATTTCTCATTGTACTGACAGAGGTGCGACCTAGTCTTTTATGCCAAAGATTTCCGTCCACTTCTGGTTTGTGGACTGCTGCAATTGATGCTTGCTTTAAAACTCTAGCCATATGATCATCTTTCACCATATACAAGCCTCATTTTCCCTTACCAATCCCCCTCCCCTTGCTACTACAAAGGTCCTGAAATACACAGAAATCAGGATAGGAGTGAACAGAGCAACTGAATTCTTTTGTGAGTTTTGACACAGACAACAAATGGAATTTGAAGTCACGAACATATAGAACATTCTTAACCTTCATGTCCTTAAGAAAATGTTGCACTACCAATGTGAGAGATATTTGTCTTCTCACTAGTAGGAATGTACTTGATCTCTACCAGTTTTCAATTCAGTTTTAGAGTGTAATATATCTAGGGAAGCAGGAATGTGATGAGTCGCACCAGAATCAATTATCCATTCCTTACTACAACTATCAGTCATTAGTGCAGTTGCAATGCCTGCCATGTTGACTTGTGGTACTGTTTTATCTTTCTTCAGCATATCTAGAATTTGCCTATATTGATTCTCGTAAAGAACTGCCCTCCCGCATGACCATAATTGTGTGCTCTTCCTCCAGCAATGTGTGCCTGATCTTCATGTACAGAATTTCTAGTAGCACAATTGGCCAAACCTTCCTCTTGACATTAAAATCTTCTAGGTAATGTATCATCTTGTAGCAATTTTCTTTCAAGTGCCAGTTATTTTACAGTAGTCATATTTCATGAATGGATTCTTCCTTTTATAGCCTTCTCCTCGTCCAGCTTGCATAGTGATCACGCCCAACTACGCTTATATAAAGAACTAAGCGACCAGTTTACAAGTCTAGAGTCGAATCCCACAGAGAACTAAGTCTTAGCTTCAATTGTTTAATATTACTAAGAAGACAAGTTCGAACAATTCCTAAGTTATAAATATTAAGATTTTTATATCTAATTAACTAATTAATTAAATTAGTTGATTAACAACTAAAGATACTACAAGTTGGAGAAAAGATAAAGGGGATCTACAGTTATAATTTTCTCAATTGTCGAAATCCTTCCCGCTATGTCTTCTATAATTTCGCCTAAGTATTCTCTACCGATAATGAGCGCTTTGCGTGTTGTAATTTTCTCCTGAGTAATCAAGAAAATTTATGAGACATATTCTCCCGAGTTACGCTAGCTGACTTTAATTACAACTCACTTAGATAGCACCCAAGGTTTCATTATCCCTAATCCCACCTTTAACCCCTTGGTTATTGATTCCTCACATACGTCGGGGGTGATATTGTTCAACAACTACCTAAATATGCACTCTCTCCCGAGTAATACACACTAAATAGGCACAGTCAGTTGAGACACCTTCAACCAACCACAATATAAACGTAGTTGTACAAATAGAGAAAAGTTATGACTCAACTATATAAAAACATAATAAGAATTTATCTTATGAAAGGTTCTACCAAAACTCTATATAAAAAATTAACTATTCATAATAGTATGTAAAACTGCAATACTAAAAGTCTTAACCAACAATGAAAATAGGAAAAGGAAGGAAAAACTCATAGAAGAGTTCCCTGCCTTACTCCTATTGTGTCTCTGCCTTCTTAGGTTGAATTTGTGTCAAAGCTATGTCCAACTTCCTCAAAAAAGCATTTTTACATGTTTTTATACCAAGTAGGGTCGGCCCAGAAAAAAATACTTTCTCCTGCATGAAATAGGAAACTCATATTGTAAAATTTACACTACTGCACTGCATGGTGAAACACACCATGCAGCGTGGCAGTGGAAAAGGTCAGACCGCTGATTCTGACAGGCTGCAAAAACTTTCCATAGGCGTGCCGCACCATGCGCCGCGGTAGTGAGAATTTATAAAAATGCAAAACATGAAAGCTGTATCCTTTCAAATAGATTTCTAAAGATATATTGTGGAGTCCAAACATAGTTTTAAGTGAAAAGTTATGTGTATTTTACTAGATAGTGCATCGTATGCCTACTCAATTCTTCTTTTTGTTCTTAACTATCATTCGTCGATCCCCGAACACGATCTCAGTTTGATTCCTTAGGCTTTTACTTAGACATCAAAGCTCCAAATTATTTAAATTCATTCTATTACATCTACATAGCTCGGAATCACTCTTTCAAGGTATAAAATATATAATTAGTGCAAAACACTAGCGATTAAAACTCAAACTCAATTTAGGTGCAATAAATTAGAGTGTAATAAGTGACTAAAATACGTAATTATAGCATATGATCAATACCCCATACTTAACCATTGCTCGACCTCGAGCAATCAAACTACACTTTATATAGACACGACTTTTTTTAAACAATTCTCCTAATTCATCACACCAAGAATATTTAAAATTGACTAAGCACAAAAGTGTAACATCTTCACCTTAATATTTGACTCATAAGCACCACGCATTATTTGCAACTTAATTACTTACTCTAACATAGAAGTCACTGAAACTACCTTTCTTTCATGAATCTAGTGCCTTCACAAAACAAAAGAGATTAGTTCTACGCACCATAAAATTTAAGAACAATTAGGAACTCAAGATAGAAAAAACTCACTCACTCTCAAACACAACATTCATATGCCACAATAGATGCACCATAGGCTTATCCATAGTGTACTATTCTACTAATTAAGCTCATTCAGTCAAGGATCAAGCAGTACTTTAATTGGTTTTAATGTAGGCTGAGGGTCGGGTAGGATACATTTGGATATAAGAGTAACAATACCTCCCTAATCATTTTAATAAATATATTTTAACATCCAAACCCCCATACTCTCCTTCATTTCATCCCAAACTAGGTGCATATCGGATGCATAACTTATTCCACTAATGAGATTCGATGATACAATGTTCATGATGTCACACCTCCTTTTTTATTACAAACTCGAGGGCATAAAGAAGTTTTTTCAATTAAAGGAAAATCGAAACGGGATTTATTTATTTAATTCCGATTACCCACTTGGGAGATTTATGGTGTCCCAAGTCACCGGTTGAATCCCGAATCGAGGAAAATATTGACTCTGTTTAATAGTCCACGAAACAGAAATCCGGATAAGAAATTCCGTTAACCCGGGAGAAGGTGTCAGGCATTCCCGAGTTCCGTGGTTCTAGTACGGTCGCTCAACTGTCATATTCAGCTTTTTTATCTGATTTTTAAACATGTTGTAATTTATGTGTAAATTCTAACTTTTAGCCGCTTTTATCGTTGTTATTATTATTATTATTATTTTACAAAGAATTGCAACGTCTTGAAAACGTATCTCGAACCACGTTACAACTAATGTACACGTGGTCGTCGACACATTTTGACTCTGTCGAGATTTGGATTTGGGTTGCATAAATGGACACCCGAGTTTAGGAAGGTAAGATTAATTAAGGCGCGTCCAATAGAGTCTAGCTCGTTGTAATCTTTTGGGAGGGTCGTGAAATTCGCTAAACAACCCTTCCCAATTTTCTAAATATTTCAAAACCCTTACTGAGGGCCCCGCAATTTGTGCATTTTTATTTGGCGAGGCATGCCTCATTTATTTTAAAGGGTAATCCTAGAGTGACTACATTTTTTTTTCTATTTAAGTTCGTCACTAAAAATAAAAGAGAAAATTCTTAATTTATTAAATTCATAAAAGGCTACTCTATGTTAGTACAAAAGGTGTTCCCTCACAAACCGACTAAATGACGAATTCATTCTACAAATTATAGAACTAACTACAATTGATAAAACTAATAAAACAGAAAATAACAACAAATATTAATCAAAAACTTGCTTTTCTATTTCATTTTAAACTTCAACTTCCAATTTGACCTTGCATCAACACATGATTTTTAGAATGTATACCTGGTATTGAAAAAAAGAAGAAGATCGGAAATCAACAGGGCGGTGAAAGTACAACAACAGCAACAGTAACAACCAGCAGTAGCTTCAACACCTCAATCAAATCCCAGCAATACGGATAAATACCAGTAAAATATAGAGAAGAAAAATATTTCGGAAATATCTCTTTGTTTTCTCTTTCTAGCTTTGAACTCTCTTCAATTCTCAAAAGAAACTCTCAAAAATTAAATTCTGTCAGCGTATACTGATTGTATCCAGCGTATATATCGAGAGTATACTGCTGAATCTCTATCTTCTTTTTGTCCTTTCTCCTCCTATTTTCTCCTCTCTTTTTTTTCTTCTTCCTAAATTTTCTCTTCTATTTATAGCAAGAATTCTCGAAATTTTTCAGATTTATTATTATTATTATTATTATTATTATTATTATTATTATTATTATTATTATTATTATTATTATTATTATTATTATTATTATTATTTTAATTTAAAAAAACCCCACTAATCCATGTTTTGCTCTCCTTGTTTTCCTCCTTAATTTGAGCAAAAGTTGTCTCCTATGTTCTTGTGTTGTGTGTTTGTCCCCCACGTGTGTCCCTACGTGTGGTGGACTCGAATTATTATGGGCTAGGTCCGAAAATTAGGCCTACAAATGGGTAGTTTGAACCCAAATATTATTCTTTGCCCGGAACGGAGACTAAAACACAATCTTTTTTAATTAATTCTATGTAAGCAAAATAACTATCAAAATAAGATTAACAATTAAAACAAAACTATTTTTGATATTTTTTCAAGATTTAAAATGACTACAAAATAAAATTATTTTTTGTAATTTTCGTTTTTATATAAAGGAAAAATATAGCGTACTACTTTTTATGTATTTTTTAAGTTTAAAATAACTATAAAATATATATATATATATATATATATATATATATATATATATATATATATATATATATATGTATATATATATATTCGTAATTATATAAAAATTAAAAATAAGGTGCTATTTATATATTTTTTAAGTTTATGAGAAATACATAAACTAAACTTTATACCCCTTTTTTGTAATTTTTCTTTTTATGACAAAATAAAGTAAAATAGTCAAAATTAGCTAAAACTGTTATATTAGACCTAAACTAAATATTTTACGCTAAAAATATGAAAAATCTCGGGGAGGTCAAAAATCACACGTCTACAGCTGCCCCACTTTGACTGGAAACACGAAGAGTTTTCTGACAAAGAACGACTAGACATGTTTTGACCCGACCTTTATTCAGAGAGTCTAAAACTAAGAGAGAAGGGATGTGACCGAGCCTTGGTATCTCAGTTGCCTACATATCCTTGGCTATAAAGGAACCATGCCACGTGTAGTTCGAAAAGTTTTGGTAGCTGGGACTACCATGGGACTTTAATTTTGTTGTTACTGATGTTGGATGCTGCTGCTACTGCTTATTGACCTCCTTATTACTCCGTGCTAAAAGAAAACAAGAAGCTAGACTAAACTAGGAATTACAAAATCCTATCTATCTTTAGACTTGCTCTTGTAGTCTTGCTTTCTTGTCGGCTTGAGTTTCTTCTGGTGCTTTTTCTTCTTGACTTGACTTGAAGTCTTCCTTCTGATTTCTGCGACGACCTTTATGCTGGGGGTATTTTGTTGTAAACCTCCGCTTTACTGCCTTCTGACTTGAACTTTTAATGTATTCCTCTGTTCTACAGGCATGCTCCTAACTTTATCAACAACTAAAAAATAAATAAAATGCATTTGGCAATAATTAATGAAATATATATTTTGGCAATGTTTATACATGCAGGACCGCTCGGGTCAAAATAAATTGAATGTTTTTTTGAGAAATGATTAAATTCAATATCCTATTTCAGGGCGGATAGACCCAGCATATCCTATTCGAGGGCGGATAGACCCATCATATCTTATTTGAGGGTGGATAGAACCGAGTATATCCTATTTGAGGGCGAATAGAACCGAGTATATCCTATTTGAGGGCGGATAAAACCAAGTATATCCCATTTGAGGGCAGATAGACCCAATATATCCTATTCGAGGGCAGATAGAACCTAAGTATATCCTATTTGAGGGTGGATAGAACCAAATGTATCTTATTTGAGGGCGGATAGAACCTAAGTATATCCTATTTGAGGGCGCATAAAACCAAGTATATCCTATATGAGGGCGGATAGAACCAAGTATATCCTATTTGAGGGAGGATAGAACCAAAGTATATCCTATTTGAGGGCGGATAGAACCAAAGTATATCCTATTTGAAGGCGGAGAGAACCAAGTATATCCTACTTTAGGGTGGATAAAATCAGCATATCCTATTTGAGAGCGGATAGAACTATGTATATCTTATTTGAGGGCGGATAGAACCAAGTATATCCTATTTGAGAGCGCATTGAACCAAGTATATCCTATTTGAGGGCGGATAGAACAGAGTATATCCTATTTGAGGGCGGATAAAACCAAAGTATATCCTATTTGAGGGCGGATAGAACCTAAGTATATCCTATTTGAGGGCGGATAGAACCAACTATATCCTATTTGAGGGCGGACAGAACCAAAGTATATCCTATTTGAGGGCGGATAGAATCAAGTATATCCTATTTGAGGGCGGATAAAATCAGTATATCCTATTTGAGGGCGGATAGAACCTAAGTATATCCTATTAGAGGGCGAGTAGTACCAAGTATATCCTATTTCAGGGCGGATAGAACCAAGTATATCCTATTTGAGGGCGGATAGAACCAAAGAATATCCTATTTGATGGCGGAGAGAACCTAAGTTTATCCTATTTGAGGGCGGATAAAACTAGTATATCCTATTTAAGAGCGGATAGAACCTAAGTATATCCTATTTGAGGGCGGATAGAACCAAGTATATCATATTTGAGGGCGGATAGAACCAAGTATATCCTATTTAAGGGTGGATAGAACCAAGTATATCCTATTTGAGGGCGGACAGAACCAAATATATCCTATTTGAGGGTGGATACAACCAAGCATATCCTATTTGACGGCGGATAGAGCCTAATATATCCTATTTTAGGGCGAATAGAACCAAGTACATCCTATTTGAGGACGGATAGAGTCTAATATATCCTATTTTAGGGCGAATAGAACCAAGTATATCCTATTTGAGGACGGATAGAACCAAGTATTTCCTATTTGAGGGCGGATAGAACCAAGTATATCCTATTTGAGGGCGTATAGAACCAAAGTATATCCTATTTGAGGGCGGATAGAACACAGTATATCCTACTTGAGGGCGGATAAAATTAGCATATCCTATTTGAGAGCGGATAGAACCTATGTATATCTTATTTGAGGGCTGAACAAGTATGTCCTATTTGAGAGCACATAGAACCAAGTATGTCCTATTTGAGGGCAGATAGAACCAAGTATATCCTATTTGAGGGCGGATAGAACCAAGTATATCCTATTTGAGGGCGGATAAAACCAAAGTATATCCTATTTGAGGGCGGATTGAACCTAAGTATTTCCTATTTGAGGGCGGACAGAACCAAGTATATCCTATTTGAGGGCGGATAGAACCAAAGTATATCCTATTTGAGGGCGGAAAGAATCAAGTATGTCCTATTTGAGGGCGGATAAAATCAGTATGTCCTATTTGAGGGCGGATAGAACCTAGGTATATCCTATTTGAGGGCGGGTAGAACCAAGTATATCCTATTTGAGGGCGGATAGACCCAAGTATATCCTATTTGAGGGCGGATAGAACCAAAGTATATCCTATTTGATGGCGGATAGAACCTAAGTATATCCTATTTAAGGGCGGATAAAACCAAAGTATATCCTATTTGATGGCGGATAGAACCTAAGTATATCCTATTTGAGGGAGAATAAAACTAGTATATCGTATTTGAGGGCGGATAGAACCTAAGTATATCGTATTTGAGGGCGGATAGAACCAAGTATATCCTATTTGAGGGCGGATAGAACCAAGTATGTCCTATTTAAGGGTGGATAGAACCAAGTATATCCTATTTGAGGGCGAACTGAACCAAGTATATCCTATTTGAGGGCGGATAGAACCAAGCATATCCTATTTGAGGGCGGATAGAGCCTAATATCTCCTATTTTAGGGCGAATAGAACCAAGTATATCCTATTTGAGGACGGATAGAACCAAGTATTTCCTATTTGAGGGCGGATAGAACCAATCATATCCTATTTGAGGGCAGATAGAACCAAGTATATCTTATTTGAGGGCGGATAGAACCAAGTATATCCTGTTTGAGGGCGGATAGAACCAAGCATATCATATTTGAGGGTGGATGAACCCAAAATATCCTATTCGAAGGCGAACAAACCTATTATATCCTATTCAAAGGCACACAAACCTATAATATCCTATTCGAAGGCGGATGAACCTAAATTATCCTATTCGAGGGCGGATGAACCCAAAATATCCTATTCGAGGGCGGATAGACCCATCTTCAAAACTGTAAATTCAAAGAGTGAAATGTATACCTCTATTATATGGGCAGGCTCCCGACTTCAATACTTGAAATTATCTTACCTTCGTCCGTTTTGTTTTCTTAAAATTGTGTCGTCTTGCTATCCCTTAAAACTTGAATTGATTTCCTCGTTCCTGTGAGAAATTTTTTCGACAATGGCAAGAAATTTTCTGCCCCAGTTTTGGTGATCTTTATTGTGGCATGTCTTTCCTCCATCAATAACATTCTCTTTCCCTGCTTCAAATCAAAGTAAATTTAGTTAGTTTAAAATGCGGTAGTTTGTTGTGGTACTCCTGCTGGGGATGGTCCTTTCCCTGCTTTGCGTTCCATCATGCAATCAAAATTTTCTGGGGATGATATTATATGTTGGAGATGACATTGCTGGGGAATTACTTTTCTTCCCCTCCTTTTCTACTTCCTTCAAAATTTATTTTCTCTCAACATCGTTGGGGATAAAAGTGTTATCATCCGGGGATAGCGTTGTTGAGGATAATGCTGCTGGGGGGAATTTTATTCCTTCAAAATCGGTGCTTCATTCTGTCCACTAGGGATACAACTTCCTTCATTAAGTCTTGTTATTTTGGGATAACACTGGTTCAAAGACCATTTTCCTTAAGGCTTGTCTTATCTTCCTTCTTCCTCAAGTGAATACCTGATTTCCAGAAAATTTTCAAAATGAAGGGAAAATTTTCTGCCCTAGTTTGATGATCTTCCTTGTGGCACGCATTTCCGCCATCAATGCCATTTTCTTTTACCTGCTTCAAATCAAAGAATTCCTGACTGATACCACTTGAATGTACTACTCAGATCTTGTCTTGTATAATTGAAAAGTTGGTGGCAGATTTTGAAGTTATTTCTCACTTGTTCTGACTAAACAGACTCTACTGGGGAATTTTTCAATGAAAGGAGAAAGATAAAAGGGGACCGAATAAAGGACAAAGGGAAGAGATGACTCTTTAACAAAACAAACTATAAATAAAATCCTATCAAACGTGGATACCGACTCTAATGGTCATGACATGCACATGTGGTCTATCCTCTACCATCAATCGTCTTTCAAGATCTTCATTTGGTGATTCCCCATATGATTCTCAATCTTATTCGACTTGTAGTTCCAAAGGGTTTTCACTATCAAGCATCTCTCATTTTGGTTTTTCTCTCAGCTTTCACCGCATTATGGTGCCCGTGAAGGTTTTCACCGATAAGACTCTCATTTGTATTACATACCAGCTGGGGATTGGGGTTTTATCGATAAGACTCTCTTTTCCATTTCTTTTCTGCAGGGGACCAGAGTCTTTTCTGCTGGGGATCAGAGTCTTATTTGCTGGAGATCAGAGTGTTATGTTCAGATAAGACTCTCTCATTTGTCTGACTTGGCATCTTTTGAAGACTGATCAGAAGGTCTTTCTTTGGACTGTAATGTGGGATTTTGGATGGGGCTAGAAAGAAAGGGTATTAAAAGGCTCAAAGAAAATTAACCTTGGGTTCAAAATTACAACCCTCGGAATCAGATTTCTTTAAAACAAACCACAAATTTTGCCCTAGTTTCATGCTTGGGGATTTTTTTTGATTTTGTTACACTATGACCGAGCCGTGAGGCGCCTACGCATCATCTTTGAGGAATCAGGTCAAACGTAGTTCACAACTCCTTTGTTTTCTTCCGACTTTCTTTTGTTTTTGTTATCAGCTTTTTTTTGCTTTCTTTTCCTTTTTTTCTTCCACGTTTGTGTTTCTAGATTTTGCTACTGATTCCGAATGAGGGGTATGAAAGAAAATAAATAAGGCTCAAAAGGGGTAACGAAGGATAAAGTGTTTAGGTAGCAGAACAAAATTCCTTCGTCATTCCAGTCTTCCAAACATGCCAAGTGCAAACAACATAATTAAACAAAGATTTGTAGCCTCTTCTGATGGTGCTGGACTTGAAAACTATATCCACACATTTGCTTTTTCACTTGTCATTTTTAAAGCACCGTTGGGCAATACTCTCACTCTCATTATCATGAATGACCCTCATGTCAATTTAACTAGTTTTCGTTTACGGTTCCTTTATGTTGTACTTGCTCCGGTTTCACATGACTCGAGCTCCAAATTATCTCAAACCGTTCTTACTTCCTTTAAATTTTCCGATCACCTCCTAATGGTTTTATGATTAACTTTTAAGATTAGGCCCAAACTGCGTGCGCATGTCATGTCACTAGAATCGGCGTTTGAAAAAAAAAACAAAACAAAAGGGTAAAAAGAACTTATTAAAGAAGATGACTGGAGGTAACAAAAGACCAGAATTTATATTAGATAAACGGTGAAACATTTCAAATAACAAAACAAGTAAAATAAACTGGAGTACAACCCTTAGAATGAAACTGAAACAAAATGGTCAACACTAAACAAACCACCATGACTAAACAAACTAGACAAACTGAAAGGACAAACGGGTTTGAGTCGCAAGACAATATCTGGATTACCACCCTAAAAATAACCCTGGAAAATAGAAATGACAACAACATCCGCCACCAAAACTCTTCCCTGGCTTACCAGAAGATGGAGAATCTTTTCAATCATAAAGCTCAAGTTGGCAACAGATTCTGGTTAATGTTCAACACCTCCGGGGTCTTAACCTCGATCCTACCAGTGTCAATGCAATCTTGCACCGTATGTTTCAACTTCCAACACTTCTCGGTATCATGTCCGGGAGCCCCCGAACAATATTCAAAACTTACCGAGTGGTCCATATTTTCGGGAAGGGGATTTGGCAATCTGGGCTAAACAGGACTCAACAAACCTAACTGTCTTAGTTTGTGGAACAAGGCAGTATAGGTTTCTCCCAACTCAGTGAATGTTCTATGTACCCTTTCATTTCTGAAAGCCTGGTTCCCACGGAAACCAGGCCCTACAGGGTTCCTGTAGGCCCTTGGTGGTGGATATGTATTTTATGGAGGTGTATAAGTGTTTTGGGGAGCCAGTACGCGCCATTGCGGGCGAGCCGAAGGCTGAGTGTATGTTTGGGCTTGGTGGACAGAGAAGTGTGGTTCGTGTGGTGGGTAGTAAGGTTGTGAAGGGTAATTTAGAGCGTGCGGACAATTTGGATGATGGGGTTTAGATTGGTAATAAGGGGAAGGACCTCTAGATCTGGACCAGTTACCTGCCTCTATTGTTGTGACCTCTTCTCTCTTTTTCTTTCCGACTGCACCCCCTGTGCCGCTCTAAATGGCCTGAGTGGTTGCTTTAGTCGCCGAATAGCTCAGGATCCTGCTGGACTTAAGTCCCTCTTCAATCATACCACCCATTTTACTACCTTGTTGAAATATTTGCCAACCGATGTCACCAAGTGACCAAAGTTAGTTGGCTCTAGCATTTGTAGGAAGTAGTCTACCATTTCCTCATCTATCATCGGAGGATCAACTCTGGCTTCTTGTTCTCTCCACCGGAAGCCAAATTCTCGGAAGCTTTCCCCGGGCTTCTTCTCAAGTTTTAGTAATGTGAGACGATCAGGGACGATCTCGAGGTTGTTCTGGAAGTGACCTGCAAATGCCTGTGCTATATCGTCCCAGGTGTACCACCTGCTCGGATCCTGTCTTGTGTACCATTCCAACACAGAACCGCTCAGAATCTGACCAACGTAAGCTATCAGGAGCTCATCTTTACCATCTTCTCCTCTCATCTTGCTGCAAAAACCCTGCAGATGTGCCATAGGATTGCCATGCACTTCATATAAGTCGAACTTGGGCATTTTGAACCTTGCCGGTAATTGTACGTCCGGGAAAGGGCATAGATCTTTGTAAGCCACGTTGACCTGGTTGCCTAACCCGTGCATGTTCCTGAAGGATTGCTCCAGGCTTTTCAATTTCCGCATCACCTCGTCCTGCTCTGGGCTCTTAGCCGGCTTTTCAGTCTCCGTCGGGACCTCAAAGTGGGTACTGTAGGTATGTGGCTCGGGTGCTTTAAATGTGAGTTCAGGGGGGTAATATTGTGCATCATGAGTTTGAAACAACGGTTCACTAGATGATCTGGGGCTGGGGGAGGTGCCACAAAGATAGGGACATTTGGTGGAGGAGGGTTCTGATTAGGTGGTAGAGCTTGGGGGTCATAGGCACCTCTTCACTGATAGTAGTGATGGCTCGGAAAGCTCATTGAGGGACCATGGGAAGGGTATTCTGGAGTGTATCCTGGTTGGAGAGTAGGAGTAACGGGTAGTTCAGGCCCCCTTTTGTGCTTTAGCGAAGGCAAACTACATTTCATTCATTTCCAGCCTCATCTTTTCCTTAGCCTCCTTCAGCATCTGACTTGTCGTCTTTTCCGACTCAACACTGTTGTCTGATCCATTCATGCTTTCTGGTATGGGCCCTTTTGATCTTGTCTAATAATGGTACGATGCCAGTATGTTCTAACAAGCTAACGGTCCGAAACTTCTGGAAAGCAACAAACTTGTCAGCGTTAGACTTTTAACGCATATTGAAATTACACGTTGCAATGCAATGTATCTAGCAATTTAACCATTTCTATCATGTCTTTTTCTCTTTCTTTCTTTTTTGATTTTTTAGTTGTGGTCGAATCTTATGGAGATTGCCTACGTATCATGACCCCGCATGAATCAGACCGTGCATAGTTCGGGCTAATAAAAGGTAAACAATAATAAAATATTTTTCTTTTTGGAATTTTCCATAAAAACAAACTGGGTTTCAAAGGTTTAAAGATGACCTACAAACCTGAAGATCAATAAAACCATATATTCTAATAAAAAGAATTACAAACTCAAAACAAACAGCAAGCTTCCTTTCCCTGTTTGCCAAATTCAACCCAAAAGGTTATTTTTGCAAACATAACCCCTTCCCAATTTCTCGTGAATTTTGAGGCTGGGGAGGATCTATTTTATGATACTTTTACGAACTTGTCCATTCTTTTACAAAAATATCCTTTCGACAACCGAAAGATACTCTAAAGCTATCTCGGCAAGAACAGTTTAATACATTGCTAAAGCTGCTTTGGCTTATTTTGACCAAAAATATAAACGACATACAATTTCCCACTAACTCTTTTATTTTCTTCTTATTTTTCAAATTAAAATAAATACCTGGTATTACAAATACGGCCTTTCAACTCCTCGAAGACGAAGACTTTAAGGTTGTGTGAGTCAACCGGCCCAAATATAATAAGATGACCCAAAGTTGGATGTTTATGCAAAGTCAGCCTTCCGGTGTCCCTTTCGGTAACATTCAGCTATGTTTGACAAAAGACAGCGTCACCCGACTTCTTCATGGCGAAAATTAAAATTTTGACATTTTTTTGATATTGTTTGCAAATGGGAGGTTGGACATCACCCGACTTATTTATGACAAAAATTAAAATTTTGGCATATTTTTTTGGCTATTTTAGACAAAGGAGAGGTTGGATCCGGTGAGGGTTGCCTACGTATCTCACACCCTGTGAAAATCAAACCAGCGTAGTCCGGGCTAATTACATGAACTTTTTTTAAAACAAGACTCTTTTTCATTTTCATTTCGGGCATTTCATAAACAAAAATAAAAAAAAATATTTAAAAACAAGACTCTTTTTTTCATAAATAATAAATCAACCTATTTTTTCAAGCTACAAATAAAGACTCTTTTTCTTCTTTTTTTTTCAATAAAACAACCTATTTTCTTTTTCGTTGGCAAATAAACTATTTTGAAAACAAGAAAACCCAAAAATAAAGACTTTTTTTCTTTATTTTTCCTTTTCCATTTTTGAAAACCAAACAACTAAAATAAAACACGCTTTTCCACACATTTTTTACTTTTTGGGTAAAACAAACAATTTAAAAACTAAAAAAACATCTTTCCATGTTCTCAAAATTTCGGCAGAGTTCCGACAGTACTTGGGCATTGGTTTTTCTAAAATAATCATTTAACTTCCTAACTGCTATTTCTCTCCTTTTTTTTCTTTTTTCTCAATTTCACAATATTCCTGATATTCGAATGCCGGTCAGCATGCGAGCCCAAGACAATTAAATGCACGAAAAACAAATAGGATGCATCAGGATGGTCTTTTTGTTTCAGGTTGTTATTCCTAGACAGGCCCAACCCCAATGTTGAGCCCTCTAAGTCATACGCAACGTGATGCAAATAAGCATTTCCTACTAGGGATCCGGCATGAAGTCATATTTTTCTAGGTTCAAATCCTGGGTACATACATGTTCTAGACAGTTTACCCGAACGGACAACTCGAGTCGAGGAAGGAGCTGCTCTTCGGGAATCAAAAGGCCAGCCGGCTTAGAAACTTTCCGAGCCTCTTTTATTTCAGGGTATGACACTAACAGAACAAGGAGTCTCAACCAGTAAGCATATCCCCGGAGGTAAAGAGAGAAGGGTTTCATCACAGTTTATATACAGATCAGATAATATCAAAGCGGTAAAGCATTTAGCACATTTAGCATGAAACATGTAGGAAAATCAGATAAAATCAAATATAACAATTTATTATAAGCTCAAATTCTTAAACCCTGAACTGAAGTTCTGGGTTTGTGTCCCTAGCAGAGTCGCCAGAGCTGTCACACCTCCTTTTATTACACCCCCGAGGGCATAAAGGAGTTTTTCCAATTAAAGGACAATTAAAGCGAGATTTGTTTATTTAATTCAAAGTCTCCACTTGGGAGATTTATGGTGTCCCAAGTCACTGGTTGAATCCCGAATCGAGGAAAATATTGACTCTGTTAACAGTCCACGAAACACAAATCTGGATAAGAAATTCTGTTAACCCGGGAGAAGGTGTCAGGCATTCCCGAATTCCGTGGTTCTAGCACAGTCGTTCAACTGTCATATTAAGCTTTTTATCTGATTTTTAAACATGTTGTAACTAATGTGCACATTCTAACTTTTATTCGCTTTTATCGTTATTATTATTATTATTATTTTACAGAGAATTTCAACGTTGTGAAAACGTATCTTGAACCACGTTACAACCAGTGTACACGTGGTCGCCGACGCATTTTGACTCCGTGGAGATTTGGATTTGGGTTGCATAAATGCACACCCGAGTTTAGGAATGTAAGATTAATTAAGGCGCGTTCAATAGAGTCTAGCGCGTTGTAATCTTTTGGGAGGGTCTTGAAATTCTCTAAACGACCCTTCCCGATTTTCTAAATATTTTTAAACCTTTATTGAGGGCCCCGCAATTTCTGCATTTTTATTTGGCGAGGCATGCCTCATTTATTTTAAAGGGTAATCCTAGAGTGACTACATTTTTTTTCTATTTAAGTTCGTCTCTAAAAAAAAAAGAGAAAATTCTTATTTTATTACATGCTTAAAAGGCTACTCTATGTTAGTACAAAAGGTGTTCCCTCACAAAATGACTGAATGACGAATTTATTCTACAAATAATAGAACTAACTACAATTGATAAAACTAATATAATAGAAAATAACAACAAATATTAATCAACAACTTGCTTTTCTATTTCATTTCAAACTTCAACTTCCAATTCGACCTAACATCAACACATGATTTTTAGAATGTGTACCTGGTATTGAAAAGAAGAAGAATATGGGAAATCAATAGGACGGTGAAAGTACAACAACAACAACAGTAACAACCAGTGTAGCTTCAACACCTCAATCCAGAAAATCCCAGCAATACAGATAAATACCAGTAAAATATAGAGAAGAAAAATATTTCGGAAATATCTCTTTATTTTCTCTTTTTAGCTTTGAACTCTCTTCCATTCTCAAAAGAAACTCTCAAAAATTAAATTTATTCCGTGTATACTG
Source organism: Nicotiana benthamiana (assembly GCA_034376525.1). NCBI lineage: Eukaryota > Viridiplantae > Streptophyta > Magnoliopsida > Solanales > Solanaceae > Nicotiana > Nicotiana benthamiana. The sequence goes on from CM067337.1 coordinate 29,271,740, forward strand.
AGTGTATCTAGTATGTATATTGAGTGTATACTGCTGAAACTCTCCCTTCTTTTTTCCTTTCTCCTCCTATTTTCTCCTCTCTTTTTTCTTCTTCCTAAATTTTCTCTTCTATTTATAGCAATAATTCTCGAAAATTTTCAGATTTATTTTTATTATTATTTTAATTAAAAGAAAACCCACTAATCCATATTTTGCTCTCCGTGTTTTCCTCCTTAATTTGAGCAAAAGTTGTCTCCCATGTTCTTGTGTTGTGTGTTTGTCCCCTACGTGTGTCCCCACGTGTGGTGGACTCGAATTATTATGGGCTAGGTCCGAAAATTAGGCCTACAAATGTGTAGTTTGAACCCAAATATTATTCTTTGTCCCGAACCGAGACTAAAACACGATCTTATTTAATTAATTCTATGTAAGAAAAATAACTATCAAAATAAGATTAACAATTAAAACATAAATATTTTTGATTTTTTTTCAAGATTTAAAATAACTAAAAAATTAAATTATTTTTTGTAATTTTCGTTTTTATGTAAAGGCAAAATATAAAGTACTATCTTTTTTGTATTTTTTAAGTTTAAAATAACTACAAAACATCAATGAAACTATATATATATATATATATATATATATATATATATATATATATATATATATATATATATATATATATATATATATTAGACCTATATAAAAATTAATTCTATATATATATATATATTCAAAATTATATAAAAATTAAAAATAATGTGCTATTTTTGTATTTTTCAAGTTTATGAGAAATACATAAACTAAACTTTATACCCCTTTTTTTGTAATTTTTATTTGTATGACAAAGTAAAGTAAAATAGTCAAAATTAGCTAAAATTGTTATATTAGACCTAAACTAAATATTTTACGCTAAAAATATGAAAAATCTCGGGGAGGGTGAAAAATCGTACGTCTACACATGATACATGAGAGCACAATTGCATTGAATATCTCCAATTCCTCATGCAATTCCTACTTAAAGGTATCCTTCTTACATGCACTAGTTACGACCCCTAGCTTTCATTTAGCTTGAAGAGCAATTTGCATCGTCCTACGCCATAATCCATAGTTTTCAGACTATGTGAGCTGTATTGGGATCAAAACTGAGCTATCCAAAGAATGCGGAAACAGATGGAGCATGTGGTCAATTTTCTCCTCCTATTACTGAATTTGAGGGAGAATCTATTTCACACAAATACGAAACTACTCAACCAAAATGCAACCGATATCGATTGCTTTGATATCATATGCGTTGAGATGATTCCAATCACAGCTCAACCTCCATTAATGAGATCCAAACGTCTTAGCTAAGCTCAAGAGAAGAAGATGAACAATAGGGAGAGGATAAGTGGAGTAGAACTTTCTAGTATATTAATTGAATTACAAAATCATATATATATATATATATATATATATATATATATATATATATATATATATATATATATATATATATATATATATATATATATATATATATATATATATTATATATATATATAAAAGCATGAATAAAATACTGGATTACAAAAATAACCTTTTTAATATTAAGCATAATAACTCACAACAAAAGGACATAATCGAAATTTTAGACATTAGCCTTCTAATCCTATTAGTTTTAGGATATACTTCTTAAAAGATTCCTATTACTAATGTAGTTTGAAAACGTATTATATTGCCCAAATTTATTTAGAAAAAGGAGAGCATATATTATTATAAAAATACAAATAAAATATTAATAGTCCAAAATAAGCCTAAAACATTAAACAGAAAAACTCTTAGTGAAAGGACATAGCTGTAATAACTTATCTTTTGGACTACAATAATTTTTATGTTAATTACTTTAATGTTTAAGATTTTAAAAGTAATACAATCTTATCTATTAGATTCTTATTAAAAATATGTAGGAGGGTTTAATAAAATCAATTTCATAAGAATTCTCCATATTGGTAACACATTACCACTTTATAATAATCAATACCAAAAAAATAAAAGTATTGCTAAACGGACTACATATATAAAGCGTTGAAATTGAGAAAAAAAATTACCACAATAATATATTATTATATTATAGTTAATTTGCTTTCCTACTTAAATAATTTTTTATTATTATTGATGTTTCGTGTAATATAACCCACTTATTAGAAAACAACTAAGAAACTTTTTAATAAATATGTGAGAAAAGAAAAAAAAAATATGTAAGACCCAATACCGCTAATAATTTTGCAAACATAAAGATCTAAAAGTGGAATGTCATAGATCTTTTATTCTTTGAAAATAAAATTTATGGTGGATAAAATTATAATCATGGTTAATTAATCAAACATGAGATTAACTATTATTAATAATCTAAATCAAACAGAAAATAAATTATATTTTATGTTAAAATAAAATAGTTAAATCTTTTAATTAATTATTTCACTAGAAAATCTAATTAAATTATTTTTTAAATTCATCGTCTAAGTAAAATTACTTTTCAAGTTAGAAAAAATATAATATTAAGAAGGCCATACAAGTGTTTGAGGAAGAACAATCAAAGCTAAATCATGAACAAAAATAAACTTTTAACTATATTATAAATAATTAATCCTGGTACAACAGGAATATCCTCTGAGATGCCTCCGACGGAATCGAAATAATATTCATATGCTATGCATTACTTGCAAATGTGAGATCAAGATGCATGATATTGTTAGCAATACGAACAAGTGGTGTATCAACAATGATTTTATTATGAGGTCGTCCAATTCACTTTAGATTTGATATACCTATTCAAATAACTGAAATAACCATCACAAATATATCAATAGTACTAAACTTATAAGGAAAGCAAAAGTGATAATATAGGATGAAGTATTTTTGGCTACGTGATGGTCGAAATAATTGCCCAAAGTTTTAGAGATATATTAGATATCAATGAACCGTTTGGTAGAAAAGTAATAATTTGGGAGGTGATTCTGTCAAATACGATCATCAGTTCCAAAATTGATCAAAGCAGAAACTATAAAAGTTAGCTTACCAAAATTATACTTATGACCTTAAATGAAAAAATATTCAAATGACAAGAATATAAAAGTAAGAACACATCCAACATTCAGTGACTTCTTGCTTCGCATCGGAAACGAAGAAAAGTATCCAATTAAAGATGATTTGGTTCATCTAGAATACTTGGTTATCAACCCCAATGTTAATAGTAGTACATTTAATAAGAAAAATATTATCATCATTAGATTAAAATATAATTTGTATAAATTACATGATAGAAATTAAAGAGCTATCTTAGCTAGCAGAAATAAACATGTTGATCGACTAAATAAAAGGTTGATTGTTAAGTTTTATGGCGAAAAATAAAATAAGTTTTAGTTTTGACTCAACAGAAAATGATACTAACAATAACTACCATGAATAATACTTAAATGCTTTAATGCCAATGGCCTTCTACCGTACTTGTTTGTTGTCAAGTTCATTATTTCTTACATATATTAGTGTCACCACATATACAATACACTAAGTTAAAACTGGTCTTCCATTGCATATGGGTTTATGCATATCGTGCTACTGAAAACTTAGATCCATTGAATAGCTTATGTAATAGCTAGTACACATATGGTATATAAACGTTTTGACAATAATATCATACATACAAAACTTATGATACTGGTTAATGTGAGTCTAAGTATGGTTTATCCCCAAACTCAACTTTTGTCTTTAGAAATTAAAGAATATCATTTTAAATTTGTATGAAAACAATTTTCAGTATGTTTATATTTTGTAGTTATAACAAATAAAGCACAAGGACAAATATTCTAAATATTAAATTATATTTATCACAATATATTTTCTTACACGAATAGCTACATGTTGCACTTTCAAGAAAGATATCAATATCTACAACAAGAGTTCTGGTTATGGCAGAGTAATCAAAGTATTAGAAGGAAACATCTATAAAAAAAAATAGCGTCTATAAAGAAGTATTCGGTAATATGCCACTACATTGGATACATTTAAACTACAATACATAATTATCTACTTAACATGACTAAACCTGGCCATTTATGTAAGTTCTAATGATATCCTTTCATTTTGAATTCACATATCATGCTAATGTATCAATATTTTTCGACATTTACATGATTGTTGTGGTATTATGTATAAATTTTCTCTCATTAATAAAATTTTATTGTTTCTTCATATAAATAAATATTTAAACCATCATATGTCATTATTAACGTGCAACACACGTCTATATATATATATATATATATATATATATATATATATATATATATATATATATATATATATATAAATATATATATATATATATATATATATATATATACAAAATCAACTAAATTTCCACTAACTTAATACCCCAATCGGTTAATGCCAACTAACTACAACTACTCTAAATAACTGGTGAAAGCTGGCTAATTGTGTTGCCAAGCTATCATACTACCTTCTATTCTCAGACGCAGTGAGATAGTTAGTAAGATTAGATTATTGAATGCCGTATTCGTTACTGCTACTAACTTATAACTTTGAAAACTGAGATCATTCTCTGGGATTTCAAATGCAAAGAATTTTTTTTTTAAAGTTGAAATTTAATTCTTATGAGAAAAAAAGTCAGTTCCTTTCTCTTAATAGTATGATCACGATTTCTATAATAAAACACCTGAAGGTTTTAGATTTTTTTTATTTTATCGGGTAAACCGATAACCGAATGATAAGGAACGATAACCAACTTACTGATACCCAATAACAGATACCTTATCGGTTCGGTAATTGGTTTAGCATATTTATAAATCGATACCGAATATGCTAAACCGATAATATTTACGATCGAACCGAAACTCGAATTCGAGATTCTTATTATAGGATTCATTCCACCACAATCTTTAGCCCGCCTACTAAATATAGTAGTAACACTCATCAACTAATTATTAAGTTTCAATTAAGAAAAGTTAGAGATGTTTTATATAATCATTCGTATTTATTTCATTTTATTCAGGTGATTTATATGAGAATTTATCATAGTTAGATTATATTTATACACAACTTTTCTTCTTTCTTTTTTTCCTGAATTTGGAGACTCTGTTAGCACCTAACAATGTGCAACGAAATACTTGGTCTCTATTCTCGTTGGTTATCACGTAGACTAAAGTAGTCATTTCAGCCGTCACTTTAGATTAGCCGCTTTATTGTTGATGGTAATGAAACGTATCCAACCTGTCCAACTAATCTTTATGGCGGCAGTTTAACTCCCTCAGATTAAATTTAAATAGGTAGTTTAACTCGACATGAAGTTTAAAATAATTTTTTTAAATTTATAATTTTAAAAATTTAATGGGTAAAAATTTTTTGTAACCAATATATTTGTGTGACTACAAAAAAAAATTCATTAAAAGTAAAATAAGTAAAATGAATAACTTAAAATTAAATTATTTCTAAATTTAAAAATATTTAGTTACATACCAAAAAAGGAAGTAACTCACTACAACTTCAACCCATCGCAGAGCAGATATATAAACGGATGAGAATTCAATTGATCACTTTCACGCTTATTTTGATAATTTGATCAATCAACAACAATATATGATTGGACATTCTGACTTGAAAAATACTTACTCTCCTTAGTTTTGTAAAAACAATTTATTTAGCAATAAGAGTCATATGCTTATTTGAGAATATTTAACCATAATTAGTTAAGTGCTAAAAGGTTATTGAAAGATATATATCTTGCGTCAATTTATTTGGCGTTAATCGAGCGTGAGTAAATCTTTTTCTTATCGAATTCAATTTACTCGCAACCAATAAGTAGATATGTACGTTGCATTACATTAAATTTATATATGGTTCTTCCGCCAACAAATAAGCTAATGACATAATGACACAACACACGATCAATCCAACAACAACAACAACCCAATATAATTCCACTTAGTAGGGTATGGGTAGGGTAGTGTATACGCAGACCTTATCTCTACCCTTCAGTAAAGAGGCTGTTTCCAAATAGACCCCGGCATCCTTCCCTCCAAGAACTTCCCACCTTGCTCTTGAAAGACTCAAACTCACAATCTCTCAGTTGGAAGTGGAGGTTGCTTATCATCAGAGCAACCCCGCCATTGACATAAAAGGGATGGCATAAAACCTTGCACAATCAAAGTTTCTTAATCGCTATCAGACTTTGAGAAAAATTTTCTCTCCCAAAATCTTAAAAATCAATAATTAAGCAACATTAAAATTTTGCCAATCATCATACTAGCCATATACCATATAATTAACAACAAGCTAGCAGTAATATATTAATAGGAAATTAGTAATAATATTGCAAATCTTCAACTACGAGAAAATGCGCCGAAGGTCGCATGGAAGTAGCCTCTCTGCCTTTTTGGGTAGGGGTAAGACTGCCTACATATTACCCTCCCCAGACCCCACCTGGTGGGAGTATACTGGGTAGTTGTTGTTGTTTTTGTTGTTCAACTACGAGAAAACCTCTCTTTTCTTGTTGGTTCCATAGCGTGACATTCCTTGCATGCAGATATTAACTTGCTGAAAAAACTTGGAAAAAACCAAAACCTTACTTTCCTCTTACCATTTTTCATTTTCTGTTTCTTTACTTTCCTCTCTTTCTTAGATCCAGAAACAACATGTCGCTTTTTCTTCATAACTGGCGCTGGTGTCACAATAAACTGCAACTTTTGTGAAACACCAGTATGCAGATTACTCGACGAGTTGATATACATAGTAAAACCTGATTGTTTTCTTTGACCAATTAGTTTACGTTCAGAGGTTTCGCTTATGCTACTTCTACTGTTTGTGCTATTACTGCGGGAAGACAAGAGTGAATCTTTGCTACTAACACTGCTTGTTCTGCTCGTTGATCGCGAAAATGATATTGGACTGCTAATATTACTAGCTGGTTGACATGGGAAATAATGTGGTAAGAGTTTACCATTGAAAAATAAATGATCTGCTGGTGATTTTGGAGACCCTGGCGATGCGCTACCAGAAAACTCAAATTCCAGTTCTTGTCCTTCTTCAACTGGCATTATGATTGGAAATGAAAATTTGTCCCCTGAACTGTTCTTTCTACGGCGATTTTCCATCGGATTTTCTTGTAATTATGTGAAATTTGGTAATGCCTATAGTCAGAAAACAATTGATGCTCTGAGATGGATAACTATTTTTATACACAAAAAAAGTGGTTGATATGAACAAGTATAAGGATTTATTGGGTTTTTCCCCTAAAGAAGGGATAAATGGACCCCTTGTTTGGGACTTTCTTAGTGGTCTAAATCATGTGATATTTTTAGTGCCAACTCTAGCTTGGATTTAGTTATGAGGATAAGTAATCATATTGGGAGCGTGTATATTATACCAAATATTTATGTGTCTAATTATGTTATATAATTCCTTGTTTACTACCACTATTAGTTTGATGCAGATCATATAATCAAGATGAATGACCTATGCGTTAAAACTCAAAGAAAAGAGATTATGATTTACTACCTACTCTACTCGTAGTTGAGGATTCAATAAAATCCTTCGCTTCTCAAGATTGCGAAGATGCTAAAATACAATTATATTCCTTTTCATTAAGAAATAGAATCATGCTCTAGCATTTGATGGTTTGAGATTTTGGGTTATAAGTATATAAGAACCTAGACAAGCATGGCAGATAAATTGTTGGGGACGTGCCAAATTACATTAATAAGTGTTTTACAAATTTCATACACTTATCATTCTATCAGCGAACAATTTTTAAATTATTAGAAACTAATGAATTTAACTTAATAACCTAGCATTGTAAAATGCTTTTTACAGCGAACAATGTAATTTAATGCGTTATCCACAGGTTGCTTATGTCATTTTCTCCAATACTCATTCCACTTTTATAGAAAATTATACTCCACCTTTCATTGTATGTGAACTTATTTTCTTTTTGGTCCGTTCAAAAAAAAATGAATTCTTTTTAAATTTAAAAATAATTTAGGTTAAAGTTACAATTCTACCCTTAATAAGAAGCTTTTATAATCACACAAGTACTCCGAGCTCCTTTTTGAGTTGTTTATGACCACAAATTCCAAAAGTTTTTATTTTTTCTCAAACTCCGTACTCAATCAAATATATTCGCATAAATTGAAACGGAAGGAATATGTCGTTATTTTTAGGTGATTTGTGTCCGTGTTTGGAAGTTTAACTCTAAATGAGTAAACCTAATGAAAGCATATTAGTCACAATAATCTAGAAGAATTTTCTTCTTCAACAGACAACTCTCTGGTTATGTTATTGGTTTTGTTACTTTATACCTGAAAAAATAAGAGACTATGAGAAAACTTTCACGTAAAGTAAAAGAGGATTTAAAGCAAAGCAGATGAGCAAGAGAGAAAGTAAACAAAGAGGGGACCCAAAGAACTCAAGTGATAACATATTGGGGATGTCTTAGAATCCCAAGACAATACAATGATGAGTTCAACATTGCTATTGTTGATTAATGAAGGAAAAGCAAATATACTGAGGACTTCCACTTGGATTATAACATTAAAAATCCCAAACCAAGAGACAATAAAAGTTGTTTGAAATTTCATGGTCTCCCACTTGGGTTGCTTTTGAATGATTCTGCCTCATGACTTCTTTTGGGACCACCAGTGTGCCACCTTGTCCAGTAATTTAGTTTGGGCCTCTGAAGATCTGGGCCTTTAAGTGCTTCAGTTTTCGTGGTACGGCTACTTTTGAAGGTGTTTGGGTCAGAATTTCTACCTTTGACCTGGATTGGAGCCCACTAAACAAAAGATACTTCAAATGGCTATATTTAAATGAGGTGGTCTTATCTAAATCTATATGTATATACTTCAAATATTTCAATCGTGTTATGAAATATTAGATTATGGTGGATGTCCATAACTCCTATAACACCCACTATTTTTATCCATTATCTCCATAACTCCCACTACTCCAATACTTATGGTTGTAACTCCCACACCTCCATGATCTCCCCCATGATCTTCCTCGATGATCTCAAAAGCTTAATGACATATTTATGGAATTCTTTTAGTATACCTCTATGTAGTACTATAAATAGAGGATGAGAAATCATTTTGTAATACACTTGGATACATAGAAGAAATATATTCTCTTCTCTATTTCTCTCTACTTTGTTGTCTATCTTTTGTTTATTACTTTGAGCTAAGTTTTGTAACACGTTATCAGCACGAAGCTCTACTATCTCAAGAATCTCTTTGAGAAAATTAAGGTATTTTTTCTCCTCATAATTTTATTTTAATTATGTCTGACATTATGAAAAGAAAGTTTGTTGCCCTTGAAATTTCGGGCAAGAACTACATGGCATGGGTGTTGGATGCCGAAATCCATTTGGATGCAACGGGTCTTGGAGACGCCATTAAAGACATAAATAATGCATCCACCCAAGACTGTGCTAAGGCCTTGATTTTCTTGCGCCATCACCTTGATGAAGGTTTGAAAATTGAATATCTCACAGTCAAAGATCCACTTATCTTGTGGAATGGCTTAAAGGAAGAAATTTTCCTGGTGTTAGTCACCCCCCAAAGAGATATAACCACCAAAAGCGGAATGGAATTATGAGAATCCAAAAGCAAATAGTTCAGAAACTATATGTTATCGTTGCGGTGGAAAAGGGCACTGGGCAAAAATTTGCCGTGTACCAAGACATTTGGTTGAGCTTTATCAAGCATCTCTAAAGAGTAAAGGCCCTGAAACCAATTTTGTCTCTGACAATAGTTTTGACATCACCCACTTGAATGTGGCAGACTTCTTTGAGCACCCTGAGGGGAAAATAGATCACTTGATCGGTGATGGATCCATAGTTAAAGAAGATTGAGCAGTTTGATATTTTTATTTTTACTTATTCGTAGTAGTTAATGAATAAACAATTATCATAGTTTACATAAGTTATCTATTATTGTGATATGGTTCAAATTTTATATAACTTTAGATTACACATTCATCTTATGCTTTATTTGTAATGATTTTTCAGTAAGTTAATCGATTAACATAACAGATAATCGATTAACCAATATATTCTATTAAACTGGACCTTTTCCGCAAGGCATGTTAGTCGACTATCCGATTTAGTTAATCGACTAACCTAATGACCGTTGCCTAAGTTAATCGATTATCACTTTAGTTAATCGATTAACCTTACGTCCGTTGCCTGTTCATCGACTCGTTTTTAAAACGTTGAAACAGGTTAGTCGATTATCTATTTGGTTAATCGACTAACCTCAGCAGATTTTGAAAATATTGTTTAATTATTAAGCAACGGATACAAGAGTATTAAAAGGAGAATAACTATGATAAAAGATATTTTTTTTTCATAATGACTGCACTGAAACTATTATGTTGAATCATAGACTTAAATTTGTTTATTCTCATATCTATAAAAAAAATACTAATATTTTTCGTATATTTCTTTTGTATGTCAAACCATTGGAAGAAAATATGGATATCTCACAAAGTAAACTTGGATCAACGTCCAATTGTAAAAATATTTGTTTAATTGATTCATGTACCACACATACGATATTCAAAGAGAAGAAATATTTCTCTCATTTAAGTATGTGTAAGGCAGATGTTACTACAATTTCTGGTAGTAGTAAATTGATTGAAGGCTCCGGAAGAGCAACTATAACTCTGCCTAAAGGAACAATATTTATCATAGAGAATGCAATGTTCTCTTCCAAGTCCAAAAGGAACTTGTTGAGTTTTAAAGATATCCGTCAAAATGGATATCATATTGAGACAATAGATGAGAATAATCTTGAATACCTCATCATTACAAAGAATGTCTCTGGCCAAAAGAGGGTTATTGAGAAGTTCCCATCGTTATCTTGTGGCCTGTATTGGACAAAAATTAGTGCAATTGAGGCGCATTCCACAGTAAACCAAAAGGTTACTGATTTCAATACTTTTGTACTTTGGCATGATCGATTGGGACATCCTGGATCAATTATGATGAGACGGATTATAGAAAACTCATATGGGCATCCATTAAAGAATTTAAAGATTCTTTTAAATAATGAATTTTCTTGCACTTCTTGTTATCAAGGCAAGTTAATTATTAGACCATCACCAACAAAGGTTGGAACTGAGTCACCTACGTTTTTGGAACGTATACAAGGGGATATTTGTGGACCTATTCACCCACCTAGTGGGTCCTTTAGATATTTTATGGTCTTAATAGACGCATCCTCTAGATGGTCTCATGTGTGCCTATTGTCATCACGCAACCTTGCGTTTGCAAAATTAATGGCACAAATAATTCGATTACGAGCACAATTTCCTGATAATCTAATTAAGTCTATTAGACTAGATAATGCTGCTGAGTTTTCATCCCAAGCATTTAATGATTATTGCTTATCAATTGGGATAAAAGTGGAACATTCTGTAGCTCATGTTCACACTCAAAATGGTTTTGCAGAATCTTTAATTAAACGTCTGCAGTTGATTGCAAGACCATTACTCATGAAAACGAGGCTGCCTACTTCGGTTTGGGGTCACGCCATTTTGCATGCAGCAATGCTAGTTCGTCTCAGACCGACGAATTATCACAAATATTCCCCGTTGCAATTAGTTTTGGGTCATGAACCTAATATATCCCATTTAAGAACTTTTGGATGCGCAGTATATGTGCCTGTAGCACCGCCATACCGCACCAAAATGGGTCCGCAAAGAAGGTTAGGAATATATGTTGGGTTTGAATCGCCCTCCATTATTCGCTACCTCGAAACATTGACAGGGGATTTGTTCACTGCACGATTTGCAGACTGTCGATTCAATGAGACACTTTTCCCAAAATTAGGGGGAGAAGTTGGTGAAACCAAACGGGAAATTTTGTGAAAAAATCCATCATTATCTCATCTTGATCCACATACCTCTATTTGTGAAAAAGAGGTGCAAAATATTATCCATTTGCAAAGAATAGCAAATCAAATGCCTGACGCATTCACGGACTTGAAAAGGATAACAAAATCTCACATCCCCGCAGAGAATGTTCCAATCCGTATTGATGTCCCTATTGGACAATCTTCTAGTGTCATATCTAATGAGTCGAAAGCACGCCTAAGACGTGGCAGGCCATTAGGTTCCAAAGATCGAAATCCTAGAAAAAGGAAAACAAATGATCAAAATGACACTACGAAAGAATCTCATGAGGAAATTCACAATTTAATAAATTCTGAGATTCATGAAGAATCCATTGAGCCCGAGACTCAGGAAAATAAGGAACTATCAATAAATCCAATCGATATTGAGACAAATTTTAATCGAGTGGATATAGTGGTGGATTATGTCTTTGCATATAATGTTGCATCTAGCATTATGCAAGAAAGTGAGGATCTTGAACCTCAATCTGTTGGAGAATGTCGACAAAGACTTGATTGGCCAAAATGGCAAGAAGCAATCCAATCAGAATTGAATTCACTTGCAAAACGTGAAGTTTTTGGGCCTATGTTGAAACACCTAATGGTGTTAAGCCTGTTGGCTATAGATGGGTCTTTGTACGCAAGAGAAATGAGAAAAACAAGGTACAAAGATATAAGGCACGCCTTGTTGCACAAGGATTTTCTCAAAGGCCTGGTGTCGATTATGAAGAGACATATTCACCCGTAATGGATGCTATAACTTTCCGTTATCTCATTAGTTTTGCTGTCCTTGAAAAGCTTGACATGCATTTAATGGATGTGGTTACTGCCTATCTTTATGGCTCACTTGATAATGAGATATACATGAAAATTCCCGATGGATTCAAAATGCCAAACACTCATAATTCAAAGTCCCGGGAAATGTTTTCAATCAAATTGCAAAGATCTTTGTATGGTCTAAAGCAATCAGGACGAATGTGGTATAATCGTCTTAGTGAGTATTTATTAAAGGAAGGCTATATAAATGATGCCATTTGCCCATGTGTTTTTATAAAGAAAACAACATCGGAATTTGTTGTACTTGCCGTATATGTCGATGACATAAACCTTATTGGAACTCCCATAGAACTCCAAAAGGCAATTGATTATTTAAAGAAGGAATTCGAGATGAAAGATCTCGGAAAGACAAAATTGTGTCTTGGTTTGCAAATTGAATATTTGACAAACGGAATTTTTGTTCATCAATCTGCCTATATAGAAAAGGTATTGAAACGGTTTTACATGGATGGAGCATATCCTTTAAGTACTCCGATGGTTGTTTGATCACTTGATGTGAATAAGGATCCATTCCGACCGCAAGAAAAGAATGAAGAGCTACTTGGTCTTGAAGTACCATATCTTAGTGCAATTGGCGCACTAATGTATCTTGCAAATACTACAAGGCCTGACATAACTTTTTCAGTTAATGTCTTAGCAAGATATAGCTCTGCTCCCACAAGGAGACATTGGAATGGAATCAAACATATATTGCGGTATGTAAAAGGGACTACCGATATGGGCTTATTTTATAGCAATAATTGCAGTCCTGATCTTGTTGATTATGCTGATGCTGGATATTTATCTGACCCACACAAGGCTCGATCTCAAACAGGTTATGTGTTTATCTGTGGAGGCACTGCCATATCTTGGCGATCGACTAAGCAATCAATTGTGGCTACTTCGTCTAATCATGCTGAGATAATCGCTATTCATGAAGCAAGTCGAGAGTGTGTGTGGCTGAGGTCTATAATACATCATATTCGAGACAAATGTGGTTTGAAATGTGACAAACTACCCACGATTTTGTATGAAGACAATGCAGCATGCATAGCCCAATTGAAGGGAGGATTCATAAAAGGAGATAGAACAAAGCATATTTCACCAAAGTTATTTTTCACATGATCTTCAAAAAAAATGGTGATATCAATGTGCAACAGATTCGTTCAAGTGATAATATGGCTGATTTGTTCACAAAATCTCTACCAGCGTCAACCTTCAAGAAGCTGGTACACAAGATTGGAATGCGAAGGCTCAAGGATGTGAATTGATGCTCTTTTCAGGGGGAGTTAATGCGCGTTGCACTCTTTTTCCCTTACAAGGTTTTGTCCCACAGGGTTTTCCTTGAAAGGTTTTTAACGAGGCAACAAAAATGCATTTTGTTAGATATGTGTACTCTTTTTCCTTTTCTAGAATTTCTTTTTCCCATTGGGTTTTATTTTAGTTATGGTTTTAACGAGGCACATTATCTTTGGACATCCAAGGGGGGAGTGTTATGAAATATTAGATTATGGTGGATGTCCATAACTCCTATAACACCCACTACTTTTATCCATTATCTCCATAACTCTCACTACTCCAATACTTATGGTTGTAACTCCCACACCTCCATGATCTCCCCCATGATCTTCCTCAATGATCTCAAAAGCTTAATGACATATTTATGGAATTCTTTTAGTATACCTCTATGTAGTACTATAAATAGAGGATGAGAAATCATTTTGTAATACGCTTGGATACATAGAAGAAATATATTCTCTTCTCTATTTCTCTCTACTTTGTTGTCTATCTTTTGTTTATTACTTTGAGCTAAGTTTTGTAACAAATCGCTTATTTTGCAAAACATATTCACCTACTGTCCCTTGATTCGTCGAGACAATAAATTTTGCGTAAAAAAAAAATCGAGGCCAAAAATATTGCAAAAATTATAGTATTTTATTTCAAATAATTTTTTTGAGTGTTACAATTTCTATGATTCCCTGTTTCTTTTTTCTAATAGTAAATAAATTTTAGGGACTTTGAGCTTGATCTTGAATCTACGTTTGTTGCCGTGAACAATGATCTTGACACGAACTTTGATTTGATACTTCTTGAATCTTGATTTGTTCTTCGTTCTTGAGCTTGGAATTATTTCTTGAACTTGGTTGCTTGAAACTTGAAGCTTGTTGAGAAATTTAGGTGTTTGATCCACGAGCTCTCTCTTACTTCTTGTTATAACTTCTAGTATCTTTTCTGAGTTATGAATGTTAGAGCATGCGCAGTGGAAGTAAGCATATAATCCAAGCATCACATACATGTAAACTAGACAATGCAATAATAACGAGATTAGAAGCACTAACCTCTTGAAATAGTTGCACAAATCTTTCAGACAACAGGAATCTAGGGCTGCAGTCTCTGCTATTTGCCTAGTAAAACCTTGGACGATTTTGCTTTTGGGTGGGCAAGAATAATACAACTCTAAAAGGTAAGTTATTAGGTGAAACTAGTATTTCTTTAATAGACCCAAAATTATCCACAATAGGGGCTCAAAAACGTGAAGGATTCTACAAGTAGAATCCTACTCTAACTCAAAAGGATAACTTTTCTCCCAAGCTACTTTTTACCCAAGTCTATTCAAGGTTTTAATAGGTATAGCAGGGAACACAGAAATAGTAAGAGGCTACTAATTTTAGTATTAATTCGAAATTAGCATGAATTAATTTTTATTATATTAATTATAATTTATTTCACAAAAAACTGCAATCGAACTCCTCAATATGAATTTTAAAAATTCATTAACACTTATTTGAACTCCCTATTTTAAGATTTCAAATACATGTTAATTAAATTAAATCACTAAAAATTTAATTCAATTAACTAATTTAATCTTTTATAGTTCCGCTTAAACTATTTAGTGTGACGGATACAAAATCCAGCGGCCGACTTTTCACATGAGAACTTATAAGCTTACATAAAGGGATATCATCAAACTCAAAAACTCAAATGTTATTCGTTATTGTCCAATCTATTAGGCATACAATAACTCTAAATAGAGTCGTACCTTTTGATAAATCAAAAACAATAAATAAATCACATTGACTATAATAATTATATCAAGATTAGGAGTATAAGTTCATTTAATGAATTAAAGAAAATATTTTATATATTCAGTTTAAGACAAGAGGGGTTGCTCTGATGGTAAGCAACCCCTACTTCCAACAGAGAGGTTGTGAGTTCATGTCTCCCCAAGAGTAAGGTGGGAAGTTCTTGGAGGGAAGGATGCCGGGGGTCTATTTGGAAATAGCCTCTCTACCCTAGGGTATGGGTAAGGTCTGCGTACACGCTACCTTCCCCAGACCCTGCTAAGTGAGATTATATTGGGTTGTTGTTGTTATTATATTTTATATATTCAGTACAAAAATATCTTTTTTTTAGTTGGTCCATTCAATATACACTGAGTATACTAGCACAAGAAGTTGGAATAAAACTACCCCCATAATCAAGATAAATTATACTATAATTTTGTACTACAATCATCAAGATATTTTGTCCAACAATATCTTTGATTGTGAACGTAGTTTATTAATTATGAGAACCAACAATTTAATCTTGTGTGCATGAGCTAAGACTCCATGAACTAAATTGTCTTCTACATAATTATAAGGACACACATGTAACAAATGATCTATTTAAAATAGTACTTTATCGAATTGAATAAATTAAATAGATAATTATTCCATAAAGAATAATATATAATACTATGTTTAAATCACATGGTTAATAGTATATCCCAACAATGAAGACCCTTATTTGTAGTTGTGGGGAGAAAAGAGTTGTGATGAAACAAACTCTTTCCGACCAATCAGATTGAAGAGTGACAATGCCGCATTTGATTGGCCAGAATATATCACTTGCACATGTGGTGCAGTTTCATTGGCATTTTAATTTGACTTGGCATGGCATGCTCCTGCTGGCTCTTCCGTTTGACTTGGCGTGTCGTGCCATTTCACAAGTGATACCAAATTGGGCTTCTAGGAAGATGATATCTTAGACCTAATGATGTGATTTCATCACTTGTAGCCCAATTAATTTGGACTAGTCGAATGGGTTCGGGTTAAATCTATATATATTGAACTTATATAATTAATCAAATCATATCATCCAATTAATTTCATTTGAACTAATATCTCTTGAATTTAAAGTAGAGAATTTTTCACAAAGCACCATCTTTTAGTCCTAATTAGCCATTTATAGATACCCTTTGCTATATTATATTCTATAGACACCTTTTATATTTTATACAATGTACTTCATGTATTTAAATGGTTGTATTCATTAATACAAGAAAAAATAGGCGTAAAAACGGCAAATTCAGCTAAGTGTTATATGTATTTAACTCTATTCAAGTGAAATTTTAGCTGTATTTAACTGTATTCAAGTGAAATTTTAGCTGTATTTAACTGTATTCAAGCGAAATTTCAGTGAAACACAGTAACTTTTTTGCGCAAATTCTGGGAACTTAAACTTGTTAACAACGGAAGGAAATCAAATCACATGATGATCTCCTAATTTAACTCAAAAAACTAAAACGAGTACACATTAATTTGTATTTTGCTCAAAGAAAGTAACTCGAAAACGGGAAAAGAAGGAAAAATCAGAGCAACACATCTGATCGAACTTCTCCATTCTCTTCTCCTTTTTTTTTCTATTGAATACAACAAAATACAATTGAATACAGCTGAATAAAACTCTTAAATGCAACAAAATACAACTAACTTCTGCTAAATAAAATAGTTGAATATAACTAACTACAACTAAATACAACTGAATACAGTTGTATAAAACACTTGAATACTACTGCTGAATAAAATAGTTAATTACAACTGATTAAAACTAAATACAAGAGAATAATCACAACTTTTTAATACATCTAAAATATATAAATGAATGTTGTTGAATACATGTGAATATAGTTTCACCTCTTTCAAATGTAAACATGGCTTTAGACATAATCAAGATTGGGAACCTGTCGTTTAGATGGACGATTAGATTTCTTTCTCATCTACTCTCTCTATCTCTATATTTCTTCCTTTTTTCTTGCTGAAATTTATTGTTTTATAGATCTGTTTTTGTATGCCAAATAATAATAAGATTGGTTATGCTGTGAAAATACAGAGAGGACAAAGAATTGGAGTAACGTGAGTATGTGGGAGAAGAGAGTAGAGGTAATAATGGTGGAGAAAAAGAGATTTAGGGTGGGAGAGATTTATGAAACGTGGGTTTATGGGAGAAGAGGGTAAAGTGTATGGAAGAAGAGAGAGAAGCTGGTCACAGGAGATATATGCTAATTAGGTGAGAGAAAATATAAAAAATGAGAGAAAAAAATATTTTGTAGCATATATGGTGCCTTAATTGTAAGGTGAAACTATATTTAAATTTTTTGCTGTAAACTATAAAAGTTATTTATAGGATATAATATTTTTAAATGGTATTTATTTAATATAAATAGGGTATTAACTTATTCTATAGGCGGTAAAATTTCCTTTAAAGTATAGTCCAAAATATTTTATAAATTTAATTTTAATAAAATTTATATGTCTACAAATATCCGTACTTTAAAATTTATTGGGACGTAAACGTATTGAACTTCAAAAACAAGGTTTGAAGTAACACGTTGAAGCAACCAGACTTAACACTTAAGAATCTTTCACTCATTTTTGAAAGATTTACGTGTTTCCATAAGTTGATGAGCTACTAGTGTTGAGCTTCACGGAACTTTGTCTTTTGAAAAATTAAAACCTCATTATACCATTGCAATAAAAATTATTATCAATGTCAAAGTACACTAGTCATGTGCCACGCGGGTTTGGTAACATGGTGCAAAGTTATGATTCTATCATTCCAACTAAGGAGATAGCACAGCTTTCATCAGTTGTTTACATCAAGACGCATTCTTTGCATTAACTCTCATGTTCGATTTGTCGGCACTGCAGAGGTATTTTTTTTTTCTTCAGCGTTCTTTTTCCCCTTTTTATTGCTTTTTTTTTTTGCAGGCCAAGCAAATAAGAGTTATTGTGTACGTGGGTTACCTCGTCGGCAATTCTTATTGTTTATTGTATGTTATAAAGTGTTATTGGTGAAACACTTCTTGTTGCTTTTTTTTTTTGTCTTATCAGTAAGGAACCGTATTTGACTATGGCGGTTCACTTTAATTGCTTTCCTTATGTTATTTTCATGCTTACAATTCCGGCATTAGTCTGTGTTATTAGCTCGTTTCGTATCAATTATTTCTCCGCCTTTCATTACTTCTCGTTATTATATTTTTATTCTATTTATTATATCCTAGTAGGTATCTTGACATGGCCTCGTCACTACTCAACCGAGGTTAGGCTTGATAATTACTGGGTACCGTTACGATGTACTCATACTATGCTTCTGCACATCTTTTTGTATAGATCCAGGTACGTATGCTCGTGTTGAACATTAGTGATTGGTTGTAGTTGATTTTCCGTAGACTTCAAGGTATCCCTACTCGGCGTCCGTAGGCCTTTGAGTCACCTTCCTTTATCTTTCTTTTTTGTTGTATTTTGTATACATACAATGTTGCAGTAGGAGACATTCTAGTTATTCTGTAGTATTTATGACTAAGTCTCACCGGATTTTGGGAGTATTGTAGTTGTGTTTCAGTTATCGGGATATTTATGAGAATTGTTAGTTTTTTTCACGTCTTAGCTTTTATTTCGATCATAATCTCTCGTTTGTTAGGCTTACGTAGTCTTAGAGACTATGTGCTATCACAACATCCTAAGAAAGAAAATTGGAGTCGTGACATGCAGTCCAAGCAATCTATTACCATTATCGGCCAATTATATTCCATTCTTTTTAAATGGAAGTGGAGCTTTGGTCCAGACTGATATGATCTACATACCTAGAATGTGACTCTTGCAAAGCTTGAAGGGTTTCATCTTCCGCTAAGCATCGTAAGACTACTCATTTGAATGATCTTCTGTATAGAGCATCCTTGTAGTAGAGGAAACGCGCTGCGCGACGGAAGATTTTAGTCCTTCTTCTTGGAAATTTCTAGAAGTATCCCATAAAGCAAGTAGTCAATGATGGATTGTCACTATTCTTCCTTCTCAGCTTCATAAACAGCGACAAGATGCTCGACTTCATTTTCTTTACTTTTACCCATATTTGGCGGCGATACAACCCATTTTTCGAAGATAGTAATTTGCGCTTAATCAGGCAGAGTTAAATATGAAATTAAAGCAGCTAAAGCATCAAACATTCATGTTTTCTTTCCTAGGCAAATATTGAATAGTCACTTCACCAAACCATCCTATTAATATTTTACCGTAATCATGATATGGGCGTAGTTCTAGTTTCTTGACCTCGTAACTACCCAAAAGCTGAATGACCACTAACTGAGAGCCACCAAAAACTTGCAATTACAAATGCTTCATTTCGACATCCGTCTCAAGTCCAAGTATTAATGCTTGATACTCAGCAACATTGTTGGAGCTGAGCTGCGATAACGTAAAAGAGTAGGGAAGAGTCTCACCTTAAGAAGTTACAAATATTACACCAGCACCAACACCAGCTCATCAGCGATGTGCAACACCATTAAAGTACATCTTCCATAGAGGTTTAACTTCAATGACAATTGCATCCTTATTAGGCAGTTCGTCAGTTATCTTCTAATCATCAGGAATAGGGTGATCTTCCAAGAAATCCCCAAACGCTTGTACTTTTATAGCCTTTTGAAGGATGTACACAATTTCAAAATTTTGAAACTAGAGGTACCACCTTGCTAGTCGACCACTAAGGATAGATTTTTACATAACAACCTTAAGTGAATTTTCTCTATAAACAAGACGAACGACATGAGCTTGAAAGTATAACATCAACCACAACAACAACCAAGTGAAATTTTACTAGTGGGATCGGGGGAGGGGGGATAGTGTGTACGTAGACCTTACCCTTACCCCGAAGGAGTAGAGAGGCTATTTTCGAAAGACCCTCGGCTCATAAAGGCAAAAATACAAACAAAGACAATATTAGTAACACCACAGAAATAATATGAAAAATAGGAATAACATGAAAATAAAGGAATGATATAAAGCAAAATAGCATCCCTACCAAACTAGTTTCCCAAAGTTATGGCATTACGCAAGACTCAACTACCTCCTTGTCTACAACCCTAATACTCGACCTCTATATGTTCCTATCAAGTGTCATGTCCTCATAAATCTGAAGCATCGCCATTTCTGCCTAATCACCTCCCCTAATACTTCTTAGGCCGCCCTCTACCTTTTCTCGAGCCCTCTACGATCAGCTGTTCGCACCACCTTACCGGAGCTTCTAGGCTTCTCCTTTGAATATGTCCGAACCACCTGATCCTTTCTTCCCGCATATTGTCATCAATGAGCTTAAAAGTAGTGCTTTAAATTTTGGGTTGAGAAGACTAGCACCAAACATAACTTTTCTATTAGCGAATAATTCAGCTCATTTGGTGTCATCATCATACTCAAGTAGTAATGCAATTTTCTTACCTTTCACTATTTTATTGATCCAACAATGCTCCAACAGACCTTTCTTGTACCGAAATGTATAGTATCAATGACTTTCTAGGTATAGGGGCTGCCAAAACAGGAGGCTTCATCAAGTAAGTTTTAATATTTTTATAGGAATCTCTACAAGTTTGGTCCCACTTTAAAGGAATGTCTTTCTTCATGAGATGACTGAATGGTTGGCACCTCCCAGCTAGGTTTGAGATAAATCTCCTAAGGTATGATAGCTTTTCTTGCAGACGTTTCAATTCATGAATATCCCGAGCCTCAAGCATTTTTAAAATTGCATATACTTTGGCTTAATGAAATTTGATCCCTCGATGTCAGACAATGAAACCAAGGAATTTTTTGGAAGTAACTCCAAAGGAACATTTCAATGGATTGATCCTAAGTTGGTACCTCCGGAACAACTCAAACACCATTCTCAAATCTTTAAGTGGCCGCTCTTCTTTCTTGATATTACCACCAAGTCGTTAATATAGCATTCGACATTCTTGTGGACAAGGTCATTAAATATATTCTGCATATCTCTTTGGTAACTAGCACTAGCATTATTCAAGCCAAAAGGCATTACCTTATAGCAATAAATACCTTTTGGGGGTGCGAAATACGTTTAACTCTACATCTTTAGGTGCCATGAAAATTTGCTTAAATCTATATGAACCATCCATGAATGACATTGCCATGTAACCAGTGGTAGCGTCAATCATGAGCTCTGGAATAGGAAGAGAGAATTCATCCTTCACGTCTGTATTGATAAGATCTCTGAAGTCAACACACACTCAATATGGCCATTCTTCTTCCTTACAGGGATAGTACTTGAAACCCATGTTGGGTATTCAACTTCACAGATAAATTCAACTTTGATGAGTTTGTTAAGTTCGCTTTCAATGTGGGGAATCAAGTCCGAACAAAAACGTCTTTGAGCTTGCTTAATAGGACGAGAACCATTCTTGACCACTTCTTTGGAGTCCAAGCCATGCATATCTTTATAATTCTAAATAAAGACATACTTATACTCCATGATTAACTCAATATAAGTGTTTTGTCATCAACTTCTAATAAATCACTTAGGTAGGTGGACCTTGGTTCTTTATCAGTGGCAAGTTTAAGCTCTTTTAAGGCGTCAACTATCGTTTTCACCCCTTCTTCAAGTTTAGGTGGAGCACATTTCCCATCTTCATCTTCTTGAGGGTCCCCGTCATTGAAGGATATGTGATAACATGGTGAAAGTATCCTTGATTTGGGGTTTAAATAGCGTGTTTCTCGAACATTGGATGATGTTGCCTTCCTTGAATTCATTTGATATCAACGCAAGTATGTTATAAGATCATAACATGAAGTATTTATTATCAGAATTATTCTGCCACATCTTGATCTCTTAGCGAGTATCCCGTGAGTTTATGGGATATTCGAGATGATCTCTATTTTCAAGATCCTTTTAAAGGAATATGTAATCCTTTTTGTAGGAGTAACCTCGGGTTAGGATAGAGTAGCCTCCAAGTTCGGGTTTTTTATAGAGTATTCTCTAAGCAATCCTAATAGACTCCTAGAATTGTAAAAATCGTCTTGTAGTGTACTGAATTTAGGATTTAGCCCAAATATTGTATGGGCTTGATCCATTAAAAATTTAATGTTCACAAATTCCCCTACTTTAATGTTTATTGGGTGTGAACTTGCCGAAAATTGAAGACGGAACTTGAAATACTCAATCATTGCAACAGATAATTTTAAAATTGGTAGTTTTTAATTTGCAGGAAGAAGGGATTAAAGGTGGAACTGGTCCCACTGGGCACGCCAGAATTTGTAGACAATAAATTTTGTGTCAAAAAATAATCAATACTTAAAATTATTGCAAGAATTATAGTATTTTATTTTAAATAATTTGAGTGTTACAATCTCTATGATTCCTCTGATTCTTCTTTCCAATAGTAAATAAATTCAAGGTCTTTTGAGCTTGATCTTCAATCTATATTCGTTACCACAAACAACAATCTTGAAATCAACTAGCACAAACTTTGATTTGAAATCGTACTTCTTGAATCTTGATTTGTTCTTCGTTCTTAAGCTTGAAATTGATTTCTTGAACTTGAACTTGGTTGCTTGAAACTTGAAGCTTGTAGAGACATTTGCGGCGTTTGATCCATGAGCTCTCTCATACTTGTTATAATTTCTAGTGTCTTTTTTGAGTTATGTAGTACCTTATTTATAATTGTAGGAAGGGAAGAATTGTAATGAAAACAAACTCTTACTGATCAATAAGATTGAAAAGTGACAAGGCTGCATTAGATTGTCCAGAACATGTCACTTGCACATGTTGCGTGGTTCCATTGGCATTTTAATTTGACTTGGCATGCCTTGTCATTTTGACACTGGAATGATCCTATTGGATCTTCCGTTTGACTTGGCGCGCATTTCACACGCGACACCAAACTGGGTATCTAAGGAGATGATATGTTAGGCCTAATGAAGTGGATTCATCACTTATAGCCCAATTAAATGGGTTAGCCCAACAGATTCATGCTTATTTATTTAAGGAATTTTTACATTCCTACAAACTATATGAAACTATGGGTGTGTTTGGTATAAGGGAAAATATTTTCTGTGGAAAATATTTTTCAAAAAATATTTTTTTTAAAAACAAGTAGTAATCTTACTCATTTTCCAGTGTTTGGTATGCAAATTAAGGAAAATGACTTCTCAAGAGTATTCATAAATAATTTAGATATAATAAATATGAAGCCATAAACTTTCAAAGTAACAACCTTCTCGGCCCAAAAATTTTATAAACTTTCGAAACGCTAAACATTCAAAACAGCAAAATTTCGAACCCGTAAACTATACAATTTCTAAATCCGTAAACTTTCAAACACATAAACCTCCGAACTCATATTTTTGGAACTTGTTAAATTTTGAGCATTTAAACCGATAAATAATAAAACTAAAACTCAAAAATGTATTTTAAATTTTTCTTCCCGGGGGGAGGGGGCTGGGTGGGTGGGGGCGGGTCTGGGGATGGGGGAGGGGCAGTAAAAAAATAGAAAATTAAATTATAAAAAAAAGTAAAAAAAATTCGGGGGTGGGGTGTGCGGGGGTAGGGGACGGATGCGGGGGTAGAGAGGGGTGTGGTGCAAAAAAATATAAAAAAAAAGAAATTTAAAATTGCAAAAAAAAAATTAAGGTAAAAAAATATGTTTTCTGCAGGGGTGAGGGGGGAGGAGTGGGGTGGAGGGGGTAGTAGGATGGGTAGTATCGGAAAAACTGAAATTTAAAAAAAAGTATCGTTTTTTGGAGAGGGGATAGTGTGGGGAAGGAGGTTTGGAAAATATGTTCACTTCTCTTGATAATGAAAACATTTTCCTCCAATTGGAGGAAACTGAATTGACAACGAACATGTTTTTCAAAATATTTAAGCCAACAAAACATGGGAAAATTAGAAAATATTTTTCGGAAAATATTTTCCTTCATACCAAACACACCCTATATTAATCTCCATACTCAAGTTTCACTATAATTACATTTTATATACCCAATTACTACCATTTATGTTCATTTTAAGGGATTAATGATAATAATTAGTGTGATAAAATCACTCTAACGTATATTCCACTCCCCCCTCCCCCACGTTTATTTATCCACATCCCATCCCCTCTCCCACACGTATCTTGCACAAAAGAACAGCAATTCCACCATTGGCAATCATTAAAAAAATTTAAATCTTCGAAGTCGAATTTGAATTTAAAAAAACATTATTTGTTTGAATTGAATGTTGTTACAAAGAATTGATAATTCTCTCTACGTCTCTCTCTATCTCTCAATCCCTAATTTCAATAATGTAAAGCAAGGGAAAAGAGAGCAACAGTTCCACCATTGACATACATTAAAAAACTTGAAGCTTTGAATTCAAATTTGGGTTTTTAAAAATCATTATTTGTTTGGATTGAGTATTGTTGCAAATATTTAGGAATATGGTTTGGAGTTTATATCTCAATTTGAGAGGTTTTTGGTGAAGATTAGACTTGGTTTTGGCTGAATTTCTAATGAAACTCGAAGAAGAAGAATAAGGAGAAGGAGAAGGGGAAGGAGGAGAAGAAGAAGGAGGAGGTGAAGGAGGAGGAGAAGAAGAAGAAGCGGAAGGAGAAGAAGGAGAAGGAGGAGAAGGAGAAGGAGGAGGAGCAGGTGAAGGAGGAGCAGGAGAAGGAGAAGGAGAAGGAGAAGGAGAAGGAGAATGAGAAGAAGGAGAAGGAGAAGGAGAAGGAGAAGAAGGAGAAGAAGGAGGAGGAGGAGGAGGAGGAGGAGAAGAAGAAGAAAAAGACATGATATACATTATATTTACGAAATTGTAGAAAAATTATATTCTGTTGTTTATATATTTTTCTTTTATTTATTTAACTATTGTATGAAAGTTGAACAACATTGGATAAAAATTATATTTAAATTATATGATATTGTAGTTATATATAATTGAGTAGAAATAATGTACAAAAATTATAGATAAGTTGTATAATATATAATTAGTTGTATGAAATTTATTTTTACTATGTATAAGTCATATACTAAATATACAAAAGACATATTACATAAATTTTATATAAAATTTGTATTTAAGTTGTTTATTATTGTAGTTGTATTTAACTGGATAGAAATATGTGTGAAAGTTGTAGATAAATTGTATACTATATAATTAGTTGTATAAAATTTATTTTTATTATGTATAAATTAGATACATAATATACGAAAGACATATTGTATAAATTGGTCATCTAATTATAAAGAGTAAAGAATAATAAACAAGACAATGTCCAAAAATTTAAGAATTGTGTAGTTCAGTTATTCCTTGGAGGGTGTGTTCTTGGCATGTGATAATCAACACTGAATGCTGTGAAGCTTGCTCTATTGACCTTCACATTATCAGAATGGCTACTTCTGCCGTTTAATTTACTTTGAATTTTCAGCTTTCCATGCCATCTACTTGCCATGATTCCGTCAATTTTCTTCCTACTTTGCCTCATATTCCTTCGCTCCAACATTATTTTTCTTCCTCCAACTCTATCACTAGCAAATTGAATATCACCATCCAAATCTTTCTGAAATTTCAAGAATCCCTTGATCAGTTTAATTTTCAAATTTCCAATTGGAAAAGTAAAGTTTCACATGATTACTACCTACAGTCTTGATAGGCAACGAGTAGTATTTTTACTCATATTTCATTTGATGGGAGCGATAAAATGAGAATTCTAAAGATTCCCCCACTCAGGCATCCTAAGGTTAATTCTTGTCTGCATGTCTGTGATTGTTCTTTTGCATGTTTTGGTCTTGTATTATTTTTTGTTTTCAATGTTTCAAAATATTATTTTCTGTACATGGATGAATTGGAAGTATGACATATATGCTTTTTGTTTGATGTATTAATTAAAGCTAAGAACATCTATAAAGTTCCATATAATTATATGTGGAACTAAAGTTCAGGTTTTTATCCTGACGGGTATGTGAATTGAATGATTTCTTGATAAAGTACGACTTAAAATTGACTCTATCTGAATTGAGTATCTAGGGGTTTCAATCATAGTTTTATGCGTGTGGAACTATTCAAGTTCTTTTCCTAATGGGTATAAGTGAATTGACAGAATTCTTGATAGTGTAGGACTTAGAAACTGACTTTGCCTGAATTTTGGTGTTTGGGGTTTTAATCTCTTGTCTTATAATTGCGCGCGGGGTATTAAATTCCTTAATCGAAGACATTAATAATGGATTGGGAGCCTTTTAAGGTTGAATGCATATATTTTGTAAACAAAACTTGTGTAGGTAAGGTAATTTACTAAACATTAACATTTAAGGTAATAAAGTTTCTAATAATAGAGAGAGAGATGTGCAAGAAGAATATAAAATAATGTCTTAGACAACGGGAACACAGTGATGTAGAGAGAGAAATATTACAGAGAGAGACCTGGCGACGGAAAGCAAGCAGCTAACCGCCGCCAGCCACCGCAAGCCACCACCATCACCTCCGCAATTACTCATCCCCACTGCAAAATGGCTAGAATCGTTACCCCAGAGAGTGGAATTCCTCAAACCCTAAACCCAATACCACTGTAACAGTGGTTCCCGAGTATGGGAAGCGCTCTGACCGTCATGCAACCACTATCGGAGAAGGAGGAAGAACGAACGCAGTCGAAGGAAGCAGCATGATCACAACAGCTAGAAAGCTCACATATTCAGTCGAATCTCAAAAACAAACTTTTTTGCTGAAGTGATTACGGGCAACAGAAACCAGAAGCATGGCATGCAACTCAAGTTCTATTCTCCGGTGGTCAAAGATGGAATGAAAATCGCCAAATTGAACCCCAAGAAGATAGAAGTTCAGACACAGAAATGGAAGACTGCTTCTATAGGATATGTGCTCGGAGGTAATCCAAATTTCAAAGATATGCTAAAATTTGTATATGGAGTTTGGAATACTATAACTGCACCGACTATACTGTTACATGATGACGGATATTTCATCTTTAAGTTCGAATCGACGGAGGATAAGGACCAAATAATGCAACAGCAGCCTTACACCTTCAAAGGCAGACCTATAATATTAAAGGATTGAGATCCCAATTTCAAAATCTAAAATGAATCATTGTGAACTGTGCCAATGTGGGTCAATTTACCAGGATTACCAATCCAATGTTGGGCAAAAGAAAACCTAGGGAGAATAGCTAGCCTAATTGGCAAACCTATATGTACTGACAAGCTCACTGCTGAATGTGAAAAGATCTCTTTTGCGAGAGTTCTTATGGAAATGGATATCAGCCAGCCATTACCTGATGAAGTACATATTGAAATCCCGGATCGAAGAAGCTGGACTCAATTAGTGGAGTATGAATGGAAACCATCTTTCTTCTTAGACTGCAATTCTTTTGGGCATATAAATGGAGAATGTCAACAGAAGGAGAAGCAGGACCATATAACACAGAATCAGAGAAAGAGAAACAGAAAGAAAAACACAATGAAATGGCAGCCAAAACCTGTAATGGAATAGGAGCATACCAAACAACATCAAGCAGAACAAACAGTTGCACCTGAGGTGGAAATATCACTGAATAGTCGAGGAAAACAGCTAGCAACTGTAAAAGGCCCTAAGGCCAAAGGGGAGATCAGTTATAAGGAATTGGCTACCAGGAATGCAGCTGCTGCTTTAACTATTCATGAACATGCTGACCAACAACAGGAAAGCAGAAGAGAAACAGCTATTAGGGATAAAGGGGGCAGTTCCAACATCCATCCAACATGATCCTTGTGTCATGGAATGTTAGAGGACTGAATAAGTCATACATACAGAGAGAACTAGTGAAATTCCTGAGATTAAATAAAGTTGATATGATAGCTTGTCTTGAAACAAAGGTGAAACAGCAACACTCACAGATAATCTACAAGAAGTTTGGAGATGAATGGCATATAGAAAATAACTATATTACTGCCCCAAATGGGAGGATTTGGTTAATGTGAAAAAAGCTGAACATCCAGGTTGTAATCCTAGAAACAACTGACCAGATGATACATTGCCAAGTGACAGACAGAAATTAAACATTTGAAAGCTACATAACTTTTTTCTATGGATTACATTCAATCCAGCAAAGAATACCCCTGTGGAGAAGTTTGAGAACTGCCCAGTACAGTGGTCCATGGCTGATATTGGGTGATTTTAGCAGTGTACTGGAGATGGATGACATGATCAATGGGCAACCTGTATACCAATCAGAGACAGCTGACTTCCAAAGCTGCATTGAGGATAATAAAGTAGGGCAGATAACCAAAAGAGGCAACAGATTCTCTTGGAGTAACAAGAAAGATGCTGAGGACAGAATTTACAGCCATATTGACTGGGCATTTGGCAATGATGAATGGTTCAAATCCTACACTGATGTGGAAGCAGTGTACATGTTGCCCGGATGCTCAGATCATTCCCCCATACTGCTAGACACAGAAGTTGTAAAGACCAGGGTAAATAGGCCATACAGATTACTAAATTCAGTCATGAACCATCAAGAATACAGGACAGCAGTCCATACAATCTGGAACCAGCAGATTCAAGGATGTGCCATGTACTCTATATGGAGCAAACTGAGACAGGTCCAACAAGACACCAGACCCATTCACAAGGAGCACTCATCTGCTGAAAAAAACTGCAACAATTCAGAGAGGAACTGGCTGAAACACAAGACAATTTGAATGAAGACCAGTTCAACAAACAGGAGATTCAAAAAGAAAAACAACTCTTACAGAACATTGAGAAATGGGAAACAATTCAAGAACAGGTTATGAGACAGAGATCAAGAGCAAACTGGATCCAACTGGGGGATAGTAATACCAAATACTTCCATGCCTACATGAAATCCAGACAAGCAAGGAATAAAGTAAGCTGTATCCTATCAGAGAGCCAACAGAAACTTACTGATCCACAACAGATTCAGCAAGCAAGAATTCATCCAATTCTTCCACAACCTACTGGGTACAGCAGCAGATCAAAGCCCAGGCATTGACATCAATGTGGCCAGAGATGGCCCCTGCCTAAGTCTGCAACAACAGCAACAACTGTTGAATCCAGTGACTGCAGAGGAAATCAAACAGACACTACAAAATCTGCCCCAAGATAAAACTCCAGGTATTGACGGCTACCCTGCTGAGTTTTTTAAAGAATTCTGGCCAATTGTTGGGGGGGAAGTTACCAGGGTGGTGAAGCAATTCTTCCAAAATGGAAAAATTCTAAAACAGATTAACTGCACCACTATTACTTTGATCCCAAAAGTTAAAAATCCTAGCTCTGTCAAAGAGTTTCGTCCCATTGCCTGCTGCTCTACTCTGTACAAAATCATCTCAAAGCTCCTAACAAACAGACTGAAACTGGTTGTAGATCACTTAGTAGGGCATTTCCAGTCAGCATTCATAGAAGGGAGAAACATTATGGATAATATAATTATGGCCCACGAACTGATCAAAGGCTATACTCACAAGACAATATCTCCTAGATGCATGATCAACGTCGACATTAGAAAGGCCTGCAACTCTGTTGAATGGGATTTTCTGAAAGCAGTACTTCTAGAATTTGGAATTCCATACAAACTAGTCATGCTAATAATGAAATGTGTTACCACTGTCAGCTACTCCATTCTTATAAATGGAGGACTGACCAACACATTTGAAGCAAGGAAAGGACTAAGACAGGGAGATCCGATGTCCCCCTACCTATTTGTCCTAGTTATGGAATATCTAACTAGATCTCTAAAGAAACTGAGCAGGAATCCAGATTTTAACTTCCATAAAAGATGCACCAACCTACAAATTACACACATATGCTTTGCAGACGACCTTCTGATGTGCTGTAGGGCTGATGAAACCTCCATGAAATTACTGATGAAGGAAGTTGAACACTTCTCTAGTGTATTGGGACTTAAAGCCAATATGAATAAAAGCTCTTTATATATAGCAGGTGTCTCAACTGAATTCAAACAGAAAATTTGTTCTGAACTAAACCTCACGAGGGGCACCTTCCCCTTCAAATACCTAGGAGTTCCCCTATCTACAAAAAAGCTCAATATATCACAGTGTATGCCCCTAGTAGAAAAGATAGTGGACAGAATCAGAAGCTGGACATCCAAACTCTTATCTTATGCCGGTCGAATACAAGTTATCAAGAGTGTCCTGTTTGAAATGCAAACTTACTGGGCACAGATATTCCTCATACCAAAAAAATCATAAAACTAGTCAGTGGAATTTGCAGGAATTATCTGTGGACTGGTAGTCATGAAAATAGCCGTAGGACCCCGATTGCCTGGAAAACAATGTGTAAACCAAAGGCAGCAGGAGGTTTGAACATTATTTTCTGTAAAAGGTGGAATAAAGCAGCTCTGTCAAAACTCCTCTGGGCATTAATGGCAAAGAAAGACAAACTCTGGATCAAATGGATCCACTGTCACTACATAAAGAAGAAGGACCTTAATACAATGGAAATTCCTAAACAAGCTAGCTGGCTCGTTAGGAAACTGATTTGAGCAAGGGAATGGTGGGCAAATGATGAAACAGGAATGCAAACATGTACTCAAAATGGGTAATTTAGCATAAAAAATCATACATTCATACCACCCCGCAATACCCCAAGGTCCGATGGAAAAACTTAGTGATGGTGAATGGCATGCTCCCAAAACAGAAATACATTTTATGGATGGCGCTGCACAAGCGACTGGCAATAGTTGATTGATTGGTTAGATGGGGTCTTCAAATTAATACATCATGCGTCCTATGTGGAAGAGATGTTGAAGAAACACATGATCATTTATATTTTGAATGCGTATATTCCAAAAACCTGTGGAATGGTATGTTACATTGGATGAAGTATCAAAGAACAATTGGTACGTGGGAATCAGAAGTCCAATGGTTGTCGGGCAATGTTAATAGCAGGAATCCTAGAAAAGCCATCCTCGGGGTGGGGTTTGCAGCAGTAGTCTACACCATCTGGACGGAAAGAAACAACAGAAGGTTTCAACAACTGAACAGAACCAGCCAAGATCGAGCAAAGGAGATTACAATTCAAGTGCACATTGCTGGAATGAAACACTCTAAATGGAATCTCATTCTGCGGACTGTGAATCACTATCCCTTATGTGATCCTACATAACACTTTCTTTGTCTGTAATAGAAAATAGTTTAACAACCATAGTTGTAGAGTTTACTATTTGATTGTAATTTTTAGATATGTTCTAGAGTCCAAATGAACAGCTGATGTAAATTGCTAATGGTTGAAATAAAATTTCTTTTGACCAAAAAAAAAAGTTTCTAATAGTATATAGGAATGAAAAAATTTCTTTATTTAATCCATAAATTTATAGTTTTAATCATAGTTTTAATCAATTTAATAAGTTTCTAATAGTATATAGGAATGAAAAGGTAATAAAGTTTCTAATAGTATAATTAATTCAATTATATTAACCCAATAAATTTATTTGAATTAATAGTGCTTGAATTTATGAATTTAATTCCAATATAACTTGCCTACAATATTCCCTACTTCAAGACTTATTGGGACGTAAACGTACTAAACTTAAGAAACAAGGCTTGAAGTAACATGCTGAAGCAACCAGACTTAATACATTTAAGAATCTTTCATTCATTATTGAAAGATTTATCCATAAGTTGATGAGCTACTAATGTTGACCTACAAGGAACTTTGTCTTCGTAAAGATAAGGTCAAATGAAGATAGTACCAAGTTTTTCCAGTCTAACAAAACTTGTGAAAAATCAAAAGATATGAGTAGAATTTTTGTGATTCCAACAAAATTTATGATCAATTTAACAAGTAGAATGAAGATAGTATTATGTCTTACCATTCCAAGTGAACTTGTGAACATTTATTGAAAATATGCAAGTTTTCTTAGTACAGCAGAACTGGTGAACAATTTGTGAACAAGAAAGTTTTGCCTTGAACAATACAAAGTTTTCCAATTCAGCACGACTTATCTTATGTACCAAAATTCTGCCTCGAGATCATTTTTACACGAATTTCTTAAATGAGAATAAAATTTAAATAGTGGCACGGAATGAACCAATTTTGTGCAAATACCCCTTATTTTGTAGAACTAGTATTAAAACCCGCGCGACGCGCGGATAATTTGATGGAATATTAATCTTATAAAATTATGATCTAACATATCCTATTATTAAATAAATATTAGTTACTATTTTATTTTTTAATATAGCGTACATAAATATAATAAAATTTATACAAAATCAAAGGATACAACGCGCTATAGTAACCAAATAAATTATATGTTCCTTGTTTATTCTTCATTAAATTAGCAAGTACTACATAACTATACATTTACTAATGTGATTTTTTTAATTAATTTTTTAATTGGCTTAATATTTTGATACTACTTCTCTTCTAGTAGAACATACGTATATATTTCTTATTCTGAAAATATATATTTTTATACTTATGTTACACATGTTTAAAATATTCAATTGCCTAAATTTATCAATACTTTTCCTGAGTGTTATTTATTTATATTTTCTTTATTAATTAATTCAAAATATAAATATAATAAAATTATTTTTATCCACCTCTTTTTGTATATTTTTTTCTAATATTATTTGATTAGTTTTCTCATTTTATGTTTTGCTAAAATTTAAATAAAATAATTTTTTTTTGCTGAATTATAATTTTGAATTCATCAAAAGCGTAAGGTGATAAACTTTTTATTATTTTCATAAAAAACATAAAAATATTTTTAATAATAAATAAAATGTGTGTCATATATAATATGTTATTTTATGTATAATATTCTAATAGTTTCTTTTATTTTTGTTTTTTATTATGAAATTTTAGTTTTATTTATTAACTGTACTTTCCTGCATGAGAAATTTAATTAATATATGTATTTTACGATATCATTTGATTTATTTATTTTTTTAGTATGCTTCATTTTTGACTATTTGTTTATTATGATTTTAGTTATGTGTATATGTACGACTTTTTTCATAATAATTCTAATTATTTTTATAATATTTATCTATATATATATATATATATATATATATATATATATATATATATATATATATATATATATAGTGTTATCCATTACTTAATATTATTAAATGGACATAAAAATTATTAGTAAATTATCAATTTAGTATAATAACTATATATATATATATATATATATATATATATATATATATATATATATATATACACTATTACTATTATATTAGGAAGAAATTACTTTCCAATTTAAAATGGTAGTTTTTTACTTTTTTATTTTTTATTTTTTATTATAAAACAATTTTAATACTCCAACTTGAAACTACTCCCCAATTTGAATGAGTAGAATATTTTTTTGTATTTTCGTTTTTTATAGATAATTATAAGATATCTATATTTATTAATTAATTAGTGTAACCAATTAATGCAAAATTCAAAATTTAAAAAAAATTAGTTAGAAAAGTAGTTTATTTTGTCTTAACAAAGCCACTTGGCATTTTGTGGTTAAGATACTTGTCTTAATGTAGTTCTTTTGCATTTTGTGTATATTAATTGCTTAATATTGTTAAATTGACATATGAATTATTAATAAATTACCAGTTTAGTATAATAACTATTCCCATATATACACAATACTATTACTATTATATTAAGAAGAAATTACTCGCCAATTTGAAATGGTAGTTTTTTACTTTTTGTTTTTTTAATTGTAAAATAATTTGAAAACTATAACTTGAAACTACTTCCCAATTTGAATGAGTAGAATATTTTTTTGTATTTTTATTTTTTATTGATAATTATAAATATCTATATTTATTAATTCAATTAGTGTAACCAATTAATTTAAAATTCAAAATTCAAAAAACAGTTAGAAAAGTAGTTTATTTTGTCTTAACAAAGCCACATTGCATTTTGTGGTTAAGACACTTGTCTTAATGTAGTGCTTTTACCTCTCCTATTCTATATAAACTAGTATAGTACCTGTGCGATGCGCGGAAATCATTTAGGAAAAAATGTGAATAAATTATTAACTTAGTTGCTTAATCACCTCCTATTTTTATAGCATGATCATTCGTAAAATTTAAACCATTTGATCGACGAAAGTTTATAATAAGGCAAGTAAGGTAGGATAATTTATTTTATGTAGCCTAAAATGCCGTAAGATATTGTGTTATGTGTAATGACAAATTAATTTAACTTAACTTACTATAATTATGTGATTTAATAAAAAAAAATTAAAATGATGAATAAGTAACAGAAGTGTATGTGTAATCACATATAATGTATTTAATAATTTACTATAAACACACTTGGTCCTATTACCGTTAGTGTTATTACATAATGTTATTTATGTTATATAATGGTTAAAAAAAATTAAGTTAAATGACAGGTAATGTTGCAAAGAAATAAAAACTATAATTAATAAAAATAATTACAGGTAGTCGTACAGACGGATCTCCCACTCTGCTTCAAATTTAAGAATATAAACCCAAAAAGATTCACTTGGTCAAAACCTCGTGATAAATATCTGTTAAAATACTACCTAAAGGTTGTGCAAGTGAATCTACTAAAATTGCTAATGCCTCTCAATCATATAGTATAATTTTGTCTATAGCATCTATCCGTGCATCTCGAGTAAGCTTATAATTTGTTGTTGTTGTACATCTAGTGTAGGCCTAATCTCTCTAAATTTCTTTTCTCTTTCTCTTCTTGCAGCTCTTCCATCTCTTAACTTATTTTGTATCGCCCTTGGGACATTGCGGATGACTTCAGCCTTTGAGTCGGAATGCTTATAGGAATAACTGTTGCGACGATGTACCCTTGAACGTTGTCTCATTCCTTGACTTTGAGAAGTTAGAGTAACAATAATTTTATTGTGTCTTTTTTTAGCCATATCTGAAATGGGATAAGGAAAACTGTAATTGTATAAATGTTGAAATATTGGATATTGTAAAAGGCAAGTGTCAAGACTAACAAATAAACTTCCTAATAACTTATTATCTAACCAACTACTTAAGTATTACATCCGATTTAAAGGTTGAAATAAAGCAGTACTAAGTTGGAAATTTTTTTGCTGGAATGAAACGCAGTCAGCCAAAGAATGACAGAAAACAAATCAAAAAGTAGTAAATTTAGTCTACTTAAAAATTGTTCCATGAAACAGAGAAAGCATCAAAGACAGTTGATATCTCTCATTTAAATTATAGATCAAACCGAAATAGAATTAATTTTTTTTTAAAAACTACATTGTTGGGTTGAATATAGTGGGGAAGTAGGTAGAGAACAATGTGGGGATAATTAGTTAATGGAGATGTGATGGAATTGAGGGGAACTTGAGTGTAGGGAGTGGAAAATGTGGGGTGTATATGGTTACAGAACAACTGCTTAATGTCGACTTACTGCTGTAGTTGAAATGTAAATCGCAACCTACAGTAACTTCTTATTTGCGCTGTAATTGTTGGATGACTTGTTTATAATATAAATGTACAAATTGAGAACCAAATCATGTCATATGTGTGTATTCTACAAATGTTGTGAAATAAAAAAATTCAGTATTTGTCTCTTAAAAGAAACATACTAAACTGGAAAGTTTCGTAGCTTGGATAACAGTAAATGATACTAATAAGTAGTTCATAACAATACAATTAATAAAACAAATTATAACATTGTGTCTGGATTATCCAAATGTTACAAATGCAATAAGTTTAGCTGTTTCCTTCTATTTAACGCAGCTGTTGCTATTATTTTTATAGAACTGTGCATCGGATATT
This sequence comes from Nicotiana benthamiana, assembly GCA_034376525.1. Lineage (NCBI taxonomy): Eukaryota > Viridiplantae > Streptophyta > Magnoliopsida > Solanales > Solanaceae > Nicotiana > Nicotiana benthamiana. The sequence goes on from CM067337.1 coordinate 29,308,326, forward strand.
GTTCGACGCTTGATGCAGCAACAGAAGTATTTATCAAGCTTGATGGGTTCGCAATACCATGCAGAAAAGCTTGTATCAGTGAGGGATTTGCAGATGGTCATTGTACCAAACTCCTCAGAAGGTGCTTATGCACTAAGACGTGTGTTCGATGAGAAAATGCTCAAAGCTGGAGCTGAAAGTTTGGCTGAGGAAGCAAAAATTTTGGCTGTAGCTTTTCTTGAAGAAGAGATAATGGATAACTAAATTTGCATCCTTAGTCCATTAGCATCCTTTCTGAATGCAGAAATGTTGCAGTTTTAAAGGAAAAGTAACGTAAGACACCGACTAGTAAACTACGATATAAAATTGCAACATTTTTGTTTCAAGAAATCCATAGACAATATAAAATACAGTAAAGCTTAAGCTACGTGATTTATTCCAAAATGGCTAAGCTTATAAATTATATAATGTTCGTATGATAAATGTTTATAATGTTAAGATTAAGTGATACAAACCTCACGCAGTAACGGATTTATGTACGGTCGCTTGCTTTTCAAAGGCGTCTGCCAATCAAGCTAGTTGTGGATGAGAAGCAAGAGTTCCTGGGAAGTCTTTTAGGTCATACAAAGCTCATAGGTACTTGTACGATTTGGAATATAATCCAGTTGCAAATATACAAAGGACCAACCTTACTTACTACACAAGGATTTAAACATTTGATGAAGTTTGAGTTGATGGATAGTGCATCAACTGAAGGTGTACTTAAAGCGATTGAGCTGTTGCCTATGACAACTACAATATCTCTCCGGAGATAAGATTAATGGCCGGAATGATTTGTGTAGGCAATTCAGTTTACTATTGTGACGATCCGACCCGTTGTCTTTTGTATTTCAGCCCCGTTATCCCCGTAATATGCTTCCTCGTATGTTGATATATGTGTTTGGTGTGTTTGAGACGTGTTGGATTGAATTTGGTTAGAAATGAGACCAATAGCCCCTTTAAGGAAAGCATAAGTTGGAAAAGTCAACCAGACGTTGACTTGTGAGTTGGAGGGCTCGGAATGGATTTCCGATGATTCGACTAGTTTTGAATGGTGATTTATGACTTGGGAGCAAAATCGGAATTTAATTTGGACGTCTAGTGTAGAATTAGGCTTGAATTGGCTAAGTTTGAATTTTAGCAAATTCCGGTTAATAGGTGGGATTTTGATTCGGGGGCCGGAATGGAATTCCGGGAGTTGCAATAGCTTCGTTAGGTGATTTTGGATATGTCTGCAAATTTTCAGGTCATTCGGACATCCCTTGGTTGGGTTTTGGGTCAAATGCGAATTTGAAAAAGTTCTAGTTTGACTTGGGCTTTAATTTGAGGAATTTGATGATTTTTGACGTTAATGTTGGTGTTTTTATGGCCCGAGCAAGTTTGCATGAAGTATTAAGTCGTGTTGGTGCTTTTGGTTGAGGTCCCGGGGGCCTCGGGGCCCCCAGGGTGATTTCGGATGGATAACGGAAGGATTTTTTGTTTTGAAAGATGGCAGATTTTCAGCTGTTGGTGTTGCAGACCACAAAGCATCGCGTTCGCATGGGTGTGGACGCGAACGCGTAGAAGGAATCTGGGAGCCTGGGATTCTTGCCTTCGCGTTCGCAAAGGGGAGACCACAATCGCGTAGTAGAGAAGTTGTTCTTGATCGCGTTCGCGTAAGCCAGGGGGTGTGGGCCATCGTGTTCGCGTTGAGAGGGTCGCATTCGTGTTAGAGGGCCTGTGATCGTGGTCAGGTAAAGCATCGCGTTCGCATGGCCAGGGTCCCGAACGCGATGAAGGAGTTTTCTGGGCAGTAAGGTTTTTTTTTATAAACATTTCATCCGCGAACTATTTCATATTTTCTCCATTTTTGCAATACCTTGAGAGCTCATTGGTGGATTTTGAAGGGGATTTCAACAGAAAGTGATTGGAGGTAAGTCTCGCGGTCTTAATTCGTCATTTTATTGAAGAATCAACCATTAATTCTTTGAAATTGGGTGTAAAAGTTGATAAACTAGGGCTTGAAATTTCAAATGAAAATTGGGGATTTGGAGGAGTAATTGAACTCCGATTTTGATGAATTTTATATATATGGACTCATGGCGAGATAAGGATTCTGAAAATGTGAATTTTGTAATTTTTCAAGAAGTGGGCCGGGGCTTGAGTTTTGCCAACTTCGTGTTTTTGGGTGTATTTCGAGTTATTTCGATTGGGTTATGTTCCATTAGCTGTTATGACGTATTCCTATTGGTTTTGATCTGATTTGGCATCCGCGAAGGTCGATTCTCGAGGGAAAGGCTTTACGAGCTAGTTTGCGGCCGGCTTGAGGTGAGTAATGGGGGTAGATGATGACCCGAGGGTTTGAAACCCGGTATATCACATTGTGACTCTATTATGAGGCTAGACACACACTCCATGGCTAGTGCGGGGTCGTATGAGTTGGAAATTGTGACTCGATCTAATCCGAGGGATGTATTGCACTATGTTGGCGATTGCTTCGCGTATTATATTGATGATATTTGAGCCTGATGCCATGTTTGGGGCCTTGTGCCGAGTCGCAGGATCCTTCAGGAATCGTTATCTCAGAATTTTCATGATTTGCATATTATTTGAAATCAGTCCAGGTTTAAATACTATTTTTGCAAATTCAGCCATATTTATCCGTTTTGAAAACTCAAATGATTTTAAATGATATTTCGGGCTGACGAGTACTATCTCGCTATTTTTGGACTGTATATTATTTTAATGGAAACGGTGGTAAGTAAGGACACCGCATATTTTAAATGGAAATGGTGGTAACTAAGAACACCGTGTAATTTAATGAAAAACGGTGGTAACTAAGGACACCATGTAATTTAATTGAAAACGGTGGTAACTAAGGACACCGCGTATTGTAATGAAAACTGTCATAATAAAGGACACCATGTATTGTGATGGAAACAGTGGTAACTATTGGCACTGTATGATATGACGTTTGGATTGTAAGAGCCCCTCTGTAGTCTGAACCACCACGTGAGCGCGGGTACCCATATGGATCGGGTTGCACGTTCCGCAGTGTTCATGCATTACATTGCATCTCATGCATTTATTTACTGTTGCTTATTCTGTATATCTCTGAGATTGGTACTATATAGAACTGCTAGATAGCTTCATTTTTGTGTTATTTCGCGTTTTCTTATCTTCGGGTTTTTATACATGCTTATCACTCGCTAAGTTGGTAGACCTAGTTCACCTTGTGTCCAGATTCAGGTGCTCCAGATACCTAGGCTGCAGCTGTTAATTTTTCGGAGCTGTTCAGAGTATTGAGGTAGCTGCCCAGCGTCCGCAGGACCACCTACTCTCTCTTTATGAGTTGTTTCTTTTGCTATTCTGTCAGACATTTGTATTACTTTCGTTCAGACCTGTATCTTATTTTATTAGAGGCTTTGTACTCGTGACTCCTCGGTCTTTGGGAGAATTATTGTTCTTGCTCAGCTATGTTTTCAGTGGTATTATCTATCCCTGGTTGGGAGTTTCATATTAAATTCATTGTGTTATCTTAAATTGTTTCCTTTTGGCTGGAATACTGTTCTTGGTTGTGGTTTGGTCGGGCTTGCCCAGCCTCGCGACAGGTGCCATCACGACTGGGTTTGGGGTCGAGACAAGTTCGCGTCAGAGCCTAGGTTTACTAGGCCTCACGAGTTGTGAGCCGGATTAGTAGAGTCTCGCGGATCGGTACGTAGACATCCGTATCATATCCTCGACTGGCTACAGAGCTTAAAGGAAACACTTCACTTTCTTGGAATTCTTATCGTGCGGCTTTGTTGATTTGAGAACTGAAAATTCTTATTCTATTCTCTCACAGATGGCGAGAACCCATGCTACCGGACATGGCGGTCGACCCCCATTGCCACCAGGTAGAGGTCGTGGACGCGATCGTGGCCGTGGTAGAGCAGCAGGGGCAGTACCAGTTGACCCACTTGTTGCTCCTGCTCAAGATCAGCCCCAGTTGTTGAGGCTCCAGCAGCACCTACTCAGGCACCGGTAGTGCCCATTGTGATACCTGGTCTTCAGGAGACGTTGGCTCAGATCTTATCCGTCTGCACCGGGTTAGCTCTGGTGGTATCAGCTACCACTGCAGCGGCTACTTCTGAGACCGGGGGTGGTCATCAAATCCCCGTAGCCCGCACTCCAGAGCAGGGTGCACATGGTTGCAGACCCCAGAGGCACCACCAGTTCAGCCAGTTGCCCCTATTCAGCCAGTTGTTCCAGTTCAGGGGGATGGGGTAACAGTGATGCCAGATGACGAGCAACGTCGTCCAGAGAGGTTCAGCAGACTTTCACCTTCGACTTTTAGCGGTGTTCCGAGTGAGGATGCCCAGGGGTTTCTTGATAAGTGTCGACGCATGTTCAAGACAACAGGGATTTTGAAGACCAGTGGGGTATCTTTTACCACTTTTCAGTTCTCAGGAGCGGCCTTCACCTGGTGGGAGGCATATGAGCGGCATAGGCCAATAGGGTCGGAACTGTTATCTTGGCAGGTGTTCTCCACTATCTTTTTGGAGAAGTGGGTGCCTAGGTCACAGAGAGAGGAGTTACGTGGGCAGTTTGAGTTGCTTTGCCAGGGGGATATGTCTGTGACGCAGTATGAGATGACATTTTCCGAGTTAGCTCGTTATGCTCCATGGATGGTCTAGACGAATCAGGAGAGGATTAGACGAGTTGTGGACGGGCTCATTTATCCCATTTGTATTCTGATAACTCGAGAGAGGGTCCTGAGTCATACCTTTGAGGAGGTGGTGGATATAGCCCGCGATATTGAGATGACTCGCCATTTTGAGCGAGAGGAGAGGGAGGCCAAGAGGCCTCGAGGTTCGGGCAGTTATGGTGGCACTTCATCTAGGGGCCAGTTTCATCAGGGTAGAGGTCATTCTTTTAGACCTCCTCAGTCAGGCCGCCCAGAGTACAGCGGAGCTTCTTTCGATCGTGGCCGTCAGGGTCACCAGCAGGGCCTGTCTTCACTTAGTGCCATCCCAGCTCAGAGTTCTGCACCTACTTCGTCAGCCTAGGGTTCATCTGCGGCGAGGGGTTCCCTTCAGTCCGCTTCTCCAGTTTCAGTCGGATGTTATGAGTGTGGGGAGTTTGGTCATGTGAAGAGACATTGTCCTCGACTTCGTGGTGGTAGGTTACAGCAGAGGGATCAACCCTTCTCTTCTTCTCCATCTGTTTCAGCACCACCCCGGTCTAGTAGGGGTGGGGGTCAGTCATCTAGAAGCCGCCCCAGGAGGGATGAGCGATCGAGCGGTGGTCAGGCCCATTTCTATGCACTCCCAGATAGGAGAGATGCCGTTGCTTCAGATGCAGTGATCACAGGTATTATCTCAGTTTGCCACAAGGATGCTTCTGTTTTGTTTGATCCCGGGTCTACATATTCTTATGTGTCTGCTTACTTTGCTCATCATTTGGGGACTACCCGTGGGTGTCTAGCATTGCCTGTGCATGTATCTACCCCGGTGGGTGACACTATTATTGTGGACCACGTGTATCGGTCCTGTCTTGTTACTATTGAGGGTCTAAAGACCCGAGCAGACTTGCTGCTTTTGAGCATGGTTGATTTTGATGTGATTCTGGGCATGGATTGGTTATCACCATGCCATGCTATTCTGGACTATCACGCCAAGACATTCACGTTGGCTATGTCGGGTATTCTGAGGGTTATGTGGTGTGGTTCGACTGATTACGTACCCAGCAGGGTAATCTCTTTCTTAAAGGCCCATCGGATGGTTGGCAGTTGTAAGGGATGTTGGAGATGAGACTCCTAGTCTTGATTCGGTTCCCGTGGTGAGGGAGTTTCCTGATGTATTTCCAGCAGACCTGCTGGGCATGCCGCCGGACAGGGATAGACTTCGTTATTGATTTGGTGCCGGGCACTCAGCCCATTTCTATTCCTCCCTATCGTATGGCACCAACAGAGCTAAAGGAGCTGAAGGAGCAGCTGCAGGAACTCCTAGATAAGGGGTTCATTTGTCCGAGTGTGTCACCGTGGGGCGCACCAGTGTTATTTGTTAAGAAGAAGGATGGCACAATGAGAATGTGCATTGATTACAGACATTTGAACAAAGTGACAGTGAAGAACAAGTATCCATTACCCCGTATTGAGGATTTGTTTGACCAGCTTCAGGGAGCCAAGGTATTCTCTAAGATTGATCTCCATTCAGGCATTCATCAGATGAAGATTAGAGATTCTGACATTATGAAGACAACTTTCAGGACGAGATATGGGCATTATGAATTTCTGGTTATGTCATTGGGATGACTAATGCCCCAGCAGTATTCATGCACTTGATGAACAGTGTATTTCGGCCGTATCTGGATTCTTTTGTGATCGTGTTTATTGATGATATTCTTGTGTACTCGCGCAGCCAAGAGGAGCACGCGAATCATTTAAGGGTGGTATTGCAGAGATTGAGAGAGGAGAAGTTGTATGCAAAGCTCTCCAAGTGTGAGTTCTGGCTCAGTTCCGTAGCCTTTCTGGGGCACGTGGTGTCCAGTGATGGTATTCAGGTTGATCCAAAGAAGATCGAGGCGGTGCAGAGTTGTCCCAGACCGTCCTCAGCTTCTGAGATTCGGAGTTTCCTCGGTTTGGCAGGTTATTATCGCAGATTTGTTCAGGGTTTTTCATCTATTGATTCGCCTTTGACGAAGTTGACGCAGAAGAATGCCCCATTTGTGTGGTCTGATGAGTGCGATGAGAGCTTCCAAAAGCTCAAGTCATTGTTGACTACGTCTCTAGTGTTAGTATTGCCAGCGGCTTCAGGTTCTTATACGGTATATTACGATGCTTCGAGGATTGGTATTTGATGTGTTCTGATGCAGGAGGGTAGAGTGATTGCATATGCTTCTTGGCAATTGAAGCCCCATGAGAAAAACTACCTTGTTCATGATTTGGAGTTGGCTGCTATAGTTCATGCCTTGAAGATTTGGAGGCACTATCTATATGGAGTATCTTGTGAGGTGTATACGGATCATCGCAACCTTCAGCACTTGTTCAAGCAGAAAGATCTGAATTTGATGCTGCAAAGATGGCTTGAGTTACTCAAGGACTATGATATTACCATATTGTATCATTCGGGGAAGGCCAATATGGTGGCCGATGCTTTCAGCCGGAAGGCGGTATGGGTAGCTTGGCGTACATTCCAGTTAGGGAGAGGCCCCTTGCAGTTGATGTTCAGGCCTTGGCTAATCGTATGGTGAGATTGGATATTTCAGAGCCCAGCCGGGTGTTGGCTTGTGTGGTTTCCCTGTCTTCTTTATATGATCGCATCAGAGAGAGCCAGTTTGATGACCCGCATTTGCTTGTCCTGAAGGATAGGGTCCAGCAAGATGATGCCAGAGATGTGACTACTGGTAGTGATGGTCTGTTGCGGATGCAGGGCCGGATTTGCATGCCCAATGTAGATGAGCTCCGAGAGTTGATATTAAAGGAGGCCCTATTCTATTCATCTGGATGCCGCGAAGATGTACCAGGAACTGAGGCAGCATTATTGGTGGAGGAGAATGAAAAAGGGGACATTCGTGAGTTCTGTAGCTAGGTGTCTACATTGTCAGCAGGTCAAATATGAGTATCAGAGACCCAGTGGTGTACTTCAGCAGATGGATATTCCAGAGTGGAAATGGGAGAAAATTACAATGGACTTTGTGAGTGGACTCCCTCGTACCTCGAGGAACTTCGATTCTATTTGGGTGATTGTGGATAGACTGACCAAGTCTGCGCATTTCCTTTCGGTGTGTACCACCTACTCTTCAGAGCGGTTGGCAGAGATTTTCATCTGTAAGATTGTGCGGTTGCATGGGGTCCCAGTTTCTATTGTCTCAGATAGGGGTACTCATTTTTCTTCTCAGTTTTGGAAGACCTTTCATAGGGAGTTGGGCACTCAGATTTAGATGAGAACGACTTTTCATCCTCAGACGGACGGACAGTTCGAGCTTACCAATTTAAGATATTGGAGGACATGTTGCATGCTTGTGTTATTGATTTCGGAGGTTCTTAGGCTGAGTTCTTGCCGCTTGCGGAGTTTGCTTATAATAATATTTATCAGTCCAACATTTAGATGGTGCCGTATGAGGCTTTATATGGGAGACGACGTAGATCCTCAGTTGGTTGGTTTGAGCCCGGCGAGGCTAGACTATTGGGGACAGAGTTAGTCTAGGATGCCTTAGAGAAAGTGAAAGTTATCCAAGAGAGACTTTGTACAACTCAGTCGCGTCAGAAGAGTTATGCAGAACGAATTGTTCGGGATGTATCTTATACGGTGGGCGAGAAGGTTCTGTTGAAGGTCTCGCCTATGAAAGGCGTGATGAGCTTTGGAAAGAAAGGGAAGCTGAGTCCGCGGTTTATTGGACCTTTTGAGATTCTCAGGAGGATGGGGGAGGTGGACTATATACTTGCTTTGCCACCCAGTTTATCGGGGGTTCACCCGGTGTTTCATGTTTCTATGCTCAAAAAGTATGTTGGGGACCCGTCTCATGTATTGGACTTCAGCACAATCCAGCTGGATGAGGACTTGACCTATGATGTGGAGCCAGAGGCTATTCGAAAGTTGAGATCAAAAGACATAGCTTCGGTGAATGTGCAATGGAGAGGTCGGCCCGCGAAGGAGGCCACTTGGGAGACCGAGCAGGAGATGCGGAGTGGATATCCTCATCTATTTGAGGCTCCAGGTATGTTTCTTGACCCGCTCGAGGACGAGCGTTTGTTTTAGTTGGGGAGGATGTGACGACCCGACCCGACCCGTTTTCTTTTGTATTTCAGCCCTTTTATCCCCATAATATGCTTCCCCGTATGTTGATATATGTGTTTGGTGAGTTTGAGACGTGTTGGATTAAATTTGGTTAGAAATGAGACCAATAGCCCCTTTAAGGAAAGCCTAAGTTGGAAAAGTCAACCGGACGTTGGCTTGTGAGTTGGAGGGCTCGGAATGGATTTCCGATGATTCGACTAGTTTCGGATGGTGATTTATGACTTGGGAGCGAAATCAGAGTTTAATTTGGAGGTCTGGTGTAGAATTAGGCTTGAATTGGCTAAGTTCGAATTTTGGCAAATTCCGGTTGATAGGTGGGATTTTGATCCGGGGTCGGAATGGAATTCCGAGATTGCAGTAGCTTTGATAGGTAATTTTGGATATGTCTGCAAATTTTCAGGTCATTCGGACATCGTTTGGTTGGGTTTTGGGTTGAATGCGAATTTAGAAAAGTTCTAGTTTGACTTAGGCTTTAATTTGAGGAATTTGATGATTTTTGACGTTAACGTTGGTTTTTTTATGGCCCAAGCAAGTTTGCATGAAGTATTAAGTCGTGTTAGTGCTTTTGGCTGAGGTCCCGGGGGCCTCGGGGTGATTTCGGATGGTTAACGGAAGGATTTTTGGTTTTGAAAGATGGAAGATTTTCAGCTATTGGTGTTGCAGACCACAAAGCATCGCGTTCGCGTGGGGGTGGACGCGCACGCGTAGAAGGAATCTGGGAGCCTGGGATTCTTGCCTTCGCGTTCGCGAAGGGGAGACTTTGATCACGTAGTAGAGGAGTTGTTCTTGATCGCGTTCTCGTGATAAGTTGACGCGTTCGCGTAAGCCAGGGGGTGTGGTCCATCGCATTCGCGTCGAGACGGCCGCGTTCGCGTATGAGGTCCTGGGAGCGTGGTCAGGTAAAGCATCGCGTTCGCGTGGCCAGGGTCGCGAACGCGGTGAAGGAGTTTTCTGGGCAGTAAGGTTTTTTTATAAACATTTCATCCGCTAGCTATTTCAAAATCTTTCCTTGAGAGCTCATTGGCGGATTTTGAAGGGGATTTTAACGGAAAGTGATTGAAGGTAAGTCTCATGGTCTTAATACGTCATTTTATTGAAGAATAAACCATTAATTCTCTTAAATTGGGTGTAAATGTTGATAAACTAGGGCGTGAAATTTCAAATGAAAATTGGGGATTTGAATGAGCAATATGACTCCGATTTTGATGAATTTTATATGTATGGATTCGTGGCGAGACGAGAATTCTGAAAATGTAAGTTTCGTAATTTTTCAAGAAGCGGGCTCGGGGCTCGGGTTTTGCCAACTTCGTGTTTTTGGGTGTATTTCGAGTTATTTCGATTGGGTTATGTTCCATTAGCCTATTGTGATGTATTCCTATTGGTTTTGATCAGATTTGGTATCCGCGGAGGTCGATTCTCGAGGGAAAGGCATTGCGAGCTAGTTTGCGACCGACTTGAGGTGAGTAATGGGTGTAGATGATGACCTGAGGGTTTGAAACCCCGGTATATCACATTGTGACGCTATTATGAGTCTAGACACGCACTCCATGGCTAGTGCGGGGTCGTATAAGTTGGAAATTGTGACTCGATCTAATCCGTGGGATGTATTTCACTATGTTGGCGATTGCTTCGCGTATTATATTGATGATATTTGGGCTTGATGCCATGTTTGGGGCCTTGTGCCGACTTGCAGGATCCTTCAGGGATCGTTATCTCAGAATTTTCATGATTTGCATATTATTTGAAATCAGTCCAGGTTTAAATACTATTTTTCAAATTAAGCCATATTTATACGTTTTGAAAACTCAAATGATTTTAAATGATATTTCGGGCTGACGAGTACTATCTCGCTATTTTTGTAATGTTTATTATTTTAATGGAAACGGTGGTAACTAAGGACACCGTGTATTTTAAATGGAAACGGTGGTAACTAAGGACACCGTGTAATTTAATTGAAAACGGTAGTAACTAAGGACAACGCGTATTGTAATGAAAACGGTGGTAAAAAAGGGCATCGTGTATTGTGATGGAAACAGTGGTACTTATTGGCATTGTATGATATGGCGCTTGGGCTGTAGGAGCCCCTCTGGAGTCTGAACCCCCATAGTGAGTGCGGGTACCCATATGGATCGGGCTGCACGTTCCTCAGCGTTCATGCAGTGCATTGCATCTCATGCATTTATTTACTGTTGCTTATTCTGTATATCTCTGATATTGGTACTATATAGAACTGCTAGATAGCTTCATTTTGTGTTATTTCGTGTTTTCTTTTCTTCGGGTTTTTATACATGCTTATTACTTGCTGAGTTGGTAGACTCACCCCATACTCCTTGCACCTTGTGTGAAGATTTAGGTGCTCCAGAGGCCTAGTGCTGCAGCTGTTGATTTCCGGAGTTGTTCAGAGTATTGAGGTAGCTGCCCAGCGTCCGCAGGACCACCTACTCTGTCTCTATCAGTTGTTTCTTTTGCTATTCTGTCAGACATTTGTATTACTTCCGTTCAGACCTGTATCTTATTTTATTAGAGACTGTACTCTTGACTTCTTGGTCTTTCCGGAGAATTATTGTTCTTGCTCAGCTATGTTTTCATTGCTATTGTCTATCCATGGTTGGGAGTTTCATATTAAATTCGCTGTGTTATCTTAAATTGCTTCCTTTTGGCTGGAATGCCGTTCTTGGTTGTGGTTTGGTCGGGCTTGCCCAGCCTCGCGGCAGGGCGCCATCACGACCGGCTTTGAAATCGTGACAACTATCATCGAAGGATATAGAACTCGAACCCCCAAATTCTGCAATCAGTAGTAACTAATAAGAACATATATTATAATGAGACGCAGAACCTTACGTTTAAAAAGCACTCAGATACATATTGGAAAAAGAGAAATGACATGCCTGGGTTGCAAGTTTGTTTCTGGCATGTGATCCACCAATAATGATATTGAAGGGAGGAACTATTAACAACAACTCTTTATTATCCTCCTGATTTGCAATGTGCTGAAAGTCAAATAAAACTACAGGATAAAATGATTACAGAATAATCCATTAGGGAAAATAGGCTTAATATGAGCAAGTAAGATGGTTGTGTAGCTTGGATGTAAATTTAAAAAATATAAGATGACGATTCGGGGCAAAGGTTAACTATCGTATAAAACTGTAATAGTTTTGATGAAGACATCCATACACCATAGAGAATAAAGAAAATTAAAGCTAGATTATTTCTTCCATAATGGTTAATATTGTAAAGTTTTTAATGTTACTATGAAAATATTTAATAATGTTAAGATCAAGCGTTACAAACCTCGGAGAAAAACTGATTAATTGATGGTCGCTGCCATAGCGACGGCGTCTACCAACAAACGTGCTGCTCGATAAGGACATACAGTTCGTGGGAAGTGCTTCCACTTGTACAGTGAACATAGCTGCATGTACAATTTGGAATGTAACACAGACCAAAGTTGGAAAATTCGTGCTCTTAAGCTAGGGATTAAAGAGTTGATGAGCGTTGAGTTAAGGGAAATTACACAAAGTCAATGTGTACTTAAATTCCAGGAGATTTTTCTTTTGGTTTGGATCAAGGTCTAATTGACACATTTTGAATGAGAGGCAGACACCTATGTCAAAATATAACTCATAAACACATTGGAAGGAGATAAATGACATACCTGCATTGCAAGTTTGTTTCTTTCATGTGATCCAATATTAATGACATTGATGGCATGAAATTTCAAAATCAACTTCTTGTCAAAATGCATATATACAAAGTGCTGGAAAAAATACACGCAATTTTAAAAAAGGAAACATTTGAGCGTACAATAAATCTTTTGGAAATATAGCGTTAATTGAAGGTGTTAGTCCATTTCATGGTAGCATAATCTGTTATACCTTTACAATTTGTGTTTGTGTGTGTGGGGTTGTGTGCAACATACAGTAAGTAGCATTGCAGACCTGCACTGCCACTTCTTGGTGGTCTTTTAAAACAGCATGGTGAACTTGAGCAATAGAGGAAGCAGCAAGCGTTTACTGATCAAAGGAGACAAATCTAGTCACAAAGCAAATAAGATTATCAAGAAACCCTATCAGTTAAAAGCATAAGCATAAATTAACTTAAGCTCACTGAGTTTTGTTCACTTTAAAATGGACAGTGAAAAGCAAGAGCTTTTTCTGAAAAATTTTTGGTACAGCAGAGCATATTTTTTAATTGGTAAAATAAAAAGAATCAGCAGAGCTACATTGCAGAAAATTTGAAGTGTCCCTTCATCAGCAACTACCTACATCTCTGAAAAATTTGTACCCAATGTTCTGCGTAGCACTTCTTTAATGGCTTCAAACTGACAAGGAACAGCCTAGATTGTAATGGATAACAGATCAGCAAAAGAAAGCAGTTTCAATATATTCAATTACATAGAATAGTTCCAAAATAGAGCAATGAGAACATTAGACTTCAATTAACCAAATATAGAACCTGATCCTGTAATGATGAAAGTGATGTTGAGTATTCTTTAGGCACTTGCCTAATGGCTGCAACAAACTGACCAGCTTTGACGTAAATACCTTTATTTGCGTCACATATTGTCAAAGTTTGTTTGCTGACCTTACATTTACCTAAAGGGCAGAAGGATAACTAAATAATTAAACAGAACAGAGTGGTGTGATAGGGTTCCACACTATATCAATTTCATGTGAGCTAGTTGTGTCTTAACGACCCGGTCGTTCGTTTTAAGCTCCAGCGCGTCATCCAACAATTTGAGGCCATGAGCAACTTCATCTCAGGCATATTGACTTGTGCGTATGGTTAGAATTAAAATTCCGAAAGTTTGGAGTCAAATTTAAATGAAATTTCTCATTTCAGAAGCTTAAAATTGAAGAAATGAATTAGGATTGGAATTTTGAGTAAACGACCTCGGAATTGGGATCTGAAGGTTCTAGTAGGTTCGTATGATGATTTCGGACTTGGGCGTATGCCCTAATCGGGTTTTGGATAACCCGGGAGCGTTTCAGCGCCTATCGTGGAAGATATCATTTTAGAAGAAATTGCATCAGTTTGGCTTAAAAATGCATTTCAGTGTTATTGATATCCGTTTGGGATTCCGAGACTGGGAGTAGTTCCGTATGGTGATTCTGGATTTGGGAGTGCGATCGGAAGTGAATTCGGAGGTCATTAGGTTATTTTGGAGCCGTTTGGTTAAAGATAGAAATTTGAAGGTTTTTGAGAAAATTCGACCGGAAGTGGAAATTTTGATATCGTGGTCGGAATGCGATTCCGAAAGTTGGGACAAGTCCGTAATATCGAATGTGACTTGTGTGCAAAATTTGAAGTCATTCCTGAATGATTTTGGTAAGGTTTGAGACAGTTAGTCTCTTTTAAGGGAGCTTAAGCTGGAAAAGTCAACCGGATATTGACTTATGTGTTAGAGCGCTCGAAATGTGAATTTTATGGTTCGGATAGCTTTGTTAGGTGATTTGGGACTTAGGAGTATGTTAGGAATATTTTTTTGATGACCGGTGCGGAATTAGGCTTGAATCGGCAAAGTTAGTATTTTGGCGAATTCCGGTTGGTAGGTGAGATATTGATCCGAGGCTCGGAATGGAATTCCGAGAGTTGCTATAGCTTTGTTATGTCATTTTGGATTTGTCTGCAAAATTTGAGATCATTCGGACTAGTTTTGACGTGTTTCGGCATCGAATGTGAAAATTAGAAGTTTCAAAGTTCATAGGCTTGAAACCGGGGTGAATTGATATTTTTGCATTATTTTTGGTGATTCGAAGGAACAACTAAGTTTGTATCATATTATGGGACTTGTTAGTATACTTTATTGGGATACCATGAGGCTCGGATAAATTTTGGAAGAGTTTTTGGATGATTTTTACTTTTTGAGCATAAATGTAATGATATAAAGGTTCATTTTTAGTTCTAGAGATTCAAATTTGATTTCGAGATTTTCGGAATTTTGATAATGAATTATAGTACTGATCTGAAAATTTTGGTCTAATTTCATCAAGTCGCGATTGGGTTTTTGACGTGAAACATGAGTAATTATTTAACGAGCAAAATGGATATCGCACTGAGCAAACGAGCTCCGAATTGAGTTTCGATTGAAGGGTTATGTTTTTATTATTATTTGTGACTACCTTGGTGAGGAATGAGAGTAAAAGCACGAAGGGTGATGCCATGCAGCTGTTGATTCATTGGCTTTCTTGTAGTTGTTGATTCATTGGCTTTCTTGTTTAATTATTATTTATTCAGTTCCATCACTTGATTGTAGAAGTTATAATTGAACTGCTACTCCCCCAGCATGACCTCTTCCCCTTTATTTGCTTAAATTCTTGCTCTCTTCCTGTTATTGCATATATCTGTACAGGTTGATTGTGATAGTTCCGGTTTAGCCTCGTCACTACCTCGCCGAGGTTAGGCCGGGCACTTACCAGCACATGGGGTCGGTTGTGCTGATACTACACTTCTGTGCCTTTTTGTGCACATGTCAGGACTCAGGCTACGGACCGTAGCTTTAGATCGGGAGTGATCCTTCAGTCCAGAGGCTCTGAGGTAGTTCGCTGGCATTCGCGGGCCCCGAGCCTCCTCTATCCATTTCTTTCAGTTTGTTAAATTGTATCAAATAGACATGCTATGTATTTCTTTCAGACTATTATTTTTAGTACTCTTTAGTTGTCCGTGAGCAGTGACACCAGATACTGGGTAGAGATATATTGTTAGCTTTCCGCATATTTGTTTTCATTATTGTTATTAGAAGACTTCCGCATGTTCAATTAATTATTCTAGTATTTGATTTGTTTTAGATTTAAGTTTGTGAAAATGATTATAAAGGTTGGCTTGCCTAGCTTCGACAGTAGGCGCCATCACGATTTCCGATGGTGGGTAAATCCGGGTCGTGACATAAATGTAGCAACTGCCACCAACTTTATTCTGCGTATTAGGAGACAACTCATTACCTCAACTAATGGTCGTTTCCATAGACGCGTCTGTCAACGAACATGATGGTCGATAAAAACGAACAGCTATAGGAAACTGCTTCCTGTTATAAACTCCACATACCTACATGAATATTTTGGAAAATTACACATTTTGAAAAATGAAAAGGACAAAAATAGCTAAAGTAGTGCTCGTACTATAGGTAGTAAACAGGTGATGACATTTCACTCCATGGAAAGTACACCAACTGAAAATCCAGTTAAAGTACCGGAGCTGTTGACAATCAAAGAATCTATCTGGTGGAAATAGACGGGAGTGTTTCAAAATGCGTTCATAGTTCAACTTGGCTTTTCTAATTTTGCAGATATCTTTGTTTTAGTTATGTTTCTTGTATGTTAGGTAAGTTTTTGTTGCAAAAACACATCATTACAGAAATGAGATGCATTTAGAAGGAAAAACGGAGATCTCCGACTAACTTGAATAGATTCTGCAACAGAAATTTTCCTGTTTTCTACAGTCATTGTATGTAAGGTTCGGAAAACTTATCCAGCAAGCAGAAAATATTAGTCCTTGGAAAACATTTCACATCCTCAAAGCCTAGCCAAACCCCCCATTGTTCCTCTGTAAATCCAAAAATATTTCTTTAAGTTCAAAAACATTTTTTCAAACCATATAGTCCCCAAACATGTTTTCAAAACTTGTACTCAAAATATTTTCCAAAAATGTATTGATGCAAACAATGATGATCGTACGGTACCTCTGATCCCTTTCTTGTTTCGGCAACAAATTTTCTTCATCCGCCACAGGATCTCCAGTTGTTTTCACAACAGGGACATACAGCCAA
Organism: Nicotiana benthamiana; assembly: GCA_034376525.1. NCBI lineage: Eukaryota > Viridiplantae > Streptophyta > Magnoliopsida > Solanales > Solanaceae > Nicotiana > Nicotiana benthamiana. The sequence continues at coordinate 29,324,871 of CM067337.1, forward strand.
ACTAATCAGGTCAAAGCTCATACCTGCGTAATATTGTTGAAGTACAACCTCGGGTAGCAAGTAGTTTCCGTCATATGATCCAATATTAATAACTTTGAACGAAGCAACAGCCAACACAAAGATCTTGTTAGTAGCCAGATAACAAATTTGCTTCAAAAAATATACAATTTAAAAAAACTAAATATATGATAGCAGATAAGCATATACCTAATGAAGTTGTCAATTATTTATGAAGTTTGTTGACAATATGATTTAGCAAAGACTGAACCATGATAACCAAAAATGTTGCTAGAAGGTTTGAAATTTGCTTTCATTCTCATAGTAAATTAAAGAAAACCTTCTTGTAATCCACATTTATTGCTTCATTTGAAATTTCTCCATCATCGTCATAAATCAAAATCTTTAATTCATTTCTCTTGGTAACCCTTGATAGAGCAACATAAAGCTGCCCATGTATGAAGATCAGTTTTTTCAAATATAACCCAACATGAGATAAAGATTGTCCTTGACTTTTGTTTATCGTCATTGAAAACGATACAACTATTGGAAATTGTCTTCGTTGGAATTTAAAAGGTATTCTCGCATCAGATGGAGTTAATGACATTCTCGGAATGAAAACCTTTTGTCCAGCCATATTTCCCGATAAAGTTTTTGCTTCAATAACCCGATTTCCCAGTCTAGTGATGATTAATCTTGTTCCATTACATAGCCTTGAAGATGGATCTATATTTCTCAATAACATAACTGGGACACTCACTTTCAAAGTGATAACATGATTTGGAATCACAGAACACTTAATAGTGTTTAGAAATACAGGTGTATGTATGTGTTCCAAACCTGTAAAAGCATTGTCTCACATGCAAATTGTATCAGAGCTTAAAAATGTTTTTGGTTCACTTTTTTTTACTGAAACCATGAATTCGTTGATTGATTCAACCATGTCAAGACTGGGAGCAAGAATTCCTCTTTGTTGTAGGTATGTTATATCACTGCAATGACTTAAAAAATCTAGATATGTACTTTCCACAATCGCAGAAATTAGATCGCCACAATTATTGATGATAAGATCATCAGGGATATGAACTTTATCGATACCATCAACAGAATTACCAATCATACCATCACCTATTGCTAAAATCCAATCAAAAAATTATCTTAGATCATTCAAATGTGAATCCACCTGATTTCCTTCTAACCTCATATTTTTGTTAGCTTTAGTACCTGGCAGTGATTCCACAAATATGAAGAATTAAGGGTAGCATGAACAATATTTTAGTACCTTTTGAAATGACCGGAAGTATTTGTCTAAAGTCACCACCAAGAACAACAGTTTTTCCTCCAAACGGACGATCTAAATTAGATGCATCTTTAAATCTAAGAATATCTCTTAAAGTTCTGTCTAGAGCTTCAAAACAATATCTATGCATCATTGATGCTTCATCCCAAATAATTAACTTTGTCTTGACAATCAATTTAGATAAAGGAGTACCTTGTTTGATATTACATGTTGAATCTTCATTTGCATTTAGTGGTATTGCAAATCTAGAATGAGCTGTTCGACCTCCTGGTAACAAAAGAGACGCAATTCCGCTTGATGCAACTGTAAACACGATATCTCATTTACATCTTATGCCAGAAGACAAAGTTTTCCAAATAAATATCTTCCCGGTTCCTCCATGACCATATAAAAAGAATAATTCATCTTTGTCCTCATGTACTGATTTGATTATTCTGTCATAAACTAACTTTTGCGCCATTGTCAACTACCAAATAATTCTTCATGTTCCATTGACAAAGAGCACCTATTATAACGTAGTTCTTCGCAGATTAATCTATTGGTGTTGTCAACTTCTTCTTCATTGAAAATCGATTTTGGCATTGTTGGAAAATCATATAACGTTCTTCCGCAAGCTTTTAACAAATATTCTAACTTTTGTAGACAACGATTCTTTAATTCATCGTTTGTTAGCTCTGCCTCTAAAATAACAAAAGCATATAAGTAATTAATTAATCATAAAAATATTTAGTTTCTATGATTTATATAAAGAAAAGAGGAAAATAATTTCCTTTACAAATAGTAAAGGCTAATGAATGTTAATTTACTTCATTGGAAGGATTACGTTTCAATAACATTATATTAATAATTAATCGCTCATGAGTAGCATGTGTAAATGTAAATCATAGATTACAGTAAGGTTTAATAAGTATGAAGTAATAAATGTAGAAAAATTATAACAAATTTATAATATTAAAATCTTAAGAAAAAGGTTGCATTGTATACCTGGATTATCCAATATTTTTTTTTGTTCATGTAAGATATCATCTGATAATAAAAACCATGTTGTCTCCCAAACGCATTCCGGTCGTGACATTGAATTGGATAATAATAATATACTAAATAATTACCTAAGATATGATGGGATTCCCCAGTGACTTGCCTCCTTTATGGCATATACATATTCTTTGGCATCATCTAATAAACCTAGTGCATAACATGCATCTCTAAAAGTTAAATGATCTTGATTGTTGATTCTGCGTAAATCTTCATAACACTTAGGTCCTTTAATGACATTCTAAAGTACTATTGCTCTCCACTTCCAAGGCGTACAAAGAATATTCTCCCTACTGAAAAAGCAGAATTTCTTCTTTTTTCTCACTTTTTAGTTTTTTATTCCATACAAACTTAAGAGGAAATTCCGCATAAGTTAATTCCCTTGCTTCTTCATATGTATTATTTGCCTCAAACCAGCTTAAAAACTTTGATTCCCTTACACTTGGTCTATTGGCAACATAATCAATTGGATCATCATCAGAGAAATAATTGTCTGTTCATTTGGTAGATGAAAGGAAAGTCTTTCTACCGAAGGTTCTCTATATTGAATTGGAAATTTAAAAATTCTCCAAGCAGCTTCACACGGTGATATGTATCGACAATCATAATACATTTTTATTTCATCAATAGCCGATGAGTCTTCCTCATGCAGACTTTGAGAAAAAGTTGATATCACACGATCATGACCTTTATTAACGTACTTAAATAACTACTTGATTGAGCGAGATTGATTGCACCATTCAACATTTATGTGGGCCCCATACTTAAATAATAAATATCTATTGTGTGGAACCACATATCTTTCATCCAATTCAATATCTTCTTTTTCGATAGTTCTACCATTGTCCCTTCTTTTATATATAGGATATCCATCTTCATCGATTGTCGTAGTTTCTACAAATGTTTTTGGAAAGCATTTTGTACATCTACTATTACGCATGTAAGGAGACGATTTTCTAACAGAGCCGCAAGGGCCATGCATCATGAAATTCTTTACGGCATTATAATAATCTGAATCGATCGATTCATCTGGTATTTCTGCCGAAATTATTTTATCTATATCTCCAACATTTGGATATTTATTATGAAGATAGAGAAATATGAGTGCATGAGGCAACTCCTGTTTTTTGAATTCTATCGTATATATCACTGCAAAAAAAAAATATCGATTGGGGTAATTGCTTGTAATTTATATGTAAGATAAAATGTTTTATTAAATTAGCTTATAAATATCATAAGAAATTATTTAAAATGTTTAATTATATACCTGATTTAGCTGGTCCAAAAATTTGTTTCTCTTTCAAATCCTTTATTAAACGATCCAATTTGATTTTGAACACCCTAGATAAAATATCTGGGCGATCTTCTGGTTTCAAGCCTCTCTCCTTACAAATCTAATAATTTCAGGCCATTTTGGGTTGCAAGTAAGTGTGATGAAGAGATTTGGATATCCAGCCCACTTGAAAATTGCCATAGCATCTTGATAATTTTGAGTCATGTATCTTGCACCCCCTATGATGCTGGATGAAAGAATTATCCTTTTACCTTGAGAAGAAGGATTTATCTCTCCATGTAAAACTGCATCTTCTAATCCTTTATACATATGAGCTCTTAAATGTATACGATCGCCCTACAAATAAAGTACAATACCTAAAACATGGTAAGTTTATTATATATTGAAAATATCTAGTTGCATTTTGTCACGAGCCCAAACCTGGTCGTGACGGCGCCCGTCCGCGAGGCTGGGCAATCCCGACCAAACCACAACCAAGAACGGCAATCCAGCCAAAAGAAGCAATTTAAGATAACACGCTGAGCAAGAAAAATAATCCTCCCAAAACCGAGGAGTCACGAGTACAGAGCCTCTAACAAAACAGGATACAAGTCTGAATGGAAATGATACAAAGTCTGACAAAATAGCAAAAAGGAACATGACTGATAAAAACAGAGTAAGTGCTCATGCGGATGCTGAGCAGCTACCTCAATACTCGGAATAGCTCGGGTAATCAACAGCAACAACACTAGGTATCTTGAGCACCTGGATCTGAACGCAAGGTGCAGGGAGTATGGGGTGAGTCTACCAACTCAGCGAGTAATAAGCATGTATAAAAATTCGAAGATAAGAAAATACGAAATAACACAAATGAAGTTATCTAGAAGTTCTATATAGTACAAGCCTCAGAGATATACAAATAAAGCAACAGTAAATAGATACATGATATGAAATGCAATGCATGAACACTACGGAACGTGCAGCCTGATCCATATGGGTACCCGCGCTCACTGTAAGGGTTCAGACTGCGGAGGGGATCCTACAGCCCAAGCGCCATATCATACAGTGCCAATAGTACCACTGTTTCCAATACAATACATGGTGTCTTTAGTTACCACCGTTTCCATTACAATACACGGTGTCCTTAGTTACCACCATTTCCTTTTAAAATACACGGTGTCCTTAGTTACCACCATTTCTTTTTAAAATAATATACATTCCAAAGATAGTGAGATAGTACTCGTTAGCCCAAAATATCATTTAAAATCATTTGAGTTTTTAAAACTTATAAATGTGGCTGAGTTTGAAAAAATAGTATTTAAACCTGGACTGAATTCAAACAATATGCAATCATGATAATCTGAGATAACAATCCCTGAAGGATCCTCCAAGTCGGCACAAGGACCCAAATATGACATCCAGCCAGATATCATCAATATAGTATGCGAAGCATTCGCCAACATAGTACAATCTATCCCTTAGATTGGACCGATTCACAATATTCAACATATACGACCCCGCACTAACCATGAAGTGTGTGTCCAGCCTCATAATAGCGTCACAATATGATATACCAGGGTTTCAAACCCTCAGGTTATCATCTACACCCATTACTCACCTCAAGCTGGCCGCAAACTAGCTCGCAATGTCTTTCCCTCGAGAATCAACCTTCGCGGATGCCAAATCTTATCAGAACCAAAAGGAATACATCAAAATAGGCTAATGGAACATAACCCAATCGAAATAACTCGAAATACACCCAAAAATACGAAGTTGGCAAAACCCGAGCCCCGGGCCCACTTCTCGAAAAAATTACGAAATTCACATTTTCAGAATTTTCGTCTCGCCACGAGTCCATACATATATAATTTACAAGAATCGGAGTCCAATTGACCCCTCAAATCCACACTTAAATTTCACTTGGGTTGCAAGCCCTAACCACCATTTTTAACATTGAAAACCTTGATTCATTAGTTTTTAATCCATGATTTTACTCTATATTGATGAACTTTAGGTCCAAGAGATCATACCTGAAGAATCCCATCAAACATCTCTCCAAAAATCGCCCTCAATCGCCTAAGTCCGAAGTTCAATTGTTCTTCCTTTCTATGAAATTATAAGAAACACTGTTGCACTAAAACAGCCCGAATTCCGCTTCCGCGGCTCCCCGACCGCTTACGCGGCTCCCGCTTCAGCGTCCAGTTGACCGCTTCTGCGGTCTGGTTCAAATCCTCAACGATCGCTTCTGCGGTCTTTCACCGCTTTCGCGGCTTCCGCTTACGCGGTCACCGCACCGCTTCAGCGGTCCTAGCCTGCTCCATATTGGCTGCTTCTGCGGCTCCTTCGCCGCTTCAGCGGACACTGCTTAGGCGGTCCTTCATCTGCTTATGCGGAAATACCAGAAGGCACGCACCCAAAGCTGAAGCAAACTCCAAAATCTTTGTTTAACCATCCGGAATCACCCCGAGACCCGCTGGGTCCAAACCAAAAACACAAATATGACCAAATACCTCATTCAAACTTGCTCGAGCCCTGAAAACACCAACATTAACACCAAAAATCCTCATTTTCCTCAAATCAAAGCCTAGGATAACTTATAGTTTCCCAAATTCTCATTCGATGCCGAAACCAACCAAACGAAGTCCGAATGACCTGAAAATTTGCGCACATATTCAAATTCACCTAACAAAGCTACTGCAACTTTCGGAATTCAATTTCGACCCTCAGATAAAATTCTCACCTATCAACCAGATTTCTCAGAAATTCCAACTTCGCCAAACTAGGCTAACTTCAACACCGGACCTCCGAATTCACTTTCGTTATCACTCCTAAGTCACAAATCACCATTCGAAACTAGTCGAATTTCCGGAAATCCATTCCGAGCCCTATATCTCATAAGTCAACTTCCGGTTGAATTTTCCAAAACAAGATTCCGTCTAAGAGGCCATGTGCCTTAGTTTCAACCAAAACCAATTTAATTACACCCAATCAACTCTAATACTGATATTGAAACATGAAGCAACACATTAAGGGGAAACGTAGCAGTAACACATAAGACGATGGGTCGGGTCGTCACACGTTTCCATGGAATTGTATCAATGAAACTATTTTTTCATGTGGTAGTTGCTGTTTGTGTAAGTTTGCGATTACGATATGTGATGGTTAAAGGTGAAAAAGTAACAGAGTTCATTGGTTATATGATAGCGATTTCTCAATAACTTTTGATAGTGAATTTGATGGAGTTTAGTATTTATCCCGACAAAAAAGGCGAGTAAAATTACCGGACATTGCCACTTGAGAAACCAACAGTTAAGGTACATAAGGTTTTATAGAAGGTTTGTGGGCTCTACTTCGGGCAAAATATACCATAATATTGGGTTATGCGCACATACAAATCTATAGTTATTGACATCTAAATTTCGAATAGTACAAAGGATAAAACTCGGGAAAACCATAACATCTATATGGAGATTGAAATTTAATTTTCGAATTGCACAAAGGAAGTAGCGAGTCAATAACAGGCTAAATCAGAGCTTCTTTAACAACATGGTAAATCATAGCTGCGCAAATTTCAAAGTTATAACTAAAAAAATACACAGGATAAGATTATGGAAGAGGAAAACAGATGTAAACATTTTTACATATAAATTTGAAAGAGCACAAAGGATAACAATGTAGAAGAGCCAAAAAAATCTATGTATATTGACATTTAATTTTCGAACAGCACAAACAAATTAGCAAGGCAATAACATTATAAAAATACCTTTTCATCTTGTAGAACCAATTCAATGGAGAATAAAGAGCCTGGATTAAAACGATGCGATTTTTCCCACTTACGGACAACGCGAACTTTCAACTTCCACTGCATCTTTGAAATAGTTATATCCTTGATGAAATCATTGTTATCGGCCATGTTTTTGCTAATTCGTAACTTTTGTTGAAAGCTTTGTAGAAGAACAAACATTAGAATTGAAGGAGTTTTATGTGTGAATGAAATATATATTTTTGAGGTTTGAGCAGTTGCTACCCAGATAAGTAAATCGTGGGTTAGACAATTCAGCCTAATGCAGAGACGATACGCGAGGTTGTAGAGAAAATTTAGGGTTAATTGAAGAAAAAATTTGAACGATTTTCTTACAATAACCCACGTTCATGTAATGCTTATTTAGGGTTAATTGAAGAAAAAATGTGAACGGTTTTCTTCCAATAACCCACGTTCATGTAATGCTTTTAAATAAAATTTAATTAACAATTTGGCAGGGATTGTTGAGCAGCGGTATTACTGAATTAGACACGTTCAATTAATAATTTTTAAAAAAATATTATTATTATTTGAACTGGATTTTGAAGAGCGCAGCGGTTATGCATTATTTTGCAAAAAAATTAAACGTAACAAAAGCTTTGTTTTTTTTAGCCACGTTCAGTTAATGTTTTGTAAAAAAAATTAAAATAAATAGATTCTAAGTTTATATTGTTCGGCTGTTTTTTAGGAAGTTATTTGAAACAAAATCTATGTAAATAACTTATATGGAAATAACCTAATTTAAGTAAGATTCTTTTAGTTGGTTTAAAAGAATTCCTAATATGTTGGAGACTTATCCGAAAATGTCATGTGAAAGTATATTATTATGACACTTGCTTCATAAGAGGCTTTTATCCTTGACTTTTTAATTATATATAGATAGATGCTTCATTTATGACATTTGCTTATTATGATTTTAATATATGTATATGTACGACCTTTCTCATAATAATTCTAATTTTATATATATATATATATATATATATATATATATATATATATATATATATATATATATATATATATATATATATATATATATATATATATATATATATATATATATATATATATATATATACTATTACTATTATATTAGGAAGAAATTACTTTCCAATTTGAAATGGTAGTTTTTTACTTTTTTATTATAAAATAATTTTAAAACTCCAACTGAAACTACTCCCCAATTTGAATGAGCAAAATATTTTTTTGTATTTTCGTTTTTAATAGATAATTATAAGATATCTATATTTATTAATTAATTAGTGTAATCAATTAATGCAAAATTCAAAATTCAAAAAACAAATTAGTTAGAAAAGTAGTTTATTTTGTCTTAACAAAGCCACTTGGCATTTTATGGTTAAGACACTTGTCTTAATATAGTTCTTTTGCATTTTGTGTATATTAATTGCTTAATATTGTTAAATTGGCGTATGAATTATTAATAAATTACCAATTTAGTATAATAACTATTCCCATATATACACACTACTATTACTACTATTACAATAAAAAGAAATTACTCTTCAATTTGAAATCGTAGTTTTTTACTTTTTTTTTTTTGGTAATTAAGAATTTTATTAACACCAAAGATGTTGCAATACATAATCATAATTCAGCTGATACACAGCTGACTATCTCATCTAATCTGTGTCACCAACTATCTTTATAACTAACCTTACCTATATTTACAAGAGAAATTGCTGCATATGTTGTCTAACTTTAGGAGTTCCTCTAATATTACAAATATAGGCTAGTTTCCTGAGTAAAGTATCACTGCTACGGAAGACATTCTCGAATATCCTCGAGTTTCTCTCCAGCCACAAAGTATAGAATAATTCGGCAGTCACCATTTTGAATATGTTAGCTCTACAAAAATGTTCTTTAGCTTTGCTAACTATCCACTGGAGGTACTGGTCCCAGTTCTGCATTCTGGGATGGTCTTCTCTAATCCAGGTCGATGTTTGCTCCCTTAAATCTGTTGCATATGGACAGGTATAGAACATATGATCTCTGGATTCTGCAATATTCTGGCACAACACACATTTCTGGTCCACATTTATTCTCCAATGTATTAGCCTATCCTTGGTTGGAAGTCTGTCATGGAGTACTAACCATAAGTTGAAAACAGCTTTGGGTCAGGCATAGTTCTGAACAGTTAGGTTCTTCCATGGGACTCTCAGGAGTTGGCCAATCTGTAGTAGATAGATTTTTCTAATGGAACATAATGGCATATTAAGGCCTTGGTGTTGTTGCAGCACACCTCTTGCTGTTATGATCTTTCTAACCATCCAACTAGTTTGTCTGGGAATAGGAATGTTCTCCAATTAGTGCAGCTTCATATAGACAGCATGAATCTATTTTACCCACAGTCTGTCTTTCTTATGAGCAAAGTCCCAGCAGAGTTTAGCAATTTCAGCCTTGTTCCATAGAGATAGGTTAATGAGATTCAAACCACCAGCTGATTTAGGAAATACATATTTTGTCCCAGGATATATAAGCTTTTTTAGTGATGACATTTGATCCAGACCAGATGAAGCTTCTACAGGTTGCTTCAATTAGCTTCAGTATCTTTGTAGGGATGATGAAAAGTTGAGCCCAGTATGCCTGTATTCCAAAAACCACTGATTGCACCAGTTGCAGCTTCCTAGCATATGACAGTTTCCTAGCAGTGATCTTTTCCACCAGTGGTTGCCACTGGATCAATGACATCTTCTTGGTGAATAGAGAAATGCCTAGATATTTGAAAGGTAATTCTCCATAAACATAGCCAAAGTGACCAGTAATCTGCTGTTGTACTTCATGATTAACCTCTCCAAAGTATACTGAGCTTTTGCTCAGATTAGCTTTCAGTCCTGAGGCTTCAGTGAATTGGGAAAAGTACTGGAACATGGTAATGGCAGACTTGATTTCACCTTTAGCAAATAGGAGTAGGTCATCATCAAAGCTTATGTGAGTAATGCCTAGCTTTTTACATCCCGGATGGTATAGAAAATCTTGATCTTTCCTTAATTCAGCCAGTGACCTGCTAGATACTCCATGACTATTGCAAATAAGAATGGGGATACTGGATCTCCTTGTATGAGGCCATTAGCAGCTTTAAATGGTTAAGTTGTTTCCCCATTTGTCATCACTGTATAGCTTACTGTTTGAACACACTCCATGATCCAGTTAATGAACCTGGTTGGAAATCCCAATCCCTCCAGTACCTGTTGCAAGAAGATCCATTCAACAGAATCATAGGCCTTCTGAAGGTCAATTTTTATCATGCATCTAGGAGTCACATGGGTTCTGGAATAGTTTTTGATCAACTCATGAGCCAGGATGACATTATCTGCAATCTTCCTGCCTGGGATGAAACCTTCTTCAGCCTCACAAATGATACTAGGCATGACCTTCTGCATTCTATTGGCTAAGATTTTGGAAATCATTTTATATAGGACTGAGCAACATGAAATTGGTCTATACTCTTTAACTGTGGTTGGGTTAGGGACTTTGGGGATTAAAGTAAGAGTGGCACAATTTATTGTCTTATATATCTTGGTTGTCTGGAAGAACTCCTTGATTGCGCCAATGATCTACTTGCCAATGCTGTTCCAGGTTTTCTTGAAAAAAACTGCATTATATCCATCAATTCCTGGAGCTTTGTCATCCCCAATTGCCTTTAAGCTATCCACAATTTCAAGTTCAGTTATATCAGCACTTAGATCTTTCTTTTGTTGGTGTGTTAAGATAGGGCTATAAGCCATATACAGTCTATTTATGGCTGGCAGAGAAGAAGCTGATGAGCCCATTAATGACTTATAGAAGTCAGTGATCTCCTTTTTAATGTCTGCTGGTATAGTAACCTTGATACCCCTTGCTCAAATAAGCTCTGTGGTTTGCTTATATTGCTTATATTGAGTCTCTGAATATTTAACATGATTACTTGACTGTCTATCACTGGCATATAATACATCATTGAAATCTCTAGCAACTAACCATGCCTCAGTAATAGCAACTGAGTAATCCTACAGATTTTTCCATAGAGATCTTCTCTGGTCCACCTCATTATATCTATATACCACAGTTAGATAGCAAGTGACATCCCCAGTATTGCTTTTGACTCTACAGTGTATCAGTTGAGCCTCCTGCTGGATACCAGTGACTCTGATCAGCTTTGTATCCCATAAAATTCACACTCTACCATTTATAGAACCATGATAATTTGCTAGGATACCCCAACCAGGAACCAACATCTTAGCAATTCTTCCTGCATTTTGTTTCTTTAACCTTAGTTTCTACCAAACCAACAAGATTAATGTTATTTCTTCTTATATACTCCCTAATTCTTTTTGTTTATACCTTTTATTTACACCTCTAATATTCCAGACTAACCACTTCATTGGCAGTTGCTAGGTCCTCCTCCATCTCCTGGAGGAATCTTAACTCTACTATTGCAAACTGCTTCAAAATGATTGCTAACAACAATATGGGATAAAGGTGGGAAGTTGGTGAGGTTGAATTCAGGGGTTTGAACTTGCTTCCCTTTCTCTTTCTGCTTAGTCTTTCCTGTCACCAGTTTTGGGGAGTCATTAGGCTCTTTATGAATGTCATTGCTCAGCCTTGTCTCATGTTGCTCAGTCTGTTGCAGTGGTACCTCATGCTGATTATTAACAGTTTGCACTGGAGCCTTGGTTCTCCATTTCTGAATCGCTTTAGTCTTCTTCACTTGAGGAGGCTGGTGTGTTTTTTGATTCAGAAGGCACCTATGCCCAACCATTAGACATTTCCCACAGTAAGATGGTTTCCAGTCATAAACAACTTCTTGTAAAAATTTACTCCCATTAGCATCCATTAGCCATATTTCTCTCGGTAGCTCTTTAGTAACATTCATTTCTATGAGCATTCGAGCACAGGAATCTCTAGATTGTTTGGTTGTACATTCATCTGCAAAGATAGGTTTCCTAACACACTGGCAATTCTGCTTAGCGATCTCATTCCCCAACAAGACATGGGAAGTTTAGGGAATTTGAATGAGTAGAATATTTTTTTATATTTTCTTTTTTTTATAGATAATTATAAGATATCTATATTTATTAATTTATTAGTGTAAGCAACTAATGCAAAATTCAAAATTCAAAAAAAAAAATTGTTAGAAAAGTAGTTTATTTTGTCTTAACAAAGCCACTTGGCATTTTGTGGTTACGACATTTGTCTTAATGTAGTTCTTTTGCATTTTGTGTATATTAATGGCTTAAAATCTGAAAGGTATCTTCCCTTTCCTAGTAGCTTCTGCCAATATTATTATCATAGGATTATGATCAGAGATTAGGGGATGATCATATAAAGTTTGCACATGGCTCCAGTTGATCATCCATTTATAGTTGCCAAATTCTCTGTCCAGTCTGCTGCATACTCTATCATTGCATGTCTGCCTATTTGTCCAGGTGAAATAATCACCTTTCCAAGGTAGTTCTAAAAACCCAGCCTGTTGTATGCTTTGAGTAAATTCTTGAGTCTCTGAATACTTAACATGATTACTTGATTGTCTATCACTGGCATATAAAACAGCATTGAAATCTCTAGCAACTAACCATGCCTCAGTAATAGCAACTGAGTAATCCTGCAGATTTTTCTATAGAGATCTTCTCTGGTCCACCCCATTATATCCATATACCACAGTTCGATAGCAAGTGACATTCCCAGTATTGCTTCTAACTCTACAGCGTATCGGTTGAGCCTCCTCCTGGATACTAGTGACTGTGATCAGCTTTGTATCCCATAAAATTCACACTCTACCATTTATAGAACCATGATAATTTGCTAGGATACCCCAACCAGGAACCAACAGCTTAGCAATTCTTCCTGCATTTTGTTTCTTTAACCTTAGTTTCTACCAAACCAACAAGGTTAATGTTATTTCTTCTTATATACTCCCTAACTTCTTTTTGTTTATACCTTTTATTTACACCTCTAATATTCCAGACTAACCACTTCATTGACAGTTGCTAGGTCCTCCTCCATCTCCTGTAGGAATCTCAACTCTACTATTGGAAACTGCTTTTAAAACGATTGCTAATAACAATAGGGGATAAAGGTAGGAAGTTGGTGAGGTTGAATTCAGGGGTTTGAACTTGCTTCCCTTTCTCTTCCTGCTTAGTCTTTCCTGTCACCAGTGTTGCGGAGTCATTAGGCTCTTTATGAATGTCATTGCTCAGCCTTGTCTCATGTTGCTCAGTTTGTTGCAGTGGTACCTCATGCTGATTATTAACAGTTTGCGCTGGAGCCTTGGTTCTCCATTCCTGAATCGCTTTAGTCTTCTTCACTTGAGGAGGTTGGTGTGTTATTTGATTCAACAAGCAGATATGCCCAACCATTAGACATTTTCCACAGTAAGATGGTTTCCAGTCATAAACAACTTCTTGTAAAAATTTCCTCCCATTAGCATCCATTAGCCATATTTCTCTCGGTAGCTCTTTAGTAACATTCATCTCTATGAGCATTCGAGCATAGGAAACTCTAGATTGTTTGGTTGTACATTCATCTGCAAAGATAGGTTTCCCTAACACACTGGCAATTCTGCTTAGCGATCTCATTCCCCAACAAGACATGGGAAATTTAGGGAATTTGAATGAGTAGAATATTATTTTATATTTTCTTTTTTTATAGATAATTATAAGATATCTATATTTATTAATTTATTAGTGTAAGCAATTAATGCAAAATTCAAAATTCAAAAAAAAGTTAGTTAGAAAAGTAGTTTATTTTGTCTTAACAAAGCCACTTGGCATTTTGTGGTTACGACACTTGCCTTCATGTAGTTCTTTTGCATTTTGTGTATATTAATGGCTTAATATTGTTAAATTGACATATGAATTATTAATAAATTACCAATTTAGTATAATAACTATTCCCATATATACACACCACTACAACTATTATATTAAGAAGAAATTACTCTCCAATTTGAAATGGTAGTTTTTTAATTTTTGTTTTTAAAATTGTAAAATAATTTAAAAACTCTAACTTGAAACTACTCTCCAATTTGAATGAGTAGAATATTTTTTTGTATTTTTATTTTCTATAGATAATTATAAAATATCTATATTTATTAATTCAATTAATGTAATCAATTAATTTAAAATTTAAATTTAAAAAAATTAGTTAGAAATGTAATTTATTTTATCTTAATAAAGCCACTTAACATTTTATAATTAAGGTATTATCTTAATGTAATGCTTTTGCCTCTCCTATATAGTATAGATAGAAGATTTCTAAAATTAAAAATAAAAGCTTTGAGTTCCTCAAAAATCTATGTTTTGAGTTTATTGGAATAAATTGAGAAAATACATACCCGTAAAGCTAATTGGAATAGAGAAAGAAAGAAAGATCAAAGGGTGGGCGCGAAGAGTCAGCAAAACCGTAGGCAGTAAGATATGGAAAATGGGGGCGTACGTGTCAATCAAAGGAACTTTGTCATCGTTTTTCCTCTACACTTGTCTTTCTACCCCGCTCTTCTCGCTCTTAATTCTTCTTCCAACTTTTTCCTCATTTGTTTCTTTCTTTTCCTCTTGCGTATTCCCACTTTTTCTACTCCCATTACTATATTACTAATAATTACGTATTTGCTCGGCTACATTTTGCACCATGACTGGCAGAGAAATCATTCACAAAATAAAGGTGCGTATAATTTTTGAATTCAGACCCCGATCTCTCTATTTTATTCACCATCTTAATTCAGTATATTACTAGTCCTGGTTTGATTATTATTACATCTCTTTAGAACTAAGGATCTATGTCTGTTCTGGTATATGGAAATACTTAGAATGGCTACGTGCTTCTGAATTTTGGTAATTGTTTTGATTATTAGAGGACAAGGATATTATTTTGATTGATTCGAATGATAAATAAGAGGTCTAGGATAATATGTTGATTGATCTGAGTGATATACAATAAGAGTTAGCGATACATTACTTGTAATTGAAAAAACGATTGAATTAAGCTTTGACATATTCTTATTCATTACATTGAGGATAACACTTTTAGCATTGCAAATTAGTTCCATTGAAGAAAATATCATATTCCACTCCAAGCACATCCTCGGGGAAAAAGACTTGCGAAACTCGGGGGCAGATTTTATTGGGTAATACGTGAATGCACGGACTTTTCTCCAAATTACTTTTTTTTAGAATTAGTCTAATATTATTTGATTGGCACTCATGTAACACAAAGACTAGATGGTGCATTCGGTTGAATACTGAGTTATTTATCCAGAGGAAAAACGGTCAATTCATATTTTTTCCCTTCTTTCTTCAGTGGTGCACCCTAAAATAGATCCGCCTCTGGCGAAACCTGTGCACTCTTTGCCTATGTCAAAGATCCACTGTTGCTTGTTCTTTGTTGGTCACTTCATTGAATTGCGTTAGATGGGAATTTCATCTACTGTTTAAAGCTCGCTCATAATAAACTCATGTGCTTATCGTGGAATGTGAAGGCAAAATGTATGTGTTTGGAATTGGAAAGGAAAATGGAAAGAAAATATGATTAGGATAGGAGATTCTGGTGTATGAAATGGAAGAAAGGAGAACATATCCCCACCTTTTCTTTCCCTTTGCCCTTCTTATATAGTGATGCTATGATCCATCCTAGTGAATGTTGGCATTGGATGGATCTTGAGTTCTCTCAGACCATTGAAAAGCTAGGAATCCTTTGCTCTGCATGTATGTCTTCTATACCTGAGAAGCATAAGTCGATTCTTGACTGAGCAGATTTTCTTTAATTTGCTGTTCTTTAACTGTCTTTTAATGAACTGAACGTGGACACTGTAGAACTATATGATATTTACTTGAGTTCATAAGATTATTTTCGTTTACTATGGCTGTCCCTTCAATGTTCAATTAGCTCTCTTTTTTGAAGAAAAAAAGAAAGACAGGCCATTGAATATTCCATTCTCAGCCTACTTGTTACAATAGATTTTTGCTTTTATGCTCGGTGTTGTCCACAAAGTTACTTGTTAACCTATTGCAATTATTTCATATCAAAGCCGTAAACCTGATTTAGGATTTTGATCTTGGTGGTCCAACTTATGATGTTTCAATCAATTATATAGTGTTGATGAGTTTACTTAATGTCACATTATAGTTGATGAGTTTACTTAATGTCACATATTTGAAAAGTTAAATTAAGTCACATAGTAATCAAATAACTGAGCAGATGAACTAGTTGGCTGCTAAGTGTCGTAATTTGCCTCCTAAAACATTTAAATGGCCCTCTCTAGATGAAAGTCCTCGTATCGAGCAGCTGTGTGTTGTTACTATATTCAGGAAAATAAGCTTATGCCCCCAGCTCAGCCGTATAGTGATGATGGAATGGTGAATTTTATGGGAGTTTACAAACTCTAGATCTCATTAAGCTAATAAGACAGCGTAGGCAGAAAATTTTTAAGATGGTAAAAGAGGGGGACTGAACTGTTGCATTAAGAACTTATTGCTCTTTCTTGAAGCTATCTATCTTATGTGTTACTCCTTTTATGACATTGTGTATATATGATAGTCCGTTATGGTTGTGGCTAATAAGTGTATCTCAGCTTATGGAGAAAGTTCTCCACTGTGGTGGAGTTCTCCAAGTTTTATCATGAAATGCCTGATGCATACACGTGAAGCTGTGACACGGTTCTTTCCTTCTGCAGGAAAGGGTTGGTTTAAGTTCATCTGATACCGGAAAAGGTAAGAGTAAAATGTCAAAGCACATAACCCATGGGTATCACATGGTTGAGGGAAAATCACATCACACCATGGAAGACTATGTTTTTGCACAATTTAAGCAAGTTGACGATAATGAACTTGGACTATTTGCAATATTTGATGGCCATTTAAGCCATGAGATTCCTGATTACCTCCGATCTCACTTATTCAACAATATCCTGAATGAGGTAATTCTTTCATGTTACTATTGAATGCTTGCCATGTATTTTGTACAGTCAGTTCAGTCTTCAGTTAAATTGAAATTTAAAGATGGTGAAGTTTGTTCTCTCTTATTCCTTCTTATTAATCACTTCCTTTCCCCGCTGCCCTCTCCAAGGTAGGACAATCGAGAGTAGGGAAAGAGCCTGCATCAAAGATGCTGAGAGCTTGCTGATTTCTGTGCATCAGTTGCGTGTGTCTTTGTTCTTTGCTTGAATTCCATTATTCTCGTCATATTTTTTGTTGCTTTTATGTAGCCTAACTTCTGGGTTGAACCGGAGTCCGCAATCAGGAGAGCATACCGCATAACGGATTCCACTATCTTGGATAAGGCTACTGATTTGGGTAAAGGAGGGTCCACTGCAGTTACAGCCATATTGATTAATGGTCAGAAACTAGTTGTAGCTAATGTAGGAGATTCTCGTGCTGTGATTTGTGAGAATGGAGTAGCCAAACAACTGTCCATTGACCATGAGCCTGGCAGAGAGAGGAAAATCATTGAGGATAGAGGTGGTTTTGTTTCCAATTTTCCAGGTGAGAAACTGTAATCTGTAAATATATTATAGAGTTTGGTTATTTGTTATATAGTCTGGCTGAATTCAATCACTACCAGTTGGTATCTTCATGTATGCATCAATGACTGGAGGGAAACCGCCTTAGTTTACCAATGGCTTTTTCCTTTACTAGAGTTAATTTATGTACTCATTAGGCTGAGAGAAGGTAGGGGTGGTCCCGGTAGATGAGAAGATGCGAGAAGCGAGGCTGAGGTGGTTCGGGCATGTTCGGAGGAGGGGTCCCGATGCCCCGGTGAGGAGCTGCGAGCGGCTGGAGATCGTTGGCGGTCGGCGAGGCAGAGGGAGGCCTAAGAAGCATTGGGGAGAGGTGATTAGGCAGGACATGACTAGAATGCAGGTTTCCGAGGATATGACCGTTGATAGGAGAGTCTGGAGGTCTAGGATCAGGGTTGTAGGTTAGGGGCTCCTAGAGTTCGTCGTAGTTACGGTATGATATTATTGCATGCGATTGTATTTAGGTTCCTTATGTTTAGATAATTATTTCCGCTATTTCTGCTGTTTCTGCGGGTGATACTAATGCTCTATTGTTATTGTTTTTGTTTTTGTTTTACAGCTGATTTCCCTTTTTCCTATGCACCGAGGGTCGATTGGAAACAGCCTCTCTGCCCTTTCGGGTAGGGGTAAGGCTCGTCTACATATTACCTTCCCCAGGCCCTACCTGGTGGGAGTATACTGGGTAGTTGTTGTTGTTGTTGTTGTTGTTGTTGTTGTATTAGGCTGAGAGTTACGTCTTTAGACTTCTTTGATCACAAAGCTCTGCAAATGACTTTGGATGTAGAGAATGTAAAATCTGCTTATGAATCCGATTTCTTACTGACATTAAGTTGGTGATGCAAATCTGAATGTTGTTTCAACCATATTGATATTGTCATTTTAGTGGTGTTAATGTGGGGTTCACCTGAGATCTGCTTACTACTCAAACGGCAAAAGTGATATCAGGTCTATGTATTTTGATGATTATTCTTTTCTGGTAGACCTTTCAAGTTTTGAATTAAGTGGCTCAGGACCATGATTTGTTTGATGACCAGAATTCGAGATGGAAGCAGAGGCATACGTGCCGGTGCTTCTTTCTTTTGTGCTTGAGTTTTGGATTTTCTTATTTTTATTAAAACAAAGCACCTTGCATTTATGTATTTCTCTTCAGGTGATGTGCCTCGGGTTGATGGGCAGTTAGCAGTAGCAAGGGCATTTGGTGACAAGAGCTTGAAGATGCATCTTAGTTCAGAGCCGGATGTGATGGTAGAGCTCATCGATGAAAATACAGAGTTTCTCATCTTGGCTAGTGATGGCGTATGGAAGGTTAGCTACTCCCATTTCCAGAGAAATACCACTTGTTTATTGCGTTCAGTATTTGAATTCTATTGTCCGTCGTCTGAATATGTTAAGAGGTTCAAAATAGTAGCAGAAACAGTGGAAACACAATGCTCTCTTCAGACATACCGAGATTAGGAGTACAATGCTTGGCTTGCTCGGATATAAGATCCATTTTGATACAGCCTATGAATGCTATCTTTGTGAAAAATATTAGCAGGGCATAATTTTTGTTTCTGTAGCCTTCTCTAGTTATAAAAGACTGAAATAGAGGTGGTTTTATTATGCCGATTAATGTGTCCCGAGATTCTCTGGTGCACATGGTTTTGTGAATTCTCATAGTAAACATCTTGTAACCTCTGTTTAAATTGTAGGTACTGTCAAACCAAGAAGCTGCGGATTGCATAAAGAGTATAAAGGATGCACGATCAGCTGCGAAGCACCTTAATGAACAAGCCCTTGCAAAGGGAAGTACTGATGATATATCCTGTGTGGTTGTAAGGTTCCAATAATTTAAGCTTGGTGTACTTGTGAATGAAGGAACGTGCACGAATTAAAATTTGGATCACAGCATATGCCAAGTCAATTCTGTGGGATAGAGAAAATGTAACATCTGAATAGTTCTTACTTTTGTCTTGTAAAAGTCTGTAATCACCGATGGTTCATGGTTGTGTATAAGCATTTATGTTCCAAAAGTTCACACTGTTTGCAAACTGCAAATAAAGGGAATGTTGTTGCTAGGATCTCGTTGCTTTTCCGGTGTAGCATATTGTGTGAATCCTGCAAATAAAGTAGTTAAATCCTGTGCTACCATCATTATTTGCATGCAGGAAGTCTATTACAAGCCATTGAGGCGTTATTCACTAATGTTGTGCCATACAACTGTAGGAATATAGCCATGAGAGTTCAAAGCTCGACCTCATGTGATAGCCTGCAGTTGTAGCGATAACTGAACAAACATCTAGCGTTTACATTTAGGTCTGACTGCAAGTTAACAAAACAAAGGGATAAGAAAGATGCTACGGGTCGACAGAAGAGAATAAGCATTCATCTAGAGGATGCGATAGTTTTTGAAGGACGCATTTCTGTTTGTCAAGGTTAGCTGTGGTCTGTCTTCCCCATTAATCTGCCTGCATTGGTTATCTTCCAGCTTAATGGATAGTCTGGTGTTCCGACGCCGCTCATTGTGTCCGGCTAAACGCCGGCGACAACTCCTTTTAGTGCCATCAAATTCTGAGACCTCATGGAACCTGAATGGGAAGAACAGGGAAATATGAAGTTTCATTGTTAGTGTATGCTCGAGTCTTCAGCATATTCAGATAAATTAGTACTTTCTCGGAACGGGAGCTTTGGCGTAGTGAAAACAGTCTCTTGCAACAATTCAAAAGGTTTTGTACAATAGATTCTTGTGGTCCGATCATCTTCTGGATCCGTGCATAGTGGGAGCTTAGTGAACCGTAATGTCCTTTTTAGTCTCTGAAAACCCAAATACTGGGAGAAAGCAGAGTTGAGATCAAACCTCAACCTTCACATGTATAACAACACACAAAAACTATACTGTACTTTCTGATCAGATGGGGCAGGTTGTTCTGCTAAAGGAAACGGATCCTAATACTGGAGACGTGTACAATGAATTACAACATGCATAGTTTCCCCGACTTTTTCTCTGCCTTATTTAAGAAGATTAGTATTTTTTGGGCAAAATATATAGATTATCCCCTGAACTATGGACTAAATTGATGATACATACTTTTTGAGCACCAAAATCATCTTACACACTCAATATTTTCAAAGTGCATCTGATACACACCTATTTTGCTACGTGACTTTTGCGTGCTTAACGAAAAAAGATGAGCGCCTAAAATTGTAAATATTTTTTCTAAATTCATATTTTTAAAGATGCTGTAAATTTATAACAATTCACCAAAACTCTTCCAATTGTCTCTTCCCCAATATTATAAAAATTCACCAAAACTCTGATAGAACTTTTAAAGATGATGTAAATTTTCTCTAAAATTTTCCCTTTAAACTTCTCTCTTGCCTTTTTTTTTTACTATCATTAAAATCTACTAAACACCCAATTTACCTAAATAATAAAAAATATATATTGAGAATGACTGAAATTTTAAAATATCCAACTCATCCTCTTTTATATAAGGGAAGATTTGAGATTTTTATTCACGATGGAGTTGTTTAATTAATGAAAACAAAAAACTGATTTTGATTTGTTTTATTTGGTTGTGTATGAGATCTAAAAATGAAGGAGGGATTAAATGTTATTTGCTTTGAAAAGTGGAAAAAAGCAGCACTGTCAAAGCTGCTATGGGCACTAATGCAAAAAAAGGATAAACTTTGGATCAAATGGATCTATTGTCATTATATAAAAAGGAAGGAGGTGGCTAACATGGAAGTACCAAAGCAGGCTAGCTGGTTGGTAAGGAAAATATTTGGAGCTAGGGACTGGTGGGCACATGACTGGGCAGCAATGCACTCTTGCTGCTAGAAGGGAAGTTACAACATCAAGAGAGCATACATGTATTCCATCCCACAGTTCACCAAAGTACCCTGGAAAAAACTGGTGATGGTGCCAGGAATTTTGCCAAAACAGAAATTCATACTATGGATGACATTGCATCGACGTTTGGCAACAGTAGACAAGCTAGAAAAATGGGGTATCCACACATACCAGGCATGTTCTTTATGTGACAGTGGTAATACAGAGACACACGACCACCTTTTCTTTGAATGCCCTTATTCACAATCAGTGTGGCAAGGATTACTAAGGTGGCTAAATTTCAATAGAGTGATAAACAATTGGGAGCAAGAGGTTCAATGGCTCTCTAACAGAGTCAATAATAGGAAACCAAGGAAAACCATCCTAGGAGTGGTATTCGCCGCAGTTGTATATAATATCTGGATGGAAAGGAATGAAAGACGATTCAGACAGTCGAGCATGGATGCTACGATTAGAGCAAGACAGATTCCACTTCAGGTGCACATCACTGGAATGAAGAAGAACAAATGGCAGCCCACTCAACAATACTTAAATTGTTATCCGCAATGTACTCCTTGAATATATTCACTGTTTTGTAGGTTATGAGTTAGTTCAACAGCCTTCGGGTTGTATAGTGGATAATTGATCAATTTTGAGAGGTGCTCTATAGTCCCAAAGAACACGTGATGTACAGTTATATTGGTTGAAATATAATTTTTCTTTTGACCCAAAAAAAATGAAGGAGGGAAATGGAGAACGGAGGAGTTGCAATTTCAAATTTTATATCTTCCATTTTCGATCTTGGGTTTGTTATGGATAAGTCATTGCAAAATTTAATTTGTATGAAGGTTAAGAAGTGGTGATTATGGCTTTTTCCCGGTGAGTAGTACCGACGCAAGGCAAAAGAAGATGAAGGTTTTAGAGGATTTTTTAAATTGGGGGTATAAGAGTAATTCTTTTTTTGGTAATTAAATTTTTGTATTAATCACCAAAGGTATTTCTTTACAAAACCATAGTTCAGCTACACACAGCTGACTATCACCAAAAAAGACTTAGCTAACATCTACATTACTATACCTATATTTCTAATTACAGTAGTGAATGCTGAAGCTGTAGGCTAACTTTAGGGGACTCCTAACATGACATGTATATGCAATACTTCTAAGTAATTGTCCACTAGAACAAGAAACATTCTTAAACAGCCTTGAATTTCTCTCTAACCAGATGTTATAGAACATTTCGGCAATGATCATTTTGATAATGTGAGCTCGACTAGTCTTCCCTTTAGCTTTGGCTATGATCCACTGAATGTACTGCTCCCAGTTTTGATAGTTAGCCTGAGTTACTCCAATCCATAGCAATGTTTGATGTCTCAGTAAGGTGGCAAAGGGACAAGAGAAAAAGAGGTGATCTCTGGTCTCCATGTCTTGTTGACATAATGCACAGGTGCTGTCCACACTTAGATTCCACTGTCTCAATCTGTCCTTAGTAGGTAACCTATCATGTAATATCAGCCAAAGGTTGAAGTCTGCCTTGGGTCTGGCATAGTTTTGGATGGTTAGATTTTTCCACAAAACTCTAGGCAGTTGTCTAATCTGTTGTAGATACAACATCTTTATAGAACACATTGATTGGTGCATCAACTGGGATTGCTGCAATGTAACAGTAGCTTCAATAATCTTCCTGACCATCCAACTGGCTTGATTAGGAATGACTATGGAATGTAGTTGCTGCAGTTTGATGTAGACAGAATGAATCCATTTAACCCATAGCACATCCTTCTTGTGGCCAAATCCCACCCAAGTTTGGCAATTGCAGCTCTGTTCCATATTAGCAGATTCATAACATTTAAGCCTCCAGCAGATTTAGGCAGACATACCTTATCCCAAGCTATATATGCTTTCTTTGATATACTGGCTGATCCTGTCCAAACAAAAGATCTACATACTGCTTCTAGCATCTTTAGAATTTTTGAAGAGATAAGGAAGAGTTGAGCCCAGTAGGCATGTATGCCAAATGACTGACTGCACCAATTGTACTCTGCCTGCATAGGACAATTTCCTAGCAGTCCAGGATGTGATCCTGGCAGTAACCTTATCCACCAATGGTTGCCATTATAACAAAGACATTTTCTTGGTAGATAGAGGAACTCCCAAGTACTTGAAAGGTAGTTCCCCATATACATAGCCAAGATGATCTACAATTTGTTGCTGTATATCAGAAGGAACACCACCAAAGTAGACAGAACTTTTGCTTAGATTAGCTGTCCCAGAAGCTTCAGTGAAATGAGAGAAGTACTTAAACATGGTTGCTACAGACTGCAGTTCTCCTTTGACAAACAACAAAAGGTCATCTGCAAAGCTAAGATGGGTAATGCCTAGTCTTTTACAGCCAGGATGGAATAAGAAACCTGAATCTTTCTTTAGTTCAACAAGGGCTCTACTAAGGTATTCCATCACTATAGCAAACAGAAATGGGGAAATTGGATCACCCTGCCTCAATCTTTTAGCTGCTTGGAAGGGTTCTGTAGTTTCCCCATTCACCATGACTGTATAGCACTGTTTGGACACATTCCATGATCCACCTAATAAACCTGCCTGGGAAATTTAAGGATTCCATCACTTGCTGTAAGAAGATCCATTCAACAGAATCATATGCCTTCTGTAAATCTATTTTAATCATGCATCTAGGGGACACATGGGCTCTTGCATAATGTTTAATCAGTTCATGTGCTAGGATAACATTGTCAGCAATCCTCTTGCCTGGGATGAAACCTGCCTAGGCATAACAGATGATACTGGCCATGCAAATCTGTAATCTGTTGGCCAATATCTTAGAGACTATTTTATATAAGACTGAACAGCAAGCTATTGGACGAAATTCCTTGACTGATTGTGAATTAGCAACTTTAGGTATCAAGGTGAGGGAGGCACAATTAACTGGTTTATACATTCTACTGGAGCGGAAGAAATCCATAACAGCCCTGGTGATCTGATTACCAGTGAGACACCAGGTCTGCTTGAAAAAAGTAGCATTGTATCCATCAATACCTGGTGCTTTGTGATCACCTATGGCTTTTGGGCTATCTAAAATCTCATCAGTAGTAATATCAGCAGCTAACTGTTGTTTCTGGCTGTGTGTGAGCTTAGGACCATTATCCATATATGACCTGTTAATTGCTGGTAGAGAGGCAGCTGATGTTCCCATCAAAGATTTATAGAAGTTCTTGATCTCATCTCTAATGTCATCTGGATTGGTAAGTCTGGTACCTCCTGCTGTAACCAGTTCTGTTATGTTTTTGTACTGGTTCCTTTCTTTCAGTACTGCATTAAAATACTTATTTTTGGGTCTCCCAATTGAATCCATCTGGCTCTGGAATTCTGTTGTAGAATACTCTCTTCTATCATTGACCATTTCTCCAGCTTCAATACCAGTTCCCTTTCTTTAGTCTGCAAATCAGCAGTATAGTGCAGCCTCATCTGGTTCTGAATGTCCTTCAATTCCTCCCTGCTGGACTCAATTTTCTGTGTAATGTTCTTAAACTCTCTAACATTTAGAGATTTTAGAACAGGTTTGAGTGCCTTGAGGTTGTTCCACACCTCCTTGAGAGTACCTTGGGTAGTATTCCTCCAATTCTCCTTGATAATGTGTTGGAAGTCCTTGTGATTAGCCCATGCATTGTAGAATCTGAAGGGGGCCTTCCTGATAATACTATCTTCATTCATATTAAGCACCTTTGGATTATGATCAGATATTAAGGGGGGTCATACACATTTTGTACATGACTCCAATTAATCATCCAGTCATAATTACCAAATATTCTATCCAATATACTACAAACTCTATCATTACCAGTTTGTTTGTTGGTCCATGTGAAGAAGTCCCCTTTCCAAGGAAGTTCTGATAATTCAGCCAGTTGAATACACTGAGTGAAATCCAGAATTTCATCTTGTTTAACTTGGTTACATGATTGTCTGTCATTGATAGACATCACAGCATTGAAGTCACCTGCAACCAGCCAAGGATCAGTAATACCAGTAGCAAGATTTGTTGCCACATTGTTCTTCTTTGATCCAATCCATTGAAACCATAAACCACAGTGAGGAGGCAAACCAACTCCCCTGCAGGAGTGCTGACACTGTAGTGAAGGAATTGATCCTCCTCCTGAATACCAGTGACTCTAATCTTCTGAGTATCCCATAAAATCCAGATTCTACCCCTTGGAGAGTCCCTATAATTAGCTAGCATATTCCAACCTGGAACCAACAGATTAGCTATTCTCACTGCATTTCTCTCTTTTACCTTTGTCTCTACCAGACTAACAAGGTTAAATTTATTTTGTCTAAAGTATTCCTTAGCTTCCTTCTGTTTATATCTCTTATTTACACCTCTAATGTTCCAAACTAACAGCTTCATTGGATATGACTAGGGCCCCCTTCATCTGGGGGATTTCCTGGTCTACTAGCTGACATGACTTGGAATCTATTGCTCATCACCACAGGGGATAATGGGGGAAAGTTTGCAAGATTGAAAAATGGAGATTGCACCTGTTTGCCTTTATCAACCTGTGTGAACACATCTGTACTTCCTAAAGGATCAGCATCCTTAGGAGTACTACAATCGGCTTTGGTACTAACTGTTGATTGGGAATCTCCTTAGGCTGTATACCATTCTAACTTGGCAATTTAGCTCTCCATTCCTGAACAACTCTAGGCTTTTGTTGAGGGGGTTTGGGAATAGCCAAACAGTTATGTCCTACCATAAGGCACTTCTCACAGTATGTTGGTTTCCAGTCATATGCCACTTCCTGCACAAATTTCTTACCATTTGGATCGATGAGCTCAATCTCACTTGGAAATTCCTTGGATACATTAACCTCAATGAGCATGCGTACAAAAGAAATCCTAGTCTGTTTAATAGTGCATTCATCAGCAAAAATAGGCTTGCCAAGGACACTGGCTATCCTACTCAATGACCTAATACCCCAGCATGACATAGGGAGATTAGGGAACTTTACCCACAGAGGAATGTCAGTAGGGAAAGAAGCAGTGAAATGAAAATCTGCAGTCCATTGTTTCAATACCATAGGTCTATTAGTAATGGAATATGGACCAGCACATATAACTCAGGTTCTGGAACATGGGACCAATGGTGACTGATGAAACGTTTCATTGCATTGTACCCTGGTCCAGTCCCCAACACAAAAATCACTAGGGCACATTTCCATTTCTGTTCTTCCTCCTCCACTTCCTCTTTCAGCAACTGACCTACAGGTTTGCCATCAAGCAGAGTTGGTGGGATATACTCCAATGCCATACCATTTGAGGCAAATCTATTCTTCTGGAAGAGATTTGCCCACCCTTTGATTACTTCAGTAGTCGGCTTCTCTGGTTCTGGTACTGATGGTTGCTCTGGTTTCTGCATGTGGTCATTTCCTCCATTTCCTTGTACCATCTGAGGTTGAGGAAGCACCGCAACTTCAGTATAAGAGTAATTTTAAATATTCTCTCTCAGAAAATTAATAATGACACGTGTCATGATTTTATTGGTGCGTGACATTACACATATTTTTATAAACTGGTCAAGAAATAAGAGGTGTGTATTAGACACACTCTGAAAAGATTGAGTGTGTAAGATAATTTTTGCGCTCAGAAAATATGCAACAGGAATTTTGTCCATTGTTCAGGGGTAGCTTATTTATTTTGCTAATTTTTTCGAGTCATAATATACTTCCCCTTATTTTAACTTCAAATTCAATGTAATATATTGATTAGAAAAGCAAAGGAGTTGTTGATAGTAAGTAAAAACAGGGGCAATTGGAGTGCAAAATTGATAGAACACTGCCAGGAACAGTATCTGTTGTTTGACAAAACATCAATAAGACCTTCTCCTCTTAGTTTGCAGTATGTTAAAAATTTATTCCATTAATTTATTGTATTATTTTGATAGTCACAGTTGTTGGGCCATATACTATTAACCATACATTTGGATATAATATATTCTAATAATTATTATGGTTAATAGTCTAAGTGGGAGATTGTTGGGATATATACCATTAATCATGAGTTTGGTTTAGATATAGTATTTATTATGAAATAATTATTTATTCAGTTTTAATAAAGTTTTAAATAGATCATATAGTAGTCTATGTCATTTGCTTATATAGTAGATGATTTAGTGTATAGAGTTTAGCTTATATACGGAAGATTAAATCATTGGTTCTTATAAGTATAAAGTTTGAGTCCACAATCTAATGATGGAATTGGACAAACCATCAGGAATGATTGTCGGACAAGATTAAATATAATTTATCTTGATTATGGGAATGGTTTAATTCCAGCTTCTTGTGCTAGTACATTTTCTATGTATTGAACGGATCAGGTAGAGATAAATATTTTATATTGACTTAATAAAATAAACTCTCTAGCTATTAAATGTACTTATACTCTTAATCTTGATATAATTATTATTAGCTGTGTATAGTATCATTATTTTGTTTATTAAAAGGCGAGATTCTTTCGTGGGTCAATATGCCTGGTAAATTGGATAATAATAATGTACATTGGCGAAGTAATAGTTAGTTGATGGAATCCATGTCTCGGTTTAGAGATTGATGATACACCTTTATGAAAGCTTATAAGTTTTCATGTGTAAACCCGGCCGGTGAATTTTGTATCTGACACATGAGATAAGTTAAGCGAGAGTCTAAAGGAAATAATCAATAAATTAAATCATCAGTAATTTAATTTAATTGATTTGTATCTGAATCTTAACATGGAGAGTTAAATAAGATTTAATGGGTGAATTTCGAAATTGAATAAGGAGTGCAATTATGAATTTTTAGTGGAATAATTCGTAATTAATTATGGTAGTATTAATTTCGAAAATTATAAATTAATTCCATAATTGGAAGCCTTGTTAATTAAATTATGTGGTCCCTACTGTGCCTAAATAATAAGAAATAAAGGAATCCTTTTTTGGTGGAAAAGAAAACCCAACAGGTTTTGGAAAAGGGTCTTAACCCTTAAAACTTGTGCTATAAATACATAAGATTTTCCACCTAGAAGGAGAGGCATGGTGGCTGAAAATTTCAGGCAAGTTTTCCTAGAAATTTCGCCCACACGAAATTGCTATTTCCGGTTATTATTTGGGCAACACAGTAGAAGACCGTGGAATGTTCGAGGATCACGGTTGTGCGGGTGATGGAATTTCATTGAAAATTTATGGAACATAAGGCTCACGTGGTAGAAGAGATATGTTCACGCTTCACGAGCTAACTCGTGAAATCTCGTTTATGCTAGTTGTCTAGATTACATGTGATTTTGATACTGGAATTGCTTCCGCTATTTATTATAATCCATTAATTGGTATCAGAGCCCACTCACATCTAATTAGATAACTAAGTTTTTCATGAAACAAGAATATGGTGTTTATGTGCATTTTTTGAATTACATATATATGTGATATTCTGAAAAACTGCACTCTGTTTGTGAAGTAACAATGCAAAATTTTTGGATTATTCTTGTAATCATGAGATATCTGTTTTCTTATTGATATTTGATTGAGATTATCTAAATTTTTTGGGGTAAACCCTAGAAAAATGCAAAATCTGTTTTTGACCGAATAGCCGATATTTTTGGAGGTCAGCGAACTTGACGGACTCCGGTTGAGCTGAAACTTGGTGGGTCCATCGTAAACGACGTGGTGAGAAAAAATTATTCACTTGTAAATTGAGAATTTTATGAGTAATAAATAATTACCTTTGAAGTAGTTTGTTTATTTGAACTCATGAAAAATTCTTAGTAAATTTGTACATGTAAAATTATATCTATTCATGGATTGAGCATTATGATTAATAAGTAGGATCCACAAAATGATCTATTTATTTGAGTCATTGAAATATGTTTAATATACCATGTGAAAATTATTCTTGAGAAATCTACATTAATGGTGAAGGTTCTTAACTAGAAAAAGAGTTTTATCTTTGGTACTAGTGAAACTAACTCCATCCATGAGAAGAGATATTGAGGTTTTCACCGAACGGGAGAAAATATTATATCTCGGGTTCTTATGTGTTTAATAAAAGTATAATTTATTGCAAAAGAAAATATTATATATCATAAAAATAGGAAGAACATATTATATGCCTTGAGCTCATAGTGTAATTATAAGGAGAATGAAAATCAATATCATATTTATTTTAATTCATGAGACTACTTAAAACGGTTATTCTCTGAATTTGGGTACAGGCTGGTGGTCATGAATTTGACGGACTCCGATTGACCTGAAACTTGGTGGATTCATCGAAAATGATCTAGTGAGAAAAAATCGCTGCTATGCAGTGCTATGCAGTGAATCATGTTATTTTTTGGCATTTTGAGGTCGTTTAGATGGGTCTTCAAGCAGTTTATTAAATTGAATTTGTTATAAATATGAAAAATTATTCTTTATATATAGGCTATATTTGTGTGAAATATGAAACATGTGATTTAACTTGATATGATATATATGAAGAATGCAAATCACATGGATTTAATCCTAACTACGCCAAAAATAATTTATTCGAATTTGGTCCAGTTTCGGTGATCATGAATTTCACGATCTCCAAACCTGAAATTTGGTAGGATCATCGGAAACGGTCATTTAAGAAAATTTAACTGCTATGCAGTGAAGCACATCGTATTTTGACGATTCGGGATCCTTTAGATGAGTTTTTTTGGAGGTTTGATGGATTAAAATATGATTTTAATACGAAAAGTCGTTCTTTCTATCATTTTATTTATGTCTAATCTAGAACATGATAACACATGTTGATTTGACATGAATTGATATATGATTAAAAATAATACAGTTCATATTTTAAACTCTTAAAAAATGCTTTAAATGATAATTTTCCAAATTTGGTCACAACTTTTGGAGGTGACTTTAACAATTTCCGATTGATATGAAATTTTGTAGATTTATCAACAACAGTTTAATGAATAATAATCACTGCTATTCAGTGTAAAATATTAATTTTAGTATTTTAAGAATATTTAAATGGAGTATTGAGCTTTTTTTTTAAAATTGCGGAACTTAATACTTTTGACAAGAGGGGTTGCCCTGATGGTAAGCAACTCCCACTTCCAACCGAGAGGTTGTGAGTTCGAGTCTCCCCAAGAGCAAGGTGGGAAGTTCTTGGAGGGAAGGATGTCAGGGGTCTATTTGGAAACAGCCTCTCTACCCAAGGGTAGGGGTAAGGTCTGCGTACACACTACCCTACCCCAGACCCCACTAAGTGGGATTATACTGGATTGTTGTTGTTGTTGTTGAACTTAATACTCAGAGAAAGTTTGTGGTTAAGTGATAGGAATTAACCCATATGGTCTCCATTTTTTATTTATAGTGAGATAGTAAATTTAAGCGTTGACAGTAGGTCTTCCTCCATATCGGATAAATTTATTATGAACTCACTGGATATAGTTACTAGTTATTGATAACCTATGTTAGCTCTCCATCTGAGTTTAAGGGTTAAATCAATTTTCTAACTAAAATACAATCATGATTAAATGGTGATAGAATTATATTTCTATAGTTTTTCACTATTAATTTCAAGTGAGTAATAGATTTACGCGTTGACTTTAGGTCTTCCTCCATATCGGATAAATTTATTATAAGCTCACTAGGTGAAATACTAGTAATTGATATCGTGTACTTACTCTCCATCTGGGTATACATGTTGGATCAATGGAACTAGATCTATTAAAAATTATGTTCACTTGACTTAAATTAACAGTATACTCTCCATATGAGTTGGGTCTGTTTTAATTATTAGAGTGAATAATCTGGCATTGCATATGTATGTTGCATGAGTAGTTCTTTTCCCATCGAAATTGCTATTCAAGATGCATGACATATATGTGTAGTGTGTTTAAAGATTTTGTATTAAAAAGTTATATACAATTGACTGAAAATAATAGTATGCTCTCCATCTGAGTTGGTTATATTTATTTTTGGATTGTGTAATTCTTGCATTATATAATATACTTTGCATGAATGATTCTTTTTACATCGAAATTTATTATTCCAGATGCATGTATGTATATAAATATTGAATGCAATCTGAATTTTATCATTCAGTTTGTTGACTTATTATGATCTATTTAATGTTTTTATCTCAACTCCAAAATGATTTTATGCAACTGACCGTATTACTTGTTAAAATCTTTTTAGTGATAAGGCATTAATTTTAAGGAAGCAATATATGTACTTTTGTTAGAAGGAATTTAATTCCGGTTTCTGGACAAAATAAGAGATGGATATTTATTTTATTTTTCGAATAACTCTTGAGTTATTGAGCTTAATAAACATTTTATCTCTTGTGGTACATAAATGCATGACTTTGTTATTGTATATTGATGTCTCTCCTGAAACAATATTAGTCTACCTCATAAGAGAATATGTTTTTCAAAATTGAGTAGAACTTATCTGTGCACTTTTGTCTAAGTCATATTAATCTGGATAGGATTTCAAGTTGGTCAAGGATGGACCTAAAGGTTCATTGAAAGTAGAGGCACTACCAGCTTGTGGATCCTATTTGGAAGGAAATTTGACTAAAAGATGTTTCCTTTTAAAAGAACATAAAACTAGTGATAAGTTAGAATGAATCCTTTTTGATTTGTATGGTTAAATGAACATACTCATAAGAGATAGATTTTGAGTATTTTGTGACGTTCATAATTGATTACTCAAAATATTAATATATTTATTTGATGCGCTGTAAGTCTTAATGAATTAAGTAATTCAAGATTTTTAAGACTTGAAACGGAGAAGCATCAAAAAAATATATTAAGTTACTACAATTTGATTGTAGTGACGAGCACATCTCTAGAACGTTCTTTTGTTACATATCAGAATAGGGGAATACATCTAGATTGATTACACTGTAAACTCCATAATAGAGTGGTGTAGTAGAAAGAAGAAATAAGTCTCTTTTGGATATGGATAGACTAATGACGTGTTATTCAAATTTGCCTTATTTGTTTTTGGAATATTTCCTAAAAACTGCAAATTACATTCTGAATTTAGTTTCTTCTAAGTTAGTACCTGGGACATTATAAAATTGTGGACTGAATGTAAGCTCGGTTTGTGGCATGTACAGATATATGATTGTACCACATATGTGCTGAAAGGGAAAGCAGATATGTAAGTTGAACTAAGAATGGATAGGCGCATGTTTATCGAATATCCAAGAAAACTAATGGAGCTTTATTTTATTGTCCTAAAGAAAATAAGGCAATTGTTAAAACAATTGCATTTTTCTAGATAAGGACTGTTTAATAAAATATGTTCCTAGAATTAAACTATTTTTACAGGAACAGGGCAAAGAAATAACTAGATGTTCAAGAAAATCAAAACCCACACGTCAAAATTGACGTTCCATTGCATTTAAAAAGTGGGAGAACGTTAATAGACATGAAATGCCTTTATTGAGTGAGAGTGATGTTTGAACATTGAACACTACAGTAAGACGTTACTACTATTTCCATGTCGTGAGGTAATGAAGGTAATATTAGTAGTACTTCATCGTAGTGGGAGAAAGCTAAATAAAATCATAGTTCAGTATACATTCTTGGGATAGTTTCGATAACATGATCTCTAAAGAGTTTAATACCAAACTGGATAGTTACGACAAAGCACTACTGGACAAATATTGCATCAGATATAACTTGGCAAGATTCTTTAACAAAACCTTATTTGGTGAAGACTTTTAATAGTCATGTAAAAGAATGCCTGAGAAAGTTGTAGATGCATGGTAATGAGTCTAAGTGGGAGATTGTTGGGGCATATACTATTAACTATGCATTTGGATATAGTATATTCTAATAATTATTATGGTTAAAAGTCTAAGTGGGAGATTGTTGGGATATATACTATTAACCATGAGTTTGGTTTAGATATAGTATTTATTATGAAATAATTGTTTATTCAGTTTTACTAAAGTTTTAAATAGATCATATAATAGTCTGTGTCCTTTGCTTATATAGTAGATGATTTAGTGTATAGAGTTTAGCTTATATACGGAAGATTAAATTACCGGTTCTTATAAGTATAAAGTTTGAGTTCACAATCTAATGATGGAATTGGACAAACCATCAGGAATGATTGTAGCACAAGATTAAATATAATTTATCTTGATTATGAGAATGGTTTAATTCCAGCTTCTTGTGCTAGTACATTTTCTATGTATCGAACGGACCAGGTAGAGATAAGTATTTTATACTGACTTAATAAAATAAACTCTCTAACTATTAAATATACTTATACTCTTAATCTTGATATAATTATTATTAGTTGTGTATAGTATCATTGTTTTGGTTTATTAAAAGGCGAGATTCTTTCGTGGGTCAATATGCCTGGTAAATTGGATAATAATAATGTACATTGGCGAAGTAATAGTTAGTTGATGGAATCCATGTTAGAGTTTAGAAATTTATGATACACCTTTATGAAAGCTTATAAGTTTTCATGTGTAAACCCGGCCGGTGAATTTTGTATCCGGCACATGAAATAAGTTATGCGAGAGTTTAAAGGAAATAATCAATAAATTAAATCGTCAGTAATTTAATTTAATTGAGTCGTATCTGAATCTTAACACGGGGAGTTAAATAAGATTTAATGGATGAATTTCGAAATTGAATAAGGAGTGCAATTATGAATTTTAGTGGAATAATTCGTAATTAATTATGGTAGATATTAGTTTCAAAAATTATAAATTAATTCCATAATTGGAAGCCTTGTTAATTAAATTGTGTGGCCCCTACTGTGCCTAAATAATAGGAAATAAAGGATCCCTTTTTTGGTGGAAAAGAAAACCCAACAAGTTTGGGAAAATGGTCTTAACCATTAAAACGTGTGCTATAAATACATAAAGTTTTCCTCCTAGAAGGAGAGGTACATGGTGGCTGAAATTTTCAGCCAAATTCTCCTATAAATTTCGCCCACACGAAATTGCTATTTCCGGTTATTATTTGGGTAACACTTAGAAGATCTTGTAACGTTCGAGGATCACGATTGTGCGGGTGATGAAGATTCCATTGAGAAGTTATGGAACAGAAGGCTCACGTGGTAGAAGAGAAATGTTCACGCTTCAAGAGATAACTCTTGAATCTCGTTTATGCTAGTTATCTAAATTATATATGATTTTCATACTGAGACTGCTTTCACTGCTTATTATAATCCATCAAAAGCATGATTTTATGTGATAATAGAACTTTTATCACAAGAGAAAGAACAGAAGTTTATTTCTTGGAAGCTTTTTCGGTACCCCTTGAGTTACGAAGGAGCTTATTTATTAGGCTTCAACTCTTACCAGCTTTGGTCACGGGTTATAAGTTCTCCACTGTGCTGTCTCTGCGTGAATTTCATAAATGTCATGGCCTTCTCAAGAATTCTGATCACTATATAAGTTTTAGTATTAGACTTTAATCCTAGGTGATCAACAACTAAAATCTTAAGGTTAATTTTCGTATTTTACCTCAGCACCAGCTCTAGCTACTTAAGTCATCTAACATATGAAAGCTATTGAATTAATTTAGGATTTTCCGGTGTAACTAAAAAAAAGAGAGACAAGAATAGGGGTGTGTATTCGAATTGACTTATCGATAATCGAATCAATTATATGT
Source organism: Nicotiana benthamiana (assembly GCA_034376525.1). NCBI lineage: Eukaryota > Viridiplantae > Streptophyta > Magnoliopsida > Solanales > Solanaceae > Nicotiana > Nicotiana benthamiana. Next base: position 29,360,266 of record CM067337.1, read on the forward strand.
TATTGAAATCGAAAAAATCAAAACCTTATTGAAACAAGCATATGCACAAATCGATAATCGATAAAAAACAAAATTCGAATTTGGAGAGGTGACGCTCCAAATTGGCTAAAATATAGAGATGAGAAAAAGAGTTGTTTAAAAGGAGGTACCTGCTGCATTGTTGGCAGAACCTCTGCCTTAAGCCAGCAACAAGATCAATTGGAGCCTTGGCATGGAGTTGACAAAGTTTATGCCTTTTGTAATATTTGTTTGCAGCACTGAGATGAACCCACATTTCTCCACTTGACAACAGGGTCCTTCACTAGTTGACCCTTTCTTCTTCTTCCTCCGTTTCTTCCTCTTCATCAAAGTCATTGTTTTCTGCTGTGTTCTTCAATGGCATACCATGGATATGGGTTGCCATGCTTTTTATTAAATTTGAAGATTCCAGTAAGCCCAAACAATAGTGAAGAAGTTTGTTAAAGAGTATGTAATGAATATAGGCTAGGCATGCTAGGACAAAAGGTGGAAAATGCTTTTGAGGACCACAACTACAATCACAACGCCACTTATAATTAAGGAAGTTAAGTTCAATACCAGGGAAGATTATACCGTACAAATAGAGAAAAAAATAATTCTTTTGGGTTGGTGGATTTTTGTATGGCAGTAGCTTGGCTCAAAACGGTGTCGTTCCTCTGCTTAATGGATCAGGACGTCCTTAGTCGGGCCATCCTCATCTGATTAGCAAGGCTCTGAGGGCAGCCTTATTGTGTGGGGCGTACTCACTTAGACGGCGGCGGGGCGAATCACATTTTTGCCTCATACAAATATCATAGGCGAAAACATGATTTTAAGCTTATGAGTTCAGAATTCTAATTGTTTTAAGTTACTAAATTTTAAATTAATAATTTATATTGTTAATTTTTAAGATAAATACAAAATTCGAAACAAAACTATTGAATTCGATCGAACCCGCTCCCGACACTCTAATTCCGCCCCTACATAATTATTTTTACTAGTACTTGATACGAGACCTAAGTGTGCAGTGGATTTTCAGTAACAGGTAGTAGTATAATAAACAACCAACATAAATTTAAAAATGTTATATTAATGAATATTGTGTTACAAAAGAAACCAGAATAGCAAAGAAGGGTAAGGAAGTATTGCTGAGATTTTGCTAATAAGTAAACTAGTCAATTTGTTTTAGCTGAATTCTAGTTACCATTAGTTACTAGGTGGGGTAACTAATTTCTAAGGTACGACACGTACAACATAGAGTCAATTATTGAAGTACCGAAAGGGGTCCACCAAACAACAACAACAACTATCCACTATAGTCTCACAAAGTATGGTTTGAAAAGGGTAATATGTAAACGGGTATTACCCCTAATCGAAAGGGCAGAGAGACTGTTTCCAATCGACCCGCGGCTCAGTGAAGGAAAGGAAAAACCAAAACAAAAACAAAAGAGCATTAGTAACTCCAGCAGAAATAGCGTAAATAATTATCTAAACATAAGAACCATAAATTAAATAATATGCAATAATATCAGACAATAACTACCATAAATAACTATTATAAGAAAAATACAATCCAATACACAAATTATCTATAAATAGACCTGCCAAGCCTCACCTAACCTCATCGACCATGCTCGTGTTCCACCAACCTCTCTGTTTTCTCGGTAAAAGGGTTATTCTTCCCTCTTGCTCTCACACTGTTCAAGTTTACTTATCCACTATCCACTTAACATATTCTTTAAAGAAACAGTAAATAACATATCATCCTTATTTCATCGATTGTACGTTAAAAAATAATTTGGATATAAGTAGCACTTAATAAGAGAGTCCGAAACCGGAATAATAATAAATTGGAATCAAAATTATTTTTTATTGTTAAAAAAATTATTTTTATACCTATTTCGCAGTAATTTATTGCGATTAGGTTAACGGAATTTTTTCCGTTAACGTAATTCGCAGTAAAATATTACAAATTATTTTTTTTTGTAATTCGCAGTATTATACTGCAAATTAGGTAAAAAATCATTTTTAATAATTTTTTTTAAAATTTAAAAAAAATTATTCATTTTTTTTGTAATTCCCAGTAAACTACTGCGAATTACAAATTGTTTTTATTTTTGTATATATATTTTCAGTTCTGAGTTCGGAGGTTTATGTGTTTGAAAAAAAAATAAAAAATATATATATATATATATAAATTACATTCGATTTGTTATTGTTGTTGTATTAAATTTATCACTTAAAATATGTCTTAAAATTTTTTGTTTTATTATTTAAAATTTTCTAAATGAAAATTTATATTTTTTGACAATATAAAAAGGAAAAATTGTTAATCATAAAAAGAGAAAGGAAGGAGGTAATCTCATGCAGGGAGATAAACGTCTTTGTGTGAAAAGCGAGTCAGTTCCCAATGGCACAATCTTCCACCCCCTTATTGGGAACATATTCAATATCCCTAATAAATTTGACGATCTATAAATTTTCGAATTTGATGATCATAATTTATTTTTATTTTAAAAAAATAAAAAAATAATTTTTTTGTAGTTCGCAGTATTTTACTGCGAATTACAAAAAAATTATTAAACAAATTTTTTTTTACCTAATTCGCAGTAAAATACTGCAAATGCAGAAAAAAAAATTTGAAAAAAAAATTTAGAAAAAAAAAATTCGCACTATTTTACTACGAAAGGAAAAAATTTCGTTAACCTAATTCGCAGTAAATTACTGCGAAATAGGTATAAAAGTAACTTTTTTTAACATTAAAAAAGAATTTTGACTCCAATTTATTATTATTTCAGTTTCAGACTCCTTAATAAGAAATATAAAATAGTAAGATTGTTTATTAATTTTTCAATCTGGACAAGTAAAAGTACATATTTATTTTTAGTGTTGTGAACAATTAAACTTTGAAGGAAGAAAGTAGATTTTATAGAGGTGATAATTGTGGTTGAACTTTATTTGTTGTATCAATAATCATCTAGACCCTTCAGATTTGAAATAGTGTGGGCTAGCCACCCTTCATCCCCAACATCATTAATGAAGCCTTCTCTGACCAAACTCTCATACTCTAATCCACTGTGAAATTCAAAGATCTGGCAATGACTTGGAATCAACAAGTCTCTGGAAATAGTTTTCACAAAAAGAACAGACTCCTGGCCAGAAACTATGGCATCCAAAAGTCTCCCAGCTACCAATTCAGTAGCTTTCTCCAAAAGCTTGAATTTGACCTCATTGAGGAGCTTAATAGCATACTCAAAAATGAGGAAAACTTTTGGAAGCTGAAATCAAGAATCAACTGGCTCAATGAGGGTGATACCAATACCAGATTTTTCCACACTTCTACCCTTAATAGAAGAAGGAGAAACAGAATCCTCTCCCTCAAAGATGAGAATGGAAATTGAATAAATGATCAAATAGAGATTTTGTTAACTACTGTCACATTCTTCAATGAGCTTTACACAGCTTCCCACTTTTAAGTCCCTTGGGCAACCCCCCAGTCCACAATGAAACCCATCTTGCAGCAAAGCCATAAGCCTTTCATGGACATGCCCCTCCACATGAGTGAAATAAAATGAGTTGTTTTTTCCAGCTAACATTTTAAATTCGCAGGCCTAGATGGTCTCCGCCCTTTCTTCTACCATAAATACTACAACATTGTTGGAGACTCTGTCACAAAATTCTGCCTAAAGTGCTTCAGCACATGCTTCATGGATAAAATCATGAACTAAATTCTCTTGTGCCTAATCCCTAAATGTCCACAAGCTTCAATGTTAAAAAACTTTAGACCCATTAACCTTTGCAACACCATTAAGAAAACTGTCACAAAAATCATAGTGAATAGGATCAAACCTATTCTGAACTGCATCATAGGACCAATCAGGCTAGTTTCTTAACCAATAAAAGAGAATGTGACAATGCCATCATTGTCCAAGAATACATGAACCATTTCAAGAAAATGAAAGGTAGGAGTGCTAATATGATCCTAAAACTAGACCTGGAAAAAGCCTTTGACAGATCAGAATGGTCCTTCATCAGAGACACCCTAAATGCCTTCAACTTCCATGAGAGGATGTCCAAGCTCATCACGGATAAGAAGGCAATGACATGTGTTTCAAAAAAGTAATGGCTTAGGTAGGATTTAACATTTTCTAAGTAGATAAAAGAGGTTATAGAGAAATTCTCTACTTCAATTCCAAGAGGAAAAGAAGTTTGATTGATAGTGACAAGGTTTATGAAGACGAAAATTTTTCCGTTGGTTGTCGCAGTTCCCATAAAACGTGGTTCTATGATGAAAAATATTATAGAAAGTTTTGTTCTCAACTTTCTTCCAATTCTGATCCACGCAAGCTTAATGTGATATTGGATGATATTTCTTCGGATTCAGACAATAATTTGACCAACAAAAGTATGGAAATGCTCTTAAAAAGAATTAAAGGTAAAATGTTTTTCTTGGTAGAGAAGGATGCTGAAAAACATTTTACCTTTAATTATTTTTAAGAGCATTTCCATACTTTTGTCGGTCAAATCATTATCTGAATACGAAGAAATATCACCAATATCACATTAATCTTGTACAGATCAGACTCGAAAGAAAGTTGAGTACAAAACTTCCTATAATCTCTGTCATCATAGAGTCTTATGATTCGCATTTTATGAGAACTGCGACGACCAACAAAAAACCATCCGTCTTCATCAAACCTGTCCCTCTCAATCAAACTTCTTTTTCCTCATGGAAAATGAAGTACATAATTCCTCTATAAGCTCTTCTTTTATCTACTTAGGAAATATTAAATTCCTACCTATACCATCACTATATGAAACACATGCCATTGCCTTCACATCATCATTTTCGCTATAATGAGAAGAACAATTAAAGGCACATTCCACCAAGTACTGTATCTTAGTTATTCTTGGTGGAAGTTCCATTGCATGTCTAATAATGTCATCAATCTCTTCGTGGTACTATTACTTAGGATGAACTTGGATACAGAGAATAACTTGGATACAGTACCTGACAGGGTATGTCTTTGATCAATTGTTGATCTCAATAGCTACAATGATAATGAGAAGGCAACGACATGTGTTTCAAAATAGTGACGGTGTAGGTAGGATTTAATATTTTCTAAGTATATAAAAGAGGTTATGGAGAAATTCTCTACTTCACTTTCCAAGAGGAGACGAAGTTTGATTGGTAGTGACAACGTTGTTGAAGACAGAATTTTTTCCGTTGGTCGTGTCAGTTCCTATAAAATGGGGATCATACGACTCTATGATGAAAAATATTATAGGAAGCTTTGTTCTAAACTTTCTTCCAAGTCTGATACAACAAGCTTAATGTGGTATTTGTGATATTTCTTCGGATTCAGACAATGATTTGACGGACAAAAGTATGGATATGATCTTAAAGAGAATTAAAGGTAAAACGTTTTTCTTGGTAGAGAAGGATGCTGAAAAATATTTTACCTTTAATTCTTTTTAAGAGCATTTCCACACTTTTGTCGGTCAAATCATTGTCTGAATTCGAAGAAATATCACCAATATCACATTAAACTTGTTGGATCAAACTTGAAAGAAAATTTTAGAACAAAACTTTCTATAATTTCTGTCATCATAGAGTCTTATGATCCCCATTTTATGGTCCATGACCAACGGAACACATTATGTGTTCATCAACCTTGTCACTCGCAATTAAGCTTCTTTTCCTCATAGGAATACTACATTCCTACCAACACCATCACTATTTGAAACACATGCAATTGTCTTCTCATCATCATTGTCGCTAATAAGAATAAAAATTAAAGGCACATTTTGCTAGGTACTTTATCTTAGTTATTCTTGGTGGAAGTTACATTGCATGTCTAAGAACGTCCTCAACCTCTTCGTGATACTATTACTCGGGATGAGCTTGGATACAGAGAATAACTTGGATACAGTACCTGACAGGGTGTGTCTTTGATCAATTGTTGATCTCATTAGCTACAATGATAATGAGAAGCCACTGCCAATGTTTCAAAATAGTGATGGTCTAGGTATAATTTAACATTTTCTAAGTAGATAAAAGAGGTTATAGAGAAATTCTCTGTCACGACCCAAAATCCACTGATGGCGCCGGACACTACTGTTAGGCAAGCCAGCCAGATTACTTAAACAAATCTCATTTTAATACTTTTGGAATTCTAGGATTTTTCCTCCATATTTAGAAAATTTTGATGAATAAGTTTCAAATCAAATTTAAAATTTAAATCAGTTAATACAATACTTCAAACCCTCACAGAACCAGTAGTCACAAGTACATAAGCATCTACTAATAAAAGGAATATAAATACATCATCCGTCAGGAATACAATAGACGGAAAATAAACATAGTACTGGAAAGGGACTACCCTAGATGCGACCGTCTCGGATGATGCAACTCTCTAGTCCCCAGAATCATCCGTGCTGCTACATCCAATAGATTACCGAAATCACATATACCCGTGCAACAAAATGCACAGCAGGTGTAGTATGAGTAAAAATAACGTGTATCCAATGAGTGTCCCGCCAAATCCCGAAGGAGTAGAGACGATAGGGTCAATCCTGACACTTACGAGCATTCCAATGACTATTTGTCCTTAGAAATATATCCAAGCAGTGAATTGATTTTATAAACAGTATTCTAATCTAGATATGGGAAAAATAGGTAGTCATACAATTCTATCATGGAAAAGTTCCTTAGTTTTCTTGTTATTATTAAATAAATGATCTCGAACCATAATGTGGCATAAAACAACTCAAATGAGTTCAAGATAACAGCACAAACATGAGCAAATCATGCCGAGGCGACGACCCGCTCCAACAGAAATATAAATTTGTGCACTGCCGAGGTTCAAGCGGCCCGTACCATGAATGCATCCATTTCACCGAGGCTATCAGCCCGTTCCAATAGAAATATAAACACACGCAGACAGATAATCAGTCAAACAGTCAGCGTGGAGCAAATATCCAAGTAAGGTCCATTCCCTTTTAATAATTTGAGAAAAACATAGCTTTATTCTTTTTGGAAATTCGCTTATTAATTTAATATGATTAAAGCATTTCAAGCCATCGATGATTTACAAATGATTCAAGTATAACATGCTTTTGGGTCCTAGACTACCCGAAAAATAGCATAATAGTAGCTACACACGGACTCTCGTCACCTTGTGCGTATGTAGCCCCCACAAGTAGGAGCACATAATCACTTTAATTCACCTAGGGGTAATTTCTCCCTCACAGGATTAGAAAGGAGACTCACCTTGCCCGAAGACTCAATATCGACATTCTTCATTCCTCCAAAGACTTAAACCAACGCACAAATGCTCCAAAACTTGCCAAACAATTGCAAACTAATGAGAATATACTCAAATACTTGCTAACAATTTAAATTATATGATTTCTCAACTCTATTTGTGAAATGACCAAAATGTCCTCGGGCCCACGTGCCAGGAAATCTGAAATTTCCTAATGACAAAGGTTACACATGACCTTAGGAACTCAAATATATAATTTATTCCTAGTTCCATGCTCAAATTCATGGAAAACTCTAATAATAAAATTTCTAGGTCTATCTATCAAAACCCCAAATTTTTCTACACAATTCATGCTTGAATCCATATAAAATTGATGTATTTAACTCATAATAGGTGGGGGGGGGGGGGTAACATACCTTATCATTGATGACAAAAATCTCTTCTTGAAGCTCTCCAAAATCGCCCCAAGCCAAGAAAATGTGAGAGAAATGACCCAAAATCGGATTTCAAAACATTCTGCCCAGCACTGCCCTTCTTCGCGTTCACGGTCTCCTGCTCGTGTTCGCGAAGTCCAGTCACCCAGACCTTCGCGTTCACGTACAAGGCCTTGCATTCACGTAGGCCAAAAGACCCCAGGCCCACCTTTTCCTTCTACGTGTTCGCGATCCCTTACTCGCGTTCGCATAGCAGCTCATACTGCCCCTCCGCGTTTGCGACTTCCTCTTTGCGTTCGTGAAGGCCGAACCTGAATCCTCCCATTCTCCTTTTCGGGTTCGCGAGACTTGCATCGCGTTCACGAAGAAGTAAACCAGATACCAGCAACCAGAAACAGCTTTTATCCCAATTTCGATCCGTTAACCATCCGGAATCCGTCGAGGCCTCCTGGACCCCAACCAATCATACCAACCAGTCCCAAAACACATTACGGACTTGCTCGAGGCCTCAAATCACATCAAACAATGCTAAAACCATGAATCGACCTCCAATCCAAGCCTTATGAACTTTGAAGTTTCCAACTTCTCCTTCCGATGCCGAAACCTATCAAAATCATGTCCGATTGACCTCAAATTTTGCACGCAAGTCATATTCGAGATTACAGACCTATTCCAACTTTCAGAATTCGATTCCGACCCCGATATTGAAAAGTCAACCCCCCGGTCAAACTCTTCAAAAACCTTAAATTGCTATCTTTAGCCAATTGCTTCAAAATGACCTACGGACCTCCCAATTCACTTCCGTTTGCGCTCCTAACTCCAGAATCACCATACGGAGCTACTCCCAGTCTCGGAATTCCGACATCAATAACGCTGAAATGCGCTTCAAGCCAAACTTATGAAATTTCTTCCAAAATGCTAACTTCAACAATAGGCGCCAAAACGCTCCCGGGTTATCCAAAACCCAAACCGGGCATATGCCCAAGTCTGATATCATTATAAGAACCTACTAGATCCTTAAGATCCTGATTCTGAGGTCGTTTACTCTAAAATTAAATCCTAGTTCATTCTTTCAACTTAAAGCTTCTAAAATGAGAATTTTCATTTAAATTTAACTCCGATCTCCCTGAATTTAGATTCCAACCATGCAAACAAGTTATAATTCCCGAAATGAAGCTGTACACGACCTCCGACTGCTAAACGGAGCGCTGGTACTCAAAACGATTGGTCGGGTTGTTACATTCTCTCCCACTTAAACATACGTTCGTCCTCGAATGTGCTGAGAACTATGCTGAAGTAGTCTGAAACCATTGTTTAGCATCTTATCCACTTTCCCGTGCTACCACAACTCATCTGAGCACAATTAGCCCAATATATTCTGAAGATATCCCCTTTTATTCTAACAAATAAGTCTTAGAGCCCAATTCCAACATCCGGAATTCTATATCAGGCCTGTTTTCATCAAGAGATCACCAAGTTATTCACCACACGCCGTCCTCAAATATGACTGCATAACATTGCTGGATTCTTACCTTGCAACACAAAATCCACATGACCACGATAATACTGTATGATCAACTTAGCCAAAATTCAACGAGTCAAATGCTCCTATTGCACCTCATGACCTACATAAGTCTTGTTCTAACTTTTGCAACACTGACACGGTGGAAGAGATGCGCCAAAATTCATAACCAACTGCTGAAGCAACAAGTCATTGGGTCCATATCTCTGACAGAACATTCTAAACCAAATGAGGATCTCAGCTCCTTAATGTACTTCATGTGCTCAGATTGCACTGATCCTAAATTCCATAATCTCATCCCACCCAGTACGAATTACTCAAACAATAAGCCACCTCAGACACAATCAAGAGTCCCATATGATGCCACCATGTACCAATATGCTACCGATTAGGATATGATGCAAGAAGAATACGAACTCTAAAACGGAAATCTGATTACCCTGCCCCCGAAACATACGCGCGATGTAGGCTAACAACTTGTACATATTTTCCTCCGAAAAATGGGAGACATAGCACATAAAAGAAACTAGGAGGAACTGTACTGAACATCATACTGGTACCGTTTGCAACCCGATCCAAATAGCATAACCATGGTGGTGTGCCACCCGATCCATACATCATAACTATGGAGGTGTGCCACCCGATCCAAATAACATACCCGTGGCGGCGTGCCAACCGATCCATATACATGCTCACATTAGGAGATATTCATTGAGCTAAGTAGCTCATCACATAAAAATACCGAATATTGGTCGTAGACACGCTAAGGTGTATAATACCACCCATGAGGAACCATTTAGCGTTATAGGCTACATAACTCATGCAACTGAGGTGCAATACATGATCTAAATCTCATGAGCCATCCTGCTCATATAACATCACCGCTACGCGGAACCTCAACACAAAAAAATTTTACCAAGCCATTTCACAACCCATACAGCTCACTACATCACTATCTGAAATAGCTGATGACAAAATAACACCCCGACTGTTCCTCCATAGGGAACACTTGCTGAAACGAACACAACTAGCCGGATATAAAGCCATGTCCACCAATAAATTAATACACTGATCCTAAGCGGAATTTTGATTGCACCAACTTCGCTAATGACTTTCAAGTTTCATAGTAACTCATTCTTCCTCATAAAATATAGTAACAACCATTACAACCGGAGAAACCTCCTCCGTTCATATCCAAATAAACAAAGTTCCCTCCGGGCCTAAATTCTCAAATCGATGATATTACCAAAATCCTCATACTTGGTTAAATCTTTAGTCAATCAAGCGACTATATGTCACTCTCACACAATCTTCCCGTGGGACACGCTCCCACAATCTTCTGAAATAAGTATCGAGTCCGTACCTTTAAAGTTTCGGATACACGAACGCTGAAAAGCAATCCCGCTGAAGACAATACCAATTTACTTCAATCATTCAACCACTTCCTTGCTCACTCGAGCTTGTGATGTCCTGCCAGCCCAAGCTGCAACATTGATCTTTAATTCAAGATTCCATGCTACTCGCTGCACCCTATGTGCCAACCTACGATAGAACACGATTTCTATCTCTACTCTGGGACCACTGATAGACTAACACTTCATTGTATAAAACTTTTCATTTAACCCACTTCGGGAGAACTATAGCAACATACAGGTGGATTCTCAGGACCATCAAATATGCCAATCTCTACGTAGTGGTCTAAGCCACCATAACCCTTCCGGGACCCGCCTACTCATAACCGGCTGCAACAGAAGAATGCTTCTGAATAACATCAATCACTGCAGCCTACAAGCATCACACGCACGGCCACACTTCACATGCATGAGTTGATCACGCTGGGTGAACTGATCACCACTACCAATATGCCAAGTTAACCATGGCTAATCGATCTACCTCCCTCCACTAAATCCTTGTTTGCCTTAGAAATAATGCTTCTTCATTCAACACATAGTATACTCCATCTGCAATCACCTCGAGTGACCTTGAATCACGAGATCATGCTGTCTCGAATCCCACGAACCATTTCATATTTATCAATGCTACCGGAAAGTCAACATATCATAGAACATTCTGGGAACCTTCTCATAAGCTGTTATAAAGCTTGATTCTTAACTTTACCCATAGGCTCGAAATTAGTGAGCATTACACTTAAACTCCTGAATTCGCTAGGACCATTATTGAGAGCCACCCACTCTGTCTTGGTCCTGAATATAACTCACTCCATAGCTCTTATAACATATGAATACTCTCTCAGCGAAGCACTCGGCGAAATAACTTCCTCTGAACCCTGCATCTATACGAGTCATAAATCTTCAGACTTTTTCCAAGTCCGAACATGAGCCAATAAGGCCAACCATCGCATGCCTCCAAAAATTCATTTGCTCGAATTACCACTTATGGTCTTTTCTCGTAGCAGAAATAACCCATCAATATGCTAATAACCCGAAACCACGCCAGTAGCTAATCATACAACCCAATCTTAGGCGGTGTGACTCTCCCACTTTGCTTGAAGCCATCATGTCACAACCCTTGAGTTCGCCCGATCCTTTCTACCTCTTATTGACATAACCTTGCGCCATAAATTGTCAAATTTTTTCTCAGAATCTTCCTGTAAATTCCCATCTTCCATAATCTTAATCCTCATCCACATCCGCACGACCGATCTCGTTGTTGAACAACTTATAAAAATTCTTTGCATAAGCTTCGCCAACCATGTGACCACTAACCTGCTCCAGGGAATAACCCACTTGAAGAATCCACTTCCGGCATCCTTTAACGCTGTCGCACAGGGTATAGTCACCATGACTGCAATAACCTATCGTGAGTCAAAGCTCACTCCCTAACTGTACCAATCCATTTATTCTAGTGGATATCAATTAAATATGTGGCAATATCCTTCCAATTCAAATTATTTTGCATTCTTCTTCATTCCAGGAAGCTCCTTTTTGCTATACAAATCTCTTTTCGCTTAATGGCCCATGATTTAAGTTATATCCGTAGGCCCCAATATTATTCTCTGAGATTCTCAAATCATTCCAAACTCTCCTTAATGCGCGTAGTCATCCTACTACTAAGCCCATATGCAACACCCGCTACTCTCCCACTTTGGCGGAACTCATCTCTTTAATCGATCACTCGACCTTGCTTCTCATACTTGGCCTTCTAGTAATTTTAAACACCGCCTGACACTTCCCACATGTCCTTCCTCGTACTTCACTGCTCAAATGTTGCCTTAAATAAAACCTATCTTCGTGGCACTTGAATCCACCATTGCTGCTAACTTTAGAACCTTTCCAAAGGCCATCTTTATTGATCCATCAACATTAAAAAAAGATTATGCTTTGATCTTAATCCACCGCGCCATGCGATATCTAACAGTTGTATCTCCAATCCTATTTCCCAATATCCCGCCATAAGGAAAATTGTAGCGGATTATAATATCGACAAACTTACTACGTTTCGTTACAGCCACAACACCCCCTCATAATAGAAAGCTCAACTACGCTTGTAGATACCGGTCTCATTACTTCCACCAGCTCAAATCTGACCATCCTTAGTCCGACTGCCTTTCCCCTTGTCGGGGATAAAATACTGAATCACTTGATCACATGCTGAGTAAACTTCCCTTCAATTTATCTACTGCCCCGACACGTGGGCAAATATCCTACCATCACAACCACACCGCGGAATAATAGCTTATCAGCATCATGGCAACATATGCCTAGCCTTAAGGACCTCAGAGTACTGCTGTTGAGCCGAAACAACATGATATCCTTCCATAGAGCGACTATAGCAGTCCGATCAATTATACCGGGAGAATCATCCCGCACCACGTCTGTAGTACCATTGCAATTCTTCACATTTTCAATTCCTAGCAAGCGCTCGCGTCGCGCAAGACTGAGTAGGAAGGAATCAAAGGCATAAGCCTCAAAGGAATCGAACTGCACAATAAAGAAATAAAAAAAGGGTACTCTTAACAGCCCTGTAGCCTCCCAAGGATAAGCACAGACGTCTCCATACTGATCCAAGAGACTCCACTAGACTTGCTCATGACTTGTGAGACTGACGGGAACCTAGTGCTCTGATACCATGTTGTCACAACCCAAAATTCACTAAGGGTCGTGATGGCATCGGACACTGCAGTCAGGCAAGCCAACCAGATTACTTAAACATATCTCGTTTTAATACTTTTGGAATTCTAGGATTTTTCCTTCATATTTAGAAAATTTTGAAGAATAAGTTTCAAATCAAATTTAAAATTTAAATCAGTTAATACGATACTTCAAACCCTCCCAAAACCCGGAGTCACAAGTACATGAGCATCTACTGATAAAAGAAATATAAATACATCATCCGTCCGGAATATAATAGACGGAAAATAAGCACAGTACTGGAAAGGGACTACCCTAGCCATGGCTATCTCGGATGATGCAACTCTCTAGTCCCCAGAATCATCCGTGCTGCTACGTCCTGTAGATTACTAAAATCACATATACCTGTGCAACAATATGCAAAACAAGTGTAGTATGAGTACAAAAATAATGTGTACCCAATGAGTGTCCCGCCTAATCCCGAAGGAGTAGAGACGAGAGGGTCAATCCTGACTCTCACTCGCAGTACAATGACTATTTGTCCTTACAAATATATCCAAACAGTGAATATGCTTTATAAACAGGATTCTTATCTATATATGAAAAAAAACAGGTAGTCATATAATTCTATTATGGAAAATTTCCTTAGTTTTCTTATTATTATTAAATAAATGATCTCGAGCCATGTGGCATAAAACAACTCAAATGAGTTCAAGATAACAACACAAACATGAGCAAATCATGCCGAGGCCACGACCCGCTCCAACAAAAATGTAAATTTTTGCACTGCCGAGGGTCGAGCGGCCCGTACCATGAATGCATCCATTTCACCGAGGCTATCGGCCCGTTCCAACAGAAATATAAACACACGCAGACCGATAATCAGTAAAATAGTCAGCGTGGAGCAAATATCCAAGTAAGGTCCATTCCCTTTTAATACTTTGAGAAAAACATAGCTTTATTCTTTTTGAAATCCGCTTATTAATTTATTATGATTAAAGCATTTCAAGCCATCGATGATTTACAAATGATTCAAGTATAACATGCTTTTGGTTCCTAGACTACCCGAAAAATAGCATAATAGTAGCTACACGGACTCTCGTCACCTTGTGCGTACGTAGCCCCAACAAATAGGAGCACATAACCAGCTTAATTCACCTAGGGGTAATTTCCCCCTCACAGGATTAGAAAGGAGACTCACCTCGCCCGAAGACTCAATATCGGCATTTTTCATTCCTCCAAAGACTTAAAACAACACACAGATGCTCCAAAACTGTCCAAACAATGGCAAACTAATGAGAATATACTCAAATACTTGCTAAATAATTTAAATTATGCAATTTCTCAACTCCATTTGTGAAATGACCAAAATGTCCTCGGGCCCACATGCCTGGAAATCTGAAATTTCTTAAAGACAAAGGTTACCCATGACCTTAGGAACTCAAATATATAATTTATTCCTAGTTCCATGCTTAAATTCGTGGAAAAATCCAATAATAAAATTTCTAGGTCTTTCAACCAAAACCCCAAATTTTTCTACACAATTCATGCTTGAATCCATATAAAATTGATGTATTTAACTCATAATAGGTGGCGGATAACATACCTTATCATTGATGACAATAATCTCATCTTGAAGCTCTCGAAAATCGCCCCCAAGCCAAGAAAATGCGAGAGAAATGACCCAAAATCGGATTTTAAAACATTCTACCCAGCCCCGCCCTTCTTCGCTTCGCGGACTCCTACTCACGTTCGTGAAGGCCAGTCACCCATACCTTCGCGTTCGCATACAAGGCCTTGTGTTTACGTAGGCCAAAAGACCCCAGGCCCACCTTTTCCTTCTACTTATTTCTGATCCCCTACTCGCGTTCGCGTAGCAGCTCATCCTGCCCCTCCGCGTTTGCGACTTCCTCTTTGCGTTCGTGAAGGCCAAAACCTGAAGCCTCCCATTCTCCTTTTTGGGTTCGCGAGACTTGCATCGCGTTCGCGAAGAAGTAAACCAGATACCAGCAACCAGAAACAGCTTTTAACCCAAATTCAATCCGTTAACCATCCCGAATCCACTCGAGGCCCCTGGGACCCCAACCAATCATACCAACCAGTCCCAAAATACATTACAGACTTACTCGAGGTCTAAAATCACATAAAACAACGCTAAAACCACGAATCTACCTCCAATCCAAGCCTTATGAACTTTGAAGTTTCCAACTTCTCCTTCCGATGCCGAAACCTATCAATCACGTCCGATTGACCTCAAATTTTGCACATAAGTCATATTCGACATTACGGACCTATTCCAACTATTGGAATTTGATTCCGACCCCGATATTAAAAAGTCAAACCCCCGGTCAAACTCTTCAAAAACCTTTAAATTGCTATCTTTAGCCAATTGGCTTCAAAATGACCTACGGACCTCCGAATTCACTTCCGATTGCGCTCCCAACTCCATAATCACCAACCGGAGCCCAGTCTCGGAATTCCAAATGGACATCGATAAAGCTGAAACGCGCTTCGAGAAAAACGTATGACATTTCTTTCAAAATGCTAACTTCCACAATATGCGCCAAAATGCTCCTGGGTTATCCAAAACCCGACCCCGGCATACGCCTAAGTCCGATATCATTATACGAACCTTCTAGATAACTCATATTATGATTCCGAGCTCGTTTACTCAAAATTTCAATCCTAGTTCATACTTTCAACGTAAAGCTTCAGAAATGAGAATTTTCATTTAAATTTAACTCCGATCTCCTTGAATTTAGATTCCGACCATGCAAACAAGCCATAATTCTCGAAATGAAGCTGTTCATGACCTCTGACTGTTGAACGGAGCGCTTGTACTCAAAACGACCAGTCGGGTCGTTACATTCTCTACTTCATTTTTCAAGAGGAAAATAAAAGTTTGATTGATAGCGACAAGGTTGATAGAGATGGAAGGTTTTCCGTTGGTCGTGGCAATTCCCAGAAAATGTGGATCATAAAACTCTATGATGACATATATTTTAGGAATTTTTGTACTCGACTTTCTTCCAAGCTTATTAAATACAAGCTTAATGTGATATTGTTGATAGTTCATCACATTCAAAAGATGATTTGGCGGACAAAAGTATGGAAATTTTGATCAAAAGAATTAGAGGTAAAATATTTTTCTTGGTTAAGCTTGGAAGAAAGTCGAGTACAAAACTTCCTAATATCTCTGTCATCATACAGTCTTATGATCCCCTTTATATGGGAACCGTCATGACCGACGGAACATATTCCATCTCTATCAACCTCGTCACTCTCAATTAAACTTCTCTTCCTCATGGAAAATGAAGTACAAAATTCCTCTATAAGCTCTTCTTTTATCTACTTAGGAAATATTAAATTCCTACCGATACCATCACTATTTGAAACACATGACATTGCCTTGTAATCATCATTGTCGCTATAATGAGAATAACAATCAAAGAGGCATTCTGCCAGGTACTTTATCTTAGTTATTCTTGGTGGAAGTTCCATTTCGTGTCTAATAACGTCATCAACCTCCTCTACAAAATCCTCCCGCAATCTAATATTCCAAAACATAAACAAAAATTTCAATTCATATCCTAATGGTTCGACTCATACCTAAAAGGTTCAATTCATATCCTAAAAATTCAACTCATATCCTAAAAGGTTCAATTCATATCCACAAAACTTCAAGTCATATACTAAAGGTTCAACTCATACATAAAAGCTTCAACTTATATACTAAAAGTTATATTCATATCCTACGAGTTTAAGTTCAATTTATATCCTAAAGGTTCAACTCATACCTAAAAGGTTCAATTCATATCCTAAAAATTTAACTCGTATCCTAAAAGGTTCAATTTATATCCTACAAGTTCAATTCACAATAACAAAACCAAAAAACTATAAGTTAAAGTCGTATCCTACGAGTTTAAACTTAAACTAAGAGTTCAATTTATATCCTAAAAGTGGGCGACTCATTATACTCAAACAAGAGCCACGCAACGATTCGCTTAAGGCCTTAAACATTAACATTGTCTTGAAATTAAAGAGAAAATCCAAATATACTATCGTGTGTCTATATTAAATATCTAGTTCAATTTATACCCTGATACATATATATATATATATATATATATATATATATATATATATATATATATATATATATATATATATATATATATATATATATATACCTATGAATAAGTCTTTGACGTTAAATTAGTATCTATTGCTTACTAAAATTTTGAATGAGAAATACTCAAGAAATCCTAGCCTAAATATTCAACCCATACCCTAAACCCTATATTTCTACAAAATGTTAAATAATGATAAATACAATCTAAACCCTAGGTTTCTATAAAATACAATGTTAAATAATCAATTAAAACACTACTTCTAGGTTGAAACAATAATCAATTGATACAATAATAGAAACCCTAGGTTTGTAATTCTAACCTTGAATTTTTAGGAGGTGGAGAAGGAGAGACGCAACAACGGCAGAGGCGACGACAACGACGGCAGCTGAGCGGTGGTCGTTGGTGGCGTAGGTGGGGCCTGATAGTGGGAGTTGGAATGGGTGGGGTTTGAGTGTGAGAGAAAATAGAGGAATTTTGGGAAATTTATTGAAAGAATGGGAGGTGATCCCGGTATTGAGAGTTCTGTAATTAAAATAGCGACCAATGTTGGTCGCTATTTTGGTGGGTAAAACAATTTTGAATTTGCAGAAATAGCGACCAAAGTTGGTCGCTAATTAAAAAAAAAAAATATATATATAAAGTTGTATTTGATACGGTATTACCTAATACACTTAGTGCATAGTATAGCGTAAGTATATATACTGTATATGAATAAGTTGTATTCGATACGATATTATCTCCTACACTTATACATAGAGCATGGTATAGCGTAAGTGTCACGACCCAATTCCAAAACCCGGTCGTGATGGCGCCTCTCGTGAAGACAAGCCCAGCCAGACCGTTTTAGAACACCACTTAAAGCAGTTAGTCAGTTATAACAGTTCGAACATGAATTAATAATATTAATCAATATAAATACAACCCAATACAGCCCGACCGAGGTGTCGCAAGTCACGAGCATCTAGGAGTGCCTTTATTAAAATTATAAAGTCTATAATACATAGAGTAAAATCTGGGAATCAAGAAGAAGAAGAATCTCGGTGTCGTGAACGCCGGCGGTCACCTTACTTAGCTACAATAGCAATACCTTCAATCCGCTACTAACCCACTACCAGGTGAACAGTGCCTGCAACTGCACGCGAGGTGCAGGGAGTAAAGTGAGTATTTCCAACTAAGTGGTAATAAGATAGAATAATATCTGAACGATAAGAAAATACGTATGGGCACACGAAACTGCTATAAAAGACGGAACAACCCTTTGAGAAAAATCAAAATACTATGAAAATCCTTTTTGAAATCTCAAGATCAGTTCAAAATCCATTTTTTTACAAAGTCTCATTTTTCAAATATCTCTTTTATTTTCAACAGCCCAGCATATGAATGTTATATCATATAGAACAAGTCGGCTCATAAGTCTTCCCCTTGGGCAAAGCACTCCTAATATATAACACCGGGGGTATACGGTCAACAAGGCAAGTAACAATATGTATTCCAATGATATATGAGTGTTAAATGTCGTGTCACGTAGTACAAATAGGACTGAATGCGTGAATGCAATGCACATGACCTCTACGGCGCGTAGCCCGATCCATGGGTACCCTGCGCTCACTAGGGGTGTGTACAGACTCCGGAGGGGCTCCTACAACCCAAACACAATAATACTGTGGCGTGCAGTCCGATCCATGTAATATACTACTGCGGCGTGCAGTCCGATCCATGCAATATACTACTGCGGCGTGCAGTCCGATCCATGCAATATACTAATGCGGCGTACAGTCCGATCCATGCATGTATATGCATATGCACACATAACACTCGAGGCCTGAAAGCCTCCTTACATCACTCTACATACCCTCTCATATGGCCCTCAGCCTCAATCAGTCCAAAATAGTCAAAATCCCCTCGGGCATCCGTAAAAAAATAATACTCAGCTCAAACAATTGTTCAAATATCAGTTAAAACTCCAAGTTTGAGAAAAATATAGCTGAGTTCATGAAACAATGGAAATCACATGGACTAAGTTCAAATAATATTTCAAATAGTGAGGAAAATAGTGACGATAGTTCATTGAGTGTTCAAATAATCGGCAATAAGCCTTAAGTATGGCAATGAGCCCAAATCATAATGATAACAACAAATCATTTACGATTTCGCGGTAAAAACCAACAACCGGGACAGAAAAAGTCACAATCCCCAACGGCGCTCTACCCCACACTTAGGTCCAACGTGCAAGTCACCACAATACATCACAAAGATGTGCAGATCCAGGGTTTCAAACCATCACGATATCATTCCCAAGTATTACTCATCTCGAACCGGCAAAAACTCTAGCCCGCGATGCCTTTGCTTCTCAAACCGGCCTCCACGCGCGTCATATCTAACCAAAAATCATAAGGAGTTCCTTATAATATGCTAATGGGACAATACCCAATCGAAAACAATCGAATTATAGCAAGAACCTCGAATCTAGCAAAACTCGAGCCCCGCGCCCGCTTCTCAAAAAGTTATGAAATTAAAATTTTCGAAATTCGCGTCTCGCCACGAGTCCGTACATATAAAGTTCATCAAAATCGGAGTTCAATTGGGCCATCAAATCCCCAATATACATTTCAAAAACCAAGCCCTAGTTTCTTTAATTTTTACCCAAATTTCAGAGAATGAAAGGATGAATCTTCAATTAATGGTGTTTCTAGGCCTCGAGACTTACCTCCAATCACTTCCCGTCGAAATCCCCTTCGAAATCTACCGACAAGCTCTCAAGGTGGTGCAAAAATGGAGAAAATAATGACGGGTTCGTGACCGAAATTTTTTACATTAAAAGCCCTCTGCCCAGCAAATTTTCCTTCTATGAGATCGCGTAACGCCAGACGCGATCGCGATGCTCAATTTTCCCATGCTACGCGATCGCGACCACCACGACCGTGAACGAGATGATCAACTTGGCTGGGCCCCCAGATTCCTCCATGCGGACGCGAACTACTCCACGCGAACGTGATGCTTCAGATGCCTCAACTACGCGATCGCGACTCAACACACGCGAACGCGAAGCACCAAGAACCCAACCTTATGCGATCGCGAAGGCGAAATCTCTTTAACACCAACAGCTGAAAATCTGCTACTTGTAAAGTCCAAAAATGGTCCGGTTGACCACCCAAAACCTCCCCGAGGCCCCCGGGACGTCAACCAAAAAACTAAATCATTCTAAGACATTATTCAAACTTACTCCAATCATCGAAACACATCCAGTAACACAAAAATCATCAATCCCCGACGGATTCAAGCGTAAGTTTAACTAAAACATATGAATCTCACATTCGATCAAAAACCCAACGAAACGACGTCCGAATGACCTGAAAATTTGCAGACATATCAAAGATCACCTAACAAAGCTACTGAAACACTTGAAATTCTATTCCGACCCTTGGATCAAAATCTCACCTATAAACCGATATCCGCCAAAATTCATACTTCGCCAGTTGAAGCCTAATTTTACACCAGACCTCGAAATTCAATTCCAACCACACTCCTAAGTCACAAATCACCCCCGAAGCTAACCAAACCACCAAAATTCACATCCGAACCCTCTAACACCATAGTCAACTTCCTGTCGATGTTTTCCAAAACAAACTCCCTTCTAAGAGACTATGTGCCTCTTTTCCAACTAAAACCAAATCAATTCTATCCGATCAACTCAAGTACTGATATTGAAACATAGAACAACATAATATGAGGGAAACGGAGCGGTAACTCATGTGACAACAGGTCGGGTCGTCACATCTCGTCCTCGAGCGTATCCAGAGCTATCCTAGAAGCCAACCAAGAACTTAACAGCCTTACCAAGCATATACCCAAGGTGATCCCACGTCACCCTATCTCTTATTGTTCCGACAACACAACATGGCTGAAATTACCCAATCCAGTCTAGCCCATAATTCACAGATCTACTTTTCCACTTCTGAAACCATCAATACAACCAAACCTCGCACCTATGCTTTGAATAGTCCTGAACCAGCTGTAATATTCCATACCTACAACCTCGGTTTCAATCATATGATATACCACAAAAATCAAACACATGCAGCGATAACTTCCATTTACAACAGCTGCCCACGACAACCAATATCGATAGAAAATCTCTTGTTAGATAAAGTCTCATTTCAATACCTTCATATACTGCCCACAACAACTGAAACATGCGATATACTGAACCCATATCTCAGATCAACCATTCATGAATCCATTTCCCTCTTGACTGTTACTACAACAAATTTCCGAGCCAAACCCCGATATTAACTTCCAACAAGCTGTAATAAAATCTGTTCGCATTTATTAATAACTCCAACTATTACCTCGAATTCAATGCACCACTCTGGTGATATGACACATCTTCACAGGCCTAAGCCACAACTTGCATAATCCACACACCAATGATGAGCAATCTGAACATACGCAACTCATAACAAATGACTCCAACATAAGAGTTGTAACTCAAACTCCTCACTACCATCACAACACAAGGCTGGGACTCCGTCCCACATCATAGAGATAGAATACATGTGTCTATTCTGAAGGGTCTAATCTCCACAAAGCCTCACTATGATGCGCGATCTTATCCCAATACTGTTACACATGAAGTATCTCAAGTTGCTATGCTCAAAATAGAAGCCACGCACAGATTGATGTCTGAAACCAACCAATCCATCACACCCACGGTGAAGCAAGTAATATACACCCTTAAATCCTGAAAGGACATAGCCGATGCGCTACTCGCTGAGCAACACCCAATACGGACTATCCTCAGAACTAGGAAATAATGCATATAAAGGACATATAAAAAATTATTCTCAACATCACTCTATTGCGGCGTGCAACCCGACCCAGATAACATACCCGTGGTGGCGTGCCACCCGATCCACACAATTATCTCACATAGGAGATACACATTGAGCCAAATTTGATCATTACAATAAACACATATAGTCTCATGCCCAGCCACAAAAAACACATCCGAACAAGTCCCCCAATACCGTAACTGAATCAATGGTAGAAACCTCTGCACTGACATCCGCCACGAAGGCCAAATTAATAAAGCAATGCTTGCCAGCCATCCGCTGGACTCCGAAATACAAGCTACCCTACCAGAACATAATCCGACGCACCTTGCCACGCAGCCTGTGGCATTTTCTGACATAGCCCATAAAACATTAGTCTAGACAATCTGACACTGGAACAACTAGTCTGCCATCCAATATCATAACCCAAATTTAACACACCACACAAAGAAAGATCCACTCGGACCTCCAATTTCCAATAACCGCTAGAAGATGTCGATAAACACGATCTACAACCACTGGACAGTCGAATCACTAGAACTTCTAGTCTCCAACACATATAACGCATGAATCACTATGCCTGATCCTACACTCCACCGTACGAATACATAACACACATCAAGTATCCATTCATACCACGAAAGATATCCAAGAATTTCCCTGCGCCATCAACAACTCAATTATCAACAGTCGATCCCACAAGAAAAGTGTCGCAATACTACTGAAGTATCATCAGTTTACATCACCTTACCCTGTTTCAACTGAACATTTACCCTTGTCAAACCACTATAATAGCAATACCATCTCTTTAATCCTCTGAAGGTCGATTCTTTATTCACCTGAAACTACTCGTGCTGCTCAAGAATTTAAAGACTTCCCATTATGAACTGAACGAAAACCTTGAACATGCAAATCTCAATTCTCCATATCATAACACATAGACCATACCACACTAGGATAACATGAGGACTTCTATCTCTCTCCTATGTTGCAGACATCGATGCACTCAACTAGCCAAGAACTTTCATGATCCCATATAGGAGAAAAATTATTACACACTCCATACTTCGTATACCCATAGGAAATATACTCATTTTCAAACCACGGCAAAACACATCAAGAACTCGTTCTCCCAATTTCATTTCACAAGCTAAACTGCCAGGACTGAATCCTTCTACCTAAACCAAGTTAAGCAAACTGCCAGCACTTAAAAGCTTTGTTGCACAATACCTGTAAGGCTCACCTCGAACACATACAATAATTAATTATATCCTTACCATACCGATTCGGTTCATTATCAAGCTATTCCATTTATCGAATTTCCTTCCCGATTCATCTTTAATTTGATATTCTCCCTTGCTGTAGCACCACAATACCTCGACCCAGGTTACCACACGAGACTCGCACATTAAACCACGCTGTCTAAGACCCATAGGCCACTGAATACCCTCTCAAATGTTTCCCAGAAATACCACATTCCAGAATGCTTTACTTTGAAGAACTTCCTGTGATTCTGAATTCGTTTACCATTACCTTCAAAATGTGGATACATAGAATCCCAAAAATTAACACAAAGTATCACAAGTCTTGATCTTTTCTAATGAATACACAATCTCTAGCACATACACAAACTTAAGACACCTGATTGTTACTGCAAAATCTTGAACACAGTAAAGCCATTCTCAAGAGTCATTCACTCTTATTCAGCTGTAATTCACCTGCTCTAAATGAACGGAACCACTAGTGCCTTAGTGGTATTCTGACACCGCAGAACATGATTTCCTACAGATACAAACAACCATTTTCCTTCTCTATACACCAAGCATTATTTATCAACAGCAGCTCAAGAACACCCTAATATCTCCTCACATTTACGAAAGTACCCTATAACCTTTGTAAAAATTTTCCTTCACACGTGCCATCCTCGGCTCAATTTGTACAACCAGAACTGATCTGCCATCATCCCTCGAAATGGAACTAACATTGCACATAACCTGCAATCAGTTGACCAACAGCAACCTCCCCTACTTAGCTCGAAGCCATATATCAAGGCACTCTTAACAACTTATAGGACTTTTAATCCAATGATGCCACAATGTTATATTGTGATTAAACTCAAGTCATTTACAAGTTTGTGAATACACAGATCATCTAGCACTGACATTCTCTGCAAACCTCTCATTCATTTCGACGTCAGCTGAGTCCATTTTCTGAAGCATCCCCAAAGTCTCAAATTTTAACACATACCCTTCAATTACACATGAGACCTTCTAACATACATATAAGGATCATACCCCTCAAAAATGCTCCGCAGGAGATAACCCACCTGCTTCGCCTCATTTCAATATTTCAACATGCCTTCCTCTATCATATACGTTACACAATAAATTAGTCTTTCTGAGTCTGAGCTCATACCGGCACATGAAATATACACTTTCCAACTAAGAGACATGAAAAATATTCTTCACGCGCCCATAACTTGGGGCTACACATAAGACCGCAATAGAAAACAGACACTTAACAACTCATCTACTATCCATCGGACTTCTTCGTCACTCCCAAGTCATATAGGAACATCTCGCAGTACCAACATACTTACCATATAGCAATCTATCCACCATTCCCATAATTAGGGACCATACTGAACGTATAATATCATAACACCAGCTCATAAAAGCAGCACCTTGGTGCTCAAGTTATAAGCGAAGATCCGGCCTCAAGTCCTCAAGATTGGCCCAATATCGAACTCACGGGATCATATCTCGCCCCTCGATCACAACACAACACAAGGCACTTACAATACTGAGCGCTCGAGTGCGCATACAGACGTGTGGAAGGAATTTCAAGATTTACATCTCAAGCTGAATCAATTATGCACGATAAGAATTCCAAGAAAGTGAAGTTTTCCTAAAAGTTTTGCAGCCTATCGAGGATAAATACAGACGTCTCCGTACCAAACCGCGAGACTCTACTAAACCTGCTCCTGACTCGTGAGACCTGCTAACCTATGCCCTGATAACAACTTATCACGACCCAATTCCCAAACGCGGCCGTGATGGCGCCTCTCGTTAAGACAAGGCCAGCCAGGCCATTTCAGAACACCACTTAAAGCAGTTATTCAGTTATATAACAATTCGAATATGAATTAATGATATTAATCAATATAAATACAACTCAATACAGTCCGACCGGGGTGTCACAGTTCACGAGCATCTAGGAGTGCCTTTATTAAAATTTTAAAGTCTATAATACATAGAGTAAAATTTGGGAATCAAGAAAAAGAAGAATCTCGGTGTCGCGAACGCCGGCGGTCACCTTGCTTAGCTACGATAGCAATACCTTTAATCTGCTACTAACCCGCTACCGGGTGAATAGTACCGCAACTGCACGTGAGATGCAGAGAGTAAAGTGAGTACTTCCAACTTAGTGGTAATAAGAGAGAATAATATCTGAGCGATAAAAAAATACATACGGGCACACCAAACTGGACCCTTTGAGAAAAATTGAAATACTGTGAAAATATTTTTTGAAAATCTCAAGTTCAGTTCAAAATCCATTTTTTTACAAAGTCTCATTTTTCAAATATCTCTTTTATTTTCAACAGCCCAGCATATGAATGTTATATCATATAGAACAAGTCGGCTCATAAGTATGCCCGTTGGGCAAAGCACTCCTTAACATATAACACCAGGGTATCCGGTCAATAAGGCAAGTAACAATATGTATGCCAATGATATATGAGTGTTAAATGTCGTGCCACGTAGTACAAACAGGAGTGAATGCGTGAATGCAATGCAATGCACGTGACTCTACGGCGCGTAGCCCGATCCATGGGTACCCTGCGCTCACTAGAGGTGTGTACAGACTACGGAGGGGCTCCTACAACCCAAACGCAATAATACTGCAGCGTGCATTCCGATCCATGCATGTATATGCATATGCACACACATCTGAAAGCCTCCTTACATCACTCTACATGCCCTCACATATGGCCCTCAGCCTCAACCAGTCCAAAATAGTCAAAAGCCCCTCGGCCATCCGTAAAACAATAATACTCAGCTCAAACAATATTTCAAATATCAATTAAAACTCCAAGTTTGAGAAAAAATATAGTTGAGTTCATGAAACAATGGAAATCACATGGACTAAGTTCAAATAATATTTCAAATAGTGAGGAAAATAGTGATGATAGTTCATAGAGAGTTCAAATAATCGGCAATAAGCCCCAAGTATGCAATGAGCCAAAATCATAATGATAACAACAAATCATTACAATTTCGCGGTAAAAACCAACAACCGGGACTGACCAAGTTACAATCCCCAATGGGGCTCTACCCCACGCTTAGGTCCAGCGTCCAAGTCACCACAATACAGCACTAAGATATGCAAATCCGGGGTTTCAAGCATTCAAAAGATCATTCCCAAGTATTACTCAACTCGAACCGGCAAAAACTCTAGCCCTTGATGCTTTTCCTCATCAAACTGGCCTCAACGCATGTCAAATCTAACCAAAAATCGTAAGGAGTTCACTATAATAAGCTAATGGGACAACACCCAATCGAAAACAATCGAATTATAGCAAGAACCTCAAATCTAGCAAAACCCAAGCCTCGGGCCCGCTTCTAAACCCAAGCCCTAGTTTCTTCAATTTTTACCCAAATTTCAGAGAATTACAGGATGAATCTTCAATCAAATGGTGTTTCTAGGCCTCAAGACTTACCTCCAATCACTTCTCGTCAAAATCCCCTTCAAAATCTACCAACAAGCTCTCAAGGTGGTGCAAAAATGGAGAAAATAATGACGGGTTCGCGACTGAAATATACATTAAAAGCCCTCTGCCCAGCAAATTTTACTTCTACGAGATCGCGTACCGCTAGACGCGATCGCGATGCTCAATTTTCCTATGCTACGTGATCGGACCACCACGACCGCGAACGCGATGATCAACTTGGCTGGGCCTTCAGATCCTCCATGCGGACGCGACCCACTCCACGCGAACGCGATGCTTCAGATGCTTCAACGCGATCACGACTCAACACACGCGAATGCAAAGCACCCAGAACCCAACCCTATGCGATCGCGAGCTTACCCATGCGATCGCGAAGGCCAAATATCTACAACACCAACAACTGAAAATCTTCTACTTATAAAGTCCAAAAATAGTCCGGTTGACCACCCGAAACCTCCCCGAGGCCCCCGGGAACTCAACCAAAAACACCAACCCATTCTAAAACATTATTCAAACTTGCTCCAATGATCGAAACACATCCAGTAACACAAAAATCGTCAATTCTCGACGGATTCAAGCCTAAGTTTAACTAGTACTTCCGAATCTAGCATTCGATCAAAAACCCGATAAAACGACGTCTGAATGACCTGAAAATTTGCACACAAATCCAAAATCACCTAACGAAGCTATTGAAACTCTCTGAATTCCATTTCGACCCTCAGATCAAAATCTCACCTATCAACTGGTATCTGCCAAAAATAAAACTTCGTCAATTCAAGCCTAATTTTACACCGGACCTCCAAATTCAACTCCGACCACACTCCTAAGTCACAAATCATCCCCCAAAACTAATCAAACCACCGGAATTCACATTCGAGCCCTCTAACCCCATAGTCAACTTCCAGTCAACTTTTTCCAAAACAAGCTCCCTTCTAAGAGACTATGTGCCTCTTTTCCAACTAAAACCAAATCAATTTTATCCGATCAATTCAAGTACTGATATTGAAACATAGAACAAAATAATATGAGGGAAACGGAGCGGTAACTCACGTGACAACAGGTCGGGTCGTGACAGTAAGTACATATAATATATACACACACACACACACACACACATATATATATATATATATATATATATAAAAGCTATATATATATATATATAAAAGCTATAATCAATACGGTATTACCTAATACACTTATACTTAGTGCATAAAATAGCGTAAATACATATATAGGATATATATAAGCTATATTCGATACGGTATTGCCAAATACACTTATACTTAGTGCATAGTATAGCGTAAGCGCGCACACACACACACACACATATATATTTATATACATAATATATGTGTACATATACTGTGCCATGCACTAAGTATGTATGTATATATATATATATATATATATATATATATATATATATATATATATATATATATATATATATATAGATATAAAAGTTGTATTCGATACGGTATTACCTCATACACTTGTACTTAGTGCATAGTATAGTGTAAGTACATATATATATATATATATATATATATATATATATATATATATAGATATAGATAGATATATATATGTATATACATACATAGGCGATATTCGATACGGTTTTACCTAATACACTTATACTTAGTGCATAGTATATATTGCGTACGTATATATATTGTATATATATAAGCTGTATTCGATACGGTATTATCTCATACACTTATACTTAGTGCATAGTATAGCGTAAGTGCATATATATATATATATATACATATATATATATATAAGCTATATTCGATACGGTATTATCTAAACTCAGTATATCTTTGACCAAGCAAGTCTGACCAGTCCAGTCAACAGTTTGACTAAATTTGCGTCCAAATAGCTACCAACTATGGTCGCTAAATTATTTAAAATATTTTTTTATTATTTTCGATAGTTTGGCGACCAACTTTGGTCGCTTTTCTTGACAGACCAAATTTGATCGCCAATATTTGGTCGCTTTTTGACCGATTTCTAGTAGTGACTCTTTTTCTGTTTTTTCGAGGTGGCTCGTAGAATATGCATATTTTGTTTGGATTACTCGGATTAGATTTGTTTTAAATTATTGTGTTATTTTTATGTGTAGGTATATTTACATGAATCTGTGTAGTCTATTGAAGTTTTGTTTCCTTAGAAAATTAGAATAGACTGCTTATATCATATCCCTTCCATGGTGAAGGAAGGATGCTTTATGTCCTTAGATTGCCCGCCTCCCTTTATTGCAACTTTAGAGGTTAAATGAGAGGATACATTGAGATGGTACATCAATATATGTGGGTCTTTTACCTGTATAAAACAATTAAAAAGAAAAGAAAAAACTAGATGCGGGTCATTTGCTGACAGGTGAAAATTGCAGTATTAGGCATTAGGTTGGTTAATGGCGGGTTGTTATATTAAAGTATTAGAGATCGATAATAATGTCCAAATGTTGGTTAGAATAATGATATTAAAGAGTAGTGATATGAAGTTAAAATTTTGAAAATGGTGGGGCAATAAAATGACTTCCTCGTACAACTTAGGGAAGTCATTATTTGTTGGAAAGTATTTTCAGGAAATTAAACACCAAAAGATTGAATTTTTTTTTGGGGAAAGTACTTTCCTTCTTGCTGAAACTACCTAGTGTGTGCGTTTATATATATGTATATGTATGTTTCACATGGTTAGCCAAGCTGGGAGTGCATGCAACGCCAGACTTCGAATTTTAATAATCAACCTCTTCCCTCGACTGTTACGAAACAATTGGGACATAATATCTGCAGGGGTTTCATAGTTTTCCAGTCAAGTCAACTGTCAATTTGATGTTAATAGAAAGACAAGAACGATGTAGTAAAATCTCATGCTTGAAACTCAAAATAGTAACAGAAACCAAGACATTACTAACTAGCAAGCAAGAAGTGCATGCAGCTAACTAGTTACGATCTCTCAAATCATAACCAGCAGCACGTTCCCTCAAGCTTTCAGTGTGACCATCAGTGTGCGGATAGTCATAGCCTTTCTCATCGCATTCATTAATACGATCATCATCAACTACCGCATCCTTGACATTCTTGGTTGTCTCCTTGGCCGCATCAAATGCCTCGTCCATGCTTTGTTTCGCCTTTTCTCCCACGTTTAGCCCCGTTTCCATTGCCTTTACTGCTCCCTCTTTTAACCTTTCTGCCACTGAACTTGTTCGCTCGTGCGTTCCCTCTGCCGTTTCCTCCGTGCTCCGAATATATGAATCAACTACTCCACATCAAATGATATAGGTTTGACAAACCCAACTATTCATTTAAATTTAAAAACCAAACTACACAACGACCCAGCAGCTTAAATATAGTAATTCTTTTTGTAATAGTTGACTGTTTGCAATTTTCGAGGTCAAAGGTTTCTGATTTCTCAAATAATCATAGTTCCATATATAGTGGAATAAGAGAGTAAGTAATATATAGGTAAGAATTCCATACCGCATGGGTTTCTTTGCATCATATGTTCGTAATAATTAACGAAAAATAAATGTAAGTACATTTTGTGAAACACGTTTTAGTAGTATCAATAAAAACAATAAGACTAGTCATCATATACTTTATGAGTGTGAAACAATACAAATAAATCAAGGGAAACCATATCAAATTGTAATAATCTATTGGACCAAATGAAAGAAATGAAAATAGGTACTCAGAATTAGGGGAAGAAACATTAAAAGCTTTTATTGATAATATGTAGTTGGTCCGCCTCTCCATGGAGAGGTTCAGAGCCTTACAATGGTGTTCCCCTTTCCCATAATATGGGTTTCATTGTATTTTTCTCTCTCTCATGAATAGTGGCGAAGAAGCCGCCCCCTTTTTAGGGTTCCCTCTCTTGGTATTTATAGTCATGAGCTTCATGGGTTGTCAATAAGTGGCGTGACCATATTTTGAATTCGCCTTCATGACAGTGAATGAGTCGTCACCTTATTGGTCGAATAAGATAAGTGTTAAGTACCATTGGCTTTAAGTAGTTATATCACTTATTAATCATGGATTAACCCAAAAACAGGATTAGGTTCGTTAATTGTCGTTGGATCAGATTCCGACCCATACACTTAGTCCCCCCACTTATTGAGATCGCGCTTTGGACGAGCTCGATGAGTGGACTTCATTGACTGTAGTTCAAGAAATTCGGGGAGGGAGGTCAACTGTTGCTTCGGTCGAGGCCGAATTCTCTTTGGCTATGATTTTTAACCTTAATATTGCCGGCAACCTTAGTCATTTACATACCGAAGATGGCCTTAACCGTAACACTGTCGACGACCTTAGCCGTTTTCACTATGGAGATGGCCTTAGCCGTTTACATAATGGAGATGGCCTTAGCCTTGGTACTGTCGACGGCCTTAGCCGTTTACACAATGGAGATGGCCTTAGCCTTGATACTGTCGACGACCTTAGCCATTTACACAATGGAGATGGCCTTAGCTGTTTGATATAATGGAGATAGCCGTAGCCTTAACACTATCGACGGCCTTAGACGCTTACACACTGGTGGCGGCCTTAGCCTTGTGGAGTGTTAGTGTTTCGTCATTGTATTATCTAGTCGTCGTTCGATCAATTCGTCATTGTAAATTAATTCGAGAGAGGTCGAGCTTTTGTGTGCTTTGAAGCTTACGTTTGCTTGGGGCGTAGCCGTCGACGGGTATTATGTTGTGCGGCCGAGGAAGGCGAGAATATGCTTGATATTCTTTTGGTGATGTCCAAAATTTCTAGGGCATATGGAACATCCCCTCAGCGCCCACACGTCTTTATGACCGTTTCGACGACGAGGCGCCATTTGGTAACCGAAAAGTTACTTCGTGGAGCCTGTCATAATGACGCATGTTTATGTAAAATGAACCGTTTTGCAGTTGGTCATGTAGTAAATGATAGCTACTGCAGTTCGTGAAAGCCACTTATGTGCTTATTAATATCGGGTTGAGGCATTTATTTCTCACATTTACATTGTTAGTTTGAGACTGGTTTTGAAGAAAACCTCCTTCTTGATGTTTCATCTTCCTCTTTGTTCTTCGATTGTTACAACTTCCATCTTTCCCACAAAATATTCCCTTGTTCTTGCCAGTGAATCAGTGATGGCAGACAGTTCTTCTCAAAATGTTCTCCCGACGAACTTTCCGGTTAGTTTTCCGGTGGTTGAGCGACCATCTCCGTCAATGGGAGGTGCATGACCGGCGGAGATCGACGAAACTCCGTCGATTGATGCGATATTATCTCTGCCCGGAGGCCTGATGATTGACTTCACCGACGATGGTGGAGAGGATCGGGTGGATGAAGCCCTATTAACGGGGGAAGTTGGGATGACCCAAATCCGGGAACAGTGGGGGATCCCCAGTTATGCCGAAATCATTCTCGCTCGGAGCGAGGAGAGGGTACACACCGATCGTAGGGGGTACTGCGTCTTTTACGCCAATCCCTTTAAGTTGGGATTTAAGCTTTCGCTACTTATGCTGGTAGTTGATTTTTGCCGCTATTACGGGGTGTGCCCGGGTCACCTTGCTCCTTCTCTTTACAAGTTTCTTGCGATGTTCATCAAGTATGCAAAACTTTCCAGTAGGGAGGTCAGGCTGCAGCACGTGCTTAGTCTTTATGCTCCCCAAAAGGGTCCATCGTACCATGATTCGAGCACGTCCTCGTGGGTCAAGGGGCCTTACCGTAGAACAGGATGGCGAAGCCAGGCTTCGCCCTTTAGAGAATTTCTTCTATATTAGAACTAATCATTTGGTGGCGTCCCTACCTGCGTTCCTAGAGGCTTGGAACCATGCACGTATGTTTTTTTAGTCGTTGAATTCTCTCTTTTGCCCCTCTTTACGTCTTGCACCCGTAAATGTTGATTTGTGCAAACTTTGTAGCTGACAAGTCGCCGCCAGCTCTGTTAGCTGGGATACATGAGTGGGTAGAGGACGTGCTCCCCCATACGGTGGGGATACGCACTTGGGCGTCTTTCTGGGAGAGGCATGGCCGCAGGCCTGTAACAACTAAAAAGTTGACTTCTTCTTCTATCCCTCTTTGTTTCAATTCTATTTATCACTTTGTGTTTTTTTGTAATCAGGGAGGGCAGTTGGCCTTCCGTCGATCGGATGCAATTGCTCGACTTACTATAGCAGCGGTGACGCATCCAGTACCGAGGGCGGCATTAGTTGAGCCTTCAGCTTCTCCTCCCCCAGCACGGGCCGCACTTTGGGGCAAGGGGCCGTCAAGGTTTGTGCGCCCCAGAGCCGAATATCCCTCACTTGAGGAAGAGGATGAGAGTATTGGTGAGACATAGGGTCGTGTTCACACCGACTCTACCCGTGGTGATTTATTTGGACTCACCCCAGTGGATACGGAGAAGAGTGCGGCTGCGACGCCTGCCCTTGAGGGCGAACAAGCAGTGGGGGTTGCCCCGATTGTCTTAGGCCGTGATGATAACGTCTCTTCAGCAACTCAGTTGGTGGTTCCAGTCGCTGAGATGGGAGGCAGTTACTCAACGACTGCTATTGTTGGTGAATCAAGCATCCCTTCTGCTGCGGAAGGTGGGAGAGACGCTGTAGATGAGTACGGGTCCGAAGATGACGTACGTACGTTCCGAGAGGGCTTCACCAATTCAACGGTGTGTGCAGAGGGGCAATCTCGCTTCATTGAGGTTCCCACGGAATCAAACTTATTGCTCCAATGGAATAACTTGGTGCCGTTATTTTAGGTGCTATGCTCTGAGACTGAGAACGAGTTATTGAGGGACGTCATGGATGTCAGACTGATGAATAAGGTGGCCGTGATGGGCCTGATAGTACGTATCATGACCTTGATCCATTTTTTCTTGCCTTAGTTTATTCTTTACCTTATTTGTCATTTTTGCTTTATAGTCTTATTTGTTAGAGGTGGAGAGCATCCGTCGAGCAAACGTCCCCTCGGGGATATTTTTGCGGGTGTTGGATAAGTACCGCCATTACCGAGATCGGTGTCGAGAGTTGCATGAGCGCTTGAGGTGCGATCCCCGCAATCGGGCCTTGGTCGAGGAGCTGCCGAGATAGGAGTTTCAGTTGCAGCAATTGCTTGCTAGAACAGGCGCCCTCGAGGAGCAGCTTCGTCAGAAGGACGAGGAACTCGAGGCAGGAAGGAGGGATGTGGCAGAGAGAGAGCACCGGGGCTAGGATAAGGAGGCGAAGGTTGTTGCGGCCTGGAGCGGGAGACTGGCCGCTTTGGAGAGTGAGGTTGCGGCTCTAAGACTTCAGGTGAGTGTTTCCTCGTAGAGAGTCACAGGGTTGGAGGAGGCGATCCGCATGCATGAATCTCAGCGTGGGCCGGAAAGGGCTACGGCGGCCGAGAGGGAAGCAGGGCTCGAGGAGCGGATCGGCCTTCTTTATCAGAAGTCTTAAGTTATGGCGGATTAGGTCACGACCTTGGTAAGATAGAATCAGCGGCTGCGGGACCAAGCCGCTGCTTCCATCTAGGCTCGTGAGATTTGGGTCTTTGCAGAGGCCCAACGCGATGTGTATAAGAATTTATGGGAGGCCAGCATTGTGACCGAAGCTGATTTTGAGGAAGTACGTCAAAAGGCTCGTGAGGCTCCGTACCGAGTGTGGTTTTGAGGAGGCCACTCCAGAGGTTGATGATGGTGCAAGTGGTGGCGCGGACGACGCCGAATAAAAGTGTTTGTTGTTTCTTTAGTTTCTTTCGCCGCTTGGCGTTTAGGTGCTTCTTGTTTTTCTTTTTCTTTTTCATTGTACTGACCAGCCTTGGCCGGTTGTAAATGGGGATGACCCGAATTTAACTTAGTAGATAAATGAAATTCCTTTTCCGTTACTTGCTTCGTATTTATTTTTGTACCTTCCCTTCTTCCCCCTTAGACTTTTCTTTTCATGCGTTCGAAGGGGTGATTTACCTTTGAGTTTGACTTTGTTAGGCATGTTTATATTCGATGGTCGACGACTATTTCTTCGACTTAGTGTGAGCAAGTCGGAATCGTTACTCGGCGAAAGCGGCACATAGCCCTAGTCCCAGTTCGGTAGTGGTCGAACTGTCGGCCGTGATGACAAAAAGCGTGGCTTGGTAGTTTTACCAGGGCCAAACTTTAGGTGGCCCAAATCATAGCTCGAGTTGGGAGTACTTACTTGACTAGCGAGGGATCCTAGTCTGCGCTCCGATTCGTCAGAGGTCGGGTTTTGCTGAGTTCTATGATGAAGTCACTCGGCCTGGGTCCTAGTTCAACTGTGGTGGAGCTTTTTAAGACGTAGGCGTCTATCATTGCAGTTCGAGCGGGGTCGAACCTGTTAGTTTTAATGGTGAAGGCGCATAGCCTGAATTTTGGTTCAGCCGTTGAACTTTGTTAAATTTGATGGCAGAGGCGCATAGCCTGAGTCCCGATTTAACGGTAGTTGAACTTTGATAAATCGGATGGCGAAGGCGCATAACTTGAGACCCGATTCGACAGTAGTTGAACTTTGATAAATTTGATGGCGAAGGCGCTTAGCCTGAGTCACAGTTCAACTGTAGTTTAACTTTCATAAATTTGATAGCGAAGGCGCATAGCCTGAGACCCGGTTCAACCATAGTTGAACTTTGGAAATTTTGATGGCGAATGCGAATAGCCTGAGTCCCGGTTCAACCGTAGTAGAACTTTGATAAGTTTGATGGCGAAGGCGCATAGCCTGAGTCCCGGTTCAACTGTACTTGAACTTATTGATGAAGGCACATAGCCTTGATTTAACGGTGAAGGCGCGTAGCCTGAGTCTTGGCTCAACTGTAGTTGAACTTACTGGAAAATGCTCATAGCCTTGATTTAACGGTGAAGGCGCGTGGCCTGAGTTATAGTTCAATTGTAGTTGAAATTTGATAAATTTGATGGCAAAGGCGCATAGCCTGAGCCCCGGTTCAGCCGTAGTTGAACTTTGATAAATTTGATGGAGAAGGCACATAGCCTGAGACCTTGTTCGACCGTAGTTGAACTTTGATAATTTTGATGGCGAAGGCGCATAGCCTGAGACCCGATTCAACCGTAGTTGAACTTTGATAAGTTTGATGGTGAAGGCACATAACCTGAGTCCCGGTTCAACCGTAATTGAACTTACTGGTGAAGGCACATAGCCTTGATTTAAAAGGTGAAGGCGCGTGGCCTGAGTCTTGGCTAGTTGACCTTACTGGCGAAGGCACATAGCCTTGATTAAACGGTGAAGGCGTGTAGCCTGAGTTCTAGTTCAACTGTAGTTGAACTTTGATAAATATGATGGCGAAGGCGCATAGCCTGAGGCTCGATTCGACCGTGGTTGAACTTTGATAAATTGATGGCGAAGGCGCATAGCCTGAGTCCCGATTCAATTGTTGAACTTCATCGATTTTGATGGCGAAGGTGCGTAGCCTGAGTCCCAGTTCAACCATAGTTGAGCTTTGATAAATTTGATGGCAGAGGTGCATATCCTGAGTCCCGGTTCAACCACAGTTGAACTTTGATGTGTTTGATGACGAAGGCGCATAGCCTGAGTCCCGATTCAACTGTAGTTGAACTTAATGGTGAAGGCACATAGCCTTGATTTAACGGTGAAGGCGCGTAGCCTGAGTTCTAGTTCAACCGTAGTTGAACTTTGCTAAATTTGACGGCGAAGACGCATAGCATGAGGCCCGGTTCGATTGTAGTTAAACTTTGATAAATTTGATGGCGAAGGCGCATAGCCTGAGTTTCGGTTCAACCGTAGTTGAACTTTGCTAAATTTGATGGCGAAGACGCATAGCATGAGGCCTCGTTCGACCGTAGTTGAACTTTGATTATTTTGATGGTGAAGGCGCATAGCCTGAGTTCCGGTTCATCCGTAGTTGAACTTTGATAAGTTTGATGGCGAAGGTGCATAGCTTGAGCCCCGGTTCAACTGTTATTGAACTTACTGGTGAAGGCACATAGCCTTGACACCTGAGTTCTAGTTCAAGTGTAGTTGAACTTTGTTGATTTTGATGATGAAGTCTCATAGCCTGAGTCTTGGTTCAACCGTAGTTAAATGTGCTGGCGAAGGCACACAGCCTGAATCTCGCTATGTCGGTGTTTGAGAGCTGAAGCCCAGTTTTGATTCGAGATATTGAGCAGCTTATGTGCTATCTTCCCAATTGGTGTATGTAGGCTGGCTTGAGGCGACTCTCGGTTCGAGTTATCTTCATGCCGGTTTCCGGCTGGAGCCCGTATCAGGAATGCGAGAGATGCCTTATAGAGATCCTCCCTTGGGGGAGGGGACCTTTTTCTTCTTGCTTGCACTATCCGAGAGAGGAGTGACAGAGGAGTTGGATGTCGATTCGAGATCTTCGAGTCCCCTTTGTCCAATATACCGCTTTAGCTTGTTTGAACTGTGTTGTTCTTTGCCGTTTCTTTACTTTTGGTCCAGGGCAGAACTACGCGATTTTGCTATAAAATCCCCATAGACGGTGCCAAATTATTTGCTTAAAAGTCATTATATACTTTATGGGTGTGAAACAATACAAATAAATCAAGAAAAAATCAAAGCAAATTGTAATAATTCATTGGACCAAATGAAAGAAATGAAAATAGGTACTCAGAATTAGGGGAAGAAACATTAATACTTTTATTGGTAATATGGAGTTGGTCTGCCTCTCCATGGAAGGGTTCAGAGCCTTACAATGGTGTTCCCCTTTCCCATATCATGGGTTTCATTGTATCTTTCTCTCTCGTGAATAGTGGCGAAGAAGCCACCCCTTTTTTAGGGTTTCCTCTCTTTGTATTTATAGTTGTGAGCTTCATGGGTTGTAAATAAGTGGTCGTGACCACGTTGTAGATTCGCCCTCATGATGGTGAATGAGCCGTCGCCTTATTCGTCGAATCAGATAAGGGTTAAGTACTATTGACTTTAAATGGTCATACAACTTATTAATCATGAATTAACCTAAAGACGGAATTAGCTTTGTTAAATGTCGTGGGTCAGATTCTGACCCATACAAGGCTAGCACCCACTAGTAGAAGAACAATTTTGCAACCATATTTGTGCCAAAGATGAACTTAAGCTATGTATAAGTACAATATAAACGTTATTTAAACCATTAAAAATTACTTACATAAGGTAATTTGGCCAAAATAACTTAATTGATACATGTTATGTGAAACTAATACTGTGTTACGCTCCCCGTGTATATAATTAGTTCAATAAGAAAAAATCACATTACCTTTAAGTCATTGATGGAAGCAGAGGTAAAGGGCGCAAGGGAGATTCCATTGTTGGAAGTACACCGCAGCGTTTTCAAAATGGCAGCTACAAGTACACCTTTCCTCGCCAACATTTTCGCCTTCTTTTCTGTTAAAACAAAAGCTCTATAGTGCTAGCTGAAAATTGATTTTGAGTGCCTGCCCTCAAGTTTAATAAGCTTAGATGCCGAAGAGAGCCGGTGACACGTTACACCTGTAATGTGCACGAACCTTATAAATGTCACACATCGCATATATCCAATAAGAATATTAACAAATTAAACCACTTTGTATCTACTGTTCCACGTACAATCTGGTATCTACGCAATGGTTTCGTGATTTGGTTTATTTGGTTTTATAAAATGAATTAAACATTATATTTCTACAGTGGCGAAATCAAAAATTTTCTTAAGAATATTCAAACGTAATAAAGTAAATAAAATTTTCTGACAAAGAATATTTAATATATGTTATATATCTCTAAATCCTAATATTTTACCTATATACGCATTGTATTTTCCGACGAAGGATGGTCACATCATGTACCTTCGCCCCTGCTGCATCTCATTTTTTTAATATTATTTAAGGGTAAATTTTATAAATGTTCATATAATTATAATTTTTCTTTTATCAACGTAATATAGCTTTGTTTTCCATACAAAAATTATAAAACTTTCACTAATTCACACAAAAATTATCCCGATCGGAAAACACAAATTCTTATTTCAGTTATTTTTTCAGTTTATATTTTCAATATAATAAATAATAACCCAATTAATATATATATACATATATATATATATATATATATATATATATATATGTATGTGTGTGTGTGTTATATACATATAATATACATTTTTATATATTTTTGGCTAGCAAATGCAATTAGTTTCGGCCGACCGATCAATTTTATATTTTTTTCTTAAAATAGGAATGACCAAATTCAACTTAAATCTACGACTGAAACTCTCCCACTATATAATAAAGGGGAAGTTTTTCTTTAGTCTCACACATTGTAACACGCAATTCAAGACAATAAAAGTTTGTTTTGTTCTCCACATATTGTGAACAACTTTACTCACTTGTTCTGTTCTTTATTCACGGCTGAGCTTAAGTCGAGGGTACAATCGAGGACGAGCTCATTATTCAATCTATGATCAAGTCCTGATCTCCAGATCAATAAAAGTCTGTGGGTCCTCATTAGGATCTGATCCGGTAAACAGTGGAGGGTCTATCTTAATAAAATCACGAACTCTCGCACTAACCAGTTTATCAGCAGCACCAGTATTCTGCCTTTGAGCCTGAGTAGCTACCAATCTAGTCAACAACTGCACCGCACTATGCATATCGTGGTATGTAGTGCCAGAAGGAGGAGCTAGAGGTGCCAGGTCCCACCTAATATCCTATGGAGGACACGGAGTAGATGATGTATGAGACAACATCTTAGTCTAATCTTCTCTTTGGCCTATTCTGGCTAGAGGCACCTAACTGGTACCCTCTCCCAGCTGTATTAAGCCATCTATTAATCGCTCTCTTCCTAATCGAATGTATCGCTAAAAGAAAACAAGGTGAATATTAGATATGAACACTTGCGACTCAACTCTATGAATGATTTAGATTCAGGAAGAAAGTAGCAACCCTAGATGTCATGTAGCCTCCTGATTATAGGTGTGGCGCGCTAAACATCCATAATCAAGACTTTACTAGACATGGCTCATAGACAACCCCTAGGACAGACTTGCTCTGATTTCAAGTTTGTCACAACCCAAACTGGAGGGCCGTGATTGGCACCCGGGCCATACCTGCCGAGAATCAGCGTACATTTTATCTTACCTTTCTTATTATCTATAAGGGCCGATGAGATCAACATAGATGATAGACATGAATCATGAACAACCAACAATGACAGATAATGGCATGAACATATATATCATGGGCAGACAAGGGTGTCGTAAAGCTATATATAAGGTACGAGATAACAAGCTACCATGAGAGACTACAATAAAAATCAGCAGACACAGCAATCCAAACTATACATGAGTCGACACCAGTATATGAGCCTCTACAGGAACATATGTGCTATAACAATGCCGGAACAGGGCCCTGACATACCCATAATGTCTATAACAAAAGTGCATACCAAGACTACGACAAGTCCCGAAAAGGGATCTCGCCGATAACCGTTGAATTGGGCAACCTACTGTGGTAGGGGAGCTTCATCTACCTATCTATCAGGACATGCAGCATGACATGCATTGTCCACAAATAAAAGGAACGTCAGTACAAATAAAGTACTGAGTATATAAGGTAGGAAAGCATAAATAAGAATAGTAATATATACAGGGATAGAGAATATACAACCTCTAACATCTAAGTACCTCTGAGGGCTACTGACATGAAATTCATGATACATATATAAACTTTTAAAAACATATGCCTCTGGGGGTATCATCATCATATCGTACATGATCATCATAAGGCTCGGTCGAACTATGCACGGTCACATGGAGCTCGATAAAACCCAACTCATTTGTGGTTGCACAATAGATATCGTACTCGGTCAACTATAATGCATCTTAGTAGAGTAATATATATGTATATATATATATATATATATATATATATAATGCATGTTGGACTAATTGGAATCACATTTTGAACCTTTAGGAGTACGTAAGGTCAGCATCCTCTGTACACGTTATTAGGACTAACTCTTCATCATGAATCTAATAAGAATCAAGGAGTACCAACAACATTGATAACATAAGAATAAGAAAAGCAACATCAACATCAATTGTTCCATAAGAAGGGAAACAACGTAAGTACTGCTAGCTTCTAATAGTGGAGTATCTTTGGAAGTTCGTTCATTATATTATGTACAATCGAAGTCGTGCAAAAGGAAAGAGATAGCCTTACATACCTTGTATATACTGCCCAACCTCAAACTATGCAAATGTTATGACTCCTTAGTCTACAATAAGAGAAATGATACTATTGTTATTGTTTACGTGTCGTAACTATTGTATATTGACCGGAGCCTATTTTACGATGAAATAGACAACATATTCCCTATTTATATGACTTTCCAAAAGTTTAATAAATCACCAAAGATCCCAAACATCATCAATAATAATCATATTAAGCCTCCTAAAACAGTCTACCAACCAACAACATTACTAACAAGCCTTTCGATTGATATCTCACAAGTTCTAGCTTCAACTTAGCCACAGCTTGGATAATCTTAAATACATGTAGGGTAAGAGGTTTCTTAACTTTAAACAGATAGAAAAACTCCAATTTGACCTTACTCCACCACGAAATATCCTTCTATTGATGCCACAAGAGCAAGGAAGCAAAACTAGCAATCAATTCGTGTTTTTCAGCACTAGAATCACTTTGGAAGACTTGAAATTACCTAGGGTTGATATTAAAAATATGAGAGAGTATTTTACAGATCACCAACAAGAAGAAGAACAAGAAACTTATTAGTGTCACGAGATTCTCGACACTTGATTTGTGTTGTTTTCCTTTGTTTGGGTCTTGGATCATGAGAGAACCTTGAGATAGAGTTTTTGGGTATCTAGGGCCTAATGAGAGTGAAAAAGAATGAGCTAAAACGGCTTAAGGCGTCTGATATATATATATATATATATATATATATATATATATATATATATATATATATATATATATATATATATATATATATATATATATATCAACCGCCTATGTGGGTCCCATAGAGATGTGCTTGCACGATCTCGCAAAAATACGAATATATATCTACTTTGATGTCGTATCGATAAATGGTTAATGTTTTAGAAACAAGACTCATATATTTTCAATTTGGTGGGTAAATCATCCCGTAATTCCAAGTAAACTAGGAAAAAACTTAGTAACATTTGACCTAAAGTTTAAGTAAAATTATGAGCGTAAGTTGCGACAACTTTTGTTGACTTTTTATTTTATAACTCGTTTGACTTTAATACTTATGATACGGAATATGATTACAATAACATAATATACAATCTATTGAGAGTATTAAGCACCTATAATTTTGACAAAAAATACGGGTTACAACATCCTTGATTCGTTTAACTTCTAATACTGGATAACCACTCTTATGCACTATTGTATCATCTAAAACCAATATGATTAACTTCTTATCATCTCAAAGATAATATCTTCTTGGACTTACGTCGACTAACTTACAGCGTGATCTAACGATGTGAATATAGGTTGTAACATTCGGAGAGAGCCATTTCATTCAGCGATGAAGAGGTAAACTTGCTGGAAAACACTGCCGGAATAATAAACAAAATGAAGTTTTACATGATCGAATGAGATATGAGATACAACGCTTTGTTCGAAAGGCCATGGGTCCACAACGTGAGGGCGGTACCTTTGACCATGCACCAGGCGCTAAAATTTCCCACACCAGGGGGAATTAAAATGATTTACGGAGGACAGCCGACTACAAGGGAAATATTTGTTATCGACGAGTGATCCCGGTGCTCGCGGTTTCACCATCGAGGAGCAAGAAACTGATCAAATAAGAAGATATTAAATAGCAATCAGTGATACTAGTCTTAGCTGAACTGAAGAAACAAGAAGAACAAGGAGTAGACGACGAGGATTATTACGACATCCCGAGGTCATTCATAGCTCCCGATAACACCAAATCACCAAATCAACGATTAAAGAGTTTGAGAAAGCCATATTAATCGAGCATCTACTGGACCGAAACGTATACCTCGGCATGGGGTTAAACCTCGAGCTCAGGAGAAAACTTATTAATTTTATTAATACTATGTGAGTTGTTGTGCTTGGTTCCATCTTGACATGATAGGTATCCCACCGGAGGTAACCACATACAAGCTGAATTTGGACCCAAAGTTCCATCTGACTCGACAGAAAAGGAGACCACAGTCTGAGGTCAAACACTCGTTCGTTAAGGATGAGGTATCCAAACTTCTAAAAATAAGATCCATCCAGAAAGTTAAATACCTAGACTGGTTAGCTAAAATAGTGGTAGTACGTAAAAATGGAAATAAACTAAGGATATGTGTGAATTATAAAGATTTAAACAAAGCATGCCCAAAGGACTCTTTTTCATTTCCCAACATCGATTGAACAATCGACGCGATGGCCAGACATGAGATACTTAGTTTTCTCGACGCCTACTCCGGGTGCAACCAAATTTGAATGGACCCAGTGACCAAGAAAACACTTCTTTCATAACAAAGTTCGACACCTACTGCTATAACGTAATGCCGTTTGGATTAAAGAACATCGGTTCCACATACCATCGCCTAGTAAATCGGATGTTCGAACAACAAATAGAAACATTAATGAAAGTTTATATTGACGATATATTGGTCAAGTCCCTATGAGTAGAGGACCATTTGATACATTTGCAGGAAACCTTCGATATACTAAGGGAATACAACATGAAGCTAAATTCGAAGATGTTCCCATTTAGGTTCGCATCGGGTAAATTCCTTGGGTTCATGGTATCTAACCGAGGGATAGAGATCAACCTCAAAAAAATATCCGTAGAGGACATCACTGTAGTAGACAATATTTAGGCAGTCCAAAGACTAACCGAGCGTATAGCCGCATTGGGTCGATTCACCTCGAGGTTTTCGGACAAGAGCTATCAGTTCTTCTCACTATTTAAAAAGAAGAACAATTTTTCCTGTACTCCGAAATGTTTGCAAGCTTTGGATATACTCAAATAATACTTGTTGAGCCTCCTCTCTACTGCACACTCCGAACGAAGATGAACAACTATACCTATGCTTGGC
Source organism: Nicotiana benthamiana (assembly GCA_034376525.1). Lineage (NCBI taxonomy): Eukaryota > Viridiplantae > Streptophyta > Magnoliopsida > Solanales > Solanaceae > Nicotiana > Nicotiana benthamiana. Next base: position 29,404,290 of record CM067337.1, read on the forward strand.
AATTTCCGAGGTGGCGGTAAGAGATGTTATAGTCCAGGAGGAAGAAGGTACACAATCTCTTGTTTACTATGTTCGTATAACCCTACCCGATGTCGAATCAAGGTACGCTCACCTAGAAAGTTAGCACTCACTTTACTAAGCGCTTTCAGGAAAAAAAAAACAGTACTTTCAATGCCATCCCAAATATATCGTAACCTCTTACCCACTGAGGAATATCATGCATAAGCCCGATCTCCAGGCCGGTTGTCCAAATGGACCGTGGAAATTAGTGGATATGAAAATCTAGTATCGACCTCGAGCGACCATAAAGTCTCATATTTTGGCAGACTTCGTGGCCTATTTTACGCCGACCTTAATACCCGAAGTCGAAAAGGAGTTACTACTCACCTCGAGGGCTAATTCATAAATATGGACCCTATTCATGGACGGTGCCTCCAAAGCGAAGGGGTCTGGGCTCGGTATCATGTTAAAACAACATGCGGGAGGCATAATTAGGCAGTCTATTAGATCTGTAAAATTGACTAACAATGAAGTTGGGTATGAGGCATGATTGCAGTTCTAGAACTGGTTAAGAACCTCGGGGCCGAAGTGATCGGAGCCAAAGCGACTCTTTCCTTGTTGTAAATCAATTCAACGGAACATTCGAAGTAAATGGAGAGTGGATACGAAGGTACTTGGACAAATTGCAGGTGACCCTGCACCAATTCAAGGAATGGACTTTGCGGCATGTACCCTGAGATCAAAGCAGTGAGGCCAATGCACTGGCCAACTTCGGGTAGTATATTGACTCCAATGAATTCTGTTTGGGGGCAGTTGTACAGCTGATGAATTTGGTGATAGAATAGTGTCGTGCCAAAGTAAACTTGACAAATGTGACTTGGGATTGGAGGAACAAATACATAGACTACATGAAGATAGGAATTTCCTTCAGATCCCAAGGATCGAGGGCCATGCATATTGAGGCTGCCAGATTTAGCTTAATCAAATGGGCATTATTCAGGATATCCTTCTTCGGCCCAACGGCAATATGCTTAAGGATGGGAGAGACCGAATACACATTGAGAGAAGCTCACAAGGGCACTTGCGGGAATCATTTGGGTACAGAATCCTTAGTTCGGAAGCAAATCCAAGCCATCTACTACTGAATAAGATGGTAATTGATGAAAAACACTTCTCGAGAAAATGTGACGAGTGCCAAAGAAACAACTCGATGATTCATCAACCGGGAGAAATGCTCCATCAGTCCTATCACCGTGGCTATTTATGAAGTTGGGAATGGATATTGTCAGTCCCCTATTATGGGCCCCCGGTAAAGTTCAATTCATACTATTAATGGCCGATTATTTTTCCAAATGGGTTAAGGCTCAGGCGTTCTAGAAGGTTCGAGAGAAATAAGTCATCGACTTCATCTAGGATCACATAATTTTTCGATTTAGGATACCAGCCGAGATCATTTATGACAACAGAAAATAATTCGTCATAATAAGGTAAGTACATTTTTCAAAGATCACAAAATCAAGAAGAAGATAATTAAAAAATTACTTCAGAAGATGGAACAGTGCGCTTGAATGCGCACGTTAGCACGCTGCTAATTCCGTCGATAATGGCGCGTCGCCGGCGGCAAATCGTACCTACTCCTCCACAGATCGTCACGCCAGAGCAAGGAACTGCGAAGGAACTTGAACCCTTGACATTTGGAAGCTTTTTGCCTGAAAAATTTCAGTCGAAATCACCTGTGCATGCAGTGGAAAATGCAAACTCTAAGGTTCAATCGAAGGAGATAGTGGAAGATTGTGAGAATCAAGCTATAAGGAAACTTCAATTTTCAGATGTTGCTGTCGATGACCAACCTCAACCTCATGCTCAACCTACTATGGCTGAAATAGTAAGAGGTAAGCATAATATGGGGAAGGTTTTAACATTTGTCCCTCCCACTGATAAGGATGGGAGGAAAATTGTTAAAATTGATATGGAAGAACTGAAACCTCAAGCAGAGTACTGGAGCAATTCACTCATAGGTTATATTATCGGTGATAATCCAAATGAGAAGGCAATGGAAAATTTTGTAGTGCATGTTTGGAATTTTGTCACTAAGCCACAAATCTTAATGCACAGAGATGGATATTGTATTTTTAGGTTTAAATCTGCAGAGGATATGAACCAGGTGATGCAATTTGGTCCTTATTCTTTCAGAAATAAACCGATGATACTTAAGCCTTGGGATGTTGATTTTTCAATGCAGAATGGTATCCTTAGCACAATCCCTATATGGGTGAGATTCCCTGGGCTACCTCTTGGCTACTGGTCCCCTGAGATTCTCAGCAAACTAGCCAGTACTATTGGTAGACCTCTATTCACTGATAAAGTAACAGCTCAATTTGAGAGGATATCATTTGCAAGAGTGTTGGTGGAAGTTGATGCAGCTTTTCCTCTCCCTGAGGAAATTGAGTTAGAGACCCCATTTGGTGTGAAAATACAGGATGTTGAATATGATTGGAAACCTGAATTTTGCAATCATTGTTTGAAGTTTGGGCATAATGCTATGGATTGCTGGTACAATAGTCATACAGATGGAAATCATGAGCAGGAAGTAAAAGCAAACCTGAAGAGGAACAAGGGGAGGACAAAGAAGCAAAGGCAAAAATGGATCCCTAAAGGTAACATTGCAGCAAATCCCACTGTTGACAATGCTGAAGGCAATGTAACAGTTCCTAATCTTCCAATTAGTCAGTTACCATTGGCTGAAGGCAATGTAACAGTAAATCCTAATCTTCCAATGAAATCACCATTGGCTGAAGTAGGAAATACTGTCAATGCAGGACATCATAGAGACATATCAAGGGTCTCCATTGGTACTGACATGGCTGCTAGTGTAGAATCTTTGGATACACATGGAAGACCTGAGATTGTAGCTGCTGTGAACATATTGCAGGAGGTAACTGGTGAGATTGTGCAAGTAATGATAGATGATGGGAGAAGGGGAAAAGTGCAGGATCCTGGACCTTCCTTAGGGAAGTCTAGTTTCTCATGATTGTGGTCACCTGGAATATTAGAGGGCTTAATAAAGCCCATAAGCAGAAAGAATTAAAAAACTTTCTGTTGAAGAATAAGGTGGATGTACTAGGATGCATTGAAACCAGGGTAAAGGAACCTAGAGCACTTACTATAATAAATAAGATTGCTAAAGGATGGAAGTATCATTACAACTATCCTATGGCAACTAATGGCAGGATTTGGCTACTTTGGAAGGCACATATACAGCTTCATATTTTGGGAACCACAGAGCAGCTTATTCATTGTAGTGTTGAGGATCCAGCTTCAGCAGTTAAGTATCAATTGAGTATCATTTATGCATATAATACAATAGCACTAAGGAAGCAGCTTTGGAATGATATCAGGGGACTTCCTATTTCTGGGCAGGAAGCATGGCTACTTAGTGGAGATTTCAATGCTGTCCTATCAGCTGAGGACAGGATTGGCTCACCTGTAACAGATGCAGAGGTAAAGGACTTCAAGGAGCTGATTTATGATCTCAATCTTACTCCCATCAGGTCAAAAGGCTGGAGGTATTCTTGGACAAACAAACAGGTCTATAGTAAGATAGACTGGGCAATTGGGAATCTTCAATGGTTACAACAATACAGCCATGTAGAAGCTGACTTCTTAAATCATTCTATCTCTGATCATACTCCTATTTTCTTAAAATTTGGAAGGCAAAGACTGATTCATCCCAAACCTTTCAGACTCTACCACAATGTTATGGAGGATCCTAAATTTGGTGACATTCTACAACAGGTATGGAATCAAGGAGGACAAGGATCATCACTGCAATTAATTTGGCAAAAACTCAAAAGTATGAAGCAACAGTTGAAGGGCTTAAATGGACATATGGCTTCTTATCAGCAAAAACTAACTTGTGCTAGGGAACAACTAGACATTATCCAGAGTCAGATTATGAGGGACCCTGCTTCAACTCACTTGTACAAAGCAGAAAAGGAAGCTCTCCTTAGCATAGAAAAGTGGAGTAATGTTGAGGAACAGATCCTGAGACAAAAATCAAAGGCAACCTGGATAGCTTGTGGTGATTCAAATACAAAGTACTTCCATGCACAATGGAAGATAAGGTCCAGTCAAAGCAACATCACTTCTATATATACAGAAACAGGTATAAAACTTACTGATCCTTTGGCTATTGAGCAAGAATTTATTGAAGTATTCCAGTCCTTGATGGGGAATAGTCCTAGTGAGCTTCCTTGTTTAAACTCTACTGTTGTAAAAGAAGGAGTTTGTCTCAACCTTGAACAACAGAAGATCCTTATTAGAGAAGTGACTATGGAGGAAATTAATGATGCTGTGAAGGAAATAAGGCTCCAGGGGTTGATGGCTTCCCTGTGGAGTTTTTCACCAAGAACTGGGAAATTGTCAAAGTGGATGTCTTTGCTGCTGTTAAGGAGTTCTTTGCTACTTGTCACATGCCACACATGATAAATACCACTGCCATTGCACTTGTCCCAAAGGTGAAAACTCCTCAAACTGTAAAGGATTTCAGACCTATTGCTTGCTGCACCACCTTATACAAGATTATCTCTAAAGTTCTCACTAGAAGAATTAAAGCTGTAATTGATCATATCATTGGGAAGGGACAGTCAGCATTCATAGAAGGAAGAAGTATTCTTGATAATATTCTACTCAGTCAAGAATTGTTTAAAGGGTATGGAAGGAAAGGTATATCACCTAGGTGTGTACTTAAGGTTGACTTGAGGAAGGCATATGATACAATTGAATGGAGATTTCTCAGGCAGATGTTGGTTGACCTTGGATTTCCTGCAAAGTTTGTGGAATGGATAATGGCTTGTGTTTCATCAGTCACATATTCTTTAGTGATTAATGGGGGCCTCACTAAACCATTTTCAGCCAAAAGAGGTGTTAGGCAAGGAGATCCTATGTCTCCTTACCTATTTGTTATTGCTATGGAATATCTCAATAGGAACCTCATCCTACTTCACAAAAATGGTGACTTTAACTTTCACCCTAGATGCAGGAAACTCAACTGTTCCCACATCTGTTTTGCAGATGATTTATTACTATTTTGCAGGGCTGATCTTACTTCTATTCAGCTTCTTCAAGATGCATTCTCATCCTTTTCTGTGGCTTCTGGACTCTCAGCTAATAAAGCTAAGAGTGCCATATATTTTGCTGGTATATCTCTTGCTGAAAAGGAAGCTATTCTTGAAGACTTGGGATTCAATGAAGGGCATCTCCCTTTCAAATATCTGGGCATCCCATTACACTCAAAGAAGCTGAACATTCATCAATACTTGCCTCTGATTGAAAAAATCACTGAAAAAATCACCTGTTGGTCTGCAAAATTTCTGTCCTATGCTGGTAGAAGTCAACTTATAAAATCAGTGCTGTTTGGAGTTCAAACTTATTGGTCTCAGATCTTTATATTGCCAAAGAAGGTGGTGAAATCAATTGAAGCCATTTGCAGGTCCTTCTTATGGACAGGCAATGGAATAGTGTCCAAGAGATCACTTATAGCTTGGGACAAAGTTTGTCGACCTGTTACTGCTGGAGGATTAAACATCATGACATCCAGACCTGGAATAAAGCAGCTGTATCTAAATTGCTGTGGGACCTTGCAAGGAAGAAGGACAGTCTTTGGATTAAATGGATCCATTTTTACTATATAAAAAATGGGGACATTGAAACAATGACAAGTCCTAAGAATGCTTCTTGGATGTCTAGGAAGATCATTGATTGCAGATCTCATATAATGAACACTCACAGCCTACAAGGTGATCTCATATCTAGGTTGCAGCAGGTATGTAAGGCAGGAAAATTTCAAATTCATGTTCTCTACTTTTCTCTGTTACCAATATTTCCTAAGATGGATTGGAGGAACTTGATGGCAACTCCCAATGTTTTGCCTCGACACTTGTTCACTATATGGATGGCTGCACATGGTAGACTACCAACTGTTGATAGACTCCTCAAATGTGGGATTCTAGTGGATGCAGCATGTGTGTTTTGTAACCATCACAGTGAAGATTTTGAACATCTGTTTTTTAATTGCTCAGTCACTAACAGAATTTGGTGCAAGATTTGTCATTGGCTGGGATATCATAGAAGACCTGCCTGTTGGGAAGCTGAATTAACTTGGATATGTAGCAATGCAAGGAGTAAACAGTTCAAAAAAGCTGTGGTAGCTACTGCATTTGTTACGACTGTTTCATTGATTTGGAGAGGGAGGAATGCATTACGTTTTCAGAAACAGCCTTTTGATGAACACAAATTGTGCAGAGAAATTGCTATCCTCATTCATGCACGAGGTAGGAGATGCAAGACTTGGTTAAAAGGATTACGACAACTCAATTACTATCCTTAGTTATTGTCAGTTTATAGGTGATTTGTAATAATTTAGCTCGATAGCAGTGAGAATTGTATAGCATGATTAAAGGATTAGGATGTGATAGTTAGTCTATACTATCACAAAAGAACACTCTATTGTATAATTGTTGATATTAATAGAAGCAATCGTTCAACTAAAAAAAAAAAAAAAAAATCAAGAAGATATTATCAATGCCTTACCACCCTTGTGGGAATGGTCAAATGGAATTGACGAGCAAAACTATACCCCAAAACCTAAAAAAAATTGACCTATTTGAAAGGAAAGTGGAAGGAAATCTTGCCTGAAGTCTTGTAGGCATACCGTACTACATTAAAGTCAAGTACCGGCGTGACTCAATTCTCTCTGGTCTACGAAACAGAAGCCTTAATACCAGTCAAGCTAGGGGAACCGAGCCTCAAGTTCCAGTATGCTACCGAAGAGTCAAACGGGGAGGCCATGACAACGAGCCTGGAATTATTTGATGCAAGATGGTCGGCCGCCTCGGTCCGGTTGTCCACCTAGAAGTAATGAATAGGGAGATACTACAACTGAAGAGCTAACCTCCGTCATTTTCAAGTCAGGGATTTGGTGCTGAAGAAGGTTACACTACACAACAGGAAACAAAATAAGGGGAAATTGGGCCCGAATTGGGAAGGACCGTATTGAGTCATCGGATGAAGTGACAAAGGATCGTATAAACACGAATCGATAAGTGGTGTACAACTACCAAGCAACTAGAACGTGGAACACTTAAAGCGGTATAGCTGCTAAAGTACAAGCTTAATTCCTTTTTAATTTAGTTACATTGCAGATTAAAGTATGCAGGTACTCGACCAAGGGACAATATGACTATTAAGTCTGTGAGCACGTGTTGTATTCTTTTTCCCTTAAAATGATTTTGACCCAAAGGGTTTTTCAGCAAATTTTTTAACAAGGCAATAGTAAAACATGCTACCTTCGTTTTGAAGATCAGTCTTAACCGAAATTGATAATCATTTGCACCGGATGGTATAGTAGCCCTCACAAAGTTTGACCTCAAATACTTGGGGCCATTCACCCCTAGGTAAGGATTGCTAGAAAGGAAAAATATTATATTTCAAAATCCAAGGCTTGCGATTAGGATTCATTTGTAAGGGTCAAACGATCATATGAACCGTGTCCATGGAGCCCGCTCTAGCCACAGTATAAGGCCTACGGATCTCCAATCATGTACCCTGCATGTAAATTAATGAAAGAAATCTTTATTTCCCTTATACTTTATTAGTACGCATTTTACTTTTTTGATCCTAGATCCCAAAGCCCATGAGCTACCCCTACTCTGGGACTGTCATCTGATAAAATATTTAGACGACCCCGGCTATCGAATTACAGAGAGACCAAAGCATATTTAGGTAGTGCCCGAATACGAAAGGCTACGACCATCCTAAAATGGCTCGGAGACGTCCGATGTTCGTACCAAGAAAAGTAACGCCCTTCCATATAATCCAAACCTACATAATATTACCCTCGGCAAAAACATCATCGTATATGAATAAAACACATAAGTGTCTTTGAGGCCTTTAGTTTTATTTAAGACTCGAAGCCACCAGTAATCTTGAGATGCTATCGAAATCGAGGCTCATTCAAACCTCGAATACGGACACTCTGGACAACATTTGACTTTATGCTAAGGCATTAAAAATAAATAAGAGAATAAAAAATGCAAATAGATGCTGAAAGGTAAAACTATGGTGTTTCTAAACGAGGAAATTTTATATATTGAAAAAAATATTTACAAAGTAACGGTTAGACACCTCGAAATAAACAAAAAGAAAATATACAAGGAACTAAGGTGTATACGCCTAGTATTCATCGCGGCTCATCTCGTCACCACAACCCTCGGAAACCTCAGAACCTTCAGGACCCACAAGCTCATTGAGTTCCTTTGCCTTGACCTTGGGTTTTTTGGCTTCTTCGATCTCGGTTGACAAGTCAAAACCTCGAACGTGAATCTTCTCAAGGGTCTCTCTCCAGGATAGTCGCTTCAAATATTCGGTCTTTGTCTTTAAGTGGGCCTCGGCTACCTCCACATTCAGCCTTATACTGGGCTAGAATTTCCTCAACCTTGAAGGACTCAGTCGAAGTCACCTCCAGTTTAGACCTCAGCATAGTATATTCTTGGCCAAGGGCATCCCATTCCGAAATTGATGAGTTCAGCTATGCCCAGAGTTTATCAACTAGCAGAGATCACTTGTCATTCTTCTCTTTTGCCACTCGGAGTTGGTCCTTGACCAATTTCAGCTCCTCTTTTGTTGTCTCTTTCTTCAGAACCAGCATATCCATCATTCCCTTCCACGCCACAGTTGTGGCCTTGACCTCATCCATCTCATCCCAAAGATGGTCGATCAAATATAACTTATGTTGAACATGCGAGGTTGCATTGCTAGTCATCACAAGTATCTTCTCGTTTTTAGCCTCAAATATCCTTACCTTCTCAACCAGATCGTCATGCTCCCATTTCACAGATGAGGCCTCCTTCCGAGCCTTTTCCAGCTTGGCCCGAAGAGTTGGGAGATACTTAAGAGCCTTATCTTGTTTCTCACTGAGAACCATGTATATGTCCTTCTTCTAGATTTTCTCTTTGAGCTCAAACTCGAGCTGAATTATTTCCAAACGAGACCAAATGAAACTTTCACGGGGACGAACCTAATAAAGTGAGGCCATTAGAATATGTTGAGCAAAATACATGAAAGATACAAAGGATAAACATCTTACCTAATTCAGTGCCTGTTGCACCTCGTTGAAGAGGCTCGACGTGCCTAACTTGTTCATCTCTACCTGATCCTTCTTGGTCACAGACCACGAAGGTAATTGGCCATGCCCACCGGAGCGGTTAGTGCCTGAGCTTCCGCTAGGATAGTAAGAACGATTATTCTCTTACAGTCAGGGTCCACACTCGTGGTGGGGAACTGCTTCATTAGTTTGAGGCTCGAGGCTCTCGCGCTCCCGTTGGCACATATTAGGACCTCGAGGTGACCAAGCCTGAAGAAGTCATCCAACGCAGCCATAACTATGCCATTGAAGAACATGTTTAGGGCGTCAACTGGGCCAGGTTCCATCTCGTTTGATTTATCTTTATCAGCTTGATCTTCATCGAGCATGGACTCAATATAGGATGGTGTCTCCGCGATGTCAATCTTCTTGGGAGGCTATAGCCTCAAACTCTTCTCTGGCGCTGAGCTAGAGGAGGATCATTCTCTTGGTTACCTTTCCCGGTTGTCGCATGCTTCTCTTCATTGATGGTTGACTCGTAAACAATAAACTTGAGGTCATTATCTTCAGGGTAGTCCCTGAGCCGGTAGAGGGAATTAGAATCAGGTACCCTGGATTTGGTACTCTTTTCATTTTTCCAGATGTCCGCTCTCTTCTTCTTTGCCTCGGCATTGGGGGAGCCCGAAGACTTCTTTTTCTCCTCATTTGTGGCAGCCCCGGGCGGCCTCGAAGTGGAGGTCATGGCGAGTGCGGACGGTTCCTCGTCCTCATTTAACAGTCTGAGCCTAGTGGTCTTAGGAAAACTTGAGAGAAAGAAGAACACTTAGCAAAATATAAGTCAGGTGTATGGATGTAATCATTCGGAAAGAACCTCACCATGGGAAATGGCCTTCCACTTGCCTTTTGAGAGCTTGCGCCATGTGCACTTAGAGTAGGGAATATTTTTGTAGATCACCTTGATCCATTCCCTAAAATGGAGGACCACATTAGGAAACCCGGAAATAGTTGCAAAGTGACAAACATGGGTAGTTAGAAAAAGAAAAAAAGGGAATGCCAAATATTCGAGAATAGAAAGACTTACGGGTGCATTCCACTTTTCGAGGAACATTAGAAATTAGAAGGGACGAGGCCTTTGATCTTCACCCGAACGAACCTCCCTCCAACTGCAATCTCGGTGCTCATCGATGCTCGAGAATGTATCCTTACTTTCTAGACGAACGATCTTGATAAACCCCCTTGAAAGATTCGGTGACTGTATAGACAAAGTAGATGGTCGAGGGTGAACTGGGGTTAGTTGGTGTTGTTTACAAAGTGTCAAAGGAGGATCCTCCAAAATAACGAGTGAATGTTCCCAAGGCAGACCTCATACTTTTTACAAAAGTCGAGGACTATGGGGTGTATCAGGGTGAGGGTAAAGAGGTAAGTGTATACACTTAGATACCGCTACACACGTGTGTAATGATGTCTTCATTCGGCTTGGGGATGAACACTTTCTTTCCCTCCAGTTACAATCTACCTGAACTATGGGTAGTGTCTCCTCAGTAACGGGGGATATGTACCTACATACTCCCTCACCTCGGTCTTGTTGGATGGAGGCCTTCTCGGTATTGAAGTCGTTCTTGATAGTGCATCCCTCGTGGACGAAGATCTTCAAGGGAGGCTCCTGGGTCACCTCGGCATCTGTGGCTGGGTTGGAAGATATAGGTGTGATTTTCTGAGCGCGTATTTAAATGTTTTTCCCATCGGATTCTGGGAATATAAAGATTTGAAAAAATCTATGAAGATTTGAAGATGATATGAGATATGAAGGTTTGGCTTGAAGTTTCAAAGAGAAAATATGAAGATTTGAGGATGAAGATATGAAGATCGAAGGAGCAATGTATGAAGATTTGAAGAAGTCAAAGGCAGGTAGAAAATTCGAGGGTAAATCCAAGAGTTCTGGAATCGAAAATTGGAAAAGTGAAAAAGGACCAGAGCTTTTATATAGGAAGGACAATCAATGTGTGATATTTCACATTCGATGACGTTCAACTGGCGTTGGCACGTGTCCGAAGTCAGAACGACGCGACTGATGGAACGTTTTGTTGACCCGTTATCTGGATTGTAATATAGGAAGGAAGGAACCAAGGTTCATCTATCACTTGCCATTGTTTCGATAAATCTACTCTCCGAAAAATAAGGGGACTATGTATATATGGGTAAAATCGGGCCAATCACGAATTTGTGAAACTGTAATCGAGGTCAGAGACCCTACGTATCGAGATCCAAGAAGAGTGAATAATATATCCGACATCGGATAAGGTAAAGCGACGTGCCCCCTGGCCGTATATAAGTTCTAGACATGGGGAGACACGATGAACGATTATGCATGGTGGATATAGGACTGTAATACTCTCCTTCAACCGGATATCACCACGAAGATCTCACGCGATGTCATTTATGGATAAAAAAATTACCGGAAAAGGAAGATTCTTACCTTTATTTAGACTTATACTAGGACTGAAATTCTCCTACTATATAAACAAAAAGTTTTTCTTTAGTCTGACTCATCGTAACACGCAATTCAAGGCAATAAAAGTTTATTTTTGTTCTCTAGCTACTCTGACCGACTTTACTCACTTGTTATGTTCTTCATTTACTGATGGGCTTAAACCGAGGGTATAATCGAGGACGAACTCATTATTCAATCAAAGATCAAGTCCTGGTCTTAACATTACGAGTGTTTTGATTGATTGTTTCATCTTTAATTCATTTATCTATTATTCTTAATTATTTGTGTTGAACTAAATCACGTATCCTTTAAACTGCATGCAAATTTAATTGTTGACCAATTTTGAGGTAAACTAGTTCATTTACTTCAGCCTTGTGAGTGAAGTTTTCTCGACACATTTGCTTCTGAACCTTAATTAGTTATTTGGTGGAGTAAATAGGGTATTATTACTTTTAGTCCGCATCAGAAACTAGTTATATTTAGTAGCCGAAAAAGTATATAAAATTTGTATAATTTTTATATATAACATATAAAATGTATATATATAAAATATATATACATTTTATACATTTTTTCTACTATTATTTTTACGATTATACAGTATTATTTTTTCGAGTAAATATGCATACCAATTGGTCCAAAAACCACCGTTACTAAAAAAGAAACAGAAAACGAAATAAACAAAGGTTTGGCGTATTTCACATCAAGAATCATCACTTGGCCTATCACTGATTAAAATCCAGTCAAGCCAATTATAGTGAAACCTTTTAAGGACGTATGAGACATCTCAATCATCAACTTCTTAAAGAATCTCAGTCCTTTGAGAAAATTCACTTTTTGATAGGCACGCATGGCTTTCTTGGCTTGGTCGATCATAGGAAAAAGAAATTATTAAATAAATTAAACAAAGGTTTGGTCTATTTCAATTTTCACATCAAGAAGTTTTGATGCACAGAGTCAGCAAGCATACTCTATTAAGCAGGGCATTTTCACGCCTACGCCAAAATATCGACATTGACCAAAAAATTTGGATGTCTGTACATGCTTCTTGTCTTCCCATGTCTGTACATACATGCTTTTATATATATATATATATATATTTCCAGAAATGTCACTATCTCGTATTTTATGAAGGATATTGTGTATGAAACCAAGTGAACCAAAAAGCAATTTATCAGTTTTATAACTAACACTATAAAATTAGAATTTCTGTTTGCTTTACATTGATATTTTTCACTTTGTAAGCAATATAAGCTAAGACTACAAGGAAAAAGTATATGAATTTCATCTATCTTTTCCAGTTCCAATTGCCTCAAGCCATGAGACCACTTGATCAATCGAGGGCCTCTTACGCGGATCACGGTCTATACATTTACAAGCTATACTTAGCACCTCCAAAAGCTGCTTCTCATAACTTGTATCCCATATCGATGTATCAAATATTTCCTCTACCCTGTTCTCAGATTTCAGTTGATACATCCATGACACCAAGTCCCTGCAACTTTTTCCCCTGCATACTTCCACGGGACGCTTGCCTGTCAAAAGCTCAAGAAGAACAACTCCGAAGCTGTAAACATCGCCCCTAAAAGTAGCAGTTAATGTTTGACTATATTCGGGAGGAATGTATCCCAAGGTTCCAACCAGATCTGTCGTGACATGAGTATCATAGGGATGCAGCAGCCTTGATAGTCCAAAATCAGCTAGATGTGCTTCAAATCTCTCATCTAAAAGAATGTTGCTGGTCTTAATGTCGCGATGAACTATATTTGGTTCCTTATGCAAATAAGCTAAACCACGAGCTGCACCTTGTGCAATCTTTAACCTCACGTCCCATGTTAATGAGTTCCCATCTACCATTTCATGTAGCCAGTAGTCCAAGCTTCCATTCTCCATGTAAGAATATATTAGCAACCTATCACTGCCGTGCTGACAGTACCCTTGAAGGGATACAAGGTTTTTGTGCTGAGCTCTTGAGAGAGCTTCCACTTCAGCTTGGAATTCACGTTCCATCTGCCCGCAATCCCCAGAAAGCCTCTTGATCGCAGTTTTCATACCGTTAGGTAGTTCCGCCTTGTAAACTAGACCAAATCCTCCGCATCCAACAATGTTTGACTGGTTGAAGTTGTTTGTAGATTTTAGCAAGTCTGCAACAGTCAGTTCCTTGCAATCTGAATTCTGGAAAAGTACCAACTTCGAAGGACCAAAAGCATCAGACAATCGGGACGGTCTGCTGATATCTTCCTCGAAATCCTCAATCTGGTGTCCAGCATCTCTTCTAGACATTTTAAGCAGGACTACTACAAGAAGTAATGCAATTCCTATCCCTATGCTGATTGTAATTCCAAGAATTCCACTTTTGCCAAGCTTATTACTAGAAGCCGGAGGAATAGCCGGTTGAACGCCCAAATTGCTGACAGTACAAGGAGAAATAATTTTTCCACAAAGTCCAGGATTACCTTCAAAGCTCGAGCTGGGAAAGCTGAAGAACTGACCGCCAGTTGGAATCGCTCCCTGCAAATGATTATTAGCTACATTGAATCTTGAAAGGAACGTGAGCTTGTTGAAGGAAGAAGGAATTGATCCATGGAGATCATTAGAGGAAAGGTCCAAAACTTCAAGGTTCGTCATATCTGAAATTGAGCAAGGTATAGTCCCAGTAATGTTGTTCCTACTAAGATCCAAGACATGAAGTTGTTTCAGATGACCAATTTCGGGCCAGATTGTCCCGTTTAGTCTATTATTACTCAAATAGATAGACGGAGGGAAGCTGGAAGCCTGATTGTACTGCAAACCACTACCGCTCTGATTCCTCTTGACAAACAATGGAATACCAGTTGGGGAATTCAGACTAGACGCATAGCTGTGTGGGGAAATGAGGCTCTTTAGACCAGTCAAACTTTTCGGGATTTCACCTGTGAGTGAATTGTTTGAGAAATCCAAGTAAAACAAATTTTCCATTTCGCCAATCCAAGGAGGAATATTGCCTTCCAAATGATTCCACGACAAGTCAAGCACTTGCAATTTACTGCAATTGTATAACCACGTCGGAATTTGCCCATCCAGACCGCAGTTCCCCAATGCAAATATCATCAGGTTTTCAAATCCGCTCACATTTTTGGGAATCTCTTCACCATGGAAGTTCCTGGTGAGAATAAGAGTCGAAAGATTTCTGCAGTGCTGCAGAACAGATAGAGCTCCAGATAAATTGGAAAGGGTATTATTGGACAATGACAAAAACACGAGAGATGAAAGGTTTGCATAGTTCTTAGGAATTGGCCCGGTATATTCATTTTTGGCAAGACTCAAAATTTTCAACTCCTGACAACCAGAGAGCGAGACCGGAAGGTGACCTATGAAACGGTTAGTTGCAAGGTCAAGAGTACACAGACCTCTCAATCTAGTAAAATCAAGATCAACAGGACCAGACAAAGAATTATTCCTAAGATCAAGCACCCTAAGAACAGAAAGATGCGAAAGCGTAGCCGGCAATGGCCCAGAAAACCTATTAGAATGTGCAGCAAACTGCTCTAACTGTGTCAAATTCCCAAACACATTAGGAAGCAAACCATGAAACCGGTTACCGGATAAAATTAAGGATTTCAGTTTGGAAAGCTTACTAAGCTGTGGGCTTAGCTGGCCAGAGAAATTATTGGCGGTGAGTGAAAGTTGCTCCAAAGATGTTACTGAATACAACGAGTCCGGAAGGCGACCACCGAGATTATTGTAATCCACATGCAGCTGTTGGAGTGAAGAACTGCAATTTCCCAAGCCTCCAAGATCACCAGTGAGATGATTGAGTGATATATCCAAGACCCTAATCTTCTTGCCGAAGCAGCAAGTTTCAAACCTGAAACCACCAGTAAAAGAGTTGTTGCTTACATTCAATGCAACAAGGTTAGGGAATTCACCAAACTCACTGAAATTTCCAGTGAATGAATTGCTAGATATATTGAGAGACTGGATTGATTCCAATCCAACAAATGCCCTCAACACTGGTCCAAGTAAAATATTATGGCTCAAATCAAGAACTTTCAATTGCTTCAATTTGGAGAGGTCCAATGGTAATCCGCCTTCAAGGTGATTATGCGAAAGATCGAGCAATTTCAACTGATCCAATTTTTCTAAGGACAGTGAAATCACACCCCTCAACCCTTTTCTTGACAAATTTAACATGATCACTCTACTTTGAGAAGAGCCATTGCTACAGACAACCCCATCCCATTTACAGCAACTGGATTCATGAGACCAAGCTGATAAAACAGACCCTTCTGTTAGGTTGCCAGCAAATTCCTTCAATGCCAATAAATCAATTGGATGGCAGTTTTGAACTGGGGTTTCAAGACTCAAACATGTACAGAAAAGATAAGAAGCCAAGAATACCCAATTCAGGAAACTCATTGCTGAATACATTAGAAGAAATTAAATATAAACGGTTCAAATCAAGATTCCCACCACCATTTATAACAAACTCCACAGCTCTCCACACTTAAAAACAGTTCCAAATGAAGAAAAGTTTCAACCTTTACACCCCAACTGAAGCAGTTAGCACCGAGAAATACCTTTTTCAGATCCCTAGCACCAAAACCAAAATCAGATCCCAAGAATGAAAAATCAAAGATTACTTAACCGTTACAGCAGGGCACCTTGTTATGTGAAAAGAAGAAGAAAGGCTCAGTTGCAGAAACTTCAAACGCGCATCCCAAAACACCTCAAAAATCTCAAAGAAAAGGCCGACCAACTACTTGTAATTAAAGCAAGTCTCAGTACTAGCATATGAATTAATAAGAACCCTATAACCCAGATCAGAAATAAAATAAATAAATAAATAAATAATATTAATAAAATTCAAAGCCTAGAACTAGAAGTAGATATAAATGAGGAAAGCACCTTCTTTTAAGGTAAGATTTTTCAACGCCCCATCACTTGCAAGAGAAGCAAGAGTCCCACTTTCCACTGTAAACACGGCACCTCAACTCAAGAAAATTTAATAAAATAATGTCAAGAGAGAGAGAGAAACTAATAAAGAAAAAGATAGTACTAATATAGTACTGAAATGAAATGGTGAGATGATTGTTGTTTAGCTGAAAAGGATTGAGATTTCAAATCAAAGGAACATTTTTATTAGATAGACAAAAGTAAAAGACTAAGACAAGAGGGTCGTGAGCAACCTCACTTCCAACTGAGAGATTATAAGTTCGAGTCTCCAAGTACAAGGTGGGAAGTTCTTGGAGAAAAGAATATCAGGGGTCTATTTGGAAACAGAATCTCTACCCAAAATAAAAGTAAGGTTTGCGTTCATACTACCCTCTCAGATCTCACTATATGAGATTATACTGGATTTTTATTGTTGAAAATTAAAAGACTTAATTGTGGCAATTGACAATCAAGAAAAATACAAAAGGGGGTGTCCCGTGTTTATATTTAAGGACAAAACAAAAGAAACTGGTAGACTGATTTGAAAATGGTGACAACAGAGAGCTGACTTTCTTATTTAGGGGATGTATTTTTCCTTGCCAAAAAATTCACAGTTTCTCATCACAAAGTCTGACTTTGCTATCAAAACACTCATTATTTGTCTCTATCTCCTACACACACTCACACTTGCTTACCACATTAATTTGGTGCGGTCTTTCGAGGACCAGATATTTCCTTCACCTTCCCACTTGCAGTATGGCGCGTGCATGACCTAAGCTAAGTATTTCTTTTTTAAAACTTTAAATAAATAACTTATCAGATTCATTATTTACTTTTTCTAACCGTTACATATATAAATAAGTTATGCGAAAAAAATAAAGACAGAGATATATTAGAAAATGATTATACATTAATAGTTATCGCAATAGAATTATACAATTTCAAAAAAGGATTACAAAGAATAGGAATAATAAAGAATGAAAAGGATCTAGAGAATATAATAAAAATATCATATGAAATAGAAATAATCGGAAAAAAGTCTTTAAAGCATTGGGATATATATATATATATATATATATATATATATATATATATATATATATATATATACTTCCGCTATTTCAATTTAGATGACACACTTTCTTTATTAGCCAAAAACAATATCACATTTCTACAGTTGTAAATAATTCAACTTTAAACTCTTCATTTTACTCATTTTATCCTTAAAGAAAACTTTTGTAATCATACAAATATCATGGCCCCACAAAATTTTTACTTCTTAAACTTTAAAGATCACAAATTTCAAAAGTCTTTTTTAAATTAAACTCAGTATCGAGACAAACTACCTTATATATACGTCGATTTAGTTTTAGTTTAAGTTGTTGACATTTTTATTTTTGGGGTTTTTGTAGGTATTGATAACAAAAGATTAAGGAGCTAGTTGGTTCAAGGGATTAGAGTAAAAATTATATGGGGCGCTCTATTTAGTCGCTCACATTTAACCTATACCTTTTTTTCAAAAAAATTTAACTTATATCTACTTTTTAAATAATTTCTAACCCCTTTTTACTTTACCTTCTCCTTCTTCTCCTCTTGGACAAATTTAAAATCAGCTTACCTACACAACATTCAATCAAAAGATCCTGAGCATCTCGGGCAACACGAACATCTGGGGGCAACATTTCGTTAATAATTTTTGTCATAGTTGTTGAAAAGCGATACACTGTCAGTATAGTGAAAAAAAGTAAACCATTAATGAAACTAAGTTATTTAAATCAAATACTAGCAAATTCGTGAAAATTAAATGAGTTTTAGAGATTAAGAATAAAAAGCAACACTAAATATGTTCCGGAGGAGATAGAAACATTTTAGTTCATCAATTTAATATTTAAGAAGTATACTAAATTGGAGGAATCTGACCAAGAGAATTATATAAGTTAGTGAGCACCTGTATTTCCATCTAATACTTTCAACGTTCGAATCATATGGAAAGTCAGTTAAAACTTCAACTCTAACTGGCGAACTTCAGTTCTAGAGTTAAATTTTTTGTTTGTAACTACAAACTTCAGCCTTCTTACAACAAAAATTTCAGCTCTAGAGCTGGAGTTCGATAGTTACAAAAAATAACTTCAGCTCTAGAGCTGAAGTTCGCCAGTTACAAAATAAAGACTTCAGCACTAGAGCTGAAGTTCCTCAGTTACAAAAATAAAAACTTCAGCACTAGTGTCACGACCCAATCCCGGTCATGATGGCGGCCAGCACAAATGCTAGGCAAGCCGACCATTTCAGCACTCACAACCCAAGTATGAAAACTCATTGACAGTAATGGAGTTATTATAACAGTTAACAGGATTAATAATTTCTATAGTAGATAGAACAATACGGAAAAAGTCATAGTAAAACCAATTTAACTCCCAAAAGATCTGGGATCACGAGTTAAGAGCCTCTAAACACAACCGAGTAATAAATCCTCAAAATACATAAGTCTAGAATGCAGAAATATAAATGGATTGGGGGGAGAAGTCGGGTTCTGCGGACGTCAGGCAGCTACCTTGACAACTCCGAGTAACTCTGAAAGATAGAAAACCGCTCAACTAAGCTCCCGACGCACCTGAATCTGCACACATGGTGTAGGGAGCAAAGTGAGTACTTCCAACTCAGTGAGTAATAAGCATATAGAATGACTGAATATAACAATCCACGAAAATACCACAATGTAAAGCTATACTAATAATTTACCATAATTAACGATGAAATGACAACAAAGCAGAATCAGATAAATCCGATAAACATCAAAGCATGAATGTAATGCAATGCACATGACCATTGTGGCAGGCAACCCGATCCATTTGGGTACCCGCGCTCACTGTGGGGGTTCAGACTCCAGATGGGCTCCTACAGCCCAAGTGCAATATCATCGTAACATCGGTGCAGCGTGCAGCCTGATACTCAGTCCAGAATATGCATGCAAGTTATACAGCAAGGTCAAATTATAGTTCTCAGTTCCAATTATTAGGAGACTATAGTTTAAGTCTTTAAAGCCTTAGTAATGTGACTAAGCATTTCGAAATAGTGTTTAAAATTCAGGACTGAAATCATATAGCATGCTAAACGTCATGGAAGCAGTAATAATAACCCCCAAGGACAACCCTACTATATCATAACAATCCAAGTAGGATGTTGACTAATCAGTCTATAGTCCAAAGCACAGCTTGGACACCATTCGGGGCGGTCTAAGCCAAAATTCCTAAACACAAATGACCCCGCACTCATCATAGAGTCCGTGTCTCACCTCAATATAGCGTCATAGTGTGATATACCAGGGTTTCAAACCCTTAGGTCATCATCTACATCTATTACTCACCTCTAGCCGGCCGAACACTAGCTTGCAATGCACATCCCTTTGAAATTTTGGGTCGTGATCCTTATAGCGCTAAACGTGCAAATAGGAGCAGGAATGAGGTACAACAACAAATCAAGCAAAGTGATATTAAATCACAAGATGTACCAAACTTGGATGCACAAGGTGTTTTACACATGTCAAATCATCGGACAGCAGAAGAAGGTGACATAATTGAAATGATGCCATAATGCGTCGAAACAGTCCAAATTATTGCTACAAAGGAACAAAAGTCTCAAACAAAGGAAAAGAGCAGGGACGATAATGTTAGACGACCTCCGATGAGAAATGCCAAGCTTAAGCAGGCCGCCCCAACTACGTCAACAAAGTCTAATCAATCTAAAAAGAAATCATGATTTTTGAATACTTCTTGAAGAATTGGGATGATGGTGATAAAGAATTACAAATTGAAGAAATTGCAAGGATCAACAAAAAGGGACATCCTTATAACTTTTTCACCTTTTTAATCTGCCACTTTTTTAGTGTACTCATTTGTAATCTCATCACAGAGTATGCTTCAAACTCTGTGATGATCATAGCATATTTGGGCATGTCAAGTTCGTATTGTTGCATTCTTGTTAATAAGTGAGGTTGTCAAGCCTCAATAGGATTTAGTATGGTAAGTTTAGCCTGGTATGTGTTATATGGGTAACAATACTGGTGCTAATGCCCCCTTATTTGTACTTTTCCTATTTTTTGTATTTTCTTGTTTGCTATTAATAAAAACCTAGCCCTAGGCTATTGCCTAGTGGATTACCAAAAAAAAAAGTGGTTGCTCTTTTTAAAATTCGCAAAGTCACTGTTCGTTAAACACAATCCAGTTTTCGCTTCTGCGCTTCCCATAACCGCTTTTGCGGTATCGCTTCCGCATCCCAGTAACCGCTTCTGCAGTTTTGACCTAACTCCTCCACGATCGCTTCTGCGGCCAAGGTCCCACTTCTGCAGATCCCCCAATTCCGCTTATGTGGCTTAAAGTTCGCTCCTGCGGACCCGCTAATGCGGACCAAGTTCCATTTCTCTGAAACTCCTCATCTCTGCACCCTATCGCTTCTGCGCTTCCTTACACTCTTTTGCAGAACTGCTTATGCTGTCCATTTCCGCAGAAGTGGAAATACCAGATGACAGCAATAAAAACCTGAAGCCAACTTCAAAAACTCTCGTTTTTAACACTCGATCTTACCTCAAGGCCCAGTGACCTCAACCAAAAGCAATGACATGTTCTATTACCATATTCAAACTTTCTCGAACCATCAAAACACTATCGTTAACATCAAAATCCTCAAATGTCATTATCAAAGCCTAAATTTCTTAAAAACTTCCGAATTGCACATTCGATCAATAACCCGACCTAAACACCTCTGAATTATCTAAAACATTTCACCATATCCAAAATCACCTAGCAAAGCTACTATAACTCTCGAAATTCCATTCCAAAACCGGATCAAAATCTCACCTATCCATTGGAATTCGCCAAAATACTAACTTTGCCAATTCAAGTCTAATTCTACCCCAGACCTCCAAAATCAATTCCGATTACACTGCTAAGTCACAATCATCCCTCAAAGCTAACTGAATCATCAGAATATACATCCGAGCCCTCTAACTAAATAGTCAACTTCCGGTTGACTTTTCTAAAACAAGCTTTCCCTTAAGAGACTAAGTGTCTCATTTCATATAAAACCAATCCAATTCTACTTGATCACCTCAAATATCGATAATGAAGCATAGAGAAACATAATATGAGGGAAAAGGGGTGGTAACTCATGTGACCACGGGCCGGGTCATCACATCTAGAGCTGAAGTTTGTCAATTACAAAAATAAAACTTCAACTCTAGAGCTGAAGTTCGCCGGTTACAAAAACAAAAATTCAGCAATTTCAAATAAAAAATTCAGCAAATAGAGAACAAAACATCAGTTACTATGCTTAAGTTCAGTAATTACAAACAAAAACTTCAGCACGCTTGGTTCAGCACAATTGCTACTTCAGTCCCATCTACTAGAATGCTGAAGTTTTGCGTGATTGTCTTTGCTACTTCAGCCCCGTATGCTGAAGTTACGCGAAAAAATGGGTACGCTTGTAATTTTTTTACAAAGCGGACACACGTTAAAACGTGACCCAAAAAGCGGGTATAGATACAAATGCCCCAGATTAGATAAGTTACCCCTGTATAAATTTATTTCGTGTTTGATTGAAAATATTTGCTATAATTACTACTATTATTTTTATATTAGTATCTTAGTATAATTTAGCTAATCTGCAAATTTATCCGAAATTATTTTTTTTTCAAACCTAATGCTTCTAACTTGAATATTAGATTAGTTAGTGTTTGATAAAAGTATTTGAGAAGATGTTGTTTTGTCCCTTACAAAAAGAAAGAAAGGAAGATGTGTTTAAAAGCACTTCTTTGTCTTATATAGTTTGAATATTTTGAGGGTATTTTGGAGGGAAATTGGATTTATAGTCAAGATTGGACACTTGGAGCAATTGGGCTTTGGGCCAATTAAGTAGCCCGAATTAACATTTTAGCCACTCATTCCTTGATAAATTAAAAATATTTTAGCCTTTTAATTTCAGAATAATATTTTAATATTTTTTTTTAAAATTCAAAAGAAGGTGGCTATTGGTTTTAAAAGGTGCTTGTTATGAAGAAATAAGTCTGTTAATTCCAACAGATTCCTGAAGGTGTTACAAATACATATTTCATCTCCAAAATAAAATCATCTAAAATGTTCATCTCTTTCTCTTCTACTAATTTTCTAGAACTCACAACTATTTTGTTCTTGTGGAAAATTCGAGTTAATTGCTGAAACTCGGATTTTTGAGGTTTTTAGAATCCTGGAGGAATTTTGTCATAATCCCTGCAGCAACGAAATTGGGAGGCTTAAATTTCTTAATGACAGTGACTACACTATCAAGGCCTAATTATTTTGTCTCATATTCTATTATAATTTCTAACAATCTTAAGGAATTTAATTAACACTGCAATGGAGGCTTCTTATAGTGATTCTGGTTTCAACAAGATGTTTGAAGTGTTCAAACTAGATCGATTTGATGGCTCAAATTTCACCCGCTGGAAAGACAAATAGTTGTTCTTTTTCAAGGAGTTGGGAATAGCATATCTACTGAGTTATGATCATACTGCAATGCCAGAACCTACTACTGAAGACTCCGACAAAATTAAGGCGTCACGCGAAAAACTTGAAGATGATGAGGTACGCTGTAGAGGTTTTATTTTAAACTCACTTTTTGATCATTTATATGATTTGTTCCGTCCTTACAAATCACCACAAGAAATCTAGAAACCCTTGGAATAAAAATATACTTGTGTGAAGTAAGGAACAGACAGATTCCTTGGAATGAAATTTTTTGAATTTCAAATGATAGATCAGAAATCTGTCATGGAACAGGTTGATGAGTCACTTGTTTTGATATCTAGACTCAAAGATTTTAAAGTCAATATTTCTAAATCTCTTCAAGTGGCTGCTATTCTTGCAAAATTACCAGCCACTTGGAATGATTATAGGAAGAAATTATTACATTCTTCCGAAGACTTTAATGTGGATCACTTGACAAAGCATATTCAGATTGAAGAAGAGTCACGAAAATGTGAAAATAAATATGTTGTAGAAACTAGTTCAAAGGTGAATATGTTGAGTCTAGTAAGGCGAAAAATTTAGGAAAATCTGGAAACAAGGCTAGAAAGAAGAGAAAGTTTGAGGCTGCTCCAAAGGAAAATTCTTCTAACATTAAGAAAGTTCATGTTATACTTGCGATAAAATGGGTCATTTTAAGAGAGATTGCAGGTTTCGTAAGAGACAGAAAAATGAAGAAAATACTGAACAGAAGAGGGTAAATAATATTGAACAACAACAAGCTTCTTCTTCGGATATTGTTGCTAGGATTTCTGCCTTTACCAACTTGAATCTGATTATGGTAACTGAATGTAACATGGCGGCAACTATGAAATCTGGAGGTTGGTGGTATGATTATGGTGCTACAGTTCATGTATGCAATAACATGAGTTTCTTCAAATATTATAAAGTTGCAACAAGTAATGAAAAGGTTTTAATGGGAAATCATGACACCGCCAATGTCTTTGGAAAAGGAACAGTTGAACAACAATTCACTTTCAGGAAAGAAGTTGATTTTAATTAGTGTTCATCATGTTCCTGATGTTAGGAAGAATTTAATTTCTGCAAGTTTATTGAGTAAGAAATGCCTCAAAACTGTTATAGAGGTAGAAAAGATTATTTTCTCTAAAAATGGTGTATTTGTAGGACAAGGCTACTCTTATGAGGTCATGTTCAAATTAAGTATTAATAAACTTGAATTTTTGCTTATATGGTTGAGTCATCTATTAATTTATGGCATATTATACTTTCACATGTTAATTATCGATATATTATGTTTATGTCTAAAAATAAATTAATTCCTGATGTTGAGAATAATGATAAAAAATATGAAATTTGCATACAAGCTAAGATGACTAAGAATTCTTTTCCAAAGAATGAATGAACAAGTAATACACTTGAACTTGTGCATTCCAATATACGTGAATTGAATGGTCATTTAACTAGAGGTGGAAATAGATACTTTATTACTTTTATAGATGATCATTCTAGATATACACATATTTACTAAATGAAAACAAAAGATCAAGAATTTGATATGCTTAAGTGTTACAAAGCATAGTTGAAAATCAATTGGAAATGAAGATTAAAATCCTACACAGTGATCGAGGAGGCGAATATCTTTCCAATGAATTTTCTGTATTTTGTGAAGAAAATTGTTTGATTCACCAAGTTAGTGCACCGTATACCCCACGACAAAATGGTCTTGCTGAAAAAAATAGAACGTTGTTAGATATTGTTAATGACATGCTTTTACATACAAAGTTTACAACGAATTTGTGGGGATAAGCTTTGTTAACGGCTTGTTTTGTGAATAATAGAATACCTTCAAAGAAATTTGAGGTTTCACCATATGAATTATAGAAAGGAAGATGCCCTAACTTAAATTTCTTAAGGGTATGTGGCTGTTTAGCCTATAATAGAATACCATATCCTAAAATGACTAAATTAGGACCTAGAGGAATTATAAGCATATTTGTAGGATATGCTGAGAACTCAAAGGCATATAAATTATTGGACATTGAGTCTAAGTATATTATGGAGTCTAAAGATTTTGAGTTCTTGGCAACAAAGTTTATTGGTGATTCTAATAATTCTCATGAGGACACATAAATTACTAAACAAGATGGTAATGCAACAACCATTGGTGATAATGAAGTAACTCATGAAAATTGTGCAGAACCTAGTTATTCTTCTAACAATAAAAGAAAGGAAATTTAATCTTCTGTAGAACCAAGAAAACGTCAAAGAGTTAGAAAATAAAAATATAGGTTCTGATTTATTTCTTCTCAACCATTAGTTTTTTTGGTAGAAGGAAGTAGAGATGAAGTATTAAATAAAATACCCATTGTTTCAAAGTTAGAAGAGGATCCTAAAACTTATAGTGAGGCTATGGCTTCGCGGTATTCTTCTTTCGAAAAAGAAGCTGTAAATAATGAAATGGATTCTCTTTTATCAAATTGTACATGGGTATTGGCAGATTTACCTTCTAATACTAAACCTATTGGGTGTAAATGGATTTTTAGAAGAAAATACAGTATTGATAGTTCTCTACAAATATTTATAGCTAGACTAGTAGCCAAGGGATTTAGACAAAAGGCAGGAGTAGATTATTTTGACACATATGCTCCTGTGGCCAGGATTACCTCAATAAGAGTATTTTTAGCTTTGGCCTCTGATGTGAATAAACGTCAATACCACACAAGAAGGGGGGTATGATTTGTGTGATACCTAATTTTTCGCGTTAGAAGAACCTTGTTCTTCTAAGTGTTCTGACTACTACATTTTCCGGAAAAGTAAAAACTTAAAGTAAGGTGCACAGCTATTTTACGTGGAAACACCTGGCTCAAAAGGTAAAAACCAATACCTACTACTCAGTAGGATTTCCCCAAACTCCACTAAAATCAATGAGCCAAAAATAGCATTTACAAAACTCTTGTAAACCTAAGGATTAAACTCTAATCCCAGTGTAGCACACAGCCTCAGCTGTTGCAACACTATCAAGTTAACTCTAACTTAATGACTCAACGTACCTAATACAATTTCTTCTAACTAAGATGAAAGGTACAATATAAAACCTACTACAATTGAACTAGAAAAAAACAATCAGATGAAACTGGTTCTTCTCTAGGTTTATGTAGCTGTAGGCGTCCACACTTGTAACTTGCATATATTGCTTGCAAATCAGACTCGCTCTTTTTGCTCTGAAATATGCTTTTTACTTCTGCTTGTGTGTGTTACCTGAAAAGAGAACTAACTCAATCATATGTTGAGTTAGCAGTTAGAGTTTGATTAAGACTCCACTTCTTATCCGTTCACAATTCGAGTCCTTGGCCAATGCAAACTCCAAACCTTATCCTAACTTAGGATTAAGTTCTCTTCACATAATGAGACTGTCCTCCTTATCCCAATGCAATATTTTTTATTATGATCAGAAGATAGATGCATGATCTTTGGTGCATTATCTTCCTCACATGCTCTGCATGTGCCCTTGTTGATTCAGACTGTGTAGTACAAGATGGACCAGGTCCTTCTATCAGTTCATTTGTCAATCTTCAAAACTTAAATGAAACATGGGCCAACAATGTCCCCCTTTTTTATGATGACAAACTCTGTGCTTATTATGATCAGGAGCCAATAGACTTAGCTGAAATCAACACTTAGAAAATCATTTAACTTATCATTAAGGAGATCATATTTAGGTCATAAACATCAGTAGTTCAGAAAAGCATTTTAAGCACAATATCTTCCCCTTTTGGCATCATCGAAAAGTTGCATGAATTCTCAAAGTTAATGTCTACTCATGGCCGCTAGGGCAACTGCAAATGAACACATGTTCAAGTTAATCAAAAATCATCTCAGAAATAACTATTTAGAACAATAATAACAAGAACCAGAAAAGTTTCATTCATTGATTACTGAGATGTTCCTACTAAGCAGTCCACAAAAAGAAACATCAAACTTCCAACCATAATCAAAAAGAGAAAACAGACCAAGAACCATATAAACTTGTCACCGAAGGGGGGAAACTAGACTGGAACCTAGACACAGGACTCCTAAGGCTTGGATGAACTAGAGGGTTGGACTTTTAGCAGGTTAAGCATTTGTTGTAGCATGCCTTCATTCTTTTCTTTATCCTTGGGAAGCTCAGCTCTAAGTCCATTTCTTTATCCCTCTAATTCTGCCACCCTGGCATTAAGCCGTGCTATTTCAGTATCCTTCAATCCAATCTCCTGAACTAAGGACCTAACTTTGCTATTTACAGGAGTTTTAGATGATGGACCAGGTTCAATAGGAACAGTGCTAAGCAGATAGTCACAGCTTTGAAGAGTCTGATGCCAAAGTGTTTCTTGTTGGGTGCCATCTCCCAATTCTTCAAGGGAACATAGACGTTCAAGCATTGTAGTCAGAATAAATCCATAGGGGATGGCATGGGCCTTTGAACCATTGATTACCCTTTCCAGCAGCTTCACCATGAACACATGCCACTTAATTTGCTTGCTTTTAGTCAAGCACTGCATGAGCACAAGGTCCGTATTATTTGCAGTGTGCCTTCTTTACTGTCTGGGCAGGAGGCATTTGTTGACAAACTCAAAGAGCACCTTGTGCTCAGGCCTCATCTTACTCCTTTGCACTGCCATGGCCTCAGGCACTTCTGCCTCTGATGTGGTATCACAAAAGTTTCTAGTAATCTGCAGCTCTGAAGGTAATCCATCTAAACAAGGCCATATTTGCCTTGTGTAATCATCATATCCTTCATAGGGGATATTCAAGATCTCACCCAACTTCTCAGCATTAAACTTTACCTTGACCCCCTTAACAGAACTTGTCACCACACTATTCTTCACTGACCCATTTGACATAAACTCAACTAGTTCCTTCCTAGCTAGTTTCCCATTCAACTGAAGGACCATGTATTTCCACCCTTGAGCTTCCAGGGATGTGAGAAGCCTCGACATGCCTGGCTCCTCCATGTCTTTCAATAGCCTACCCTTCAGAATTTTTCTTTTGCCAAAATTGGAAAATCGATCCTGTTCACTCCCAGAATCTTCTTCTTCTTCTTCATCACTTTCTTCTTCTTCTACAACCTTTTTCACTCGTTTTCCTTTAGAAGCAGATCTTGTTCTCTTTGCCAGGGAGGACTCAGCAGGTACAGCTTTGGAAGACTTCTTGGAAGAAGTCTTAGTCTTCTTAGATTTTGCAATAGGAGCCTTCTTAATTTGTTTTGCTGGATGGACCTGTTCCATCTCCTCTTCATCCTCCTCAACCACATTTTCTGAAATCTCACCATCCTTCCCCTTTCCTTTTTCTAGTCTTTTCTTCTTACTTTCTTCCAGTGCCCTCTTTAAATCAGCTTCACTTTCTCTCACTTTTCTCCTTGTTGTTCTAGCCCTAGGTGCACTCTTGGGAGATGCAGTTTTGGATTTCTTTGATGGTTTTGCAGCATAAGGAGTTTTAAGGGAAGAAGACTTTCATTTCATGGGGTCATAGCTTTCCCCCAACTTCTTCATTAAGTCATCCAATGTCTCCTCCACTGATGGACCAGTTTTTTTGCTTAAAAATACCAACCCCTCAGCAGCTTCCCTAGATTCACTTTCCCCTAAATGTGATACCCCATTACCCCCACTTCCACAGATAGATAACACCTTCTTCCTCCTTTTCTTCATTTGTTCTACAGACTCATACCCAGAAATGTTCCTAACTTCCCCCACCAAAACATATCGATTCTCTCCTTTTTCACCTACATCCGCTGAAACAAAACAAGATTTTACCTCTGATGGATTTTCTTGAGGCAGAGAAATTTTAGAAGACCCAGGTTCATCTCCCTCGCTTGCAGAAATGTATTGATCCGACTCAGAGCTGGACTCAGTGACCTCTACTTGGGGTTCCTTCTTTTGACTTGCTTTCAGCTTCTCGTTTAAAGTTTTTCTTAAAGGTCCAGTCGACACTGCTTTTCTAGCTATTATTTTTGTTTGACAAAGCCTTGGTTTTGGGGATTTAACAAGAGGGGTAGAGGATGAGGTGGTGTTGGGTGACACTGGTGGTGGGTTTCCTTGATTATCTTGAGGATTAGTCATTTTGGGAGGTGGATTTTTGGAAGACTCTCGGAAATTTTGGGAAATATTTGAGGGTTTTGGAGATGAAGGAAATGATCAGAGGTCTTAGAGGCTAATGACGGTTACAAGATGACTTAAGAGGCCTTTTAAAGAGGGTAATTATTGCATTAGAAAGGGCACTTTTAAGGCATCAGTAGGAGTCTAATCAGTGTCAATTTCTTGTCTCCCTATTAATTATAATTGCTAAGATTTAGGAGAAGAGTTCCGTTATTCTCTAGAGTTCTAATTACAAGAAACTGGTTCAATTGGCTTCCAATGGTTAAAATTTTGATAAGATTGGAATTTGTAGGACTCTTGCTCATGATTGAAAATTAAATTTTTCTAATTGTGCACAGTATACAAACATACCTGACTTTCCTCATGAGTACATATTGATGAACCAGGTTCTTCATATGACACTTCTCTTGATCATGCGTCAAATGTCAGAATAGAAAATTTGTAAGAGATTAGTGAATTACATAACCACATGCCACAGGAGTATACTTATTTAAAATTATTTAGCTGAGTAGGAATTAGTCTAATATTCACAGATTTAAGAACTACTAACCTAAAAATAATAATTTCATTGTGCATTCTAAACATGACCTCTCAGGAGATCTTAATCATCCCTAATTCCAACATGTTCCTCTCAAAGTTTTCTCTACTTAGTGCCTTGGTGAAAATGTCAGCTATTTGTTTATCAGTGGCACATAATTCTATGGAAATTAGCCCCTTTTCATAGTTGTCCCTTAAGAAGTGGTGTCTAACATCTATGTGCTTAGTCCTCTTGTGATGAACATGGTTCTTTGTCATACTGATTGCACTGGTGTTATCACAAAAATTAAGTATGCATCCCACTTCAATTCCAAAATCTACCAATTGTTGCTTGATCCATAGTAGTTGAGCACAAGATGAGGCAGCAGTAACATATTCAGCTTCAGCAGTGGAGAGAGCCACTGAATTCTGCTTTTTGGTAGCCCAAGATACAAGACAGGATCCTAGAAAGTGTGCCATACTGGAAGTACTCTCCCTGTCTACTATGTAACTTGCATAGTCAGCATCATCATATCTAATTAGGTCAAAATCACTACCTTTTGGATATCACAAGCACAGATAAGTTGTGCCTTTAAGATATCTCAATATTCTTTTGACTGCAGTAGTGTGACTCCTTTGGATTTTCTTGGAAACGAGCACAAAGTCCTACACTAAAAACAATGTCAGGTCAGCTGGCAGTAAGATACAAAAGTGAACCAATCATACCCCTGTACAAATTTTGATCAACTGATGAACCAGGTTCATCAGCATCTAACTTTGTGGCAGTTGCAATAGGAGTATATATTTCTTTGGATTCTTCCATTTTAAATTTCTTGATCAGTTCTTTTGTGTACTTCTGCTGATGAATTATAGTACCATTTGGACTTTGTTTGATTTGCAACACTAAGAAGAAATTGAGTTCTCGCATCATACTCATTTCAAATTCGATGCCCATTAGTTTTGCAAAATCATTGCTCAACCTCTCTGTAATGGCCCCAAAAATTATGTCATCGACATAAATCTGAGCAACTAGAAGATCTTTACCTTTTTCCTTTAGTAACAAAGTACTATCAATTTTACCTCTTTTGTACCCATGCTCCAGAAGGAATTTAGACAATCTTTCATATCAAAATCTTGGGGCTTGCTTGAGACCATAAAGAGCTTTGTCCAGTTTGTATACATGATCAGGACATTCTTTGCTTTCGAATCCAAGAGGTTGCTTCACAAACACTTCTTCTTTGAGATAGCCATTTAGGAAAGCACTTTTCATATCCATTTGATGAAGAGTGAATTCCATATGTGCTGCAAAGGCTATGAGAAGTCTAATTGCTCAAGTTTGGCAACTAGAGCAAACGTCTTATCATAGTCGATGCCTTCCTCTTGACTATACCCTTGAACTACCAACCTTGCCTTATTTCTTATTACTGTTCCATCTTCCTCCAGCTTGTTTCTGAAGACTCATTTTGTCCCAATGACTGACCTACCCTTAGGTCTTGGAACCAAGTGCCAGACTTTGCTTCTTTCAAACTTATTGAGTTCTTGCATAGCATTTATCCACTCTGCATCTTGTAGAGCTTCACTCACATTCTTAGGTTCAATCAGGACAAAAATGCATCAAATGCACGCAGATTCTTCAGCTGTGATCTAGTCTTGATTCCAGATGTGGGATCAGTGATTATGTTCTCAATGGGGTGAGAACTCAAGTACCTGTAAGATTTTTCCACCAGCTGGTTTCTGCTAGCTTCTCCTTCATTGTTATGTTGTAGAGGCACAAGTTCAGGTACAGGTTCCTTTAGAGAATTTTGTGCATTTTCTCTCAGATTTGTTCCCCCTGTCAGGTTGCCCAGGGTAAAAGGACTTGTTCAATCACCTGTTTCTTCCTTGGATGCCTCCTTAACTTGTGTTGTAGCTTTTGTCAGTTGTCTCACCTATCCAATGGCTTCATCTTCATGTTCCTGTCTCTCACAAAGAGTGTTAGTTTCATCAAAAATAACATGTACACTTTCTTCTGTAGATATAGTTCTTTTGTTAAATACTTTATAAGCTTTGCTATGTGAAGAATATCCCAAGAATACTCCCTCATCACTTCTGGGATCAAACTTACCAAGGGAATTGATGCCATAATTGTGCAAATAGCACTTGCAACCAAAAGCCCTTAGGTTTGATATATTTGGTTTTCTCCCTTTAAGTAACTCATAGGGAGTTTTCTCTACTAGTGGTCTGGTCATACACCTGTTTCTTATGTAGCATGCTGTATTTATTGCCTCTGCCCAAAAGCTATGAGGTAGTTTACTGGAAAGTAAAATAGTCCTTGCCATATCCTCAAGGGTCCTTTTCTTCCTTTCAACAACCCCATTTTGCTGAGGAGTTGTAGGGGCAGAGAAATTATGATCTATTCCATTTTCATCACAAAATTCAGCAAATTGAATTTTCAAATTCAGTTCCATGGTCAGACATAATGGATGCAAGTTAATTTCCTAATTGTTTCTGGATTTTTCTAACAAAAGCCATGAACATTTCAAATGCTTCATCTTTAGAAGTTAGAAATAGAACCAAGGTAAATCTAGAGAAATCATCAACCAGCACCATGACATATCTTTTACCACCTCTGCTCATGGCTCTCATTGGACCACAGAGATCCATATGAACCAGTTCCAATGACTTGGACGAGCTTACCATTTTCTTATATTCGAAAGATGACCTTACCTGCTTCCCCCTTGCACATGCCTCACAAACTTTGTCTTCCTTGAACTTAATATTAGGTAGCCCTATCACCAAGTCATTGGAGACTAATTTGTTTAATTGATTTAGACTAGCATGATCAAGTCTTTTGTGCCAAAGGAGGGGATCAATTATTAACACACTCAGACACGTGAGTTCATTTTCAAAAAGAGTTGACAAGTCTACAATGTAAATATTGTTAACTTTTCTTCCCTGCAAAACAATCTTGTCTGTAGTAAGGTTAATCACAAAAAATTTTAAGGAAGTAAAAGCCACTAGATTACCTCTGTCACACAGTTGTGACACACTTATAAGGCTATATTTAAAGCCATCTATCAAGTAGACATTCTCAATGGAATGAGAGTCTGTCTTTCCTACCTTTCCAACCCCAATGATCTCACCTTTCTTTCCATTTCCAAAGGATACATTGCCTCCTCTTAGGTTTTCAAGTGAAAGAAATTGGTCCTTGTTACCAGTCATATGTTTTGAGCAGCCACTACCCATGTACCAAATTTGGCTGCTTCCTTTCACTTGGACCTTCAAAATGAAATCAGGGGTTAGTCTTATGGACCCAAACTAGTTTGGGTCCCTTTTCTATGGGCAGAAGGATGAATTAGATTTTTTTTTGCCCATCCAAGCAGTTTGTGTTTTTTCTTGAACAAAACGTTTGTTCCTTTGATTGGCCTTTTCTTTTGCATTACATTCATTTTTGTAATGGCCAGTCTTTCCACAATGTGTACAGATTTTGTTCTCAAGAAGAGTGAGATACTTGCTTTTGGGATCTCAGTTTGGAGCTTGAGTCCCAAACCCAAGTCCTCTCTTGTTGCTGCTGTGATGTTCTTGCAGCCAGAAGAGTGCATCAGAAGCCTTGTTCCATTTGCATGTTCTGTCTAGTTCATGCTTCACCTTTCTTAATTCTTCTTTAAGGACTTTGATTGATTTATCTTTCTCATAAAGCTTATCCTTCATTTTTCCTAAATTTTCTTCTAGTGTGAGAAATGATTGATCAATCTTTTTCTTTCCTGTCCCTATTTTTAGTTTCAAATTTTCAGACTTGAGTTCTAGAACACTATTTTCCAATTGAAGAGCCTCTTCAACTCAACATTTAAGTTATTGCTCTCTTCAGCCCTAGATTTAGTCTTTTGCATTTTTCTTCTAGTATTGCCTAATCCTTGGACAGAACATCTTTCTCCCTGTTTATTATTTCAGACTCATCTATGAAGTCCATCAAGAGTTCACCCAATTTTTCTTTAGATATGAATTTAATCTTTTCTTTAAGATGTAGAACACTTACCTCCTATTCATCTTCTGATTCTCCGATGGCCATAAGAGCTTGCTCATCTTCAGCTTCATTTTCTGAGTCTTCATCTGATGTATCTCCCCATGCAGCAACCATGGATTTGGTATTACCTTTGTTTCTCCTTGGTTGAACCTGTTCCTTCTTCCCGTTTCTCCTTTCTGCCCTTTCTTTCTTCCACTCAATCTCCCATTAAGGGCAGTTCTTGATCATGTGATCTGTCTTTCCACATTTGAAGCAACCATCATATGTCTTCTTCTGAGGAGCCCTATGTTTGTTGAATGTTGGTCCTCTTGAAGAGCCCTTGCCTCGCATAAGGTATTACTTGAAGTCTCTAGTTATCATTTCCATTTCATCATCTTAAATATCTGATCCTTCTGGGATCCTGAGAGCCAGACTTCTCTCTTTCTTTGGAGCATCCATCTTCACAGTCTGCCTTCTCAATGCATAAGCAGTCAAGTTTCCAATCAGTTATCCAATTTCAGTGTAGCAATATTTTCAGATTCCTGAATGGCAGTGATTTTGCTTTCCCACGAGATTTGCAAGACTCTAGTCAAAATCTTCTATACGTTGTCTTCTTCCAAAATAACCCTTCCAAGAGACTCAAGTTCATTTTTTAGTATAGTGAACCTAGTATACATCTCTTGGATAGTTTCACCGTCCTTCACAGTGAAATTCTCGTATTGAGAATACAGTAGAGTTCCTATGAACCTCTTCACTTGAGGTGTTCCTTCATGAGCCACTTGTAATGTGTCCCAAATTTCCTTGGCAGTTGTACATCCATGAATCCTGCTGTATTCATCAGGGCCAAGTCCACACACTAGCCATTTCTTGGCTTTAGCATTCTTCTCCCACTTCCTTAGATCATAAGCAGTACAGTCTGCTCTAGTTTTTGGAACATCCATTCCTTCAGCATTTTTCTTGGTTGTAGCAAGAGGGCCATCAGTGATGATGTCCCAGAGTTCATAATCTTCTCCCATGATATGGTCTCTCATTCTATTTTTCCACCAAGAATAGTAGAGCCCATTGAAGAGTGGAGGTCTTGCAATAAATTGTCCTTCCCAGTTCCCAGGTGGTGCACTCATGTTGATATTTTTCCTAAGGTGTAAACCTCTTCAAGGATAACACGCTATGATACCAATTGATGTGAATAAGCGTCAATACCACACAAGAAGAGGGGTGATTTGTGTGATACCTAATTTTTTGCATTAGAAGAACCCGGTTCTTCTAAGTGTTCTAACTACTGCAGTTTGCGGAAATGTAAAAACTTAAAGTAAAGTGCACAACTATTTTACGTGGAAAACAACTGGCTCAAAAGGTGAAAAAACCATGGCCTACTACTCAGTAGGATTTTCCCAAACTCCACTAAAATCAATAAGCCAAAAACAATATTTACAAAACTCTTGTAAATCTAAGGATTAAACTCTAATCCCAGTGTAGCACACAACCTCAGTTGTTGCGACACTATCAAGTTAAATCGAACTTGTTGACTCAACGTACCTAATACATTTTCTTCTAACTAAGCTGAAAGGTATAATATAAAACCTACTACAATTGAACTAGAAATAAAACAATCAGATGGAACTGGTTCTTCTCTAGGTTCATGTAGCTGTAGGCGTCCACACTTGACTTGCACATATTGCTTGCAAATCAGACTAACTCTTTTTGCTCTCAAATATGCTTTTTACTTCTGCTTGTGTGTGTTACCTGAAAAGAGAACTAACTCAATCATATATTGAGTTAGCAGTTAGAGTTTGATTAAGACTCCACTTCTTATCCGTTCATAATTCGAGTCCTTGGCCAATGCAAACTCCAACCCTTATCGTAACTTAGGATTAAGTTCTCTTCACATAAGGAGACTGTCCTCCTTATCCCAATTCAATCTTTTCGATTATGATCAGAAGATATTGATGCGTGATCTTTGGTGCATTATCTTCCTCACATACTCTGCATGTGCCCTTGTTGATTCAGACTGTGTAGTACAAGATGGACCAGGTCCTTCTATCAGTTCATTTGTCAATCTTCAAAACTTAAGTGAACTTGATGAAGAAGTTTATATGGAGAAACCTGAAGGGTTTGCGCTTCTCGAAAATGAGAAAAAAATTTGTAAATTAGTTAAGTCTAAAATAATGGCATGAAAAATTTGATAGTGTTATATTATCAGATGGTTTTGAACATAACGGAGCAGATAAATGCATTTATTCCTAATTCGCAAAGGACAATGGAGTGATAGTATATCTTTATGTTGATGACATTCTAATCATAGGAACTAACATGCAAGGCATAAATGAAACTAAGAAGTATTTAAATTCTCAATTTAAAATGAAAGATTTGGAAGAAGTTGATACTATCTTAGGTGTTAAATTTAAAAGACATAGTGGGGATTTTGCTTTATGCCAGTCTCACTATATTGACAAGGTTCTTTCCAAATTTAATTACTTGGGTATTAAAGAATTTAATACTCCATTTGATATTTCTAGCAAGATGGCTGAGAACCCCGGAAGATGTTTTAGTCAATTAGACTATGCTAGTGCCATTGGTAGTTTAATGTATGTTATGCACTATACTATGCAAAATATTGCTTTTGCGGTTTGTAAATTGTCAAGATATACTCACAATCCAAGTGGTGATCATTGGAAAGGTATAGTGCGGTACTTGGTTATCTGAAAAGGACAAAAAATTTTGCCTTGTATTATAATATATTTCCTTCAATGTTAAAAGGATATTGCGATGCTAGTTGGATAATTAGTGTTGGTGATAACAACTCAACATCTCGGTGGATATTCACTTTAGGTGGAGGAGCAATTTCATGGGCTTCTAAGAAATGAACGTGTATTACTCATTCCACAATGGAATATGAGTTTATTGCTTTAGCAGCTGCAGGAAGAGAGGCAGAATGACTGAGAAATCTATTAATTTATGGCCACAACCAATGTCAGTTGTTCTCTTGCACTGTGATAGTGAAATAACTATTTCTAAGGCATTCAACAAAATATACAATGGAAAATCTAGACATATTGCTTTAATACATGAGTACATAAGACAATTAATTATGGATGGAATTATTACTGTTGTGTACATCAAGTCCAAAGACAACCTTGTTGACCCATTCACTAAAGGACTCGTGAGGGATATGATAATAAGCACAACAAGTTCTATGGATCTAAGGTAATTTAAATTTGTCATTAGTAAAACCTTAACTTTCTTATTGTTTAACAATATTAAAGGTTTAAAAGACAATAACAAGTTATAGTTGTGACGAATAGCAGGTACTGAAAATTAGTACCTAGAAAAGGAGGATGAGTATAAAAATTACTCTTAATAATGAAGAAGTGGAATTCGGTTTAGGATCTAAAGAAGTCCTTAAGGACTTGGTTATATATTCACCTATGTAAACACCAAAATTGGTGTCGCTTCAATCAAAGTTTGGAACACAAAACTTGATAAGTGTTTACGAATTCAGGAAGTAGCATAAGGCCATAATCGGGTGCTAAAACTCACGGTGAACAAGTTGTCAAGTTGGTACGATTTATGTGTATAAAGCTTTTCCGTCTTGTTGTATAGGATTTGTGATTTAATAGAACTTATTCTAACCATTAATTTCGAGAAGGTCTTAAATAGTTTATACAAGTAGTAGGTTTAAATCGAAAGATACCTACTATATGCATGAATCTCATAAATAATATCAACGACTAACTAATGGGGGACTGCTAGATTAGTTAGTGTTTGATGGGAGTATTTGAGAAGAGTTTTTTGTCCCTCATTGGAAAAAGAAAGAAAAGAAGAGGTGTTTAAAAGTACTTCTTCGTCTTATATAGTTTGAATATTTTGAGGGTATTTTGGAGAAAAATTGGAATTTGACTATATTATTAATAGACAAGATTGGGCACTTGGTACAATTGGGCTTTGGGCCAATTAAGTAACCCGAATTAATATTTTAGCCACCCATTATTTGATTAATTAAAAATGTTTTAGCCTTTTAATTTCAAAAAATATTTTAATATTTTTTAAATTCAAAAGAAGGTGGCTATTAGTTATAAAAGGTGTCTGTTATGAAGAAATGAGTAAGTTAATTCCAACAGACTCCTAGAGGTGTTATAAATACCTATTTCATCTCCAAAACGAAATCATCTGAAAACTTTCATCTCTTTCTCTTATACTTAGTTTTTACTACTCATAACTATTTTGTTTTTGTGGAAAATTTGAGTTAATTGTTGAAACTCGGATTTCAAAAGCTTTGTAGAATCATGGAGGAATACTGCCATAATCCTTATAACAAAAAAATTGGGAGGCTTAAAGTTCTTAACGGCAGTGACTACTCTATCAAGGCTTAATTATTTCGTCCCATATTCCATTATAGTTTCTAACTTCTGATACAAACCTACAGTAAAACTTAACAGCTCAGTAACATAAATGATGGAACTCATGGAAAGGTTTTTAAGACACCAAAATAGGAATACCATATTGTTATTCGGTACTTTTGATAATCTGAGTTTCTGAAAAAAATTCTTTCCGACTAAGAGTTCCTAATTAGCTGCTCTACAATAATTACAAGATTTTCTAAAGGAAATACAGGGTTTGCTTTAGGCAGCAACTTGTTTGGTTCTGCACTCCCCGCTTATGGGATCAATCAATACATTCTAAAAATAGATGAATTTACGAATTATTCTTTGATCTCAATCTTTTTATGCCTTTCAAATATTTTAAAATTATTGATTATTGTAACTTATAGTAATTTTTTATGTTCGATCATGTAAAATATTTTTTGAAAAACTTAAAGATTCTATATTCTAATATACGATCAAAATAAAAAAAATTGAATCTTGAAAAATAAAAAGTGTCATATGAATTTAAATAGATAGAGTAATTGTTGCGGCCAAACGCACACGAAATTATACGCAATCGTCAACCAATAAAGTGACTAAAAGTCGGATGTTGAACCCACGGGTACTTGTGATTAACTATTAACTAAATTAGATGATCCTAATTATCTAAACAAGTATTTAACCCAAAAGTAGTGATACTAAAGTAATTAAACTAAAAAGAAAATTGTAACGACCCGACCGGTCGCTTTGAGTACCAGAGCTCCGTTCAGCAGTTGAAGGCTACGAACAACTTCATTTCAGGTATTATGACTTGTTCGCATGGTTGGAATCTAAATTCAGGGATATCGGAGTTAAATTTAAATGAAAATTCACATTTCAGAAGCTTTAAGTTGAAAGAAAGAACTAGACCACAAAATCAGGATCTAAAGGGTCCAACCGGTTCGTATAATAATATCGGACTTGGGCGTATGCTCGGTTTGGGTTTTGCATAACCGAGGAGCGTTTTGGCGCCTATTGTGGAAGTTAGCATTTTGGAAGAAAATTCACAAGTTTGGCTTGAAGTGAATTTCAGCGTTATCGATGTCCGTTCGGAATTTCGAGAATGAAAATAGCTGTGTATAGTGATTCTGGATTTGGGAGCGCAATCGGAAGTAAATTCGGAGGTCCGTAGGTCATTTTGGAGTCGTTTGGCTAAAGATAGGAATTTGAAGGTTTTTAAGAAGCTTGACCGGAAGTGGAAATTTTCATATCGGGCGCGAAATGCAAATTTTATGGTTCGGATAGCTTCGTTAGGTGATTTGGGACTTAGGAGTGTGTCCGGAATATTTTTGTGATGGCCGGTGTAGAATTAAGCTTGAATTGACAAAGTTAGTATTTTGGCGAATTCGGTTGATAGGTGAGATTTTGATCAGAGAGTTGGAATGGAATTCCAAAAGTTCCTATAGCTTTGTTATGTCATATTGGACTTGTGTGCAAAATTTGAAGTCAATTGGACGTGATTTGATAGGTTTCGGCATCGAAAATAGAAGTTGGAAACTTCAAAGTTCATCAAGGTTGGATTGGAGGTTGATTCATGATTTTTGCATTGTTTGATGTGATTTGAGGCCTCGAGCAAGTCCGTAATATTTTTTCGGATTGGTTTGTGTGACTGGTCGGGGTCACGGGGGCCTCGGGTGTGTTTCGGTTTGTGATTATGCTCTTATTTCATATTTTAACGTCGTTTCTTTGGACATAAAAGAAAGGTGTCTATCTCAGACAAACAGTTCAGGTTTATGCCGGGACGATCTACCGCATAAGCTATCCATCTTATTAGGAGGATGGCAGAACAGTACAGGGATAAGAAGAAGGATCTGCACATGGTGTTTATTGATCTAGAAAAAGCGTACGATAGGGTTCCTAGGGAGGTCTTATAGAGATGCTTAAAGGTTAAAGGGGTTCCGGGAGCCTACAATAGGGTGATTAGAGACATGTATGAAGGAGCTAAGACTCGGGTTAGGACAGTAGGAGGCGATTCGGAGCATTTTCCAGTTGTTACGGGGTTGCACCAAGGGTCTTCACTCAGCCCTTTCCTATTCGCCCTAGTGATGGATGCCATAACGCATCATATTCAAGGGGAGGTGCCATGGTCCATGCTATTTTCTATTGATATAGTCCTAATTGACGAAACACGACACAAAGTCAATGAAAGACTAGAAGTTTGGAGACATGCCCTTGAGTCTAAAGGTTTCAGGTTGATCAGGACAAAGACGGAATACCTCGAGTGCAAATTTAGGGCCGAGCCGACGGAAGTGGGAGTGGAAGTGAGGCTTGACTCTCAAATCATCCCTAAGAAGAGTAGTTAAGTGGAGGTTATTCAGGAGATCGGAGAGATCGACGAGGATGTCACACACCGTATAGGAGTGGGTATGATTAAGTGGAGGTTAGCGACGGGAGTCTTCTGTGACAAGAAAGTTCCACCGTTACTAAAAGGCAAGTTTTATAAAGCAGTGGTTAGACCTGCACTGTTGTATGGGACTGAGTGTTGGCCGGTTAAGAACTCACACACCCTGAAGATTAAAGTAGCAGAGATGAGGATGTTGAGGTAGATGTGCGGGCATACAAGGGTGGATAAGATTAGGAATGAAGATATCCGAGAAAAGGTGCGTGTGGCCCGCATAGAGGACAAGATGCGGGAAGCAAGACTCAGATGGTTAAGGCACATTTAGAGGAGGAGCACTGATGCACCGGTGAGAAGGTGTGAGCGGCTGGCTGTGATGGGCATGAGCAGAGGTAGAGGGAGACCTAAGAAGTATTGGGGAGAGGTGATAAGGATGGACTTAGCGTGTCTTAGGATTACTAAGGACATGGCCCTTGATAGGGTATGGTGGAGGTCGAACATTAAAGTTATAGGTTAGGGGAAGTTTGTGGATATTTCTACAGTGCATTAGAGTGAGACTAGCTAGTTATGAGGTAATCTTAGGATGCTATTGTTCAGCTACAGATAGAGGGAGTTCTCTGTTGGATATTATTATATCTTTCATCTATTTCATATTTCTTATATTTCTTATATTGCTGCTATTTTATTATTATATGTTATGTTGTGTATTTTATGTTATTTTTAGTATGAGTCTATAGATAGTACGAACTTATCGTCTCCTATTGATGTCTTGAGCCGAGGATCTCCTGGAAACAGCCTCTCTGCCCCCCAGAGTAGGCGTAAGGTCTGCGTACATATTACCCTCCCCAAACCCCACTTGTGGGATTATACTGGGTTGTTGTTGTTATTGTTGTTGTTCTTTGGACATAAAGGGGTACCATATTAAGCAAATGAGCTCCAAGTTCAGTTTTGTTTGAACCATTAGATCCGTATCGAAATTATGGAGCCATAGGAAAAATAATCATTGAATTTGAACATCGCATGAGGAAGTTATACTCATTTTTGTGTCGGGAAAAATTGATGCTTCTGGTATGCTCGCAATTGCGAACAAAGTATGGGAATTGTGAACCCTCTAAGCTTTGCAAATGCGAAGAGAAAGGCCAGGAAATGCGAAAATACTGTAGCATGTTGGGAAATGCAAAAACTCTGTAGCTTCACAATTGCGAAGAAATTTCTGGTAATTGCGACTTCTGCGTCTGGGCAGTGTCTTTTTAATCCGAGTTTTTGGCCTATTTCCCTCATTTCCCACTTAGCCTTGGACGATTTTTTAGAGCACTTGAGGAGGGATTCCATTATCATCAAAGAGGTAAGTAATTTCTTCACATCTTAAGTTAATTACATAGATTATGAGTAGATTTAATATGTGAAATTAAGGAAACTCAAGGGTTTTAGATGAAAAACCTACAACTTGGTGAAAACAAGTTTTAACCATGAATTAGAGCGTGGAACTAGGAGTAAATTATATATTTGAGTTCCTACGTTTATGAGTAACCTTTATCTTCGAAAAATTTCATATTTCGGGCACGTGGGCCTGAGGGCATTTTCGTCATTTAACAAAGCGAAGTTGGGAAATTGTGTAATTTGAATTGTAGCAAGTATTTGAATATATTCTCATTATTTTGCCATTATTTGGCTAGTTTTGGAGCATTTTGCGTTGGTTCAAGCCTTCGAAAGAATGTAAAATGCCGGTTATGGATCTTCGGAGCGATGTGAGTCTCCTTTCTAATCTTGTGAGGGGGAAATTACCCCATAGGTGAATGAAACTGAATAAATGCTCCTATTTTTGGGGGCTACGTACGCAAAAGGTGACGAGAGTACGTGTGTAGCTACTATTATGCTATTGTTTGGGATAGTCTAGGACCCAAAAACATGTTATACTTGAATCATTTGTAAATCATTGATGGCTTGAAATGCTTTAATCATATTAAAAGCGGATTTCTAAAAAAGACTAAAGCTATGTTTTTCTCAAATTATTAAAAGGGAATGGTCCTTACTTGGATATTTGCTCCACGTTTACTGTATGACTGATTATCTGTCTGCGTGTGTTTATACATCTGTTGGAATGTGCCGATCTCCTCGGTGAAATGGATGCATCTATGGTACGGGCCGCTCGACCTTCGACAGTGCACAAATTTATATTTCTATTTGAGTGGAGCGTCGCCTTCGGCATGATTTGTGCATGTTAGTTCTTTTATCCTGAACTCATTTGAGTTGTTTTATGCCACATTATGTATCGAGACCATTTATTTAAAAATAACAAGAAAACTAAGGAAATTTTCCATGAATGAATTCGATGACTACCTGTTTTCCCATATCTAGATTAGAATCCTGTTTATAAAGCAATTTCACTGCTTGGATATATTTTTAAGGATAAATAGTCATTGGACTGCTAGTGAGTGTCAGGATTGACCATCTCGTCTCTACTCCTTCGGGATTAGGCGGGACACTCATTGGGTACACATTGTTTTTGTACTTATACTACACTTGCTATGCATTTTGTTGCACATGTATATGCGATTTAAGTAGTCTACTGGACGTAGCAGCACGGATGATTCTAGGGACTAGAGAGCTACATCATTCGAGACGGTCGCAGTTAGGGTAGTCCCTTTAAAGTACTGTGTTTATTTTTCATCCATTGTATTCTGGACGGATGATGTATTTATCAGTAGATGCTCATGTACTTGTGACTCCGTGTTCTGGGTGGTTGAAACATTGTATTTATTTCTTAACTTTAAAAGAAATTTGATTTGAAAATGGCATTCTTTAGAATTTCTAAATATGGAAGAAAAATTAAGTATTTCCAAAAGTGTTAAAAAGATATTTGATTAAGTAATCTGGTTGTCTTGCCTCACAGCAGTGTTCGGCGCCATCATAACCCTTAGTGGATTTTTGGGTCCTGAGAACATGGTATCAGAGCACTAGGTTCCCGTCGGTCTCTCGGGTCATGAGCAAGTCTAATAAAGTCTCGCAGATTTGTACGAAGACGTCTGTACTTATCCTCGGTAGGCTACAGAGCTGTTAGGAATACTTCACTTCTTGATTTCCTTATCGTGTGGTTCGATTTCTTTGAGGCTTATGCCTTTGATTCCTTCCTACTCAGTCTTACGCGATGCGAGCTCTTGCTAGAAATTGAAAATTTGAAGAATTACAATGGCACAATAGATGTTGTGCGAGATGTTTCTCCCTGTGTAGTTGATCGGACTGTTATAGTCGCTCTATGGAAGGATATCGCATTGTTTCGGCTCAACAGCGGTACTTTGAGGGCCTTGAGGCTAGGCATGGGTTACCATGATGCTTATAAGCTATTATTCTACAGTGTGGTTGTGATGGTAGGATATTTGCACACGTGTCGGGGCAGTAGATGAATTGAAGGGAATTTTACTCAGCGTATGATCAAGGGATTCAGTATTTTATCCCCGGCAAGGGGAAAGGCAGTCGGACTAACGATGGTCAGATTTGGGCTGGTGGAAGTAATGAGACCGGTATCTACAAGCATGGTTGAGCTTTCTATTATGAGGGGGTGTTGTGGCCCTAACGAAACGTACTAATTTTGTTGATATTATAATCCGCTACAATTCGCCTTATGGCAGGATATTGTGAAATAGGATTGGAGTACAACTGTCAGATATCGCATGGCACGTTGGTTTAAGATCGAAGCAGAATTTTATTAATGTTGATGGATAGATAAAGATGGCCTTTGGAAAGGTTCTAAAGTTAGCAGCAATGGCGGATTCAAGTGCCACGAAGATAGATTTCATTTAAGGCAACATTTGAGCTGTGAAGTACGAGGAAGGACGTGTGGGAAGTGTCGGACGGTGTTATAAATTTCTAGAAGGCCAAGTATGAGAATAAAGGTCAAGTGATAAGGAGATGAGTTCCGCCAAATTAAGAGAGTGGCGGGGGTTACATATGGGCTTGGTAGTAGGATGACTACGCGCCTTAAGGAGAGTTTGGAATTACCGGAGAACTTCAGAGATTAGTGATTGGGGCCTACGGGGCGAACTTGAAGCATGGGACATTATGCGCTAGAAGATTTGATATAGCAGAAAGGAGCTGCTTGAAGTGAAGGAAGATGCAGCATTATTCTGAATTGGGAGGATATTGACGCACATTTAATTGATGTCCGCGAGGGGTGAAGGGACTTGTGCAACTGGAAGGTGAGCTCGGACTCAGGATGGGTTATTGGTGTCGTAGTGAAGGAACCCCGTGTAGCGGTATGGGAAGATGTTGGGAGGTGA
Organism: Nicotiana benthamiana; assembly: GCA_034376525.1. Lineage (NCBI taxonomy): Eukaryota > Viridiplantae > Streptophyta > Magnoliopsida > Solanales > Solanaceae > Nicotiana > Nicotiana benthamiana. The sequence continues at coordinate 29,448,996 of CM067337.1, forward strand.
TTCCCCCAGTTGGGTTATTCCTCGTAAGCAGGTTAGCGGTCGCGTGGTTGGCGAAGCTCCACAAGGAAATATATTGGTTGCTCTACAAGGAGTTGGGTCGTGCGAATGTGGATGAGGATTCAGATTATAGAAAATGGGAATTTACAGGAAGATTTTGAGAAATTTGACAGTTTATGGTGCAAGGTTATTTCTATAAGAGGTAAAAAGGATCGGGCGAACTCAAGGGTTGTGAAATGATGGCTTCAAGCTAAGTGGGAGAGTCCAACCGCCAAAGATTGGGTTGTATATTAGCTATTTGCGTGATTTCTGGTTATTAGCATATTGATGGGTTGTTTCAACTGTGAGAAAAGACCATAAGTGGTAATTCGAGCAAATGAATTGTTGGAGGCATGCGATGGTTGGCCTCATTGGCTCATGTTCGGACTTGAAAAAAGATTCAGGATTTATGCCTCGTATAGATGCATGTTTCAGAGGAAGTATTTCGCAGAGTGCTTCGCTGAGAGAGTATTCATATGTTATAAGAGCTATGGAGTGAGTTATATTCAGGACCAAGATAGAGTGGGTGGCTCTCAAGAATGGTCCTAGTGAATTCAGGAGTTCAAGTGTGGTCCTCGGTAATTTTGAGCCTATGGGCACAACTAAGAATCAAGCTTTGTAGCATCTTATGAGAAGTTGCCTAGAATGTTCTATGATATTTTGACTTATGGGTAGCATTGAGAAATATGAAATGTTTTGTGGGATTCGAGACGGCATGGTCTCACGATTCAAGGTCATTCGGGCAGAGTGCAGATGGAGTATATTATGTGTTGAATAAAGAAGCATTATTTCTAAGGCAATCAGGATTTAATGGAAGTAAGTAGATTGATTAGCCATGGTTAACTTGGCATATTAGGAGTGGTGATCAGTTCATCCATCGTGATCAAGTCATGCATGTGAAGTGTGGAGGTGAGTGTCATGTTTGTCGGCCGTAGTGATTGATGTTATTCAGAAGCATTCTTCTGTTATAGCCTGTTATGAGTAGGCGGATTCGGCAAGGGTTATGGTGGCTTGGACCACTACTTAGAGATTGGCATATTCGACGGTTAGGAGAATCCACCCGTATGTTGCTATAGTTCTCCCGAAGTGGTTAAATGAAAAGTTTTATACGATGAAATGTTAGTATATTAGTGGTTCCAGAGTAGAGATAGAAATCGTGCTCTATCGTAGGTTGGCACATTGGGTGCAGCGACTAGCATGGAAATTCAAAGTAAAGATCAATGATGCAGCTTGGCTGGCAAGGATATCACGGGCTCGGGTGAGCAAGGAAGTGGTTGAATGATTAATGTAAATTGGCATTGTCTTCAGCGTGATCTCTTTTCAGCGTTAGTGTATCTAAAGCTTTAAAGGTACGGACTCGATATTTATTTCAGAAGATTATGAGAGCGTGTCCCACGGGAAGAATGTGTAAGTGTGACATGTATTCGCTTGATTGACTAAAGATTTAACCAAGTATGAGGATTTTGGTAATATCATCGATTTCAGAATTTAGGCATGGAGAACACTTTGTTTATTGGGATATGAACGGACGAGGTTGCTCCGATTGTAATGGTTGTTCCTATATGTTATGAGGAAGAATGAGTTACTACGAACCTTGAAAGGTTATTAGCCAAGTTGGTGCAGTAAAAAATCGGCTTGAGATCAGTGGATTAATTTATTTGTGGACAGGGCTTTATATCCGGCTAGTTGTGTTCATTTCAGCGAGCGTTCCTTATGGAGAAATAGTCGGGGTATTATTTTGTCATCTGCTATTCCAGATAGTGATGTATTGCACCGTATGTGTTGTGAAACGGCTTGGTAAATTTCTTATGTGTTGAGGTTCCACGTAGCGCCGATGTTATATGAGCAGGATGCTCTAGAGATTTAGATCATGTATTGCACCTCATTTGTGCTTGAGTTTTGTTGCCTACGGTGCTTAATGGTTCCTCGGGGATGGTATTATACACCTTAGCATGTCTACGGCCAATATTCGGTATTTTGATGTGATGAGCTATTTAGATCAATGAATATCTCCTTATGTGAGCATGTATGTGGATCGGGTGGCACGCCGCCACGAGTATGTTATTTGGACCGGGTGGCACGCCACCATACTTATGATTTCTGGATCGGGTGGCATGCCGCCATGGTTATGCTGTTTGGATCGGTTGCACGCCGCAATAGTATGATGTTCAGTACAGTTCCCCCTAGTTTCTTTTATGTGTTCTATTTCCCATTTTTCGGAGAAAAATACGTATAAGTTGTTAGCCTGCATCACGCGTATGTTTCGTGTGCGGGGTAATTAGATGTCCGTTCAGAGTTCGTATTCTCCTTGTATGATATCCTAATCGGTGCCCTATTGGCACATGGTGGCATCATATGAGACTCCTGATAGTGCCTGACGTGGCTTATTGCTTGAGCCGTTCATACTATGTGAGATGAGATTATGGTGTTTAGGACCAGTGCAATCTGAGTACATGAAGTATATTAGAGAGCATAGATCCATATTTGGTTCAAAAAGTGGTAATGGTTCTGTAATAGTTATAGACCTAATGACTTGTTGATTCAGCAGTTGGTTATGAATTTTGGCACATCTCTTTCGTCATGTCAATGCTGTAAAAGTTAGAACAAGACCTATGTAGGTAATGAGGTGCAATGGGAGCATTTGATTCGTTGAATTTTTGGTAAGTTGATCATAAAATATTATCGTGGTCCTCTGGATTTTGTATTGCAAGGTAAGAATCCAGCAAAGTATGCAGTCATATTTGAGGACGGCATGTGTTGAATAATTGGGTGATCTCTTGATGAAAACAGGCCTGACATAGAATTCATGATGTTGAATTGGGCTCTAAGACTTATTTGTTTGAATAAAAGGAAATATCTTCTGAATATATTGGGCTAATGTGCTCAGCTGAGTTGTGGCAGCACGGGAAGGTGCATAAGATGCTAAACAACGATTTCCGACTACTTGAGCATAATTCTCCGCATGTTCGAGGACGGACGTGTGTTTAAGTGGGAGAGAATGTAACAACCCGACCGGTCGCTTTGAGTACCGGCCCTCCGTTCAGCAGTCGGAGGCTGTGAACAGCTTCATTTCGGGTATTATGACTTGTTCGCATGGTGAAATCTAAATTCAAGGAGATCGGAGTTAAATTTAAATGAAAATTCCCATTTCAGAAGCTTTAAGTTGAAAGAATGAACTAGGACTGGATTTTTGAGTAAATGACCTCAAAATCAGGATCTGAAGGTTCCATCATGTTCGTATAATGATATCGGACTTGGGCGTATGCCCGGTTCGGGTTTTGGATAACCGGGGAGCGGTTTGGCGCCTATTGTGAAAGTTAGCATTTTGGAAGAAATTTCACAAGTTTGGCTTGAAGTGCATTTCAGCGTTATCGATGTTCGTTTGGAATTCTGAGACTGGGCGTAGCTCCGTATAGTGATTCTGGATTTGGGAGCGTAATCGGAAGTGAATTCGGAGGTCTGTAGGTCATTTTGGAGTCGTTTGACTAAAGATAGGAATTTGAAGGTTTTTAAAAACTTGACCGGGAATTTTGACATCGCGCTCGAAATTCAAATTATATGGTTTGTATAGCTTCGTTAGGTGATTTGGGACTTAGCAGTGTGTCTGGAATATTTTTGTGATGAACGGTGTAGAATTAAGCTTGAATTGGCAAAGTTAGTATTTTGGCAAATTCCGGTTGATAGGTGAGATTTTGATCCGAGGGTCAAAATGGAATTCTGAAAGTTTTGTAGCTTCGTTATGTCATTTTGGACTTGTGTGCAAAATTTGAAGCCAATCGGACGTGATTTGATAGGTTTCGGCATTAGAAATAGAAGTTGGAAACTTCGAAGTTCATCAAGCTCGGATTGGAGGTTGATTCATGATTTTAGATTGTTTGATGTGATTTGAGGTCTCGAACAAGTCCATAATATGTTTTGGGACTGGTTGGTGTGATTGGTCGGGGTCCCGGGGGACCCGAGTGTATTTCGGGTTGTGATTACGCTCTTATTTTATGTTACAATGTCGTTTCTTTGGACATAAACGGTTACCATATTAAGCACATGAGCTCCAAGTTCAATTTTGTTTGAACCATTAGATCCATATCAAAATTATGGAGCCATTGGAAAAAGAATCATTGAATTTGGACATCGTATGAGGAAGTTATGCTCATTTTTATGTTGGAAAAAATTGTTGCTTCTGGTTGCTCGCAATTGCGAACAAGTATGAGAATTGCGAACCTTGTAAGCTTCACAAATGCGAAGAAAAAGGCTGCGAAATGAGAAAATACAGTAGCGAGCTGGGGAATGCGAAAATACTATCGCTTCCCAATTGCGAAGAAATTTCTGGGAATTGCGACTTCTGCGTCTGGGCAGTGTCTTTTTAGTCCGAGTTTTTTGCCTATTTCCCTCATTTCTCACTTAGCCTTGGATGATTTTTGAGAGCAATTGAGGAGGGATTCCATCATCATCAAAGAGGTAAGTAATTTCTTCATATCATAAATTAATTACATAGATTATAAGTAGATTTAACATGTGAAATTAAGAAAATTTAAGGGTTTTAGATGATAAACCTAGAACTTGGTGAAAACACGTTTTTACCATGAATTGGAGCGTGGAACTAGGAGTAAATTATATATTTGAGTTCCTAAGGTTATGGGTAACCTTTATCTTCGAAAAGTTTTGGATATCGGGCACATGGGCCTGAGGTCATTTTGGTCATTTCACAAGCGGAGTTGGGAAATTGTATAATTTGAATTGTTAGCAAGTATTTGCATATATTCTCATTAGTTTGCCATTATTTGGCTAGTTTTGGAGCATTTTGCGTTGGTTAAAGCCTTCAAAAGAATGTAGAATGCCGGTTATGGATCTTCGGAGTGAGTTGAGTCTCCTTTCTAATCCTGTGAGGGGGAAATTACCCCATAGGTGAATTAAACTGATTATGCTCCTATTTGTGGGGGCTACGTATGCAAAAGGTGACGAGAGTCCATGTGTAGCTACTATTATGCTATTGTCTGGGGTAGTCTAGGACCCAAAAGCATGTTATACTTGAATCATTTGTAAATCATTGATGGCTAGAAATGTTTTAATCATATTAAATTAATAAGCGAATTTCTAAAAAAGACTAAAGCTATATTTTTCTCAAATTATTAAAAGGGAATGGACCTTACTTGGATATTTGCTCCACGCTGACTATTTGATTGATTATCTGTCTGCGTGTGTTTATATTTCTGTTTGAACGGGCAAATCACCTCGGTGAAATGGATGCATCTATGGTACGGGCCGCTCGACCCTCGGCAGTGCACAAATTTACATTTCTGTTGGAGCGGGTCATCGCCTCGGCATAATTTGCGCATGTTTGTGTTGTTATCCTAAACTCATTTGAGTTGTTTTATGCCACATTATGGCTCGAGATCATTTATTTAATAAATAACAAGAAAGCTAAGGAAATTTTCCATGAAAGAATTGTATGACTACATGTTTTCCCATATCTAGATTAGAATCCTGTTTATAAAACAAATTCACTGCTTGGATATATTTTTAAGAATAAATAGTCATTGGACTGCTACTGAGTGTTGGGATTGACCATCTCATCTCTACTCCTTCGGGATTAGGCGGGACACTCATTAGGTACATGTTGTTTTTGTAAGCAGCATAAATACAGTCGCATGCAGTAATACCAAGCAGGAACTACCATACTAAAACACTAATCACCTATGAGCCCCTAACCTACAATCTTGATTCTAGACCTCCAGATTCCCCTATCAAGAGTCATGTCCTCGGTAACCTGCATTCTGGCCATGTCCTGCCTAATCACCTCTCCCCAATGCTTCTTAGGCCTCCCTCTCCCTCGCCGACCACCAACAATCTCCAACAGCTCGCAGCTCCTCACCGGGGCATCGGAGCCCCTCCTCCGAACATGCCCGAACCACCTCAGCCTCGCTTCCCGCATTTTTTCGTCCACCAGGGCCACCCCTACCTTCTGTCGAATAACTTCATTCTTGATCTTATCCAGCCTGGTGTGCCCACACATCCACTTAAATATCCTCATCTCCGCAACCTTAATATCAATGTAGAAATGGTTTTTTTTTTAATACTATTCGATTCTCAAAAAGCATTTAATAGAATTGATTTAGTAAACTATAGTTTGTGTTTGTTAATTTTCTTATGGACATAAAAAAAAAAAGCTAAAATAACAGTTAAAATTGGATGAAGGCCGAAGGGAGCAGTAATTTCATGAAATATTTCGCTTTTTTTCTTTTCTATCTTAAATCTTAAAAAATGTCATTATTTACTCAAAAAATATCGTAGTACGTGATGATAACAAGAAATAACGCAAGAATAATGCATTGCTAGCAAGTCTAGCACGGCGAGTATTTCGTTCTCATCAATAGCTTTGGGTTAAAATCTTAATTAATAAATTTGTTCATTCCTTCCTTATATTTCTCTACAACCTAGCGTAATATATTACAAGGTTGGAGAAGTTGCCAATGGTTTAAGATGGAATATTGAAACTGGTAAAATCATATATTTTTGGCACGACTGTTGGATTAAAAATATATTAACTCATCGTTCATTAATTAATGGTTCATTGTCTTACTTGCATCATCAGATAAATATTTACAATATTGTAATGGCGCTTACTAGTGGGAGCTACGCAAACCAACTCTTACTTATCTTTCTATTTTAACAATTCTTATTTTAAATCATCTAGCAATAATAATATAATTACCACCAAACAAATTAATTTAGCGGAAGGCTTAAGAAAATATTACTAAATACGATACGTAAATTCAAGATAATTCACTACCCAAGAACTGGTGTCACAATACTCACGAACTTCTAAGAATACTAAACACAATCGTTTGAAAGAAATATAAAACTGTTTGTCTCGAATACAGGAGATAACCAGACTGAAAATAAGGATAGAGGAGACGCTGGGTCCTGCGGACGCCTGCAAGGCTACCTCGGTCTCTCGATAACATGAATGCTAACACTCGCACTATTGGTGTTGTGCTGCTGTCCCAAACCCGCATCTGCGCAAAAAGAGCACAGAGTGTAGAATCAGCACAACCGACCCCATGTGCTGGTAAGTGTCTGGTCTATCCCGGCGAAGTAGTGACAAGGCTAGAATCAGACGCTCACATAAACCTGTACCGTTCAAAAATATATATACAAAAAAATGACAGAAAGCAACATTTAATATTTAGGAAGGGAAAACATGCTCTGGGTAGCAACATAGTATAACGGCAGAAATAGAATAAGGAATTCAATTCACTTTCAAGTTCAACTCATCTTGTTGCAAGCATGCAACCCGATCCCATTTTATTTCATATCTTGCAGTAGGCGTACCACTCGCTCTCATTTCAATTAATATCTTGTAGTAGGCGTACCACCCACTCCCATTTCATTTAATATCTTGTGGTAGGCGTACCAATCGCTCCCATTTCAATATCCTTTGCGGTAGGCGTACCACTCGCTCCCATTTCAATATCATATATGGTAGGCGTACCACTCACTCCCATTTCATTTTTAACACTGTGCACATTATGTCACCGGCAACAGAGGCCAATAACAGTTAATTAATAAAAGTTGTGATAGGCGTACCACTCGCTCTCATTTCAATATAATCTGTGGTAGGCATATCACACGCTCCCATTTCAATAAATATCTTGTGGTAGGCGTACCACCCGCTCCTATTTCACTTTTAACATAGTTCACAATATATCTATTATTGGCAAGAGAAAACAACAAGGCGGCGCCAAGGCTCAACAAATAATTCTTTCATAGAATCAAATAAGAATGTGAAATTATCAATTTAAGACCCACGGTCATGCTCGACCCGCAATGTATAGATACTCGTCGTCATGCCTATACGTCGGTCTCAACACATAGCAAGCAAAAAATATACTCAACTCCTATTCCCTCAAGTTAGGATAGATCAAACACTTACCTAGAAGGTTTACAGCCAACTCAACCCTTAAGCAATGCCTTTCCTTTCAAATTTGGCTCCAATTCAATCGTATCTATACACAATTGATTTAATATCAATAATAATACTTAACAAACTAACCCAAATGGCTAAATATATTTTCTAGAACATTCTGCCCAAATATGTAAAAATCAACCCCGGGCTCACGTGGTTAAAACACGAGGTTCGAACAAATTATTGATCACCCAATCACTCACGAGTCCGAATATATAATTTGTTCTCAAGTTCGACCCCAGAAATGAGGTCTAAGTCACCAATTCTTTGAAAACCCTAACAATACCCAATTCTCAAATTTTCTACCTGTTTTCACATGTTTAGGCCTAAGAATTTGATTGATGTTGATGAAATATGAAGAAGAAGAGTTAAACAATACTTACCCAATGAACATTGGTGAAGAAATGCTCCAAAGATCGCCCCTAAAGCTGTGAAGAAGAGAGAGTTTGAGAAATGGGATTTTTTATCCCATTTCTCTTATGTTTTAGAACACAAATCACTGGGCAAAAAAATTGTTTATCGCGTTGGCAACACCCCGGTCGCGTTCTCGGCACCCCGATCGCGTTCGCAATGAAGGAAAATGGGGACGCGTCGCGTTAACGTGGTGCTAGTAGCGAACGCGTAGAAGAAAATATAGGGGGTTCACAATTGTCCTACGCGAACGTGTGGTGCCTTACACGAACGCGTAGAAGAGGCAGGTTAGACTCCGCGAACGCGGGAGCCTTCACGCGAACGCATAGAGGAAATGACTGGGGTCCGGGTTTTGTAGTACGCGAATGCGAGGGGTGGGTCATGAATGTAAAGAAGGGGGAGAAGAAGCCTACGCGAACGCGACCAGGCGGACGCGAACGCGAAGAAGGAATACATGCTGCAGATTTTCTGCAATTTTTCTAAGTCCAAAATCACCCCGATACTTATTCGAAGCACACCCGAGCCCTCGCGGCTCCTAACGAAATATGCACACTAACTCAAAAATATCATACGAACTTGCTCGAGCGATCAAATCGCCAAAATAGCATCAAAAATCAATGAATTGAGCCTTAAATTCAAGAAATCTTTCAAATTTCATAAACTTCCAAATTTTCCAATTTAAGGCCGAAACATGTCAAACGATGTCCGTTTTCAACCAAACATTATAGGAAGCGCTTAAACCACATATATGACATGTACCGAGCGCCAGAACCAAAATAGGATCCTGATACCATTATTTTTTGAAGAAATTTCATTTCCATTTTTCTTAAATATTTTCAGAAAACAATTTCATGGAAAAATTCATTTCTCGGGTCTGAGACCTCGGAATTTGATTCCGGGCATACTCAAGTCCCATAGTTTTCTATGGACCTTCCGAGACCGTCAAATCACGGGTTCGGGTCCGTTTACGAAAAATATTGACCAAAGTCAACTTTAACAATATTAATATCAAAATTCTTCAAATTTTTCACAAAATTTACATATTTCAATATAATAGTTTTCCGACTTTGCGCTCGGACTGCGCACGCAAATAGAGGAAACCAAAAGTAAGGTTTTCAAGGCCTCGGAAGCTCAAAATAACTAAGAAGACAAGTGATGACCCTTTGGGTCGTCACATTCTCCACATCTAAAAAATCATTCGTCTTTGAACGGACAAAAGAAAGAAGTACATGAGTCAAGGAATGGATGAGGATAACGGCTCCATATATTAGACTCGGACTCCCAGGTCGATGCCTCAGGAGGCTGATCTCTCCACTGAACACGTACTGAGGGAAAACTCTTCGACTTGGACTGTCGAACATGCCGGTCTAATATAGCCACCGGCTCCTCCTCGTATGACATATCCTTTTCCAATTGGACAGTGCTGAAATCTAACACGTGCAATGGATTGCCATGACATTTCCGGAACATGGATATATGAAACAATGGATGTACAGCTAACAAATTGGATGACAAAGCAAGTTTATAAGCCACCTTTCCCACACGATAAAGAATCTCAAATTGGATGACAAAGCAAGTTTATAAGCCACTTACGGCTAAGTTTTCCCTTTTTCCCAAATCTCATCACGTCCTTCATATGCGATACTCGGAGCAATACCCGCTCACTAACTATGAAAGCTATATCTCTAACCTTATGATCTGCATAGCTCTTTTGCCTGGACTGAGCTGTACGAAGCCTATCGTGAATGATCATGACATTATCCAGGGCCTCCTAAACTAAATCTGTACCCAACAACCGAGCCTTTCCCCGATCAAACCATCCAACTGGAGACCGAATCCGTTTACCATACAAAGGTTCATAAGGAGCCATCTGGATGCTCAATTGATATATGTTATTATAGACAAACTCTGCCAAAGGAAAGAACTGATCCCACGAACCTCTAAAATCATTAACACAGGCTCGGAGCATATCCTCTAGAATCTGCATGGTCCTCCCGGACTGACCGTCCGTCTGGGGACGAAATGTTGTACTCAACTAAACCTGGGTGCCCAACTCTCATTGAAACGCTTTCCAAAAATGCGAGGTAAACTGTGCACCTCGATCCGAAACGATAGATATAGGCACCCTATGGAGGCGAACAATCTCGCGAATATAAACCCTAGCTAGTCTCTCAGACAAATAAGTGGTGGCAACAGGAACAAAATATGCTGACTTGGTCAGCCTATCAACAATAATCCAAACCGTATCAAACTTCTTCCGAGTCATCGGAAGGCCAGTAACGAAGTCCATTGCGATCCGCTCCTGCTCCCACTTCCACTCGGGAAGCTCAATTTCTCTGAAATAAATCACCAGGCCTCTGATGCTCATATTTAATCTGTTGATAGTTCAAACACCGTGCTACATATGCCATAATATCCTTTTTCATTGTGCCTGGTTGAATAGAATACTGGGAACTGTGAGCTTCCTCTAAAATCACTTCCCAAAGCCCATCAACATTTGGCACACAAATTTGCCCTTGCAATCTCAAAACTCCATCAACATATAAGGTGACCTGCTTGGCACCTCCTCGCTGAACCGTGTCCGTAAGACGCATAAATGAGGATCATCAAATTGCCGATCGCAGATAAGCTCCAATAATGAAGAGCGAGCGATAGTGCAAGCTTGTACTCGACTAGGCTCAAAAATATCCAACCTCACTAACCGGTTGGCTAAGGCTTGAACAACCAAGGCAAGCGGTCTCTGACTAACAGGAACATAAGCAAGACTGCCCATACTGGCTGACTTCCAGCTCAAAACATCGGCCACCACATTTGCTTTCCCCGGGTGATATAAAATGGTGATATCATAATCTTTGAACAATTCCAACCACCTTCTCTACCTCAAATTCAACTCTTTATATTTAAGCAGGTACTGAAGGCTCTTGTGATCGGTGAATACCTCACATGCCACGCCATACAGATAATGCCTCCAAATCTTCAATGCGTGAACAATTGCCGCCAACTTCAGATCATGTACTGGATAGTTCTTTTAATGAATCTTCAACTACCTCGAAGCATAGGCAATGACTTTTTCATCCTGCATCAACACTGCACCAAGCCCAATAAGGGAAGCATCATATTAGACAGTATAAGGTCCCGAACATGTGGGCAAAACCAACATCGGTGTTGTGGTCAAGGCTATCTTGAGCTTCTGAAAGTTCACCTCATATTCATTTGACCATTCGAACTGGACATCTTTCTGGGTCAATATGGACATCGGGGTTGCAATAGATGAAAACCCCTCCACAAACCGCTGATAAAAACCTGCTAATCCCAAGAAACTCCGGATCTCTGTGGCTGATGTTGTTCTAGGCCAGTTCTTGACTGCCTCAATCCTCCTTGGATCAACCGAAATACCCCATGTCGTCACAATATGACCCAGGAATGCCACTGAACTTAACCATAACTCACACTTTGAAAATTTTGCATATAGTTGACTATTTTTCAGAGTCTGAAGAGCTACTCTGAGATGATGCGCATGCTCCTCCTGATTGTGGGAGTATATCAACATATCAACAATTAAGACTATTACGAACAAGTCTAAATAAGGCCTGAACACTCGATTCATCAATTCCATAAAAGCTGCTAGGGCATTTGTGAACCCAAAAGACATGGCCAGGAATTCATAATATCCGTACCGAGTGTGAAATGTTGTCTTAGGAACATCAAATGCCCTAATCTTTAACTGATGGTAGCCAGATCTCAAGTCTATCTTTGAAAACACCTTGGCACCCTGAAGCTGGTCAAATAAATCATCAATCCGCAGCAGTGTATACTTATTTTTTATTGTAACATTGTTCAATTGACGGTAATCAATTCAGATTCTCATCGAACAATCTTTATTCTATACAAATAATACCGGCACCCCCCACGGCGAAACACTGGGTCTAGTGAAGCCCTTTTCAAGCATATCCTGCAATTGATCCTTTTTTCCTTTAAATCCGGCGGGGCCATGCGATATGGTGGAATAGAGATGGGCTGTGTGCCCGAAGCCAAATCAATGCAAAAATCAATATCCATGTGGGGTGGCATAACCGGCAGGTTTGAAGGGAAAACTTCAGGAAACTCGCGAACCACGGGTTCAGATTCAATAGAGGGAACCTCGACACTGGAATCACGAACATAAGTTAGATAAGCCAAACACCCTTTCTCAACCATACGCCAAGCCTTAATATACAAAATAACACTGTAGTAAGTATGACCAAAAATTCTTTTCCACTGTTTAGGGGGCAAATGCGGCAGAGCTAAGGTCACAGTCTTGGCATGGAAATCCAAGATAGCATGATATGGACATAGCCGGTCCATTCCTAATATAATATCGAAATCGACTATATCTAGAAACAATAAATCAACACGGGTCTCAAGACCCCCAATCACTACAATATAAGATCGATGAACTCGATCGACCATAATAGAATCACCCACTGGTATAGACACATAAACAGGGACACTCAATGGATCACTAGACTGAACCATGTACGAAGCAAAATAAGAAGACACGTACAAATATGTAGAGCTAGGGTCAAATAGTACCGAAGCCTCTCTATCACAAACCAAAATAGTACTTGTAATGATCGCATTTGAGGACTCAACCTCTGGTCTGGCTGGAAGTGCATAACATCGGGCTGGGCCCCACTACCTTGAGCAATATCTCTAGGACGATCAACTATTGTTGGCCTCTACCTCTATCGATTTGAACTCCACCTCTATGACCTCTACCTCCACCTCTAATACCCCTGCTACCACCTCTAGCTTGTTGGGCAGGCTGTGGAACTTCCGGTGCCTGAATCATAGCACGAGAATTCTAGTGCTGGGAGATACTCGAAGCTCAAGGGAAATACCTCGAAATGCGCCTCGTGTCTCCACACGTGAAACGTGCCCTCGGTTGCTGGGGATGATGGCCCTAGACACTCTGAATTGGTAGTGCACTAATAGTTGTTGATGGTGCACTGTAGAACTGCTGATCAGAGTAATGTGGTTGAGAGCCTCGACCACCTGAAGTATTGTGAGAAACTTGAAGAGCTGACTGAAAGGGCCTAGGAGGATGGCCTCTACCATATAAATCTCTATCTCCAGACGAGGTACCACTAAATCTACCTGAGTTATGGGGCCTCTTGTCCGACCCATGAACTCCTCCCTGAGATAGAGCCATCTTGATCTGGCGGGCTGCATTGGTCGCCTCCTAAAAAGTGATCTCACTCCTGGCTCCCCGAGCCATCTGAAGACGAATTGGCTGACTCAAACCAACAATAAAACTTCTCACCCTCTCTCCATCGGTGGGAAGTATGACGATGGCATGCCGATCTAGATAAATGAACCGGGTCTCATACTGTATGACTGACATAGGGCCCTGCTGGAGACGCTCAAACAGTCTGCAAAGAGCATCTCGCTGAGTAGCTGGAAGAAACTTCCCCAAAAATAACTCTGAAAACTGATCCCATGTCAATGATACTAGCCTGATTAAACACAAATATCTCCACCAAGTCCTGGTGGATCCTGCTAAGTAAAAAATGGAGAAGTCGACCCCATTAGTCTCCACAATACCAATAGTCCGAAGAACCTCATGAAAGCTGAATAAGAAATCCTGAGCATCATCTGAAGGAGTTCCACTGTATGTGGTAGTGAAAAGCTTGGTGTTTTTGTCCAATCTCCACAAAGCATCGGCTGACATAGCTGCACTCTCACCGTCTAGCCCACTATACCTAGCTGAACTGCCAAATCTGGCTGAACAGCTGGAACCTAAACCTAGGGAGCTACTGGCTCTGGAGTACGTGTAGCAGGAGTCAGGGTCCCTCCTCTAGCCTGAGATGTGGCTGGTGCTGCTAGAAGCAAACCCGCCCGAGAGATGCCTTGCATAAAGCCTACCAATCGAACCATTCCTCAAGAACTAGAGTGGCAATGAAACCTTCGGGAAACTAAGCTAGGCCCACTGGAGATGATGTGGATAGAACCTCCTACTCAGCCTGAATATGAGGCTCCGCCACTCGTGCTGCTGTCCGGGGCTGAGCTCTGCCCCTACCTCGGCCTCTAGGACAGCCTCGACCTCAGCCTCTACACTAGCGGGAGTTGTTGTTGGGGTCTCAGGCTATTGATCAGTAGATGAAGAAGCGCGCGTTCTTGCCATCTGCGGAAGAACATAGTAGAAATTCAATTATCATTCGAAGAACAAGTTCGCACGACAGGAAAGAATAAAGATGAAATTTTTTCCTAACTCTGTAGCCTCTGGGGTAAATACAGATGTCTCCGTACCGATTCCTCAGAGCCGTCCGTGAGTTGTGAGACCTAAGTAACCTAGTGCTCTAATACCAAGTTGTCACGACCCGAATTTTTCATCATTGGGAGTCGTAATGGCGCCTATTAGTGGGAGCTAGGCAAGCCAACTCTTACTTATCTTTCTATTTTTAAAAATTTTTATTTAAATCATATAGCAATAATAATATAATTACTACGAAACAAATTAATTTAGCGGAAGACTTAAGAAAATATTACAAGATACGATACGTAAATTCAACATAATTCACTACCCAAGAACTGGTGTCACAATACTCACGAACTTCTAAGAATACTAAACACAATCGTTTGAAAGAAATATAAAACTATTTGTCTCGAGTACATGAGATAACAGACTGAAAATAAGGATAGAGGAGATGCCGAGTCATACGTACGCCTGCAAGGCTACCTCGGTCTCTCGATGATCGTGATGCTAACACTCACACTATTGCTAATGTTGTTGTCCAAAATCTATATCTGCGCAAAAAGAGCACAGACTGTAGAATCAGCACAACCAACCCCATGTGCTGGTAAATGTCTGGCCTATCCCGACAAAGTAGTGACAAGGCTAGAACCACACGTTCATATAAACATGTACCGTTCAAAAATATATATATACAACAAAAATGACAGAAAGCAACATTTAATATTTAGGAAGAGAAAACATGCTCCGGGGTAGCAACAAAATATAATGGCAGAAATAGAATAAGGAATTCAATTCACTTTCAAGTTCAACTCAGCTTGTTGCAGGCGTGCAACCCGATCCCATTTCATTTCATATCTTGTATTAGGCGTACCACCCGCTCCCATTTCAATTAATATGTTGTGGTAGGTGTACCACCCACTCCCATTTCATTTAATATCTTGTGGTAGGCGTACCACTCGCTCCCATTTCAATATCCTTTGTGGTAGGCGTACCACTCGCTCTCATTTCAATATTCTTTGTGGTAGGCATACCACTCGCTCCCATTTCACCTTTAACACTGTGCACATTATGTCAGCGGCAACAGAGGCCAATGGTAGTTAATCAATATAAGTTGTGGTAGGCGTACCACTCACTCCTATTTCAATACATATCTTTTGGTAGGCGTACCACCCGCTCCCATTTCACTTTTAACATAGTTCACAATATATCTATTATTGGCAAGAGACAACAACTCGGTGCCAAGGCTCAACAAATAATTCTTTCATAGAATCAAATAATAATGTGAAATTATAAATTTAAGACCCACGATCATGCTAGACCTCCAACGTTTAGATACTCGTCACTATGCCTACACGTCGGACTCAGCACATAGCAAGTAGCAAATACACTCAGCTCATATTCCCTCAAGCTAGGATAGATCAAACACTTACCTCGAAGGTTTACGGCCAACTCAACCCTTAAGAAATGCCTTTCCTTTCAAATTTGGTTCCAATTCAATCATATCTATACACAATTGATGTTATATCAACAATAATACTTAAAAAACTAATCCAAATGGCTAAATATACTAGGACATTCTGCCAAAAATGTAAAAATCGGCCCTCGGGCTCAGTGGTCAAAACACAAGGTTCGAACTAATTTTTGATCACCCAATCACTCACGAGTTCGAATATATATTTTGTTCTCAAGTTCGACCCCAATACGAGGTCTAAATAACCAATTCTTTAAAAACCCTAACTATACTCAATTCTCAAGTTTTCTACCTATTTTCACATGCTTAGGCCTAAGAATTTGATTGATGTTGATGAAAAATGAAGAAGACGAGTTAAACAATACTTACCCAATGAACTTTGGTGAAGAAATGCTCCAAAGATCGCCCCTAAAGCTGTGGAGAAGAGAGAGTTTGAGAAATATGATTTTTATCCCGTTTCTGTTCTATTTTATAACTTAATACACTGGGCAAAAAAATTGTTCATCGCGTTCACGACACGCCGGTCACGTTCGCGATCAAGGAAAATGGACAGGCATCGCATTCGCGTGGTGCTAGTTGCGAACTCATAAAAGAAATTATTGGGGCTTCACAATTGGCATACGCGAAAGCGTGGTGCCTTACGCGAACGCGTAGAAGAGGCAGGCCAGGATCCGCGAACGCGTAGAGGAAATAGTTGGGTTCTGGGTTTTGTTGTACGCAAACACGAGGAGTGGCTCGCGAATGCAAAGAAGGAGAAGGAGAAGCCTATGCGAACGCGACCACGGGGACACGAACGCAAAGAAAGAATACCTACTGTAGATTTTCTGCAATTTTTCTAAGTTCAAAATCACCCCGATACCTATCCGAAACTCACGCGAGCCCTCGGAGCTCCAAATCAAATATGCACACCGACTCAAAAATATCATACGAACTTTGTCGAGCGATCAGATTTCCAAAACAACATCAAAAATTAATGAATTGAGCCTTAAATTCAAGAAATCTTTCAAATTTCATAAACTTCCAAATTTTCCAATTTAAGGCCGAATCATGTCAAATGACATCCGTTTTTAGCCAAACATTACAATAAGCGCTTAACCCACATATATGACATGTACCGGATGTCGGAACTACAATACGATCCCGATACCATTAGTTTTTTTATCAAATTTCATTTCCATTTTCCTTAAACATTCTTAGAAAACAATTTCACGGAATAATTTATTTCTCGGGCTTGGGACCTCGGAATTCGATTCAAGGAATACGCCGCAATCCTATATGTTTCTACGGGCCTTTACAGACCGTCAAATCACGGGTCCGGGTCCGTTTACCAAACATATTGACCAAAGTCAACTTTAACAATATTAATATCAAAATTCTTCAAATTTTTCACAAAATTCACATATTTCAATATAAAAGCTTTTCGGCTTCGCGCCCGTACTGCGCACGTATATCGAAACAACTAAAAGCGAGGGTTTCAAGGTCTTGGAAGCTCGAAATGACTAAGAAAACAAGTGGTGACCATTTGGATCGTCACAAACTCCTTTAAAGTGGATATCTCCAAAGCCTAATAACTATAAGCTAAACACGGAGAATTCAACAGCTTTGAATAAGAATGGCATTGGTGGAGTAATTCGAAATCATAATGGAGACTGAATTCTATGGTTTTGGGGCAACATTTCTTCGCAATTCATTCTTTCAACTGAGATGTAGACTATACTATATGGACTTACTTTGGCTAGGCTTCATAATCTAGTACCACTTCAAGTGAAAATTGATACCAAAGAGGTAATTACAATACTAGTTAATGATAATCTACTGTTTACTAATTTGTTGTATGATTGCAAGCACCTGCTAGGGATGTTCCATGATCCACATCTTACAGATGCGTACAGAGAACAAAATTGATTAGGTGACAAACTAGCAAGTTTGGGAAGTCTTTTGAAAGGAACTAATGATATAAAAGTTTTGCACAACCCACCACCTTTTGTTGAGCAAATTTTGGAAGAAAACAAGTTAGGACTGTCAAGGTTCCGTTTGATTCCACATAATGTAAAAGATGATCAAGAGCAAACAACTAGAGTGCATGGACGGAACCTCTGTAGTCTTACTTAATACAGTGTTGGAGAGTTATATAGGGATAAATCTAATCCTAATATTTGTAATATAGTATCTAATATTATCCCTAACTTACTTGGCTTTATGCTTAATGCTTCTACAAGAAATGTGATTTGTAATATGATGCAATATCTGCACCAACTACTTTATACGCATATTAGTTATATATAATAATTATCTTTTAGTACCCAAAAAAACAAGGAATAACGCTCGTAAGTAGGACAAATATAACAATCAAATAGTGTGAACATGGTCAGCAAAGACTCTATACAGCTCAAAAGAAAGAAAACGACAGTTGTGGAGTCAAACAATATGGCCTGGCGAGAATTATGAAGGTTGGGGTTGGCTTATACGTACTCCCTCCGTTCACCTTTATCTGTTCAATATTAACTTTGTGCAATAGTTTAAAAAATAGTAAATAAAATATATAATATTTATATTAATTAGTATATAATCTTAATAAAAGACAAGAGGGGTTGCTATGATGGTAAGCAACTCCCATTTCCAACCGAGAGATTGTGAGTTTGAGTCTCCCCAAGAACAAGGTGGGAAGTTTTTGGAGGGAAAGATGCCGGGGGTCTATTTGAAAACAATCTCTCTACCCAAGGGTAGAGGTAAGGTCTGCGTACATACTACCCTCCCCAGACCCCACTAAGTGGGATTATACTGGATTGTTGTGTAAGATATATGGACTTATATCTACATACATATGAACAATATATGGATAACTTATATGTTATGTGCTATCTTTCGGTTTGGCCTAATTTTGTGGTCTTATGGACATTATGTTAAGGGGGCCAATGTGTTGTCATATAAAGTGTAGGACTAATGTGTAGATACCCAAAAGGGTAACCTTAGTTTATGATGGGCTAACTAAGTTTACATATATGTAACCATGGTTACATGCTTGTGACTCTTGAGTTATGTAACTCTTGTAACTCTTGTGACTCTTGGGTTATGTAACTCTTGTGTTATAAAGTGGGGGTTATGGTTTTCCACACTATTTGCAAGATAACAATGGAGTATTTTGGCTCTTGATTCAATGGGAGGAAGACGAGTCTTGTCTTGCACTAATGTGGGAACCATAACCCCCACTTTATAACACAAGAGTTACATAACCCAAGAGTCACAAGAGTTACATAACTCAAGAGTCACAAGCATGTAACCATGGTTACATATATGTAACCTTAGTTAGCCCAACATAAACTAAGGTTACCCTTTTGGGTATCTACACATTAGTCCTACACTTTATATGACAACACATTGGCCCCCTTAACATAATGTCCATAAGACCACAAAATTAGGCCAAACCAAAAGATAGCACATAACATATAATTTATCCATATATTGTTCATATGTATGTAGATATAAGTCCATATATCTTACAATCTCCCACTTGGACGAGATACACAAACATATGTACAAACCTTAGCATTATATGTTACAAAATAACCTTAGGTGCGCAAAATTGCTATCACAATAAAATTGTCATGAACAATCCGGTCCATCACTCATACCAACATAGGAACTAAGTGCTCGTCGTTACTCATTCGTAACTAGAACCAATCATAGATCACGTATATCAATATAACCAACGACATGGATCAAGTGTAGGTATGTAGCATGGAAATAACATAAAGTGTGATCAATAGAATGTCTATTTCCAACTGGTTCTCTTTATTGAGATCAATCATAAACTGTAAGAGTACAAAAACTTTAAAACTGAATATCTGCAGATATAACTGAATTACTGAATTTCTGAATATAATGAACAATTACATAAATGTACAATACAAACTCCCACTAAAATACATAATCCTTATCTGATTTGATACCCATACAAGCAATATGCTCATGAAATACTTTTGGTGTCAATCCCTTAGTTACCGGATCCGCAAGCATGGAGTTTGTACTAATGTACTCAATGCACAATTGTCCATTTTGTACTCTTTCTTTAACAACCCGAAATTTGACGTCCATATGTTTTGCTTTCGTCAAACTACTATTGTTATTAGCATAAAGGACTGCCGATCTGTTATCGCATAATAGCCTAAGCGGCTTTTTGATGCTATCAACAATTCGCAGTCCACCAACAAAATTCTACAGCCATAATGCCTCATTGGATGCTTCATAACATGCCATAAACTCCGCTTCCATGGTGGAAGTGGCTGTAAGAGTTTGCTTAATGCTTCTCCAAGAGATAGCACCACCCGCAAGCATGTAAATATAGCCTGAAGTAGACTTCAAACTATCCTGACATCCAGCAAAATCGGAATCGGTATACCCAATGATCTCAAGCTGGTCTGATTTCAGGTATGTAAGCATGTAATCCTTTGTTCTTTTTAAGTACCTCATGACCCGTTTGGCTGCCTTCCAATGGTCCATTTCCGGATTGCTTAGATATCTGCCTAACATCCTAACAATGTATGCTATATCAGGTCGTGTACATACCTGAGCATACATCAGACTACCTACCGCCGAAGCATAAGGTGTCTTCTGCATTTCCGAAATTTCATAAGTATTGTTTGGGCACTGTTTGAGACTAAACTTGTCTCCCTTAGCAACAGGGGTGTTGCCTGGTTTACAATTCTGCATGCCAAATCTTTTCAGAACCTTGTCGATATAGCCTTTTTGTGACAGACCGAGAACGCCTTTGGAGCGATCTCGTAGAATCTGAATTCCTAATACAAAAGAAGCTTCACCAAGATCTTTCATTTCAAATTTCTTTGAAAGAAATTTCTTAGTTTCAAGTAATAATGCTATATCGTTACAGGCAAGCAGTATGTCATCGACATATAAAACCAGAAAAATATACTTACTCCCACTGAACTTATGGTATATACAGTCATCAGCAACATTCGGTTCAAAACCAAAAGATGTAACGACTGCATGAAACTTATAATACCATTGACGAGAAGCTTGCTTGAGCCCATAGATGGATTTCTTTAATTTGCAAACCTTCTTCTCTGATTCATCCAAAACAAAGTTTTCAGGTTGCACCATATAAATTGTTTCCTCAATGTCACCATTGAGAAAAGTTGTCTTAACATCCATTTGATGAAGCTCAAGATCAAAATGTGCTACTAATGCCATTATAGTCCTGAAAGAGTCTTTCGATGAAACTGGAGAGAAAGTCTCTTTATAATCAATGCCTTCCTTCTGAGTGTAGCCTTTTGCGACAAGACGAGCTTTGTACTTAATAACATTGCCCCCTGAATCCCTTTTGGTTTTAAAAATCCATTTACAACCAATAGGTTTCGTACCTTCGGGCAATGTAACAAGCTCCCAAACATCATTATCGCTCATAGACTTCATCTCATCATTCATGGCATCAATCCAATTTTGAGAGTTAGAACACTTAATGACTTGACGGAAGTTGATTGGATCATCTTCCTCAAGTCCAATATCACTTTCTTGTTCTTGGAGAAATACTACATAATCATCCGAAATTGCATTTCTCCTCTCTCTAGTGGATCTCCTTAATGGCATTTCAGTTACTTGAGGTTGTTGAGTTTGATTTTCATTAGTTATATCAGGTTCCTGATGGGGGAGATTTTCGAGATTGTCTTGAACTGGAGTTGTGTGATCCGAGTCAGGAAGACCAAGATCAACAACTTGAGGGAAAGACACATGTTCTTCCTCAAAGACAAAATCTCTAACAACTTTATCTCCCCGCCCCCCAAACTCAATATCCTCAAAGAACCTAGCATTACCCGTCTCAAAAATAGTTCTAGAAGTGGGATCATAAAACTTAAAACCCCTGGATTTTTCAGAGTATCCAACAAAATAGCTACTAACCGTCTTAGCGTCCAGTTTCTTTTCATTCGGCCTATAAGGCCTTGCCTCAGCTGGACAACCCCAAATGTGTAAATGCCGAATACTGGGTTTATGCCCAGTCCAAAGTTCATATGGGGTTTTGATTGTAGCTTTCGTTGGAACTCTATTAAGAATATAAGCTGCGGTTTTTAATGCTTCACCCCAGAGTGAGTCAGGCAAAGAAGTACGAGAAATCATACTTCTTACCATATCCTTAAGGGTCCTATTTCGTCTCTCAGCTACACCATTCATCGTAGGACTGCCTAGCATAGTATACTGAGGGACGATCCCACACTCATCTAGGAATTTAGCAAAAGGCCCTGGACGTTGTTCACCGGAACCATCATATCGACCATAGTATTCACCACCACGGTCAGATCTAACGGATTTAATTCGTTTGCTTAGTTGATTTTCAACTTCAGCCTTAAATGATTTGAACACGACTACGGATTGGCACTTTTCGTGAATAAGATATAGGTACCCATAACGAGAGTAATCGTCTATGAATGTGATAAAGTATTGTTGACCATTCCGACAAGGAGTAGGAAATGGCCCACAAATATCCGTATGTATCAATTCTAAGACGTCCGAAGCTCTCTTAGCACCCAATCTAGTCTTGTTTGTTTGTTTTCCCTTGATACACTCAATACAAATTTCCGAATTTGAGGAATCAAGAGAATCAAGAATTCCATCTGACACGAGTTTCTGAATTCTTTGAATGGATATGTGACCCAAACGTTTATGCCAGAGTGAAATAGAATTCTCATTAGTTAATTTCCTTTTAGTACCACTTAAACTTGTATGCAAAGTTTGTTTATTTGAAGTTATTGTATCAACCAAATATAAGCTATCAAATGCTGATAAAACACCAGTACCAATAAGATTTGAATTCTGAAAGAGACTAACTTTATTATCCCCAATTGTACATTTATAACCAGATATGTCCAATTGGGGAACTGAAATTAAGTTCCGTCTAAAAGACGGTACAATAAAAGTCTCATCCAAATCTAAATGAAAACCGGTCTTAAACAACAGCCTAAATTTGCCAATAGCTTCAACTGGCACCTTCTTGCCGTCACCCACATAGATGTATCTTTCACCATCATTTGGTTTTCGGCAGTTCAGGCAACCCTGCATAGATATACTTATGTAAGTAGTAGCAGCAGAATCTACCCACCAAGTATCCTTAGGTACCGAAATTAAATTAACTTCAGAACAAACAAGAGAAAGAAATGTACCTTTTTTCGCACGCCAGGCATGGTACTTGGTACAATCTTTCTTCACATGATTAGTCCCCTTACAGAAAAAGCAACCTAATTCAGTGATTTCAACCTTAGGTTCCTTATGTTGCTTAATCTTGGGCTTTGCAACCGCAACTTCCTTACCCTTCCTCTTCTTAGTTTCCTTAGAAGAGGATGCCAAATGAGCACTTTCGGTCTTATCTAGCTTTATCCTTTCCTCTTCTTGCACACAGTGTGAAATGAGCTCGTTAAGAGTCCATTTCTCATTTAGGCAGTTGTAACTGACCTTAAACTGATTAAAGTGTGCTGGAAGAGATATCAAAACAAAGTACACAAGCAGTTCCTCAGGTAAATCCAGCTTGAGTGACTTAAGTTTCGAAGCAAGATGAGACATTTTCAAAATGTACTCCCGAATGTTTCCCTTGCCCTTATACCTCATGGAAACAAGTTTACTCAATAGTGTACTTGTTTCCGCCTTTTCGTTTTGAATAAAACGCTGTTCAAGGTTTTCAAGGAAAACTTTGGCATTAGGCTCATCATTCATAGTGCCCCTGAATGATTCTGGAATTGCACGCTTCATGATCATTAGACTCATGCGATTCGAGCGTTCCCACTTCTCCATCGCCCTCCTGTCATCAGGAGAGGATGTATCCTCAAGAGGAGTAGGTTGCTCAATCCGAAGAGCAAGGTCAAGATCCATGCAACCGAGAACGATCATGACATTCTCTTTCCATTCCTTAAAGTTTGTGCCGTTAAGCACAGGGATGCTATTGATGTTGGCAGATATCGCAGAAGCAGAAGAATTTACTGAAATAGAACAAAAGGATTACTGAATACATGCTTACAAATACTTGAACTTTAACTTTATAGATTCAAAATTAGCCCATTACAAGATACCTAGCACAACATTTATTTTAGTCTTTGGACAGAAAAACAACTTGTAAGTGGTACTCTTGGTATAGTGATCAAACATACACAATAAACTCCTGTCAAATATTAAACCTTCCTTTGGGCCGATTTAATATTCACATGGAAAACCAAATAATTGTCTCATATTTACCACCACAAGCATGTTCGAATTCCTGCCAAATAACACCTTCCTTTGGGCCGGTGTTAAACGCATGGAAGACTAACATCCACAGTCATCTTATATTTTAAGATTAATCAATCTACACAATAGAGGTTACTTTGGCAACATAATGCTTCAATTGAATAATTAAAATATTAGATGCTTAAACTTTAGTTCCTTAAGCCTTATTATGAATCTCAACTTAATATATTACAAGGTTTGATATGTAACACTTGAATATTAATTGTTATTTACTGAAATCAGACAATTCCATAAATTATTAGAATTGATGGACTTTAAAACAATTAACATTCACTGAAACTTAAGAGATTTGAAACGTTTTTAACCTTACTGGACAAAAACAATCGATTATATGCAATATACAATCGATTATATTTGGCACAAAAAAAAATTTGTTACTGGACCAAAATAATCGATTGTCTAAACCAGACAATCGATTATTCTGGTTTTAAGAAAAAATTTTAAGTTACTGGACCAACATAATCGATTGTCTAAACCAGACAATCGATTATTTTGGTTTTATGAAAAACTTTCTAAGTTACTGGACCATTACAATCGATTGTCTACAATAGATAATCGATTATATGGTATAATTAAAAATGTTTCAACTCACTGGACCAGAATAATCGATTGTATAGTTTATACAATCGATTATTCTGGTGTTCCAAAAAAACTGCCAGAATTTTAAACTGCCAGAATTCTAGTTTATGGTTCCCACATTAGTGCAAGACAAGACTCTTCTTCCTCCCATTGAATCAAGAGCCAAAATACTCCATTGTTGTCTTGTAAATAGTGTGGAAAACCATATACCTATTTGATCATTGTCACAACATTATTATTGTGAATAATTCACATATTGTTTAAGGTTTGTTTCTTGCATACTTGTGGATACATATACAACTTCAAGACATACTTGAAGGAAGGCTAAGGAGCAAACTTCATAGAGACATAAGGACAATCATCAAAAGGAGGTTCAACAATTTCCACATATGGATTCAGGTTAGCTTCCGTTCATGTAGTTTAATTCCGGATTATTCAATATGAAGGTTGTTATATTTAGTTGGAATCATAATCCTAACATGTTGTTGTTTTATATAATCTTAATAAATTTGAAAAATAATTAAAATAAATAATTAATGAATTTTTTTATATGCAAAAAGTGATAAGTAAAAATAATTTTTTTAGAATAGTTGACAATTAAAAGTAAACGAAGGAATACTTTATTTTCTTTTTATAAATTTTCTCAAACATAACTTCTTTTCTATTTAGCTGCATCTTCAAGACGTTTAATTTCTTCTTTTGTTTGTATCGATTCAGACAATTTTATTATTCATATATCGGAATGCTTCTCCCCAATTTAGTAAATAAATTACTAAAAAGATTATAACTCACATCAACATCAGTCGTCAGATATCAATCTACTTTTTTTTTTTTTACTATATAAGTGAGGATAAACAGGACATGGTCAACATGTCTGCTAAATTCCTTTAAGGACGTTCTGGTAAATTCATGCAAATTAGAGCAATTTGATTGGCCGAAAAAGTATCTTACGTTAGCTGCTATGTAAATATCTACGTATATCCTTTACCTATCTCATCATACATCGCTATTAGTATTCAAAAGTTATTTTAAGAGAATATTTCCTAATTATACCATATATGAAACTTTATTATCAAAAATTTATATTGTGTTAATTACCCGTTTAATTCATATTTTGTCAATAAATTTTGTACCATTCGACTATTATGCATTAAAAAGGCAGAATATTCCCTAAAAACGGGATAAAATTAAGGAAAGAATCTTGGTGTTAATCGATTCTACATTAAATTCAATTATTAAAAAGGGAAAGGAGATTTCTCATCTGCGTATTTTTCTCCAGAAGTACAATTCAAATTCTCAAAAAAAAAAGAACAAAAAGTTCAAATATTTGAGTTTCAACGACTCAAAGTTGAAAAAATATGTTCTTCGTCGTTTCTTCTATCAAATTGTCGCTCATATATATCTCTTCTTCATCTTTTCTTCTCTCAATCTAGAGATCCAACAAAATCAACAACAACAAATCATGTTCAAAATCGCAACCTGAAGGCGGTTAAAATCTTGACAACCTGAAGGCGGCCATAACAATTGTTTTTTCACGATTTCCGAAGCTGGTTGCTCTATCTCGGCCATAAAAAAATATTGACTACAAAATTTTCTCATCATCTACAAATTTTCTACAAAAAATCTATAAATAAATTACAAATCAGTTTACGTGTGTATAAAGCAGTATTATTTTTAAGGATATCTCCAAAATTACTACATGTATAATACAATTAAACTAATCTATGTTGAAAAAAATATTGACTACAAAATTTTCTCTTCATCTACAAATTTTCTACAAAACATCTATAAATAAACTACAAATCAGTTTACGGGTGATTAAAGCAGTATTGTTTTTATGAGTATCTATAAAATTACTACATTTATACCACAATTAAACTGTCTATGTTAAAAAAATGTTGACTACAATTTTCTCTTCATCTACAAATTTTCTATAAAATATCCACAAATTACAAATTAGTTTAAGTATTACATAAAACAATATTATTTTTAAGAGTATCAACAAAATTACTGTATTTATCCTACAATTAAATGGATGCATTACCTACTCTCGCAACCCATCGGCGAACTACCTATTTTTTCCCCACAGAATACATTTCTACCTCCATCACGGAGATCTACAAGCAACATAATAAATTAACACAAAACAAGTTTACCAAAAAATGCTTTAGTATTCTCAATCCCTTCCACGTCAAATCAGATCTTCACGAAGATGCTAATCTTTTAGGCATTTTATATTTCTCATGGCATTTGGGCTTTTTCAATTACTTGCAGGAAAGCTTCATTTTGGAATTATATTAGGCTGGTTTATAATTGCTTTGTTGGAAACAACTTCAAGAGAGATTTGATTTCTTCATGGAATTGTATGCTGATAAAGAGGCAATGCTCCCAAAGCATTTAAATATGGATACCTTTAAAGGGGTATGGATAAAAACACGGGGTAGGTGACTAATTAGGGGAGAGAAATATGAGATATATGGATACTTTTATTTAAGGAATAAAAATTACTCATTAATTAGATCATTAATTACGTATGGTATAATATCAGTAATTTGGTATACTGATTTGTAATTAAATCAAACCTTAAACATTGAGGGTAATAAGGTTTTATGTATGACATAGGAATATAAAAATCTCTTTTTTGGAGACATGGGTCCCATCTGGCCACCGCTATCATTGCAAGGATATTAATTTCTTGATAGCCACATGTGTTGTACGACTCTTTGAAGAAATAGGGCCCATTAAATTCTTGTTCTATCAAGAGATCCTCCGGATAATGATTTGACCCGTCGTCCCGTGAATTATCAACCTATTTTTCCTGTTTTATGCTTTTATATGTTTCAATATATGTATTTGGAGAGCTTGAAGTAATTCTGATTGAATTTGGGTAGAAATGAGACAACTAGTCTCTTTATGAGAAGGTCAATTTGGAAAAGTCAATCGAGCATTGACTTATGAGTTAGAGGGTTTGGAATAGATTTTCGATGATTCGACTAATTTAGGATGGTGACTTGTGACTTAGGAGTAAAATCAGACCTGAATTTGGAGGTCCGGTGTAGAATTAGGCTTGAATTGGCTAAGTTAGAATTTTGGCGAAGTCCGATTGATAGATGAGATTTTGATCCAGGGGTGTTTGATGGAATTCCGACAGTTACAGTAGCTCCGTTAGGTGATTTTGGGTATACGTGCAAATTTGTAGATCATTAAGAGGCGTTTCGGTCAAGTTTTGGATCAAATGTAAGTTTCGGAAGTTTTAGTTTAACTTAGGCTTGAATCCGTAGTAATTTGAGAATTTTGATGTTTATAATAGTGTTTTTATGTTATGAGCAAATTTGAATGAATTAATAGAGCATATCTGTGCTTTTGGTTGAGGTCCCGAGGGCCTCAAGGTGATTTCGGATGGCTTCAGGGATTTTTGAAGTGAAAAAGTGCAGCAGAAATTGCTATCTGCGATCGCGAGCCAGGGGCTGCGATCGCATAGAAGGATCGGAAGGGGGTGTAAATTTGATCCGGGGTTTGGTGAAGTCCGGTTGATAGGTGAGATTTTGATCCGGGGGTCGGAATGGAATTCTGACAGTTGCAGTAGCTTCGTTAGGTGATTTTGGATATGCGTGCAAATTTGCAGATCATTCAGAGGTATTTATGTCAGGTTTTGGATCAAATGCAAGTTTTGGAAGTTTTAGTTTAACTTAGGCTTAAATCTATGGTAATTTGAAGATTTTGATGTTTATGATAGTATTTTTATGTTAAGAGCGAGTTTGAATGAAGTAATAGAGCATATCTGTGCTTTTGTTGAGGTCCCGAGGGCCTCGGAGTGATTTCGGATGGCTAATGGGGATTTTTGAAGTGAAAAACTGCAGCACAAATTGTAGAGCAGAAATTGCTCTCTGCGATTGCGAGCCAGGGCTGCGATCACATAGAAGGATCGGAAGGGGGTTCTAAATTTGTTTCTGCTGCGATTGCGTAGGCTAGAATTGTTGGTCAGTGCGATCGTGTTGGAGTGCGTGCGATCGCGTAGGGCCATTGGTCAGTGTTCTGCGATCGCGTGGTCTCACCTGCGACCGCGTAGGAGGAAAATTGAGGTTTTGGAATTTGTTCTCCGCGATCGCGTGCCTTGGGTCGCGATCGCATAGAGTAAATCACTGGGCAGACAGAATGTTTTAAGGGTTATTTCACCCGCGACTTAAACATATTTTCCTCCATTGTTAAGAAACCAAAGGAGCGATTTGAATCGTGTTTTCAATGGGTATTGATTGGAGGTAAGTCTCTTGACTTAAAAACACTACTTTTAGGAAGAATCAACCCTCAATTCCATGAAATTGTGTAGAAATTGCGAAGAACTAGGGCTTAGTTTTTAGAAACGAATTTTGGGAATCTGAAGGGTCAAACAGACTTCGTTTTTTGTGAACTTTATATGTACGGACTCGTGGAAAGACGAAGAATCTAAAGATGTGATTTTCAGAATTTTCTAAAAAAGGTGGTGAAGTCAGCAATGGATTTGGCGGATCATACACCTTACGCTAGGATTTGGGAAGGACATTTACGAGTGGTCCCGGAGCTCGGGTTTTACCAACTTCGTGATTTTTAGCATTTTTCCAATAATTTCAGTTGGGTTATGTTTATTTAGGCTATTACAACTTATTTGTTGTGATTTTGACTAGATTCGACGCTCGTCGACAGAGATTCAAAGGGAAAAGGCATTGCGGACCAATCCACGTCCGGTTAGAGGTGAGTAGCTTGTATAGATGATGGCCTGAGGGTTTGAAACCCCGGTGTATCACATCGTGACGCTATGTTAGAGAGTGACTCGTACCCCATGGCGGGTCTGGGGTTGTAAATGATTGGGGATTGTGACTTGGTCCATCCGAGAGTTGAATATAAATTATTGGTGTCTGATATGCACATTGTGTTGTTGATAATTGGGCGTAATGCCATGTTTTGGACCGTGTGCCAATCTGTAGTACCCTCCTAGGGTGAATATCATTGTGATAACATGATTTGCATAATCATTAATCTCAGTCATGTGCTTAATCACTATCATTGAATGCTAAGTCACCTTATTTCTGAAATTGACTAATTAAATTATATTCACCTTAGTAATTGGAAACTGGCAAAGAATCAGATTGAATTTGTTATGTGACTTACATGCATACTGCGGACTGAGTATTGGTTCGGGCTGCACGCCGCAGCGGTTATATATTGATATTGCACTTAGGCTGAAGGATCCCCTCCGGAGTCTGTACATACCCTCAGTGAGCGCCATCGGCGATAAATAAATATGAATGGCTCGGGCTGCACACCGCAACGTATTCATGTGCATTGCATTGCATTTTTATCTGATACTTGACTGTTATATTTGATATTATTTTGTTGTTAGTTCATAGCTAGGAATAGGACTGTTAGATTTAGCTTTGCTTTGTGGCATTTCGTGGATTTCTTACTTTCAGACATTTTTTCTATGCTTATTATTCACTGAGCCAGTAGCACTCACCCCTACTCCCTGCACCAGATTCGTGTACACCGGAGGCTTAGCTAACATTCGTAGTCTCAGGATATTTCTAGTGTCATTAAGGTAGCTGCATGACGTTCGTAAGACCTGGCTGCTCTTCATTTTCCAGTTTATTATTATTACGTACATTTCCATATTTTATTATTTCCATTCAGATATAATTATCCAGTTTTGTTTAGAGGCTCTAGACTCGTGACCCCAGATTTTTGGGAGTGATTATTCAGATTTCATTATATTCTATTATTATTATCGGATCATTATTATAAATTACTATAATATTCTTAAACTTTCGATTTTGAGACTCACTATTTAATAGAAAGCGATTGTTGGTCAGGCTTACCTAGCTTTTGGGCTAGGTGCCATCACGAGCGGGTTTGGGTCGTGACATGATACTAAGAGATCCCTAGCACACATATCTATGTTTGAGACTATAGGATGATATCCCGGGTGACCCCCGTTGAACTCATTGTGTTCTAAACTGACATTTTCATTGGTTCTATCTGGGTGCAAATAATTCAAGTGTTGATCATTCCATTTCTTATACTTACTAGTTGGTAGAATCCTTGCTAAATACACTTGCACAAGTATACACGTAGTTGCGCACTCCTATTACAGATGAATTCTTCCTGATTTGCTAGGGGTGGAGATACGCCCTCGTTTACCCATTAAATATGTGACAGTGGCCCTAGTTGACTAGTTAGTTATCAGCATGACCGTGAGATTCATGGGGCACAAGATGCCAAGTGTTAGACTTCAGGTGCTGGGTTTTCATGAGTTGTGGCTGGTCCGAGATTTTTGGTAAAATTGTGGAAAGAGTTGAAAAGACCTTATGTAAGAATCATTGAAGAATAATGAGTTAGTGAATTGTTTGTCCTTGATGTGCTGTGACCTTAGGATTCAGATTTTGATTCTGCCATCATTTGTTATTTTCCCCTTGTTACTGGTTGCCTTTCTTCAAATTTTGAATCGTAGCATTTTTAGTCGTTCATGCAATCTTTATATAATTATATCTCATTTCCGTTACTCCTATGATTATACTGTTTATTGACCGGTAGGTGTCCTGACTGTTCCTCGTCACTACTCCACCGAGGTTAGTCTTGATACATACTGGGCACGGCTGTGGTGTGCTCATGCTACTCCTCTTCACACTTTTGTTGTGCAGATACAGGTCCCCCCTTTCAGTTCTGTCAGCCTTGGAGGGTGGCGTATTAGTAGTGACTTCGAGGTATATCTGCTGCATTTGTAGACCGAGGAGTCCCTTTCCTGCTTTCTATAATAAGTCTAGTTCTTTCAATATTTCTCCTTGTATAGGTATTATTGAGTTAGAGCCTCTTATGTATCCCTTAGCTTGTGATTTGTGAGATTACAGGTTTTGGGAACTTTGATTATCTATGAGAGTTGTTATTGTATGTGCCAGGCAGCATTTTAAATACTGATTTATTTCACCAGCTCAGTTTAATTATTATCTTCCGCAAATTGGTTTATATTACGCATTGTTAGGCTTACCTAGTCGTAGGGATTAGGTGTCGCCACAACATGTTCACAGAGGGCGAACTTCCAACATATACCCGCGGGTGATCCCATGTCACCCCAATTCATTTAGGAATGACGACACCATCTCAACTGAAATTTAGCCTCTCTAGCAGTACCATTTATTGTTTCTGTGTTGACTCCCTTGTCGGGATGTTATTGTCTTCCATTGTCAAATCCCTTGCGGGGATATTGTTATTCTAATATTTGGGTTGTGCATCTATATTGATTGAGTTGTAGTGCGGGATACCAGGAGAACCCCAGCACATATATTGAGGATACAAAGTGATCCTCGGGATACCAAGAGATCCCCAGGACATCCATTGAGGATACCAAGAGATCCTCGGATACCAAGAGATCCCTAGTATATATATTGAGGATACCAGGAGATCCTCGGGATACCAAGAGATCCCCAGCACATATATTGAGGATGCCAAGAGATCATTGGGATACCAAGAGATCCCTAGCACACATATCTATGTTTTAGACTACATGACGATATCCTGGGAGACCCCATAAAACTCATTGTTTTCTGAACTGATATTTTCATTGGTTCTATCCGGGTGCGAATAATTCCGGTGCTGGTCGTTCCATTTCTTATACTTTCTAGTTGGTAGAATCCTTGCTAAATACACTTGTACAAGCATACACGTAGTTGGGCACTCCTATTAGAGATGAATTCTTCCTGATTTGGCTAGGAGTGGAAATACGCCCTTGTTTACCCACTAAACATGTAAGAGTGGCCCTAGTTGACTAGTTAGTTGTCATGATGACCGTGAGATTGATGGGGCACAAGATGCCAAGTGTTAGACTTCAGATGTTGGGTTTTCATGAGTTGTGGCTGGTCCGAGATTTTGGTAAAATTGTGGAAAGAGTTGAAAAGACCTTGTGTAAGCTTCATTGCAGAACACAATGAGTTTCACGGGGATCTCCCAGGATATCGTCCTGTAGTCTCAAACATAGATCTGTGTGCTAGGGATCTCTTGGAATTCGGAGGATCTCTTAGTATCCTCAATAGATGTACTAGAGATCTCTTCGTATCCCGAAGATCTCCTGGTATCCTCAATATATATACTAAGGATCTCTTGGTATCCCGAGGATCTTTTGGTATCCTCAATAGATGTACTGGGGATCTCTTGGTATCCCCAGGATCTCTTGGTATCCTCAATATATGTGCTGGGGATCTCCTGGTATCCCGCACTACAGCTGAAACATAGATGTATAGCCTAAACATTAGAATAGCAATATCCCAGCAAGGGAGTCGACAATGAAAGACAATAACATCCCGGCAAGGGAGTCAACAACAAAAATAATAACATCCATGCAAGGAAATTGGCAACAGGAACAATAATGTCCCCGCAAGGGAATCAACAATAGAAATGATAACGTCCCAGAAAGGGAATCAACAATACCTAATAAGGTCAAGGAACACCAAGGAAAAACACAATAACCTCAACGACATAACAAGACATAATAAGTGCATAATAGCTACACCGATAACTACAATAGTTGGACATGTAATATGTTTGCACGAAGTCATAGATGAACTTACAATAAAAGAGTATCCAAACAGTAAGGAAGTTAACATGAATAAAATAATTACAATTAAGGAAATATCAACTAATAATGATTTCCAATTAAAGGCGATCAGTTAGTACATGTAATATGACTATCGAAGGGTAATTGTCTTTAGTTAAATATGTATAAATTAATTAAACAACAACAATAAATCAAGAAGGGCAACCAAATACCAAGTAATACATATAGAGGTGAAACTAATAACAGGGAACTCAATCGTATCAATATCATCTTCACACTTGGGGATTTCAAGGTTCTAAGAGCCTAAAGGGACAACTTACCACAAAAAAATCTGAGCACGCATTTGTCACCTCGCGTAAACGAAATACAATCAACATGGAAGACTCAAATCCTAAGGGGAAGTGCCCCAAACAAAGTTAGGCCAGATATTTAGCTTCAACCGGCTAAAATAAACTAGCAACAATGTTCTTGCCACTAGTACTTGACTCCAAATGACCCAAATCTATTCAATTAAATCACACATTGTAAATAATATCTCAAGAAACTTATTCTACTATTTAATTCAAAGCTAATGCACAAAATTAGGTAAAATAACCAAATTCCCCTCAGGCCAATGTCTCGGAACCGGATGAATTTGATATATTTAGAACCCATGTACTCTCACGAGTCTAACCATATAAAATCTCTCAAATCGGAGGTCAAACATTCCCTAATAACTCAATAATTTAGTTTATGAAGTTCTACCTATTTTTCATTCAAAAACTGAAATTAAAGGATGAAATTAAGAGGAGATTCATGGAAGTTGGTCTAAATCGAGTGAGAATCACATACCCAAGTCACTCAGGTGAAAATTCCTTTAAAAATCTCCAAGAATCGATCCCTAGAAGTCAAAATGTGATAAACATGGCGAAACCCTCGAATTTGGGATTTAATATGTCTGCCCAGTGATTTGTGCTATGCGATCGCGACCAAACAATGCGATCGCATAGAAGGAAAAATCTTGCTGCCAAATTTGTGCTATGTGATCGCGGCCAAGCAATGCGATCGCATTGAAGGAAAAATATTGCTGCCAAATTTGAGTTATGCGATCGCGGCCAAGCAATGCGATCAGATAGAAGGAAAATATTGATGTCCAAATTTATGCTATGCGATTGCGGCCAAGCAATGCGATCTCATAGAAGGAAAATATTGAGGTCCAAATTTGTGCTATGCGATCGCGGCCAATCAATGCACATAGAAGGAAAATATCGATGTCCAAATTTGTGCTATGCAATCGCCGGACAACAATGCGATCGCATACAAGGAAATACCATATAGTTGAACAGCAATTCAAAAAGGATGAAAAAAGATCCGTAGCCCATTCGAAACACACCCGAGGGCCCTGGGACCAATCAGACACACAAGTCATATACCCTAGCACGGACTCGCTCGAAGTTTCAAATCAAATAAAACTACATCGAAACGACAAATCAAACCAAAAATCAAGCTTATGAACTTCCAATTCTTCAAAGAACGAATCTCATGCCGAACCTATCAATTCAACTCGGAATGAAGCCAAATTTTGCAGACAAGTCCAAAATAACATAATGGAGCTAATCCAACTCTCAGAATCATATTCTGACCTTGATATCCCAAAAGTCAACTGTGGGTCAAACTTCTTTATTTTCCAACTTTAACTTTCGTCGAAATGCTTCAATTTACTCTACGAACCTCCAAATCTGAATCCGAACGCGTGCCTAAGTCCAAAATCACGATACGAAGCTGTTGAGATCATCCATGACCCATTCTGGGATCGTTTACCCAAAAGTCCAATTCCGGCCGACTTTTGAACGTTCTAACTTCCAAAACAAAGTTTCTTCTGTAAATTTGACTCTAAACCATCTGAAAGCCGAATTCCACCGTGCACGCTAGTCGATAATCATATACGAAAAGGTTCCAGATCGTATGCCGCTGAACAGAGCTTAATTTCTCAAAACGGTCGGTCGGGTCGTTACATGTTCATATATATCATCTTGCACCTTCACTTTATGAAGAAGAAAAAAAAGTTGCAGCTTCAATACTATTTGATAGCCACATGGAAAATGTTGTTTTAATGAAATGTTGTGACTCCTAATCCACTAAGGGTCGTGGTGGCGCCGGACATCGCTGTCAGGCCAACCAACTAAAATACTTAATTAAAATTTTATTTTAATAATTTCAAAAATACTTCTTTATTACATTTAAAACGATACTCGGTATATTCATACGAATGAATAATGAAATATATTAAACAACCTTTAAAATTTCCGAACAAATCCAAATACATCCTCAGAACCCGGTGTCACAAGTACATGAGCAATTTTCTAAAAGAAATCAATAAGTTCAATAACTGTCTGGAATACAATTGGATAGAAAAATAAAGAAAATCCAGAGAGAGACTATACTAGCTGCGGAACCACTTCAAGGAAATTGAACTCACCTAGTCTATGCGCCGTCATGTCGCTATGCCGCTAAGCCACACAATAAACATGTGCAATAAAAATGCACAACAAGTGTAGTATGAGTACGAAAACAACGTGTACTCAATGAGTATCCCGCCTAATCTCGAAGAAGTAGAGACAAGATGGACAACTTAGAAACTTACTAATGGTCCAGTAATAATATATTAAAATGTGAGGAAGTCATGAATTTATATAGCATGCTCTAGTTCACAAAGCTGTAAAATAGGTAAACACCATTAACAAATAACAAAGGATTTTTAGAATTGTTTTCCATTTATCTTCAGCAATTTATGTCAGGCAAAAAGGCAATATCAACATCAAGTATTTCAAGTAAATAATATAAACATGCGCATATCATGCCGTGGAGATGGCCCGATCCAACATAAATATAAACTGTGCACTGTCGAGGGTCGAATGGCCCGAACCAATAGATGCATCTATTTTCCCCGCTCGTGAATCATCCATGCGACGCGGTCAACATAAAGTAAACAAATATCTGCTCATGAATCATCCATGTGACACAGGTACACACAAGAATACATGCTCAAACAGTCAATTTCGGGGAACATCTTATCAAATAAAAACCAAATCCTCTTTTAACAATTTAAGAAAACGAAGTCTAATCTTTTTTTGAAATTCATTTACTAGTTCAATTTTATTTTAACAATTCAAATGTTAATAAGATTGCAAATAACCCAAGTGTAGCATGCTTTTGGATTATATACTACCCAGACAATGGCATAAGTAGCTAGGTACGGACTCTCATCACCTCGTGCGTACGTAGCCCCCACAAATAGGAGCACATAACCAATTAAGTCACCTAAGGGGACAATTCCCCCTCACAAGATTAGAAACAAGACTCACCTCGCTCCAAAGACCCATGACCGGCATTCTACATTCTTCTGAAGGCTTGAACCAACACACAATGCTCCAAAACTAGCCAATTGTTATACAAATCCATTAATATATGCTAAGTTACTCATTATAATCCAATTTATAACAATTCATAACCCCGATTGGAAAGTTCACAAAAACACCCTCGGCCCACGTACCTCGAATCCAAAATTTTTTGAAGATAAACTTTGCTCATGACCTTAGGAACTCAAATATATAATTTTCTCTAGATTCCATCGGGGTTAAATTCCTAAAGCAATAATTTTCTAGTTCTTCCCTCAAACCCCAAGATTTTCTATAATTTTCATGCGCAAATCCATGTATAAACCTTATATTTAACTCAAAGCTAGCTTAAGTTACTTACCTCATGACAAGTGACGAAAATGGCACCTCCAAGCTGCTCCCCATCGACTCCAATGGAAGAACAAATGGGGTTGACATGAACTCAACCCCAAATTTTAAAGACCTCAATGCTCCAGTCATTTCCTCACCTGCGGTCAATGGCCGCTTCTGCGATCCGTCCTAGTCGCCCCCTTTTCGCTTCTTCGATGCCCACTTTCGCAGATAAGGTCCCGATTCTAAGTCCATGAACCTTCAAAAAGATCTGCTTTTGCGACTCCCTCTACTGCCTCCACAGGGTCGCTTCTGCGGTCCCATTTCCACAGAAGCGGAAATACCAGCTACCAACAAACCTTAGCCTTCCCGAAAATCCATTTTCTATCCGTTAACCACCCAGAATCCTCCCGAGGCCCCCGAGACCTCAACCAAACCTACCAACTAATCCAAAAACACTTTACGGACTTTCTTGATGCCTCAAATCATATCAATCAATGCTAAAACTATAAATTATACCCCGATTCAAGCTTTATGAACTTTGAACTTTCCAACTTCTACTTCTGATGTTTAAACCTATCAAATCATGTCCGATTGACCTCAAATTTTGCAAACAAGTCATATTTGACACTATGGACCTACTCCAACTTCCAGAATTAGATTCCAACCCCGATCTCAAAAATTCCATTTGCGGTCAAACTTCTCAAAAACCTTCAAATTTCTATCTTTAGCCAAATGGATTCAAAATGACCTACGGACCTCCGAGTTCACTTCTGATCGTGCTCCCAACTCTAGAATCACCATACGGAGCTGCCCCTAGTCTCGAAATCCAAAATGGGCATCGATAATACTGAAATGCACTTCAAGCCAAACTTGAGAAATTTCTTCCACAATAGGCGCCAAAACGCTCCCGGGTTACCCAAATCCCGAACAGGGCATATGCCCAAGTCCAAAATCATCATACAAACCTACTGAACCTTCATATCCCGATTCCGAGGTCGTTTACTCAAAAATTCAATCCTAGTTCATTCTTTCAACTTTAAGCTTCCGAAATGAGAATTCTCTTCCCAAATCAACTCTGAACTTACCGAAATTCAATTTCGACAACGCGTACAAGTCATGACACCTAAAATTAAGCTACTCATGGCCTCAAACTGCTGAACGACGTTCTAGGGCTCAAAACGACCGATCGGGTCGTCACATGAAAACCTTAAGATCTTGCATAAAAATATTTGAAAACCTTTTCATTGTTTACTCATATTGCTTACTTGAAAATTTTATTAATTCTTGTGAAATTAATAAATATTATATGATACATGAAATTTTACGTTGAAACATCAACAATTCTTGTGAAGTTAAAAGTTAAAGTTAGAGCCATCCTATTCTACTACTTTTGGATAACTTTTGTCTACAAAAGTTAAATATGATTTAAATGTTAGATGATTTTTATAGATGTTTAACAACAAATTGCTTCTAGAAATTAAAAATAGATCGGAACAAACGATATTATTCCAGAAAAATTTAAATACATAAGATAGAAAAATTTATATACCAGAAGAAACATAAGTGAAAATAAGAGCATACATAAAACTCATTAATAATCTTCAAATTCGATCAATAATTTAGAACATAAAAGATAGATTAAAAAAATACTATAGAAGAAAAATCTTGGATTACACAATAATTTAGCACATAAATAGATAAATTTAGAAAACAAAAAAGGTCCAAATATATTCTTCTACTATACGAAATTGAGCACTTGTACCCTTCATTAATACATTAGCCCATATATATTTGTACCGTTACATAATTGGTCAATATATGCCCTTACCGTTACATTGTTGGTCAATATATGCCCTTTTTGAAACAGAATCCGCCCAAACTAATTAACTATATCTTTATTGTATTAAAGTATATCTCCTTTTTATTAGTACTTTTTTTCTTTACATTTTTCTTTTCTTTCTTCTTTTTTCTTTTCTTCTCTTTTTTCCTCTATTTCTTTCCTTCATATCCGATTTCCTCCAATTCCGATTCCTTCTCTATTTTCGTCACCAATTTTACGTGATTTTATTGCTAAAAATCAAACCTACACCACCAAAACCTTTCAAGCGAGAAGGCTCTAGTTCTTCTGAAAAGAAGGAGATGAAAATTATCGGAGAAATTCTTTCGGTGGTGTTTATTTGGTGAAGGTAGGATATGGTTATTCATATTTTTAAGGTGTTATTCACCGTGGAGCTTCAGATCTAAAGGAAACAAGACCTTCAAAATCTGAATAACTATATCCTACCTTCACCTAATTAATACCACCGAAAAAATATTCTCTGACAATTTTCATCTCCTTTAGGTCAGAAGAACCTATGGGGTTTGTGATAGTAAATTAGCAGAAATTCATAAGTTTTGTCAAGTTAAATTGGTGACAAAAATGGTAAAGGTATCAGTAATAGAGGAACTCGGATACGGGAGAAAGAAAAAGGAAAAAAAAGAGAAGAAAAGACAAAAAGAAGAAAGAAAAGAGAAAGGTATAGAAAAAAGTACTATTAGAAAGAAAAAAGTATTTGTAATATATTTTAGTACAATGAAAGAGAGAGCTAATTATTTTGGGTGGATTCTATTTATAAAGGGAATATATGGACCAACTATGTGACGGTAAGAATATATATGGGCTAAAGTATTAACGAAAAAAAAGTGCTTAATTTTATATCGTACGAGAGTATATCTGGACCTTTTCCATTAAAAAATACTACTATAAAAAAGCATACATTACACAATATAGTTATTGGGCCTGTGCTCATCACGGGCCAACCTTCACTAGTTAAAATATAATCCACAATTTTGCACTTGCATGCTAGCACGAGGCTGGATTGGTGATACTAGCATACTCAACAATGAATCAATCATTTGGAGTTCGGGTGAACTTATACATATCAAATTTTCTCTAAAGTTTTGTTTCGATTTGTCTTTTTGTCTTGTCAAAATTGAATCGAAAATACTCGACGTCGAATGTAAAGAATCTTCTAATTCTTTTGGTACAATGGTATTAATTGTTACACTCTATGTTTTTGTATGTGATGGTACGTCGTAAGTCAACTGATGTAAGCTTAAAAATGAGATCATCTTTAAAAGTACATAAAGTAAGTTAATCATGTTACTATGGAGGTTGCAAATAATTAAGATCACTAATACCAAGTACCAAGAGTATTGGAAGGTTTAGAAGCTAAACAAATCGGAAAAAAATAAGTTTCCTCGAAAGTCGACAAGTTAGGATGTTATAACATGTACTTTTGGGGTGAGACTAGGGTGCTTAACATTACAAGGAGATTGTGTTATGAGTTATTTTAGTCGTATGATAGTCACGTGTTATGTTTTGAAGTCAAACGAGTTGTGGAACAAAAGTTAGAAAATGTCATCACAAGTTGCATTCATAAATGTGTTAAAATTTAGGTTAAATGTATTTGAGCTTTTCTCCCAAAATTCTTGGAGTTAGAGGATAATCAACCTACCAAATTGAAGATCTATGAGTCTAGTTTCTAACACAATTAACCGTTTATCGATAATACCATATTAGAGAGATATTCGCACTTTTGCAACATTGCGCAGGCTGGTAGGTGACAAGTAGGTGCATTACCTACTTGCCAAAAGGAGAGGCCTCAATTCAGTCGGCCACGAGGGGACTTTTGAGGGAACATTAACTCATTTATTTAACTCATATTTCAAATCTTCAAAATTAGAGTGACCCCCTACAAATCCTCCCCAAAAATCCAACCCAAACCTTAGGTTATTTCGGGAATTACGATGTGATTCTAGTGCCGAGAATCTCGGACAATTAGCTAGTTTTTCTTTCTCCTTCTTGTTACTGCGTTAGGGGGACTGATATTTGATGAAGAAGGACTAGGTTTCGTTGGTTCTACTCAGTCCAAGGTAAATTTATGCTTTTTCTTCCATTAACTTTGCTTGTATGAGTTGTACCTCAATCGTAAAGGCTAGACCTAGTGAGTTTCGAAATAGTGGTATATTGTTTGTTGTTGCATCACTG
This sequence comes from Nicotiana benthamiana, assembly GCA_034376525.1. Lineage (NCBI taxonomy): Eukaryota > Viridiplantae > Streptophyta > Magnoliopsida > Solanales > Solanaceae > Nicotiana > Nicotiana benthamiana. Next base: position 29,490,292 of record CM067337.1, read on the forward strand.
TTGGCTGGTTGTAAAATTATTTTTAAGTTCAATTAATGGATGGTTAATTGGATAAGAGGATAATTATATATTGTTGGTTGTGTTGCTTGTAGACGTGTGATTTTAGACTCCCCCCCCCACCCCCCCCCCCCCCCCCCCGAAAATTTACTCATTTTTAGCGTAAAATATTTAATTTAGCCCTAATATAATTATTTCAATTAATATTGACTCTTTTACATTATTTTTTATCACATAATTCAAAATTACAAAAATAGTTTCATATTTTTCTATTTAATTCACAAATTAGATATTTTTAGAAATGTAGTATTGTTTTGAACCAAACTTTATTTTAATGTAAAAGTTGAATACTACAAAAATAGCTTCCACTTTAATTTTAATTTTATTTTAATATTAATAGTTTATTAAAACAAATTCGTAAGAGTAATTTTATATCTTTTTTAAGTATTCATATTATTCTTAAAAAATAAATTAAATTTTAGCTTTCTTAGCTCAATTTTTTGTAGGAAACTAGAGTCCAATTTTGAAGCCTAGCCAACACCCCATTGCCGTTAAGGAGATAAAGAAACCTAGACTCTAAAAAAGAGATCAGAGAAGCAGCGCAGCAGAAGAAATATTTCGAACTCCCCCTATCGGTTTAGTCTTCTTCTGGGCAGACTTGAAGAAAGCTTCATGGATTTTTTAAGCTTCAGCAGTCATAAAACGACCCCCTCTGAAGCATCTTCTTCTTCTTCTTATTCTTCCAACTCCACCCCACTAAATCTACACTCCTCAGCCACATGCCATCAATAATCGGCGACGCACACCCAACAGAAAGAAGCTGCCGACTCCCACCTCAGAAATAAAATACTCCCTAAGTGTAGATTTTTAGTTAAAAAGACATTTAGATACAAGAGGGCAAAGAACGAGCTTCAAAGAGTTGGACCAACGACATGCCCTTTCTTTTCCATTTGGATGTAATCCTTTCAATCTCTGCTTTCCCCTTTGCTGTACTATCTCAAATGGCTATTCAACCAAAGTTTTACATAATCAAACATCCATCCAAATTCACGTTTATTGTTGACAAGTTATTGCACTTTGAGTCGAACGACGAGGCAGTCCGGTCAAAGTTCGATAAGGTTTTCCGGCGAGGTTTTTCAGTTTGGATCTTGTATGCGGTTCTGGTGCTTAGTGTCGTTTAATTGTCCAACAATTAGATTTCATATCTATTCGAGGTTTATTTATCCCTTTATTTTAATATTTTAACTTAATTAAATGCTCTTGGTAGTCTTGTTAATCTCTTTTTGATCCATTTCGTTGATCTTTTAAATTAATGTTACGTCTTGTTTGTGATGCCTTAGTAGAATTTATTTGCGCGTTTTTGGTTATGCTGATTATTGTTTGTGTGTTTCATTTTTTTATTATTGTTTGATTATATAGTGATAGAAAATTAAGTTAACAAAGTTAAGATGATCGCTTGGGTTTTTGAAAGGTCTTAAGCCGTGGGTTCGGGCAAAAAGTTAAAGAATGGCGCATATTGGATCGGGATTGAAAAGTGTTTTATCATTTCTTTTATTCTAACTCTTAATTGAATTGTTTGGAGCATGCTTAGGCCGTTATCACTTGGGTAGGCAAGCTTTATGATTTTCGTTAGTTTTGAGGCGAGAGGTCGTTCCCTTAGTTAACTTTATCCAGGAAATGCCCCAAAGGATTTGTACATATTTTATTCCGGAGAATGCCCCGTATTATTTTGTAATTGGAGGATGGGACGAACATCGTAGAAGAAGTAGCATAGGATAATTTAGGACTTTAATTTTTCTTCTTTTAAGTTTTTTTTATTTAGGTGGGGACGGCCTCGAGCCTCTTGTGTATTTATTTTTCCTTTTTCTGTATTTTCTATCTCAATTGAATATTTTAAAAGCAGACGAGATCAAGCATGCAACCGTACTAGTTAGGGGACTTGGGGAGTGCCTAACACCTTCTCCCCGAGTCAAATGAACCCCCTTACCCGAATCTCTGGTGCAGACTTAGTTTTGGATTCCAAAGTATTTTAAATGGAAAAATTATTTTTTTAAAACGGTAGCCTGATACACCAAAACCAATATCAAGTGGAGACTCTGAAAAATCCTTTTGAATACAAATTTGTGTCACTTTCTAATTGAAAACCCTTTTGAGCTTTACAAAATCATTTTATTTATAATAAGAGGGTTAAGTGAAGTTAAAAAAAGGGTGTAACATCTCTGGCGGCTCCACTGGGGAGTTGTAGGTTCGAGCTAGTACTTGATCTTGTTGGATTTTAGGATATTAGGTTGAGGTTTTTATGTGTTCTGTTTGCTTTATTTGATTTTTATTTTATTTATGTCGTTTTATTATTTGCTAGTTGTTTATTTATTTACAATTTTTCCTTTACTGCTTTATAAATTGTCATCATTTGCATAACCATGGGTCTTCTTTCTGTAGCAAGTCTTTCGGAGTACGCTTGAGCGTACACAACCTTTTTATGAGTCACCCATATCTTTAGGGGTATGCCGTGGGATCGTGGGAGCGGGCGGACAGCTAGAGCAGCCGTCATCGACCATGTGCCGCCCCGAAATTGCCGTGTTAGTGAACCCAAAATTTAGGTCAGCCTTTAGGTCCCTTTTATTTGCATCATTCCATTTACACCTAGTAGGGCTCGGTCCCAGGCACCGTATCCCTTTATACGAAGCCTATTCAATTTTGTCAAAAATGGGCCCGTGGCCCAAAAAGACATTCAATCAACCTATGTAATATTGTTGCATCTACGAGGGTAGAAAGGTCACTTGGCGGACCGATATTTTGAAAATAAGGATGAATAATGAAGCAAGCAAGGCTCAATTATATTTTCTTTCACAATATTTTTGAGAAAAAAACCAAAAAAAATTGAAAAATAAAATCCATAAAGATTTTACACTTTCCCATTATTTTTCAAAAAATTCAAAAAAAAGAAGAAAAAGAAAATTCAAAAGATTTTACACTTTTCCATTATTTTTCTAAAAAAAAAAAGAGATAAAGAAAATTCAGACATATTTTACATTTTCCATCATTTTCAAAAAGACAAAAAATATATTTTTTCCAAATTAGTATCCCTTTTAAGCTTTCTCCCATATCCAATTTTCCCGAACTACGCATACCTGGTTTTCGTCTTTCGGGGCGGAATACGTAGGCAGCCCACACAGGGTCCAGTCTTTGTAGTGAGTATTAGATTCTTGGCTTTGCGAGGTCTTAGCCAAATCTTGCGGCCACATCGGCCATTCTTGCAAAATGGGTTTATCTTCGCAAAAATGGTTCAATTACCCATGTCTTAGGATCTTAAGTCCATTACTTGGTATCATATTACTTTAAGGTCTGTCCTTATTGAGTTTGCATCTTTAGCCGCTTTTGGCCCTATCAGCCATTTTTCCAAAATGAATTATTTCGGCAAATTAATTTTGAGCCATTATTATTTGGAGTTTGAATACATACAAGACGTAGTGAGGTATTTTCATATTTTTGAGGTCACCTTTGTTTAGTTTGCACTAATAGCCACCCTTGGCCACATAGGTCATTTTGCACAAATAACCTTAATCATACCATGCGTGTTTCCAATAGAAGGTGTCGTGGCATCATATGTGTCTTGAGTCACTAACACTATTTGATCTTATTTTTTCCATTCATCTATGTATCAATTTGTTAGAGTTTGAGCATGACAAATACTCCAGGACCATTCTAGTCAAGACCATTGCATGCAAGAGCTGCTTGAAGAAATTTTTTATTTTTAGTTTGTTTTATATTGTCTTTTAATTATTAGTATTGTACAGTAGTATCGAGTTTGTCAGTCTAGTTAAGATTGTCGAGTCTTTCATTATCGTACTACATGTTTTGTATTTGAAAAACCAGAAAAAATTATAAATGAAAAATCCAAAAAGATTTTTGCTTCTTAGTTTATTTTGTCCATTACTTTGTTAAAACTAAGCTTGATTTGATTTATGAGGGATATGATACATAGGCAACCACTGCATTCCTTAAACCTATGTAGTGAGTCGTGTAGGTGGCGTGTTTAAATTAGGACAGGGTTCGATCAAATCATTTTTTTTTTGAAAACTAAAAAAAGAGGAAAAAAATAAAAAAAGAGAAAAATTGTGGGATGTGAGAAATGAGCGGAAAGAAAAGAGTTACAATTAAAAAGAAAAAAGAGAAGAAGGATATGAGGCTAGCAAACTGAAATTGGGATGATGCCATATGACCTTCGTGCCCTCGAAGCTATTCTAGAATCGTTAATTGTTGCTAGGGACATTGCACGCAATGTGATATTTCTATATGATAAACGCCCTAACATGAACTTGTTGGCTTTGTTTTGCTCCCTTTTTGTTACTTTCATGGTTATCATAATAGAAGGGTGGTTAGCTTGTGGTATTTTGGTGAGTCATCTGTACAACACAAGGTCAAAGAGCAGGATATACATGGCTAACAAAGAAACAGACACTGGGTTTGTATACCCACCAAGGGAGATTGTAAAATCAGAATCACTGAAAGAGGAGGTCTGAAGGTTGAAACATCAAATGGCGGAAATGTATTAGGCCTGGATTAAGGAAAATCCTCCACCTTCATTCACCAACTATACACAAAACCATGCCTCCATTCCACCGTTGTCCCAAGCCCAGATGCCCAATATCGTTGATCTTTCCCTTCAGCATGCCCCGGGCTTCACCCCTTACAACTCCTACCCTGGCACTTCGTCCCAAATTTTCCATGCCCACTAGCCAAAACAACTGCATACCCTGATCAAGTTTAGGAAGGCAAATTTACCTAGGTCAGCACACTTTGTTGGGAAGATGTGTGGCGACAAGGAATATTAGAATTCTCTTGAGAACTTGCTTGTTGAAGTTAATAATATGAAAATTGGTGAAGGTCCTAGTAATTTTGATGTGCAACCTGATGGCTATGATGTCGAGATTGGTAATTGGAAAGACACTCCTTTTTTGGCTAGTTAGGGAGGAGTTTTGGTGGTTTATTTTGATGTCATTTCTGTTCTCCGGGTTATTTCAGGGCTGTAATCCGAATATTATCTTGTGGCTCAACCCCTTCTTCTTCTCATTTTGTCTAGTTCGTTTAGTTGTGGTACCTCGTCTAGTGTTATTTAGGATTGTTCCAGGGTTGTAACTCATGTCTATTTTGCTTGTTTTGTTCAAACCCTTTCACTATCTGTTTAGTGCAATCTTTTATTTTCTGTTTGTTCTAGTCAGTTTTGTTTAGATCATTTTTCCTTTTATAGTTCTTTTCACGCTAACTCTAGTGACAGGACATGCAAACATAATTCTCAGCCTGGTCTTGAAAGTTAGTTAATCATGAAGCAATGACATAGTTTTGAACATGATAAAAGAGGCATTTGAGGAAACAAGTAGAAATTCACGCATTTTGAGACGACCTAAAGCTTAAATTGAGTGAAAATGAGGCAGTTAGTCTGGAAAATCAAGAAGTTGATTAGAGCATATAACAAAGGAATGTCTCTCAAGTAGTTTGAGGTTGATCAGAAAGTGCTGAAATGTGTTCTTCTTCATCAAGATAAGTTTGAGTCAAGTCTGCTTCGAACTAGCAAGGATCATTCATTGGGACAAAGCTATTGCCCGTCGGTACTTTTTGTTTGTGTGGATGCCATCAATAGATATAGTGTGATTTCTTTGTTTATCTTCAATTTCATATTTTTACTTGGCATTTGTCGACGCCCCCTTTTTCTAAGAGTCGAAATTGGGTTCACGACATTTGGGAGGACAACTCTATTCCATTTCGAGAATTGGGTTTTGGAATTGGAGAGTCGCCATCTAATAATTATAGTGCATTAGGACACTTTAAGAAGAGTTTGAGTTGAAGAAACCAGAGATTAAAGGTAAGGGCTAGAAATTATCCCGAGGAGAAGGTGTTATGCACCCCTCAGGATCCACAAGTGTGGTTCCTGGCCATGTTAAAATTGTGACTTTACAAGTAAACAATCAATGCTCAAATAAAGACATTGCAACTAATTGAAACTTGTGAAAGTAAGGATAAAGAGAGCAGAAATTTGATAGGTCTAAACAATTCTAAAGATACAAACAAAGACGAACAAAGGAAAGTGGTCCTAGGTTTATAATTAATATGGATCACTTTAATGCAATACCCAACAATCACACCTCAAAGATGGGTCGCACGTGATATTAGCGGATAGGTCATCATCTTCATATTCTACCTTTCCCACCCCGTAAAGGTTATTTAAACGCGTGGATTGGTCACGAATGCTTATTGCGTGCTATGCCCATCCTATCCTATAAGTCCTAGAGGATATGTAGGACCACTATTCCTACAAGGTAAGTACTAGGCTGAACCCTTAGGTTTAAAGGACAAAATGCTAGGTCTCATACATAACAAGTAGGACTACACATAAAGGGAACTTACAAAGGAAAATAAGAGGCTCACAAATCCCTCCACAAGTAAACATCAAATTAGAATATTTCGAACACATTTAAGGTCTTAAAAAGGTAAGAGTTTAAAAGCGGGAATGTCAGAAAAGATAAGTTTCAGCAGAAGCAGAAGATTTAAAACTGAGTGCCTAAAAGATTGTCCGATTTTAAGAAATATAAATAAAAGATGGCAGTAAGTTACAACAGTTCAGGAATTAGTAAAATTATAGATAAGCTTGTTAAAACACACTTTGAAAATATAGTTGTGGTATTGCAGTAACCTGACAAAGCGTAGGATAAATAGCAAACAACAAGATTCTGGACAAGCAAACAAAACAGTAGAAAAGGTGATAAAACAAAGGCACAATTGCGAGATTATCTAAAAAATGGGGCTGTAGTTTTAATAGGAACAGAGTAAACTTTATAGAGGCAAACAAAGGATGGAGTTTAGGAGTTTAAAAGAGGCTGAGTAGCCTGAAACATGATTAATCAATTGTGTTAGGCCTAAAGCTTGTCTATGCGTCATATACATTGCCTAATTACCTTACAGGTGAACATGCATATTAATCCAGTTTTAAAAGAGAAGAGTTAACCAAACTTGTGTTGTTAAATTAAACAAGTGGTAAGGCATTCAATAATTGCAACTTAAACGAAATAAAATCCTAAGTGACATGATATCAAATGCGCATAAAAGCTCCTAAAGCATGGATCTCTAAATGTAGTAGTAATTTTTTATAACAGTTATTTGTTGATTACTAACTGATTACAAAGTGAGTATAATAACAATCTGAAAGTAAAGAGCCCAAACCGGATATCTATATGTAAGATGCATGTCTTGCACGTGGTTTCTATTGCACAAATAGGTATGTAAAGCCCTATAAATATGTTCTCTACTCATTAATTAAACCAAACATGCATAATCCCACCCCATTTCACTATAGCCCCAATCAGTTGTTTATAAATTATTGCACTCCATGATAGCTGAAATACATAATGAAAAATAAAATAATAAGTTACTCTATAGGGAGCTTTCAACCAGGCCCAATTCTTCCAACCTCACTTCTTTCGAGTTTCACATCCTTTTCCATAGTTTGGGTGCGTCAAAGCTCCCTAAGGGCCCATTGGAGTCCTTGGCCAATACCAGCAACCAAACACTACCAAAATGTTGAACAACTAGAGTATGGAATTACCAGCCTTGTGCATCAAAGTTCAATGGGTACTCAAAGGTACCCAAGGCAATGCTTGCACGAAGGGGGTAGAACCTAAACTCTTAGAGTAGTGAGAGTGTGATAGAATTATTTTCTTTAAAGAAATTGAGTTGAAAAATAAGTTAAAAATGATCCATATAGAACCATTTTTTAGAAAAAACAATGGGACAATTTTGACAAACTCAGTACCAGAATACCTCATATAGTTATGGGCAGTAAATACAAATAAGGGAAAAAGAAAGTGGGGCAAGTAGTTCACATGTAAGAACACAATTGCACATACACATGCACCAAAGGAAAGCGTTTCAGAACTTAGACAGTAACACCAGGTTTCAACCAAAGGTCTCAGGATTACATACTGATAATGTACTGGGGCTAAGGGGTAGGGGAGAACATGCATTAAACAAAGTAGTAGGCATGCTGAATTAAGAGAAGGATAGTCACATTAATGACCTAACATAGGAGCATGTTAGTTGGAATAAGAACATCAGAACCATAAGTAAAAATATAGAAGAAACAAAATAAAGTGCAGTATGTATTAAAACTTATTGTTTTGGAAGCTATAAATCAAATAGAGGGCATACCAGTCGAGGATGAGATAATATAGAGCAATATTATGCAGGGAAGTAGAGCAGTAGTATGCAGACCAAGCAAGTAGCAATGTATAAAGTAGTAGAATAGTAGAGCAGCCAAAAAATACTCAGTCTTGGCTTTCAGCCGACTGAGTAATCAGTAGTCAACAGGGAAAGTGAGAGAGGATGTGTAGAAAAATAAGAGAGAACACTGAGTATGCTTATGTAAGAGAAAGTTCAGAACAATGAATTGTGTTCGTGTGTCTATGCTAAAGAGAGGGCAGGGCATTTATAGTTTTGAAAATAAGAAAAAAATAAGATAATAATATATACTGATTATAATTATAGAAAGAATACCTATTAGAATCAATTAAAATTTCGAATTCCCTTTAATTAGGGAGTCATAACTCAAATGGTACAAATTGCATCAAATAAGGAAGGTGTTTGCAAGGCTGATAGTACAAAATAATTACAAGTAAGAGAAGTAAAAAATAAGAATATATTGTGTACATAAACAAATGGATTACAAACTAACTTTGAAAACAATTGGTTCAGGAAATCACGAGCGATATGGAAAATCACAGAGAATCAGCACCAAGTAAGGAAAGCATCTCACAAACAAGGAAGCGATTCAAATCAGTGGAAAACCTCTAAGGAAATCATATACAAAAAATCAGAGATTCAAAGAGATACACAGAATTGGCAGAACATTTAGTAAATAGAAACAATTAGACCTATTTAAACACAATAGTCACAAAATCAAAGAACCCTAAGTAGGAAATCACAGAATCAGTAGAACGTTAGAATAAAATTAAAGCATAGAAATTGGGGAATAACCTAGAAGATCATACAAACAAGCAGAAATCTAATTACAATATAGTACAAGACAAAATCAGAAGATATAGTGATTTCGAAAGAGGTTCCGAAACCCTAGTTTTAAAAAGAAGAACAAAACTTTGAAAACTTGAGCAATCGTAAAGATCGAGTAGAGAGTAGTGTAAAACACAAAAGAGTAAGTTAAAAATCATTTAAAAGACATGATTTAAGAGGTGTATGTAGAAATTAGGGTTTCGTAAGAAACCAGTGAGAGGTAAGAAACCTGGATATGAAACTAGTTAATAATGATGCTCGTAGCACCGTCAGACCATAACCCATTGGAGAAAGGCCAAAGACAAATCAGGTAAAGTTTTTGGTGACCATTTTGTATGGTGGAGGCTTCTGGAGTCTCGGAGATAGAGGGAATCAACAAGATAAAGTTTCATGGCGGCTGGTGGTCGAGAGAATGAGGCTGGAGGTTGCCGGAGAAGTGGTGAATTCATTGGAGAAGAAGAGAGAACCAGTAGGTTCTAGAGAGAAGGGAGCAAGTGTTAGTAGAGAGATAGAGAGAGAGAGAGAGAGAGACCGTCTCTGAAGTGACTGGTTTGGGGGGAGGGTAATCTGGGTCGTTGATCTCATTTGATCAACGGCTCAGATCAGATCAGGGCTAGACCAGGTAATTGAATTAGATGTTGATCAGGTTTAAATTGAAATTAGGCTGGGAAATGGGGAATTAGAATTGAAATCTGAATAGGCTACAATTTAATGGAATGAGGCTACATGTTAAATAGCCTAGTTTTCCATTTTTTATTTTATAAAAATAGTTAAAATAACTTTAAAAACAAATTAAAAAGGTTGAATTACTTAATAATATATAAATATTAATCTAAAAATAATAAAAATAATTTTATAAATATCGAATGTAATTAATTATAAAATAAGCTATAATTACAATTATATGCAATTTAGCTTTAAAATAACAAACAAATGTGTAAAACAGTGCAAAACTTATTTAAACTATATTTTAGTGTAAATAATTATTAAATTTTGTAGTATTAAAATAGGACAATAAATTGATTTTGAAAATTTTGAAGAAAAAAAAAACAAAACTTGGGTATGCTCATATATGCATTTATATGTTATTTTGAAAGTATTTTGAGTAGAAAATGTAGGAAATTATTCTATCCATGATATGTGTGCTTTGGTTGTATTAGCATGATTTCCAGGTATAGGTTTTGATGAATGACAAACAATGAAGTCAAGTTCAAACAACGTTATTATATGACAAACAATCAAGATTGAATGCCGAGAAGCATATTGATGAAGGGATTGCATGGAAAAACCAAGACGAGCTCAAAAGTTCAAGACCGAAGACCCAAGGCGTAGGTCGTTAGGTAGAACCAATGTAAGAGCAACGTTTAAGTTATCTCGTCTTTTGGCTCAACATATGTCATCATTAATATGCATAAAATCATTTTATTAAATCATATATATCATAAACATTTTTAATATACTTCAAACAAAATGATTTTAACGTTTTCATTTTAACCAAAATGGTTTTTGAAGTAAGTTTCATTTCTGGACAGAATGGGGGCATAATCAATTATGCCATATACATAATCGATTATCTGAAATTTCCAGCAAAGCTGGAAATTTCAGAGAGCCTCAATAATCGATTATGCAATAGGCAAAAATCGATTATTCTGGGAAAATTCCAGCTTTACTGAAAATTCCCGAGAAGTAAAATAATCGATTATCACCTTGTGCATAATCGATTATCTTGTATCCGTTGCCTTCCAACGACTAGTTTTCTGAACGTTAAAGTCACATAATCGATTATGCAAAGTCAATAATCGATTATTCTGTTGGAAAATCAGATTTAGTGTTTGAACGTTGGGCAACGGCTATATCACCTCCACACCCTATAAATAGAGGTCTTTGGAGCTGATTTTATAAGAACAATATCTCACATTATTCTTGAACATATTGATAACATTTCTACATCATATTTAGAGCTTTTGTTGAGCCATTTGAGAGACAACTTTGTGTTGTTCATAGAGCTTATATTGTATCTCTTTATCTACTCTTCTTAGAGAGTTCATGTTATAGAAGAGAAAGGTTCTTGAGAAGACCATACCTTCTAATTGAGCGTTGGGTTTGCTAAGTACCTTCAATCTTAGTGTGTGAAGTCTTGTGGTGCGGTATCCACGAGCAAGGTGAAGTCTTGAGGTGATGTATCCTCGAGCAAGTGAAGTCTTGTAGAGCGTACATCTACGAGCAAGTGTAACGGTTTGTTAGGCACCCGCAAGCTTAACGGAGTTTGTGTAAACTCGAGAGAGTCTCTCGGGTGACTGGACTAACCACACATTGTGGTGAACCAGTATAAATTCGGTGTGTCCTCTCCTTACTCTTTTAATTATTGCACTTACTTTATTCCTGCAATTTTAATTCCGCAAAATTTACCATCATTCTCATGCCTCACTATTCACCCCCCCTCTAGTGAAGGGCATAAATCCTAACAGTTGGTATCAGAGCCTAACTCTCTGAAAGCCTTAACCGGTTGAGAGAACGATATATATTTTTTTGTTGAGAATGTTGAACGCAGGTATGATGAGCGAAGGACACTCTACCATTAGGCCTCCACTATTTGACGGAACAAATTATACATATTGGAAAGAGAGGATGAGAATATTCATCCAATCAAATAACTTTCGATTACGGCACATCATCAAGAACGGTGAACAAATGCCGACAAAGAAAGTTGGGGAAATCATGGTTCCAAAGGAGGAAGATGAATATAATGCCGAAGATATCAAGAAGATTGAAAATAACGCAAAGGCCATCAATATGTTGTATTGTGCCGTGAATCCGGATGACTATCGGAAAATCTCTTGCTGCACAACCGCCAAAGAGATGTGGGATAAGCTTGAAATCACTTATGAAGGTACGCCTCTAGTCCGAGAAGCTAGAGTTGATTTTCTAACACATGAATATGAACTCTTTAGAATGAAGGAGCCTGAAAGCATCGATGATATGTTTGATCGATTCTCAATGATCATCAACGATCTCCATGCTCTTAGGAAAGTATATTCGAACAAAGATCTTGTTCGAAAAATCTTGAGTCTGAGGAAAGTATATTCGAACAAAGATCTTGTTCGAAAAATCTTGCGGAGTCTCACTCCCGAATGGCGTTCCAAAGCCAATGCCATCCAAGAGTCGATGGGAATCACGGAAGTCACAATTGATGGACTAAGAGGTAACCTCAAGACTTATGAAAGCACTATTCTTAATCCTTCGTTTGGAAATAAGAAAAGTCCAGGTATTGCCTTCAAAGCCTCATTTTCTAAAAGAGTAGAAGTAAGTGATTCGGAAAGCGATGATGATACTATTTCCAACGATTTAATTGAAAAGTTTTATAAGTTTATGAAAAAGGAAATGAAGAAGGAAGAACCAAGTCCTTCATGCCATAATTGTGGAAAACTTGGCCACACCAAGTCACATTGTCCAAAACCCAAGGACAAGAAGAAGAAGAAACACCAAAGGCGCGTGACATGGTATTCGGACAGCTCGGGTGATGAAACTGCCGCCCTATGCCTCATGGCCAACGAGGAAGAAGAGGTAAGTACTCCTAACTCTTACTCTTATGAAGAATTACAAGAAGCTTTTCAAGAATTATATGATGAATTGAAAAGGTCTTCAAAAATCTCCAAAGAGGCCAAGGCTAAAATTAAAGTTTTAGAAGAGAAAAATAAATGTTTGGAAAATGACAATATAGATCTTAGAAATAAAATTAAGGAGATGAATGAAACTTCTTCAATTGATCAAAATTTCTAATTGTTCATCTTGTGATTCTTTGGAATTAGAAAACATAGAACTTAGGAACACACTAGAAAAACGTAGTGTAGCAATCCTAAAATAGTTGAAGAAATTAAAAAGAAAAGGCCCAGGAAAAATAAAAGGCGTAAAAAGAATAAGATTCATGTTAGAAATTGCGATGCACAACCTAGAAATAATTCTAGGAATTTTGTAAATGAGTCTAGAATTAATCATTTTAGACCACCTAGAAATAATTCTAGGAATATTATTAATGAGTCTAGAATTAATCATTTTAGACCCCCTAGAAATGACTCTAGGAATTTCAACGCTTCTAGGATTAACGACTTTAGATCACCTAGAACGTTTTTGGCTCAACCAAGACATATGCACAACCCGAATGTTATATGTCATTATTGCAACCGGGTAGGACACATAGCACCCGTATATTTTGCAGAACATAGGGATTTATCTTTTAGCTATGATTATTATTTGCCTAACCCCCAAGGACCCAAAAGTGTTTGGGTACCTAAAACCTATTTTTAGGTACGTTTGCAGGTGTGCTTGAAGACTACAATATCGTAGTAGATGCACCAAGCACGAAACCTTATTGCATCGAGGGGGAATTTCGGTTAGTTATCATATTTTTGATAAAAACGTAATAGTTGATATGTGTTAACGATTGATATGTCTTTGTTAACAATTGGAATCAATTATTCTTGTTGATTCATGTTTTGATAACTTTTATTTTGAATAACAATTGGTATCAATTATTTTTGTTAAAAATAATGATTGATTCATGTTTTGATGAATATTATTTTTGGTTTGAATAACCGTTGGTATATTCTTGAAAAATAAATGATTCATGTTTTTAATACAACTATTGGTTTGCTAAAAATTAACAGTTGATATGTTTTTAAGTAATATGATTTGCTAAAAATAACCTTTATTATGGTTGTTATGTTTTTGCTAACATTTGGTATCATTTTATGTTGGTATGACTTTTTTTTTGAAAACCGTCATCATGTATATTCCTCATTGTATTTCCTATCTTATGTTTGACACTAACAGTTGGTATTCCCAAAAGGTGGAAGTGTCAAAAGGGGAAAGTAGCCTATGTATACTCTCTTTTTGCTAAAGACAGGGAGAGGGCAATCAGCCGCTAAGGACCTCCAATCATCGTTTTCCTCAATTCGCCACTACTCAGCTTCTTCTCGAACCAACGACCATATTTTCCATCTCCTTTAGCCGTTCTTCAACCAAAATGCAACAATCAGCCACAACCATCTTCCACCCCACGATCACGGTACACATGGACTAGGCTGAAAATTCAGGCCAATTTTTGGACAGAAGTAAAAAAAATGAGGCCCAGATTTAGCTTTTGATTTTCTTATTCTTCTTCAGTTCTGTGGGTCTGATTTGGAACATAAACATAAACATTTTCAGCTTATTCTTTGGTTTCTAATTTTGAAATATGCGATTATTCGATGCCGGAGGCTCAGTCGAGCGCGATTCAAGTTTCATGGTTCGAGTTTATCATCGTTGCTGTTCATTGTGGATTCCGTAGCGGTTCTAATTCAATTAGGGATTTCAATAGCTGTTTCTGGTCTTTTTGGAATTCAATGTTAAGCTTTCCCTCTGCTTGTATTCACTTCAAGACATAATCGAAATTAGCACGCATTCAGGTTCGTTTCTGATTCTTTTGTGCCAATTTTGCTCAATTGAAAATGTGATAAGAGCCAGTGACGTTGGGTTTGGGACTTAAAGAAGAATTGTGAAATTGCAGGATCCTAATAGTTATTGTTCAATGGGTTCGTGTTTGAATATCTGTTTCTGAATTAGTTCTGCATTTGAAAAGACTGTTTGTGTTTACTTCTACTGTTTCGTGCTCTTCAAAGTAAAGAAAATGATTCACATATTGTGGTTGCCAATGTTCAAGTTGATGCAATTGTGATTAATATGTTTTCTATTAGAGTCTGCTTGTTTTAATTGTCGTAGGAACTGACGTACAATCTTTGTTTCCTGTTGAGAGTGAATATCAAATTTTCAGCTTTGTTATTGTTCTTTAGCTCTATCTGTTTCATGTGTTTCTACTAGTTTTTATTTATTTTATTTTGTTTTTCTTTAAATTTGTCACTTGTACTCGCACTTGGTACACTTGGTATCTTGAATTCAGTAATTGGTGCAGAAATATATTGTGTAGAGGTTGCACGCTTTGAAGTCCATATGCAATTTGGTTAAACCAGATCTATTTCTTAATGTGTATATGCTAGATTGTGTTTTGGAGGAAACTCGTTTGAATTAGTATGCTAGATGTGTTAGGATCATATTAAAAGGGATATTGGATTGATTATATCGGCACGAACCCATTTAATTGTGTTAGCTTGGAATTGAAAGGAATTGAGGTGTGCCGTGCCAAACGAAAATGATAATTGTATGGCTCTCGTTTTAATTAATCTTGTTTTGGCCTTAGAATTCGAGGTGTGCCATTTAGTAAATTCCATTGCCCTCGCAAATTAAAACGTGTTAGACTCTATTAGGCGCGACTTTAACAAATTACATTCCTAAATACGGGTGGGCATTTTATGCGGCCCAAATCTAAATCATAAAACGTTGAATAGAGTATGCCTAGGATTGCGGGTTCATTTGATGCGGCGCAATCCGACAACGCACTTTAAACGAAGTTCATTTTCTCTTAAATAAGTACACATTAAATAAACGCGGTTAAACGTAAAATTGGCACAAAGGCATTTCATGCATTAAAGTCAGATTTTAGCCATTCATAACAATTTAAGCAACCGTGCTAGAACCATGAGATCCGAGGGTGCCTAACACATTCCCTCGGGTCAACATAATTCCTTATTCAAAATTTCTGGTTCGCAGACTCAATTCGAAGTCGAAATTTTCCTCGCTTCGAGATTCAAGCTAAACTGGTGACTTGGGATCCCAAAAGCCAAACCGTTCTCAAGTGGCGACTCTGAATAAATAAATAATCCCGATCCGAATAATGTCACTTTATATGAAAAAAATCCCTTATACATTATCCTTCGGGGTAGGTGTGTAGAAGGAGGTGTGACAATAGTTAAATTCCATTAAGTAATATTCATATTCATTTATGTTTAATAGCTGCCTAAAGAGTATTTAGGGTTGTTGGCTGGCCTTGTCTTCACGAGAGGCGCCATAGCGATCGGGTATGGAAATTGGGGTCGTGACATCTGTCCGGAATACAGTGGATGGAAAATAAATACAGTACTGAAAAAGGGACTATTCTAGTTGCAGCCGTCTCGAATGATGCAGCTCTCTAGTCCCCAGAATCATTCGTGCTGCTACATCCAGTAGACTACTGAAATCACATATACATGTGCAACAAAATGCATAGCAAATGTAGTGTGAGTACAGAAACAACGTGTACCCAATGAATGTCCCGCCTAATCCCAAGGAGTAGAGACGAGATGGTCAATTCTGACACTAATTAGAAGTCCAATGGCTATTTATCCTTAAAAATATATCCAAGCAGTGAATTTGTTTTATAAACAGGATTCTAATCTAGATATGGGAAATAGATAGTCATACAATTATTTCATGGAAAGTTGTTAGATAATACGCTTAACGCTAGGGGAGGGGGGGGGGGGGTGAATAGCGTTATAATAAAAATTAGCGTAAACTTGCGGAATTTAAAAATTGCAGGAAATAAATAAGTGCGATAAGTAAATAAATTAGAACAAACGCACTGATGTATCCTGGTTCACCACAACCCGTGGCTAGTCCAGTCCCCGAGAGACTCTCTCGAGATTTCTACTAACTTGTTAAGCTTACGGGTGCTCAACAAACCGTTACAACTTGAGGACACAAGCCTCAACAACCTTTGCTCGGAGATACAACACTCCAAGACTTCAACCAAGGAAACACAAGTTACTTCTTACAACACAAGGGACTAACACTTCCCTTCAAGTGTACAAAAACACTTAACACTCAAACAAGACACTCCTTTAAGAGTAGATATGAGTAAAAAGAATACGCTCAAGATCGCAACAACTTTCGACAAGAATTTGGCTCTCAAAAGCTTATGTAATGAATATAAAATGATAAGCAATAAAGTATGCAAGCTTTAGCAATTGTATGATCAGTTGTTGTGTTTATAAGACTGAATTGAAGCTGTATTTATAGTTGAAAAACTTTGTATTACCGTTGCCTAATTGCCAATTAAGAAATGCTGATTTTACTCTGTGACAATCGATTGTCAAATTACCACAATTGATTGTTTGCCAGTTCTTCCAAAAATCAATCCCAGATTTTGCGCATAACAATCGATTATCTAAGATCAATAATCGATTACTGGCAACGTTCAAAAAATCATTTCCAGATTACTTAAAACAATCGATTGTAAGAAATCTACAATCGATTACTCAGCAACGTTCAAAAAATCCTTTCCAGATTTTAATTAAAACAATCGATTATAGGAAATCAATAATCGATTACCTGACGGTATTTGAAAACATTTTGGCAATGGTCAGTAATACAATCGATTATATTAAGTTAACAATCGATTATATATCAGTCTTGAAAAATCAATTTAGACACTGCCTCTTGACAATCGATTGTTATAGGTTCACAATCGATTATTTAATAACTTTGAAAAAGTCTGGAAGACACTGCCTCAACAAAGTCGATTGTCATAAGTTCACAATCGATTATTTTGTGACTTTGAAAAATCTGATGGACACTGTCTCTTCACAATCGATTGTCATTAGCTTCACAATCGATTATTTTGAGCTTTGAAAAACTTTGATGGATACTGCCTCATCACAATCGATTGTCATAAGGTTCACAATCGATTGTCATGCAGATTTGAAAAATCTGATGCTCACTGCCTTAACACAATCGATTGTCATAAGTTCACAATCGATTGTCAAGCAGCTGACGTAAAATAATCGATTATCATAAGTACATAATCGATTATCTTAGTCCAGATTTTAGAGGCATGTTTAAAAATCATTTTGACTAAAGTAAATATGCATTATTTAAAATCATTTTGCTCTAAATTAAATATGCATGATTTGTTAAAAATATTTTTACGAGAGAAGCCAAGTCTTGAGTTTAAGTTGTCGGATCAAGATCACAATTAAATATCGACTCATATAAAACTTAATCTCGATCTTTGTCTTGTGCTTGAATCTCGTTATATATCAATTTTGCGCTTGTGCTTGGACCTCGTCATATGTCAATTTGCACATAGTTTGTCATTCATCAAAACCTACAAATATGAACACACGTTTAGTATAATGCCTTGAGAACGTGTTTCCAACAATTTTCCCCTTTTTGATAATGGCAAACTTTAAGTGGGATATGCATATTAGACAATTCATAATGACGATTCAAGACAAGTAAAGATATGCAACAAGTATATAGATATGCAATTTTGTTCCCCCTCAATATATGGATTCCCCCTCAATTTATGCCGATAAGTATTGAGAGTGCATACCCGTTATCTTCCCCCTTTTGCCATTAGCAAAAAAATAGAATAAAAAAACTTGTTTATTTATTAAATCTGCAATTTCAGACATAATACGCAAATAATGTCAAGACAATCGATTATTGATACTGGATAATCGATTATATCAAAGAGAAATCGATTGTTCTGTGCGTCAAGCTTTATAATTCCCCCCGCCTTTAGGGCGATACCTGCAAAAATACGTTAGACGTCTCCAACGCTCAAGTTAGAAAACATGTGAAAGGGAAAATGCAATGCATGACTTAGATCAACGTGGAGTCAAGGATCCCGGTTCACTACGAATTCGGAAGAAGGACTCTTTCTCTAAGGGCTTTGTAAAGATGTCGGCCAATTGATCTTTGGTTTCAACAAATTCAATTTCGACATTGCCCTTGAGAACGTGATCTCTTATAAAATGATGTCTAAGGTGTTCTTAAGAGAGTTTCGGGTACTTACCTTTTCTCCGACGTCGCCAATTACCTGTTCGAGAGGGTGATCTTTGATTGTCCTCCACTCGTTAGGCATTTTCGTTTCCTTCTCCAATTGTGGCGTTTCCTCCGTTGATTGTTCCAAGATTTCATCTTGAATTTCCTTAGGAGTTTCCTCTTGTACTTTGTCTTTTAAACTATTTAAAATACCTGCAAGATCAGAACAAGAATCCTTTCTCGCCAAGCGAGCATTATTTTCGGAAAACACAATATGAGGGGATTCCTCCACAGTTTGGGTTCTATTATTAAATACCCTATATGTTTTGCTACGGGAAGAATACCCAATAAAAATTCCTTCATCGGATTTGGCATCAAATTTTCCCAATTGATCTTTTCCATTGTTATGAATAAAAACTTTACAACCGAATACTCTAAAATGGGAGATATTTGGTTTCCTTCCCTTGTAGAGTTCATAGGGGGTTTTCATGAGTATTGGCCTTATGACTACTCTATCCAAAACGTAGCATGCGGTACTCACGGCATCCGCCCAAAAATGTTTGGGAATCTTAGCCTCTTCGAGCATGGTTCTAGCCATCTCTTCGAGACACCTATTTTTCCTTTCCACCACCCCATTTTGATGTGGTTTTCGTGGAGCGGAAAAGGTATGCTCGATACCGGTTCGTCATAAAAGTCCGCAAAGAGATTGTGATCAAACTCTCCCCCATGATCACTTCTAATTGAAGTGACGGTTGTTTCCTTTTCGTTTTGAACACGTTTAAGAAAATATTTAAAATTCTGAAAAGCATCACTTTTATGGGCAAGAAATAAAGTCCAAGTAAATCTGGAATAATCATCAACAATAACAAAAGCATAACGATTTCTACCTAGACTTTCAATGCGAGATGGTCCAAATAAATCCATGTGAAGCAATTGCAATGGTCTAGTAGTTGAAACAATATTTTTCGATTTAAAAGATGCTTTTGTTTGCTTCCCTTTTTGACAAGAATCACAAATAGAGTCATTTTCAAATTTCAAATTTGGAAGACCAACAACTAAATTTTGTGAAACCAATTTGTTCAAAAGATGCATGTTGATGTGAGCTACTCTACGATGCCATAACCAAGAATCATCCTCTTTGCTCATTAAACAATTCACATATTCGGGTGAAGAATTTGCAAGATCAACCATATAAATGTTATCCATTCTAAAACCACGAAGGATAATTTTAAAATCGCTACGTCTAAAAACTAAGCATTCATCCGAATCAAATAAAACAAGATTTCCCTTGTCACATAATTGACTTATGCTCAAGAGATTATGTTTTAAACCTTTCATAAGTAATATATGCTTAATGGAAGAAATTTCATCCTTACCGACCGATCCGATGCCGATAATCTTTCCTTTGTTGTTATCACTAAAAATAATACTTCCCCCTTCCTTGTGTTCTAGTTGAAGGAATTTGGATTCGTCTCCCGTCATGTGCTTGGAGCATCCACTATCAAGGTACCATAGTACACTTGATCCCTTCAGACATACCTACAAAACAGATTAATGAGTTTTAGGTACCCATGCCATTTTGGATCCTTGGGGGTTAGGCAAATCATAGTGATGTGATTGAGTGTTATGTCTATGTCGTGTAAAACAAGCAGGAGCAATATGTCCAATTCGTCTACAATAATGACAGGTCACGTTAGGATTATGCATCCTTCTAGGTTGATAGTAATTGGACGGACGAAATTCATTTACTCTATTCTTGACAATATAACTATTGCGCAAATCATGAAAATCATTTATCCTACCATTTGTTCTAGGATATGCATCATTTCTAGAATAGTTGTTTCTAGGTTGGAGGTTATTTCTAGGTGTTCTAAAAGGTTCAAAGTTCCTTCTAGTGTTTGGCCTAGAATGTGCATTATTTCTAGCATGATTATTTCTAGGTTGCGATTGATGAAAACCATTTCTAGGTTTGTTGTATCTAGGATGAACATTTGTTTTATTTATCCTAGGTTGAGCCTTAGGTGGTTGGGGGTTGGCTTCAACTTTCTCTTTAGGCTCATTTCTAAAACCTATGCCATGCTTGGTCGACTTCAAATTAACAAGCACTTCATTCAAATTTTTATGAGAAGAGTTAAACTTATCTAAGGTGCCCTTAAGCCTTTCTACTTCATTTTTGAGATGCATGCAAGAAGTACAATTTCTAGAACTCTCGGGCTTGTCGGCGCTTCTCTTGCCAAAAAATTTGTTTTCCTCTTTCAACTTCTCATTTTCATAAATCAGTTTTTCCAATTCCTTTTCTTTAAAAGAGAGTTGTCTTTGAAAATCTTTTTCTTTTAAAGAAGCATTTTCTTTTATACTCTTAACAGTTTTTGAAGCTTTAATAAATTCGCTATACAACTCATCAAAAGCATTTTGCATTTCTTCAAGGGAAAAGAAATTTTTGGAAGAAATTTGACATACCTCTTCTTTGTTGTCTTCTTGTGCCATAAGACAAAGATTTGCGGCTTCGTCTTCTTCTTCCTCACTTGACTCGTCACCGGAGTTGCCTCCCTAAGATATGTATGCTCGTTGCTTCTTGAAGGGTTTCTTCTCCTTTTTAGCATTTGGGCAATTTGATTTAATGTGCCCGGTTTCTCCGCACTCATAGCACTTTATATGATCTCCTTGCTTTTTGCCCTTTCGTTCATACTCTTTTCGCATGAACTTTTGAAATCTCTTGATAACGAGTCCGAACTCGTTGTCTCCGTCCTCATCATTTTGAGGTTGGCTTGTGCTTGCCTTGAGAGCGATTCTTTGCTTCCTTTGATCATCAACAAGAGGGTTAAGTATAGTAGATTCATAAGTTTTAAGATTACCTCTTAATGCGTCGATGGTGACATTTGAAATGCCAATGGATTCTTGAATCGCGTCGGCCTTGGATCGCCATTCCGGAGTGAGACTTCGGAGAATTTTTCAAACAAGTTCCTTATCCGTGAAGGTCTTCTTAAGAGCATGTAAATCATTTACGATTTTTGAAAATCGTTCAACCATCTCATCGACCTTTTCGCCTTCCTTCATGTGAAACAATTCATATGCATGGGTTAGGAAATCAATTTTGGCTTCTCTTACCTAGTCCGTACCTTCGTACGTAATTTCCAGCTTGTCCCATATTTGCTTCGCCGTTGTGCAACAAGATATCTTCCTTTAATCATCAGCATTTACAGCACAATATAATAAATTAATAGCTTTAGCAATATTTTGCACCTTTCGGCTATCATCCGCATCGTATTCATCTTCGGACTTTGGGACCCATTCATTTTCAACTTTCTTGGTTGGAATTTGTTCTCCATTCATTATGACCTTCCAAAGATGAAAACGATTTGATTGTACAAATATTCTCATCCTCTCCTTCCAGTATGTATAATTTGTACCATAGAATACTGGTGGTCGGGTGCAGCATTGTCCTTCACCTATTCCTGCAAAAGAATCACGAGTAGAAGCCATGGATGTTTCTCGCAAACGGTTAAGTCTTCAGAGAGTTGGGCTCTGATACCAATTGATAGATAATACGCTTAACGCTAGAGGGGGGGGGGTGAATAGCGTTATAATAAAAATTAGCGTAAACTTGCGGAATTTAAAAATTGCAGGAAATAAATAAGTGCGATAAGTAAATAAATTAGAATAAACGCACCGATGTATCCTGGTTCACCACAACCCGTGGCTAGTCCAGTCCCCGAGAGACTCTCTCGAGATTTCCACTAACTTGTTAAGCTTACGGGTGCTCAACAAACCGTTACAACTTGAGGACACAAGCCTCAACAACCTTTGCTCGGAGATACAACACTCCAAGACTTCAACCAAGGAAACACAAGTTCCTTCTTACAACACAAGGGACTAACACTTCCCTTCAAGTGTACAAAAACACTTAGCACTCAAACAAGACACTCCTTTAAGAGTAGATATGAGTAAAAAGAATACGCTCAAGATCGCAACAACTTTCGACAAGAATTTGGCTCTCAAAAGCTTATGTAATGAATATAAAATGATAAGCAATAAAGTATGCAAGCTTTAGCAATTGTATGATCAGTTGTTGTGCTTAGAAGACTGAATTGAAGCTGTATTTATAGTTGAAAAACTTCGTATTACCGTTGCCTAATTGCCAATTAAGAAATGCTGATTTACTCTATGACAATCGATTGTCAAATTACCACAATCGATTGTTTGCCAGTTCTTCCAAAAATCAATCCCAGATTTTACGCATAACAATCGATTATCTAAGATCAATAATCGATTACTGGCAACGTTCAAAAAATCATTTCCAGATTTTACTTAAAACAATCGATTGTCAGAAATCTACAATCGATTACTCAGCAACGTTCAAAAAATCCTTTCCAGATTTTAATTAAAACAATCGATTATAGGAAATCAATAGTCGATTACCTGACGGTATTTGAAAACATTTTGGCAGCGGTCAGTTATACAATCGATTATATTAAGTTAACAATCGATTATATATCAGTCTTGAAAAATCAATTTAGACACTGCCTCTTGACAATCGATTGTTATAGGTTCACAATCGATTATTTAATAACTTTGAAAAAGTCTGGAAGACACTGCCTCAACACAATCGATTGTCATAAGTTCACAATCGATTATTTTGTGACTTTGAAAAATCTGATGGACACTGTCTCTTCACAATCGATTGTCATTAGCTTCACAATCGATTATTTTGAGCTTTGAAAAACTTTGATGCTCACTGCCTTAACACAATCGATTGTCATAAGTTCACAATCGATTGTCAAGCAGCTGACTTAAACATAATCGATTATCATAAGTACATAATCGATTATCTTAGTCCAGATTTTAGAGGCATGTTTAAAAATCATTTTGACTAAAGTAAATATGCATTATTTAAAATCATTTTGCTCTAAATTAAATATGCATGATTTGTTAAAAATATTTTTACAAGAGAAGCCAAGTCTTGAGTTTAAGTTGTCGGACCAAGATCACAATTAAATACCGACTCATATAAAACTTAATCTCGATCTTTGTCTTGTGCTTGAATCTCGTTATATATCAATTTTGCGCTTGTGCTTGGACCTCGTCATATGTCAATTTGCGCATAGTTTGTCATTCTTCAAAACCTACAAATATGAACACACATTTAGTATAATGCCTTGAGAACGTGTTTCCAACAAAAGTTTCCTTAGTTCTTTTGTTATTATTTAATAAATGATCTCGAGCCATAAAGAGGCATAAAACAACTCAAATGAGGTCAAGATAACAGCACAAGCATGCGCAAATCATGCAGAGGCAACAGCCCGCTCTAACAGAAATGTAAATTTGCTCACTGCCGAGGGTCGAGCGGCCCGTACCATAGATGCATCGATTTTCGCGAGGCAATCGACCCGTTCCAACATAAATATAAACACACGCAGACAGATAATTAGTCAAACAGTCAGCATGGAGAAAATATCCAAGTAAGGTCCATTCCTTTTTAATAATTTGAGAAAAACATAGCTTTAGTCTTTTTAGAAATCCGCTTATTAATATACTATGATTAAAGCATTTCAAGCCATCAATGATTTATAAATGATCCAAGTATAACATGCTTTTGTGTCCTAGACTACCCGGACAATAGCATAATAGTAGCTACGCACGGACTCTTATCACGTCGTGCATACATAACCCCCATAATAGGAGCACATAATTAGCTTAACTCACCTATGGGGTAATTCCCTCTCACAGGATTAGAAAGGAGACTCACCTCGCTCCGAAGACTCATAACCGTCACTTTACATCTTTCCGAAAGCTTGAACCAACGCAAAAATGCTCCAGAACTAGCCAAATAACGGCTAAACTAATGAGAATATACTCAAATACTCGCTAACAATTCAAATTATACAATTTCCCAACTCCACTTAGTGAAATGACCAAAATGCCCTCGGGCCCACGTGCTCTGATTCTGAAAATTATTGAAAATAAGTATTATCCATAACTCATATGGTGTATATCCAGAAAATTATCCACGTTCGTCCATGAATCGACCCTCAAATCAAGGATTTACCATTTTTCAACTTTGGGGCTCAAAATCCCAATTTCTACCATCCAATCACGGATACAAATAGAAACCAACATAAATAATAATGGAGAAACATCAAAATAAAGGTAATATATTTACCTCCTTGTTGAGACGAGAACAACGCCGTGAAAATCACCTAAATCGGAGCTCTAGAACTCAAGATATGCCAAGAATACTAAACTTCTCGGTTTTAAACAATGTACAGGCCCATTTTTCGCTTTTGTGGACAATTTTCACATATGCAGGACCGCTTTTGTGGTTCTATTTCCACTTTTGCGGTTCCGCATCCGCGGTCAAATTCCGCTTTTGCGGTTCTGACTGACACCAGATACGGCGTTGAAATGTCAAATAAGAGCGTGATCACAACCCGAAACACACACGAGGCACCCGGGACCCTAACCAATCATACCAACCAGCCCCAAAACATATTAAGGACTTTATCGAGGTCTCAAATCACATCAAACAACGCTAAAATCAAGAATAAACCTCCAATCCAAGCTTGATGAACTTTTAAGTTTCCAACTTCTATTTCCAATGCCGAAACCTATCAAATCACGTCCTATTGACTTCAAATTTTGCACACAAGTCCAAAATAACATAATGAAGCTACAGAAACTTTCGGAATTCCATTCCGAACGTCGGATCAAAATCTCACCTATTAATCAGAATTTGCCAAAATACTAACTTTGTTAATTCAAGCTTAATTCTACACCGATCATCACGAAAATATTCCGGACACACTCTTAAGTCCCAAATCACCTAACAAAGCTATCCGAACCATAAAATTTGCATTTCGAGCCGATATAAAAATTTCTACTTCTGGTCAAGCTTCTTAAAAACCTTCAAATTCCTACCTTTAGCCAAACGACTCCAAAATGACCTACGAACCTCTGAGTTCACTTCCAATCGTGCTCCCAAATCCAGAATCACTATACGTAGCTATGCCCAGTATTGGAATTCCAAACGGACATCGATAACGTTGAAATGAACTTCAAGACAAACTTATAAAATTTCTTCCAAAATGCTAACTTCCACAATAGGCGCCAAACGCTCCCGATTTATCCAATACCCGAACCGAGCATACGCCCAAGTCCGATATCATTATATAAACCTGATGGACCCTTCAAATCCTGATTCAAAGGTCGTTTACTCAAAAATCCAATCCTAGTTCATTCTTTCAACTTAAAGCTTTTGAAATGGGAGTTTTTATTTAAATTTAACTTCGATCTCCCTGAATTTAGATTCCGACCATGCGAACGAGTCATAAGACTCAAAATGAAGTTGTTCACGACCTCCAAATGCTCAACTGAGCGCTGGTAGTCAAAAAGACTTGTCAGGTCATTTCTCTCCCACTTAAACACAGGTTCGTCCTCAAACGTGCTGAGAACTATGCTAAAGTAGTCTGAAATCATTGTTTAGCATCTTATGCACCTTCACGTGCTGCCATACCTCCTCTGAGCAATTAGCCCGATATATTATGAAGATATTCTCTTTTATTCAAACAAATAAATCTTATAGCCCAATTCCAACATCCGGAATTCTATGTCAGGCATGTTTTCATCAAAAGATCACCCAATTATTCACCACACACCGTCCTCAAATATGATTGAAAACTTTGCTGGATTCTTACCTTGCAACACAAAATACACAGGACCACGATAATAATTTATGATCAACATAGACAAAATTCAACGAATCAGATGCTCCCATTGCACCTCATGACCTACATATTTCTTGTTCTAACTTTTACAACACTGACATGACGGAAGAGATGCGCCAAAATTCATAACCATCTGCTGAATCAAAAGTCATTGGGTCCATACCTCTGACTGAGACATTACCACATTCTGAACCAAATGAGGATCTCTGCTCCTTGATTTAGTTCATGCGCTCAGATTGCACTGATCCTAAATTTCATAATCTCATCCCACCCAGTACGAATTGCTCAGGCAATAAGCCACCTGGGACACAATCAAGAGTCCCATATGATGCCACCATGTTCCAATAGGCTACCGATTAGGATATGATATAAGAAGAATACGAACTCTGAAACGGACATCTAATTACCCCGCCCACGAAACATACGCGCGACGTAGGCTAACAACTTATACGTATTTTCCTCTGAAAAATGGGAAACAGAACACATAAAAGAAACTAGGGGGAACTGTACTGAACATCATACTGTTGCGGCACGCAACCCGATCCAACTAGCATAACCATTGCGGCGTGCCACCTGATCCACACATCATAACTATGGCGGCGTGCCACCCGATCCACATTATATACCCATGGCGGCGTGCCACCCGATCCACATACAGGCTCACATATGGAGATGTTCATTGAGCTAAATAGCTCATCACATCAAAATACCGAATATTGGTCGTAGACACGCTAAGGTGTATAATACCTTCCCTGAGGAACCATTTAGCGCTATAGGCTACAAAACTCAAGCACAACTGAGGTGCAATACCTGATGTGAATCTCAAGAGCGATCATATCATATAACATCACTGCTACGCGGGACCTCAACACATAATTTACCAAGCTATTTCACAACCCATACGATACACTACATCATTATATGGAATAGCTGATGACAAAATAACACCCCAACTATTCCTCCATAGGAAACACTCGCTTAAACGAATACAACTAGCCGGATATAAAGTTCTGCCCACAAATAAATTAATCCACTGATCTCAAGCCGATTTCTGATTGCACCAACTTGGCTAATGAGTTTCAAGGTTCGTAGTAACTCATTCTTCCTCTTAACATATAGGAACAACCATTACAACTGGATCAACCTCCTCCATTCATATCCCAATAAACAAAGTGCCCTCCAGGCCTAAATTCTCAAATCGATGATATTACC
This sequence comes from Nicotiana benthamiana, assembly GCA_034376525.1. Classification (NCBI taxonomy): domain Eukaryota; kingdom Viridiplantae; phylum Streptophyta; class Magnoliopsida; order Solanales; family Solanaceae; genus Nicotiana; species Nicotiana benthamiana. The sequence continues at coordinate 29,517,957 of CM067337.1, forward strand.
AAAATCCTCATACTTGGTTAAATCTTTAGTCAATCAAGGAACTACATGTCACACATACAGAATCTTCCCGTGGGACACGCTCCCACAATCTTTCCATTTTTCTTTTCTTTTCTGTATAGTTCTTTTTACGCTGATATCAATGACATGATGTGCATAAGGAATCTTCGGCCCAGTTATAAAAGCCAATCTAACTCAGAAATAATAATACAAGAAATCGAGTATGATGATGAGATGGAATGATGATGAGATGGAATGATGATGACGAGGCCTATGAGGAAATTAGTAAATAATTAAGTCACTTTGAAGAAAAACCCAAACCTAACCTAAATGACAAAGAAGAAGTTAATCTAGGGGACCAAGACAATGTTCGTAAAACTAAAATAAGTGTTCATCTGGAGCCATAACTCAAGGAGGAGATAATCAAAGCATTGTTCGAGTACAATGATATTTTTGCATGGTAGTATGATGATATGCCAGATTTAAGTACCGATTTAGTGGTTCACAAATTGCCCACTAACCCGGCGCTCCTTCCTATCAAGCAGAAGCTGAGAAAGTTCAAAATGGAAATAAATGTAAAGATCAAAGAACATATTACCAAGCAGTTTGATGCAAAGGTCATTCGGATTACATGGTATCCCACCTAGTTAGCTAATGTCGTTCCTGTCCCGAAGAAAGATGGCAAGACCGGGGTGTGTGTCGATTATCGGGATATTAACAAGGCAAGTCCAAAACACAATTTTCCACTGTCGAACATCCATATATTGATTGATAATTTCACTAAACATGAGATTGGCTCTTTTGTGGATTGTTACATGGGTTATCATCAAATTCTAATGGAAGAGGAAGATGCAGAAAAGACGATATTCATCACGCCATTGGGAACATACTGTTATCGGGTCATGCCATTTGGTTTGAAAAATGTTGGGCAAAATTATATGAGGGCAATGACAACAATTTCCATGATATGATACACATGGAAATCGAGGTATACGTAGATGATGTGATCGTGAAGTCTAGACAGCACTCTGACCATGTCAGGTTTGAGAAAGTTTTTTCAAAGGCTTTGCAGGTACAATCTTAAGCTCAGTCATGCAAAATGTGCTTTTGGAGTGCCATCTGGGAAGTTTTTGGGATTTATATTCGGCTGTTGAGGTATTGAACTAGACCCATCGAATATCAAAGCTATTCAGGAATTACCGCCACCAAGAAACAAAACCGAGGTGATGAGTTTGTTGGGAAGTGAATTATATCAGTAAGTTCCTTGCCCAGATCACGAAAAATTGTGAGATGATCTTATAATTGTTAAACAAAGATGCTGCAGTCAATTGGACTGATGAATGTCAGGAGGCTTTTGATAAGATAAAGGGGTATTTGTCGAACCCACTCGTGTTGGTCTCACCAGAACTGGGGAGGCCTTTGATTCTATATTTAACGGTTCTGGACAATTCATCCAGTTGCGTACTGGGGCAACATGATGTTACAGGCAGGAAGGAGCAATCTATCTATTATCTTAGCAAGAAGATCATATCTTACGAGGTCAAGTATACTCACCTGGAGAGGACATGTTGCGGCCTAACTTCGGTGGCACAAAAATTGAAACATTATTTGTCATCCTACACTACTTACCTCATATCCCACTTGGACCTATTGAAGTATAATTTTCAAAAGCCTATGCCAACAGGGAGACTTACAAAGTGGCAGACTTTCTTACGAAATTTGACATTATCTATGTCACATGGACTGCGATGAAAGCATATGTATTAGCTGATCATTTGGATGAGAATCCAGTCGATGAAGATTATGAACCTTTGAAAACTTAGTTTTCTGATGAAGAGGTGATGCACATTGATGAGTTGGAACAAGTTGAGAATCCAGGATGGAAGCTCTTCTTTAATGGGGCTGCAAATATGAAAGGCGTGGGAATAGGAGCGGTACTTATTTCTAAAATAGGTCAGAACTACCCTGTTACAACTCAGTTTCATTTCTATTGTACGAACAACATGGCGGAATATTAGGTGTATATCTTGGGACTGAGATTAACTGTAGATATGGGTGTCCTTGAAGTCTTGGTCATGGGTGACTCGGACCTACTGGTACACCAAATTCAAGTAGAATGGGAAACACGGGATTTGAAGCTTATACCATACCAACAATGTTTGCATGAGCTTTGTCAACAGTTTCAGCCAATAGAGTTCAGGCATATTCCTAGGATTCATAATGAGGTTGTCGATGATTTGGCTACTTTAGCGTTAATGTTACATCATCTGGATAAGTCTTATGTGGAACCACTGCAGATTCAAGTTCGTGATCAGCATGCTTATTATAATATGGTAGAAGAGGAGCTTGACGGTGAGCCGTGGCTTCACGACATCATGGAATATATCAGAATAGGGGTATACCCAGTACAAGCCACCTATGATCAGAAAATAATGATTCGACGATTGGCAAGCGGGTTTTTCCTTAGTGGAGGAGTGTTATACAAAAGAACTCCAGATCTCAGACTGCTAAGATGCATTGATGCAAGGCAAGCCTCAACTATCATGACTGAGGTACATTCTGGAGTCTGTGGACCACACATGAGATGGTATGGTTTGGCAAAGAATATCCTACGTGCATGTTATTATTGGCTTACAATGGAGCGGGATATTATCAGTCTCGTACTCAAGTTCCATCAGCGCCAGGTACATGGAGATTTGATTCATTCTCTGCCATCAGAGCTACATATATTGTCTGCACCATGGCCTTTTGTTGCATTGGGAATGGATGTTAATGGGACAATTGAACCAGCAGCGTCAAATGGGAAAAGGTTCATTTTGGTAGATATAGACTATTTTACCAAGTGGGTAGAGGCTAAAACGTTCAAATCTGTATCTAAGAAAGTTGTGGTGGATTTTGTGCATTCGAACATTATCTGTCGGTTTGGGATACCAAAAGTGATCATTAAAGACAATGGGGCAAACCTCAATAGTTATTTGATGAAGGAATCATATGAGCATTTCAAGATTACCCATCATCACTCTACTCCGTACCGCCCTAATGCCAATGGTGCCGTTGAAGCGGCTAACAAGAATATAAAGAAAATATTGCGGAAGATGGTGGAAGGTTCGAGACAGTGGCATGAAAAGTTGACTTTTGCATTATTGGGATACAACATCTCTGTTCGTACTTCAGTGGGGGCGACTCCTTATTTATTGGTGTATGGCACCGAGGTAATACCCGTAGAGGTGGAAATACTGTCTATGCGAATCATTGCGGAGGCTGAGATCGATGATGATGAATGGGTGAAAAGTCTCCTTGGGTAGTTTAGTTTGATTGACGAGAATTGATTGGCATCAGTGTGTCATGGTCAGTTGTACCAGTAAAGAATGGCAAGAGCGTACAACAAGAAAGTGTGTCCGAGGAAGTTTGAAGTTGGACAGTTAGTGCTAAGACGTACCTTGCCTCAATGGGCTGAACCAACGGGAAAGTTCGCTCCAAATTGGCAGTGACCATTTGTTGTAACCAGAGTGTTGTCTAATGTTGCACTATATTTGACAGATGTAGAAGGAAAATTTGTAGAAACGGCCGTCAATTCCAATGCGGTCAAGAGATACTATGTATGATTTCTTTATTCTAAATGTACTTGTTTGTACTTGACATATTTTAAAGATTGAAATGACGAAAGCATTTTGTTCTGCTATCCAAACACTTTTATCCCTTGTCATCCCCTTTGAGCCCACTTATTTTCTTTCATACCCCTATTTCAGAATCAACGATACAATTAAGAAGTGCAACTGCCGCAAATAAGTAAATAAAAAGAAAGAAGAAAAGGAAAGGAAAGGAGAAGAAAAGAAAATAAAAGAAAAAGAAAAAAAAAGAGAAAAGGAATAAAGAAAAGAAATAAGAGAAAGAAGAATAAAAAGAAAAGACAGATCACAACAAACAAAGTAATTCTTATGACGTGAACTACGTTTGACTCCGAGGTTCAGTCATACCAAAATAAAAATCCAAAAGTCCCCAAGCAAGAAACTGGGGAAGAACTTGTGGTTATTTCCGAAAGTTGTAATTCTAACCCGTTTGAAGCTATTTTTGAGCCTTTATACCCTTCTTTCCTAACCCATCCAAAGGCATACATTACGATCCAAAAAAAGACCTTTTGATCAATTTATGAGAAATTCCAAGTTGATCAGGTAGAAGTAACTCATGATAGATGCATCACTCTTGTTCAAGAAAGAAGAACAAAGTAAAAAATGAGAGAGTATTATTGGTGAAAACATTCACATGCACCATAAGGCGACGGGAGATGAGAGAAAAAAATAAATGAGAGAGTCTAATTGGTGAAAACCCTCGCGTGCACCTTGAGGCAAAAGTGAGTTGAGAAATGGTTATTTGGCAAAAGGTCTGTGGGTGGAAAACTCTTTCGAGACACCGTAGGATGAACAAAGTTAAGGTTTGGGTAAAGTAATCAAGTGATGGAAATTCTGGGGCAACAAAGTATGCCAATTGAAAGTTGGTTAGTTGGAAACGTTGGGCCGATTAATCCAAAATGCATGTCATGACCATTGGTACCAGTTGTTCCTGTCAGATAAGTTTCTTTTTCTTTTCTTTTTAACAGTCATCCGGTCTGGATTATTCTTATCCTTAACTCATTGCATTTAATTTATTTTGGGGTTTTATCAGTCTAAGATGTTTCAGTGGCAGTCTTGTTCAAAGCAAATGGGAAAGGATTTCAGAACTCACTACCAGCTTCCGGAAAAATGTAAAGCACAATATGGTCAAAGTATGTCAAATACAACGTGATGTAAGATGGAATACAGGGAATCACCAGAAGTTTCATCAGTGGAACGATTGGGGAAATGTCGTAGGAAATACAAAGGTTCAGTGGAATGATTGGGTACAGAACACTCAGGTTGTCAAAGTCAGGGGGTTTGAAAGTCAGTCAAAAAGTCAAGCGATTCAGGGCCAGTTCAGGGAAGCTGGTCAAAACAATGAAATACAGTGGAAGGATTTTCAGCAATAATGCCAGCAACTAACCACCATTTTAAACTGACAAAATTTTCTTTGATCGAAACAGGGATAGAAAAGTCGGTTGTTCAGGAGGAATTCTCCATGAGGGAAAATCAAGCAGTAATCAGGTTTGACAACAAGTGTCGTATGGTTAATATACAAGATAATGAGGAATAACATACAAGAATGAAAGTTTTCAGGTTTAAGATAAAATTCAAGTAGGAGTAGTCAGGACCTTCCTGAATACTAGGATGTAGTTTAAAAGCCCTTACAAATTACATGATGCAGTGAGAATAATACCATATGTTGGTAATCATTAGGAGTTGTCAGGACCTCCCTGGATAATAGGACTTAGCTTTCACATTCTTGATAATAGTTGGTATATGATTCAGTAACACCCAACCCTGGGACCAATTTTCCAAACTAGGGCAGAAAATTTTCCTTGTTTTCAAGTTTTGAAGTAGTGAGCCTGCCGATATAACAGAGGAATGCATTTCAATCTTTACATTTCAAGTTTTGAAGTTGGAAGGCCGCCCATATAACAGAGGAATACATTTCAGTCTTTAAGCTTTTAAGTTTTGAAGTTGGGAGCCCGCCCATATAATAGAGGAATACATATTAGTCTTTAAATTTTAAGTTTTGAAGTTGGGAGCTCGCCCATATAACAGAGAAATACATTTTAGTCTTTAAATTTTAAGTTTTGAAGTTGGGAGTCTGCCCATATAACAAATGAATATATTTCAGTCTTTACATTTCAAGTTTTGAAGTTGGGAGCCCGCACATATAGCATAGGAATACATTTCAGTCTTTAAATTTTAACTTTTAAAGTTGGGAGCCCGCGCATATAACAGAGGAATGCATTTCAGTCTTACATTTTAAGTTTTGATATCAGGAGCCCGCCTGGAGAACAGAGGTATTACAATTCAAGTTTTAGTTTTAATTCTTATTAATATCCGGTACATGTACCCAGTTTTCCAAAATTATGGCAGAAGGTTTTCTTTATTTTGTTTATTTTGTGAAGTTAGGAGCCCGCCTGGAGAACAGGGGAACGTAGTTCAAGTCTTGAGGTCAGGAGCCCGCCCGCATAGCAAAGGAATACATTCAAGTTCAAGTTTGGAAGTAGGGAGCCCACCCGCACAACAAGGAAAACATTTAAGTTCAGCAATTAAAAGAGAAGGAATAACATCTCAGCTTGCAATTTGAAGGGGCAACAATGGATTTCATGAAGAGAACACAAGATAACAAGGCAACAAGGAAATAAAAGAACAAGGTTGAAGAATTTTGATAGGATTTTGTTATTTATAGATCATAGCTTAGCTTAACTTCTTTTATTTTTGACACGGTGTAATAAGGGAGGTCAACAAGCAGTAGCAGTAGCAATCGCAGTGAAATCACAGCTCATGGTAGTTCGAGCTACCAGACACTCCCGAACGACACTAACCTAATTCATGTTTAGCCCTGGATATGTAGGCAACCTTTGAAGCAGGGTCCGGTCAACATTTTCACAAATGCTTCACACGGAATACGTGACGGGCAAAAACCACTCGTTTCCGCTCACTTATCTTCAAACGAAAGCCCTTTGTATTTCTGAGCAAAGAGGGCAGCTATGAGTATGTGATATTTGCCCAATATATGAATAATTCCCAAAAAAACAAACAAAACAATTTCTTTATTATTTTACAATTTTTATGAATTTTGTGGCATTTTCTGGATAAAATAAGGTTAGTTTGTTTGAGAACAAAATAGGAAGAAAATAACAAAAGTAATACTTTTTGCATGTTTAGTTTAAATTTGTATTAATTTCATTTTAATTAGGAATTAATTAAAAAATATAATTTTGGTGTCAATTTAATTTTTAAGTTTAATTTAGCATTTAATAAAATAAAAAAAGTATAAAATACAAAATAAGGAAAAAGAAAAGAAAAAAGAAAAAGAAAACAAAAGAAAATACAAATAAAAGAAGAGTTTGTTTTTAAGAGGCTCGAAACTGGGCCAAATTTAATTGTCTGAGCTTAGCCCAGTCCAAGCATCACCCACATCCACTTAATTGAGCCTAGTTATAACCGACCTAGTCCGTCTTCCAAATAAAATCAAAGGCGTCGTTCCATGAAGCAATCCTAGCTATTGATCTTTGATCTAACATACAAGAAGTGTCCTAGTTTGAGTTGCATAAGACTGTCTGAATCTTACCCTACCCTTCCCCCTAAATTCTGTTAGAATATACGCTTAACGCTAGAGGGGGGGTGAATAGCGTTATAATAAAAATAGCGTAAACTTGCGGAATTTAAAAATTGCAGGAATGAAATAAGTGTGATAAGTAAACAATAAAGAACGAACGCACCGATGTTATCCTGGTTCACCACAACCCGTGGCTAGTCCAGTCCCCGAGAGACTCTCTCGAGATTTCCACTAACTTCGTTAAGCTTACGGGTGTTAACAAACCGTTACAAACTGAGAACTTGAGTCACACAAGCCTCAACAACCTTTGCTCGAAGATACAACACTTCAAGGCTTCAACCAAAGGAATCACAACGTTCCTTCTTACAATACAAGGGATTAACACTTCCCTTCAAGTGTATAAAAAAACTTTGCACTCAAAACAAGACTCTCCTTAAGAGTAGATATGAGAAAAATAAATACACTCAAGAACTCAACAACTTTCGTCAAGAATTTGGCTCTAAAAAACTTATGTAATGAATAGAGAATGATGAATAAGAGAGTATGCAAGCTTTAGCAATAATATGATCAGTTGTTGTATTTAGAAGACTGATTTGAAGATGTATTTATAGTGTCAAAAACATGCATAACTGTTGCCTAATTGCCAATTAAGAATTGCTGATTTTGTGCTACGACAATCGATTGTCTAATTGGCACAATCGATTGTTTCCAATCGTTCCAAAAATCATTCCCAGATTTTACGAACGCAGCATAATCGATTATCTAAGACGTATAATCGATTACTGGCAACGTTCAAAAAATCATTTTCAGATTTTACTTAAAACAATCGATTATCAGAAATATACAATCGATTACTTGGCAACGTTCAAAAAATCTTTTCCAGATTTTACTTAAAACAATCGATTATCAGAAATATACAATCGATTACTTGGCAACGTTCAAAAAATCTTTTCCAGATTTTACTTAAAACAATCGATTATTAAAATCCTATAATCGATTATCTGACGGAGTTTGAAAATATTTTGGCAATGGTCATTTACATAATCGATTATGCTATATGGACAATCGATTATTTTTCAGTCTTGAAAAATCTAATAGACACTGCCTCAACACAATCGATTGTCATAAGGTTCACAATCGATTATTTTGTAGCTTTGAAAGATCTAATGGACACTGTCTCGACACAATCGATTGTGATAAGGTAAACAATCGATTGTCATGCAGATTTCAAAAATCTGATGGACACTGCCTCAACGCAATCGATTGTCATAAGGTACACAATCGATTGTCATGCAGATTCCTTAACGTAATCGATTATCATAAGTACATAATCGATTATCTTTGTCCAGATTTTAGAGGCATGTTTAAAAATTATTTTGCTAAAATAAATATGCATGATTTAAAATCATTTTTCTCTAAATTAAATATGCATGATTTGATAAAAATATTTTTACGAGAGAAGCCAAGTCTTGAGGTAAATTGTCGGATCAAGATCACAATTAAAGAGCGACTCATGTATAACTTTGTTTAATCTTGATCTTTGTTTGTCTTGTGCTTGAACTTCGTTACGTGACATTTGCGCGCTTGTGCTTGGACCTCGTCATATGTCAATTGCGCATCGGTTTGTAATTTATCAAAACCTACAAATATGAACACACGTTTAGTTTAGTGCCTTGAGAACGTGTTTCAACAATTTCCCCCTTTTTGATAATGGCAAACCTTAATCGGAATATGCATATTAGGTAATTCATAATGACGATCCAAGACAAGTATATATATGCAATTAGTTCCCCCTCAACATATGAATTCCCCCTCAATTTGTGCCAATAAGTATTAAGTGCATAGCCCTTTATTCTTCCCCCTTTTGGCATTAGCAAAAAACATTGGTAAATAACTTGGTTATTGATTAATCAAAAATTTCAACTTCATAAAAGGTATAATAAAGCAAATAATGTCAACATAATCGATTATTGATACTTGATAATCGATTATATACTAAAGAGAAATTGATTATTCTAAAGAGGAATCGATTATTCTGCACAAGTCTTTATAATTCCCCCTGCTTTTAGGGCGATACCTGCAAAAATACGTTAGACGCTTCCGACGCTCAAGTTAGTAATCATGTGAAAGGGAAAATTCAATGCATGACTTAGATCAATGTGGAGTCAAGAATCCCGAGTTCACTACGAATTCGGAAGAAGGACTCTTTCTCTAAAGGTTTTGTGAAGGTGTCGGCCAATTGATCTTTGGTTTCAACAAATTCAATTTCGACATCACCTTTGAGAACGTGATCTCTTATAAAATGATGCCTACTTTTAATGTGTTTTGTTCTTGAATGAAGAACGGGGTTCTTCGTCAAGCATATGGCGCTAGTATTATCACATTTAAGAGGGATATGATCGATACTTAGGCCATAGTCCAAGAGTTGCTGTTTCATCCAAAGAATTTGAGCGCAAAAACTCCCCGCGGCTACATATTCAGCTTCGGTTGTGGACAACGCAACACTTACTTGTTTCTTGCTAAACCAAGAAACTAGAGAGCTACCGAGCAAATGGCAAGTGCCACTAGTGCTCTTGCGGTCCAATTTGCATCCAGCGAAATCGGAATCGGAATAGCCAACAAGTTGGCATGAAGAACCTTTGGGGTACCATAGACCCACTTTTACAGTACCAACAAGATACTTCAATATCGTTTGAATTTGTTAAGCTCCTCTTGCATTGCCAAGGTCCAAAATTCATCCCCAATTGCTTCGGAGATGGTTGAAGGTTCAATTTGAGAAACGAAAGCAGTATGTCCTAAGGTGTTCTTAAGAGTGTTTCGAGTACTTACCTGTTGTTCAATGTCGCCAATTACCTGTTCGAGAGGATGGTCTTTGATTGTCCTCCACGCGTTAGGCAGTTTCGTTTCTTTTTCCAGTTGTGGCGCTTCCTCCGATAATTGTTCCAAGATTTCATCTTGAATTTCCTTAGGAGTTTCCTCTTGTACTTTGTCTTGAGGACTCATTGAGTTTAAACTACCTGCAAGTTCAAAACCAGAATCCTTTCTCGCCAAGCGAGCATTATTTTCGAAAAATACAATATAAGGGGATTCCTCCACAGTTTCGGTTCTATTATTGAATACTCTATATGCTTTGCTACGTGAAGAGTAACCAATAAAAATTCCTTCATCGGATTTGGCATCAAACTTTCCCAAATTATCTTTACCATTGTTATGAATAAAACATTTACAACCGAATACTCTAAGATGGGAGATATTTGGTTTCCTTCCCTTGTAGAGTTATAGGGAGTTTTCATGAGTATTGGCCTTATGACTACTCTGTTTAAAACGTAGCATGCGGTACTCACGGCATCTGCCCAAAAATGTTTGGGAATCTTAGCCTCATCGAGCATGGTTCTAGCCATCTCTTCGAGACACCTATTTTTCCTTTCGACCACTCCATTTTGTTGTGGTGTGCGTGGAGCAGAGAAGGTGTGCTCGATACCGAGTTCGTCACAAAAATCCGCGAAGAGATTGTGATCGAACTCTCCCCCATGATCACTTCTTATTGAAGTGACGGTTGTGTCCTTTTTATTTTGAACATGTTTAAGAAAATATTTAAAATTATGAAAAGCTTCACTTTTATGAGCAAGAAATAGTGTCCATGTAAATCTAGAATAATCATCAACAATAACAAAAGCATAACGATTTCTACCAAGACTTTCAATGCGAGATGGTCCAAAAAGGTCCATGTGAAGAAGTTGCAATGGTCTAGTAGTTGAAACAATATTTTTCGATTTAAAAGATGCTTTTGTTTGCTTCCCTTTTTGACAAGAATCGCAAATGGAGTCTTTTTCAAATTTCAAATTTGGAAGACCAATAACTAAATTTTGTGAAACCAATTTGTTTAAAAGATGCATGTTGATATGAGCTACTCTACGATGCCATAACCACATATCATCTTCTTTGCTCATAAGACAATTCACATACTCAGATGAAGAATTTTCGAGATCAACCATATAGATGTTATCCATTCTAAAACCACGAAGGATAATTTTAAAATCGCTACGGCGAAAAACTAAGCATTCATCCGAATCAAATAAAACAAGATTTCCCTTGTCACATAATTGACCTATGCTCAAGAGATTATGTTTTAGACCTTTAATTAGCAATATATGCTTAATGGAAGAAGGTTCATCCTTACCGACCGATCCAATGCCGATAATTTTTCCCTTGTTGTTATCTCCAAAAATAACGCTTCCTCCTTCCTTGTGTTCTAGTTGAAGGAACATGGATTCATCTCCGGTCATGTGTTTGGAGCATCCACTATCAAGGTACCAAAGTACACTTGATCCCTTCAAACATACCTACAAGACAAATTAATGAGTCTTTGGTACCCAAGCTGTTTTGGGTCCTTGAGAGTTAGGTGTAACATGCTGTTGTGCTTGACATGCAGTTAAGTGTCTATGTCTAGTGAAGCAAGAAGGAGCAATATGTCCAATTCGATTGCAATAAAGAAAAATGACATTAGGATTATGCATTCGTCTAGGTTGATAGTAGTTGGACGGACGATATTTGTTTACTCTATTTTCGACAACATGACTATTGCGCATTTTATGAAAATCATTTCTCCTACTATTTGTTCTAGGATATACAACATTTCTAGAATAGTTATTTCTAGGTTGAAAGCCATTTCTAGGTGTCCTAAAATGTTCAAAGTTTCTTCTAGTGTTTCGTCTAGGATATGCATCATTTCTAGAATAGTTATTTCTAGGTTGAAGGCCATTTCTAGGTGTCCTAAAATGTTCAAAGTTTCTTCTAGTGTTTGGTCTAGCATACATGTTGATTCTAGGATTGTTATTTCTAGGATGAACATTTGTTTTATTTATTCTAGGTTGAGCCTTAGGTGGTTGGGGTTTGGCTTCAACTTTTTCTTTAGGCTCGTTTTTAAAACCTATCCCATGTTTGGTCGATTTCAAATTAACAAGAACCTCATTCAAATTTTTATGAGAAGAATTAAACTTATCTAAGGTGCCCTTAAGTCTTTCTACCTCATCTTTTTGATGCATGCAAGAAGTACAATTTTTACTAGAACTCTCGGGTTTGTCGGCGCTTCTCTTGCCGAAAAAATTGTTTTCTTCTTTCAACTTCTCATTTTCCAAAATCAGTTTTTCCAAATCCTTTTCATTCAAAGAGAGTTGTTTTTCAAAATCTTTTTCTTTCAAAGAAGCATTTTCCTTAATGTTTTTAACAGTTTTGGAAGCTTTAATGAATTCACTATACAACTCATCAAAGGCATTTTGCATTTCCTCAAGAGAATAGAAGTTTTTGGAAGAAATTTGACATACCTCTTCTTGATTGTTTTCGTGTGCCATAAGACAAAGATTTGCGGTTTCGTTTTGTTCTTCCTCACTTGACTCGTCTCCGGAGTCGCCTCCCCAAGATATGTATGCTCGTTGTTTCTTGAAGGGTTTCTTCTCCTTTTTGACATTTGGGCAATTTGATTTAATGTACCCGATTTCTCCGCACCCATAGCACTTTACTTGATCTCCTTGTTGTTTGCCTTTTCGTTCATACTCTTTTCGCATGAACTTTTGAAATCTCTTAATAACGAGTCCGAACTCGTTATCTCCGTTCTCATCATTTTGAGGTTGACTTGTGCTTGCCTTGAGGGCGATTCTTTGTTTCCTTTGATCATTAACAAGAGGGTTAAGTATAGTAGATTCATAAGTTTTAAGGTTACCTCTTAATCCGTCGATGGTGACATTTGAAATGCCAATAGACTCTTGAATCGCGTCGGCCTTGGAGAGCCATTCCGGAGTGAGACTTCGGAGAATTTTTCGGACAATTTCCTTATCCGTGAAGGTCTTCTTAAGAGCATGTAAGTCATTAACGATTTTTGAAAATCGTTTGAACATGTCATTGGCCCTTTCTCCTTCCTTCATGTGAAACAGTTCATATGTATGGGTTAGAAAATCAACTTTAGACTCTCTTACCTGGTCCGTACCTTCGCACGTGATTTCCAGCTTATCCCACATTTGCTTCGCCGTTGTGCAACATGATATTTTTCTGTAATCATCAACGTTTACAGCACAATATAATAAGTTGATGGATTTAGCATTGTTCTGCACTTTTCGGATATCATCCGCATCGTATTCATCTTCTGATTTTGGAACCCATTCATTTTCAACCTTTTTGGTTGGAATTTGTTCTCCCTTCATTATAACCTTCCCCAGATGAAAACTATTTGATTGAATGAATATTCTCATCCTTTCTTTCCAGTACGAATAGTTTGTTCCATCGAATAGTGGTGGTCGGGTGGAGCATTGTCCTTCACCTATTCCTGCAAAAGAATCACGAGTAGAAGCCATGGATTGTTTCTCTCAAACGGTTAAGTTTTTCAGAGAGTTGGGCTCTGATACCAATTTTTAGAATATACGCTTAACGCTAGAGGGGGGGGGGAGTGAATAGCGTTATAATAAAAAATAGCGTAAACTTGCGGAATTTAAAAATTGCAGGAATTAAATAAGTGCGATAAGTAAACAATAAAGAACGAACGCACCGATGTTATCCTGGTTCACCACAACCCGTGGCTAGTCCAGTCCCCGAGAGACTCTCTCGAGATTTCCACTAACTTCGTTAAGCTTACGGGTGTTAACAAACCGTTACAAACTGAGAACTTGAGTCACACAAGCCTCAACAACCTTTGCTCGAAGATACAACACTTCAAGACTTCAACCAAAGGAATCACAACGTTCCTTCTTACAATACAAGGGATTAACACTTCCCTTCAAGTGTATAAAAACACTTTGCACTCAAAACAAGACTCTCCTTAAGAGTAGATATGAGAAAAATAAATACGCTCAAGAACTCAACAACTTATGTAATGAATAGAGAATGATGAATAAGAGAGTATGCAAGCTTTAGCAATAATATGATCAGTTGTTGTATTTAGAAAACTGATTTGAAGATGTATTTATAGTGTCAAAAACATGCATAACCGTTGCCTAATTGCCAATTAAGAATTGCTGATTTTGTGCTACGACAATCGATTGTCTAATTGGCACAATCGATTGTTTTCCAATCGTTCCAAAAATCATTCCCAGATTTTACGCAGCATAATCGATTATCTAAGACGTATAATCGATTACTGGCAACGTTCAAAAAATCATTTCCAGATTTTACTTAAAACAATCGATTATCAGAAATATACAATCGATTACTTGGCAACGTTCAAAAAATCTTTTCCAGATTTTACTTAAAACAATCGATTATCAGAAATATACAATCGATTACTTGGCAACGTTCAGAAAATCTTTTCCAGATTTTACTTAAAACAATCGATTATTAAAATCCTATAATCGATTATCTGACGGAGTTTGAAAATATTTTGGCAACGGTCATTTACATAATCGATTATGCTATATGGACAATTGATTATTTTTCAGTCTTGAAAAATCTAATAGACACTGCTTCAACACAATCGATTGTCATAAGGTTCACAATCGATTATTTTGTAGCTTTGAAAGATCTGATGGACACTGTCTCAACACAATCGATTGTCATAAGGTACACAATCGATTGTCATGCAGATTTCAAAAATCTGATGGACACTGCCTAAACACAATCGATTGTCATAAGGTACACAATCGATTGTCATGCAGATTCCTTAACATAATAGATTATCATAAGTACATAATCGATTATCTTTGTCCAGATTTTAGAGGCATGTTTAAAAATCATTTTGCTAATAAATATGCATGATTTAAAATCATTTTGCTCTAAATTAAATATGCATGATTTGATAAAAATGTTTTTACGAGAGAAGCCAAGTCTTGAGTTAAATTGTCGGATCAAGATCACAATTAAAGAGCGACTCATGTATAAATTTGTTTAATCTTGATCTTTGTTTGTCTTGTGCTTGAACTTCGTTACCTGACATTTGCGCGCTTGTGCTTGGACCTCGTCATATGTCAATTGCGCATCGGTTTGTCATTTATCAAAACCTACAAATATGAACACACGATTAGTTTAGTGCCTTGAGAACGTGTTTCAACAAATTCGTCATCTCCAAACATTCAAAAACACAGAGATCATAATGACTCCGCCGGAAATCGCCCACGGCGGCGGCCAGTCTCCAACCCCGTCCTAAATTACACCATAATACCCCCTTGTTCTCCCCATTCCGAATCTAAACCTGGTTTCCTCCAAAACGTAACAAAACTGCTCGAATATCTAAACTTGTGGATGCCGCCTCTTTCGTCCACGGCGGTGCCACCTTCCAAACAATACTGAATCAACACCATAGCTCCGTCTTCACCTCCCCATTCTATATATGGCCTTAGTTTCCCTCGATTCACCACCAAAGTTATCGAATCTTGATTTGAAATTCTGCCAAAACCCTAAGTTCTCCAAACATCCCCAAATTCACAGCCCATAGTCCCCATGACTCCCTCACCTTGAATCCCAAGCCAAAAACTCTCGAATCTCACCAGGCCGTCCCCAATTTCGCATCTAGGATTTTCAAGTTTTTCTGTCGTTTGGAGCTTCAATCATTTGGATGATTTTAATTAATATTATGAGATTATTTTTGACAAGATAAATCTATAATATTAATTAAAATTCAATTCCAGAAATCAATTGAGTTCGAAGACCAAATCAGTAAGTCTTTCCCATTTTTTTAGTTTTAGTTTTGTTTGATTCATGCTTTGTCTGTTTAATTAATCATAGTTTTAATTTTTGAATCATTTTAATTGATAGTTTGGTTTCGATACTGTTATGTCCGTTAATTGTTAGCTAGATGTTTAGGTTAATTTCCATTCCTTTAGTTCTGAGTTGATGTTTAAATGTTCAATTGTTAGCTTGTTTGTTAAATATTAGTTAATTTTATTTAGTCCAGACTATTAGTCTAAGCTTTGCATTTTTAAATCTTTGAATCCTGATTTTAAATCTTGTCAAGTCTGTGTGATTGAATAATTGTGTTTTGTTAGTTCAATTAGTTAATAGTCTTAGTTAGTTTTGAATTGGTTAGGTTGATTGGGTATAGCTGAATAAATCATCCTTTTAAGTTACCTATAGTCACGGTTTAACTAAGGTAAGGGGTTTGGTTGGGTCAGTAGTTTCAGGAAGTTTTCAGGGGTAGTTTGGGCATAGAAAATGGTTATTTTTTGAAAAATAGTAAATTCAATACCAAGATAAGGGTAGTATAGGTATTGTATAGGTAAAATAACACCCTAGGGCCTTCTAGAATAGGAATTTAGTGTAGATTTAGGTAAACCTAGGGCAGCAACTTGAGAAACAAGTCAGAAATTGAAGGACTAATAGGTGAAATCTGAAATTACAAGAAGGAAAAAATATGTGAAAGCTTCCGAACTTTCTGCCCTGTTATGGCCTATAAAAGGCAGCCCTAGTACCTTCATTGACAAGTTTACACAGCCCTGAAAATTCCCAGAGTTTCCAGCCATCAAATTCCCTCTAAAGGCATTTTTCTTCAAGTTTTAAATCTGTATTTTTGAAATTCAAACCTGTAAAAATCCAAAATAGTAGAAAATAGAAAAAACCAAAAATATTTTACTATTTCATTACCTATTTCAGTCATTCTCAAATTCCTATTTGTGTTCTTCATTCTTTGCTTTAAATTCGAGTTTTAAGAGTAGTTGAAGTTTCTCTGGTGTTCAATTCGAGTAAATTTTGGTCCTATTAAGTGGTTTTCAGTTGAATCTAGATTAACTAAGGGTTCAGGAGTATTTCGAATGGGTTTTGAGCTTCTGTTGGTTCATTCACTTTGGTTTTGGAGTGATTTGCCGAGTTCTCCGTTAGTTGTCGAATTTTCTGGACTTTAAACTCACTCCTGGGTTGTTGATTAATGTATCTTGATGCTGAGGTTTCCAATTATTACCGTTGACATGTCAATCCTTTGTTTCCCATTTCGAATCCAGGTACACATTTGGAACTGATGTAACTCCACCATGAAATGAAAATACATTTGCTGCCTGATCGTCTTCGAAGCTTTGTTGTGTCACTAGTTAAATGATTTCATTTGGAATGAATTCAATGTTTTAGCTAGTTGTAGTAAACTAATTAGGTTGTGCAGTTTTGTACTTAATTGGGACTGTTAATTTTGTGTTTATTAGTCGTAGATTCAGTGGTTTAATACCGATTTCAGTTAGTATGGGATTAAAAGTCGAACATCAATTTGTTTGGAATCAATTCAGAAGCCAAACATGCAGTGCTTTCTAATTTCCATTTCCAATTAACTGTGCTCTCCAAAACAGTCAAGCATGCCTATTGTTGATGTCCTCTCTGGTTACAATTGTATATTCATTTGGACCTGGGCCCAGACCTATAATTGTGTGGCCACTGTGTACTTGGATATTGGTCTATTTGTATGGGTTGTATTCAAGACCCAAAAATGAGTAAAATGGGCTTCATATGAGATTGATAGATTCAAGTATACTAATTCTTGAACATTAACTAACTAGGACCTTTTTGTTTATTTTATAGACAAAACAAATATATAGAAAAATCATAGTCACTATTAGGCTTACCTTTAAATAATAAAATGAGACGAGCTTCACCGAGCAAAATAAATAAATTACAGGGCCCTCAATAAATAGTTAAATAAAATACTTAGAATTTAGGAGGGCCGCTTAGCGAATTTCACGGCCTTCCCTAAATAATAATACGCTAGACTTTCTTTTAAGCACGATTTTAATAAAATTACATTCTTAAATTAGGGCGCACATTTATGTGACCCAAATCCAAATCTCAACGGAGTTGAAATGTGTTGACAACCACGAGTGCATTGATTGCGACGTGGTTCGAGACGCATTTTTACGATGTTGATATTCTTATAAAATAATGATAAAAGTGGTTTACAAATAAAAAGCATATAAGCTAGCATGTATTAAAATCAGATAAAAATTAAATGCAACAGTTAAGTGACCGTGCTAGAACCAAGGAGCCCGGGAATGCCTAACACCTTCTCCCGGTTTAACAGAATTCCTTATCTAGATTTCCGGTTCACAGACTGTAGTAGAGAGTCATATCTTTCCTCGGTTCGGGATTTAACCGGTGGGTTGGGACCTCATTAATCTCCCAAGTGGCGACTTTGAATAATTAATAACTAAATCACGTTCCAATTGTCCTTTAATTGAAAAAACTCCTTTATGCCCTTGCGGTTGTAGTGAAAAAGGAGATGTGACATCGCATATCTTAAAAGAGCATTTTCACAAAGTTTGGCACTCCTCGTGCGATTATTAGTGATGGGGGGTCTTACTTTTGCAATAAAGCTTTCGACACGTTGCTTTCCAAGTACGGTGTCAACCACAAGGTTTCTACCCCCTATCATCCTCAAGCTAGTGGTCAAGTGGAAGTCTCAAACTAGGAAATCAAGAGTATCTTGTCAAAGACGGTAAATGCTAATAGGACCGATTGGTCGAAGAAGTTGAATGACGCTCTATGGGCTTATCGGACAGCTTACAAGACTCAAATTGGTATGTCTCCGTATCGGTTGGTGTTAGGGAAAGCTTGCCATCTACCGGTTGAGTTAGAGCACAATGCCATGTGGGCTTTGAGGAAGTTGAATTTGGAATGCGATGTTGCAGCTAATCTTCATGTTGAGTAACTCAATGAGCTTGATGAGTTTATATTCCATGCCTACTCCAGTTCGTCCTTGTATAAGGACAAAATGAAGTACCTTCATGACAAATATGATCGTGGATATGAGTTCAAAGTTTGTGATTTGGTTCTCTTGTTCAATTTTCAGTTACGTCTTTTTTCGGGAAAGCTTAAATCAAAGTGGAGTGGGTCATTTGAAGTTGTGTTGTGACCCTGTTTGGTGCTCTTGATCTAAAGAACAAAAATGGTGAAGTTTTCATAGTTAATGGGCACCAGGTCAAGTATTATCTCAGAAATTTTGATGACAGCCACGTGGTGACGCTCCTTCATTTCAACTGATGTTATGGTAACATGCATCGTGTCGTGACGTTAAATCAGGTGCTTCTTGGAAGGCAACCCATGTCTTTTTCTTCTTGTTTTCTTTGATTTTCTTTGTAGCATAGGATTGATTTTTGAGCTAATTGGTTGTGAGATGTCGTAGGGTTATGTTGATACAATGTAAGGCATTATGGAAAAATACAAAGGTCTCTAAAGTTTCCATTGTTGCCGCAGTACATTTTGTGCGAACCGCACTGGTATATGTAAGGTTAAGCTTCTCTGAAGTTTGCCCCCGTGGCCGCACTACATTTTATATGGTTCGCGGCGGAGCTCTGCAATTATTCTTCCCGTATTTCTCTAATTGTTAGATTAGGTTAGTTTAAATGTTGATTTATGTGGACTTAGTAAGTATAATGTACTGGGTAATTGAGTAGGGACCCTAATTAGGTGAAAGTTTGAACTTAAAAGAAAATTAATGAACCCTAACTCAATGCCAAATTTGTGCGCCCTATGCGGACCGCGGTCAATTATGTGCGATCTGCGGTGCCCTAATACGGTCCACAGTACCACTTTGTGCGGACCGTGGTGATGAACTTCTGAGAGGTAACCTTTTCCCGGTGCGGCCGCACTACATTTTGTGCAGACCGCACTAGCCTAGTACGATCACAGTACCATTTTGTGCGGTCCACACTCGTCAGATTCAGAGGATGGGTATTCTGAACCCCACCCTATACTGACCGCGATTGGTTTTGTGCGGTCCGCACTGGGCTATTTCTGCAACCTGTCTATAACTTTTCAATTATGTTTTACAATTCTTTTTGCACAAATGTTGCTCACTGCTTCTATCGACACTAACAATGTAAGATGACTGTGTTTGCAGATAATGGTAAAACAATGAGGCAATAGATCAAAACAACCCGGGAGATGTGATTCGACTCACTCCCCAAGTGAGAGAAAACATAAAAAATATGAGGAAATCAATTAAATCAACTGACCGAGCCTGTGATCAGTCGGGGAGTGAGTATGTGCCCTCCCAGGACATATCCTCCGACTCCATGCCATAATATGTTGAAGATTGGAGAATGAGATTGACTAATGTCACTCCTCCACCATCACCCACTGCCCAAGCACCAGAACATATTCCCACTAAGTCGTCTAAGGGCTCAGTAGCCGGTAGTGGTAAGTACACCACCTCCCCCACAGCTTCAGTATCCGGGGAGAGTGCAGACGGAGGTTAGGAGGAGGTGCAAGGGGATGAGGAGGTATTTGAGGGTGGTGAGCCTCAGGTTGGGGGAATTGCCCGAATTAGGAAGCCCAAAATTTGGGAGGATAGGTTCGTGAGCTAGGTGGCGTACCACAAATTTAGGATATGGTGGCCGGTGAGAAAACTAATTCTGGAGAGGAGCTTCATAGACAGAGACCTTCTACCCCTAAACCCCAATGTGCAGAGAGAGTTCAGGACTCGAGTGGGTTGGGAGCTCTTCTTATATGACTATGTCAATGCCAACGAACACTTGGTCAAAGAGTTATATTGTAATATAGCCCACATCGTAAAGGGATCAAAGTGACCAAGGTTCGGAACCTCAAGGTATTATTTGACGTGGAAGTCGCTTAACAAATATCTAGTTTTCAATGAAGAAGATGAGTCTCTTTATATGGCAAAGATGGAGATGGGCTAGGAGGTCCGTCCATGGTTAGCTCAGTACGGAAATCCCGGGTACCGTTCCTGATTGGTTGACAGCTGGGGTCAAAATACTAAGGAGGACCCTAAATTTTCCGGCGATGGGTTGGGAGAAATTTGTGTGTATCCGGTTAGACCCTACTTCCCATGACTAGACGCTCCCTCTCCACTAGGCTATCTTAGTTTCTTCCATCATGGCGGGGTACCCCATCAATGTGGGGAATGTGATGTCCCGCATTATCTCTATAGTGGGTGCCGAGCACGACCGGAACTACCTTTCCCCAACACTCTCACTATGTACTTCCGAGATTTAAAGGTGGACAAGAGGCCGTTTGACATCAAGGTAAATGTAATAGCTCTTTTCTCCTGGTACAGCTTGAAGGGGACAGAAAACCCTAAGGACAAGAACTACAAGGCCCCTACTTCTGCATCAACTGGCCAGTCTAAAGAGCTAGTTGTGGTAGAGGTCCCCACTGAGCCTGCCTCCACTTCTGCTGAGATGCCTCCAAGACCCTCCACGTCTTCAGACATTCCTCCTGGCCCTTCCACATCAGTAGTCCCGGAAATTCCATCTACCCGGCCCATCCTATCACAACCTACCGACTGAGTTAGATGCTTCTGAGTCTAAACAACTGGATGTATACTGCTTCATCCAAGTTAACACCCTTGACCACCACTACTGCAGCTTAGTCGGCACCTCAGCTAGCAAAGGTCCCACAATCCATTGAGGATGCTTTGAAAGAAATTCTCGAGAACCAGAAGAAAATCCTCACTACCCAGGATGCTTTGGCAAAGGTAGGCTATTAACATAGCAAGGCTCTAAAGGAGCTTGCTAAGGAGCATATGAAGCTGTGAAAGACACGGGCCTCCAAGGAGTCTGTGAAGGAGCTGCAGGAAGATGTTGACAAGTTGAAAGCAGACCAGTTGCCTTTGGATCTATTGTTTGGGGACCCACTTCCAACAGCTTAGCAACTACCGAAGAAGTCACAGCAGCCTCCAAAGAGGAAGAGGACGATCCTGAGAGCAGATGATGCCATCATCCAATTGGCGGACCCGCTGGAGGCTTCCTCTAGTCAGCCACAGGATGTACCGGATCCATAACCTTTTCAGGTCCATGTCCAGGCCCAGGTCCCTGTAGTGGCAGAGCAGACCACCTGGAACCAGTCTGAGGTACCCGAGCACACGGAGAATCCAGGGACCACCCAATGATCCTATGCAGACAAACACGGCTTAGGGAGTCCTCCATATCCTTTCTCTATATTTTATTTTTAGTACTTATTTGGACTAGTTGGCATTGGAGCAAATGCCAGCTTTTATTTGAGGGGGTGCACCCTACATATTGGATGACTGTATATACTGATTCATTTTATGCTTTCTTGATTTTCACTTGGTCTGTATATACTTTTATATTCAGTTACTTTTATCTCACTTTTTATCTTTCATTCGGTCTGTATATAAAGTTACATCATTGTATATATTCATCCCCCACCCCTATTGTATATATTCATTCCATTTTTGAATTTTTTTTTTTTTTAGCTTCTTATCTATGTTTGTAGTTTTTTGTTTTGTTTTGGACGTTTTCAATAATCCTTTGGTTTTCTTAATATCACGGTTTTTTCCAAAGGTAGAGTATTGTATGAACCGAGTGGCTCTTCCCAATGATAGATGGTGTGACAACCTTCTTAAGTGTTTGAGTCTACTTTTATTTTTTTAGTAGTTGTAGTTAAGGGTACCTCATGCAAAGCTTCACTTGGGCCTAGTCCATTTGCCCTTGATCCCATGGCCAAAGGCAAAATGTTGTGTTTAGGACGGTGAAAGTCGTGACCTTGAGACTCTTGTATTGATCGATAATCATCAAGTGATTTTTTAGGAGCATTGTGTGCTTAAATAGTATCTAAGGTCATTGTGGGCCCTCGACTCGATGTCTTTATCAATCCTTTAGCTTGTCTGGTGAGAAATCAAATTGTAAGTCCAAGTCCCGAGCCATTGGTCTAGAACTTGACCTGAATGTTTGTTGAGGTGAAATCTTAAGTGAAATTTAACTTGAGAAGTGATTATAGGCTCCCCTTGATCCTAATGATAGTTGAACAAATTCCATAGCCTACCAATGATATGACACCTAGTTGACCCTTTTGAGCCTTAGACCTTTTTCTTTCAAAACCATGTTACAAGCCTATACCTGTTCTAAGAAATCCTTCTCTTGGCACCCGATCTTTTCTTGAGCACATGGCAAAAGTATAAGTTTGGGGGGAGAAACGAGGATGGCAACAAAGTGGTAAAAGGCACAAATATAAAGAAAAGGAAAGGCAATGAAAAAGAAAGAAAAGAAAAAGATATCAAGAATGCTCAATGTGAAAAAACAATAAAAAGGGATTCAAGAATAGCAAAAGAAAGAAATGTGTGGAAAGTTGAAAAAGGAGAAAAGGCTTGAATTGCACAAGAAAGAGTGATAATGCGTCTTTCTAATTTCTTAGAAAGAGGTGAAATAACTCAACGAGTCAAGTGAATTGTGTCAAATGAATCAAAAGAAGTGCTTAAGGGAAGATGAAACACAATTAGATCAAAATATTTCCTACCCTGAACCAAAAGCCTTCACAGTGAATCCACAAAAGCCCTATATGATTTTGAGTTGAATTAAGCTGACATTAGTGGATACTTACATAAGGGGCAAGCATGTGGTACTTAGAGCCGGACCTGTGACCTTTTCTTGAGAGAGATGAGTGGATTCCCATTAACCTCGATTTGTTGCCAATATTCTAAAAGGTGAGGTGTACTTAGGGAGAGTTGAGGACGAGTGAGTTTGGGCTCCACAATGACCAAAGTAATTAAGAGAGTTCATTGATGTAATGAGTCAAATCTTGATGCTCTTGTGTCACACTTGATCCATGGTTTTTCAAAGGTTAAAGATTATTAATGATTCATCTATATTGAGCGCAATTGTTAGTACCTATTAATGCTAGTTGAGGTTAATTTAGGATAGCTGAAAAGTCTTGGATTTCCCCTTAATGGGTGGGTTTTATTTTGTTTGCTTGAGGACAAGCAAAAGCTTAAGTTTGGGGGAGTTGATAACTAGGGATTTTAACGAGTTTCATGCTCCTTCTTGATTATGCTTTGATTATAAATTTTTACAAAATAGTCCAAAAAGGCTCATAAGTTATGCTTGATTGCAGGTTGATCGATAAAGTGACGAGATGTCAAAGATTAGCTCAAAAGGAGTGAAACCTGCAGAAGTACCAAAGACAAGAAAAGTCAAGACAAAAAGGCCTAGTGCGGCCGCACTACACTTTGGTACGGTCCGAACTAGGGAGATTCAGAGAGCTGGATTTGAAGACATCAAAGCAGATGTCCAGAGCCTAGCTTCAAACCTTTGTGATTCACGGTCGTGTTTGTGCGGACGGCACTAGATTTCTCCACAACCGTGTTCCATTCTGTGCGGTCCGTGGAGCTTGGGTTCAGAGAGTTAGAATTTCAGAGTCAAGAGCCTAGTGCGACTGCACACCATTTTGTGCGGTCTGCACTGACCCCGCATGGGCATTTTTATCCAGTTTTACTAGCTTAGAAGGGTTCCCCCAGTAAAGGCATATCGACTTATTAATAGAACCTTTCTCCATTTTTGGGATATCAGACATTTCCAGACTTGAGATACGCTCGTGAGAAGCCATTTTGGGTATTTTAACTTAGTTTTAACGGTAGAATCTCTATATTTACTTTAGTGTTTTATTAATATATCTTTATCTTTATCGATTTCTCTGTTTTTCTCCTCAAGCATGAATAGCTAAACCCATTAGCTAGGGTTGTGGCTCAACCCTAGTGTGGATAATTGATGGGTGTTGCAATTTCCATTGACTATGGGTATTTTCTATTTGGGTCAATTTTATGGTTTAATTTATGAATTGGTGGTTGCAAACACTGGTTTGTGCTAAGTTGACTTGGCTCTTCTTGATAAAGAAAGCCTAAGTCTCCAAAATTGATCTAACAAGAAAGTGGGATGGACTCAAGAGAATTGATAGTCCCAATTAAAGGGTTAAACCTCGAGAGAGTAATTACCCAACTTGAACCCTAGTTACTTGAGCTAATTTGCCTACCCATTTGGTCTCGAGAAAGTCAATTGGGCATTATCACTCTCTATCCCGAGAGGTGTGAGAGTGGGTAAAATCATGCAACGGTTATAGCATCTTTCCCCAATTATGTCAATCGTACCTTAGAAGTAATTACCCGTCAATTAGCCACCCAGGTGAAAGTCACTACGCTAGTGGCTTTCTATCCATTAGATATAACTCAAGCAATTTTCTCTTAGTTAATCTAGTTATAATTATAATTAGTAGCTGATAATAGTAAATTATTAAAGTAAAAACTCAAAAGATGATTGGAAGTTATATTTAGAACAATTACACAATTCCACACTAGATAGATACTCAACTCCCTTTCTAGCTCCCTATGAAAATTGATCCCGGCCCACAAATCAGGTAATAGCTATTGCGACCCACTCTTTCTACTTTTTAGTCGTGCGAAGTAGGTAGCGATCACTTCACTAACTTGTAAATACCTATTACAAGCCACTTTGTAATAACTCTATTACAAAGGATTCAACTCAACTAATTTGTGGTACTCTAACCACAAGCCACTTTGTTACTCTCTAGTTGCAAAGACTTTAACTAACTTGTGATGCTCTCACCAAAAGCCACTTTGTGACTCTCTAGTTACAAAGACTTTAACTTATGACTAAACCTAGTCACATCATAAACTCAAAGAGTTTAGAAATTTTAAAAATGATTCCTAATCAACGCTTCTGGATAAGAAGGTTAGGAGATGCAATAAGAACAGTCACAAAGTTACAACTCAATTAAATACAACAAAAGACTCACTTTAGGAACTGGTCTGTAGTAGCGTTCAACTTTGTTCTTCAAGCTCGTGAGAATTAATTTCTCTATTTTTGCAAAAGGCTTGAATGAGAAACAAAAATGTTCAAGTGATGTTTTGATATAAACTCATTGTTTATACACCTTCATGACGTCACTTAAAATGATGTAAGCACTTTAGTTGGTCAAGTAATGAGAGGATACTGGAAACAGTGCAGTGCAGGCAGAAACAGTGCAGGCTGTCACATCGCTTCCATCTGTGCCCAATTGACTTTGTACTCCTGTGAGGAAACAACAAGGAAATCAGGTCCTTGTTTGGTTTCCTATCTCTTGAAGTTATGATAGGCCATATTTAGCTGGGATCCGTTAAACTTGCAGTATAGTCCAAGTAGGTCAGGTTCCTTCTATGGTTCTTAACAGTAAGTTTGTTAGAACATCAAAACATAAAGCAAAAACATTTAAAACCTATCAAATTTATTAATTTTTGTCCACTTATTAGTTAATTGGGTAATATCTCTATCACGCCCCAAATTTGTGGGCATGACCGGCACTCAACCGGGTATCCCCAGTCGAGTGGACCTGGGTACCCTTCCTATTCCCCACGCGTTACCCCACATTATTAAATGATAATTATCCAAAGATATTAAATTTTCAATCGAAAGACCATATATTTTCTCTTATATAACCACACATTATGATTAACAGGGAACATCTTTTACAAAACATGTATTAATATCAACTGGGAACGTGGCATACAAGTTTACAGCGTCCAAAACGAACACCTTTAAACATAAGTTCTAACTCACACACCACTGTCTACGGAGCCTCTAAGAGAAAGATAGTACAATACTTGCCGACGACAAGGCCCCGGCTATACCTTTACAAAAGGACACAAGACTCCAAAATACAACAACCTAAGTGGCATGAGCCACGCAAGGCCCCGAAAGGAAAGGGGCTCACCAACACGGTTACCCCTGAAAAAGAGGAGGAGGAACTACGAGTGACGGATTGGAGTTCCTGCCACGGATCCACCTATAATCATAACACGAATGTAGCGCCCACGACAAAAGGGACGTCATTACATTTGAATTGTACTAGCATGTATGAACAAACTCTGTCCCAAGTAAACTCAAGCCAAAATGCATATACAAGTATAGAACTTAACAACAATAGTACAATTACAACAATGGAGCAATAACCAAACATATCACAGCACTTGATTCAAGTAGTCATACAAAGGGGCAATCAGTGCCCCACAGATTACAAAATCTCCTGCTGTCTCCTTTCACATTTTCACATTTATCATTTCATGATTCATATTCATATCAATATTGATATTGGATCACATTTTCCTCCCTTATTGCCTCGTCCACGCTTATTACCTCAGCCACCCTTATCACCCCAACCCATACCTTATATCACCGTGTTGCGGCGTGCAAACCGACCTCGCTTGACAGTTTTCAATTCACAACAACAAACAACACAACAACAAATACAAGAAATCAACTATGGGACATTATTAACATAGATCCACAACAAGGGTAATGCAATTCCACAACTAGCAACAACAATTCCTTAGGTTCATCATATTGGTACACAATTTAGATCATCACATCAATTATTCACAACTATTCTCACACGTTATTTCATAATACTTCCATTTCACTATTCCACATTATTCCCATTTCCATTGTTCTATATTCCATTTCCATTGTTCCACATTGTTCCATTTTCATTATTCCACATTACTTTCCATTTACGTTGTTCAAAAATTACAAGTTCCACAACATTCATCACAAAGTATTACCACACAATCATACAACACAAAAGCCTCACAATGATTTCACATGAATATCTATTATCAGCAATTTCACAACTATCCTAGGGTGATTTCACAAGGAACACAGTTAGCCATACATACCTGGAATTGATTATCCCCTTTAAACCTCTAGTCCGGCTTGCCAAGCAATCAAGAGGTCAATCTAGTTCATGATCAACACTTAAGTTTTAGAAATTTAAACTAATAGTTACTACCCAATCCCCTTTTTACAAGATTTTTGAGTTTTGAAGACATTCATGAAGATTTTATGAAGAAAATTCAAAGAAGGTGTATGGGGTTCCCTCCCCAAGCTTAATTTCGAAATTGGGGAAATAGGTCAGGGATTTTACCTGAGAAATCAATAAAGAAGACAATGCACCAAGGTTGTCCACACTCCAATGATTTTGAAAGATCAATTGATGAAGAACTTGCTTTCTCTCTCTAGTACCCTCTCTTTCTCTCTCTTATTTTGTTCAGAAAAATGTCAAATATGAGGGATGGGTTGTTTTTAGCAAAGAGGGGTCGGGCTTAGATTATAAGAAAAATAACTGGGCGAGCTCATTCTGCGACGCAATTCTGCGGCCGTAGAACAGACATGCGGTCCACAGAGTGGACCATAGAAATGGCTCAAGTTTCAAACCTCTCGGGTTGGGAATGCGGTAGATATGTTGTCCGCATCGTTCTGCGGTCGCAGAATGCACCGCAGAATTGACCCTAGAATTTCCCGAGGGACAATATGCGATCACTTTGCGGTCCGCATATTGATTATGCGATCGCAGATTGGACCGCATTTTCAACAGAAAAAATTTGTTGCTCTCTGATTCACTCGACGGTAGGAATGCGGTCCGCATAGCTGATCTGCGACCACATTTTGACCATTTTCTGGAAAAACTTCGATTTTGCATTTTTAAGTTCAAAACAGTAAAAAGGATGTGATCCGTGTAGGTAGACTCGACTCTATGAGTTGCTAACACCTGAGCACTCATATTCACGGGGCCTTACATCCTCCCCCGCTTAAGATCATTCGTCCTCGAATGAGGACTTGGGAACCAAAAGAGCTTTGGAAACATGATATGCAAGTTTCTACACCTTTTATTAACTTTAAAGTTTGTTTTAGAAAAACTTTTCCAGAGTTTCCTTTGTAATATAGACATCACCACCTGTCAAAGAATCTCCAAAACACATTCACAGGCATTACTACACAACCTTATTACCTTTACAACAGTTGTAAAATGCATAATCCTTACATTTGCACATATTCAACCTCCTGATACACTTTTAACCATTTGGCACACAACATGTAATTAAATTAAGCATTAATCTTCTGCACTATTAAAGACATTTACCTATCACAAGTGTATAACACAGTCATTCATTTCAACACAATTCCCCCATGCAAAAACTAATCATTACACAATTAGAGCACTTTGATACACAATCTCCATGCAAAATTAAATATACTTCCATATATCACCGTACCATGGGTGCACAAAACTTTCATTACCAAAAAGGACAGTACACTGTTCAAATAATCACAACACAAAAATTTTGTTAGCAAAACTTGGAGAAACTACAATGATAAGGCACTTGGAAAGAGAATGGATGGCTCTTCCACCTAATGGAACACACACTAGCTCTCCTAGGAACAAGATTCGCAAGATCATTCCTAGACTTACTCAAACGGATGGGGATATTTTATCTACATCTCATCCCCCGCTTCCCACGTGGCTTCCTCTACTTGTTGGTTTCGCCACAACACTTTAACTGAAGCAATCTCCTTGTTCCGCAACTTTCGGACTTGCCTATCCAGAATAGCAACCGGAATCTCCTCATATGATAAATCTTTTGTAACCTTGATGTCTTCCACGGGCACAAGTTTGGATGGATCACCCACAACTTTCCTCAACATGGATACATGAAACACCGGGTGCACTAGAGACATTTCAGGGGGCAATTCCAACCTATACGGAACTTGACCGATCCTTTGAATGACTTGATAAGGCCCGGCATACCTAGGACTTAGTTTTACCTTCTTCCCAAAGCGCATGACTCCCTTCATGGGAGACACCCTCAAGAATACCCAATCTCCCTCTTGAAACTTCAATTCTCTCCGACGCACGTCCGCATAGGATTTCTGGAGACTTTGAGAAGCCTTCATTCTCTCCTGAGTGACTCTTACTTTCTCCATGGCTTGATGCACGAGATCGGGCCCTATTAAATCTACTTCGCCAACCTCGAACCACCCGATCGGGGACCTACACCTTCTTCCGTACAATGCTTCGTATGGAGCCCTCCGGATGCTAGCATGAAAATTGTTATTATAAGCAAACTATATAAGGGGAAAGTGAACATCCCAATTACCTTTGAAATCCAAGAGATATGCTCCCAACATACCTCGAGCTTCTGAATAGTCCGCTCTGCTTGGCCATCGGTATGCGGATGAAAAGTTGTGGTAAGATTCACTTGAGTACCCAAACCTTGCTGAAATTTCCTCTAGAAGTTAGCTGTAATCTGAGCTCCTTGATCCGAAATGATAGAAAGTGGCGTACCACGAAGCCTCACTATCTCCTTGATATACAACCGAGCATATTGTTTCACAGTATCAGTGGACTTGACCGGCAAAAAGTGAGATGATTTGGTGAGCCTATCCACAATTACCCAAAATGATTCGAACTTGTGCTGAGTACGAGGTAGTCCTGCCACGAAGTCCATATTGATCATTTCCCATTTTCACATCGGTATTTCTATAAACTGAGTCAACCCTCTCGGTCGCTGATGCTCGGCCTTCACTTGCTAGCAATTTGGACACTTAGATACAAAGTCCACTACACTCTTCTTCATACCACTCCACCAATAGATATCCTTGAGATCATGATACATCTTTGTGGATCCTGGGTGCACTGAATACCTAGAATGGTGAGCCTCCGAGATTACCCTCTCCCGAAGATTATCCACATCTGGGACACATAACCTGTCGTGGCACCGCAGCACGCCATCATGGATGCCGAGTGAAAATGCTGAAATTTTGTTACTTAGAGCTGCCTCCTTCAATTGTGCCAATGCTGGATCAACAAACTGCTTTTCCTTAACCTCTACCACGAGCGACTATTCTGTTGTATTATGCACCATAAGTTCCTCCTCATTCGGGGTCGAGATACAAACCCCATGGCTGGCCAACTGATGTACCTCCCGAGCTAGGAACCTCTGATCCGCTCTTAAGTGAGCCAAACTACCCATGGATCTCTGACTGAGGGCGTCGGCCACCATATTCTCCTTCCCTGGATGGTGCAAGATGTCCATATCATAATCCTTAAGAAATTATAACCACCGCCGCTGCTTCAAATTTAGCTTTTTCTGCTTGAACTAATATTGAAGACTCTTGTGATGTAAAAACACATCTACCTGAACCCTGTATAGGTAATGCCGCCATATTTTCAAGGTGAATACAACTGCTGCAAGTTCCAAATCATGCGTCGGATAATTCTTCTTGTGATTTTTGAGTTTCCTGGAAGCATATGCTATAACCTTCCCCTGCTGCATCAGAACACACCCTAGACCAACCATGGAGGCATCAAAATAAAACACAAACCCCTCTGTGCCTTCTGGCAAGGCCAATACTGGTGTTGAAGTCAACCTTGTCTTCAGTTCCTGAAAACTTTTCTCACAAGCATCTGACCACTAGAACTTAGCTGATTTCTGCGTCAATTTGGTCAATGGGGAGGCGAGGGTGGAGAATCCCTCTACAAACCTCCGATAATACCCTACTAACCCCAAAAAGCTACGGATCTCTGTCGGGGTTGTGGGCCTGGGCCAATCCTTCACCGCTGCAATCTTTTGGGGGTCTACCTAAATCCCCTAACTGGAAACAACATGACCTAGAAAAGCGACGAACTCCAACCAAAATTCAAATTTGGAAAACTTGGCATACAATTGGTGCTGATGTAGAGTCTGCAAAATACCTTTGAGGTGACAGGCATGATTCCCCCTGCTCCGCGAATATACGAGGATGTCGTCAATGAAAACAATCACGAAGGAATCTAAGAATGACTTGAAGACCCGATTCATAAGATCCATAAAAGTTGTCGGGGCATTGGTTAGCCCAAAAGACATCACCAAGAATTCAAAGTGGCCATAACGCGTTCTGAAAGCGGTCTTAGGAATATCTTGCTCCCTGATCTTCAATTGGTAGTAACCGGACCGCAAATCAATTTTGGATAAGAACCTTGCACCTTGCAATAGATCGAACAAATCATCTATCCTAGGATAATGGTACTTATTCTTGATGGTGACTTTATTAAGCTTCCGATAATCGATACACATCTGAAGTGACCCATCCTTCTTTCTGACAAATAGAACCGGAGCACCCCATGGCAACACACTTGGCAATAGAACCGGAGCACCCCATCCTTTTAACTCTTGCAACTCTGCTGGCGCCATTCTGTATGGTGGAATAGATATTGGCTGAGTATCTGGCAATACATCAATCCCGAAATCAACCTCCCTATCTGGCGGAATTCCTGGAAGCTCATCTGGAAATACCTCAAGAAACTCATTCACAACTGGCACGGACTCGGGTGTAGGAACCTCTGGAGTAGTGTCCACCACCCGGACTAAATGATAAATATACCCCTTCCTAATCATCTTCGAAGCCTTGAGGTAGGAAATAAACCTACCCTTCAGCACAACACCATTTATCTTCCATTCAACAACCGGCTCATTAGGGAACTCGAGTCTCATGACTCTCATCCAGCAATCAAGTTTGGCAAAGCACGAATAGAGCCAATCCATCCCTACGATTACATCAAAATCCACCATCCCAAGCTCGATAAGGTCAGCCGTGGTGACACGACCACCTACCATAATGACACAATTCCAATAGACCCTCGCGGCTGTAAGAGAATCACCAACCGGAGTCGATACAGAGAACATCTCAAGAAGCTACTCGAGTTCAATCCCAAACTTGAAGCAACAAATGGAGTGACATAGGACAAAGAAGACCCTGGATCAATAAGAGCATAGCAATCAAAGGCCTGAATAGATAGGATACTATGACAACATCTGGGGAAGCCTCAGTACTCTGATGGCCACTCAATGCATAAAACATGCTGGGTCCGCCCCTACCACGAGCTCCACCTCTGGCTGCACCACGCCCTGCTGGGGATGGAGGGCGCACTGATGATGTAGCAACTGATGAACTGGATGGTTGAGCGAGCCCCCTGTGCGTGCCCTGTCTGGGCGCACGATAGTCCCGCTGTATGTGACCTCTCACCCCACAATTGTAACACACTGGAGCATCCAAGTAACAAGCCTCTATATGAAATCTCCCACACTTGAGGCATATACCTCCCTGCTGTCGAGGTCTCATCCCCGAATGACTAAACTGGCGGGACCTCCTGCTGTCTGAATCTGGCCATGCAGGGCATTTCTATTGGAAACGGTGCACAGATGGCGGTGCACTAGCTGAGGACTGAGCATAAGACTGAGATGATCCTGTTGAACCTCTCCCTGGAGCTGACCTCTCTGAGTGACCCATAGATCGAGCCCTACTGCTACTCTCCCTGTCTGCTCGAATTTTCAACTTTCTGGCCTCGTGGCCTAAGCAAAACCCACGATCTTCCCATAGTTTATGTCTGAATGCAAAGTCGCTGTAGCAGCCTCATTTCCTACCAAAGGACTAAGACCCTGAACGAATCGCCTAACTCTAGCCTCCATAGTCGACAACAACTAAGGAGCATACTTGGACAACCTCACAAACTCCATACTATACTCCCAAACACTCATGCTTCCCTGCTTAAGAACCTCAAACTAGGTGGCCCAGGATGCCATGGTATCGGAAGGCAAAAAATGGTCCATGAAGGCATCCACCAACTCATCCCATCTAGCTAGAGGGCTCCCCTCCTCACGGGAATCCTTTCACATCTCAAACCACGAACTGGCAGGCCCTTTCAACCTGTATGAAGCCAATTCTACCCCCTCTATTTCGGTAGCCTTCATCACTCGAAGGGTATTGTACATCTCATCAAGGAATTCTTTCGGATCGGCCTCTGGATCTATGCCTGAGAACTCTGGAGGATTCAATCGCAAAAACTGATGAACTCTGGAGCTGGAGGAATCTCCTTGTCCGCTGGAGGACACAGGGGCATCATGAGATCTCTGGGCCTGGACGGCTACTAACTGAGTCAACATACGGATAGCTCCCCTAAGATCTCCATCAGAAATCCCGGAATCAGAAATTGGAGCAACATCAGGATTAGGAGCATTGGCATGAGGGATAGTAGCACCCTCGACCGCTGCTGGAACATGATTGCTTGGAGCAGAAACAGATGGAGCAGGCAAAATCAGAACGGGGGGGGGGGGGGTCGCTTTCACCCACGGCAGTCGGCACATGATCCACAGCCGCACTGGAAGTGGCATTGGCCCCTAGGCCGAGTTTAGCTTTCTTCTTAGGTGCCATCACTGAAAATTTGAAATAGAGCACGAATTAGACACAACATCACTTCACCGCACGAACTTGGAATAACAAAGAAGAGGATCATTTTTCCTAAATGCCCGTGTAGCCCCCAACTTATAGATATGGTCGACAACACACCAATAAGAAGGGCTCTACTAGGCACGGCTCCGAGACATCCTAGGACTCCTTTAAAACCTTAGGCTCTGATAGCAAGTCTGTCACGCCCCAAATTCGTGGGCATGACCGGCACTAAACCGGGTATCCCCAGTCGAGTGGAACTGGGTGCCCTTACTATCCCCCCGCATTACCCCACATTATTCAATGATAATTAGCCGAAGATATTAAATTTGCAATCGAAAGAACATATGTTTTTTCTTTTATGACCACACATTATGATTAACAGGGAACTTCTTTTACAAAACATGTATTATGATCAACAGGGAACGTTGCATACAAGTTTACAGCGTCCAAAACATACACCTTTAAACATAATTCTAACCCACACACCACTGTCTACGGAGCTTTTAAGAGAAAGATAGTACAATACTTGCCGACGACAAGGCCACGGCAATACCTTTACAAAAGGACACAAGAATCCAAAATACAACAACCTAGGCGGCATGAGCCACGCAACGCCCCGAAAGGAAAGTTTTTCACCAACACGAATACCGCCAAAAAAGAGGAGGAGGAACGACGAGCGGTAGACTGGAGTGCCTGCCACGGATCCACCTACAATCATAACACGAATGTAGCGCCCCCGGCAAAAGGGACGTCAGTACATTTGAATTGTACTGGCATGTATCAACAAACTCTGTCCCAAGTAAACTCAAGCCAAAATGCATATACAAGTATAGAACTGAACAAAAATAGTATAATTACAACCACACAATAATTGATTCAAGTAGTCATACAAAAGGGCAATCAGTGCCCCACAGGTTACAAACTCTCCTGCAGTCTCCTTTCACATTTTCACATTTATCATTTCATGATTCATATTCATATCAATATTGATATTGTCACCTCGGCCACCCTTATCACCCCAACCCACACCTTATTTCACCGTGTTGCGGTGCGCAACTCGACCCCGCTGACAGTTTTCAATTCACAACAACAAACAACACAACAACAAATACAAGAAATCAACTATGGGACATTATTAACATAGATCCACAACAAGGGTAATGCAATTCCACAACTAGCAACAACAATTCCTCAGGTTCATCATATTGGTACACAATTTAGAGCATCACAACAATTATTCACAACTAATCTCAAACGTTATTTTATAATACTTCCATTTCCACTATTCCACATTATTCCCATTTCCATTGTTCCACATTGTTCCATTTCCATTGTTCCACATTGTTCTATTTCCATTATTTCACATTACTTTCCATTTCGGTTGTTCCAATTACAAGTTCCGCAACATTCATCACAAAGTATTACCACACAATCATACAACACAAAAGTCTCACAATGATTTTCACATGAATATCTATTATCAGTAATTTCACAACTAGCATAGGGAGATTTCACAAGGATTACAATTAGCCATACATACCTGGAGTTGATTATCCCCTTTAAACCTCTAGTCCGACTTGCCAAGCAATCAAGAAGTCAATCTAGTTCAAGAACAACACTTAGGTTTTAGAATTTAAACTCATAGTTACTACCCAATCCCCTTTTTACAAGATTTTTGAGTTTTGAAGACATGCATGAAGATTTTATGAAGAAAATTCAAAGCAAGTGTATGGGGTTCCCTCCCCAAGGTTATTTTAGAAATTGGGGGAAATGGGTTAGGGATTTTACCTGAGAAATCGATAAAGAAGACAATGCACCAAGGGTTTTTCACACTCCAATGATTTTGAAAGATCAATTGATGAAGAACTTGCTTTCTCTCTCTAGGACCCTCTCTTTCTCTCTCTTATTTTGTTCAGAAAATGTGTTAAAAATGAGGGATGGGTGTTTTTATTAAAGAGGGATCGGGCTTAGATTTTTAGAAAAATAACTGGGCGAGCTCAATCTGCGACGTAATTCTGCGGTCGCAGAACATATATGCGGTCCGCAGAGTGGACCGCAGAAATGACTCAAGTTTCAAACCTCTCGGGTTGGGAATGCGGTAGATATGCGGTCTGCATCGTTCTGCGGTCGTAGAATGCACCGCAGAATTGACCCTCGAATTTCCCCAGGGACAATATGCGATCACTATTCGGTCCGCATATTGATTATGCGATCGCAAATTTGACCGTATTTTCAACATAAAAAATTTGTTGCTCTCTAATTCACTCTGTGGTAGGAATGCGGTCCGCATAGCTGATCTGCGACCGCATTCTTGACCGCATTTTGACCATTTTTCGGAAACACTTCGATTTTACATTTTTAATATACTTTATATGTCATACTATCACGGACATATGGTACCTTATATAGTAACGACAACAACAACTACCCAGTATAGTCCCACAAAGTGCGGTCTGGGGAGGGCAATATGTAGACGGACCTTACCCCTACCTGAAAGGGCAGAGAGGCTGTTTCCAATCGACCATCGGCTCAGCGAGGGAAAGGAAAAAAAACAAAAACAAAAACAAAAGGGAATTAGTAACTCTAGCAGAAATAACTTAAATAATTATCTAAACATAAGAATCATAAATAAAATAACATGCAATAATACTAGACAGTAACTACCATAAATAACTACCATATAAAGGAGACACAATCCAATACACAAATCATCTATGGATAGCCCTGCCAAGCCTCACCCAACCCCGGGTGAGGAGTACGAAATACTCTAGAAGCCCCTATTCTACAACCCTGATACTAGACCTCCAGACTTTCCTATCAAGGGCCATGTCCTCGGAAACCCGCATTCTAGCCATGCCGTGCCTAATCACCTCTCCCCAATACCTCTTAGGCCTCCCTCTACCTCGCCGAACGCCGACCATCGCCAGCCACTCACAACCCCTCACCGGGGCATCCGGGCATCTCCTCCGCACATGCCCGAACCACCTCAGCCTCGCTTCTCGCATCTTCTCATCCACCGGGGCCACCCCCACCTTCTCTCGAGTAACTTCATTCTTAATATTATCTAACCTGGTGAGCGCGCACATCCACCTGAGCATCCTCATCTCCGTAACCTTCATTCTCACAACATAAGAGTGCTTTACTGGCCAGCACTCCGCCCCATACAACATGGCAGGTCTAACCACAGCTCTATAAAATTTCCCCTTGAGTTTCTATGGAACTTTCTTGTTGCACAGGACTCCTGATGCAAGCCTCCACTTTGACCACCCTGCTCCTATACGATGAGTGACGTCCCCATCAATCTCTCCGTCCCGTAAATCTCTCTATACCTCTAACCTCTCAATAACAGCGACCCTCTTCTCGTCTATCAATACTATGTCATCAGCAAATAGCATACACCAAGGTACATCCCATTGAATATGTCGAGTTAGAGCATCCATCACCAAGGCAAACAAGAGAGAGCTAAGCGCTGATCTTTGATGGAACCCCATAACAACTGGAAAATGGTCTGAGTCGCCACCCACCGTCCTAACCCTAGTCATAGCTCCATCGTACATGTCCTTGATTACTCTGATGTAGGCTTCCGGCACACTCTTCGCCTCCAAGCACCTCCATAGCACCTCCCTTGGGACCTTGTCATACGCCTTCTCCAAATCGATAAGCACCATGTGGAGGTCCTTCTTCTTATCCCTGAACTGCTCCACCAGCCTCCTGACAAGGTGGATAGCTTCTGTAGTGAAGCGACCCGGCATGAAACCAAACTGGTTCACAAATATAAATGTCATCTCCCTCACCCTCGCCTCGATCACCCGCTCCCAAATCTTCATGGTGTGACTTATTAATTTGATACCCCTATAGTTGTTGCAGCACTGGATGTACCCTTTGTTCTTGTACAAGGGCACCACCCTACTCCACCTCCACTCCTCCGGCATCCTTTTGGTCCTGAAGATTGCATTGAACAACCTGGAGAGCCACTCCACTCCCGACCTACCCATGCATTTCCAGAACTCCACCGGGATCTCGTCAGGCCCGGTCGCTCGACCCCTACTCATCCTACACAAAGCCCCCATGACCTCCTCCGCCCTAATGCGCCTGCAGTACCCAAGGTCTCTATGTTGATCTGAATGCCCCAACTCCCCTAGCTCTATGTTACAATCCCCCTCCTCGTTAAGTAAGTCTCGAAAGTACGCCTGCCACCTCTGTTTGACTTGAGACTCCCCCATCAGAACTCTACCATCCTCGCCCTTGATACACCTAACTTGGTCAAGATCACGCGCCTTCCTTTCCCTTGTTTTAGCTAATCGGAATAACTTCCTGTCCCCACCTTTCTCCCCTAATTCCTCGTACATGCGACCAAACGCCGCATTTTTAGCTTCCATAACCGCCAGCTTTGCTTTTTTCCTCGCCACCTTGTAGATCTCCCTGTTCGCTCTCCGTTCTTCCTTGCTTGTGCTCCCTGCCAACTTATCAAACGCCGCCTTCTTCACCTCCACTTTTCCTTCGACTACATCGTTCCACCACCAGTCACCCTGATGTCTGCCTGAATAGCCCTTGGCTACCCCAAGCACATCCCATGCTTTCTCCCTAACCAAGTTTGCCGTCTCTGACCACATAGCGTCCACTTCCCCAGAACTTCTCCAAGCTCCGCCCTCAGCTAACCTCCTCCCCAACTCCTGTGCTTTCTCCTTAGTCAAAATACCCCATCTAATCCGCGGTTGCCCCCGAACACTCCTCCTCTTCCTCTTCACCCAGAGACCGACATCCATCACTAGGAGTCTATGAAGAGTCGAAAGGGACTCTCTTGGAATAACCTTGCAGTCCTTGCACATACCCCTATCGCTCCTTCTGAGGAGGAGGTAATCAATCTGAGTCCTCGCCGCCGAACTCTTGAAGGTGACCAAATGCTCCTCCCTCTTCTGAAATGTCGAGTTCGCAATAAGAAGTTCGGAAGCCCTGGCGAAATCAAGCAGTGACGTGCCTCCTCCATTCCTAACCCCAAAACCGCAGCCATCGTGCACCTCACCATAACCACTAGCATCAGCCCCAATATGACCATTAAAGTCCCCTCCAATAACTAACTTCTCAGATTGGGGAATACTACTCACAAGATCATCCAAGCCCTCCCAAAAGCGCCTCTTAACCTCCTCGTCTAAGCCCGCTTGCGGCGCGTAAGCGCTGATGACGTTGAGGACGCAACCCCCAATAACCAACGTAATAGACATTAACCTATCATTCACTCGCCTAACCTCGACCACAGACTCCCTTAGATCCCTATCTACCAAGATGCCCACTTCATTCTGACCTCTCACAACCCCAGAATACCACAGCTTAAACCCGTCTGCATTCCTCGCCTTCGACCCTTTCCACCTAGTCTCCTGGAAACAGGCTATGTTGACCCTCATCTTCTGAAGAACCTTCACCAACTCAATGGACTTACCCGTCAGAGTGCCTATGTTCCAAGACCCAATCCTTAATCTATGAGCGTCCGCTACCCTCTTCCCACCCTTACCTCCCGCCCTACCCGCAGGACCACTCCCTGCCCCCTACTCACCCCCGCCACCGCCCCCACCCCCGAGGACAAGACCTTAAACTATCATCCCTCGCCGCGACCACTGTCCCTCCAACTGACTATGGAGAATAGTGACGCACAATGCAGCAGAATACGCAAAATTATAGTACTAGTCCATAATTATCGGGTATTTTCGCTCGACCCGTATTTTATCTCTAATTGGCCACTTTTAACGAAACTCGTTTTCTTTAATTCGTTTACTCTTTATCCTCTATGACACTTACTTACTGCTTGCTACAAATAGTGTAAATACGTTAACCTCGAAATAATCTCATCCCCGAGTCTACGTCGATTAATTGAAGACGGAACTCTTAACGTACGAAAACGCGAGATGTAACACATAAGTGACAAAATTATACAATAATGCACTTCATAAGAGATTATATATCATCTTTGAATTTTGAAGAAGAATTGAATGAGAATAATAATGGTAGAAATTTTTTGGGGTGCAACTGATGAAAAGTAATTTTCAGGTTATGTACAACCTGGGATACACTGGATAAGGGTTCCAAATTCGGGTCATTTTCTGATGGGTTGTTGGGCCAAGTGACAAGGGATGTAATTCTCCCAAAAATGAATACTCCCTCTATTTTAATTTAGACAAGGTAGTTTGACTCGGCGAGAAGTTTTTTTTTTTTAACAAAAAGACTTTTGAAACTTTTGATGTTAAAACTTAAGGCATAAAAGTTTTGTGGGGCTATAATATGTGAGCGATTATAAAAACATCTCATTAAAATAAAATGAGTAAAATAAAGAGTTTAAATTTAATTATTTTCAAATTTAAATATATATTATTAATTTAAAACAAATTAAAAAAGAAAATACATGATGTAATTTGAATCGCATGGAGTATTACACCCAACAACAAACAGATTTGGTGTGCACCCCAAGACAGGATAAGTTCTTTTCTCTCTCTGAACAAACTGTTACTTTCGAATGATACTTTCGGATTTCGAAAGTTAAAATTTTTAATCTAATTATAGATTCAAATATTAAATTGTTTGAATATATTTATATAGTTAAAAATTATATATATAATATTATTTAAAAGATATATAAAAAATAGTGAGTAATAAAAAAATAATTCATATGACTTTTAAAATGCAAAATTTATCATATTCGTTTGGGACAGAGAAGTTCCTAGCATTAGTACATTACTCTTAGGAGGACATAAAACGTGTTTGGTCTAGTGGTCTTAACGTATACAACAATACCTCCTCCTCTTATAATCCGTTTGGTCTAACAGCAAAAATCAATTTTTTTGAAAAATAATTTCCTTATATTTAATTGATTAATTTAATATTTTTAAATAATAATTAATATTTAACTAAACTTTTTTCAAAAGTACTTCTCAAAAAAATAATTTTGCATAAAAGTGTTATGAAATCTCCTATTTAAGGTGAATGTCTATAATTAGAGAGATTCTAGAGTTCTATTCTTGGTAGATAAATCATCTCCCTCCCTATAAATAAAGGGGTCTTCTACCATTGTAAATCACCCCAAGTATTAATAAGAATACTTCTCTCTCTCCCTATTCTCTCTCTATATTGTTCTTATTCTTGCATTATTGTTCTTGTCTTTATATTATTTCATAACACGTTATCAGCACGAGACTCTACCGTCTCAAGAAGCTCTTTAAGAAGATTAAGCCGCCGTCAATTTCTCCGCATCAGAGCCGCCGTCGTCTGCATCAGTGGAGAAAAGGAAGAAAACATTGAAAATATAGTTGGTATACCTT
Organism: Nicotiana benthamiana; assembly: GCA_034376525.1. Taxonomy (NCBI): domain Eukaryota; kingdom Viridiplantae; phylum Streptophyta; class Magnoliopsida; order Solanales; family Solanaceae; genus Nicotiana; species Nicotiana benthamiana. The sequence goes on from CM067337.1 coordinate 29,559,172, forward strand.
AAAGGTAAGTAATTAAGTAATTTACTTTTCCCTTTCAAATTCTTGAAATTCTACGATTTGATTGAATATACAAACAAAGTTTGATTATAACTCTAATGGAGTTTGTAAGAAATTATAACCACATGAAGTGGTTAAATCTCTATGTCCTGCCATGATTAAATTCATGTATGATTGTGGGCAAATAATTGAAAATCCGTCCCATTGAATTTGCTCCATTCCCTTTAGAGAATGTGGAAGCAGTATATGATAAGTCTGAAAGAAGACTAAAATATTACCACGAAGGTATCAATGAATGTGGACGTGGCAAAGAATTCCGTCCAATTGAATTTGCTCCATTCCCTTTAGAGAATGTGGTAGCAGTATGTGATAAGTCTGAAAGAAGACTAATTACCGTAAATGTATCAATGGATGTGGACATGGCAATAGACGAAGTTATAATCGTCATTATTGTGGTAATGAGAACAATAAGGATTCTCAAAATAATCTTTCACTTTATGAAAGTAATATTTGACATGAGATCGTGTAAAGCATATGATTTTGATCCATTCCCTGAAGTGAATGTGATAATTGTAATAGAGCCCGTAAGTATGAACACGCTCTTGATGTAAATCTGTTTTATGTCTGACATTATGAAAAGAAAGTTCGTTGCCCTTGAAATTTCGGGCAAGAACTATATGACATGGGTGTTGGATGCTGAAATCCTCTTAGATGCTATGGGTCTCGGAGACACCATCAAAGATAGAGAAAAAGCATCCACCCAAGAATGTGCGAAGGCCTTGATTTTCTTGCGCCATCACCTTGATGAAGGTTTGAAGATTGAATATCTCACTGTCAAGGATCCACCTATCTTGTGGAATGGCTTAAAGAAGAGATATGACAACCTGAAGTTGGTCACTCTGCCACAAGCACGATACGATAAGAAACCAAAAGCAAATAGTTTATAAACTATATATTATCGTTGCGGTGGAAACGGGCACTGGTCAAAGGCTTGCCGTATACCATGACATTTGGTTGACCTTTATCAAGCATCTCGAAAGAGTAAACGCCCTGAAACGAATTTTGTCTCTGACGACAACTTTGACATCACCCACTTGGATGTGGCAGACTTCTTTGAGCAACCCGAGGGGTAGATAGACCACCTAATCGGTGATGGATCCGTGATGAAAGAAGATGGAGCTATTTGATTTTATTTTACTTGTTTGTATTAGTGAATGAATAAACTAATAGCCATCAGTATTAGCTCGTAGTAGTTAGTTCATGACATAATGTTAGTATTAGTTCTTTAGAATGTATCAATATGCTCAAATATCAATAATATTTTTACTTTCCAGTAGAGGTAATCGACTAACCTGAAAAACTAGTCGGTTATCTCATATTTCGCATAAAAACTGCAAAACAATCGATTGTCAATGATCAACAATCGATTGTCTTTAAAACAGTGTAATCTGGAATTTTTCAAAAATCATCCACAATCGATTGTCTATGCATAACAATCGATTGTCTTAAGACAGAGGTCTGAAATTTTTCGAAAATAGCCAACAATCGATTGTCTATGCTTGACAATCGATTGTCTTAAAACAGTGAGGTCTGGAATTTTTCAAAAATGACCAACAATCGATTGTCTATATTTAACAATCGATTGTCTTAAAACAGTGTGATCTGGAATTTTTCAAAACTTGTCAACAATCGATTGTCTATGTTTAACAATCGATTGTCAATGCTCGACAATCGATTGTGTGTGTTTAACAATCGATTGTTTTATGAAAACGTTTAAACTGAAATTTTCAAACTGCATAGTAATCGATTATGGAAAACAGATAATCGACTATCTGATTTTGTTAGTCAACTGTTAGCAGCAGATTTTGAAAATATTATGTGACACAAACGAATTGAAGTTGTTTATTCTCATGTTCGTATATTTTCTTTTATATGTCAAACCATGGGAAGTAAATTGATTGAAGGCTCCGGAAGAGCAACTGTAACTCTGCCCAAAGGCATGACGTTTATCTTAGAGAATGCAATATTCTCCTCCAAGTCTAAGAAGAACTTGTTGAGTTTTAAAGATATCATTCAAAATGGATATCATATTGAGACAATAGATGAGAATAATCTTGAATTCTTCATGAAAACGAGGCTGCCCATTTCGGTTTGGGTTCACGCCATTTTGCATGCAGCAATGCTAGTTCGTCGGCTGCCCACTTTGGTTTGGGTTCACGCCATTTTGCATGCAGCAATGCTAGTTCGTAGGCTGCCCACTTCGGTTTGGGTTCACGCCATTTTGCATACAGCAATGCTACTTCGTCTCTGACTGACGAATTGACACAAATATTCCCCGTTGCAATTGGTTTTGGGTCATGGACCCAATATATCCCATTTAAGAATTTTTGGATGCGCAGTATATGTGCCTTTAGCACCGCCATCCCGCACCAAAATGGGTCTGCAAAGAAGGTTAGGAATATATGTTGAGGTTGAATCGCCCTCCATTATTCGCTACCTCGAAACATTGACAGGAGATTTGTTCACTGCACGATTTGCAGACTGTCAATTTGATGAGACACTTTTCCCAAAATTAGGGGGAGAAGTTGGTGAAACCAAATGGGAAATTTTGTGGAAAAATGCATCATTATCTCATCTTGATCCACATACCTCTATTTGTGAAAGAGGCACAAAAGATTATCCATTTGCAAAGAATAGCAAATCAAATGCCTGACGCATTTATAGATTTGAAAAGGATAACAAAATCACATATCCCCGAAGTGAATGTGACAACATCTGATTCACGAATACATATTCATTATTGGAAGAATATGAACATGAAATTGGTATTAAATATACCACACTCACCCCTAGAAGGGGGTTTGAGATGATATATGGCATGAATGATCGTTGGTCACGTACCTATTGTACGCCAAAGTATTTTGGAAATATGACTATTAAAGGACAACGATAATGCAAGAAACATATCTTGCATATAAGTTTGACATGACCATAATGGTATAACTTTCTCTTTAAGAAAGATATTCACCACATGGATGTTGATGAATCTGTGGTAGTACAAAATTAATTGAGAGCTCTAGAAGAGCCAATTATTACTATGTTGGAGAAACACAATTGAGTATTGTGCTGTAGTAAGTCTCAAAGAAACTTATTCAGTTTCCAAAGTACACGCGAAAGCGATTGATTACATTGAGACTATAAATAAAGGAAGGCTTTGATATCTCCTACTACTACAACTTGTAGCGGGGTAATTTGCATATGAAAAGCTACCCGCTTTGTTCTCCAGTTTGTACTACACAAACGAAAGAATATCACAATAAAGTGGATATCTATTGGTATAAAAAACCATGTCATAATAAACCTGAAGTTTATTGATAAGTGCACATGTCATGGTGTAAATTTGAAGTTTACCAATATTGATAATTTATTCAATTGACATTCGTGTTAGCCATCTCATTTTATGTATGATGTGCAAATTCACATAGGTGAATAATAAAGAACTAGAAAGTTCTTTACGAATTCTCTTGTATCACTTGTTCTCATTAATGAACTGACCAACTAAAGAGTTCGGGTTGAAGCCCATAAATTCTGGAAATATCAAAGGTGAATATGGGCCCATTCACCTGCCATGTACACCACATATGATGCATCTATGATATGGTTACATGCACAATTGTTATTAACCCGCAGTCTGGCCGGTGCTTGCGAGGTAAATTGCTCAGTAATCTAACTTCGAGCATAATTTCCAGATTTCCTACTCAAGATAGTTCATCTTGATAAGTTGGTTTATATCAAAGTTGGTTTAGCAAGATAATTATTGAGTGCTTCCACTTAATAGCTAAACTGTTTCTTATGAGAACAAAGTTATATATATCGGTTTGATATACGTTGTATACGAGAGTATATTCTCCCCTCACAAGTGGTTCAAGTTCAGGAACCAAATAATCTCATCTTATTATTAATGTGTTGTGTATATTGACATGATAATGCACAAAGATGATTTCCCAAAGTTGAGAAAACAAGTTAGCTTTTCTAACATGAGGGGGAGACATGATAAACACTTGAGAAAAGGTTACATGGGATGAATTATCATTTGTATATGTATATCCCCGAATATCATGATATGAACCTGAAGTTCATAAAAGGGATAATTCAATTGCAACATATTGCAAAGCATGCTATACGCATTTACTGACCCAAAGAAAGTAACTAAATGGAAGAGATTCAATTCAAGAAGAATTGATTCCATATGAAAGACATGTAGTTTTGAACCTATAGTTCAAATGCTTGAAAGTATAAAGTCAAAGGTATGTATAGTCAGTTTTCGATATCTTATTTGTCTAGCATGACATGGAAAACTTGATATGCATCTAAAGTCTATTATATGGCTTATATGACTTAACTTGAAAGATTTAAGTTGCTTGAAGCATATGCAATTCTTGGTCTTGAAGTACCACATCCCAAGTACAATTTGTGTACATATGAATCTTGCTATAACTATAAGCATGATGGCATTGAGAATGCATCTATGGAGATATTGAAGAGTTATTCCACGACATTATATGAAGATGTTCATATCTATCAAGAATGATGATTTCAAGGTGTGGAATATTTATTCAAGTCAATATGGTTGATTTATTTATCAAATATCTACCAAAGATCGTTTTGAAGATGATGCACAAGATTGGAATGCAAATGCTCAAGGATATAAATTGATGTACTCATTAGGGGGAGTTAATGCGCGTTGCACTCTTTTTCCCTTACAAGGTTTTGTCCCATTGGGTTTTCCTTGCGAGGTTTTTAACGAGGCAACCAATAGGCGCATATTCAAACATGTGTACTCTTTTTCCTTTTTTTAATTTTTCCCATTGGGTTTTGGTTTTAAGGTTTTAACGAGGCACATTGTTGAATAGACATTCAAGGGGGAGTGTTATGAAATCTCCTATTTAAGGTGAATGTCTATAATTAGAGAGATTCTAGAGTTCTATTCTTGGTAGATAAATCATCCCCCTCCCTATAAATAAAGGGGTCTTCTACCATTGTAACACACCCCTAACATTCTCTAAGTATCAATAAGAAGAACTCTCTCTACTCTTCTCTCTATTTGCTCTTGTTCTTGAGTTATTGTTCTTGTCTTTTATATTATTTCATAACAAAAAACTATTTTTTTTTTACTTTTCAAAAAGTGTTTCTGCTTCACACTTTTTTTTTTTCTTTTGTGCTAAGGGTTAGCCAAATACTTAAAAAAAAAAAAAAAAAGAGTACCCAAAAATAAACTTGGCCATATTAGTTAGCTTCTTATTGTTGGTGATCATCTGATACAGACATGGCCAATATCACAAGCATCGGAGTTATCGGCGCCGGTCAAATGGGTTCCGGAATTGCCCAACTCGCCGCCGTCAACGACATCGACGTTTGGCTCTACGATACTGATTCTGAAGCTCTTATTAAAGCCCAAAATTCTATTTCCATTAATATTCAACGCCTCCTCTCCAAAGGACAACTCTCTCAGGTATTTCTTCACCGCTCCTACTTACTATCTGAATAATTTTTCTTACTTTTTACTTTGAATTTTACCTTTTCCAAAAGAGGTTTAGCTATAATTGCTTGTGTAATGCTCAAGAATAAACTGCTAAACACTCCCTCTGACAAGAATAATGGGTTTCCAGAATATAAGGTCAAAATATCTACAGTAAAGTCTTTGAGGGAATTTCAGAAATTGATTCCTCAAAATATTTTGAAATAGTATGCAAAAGGACTATAAATCACAATCTTTTTAGATATATAATATGTACAAAAATGTTTACAAAGCTCTACAAGATGCCTCAGTCCCGAACGAGTTGTGGTTAGCTATATGAATCATCACTTCTCCTGTCATAATCATACCAAATAAAAATAAAAATGAAAAATAAGTTGAATATATATATATATATATATATATTGTGTATCAAATGGGGCAGGACTGTTAGAGTTTGAAGCTACGAATACTGCCCTACTCTTGGAAGGTGTTGTTTTGAGTAATTTTTAGGAAATCCGAACAGGGTGAGTTTTGTGTTTAATATCCTCTTGATAAAACAGGAAAAAAGTGCTGACGCTGTAAGACGTCTACGGTGTTCATCTCGCTTGGAAGATTTACATTCAGTTGATTTTGTTGTCGAGGCTATTGTAGAATCCGAACAAGTGAAGAAATCTTTATTTTCCAATTTGGATAAGATTGTAAAGAGCTCTGCTATTTTGGCTTCTAATACAAGCTCTATATCCATTACTCGTCTAGCATCTGCAACGAGCCGACCCTGCCAGGTTTGCTTTACTTTGGCTGTCGATCTATTATACACTGAACACTGGCTTATGAAACTTATTGAAAGCGGAACTACTTTACTGCAATGCAAATATGTGTGTTGAAGTTCAGGAAAATGCCAAGATTCAAACACTTGCACAAAATATCTTGCTCACTTCCTATTTTTAAATCCTTCAGAAAGAAGATGTGGAAAGGGTCGAAGGCGAGGAATGCAGACGGGTTTAAGCTGTGGTATTCTTGAGAGGTAAGAATGGAGTGGGCATCTTGGTAGATAGGGATCTAAGGGAGTCCGTGCTGAGCTGAACTCTAATCATTCTACTCTCCTTTACTGAGATCACGAAGATCCCACGTGGGAAGGCGCCTGTCTTCCAAACAGGTTCTCGCGAGGAATGCAGACGGGTTTAAGCTGTGGTATTCTTGAGAGGTAAGAATGGAGTGGGCATCTTGGTAGATAGGGATCTAAGGGAGTCCGTGGTCGAGGTTAGGCGAGTGAATGATAGGTTAATGTCTATTAAGTTGGTTATTGGGGGTTGCGTCTGCAACGTCATCATTGCCTACGCACCGCAAGTGGGCTTAGACGAGGAGGTTAAGAGGCGCTTTTGGGAGGACTTGGATGATCTGGTGAGTAGTATTCCCCAATCTGAGAAGTTAGTTATTAGAAGGGACTTTAATGGTCATATTGGGGCTGATGCTAGTGGTTATGGTGAGATGCACGGTGGCTTCGGCTTTGGCGTTAGGAACGGAGGAGGCACTTCACTGCTTGATTTCGCCAGGGTTTCCGAGCTTCTGATTGCGAACTCGACATTTCAGAAGAGGGAGGAGCATTTGGTCACCTTCAAGAGTTCGGCGGCGAGGACTCAGATTGATTACCTCCTCCTCAGAAGGAGCGATAGGGGTATGTGCAAAGACTGCAAGGTTATTCCGGGAGAGTCCCTTTCGACTCTTCATAGACTCCTAGTGATGGATGTCGGTCTCTGGGTGAAAAGGAAGGAGGGGTGCTCGGGGACAACCGCGGATTAGATGGGGTGTTCTGACTAAGGAGAAAGCACAGGAGTTGGAGAGGAGGTTAGCTGAGGGCGGAGCTTGGAGAAGTTCTGGGAAAGCGGACGCTATGTGGTCAGAAACGGCGAACTTGGTTAGGGAGGTAGCACGTTATGTGCTCGGGGTAGCCAAAGGCTATTCAGGCAGACATCAGGGTGACTGGTGGTGGAACGATGTAGTCGAAGGAAAAATGGAGGTGAAGAAGGCGGCGTTTGCTAAGTTGGCAGGGAGCACAAGCGAGGAAGAACGGAGAGCGAACAGGGAGATCTACAAGGTGGCAAGGAAAGAAGCAAAGCTGGCGGTTACGGAAATTAAAAACGCGGCGTTTGGTCGCATGTACGAGGAATTAGGGGAGAAAGGCGGGGATAGGAAGTTATTCTGGTTAGCTAACGCAAGGGAAAGGAAGGCGCGTGATCTTGACCAAGTTAGGTGCATGAAGGGCGAGGATGGTGGAGTTCTGATGTGGGAGTCTCAAGTCAAGCAGAGGTGGCAGGCGTACTTTCGAGACTTACTTAACGAGGAGGGGGATCGTAACATAGAGCTAGGGGAATTGGGGCATTCAGAGCAACATAGAGACCTTGGGTACTGCAGGCGTATTAGGGCGGATGAGGTCATGGGGGCTTTGCGTAGGATGAGTAGGGGTCGAGCGACCGGGCCTGACGAGATCCCGATGGAGTTCTGGAAATGTATGGGTAGGCCAGGAGTGGAGTGGCTCTCCAGGTTGTTCAATGCGATCTTCAGGACCAAAAGGATGCCTGAGGAGTGGCGGTGGAGTACAGTGGTGCCCTTGTACAAGAACAAAGGGGACATCCAGTGCTGCAACATTTATAGGGGTATCATATTAATAAGTCACACCATGACGGTCTGGAAGCGGGTGATCGAGGCGAGGGTGAGAGAGATGACATCTATATCTGTGAACCGGTTTGGTTTCATGCCGGGTCGCTCCACTACAGAAGCTATCCACCTTGTCAGGAGGCTGGTGAAGCAGTTCAGGGATAAGAAGAAGGACCGGCACATGGTGCTTATCGACTTGGAGAAGGCGTATGACAAGGTCCTAAGGGAGGTGCTTGGAGGCGAAGAGCGTGCCGGAAGCCTACATCAGAGTAATCAAGGACATGTACGATGGAGCTAAGACTAGGGTTTGGACGGTGAGTGGCGACTCAGACCCAGTGGTTATGGGGCTCCATCAAGGATCGGCGCTTAGCCCTCTCTTGTTTGCCTTGGTGATGGATGCGCTAACCCGACATATTCTAGGGGATATGCCTTGGTGTATGCTATTTGCTGATGACATAGTCTTGATAGACGAGACGAGGGTCGGTGTTATTGAGAGGTTAGAGGTATAGAGACAGACTCTTGAGTCTAAGGGTTTCAAAATAAGCAGATCTAAGACAGAATACCTGGAGTGCAAGTTTAGCGCTGAGCCGAGCGAAGTAGGCAGGGACGTGTTGATTGAATCTCAGGTCATCGCCAAGAGGGACAGTGTCAGATATCTTGGGTCGGTTATTCAGGGGGACCGAGAGATTGACGGGGACGTAACTCACCGTATAGGAGCAGGGTGGTCAAAGTGGTGGCTTGCATCAGGAGTTGTGTGTGACAAGAAAGTTCCGCAGAAACTCAAGGGGAAATTTTATAGAGATTAGACCTGCCATGTTGTATGGGGCGGAGTGCTGGCCAGTGAAGAACTCTCATGTTCTGAGAATGAAGGTTGCGGAGATGAGGATGCTCAGGTGGATGTGCGGGCTCACCAGGTTAGATAAGATTAAGAATGAAGTTATTCGAGAGAAGGTGGGGGTGGCCCGGTGAATGAGACGATGCGAGAAGCGAGGCTGAGGTGGTTCGGGAATGTGCGGAGGAGAAATCTTGATGCCCCGGTGAGGAGTTGTGAGCGGCTGGCGTTGGTCGGCGTACGGCGAGGCAGAGGAAGGCCTAAGAGGTATTGGGGAGAAGTGATTAGGCATGCCATGGCTAGAATGCGGGTTTTCGAGGACATGGTCCTTGATAGGAAAGTCTGGAGGTCTAGTATCAGGGTTGTAGGATAGGGTCTCTTAGTGTTTTTCGTACTCTTCACTCGGGGTTGGGTGAGGCTTGGCAGGGCTATCCATAGATGATTTGTGTATTGGATTGTGTCTCCCTTATGGTAGTTATTTATGGTAGTTACTGTCTGATATTATTGCATGCTATTTTATTTATGGTTCTTATGTTTAGATAATTATTTACGCTATTTCTGCTGGAGTTATTAATGCTCTTTTGTTTTTGTTTTTCCTTTCCTTCATTGATCCGATGGTCGATTGGAAACAGCCTCTCTGAATTTTCGGGTAGGGGTAAGGCCCGTCTACATATTACCATCCCCAAACTTCACTTTGTGGGACTATACTGGGTAGTTGTTGTTGTCAGGAAAAAGATGTGGGAAATTTATCTTTATCTTGTTTTCTTTCTTTTTAGACTTATGGAATCTCACCATCTAGACACTCCTCCCCAAACTGGTAGGATTTTCTGTGGTTTGTATTATGGTTGCACTTTAGTTTGTATATCCCATCTTTAGTCGCCATCACCTCTACACATAATTCAGTTTACTTTGTGATAAGATTTCCTATATATCGGTGGAACAACAGATGGAATATTATAATATTGGAATGTGAAGGAATTAATTTTTGTTAAGTGAATAAAGTGGGTAGTAATGTTGAAGGTGTAAGGCTCCTCGCTGCTAATCAGAAGACGTGGGACTAACAAGGCCATTTTTAGTGGCTGCTAAAAACGACTGTTGGAATGTCACATGGACATGTTTAAGGGTGAAGAAAGATGTTTGGAGAGTGATGGTCACAGTAACTGCTAAGAAACCTTATTTCTCCAAGTGATGGTTTGAAGGAGGATTAGTTATCTCATAAAGAAGTTGAGAGTTAAATGTGTGGATAGAACAGAATTATCCCTCTTTACTTTTGTTGCATATTACGTAGAACTCACTGGTGAATTCAATTTGATAGCTTTTTGGCTCCTAAAACACTGCTAGTGGAGGGTTGTAATCACTGCGGGCCATATAAAAATGTCTTTTCTTCTTTCTCATGTCTGTATACATGTGTGTCTCATATATATTTGTATTTTTTCTTCTATCTCCTAAATTCTGGTACTTATTAGGGAATATCAAATCCTCAACACAAGTTAACAACGAACTAGACACTTGTAATCATTTGCCATTCCTTATATGCTCTCTCTATCTGTCTCTGTGCCCTTTAAAGTAAATTCTAGTTGCGCATGCCCATCAACTGCCAAGGTTTCATATAGTGTTTCTCTCTTTTATGTTTTCATGGGCAGGTTATCGGCATGCACTTTATGAATCCTCCTCCCATTATGAAGCTGGTTGAGATTATTCGGGGTGCAGATACATCAGAAGACACATATTGTGCCACTAAATGCCTGGCAGAGAGGTACTGTTAGGAAACCCTGCGACAATGATTTAAAAAGATTAGCATATTTCCTCAAGACATTTTTAAAGAAATTTTCTCCCTTAAATTTTGTGCTTTCAGATTAACAGTCACATGTATTCTAGCTATATGCCTTACAGGTATAACCATTTCCCCGAGTTTCACCGCGACCAAATGCAATCTCATTATGTAGCTGCAAAGCTCCACTTTTACACAATAGATTTGAACTCTGTCCCAAATTTTCTTGGCCCAAAAGTATCTTAAGGGATTCTTATTCTTCATGGAGGTCTCCCTGTTCTGCTATGGTCAAGGGGGGTTGAGCTGTGATGGTTTTATCAACTAAGATTTGCAATTGGCTTATCTTAGATACTTGGCTTAGAGAACCTGTCATCCACTTGTTGCTGTCTCAAGTCTTTAAGCTTGTTCAGATTGAGGATAAAAAAATTTCCTTTAGGTGGTATTTGAGCCTCATGTCATGTTTCCTAGATTTTATTTTCATTCAGATTGCCGTATCGGAATGAAATGGGAGGATTCATATAGGTAACACAGATAGTTTGAAATTGAGACATGGTTGATAGATTAACAGATGCAACTGAAAAACGAGAAAAGGATCCTTGTTACGCATTCTCTATCACAAGATGTGAGATTGTTTAGTCACCTGAACATCTCTACATAAGTTGTTTTATAATCCTTCATAAGCAGCATGGACAAAAATTACACAGTATCTGTTAATTCCAATGTATGAGATGAGTTAAAAGAAAGGCAAAACAATTTCTTTTACCCCCTACTTGTAAAAGACTAGTCTCCTATCCTCGGGAAAGAGGAAGAAATCTGCAACTAATTTCCGACTATCTATTTACTTTTGTAGGTTTGGTAAGACAGTTATCTGCTCTCAGGATTATTCTGGCTTCATTGTAAACCGAATTTTGATGCCTATGATTAATGAAGCCTTTCATACACTTTATACTGGAGTTGCAACAAAAGAAGACATCGATACAGGAATGAAGCTAGGAACCAACCATCCTATGGGTCCTTTGGAACTTGCAGATTTTATTGGACTGGATGTTTGTTTGTCGATCATGAAAGTTCTTCATGTCGGTCTAGGAGACGATAAGTATGCTCCGTGCCCTCTCCTTGTGCAGTATGTTGATGCTGGTAGACTTGGTAAAAAGCGAGGCATCGGCGTATATGATTACCGTAGTGCTGCTGCAGACACAGGAAAATCTCCTCGACTTTGAATGCCCTTACACTTGAGTTTGTGAAACAACTGCGACTTGTTGAAGCATGATCCTTCTTGCTATACCACTCTTATCTTCCTCATGTCTCAATAAAAGAGAAAAAAAAGGTGACAGTGATGTATACAATGTCTCTGGCAATGTGATTCCTGGTTTGCTTGAGTTGTCAAAAAACAATAAAGGTATCATGACAACCTGATGTAACTAACATATGTTAAAGTTGTACAACATCAGTTCCATTCAGTATTGTCTAAGTCTTTAGTACTATAGCTATTTTTAGCTTCAAATTGTTATTTTGTTACTCTTAGTTGCAGATATTTTTCCTAGTTTCTAGAGTTTTTGATATCTTTTCCTAAAGTTTAGGAGAGTTTGTTTAGTGGGATAATAGGTTCAAGCTAATTTGTAAGCCTATATAAGGCCATTAACAACAACTACTACCCAGTATAGTCTCACAAAGTGGGGTCTGGGGAACGTAATATGTAGACGGGCGTTACCCCTACCAGAAAGAGCAGAGGGACTGTTTCCAATCGATCCTCGGCTCAGTGAAGGAAAAAAAAACAAAAACAAAAACAAAAGAGCATTAGCAACTCCATCAGAAATAGCGTAAATAATTATCTAGACATAAGAACCATAAATAAAATAGCATGCAATAATATCAGACAGTAACTACCATAAGGGAGACACAATCCAATACACAAATCATCTATGGATAGCCCTGCCAAGCCTCACCCAACCCCGGGTGAGGAGTACGAAAAACTCTAGGAGCCTCTATCCTACGACCCTGATACTAGACCTCCAGACTCTCCTATCAAGGACCATGTCCTCAGAAACCCGCATCCTAGCCATGTCATGCCTAATCACCTCTCCCCAATACCTCTTAGGCCTCCCTCTGCCTCGCCGTACACCGACCATCGCCAGCCGCTCACAACTCTTCACCGGGGCATCAGGATTTCTCCTCCGCACATGCCCGAACCACCTCAGCCTTGCTTCTCGCATCTTCTCATCAACCGGGGCCACCCCCACCTTCTCTCGAATAACTTCATTCTTAATCTTATCTAACCTGGTGAGCCCGCACATCCACCTGAGCATCCTCATCTCCGCAACCTTCATTCTCTGAACATGAAAATTCTTCATTGGCCAGCATTCCGCCCCATACAACATGGCAGGTCTAACCACAGGTCTATAAAATTTCCCCTTGAGTTTCTGTGGAACTTTCTTGTCACACAGGACTCCTGATGCAATCCCTCCACTTGGACCACCCCGCTCCTATACGATGAGTGACGTCCCCATCAATCTCTCCGTCCCCTTGAATCACCGACCCAAGATATCTGACACTGTCCCTCTTGGCGGTTACCTGATATTCAATCATCACGTCCCTGCCTACTTCGCTCGGCTCGGCGCTAAACTTGCACTCCAGGTATTCTGTCTTAGATCTGCTTATTTTGAAACCCTTAGACTCGAGAGTCTGTCTCCATACCTCTAACCTCTCAATAACACCGACCCTCGTCTCGTCTATCAAGACTATGTCATCAGCCAATAGCATACACCAAGGCACATCCCCTTGAATATGTCGGGTTAGAGTGTCCATCACCAAGGCAAACAAGAGAGGGCTAAGCACTGATCCTTGATGGAGCCCCATAACCACTGGAAAATGGTCTGAGTCGCCACCCACCGTCCTAACCCTAGTCTTAGCTCCATTGTACATGTCCTTGATTACTCTGATGTAGGCTTCCGGCACGCTCTTCGCCTCCAAGCACCTCCCTTGGGACCTTGTCATGCGCCTTCTCCAAGTCGATAAGCACCATGTGCAGGTCCTTCTTCTTATCCCTGAACTGCTCCACCAGCCTCCTGACAAGATGGATAGCTTCTGTAGTGGAGCGACCCGGCATGAAACCTAACTGGTTCACAGATATAGATGTCATCTCTATCACCCTCGCCTCGATCACTTGCTTCCAGACCTTCATGGTGTGACTTATTAATTTGATACCCCTATAGTTGTTGCAGCACTGGATGTCCCCTTTGTTCTTGTACAAGGGCACCACTGTACTCCACCTCCACTCCTCGGGCATCCTTTTGGTCCTGAAGATCGCATTGAACAACCTGTAGAGCCACCCCACTCCTGACCTACCCATGCATTTCCAGAACTCCACGGGGATCTCGTCAGGCCCGGTCGCTTGACCCCTATTCATCCTATGCCAAGCCCCCATGACCTCCTCCGCCCTAATGCGCCTGCAGTACCCAAGGTCTCTATGTTGTTCTGAATGCCCCAACTCCCCTAGCTCTATGTTACGATCCCCCTCCTCGTTAAATAAGTCTCGAAAGTACGCCTGCCACCTCTTCTTGACTTGAGACTTCCCCATCAGAATTTTACCATCCTCGCCCTTGATGCACCTAACTTGGTCAAGATCACGCGCCTTTCTTTCCCTTGCTTTAGCTAACCGGAATAACTTCATGTCCCCGCCTTTCTCCCCTAATTCCTCGTACATGCGACCAAACGCCTCGGTTTTAGTTTCTGTAACCGCCAGCTTTGCTTCTTTCCTCGCCACCTTGTAGATCTCTCTGTTCGCTCTCCGTTCTTCCTCGCTTGTGCTCCCTGCCAACTTAGCAAACGCCGCCTTCTTCACCTCCCTTTTTCCTTCGACTACATCGTTCCACTACCAGTCACCCTGATATCTGGCTGAATAGCGGTTGGCTACCCCGAGCACATCCCGTGCTATCTCCCTAACCAAGTTCGTCGTCTCTGACCACATAGCGTCCGCTTCCCCAGAACTTCTCCAAGCTCCACCCTCAGCTAACCTCCTCTCCAACTCCGATGCTTTTATATAAGGCTATCAGTGAATTGAATAAATCATCCAACTATTTTCTTCCACAGAAATTTCAATTCCACTTCCAGTTATTCTTTCTAATGTTGAGCTTGCAATTCTATTTTGATTCTTTATTTAGTATCAGAGCCAGCACAATGACTGATGTTCAAGTAGTTCGCGGAATCAAAAAGCTCAATAATCTAATATTACAATACATGGGCAACATGTATGATTTCTTATATGCAGGGCCAAGATATTTGGGAAGTGGTCAATAGAAGTGAAGTTACACAACCAGAGGTGGAGAATGGAAATGGAATCTTGCGGAAGTGGAAGATCAAAGAAGGCAAAGCAACGTTTGCTCTCAAAACAACAATTGAAGAAGATGTGTTGGAGCACGTCCGTGATGCTAAAACTCCAAAAGAAGCATGGGACACACTTGCTGCACTTTTCTCAAAGTAGAATGACGCGAGGCTTCAGCTTTTAGAGAATGAGCTTTTATCAACATCTCAACGTGATATGATGATTGCCCAGTACCTCAATAAAGTAAAGTCGATATGCCGTGAAATTTAAGATTTAGATTCAACAGCTCCAATTGGGGAAACCAGGATAAAAAGAATAATTATCCATGGTTTGAGGCCTGAATATAGAGGTTTTGTTGCCGTAGTACAAGGATGGCCAAATCAACCTTCACTTGTGGAGTTCGAGAATTTGCTTGCTGGTCAAGAAGCCACGGCAAAGCAAATGGTAGGAGCTTTCGTGAAGAACGAAGAAGAAGCTCTACACCAACAAAGCCAAGAACTTTAGGCAACATACTGCTAGTAGTTCTAAAAAGAGCAATTTTCATGGAGATGGAAATTCATGCTTAAGGGGAGCTTTGAAAAATCACGGGAACAAAGGGAAGTGTCACAAATGTGGAAAGAAGGGTCATATGGCAAAAGACTGTTGATCCAAGAAGATGTCTGTGGAAATTAATGCTGCAACGTCAAATTCAAATGAGAAAAGGGAAGAAGATTGGGATGCTGAAGCATTTTTTGCCATAGAAGAGGAAGATTTAGCACTCACACCAACAATCAACATCTGAATCAATTGATCATGAGAAAGACTGGATCGTTGATTCAGGTTGTGCAAATCATATGACGGGTGATAAGAAAAAGTTGCAGAACTTGACATCATACAATGGAAGTCGTGTTGTGGTGACGGCCAACAATTCAAGGTTACCGATTGCCCATGTTGGTAAGACGATAGTTTCTCCTCAACAAAGTTCCAGCCAGATCTCACTTGATCATGTTTATCATGTTCCAGGTATGAAGCAAAATTTGATTTCAGTGTCACAATTAACATCATCTAGAAACAATGTTTTGTTCGGTCCTCATGATGTGAAGGTATATCGTGATCTCAAGAACTTAGAAAATCCAATTATGAAGGGGCGTAAATCAGAGTCAGCTTATGTAATGTCTGCAGAGTCAGCATATGTAGAAAAGACTAGAAAGAACGAGACTGCAGATTTGTGGCACATGCGATTGGGTCACGTGAGTTATTCCACGCTAAGTATGATGATGAAAAAATCAACGGTCAGGGGTCTTTCTCCGCTTGAAGTAAGAACATACACCATTTGTGCGGGCTGTCAATATGGTAAAGCGCATCAATTGCCTTTTGAAGAGTCCAAATTTAAAGCCGAGGAACCGCTAGCATTAGTTCATTCTAATGTATTCAGACCTGTCAAGCAAGTGTCCATTGGTGGAATGAAATATATGATGACCTTCATTGATGATTTTTCCAGGTATGTGTGGATTTATTTCTTAAAGGAAAAATCTAATTCATTTTCAAAGTTCAAAGAGTTCAAAAAGGATGTTGAAGTAGAAGTTGGTAAGAAAATTCTTTGCTTGAGAACTGACAATGTTGGGGAATATACCTCAAACGAGTTTGCTGACTTCCTTTGAGAGTGTCGAATACGTCGTCAGTTCACATGTGTAAACACACCACAAAAGAATTGCATAGCGGAAAAGAAGAACACACACTTAGCAAAAATCTGTCGAAGTATGCTTCACGCGAAAAATGTTCCAGGACAATTTTGGGCAGAAGCAATGAAGACCGCAACTTTTGTGATCAATAGACTTCCTCAACAAAGGTTAAATTTTCTTCACCTTTTGACAAGTTGTGGAATATGAAAGCTAATGTCAGATATTTGCGAGTGTTTGGATGTGTGTGCCATGTTTTTATAGTAGATCATCTGCGTAACAAAATGGACAAGAAAGTTGTCAGGTGTATTTTTGTGGGATATGACAGTCAAAAAAAGGATGGAGATGTTGTGATCCAACAATAGGAAAATGTTACACTTCTCGAAATTTAGTATTTGATGAAGCTTCTTCATGGTGGCCTTCAGATAAGGAAGTGTTGCCCGACTTAGATGTTTTCAAAGATGTGTTGGAATCGTACCAGAATTAGTTGAGTGTAGATGAAGGTGAAGGTGCAACTTTTGAAAGTAATGTTGAAGAAGACATGACTCAAAGTCGTTGGCGATCTGGTGTACACCAACAACCAGGTAAAGAAGGCGAGCCTAGTAGCGCAGCTGCACCACCCACACTCAGAAGATCAATAAGGATCAGAAAGCCAAACCCGAAGTATACCAATGCTGCCACAGTTGAAGAAGCAGGTGCGATAGAACCTGAGACATTTGAAGAAGCATTTGAAGATCCAAGGTGGACTAATGCTATGGAAGAGGAAATTGTAGCATTAGAACAAAATCAAACGTGCGAGCTTGTGGCGGAGCCAAAAGCTATGAAGTCTATATCTTGCAGATGGATTTATAAAATAAAGCGTCGCACAGATGGGTCGATAGAAAGGCATAAAGCTCGTTTGGTAGCTCGAGGATTTACTCAAGAATATGGTTTGGACTATGATGAAACTTTCAGTCCAGTGGCAAAGTTTACAACTGTGCGAGTCTTACTTGCACTTACGGCTAGCAAAGGTTGGAATTTGTGGCAGATGGATGTGAAGAACACATTTCTACACGGAGAACTGGATCGGGAAATTTACATGGTTCAACCAATGGACTTCCAGAACCAAGAATATCCTGAATATGTTTGTAAGCTAAGGAAGGCGCTCTATGGATTAAAGCAATCACCAAGGGCATGGTTTATTTTGTTACATCTGCAGATTCAAGTTTGTTTGTAAAATTCAATGGAGGAAAGCTAGCTATAGTGCTAGTATATGTCGACGACTTGATCATAACTAGTGATAATGAAGATGAAATTCTCCAAACAAAGGAAAATTTATATGTTCGGTTTCATATGAAAGAACTTGGACAGCTCAAGAATTTTCTTGGCCCGGAGATTGATCGTACTCAAGGAGGAAGTTTCTTCACCAATAAAAGTACTCCAGAGATTTGTTGAAGAAATTCGGAATGCTGGGGTGCAAGCCAATTGCAACACCAATTGAACCAAATGCCAAGATGTGTGCGTACGAACGGAAGGATTTAGAAGATGTGACGATGTATCAACAATTGGTAGGGAGTCTAATTTATTTTACTCAAACTCCGCCCAATCTTTCTTTTGCTGTTGGTGCAATGAGTCATTACATGCACAATCCAAAGAAGCATCATATGGAGGCAGTTCGGAGAATCCTAAGATATGTAAAAAGTACAATTGATTATGGCCTTTTGTATGAGAAAGGTGACGATTTCAAGTTAGTTGGGTACTATGACACGGACTATGAAGGAGACCATGATACCCGTCGCTCAACTACTGGATTTGTGTTTAAGCTTGGAGCTGGAGCTGTTTCTTGGTGTAGCAAAAGGCAACCAACCGTATCTTTATCAACAACAGAAGAGGAATATCAGGCAGCAGCAATTGCACCTCAAGAAAGTACATGGCTTATGCAGTTGATGAAAGATGTACAACAACCAGTAGGCTACGTGATTCCTTTGTACTGTGAGAATCAGTCAACAATTTCCTTGGCTGAAAATCCAGTTATCCACGCAAGGAATAAGCATGTGGAAATACATTCTTACTTTATTAGGGAAAAAGTGTCGAAAGGAGAAATTATTTTGGAGCATGTTAAAACCGAACATCAAATAGCAGACCTGTTCACAAAAGGTTTAAGTGTCAACAAGATTGAAAGGTTCTGCTATCAGCTAGGCATGGTTAAGATAATGAGAGCTGATGTCGAGAGGGGGGTGTTAAAGTTGTACAACACCAGTTCCATTTAGTATTGACTAAGTCTTTAGTACTATAGCTATTTTTTAGCTTCAAATTGTTATTTTGTTATGGTTAGTTGAAGATATTTTTCCTAGTTTCTAGATATCAGATATCTTTTCCAAAAGTTTAGAACAGTTTGTTTAGTAGGATAATAGGTTCAAGCTAATTTGTAAGCCTATATAAGGCCATTAGTGAATTGAATAAATCATCCAACTATTTTCTTCCACAGGAATTTCAATTCTACTTCCAGTTATTCTTTCTAATATTGAGCTTGCAATTCTATTTTGATTCTTCATGATAGAGGCTATTCAAATGTAAGTATATTTGACGTCAATGATGGTTATATTAATGTCATGAAAAAGAAGAAGAAAGTTTTTATATGCGCTTTACAACCTATATTCTATTTGGTTACGTCACAATTCGTCTAGCGGTTAAAAGTCATCGTCGATGTTGTTACACAGAGAAGCTACAAATTATTTAAATCAATCTGCTGAATTAATTATCAAAAAAGTATAACTTTCAACTTTGAGCAGTTATTCAACCTTATGGATGCCTAGCTACACTAACTACAGAAAAGGTCGTATATGACGGGGGAGAAATGGTGGAACATATACACCTTGGAAAAGGAAGGACGGTATTTAATCGAATACTGTCGCTAATAGTCCGTTCTATACATGGTGGCATAATTCTATCGAGTTATATTTTTACATTTTCTATATATTAGAACAAAAAGATTTTGACATGTCTGCTTAGTGTCTTTTTAAAGAAGCTTGAGGGCACTTCAATCATTTCTCATCAGCTTTATACGTATCCTTTTGTGCTCTCTGTAGATATACGCATAAATTTTTGGCTACTCATATATGTATGCTTTTCTTCTTTTTCGATATATCCCTCAGCAAAACAAACACAAGAAAAAGCAGTAGAGAAACAATCCATCACAAGACCAATTTGAAATCAGGAAAAAAATTCTTTGTGAAGTTCAGATTTGAGTTGGATTCAAAGTTATTTTGCTCGATTATTGCTTTGTATCAGCTTTACTCCTTAGTTAATCCATTCTCTTTGGTTTTGGCATTTGTTGGCCTGTAAGTTGTGTTTGTACTTGTGTTTTGTGCTGAATTTTCCTACTTTCTCTCGCAAATCTCTTGAACTAAATCTTTTACTATTTGTGAGCACGTGATTTTTGTTCTATACGAATTACTGCTACAGATTCCTAAAGAAACAGATTTTTCTTTTAATTATTTGCCACTTTCGGAATTTTTTTGGAATTTTCTTAATTACTTGCATTTTTCTGTGCATGTTTAATTTTATTTAAATCATGAAAATAAAAAAATACTCTGCATTTTGCGTTTAGAATTTATTTTTATATTTTTAGTTTAACTAATAAATTAGTTGTTTTATAAAAATAAAAAATCACAAAAATGACCCACTTTGCATTTTAACCTTTTAATTTTAAAATTTTCTTTTAATTAAGAGTTGTTTAATTTTGTAAATGTTAGGATAATTAATTAGTTTGATTTTTTACTTGGGATTTTTTTTTAATTAATCAAAGAAGAAAAGAAGAAAAAATATTTGAAAATAGAAAAGAAAAGAATCAAAAGAAAGCGGATGATTTGGGGCTTTTTTTGTCACAGCCTAAATATTTGCCCCCAAAAACTCGTTTTAGTCCGGCCCAAATTACCCCCTTACTCGGTCCAAACCCTTCATGTCTCAAGACGACGTCATTTTGAGTTCTTTTAGTTTTAACAAATTTAGGCCCTTCAATTGTTCTCATCCAACAACCCTGATGTTTCCCCCTTCTTCATTTATAAGTGTCCAAACACTGTTTAGATCAGAGGCGGACCCAGGATTTGAAAATGACAGGGGCACCATTATCTTCAACATATACAAAGTGAAGAACTTTACTGATAGTTGTTGGGTCCCGCAGAATTAGGGGTGGCCCTTTCATAAAGCAAGAAAAGCAATCGCTTTCGGTCTCATATTTGTAGGGTCCCCTTTTTTGTTACATCTAATAGACTATGTATAAGTTTAAAAAAAGTTCCTGTGAAGTATAAAAGTTTGATTTCTTTCTTTAACAAGTATAGAGAAGAAAGATTTGCAACTGCTATAATTTATGCCAAGAAAATTGCACTTAAAATGAATATCGAACCCGAATATCGTAAGAAACATGTGATATATAGGAAGTAACAATTCGATGAGAATATTGATAATAATATCTCAAATTCTTTCGAAGAGACCTTTGGAGTTGATTACTTTGTACATAATATATAAGGCTATATTTTTTTTACTTCAAAATAGATTTGAACATCTAGAAGCATATGAAAGTATTTTGATTTTCTATTTAGCGGTAAAAAATAAGATCGCTAGATGATTAAAATTTTAAAAAATATATTGGCTTAATTTTGAATGTTCCTTAACGCATAATAATAAATTCCATATTTATGGTTTAGATTTATTTTCGGATCTAAAAGTATTAAGGAAAATAGTACAATCAGAAAATAATATTTTAATTGATACACTCAGTCAAATAAAAAGATTTAATTCTTTTCTAATACCCATATTATTTATGGAATAATATTAATAACTCATGTTACCGTTGCTTCTGCGGAAAGAAGTTTTCAAAATTAAAACTGATAAAACTTTACCTAAAATCAATAATATCTCAAGAAGGTTAAATGGATTGGCTATATTGTTAATTAAGAAAGACTTATTAGAAATATTTAATTATAAAAAATTTATTAATAAAATTATATCTTAGAAACGCTAGAAAAATACTTTAAATAAATAAATAAATAAAATTTTAAAAAAGTTAAGGCCCTCATAAAAATTTGGCTTGAGGCTACAAAACTCGTCATGCCGCCCCTGCACGAAATGCGGAAAACCTTTCGGTGATACATATATGAGTGAGTGAGGAGGTGAAATTGGGTATGGAATTTGCGAAAGGAAGAGAGAAATGATTCGAAGCTCTTAAGGCAGAGGTTTAATCAAAACAAAAAAGAGTTGGAAAAAAATTAAAAGAAAAAGGGAATTTCTTTTTTTTTTGGGGGGGGGGGGGGGGGGGGGGGGCCCGCGAAACCTAAGGTAAAAAGGAAAGACAAATAATGTAGGCTACAGTTAATGTTTCAGCCTAAAAAGAGAAAACTACTGAGGGTGAGGAAGCCGAGAATCGAACCCAAGACATCCCCACAAATACAAAGACATGTAGTAGATTTGACCATTGACCCAAGCAGGCTTCTGTTCTTCAGGGTGCCTAATAAAACTTAAAGCCTTTCTCAATGTATATATACATATAATACATATATATACAGAATTTTCCCCGAGATTTATGGCGTCCGGTGACCCCCCTACTATACACGTAGGTCCGCCAATGATTGAGACCAACCTATAGCTCAGTTCATTTCACTTTATCTTCCTATCTCTAAAACCCTTAGCGATAGCTCCGCCTTAAAATTCTTCACCATCTCCGGCCGGCAACATGCTCCAATCCAACACAATTTAACATCACATAATCCTCTCTATCCCTTCAACTTGAATGCCTAACTCATTTCCCTCAAATCATCACTAAGACTCTCGAATCTTAGATCTAAGTTCCACATCCCAAACACTAAAATTCCCAAGTCTCCCAAGTCTTCAAAATTCAATAATTGATCAGAGTTGAAGTTGGTGTTATTCGTCTGTTCTCAATGAGAACACGCGATAAGTCTGTACAAGATCATTGTCCGTCTACCTCTGTTCGGTATTTCAGTTCTTTGTCCTTCATTTTTAATTTTATTCTTGTCCTATGATTTTTCTTTTTCTTTCTTTCTCTTTCTTATTTTCTGCTTTAAAAATTAGTTTGTTTGCATTTTAGGATTAAGTCGTTGATCTCATGGTCTAGTTTTGTTAGGTTTTTAATTTAGTACTGGATTAGTCTATTTCTTTTTTTAGTTTCGTTATGATTCCTTGGTCCAAATGAATTGGTTCTTCACTAATTTCGTCAAAAATTATAATTGTTGCATTTTTCCTTTCTTCTGCTTTCAAAAGTTGGTCTTGAATTGGGCTCCATTTGGCATGGGGACTGCCTTGCATGCAAACAATCCCTTCAGCATCAAGGCCCAAGGGGTTGTGGGGGTTTTAGGATTTTCAGGGTTTTCGAGCCCAACTAGGTTTGAAGGTAATTGGGAGGGGTTTAAAGGGTAGTCTAGGAAATTGGGTAAGTGGAATCTTTTAAAAATTTAATAGGAAACTTTCAGGAAAGGGGGCTTTGGGTTGTTTCAGTAATTGGCTAGAAAATCAGGTTTAAAAGTGAAAAGTAAAAATTGGGGGAAGGGGTATGTAACGACCTGACCCGTCGTCACATGAGTTACCAGCCCGTTTTTTCTATTTTATACTTTTATATGTTTCATTATATGTGTTTGGAGAATTGAAAGTATTTCGGATATAGTTCGGTTAGAAATGAGACAATTAGTCTCTTTATGAGAAGGATAGTTTTGAAAAAAGTCAAATGAATGTTGACTTATGAGTTAGAGGGCTCAAAATGGACTTCCTATGATTCGACTAGTTTTGGGTGGTGATTTATGACTTAGGAGCACAATCGAAACTAAATTTGGAGGTCCGGTGAAGAATTAGGCTTGAATTGGATAAGTTTGAATTTTAGCAAATTCCAATTGATAGGTGAGGTTTTGATCAGGTGGTCAGAATGGAATTTCGACAGTTGTAGTAGCTCCGTTAGGTGATTTTGGATATGCGTTCAAATTTTCTGATTATTCGGAAGTGTTTAAGTCGGGTTTTAGAACAGATGCAAGTTTCAGAAGTATTAGTTAAAATTAGGCTTGAATCCATGGTAATTCGATGATTTTGATGTTTATGATAGTGTTTTTATGTTACACGGAAGTTGGAATGAAGTAATAGAACATATCTATGCGTTTGATTGAGGTCCCGAGGGCCTCGGGGTGATGTCGGATGGTTCAACGGGGATTTTGAGTGTTGTTGCAGGTTTAGCATCTGGCTTCTGGTATTTTCGCATCTGCGGAAGCGAAATTTTGGGCCGCAAAAGCGGAAGCCCAGGGATTTAATGAAATCGTAGAAGCGGTCAAAAAGGACGTAGAAGCGGTCCAGCAAAGGCGGTTATGGGACCGCAGAAGCGAAAAATGCTGGAGGGTTTAATGAAACAGTGTTTACAAATTTCAGAAGTTAAGAAAACATTTTAGACTTCGGGAAGAAGCAATTTTGGGCAATTTTTAGGAGAAATCGAAGGAGTTTCATCACGTATAAACTACTAGCCTCGGAATATAATATTTTGGTGTGAAAACATTGATTAATCACGGAACTTCAAGGATATAATGGCTAAAAATGGGGGTTAGGGCTTGAAATCCAAGATAGTTTAAATGCGAGTTTTGGAGGGGTAAACGAACTTCGTTTTTGATAAATTTTATATGTACGGACTCGTGACGAGACGAGGAATCTGTTGATATGATTTTTGGAAGTTTTCTAGAAATGGGCCCGGGGCTCAAGTCATACCAACTTCGTGAATTTTAGTACTTTTCGAGTATTTTTGATTGGGTTATGTTTCTTTAACCTATAATAACGCATTCATTGTGATTTTGACTAGATTCAAAATGCGTAGAGGGAGATCAAGAGGAAAATGCATTGTAGACTAATCTACGACCGGTTAAAGGTGAGTAGTTTGTATAGATGATCGCCTGAGGGTTTGAAACCCCGGTTTATCACATCGTGATGCTATGTTAGGGCGTGAATTTCACTCCATAGCAGGTGCGGGATCGTATATGATTGGGGATTGTGACTTGGTCTATCCTGAGAGCTAAATAAAATTATTGGCGGCTGATACGCACCCAGTAGTGAATATATCTGGGCTTATTGCCATGTTTGGGGCCTTGTGTCGATCTGTAGCATCCGTTTAGGATGAATATCTTTGTGATAACATGATTTGCATAATTATTGATTTCAATCATGTGCTTAATTACTGTTATTAAATTCTAAGTCACCTTTTTTCTGAAAGTAAATAACTAAATTGTATTCACATTAATTATTGGAAACTGGGAAATTAGATTGAATCTGTTATGTGACTTATATGCGTTCTATGGACTGAGTATGTGTTGGGCAGCACGCCGCAGCAGTAATATGACGATATTGCGCTTGGGCTGAAGGAGCGCCTCCGGAGTCTGTACACACCCCCAGTGAGCGACGTCGACATTAAACGGATCGGGTTGTACGTTGAAGCGGATTCATGTACATTGCATTGCATCTTTGCATGATACTTGACTTGTATATTTGATATTGCTTTGTTGTTAGCTCGTAGTTAAGGTGTCGGACTGTTAGTATTAGCTTTGCTTTGTGGTATTTCGTGGATTTCTTATCTGCAGACATTTTATATGCTTATTACTCAATGAGTCGGTAGTACTTACCCCTACTCCCTGCCCCTTGTGTGTAGATTCAGGTACACCGGAGGCTTAGCTGATCAGTTGTTGTCTCCGCAGATTGTTCAGAGATGTTGAGGTAGCTTCTTGACGTTCGCAGGACCTGGCTACTCTTCCTATTTCATATTCTTATTCTTATTATTATTATTATTATACATATTTCCAGACTTATATATTTTTATCCAGATATTATTATCCAGATTGTTTTAGAGGCTCTAGAGTCGTGGACCCAAATCTTATGGGAGTGTTGATCGGTTTTCGTATCTTTCCGTATTATTCTACTAATATTATTGGATTATTATTCTAAAAAAATTTCAGTTCTCCTTAAATTGTCGGTTTTGAGACTTAGCGATAAATTGGGAGCGATTGTTGATCAGGCTTGCCTGGCTTTAGGATTGGGAACCATCACGACTGGGTTTGGGTCGTGACAAGTTGGTATCATAGCCTAGGTTACTTGGCCTTGCGAGTCATGAGCCGGTTTAGTAGAGTCTTGCGGATCAGTATGTAGACGTCTATATCTATCCTCGGGAGGCTACAGAACTTTTAGGAAAAACCTCACTTTCTTGAAATTCATATCGTGCGGCTTTGTTAATGTGAAAAATAAATCTCTGTATTCTATTCTCTCGCAGATGGCGAGAACTTGTGCTAACGGACATGGCGAACGACCACCGGTACCACCTGCTAGAGGCCGTGGACGCCGTCGTGGTGGTGGACAAGGCGGACCAGCCGGGGCAGCACCTACAGACCCACCATCTTCCTAGGTCCATGGACAGATTTCCGGCTGTAGATGTTCCAGCAGCACCTGTTCAGGCACCGATAATGCCTATTGTGATTCCTGGCCCTCAAGAGACTTTGGGTCAGATCTTGTCCGTCTGCAATGGCCTGGTTTAGGCGGTTTTAGCCACTACAGCAGTGGCTACTTATCAGACTGGGGTTGGTCATCAGAGCCCCGATGCTCGCACTCCCGAGCAGGTTGTTCAGGGTTTACAGACACTTGAGGTAGCTCCTGTTCATCCAGTTGCACTGGTTGTACCAGTTGCACCCGCTCCAGCTCATGTGGTTCCAGCTATGCCGGATGACGAGCATCGTCATTTGGAGAGGTTCGGTAGACTCCAGCTTCCGACATTCAGTGGTGCTGAGGGCGAGGATGCCTAGGGTTTTCTGGATAAATTCTAGCGTATGCTTCGTACTGTGGGTATTCTGGGGTCTAGTGGAGTGGCTTTTACCACCTTCCAATTCACAGGGGCTGCATTTACTTGGTGGGAAGAGTTCGAGAGACGTAGGCGTATTGGAACAAAGTCCCTAACTTGGAAGCAGTTCTCCACGGTATTTTTGGAGAAGTATGTGGCCAGTATCACAGGGAGGAGTTGCGTCGTCAGTTCGAGTGGTTGACTCAAAGAGATATGACACTGACTTAGTACGAGTTGCGGTTTACACAGCTAGCTATGCATGCTACGTGGATGATCCCGACAAATAGAGAGAAGATAAGGAGGTTTATAGATGGCCTCAACTATCCGATATGTATATTGATGACTAGAGAGAGGTCTACAACAACTACATTTGAGGAGGTTGTTGATGTGTCTCGACTGATTGAGTCAGATCGTCGTCGAGAGCGTATGGAGAGGGAGGCCAAGAGGCCTCTAGGTTCAGGTTATTTTAGCGGTGCTCCATCTAGGGGCGAGTTTCAGCATGGTAGAGGTCGTTCCTTCAGGCCTCCTCAGTCACGACGTACAGAGTCTAGTGGAGCCTCTTTAGGCCAGGGCCATCAGGGACATTGGCAGAGTCACCCTGCACTGAGTGCTCTTACAGCTCAGAGCTCTGCTTCTGCTCATTCAGCTGAGGGTTCGTATGTAGCGAGGAGTTCTCACTAGTCCCCTTCTACATCTTCAGGTCGTTGCTATGAGTGCGGTGAGTTGGGTCACATGAGGAGACAGTGTCCTCAGCTCCGTAGTAGACAGTCTCAGTAGAGGGATCAACCATCGTCTTCTGCTTCGATTTCTTCGGCTCCCACTCAGTCAACTAGAGGTTGAGGCCAGGTATCTAGAGGTCGACCCAGGGGTGAGGACCGTACTGACAGTGGTCAAGCTCGTTTCTATGCTCTTCCAGATAGGAGGGACGATATTGCATCAGATGTTGTCATTACAAGTATTATCTCAGTCTTCCACAAGAGTGCTTCTGTCTTATTTGATCCCAGATCTACCTATTTATATGCATCTTCATATTTTTCTCATCATTTGGGTATGACCCGTGGTTATCCTGCCTTGCCAGTGCACGTATCTACCCCGGTGGGTGATACTATTATTGTGGATCATTTATATCGATCCAGTCTGGTGACTATTGGGGTTTTGGAGACCCGAGTAGACTTGTTATTATTGGGCATGGTATATTTCGATGTGATTCTGGGTGTGGATTGGCTATCTCCGTACCATGCTATTCTGTACTGTCATGCTAAGAACATTACGTTAGCTATTCCGGGCATTTCGAGGATCAAGTGGCGAGGTGTGACTGATTATGTACCCAGCAGGGTGATTTCCTTCATAAAATCCCAATAGATGGTTGGAAAGGGTTGTTTGTCATATTTGGCTTTTGTGAGAGATGAGTAAGCTGAGGCTCCTAGTCTTGACTCGGATACCTTTGTAAGGGATTTCCCTGATGTGTTTCCAGCAGACTTGCCGGGCATGCCGTCGGACAGGGACATTAATTTCGATATTGATCTGGTGTCGGGCACTCAGCCCATCTCTATTCATCCATATAGTATGGCACCAGCGGAGCTAAAAGAGTTGAAAGAACAGCTTCAGGAACTCCTAGATAAGAGGTTCATTCACCCGAGCTTGTCACCTTGGGGTTCACCAGTATTATTTGTAAAGAAGAAGGATGGCACAATGAGAATGTGCATTGACTACAGACAGCTGAATAAAGTGATAGTGAAGAACAAGTACCCACTACCCTGTATTGAGGATTTGTTTGATCAGCTCCAGGGAGAAAGGGTATTATCTAAGATTGACCTCCGATCAAGCTATCACCAGCTGAAGATTAGGGATTCTGACATTATGAAGATGGCTTTCAGGACGAGATACGGGCACTACGAGTTTCTAGTGATGTCCTTCGGGCTGACCAATGCCCCAGCCGCGTTCATGCACTTGATGAATAGTGTATTTCGGCCGTATCTGGATTTGTTTGTGATTGTATTTATTGATGATATCCTGGTATTACAGAGATTGAGAGAGGAGAAGCTTTATGCGAAGTTCGACAAGTGTGAATTCTGGCTTAGTACTGTAGCTTTTCTGGGACACGTAGTGTCCAGCGATGGTATTCTCGTTGACCCAAAGAAGATTAAGGCGGTGCAGAGTTGGCCCAGACCGTCCTCAGCTACTGAGATTAGGAGTTTCCTCGGTTTGGCGGGTTATTATCGCAGGTTCGTTCAGGTTTTTTCATCTATTGCTTCGCCTTTGATGAAGTTGAGTAGAAGAATGCTCCATTTGTGTGGTCGGATGAATGCGAGGAGAGCTTCCAGAAGCTCAAGTCGGCTTTGGCCACAACTCCGGTATTAGTGTTGCCATCAGCTTCATGTTCTTACAAGGTGTATTGTGATGCTTCGAGGGTTGGGATCGGTTTTGTGTTGATGCAGAAGGGTAGAATTATTGCTTATGCTTCTCGTCAGCTAAAGCCCCACGAGAATAACTACCCTATTCATGACTTAGAGTTGGCTGCAATTGTTCGTACCTTGAAGATTTGGAGGCATTATCTATATGGTGTATCTTGTGAGGTATACACGGACCATCACAGTCTTCAGCACTTGTTTAAGCAGAAAGATTTTAATCTGAGGCAGCGAAGATGGCTTGAGTTACTCAAAGATTATGATATTACCATTTTGTATCACCCCAGGAAGGCCAATGTAGTGGCCGATGCTTTGAGACGGAAGGCTATTAGCATTGGTAGTTTGGTGTACATTCCAGTTGGGGAGAGGCCCCTTGCGGTTGATGTTCAGACATTGGCCAATCAAATGGTGTGGTTAGATATTTCCGAGCCCAGTCAGGTGTTGGCTAGTGTGGCTTCCCGTTCTTTTTTGTATGACCGCTCAGAGAGCGCCAATATGATGATCCACATTTGCTTGTCTTGAAAGACAAGGTATAGCATGATGATGCCAGAGATGTGGCCATTGGAGATGATAGTGTGTTGCGGATGCAGGGCCGAATTTGCGTGCCAATGTGGATGGTCTCCGAGAGTTGATATTAGAGGAGGCCCACAACTCGCGGTATTCGGTTCATCCGGGTACCGCGAAGATGTACCAAGACGTGAGACAGTATTAGTGGTGGAGGAGAATAAAAAAAGATATTGTGAATTATGTGGCTCGGTGTCTCAACTATCAGCATGTCAAATATGAGCACTAGAGACCCGGTGGCGTACTCCAGCGGGTGGATATTCTAGAGTGTAAATGGGAAAATATTATCATGGATTTTGTGAGTGGTCTTCCTTATACCCCGAAGAAGTTTTATTCGATTTGGGTGATTCTAGATAGGCTGACCAAGTCCGCGCACTTCATTCCAGTATGCACTACCTATTCTACGGGGAAGTTAGCAGAGATTTTCATTCGGGAGATTGTACGGTTGCATGGGGTCCCGGTTTCCATTGTATCAGATAGGGGTATCGTGTTTACTTTCCAGTTCTGGAGGACTTTTCATCGGGAGTTGGGCACACAGGTACAGTGGAGCACAACATTTCATCCGCAGACGGACGGACAATCCGAGCGCACTATCCAAATATTGGAGGACATGTTGCGTGTCTGTGTCATTCATTTTGGGGGTTCTTGGACTGAGTTCTTGCCACTTGCGGAGTTTGCATATAATAACAGCTCTCAATCCAGCATCCAGATGGCGTCGTATGAGGCCTTATATGGGAGACGGTGTAGGTTGGTTTGAGCCCGGCGAGGCTAGACTATTGGGGACAGAGATGGTTCAGGATGCCTTGGAGAAGGTGAAAGTGATCTAGGAGAGACTTCGTACAGCTCAGTCGCGTCCGAAGAGTTATGCGGACCAGAAAGTTCGTGATGTATCTTGTGTAGTGGGTGAGAAGGTCTTGTTGAAGGTTTCGCCTATGAAAGGCGTTATGAGATTTGGAAAGAAGGGGAAGCTGATTCCAAGGTTCATTGGACCTTTTGAGTTACTTAGGAGGATTGGCGAGGTGGCCTATATGCTCGCTTTCCCACTTAGCTTGTCGGGAGTTCATTTGGTGTTCCATGTTTCTATGCTCCGGAAGTATGTTGGGGACCCGTCTCATGTGTTAGACTTCAGCATGATCCAGTTGGATGAAGACTTGACCTATGATGTGGAGCCGGTGGCCATTTTAGGTCGTCAGGTTCGAAAGTTGAGATCTAAGGACATAGCTTCGGTGAAGGTGCAGTGGAGAGGCCGGCCCGTGGAGGAAGCCACTTGGGATATAGAGAAGGATATGCGCAACAAATATCCTCACTTGTTTGATACTCCAGGTATGCTTCTTGACCCGCTCGAGGACAAACGTTTGTTTAAGTTGGGGAGGATGTAACGACTTGACCCGCCGTCACGTGATTTACTGCCCCGTTTTCCCCGTTTTATGCTTTTATATGTTTCATTATATGTGTTTGAAGAATCGGAAGTAATTCGGATAGAGTTCGGTTAGAAATGAGACAATTAGTCTCTATATGAGAAGGTTAGTTTGGAAAAATTCAACCAAATGTTGACATATGAGTTAGAGGGCATTCGATTAGTTTCGAGTGGTGATTTATGACTTTGGAGTGCAATCAGAACTGAATTTGGAGGTCAGGGGTAGAATTAGGCTTGAATTGGATAATTTTGAATTTTGGCGAATTTTGGTTGATAGGTGAGATTTTGATCCGGGGGTCGAATGGAATTCCGACAGCTGCAGTAGCTCCGTTAGGTGATTTTGGATATGCATGCAAATTTTCAAATCATTCGGAGGTTTTTAAGTCGGGTTTTAGAAGAAATGCAAGTTTTGGAAGTTTTAGTTTAACTTAGGCTTGAATACATGGTAATTCGATGATTTTGATGTTTACGATAGTGCTTTTATGTTTCGAGCAAGTTGGAATAAAGTAATAGAACATATTTGTGCGTTTAGTTGAGGTCCCGAGGGCCGCGGGGTGATGTCATATGGATAAACGGGAAATGTTAAATGTTTTTGCAAGTTTGGCACCTGGCTTCTGGTATTTCTGCATCTACGGAAAAGGAGCCGCAGAAGCAATTCTGCAGATGCAGATTAGCTATCGCAGCAGCGGTCCAAGAGGGAAAAGAAAACCGGAGTGTTTCCGCATAAGCGGACGGCGAGCCACATCAGCGGGGTCCGCAAAAGCGGATATGGAGTCGCATAAGTAGAAAAAGGAAGGTCCGCAGAAGCGGAATTTTGGGTCGCAAAAGCAAAAGCCCGGGGATTTAATGAAAATGCAGAAGCGGTAAAAAAGGACGCAGAAGCGGTCCCGCAAAGGAGGTTACGGGACCGCAGAAGCAAAAAATGCCGGAGGGTTTAATGAAACAGTGTTTGCGAATTTCAGAAGTTAAGAAAACATTTTAGACTTTGGGAAGAAGCGATTTTGGACGATTTGTAGGAGAAAACGAAGGAGCTTCATCAAGTATGAACTATTAGCCTCGGAATATGACATTTTGGTGTAAAAACGTTGATTAATCACGGAACTTCAAGGATTTAAGGGCTAAAAATAGGGGTTAGGGCTTGAAACCCAAGAGATTTTAAATGCGAGTTTTGGAGGGGTAAACAAACTTCGTTTTTGATATATTTTATATGTACGGACACTTGGCAAGAGGAGGAATCCGTTGATATGATTTTTTGAATTTTTCGAGAAGTAAGCTCGGGGCTCGGGTCTTACCAACTTCAAGAATTTTAGTACTTTTCTAGTATTTGTGATTGGGTTGTGTTTCTTCAACCTATAATAACGTATTCGTTGTGATTTTGACTTGATTCGATGCACGTAGAGGGAGATTCAAGAGGAAAAGGCATTGCAGATCAGTCTACGACCGGTTAGAGGTGAATAGTTTGTATTGATGATGACCTGAGGGTTTGAATCCCCAGCTTATCAAATCGTGACGCTATGTTAGGGCGTAACTCGCACTCCATGGTAGGTGCGGGATCATGTATGATTGGGTATTGTGACTTGGTCCTTCGCGAGAGCTAAATAAAATTATTGGCGGCTGATACGCATCCTGCAGCGAATATATCTGGGCTTATTGCCATGTTTGGGGCCTTGTGCCAATCTGTAGCATCCGTCTAGGATGAATATCTTTGTGATAACATGATTTGCATAATCAGTGATTTCAGTCCTGTGCTTAATCACTTTTATTAAATGCTAAGTCATATTTTTCCTAAAATTAAATAACTAAATTGTATTCACCTTAATAATTGGAACTGGGAAATTAGATTGAATATGTTATATGACTTATATGCATACTATGGACTGAGTATGGGTCGGGCTGCACGCTGCAGCAGTGATGTGATGATATTGCGCTTGGGCTGAAGGAGCCCCTCCAGAGTCTGTACTCACCCCTAGTGAGCGTCGTCGACGTTAAACGGATCGGACTGTACGCCGCAACATATTCATGTGCATTGCATTGCATCTTTGCATGATACTTGACTGGTATGTTTGATATTGCTTTGTTTTTAGTTCGTAGTTATGGTATCAGACTGTTAGTTTTAGCTTTGCTTTGTGGCATTTCGTGGATTTCTTATCTTCAGACATTTTATATGCTTATTACTCACTGAGTCGGTAATATTCACCCCTACTCCCTGCACCTTGTGTGCAGATTCAGGTACACCGGAGGCTTAACTGATCGGTCGTTGTCTCCGCAGATTGTTCAGAGTTGTTGAGGTAGCTCCTTGACGTTCGCAGGACCTGGCTACTCTTCCTATTTCAGATTATTATTATTATTATATACATTTCCAGAATTATATATTTTTATTCAGATATTATTATCCAGATTGTTTTAGAGTCTCTAGACTCGTGACCCCAGATCTTATGGGAGTGTTTATCGATTTTCGTATCTTTCCATATTATTCTACTAATATTATTGGATTATTATTCTAAAAGTATTTCAGTTCTCCTTAAATTTTTGGTTTTGAGACTTAACGTTAAATTGGGAGCGATTGTTGGTCAAGCTTGCCTAGCTTTAGGGATGGGCGCAATAACGACCGGGTTTAGGTCGTGAAAGGGTAAATGATAATTTTCGAAATCAGTTTGGTTGCTCTAAAACCCTGCTTATAAAAGGGTCACTTCATGCATTTTTTATAGGATCAGAATAGAGAATTTAGAAAATGACTAAAATATACATGGTTTTCAGAATTAGAAAAGATATACAAAGAAGAAAACTGCATTGTCTGATAAAAAAGGTTGAAATTTGTTTGCTTCTGATCCTCTCAAGTAAAAAGAAAGAACTCTGAAGTTTCCTCCTGCATTTCCTTGATTTCATCTGATTCAAATCTGGCTCGATTTGTTGGTTGTGTGCTATTGATCTGTTGTTGCTGTTTCCTACAAACTTCAAGCTTACTTTACTTGTTATTTCTCTGTAACCAGGTACCTTTTTAGGCCCTATGAATATACGAAATGCACGTTTGAATCCATGTGGTCAATTTGAGCATTTATGGATGAGTGGGAATTTGCTGAATGTTAAGCCTTGTTTCTTCGAAGATTATTCATTTTTTTGTTTTGAATTAGTTTATTAAGTGATTTACTATAGTTATGTTAGTGACAGCTCTTTTGGGATTGTGTCTAGAGTTTATTTTAGCTACTTTGACTGTAATTGAGTTGAACTACTTTCATCATGTATTTAATATGGACTGTTGCAGTATGGGTTAATTTAGATGAGTAGTATCTTCTTTTTGTGAGATTTTGATTAAGTTGCTATGAGCTAGTAGTGATAATCAATCAGTCCACAAATATAGGAACTACTGTTGCATTTTGATATCTAGTTTGAATGGGTAGAGTACTCTACTGTTATATTCACTAAGCGTGTGAATTCAACGTTGATACGTAATAGTTCTGATTTTCAAATGCATATGATTTGTGTGTTCTTTGAGTGCATAATGTTCTGTCATATAATTTAGGTTTAAATTATATGGTGAATATCTTATTTGGTTTTGGTGTAATTAATCTTTCTAATGTATTCATATGGTGTTTTGTCGATATGAGGGTTGGAATTTTTAATGTGGAATTTAAAACTCAGGTCCATAATCTGCCATATTCACCTGGTGAGTATCCATATCGTTCTGGAGGGGGAACGTGACAGAGTGAGTGTCTAATGAAATTTTGACGAGGAGGAGAAGGTTGGTTATTAATATTTGACGAAACATTATGTGTCTCGGGTTGTTGAAGTAAAGGATTAGTGTTTACTGAAATAGTATCATTATCAAAAAAATGGCCAGAGTCATCAGTAGTACCTTTTATAGTAGTGGGCAAGTTCGATGATGGACCAATGGCTAGGTTGTTATGGCCAACAAAATCATGAGTGAAAATTTTTTACAAAAAGGATTTAGTAGAAGATTGTGGGTCTTTACTAGCATAAGTAAAAGAATTTTCAAAATAGATAACATGTCGAGAAATTCTCAATGAATGACGTATTGGATCATAACATAAATATCCCTTTTGAATGTATTGTATCCCACAAAAATATACCTAACAGCTTTTGAGGATAATTTATGGCATTCATGATCTTGAAGAAGACCAAAATATACACAACCAAATACTTTAAGATGCGAGTAGTCGAGTAATTTTTTAAAAATGATGAAATAGGGGTAGTTATGTTTAATGAATGAAGATGATTGTCTATTTATAAGATAAATAGATGTTTGAATGGCTTCAACCCAAAATGTTTTTGGTACATTTGATGTATCAAGAAGAGCTAATGTAGTTTCAACAACATGTCTATTTTTACGTCGCACCACACCATTTTGTTCAGGTGTATAAGGACAAGCACATTGATGAATAATGCCTTTTCTCGAAAAAAGTTAGTGAGGCTTGTATTGACATACTCCCGTCCCGAATCTGAACAAAAATCCTTGATCTTTTTTTTTCAACTAGGTTTCTATAAGATTACAAAATTATTTGATAATGTTTGGTACCTTAGATTATTGTTTCAAAAAGAAAACCCAAGTATAACGATATGCTTAGTCAATGAATAACATAAAATACTTATATCCCAGTCGAGATATAACTGGAGAAGGACTCCAAACATCACTATGAATTAAATCAAAATGAGTAGAATAAGTACTATTGCCTAATAGAAATGGAAGTTTATGCCTCTTTGATCTTGCACAACTCTCACAAGGTAATTTTGAGGGCAAAATCAGTGAGCGTTTATCCAGCAAAATACAAGATTTCAACATGAAATTTAAACGAGAAGAGTGTGGATGACCTAAGTGAAGATGCCACAAGTTTCACATTTTATTGCAAAACTCAATATCTTTGTTTGAAGCCGATAGAAAACACTGATGAAGCTTGGTATTCGTTGATTGAAGAAGGAATAGCCTACCAACCTTACGCTCCCTGGCCATCATTTCCCCTATCAATATGTTCTTAATAACACATCCGTTAGGAAAAAATATTACCAAACAATTATGTTCTATAAGTTGTCCAACAGATAAAAGATTTGCAGTAAGTTTTGGTACCCAGAGAACTTTCAAAAATGACTTAATGGAGCCAATGACTGATGAAAAATATGACCATTTGCTGTAACAATTTCATGTGTAGAACGTGTTCTAGACAAAATCAGAAAAAAATTTGATTTCCTGTCATGTGGTTAGATGCAGCAGAATCAATATGTCATACATTGAATCCGAAATTGTATTCTTACCGGGGTATGTAGCAGTCAGAGCTGTAGAGATTGCATTAGGAAGAGCCGCCGTCAATGAATCTTGTATTATTTCATGGATATCGTTGCGATCAAGCAATGGTGGTGTTTGATGTGTACCAACATCCCTTGCCATCATCTAAAATACTTTATGAGTAGTTGAGCATTTGCCTAACGAATCAGGTTTCTTACGACACTCTAGAATAATATGACCATCCTTCTTACAATAGTTGCAATAATTTTGCTTCTTGCAGTGAGCAATAATGTGTGTTGTTTCCTTGCAATGAAAACACTAAGCTGACTTGTTGGAGTTGCACGAGGAAGAAGAGTTTCTATATGCAGCCATGCTAGTGTCCATGCCAATGGAATTCTTCATAGATGCTAGAGATCCCAACCGGGTTTCTTCTCGAAGAACTTCGGAAATCACCACATCCAAAGCTAGTAGTTTTTCCTTGTTGAGAATGCTGGCACGTAACGCCTCAAACTCTGACATGAGTTTCATCAGGAATTGGACAGTCCTTGTCCTCTTTATAGTAGTCATGAAATCCTTCAGTCCAGCCGCAGGAATTGAAGCCGCAAAAACCTGATCTTGCTCAGCCTATAATGTGAGTAATCCAGAATAAAAGGAACGAACATTTTTCTCACCTTGTTTCGATTCTACAAATAGCCTTTCTAACTCAAATTCTCTAGCCAAATTTTATTGGTTACCGCAGGAATGTAGATGACTCCACATTTCTGATGCTTTATCAAAGGATGTCAACTCCATAGCTATATCAACAGAGACAAAATTAATAAGCCATGTGATGATTTTGCCATTGGCAGCCGCCCAATTTTCTTTTTCTTTATCGTCTGTGGGTACATTCTTTGATCCATCCAAAATACTAAGGAGGTCTTTGCCTCGAATGAAAGCCTTGAAATGAAATTCTTAGATTGGGAAGTTATGCCGATCAAATTTTGTAGACAAGGTATCTCGTGAATCCGCCATGATTCAAAGATGAAAATAAATCGGAGTCGAAAGGAGTCAAAAGAACCGGAGATGAATCAAAGAGAATCAGAGATGGATCAAATAGATTTACTGAAGAAACTATATGGAGTATTCTTGGGTGAAATAATTTCTAGGCTCTTGATACCATATTGAAAAAGAGAAAGAGATACATAAACTAAGAGAATACTAATATATTTCAATGTACTGAATGGTAGGATTTACAAGGTATTTATACAACCAAAGGAGTCTCAATTAATTTCTAATTACTAGCATACTAATTGCTAGACAAATATCTCTGAAATTAGACTGCTAATTTACTCTATAATTTGATTGTTAGTTATAATGGAAGATCCCTGAGATTGTGCTCTTAAATAAAGTATATTCAACTGCTCATATTTGATAGGTAAGAGATGAACTTCTCACATCCTAGGTAACTATTAGAAGTTTTGTAGGTGCTTTAAATTTTAATGGATGGTCATGTATTTTGGTGATTGGGGTATCAAAATTTTAGTTTATGAGACAAGCTGATGGATACTTATTGGTTTCACATGTATTGGAATATCAACCTCATAGCTTATAGAAGAGTATGTCGGACAAATGAGTGATTCACATTTCTGACCTTTGGGATAGAATACAAATTAAAGTGAGATATTTTTAAATGGTACTTTTTATGTTTTATCATTTAGTATCTTAAATACAATAAAATTGATCCAAGAAGAAAGTTCTTGACCTAAATGTCGACATAGGCCACAGGAGGTAGTGACAAGATGCAATATAATTCAAACGTCCCTTATCCCAAAGTGCCAATTATCTGGGATTCAGGGACCTAACAGGCAGTGAGGAGTATGCAATTTATGTGTTGTATTTTTATCTTCTAAATTCTTTTTTTTTTTTTTTGCTGTAAAATTAGAGCAAGCTACTTGCAAACTTTTATGTATACAATTGAAGGAGGTGCTGATATTGATGCATATACTAAGAAAAAGTACGTGCACTGGTATAAATTGGTATTGTCATATTATACGGTGAGGGAACTTGATTTCCTTGCTTGTCGCTCTTTATTTTTATGATATAAAACTATAAATCAAATATGATTTTTCTGTTTTGGCTTTTTCTTGATGATATGTAATTTCTAAAACTATGTTGTCTCTATTAAATAATATTCTCATTGATGTAAAGAATTTGTCATCTTCAACCATGTAACATCCAAGAATGGATATTTTGTTTTATGGATGTAAAGTATCCATCAGTTAGTATTACCAGTTAAGTACTATTGTTATTTGATCTGATAGTTACTTAAATGCTTCAATTTTTGCGAAATAAAGTTTATCAAAATAAAAAAAAAAGAAAAAGATTCAGCTTCTAAATTATTGGGCCCGTGCTAGCACGGACAATCGCTGCCTAATTTTCTTATATTTGATTGAGGTTGTATCATTGAGTGATTAAATAATTACAAATTTTCCCCTGCATTAAATTAAATAGTATATTTACTTTCTCATCAATTCTAATTTTTCTTTTATGTGCACATTTTTTTCTTCATGTTTTTGATGATTTCACTCTCTCATTTCAATTCAAATTATTCGAATTAGCTAATATTTTTTGGTCATATTTTATTGATTCATTCATCAGAAAACAAGTAATTTGGTGTCTCATATTCGTAACCAAGAAAGTCTCGGGGCAATGGCTCAAAATTAAAATTAGATGGACAACGAGCACACCTAAATATCATGCTTTTGTCCATGGAAGAGTTTAAAATTGTGATGTGAGCCTAACCTCATTATGCCTTTGTCGCTCTACCACAAGATCAAAGAGGCATGGGTTTCTTTTGTGTATATAAAGTATTACAAATATTTAAAGGTCTTTAATATATTTTGGCTTTAGACCACACAATTCTTTGAGCTGCCTTGGGACTTCCACCTGGTATTTACAAGCAATGTAACAACTAACAACTACAATTGTATAGTTTGTGAAGATTTTCATAATTTAACAGATTATATGGATCCGAGTTGAGATGCATGGGTATTGTGACTAGTCTTTCCCATAATAATCTCATTCAAAATATTCATTTATCCTATTTTATGTGACATATTTTTGTTTTACTCTATTTCGAAAAAATAACATTTTTTATAGTTAGAAATAATCTTTAATATTTCTAATTTTACCTTGAAGGATACAACTTTGTAATAAAAAGTTGGCAATTCTCTTTTTCTAATGCCAATCTAATCTAATACTCTTCCGGTCAACTTTTTAAGTAATTTTTGGGATTCTCACACATATTAATGAATTTATCTTTTAATATTAATTAATAATAAAATTAGTCATATTAATCTTAATTTTTTCATTGAAAATATAACATACTACTCCTGAGATGGCTGAGTATATGATGAGATGTGCTTCATTTCTTTTTAATGAGGAGCTCTTGTTCAAATACAAAAGCTGCCTACTTTTTCCTGTTATTTCACTTGGAGTACTACTTAATAAGTAACAAGCATAAGGTTTTTTATCGTCCTCTCAAATTTGAGATACATTTCATAAATCACGAATTATCTGTAAACTTTTTAAGTATATCCTTCATGTCCTTTTAATCTTATCTTTTTAAATCAATTTTGTAAGTTGTCCTCGGTTTTGTGTAAAATTTGTCACTGCAATAATTGAAGGATGGAAAATGCAGCTATTTTATGTACAATAATTGCCGTTCCTCCATTGTTTTACAGGTTACTTGAAATTTCTCTAATTTTTCTTTAGGTTCTAATGTTTTTCATCTATATAGAACTGCAATCTTAATACTTTCTTTTGAAGAATGACCAGTACCTTTCATTCTAAATGTATTCTCTGAAAACATATTTATCTTCATCTATCATTTTTGTATTACATTCTACAAGTTGGGGCCATTTTGTATTAATAATCCGAAAACACTAGTGGCGTCGGATTTGAGGCACTTGTTCTTTTCACTAAAGCAAGTCAACAACAATAACTATCCAGTAATGTTCCACAAAATGGGGTCTGGGGAGGGTAATATGTAGACGAGCCTTACCCCTACCCGAAAGGGTAGAGAGGCTGTTTCCAATCGACCCTCGGCTCAGTGAAGGAGAGGAAAAACAAAATCAAAAACAAAAACAAAAATAAAAACAAAAGAGCATTAGTAAGTCCAGCGGAAATAACATAAATAATTATCTAAACATAAGGACCATAAATAGCATGCAA
This sequence comes from Nicotiana benthamiana, assembly GCA_034376525.1. Lineage (NCBI taxonomy): Eukaryota > Viridiplantae > Streptophyta > Magnoliopsida > Solanales > Solanaceae > Nicotiana > Nicotiana benthamiana. Next base: position 29,599,602 of record CM067337.1, read on the forward strand.
TAAGATCAGACAGTAACTACCATAAATAACTATCATAAGGGAGACACAATCCAGTACACAGATCATCTAAGGATAGCCCTGTCAAGCCTCACCCAACCCCGGGTGAGGGATACGAAAAACTCGAGGGGCCCCTATCCCACAACCCTGATACTAGACCTCCAGACTTTCCTATCAAGGGTCAGGTCCTCAGAAACCCGCATTCTAGCCATGTCATACCTAATCACCTCTCCCCAATACCTCTTAGGCCTCCCTCTGCCTCGCCGTGTGCCGACCATCGGTAGTTGCTCACAACTCCTCACTGGAGCATCAGGACTTCTCCTCCGTACATGCCCGAACCACCCCAGCCTCGCTTCTCGCATCTTCTCATCAACCGGGGCCATCCTCACCATCTCTCGAATAACTTCATTCTTAATCTTATCTAACCCGGTGAGCCCGCACATCCACCTGAGCATCCTCATCTCCGCAACCTTCATCCTCGGAACATAAGAGTTCTTCACTGGCCAGCACTCCGCCCCATGCAACATGGCCAGTCTAACCACAGCTCTATAAAATTTTCCCTTGAGTTTCTCTAGAACTTTCTTGTCACACATGACTCCTGATGCAAGCCTCCATTTTGACCACCCCGCTCCTATTCGACGAGTGACGTCCCCGTCAATCTCTCCGTCCCCCTGAATCACCGATCCAAGATATCTGACACTGTCCCTCTTGGCGATGACCTGAGATCCAATCATCACAGCCCTGCCTACTTCGCTCGGCTCGGCGCTAAGCTTGTACTCCAGGTATTCTGTCTTAGATCTGCTTATTTTGAAACCCTTAGACTCGAGAGTCTGTCTCCATACCTCTAACCTCTCATTAACACCGGCCCTCGTCTCGTCTATCAAGACTATGTCATCCGCAAATAGCATACACCGAGGCACATCCCCTTGAATATGTCGAGTAAGAGCATCCATCACCAAGGCAAACAAGAGAGGGCTAAGCGCCGATCCTTGATGGAGCCCCATAACCACTGAAAAATGGTCTGAGTCGCCACCCACCGTCCTAATCCTAGTCTTAGCTCCATCGTACATGTCCCTAATGACTCTGATGTAGGCTTCTGGCACGCTCTTCGCCTCCAAGCACATCCATAGCACCTCCCTTGGGACCTTGTCATACGCCTTCTCCTAGTCGATAAGCACCATGTGCAGGTCCTTCTTCTTTTTCCTGAACTGCTCCACCAGCCTCCTAACAAGGTGGATAGCTTCTGTAGTGGAGCGACCCGGCATGAAACCGAATTGGTTCACAGATATAAATGTCATCTCCCTCACCTTCGCCTCGATCACCCGCTCCCATACCTTCATGGTATGACTTATTAATTTGATACCCCTATAGTTGTTGCAGCGCTGGATGTCACCTTTGTTCTTGTAAAAGGGCACCACTGTACTCCACCTCCACTCCTCCGGTATCTTTTTGGTCCTGAAGATCGCATTGAACAACCTGGAGAGCCACTCCACTCCTGACCTACCCGTGCATTTCCAGAACTCTACCGGGATCTCGTCAGGCCCGGTCGCTCGACCCCTACTCATCCTACGCAAAGCCCCCATGACCTCCTCCGCCCTAATGCGCCTGCAGTACCCAAGGTCTCTATATTGCTCTGAATGCCCCAACTCCCCTAGCTCTATATTACGATCCCCCACATCGTTAAGTAAGTCTCGAAAGTATGTCTGCCACCTCTGCTTGACTTGAGACTCCCCCATCAGAACTCTACCATCCTCGCCCTTGATGCACCTAACTTGGTCAAGATCACGCGCCTTCCTTTCCCTTTCTTTAGCTAACCGGAATAACTTTCTGTCCCTGTCTTTCTCCCCTAATTCCTCGTACATGCGACCAAACGCGCGTTTTTGGCTTCCGTAACCGTCATCTTTGCTTCTTTCCTCGCCGCCTTGTAGATCTCCCTGTTCGCTCTCTGTTGTTCCTCGTTTGTGCTCCCTGCCATCTTAGCAAACGCCGCCTTCTTCACCTTCACTTTTTCTTGGACTACATCGTTCCACCACCAGTCACCCTGATATCTTCCTGAATAGCCCTTTGCTACCCCGAGCACATCCCGTGCTACCTCCCTAACAAAATTCGCCGTCTCTGACCACATAGCATCCGTTTCCCCAGAACTTCTCCAAGCTCCGCCCTCAGCTAACCTCCTCTCCAACTCCTGTGCTTTCTCCTTATTCAAAACACCCCATCTAATCCGCGGTTGTCCCCGAGCACCCCTCCTCTTCCTCTTCACCCAGAGACCGACATCCATCACTAGGAGTCTATGAAGAGTCGAAAGGGACTCTCCCGGAATAACCTTGCAGTCCTTGCACATACCCCTATCGCTCCTTATGAGGAAGAGGTAATCAATCTGAGTCCTTGTCACCGAACTCTTGAAGGTGACCAAATGCTCCTCCCTTTTCTGAAATGTCGAGTTCGCAATCAAAAGCTCGGAAGCCCTGGAGAAATCAAGTAGTGACGTGCCTCCTCCGTTCCTAACCCCAAAGCCGAAGCCACCGTGCACCTCACCATAACCACCAGCATCAGCCCCAATATGACCATTAAAGTCCCCTCCAATAACTAACTTCTCAGATTGGGGAATACTACTCACCATATCATCCAAGTCCTCCCAAAAGCGCCTCTTAACCTCCTCGTCTAAGCCCGATTGCGACGCGTAAGCGCTGATGATGTTGAGGACGCAACCCTAAATAACCAACTTAATAGACATTAACCTATCATTCACTCGCCAAACCTCAACCACGGACTCTCTTAGATCTCTATCAACCAAGATGCCCACTCCATTCTTAGCTCTCACGACCTAGAATACCACAATCTAAACCCGTCTGCATTCCTCGCCTTCGGCCCTTTCCACCTAGTCTCCTGGACACAGGCAATGTTAACCCTCCTCTTCTGAAGAACCTTTGCCAACTCAATGGACTTACCCGTCAGAGTGCCTACGTTCCACGACCCGATCCTTAATCTATGAGTGTCCGCTACCCTCTTCCCACCCTTGCCTCCGGCCCTACCCGAAGAACCGCTCCCAGCCCCCCTGTTCGCCCCTGCCCCCACCCCTGCCCCCCCAGGACATGACCTTACTCTACCATCACCTGCCGCGGCCACTATCCCCAACCGATTACGGAAAACAGTGATGCACCCACGTACTACAGCGGTGAAGTCGAAAGGATGCAAGCTAGGAATCGACAAAGTAAATTACACACAGGGTGCTTAGATAGAAAACGTAAAAGGGTGTACAGAGTAAAAAAAGGGGTCGGGAGGTACCAACTCCCGATGGAAAATCCTTAAAGTATGCTTTGATTCGCCCGAGATCAAATACCGCTAGCTCTTGCACACTTCGTCCGGTGTTGCTTTGCTCTTCGTGTCCAAATGCCGTAAGTTCTCCTTGTCCGCCGCAGCTTGTACCTGAAAATCACACACAAAAAAAAACGAGGGGGGCTGCCTAGCTCGGGAAAGGGGGAAGGGTTGCCTCACTGGGGGTCGCCGGATAAGGGGGGTCGCCGGAGTTAAGGTTGGCAGGGGGTAGGCGTGGGGGTAGGTGGGTGAGGGCTGGGTAGTGGAGATAGAGGAGAGAGAGAGAGAGAGAGAGGAAAGAGACAGAAGATAGAGAACTTACTTAGGGGATCGCTGGAGAATGGTCGCCGGAGGGGGAGGGGGGTCGCCGGAGGGGGTAAGGGGAGAGGGAGAAAGGGGGGCTGGGAGCTGTGGAGGGGTTAGTTTCTTAAGAAGATAACTGAATCCCCAACAACTAATCTCTTACTAGCAACAAGTTTACTACAGCCTTTTGTAAGCAAATGCCTTCGAGGTTGGCCTTTTATGGAAGAGAACAATAGTATGCTTGGTAACAATTCTTCGCTGGATGTGGGTTTGAAGAAGGCTTCAATTCGCTAGGGTTTATCGCCTCAAGATGGAGGAAGTGAGAAAGCCTGAGTATCGAAGCTATCAGTTGCCTAAAAAAAATTGGGACTTCAGAGCAACTTCCGTGGCAACAAATATACAAAAAAATTCTCAATCAATTCCTGAACATCAAGTCCACCTCATTACCTGCAGAAAACTCAGGAACTCGTGAACCAACAACTGAGGTAAAATTCAATGCTGGGAAAAGAAAACCCACAAAGGAATCTTCAAAATTTACGAATCCCCAGCAATGAATCGCCGGCGAGCTCAGCTACTGTCAAAGTTTTGGAGTAAAATTAAAATAAGAAGAAGAGTTAAGGAATTGTATTATCGGATCGGGAGATGCAGAAATAATTTATATATGGGGATTGTAAAATTAAATTTTTATATAGGATCTGGGATAAATCGAATGAGCGGCTCTCTCAGACACGAACCAGATGAATCTAATTGCCTAAAATCTAAATACACAGAATTAAGTAAAGTTTCTAATCTTTCACTAAAGCAAGTCATTGATGGAAAATAAATGCAAAGCCAGTTTCTTGAGTTCTACGAATTGCTTGGCCATTGTATTATTAAAAGCTAAAAGTCGACCTTACCATTACGTACATTACTTTTATCCATGTGCTTAATCTCAAATACTACATACAATTAACTTTTTTTCTCATTATCCATCAGAAAAAGAGATCTATATGTACCTACTCAAACTCAAAGTAGACTGTAATCTATATAACAGCTCTGAAACCTTCTTTCAGTTTCAATTCATCTCTTTCTTCATAATTTCAGTTTCTTGTCCATTTCATTTGTCCCCCTTTTATACACTACATTTCTACAGCGTCAGTGAACCTCCTTCAATTCCTTCCTTTATTTCTTCCGTTATATTTATAGAGTTATTATTATTATTATTATATCAGAGACAAAATCTCCTGCATTCTTACTCTTTTTGGAGTCACTCATCCACTAAAACCAAATACCTCCATAGGAACATGAGAAAAATGATCATGGCTTCACTGAGACATGTCCCAGTGCTGATCATACTGCTGTTGGCTTTTCAGATCAGCTGTTCGAACGCTTATCAATTCGACGTCGGTGGCACAGATGGTTGGATTCTTAATCCCCTTGAAAGTTACGACCACTGGGCTCAGCGTTTGAGATTTCAAGTAAATGACACTCTTTGTAAGTTCTTCAATTATCCATGCTACAAAAATGTACCATTATATGATAATTTCTTTGTTGCACCAAAAGATGTTACTATATTATTTGTACTTAGTATTTATTTGATAATTATTTTTTTTCTTGTACGTGTGACAGTGTTCAAGTATAAGAAAGGATCAGATTCAGTATTGGAGGTAAATAAGGATGACTATGACAAGTGCAACACAGAAGATCCGATTAAGAAAATGGAAGATGACAACTCTGTTTTCAAGTTTGATCGCTCTGGTCCATTCTATTTTATTAGTGGCAAAAAGGATAAGTGTAAAGAAGGACAAAAGTTGATTATAGTTGTTCTAGCTGTTAGACCGCCGCCTCCTTCTCCTCCTGCTACTCCGTCCAAAGCTCCGGTTCCATCCGCTCTCACTCCAACGACGGCTATTCCACCTAAAGGCTCATCAACACACATTTCACCATCGCCTAAAGGTAATCCAGATTCTCATTCTCCTGTAGGTAAAACTCCGGTAGCATCACCGACACCTGCTGGTTCCCACTCATCTCCGACGGCTCATGCACCTGGAAAAGCTCCTACATCAGGTGTGACTCCGCGTAATGGTCCACAACCATCTCCAACTGCTTATGCACCATCTCCGACGACCTATGTACCCAAAAAGGCTCCAACGCCAGCATCATCAGTTGCACCAGTTGTGGCTCCAACATTGGCTTCACCTGCTCCAGGGAAGGCCCCAACACAGGGATCGTCGCAGGGACTTCCAAGTACCGGTTCACACCAATCTCCAATGATTCAGGCTCCCCTAAAGGCTCCAACACCAGCATTGTCGCATGTGCCTTCTGATTCACATTTAGCTCCGACTACTCATGCACCTGGAAAAGCTCCAAGTAGCGCGTCACTTGCCCCTGCTGGGTCTCACTTGTCTCCGACATCACATGCAACTGGAAAAGCTCCAACACCTGCATTGTGGCATGTGTCTCCAAGTCCAGGTGCACACCTATCTCGTACGGCTCGTGCACCTGGAAAGGCTCCAATTGGGGCGTCACTTGCGCCTGTTGGTTCCCACCTATCTCCAATTGCCTATGCACCAGGAAAGGTGCCTACACCAGCATCATCTAATGTGCCTCGAGGTACTAGTTCTAAATCACCTTCTCCAAGTAAAGGTACACACTTATCTCCTACGGCTCATGCACCAGTGAAGGCTCGAACAGGGGTGTTGCCTGCACCTGCTGGTTCTCACTCATCTCCAATTGTCCATGCACCAGGAAAGGCACCAACAGCAGCATCATCGATTGTGCCTCCAGGTACTGGTTCCTACACACGTTCAGATCGATATTTCTATATATATATATATATATATATATATGCACGTCGAAAGGCAAAATGTGGTTAAAGACTCTATATATCAAAACCTTGGTATTTTAATTTAGTATTCCCTCCGGTCCGCAATAAGTAACCAATTTGCTTTGGGCACACCTATTAAGGATATACAAAATTTTAGACAAAAATAGTTAGTGTGGCTAAACTACTCTTAATTAAATATTGGAGCTGATGAGTAAAAACCTTTTTAGGGATGCATACATAAGGGTAATTTTGGAAGAAAAATTTAAATTTTTTCTTGATTATATAAATGGACACTTATTTTGGACTAAAATAAAAAAAATAAATTGGTCACTTATTGTGTGGACGAGAGGAAGTATTTATTAACTTGAATATGAATGTAAGTCTTAACAAATTTATTCAAATGTGCTTCTTCATAAAATAAAATGACTAGTCCAAACAAACTTCTTTCAACTCTTTAAATTCAAGCCTTCCATGAGTAATGGCCAAGTCGATTTGCGTATACTATGGCTTTGTTTGTCTTTCACCAAATAATATAAGGATAATAATAAGTCTTTCTTCTTCAAGTGTCTTTCTATTTTTCTAACACCTTCTACGGTTCATGCACCAGGAAAGGCTCCATCCGAGGCGTCACACGCGCCCGCTAGTTCCCACACATCTCCAATTGCCCATGCACCTGGAAATGCTCCATCTGAGGCGTCAAATGCACCTGCTAGTTCCCACTCATCTCGAACTGTCCATGCACCTGGAAAGTCTCCATCCGAGGCTTCACATGCGCCTGCTGGTTCCTACTCATCTCCAACTGCTCATGCACCTGGAAAGGCTCCATCTGAGGGGTCACACGTGCCTGCTAGTTCCCACTCATCTCCAACTGCCCATGAACCTGGAAAGGCTCCATCCGAGGCGTCACACGGGCCTGCTAGTTCCCACTCATCTCCAACTGTCCATGCACCTGGAAAGGCTCCTTCCGAGGAGTCACACGCGCCTGCTAGTTCCCACTCATCTCCAACTGTCCATGCACCTGGAAAGGCTCCATTCGAGGAGTCACACGCGCCTGCTAGTTCCTATTCATCTCCAACTTCCCATGCACCTGGAAAGGCTCCATCCGAGGCGTCACAAGCACCTGCAAGCTCCCACTCATCTCCGATTTTCCATTCACCTGGAAAGGCTCCAACACCTGCATCGTCACACGTGCCCCCTAGTCCTCTCTCACACCTAACCCCGAATAAGCATGCACCCGGAACGGCTCCAACGCCCACAACTTCAAATATATCCCCTGTTTCAGGTTCACACCTATCTCCCGCGGCTCATGCTCCTGGTAACTCTCCAAAAACATCAACCGCTCCGGCATCACATCCACCGTCAGCTCACAGTCCAGCACCTACAAAATCTTCAGAGAGTCATTCTGCATCTCCAGCACCCACAAACACATCCCAAGTGCCTTCTCTGTCACCAGCAGAGGGGCAAACATCCAATGCATCTTCTCCAACTTCATCTCCCACGTCATCAACCCCGCCAACAGAAAGTATTGCTCCGGCCTCCAGCGACAACATTCCGGCGGACATTCATTCACCAGCGAGTTCACCACTCAATTCCCAGTCGACAGCAGAGAAGGCAATAACTCCTTCACTTGTTCTGATGTCAACAGTGTCACTCCTCTTGACATTGGTTTTGGAAAGATTCGTTATTTCACCTTAGGGAATTATTGACATAGATATTATACTATAAACACTTTGCTCTGTTTCCGGGTTATTACTTAATTTTGTTTTCTTCTTTTTTGTTAGTTATTTTTGATTTCTTGAATTACAGGTGGGTTGGGTGTTTAGATAAACAAGTGTGGGCTTAATAGTTATCTTTATTTTTTTCCTGTGTCACATAAATCTTTAATGTATGAGAGTATATAGCTATTTTCATCGTATTTTTTGTTAACATATTTCTAATTGGTTAAGAGCTCGCTATGCTCATTTAGAGTGTGTTTGGTATAACGGAAAATGTTTTTCATGGAAAATGTTTTCCAAAAAAATATTTTCCATGAAAAATGTTTTTCAAGAAAATGTTTTCTTTTAAAACATGTAGTAATCTTATTCATTTTCCGGTGTTTGGTATGCAGATTAAGGAAAATAACTTCTCAAAAGTATTTATAAATAATTTAGATAAAATAAATATGAAGCCATAAACATTCAAAGTAACAACCTTCTGGATCCATAAATTTCATAAACTTTCGAACCGCTAAACATTCAAAACCGCGAAATTTCGAACCCGTAAACTTTATAATTTCTAAACTCGTAAACTTTCAAACACATAAACCTCTGAACTCATAATTTTAGAACTTGTAAAATTTTTTTTTGCATTTAAACTGATAAATAATAAAATTAAAGTTGAAAAATATATTTAAAATTCTTTTTTTTTTTGGTCAAAAGAAAATTATATTTCAACCAATATAACTGTACATCATGTGTTCTTTGGGACTATAGAACACCTCTCAAAATTGATCAACTATCCACTATACAACCCGAAGGCTGTTGAACTAACTAATAACCTGCAAAACTGTGAATATATTCAAGGAGTACATTGCGGATAACAATTTAAGTATTGTAGAGTGGGCTGCCATTTGTTCTTCTTCCTTCCAGTGATGTGCACCTGAAGTGCAATCTGTCTTGCTCGAATCATAGCATCCATGCTTGACTGTCTGAATCGTCTTTCATTCCTTTCCATCCAGATATTATTCTTTTTTTTTTGGGGAGGGGGGTAGTAAAAAAAAATAGAAAAATAAATTACAACAAAAAAAGTAAAATTTTTTTGGGGGGAGGAGGTTGGGGGGGGGGGGGGGTTGCAGAAAAATAAAAAAAAAATTAAAATTACAAAAAAAAAATTTAAGGTAAAAAAATATTTTTTTTTGCGGGGGAGGGGAGGAGTGGGGTGGAGGTATAGTAGGGTGGGTAGTATCGGAAAAATTGAAATTTTAAAAAAATATCTTTTTTTGGAAAGGGGGTGGGCTGGGTTAATGAGGGTGGGGAAGGTTGAAAAAGAGGTTTGGATTTTCTCCAATTGGAAGGAAAATGTTTTCCAAAACTTTTAAGCTAACTAAACATGGAAAAATTGGAAAACATTTTCCGGAAAATGTTTTCTTTCGTACCAAGCACACCCTTAGTTTTCTTTTGATGAGCTGCCGTAGCTAACGATCACCATCTTCAAGAATATTGTGAAAATTTATTATTCCCTCCGTTTCAATTTAAATGAACCTATTTTCTTTTTAATTCGTGCAAAAAAGAATGACTCATTTTCTTTTTTAGAAATAATTTACCTCTACACAATGATTTATAGCCACACGAAATATATATAACTCATTTTACACCACAAGATCAAAAGTCTTCTCTCTTTTTTTAAACTTCGTAATCAGTTAAATATGTTCACATAACTTGAAACTTGGAAAGTATTATAGTAGTTTAGTTTCTGTCTTCAAACTAAGTTAAAAAGAAATTAAGGCCTCTATAATTTTTTATAAAAAACGTACTACATGCTACCATATAGGGATACAAAAGTTCGCTATGCCTACAAAAGTTCCCTAATATCTACCGTAAAAGTAGGCAATCAATGAAAATAAATTCTTTAAGCACAATAGATTTTGGTGCTAATAAACTAAAATTAATACGCAATGACGTACGTTACCACTTTTTGTTAAACCAGTCTTCGTAATTCAACGTTGTCTTAATTGCTCGCATTAAAGGTTTTTAATCTTAATTACTAGTTGTACCCGTGTGATCCACGTTGAATTTTAAAAAATAATTAACTAAATTAAATTTTGTGATCGGGCTTGTTTGATCCTATTAGATCTTATATCTTTAATAAATTTCAATTGTCATCGTATTTGTCAATACGTTATATCCAATAATAAAATCTCTATTAAATAAAAGGTACTTATATAATCTGTGAACAACTTTTTTGTTCTATAATTTTCTTTATTATATTATCCAATGTTTAATATTATTACATTGTTAATAGAAATTTTTATTAATATATTACATTATTTAATATTTTCCCCTGCTCGCTTTCTTTTTGCAACATAAGAAAAGATATATAATTTATTACTATTGAAATAGTTGTTATGTTAAATTTTATTCTGTTGTTCTCAATAAAATTATCTAAATTTTATTGAATAAAATCTCTATTAAACTAAAGGGACTTATACAATATCGAATAATTTTTTTGTTATGTATTTTTCTTTATTATATCATCGAATAAATTTTTTCTTATGTATTTATCTTTATTATGTCACCCATGTTTGAGTAGTTAATTTTAAGCAGTTAATTTTTGTTGTTTTTATTTTTTTTACATAATTTTTGAATCTCCAAATTTATTAGAGTTTTGTCTTACATTTTGACACTTTGTTAATTTTTTGATGTTACATTTGAAATCATCACAATGATTTGCTTCTCATATTCTATATAAATAGGAGTAGATATTGCCTGAATTTTATTGAATAATCTCTATTAAATTAAATGGACTTATATAGTTATCAAATAACCTTTTTGTTATTTTTGTTTATTATAATATCCAATTTAGTATAATTATATTGTTCAAATAAATTATTAGCATATTACTTGTTTTATATTTTTGTCTGCTAATTTCTTTGGTAATATAATAGAAGATACACATTTTATTACTCTTGAAAATATTTTTTTAAAAATAATTTTTATTATATTTTCTAAATAATATTCTTTGAATTTTAATGAATAAATACACTTTTTATTTCAAAAAATAGAAAAAATAAAATGAGTTTAAAAAATGAAATAAAGAAATTAACTACCCTAATCCAACCCTCACTCATGTTTGAGTAATTAATTTTGGTAATTAATTTCTTTATTAATTATTGATAATCAATAACTAAATAACTAATTAATAATTAATTATGCCATATGCCCTTTTTTTATGATGCCAATTGGCTTGTAGAGAGAACTTTGTCCTTCCCTTTTAATATATAACAGAAGATACACATTTTATTACTCTTGAAAATATTTTTAAAAAATAAATTTATCATATTTTCTAAATAATATTGTTTGAATTTTAATGAATAAATACACTTTTTATTTCAAAAAATAGTTTAAAAAAATGAAATAAAGAAATTAACTACCATAAACCAACCCTCACCCATGTTTGAGTAGTTAATTTTAATAATTAATTTCTTTGTTAATTATTAATAATCGATAACTAAATAACTAATTAGTATCTAATTATGTCATGTGTCCTTTTTTATGATGTCACTTGGCTTGAGGGGAAAGCTTTGTCCTTTCCTTTTAATAATGTTGGCACAAGTTTCATTTTAAGTTTTGAAGATTTGACAAATGAACCGATGGAAGGACCTGGTCCATGTTGTACTACACAGTCTGAATTAACCAAGGCACATGTGAAGCACGTGAGGAAGATATGCACTAAAGATCACACATCAATATCTTTTGGTCGTAATCGAAAAGGTTGCATTTGAGATAAACATGACAGTCTCCTTATGTGAAGAGAACTTGATCCTAAGTTAGGATAAGAGTTAGAGTTTGTATTGGCTAAGGATTTAAATGGACTATGGATAAGAAGTTGAGTTGTAATCAAACTCTAACTATTAACTCAATATATTATTGTGTTGGTTCTCTTTTACATGTAACGCACTCGAGCAGAAGTTAAGCATATTTGAGAGAAAATAAAGCGAATCTGTTTTGCAAGCAATATATGCAAGATACAAGTGTGTACGCCTGAAGCTACATGAACTAAGAGAGAAGAACCAGTTCCATCTGAGTGTTTATTTCTAGTTCAATTGTAGTAGGTTTTCAAATTGTACCTTTCAGCTTTATTAGAAACAATTGTATTAGGTACCTTGTGTCATCAAGTTAGAGTTAACTTGATAGTATCGTAGCAGCTGAGCCTGTATGCCACACTGGGATTAGAGTTTAATCCTTAGGTTTACAAAGAGTCTTTGTAAATGCTGTTTTGGCTCATTGATTTTTAGTGGATTTTGGGAAAATCCTACTGAGTAGTAGGTCCTGGTTTTTTCACCTTTTGAGCCACGTATTTTCCACGTAAAAATCTCTGTGTACTTTACTTTCAGTTCTTATTATTCCGCAAACTGCTGTAGTGAGAACACTTAGAAGAACCATGTTCTTCTAACGCAAAAGTTTAGGTACCGCACAATTTACCCCCCCCCCCCCCCCTTCCCCCTATTGTGTGGTATTGGCGTTTATTAACATCAAATGGTATCAGAGCGAGTTATCCTTGAAGAGGTTAACACCTTAGGAAAAGATTAACATAAGTGCACCACCTGGGAATTGGGAAGGACAGTCTACTGCAAGGTCTCCACTCTTCAATGGGCTCTACTACTCTTGGTGGAAAAACAAAATGAGAGACCACATCCTGGATGGAGACTATGAGCTTTGGGACATCATCACTGATGGCCCTTTAGCCACAACCAAGAAGACTGCTGAAGGATTGGATGTGCCTAAGACTAGAGCGGATTGTACTGCTGAAGACCTAAGGAAGTGGGAGAAAAATGCTAAAGCTAAGAAATGTCCAGTGTGTGGACTTGGTCCTGATAAGTACAGTAGGATTCAAGGCTGTACAGCTGCCAAGGAGATTTGGACACTTTACAAGTGGCTCATGAAGGAACATCTCAGGTGAAGAGGTCAAGAGGAACTCTATTGTATTCTCAATATGATAACTTTATTATGAAGGATGGTAAAACTATCCAAGAGAGTATACTAGGTTCAATACACTAACAAATGAACTTGAGTTTCTTGGAAGTGTTATTCTGGAAGAAGACAAGGTGGAGAAGATTCTAACTAGAATTCTGCCAATCTCCTGGGAAAGCAAAATCACTACTATTCAAGAATCCAAAAATATTGCTACTCTGAAATTGGATGAAGTGATTGGAAATTTGAATGCCTATGAATTGAGAAGGAAAACCATGAATATGGATGCTCCAAAGAAAGAAAGAAGTCTGGCTCTCAGAATTTCAGAAGGATCAAATCTTGAAGATGATGAAATGGTAATGATAACCAGAGACTTCAAGAAATATCTTATGAGGGGAAAGGGTTATTCAAGAGGATCAACATTCAACAAACCTAGGGCTCCTGAGAAGCAGACAAAAGATGGTTGCTTTAAATGTGGAAAGACCGATCACATGATCAAAAACTGCCCTCGATGGGAGATTGAGTGGAAGAAAGAAAGGGCAAAAAGAAGGAATAGGAAGAAGGAACAGGTTCAACCAAGGAGGAACAAAGGAACTACCAAAGCTATGGTTGGTGCATGGGGAGATACGTCAGATGAAGACTCAGAAAATGAAGCTGAAGATGACCAAGCTCTTATGGCCATCGGAGAATAAGAAGATGAACAAGAGGTCCAAGTGAAAGGAAGCAACCAAATATGGTACATGGATAGTGGTTGCTCAAAACACATGACTGGTAACAAGGACCAGTTTCTTTCACTTGAGAACCTAAAGGAGGCAATGTCTCCTTTGGAAATGGGAAGAAAGGTGAGATTATTAGGGTTGGAAAGGTAAGGAAGACAGACTCTCATTCCATTGAGAATGACTATCTGATAGATGGCTTGAAATATAGCCTGATGAGTGTGTCACAACTGTGTGACAAAGGTAACCTTGTGGCTTTCACTTACATAAAATGTTTTGTGATTAACCTTACTACTGACAAGACATTTTTGCAGGGAAGAAGAGTTAACAATATTTACATTGTAGATTTGTCGACTCTCTCTAAAAATGAACTCACTTGCTTGAGTGCGTTATTTAATGATCCTCTCCTTTGGCACAAAAGATTTAGTCATGCTAGTCTAAATCATTTAAACAAATTAGTTTCCAAGTACTTGGTGATAGGGTTACCTAATATCAAGTTCAATGAAAACAAAGTTTGTGAGGCATGTGCAAAGGGGAAGCAGGTAAGGTCATCCTTCAAACCTAAGAAAATGGTAAGCTCGTCCAAGACGTTGGAACTGGTTCATATGGATCTTTGTGGTCCAATGAGAGCCATGAGAAGAGGTGGTAAAAGATATGTTATGGTGCTTGTTGATGATTATTCTAGATTTACCTGGGTGTTGTTTCTAACTTCTAAAGATGAAGCATTTGAAATGTTCACAACCTTTGTTAAAAAAATCCAAAAACAATTAGGAAATCAACTTGCATCCATTAGGTCTGATCATGGAACTGAATTTGAAAATGCAACGTTTGCTGAATTTTCTGATGAAATGGAATACAGCATAATTTCTCTGCCCCTATGACTCTTGAGCATAATTGGGTAGTTGAAAGGAAGAGCAAGACCCTTGAGTATATGGCAAGGACCATGTTACTTTCCAGTAAACTACCTCATAGCTTTTGGGCAGAGGCTATAAACACTACTTGCTATATAATTAATAGATCCATGACCATACCTCTTGTAGAGAAAACTCCCTATGAGTTAATTAAAGGGAGAAAACCAAACGTATCCCATCATAGGGCTTATGGTTGCAAATGCTATGTGCACAGTAATGGCAAAGACTCCCTAGGTAAGTTTGATCCCTGAAGTGATGAGGGAGTAATCTTGGGATATTCTTCACATAACAAAGTATATAAATTGTTTAATAAAAGAACTCTATGTGTTGAAGAAAGTGTACATGTTGTGTTTGATGAATCTAACACTTTTTCTGAGAGACAGGAACATGAAGATGAAGCCATTGGACTGGTGAGACAACTGACTAAAGTTACAGCATAAGTCAAGGAGGTATCCAAGGAAGGAGCAGGTGATAGAATATGTCCTTCACCCTGGGAAACCTGACAGGGGGAACCAATCTAAGAGAAACTGTACAAAATTCTCTGAAGGATCTTGTACCTGAACCTATTCCTGTACAACATAATAATGAAGGAGAAGCTAGCAGAAACCAGCTGGTGGGGAAATCTTATAGGTACCTGAGTTCTTATCCTATTGAGAACATAATAAATGATCCCACATCTGGAGTCAAGACTAGATCACAACTGAAGAACCTGTGTGCATTTGATGCCTTTTTGTCCCCGATTGAACCTAAAAATGTGAGTGAAGCTTTACAAGATGCAGATTGGATCAATGTTATGCAAGAAGAACTCAATCAGTTTGAAAGAAGCTAAGTCTGGCACTTGGTTCCAAGACCAAAGGACACGTCAGTCATTGGGAAAAATGGGTCTTCAAAAACAAGCTAGATGAAGATGGAATAGTTACAAGAAACAAGGCATGGTTGGTGGTTCAAGGTTATAGTCAAGAGGTAGGCATTGATTATGATGAGACTTTTGCTCCAGTTGCTAGACTTGAAGCAATCAGACTCCTTATAGCCTTTACAGCACATATGGAATTCACTCTTTATCAAATGGATGTGAAAAGTTCCGTCCTAAATGGCTATCTCAAAGAAGAAGTGTTTGTGAAGAAACGTCCTGGATTCGAAAGCAAAGAATGTCCTGACCATGTATACAAGCTGGATAAAGCTCTTTATGGTCACAAGCAAGCTCCAAGAGCTTGGTATGAAAGATTGTCAAAATTCTTTCTGGAGCATGGGTACAAAAGAGGTAAAATTGATAGCACCTTGTTCCTAAGGGAAAAAGGTAAAGACCTTCTTGTTGTACAAATTTATGTCAATGATGTTGGAACATATGTATATGTTCATACTTATATGTTTTGATAATTGACAAACCAATTTAATGGAAAATAATATATGCCAAATAAATGTGAGTTATTATTGAATACACTTTAATTTATATTTTAACTAAAGTGCTATTCATTTTGTAGATATGCAAAAGGAAGATAAAGAATTGATATGCAAAATTACAATGAGCATAGAGGAAGAAAAGGCTATGCAACGTTATTTGAGCGGACAAGAATTGGAGTCCAAGAAGTTCAAGACAAGATCGAGAGAAGCAATGAAAATAAATGAAGACCTTTTGTTGAGTCTTATTTATATTGTCTTTATTGTGATCTTGATTCGACTTTAAGTTTGAGTCTTGGGTTCTCTCATAAAATGATTTTACAACATATGCATATCATAAATGATTTTACAATATATGCATATCACAAATGATTTTACAATATATGCATATCATAAGTGATTTTACAATATATGCATATCACAAATGATTTTACAATATATGCATATCATAAATGGTTTTACAATATATGCATATCATAAATATTTTTATTGCATTTAAAACAAATTGGTTTTAAATGTTATATAATAAATATTTTCAATACATTTAAAACAACATGATTTTAAATGTTTTTATTGATTCAGAATGGTCATTACAATTGTTTTTCATGTTTAAGATATTTATAATATTTTATATCTTCAAACAAAGCTTTGAAAAACATTTTATAACTTATTTTCAATAAGTTAGTTGTTTTAAAATCGGACCATTTCCGCAGGGTCAGATAGTCGAATATCTGATATTGGATAGTCGACTATCCTGATGACCGTTGCCAAGATAGTCGAATATCCATATCAGATAGTCGACTATCCTTGTGACCGTTGCCAAGATAGTCGAATAACCATATCGGATAGTTGACTATCTAACAGATTTTCAGAATCTGTATTTATGATCATAGCAACGGCTAGGAGTGATTTTGGAGCTATAAATACACCTCAAAATCACTCATTGAACACACAACTTCTGACCAAAAACATTCTTAAGCTTTCATACATTTCCAATATCATTTATTGATCATTTTATCATATTTTGAAAGCCAAGGTCTTGAATTTATTGTTGTGTTCTTGAGCGTATTTGTTTACTCATATCCACTCTATTAAGAGAGTCTTGTTTAAGTGAGTGCTTAGTGTTTTGTACACTTGAAGAGAATTGTTATTCTCTTGTTGTAAGAAGGAACTTGTGTTTCCTTGGTTGAAGTCTTGGAGTGTTGTATCTCCGAGCAAAGGTGTTGAGGCTTGTGTCCTCTGGTTGTAAAGGTTTGTTAGGCACCCGTAAGCTTAACAGTGAAGTCTTGGGGTGAGGTATCCTCGAGCAAATGAAGTCTTAAGGTGTGGTATCCTTGAGCAAGTGTAACAGTTTGTTAAGCACCCGTAAGCTTAACGAAGTTAGTGGAAATCTCGAGAGAGTCTCTCGGGGACTGGACTAGCCACGGGTTGTGGTGAACCAGGATACTTCGGTGCGTTCTTTCTTATTTATCGCACTTATTTATTTCCTGCAATTTTTAAATTCCGCAAGTTTACGCTAATTTTTATTATAACGCTATTCACCCCCCCCCCCCTCTAGCATTAAGCGTATTATCTAACAGATGACATAATGTTTGAGGCTATTACAGAGAGGTTGAGTAAGGACTTTGCAAAACTAATGGGTAGTGAATTTGAAATGAGTATGATGGAAGAACTTAATTTCTTCTTAGGTTTGCAAATCAAACAAAGTCCAAACGGTACCATGATTCATCAGTAGAAGTACACAAAAGAACTAATCAAGAAATTTAAAATGGAAGAATCCAAAGAAATAGATACTCATATTGCAACTGCCATAAAGTTAGATGCTAATGAACCTGGTTCTTCAGTTGATCAAAAATTGTACAGGGGTATGATTGGTTCACTTTTGTATCTTACTGTCAGCAGACCTGACATTGTTTTCAGTGTAGGACTTTGTGCTCGATTCCAGTTAAATCAAAAGGAGTCACACTTGACTGCAATCAAAAGAATATTAAGATACCTAAAAGGCACAACTGATCTGTGCTTGTGGTATCCCAAAGGTAGAAATTTTGACTTAATTGGATATGCTGATGCTAGATTATGCAGGTTATATAGTAGATAGGAAGAGTACTTTAGATATGACACACTTTCTAGGATCTTGTCTTGTATAATGGGCTACCAAAAAGCATAATTCAGTGGCCCTCTCTACTGCTGAAGTGGAGTATGTTGCTGTTGCTTCATGCTGTGCTTAGTTGCTTTGGATCAAGCAACAATTGTTAGATTTTGGAATTGAACTGGGATGCATACCGATATTTTGTGATAACACTAGTGCAATCAGTATGACAAAGAACCATGTTCATTATAAAAGGACTGCACACATAAATGTTAGACACCATTTCTTAAGGGACAACTATGAAAATGGGCTAATCTCCATAGAATTCTGTGCCACTAATAAACAAATAGTTGATATCTTCACCAAGGCACTAAGTAGAGAAAACTTTAAGAGGAACATGTTGGGATTAGGGATGATTAAGATCACCTAAGAGGTCATGTTCAGAATGCACAATGAAAAAAAATTGAAAAAAAATATTTTTTTTGTTAGGAGTTCTTAATTCTTGTGAATATTAGACTAATTTCTACTCGATCTCATACTATAAATAGTATACTCCTGTGACATGTATTTAGGTGACTCACTCATCTCTTACAAATTCTCTATTCTGACATTTGAGGCATAATCAAGAGAAGTTTCATTTGAAGAACCTGGTTCATAAACATGTGTTTCGGAATAAAAGTCATTGATGTTTCTCCTTGGTTGAGATCATGTGCGAAGTACATTAGTATCGTCTTTCTTCCTTCTGTTGATGATTTTCATGCTCATGAGAAAGGTCATGTATGTTTCTATACTTTGCAAAAATAGAAAAATATAATTTTCAATCATGAGCAAAAGTCCTAGAAAACCCAATCGTCTTAAAATTCTATCCGTTGAGGCAAATTGAACCAGTTTCATTGAAGTTAGAATTCTAAGTGTAACGGAACTCTATATCCTTAACCTTAGCAATTCTAATTAATCCTAATAAATAACTAGGGAGACCGGAACTATAAGCTGATTAGACCTCTACTGACACCTGAAAATCTGCCATTCCATGAGCTAAATGAACACTCTTTAAAAACCCCTATAATCATTCATAACTGTCATCTCAAATCCCTGATCGTCCACTCTCTTCTCCGAACCCTAAAAAAATTGTCCAAAATTTTCTCAAGCCATCCAACAATTCTTCTCCAAAAATGTCGAATCCCCAAGATAATCCTGAACCCCACCACCACTGTCACCTAGTACCATTTCATCATCCACACCTCCTAGTGAATCCCCAAAGCCCAGATTCCGTCGCACAAAAATGATAGCAATAAAAGCTGTTGCGACTGGTCCCTTGAGGAAAGCTCTCAACGAAAGATTGAAGGAATGTCAAAAGAAAGAATCTCCATCAAAAGAAATTGATTCCAGTTCTGAGCCTGATGATTACATCTCTTCCAGAAAGGAGATGAACCTGGGCCTTCTTATAATGTCACACATAAAGAAACCCCAAAAGAGGTAAATCCAAGTGTTGTTTCTGATGATATAGGGGAAAGGGTAGAAAATAGGTATGTTTTGATAGGGGCTGCTAAAGATGTTGTTGTGGGTGATTCTGTAAAATTGAAGAAAAATAAGAAGAATACGAAGAATAAGAAGGTGCTAGCTATATGTGGTAGTGGAGAAGAAGGGGCCTCGAAGTCAGGGGAAGTGAGTCTGGAGAGGCTGCTGAAGGGTTTGTTGGTTTGAGCAAACAATTTGTCGAACCTGGTCTATGTGTAGAGGAAACTCTATTTGAGATGATGAAAATGGTTTGGTAGTTATGTTCCCAAGAAACACAAGGCTTCCTCACAAAGGACCCCTGTTGCGTCCAAACTAACCAAGAAATCCAAACCCTCAACACCCAAGTCTGCTCCTAGGGTTAGGACAACAAGAAGCAAGGTTAGGAAGAGTGAAGCTGAGTTGCAGAAAGCTTTAGAGGAGAGTAAGAGAAAAAGAAAAGAAAAGGGGAAAGGGAATGTCACGACCCAAATTTACCTACCATCGGGAGTCGTGATGGAGCATACTGTCGAAGCTAGGCAAGCCAACCCCTTTTTAATCATTTTCATAATAACCTTAATCTAAAGCAAATTAAATACTGAAATAATTAATTAAAACACGCGGAAGACTTCTAACAATACAGAAATGACGAAATGCAGAAATTAACAACATTCCTCTACCCAGTATCTGGTGTCACTACCCACGGATGGCTAAAAGAGTACTAAAACAACAGTCTGAAAGAAATACATAACATGTCTGTTTGATACAACTAAACAAACTAGAAAAGACAGAGGAGACTCAAGGCCCGCGAACGCCAGCGAACTACCTCAGAGTCTCTGGACTGAAGGATCGCCCCCTAACTACTGCTGCGGTCTGTATGCTGTGTCCTGACTTGTGCACAAAAAGGCACAGACTGTAGTATCACCATAACCAACCCCATGTGCTGGTAAGTGCCCGGCCTAACCTCGCTGAGGTAGTTACGAGGCTAAACCAGACCTACCACAAACAACATGTACAGATATATATGCGATAACAGAAAGAGAACAATAATTTAAGCAGATAAAAGGGGAAGGGACATCCTGGGGAAGTAGCAATTCAACTTTAACTTCAACAAACAATAAATGGAACTGATTATATAATAATTAAATAAAGATGACCAGTGAAATCAACAACTACACGGCATCACCCTTCGTTCTTTTACTCTCATTCCTCACCAAGAATAGCCAAATATAAAGCACGTCATCACCCTTCGTGCCTTTATTCTCATTTCTCACCTAGAATATTAAATATAATGCACGACATCACCCTTCGTGCTTTTACTCTCATATCTCACCATGAATATCAAATATAATGCACGGTATCACCTTTCGTGCTTTTACTGTCATATCTCACCAAGAATGTTAAATATAATGCACGGCATCACCTTTCATGATTTTACTCTCAAATACATAATGCACGTCATCACCCTTCGTGCTTTTACTCTCTCATCCTCACCCAATCAATGGTCACAACCAAACGGGAAAGGAAATATATATTAAAACAAAATATCCCAGCAAGGGAATACAACTCAACATATGTCTCGGCAAGGGAAAAATAGCTTAAAAATAAATCCGGGCAAGGGAAAAAGGCTAAAAATTCCTCTTTGGTTCATTTACTTGTCAGCTTTCACTTCATAGTTCTTGTAACAAGTAACTCTCACAATTGTTCACTTCTTTCATAATTTTAATAGAAAATATGGCTCACGGTCATGCTAGACTCAGGCGCGTAGGTAACCGTCACCATACCTATTCACCGACTCCACATAGAACATAGCAAATATCAACCTAATCATATTCCCTCAAGCCAAAGTTAGATCGAACACTTACCTCAAAAGCTTCCAACTCAACTCACGCCTCTAGAATAGCTTTACCCCTCGAATTCGCATCAAAACCGGTCGAATATAACCAAAATTTACTCAAATGTATCAACAAATGCTAGTTAAATCAATTTGAATGCATAAGAATGAAATTCCCATGTTTTACCAAAAATTCCCAAAATGCCCCTGGGCCCACGTGGTGAAAATTTGAGGTTCGAACCAAAACCTGGTTACCCATTCCCCCACGAGTTCATATATATAATATGTTTTGAAATCGGACCCCAAATTGAGGTCCAAATCCCCAATTTTATGAAAACCTAGGTTCTACCCCAAATCTTCATTTTTACTCATTGAAGGCTTTGATTTTAAGTTGAAATCATGATAGAAGATGTTTAAGTTTGAAGAAATTGTGTAAAAGTTGACTTACAAGTGGGTTGGGAGAGAAAGAGTCGAGAGAAAATCGCCAATGGAGGTTTGGGTTTTGAAAATATGGAAAATGATGTTTGATATCGGCTAAGTATAAGTTGCGCGGTAGCAGATGTCACAATTGCGAGATTGACTTTGCAATTGCGAACTTAGCAGAAGAAAGGCGGAACTGACATGTGAGATAAAATATTCGCATTTGTGAACACATGGCTTAGGTGGGGAATTTTGCATTTGCGAGATTGGCTTCGCAATTGCGAAGTCTGGCTGCAAAGGGGAAGGATCGCAATTGCGAGAAGTATTTCGCAATTGCGGAGACTGGCCAAACAAAGGAGGATCGCAATTTCTAGATTTTCCTCGCATTTGCGAAGAAGTTGGCAAAAGGGGAAGCTTTTGTGAATATTGCTTTGCAAATGCGAAGATTGCAGACACCAGCAGTTAAAATGCTTCAAAATGAGCATAACACTTATCCGAAAATCATCCGAGCCCTCAAGGCTCCAACCTAAACATGCACCCATCCTCAAAAACAACATATGGAATTACTCGTGCAATCAAATCGCTAAAATAACATCAAAATCAAAGAATCAACCTCCAAAACTCATGATTTTTTTTCAAAGTTCAGAACTTTCATATTTTCCATTTTTAGTCTGAAACACGTCAAACGACGTCCGTTTTCAACCAAACTTCACAGATAGTGCTCAACGCTCGGACTTGTACCGGGCATCGAAACTAAAATACGAGCCCGATACTATCACTTTTAATCAATTTTCATTTTCATTTTTCCTAAAGCATTTTCAGAAAAGAATTTCACAGAAAATTTCCATACTCGGGCCTGGGGCCTCGGATTTCGATTTCGGGAATATGCTCGGGTCTCAAATTTCCTTACAAACCCTCCGAGACCGTCAAATTACAGGTCCGAGTCTATTTACCCAAAACGTTGACCAAGGTCAACTATAGTAATATTATTATCAAAATTCATAGTTTTTAACACAAAATTCAAATATTTCCACATAAAAACTTTCCGGCTTCGCGCCCGGACTGCACACTCAAATCGAGGCAACCAAATAAGAGGTTTTCAAGGCCTCAGAAGCACAAGGAAAGGAAGAACTATGGGGATGACTCTTTGGGTCGTCACAGGGAAGATAGATGAAAGCTCAGAAGTTACAACTAAAGAGGATGAAGAGGAGATGGAACTGGTCCATCAAGAAAGAAATACTACTGTGAAGGTTCCACTGTCAAAACCAAAGGAGACTAGGACCTCCTCAAAGAAGCCCTCAAAACTAATTCATGCTAATCCTCTCTTGCCAAGAGAACAAGATCAACTTCTAAGGGAAAACAAGTGAAAGTAGCCACAAAAGAAGAAGAAAATAAAAGTGAGTCAGAAAAAGAACAGGATAGGTATGCAAACTTTGACAAAAGAAAGATATTGAAGGGAAGATTGCTGAAAGACATGGAGGAGCCAGGCATGATAAGGCTTGTCACAGCACTAGAGTCACAAGGCTGGAAGGACATGGTCCTTCTGATTGATGGAAAACTGGCAAGAAAGGAACTAGTGGAGTTCATGGCAAATGGAAAGGTGAAGAACGGTCGGGTCAGCAGTACAGTGAGTGGTGTCAAAGTGAAATTCAATGCTGAAAAATTGGGAAAAATTTTGGGTATTCCTTGTGAGGGGTATAATGATTATATCAGGCAGAGGTGGCCTTGCTTGGAGGGGTTGCCTTCTTAGCTGCAAATAACAAGAAATTTTTGTGACACCAACACAGCTGAAGAGGTGCATGAGGCCAGGGCAGTCCAGAAGAGTGAAATGAGGATAGAGCTCAAAGTGCTTTTTGAATTTGTCAACAAGTGCCTTCTGCCCAGAGAGGAAAGAAAACACACAGCTAATTATATGGATCTAGTAGTCATGCAGTGTATGAATGAAGGGAAGCAGATCAATTGGCCTGTCTTTATGGTGAAGCTGCTTGAAAGGGTGATAAATGGTTCAAAGGCTCATTCCATTCCCTATGGTTTTATCCTGACAACTGTGCTTGAACGTTTTAAATTTTCCTTTGGAAAAGTGGGAAATGGCCTCCAGCAAGGAGCACTTTGATGTCAAGACTCTTCAAGCCTGTGACTATTTGCTCAATACTGCCCCTGTTGAACCTGGTTCTTTTGCAAAGACTCTTGTGAATAGCAAGGTCAGAGCCTTGGTTCAAGAAGTTGGGACAAAGGATGCTGAAATTGCAAGGCTAGATGCCAGAATGGTTGATTTGGAGGGAGAAAGAAATGGGCTGAGAGCTGAACTCACCAAAGAAAAGGAGAAAAATGAAGGCATGCTCCAGCAAGTATTAAATTTGCTACAAGCCCAACCCTCCAGCACTTCCAAGCCTTGGGTGTCCTGTCCTTAGTGCCCAGTCTAGTAACCCTCCAGTTTTCAGTTTCCAGTCTAGGAAGTTCTTTTCTGTTCTTATTTGGTTTTTGCTCATGGTTGGATGTTTAGTTTTTCTTTTTTGTGGACTGCACTGTAGAAACACCTCTCTAATAAAATGAATGCAGCTTGTCTTGTTCTTGTCGACTTCTTCTAAATAGTTATTTTTAAGCTGGTTTGTGATTAACTTGACCATGTGTTCACTTGCAGTTGCCCTAGTATTAATTAACTTTGAGGATTCACTGTATTAATGGAACTTTTCGATGATTCCAAAAGGGGGAAGATATTGTGCTTAAAATTCTAGTTATGTTTATGACCTAAATCTGACCTCCTTGATGATAAATTTTCTAAGTGATAAATTTTCTAAGTGTTGATTTTCAGCTGAGTTTACAGGTTTCCTGATCACAACAAGCACAGAGTTTGTCATCATCAAAAAGGGGGGAAATTGTTGGCCCAAATTTCAGTTGGAGTTTTGAAGATTTAACAAATGAACCTATGAAAGGACCTGGTCCATCTTGTACTACATAGTCTGAATTAACCAGGGCACATGTGAAGCACGTGAGGAGATATGCACTAATGATCAAGCATCAATATCTTCTGAACATAATCGAAAAGGTTGCATTTGGGATAAGGAGGACAGTCTCCTTATGTGAAGAGAACTTGATCCTAAGTTAGGATAAGAGTTAGAGTTTGTATTGGCTAAGGATTTAAATGGACTATGGATAAGAAGTGGAGTTGTAATCAAACTCTAACTATTTACTTAATATATTATTGTGTTGGTTCTCTTTTACATGTATCACACTCGAGCAGAAGTAAAGCATACATGTGAGCAAATAAAGCGAGTCTGTTTTGCAAGCAATATATTCAAGATACAAGTGTGTACGCCCGAAGCTACATGAACTAAGAGAGAAGAATTAGTTCCATTTGAGTGTTTATTTCTTGTTCAATTGTAGTAGGTTTTCAAATTGTACCTTTCAGCTTTATTAGAAGCAATTGTATTAGGTACCTTGTGTCATCAAGTTAGAGTTAACTTGATAGTGTCGCAGCATCTGAGGCTGTGTGCCACACTGTGATTAGAATTTAATCATTAGGTTTACAAAGAGTCTTTGTAAATACTATTTTGGCTCATTGATTTTTAGTGGAGTTTGAGAAAATCCTACTAAGTAGTAAGTCGTGGTTTTTTCACCTTTTGAGCCAGGTGTTTTCCAAGTAAAAATCTCTGTGCATTTTATTTTCAGTTTTTATTATTTCGCAAACTGCTGTAGTTAGAATACTTAGAAGAACCAGGTTCTTCTAACGTGAAAATTAGGTACCACACAAATCACCTCCCCCTTTTGTGTGGTATTGACGTTTATTAAGATCAAATAATATATAGATAATCAATCGCACAAACTAAACTTCTTGTCCTCAACTGTTTTTATTTTTCTAAGATGCCTAGGGATGAATTATTATTAATGCCACAATTAATCGGAAATTCAGATAATTAATCTATTTATTAGCCTTGTGCACAAGGTAACGATTTTACCTGTCAATTTGAGCGTCCCCGACTTCTCTTAACTATGAAGATACCTTATTTATTACTCCCTCCGGTTTTACAATAAGTGTCCAATTTATTTTTAGCACGTCTATTAAAATAATATAAAATTCTATACAAAAATACCTAATATGACTAAACTACCCCTAATTAAACATTTAACATGAGAAGTAAGAAATCTTTTTAGGGATATGTAAATAGGGGGAATTTTGTAAAAATAAATTGAATTCATTCTTGATTATATAAATAGACAGTTATTTTGTACCAAAATAAAAAAGAAAATTTGACACTTATTGTGAACCGAAGGAGTAACCTTTAAGGAACAAGAATTGTATATAATGCATTTGATTTATAACTACTTATTGCATGTCCGTTGAAGAAAACATTGATAAAATTGGACCTAATGCTACTTTGGAATATTTACGTTATAATAGTTCAAAAGGAGGAGCATGATAAAATTTGGAAGTGATTGATTATGCTCTCTTGACATATTGTTTTTCCCCATGTATCAATTTATTCGTAATTTCTGCTATGATATTAATTACTCCAATTAAAGTTGGCATATTGTGAGTGCTTGTCGATACGAATCCAATTCTATGCTGTTTTCGTTTTGAGAAAAAGAAAAATATGTAGTTAGAAATCTGAGAAACGTTTACTAAAAGTTTAGCCAGAGATATAAAGAAAAAGAAATAGATCAACGTATTTCTTTCATCTGTTTATTGTCTCCACTCTCCACCACAATAGAGATTAGAACCATGGGCGGCTCTAAAGACAGGCAGTAAGACCGTTGCCTTAGGTCCCAAAATTTATTTAAAATTCTTTTTTATAGGAATTAAGTTATATATGCCTATAACATAATAAATATTTTAATAATATTTTCTGAAACTGCATGAAAACAAAAGTATTAATACACCAATTTTCTTTTAGTGTAATTTGATATATTATATTAGGTTATTTATAATTTATTTTAGATATTCAATAAGTGCTACTTAACGAAATGAACTACAAATTATCGCTTAAATTGATTAAGTAAATATTTTTGACACCGTGAATGTTCAAAACTTAAAATATTATATTATGCACGTTTGTTCTTTTTCTTGTTTTGTAATGATAGCCATATCAAAATTTGTGGACCTCTTCCTTTTTCTTTTTTGAAATTATTTATTTATTTTAAATTTTAAAGAAGTATTGCTTTTGTTAAACTGTAGTGTTAATGTTAAAAAAATGGCATTGACATTATATAAAACCATTGTTTTAAAATAACAGATGGATTAATTAGCTGGAAAGCTAAAGATAGAAAACTTGAAACGTATACTTATTCGTACATTAGATATCGCAATGCTTTATGCTTCTAATCTAAGGTGAGTTTGCTGTATAAAAAGCATAAACAATTGCCGGTGATCGAGAAACTCGGGGGGGGGGGGGGGGGGGGGGGGGGCAAATCTGCGAATCCCAAAACACAGATCCTATGAACCTTTACCGCTAAGTACACTTAAAAAAAGCAACAAATCCCAAAACATGGATTAACGAAAGCCATTAAAGCAATGTTAAGTGATTTAACAATGATCACTAAGATTGCCATTTTGCAAATCCCAAAATATTGATAATGAGATTCATTAAAGCTAGTGTCACGGGGCGTTTTTAGTCTTCCGAAAATTCTGCCCGTTCGTGCAGCAGCCAAGTCCCAACTTGACTTCAGCCTTGCCCGATTTTCTTTCGCTTTTTAGGTTTGCACTTAGAATCTATTTAAAGGCGCCAGAATAAATAAGGAGACAACAAATTTACAGAAAACCCTTCCCAACCTTTTATAATAAATCAAATTACAAAGGAAATTTTCGAGTTCGGCAAGGTGCTGCCATCCTTCGCCGCACCCACTCATTAAAAGCCGACAATTGCACGATTCTGCCTTATAAAAGCCCACGCCTAAGGCCGTTCGTGCTGCAACTCGTTTGGTAAGGCAATGGTACACACTTTGCCATGCTCAAGCCATAAAATAGACAACCCTACGCCTATTTGATAGACTATTTCCCTCCCTAGGAACTCCGCCCGTTTTTAAGGCTGCTAGCACATGTATTTATAATGTAGACAACCCAAAATAACTACCTATATTCAGTTGACATCCCCCAACTGATAGGACAAGATCTCCATGATCTAAAAACATGGGAACAAGATAAAACATGCCCCAAAAACGTGCAAAGACTTAGACATATAATCAGCAACTTCTGAACATGGGTAGTTGTAACCGCCTAACTGCATCATGTGCAGAGCATGTGCCGGTAACCGCCTTTGACTTAGTCCATTCCCTTGTTGCTGCCTAATTTCGTGGCTTGGCTTGGACAAGGATCCAATGCCATTGTATCCAGCTGCATTGTGCCCCAATTTGCCTTATCATTGCCCACGAACTTTGCCCGTTTGGCCGCAACTCGAACCAATGCCAAATCTGCCCGAACACCGCCTTTCCGTTGCACATTTGCTTGCCTTTTCCCATGTCCATATGATTTTAGCATCAAGTCACCAAGCCTTGATGCCTTTCCCTTTGCCAAGTCGTTTGCCCACATATTAATTTAGGTGCCAGCCCGCTCACCTAAGTCATAGTAACACCACATTGCCAATGCCATTGCCTTGGCACTAAGCTGCCCCATTTTAGCGCCGAGGTCTTTCCCGTTTTGCCTTGTCAAGCACCCGTCCAGCCCTCCTAGTTCCGTCAAGGTCTTGGCCTTTTCTTGTAAACATCCCTTTATATTTTTAATGTAGTCCGTCACACAAAAGCCCTCAAATAGAAGCGTAGTCCGTCACACTTGCCCTTGCAACAGTTTATTGGCATCGACAACACCCGCATTGTCTTGCATGTTGATTTTCCCTACGCATAAGGCCAATGGCAAGGCCATCATGCCAAAATCCTCGCCACTGCCGTGCCGTTTCCTGATTAGCTTTGTAAAGGGTCTAACAACTAGCTACTGTTTACCCGTAAAACGTAAGTTGAATTTGTATCATGATTTATAGACAAGTGAATCGATTTATCCCAAAATGACAAATAAATTAATTTAAATGTAAGACTTAGCATTGAAATCAAGATAAATAGCATATAACTTAGTTCCTGAAGCACAGCTTGTGAGGGCAGCAATAAAAGTAACGTTATGCAGAAAATAAAGTATTTTTTAGCTTGGGAACAGTCTGTAGCATAAGTTTGTCTGAATGTTTCTGTGTAACAATGGTTGTTGAAGCAGCTATATATAGATATACCTAGGGAACAAGGTCCTACGACCAACCCATCTTAAATGACAATAGCGGGGTCCATTAATGAATGTGTAAATCATGAATGCCAAAATTCTCTGTAATGGATGTGAATTTTATACTGAGGAATATTCTTTATTGAGTGTCATCTGGTAACAAACAATCGTTTGATGCCATTGATAATGTTCCCTTTAATATCTACTATGTGCCAACCGAAGTCGTTGTCCTCGGTCTTTGTTCTCACTTGCTTCATTTTTTGTCTGCGCCCCAATTTCGTGTGTCACCCTGTCATTCAAGCATTTAATATGAATCGATTTTACCCTATACAGATAGTCCCTCTACTTTCTGGTGGCACATCTTTGTGTCACCTGAAAGTTTGTGAAGATTCCTTTCTTGGCGAGAAATTTTCTGAACCTTTTTAAAAAGTTTTTAACACTTGATAAGACGGACAACTCCTCCCATTTAATACCCCGGACACGTGTTACTCTACGATATAACAATATTTCACCGATTCTTTAGGTAATCGTAGCCACAATTTTAGCCACCTTTAACTTTACTTATACATTCATTCTACCTCTTTCACTTCTAACAATTTCATAAATTCTCTCAACTTCTTTGCTTTTAACATCCTTTTTCTTTCTCTCTCTTTGATATTATTAAAAAAAACCCCTTATCACCTCCTTAACATTATGGCTTCTTATGCAAAATTTTATAAAAACCCCGGTCTTCTCTTCGATGAGGCCCCGAAGAGGAGAAAAGAAAAAGATGTTGATGTTGATGCTGATCCTCATACGATGAGAACCAATATTTACAAGTATCTCAACACAGCTAAGGACTTCAAAAAGATGTTCCCCACTTTAAAATCTCGAATTTGGGATGCTGGTATATATCCTTCTTCTATTTGTGCTTCCTGTATTCCTACTGTGAAGAAGGATAGTTATTGCCACGACCTAAACATCATTGCTGCCGATCTGGTGGAGCGAGTATCTTCGCTAAGAAGGTCGTCACGTGCGTTTACATGTTCCCCTTCATTTTTGGTGTGTTTTCTATTAGTGGGGACTTGACCCCGTGATTTTGGAATTATCCCACTAGTACCGAGTCTGTTTGGAATAGATGGACCCCTCAGTTAGGGATGGGCATAAAATTCAAAAATCGAATCCTGAACAGAACCGAACTGAACCGAATCGATTAATGTGGTATTTTGGTTTCAATTTTTTTGGTATTTCGATTTATTTTGGTACATATATTTTGATATTTCGGTAATTCGGTACGGTACATGGTATTGAATTATTGATATTCTGGTATTTTGGTTATACCGAAATAGTTTAATAAGTTTTGGTGATTTTTTGCCCCTGATCCCTAGTTTTTACCTTCAAGTTTTTTACTTCATCCTTTTATCTCCTGAGATAAATATTAGTGGCCCATCCTCGATTAAAACTTTGCATGCCCTTTTTAATTTATTTTTTTCTTTTTCTTACAGAGAACCAATGTCATACGTTAGTTTTCATCCCAAGACCATCAATAAGGATATCTAGTCTAACAAAATGGTAGTGCTTTTAGCCAAATAGAGGTTCATTTCGTTATGCTGCAAATACGTTACTCAAGAGTCTATCAAATGTCTATAGCAAATTGAAGTCGGTTTGACAGATCACTAGTGCAAATCTCGTCGATTGAAGAATCTTCAGAATAAGTGAATCCCCTCAATATAATCTATTAAGAATATAATGCTGGTAGCAGTAAAATAATTGAAATGGAAGACAAATGTTGACAAGTAACAGAGAGCAACGATGAACTTTCAATTGCTTTCTTTCTTTTTGTTTGTTCTCTTCCCTTATTGGCGCCATATTTTGCTAGTTAATGGAGACTAGAGGGGGAGACAGTAAAGATTTTGTTTAAACCGAAACCGTACCGAAATAGTACCAAACCAAAATAAGAAATACCGAACCATGCGGAAATATTATGGTACAGTATTTGGTATATACAATTGATAAACAGAATACTAAAATAATAAGTCAAATTTCTTAAATATCAAACCGAAATACCGAACGCCCACCCCTACCGTCAGTGTGGCAAACAGCGGCATATCTGCGGAGGCTATTCTAGGAAATGAAGGAGCCCCTCACATTGGCTCATATGATGAATTTTTACTCCCCAAAATCTTTCGCATGGGAGTAATAAACTTCTGTAAGCATGGCCACAACGTGTTGCTTACCAGTATGGATAACGACAATGATCGTGAATGGATGAAGCTTTTTGTCATTGTTGCTACCAGGATATCATCCTGGTTATAACTCCATCCTTCCCCAAGTCCTGGGCTCGTTCATATATATATTCACAGTTTATCTTATTCTCTAAAAATAGGCTAATTTATGTCATTGTTAACCCTTCCCCGTTTATTATTCCAGCAACTCAATGGAAACTTTCAAAGGTTAGGCCTTGAGTGGCGGGTTCAGAAGATTCTAGATATCACCACGCCAGAGACCCGCCGGTAGAAGGAATTGGACCCTTGTATGGCCAAAATCCATGGTAAACGGATTCCATATTCATTCCATCTTTGTACGTAGGAAAACTAGCTAACCTTACCTTTTTGTTTGATTCAGGTCTCCCTCAGGTTCTATCTCCATCCTTCAATAGGATGTTTTATGGTCGATCTCGTAGAGGCTACAAGGCTGTTGTAGGAGGCTCTTACCTGAATAGGTGCCTTTGGGTCTGATTTCAGTGTAGGTGGTTTTTCTCGGAGTCCTTAGTGGGAGAAAAAGCAACCAAAAATGCGGCATTCTTCTTCGTCTAAGGGTGAAAATTAGAAAGTGAAGAAAGTCGCGCCCGAGCCAGCCGTAACCACTATGGTTAATAATGATGATGGGGAAACCAGTGATGAAGAGTCTTTCGTTCAAAGGAGATAACGATCTTCATCAGCTTATCAAAATGCTCAATATGGAGAGCTTAGAACCACAATCGAGGGCGATATTAGAGCGCCGTAGGAGAGTTTGACTTAGTAAAGAATGCAATTTCTTGTTTTATGTCCTAATTGTTGCTTCCAATAAAATGAGGTCGATTATCGAGCCTCTTCTACTCAACCAACACTGCCTCTACTACAGTTCCTTCTCAACCTACAACACCATCAACTTCATCCTGTTCCACACCGACCATAACTTCATCACCAACAACTACTACGTCTCCCCCACCTGCCGCAGATGTCCGAGAGGAGGATATCCCTCCTTCACAGTTCCCCGACAACATGAATTTAGGACACAATAACTCGCCCCCTTCTGTAGATCCTAGGGGAATTGAAGTATCTCCGTCTTGGTATCCACAGAGTGCCATCTACTATCCCAACCTATAGAACTCGTCATTTATCTGAAGAGTATGGCTTCAGAGAAAGATAAGAAGAAAATACACTCTTTTTGAGTGAAGTGTATGATAAATAATGCCATGCCTAATGCAAAAATGGCATTTCACTTATTTTGTTTACTTCGATTATTATCGACTTGCTATGACATGGTTTGTCACTTGGGTATTGTCTTCACAGGCCAACTTTCTTGCTTTTGAGGGCCTATAAATAGGGACTTAAATCCGAGCAAGATCAACTATTGGTCGAGAGGGACCAACTTGCCGTGTGCCTCCCAGTATTAAAAGTGAAGGCCTCTAAAGTGAGTGATCTTGAGGCCTGGCTATAGCTTAGTGAGCAGGAGGTAGTGGCCCTTAGTCAAGAAGCTTCTCAATTGAATATTCGACTCCAAGAAGCTAAGCCTAAGTGGTCTGACGTTCAAGATGTCGTGCTTGCTGCTGTCGAGCACGAGATTGCCTCCATTGAGCGAGTGAATAACTTGGAGGCAGCCTTGAATTCTAAGGCTGAAGAGGTTTCTGTTGCCAAGGAGAAGCGTTCCCAGATAGAGGATAGGTATAAGAAGATCATGGAACATAGTATGGTTCATCTGACCACTATCCGTAATCTCGATCTTAGCCTTAGCACCATGAGATCCGAGCGGGATGTTCTTTTGACCGAGGTTGATTGGCTTAAATTATAACTTCAGTGCCAAAGGGATTCCATCATCATAAAAAAGAACATTATATGTATGAGTAGGAAAAACTTAGAAGAGGCCAAGGCAGGCGTCATTGACGATGAGATCTCCAAGACCAGAGTGCTGGAATTAACTTCTTGAGAATGCCTCTCGGCTCAGCCTGATGTAACAGACTCTTTTAGTTCCAGTTCGGAGTTCTTAGTAACCATAAGGAACTTGAAGAGAATAATGATGAAGTCCAATATCCTGAGCCGGAGGTAGATCTGGCTACTTCTCTCGGGGGCACAAATGCTTCTCTTCCCCCGAGTTTTGGTGGCGATGTAGTTGCTTTTTTACTTTCTTTTCGTTTGTTGTTTTCCCTTTGTGTTTTGTACTTGTGATGCTTGGCATGTTTAATAAATAAATGTACTTTTCTGTTTGAGCATATCATAAAGTTTATTCTTTTTGTGTCAAATTAGGCAAGGCTTCAAGTGTATTTTTCTCCAATAGTATTTGGATTCCGAGCATAAATCCTTCTGAAATCAACACTTTACTGTGAGGGTTTCAAAAGACAGGGCTCTCTTATGTTTACGATGCTCTTGAAAAAGATGTCTCGTGTTCATTCCGACTCTAGCATTTGAGGTACTTAGTTAACTTTCAAATAATAAAATCAATTAATTGTTTGGACAAGAAATAAGACAATAATAAAAAGGACTTATTTTATTTATTCTATATTCAAAAGTACATAAGCATTTACTTGTTGAAAAAAAAAAAGAAATTGCTATTACATGTGGCTAGTTTGTACAACTTATTTCTACGGGGCTGGCTATGCAGTCCTCGGTCACGATGAGACATTTTCTTTCCTGGATCTCGTTGTCCTGGTTTTCGTGGAAATTAGGTTGTCGTATTCTTATACTATCCCCCCCTAGTGTTTGAATGCAAATAATGTAAATTGGAACATTGGAAGTCTTTCTCTTTTGAGGAAAAACACTAGTAAATGGTTGGATAATCTTTGGTTCGATAGAAAGCTTCATTTACTGTTAGAAACTTTGCTATGGAGCGAAATATTATCTAACCACCCCGCAGTGGCTTGTAAGGAAAATACTTGTGCACGGTTGAATAGCCTTTGGTCCGATGGAAAGTATTTCTTCCCATTTGAAATTTACCACTGAGCCAAAGACTATTTCACCATCCTTTAGTAGTTTGTTGCTTCAATGCCTTGTCATTTTCAATGTCTTATCTCCGTTGATAACATTTTCTTCGAACTATGTTTTCCGTTGCTGCCTCGTTAAAAACTTTTCTAGAAAAATCCATTTGGCACTAGAGTTGGGTGAAGTGAAAAAAAGTGAATCACATAGTTTCAGTACAAGCAGTGCCCATCAACAGTAATACCTTCAGAGGTGAGTCATATTCCAGTTGCTCGGCAATTAGACTCCATCTTAGTTTTCTAGTTTGCATGATGCCTTTTCGGTGATAGGTGAAACTTGATAAGGGCCTTCCTATGTTGGACCCAGCTTTCCTGCATTGTGCTACCGGGTGTTTGTAGTAACTATCCTTAAAACCAAGTCGCCCATTATTAAAATAGGGAAGATTGGCCATACACCTTTCCATCCTTTGTTTCTAGGCCACCATCTTTATGTATGCTAAGTCCCTGCGTTTGTCAAGTAGCTTCAATTTTACCAGCAATGCTTCATTATTTGCTTCTTCTTCTGCCCGCAAGTATCGCAAGGTCGGTTCTCCTATTTCCACAAGGAACAGAGCTTCTGTGCAGTATACGAGAAAGAAAGGTGTCTCCCCTATGCTTGATTTGGCCGTCATCTAGTATGCCCATAGAAACCTCGATAACTCTTCGGGCCACTTGCCTTTGACTGCTTCAAACCTCTTCTTTGTTTTGAATAATCAACTTATTCGTTGATTATGCTTACCCATTTGCCTTCAGATGATATGGTGAAGGTGTGATTCTTTTAATTTATAGGGCTTTAAGAAATTTTGTGACCTTGGAAGCCTATGAATTGTAGCCTGTTTTCATAGACAATCTCCTTGGTACTCCAAACCAGAAAATTATGTTTTCCCACAGGAAATTGACAATTTTGTGCTTACCGATCTTCTTGTAAGGACCTGTTTTAACCCATGTAGTGAAATAATCAGTTAGAATTAGAAGAAATCTTAACTTCTTGGTAGGTGGAGAGAACGTTCCAACTATATTCACCCCCAACTTCATGAATGGCCTTGAGGATAGGACCGAAAGCAACAGTTCTACCGGGTGGTGTACTAAAGATGAATAACGTTGACAGTTGTCGCATTTCTAAATGAATGCCTTCACATCTTGTTTCATCTGAGGCCACTAGTATCTAGACCTAACTAATTTTAGGACCAACGAATATACACCTAAATGACTTAGGCATCCTTCTTTAGCGTCTCTCATGACGTAATTAGCTATAAAGGCTCCTAATCATCGGCCAACGGGCCCTGGAATGATCTTATGTATAGCTGTCCTCCCCAAAAGTTGTAACGATCTACTTTGGTGCTGAGTGCTCGGGATGCCTTTAGATCTTAGGGAAGCCTGTCGTTCTTAATGTAGTCGATGATCTCATTTCTCTAGTCCCAGAATAGGTTGGTTGTATTTACTTCATAATAACTATCCATATCCAGTATTGAATGCATGAGCTGAACAATGGTACTGGAATCAGATCCCTAATTTCGTGGACGATCCCAAATTGGTCAATGCATCTGCTTATGGATTTTCCTCTCGCATGATATGGGTAATAGACAATTCCCTGAACCGCATGAGCAAATATTGAAATTTTTACCACATATTTCTCCATGTACTCCTCTTTGGTGCCGAAGGTTTCATATACTTGATTTAGTACTGGTTGGGAATCATATTTGTTTCAATGACTTCGGAGTCTAGCCCCTGGGAATTTAAAGTCCTACAATCAAAGCCTCATACTCAGCTTCAATATTAGTCAAGGGAACATTTTTATGGCATGCCTTAGGATTTCTCCCTAGGGCGTGATTAAAACTACCCCGAGCCTAGACCCTTTCACGTTGGAAGCTTTGTTTGTGAACAAGGTCCAAACTCCTGATGTCATTTCCGACACTATCACTGTTTTTTTTGTGGCAAAAAATAGTAGTCCAAGATTAAAATCAGCCACAAAGTTGGCCAAAACTTGTTTGCGAAGGCCATTTGACTTGAACACTCGGGCTTGTGAAGGACATTCTGCAAGGAAAAGGTTTTCACCACAGCTAACAGGTGGCACTGAAAATAATGCCTATGCTATATAGAAATGACTATGAGAGCTAAGGCTAGTTTTTTGAGGTGCAGATAATGAGTTTTCACTCCTAATAAAAATTTTCTAACATAACAGATAGGAGATCGTCCTCCCGGATTAGAACAACAATTATCGCTACCTCTGAGACTATAAGTATATTATCAATTGTTCGCCTTCCTCTGGTTTTGATAGTAACAGAGGTCATGATGATACCATTTTTGTTATTTCAAGATTGTTGGCATACTAGAGCCTATTCGAAGTTGTTCTTCTTATTCAGAAGTAAGAAGAAGTGATGACATTTTTTCAAAGACCGAGAAATGAACTTGGTTAGAGCGGCCAGTTTTCTGGTTTGCCTTTGGTCTTCGTTCAGGTTTGTCAGCTGGGCTTTGATGTCTTTGACAACTTTAATCTTATCGGTGTTGACTTTAATCCCCCTTTGTGACTCCAGGAAACCCAAAAATTTATCGAAGCTAACATTGAACGCACAATTTTCGGGGTTGATCTTCATGTTGTCCTTCCTTCGGATGTCGAAGGTTTCCTGAAGGTGTTTTAGATGGTCTCCTGTACTCAAAAACTTGACCAACATATTATTAATATAATCTTATATATTTTTCCCTATTTGATTTTAGAACATTTTTTTCACGACTATTTGAAAAGTGGTTCCTGCGTTTTAAGCGCGAAGGGCATCACATTGTAGCAATATGTGCCAAAATTCATTTTGAACAATGTTTTTTTCCAAATCCTCCGGGTTCATCTTAATTTTGGTGTACCTGGAATAGGCATCGAGGAAACTCATCAACTCATGTCCGGATGTTGCATCAATCATTTGATGTATGTTTAGCAATAGGAAAAAGTCTTTTGGGCACCTCTAATTCAAATCTTTACAATCTATGCACATACGGAATTTATTATTATTTTCGGAACTAATACTATGTTAGATATACACTCAGGATACTTTACCTTCCAGATTGAACCGATGTTGAGCAATCGAGTTACCTCTTCTTTAACAAACTTATTTCTGACCTCGGCAATCAGGCGCTTCTTCTGCCTTACCGGTGGGATGCTTGAGTCTAGGATTAGCTTGTGCACGACCACCTATAGCAGGATACCTGTCATATCCAGATGCGATCATGCTAAACAGTTAATATTTGTTTTAAGAAATTCAATTAAGCCTTACCTGAG
This sequence comes from Nicotiana benthamiana, assembly GCA_034376525.1. Classification (NCBI taxonomy): domain Eukaryota; kingdom Viridiplantae; phylum Streptophyta; class Magnoliopsida; order Solanales; family Solanaceae; genus Nicotiana; species Nicotiana benthamiana. The sequence continues at coordinate 29,637,207 of CM067337.1, forward strand.
CCTGGGGTTTAATCTTTTTCCCAAGTGAAATTTCCTCTCTAGAATTTTTTCGAACAATGACACTTGTTCGAGCTCTTACGCTGTGGACTTGGTCGTGGGTGTTTCTTTCGGTACATGAAAGTATCTTGGTGTTTGGTGGGATTTCGGTAGCTATTCCCCTTTGTCATGTTTTTGTTTCTAGAGCAGGTGTCGGTTCCTTTAATTGCTATGCCTCATGTTCCTTCCCTTTACTACTGGAAACTCAGACTACGTTCATCTCCCTTGCTGCCGATTGATCTCCTCGTATTCATTTAATTTCCTATGGAGTTGGGAATTTCAGAAGTTAGTGATATGTTTATGGTACGACCTTCATCTCATGTTGCCATGGTCTGCAAAAAATCATGTTGTAGCCCATGTCACCGTCTACTTCAAATAAGGTAGTTTTCATGACCCCTTTGGCGTTCGTGGGAATCAATATCTCCCTCTAGGGTTGTCATGCTTGCTAAGTTGAACCCGGTGAAGAGTTTTGCTGCTGCAGTGATGCCTCCGATTAGCTTTTTCCAGCACTCTCCATTGATTGATGTTGGCTGAACTTCCTGGGTCGACCAAAACACATTTAATCTTGAAATCTAGAACGTTAAGATAAATTACCAGGGAATTGCTTTGTGGCAGTAGAAGTCCATCGACATCATCTTCAGTGAAGGTGATTTCGTCCTTAGTATCTTCATGGAGTCTCTTGCTATGAGTCACCAATATCTATGCCTTTTTTGCTGCCGAGAAGGTTACAGCGTTAAACCCCCCCCCCCCCCCCCAAAAAAAAACAATTATGTTGATAGTTAGTCGAGGAGGATCTTCCCTTATCTTTGAAGCTCTACATTTTCTTGACTACAGTTGCAATTATTCTTAGCTCGGTCCTTTAAGAGTTCCTTGTGATGGCTGTTATTTAATAGCATTGCCACTTTCTCGCGCAGATTTCGACAGTCCCTAGTTTTGTGGCCATTAGTCACATGGTATTCATACTATAAATTAGGATCCCTCTAGCTGGAATTATACCTTATTGTCCTTGGGAACCACACTTCCTTGATGTTTCTCATTGCCAATACCAACTCTACCTTACAAGGAAATTATACTCTTACAACATGGGATAAGTGGAATCTCTAGAGCCCGATACCTCTTTGTATATCAATGACCAGAGTGAGTTCTTCTATCGAAAGCGAACCTATCCATCGACCAAAACCCTCTACTGCCACGTCCTTCAACCCTTTCATAAGGCAAAAACTGATCCTCAGTTAATGTGGGGATTCTGAGCTAATCATATTCTATCCTTATCATTGATTAATAATGTTTATGGACATCCGCCCATGTTGTTGCCTGGAAATCGAGTAGGCTTTCTTTCAATTTACGGGAGGCTTCAGAGCTCCTTGAGTTCAGCCTCTTAGTAAATGCCTCAGCTGCCTATTCATCTAGCATGTTTGGTTACATCATCCTTTCATTTTGAAACTAATGTTAATAAACGTCAATACCACACAAGAGGGGGGGGGGGGGCGATTTGTGTGGTACCTAGTTTTTGAGTTAGAAGAACCTGATTCTTCTAAGTGTTCTAACTATAGCAGTTTGCGGAATAACAAGAACTGAAAGTAAAATGTACATAGATTTTTTCGTGGAAAACACCTTGGTCAAATGGGAAAAAAACTACGACCTACTACTCAGTAGGATTTTCCCAAACTCCACTAAAAGTCAATGAGCCAAAACAGCATTTACAAAGACTCTTTGTAAACCTAAGGATTAAACTCTAATCCCAGTGTGGCACACAGCCTCAGCTGCTGCGATACTATCAAGTTAACTCTAGCTTGATGACACAAGGTATCTAATACAATTGCTTATAATAAAGCCGAAAGGTACAATTTGAAAACCTACTATTATTGAACTAGAAATAAAATCTCAGACGGAACTGGTTCTTCTCTCTTAGTTCATGTAGCTTCAGGCGTACACACTTGTATCTTGCATATATTGCTTGAAAAATAGACTCGCTTTATTTTCTCTCAAATATGCTTTACTTCCGCTCGAGTGTGTTACCTGTAAAAGAGAACCAACACAATAATATATTGAGTTAATAGTTAGAGTTTGATTACAACTCCACTTCTTATCCATAGCCTATTTAAATCCTTAGTCGATACAAACTCTAACTCTTATCCTAACTTAGGATCAAGTTCTCTTTACATAAGGAGACTGTCCTCCTTATCCCAAATGAAACCTTTTCGATTACGTTCAGAATATATTAATGCGTGATCTTTAGTGCATATCTTCCTCGCGTGCTTCACATGTGCCCTGGTTAATTCAGACTGTGTAGTACAAGATGGAGCAGGTCCTTCCATAGGTTCATTTGTCAAATTTTCAAAACTCTTACTAAATCTTGGGCCAACAATTTCCCCTTTTTTGATGATGACAAACTCTGTACTTATTGTGATCAGGAAGCCTGTGAACTCAGCTGCAAATCAACACTTAGAAAATTTATCATCAAGGAGGTCAGATTTAGGTCATAAATATCACTAGAATTTTAAGCACAATATCTTCCCCCTTTTGGCATAATCGAAAAGTTGCATTAATACAGTGAATCCTCGAAGTTAATTAATATTCATGGCCACTGGGGCAACTGCAAGTGAACACATGATCAAGTTAATCACAAACCAGCTTAAAATTAGATTTTTAGAACAAATTCAACAAGAACAAGACAAGATGCATTCATTTGATTAGAGATGTGTTTCTACAGTGCAATCCACAAAAAAGAAAAACTAACATCCAACCATGAGCAAAAACAAACTAAAAACAGACAAGAACTTCCTAGACTGAAAACTGGAAACTGAAGGGTTACTAGACTGGGTACTAAGAACAAGACACCTAAGGCTTGGAAGTGCTGTAGGGTTGGGCTTGTAACATATTTAACATTTGCTGGAGCATGCCTTCATTTTTCTGCTTTTCTTTGGCGAGTTCAGCTCTCAGACTATTTTTTTTGCCCTCGAAATCAGCAATTTTGGCATTTAGCCTTGCAATTTCAGCATCCTTTGTACCAACTTCTTGAACCAAGGCTCTGACCTTGCTATTCACAGGAGTCTTGGCAGAAGAAACAGGTTCAACAGGGGCAGCATTGAGCAAATAGTCACAGGATTGAAGAGTCTTGACACCAAAGTGCTCCTTGCTGGAGGTCATTTCACACTTTTTCAAAGGAACATTTAAATGTTCAAGCACAGTTGTCAGGATAAAACCATAGGGAATGGCATGGGCCTTTGTACCATTTATCACCTTTTCAAGTAGCTTCACCATAAAGACATGCCAGTTGATCTGCTTCCCTTTATTCGTACACTGCATGAGTACCAGATCCATATAATTAGCTATGTGCCTTCTTTCTTGTCTGGGCAAAAGGCACTTGTTGACAAATTCAAAAAGCAATTTATGCTCTGGCCTCATTTCACTCTTCTGGACTGCCCTGCCCTCGGGCACCTCTTCAGCTGTGTTGGTTTCACAAAAATTTCTTGTTATTTGTAGCTTAGAAAGCAACCCATCCAAGCAAGTCTACCTCTCTCTGGTATAATCATCATACCCCTCCCAAGGAATACCCAGAATCTTTCCACATTTTTCAGCATTGAATTTCACTTTGACACCACTCACTGTACTGGTCACCTGACCGTTCTTCACCTTTCCATTTGCAATGAACTCCACTAGTTCCTTTCTTGCAAGTTTCCCATCAATGTGAAGGACCATGTCCTTCCAACCTTGTGCCTCTAGTGGTGTGACAAGCCTTATCATGCCTGGCTCCTCCAGGTCTTTCAGTAATCTTCCCTTCAATATCTTTCTTTTGTCAAAGTTTGCATACCTAACATGTTCATTTTCAGAATCACTATCATCATCATCTTCTTATGTGGCTACTTTCACTTGTTTTCCCTTAGAAGCTGATCTTGTTCTCTTAGCAAGAGAGGATTCAGCAGGAACAAGTTTTGAGGGCTTGTTTGAGGAAGTCATAGTCTCCTTTGGTTTTGCAAGTGGAACCTTCAATGTAGTATTTCTTTCTTGATGGACCAATTCCATCTTCTCTTCATCCTCTTCAGCTGTAACTTCTGAACTTTCACCTATCTTCCCTTTCCGCTTTTCTTTTCTTTTTCTCTTACTCTCCTCTAAAGCTTTATACAACTCAGCTACACTCTCCCTAACCTTGATTCTAGTTTTTCTAACCCTAGGAGCAGATTTGGGTGTTGAGGCTTTGGATTTATTGGTTGGTTTGGACGCAACAGGGGTCTCTTTGTGAGGAAGCCTTGTGTTTCTTGGGATCATAACTAGCCTCAACCTTCTTCATCATCTCAAATAGAGTTTCCTCTGCAGATAGACCAGGTTCAGCAAATGATTTTCTCAAACCAACTAACCCTTCAGCAGCCTCTCTAGTCTCACTTCCCTTAACTTCGAGGTCCCTTCTTCTCCACTCACACATATAGCTAGCACCTTCTTCTTCGTATTTTTCTTCAATTTTATAGAATCACCCACAACAACATCTTTATCAGCCCCTATCAGAACATACCTATTTTCTTTCTTTCCCCCATATCATCAGAAACAACACTTGGATTTATCTCTTTTGGTGTTTCTATATGTGTGACATTGTCATAAGGCCCAGGTTCATCTTCTTCACTGGCAGAGATGTAATCATCAGACTCAGAACTAGAATCAGTTTCTTTTGCAGGAGATTCTTTCTTTTGACTTGCCTTCAATCATTCATTCAGAGCTTTCCTCAAGGGACCAGTCACAACAGCTTTTCTTGCTATCATTTTTATGCGATGAAATCTGGGCTTTGGGGATTCACTCGGAGGTGTGGATGATGAAGTGGTGTTAGGTGACACTGGTAGTTGGGTTCCAGGATTATATTGGGGATTCGACATTTTTGGTGAAGAATTGCTTGAAGGATTGAGAAAATTTTGGGCAATTTTTTTTTGAGGGTTTGGAGAAGAGAGTGGATGATCAGGGTTTCGAGATGACGGTTATGAATGATTATAGGGGTTTTTAAAGAGCGGTCATTATAGCTCTAGGACCGACTCGATCATATATTGAGCCAAGTTGTTTCCTTTCAATGTTGTTGCATAGGTGGTGATGTACTCCTGAGGGTTCAGAGTCCTATTATATTTTGGTACATCTGGAATTTTGAACCACTTCCGAATCAACTTTTGTGCTGCGCTCGCATTGAATGGCAACTAGGTGTACTTTTTGAGTCCAGCCCTTCAGTGTGGGTGGTGCGCTCGAAATTTTGTCCATTTGAGTGTGGAATTCTTTTGCATTCTGTTCCATCCGCTCATTCATTTCCTTCAAGAAAAGCATGAGCTCGATTTTGAAGGGAACATTTTTTTTGTCTTTAATTGATCTATTTTCTATCCCCCAGCCTTGTCATAGTCGACCTCATCCCTTAGGGTATTATTATCAACCATTTGCGCTGTTTGATTTGTGAGAGTATCGGGAGGAACATTGCATTTTCCATTCACATTTTTGGAAGCACCTAACAACATTTTCCTTAGATGTGTCATGGCCTGATCCTGTCATGAGAGATGGCCCATGATAGTGTTTTGCTGATCTTTTAAGATTCTCACCGTTTCCAAAACATGCTCGTCTTCAGCCTCATCAGAAGTAGCCTCCATACCTATCGAGGATATCGCCCTCCATGAACAAGCGTTGCTATATCCTCTTCATTGCATGTGTCACTGATTGAATCCTCGTGTTGAGGTTTTGCCTCAACTTTGGGTGCGATGTTGGCATCGTTAGCTATCATTTTCTTATGATATTTTCTAAGAAACAAAGAATCAAACATGTTAGTAATGGTTGCAAGGATCAACTCAATTATGTAACTCTCTAAGCCCCGCGATGGGCGCGGAACTATTTCTTGTTAAACGGTACAATTAAATTTATAGCATGGTTATTGACAAGCAAATTGATTTAATACCAAAATGATAAATAAATTAAATACTTATTGAGATAAATAGTAGATAGCACGATTCCGGGAAGGGTTATTTAGGACAACAATAAGAATAACATTAGACAGAAAATTGTCACGACCCAAATTCCATTATAGGTCGTGACGGCGCCCAACACCATCTTTAGGCAAGCCAACACTAATCAACTAGTGAGTTCTTGTTTATTTTAATCCCACATTTTTTAAATTATATTTAAAGCAAGCGATAATTAACAATTCATAATAATAGATAAACAATCCCCAAAAAAATAATAATCTACCAATGTGTATGCCAGGAACTAGTGTCACAAGTACTAGGGAAACTAGTAGAATGTGCAATATAATATATCTACGTTACTGCATGGAATAGAGTTGACAATGATAACAAAAAAAGAGAGACTCTAGCCTGGTGCTGAAGGGCTTAAAAGGGGCAGCTCACCGTGAAGTCTCAATCAAGTATTAGGGATGCACGCCGGTTCAGTAGCTAGATGCACCTGCCTCTGATCGTGTATAGTTAAGTACAGAAGCGTAGTATAAGTACATAAATAATATGTATCCAGTAAGTATCCCGTCTAACCTTGAAGATGTAGTGATGAGTGGTCAACTTGACACTTACTAGGGTCAACAATAATCATATTAAGTGTTACACAAAACATAGATAGCATGAATAATAATAACAGTTCAAGCTCATGGAGAAATAAGATATTCCTTCACAAAAAACCTGTCAAGCTCAGTCATATCATGTAACACTTACATTTCAAACATTTATGCAGTGTAAATCATTGAACAATTCCAGACATATAACATGCACACATTATGGCGAGGTCGTACGGCCCGGTCCAACATAATATTAAACTGTGCACTGCCAGACGGTCGAATGGTGTGAATTATAGATGCATCTATTTACTAGTGAGGCGATCGGACCGGTCCACAAATAGCAATTATTATCAAGTAAGCACACATTGCTCATTCATTGTCAAATAAATTCATACAAGTTCTCAAGTAAGTGCGTACATTCGTTTATATTTATTAACAATTCCTAGCATGTCCTAAATGATCTCAGTAGCAAGAAAAATGTGAGACTTTGCATGTACGACATGATACGGGTCCTATACCACCCGAAAAATTAGCATAATAGTAGCTACGCATGGACTCTCATCACTACATACGTATGTAGCCCCCACAGATAATCATTTACATTTATTTAATTTGCCTAGGGGTTATTTCCCTCTTATGAAGTTAGAAAAGGGACTTACCTTGCTCCAAAGCTGACTTCCAAATAAGAATGTGCTCAAACCCTCAATTCGGAGTTGAACGATCCAAAACCAATCAACGGGGTTAGAACTAGTCAATACAAGCTCAAGAGTTCATGTTCCAACTATTAAAGAAGTTTCCCAATCCTAAATAAAAGTTTCCTAATTCATCCGTGGGCCTACGTGCCCTGATTCCAGAAATTCTTGAGGGAAGTTGTTACCCATAATTAAGGATCAACAATATATGTTTTTTACTTCATTCCATAACAAATTTCGTGGTTAAATCATGTTTTTATCAAAACCCTAGGTTATACTCTAAACCCTTAATTTTCACTAATTTACTTGGTGCAATCCACCCTTAAACTATGTATTAATCTCGCATTATGTAGGAACAACTTACCTCACAATGCTAGGCTGAAATCCCCTATTTGGAAGCTCCCAAATCGCCCAAGAAATGAATGGAATATGTTTAAAATGACACATTATTTGTATTAAATGCAGGCACTACCTTCTGAAATTTTACGCACCTGCGGTTAGGGGACAATATCTGTAGTCTTGCTTTCGCGAGGAAGTGTCTGCATCTGCAGAATTTGATTGGGATGGCTGGGGGCTTCATCTGCAGTCTGCGGCTACTTCTGCAAAAGAAGAGCCACATCTGCGATTCCTAGGTTCCTTCCCTTGGGCCGCGCATGCAAAGTGTTGACCGCTTCTGTGGTCTCGCACCTACGGTTGGTCAACTGGAGCTGCGGTTATGATAGATGCCTGGAGCTTGAGCCCCTTCAAAATTTTTCTAACTCAACTCGAGCCTCGTCCGATTGATGCGCGGGACCCTCGGGGCCCCGCTTGGATATATACCGACAAGTTTGTAATGATTAAACGGACCTGTTCGAACCCTCGGAATACCGGAAATAACATTAAAACTAGAAATCACACCCTAAAACCAATTGATTCAATCTTATGAACTTCGAGTTCTTCAACTTACTTCCAACGCGCCGAAACATACATATACTACTCGGATTGACATCAAATTCTGCGTGTAAGTCTTAAATGCCATTATGGAACTATTATTGGTCTCAAAATTCTATTCGTACCTCGATAAAATAAAAACCCGCTCCAAACCAAATTCAAAGAACTTTTAAAATCTTCAATCACCAACTTTCACTATTATGCTCTAAAACGCTCCCGGGTCATCCAAAACCTGATCCAGACTTATGCCCAAGTCCAAAGAATCATACGAATCTATTGGAAATGTCAAATCCCGATTTCGAGGCCGTCTACACAAAATGTTGACCGAAGCCAAACATGGCCTTTTAAGCCAACCTTAAAGAACCAAGTGTTCTGATTTCAACCCAATCTCTTCTAAATCAGATAAGAAAGTATGGAAAGTCTTATTTAGGGGAACAGAGTTCTAGAAAGCAAAACAAGCAGTCGGGTCATTACATTCTCCACCTCTTAAACAAATGTTCGTCATCGAATGAGATTAGATTCATACTCGAAGTGCTAAACAAGTGTGGATATTTGCTCCGCATATCCTCCTCAGACTCCTTGGTTGCCTCATCAACTGGTTGGCCTCTCCACTGGACTTTTACAGTACAAATCCTATTGGATCTCAACTGGCGATCCTATCTATCAACAATAGCAACTAGCTCCTCCTCATAGCCCAAGCTCTCATCTTGTTGAATAGTACTGAAGTCTAACACGTGAGAAAAGTTGGCGTGATACCTCCGAAGCATAGACACATGAAAACTGGATGAACCCCTGATAGGCTGGGAGGTAAAACAACCTCCCAACTCCCCTCAACACCTCGAATGGCCTATAAACCTTAGCTCAGCTTGCCCTTCTTCCAGAATCTCATAATACCCTTCATTGGCGAGACTTTCAAGAGAACCTTCTCTCCGACCATGAATGATACATCACACACCTTCTGATCAACATAAATCTTCTGTCTGGACTGTGATGTGCGAAGTCTTTCCTGAATCAACTTTATCTTTTCCAAGGCATCTTCACAAAGTCAATAGCATACAACTTAGCCTCACCATACTCAAACCACACGATGAGAGAACGAAAACATCGACCATATAAAGCCTCAAATGGAGTGAACTCGATGCTGGACTGATAGCTATTGTTGTAATAAAACTCAGCCAAAAGTAAGAATTGATCCCATTACCCTTCAAAGTCAATCATACATGCTCTAAGCATGTCCTCCAATATTTGAAATATCTGCTCTAACTATCCATTGGTCTAAGAGTAGAATGTTTTGCTGACCTCTACAGAGGTCCCCAAATCACTCTGAACAACCCACCAGAACTGTGAAGTGAGATGAGGGCCTCTATCTGCTATGATGAAGACAAATACACCATGAAACCGAACTATCTCATGAATGGAGATCTGAGCCAACCTCTCTGGTGTATAAGTAGTCACAACCCGAATAAAATGTGCTGACTTGGTCAACATGTTGAAAATGACCCAAGTCAAACTTCCGCAACGTCTACGACAACCCAACTACAGAGTCCATAATAATGTGCTCCTACTTCCACTCGGGTATAGGCCTCTGCTGAAGTAGGCCACCTGGCTTGTGGTGCTCATACATAACCTACTGGAAATTCAAGCATCTATACACATACTCAACTATGTCTTTCTTCATTTGCCGCCACCAATAATGCTTCTTCAAGTCATGATATATCTTGGTAGAACCTGGATGAATAGAGTACCATGAGTCATCTGTCTCCTCTAGAATCCTCTTCTTCAAGACATTGATATTAGGAACACATAGGCGACCCTAAAGTCATAGAACACCATCCCCTCCAATAGAAACCTCATTGAAACTACCCTGTAGCACTGTCTCTCTGAGAACTTCCAAATGCGGATCTCGAATTGCCAAACCTTCATCTGCCCCAATAATAATGACAGAGCAACAAAAAATGCAAGGACCTGGCTGAGCTCTGAAATATCCTACCTCACAAGTCTGTTAGCCAAGGACTAAATGTCAAAGGCTAGTGGCCTCTCCTGTGCTGAAATTATTTCCTAACTACCCATCCTCTCCGCTTTCCTGCTTAATGCATCCGCAACTACATCTACCTTGCCCAGATGATAAATAATGGTTATGTCATAATCTTTCAGTAACTCAATCCATTTACGCTGCCTCAAATAGATATCTCTCTACTTGAAAAAATGTCGTAAGCTGCAATGATCAGTATAAATTTCACATGACACCCCATAAAGATAATGCCTGTATCTTGAGAGCATGAACAATCGCGAGCGACTCTAGATTGTGCATAGTGTAATTCCTCTCATGAATCTTCAGCTGACGTGAAGCATATGCAATAATTTGCCCCTCTTGCATCAACACAAATCCAAAGACAATGCGTGAAGCATCGTAATATACCATATATATCCCCAAACCAGAAGGCAACACTAGAACTGGTGTTGTAGGTAAAGCTGTCTTGAGCTTCTAAGAGCTCGCCTCACAATCATTGGACCAATTGAAAGGAGCACCCTTCTGGGTCAATCTAGTTAAAGGTGTTGAAATGGATGAAAAGCCGTGCACAAATCGTGGATAATAACCTTCTAGCCCCAGGAAACTCCTGACTTAATCATTGAAGTACGATGTGGCAAACTCTGAACTACCTCAATATTCTTGATATCTACCTTAATATCCTCTCCTGATATAACATGTCCCATGAATGCTACCGACTCAAACCAAAACTCACACTTGGAGAAGTTAGCATATAACTTCTACTCTTGTAGTGTCTGAAGCATTACTCTCAAATACTGCTCAACTCTTGTAGTGTCTGAAGCATTACTCTCAAATACTGCTCGTGCTCCACTAGGATACGTGAGTAGATCAAGATATCATCAGTGAAGACAATAATAACGGAATCAATATAAGGCATGAACACCCTGTTCATCAAGTCCATAAATGGCGCTGGGCATTAGTCAAGCTGAAAGACATCACCAGGAACTCATAATGGCCATATCTGGTACAGAAAGCGGGGTTTGGGACATCTGAGTCCGGAATCTTCAGTTGATGATACCCTAATCTCAAGTCACTCTTAGAAAACACTGTAGCACCCTACAACTGGTCGGACAAACCATTAATGCACGGAAACATGTACTTGTTTTTGATGGTAACCTTGTTCAACTAGCGGTAATCAATGCACATCCGCATGGTTCCATCTTTCTTCTTCACGAATAACATTGGTGCACCCCAAGGTGATACCTTGGGTCTCCTAAAACCTTTTGCTAACAACTCCTCAAGCTATTCCTTCAACTCCTTTAAATCTTTCGGAGCCATATGGTACGGTGGGATAGATATAGACGGGGTACCTGGAGCCAAATCAATACAGAAATCAATATCACAATCTGATGGCATGCCTAGAATGTCATAAGGAAACACATCGGTGAATTCCCAGACTAGTAGAACTGAATCAGTCATCGGAGGCTCTTTGGTGGTGTCCCGAACATAGGCTAAATAACCCAAAAAACCCTTCTTGACCATATGCCGAGCCTTCAGTAAAGAGATAACTCGATAGATGTACTAATTGAGGAACCCTTACACTCAAACCTCCGCAACTTTGGCATTGATAATGTAATAGTCTTGGCATGGAAATATAGGACGACGTCATATGGGAATAACTAATATATACCTAGGATTACCTCAAAGTTGGTCATATCAAGCAACAATAGGTATGCTCTAGTCTCATAACCATAGAATGTGACCACACGGGATCGGTAGATCCAATCCACAACCATAGAATCACCCACAAGAATGGACATATGAACATGAGTGCCCAAGGAATCATGAGGAATCAAAAAATGAGTTAACATAGATGATACATGTGAATAGGTAGACCCCAGATCAAATAGCACTAAAGCATCCCTACCGCAGACGGAAGTAATAGTTGTGACAATAACATCTGAGGCCAATGCATCTAATCTGGCTGGAAAATCATAGAAGCTGGCTAGAGCATCAGCTGGCCGACCTTCACATGACATAGCGGTAGCTGGTTGACCTCTCCTGCCTAGCCTCCACCTCTACGACGGCCCCTGCCAGCCTGTCCTTCACCTCTGGGCAGCTAGGTAACCGGTGCTGCAACCATGGGCTGTTGACCCTGCTGCACTGCCTTGCTCTGAATTCTGGGGCAGTACTTCTCATATGACCAAGCTTTCCGCACTCGAAACAACCTTATAGTGTCGTGACCTGCTGCCCTGATGTCTGACCTTGATGGTCGGTAGACCTACTGGGAGAAGTCTAAATAGCTGGTGGACGGTATAAACTCTCCAGTATAGAACTGAAATATGAGCTAGAAGAACCCCAGGGACCTGAATACCCACTGGAAGAACTCTGGATAGCTGGCAGGCGGTAAGAGCTCTCTGGTATGGCGCTGAAATAGCGGCGCGCTGGAGTAGAGGTGGTGGTCTTGAATATGGGGGCCTGCTATTTTGACCCCTTCCAAACTAACCTCTGCCCCTAGCCTGATCGTGTCTAAACTCTCCAGAGAATCGAACCCTCTTGCCTTGCTACATCTGCTCTCTACCTTTTAGATGATAACCCTAAATCCTCCAAGGAATCTCCATGACCAGTTCAAAAGGAGTCCCCATCTTAACCTGTCGGGCCATGTTGGCCCTAGTAATAGAATACAACCCTACAACAAACCTCTGCACTCTCTTTATGTCAGCAGGAAGTATCATCAGTGCATGGCGAGACAACTCAAAAAATCTCGCCTCATTATCGGTCACTAACATGTAATCCTGTTCAAGCTGCTCAAACTGATACGTCAACTCTTCCCTCTCAAGAGGGGAATATACCTATACAAGAAAAGTTGCATGAAATGTCCCCAAGTAATGGGAGGAGAATTCGCTGGCCTGCCGAGAACATAAGACCGCCACCATGTACGGGCCCTGCCCTCCAGTTGAAAAGCAGTAAAGTCAACCCCATGAGACTCCAATATCCTCATGTTATGCAGTCTTTCCCTGGACCTATCAATAAAATCCTGGGCATCCTCATGATGCTTACCTCCAAAGATATAAGGGTGTATCCTAGCCTATCTATGCAATAACTTTTGCGGATCATAGTCCACAGCTGGTCTGGGCTCGGGTACCACTACAAAAATTGGCCGAGCCCCATTGACGGGTAGAGCACTCGGAGTCTAATACACTATAGCTACATGATAGGATCTTGAGTAGTAGGCGTGTGGGCTCCCTCTCCCGCTTGAGAAGTGGTCGGGTCTAGTAGAAATAAACCTGCCTGAGTCATGAAGTCTATGAACCGTAGCCTTCGACCCATGACCTCATGGAAGCTTGGTCCTGTCATGAAATTCGTCAGGGCGGGCGCTGCTGCGGGCACCTCGCCCAGCTCCTCAATAATGGTATCCCCTGTTGGAGCTTCCGGTAGTGCAACTTGAGCTCCCCAAGCCTCTGCCGTAGCATCTAGCAACAGGGGGAGCAGCCCCCCCACTCCCAACCCCCGAGTCTGGAATGTCTACTATGCGCGTCCTTACCATATATGAGAGAATAGAAGGAGAAATTTATTATACCTTCAGCTGCACGATACAAGATGAATAAGGGGTAGTTTCTTAACACCATATATCCTCCCAAAGTCCAGTACATACGTCTCTGTACTGATCCTAAAGACTCTGTTAGGTTAGCCCACGACTTGTGAGACTTAGGTGAACCTAGTGCTCTGATACCATGTTGTCATGATACAAATTCCATTATAGGTCGTGATGGCACATAACGTCATTCTTAGTCAAGCCGACCCTAATCAACTAGTGAGTTCTCATTTATCTTACCGAAACATTCCAACATTTTATTAACTTAAATTTAAAGCAAGCGATAATTAACAATTCACAATAATACATATACAACCCAAAAATAAGAGTCTACCAATATGCTTGCCAGGAACTAGAATTACAAGTACCAGGGCAACTAGTAGAATGTACAACAGAATATATCTACCCTACTGCTTGGAATAGAGTAGACAGTGATAACAAAAAAAGGAGAGACTGTTGATACTCACTTTTTCCTTATGTATTTTTATACTCAAAATACTTTCCCAATAGCATGTATGTGCATATACAAGCATCCTCAAAGGTTTTGGTATTTTTCCCAAATTTTTAAATATTTTAAAACCAATTTATGGCCTATTTTGCACTATAAAATCCAATAATTATTTTCAAAGCTTATCATTTTGGTAAGTAATTTATTTTATTCTCACATTTACACAAAAGTATAATTACATGGTTTTTACATAAGTTTGCAAGTCCATTTGGTATTTTTAAACCAAATTGCATTAAATTGCTATTTTAGCCTATTTCTCGATTTAATAGCATATTCAATCACAAAATAATTCTCAATATTTTTATTTTAATACTTACATATTTTTTATTAAATCAATATTTTTAATTTGATTTTTGAACATCATTTACTATTTTGTAAATTTAAAATGGGAAAAATTGCCTATTTCAATTGTAACATCTTTACTTTCAATTATAGCCAAAATTAAACCCAAGTCCCAATCCAAATTGAATCCAATTATATGACCCAATTACTCGACCCCTATCCTTAATTCTAACCAGCCTGGATCCTATATCAAATCAGTGTCGTTGATTGTTTTACTTAACGACCCTCGTCTATCCTTCTTTAGTTAAACCAATGACCCCCCAACCCTAATCATTCTAACCAAACAGCTGCCCTAATATCCCCTTAGTCTCTCAAATCCTCTGAAACCACTCCAAAACCCTAGCCAATTTTCACCGATCTCCGACCTTATCTCACCAGAAACCATGATATCTCAAGCCCTAGGTGGGCTATACCCACCCCTACGTGCCTTTATACTCCTTTTGCTCAAAGTTCCAAAGTTCGATCTTGAAGACCCTGGCTCAGAATCTCTCCGATTCATGTTCTATGGCCCTTTCCGGCTCATCTCTGGCAAGTCCTAGCCATGTGAGTCCATCTCCGACTCAAGACCATTCTTTTCCAAGCCTTTCCTAGGGCTTTCTCTAAAACCCAGCCTTCGAGGTTTTCCTGTTTTTCTCTATGATCTACTTCAGATCAGTGCTATTTTCTAAGATTTTGAAGTATTTTCTACATCTTTTTCGATTTTTGCTTTCAAAACTGTTCTTCTTCTCAAAACTTAGGGTTTCCGTGATTACCACTTGTTCTACCGTGATTTCTTGCATTATTTGGCTTTACTGTAAATCCTAAGTGTCTTCACTATGAGTTCTATGTATTTTTCTTTACTGAGTTGCTTCCTAGGATTTTCGAGTAATTTCATCACTATATTTTTCTTTACTTAGGTTTCCATGAATGTTTTTGTTCTTTGGACTTCCTGAGTTTATTTATTGCCTAATTTTCTTCGCTTCCGTCTTTACCCTTTACTTGTGGAAGAAACCCTAGATTTTTGGGGGTTTTTCAAACTACTTGTATGAGATTATTTTGCTTCCTGCTTGATTTCAAAAACCCTAGTTCTCTAAACTCGTCTCATGTTTCCGATTCTTGCTAAGCTTTGCAAGACCTTTTGATTTCTTGCATATCTATGTTCTTCTATTTTCATTACATGACTACACTGTTTCTTTAATCTTACCCCTGCAAGTTTAAGTTTATGCATCTTTTATAGTTAGACCTTTTACTCTCAAAATAACCCTAATTTTAGAGATGGATTTCAGACTACTATTATGTATGCCTAATTGATTCTTTCCATGTCTGATTTGGACCTGTTTTCTTACTTAATTTATTACTGAGTTAGAATCTCTAGTTCCTTGATTTACTATGTCTTAATTGATTTTACTCTTGCCTTATTTTCCTAAACCGAGTATTTTAGAACTTCCCTTATGTATTTACCCTTTATTACACAATGTGTTCCTGATTTTCTTTCCTTAAATAAAACTCTGCCTTTACTATTCTAAGTTCGATCTCCTTAGTTAAAGGGGTTCCCTTCTCCTGATTGATTATGATTGATACTTAATTATTTTTTTTCTTATTTTCTTGCATGTTTTCAAACTATAAATACCCCACTCCATTTCTTTAAAAAAACGAAAAATGGAGTTAAAAACACACACACACTCTAAACTCTCCTCTCTTCTCTGCTACCACTATTACTATTTGTGTCTAGCCGGCTGAAAGCCAAGGCTAGACTATAGAATCCTGCTTGTTTTCTCAAGTGTTTGCTGAAGCTTGAGTGAATTATATGGTTGATTTCCTGCTTTATTTATTCCTCTATTTTAAACTCGCAACTGGTATGTCTCTATAATTTAAATACTATTATCCAAAACTATGTGTTTACTTTTCCCTTTTAACCTCTCACTCTATGTTTAGCTTCTTGCATAATGTGACTAAACATTAGTCTATTATGTTCTTTCTTCATGCTTCTGCATTTTTATAGTGCTGTTATGGTTTTCTTATCCTCCCTTGATGTTTATATGAATGCTTTCATGTGATTCCATTCCCTTTTATGTACGAGTATCGGTTCTAGGCTAGGGGTGGCACTCGATTACTATCCCTGACCCCGGACCAGGTTCTCTTGAACCTTTACTCAAATCAGTACCATTACCTTAATGTTCGTTATGTGTTGATCCCTGACTAGAGTCTGATGGTGTCCTAATCACCACCCAAACCCGTGTCTGACTTCTAAAGTCTGCTCTTTATCTGTTTAAAACGAAGTGGAGGCTCAAGGGTGTGCCAGTCTTACCCATGGCTAGGTATGACCACCCTTTGCTTTGGTTTCCTCTAGTCCCCTCAGTTTACACTTATTATTAATTCATTAAGTCTTGCCCCCCCCTATGGTAAGCCATGCTTAGGGACCCTAGAGTTCCCTCTGAACTTGGATGCCTAAGGGCTGGTAATTCCACACATTGCACTATTCTGTTACCACATTCAATATTTAGGGTGTATGCATTGCTTGGGCTTCCTGAAAGCCCTTGGAACTTTGAAACTCTCTAAAAGAAGGCCCTGGAATCTAACCCATGTGTTGGATGTTGAAGGTTGCATTGAGCCTCCTCGGGCCTAGTTTCGATGTACTTATTTAAACCTGCTGCTTCCCAGTTTTGTAATAACTATGAAATGAAACTCGGAGAAAATATTAGTAAAGGGTGTGGGATGGGTTTAAATTGCTTGCATAAGTTAACGAGTAGAAATCATGTCTATAGGGTCTTTTATGCTTTAATCATCCAGATACTATACGTATAAGATTTTAATATTGCATGTTATATAGAAACCATGTCAATAGGATTTGATATTGCAAATCATCTAGACACCATGCCTATAGGATTTTAATATTGCAAATCATTTAGAAACCATGCCCATAGGATTTTAGCATTGCAAATCGTTTAGAAATCATGTCTGTAAGACTCTGCATTGTAAGCACATAGAAATCATGCCTATAGGAAATGCGTAAAACGCTAGACAAACAATAAGTTAATTAATTACTCAGTTCCTTAATATTGTAAAATCAGTTACAAATCAGATGAATTCAATATGGATATCATACCTATCGGACTCCATCTCAATTTGTCTGATTCGCTTTAATTAACAACAGTCCGTTAATTCGTCTTTAGAGTCCTAATGTAATGTTTTTAATAAAACCCTTGTAAACCAGTATGCTTTTAGAAACGTTTCAAATTTGCATCTTTTCTTAAGATGTTCCTACCTTTAAAATTATTTCATAACTTCTGCATTTCCCTACTCAATTGGTCTGCTAAATTCAAATCCATTTATAAATTTACCACAGTCTTACTTTCTCTTATACTTTTCTGCATTAAGACCTCAATAACTAACAAATTAGACCCGAGGGGCTCGATGCAGACTTTTTATCCAACTTTATGAGTTGAACTGATTCGTCAGCCTCTTAATTTCTTTAATTAAAGACCAAATCAGTACGTGGAAGTCATGTTAAACTAATTGTTGTTATGATGTACAGGGTCTTGTATGAGCCTTTGTGTGTTTGATTTGTACCCAACTTATTTGTTAGTTGTTTTGACGGATGCCTGAGTATTTTATCCTTTTAAACTCCATACATGCCTCCATCCCTTTCTCCCCTTTAGAATTAGAAGTCCAAATGCCCCGGACTGAAAGGTCGGGACGTGTATTAGCATGCAATAAGTAAACAAAAAACTAATCGTGTTTAAATACCTTGACAGGATGGGAAGGGTAGAATATGGAGATGATGACGGTGCGCTAATATCTCGTGTGAGAATGATTGCTGGGTATTGCACCTAATGATCCATATTATAGATAAACCTATGACCCCTTTCTCTTGGTTTTTCCTTTTTTGAAAATTAATGTTTTCTTAAAACTAAGCCCTCTTTTACTTGTGCCTTTCTTCTTTCAAAATTGTCAACTTGCTTATATTTCTTATGTGCAAACTTTGCTTGTCTACTCCTACTCTTCTTAAAGCTACAACTAAGCAAGGCCGAGAACCACACTAGTGGATCTTGAGGGGTGCCTAACACCTTCATTCGAGATAATTTTAAGCCCTTACCCGAACTCTGGTTTTCTTTCAAACCCATCTTTGTTTCTCTAAAAATGTCCTAATGCACTATAATCATTAGGTTGTGACTCTCAAAACTCCATAGCCCATATTATTCCAAAAGGGAATAAAGGAGTCATCCCACCCATAAGGTCGTAAACCCGATTTCTTTTCCCCAAGAAAAAAAGGGGCGTCGACAGCATGGCGACTCTGCTGGGGATTCTTCTAGGCTTTTACCATTACTTGATTTTGTGATTTTATCGCTTACTTAATCGCATTTTTTCTTGTCCTTGGTTATTTTATCACAATTACTAACTTGATACTTCATGTCTTTTCTTTCCTTTAATTGTTTTCTTTATCGCTTTATTTTAATACTGTTGTAATTTTGAGCAATCATTGTAATAATTTATCTTATGAATGTGAAAATACATGTAATTTGATTCATTATTGTGACTGCATTCCTCGGCATCATATTCCACTTGTGCCAAAACAAATCTTATAAAAATGCTTATAATGAGTGGTTGCACCCTTCCGATATTATAAACATCCTAAATGTTGCAAAGGCATATTTGCGGTAAAACCAGTCGATCAACGGTGTAGTCGACGGTTCCACACCTTTCCCTCTTGAGTTTTCCACTCAAGGGTACGTTGTCTAGAACTTCAAAGTAGAAACCTCATTCCATTAAACTGTTCATGCATCATGGTCAAGCCTAGCCGAGTCAGTTATGTTGTCCGCATATTGACTCACTGAGATAGCCTAATCCAAAGTCCATCGGGTTTCATGACACCCAAACGGACACTTTCACGTTATGTGAATTTATTTGGAGAACTAAATGACTTTTGCTAATTATTGATTTAAATAGTTCAGTCTGGTGGGGTTAAGGGCCTAACACTTTCTTTTGCAGAAAATGAGGCGCGAGGTCCCCAGATTTGGTATGGTATCCAACATCCACCCAAGATTGCTAAGTTGGTGGGAAGATCTTCACGGCAGCAATCAAACCCTCGTTACTTAGGGAAATTGCGCTCACTTATGGAAATCCAACCCAACAAAAAGATCATTAAGGCTGCCACTTTATCTTTGGATAGTGATCGATCAGTGTTCCGCTTTGGAGACTTAGATATGACCCCTTTGTTGGAAGAGATAGGGGGCCTAGCTGGTATCCCTTTTGAGACTCCGGGTTTGCTTATGCCGGAGAACCGCAAAAGTAGAGGCTTTCTTAAGATGATGGGACTCAAGGAAAATCCCGACCTCTATTGCTTGAAGGACTCCTACATACCATTTCACTTCTTGTACGAGAGATATGGCCAGAACAAGTCCTATCACAACTACATGGACATATTCCCTCTCACTTCTTTGGGACATATACATAGAAGGGTGTTTGTGTTCATGTTTTGCTTCTTGGACATGATAATTTTCCCTATGAAGAAGGCTAGGATGTACACCAGACTAGCCATGGCGACCAAGACCTTAATGGATGGAATCGAGGGGCAGTCTTTCAGCATACCCATGATCATTTCTGAAATCTATCG
This sequence comes from Nicotiana benthamiana, assembly GCA_034376525.1. NCBI lineage: Eukaryota > Viridiplantae > Streptophyta > Magnoliopsida > Solanales > Solanaceae > Nicotiana > Nicotiana benthamiana. The sequence goes on from CM067337.1 coordinate 29,657,413, forward strand.
AGTCTTGGGAAAGTGTCAGCAAGGGGCTCCACATTTCGAGGGTTGTAATCTGCTACTTAAACTTTGGCTCATAGACACCTTTAGAAAGGAAACTACAGACAGGAAATCATACGCACGGATTGGGATGACCATGTCGTTTTTCATCACCCAAAGCGAATTAACTTCATGCCCAACATGTTCGCTCAACTAGAGGACGCCAGCGGATGGGTAGAGTTGTTCGAGAATCTAAAACAATTGCAGATTCAGTGGCTGTTTTAGTGGTTTCCCAACAGGGGAGTTTATTATCGATTCTTGAGACGCACTATTCCTCATACTCATTGGTCTGAGGGGAACTCATCCTTATGTCCCCCTCTAAGTCATATGGCAAGCCTGAAGAAAAATAATCATATCAGGATAGATGAGTCATTTCAGAGCTGACTTTAAAGGTTATGATAGCCCGCACAGGTGTCACGCTCAGCATATGTGGCACTGCAAGCTAGTCTTAGGGAGGAAGTCTATTGAACCAGATAGGTATCATGCCGGGTGTGTGCCGCACTACATAGGTTGGTTGGAAGATGATCACGTTGGTTTGGGTCGTCCAGGGTTCGTCCACGGTCATTGAATTATTGACAAGAAAACTGAATCGCAAGTCAAATACAATCAACTATGCAAGAGGATTCGAGAATTTGAGAATGAACAGGGAAATACAGGAATTCCACAAGAAGCTGATTAACGAGTGGAAGGATATGGCCCTTCTTGGACCAAGTAGTTAGGATTTTTATACTTCTGGTTTCTTAATTTAATAAGGCCACTGGTCATTAGTGACATCTTTTATCATTCTATGTTTTAAGACTCGTCTCGGTTTTATTAATAAAATGAGACATTTAGTATTATAAGTTCTCCAAATTTAATTTGTCGCCAGGCCTATCTCGAGCACAATGAGGCACCCCAAATTAGGAAGCGATTTATATTCTTGCACAATATGTTTAAATATCACAATATTATTTCTCAAAACCTGCACTATCTTTTTACCTTTTGTTTTTCTTTTACTTTTATTCCCCTCCCCAAAGATTAGTTCGTGCATTCTGGCACCATAAACATACTCCACAATACCCAAGGGTCCTCCACCTCCTCGTCCTCCAAGTCCTATCAAAATAGGAACAAAGGCAAAATGGGAGATACAAGCGCTAGAAAGGAAGTTGAAGAACCTTTTCAGAATGCTGCAATCACCAAGGAGACTGCTACTCATCTGGAGCAAACTTTGCTAAGATTTCGATAGAATTGGACCAAGTTAGAAACCTGGCAAGCCTGTCAATCACTTTTTCTACTCCTGGGTTAAGAATGAAGAACCTCACACCTCCGCAAAACATCCCACAACCTCCAATACAATCCACTCGCAACACTCCACTGCTCATTCCTGAACCACAAAACACCACAAAAGATCATAACGCTCCAATCTTTATGGACACTATGCCACACTGCAGTCAGCCAATCACAAGTGCAGCCAAGTTAGATGACAAGATTTCCCTCATGCAGAATTTGGCTACCGAGATTAAGAAGTTGACTAGCCGGGTTCAAGGTTTCGAATGTAACAAGGGCGTCAAGGGTTGAATTACGAAGATCTGTGTGTTCAGTCAGATGTTAAGCTTCCGGAGGGGTACAAACCTCCCAAGTTCGAGATGTTCGACGGTACAGGTGATCCAAGGGTCCACTTGAGAATGTATTGTTACAAGTTGGTAGGAGTTAGAAGAGTCGAGAAGATCCGCATGAATCTGTTCATGAGGAGTTTTAAGGGTGATGCTTTATCCTGGTATATTAGCCAGGATGTGAAGAAATGGACTAGTTGGGTGAACATGGCGTCTGAATTTATGGATTGGTTTAGGTTCAACACTAGCAACACACCAGATGTGTTCTATATCCAGAATCTCAAGAAGAAGCCCAAAGGGACCTTTCAAGAGTATGCTACTCGTTGGAAGTCAGAAGCTTCTAAGGTCAGGCCGTCCTTGGAGAAAGAACAAATGAACAGGTTCTTCGTCCGTGCTCAGGATCGGTAGTACTACGAGAGGGTGATGCTAATAGAGGGCCAAAAGTTCTTCGACATCATCAAGTTGGGAGAAAGGATCGAAGAAGACATCAAAAATGGTATGGTTACTAACCTCGAGGCATTGCAAGCTACCAACAAGGCTTTACAGTCTGGTGACTCGTCGAAGAAAAAGGATGTAAATTCTGTAATGGCTGCACAAAGGAACACTTCCCCTATGACGTACCGAACCAATCCCTAAGTTCCACTCACATATCAACCTACCCTAAACTACCAAGCACCATCACCCACTTACAAAATTCCACTACCTTCTTACCAATCACCTCCATCACTTACCTATCAACCCACTTCACCCAGATATTCCCAACCCGCACCTGTATACCAAGCATATAAATCCCAATCTTCTCACTAACCATCACCACCTACCCGCTAAAACTTCCCTCGACCTAGACAAAACTTCGACCGTAAACCTCCAAGACAATATACCGCCATAGCCAAGCCAATCGACCAATTATATGAAAAACTCAAAGCAGCCAATTACGCTACCCCTATCCCAGCCGTAACTCCAGAAAATCCTTCCCAATGGATCAACCCAAACAAGCCTTGCGCATACCATTCCGGGATGAAAGGCCATACCATCGATGAGTGTCGCTCGTTGAATGACAAGATTCAGAATCTGATTGACAACAAAATCATTATAGCAAAGGAGCCCTCTTCTAATGTCCGCAACAACCTTATGCCTTACCACAAAGGTGGGGGCATCCATATGATCGAGATTGAATATGATTGGGACCCCAATGGGTCAATCAGTTTGATAGTTGAAGGAGACGAGTCTATGAAACCAACAGTTACTCTCAATCCCATTGTTGTTCAAATTTATCCCTCTGAGGGCAATGTGGTAAATGTATCTGAACCTCTCGATTTTGAAGCACCTTTTGAAGTCCAAAACCGATCGAGGTTGAGTTCGGAGTCCAAAGGTGGCTGCACCATTTGAAGTTACTATGTTACCTCCCAGGGTATCAATTCCAGTCTCTATGATGGACGTGACCCCATTCAAGACAAATGCTATACCTTGGGATTACACCTCTGAGGCTAGAAGGAAAGGAAATACATATACTGGAAAAGAAATCGCCGCACAAGGTATGACTAGGACAGGCAAGGTATACACCCCGGAACATTTAGCTGATTCTAGGAAGCAAGCCTCCGGGCGGGCTATTGAAACTGGACCTGATGACTTTTAGAGGAAGGTACAAGCCAAAGAGTACTCAGTCTTCGAGCAACTGAACAAAATGCCGGCACAGATTTCTCTCTTGGCTCTTCTACAAAGCTCCAAGGCAAATAAAAATTCCATAATAAAAATACTGAGTGAAGCTTATGTTTCTGGCAACATAACAGGAGGCGAAATGGCAAACATGGTGGGATAGGTACTGGAAAGCCATAAGATCACCTTACATTAAGACGAATTTCATCAAAAGGGCTTAGTGACAACAAAGCATTACATATCACTGCGGAATGCTAGGATCACTTTATCACAAGGATTCGAGTCGACGGAGGATCCAGCCTCAACATTTGTCCAATTGGTAACTCTCAGGACATTGGGTATAGGATTGCATGAAATCAAGGATGGGGATATCAGTGTCAAAGCTTTTGATGGATCTCAGAGGTCCACCATTGGAGAAATTAGCCTATGCCTACAAATGGGACTCACCTGGTTTGATGTTGAGTTCCAAGGCATTGATGTGCCAGCGTCCTACAATTTGTTTCTAGGACGACCCTGCATCCACGCCACTGGGGCTGTGGCATCAATTTTGTATCAAGCTGTAAAGATTGAATGGAATCATCAGGAAGTAATCATTCACGGCGATAGTAGCAATCCCATATACAGTCTCCAGGCCATCCCGATGATCGGAGGTAGAAGGAAAATCAGCAGAGAAACATACCATCACATCGAGCGAGTCAATGCCATAGACAAAGACAAGTGGCAGGATAACAAAATTGAGAGCATTCTGAATTGGAGCGGATATGAGCCCGGAAAGGGGCTTGGCAAGAATCTCAAGGGGATCACCAAGCCTATCAAGTTGAAGAAGTATGGAACTACTTTGGCTTGGGTTATGAATACACTTGGGAGGAGTTCAACGACTGGTCGCCACCATGGCACGGTCTCTACTACTTATTGGAGCACCCTCTACCTCAGTTGGAGCAGACCTTTCAGCCAACTTATGTCATATATGGATCATAGGAAGATGAGACACGGGCAGGAATGAAGAACCTGTTTCTAGAGGATGATATGGATTGCTGTGTTATCTTCGAGGAGGAAGGGGAGGAAGGCCCTACCATTCAATTTGTGAACCTAGGAGAACACCTCACAAATTGGTCAATTAGGACAACCGGTTCCTGGAGAGCCTCGGGGTTGCAAGGCTAAATGACGCATATGCATCGCATTTTACTTTTAGTTGATTTTATTTTTCCGCATTGTCTTTACTTTTGAAAAGAGCTCCTATGTTTCAGACAGTTATGAATTTAATCAGAAGCATTTTTTAAGTTTATCTTCATATTTCGCTCTCATTTATTTTCTCTACGATTTACTTTATTTTATATAGCATTACTATTACATATCTTGATGATGAATCAACTACTGTAACTTGCAACGAGACAACGCGAAAAACAAACATAGATTCAGAAGAGGACAAAATACCAAAAGAGGTTGTCAGGGAGGTCGAGAATATTGAGAACAGGCCTAAGTCCAACTTGGACGAAACTAAGGTTGTTAATATGGGAGACTCAAAAAATGTCAAGGAACACGTATCAGCATGCATCTTTCACCATTAGAAAAGAAATAGTACACATAGTTCTTAAAAGATTATGAGGACATATTTGCAAGGTCGTATGATGATATGACCGGTCTCAGCACATCCATTGTGGCTCACAAGCTGCCAACAGAGCCGACATGCCTACCGGTTAAACAAAAACTCAGAAAGTTCAAGCTAGACATGAGTTTGAAAATAAAATAAGAGGTTACCAAGCAGGTCAAAGCCAGGATTCTTAGAGTGGTAGAATATCCAACATGGTTTGGCAATATCGTGCCGGTACCAAAGAAGGATGGGAAGGTTAGAATATGTGTCGACTACTGGGACCTCAACGGATCCAGTCTTAAATACGATTTCCCTTTACCAAATATACATATATTGATCGATAACTGTGCCAAACATGAGCTGTAGTCATTCGTCGATTGTATTGCTGGATACCACTATGTGTGGATGGACGAAGAGGATGTAGAGAAAATATACTGTTACAAAATTATGCCATTCAGTTTAAAGAATGCTGGTGCTACCTACATGAGAGTCATGACCACCATCTTTCATGATATGATACACTAAGAGATCGAGGTGTTCATGGATGATGTCATTATTAAATCCAAGAAGGCTGTAGATCACATGGAAGATTTTAGAAAATTCTTCAACAGATTGAGAAGATACAACTTGAAACTAAATCCAACCAAGTATGCATTTAAGGTTCCCGCAGGAAAATTATTAGGTTTCATTGTGAGTCGCCGGGGAATAGAATTGGACCCGTTAAAGGTCAGAGCCATTCAAGAGTTGCCACTGCTAAAGAACAAGAATGACGTGATGAGTACTCTGGGAAGACTCAACTATATCACCCGATTCATAGCTTAGTCCACTATCATTTGTGAACCCATCTTCAAGATTCCAAAGAAGGATGCAACCACTACATGGACTAAGGATTGTCAAAAGGCTTTTGACAGAATCAAGGAATACTTGTCAACACCGCCAGTCTTGGTTCCACCCGAGCCTGGGAGAACTCTATTGCTTTATCTTGCATTATTGGATGGAGCATTTGGGTGTGTTTTAGGACAACAGTATGAAATAGGAAGAAAGGAGCAAGCCATCCACTACCTCAGCAAGTAATACTCGCCGTACTAGGCTCGATATTACTTATTAGAGTGCACTTGTTGTGCTCTAACCTGGGTAGCTTAGAAACCGAGGTACTACTTCTGTGCTTACACCACTTGTTTCATATCCAGGATGGATCCACTAAAATACATCTTTCAGAAGCCCATGCCTACCGGCAAGCTCGCCAAGTGGAAGATACTGCTAAGCGAGTTTGACTTTGTTTATGTTACCTAAAAGGCAGTTAAAGGACAATCTCCAGAAGATCACCTCACCGAGAATCCAATAGGAGGAGAATACGAACCTCTAAAGACGTACTTTCCTGATGAAGAGATAACTTTCATAGGAGTAGACTTTGCAGAATCGTATGATGGTTGGAGGATGCTTTTTGACGGAGGCGCAAATTTCAAAGGATCGGTATAGAAGAAGTATTGGTATCAGAAACCGGTTAGCATTACCCGGTATCCACCAAGCTCAGATTCCCGTGCACCAATAACATGGCAGAGTATGAAGCCTACATCTTAGGACTCAAAGTGGCAATTGACACGAACATTTAGGATTTATTAGTGATCGGAGACTCATACCTACTTATAAATCAGGTTCGAGAAGAATGGGCGACCAAGAATTCCAAAATAATCCCCTATCTGCATCATGTACATGAGTTGAGGAAAATATTCAGAAAGATTGAATTCCAGTATGTTCCCAGAACACAGAATGAGTTCGCCAATGCCTTAGCCACTTTATCGTCTATGATCCATCATCCAGATACCTACTTTATTGATCCCATCCAGGCCAACATTCATGACCAACTAGCTTATTGTGCTCATGTCGAGGAAGAAGCCAACGGGAGGACGTACTTTCCTGATGAAGAGATAACTTTCATAGGAGAAGACTTTGCAGATTCCTATGATGGTTGGAGGATGTTTTTTGACGGAGCCACAAATTTCAAAGGATCGGCATAGGAGAAGTATCGGTATCAGAAACCGGTTGGCATTACCCGATATCCGCCAAGCTTAGATTGGCGTGCACCAATAACATGGCAGAGTATGAGGCCTACATCTTAGGACTCAAACTAGCAATTGACACGAACATTTAGGAACTATTAGTGATCGGAGACTCATTCCTACTTATACATCAGGTTTGAGAAGAATGTGCGACCAAGAATTCTAAAATAATCCCCTATCTGCATCATGTACATGAGTTGAGTAAAATATTCAGAAAGATGGAATTCCAGCATGTTCCCAGAACACAGAATGAGTTCGCCAATGCCTTAGCCACTTTATCGTCTATGATCCATCATCCATATACCAACTTTATTGATCCCATCCAGGCCGAGATTCATGACCAACTAGCTTATTGTGCTCATGTCGAGGAAGAAGCCAACGGGAAACCATGGTTCCATGATATCAAAGAATACTTGACAACAAGAGAGTACCTAGAGCTTGCTAATGCTACTCAGAAACGAACACTTCGGAGATTGTCCAAAAACTTGTTTTACAGTGGAGGAATCCCGTATAGCAGGACTCGTGATTTAGGATTTTTGAGATGTGTCGAGGCAATAGAAGCAGCCAAGCTACTGGAGGAAGTGCACGCAGGGACATTCATGCCGCATATGAATGATTTCATTTCGACAAAGAAGATACTCCGAGCAGGGTATTTTTGGATGACTATGGAAACAGACTGCATCCAGTTTGTATGGAAATGCCACCGTTGTCAAATACATGCAGATATGATAAAGTTACCTCCAAACGAGGCTACTGCAATAAGCTCACCATGGGCGTTCGCCGCTTGGGGAATGGATGTCATTGGACCAATTGAACCAGCTGCATCAAATGGGCACAGGTTCATCCTAGAGGAAATTGATTATTTACCAAATGGGTTAAAGAATCATCATGCAAGGCAGTCACCAAGAAAGTAGTAGCAGATTTTGTCCGAGGTCGTATGGTTTGTCGGTTCGGGGTTCCGGAATCAATCATCACCGATAATGGTTCTAATATCAACAGTGACCTGATGAAGGCAATTTGTGATACATTCAAGATTAAACACACGAACTCTACGAATTGCAGACCTCAAATAAATGGAGCTCTAGAAGCAGCCAATAAGAATATCAAGAAGATACTAAGGAAGATAATCAAAAAGCACATGAAGTGGCATGAGAAGTTGTCATTCGCCTTACTGGGTTATCCTACCATGATCCGCATGTCAACTGGGGCCACTCCCTACATGGTGGTTTATGGTACATAGGCAGTCATCCCCGCCAAGGTAGAACTTCCCTACCTGAGAGTCATACAAGAAGCAGAGTTAGATGATATAGAATGGGTCAAAAGTCGCTACAGGCACTTAGCCCTCATAGACGGAAAGAGAATGAATGTTGTCTGTCACGATCAATTCTATCAGAACAGAATGACCAGAGTCTTCAACAAGAGAGTCAAGCCAAGGAAGTTTACGCTAGGACACCTGGTATTAAAGAAAATATTCCCCCATCAATATGAAGCAAAAGGGAAATTCTCTCCTAATTGATAGGGTCCGTATATGGTTCATCAGGTCATAACTTGAGGATCGCTTATTCTCGCAGAGATGGATGGCGAAGTCTGGCCGAAGCCTATTAACTCAGACGCAGTGCAAAGATGCTACATTTGATCGTATGCTATTTTTTCATGATGTAATCTGAACTACGCTTGACCTCATTCCCGTATAAGAAGTGATACATAGGCAGCCCTATGGGTTCAGTCACATTTTAATAAAATTTCCATCTTCCCCCGCAATTGGAACTGGGGCATAATTTTGAGGAGGACCCTCAAAATTCCGAAGTATGTTTTTCAGCCTTTTCATCAACACCAACACAGTAAGCTATGGCAGAATATTGAGGGGGGTCCTCAAAATTCTGGAATCGTCCCGCGTTCAGTTATCCACCACAGCCTTCAGCAGCACCAGCAAAGTAAATTGGGGCAGAATTTAGAGGAGGACCCTAAAAATTTTGGAGCAAGCAAGGTCGCCGCGTGTTGAACCACATTGCAGTTGTTGGTTCATCCAAAATAAAATCCTTTTTTATATGTATATGTATTTGCATTTACTAAGTCATGCACAAATATCATTCGCATCACCATCGTTTAGCAACGCTACCCCTGTGATACACGACGCCAAGGGCTGGAGGATACGAACTAACCTCCCCTCTACAAAACTCACAATTTTTATTTGGATGCATGAATTCAGGCCACGAATCAAAGTATATTTTCTCTTCAGAATCAAAGTCCTCCAGAGGATCACTCTCTACACCCGACACTCCCCGAAAGTCAAAATATCACAAACCGCCTATCAGCTAAGAAAACTTACTAATATAATTCTTTTACATTCCTACACTGCATATGGCTACTCTGCCTTTCGAGACAAAGCCATGTCTCACTCTACATTTATCATAAGGCTATTCTCTGCCTTCTGAGGTTAAGCACTACCTCCGTACTGCATAAGGTCATCTCCTACCTTTTGAGACTAAGCCCTTTCTCCATATGCTTTTTGAATAAGGCTATTCTCTACCTTCCGAGGTTAAGCACTACCTCCATCCTACATAAGACTATCTTCTATCTTTTGAGAGTAAGTTCTGTCTCCATTTTCATCTTGCATAAAGCTACTCTCTGTCTTCCTAGGTTAAGCACTAACTCCATCCTACATAAGGCTATCTTCTGCCTTTCGAGACTAAGCTCTGTCTCCATCCTGCATTGCATAAGGCTACTCTCTGCCTTCCAAGGTTAAACACTACCTCCATCCTACATAAGGCTATCTTCTACTTTTCGAGACTAAGCTCTGCCTCCATCATTCGGCTGAAATATCTCCACCCCCACTTAAGTTTTTACATTTGGCTGAAATATCGCCACCTGCACTTATAAAATTTCACATTTGGCTAAAATATAGCCACCTTCTTTAAATTCTCATTTCGGCTGAAATATCGCCACCTCCATTTACAATCTTCACTTCGGCTGAAATATCTCCCCCCGCTTTTTATATTCCCGCTTGGCAAAAATATCGCCACATGCATTCTCAATTTACTCTCTGGCTGAAATATTGCCACCCTATGCATTTATTTGGCTGAAAGATTGCCACCCTTCGCATTCATTTGGCTGAAAGATTGACACATTCTCATGGGCTAAAAGATCGCCAATTTATTCAAAGGCATCATAGTTCGAAGCCACCATCTGCATTGCCCGAGAACATCATTTCATGGCCTGGGAACCTTTAATTTTATGCTCTTCACGGCCCAGGACATCATAATCTGAGAACTTCATTCGTCTGAAGACAACATTCATGGTCCAACGGGAACTTGCATCACGCTTAAATTACGCAATATATATGCACATATCTAATTTTCAGGTACATGAGCTACCAAAAAGCTATCTCACCAGAATTTTTCCCGCTCCAGTTCTCCGCAGCCTATCCGATTCGAAGCACCCTCTCAAACATGATCGTCGCGTCCGTCTTTTTGAATTTCCATCAGCATATTCCGTCAATGGTTCCTGAACTACACGTGGCATGATTCCTGTAAAACCAGGGATATGTAGGCAGCACAGTAACCATAACGCGGTCAAAATTCTTTACAACCGCCAATTCCGGTCAAAATTGGCCATCTTATCTTGACATTTCTTTCATCCTCCTCGGGTAAAGACGGACAACTGTTGATACCAAATTTTTTCCTATATATTTTTATACTCAAAATACTTTCAGAATAGTATGTAGATGATATACAAGCATCTCCAAAGTTTTTGGTATTTTTCCTAAGTTTTTAAATATTTTTAAAACCAATTTATGGCCTATTTTGCACTATAAAATCCTATAATCATTCCCAAAACTTGTCATTTGGGTGAATAATTTATTTTATTCTCAAACTGACACAAATATATTTTACATGATTTTAACATCATTTTAAAGTCCATTTGGTATTTTAAAACTAAAATTGCATGAAATTGTAACTTTAGCCTATTTCTCGATTTAATAGCATTTTCAATCACAAAATCATTCCCAATATTTTTAAATTATTACTTACATATCGTTTATTAAATCATTATGTTTAGTTTGAATTTTTAGCATCATTTACTATTTTTATAAATTCAAAATGGGAAAATTGGCTATTTAAATTGTAGCATCTTTACTTTCAATTATAGCCCAAATTAAACCCAGATCCTAGCCCAAATTGAACCCAATTATGCGACCCAAATACCTGAACCCTAGCCCTATTTCTAACCCGCCTGGATCCTATATCAAATCAGTTTCGTTGATTGTTTTAATCAATGTCCCTTATCTATCCTTCTTTAATTAAACCAACGATCCCCCCCCCCCAACCCTAATTATTCTAACGAAAAAGCCGCCCGAAGATCCCCTTCGCCTCTCAAATCCTCTCAAACCTCTCCAAAACCCTAGCCCCTTTACACCTTCTCCGACCTTGTCTCACCGAAAAACATGACATCTCAGGCCCTAGGTGGCCTATACCGACCTCCACGTTCCTTTATATTCCTTTTCTCGAAGTCCCAAGGTCCTATCTGAAAACACTTGGTTAGAATCTCTCCGATTCAAGTTCTATGGCCCTTTCCGGCTCACCTCCGGCAAGTCCTAGCCCTGTGAGTCCATCTCTGACTCAAGACCAGTCTTTTCCAGGCCTTTTTCATTTTCCTAGGGCTTTCTAAGAAACCCTAAGACTTCGAGGTTTTCCTATTTTTCTCTAAGATCTACTTCAGATCCGTGCTATTTTCTAAGATTTTAAAGTGTTCTCCACATCTTTTCCAATTTTTGCTTTCAAAATTGTTCATCTTCTCAAAACTTAGGTTTTTCGTGATTTCCACTTGTTCTACTGTGATTTCTTGCATTATTTGTCTTGTAAATCGTAAATGTTTTCATTGTGAGTTCTATGTATTTTTCTGTATGGAGTTGCTTCCTAGGGTTTCCGAGTAATTTCTTTACTATATTTTTCTTTACTTACATTTCCATGAATGTTTGTGTTCTTTGGACTTCCTGAATTTACTTTTTTCCTGATTTTCTACGCTTCCGTCTTTACCCTTGACTTGTGGAAGAAACCTAGATTTTGGGGGTTTTTTCAAACTACTTGTGTGCGATTATTTTGCTTCCTGCTTGATTTCAAAAATCCTAGTTCTCTAAAATCGTCTCATGTTTCTGATTCTTGCTAAGCTTTGCCAGACCTTTTCATTTCTATCATATCTATGTTCTTCTATTGTGATCACGTGACTGTACTGTTTGCTTAATCTTAACCCATGCATGTTTAAGTTTATGCATATTTTATAGTCAAACCTTTTACTCTCAAAATAACCCTAATTTTAGAGATTTATTTCAGACTACTATTATGCAGGCCTAATTGGTTCTTTCCTTGTCTGATTTGGACCTGTTTTCTGACTTAATTCATAACTGAGCTCGAATCCCTAATTCCTTGATTTACCTGTGTAATTGATTTTACTCATGCCTTAATTGCCTAAACCGAGTATTTTAAAACTTCTCTTATGTATTTACCCTTTATTACACAATGTGTTCCTGATTTTCTTTCCTAAAATAAAACTCTGCCTTTAGTATTCTAAGTTTGAACTCCTTAATTAAAGGTTCCCTTCTCCTAATTGATTATGATTGATACTAGATTATTTTCTGCCTTATTTGATTGCCATTTTTCAAACTATAAATAACCCACTCCCTTTCTTTAAACAAATGAACAATTGAGTTAAAGAAACACACACTCACTCTAAACTCTCCTCTCTCCTCAGCTACCAGTATTACTGTTTGTGTCTAACCGGCTGAAAGCCAAGGTTAGACTATAGAATCCTACTTGTTTTCTCAAGTATTTGCTGAAGCTTGAGTGAATTCTGTGGTTTATTTCCTGCTTTATTTATTTTGCTATTTGAAACTATCAACTGGCATGTCTCTATAATTTAAATACTATTATCCAAAACTATGTGTTTACTTCTCCCTTTACATAACCTCTCACTACATGTTTAGCTTTCTTGCATTATGTGACTAAATATTTGTCTATTATGTTCTTTCTTCATGCTTCTACATCTTTAAAGTGTTGATATGCTTTTTTTTATCCTCCATTGATGTTTATATGAATGCTGTCATGTGATCCCATTCCTTTTTATGTACGAGTAATTATTCTAGGCTGGGGGTAGAATCCTATTGCTATCCCTGACCCGAGACCAGTTTCTCTTGAACCTTTACTCAAATCAGTCCCATTCCCTTAACCCCCTTTATGTGTTGAGCACTGAATAGAGTCTGGTGGTGTCGTGATCACCACCCAGACCCCTGGCTGACTTCTAAAGTCTGCTATTTATCTGTTTAAAACTAAGTGGAGGGTCAGGGATGTGCCAGTCTTACCCATGGCTGGGTATGACCACCCTTTACTTTGGTTTCCTATAGTCCCCTCAATTTACACTTATTCTCCGTTCTTTAATTTCTGTCCCCTATGGTAAGGCATGCTTAGGGACCCTAGAGTTCCCTCTATATTTGGATGCCTAAGGGCTGATAATTCCACACATTGCACTACTCTGTTACCACATTCAATCTTTAGGGTGTAAGCATTTCCTGGGCTTGCTAAAAGCCTTTGGAACTTTGAAGCACTCTAAGACAAGGCCCTGGAATCTAGAATCCAGACTTTGGAAACCCATGTGTTGGATATTGAAGGTTTCATTGAGCCTCCTCGGATCAGGACATAGTTTTGATGTACTTTTTTCAGCCTGTTGCTTTTCAGTTTTGCAATAACTATGTAATGAAACTCGGGGAAAATATTAGTAAAGGGTGTGGGATGGGTTCATATTGCTTGCACTAGTTAACAGGTAGAAATCATGTCTGTAGGGTCTTCTATGCTTTAATCATCTAGATACTATACCTATAAGATTTTAATATTGCATTTCATATTGAAACCACGTCTACATGACTTTGATATTGCAAATCATCTAGACACCATGCCTATAAAATTTCAATACTACAAAACATTTAGAAATCATGCCTATAGGACTTTAATATTGCAAATCATTTAGAAATCATACCTGTAGGACTCTGCATTGTAAGCACATAGAAATCAGGCCCATAGGAAATGCATAAAATGCCAGGAAAACAGTAGGTTAATTAATTACTCAGTTCCTTAATGTTCTAAAAGCAGTAACGAATAAGATGAATTCAATATAGATATCATGCTTATTGGACTCCGTCTCAACTTGTCTGATTCACTTTAAGTAACAACAGTCTGTTAATTGGTCTTTAGAGTCCCAATGCAATGTTTTCAATAAAACCACTGTAAACCAGTAAATGCAATGTTTTCAATAAAACCACTGTAAACCAGTATGCTTTTAGAAACATTTCAGAGCTACATCTTTTCTAAACGACTATTTCCAATGATGTGCCTAAATGTTTTACCCAGTCCATGAAGCTTTCCTTTTTCAAAAACAATCTTGACTCACTCTTTTCTTAAGATGTTCCTGTTAGAATATACGCTTAACGCTAGAGGGGGGGTGAATAGCGTTATAATAAAAAATAGCGTAAACTTGTGGAATTTAAAAATTGCAGGAATGAAATAAGTGCGATAAAGTAAATAATAAGGAACAAACGCACCGATGTATCCTGGTTCACCACAACACGTGGCTAGTCCAGTCCCCGAGAGACTCTCTCAAGATTTCCACTAACTTCGTCAAGCTTACGGGTGCTTAACAAACCATTACAGTTGCTCAAGGATACCACACCTTAAGACTTCACTTGCTTGAGGATACCTCACCCCAAGACTTCAACCACTAAGACTTTGGGTACTTAGCAAACCCGACAAATGAGAAGATATGTTCTTCTCAAACAACTCTCTTTTACAACAAATACTCTATCGATAGAGTGGATAAAGAGATACACAATAAGCTCTATGAACAACACAAAGTTGTCTATCAAATGGCTCAACAAAAGCTCTAAAAAGATGCTTGAAAATGATCAATATGTATAACAATGTATGGAGGAGTTGTGTGTTTTAAATCAGCTCAAAAAGACCTCTTTTTATAGGTGAAAAAGGGGTGCTGACCGTTGCTTAATTGACAAATAAAATCCCTTATTCTGTGCTCAAACAATCGATTGTTTGGAGTAGATAATCGATTGTTTGACCAACGTTCAAAAGACAGATTCCTGATTTTAGGCTAAACAGTCGATTGTATGGACTAAATAATCGATTGTTATTCAACGTTCAAAAATCAATTTAGGATTCTGCGGGAACGGTCAAAATATAATTGATTCTGTGGGAACGATCAAAATATAATCGATTGTATGAAAATGACAATTGATTGTTTATGAATATAATCGATTGTATGACAAAAACAATCGATTGTTTAGATGTTTAAAAACTTTGGTTGCACACTGTCTCAAAATAATCGATTGTTAAAAGTAGACAATCGATTGTTTTCTATTTTGAAAAACTTCAGATCACACTGTCTTAATACAATCGATTGTAGGATTCAATTAATCGATTGTTGAGACCCAGATTTAAAAGACATGTTTAAAACCTTCAACATCATTTTGTTTTAACACAAAGATGCATGTTTATGATAAATATGATTTAATAAAATATTTTATGCATGTTTATGATGACCTAATGTTGAGCCAAAGGATAAGATAACTTAAACGCTATCCTTACATTGGTTCTACCAAACGACCTACTCTTGGGTCTTCGGTCTCGAACTCTTTGGCTCGTTCATGCAATTCCGTCATCAGTATGCTTCTCGCCATTTGATTGATTGTCATATTATATCGTTGTTTGACACTTGACTTCATTATTTGTCATTCATCAAAACCTATACCTGAAAATCATGCTCATACAACCAAAGCGCACATATCATAGATATACATGATTTCCAACAGTTCCTGCCTTTAAAATTCTTTCATAACTTCTGCATTTCCCTACTCAAACGATCTGCTGATTTCAAATCCATTTACAAATTTACTCTAGTCTTACTTTCTCTTAAACTCTTCTGCATTAAGACCTCAATAACTAACAATTTAGACGTGAGGGGCTCGATGCAGACTTTTTATCCAACTTTACGAGTTAAACTAATTCGTCTGCCTCTTAATTTCTTTAATTAATGACCAAATCAGTATGTGCAAGTCATGCTAAACTAATTGCTGTTATGATCTACGGGGTCTTGTATGAGCCTTTGAGTGTTTGATTTGTACCCCACTTATTTGATAGTTGTTTTGACTGAAGCCATAGTATTTTATCCTTTTAAACTCCATACATGCCTCCATCCCTTTCTCCCATTTAGGATTAGAAGTCCAAATACCCCGGGACTGATAGGTCAGGACGGGTATTAGATTGCAATAAGAAAAACGAAACTAATTGCGTTTAAATACCTTGACAAGGCGGGAAGGGTAGAATATTGAGATGATGACAGTGCGCTAATATCTCGTGTGAGAATGATTGCTGGGTATTGCACCGAATGATCCATTTTATAGTCAAACGTAGGACCCCTTTCTCTTGGTTTTCCATTATTTAAAATTATTGTTTTCTTCAAACTAAGCTCTCTTTTACTTGTCGCTTTCTTCTTTCAAATTTTTCAACTTGCTTATATTTCTTATGTGCAAACTTTGCTTATCTACTCCTACTCTTCTTAAAGCCACAACTAAGCAAGCTGGGAACCACACTAGTGGATCTTGAGGGGTGCCTAACACCTTCCCTCGAGATAATCTCAAGCCCTTAACCAAACTTAAGTTTTCTTTCAAACCAATCTTCATTTCTCTAAAAGTGTCCTAATACACTATAATCATTAGGTGGCGACTCTCCAAACTCCATAGCCCAAATTCTCCCAAAGGGGATAAAGGAGTCATTCCACTCATAATGTCGTAAACCTGATTTCTTTTCCTCGAAAGAAAAAGGGGGCGTCAACAATAATCATATTTAAATGTTACACTAAACATAGATATCATGAATAATATAATAACAATTCAAGATCATGGAGAAGTAAGATATTCCTTCATAAATAACATGTCATGCTCAGTAATATCATGTAACACTTACATTTCAATCATTTAAGCAGTGTAAATCATGGAAGAATTCCAAACATATAACATGCGCACATTATGCAGAGGTCGTACGGTCTGGTCCAACATAATTAAATCGTGCACTACCAGAGGGTTGACTGACACAAATCATATATGCATGTACTTACTAACGAGGCAATCGACCCGATCCATAAATAGCAATTATTATCAAGTAAGCACTCATTACTCATTCATTGTCAAATGAATTCATAAAAGTTCTCAAGCAAGCGTGTACATTCATTTCAATTTATTTATAATTCCTAGCATGTCCTAAGAGATCTCAATAGCAAGCAAAACGTAAGAATTTGCAAGTACGGCATAATACAGGTCCTAAACTACCTACACAATTAGTATAATAATATCTATGTACGGACACTCATCACCACGTAAGTACGTATCCCCACAGATAATCATATATTATTGTTTAATTCACCTAGGGGGTCATTTTCCTTTTACGAGGATAGAAAAGAGACTTACCTTGCTTGAAAGCTCACTTCCAAATTCAAGAATGTGCTTAAACCCTCAATTCGGAGCCAAACGATCCAAGACTAATCAACGGGGTGAAAAGTAGTCGATACAAGCTCAAGAGACGATGTTCTAACTATTAAAGAAATCTGCCAACCCTTGATACAAGTTTCCTAAAATTCATCGCGGGGTCCACGTTCCCGGATTACAGAAATTATCGAGGGAAGTTGTTATCCATAACCTAAGGATAAACCATATATGATTTTTACTTCATTCCATAACAAAATTCGTGGTTAAATCTTATTTTTAGCAAAACCCTAGGTTTTACTCTAAACCAATAAGTTTCACTAATTTACTTGGTGTAATACATCCTTAAACTATGCATTAAACTCACTTAATGTAGGAATAACTTACCTAATAATACTAGGCTGATATTCCCTCTTCGAAAGCTCCCAAATTGCCCAAGAAATGAATGAAATGTGTTAAAAATGACACATTTCCCATATTAAATGAAAGCACTGCCTTCGGCAATTTCTGCACTTGGGGTTAAGGGACCGAATATGCGGTCTTGCTTCTACAAGGAAGTGTTTGCATCAGCGGACTTTGACTGAGCTGGCTGGGAGCAACATCTGCAGTCTAGGCCGCTTCTGCAAAAAAGTTGGTGCCCCTGAGGTTCCTAGGCTCCTCCCATTGGGCCAAACCTGCAAATGACTGATCGCTTCTGCGGTCTCGCACCTACGGCTAGTCAACCACACGTGTAATTATGACTGATGCATAGAGCATTGACTCTTTCAAAAATTTTCTGAGTAAACTTGAGCCTTGTTTTTTTATGCTCGGGGCCCCCAAGGACCTACCCGAAAATACCGACAAGTTTGAAATGATTAAATGGACTCGATCAAACTCTCGGAACACCGGAAAAACCATTATATCTAGAAATAACACCCTAAAACGAATTGATTCAATCTTATGAACTTCAAGTTCTTCAATTTACTTCCAACGTGCCGAAACATACTTATACTAATATGATTGACACCAAATTTGTGTGCAAGTCTTATATGCATTTATAGAACTATTCAGAGTCTTGAAATTCCATTCAAACCTTGATAACATAAAAACCTGTTCAAACCAAATTCAAAGAACTTAAATCTTCAATAACCAACTTTCACTATTATGAGCTAAAACGCTCCTGGCTCATCCAAAACTTGATCCGGACGTACGCCCAAGTCTGAAATCATCAAGCAAACCTATTGGAGCTGTAAAATCTCAATTTCGAGGTTGTTTACTCAAAATGTTGACCGATCACTGCCGACTCAATGCCACACAAAGGTAGGAAGAGCGGTCACAATATCTTTTACACGAATAAAGGCCTGGTATCGAATTTCTACAGAGAGCTAGTAGTGGAGTTGTATTTTCTGTCTAGCAAAGTGATATGTTTGTACTTCTAATGTTACTTCAAACAGTTTTCGATTTTTGTATTATAACTACAATTATAAAACTAATGACTAACACTAAATTGTGCTACGAGAGTATTGCTAAGTTGTATTCTAATGGGTAGAAGGGAACTAAGGTTGTGGCATTACCTTGCTGGCTAATTGACGGGTAGATGTTAGTAAGGATAGATTGACATATTTGGGGCTTATTCTATAACCATTGCACAATTATACCCACTCTCACACCTCTCGGTAAAGAGAGATATTTTGCCTAATTGACTCCTCGAGACCAACTGGATAGGTCAATTAGACCAAGCAACTAGGGTTCAAGTAGGGTGATTACTCTCTCGAGATTTAATCCGTTAATTGAGACTATTATTTCTCACGAGTCCATTACAATTCCTTGTTGGGTCAATTTTGGGGTCATAGACTCTCTTTCTCAAGTAGAGTCAAACTCACGAAGCTTGAATCAATGTTTGTAACCACCAATTCTTAAATGAAAACATAATTTCAACTTAGAGAGCAATCACCCAATATATATCTAACCCTAGATGGCAACACCCATCAATTACCCATACTAGAATTGAGCCACAACCCTAGCTAATGGGTTTAGCTACACATATGTAAAGAAGAAACTATTGAAATAGATGAATAACTAAATATATTAATTAATATAATAATTGATAACTACAAGAATTGATTGAGACTTTAAAGCTAAAGTGCCAAAAATGGCTACAAAACTATTCCCAGGTGCGCAACTGCGTTTCAGAAATTAAAACTTCCTCTAAAAATGGTAAAATATTCTATTTATACTAGGCTGAAAAAACTAGATAAAAATACCCCTGCGAGGTTAGTGCGGTCCGTACAAAACTAACCCCGGCTGCACTGGCTCTTTGACTTAGCTATTTTCCTTCTTTGAACTTGAGGGACGCGGACTACGTGAAACTCTAGCGCGGATGCGGAGGGAGTCTGGTGCGGAACGCATTGCTTTAACTTGAGCATTTGACAAACTCTTTGAATCTCCTTCATGCGGCCCGCATAAAAGAGTGATGTGGCTGCGAAGCTTGATCGCGAACACCGAGAATCCAACCGCGGCCGCATGCGCTTATGAGATTTTACTGGACTGTTATTAGTGTTGTATTTAAATAGCACACTTCATCTCATCTGACTATTTCTCTTGGGTTTCTTGGTCGATCAAACCTGCAATCAAGCACAACCAGTGAGCATTTTGGGTCTATTTTGAAGAAATTATACTCAAAGCATAGGCAAGTAGGGGCATAAAATACGTTAAAATCATAACTTATCAACTCCCCTAATCTTAAACCTCTGCTTGTCCTCAAGCAAACAAAATAAGACCCACCCCTTAAAGGAAAGTCCAAGTAATTCCAGCTATCCTAAAGCAACTCAACAAATATCAATTAGGACTAAAAATTGTGCTCAATACAAATGCATCATTAACACATTTACACTTTGAAAAGCTATGGATAAAATGTGACAGAAGAGCATTAAGAGTTTACTCATTACATCAAAACACTTCTCTTATTTACTTCGGTCATTATGGAACCCAATCTCACACATCCTCGAATATCTCTAAGGGAACCTCACCTTTTAGAGTTTGACACTCAAACCGAGGTTGATGGAACTTCACTCATCTATCTCAAGAAGGTCACAAGTCCGGCTCTAGACACCTTATGCGTGCCCCTTACGTAAGTATCCACTAATGTAAACTTCCTTCAACTCAAGAATATATAGGGCTTTTGGGAACTCAAAGTGAAGGCTTTGGGTTAGGGTAAGACATGTTTTTATTCAAGTGGGTTCAATCTTACCTTAATCACATCATTCGATTCTTTGTGGCACTCTTCTCTCGACTCTTTTGAGTATTTCACTTCTTTTTCACACCTTTTTCACTTTTATTTTCCTTGAATACCTCTTTATTCTTGTTCACATTGGACTATCTTTTTGTCTTTTTTTTTCTTCTTCCTTTTTATTGCCTTCCTTTTCTTTTGCATTTGTACCTTTTACCACTTTGTTTCCCTTATTGCTTTTCTCCCCAAACTTAGACATTTTCCATTACTCAAGGGAAGATTTGGGTGCCAAGAGAGGGTATTATTTAGAATGGTTATAGGCTTGTAGCATTGAGCCTTTAAAGAAAAAGGTTTAAAGGCTCAAAGGGTTAACTAGGGATCATCTTATTAGTAGGCTATGGAATTTTTCATCTTAACATTTGGATCAAGGAGAGCCTATAATAACTTCTCAAGTCAAATTTAACATAGGATTTTGCCTCAACAAACATTCACGGCAAGTTCTAGACCATTGGCTCGTGACTTGGACTCATAATTCTATTTCTCTCCACACACGCTAGGGGATTGATAACGACATCAAGTCGAGGGCCCACAAAGACCTTAGTTACGATTCAAATGCACAATGGTCCAAAAAGACCATATGATGATTCTTTGGTCAACACAAGAGTCTCAAAGCCACAACTTTCACCATCCTAAACACAACATTTTATCTTTGACCATGATATCAAACACAAATATTCTAGGCCTAAGGGAAGATTTGCCTGAGGTGCCATTAACTACGAACTATCAAAAATAAAAGAAAAATAAAAAACGGACTCAAACCCTTAAGAAGGTTTTCACGCCATATATCATTGGGAGGAGCCACCTGGTTCTCACAATGCTCCACCCTTGGAAAGAACCAGGGCATTAGGAAAACCAAGGCTTATTGAAAATGCCAAAAACAAAACAAAAGGCTACGAGCCTATCTACAAAGCTAAAAACAAATTTTTTTGCAAAAATAAAAAATAAAATGAATATGCACACTGGGGGTTTAGAATATAAAATAGGGAATGAATATATACATGTGTGTTACTTTATATACAGACCAAAAGAGAGAATAAAAAGTATAAAGTACGATAAAAGTAGTTAAATTTAAAGTTATATACACCCCAAAATAGAAAATAAAAGAAAAGCATAAAAATAACAATATATATGTACAGTCATCAATGGATAATAAAAAGTAGGGCGCACTCCCACAAATAAGTGCTGGCATTGTCCCCAATGCCAACTAACAAATAAGCATAAAAAACAAAGTAAAGGATATAGGAGCTCTTTAGGCCATGTCCGTCTGTATGGGATCATTAATGGTCCCAAAATACTCTGTATGTGTGGGAACCTCAGACTGGTTCTCGACTTCCTGATTCTCAGCTGCGGGGATTTGGGCCTGCTTCTGGAACGACTGGATGACAGGTTCATCACTAGAGGGGACCTCCTATGGGTCTGCTAGCTCAATAACTACACCTACCGAACTAGGGAGCTTCCTCTTCTTTTTTGGAGGCTTGGTTGCCAACTCTTGATAAGGCTGGGCCACTGGTGCTGCCACTAAGGATTGATCCCTGAATAGCATGTCTAATGGCATTTGATCTGCCAATAGCTTGTCTACATCAGTCTGAAGCACCTTCATCGACTCCTAGGAAGCGTGTGACTTCCTCATCCTCTTGTGCTCTTTGGCAAGCTCCTTTAGATCCTTGCCATGTGAATCCTGCACCTTAGAGAAGGCGTCCTTAGTCCTCATAATCTTCTCCTGGTTTTCCAGGAGCTTCTTTAGTATATCCTCAATGGACTGAGGAACTTGAGTAGTGGGAGGTGCTTACTGGGCCTCAACTGTGGCAGACAATGTAGACAACTTGGATGTCGTAGCTGACATCCAGTTGTTTAAACTGGCCAGTTTCTGGCTCAACTGATGAGCAGTGAAAGGATTAGCCTAGGAAGAAGGAACCCCCAGACCAGCTGAAGTATTGGATCCAGTAGATGAGGAAGTTCCTGGAGGCAAATCATGCATAGTAGTGGCAGGATGTATGGTTGAAGGCTCTATGTAAGGCTCAACAGAAGACTCTACCGCAACTGGATCCTCAGACTGGCCAGTTGGGGCAGAGGAGGTGGCTTGTAGCTCTTGTCGTTAGGGTTGTCTGGACATTTTAGACTATACCACGAGAAGGGAGACACAGGTCTCACCTTGACATCATAATACTTCCTGTCCACTTCTAAATCCTTGACGTATATGGTAAGGGTGCTTTGGAATGTGTAGTTCCGGTCATTCTCAGACCCTACTGAAGTAATTTCCTTGTATATCACATTTTTCACGTTGATAGGAAAACCTGCCATGATTAAAGTAATCAAAACCGCACGGGGAAGTGAGATAGTTTGATCATGTGAAGTGGGGTCAAGTCTGTTGCATACAAACATCAACCACCCCTAGCCTCAAAGTTCAATGTTCTCCGAACTATCTTCACCCCCGCTTGTAACCAATCTGGAACAGCACTCGGGTGAGCCAAGTACCTAGCTATCAACGAGCAAACCTCTTCACCCATTTCCAAATTCTCATTATACTAGGTCTTATCTTTATCATCAAACCCCAAATAGTCATTGAAGGCCTTCCCTGTAGTACACCAAATTTACATTCTGCACTTTGGTAACTGTTGAGCCCTTTTTGACGTGGGCTACATTACAGTAGAATTCCTTGACTACATGCTCATTGGCCTCTCCAATCTCTTCCCGAAAGAAATCCAATCCACTCTAGTATGGAATTATCTATGAAAATTAGGGTGAAGAGGAAACAAGTCGCTTGTAGTAAAATTTCTTTCTGGAATCAGCTTTTGTACGGGCCACCAAGTTCTGAACAGGTTGAAAGACACTTGGCTGACAAATCGATCTTCCCAGGCTTCAAGTTTTCTTGTTTGTTCAACACCCCTACCTAGGGAATACCACTGTCAGGTACCTCATCATCACTATCATCCCCATCGTCTACACTCTCCCCTGATAGTGAATCTTTTGGGCGAGGTAGAGTACTCACCAATGCCGGTTACTAAGCCCTCAGATGACTCAGAAAGTGCACGCTATCGAGCTTGGGCAAGGGGTGAGATTGGAGGAGAGTCATCAGTCAATCTTAGTCTTCCAGGCTAGTCAGGGACATACTCCAGTACAGAATCGGAAGAGACATTCTGGGAAGGTACGTATTCACTTCCCGATTAGTCACAGGCTCTATCAACTACTTTAATAGCTTTCTGCATCTTTTTAATATTTTCTTTTACTTGGGAATTAGATAGATCATGGCCTTGCCTCCCCGGGAGGACTCACCTTGCGCAGGTTGTTTAGCACCTCTGCATCATTGACCATTATATGCAAGAATAGACATATAACTTTGTCAATGTAAGTAGAGGCAGTGAAACATGTATATAAAAGAATTGCATAATAGCAAATGGAATTGTTGTAGACACAGCTGAAGAACAAGGTACCACGACTCGCACCATCAGGAGTGCAGCCATGTTAGAAGCACCGAGGACCACGGGCCGCACTAAGCAAAGGCTCCCCAAAACATCTCTCTGAATCTCTCACCGCGGTCTGCACAAAAATGGATCGTGGCCGTGGTGGGCCATCACAGACTACACAAAGAGCAACGCGGCCGCCGATCGCGCTAAGGTGACCAAGGGCCGCGCTGATAAGGGTTTATGGGCACTAAGCCAGGGTACCAGTTTTGGCCATTTTTTTCAAATTTTACACCCACTTTGTCCCTACTCAATTTCCCAAATGCTAGGAATGCCCAACACAGAAACTCAGCAGGTAAATTACCCTAAGTTAACAATTCAAAGAAAAATGGGAAGAAAAAGATGTTATGGGCTAAATGTAATAAAATAACAAAAAATTAATCAACTAAATGAACAAAGGGTGAGTGAGACATTATCTGATGTAAAGATGAAGTACAATTAATCAATATTAAAGAAATAATTATGGACTCCATAAATATATGAACAGTAATTTTTAAGCTCTGAGGGATTAAAGGTCGAAAGGGTAAAAAGTGACCCTTGAGGTCTATTTATAGACCGCCCATGGGATCCTTACTCACCGACCAGCGCGGCAGCACAAATGCGACCGCGGACCGCGCTGGATTTTATCAAGTGAAGCTTCAGAGTAAGACCTCAGCAAACCGCATAAAACTGTACCACGACTGTGGAAGTAACAGTATTGCAGCCGCGGTGACAAACTTTAGAGACCATTAGTTTTATCTCATGCCAGTGCGGACCTTACAAAGTGCACCACAACCGTACGGGCAAACATCAGAGACTGTGCAATTTTTCTACTTTGTTTTGCACTGCATCAACCCAATCCCTGCAATATCTCACAACCAATTAGCTCAAAATCCTAAACTACTAAGAAAATCAAAGAGAGAAAAAATACATGGGTTTCTTTCCAAAAAACACCTGATTTAGTGTCGCGGTATGACGCATGTTACCATCATATCACTTCAAATCAAGAAGCGCCACCCCGAGGCTCTCATCAAATTCTCCAAGAAGAAATAAAGGACACGTCCAGAGAGTTTGTTAACCATCCAATCAATGAATGGAAAGGGATAATAGTCACTATGGGGAACTTTGTTAAAATTACCATGGTTCATGCAAAACCGCCAACCTGTGTCTGGTCTTGTAGGAAGCCATACATTATGAAGATTAAGCATCATTTCATCATCTGCTGCAGGTAGTCTCCCTTGAAGCTCCAAAAGAGGTGTTGCATCATTCTTCAAGATAATATTGGGCTCAAAGATTGTGAGTCAGAGGTTTGGAGCAACTTTTTCCAATTTCAACACCGGAGGCACCTCAATTGTTTGCGTTTCTAGTGGAAATTTCCCGATCCACGTTGATGCAATCTCAATGCATCCTCCGACATGCTTACCACGACATGCTAACCAATCCAATGCTTACCACGAAGAGAAAACGGAAAAGCCTCAATCTCAATGCATCCTCCGACATGCTTGTCTGCTTGCTACCCCAGTATGTATCTACGAACCCCTTCAAGTGATTGTAGGCATTTTGATTGGAGGAACCCGTAAAATATCCTCTTTGCTCGAGCAAGGTCAACATAACATTTGTTATTTTAAAGTTCCCAGCCCGGATTTGGGGAGGAATAATGGCATTCACGTACCCTCGATTTGGGATAACTCTTGAGGCCACTCTTGATGGAGGCAGAGGAGGGTCTGGAATGTTTTCATTCACATTACAATTTGCATTGGCATTTTGACCTCTCCTTTAAGCTTGAGGTAATACATCTTCTTGTTCGAGATCCTCAACCTCCTCCCCCCTGACCACATTACCAAGAGGGTCATTTGCCTTTAAAGCCATGTGTACCTGAGTGATTGACACAACAAAATTAGTAAAATCAAGGAAAGAGAAGCAAAACACAAAACTAACTACAAAGATAGTCAACACCGTAAGCTCCCTGACAACGGCGCCAAAAAGTGATCGTTGCCGACTTAGCGCTACACAAAGGTATGAAGAGCAGGTCGCAATTGCTTTTAATTGAATAAAGGTCTGAGATAGAATTTCCACATGGAGCTAGTAGTTGAGTTTTATTTTCTCTCTAGCCTAGAGATGTGTTTGTACTTCTAATGTCACTTCAAACATTTTTGGGTTTTTGTATTATAACTACTATTATCAAACTAATGATTAACACTAAATTATGCTACGAGAATATAACTAAGTTGTATACTAATGGAAAGAAGGGCACTAAGGTCGTAGCATTACCTAGTGGCTAATTGACGAGTAGATGTTACTAAGGATAGATTGACATATTTGGGGATTATGTTATAACCGTTGCACAATTGTATCCACTCTCACACCTCTCGGTAGAGATAGTGATTTTCCCCATTGAATCCCTTGAGACCAATTGGGTAGGTAAATTAGAACAAGCAACTAAGGTTCAAGTATGGTGATTTCTATATCAAGATTTAACCCATTAATTTGGACTATCATTTCTCATGAGTCCATCCCAATTCCTTGTTGGGTCAATTTTGGGGTCATAGACTCTCTTTCTCGATAAGAGTCAAACCCACTAAGCTTCAATCAATATTTGCAACTACCAATTTTTAAATGAAAACATAAAATCAACCCAAATAGCAAACACCCAATATCAATCTAACCCTAGATGGCAATACACATTAATTGCGCACACTACGGTTAAGCCACAACCCTAGCCAATGGGTTTAGATACACATACTTAAAGAAGAGACTAAAGAAATAGATGAAGAACTAAATATATTAATTAATTTCTAACTGAAAACTACAAGAATCTATTGAGAGTTTAAAGCTGAAGTGCCAATAATGGCTATAAAACCGTTACCGGGTGGCAGCTGCGTTTCATAAATTAAAACTTTCTCTAAAAATGGTAAAATATTTTATTTACACTAGGCTGGAAACACTAGATAAAAATACCCTTGCGAGGTCAGTGTGGGCTGCACAAAAGCAACCGCAACCGCACTTGCTCTTTGACTTAGCTATTTGCTTCTTTGAACTATAGGGACGCGGACCGTGAAAGTGCAGCACGACCGTGGAGGGGGTCAGGCACAGACAGCATGGTGGCAATCACGGACGGTGTTTCTTTGACTTGGGAATTTGACAACCTCTCTGAATCTCCTTAATGCGGACCGCATAAAAGCGTGATGCGGCCGCATAGCTTGATCGCGGACTGCGAGAATCCAACCGCGGTTGCATGGCTTCTACTCATCTGACCATGTCTCTGAATCTCCTAGTGTGGCCGCAACCACTTTTTCATGGTCCGCACTAGGCCTTCTTCTCTTGTGTTTCTTGGTATTTGATACTTCAGTAGGTTTCACTCCCTTTTGAGTTTATCTTTGACATTTCTTCACTTTATCGATCAAACCTGCAATCAAGCACAACCTATTAGCATCTTGGGACTATTTTGAAGCAATAATACACAAAGCATATGGAAGTAGGGGCATAGAACACGTTAAAATCCTAACTTATCATTGACTTAAGTCAACCTTGGCCTTCTAAGCCAACCTTATGGAACCAAGTGTTCCCATTTAAACTCAAACTTTTCCAAATTCCGAACCAGCCATCCCCACAAGTCATAAATCAAATAAATCAAGTATAAAAAAGTCTTATTTAGGGGAACAGAGTTCGATAAAGCAAAACGACCAGACCGGTCGTTACAAAATTATGTATTATTTAGCTTGGAAACATTGTGTAGCGTATGTTTGTCAGATTGTTTTTTGTTACAATGGTTGTTGAAGCCGCTATTTATAACCATACTTAGGAAACAAAATCATATGATCAAGAACCTGTTAAATGACAATAATAGGGGCAATTGATGAATGTGTAAGGACAAGTCATGAATGACAGAACTCTCTATATATAATGGATGCATATTTAGTACCGAGGAAGTTTTTTTTAATTATTGTCATATTATAACAAACATTCATTTTCTCTCATTGATGATGTTCCCTTCGGCATCTACATACTTCTAACCATAGTTGTTGTCCTCGGTCTTGGTTTTCACTTGTTTCATCTTCTGTCTGCCCCTCCCCGCCCCCCTCTTGATTCCACAAGACACTCTGCCATTCGAGCATAGCATGAAGTGACTTTACACTATACATCTATATATGTTCAATTAAATGATATTGCAATATAAGATGACATGCAAAAATATGAAATAAAGATGCAGCAAATTGAACTCATAGTGTTAGAGCTTGTTTTGTTAAGTTTCTTTGTGACCAAATGTTTTTCTATTTTTTTAGTAAAAAGTATTTTTTTTCTAAAGTTAAGGTATTTGGCCATATTTTCAAAAGGAAAAAATTCATTTGATTAGAAGCAGTCAGATACATTCAAAGTTGTTTGGTTGATCATGAACTAGTCCTACTAGTAAATTATTAATATAGGAAGTAATACAGTTAATTATAATATGGAGATTGTTATACATACAACTTGCAATACACAACTAAAAAATTAGTTGCAAGGATTTCATTTATCTATTTCGGGGAGAAATTCAATAAATAGCTATATTTACAAGTGATCATTCAGAAATAGCCATAGTTTCAAAAGTAATCGAAATTTAGCCGTTTTTTATGTAAAGATACATCTGAACAAAAATATTGTTCAAAATCCAAAAATTACTCCAGCATAATATACTAAAATTCGGGTATAATATGTTGGAACTGCCATATATTATACTGGTGTTCTAACATAAGTATACTGGAACCCCAGTATATTATATTGTAGTTCCAGTATAATATAATGGACTTCCAGTATAATATGCTGCAGTTCTAACATACTATACTAGAGTTCTAGAATGATATACTGGTCCAATATAATATGCTTGAAGTGCATATACATGTGCTTCTATCTTCAGTAAATTATGCTAGAACTTTTCGCATTGTGGAGTTTCAGCATAATATGCTGCAAATTAATATACAAATGCATTGATATCCAGTATATTATGTTGGAACATTCTGTTTTGCAGCAAAATAGTGGAAAATTTTATTGAGTTTCCAAATGCTGGCTATTCTTAACTGACCGGTCCGAAAACTGGCTAGCTTGTGCTATTTTTACTCTATTTCGGTGTTCTTAATTAATTCAATACTACTTATTTTTTATTGGATCCCAAACAAAGCACTCACAATGGCCCAAGAAGTCTTATGATCCACAATCCTTCATGTGTAGTTATGTGGGGCTATAATTCCATAGTTTCGTACATTATTTGCCATTCATTTTACATGCTTTAATTATAAGCTACACTCTATTCGCAGTTAATGGAGTCTATTTTATGTGTAGATGAATTTGAGGTGAAAGTAGAGTAAAAGAGAAATATAAACTTTGAATGTGTGCTCGAGAAGAGAGAAAGGGAGAAAGTTGGCGAAGCTAGGCCTAAAGCAAGCGTTGGACCTAGTGACGCCATGCTTGTAACTGTCATTAGGCCTGGCAATGCAAGACAAAGGCAAACTTAACCAAGCGTTATTCATGGTGACGCTAGGTCTGGGAATGCACATTCCGAGTTTAGAAGACTTAATTCATCTCTTGCTTTAATTAGGACTTGACCTAAATGTTTAGATCTTTTCCTATACATTTAAATAGACCTACAAATTCCACCTTGCATTTTACATGATTTAATAATAACTTACACTTTATTTGCATGTAATGGAATCTATTTTATGTGTAGGTGAATTGGAGATGAAAGTAAAGTAAAATGGGCACTTAAAATTTAAAGGTGTTCTCCAGAAAAGTGAAAAATAGAAAGCTGGCGAAGCCAGGCGTAAAGCAGGTGTTAGACCTGGCGAAGCCAGGATTATAGTTGGCATTAGACCTGGTGAGGCAAGGAAAAGTCAATCATAACCATGCGTTATGCCTAGCAACGCCAGGTCTAGGGAGTGCAAATTCCGAGTTTTAATGACTTAATTCGTCTCCTGGTTTGACTAGTACTTGACCAACACATTTAGGTCTTTTCCTACACATATAGATAGACCAAAAAATGCCACTTTTGGGGAGCTTTGGAGATAAGAAGCAAGGACATCACATGGACAACTTTTGGAGTAGATAATCATAGAGTTCTTCATTCCTCTTTCTTTTCTTTGTAATTTGTTTATGCAAAATACTTGAAAAGTTGTTACTATGAACAATAGTTGATAAGTAATCTAGTTCCAGGGTTGTGGCTGACATGATTATTAAAGTTTATTAACTACATCTTCGTTAATTTGAATTATCATCTCGTGGTTGTTTCTCTAATCCTGTGCATAATTGCTTAATTGTCTAGTCAGCAGTTAAGTTCTATTTACTATCTATGTTATCCTTGGAAAAGTCGTGCTTAGATTAGAGTAGAATTAGATAGAGCTTGTTTCTGAACTCGTGGCTCGGGAGGAGATTTCACGATTAGGATAGGAATATACCTAACAGTCTTGCTTAATTGAATATCATATTATATCCATTCATGATTGTCATGACCCAATTTCCTAACCCGATCGTGATGGCGCCTCTTGTGAAGACAAGGCCAGCCAGAACGTTTCAAAACACCACTTAAAGCAGTTAATCAGTAATAATAAATAAAATATTTATTTATGACATTAATTAATATGAAAAACAATACAGCCCAACCAGGGTGTTACATGTCACGAGCATCTAAAAAGTAGAGACACTACTACTACTGTACCAACAATATATAACTTTTAAAAGGCAAAACCGGAATACAAGGATGGAATGCGCTGCCACGAACGCTGGCGGTCACCCTGCTCAATTACCAGAATATGGCCTTCGATCCTGCTAATGACCCGCTATCGGGTGAACAATACCAGCAACTGCATGCAAGGTGCAGGGAGTAATATGAGTACTTCCAACTCAGTGGTAATAAGAGAGAATAATATCTGAGCGATAAGAAAACACGCATGAGCACACCAAACGGCTATAACAGACAGGACAATCCTTTTTAAGAAAAATGAAATACTGTGGAAAATCCCTTTAGAAAATCCCAAGTTCTGTTCAAAAATCTCTTTTGAAAATATGTTTTTTCAACAATTGCAAAGGTACTTTCAACATGTAGGAAATAGTCAAAAACCTGCCCCTCGGGCTCAATATCAACTCACAATATCCAACATCATCCCCTCGGGCTCAGCACTCCTTAACATATAACACCAGGGTATCTGGTCAACTAGGCAAGTAACAGTATGTATGAAAATGATATATGAGTGCTAAATGTCGTGCCACATAGTACAAGCAAGAGTAAATGCATGAATGTAATGCAATGCATGAACACTCTGGAACGTGCAACCCTATCAATTTGGATACCCGCGCTCACTGTGGGGGTTCAGACTCCGGAGGGGCTCCTACAACCCAAACGCAATATCAATATCACACCGATGCGGCGTGCAACCCGATCCATGCAATGTATATGCACATGTAAACATAACACTTGAGGCCTGAAGCCTCCTTACATCATCTTCATGTCTCCACATATGGCCCTCAACCTCAATCAGTATGAAATAGTCAAAAGCCCCTCGGGCATCAGTAAAACAATAATACTTAGCTTAAATGATAGTTCAAACATCAGTTAAAACTCTAAGTTTGAGTAAAAATATAGTTGAGTTCATGAAACATTGTAAATCATATGGACTAAGTTCAAATTATATTTCAAATAGTGAGGAAAACAATGATGATAGCTCACACAGAGTTCAAGCAATCAGAAATAAGCCCTATGTACGCCAATGAGCTCAAGTCATAATGATAACAACAAATTATTTGCAAATACGCGGTGAAAACCAATAACCAGTACGGACTAAGTCACGATCCCCAACGATGCTCTACTCCATGCTCAGGTCCAGCGTGCAATTCACCACAATACAGCACTAAGATGTGCAAATCCGGGGTTTCAAACCCTCATGTTATCATTCACAAGTATTACTCACCTCAAACCGGCAAACTCTCAAGCTCGCGACGCCTTTGCCGCTCAAATCGGTCTCCACGCGCGTCAAATCTGACCAACAATCAGTACAAATATATCATAATATGCCAATGGTACATCACCCAATCAATAAAAAAATTAAATATAACAAAAATCTCGAAACTAGAAAAACCCGAGCCCCATGCCCGCTTCTCGAAAAATTACGAAACTTACATTTCCAAAATCCTTGTCTCGCCACATGTTTATACATACCAAGAACTCCAAAATCCCAGCTCAAATTTCCTATCAATTTCCAAACTTAAAATATCAAAACTCAAGCACTAACTTTAGCCCCTTTTTAATGAATTCAACCAAGATTCCATGTTAATTCTTCCATAAACTTGAATAATTAGGCCAAGGAACTTACCTTTCTTTGATTCCCTTCGAAACCCTCGTCATGTGCTCCCAAAAGCTCACAAAATCCTCAACAATGGTGGAAAGATGACTTAAACTCGCGGATGAAAAATGATAACTTAAACCCCTCTGCCCAGCTGGACTTCCGCTTACGCGGTCCACTGGCCGCTCCTGCGACCTCCTCTTTTGCGACAATTTGACCGCTTCTGCGGTCCAACTTAAAATCCCATCGACCGCTTCTGCGGTCCTTCACCGCTTCCACGTTGACCACTTCCAAAGTTTCCAAACTGCTCCTGCGGTCCCAGCCATTCTCCCTTGGCCGCTTATGCGGTCCTTCAGCCGCGTTCATGGAGCCGCTTAGGCAACTCATCTTTCGCTGACGCAAAAATAGCAGAAGCAACAATACAAAGACATGCATAAACTCCTATAACCCTGGATCAACCATCCGAAATCACCCTGAGGCCCCTGGGGTCCAAACGAAAAACACAACTATGACCAAAGACTTCATTCAAACTTGCTCGAGCCATAAGAAAACTATCATTAACATCAAAAATCACCAAATTCTTCAAATCCAAGCCTAAATTTCCGAAGAACTTCTGAAATACGCATACAATCGAAACCCAACCAAACAACGTCTGTATGACTTAAAAATTTGCAGACATATCCAAAATCACCTAACGAAGCTACTGCAACTTCGGAATTCCATTCCAACCCTCGGATCAAAATCTTACCTGTCAACCGAAATCGGCCAAAAATTCAAACTTCGCCAATTCAAGCCTTATTCTACAGTGGATCTCCAAATTCAAATTCTGATATCTCTCCTAAGTCACAAATCATCTCTCGAAGCTAACCGAACCACCAAAATTCACATTCGAGGCCTCTAACCACATAGTCAATTTCCGGTGGAATTTTCCAAAACAAGCTTCCTT
Source organism: Nicotiana benthamiana (assembly GCA_034376525.1). Classification (NCBI taxonomy): domain Eukaryota; kingdom Viridiplantae; phylum Streptophyta; class Magnoliopsida; order Solanales; family Solanaceae; genus Nicotiana; species Nicotiana benthamiana. Next base: position 29,690,839 of record CM067337.1, read on the forward strand.
ATAAGAGGCCAAGTGCCTTATTTCCAACCAAAACCAATTCAATTACACCCGATCAACTTTAATACTGATATTGAAACATGAAGCAACACAATAAGGAGGAAACGGAGGAGAGACACAGGAGACGATGGATCGGATCGTCACATCATCCCCAATTTAAACAAACGCTCGTCCTCGAGCGTACCAAGAGTTGTACTAGAAGCAACCCAATAGCTAAATGACCTAACTAGGCACATAGCCGGGGTGATCCCACGTCACCATAGCTCACATATGTACCGATAACACAACACAGCTAAAATTTCACAATCCATCTAACCCATAAACCGTGGAACCACATTGCACTTCCCGAAATCATACACAAGATCAGAACCTCACATCTATACTCAGAATTAACCCGACCAAGCTATAATAACCAACACCTGCAACCTCAGGTGAATTCATACAATATACCACACATTCCAACACTCGGAACGATTTTCTCTATCCACCACAGCTGGCCACAATACTCACTACCAATAGAGAACCTCTTATTTAGCTGAAGTCTTATTAAAACACTTACATATATTGTCAATGACAACTGAAAAATACGATAAATCGAACCAATCTCTCAAACTACCCATTCCTGAGTCCATTCCCTTTCTGACTGATACTACAACCGATTTTGGAGCCAAACCTCGATATTACCTTTCTAACAAGCTGAAATCAAATATGCTCGTACTCATTAATGACTCCAACGATCATCTCAACTACAATACGCCACTCTGTGATATGATATCTCATCACCAGCATAGGCCACAACCTGCTCAACACAAGCACCAATAAGAAATGATCTGAACACACTCAAACCCTAACAACTAACTCACACGAAAGAGCTGTAATTCAAATTCCTCCGTACGACCACAACACCGAACTGAGATCCTATCTTACATCATAGAAATAGATTAGCTGAATCCTCCTCGAATGTCATAACCTCATGTGGCCTTGCCACAATGCCCAATTCTATCCATACACTATTATCCATGAATCACCTCAATGCACCTGGCTCAACACCGACAATCATGCACAGCTTGAGGTCTGAAACCAAACAATCCATCACACCCAGGTTGAAGCAAGGCATACAAAGCAACATATAGAAAACTATTTTCCACATCACACTATTGCGGCGCGCAACCCGATCCAGATAACATACCCGTGGTGGTATGCCACTCGATCCACATATATATATCTCACAAAAGGACATGCGCATCGAGCCAAATCTGCTCATTACAATAGACACATCTAGCCTCATGCTCGGCCGCAAGGGACGCATCCGAAAAGTCCCTAAATATCGGAACTGAATTAATAGTAGAAACCTCTGCACTGTCATCCGCCAGGAAGGCCCAATAATCAAAGCAATACTCGCCAACCGTCCGCTGGTCCTTGGAATATAAACTACCCTGCTAGAACAATAACTCGATGCACCTTACCACGCATCCTGTGGATTTTTCCGACATAGCCCATAGCACATTAGTCTAGACAACCTGATATTGGAACAACCTGTCTGCAATCTAATATCATCACCCAAATCTAACATACCAAGCAAAAAAAGATCCACTCGGACCTTCAGATTCCAACAACTACTAGATCATGTCGATACACACGACCTATAACAACCGCTTGGTCGGATTACAAGAACTTCTAGTCTCCAACACATTTAACACATGAATTACTATGCCTGATCCCACACTCCAACGTACGAATACATAACACACATCAAGTATCCATTCATACCACGAAAGATATTCAAAGTTTCCTGCACCATCAACAAACTCAAATATCCGCAGTAGATCCAACAAGAAAATGTCGCAATACGACTGACTTATCACCATTTTGCATCACCTTAATCATTTAAAGATCGATTCTTTGCTCACCTGAAGTTGTCCGTGCAACTCAAGAATTTAATGATTTCCCATTGTGAACTGATCTAAAACCTTGCACACGCAAATCTCAATTCTCCATATCATAACACACAGATTGTACCACACTAGGATAAGATGCTCCTATTCAAACCACGGTAAAATTCATTAAGAACTCTTACTCCCAATTCCATTGTACAAGCTAAATTGCTATGACTGAGTCCTTCTATCTAGATCAAGTTAAGCAAACTGGCAACACTTAAAAGTTTTGCTGCACAACACCTGTAAGGCTCATTGGCTCAAACACATACAAGAATTAATCATACTCTTACCATACCGATTTGGTTTATCATCAAGCTATTCCATTTATCTAATTTCCTTCCCATTTCATCATTAATTTGATATTCTCCCTTGCTGTAGCACCCCCATACCTCACCTCAGGTTACCACACGAGACTCGCACATAAGACCACACTATCTAAGACCCATAGGCTACTGAATACCCACTCGAACGCTTTCCAGAAGCACCACATTCTAGAATGCTTTACTCTGAAGAACTTCTTGAGAATCTGAATTCATTATCATTACTTCCCAGATATTGGTACATAGAATCCCATAATTAACATAACATACCACAATTCTTGATCTCTCCCGATGAAAACACAGTCCTAGCCACATACATAACCTTAAGACACTTGATTGTTACATGAAAAAATCTAGAACACAGTAAAACCAATCACGAAAGTCATTCACTCTTATAAAACTAAAATTCACCTGCCTTAATGGACAGAACCACTCGTGTCTTATTAGTACTTTGAGACCGCAGAACACGATTTCATACAGATACAACAACCATCTTTCTTCTAAATACATTTAGCATTCTTTATCATCAACAGCTCAAAACATCTCAGTATTTCTCACACCTACGAAGCACCATATAACCTTTGTAGAAATTTTCCTTCACGCGAGCCATCCTTGGCTCAATTTCTGTAACCAGAACTGATCTTCCATCACACCTCAAAACGGATTCACCATAGCACATAACCATGCTATCAGCTGTCCAACAGCCACCTCCCAAACTTGGCTCGAAGCCATATATTAAGGCACTCTTGACAACTCATAACACTTTTACTCTAATGATGCCATAATGAGATCAAACTCAAATCATTTACAACTTTTTGTGAATACACATATCATCAAGCACTAACACTCTTTGCAAACCTCGCATTCATTTCCACATCAACTGAGTCCACTTTCTTAAGCATCCCATTTCTTCAAAATACAACACATGCCCTTCAATTACACATGAGATGTTTCACATACACATAAGGATCATACCTCTCAAAACCCTCCGTAGGAGATAACCCACCTACTTCGCCTCATATCATTGTTCCCATATACCATCCACTATCATATACGTAATACAAAACCATTTTGTCTTTCTGAGTCTATACTCATACCGCCACATAGAACGAACTTTACTTGCAAATTAACAGATATGATATATTCTTCACGTGCCCATAACTCGGACTACACATAAAAGCACAATAGGAATCGAACACTTAACAGTTCATCAATTATCCATCAGACTTCATCGTCACTACCAAAATCACATAGATACACCCCACGGTACTAACATACTCATCACACGGATATCTAGCCGCCATTCAGGCTAATAAGATCAACACTGAACATATAAGTTTGAAACACTTGCTCACACAATTAGCACCTCAGTGCTCAAGCCATAGGCAAATATACGGCCTCAAGTCCTCTAGACTGGCCCAACATAAACTCACGGAGATTACCTCTCGCCCCTCGATCGGGGAATCACAAGCCATCTAGACACATTAACTATTGAGCGCTCACGTGCGCATACAGACGTACAGAACAAATTTCAAGAGTTATCTCAAAGTGAATCAAGTACGCACGATCAGAATTCCAAGAATAGTAAATTTTCCTAATGGTTATGCAGCCTATCAAGGATAAATACAGACGTATCCATACTGATCCGCGAGACTCTAATTACCCTGCTTATGACTCGTGAGACCTAGTAACCTAGGATCTGATACCAACTTGTCACGACTCAATTTCCTAACCAAATCGTGATGGCGCCTCTCGTGAAGACAAGGTTAGCCAGACTGTTTCAAAACACCACTTAAAGCAGTTAATCAATTATAACAGATCGATTCTAAATTTATGATATTAATTAATATGAATACAAATACAGCCCGACCGATATGTCACAAGTCACGAGCATCTAAAGAGTAGAGACACTACTACTACTGGACAACCAATATATAATTTTACAAGGCAAAATCTGAATAAAAGGATGGAATGCAGTGCCGCAAACGCTGGCGATCACCCTGCTCAATTACCAAAAAATGTCCTTCGATCCTGCTAATGACCCGCTATCGGGTGAACAATACCTGCAACTGCACCTAGGTGCATAGAGTAAATTGAGTACTTCCAACTCAGTGGTAATAAGAGAGAATAATATTTGAGCAATAAGAAAACATGCATGAGCACACCAAACTGCTATAAGAGACAGGACAATCCTTTTTAAGAAAAATGAAATACTGTTGAAAATCCCTTTAGAAAATCACAAGTTCTGTTCAAAAATCTCTTTTGAAAATATGCTTTTTCAACAATTGCAAAGGTACTTTCAACAAGTAGGAAATAGTCAGAAACCTGCCCCTTAGGCTGAATATCAACTCACAATATCCAACATCAGCCCCTCGGGCTCAGCACTCCTTAACATATAACACCAGGGTATCTAGTCAACAAGGCAAGTAAAGTATGTATGCCAATGATATATAAGTGCTAAATATCGTGCCACGTAGTACAAACAGTAGTAAATGCATGAATGCAATGCAATGCATGAACACTGCGGAACGTGCAGCCCGATCCATTTGGGTACCCGCACTCACTGTGGAGGTTCAGACTCCAAGGGGCTCCTACAGCCCAAGCGCAATATCAATATCACACTATTGCAGCGTGCAGCCCGATCTATGCAATGTATATGCACATGTAAACATAACACTCGAGGCCTGAAGCCTCCTTACATCATCGTCATGTCCTCACATATGGCCCTCAATCTCAATCAGTCCGAAATAGTTAAAAGCCCCTCGGGCATCAATAAAACAATAATACTCAGCTCAAATGATAGTTCAAATATCAGTTAAAAGTCTAAGTTTGAGTAAAAATATAGTTGTGTTCATGAAAAAGTGTAAATCGCATGGACTAAGTTCAAATTATGTTTCAAATAGTGAGGAAAACAATGATGATAGCTCACACAGAGTTCAAGCAATCGGTAATAAGCCCCAAGTATGGCAATAAGCCCAAGTTATAATGATAACAACAAAGCATTATCAAATACGGAGTGAAAACCAATAACCGGGACGGACCAAGTCATGATCCCCAATGGTGATCTACCCCACGCTCAAGTCCAGTGTGCAAGTCACCACAATACAACGCTAAGATGTGAAAATCCGGGGTTTCAAACCCTCAGGATTTCATTCCCAAGTATTACTCACCTTGAACCGGCGAAATCGCAAGCTCGCGACGCCTTTGCCCCTCAAATCAACCTCCAAGCGCATCAAATCTAACCAACAATCAGTTCAAATATGTCATAATATGCCAATGGGACAACACCCAATAAAAACAATCAAAATATAACAAAAAACTAGAAACTAGCAAAACCCGAGCCCTGGCCCGCTTCTCGAGAAATTATCAAATGTTCATTTCCGGAATCCTCTTCTCGCCACGACTTCATAAATACCAAGAACTCCCAAATTCGATCTCAAATGACCTATCATATTCCAAATTTGAAATATCAAAACTCAAGCCCTAACTTTAGCCCTTTTTTAATGAATTCAACCAAGATTCCATGTTAATTCTTCCATAAACTTGAATAATTAGGCCAAGGAACTTACCTTCCTTTGATTCCCTTCGAAACCCTCTTAATTTGCTCCCAAAAGCTCTCAAAATCCTCAACGCTGGTGGAAAGATGACTTAAACTCGCGGATGAAAAATGATAACTTAAACCCATCTGCCTAGATCGACTTTCGCTTACGCGGTCCACTGGCTGCTCCAATGACCTCCGCTTTTGCGATAATTTGACCGCTTCTGCGGTTGTTGACCGCTTCCGCGTTGACCGCTTCTGCGGTTTCCAAACCGCTCCTGTGGTCCTAGCCATTCTCCCTCGGAGGCTTATGCGGTCCTTCAGCCGTGTCCACAGAAACGCTTAGGCGACTCCTCTTCCGCTGCACAAAACTAGTAGAAGCAGCAATACAAAGACATGCATAAACTCTTACGACCCCCTATCAACCATCCGAAATCACCTCGAGGCCCCCATTGTCTAAATCAAAAACACAACTATGACCAAATACCACATTCAAACTTGCTCGAGCCATAAGAACACTATCATTAACTTCAAAAATCACCAAATTCCTCAAATCCAAGCCTAAATTTCTGAAGGACTTCCGAAATGCGCATACAATCGAAACCCAACCAAACAACGTTCGAATGACATAAAAATTTGTAGACATATCAAAAATCACCTAACGAAGCTACTGCAACTCTAGGAATTTTATTCCGACCCTTGTATCTAAATCTCACCTGTCAACCGAAATTTGCCAAAAACTTAAACTTCGCCAATTCAAGCCTAATTCTATACAATATCTCAAAATTCAATTCCGATCACTCTCATAAGTCACAAAATCATCTCCCGAAGCTAACTGAACCACCGAAGTTCACATCTAGGTTCTCTAACCACATATTCAAGTTCCGATTAACTTTTCCAAAACAAGCTTCCTTCTAAGCGGCCAAGTGCCTTATTTCCAACCAAAACAAATTCAATTACACCCGATCGACTCTAATACTGATATTAAAACATGAAGCAACATAATAAGGGGATACGGAGCAGAGACACAGGAGACGATGGGTCGGGTCGTCACAATAATAGACTTAATACCATAGGAATATAGGGTTAATTTATTGTGGGTAGGCGAGAAGTATTGTGGGAACATGCTATTAATATAAAAGATATGGCTAGTTAGCAATCATAGATAATTAAGATTAACGAGCGTGATTATTTAAATTAACAAGATTGATAAATCAACCACAATCTTGGAATTTGTATAACGACCCGACCCATCATCATGTGAGTTACCGCCCCGTTTTTCCCGTTTTATGCTTCCATATGTATAATTATATGTGTTTGGTGAATTTGAATTAATTCGGATAGAGTTCGGTTAGAAATAAGACAATTAGTCTCTTTAAGAGAAAGTTGGCTTGGAAAAGTGAACCGGACGTTGAATTATTAGTTAGAGGTCTCAGAATGGATTTCCAATGATTCGACTAGTTTTGGGTGATGGTTTTGGGTGATAGTTTGTAACTTAGAAGTGCAATCAAAATTGAATTTGTAGGTCAGGTGTAGAATTAGGCTTGAATTGGCTATGTTTGAAATTCAGCGAATTCTGGTTGATAGGTGAGATTTGGACCCAAGGGTCGAAATGGAATTCCAAGAGTTTCAGTAGCTCCGTTAGGTGACTTTGGATATACGACCAAAGTTTCAGGTCATTCGCAAGTGTTTAGGTTGGGTTTTTGATCAAATGCAAGTTTCAGAAGTTTTAGTTTAACTTAGGCTTGAATCCGTGGTAACTTCATGATTTTTATACTAATGATACTGTTTTTATGGCCAGAGCATGTTTGAATAAGGTATTAGTAAATGTTTGTGCTTTTGGTTGAGATCCCGAGGGCCTCGGGGTTGTTTCAGATGGTTGAATGGGGAGTTCGGACCTTAGAATTGATGCAGAAATTGCAGCAGTTGTTGCAAGCCAGTTTTCCCTTCGTGTTTGCAAGGCAGCTCCGCGTCCGTGTAGGCCTGAGGTCTCTTGGCCTTCGTTTTCGCGTGTGGTGATTGAGTTCGCGTAGGATGTTTGGATGCGTGAAGGATTCCAGTGCAGTTGCTCTACGCGTTCGCATGGGATAGATGCGTTCGCATAGAAGGGGTTGGGGACCCTCTGGCCAATGTGCTTCGCGTTCGCGTCTGGGGCGCACATTCGCGATGAAGGAGGATTTGCAAATAAAAAAATTTGCTTGCAGAAGGGTTTTTATATGTTATTTAATCCGCGACCCATATCACTTTTCCACCATTTTTACTCCGCCAAGAGAGCTTTTCTACCGATTTGAAGAGGGTTTTTGATGGGTATTGATCGGAGGTAAGTCTCTTAACTTAGAAATACCATTTATTGAAAAATCAACACTCAAATTCATGAAAGTGGGTTGAAATTGTGAAGAAGTAGGGCTTGGTTTTGAAAATGAATTTTGGGGATTTGAAAGGCCATTTGAACTTCGCTTTTTGGTAAACTTTATATGTACGGACTCGTGGCAAGATGAGGAATCTGTTGATGTGACTTTCGTAATTTTTTGAGAAGTGGGCCCAGGGCTCGGGTTTTACCAACTTCGTGAGTTTTAGTGTTTTTCGAGTGATTTTGATTGGGTTATTTTTCTTTAACATATAATAATGTATTAGTTGTGATTTTGACTAGATTCAATGCGCGAGGAGGTCGATTCAAAAGGAAAGAGCATTGCGGACTAGTCTACGGTCGGCTTGAGGTGGGTAATAGATTTAGATGATGACCTGATGGTTTGAAACCCCGGTGTCTCATATTGTGATGTTGTATTGAGGCAAGACACGTACTCTACTATAAGTGTGGGGTCGTTTATAGATGGGACTATGTCTTAGTCTGTCTGAGCAAAGTCTATACTGTGCTATAATAGTAAGCATCCTACTTGAATTGTTATGAGTATATTTGGGCTACGAGCCAACTATTTGGATCCCTGGGGGATTATTATCACTGTTTTCATGATATTGAGCATGTTCCCATGATATCCGCCCTGAGTTAAATATTACCTAAAAATGAGTAGAAATCTTCTAAGGCTTTAATAACTTAAACTATAATACCTGTTAAATGGAATTGAAAATGGAAATTGATTGTGCCCACGTGGCTTGATTGCATATATATATTTGCACTGATTGTGGACCGGGCTGCACGCTACAACGAACGCTACTATGTCATTGTGCTTGGGCTCTAGGAGTCCCTCCGGAGTCTGAACCCCCACAGTGAGCGCCGGTACCTAATGGATCTGGTTGTACGCCGCAACGATTATGTGCATTGCATTGCATTCATACATTGATATGTGTGTGTCGTTGATTTATTGCTGTTTATCTTTAAATGTGCTAAGAGGGTAGTTTCAGCTTTACATTGTTGTATTTCGGGATTTCTTACTTTCATGTCATTATACATGTTTATTACCGGTGAGTTGGAAGTACTCACATTACTCCCTGCACATTGCGTGCAGATTCACGTGTTCCGGAGACTTAGCTGAGCAGTCGCTGTTTTCCGGAGTTTATTCAGAGTTGTCGAGGTAGCTGATTTGCGTACGCAGGACCCGACTTTTCCCTTTTTATTCAAATTTATTTCCACTTTCTGGACTTTATATATATATATATATATATATATATATATATATATATATATATATATATATATATATATATATATATATATATATATATATATATATATATATATATATATATATATATATTCTAATATTGTTACTCAATTTTTTTAGAGGCTCTAGACTCGTGACCCTAGATTCTGTTGGGAGTGTTTTCTCGGATATTTTGATCTGTTCCATATTGTTTTTATTATAAATATTGACTTATTATTTTTAAACTACTAAATTCCTTTATATTGTCAGTAATGAGTTATTAGGTTGGGATCTTAGAGATAATTTGTCAGGCTTGCCTAGTTGTATTGTTGGGCGCCATCACGATCGGGTTTGGGTCGTGACAATTTTCCTCTCATCTGAAGTAAAATCTCATCATAAAAAATTGCAATCATGATAATTTAGTTGTTATTTATTTAATTTTTTTAATAGTAGATGAATAGAAAAATAACACTCTTAAATATCTTGGACAATTAATTGATTCTAGTTTTCTTAGTTAACAACCATTCTAATTCTCTATGGGTTTGACATCTGGCTTTCGAGCCACTTTATTACTTTACAATCACGTATACTTGCATGTGTCTTTGGTCCCAACATGTTTTTGGCGCCATTGTTGGGGACTGAGTTATTGATTGTTTAGTTAAGTTAAGCTTTTGTTCGTTATTTGTTCAAGTTTTATTTTTTTGTCTCCTTTATTTGTGGTAAAATAGGCTCTTTTCATGAATGCGGAGGAGTAGAAGCACAAACAATCTCTTTCCTCTTGATCCTAATATTGAACGAACACTTCATAGAGTGAGGAGGGAAGTCGAAGCTAGAACTAGAATTGAAAGAGAGTTGGAGATCGTAGTTCAACCACATCCAGTAAAGATAGCAGGTAATGAAGAGTGTCTGGTGATAGAAATTGCAAGGCCCAATCTGGCTCTTATGACTCAGACGATTGTGAAGCCTGATATTATGGGTCACTCTGAACTCAAAGAATACATGGTACAATTGATTCAATCCATATGGAAATATGTTGGCTTATCTCGTTAAGACCCGTAGAGGCACATTCAGAATTTCCACGAAGTTATAGACACTTACAATTATCTGAATGTTTCTAAGGACTATGTCAGGATGGCTAGGGCTATGCACGGATTAGATCGGATTAGATTTAACACATTTCAGATTCAAATTTTAGATTTCAGATTCTAGATAATGCAGTCTGAATCCGATCAAAATTATATCGGATTGGATCGGATTTTAAAGTTTGGATCGGATCGGATTTTGGATTGTATTATTATGCCTCAAAGTTAAACTAATATGTACATTTTCTTTTTAGAAAAGGCAATAAATTAAGAAAAATTCATTTTTAATGCAATTATGAGAGTACTATGATGCCAATATAGCTAAATCTAGCAATTGCAAAGGTAATAACTTGGAGATTGATGTAAAAGAAGTACTGACTATTCGAAATTAAAGTGTAGCATTTATATATGCCCTAATAATTCAAATTTTGGATCGGATCGGATTAAAATATACCAATCTGAATCCGATCAAAAAATCAAAATTTTAAAAAACACAATCCGAAATCTGATCCAATTCGAAATCCAAAATTGAATGGATCGGTATGGATTTCGGATATCTGGTTTGAATGTACAACCCTAAGAATGAAATTGTTTCCCTTTTTACTGCTGGGGAAGCTAAGGAATGGTTACAAAAGGAGCCCGCAAACTCAATCCGTAGTTGGGATGATCTTTCAAGAAAATTCTTAATCAAGTTTTTCCACAAAGAAGACAAAGTCACTGACGAACTATATTTTGGGTTTTTAAGAATGAGATGGTGAGATTCTCTGACAAGCTTGGAAAAGGTGCAAGAAGCAACTCAAAGACTGCCCATATCGTTGTCCGACTGATGAGGTATTGGGTCACACTTTCGTTGATAGGTTGGACGAGGCATCAAAGATGAATCTTGACTCAGCATGTGGAGGTAGCTGCATGGCAAGACCATATAGTGAGATCCAGATCCAGCTAAACAATTTCACTGCTAATGATAATAATTGGCAAGGAGATGGGGAACAACGAAGAGAACTTAAACAAAAGGCAGCGGGGTGACCGAGCTTGATGACTTCTTAGCAATGAGGGCAGAAGTAGCGAGATTAGCTAATCAGATGAATAAAATGACAATGCACCATGCAAAATAGATGCAACATGTGCAACCGATATCTACTTGCTGCAAGTAAGTGGTGAAGGTCACACAAGTGACATATGTCTAGTGAATCCTGAGTCAATTTAGTACTTTGGGCGACAAGCCAGAGGGCCGATGAATCAACATGCTCCATATGGTAGCACATACAATCCAAACTGGATGAATCATCCTAATTTCTCTTGGGGTGGAAATCAGAATATTGTTGATACCCAATTTTTTCCAATGTATTTTTGTACCCAAAATATTTTCAAAATAGCTTTTGAATGCATATATAAGCATCCACAAAAATTTTGGTATATTTTCTATATTTTCCAAGTATTTTAAAACCAATTTACAACTTATTTTGTACCAGAAAATCCAATATTTAGTATCAAATCTAGTTATTTTAAAAAATAATTTATTTTATTCTCTCATCAACACAAAAATATAATTTATGTAAGTTTTATAGAAGTTTTACAAAGCCATTAGGTATTTTAAAACTAAAATTGCATTAAATTGCAATTTTAGCCTATTTCTAAATTTAATAGGTATTTCAAGTATAAAGTCGTCTCTAATATTTTTAATTAATTCCTAAACATATCTTATTATGTTAGTATTTTTATTGGATTTTCATAAAATTATTTACTATTTTTTATAAAATTAATGAGGGGAAAATTGGGCATTTAAATCCTAGCGCTTCAATATTTCAATTTTGGCCACATTTCAACCCAATTCACCCCCCAAATCATGACCCAATTACAAAATAACCCGACCCAATCCTATTCGGACCAACCCACCTGGACCTCCATTTTAAATCGTGGTCGTTGATCATTTTGATCAACGGTCCATGATTGACCTTACCTTAATTAAAGCCATGACCCCCCTTTACCCTAAATCTTTTCTCTCAATCCGCCGCCCTTGTATCCCCTTTCACTCCCAAATGCTCTCTAAACCTTCATCTCTGAAGAACCATCTGGTTCTCTCATGGCCTTCATCTCCATACCAGCCACTCCTCCCTCACTCTCTCGACTTCTAGTAGCCATGAAGTCCTTGTATCGTGGTTTCCTCTCTCAAGCTTGAAGCCTAGCAGCTTCCACCATGAAAGACGGTTACTGAAGCTTCACTTGGGCCTGTTTTCTGGCTTTTCTCCGGTGGTCTTTGTACGATGATGCCTTCTATGGCATTGTATTCGAGTTTCACAGCCATTTGTTTGAAAAGCCTAAATTTTTCTCTTTAATCTCTGCTCTTTTAATAACAATGCTTAGTCTGATTTTTGTTTTCTACTCTATGTTTACTTAGCGTTTTCGGTTATTTCAAACTTTTTTGGATGATTACCACTCTTTCAAGTTAGGGTTTCTGAACCCTTCTTCAAAATCGTTTCTTCTACTCTTTCTGAGTGCTATATTCGTTTGTGTTTGTTTATTTCACTTGGTTGTTTGTTTTCCTTGTTAACCTACGTTCCATACGGTAATTTCTATTTCTTGGGTTTCTTAACCCCCTTCGAAGTTACTTTACTTTTCTGATTTTTAGCACTAATCTGTGGCTCTCAATGTTACTTCTAAACTCTTTGTTAAAATCTGAGGAAAGCCCTAATCTTACATGTTTGTTCTGGTTTCTTCTATGAGCTTTGTGCTCTTTACTTTGATTCTTGTTGCTTGTATTTCATTCCCTACCATGATGTGTTCTTCTCTTAAGGGTTTTGGTTGTTTATATGGTGATTTTATACTGACTCTTACAGTCTCTTTAAGGCTGTGATTACTGGCTTATATTGTGATAACATGTTATGAAATAATATAAGAACAAGAACAATAATACAAGAACAAGAACAATAGAGAGAAAAGTAGAGAGAGGAGTATTCTTATTGATACTTTGGGATGGTTTACAATGGAATAGAACCCCTTTATTTATAGGGAGGTGGTGACTTAGCCACCAAGAAGTAAACCCTAGAATCTCTCTAAATATGGACATTCACCTAAAATAGAATATTTTATAACACTCCCCCTTGAATGTCTATTCAATAATGTGCCTCGTTAAAACCTTAACTAAAACAAAACCCAATGGGAAAAATTAAAGAAAAGGAAAAAGAGTACACATGTTTGAATATGCGCCTATTGGTTGCCTCGTTAAAAACCTTGCAAGGAAAACCCATTGGGACAAAACCTTGTAAGGAAAAAGAGTGCAACGCGCATTAACTCCCCCTGAAAAGAGCATCAATTCATATCCTTGAGCCTTCGCATTCTGATCTTGTGAACCAGCTTCTTGAAGGTTGACGTTGGTAGAGATTTTGTGAACAAATCAGCCATATTATCGCTTGAACGAATCTGTTGCACATTGATATCACCATTCTTTTGAAGATCATGTGTGAAAAATAACTTTGGAGAAATATGCTTTGTTCTATCTCCTTTTATGAATCCTCCCTTCAAATGAGCTATACATGCTGCATTGTCTTCATACAAAGTCGTGGGTAGTTTGTTACACTTCAAACCACATTTGTCTTGAATATGATGTATTATAGACCTCAACCACACACACTCCCGACTTGCTTCATGAATAGCGATTATCTCGGCATGATTAGATGAAGTAGCCACAATTGATTGCATAGTCGATCGCCAAGATATGGCGGTGCCTCCACAGGTAAACACATAACCCGTTTGAGATCGAGCCTTGTGTGAGTCGGATAAATATCCAGCATCAGCATAACCAACAAGATCAGGACTGCAATTATTGCTATAAAATAAGCCCATATCGGTAGTCCCTTTTAGGTACCGCAATATATGTTTGATCCCATTCCAATGGCTCCTTGTGGAAGCCGAGCTATACCTTGCTAAGACATTAACTGAAAAGGTTATGTCAGGCCTTGTAGTATTTGCAAGATACATTAGTGTGCCAATTGCACTAAGATATGGTACTTCAGGACCAAGTAGCTCTTCATTCCTTTCTTGCGGTCGGAATGGATCTTTATTCACATCAAGTGATCGAACAACCATCGGAGTACTTAAAGGATATGCTCCATCCATGTAAAATCGTTTCAGTACCTTTTCTATATAGGTAGATTGATGAACAAAAATTCCGTTTGCCAAATATTCAATTTGCAAACCAAGACATAATTTTGTCTTTCCGAGATCTTTCATCTCGAATTCATTCTTTAGATAATCAATTGCCTTTTGGAGTTCTATGGGGGTTCCAATAAGGTTTATGTCATCGACATATACGGCAAGTACAACAAATCCCGATGTTGTTTTCTTTATAAAAACACACGGGCAAATGGCATCATTTATATAGCCTTCTTTTAATAAATACTCACTAAGACGATTATACCACATTCGTCCTGATTGCTTTAGACCATACAAGGATCTTTGCAATTTGATTGAAAACATTTCCCGGGACTTTGAATTATGAGCGTTTGGCATTTTGAGTCCATCGGGAATTTTCATGTATATCTCATTATCCAGTGAGCCATAAAGATAGGCAGTAACCACATCCATTAAATGCATGTCAAGCTTTTCAAGGACAGCAAAAGTAATGAGATAACGAAAAGTTATGGCATCCATTACAGGCGAATATGTCTCTTCATAATCGACACCAGGCCTTTGAGAAAATCCTTGTGCAACAAGGCGTGCCTTATATCTTTGTACCTTGTTTTTCTCATTTATCTTGCGTACAAAGACCCATTTATAGCCAACAGGCTTAACACCATTAGGTGTTTCAACTATAGGGCCAAAAACTTCACGTTTTGCCAGTGAATTCAATTCTGATTGGATTGCTTCTTGCCATTTGGCCAATCATGTCTTTATCGAAATTCTCCAACAGATTGAGATTCAAGATCCTCACTTTCTTGCATAATGCTAGATGCGACATTAAAAGCAAAGACATAATCCACCACTATATCCACTCGATTAAAATTTGCCTCAATATCGATTGGATTTATTGATAGTTCCTTATTTTCTTGAGTCTCGGGCTCAATGGATTCTTCATGAATCTCAGAATTTATTAAATCATGAATTTCCTCATGAGATTCTTTCGTAGTGTCATTTTGATCGTTTGCTTTCCTCTTTCTAGGATTTCGATATTTGGAACCTAATGGCCTGCCACGCTTCAGGCGTGCATTCGACTCATTGGATATGACACTAGATGATTGTCCAACATGGACATCAATACGGATTGGAACATTCTCTGCGGGGATGTGGGATTTTGTTATCCTTTTCAAGTCCGTAAATGCGTCAGGCATTTGATTTGCTATTCTTTGCAAATGGATAATCTTTTGCACCTCTTTTTCACAAATAGAGGTATGTGGATCAAGATGAGATAATGATGCATTTTTCCACAAAATTTCCCGTTTGGTTTCACCAACTTCTTCCCCTAATTTTGGGCAAAGTGTCTCATCAAATTGACAGTTTGCAAATCGTGCAGTGAACAAATCCCCTGTCAATGTTTCGAGGTAGCGAATAATGGAGGGCGATTCAAACCCAACATATTCCTAACCTTCTTTGCGGACCCATTTTGGTGCGGTATGGCGGTGCTATAGGCACATATACTGCGCATCCAAAGATTCTTAAATGGGATATATTGGGTTCATGACCCA
This sequence comes from Nicotiana benthamiana, assembly GCA_034376525.1. Lineage (NCBI taxonomy): Eukaryota > Viridiplantae > Streptophyta > Magnoliopsida > Solanales > Solanaceae > Nicotiana > Nicotiana benthamiana. Next base: position 29,706,993 of record CM067337.1, read on the forward strand.
AAACCAATTGCAACGGGGAATATTTGTGATAATTCGTCGGTCTGAGACGAATTAGCATTGCTGCATGCAAAATGGCGTGACCCCATACCGAAGTGGGCAGCCTCGTTTTCATGAGTAATGGTGTTGCAATCAACTGCAGGCGTTTAATTAAAGATTCTGCAAGACCGTTTTGAGTGTGAACATGAGCTACAGAATGTTCCACTTTTATCCCAATTGATAAGCAATAATCATTAAATGCTTGGGATGAAAACTCAGTAGCATTATCCAGTCTAATAGACTTGATTTGATTATCAGGAAATTGTGCTCGTAGTCGAATTATTTGTGTCATTAGTTTTGCAAACGTAAGGTTGCGTGATGACAACAGGCACACATGAGACCATCTACAGGATGCGTCTATTAAGACCATAAAATATCTAAAGGACCCACTAGGTGGGTGAATAGGTCCACAAATGTCCCCTTGTATACGTTCCAAAAACATAGGTGACTCAGTCCCAACCTTTGTTGGTAATGGTCTAATAATTAACTTGCCTTGATAACAAGAAGTGCAAGAAAATTCATTATTTAAAAGAATCTTGAAATTCTTTAACGGATGCCCATATGAGCTTTCTATAATCCGTCTCATCATGATTGATCCAGGGTCTCCCAATCGATCATGCCAAAGTACAAAAGTATTGGAATCAGTAACCTTTTGGTTTACTGTTGAATGTGCCTCAATTGCACTAATTTTTGTCCAATACAGGCCACAAGATAAAGACGGGAATTTCTCAATAACCCTCTTTTGGCTAGAGACATTCTTTGTAATGATGAGATATTCAAGATTATTCTCATCTATTGTCTCAATATGATAGCCATTCCGGCGTATATCTTTAAAACTCAACAAGTTTCTCTTAGACTTGGAGGAGAACATTGCATTCTCTATGATAAAGATTGTTCCTCTAGGCAGAGTTATAGTTGCTCTTCCGGAGCCTTCAATCAATTTACTACTACCAGAGATTGTAGTAACATCTGCCTTACACATACTTAGTTGAGAGAAATATTTCTTTTCTTTGAGTATCGTATGTGTAGTACATGAATCAACTAAACAAATATTTTTACAGTTGGACGTTGATCCAAGCTTGCTTTGTGAGATATCCATATTTGCTTTCCCATGGTTTGACATACAAAAGAAATACATGAACATGAGAATAAACAAATTCAATCCGTTTGTTTCACATTTAAACAATATTTTCAAAATCTGCTGAGGTTAGTCGATTAACTTAGTTGATAGTCGACTATCTTGGGAAGCAGTCATTAGGTTAGTCGACTAACTAAATCAGATAGTCGACTATCTTGCCTTGCGGAAAAGTCCAGTTTTAATGCGAAATATTAGTTAGTCGGCAAACTAAGTTGATAGTCGACTAACTTAGTAAACAGTCATCAGGTTAGTCGACTAACTAAATCAGATAGTCGACTAACTTAGCTTGCGGAAAAGTCCAGTTTTAATGCGAAATATTAGATAATCAACTAACTGTTAGGTTAATCGATTAACTCTACTGGAAAATAAAAAAAAATTTGAAATTTAAGCATATTGAAACATTCGAAAGAACTAATACTAACATTATATCATAAACTAACTAATACGAGCTGATACTAATGACTATTAGTTTATTCACTAACTAATACAAATAAGTAAAATAAAATCAAACAATTCCATCTTCCTTTATCACGGATCCATCACCGATTAAGTGGTCTATTTTCCCCTCGGGTTGCTCAAAGAAGTCTGCCACATCCAGGTGGGTGATGTCAAAATTGTCGTCAGAGACAAAATTTGTTTCAGGGCCTTTATTCTTTAGAGATGCTTGATAAAGATCACCCAAATGTATTGGTACACGGCAAGCTTTTGACCAGTGCCCTTTTCCACCGCAATGATAACATATAGTTTCTGAACTATTTGCCTTTGGATCATCATAATCCCGTTTCTGCTTTTGGTGGTTATATCTCTTTGGGGGGTGACGGACATCAGGGAAATTTCTTCCTTGTCTACGTCCACGGCCATGACCCCGATTACGACCACGACCATGATTAAAGCCATAGCCTTTTCCATGCTTGGCATAATGACAATACACCTTATCTGCTTCAGGTGTAGACCCAGTGGGTCGATTTTCGTGATTTCTCATGAGCAGGTCGTTGTTTCGCTCAGCCACAAGGAGAAGAGAAATCAGTTCAGAGTACTTTTTGAAACCTTTCTCTCTGTACTGTTGTTGCAGTACCATATTGGAGGCATGAAATGTTGTAAACGTTTTTTCAAGCATATCATAATCAGAGATATTATCTCCACAGAGTTTCAATTTAGAAGTAATTCTGATTTCCAGAATTATATTCAGAAACAGACTTAAAGTCTTGGAGCCTCAGATGAGCCCAATCATATCGTGCTTGTGGCAGAGTGGCCAACTTCAGGTTGTCATATCTCTCCTTTAAGCCTTTCCACAAGATGAGTGGATCTTTGACTGTGAGATATTCAATTTTCAAACCTTCATCAAGGTGATGGCGCAAGAAAATCAAGGCCTTAGCACAGTCTTGGGTGGATGCTTTATCTCTGTCTTTAATGGCGTCTCCAAGACCCATAGCATCTAAGTGGATTTCAGCATCCAACACCCATGTCATAAAGTTCTTGCCCGAAATTTCAAGGGCAACGAACTTTCTTTTCATAATATCAGACATAATTAAAACCAAATTCGGAAAAAGGGAAATACCTTAATTTTCTCAAGAGGATTCTTGAGACGGTAGGTCTCGTGTTGATAACATGTTATGAAATAATATAAGAACAAGAACAATAATACAAGAACAAGAACAATAGAGAGAAAAGTAGAGAGAGGAGTATTCTTATTGATACTTTGGGATGGTTTACAATGGAATAGAACCCCTTTATTTATAGGGAGGTGGTGACTTAGCCACCAAGAAGTAAACCCTAGAATCTCTCTAAATATGGACATTCACCTAAAATAGAATATTTTATAACAATTTGTGTATTCTCCTTACAGTTTTGGTATTGATTTCAAATTTTCTTCCTCAATCAGTGGGATACATTCTCCAATTAATAATTGATTTCCTAGGTTTTCAATCTCGAAAATTATTATGCATAATTAAAGTGGTACTTTTCCTTATATATGTGTACAAGTATGTCTACTTATTTGCTTGACATATTTCCCTGGTTAAAGTCTCATGTACCTAGTCTGCATTGTATACCTTATACTATTTTGTTTTCTTATATGACCATGCCGTACTTGGTGATTCCTTTCCTTTTAAAAATGACTGCTTATTACCGTTTGGCTATGGTTCCTTATTTAAAAGGTAGTCCCTATACTTATTTGATTATGATTGATATCAGTTTCTTAAATATGGATTGATACCTTATTTGTTCACTCGTTTTTAATACTCTAAATACTCCTCACCTTTCTCTTTAAAAAAACCAACACACACTGCTCTCACAACCTCAGACTCTCTGAATTCTCTCTTCCTCTGCTATTACTATTCTATCCCATTCTATTGTTTGAACACTCAATTGGCTCAGAGCTGAGATTTGGTAGCTTGGGTTGATTACTTTATACTGCTGGGTTCTATTTATTTGTCTACATTGGGTCTGTTGCTGCTGCTGTTCTCATATTGTTGTTGCTATTCTCCTACTACTGTTGCTATTATCCTACTAATGTTACTCACACTGCTGCTCTCATTCTTTGCACACTTTGCTCTCCCTTTAAGCACTACTGCATTGCTACTGTATCCTATTACCTGCAACTGGTATGTCACCTATTTAATATACAGTTTCCACAACAACATGCTCCTACTAGTTTTGCAATTCATATTGTTTCTTGTGTACATTTACCTATGGTTAAGCTGCACTTATTGCCACTAGCATGTCGTTGTTAGTCTACTAGTTTAACTTAGCATGCTCTTCCTTATCCCCCTTCCCTTGTCTCAATGCATGTTTTTCTCTTCCATGTGCACTACTGCTTGGCTACTTAACATCCCTGAGACCTCTCTCTGAGGTTGATTATATTTGGGGTTTGGTACAGTAAGAACTAAACCCTTGTTTTTAACCATGCCTGATTGCTTTTACCCAACATGTTGTCTGTTCCCTTTACTTATTTGCACTTTATTTATTTGCTCCCTTATCCCCTCCCTGTCTCAATGAATTTTTTCCTTATGTGCTACTACCGTGCGTCCATGTCTGCTTGGCTACTTGGTTAACCAAAAACCCCTGTTTGAGGCTAAGTATGTTAGAGCTGAACTCTTGTTTGCAACCATGTCTATTTACTTTCAATATGTTGCCTATGTAAGTAGTTTGCTTTGCTTTTTTGTCCCCCTTTGCCCTTTGCCCCCCTGTTTGTGTAACGCCCTACTGTTCTAAAACTGGTCAGTGTAAAATAATTTCTTAAACTCTTTCAATTCTTTCAACTATTTTCTAAACTAGCTCAAATTTTCAAACTCTTTCAACTATTTTCTTAAACTCTCCCAATTCTTTCAAATGTTTTCTAAAAATGACTCTCAACTATTTTCAACTCTCTCAATTACAATATCATTCTTAGATCTTTAGGGTCTGCCCCCTTAGTGTAAGCACTGCCATGGGAGCCTTGAGCACCCATGGAACTCTGATGCACAAGGCTGGAACTTCCAATGCTTACAGTTGTCTAATTGGGACATTTTTGGGTGCTTGGTATTGGCCAGGGGTTCAAACGAACCCTCAGGGAACTTTGCCGCACCCAAGCCTTGGTAATGGCTATGAAACTCGAAAGGAGTGAGGTTGGAGATGTTTGGGCCTGGCTGAAGGCTCTCTATAAAATAACTTCTTATTTTCCTTATATCACTGTTTTATTTTATTATTCAGCTGTAATAATTTGTAAAGAATAATGGGGGTTATAGTGAAATTGGGGAGGGTTATGCATGATTATTAAGGGAATGGGTAGAAAACATGTTATAGGGTTTTACTTATTTATTTGCGTACTAGAAACCATGTATAGAACATGCATCTCACATATAGAAATCCTATTCTCAGGGCTTTAATTTTCAGCTAGTTAGCTTTATAATTACAATCAGTTAATAACCAAATTACTGCTTTGCATTTAGATACCATGTTTTAGGGCCTTTATATGCATTAGAAATCATGTACTTAGGGTCTCTCTTTTGCAACTATTGAATGCCTCACCAATCTTCTAAACAAAATGTAAAACTGGTTAACATTTCCTTTTAAAGCTTATGTGTATGTCCGCCTTTCTCTTATGGTTAAACAGCGCCTAGGAAAACCTTAGTTTAAATTAAAGTGATTAATCGCCTTAAATCCTGCCTGAGCTATACACTCTTTAAACCGTCTGAATTTGGTCTCCTTTTAAGTCAGCTAATTTTTCACTAATCTTCTGCCTTATGTTTTTAATCCCTTCTGTGCAAATATTTTATTAAGTTACTTTTCTTCCTAGTCCAGAACTGGATTACTATTTACTAAAACCTGTGTAAATACTGTATCTTCTGCAACTTTTAAAACTATAGTTCAAAACTAATATACTTACATGTTCTTTAACATTTCTGAGTAATTTTACATCTATTTGTTACCTCTCTGTCTGAAAAGTGGTTTATCATACGTGTTATGTATTTTCAAGTGTGTTTAAAAGGTTTTCCCTCTGATTACTAAACTGTCACACATCCATTTGCCTTTCTCAAGTCCCAAATATTTTCATCCAACCTTTATGCGAATTCTACTTTTTTTTTAAAACAGTTTCAGCTAATGTCTTAAATATATTTGTCAACACCCCAATTTTTAGAACTCTATCTTCCTCAGTCCTTACATGTGTTTGAGACGTGCTACTTACGTGTCCTCATATAGAGGGTTATTTGATCCTTTTATATGTTCTATGTGATTCCTTTATATGCAAGCCCTATTTGTTTTTGAATGTCGCCTAATATTTTAACCTTTAAACTTAAAGGTTCTACCTAGTTCCTACTTCATAGAAATAGTGCCCTCTAGGATCTATAGGACTGGACAGGTAATAGCACGCAATAAGCATTCGTGGCCAATTCACACTCTTAAATAACCTCTAAGGGGTGGGAAGGGTAGAATATGGAGATGATGACGATGGGATAATATCATAAAGCGACCCTTCTTTGGGAATATGTGCGGGATATTGCATTGAATGATCAATATTGTAGTCAAACCTAGGATCCTCCTTTCTCTTATTTGCTTTATTTAAATGTTTTCAAAGAGTAATGCTTTTTCAAATCAACTTTCTTTTATTTTAAATTTGCGTCTTTCTTTCTTCTTTAAAGCTTTTCAAGTTGTATGAATGTTATATGCGTGAGCTTTACTTGTTTTAATTGCTTATTCTTTCATAAAGTCACGATTAACACGGCCAGAAACCACACTAGTGGATCTTGAGGGGTTCCTAACACATTCCCCTCGAGATAATCTCTAGCCCTTACCCGAACACTGGTTTTCTTTTCAAAATAATCTCTCTTAAGTGTCCTAATTCACTATAATCATTAGGTGGCAACTCTTCCAATTCCATAACCCAATTCCCAAATGGGAAATAGTGTTGTTTGCCTATAATGCCGTACAACTCGATTTCGCTTTCTTTTAAAGAGGGAAAATATCAGGCCTCAAGTGAATTACAATCATTCACCTCAACCTTTATAGCAAGCAGAGGAGAGTTGATCGACATGATGAAAAAGTTATTGACAGAAAATCAGAAAGTTGTGGCTAATAATCAACAATTGCGCATAGATTTCAGAAATCTAGAGAGGCAGTTAGGCAAATGGTTAACAATCAGAATATTAGACCTGCTAGAGCTCTCCCGAGTGATACTGAACCTAATCCTAAGGCTCAAGTAAATGCGGTTACCTTGAGAAATGAAAGAGAATTAGGAGAAGTTCCATAGAAAAAGAAGTATACAGCTAGACCTGAAGCAGAATTAGTTCCTAAGCTCGTTGAGGAGACTAAGAAAGAATGTCCAGAAATAGTGACAAGGCCACCACCTCCGTTTCCACAAGGACTGCAAAAGCAAAAAGATGATGCTATGCACAAAAAATTCTTAGATATTTTGAGCCAAGTGCGTGTGAATTTTCCTTTAGTGGAAATTTTGCAAGAAGTACCTAGGTATGCAAGGTATCTCAAAGATACTATGGAAAATAAGGAAAAACATACGGAGTTTGAAATAGTTGCACTTACTGAAGAGTGTAGTGATAGAGTTCAGAGTAAACTCCCTCCTAAGTTGAAGGATCCTGGGTTTTCTACAATCTCTCTGTCACTTGGAAAATAAGAAGTTGGTAGATCCCTGTGTGATTTAGAGGCTAGTATAAATTTGATGCCATCCTATTTGTTCAAGCAACTCAGATTGGGGGCGATTATACCTACTATAATCATTTTAGAGTTGGCATATAGGTCAGTAGTTACTCCAGGAGGACTTATTAAGAAGTGTTAGTTCGAGTGGAAATACTTATTATTTCTGCTAATTTATATTGTTCTTGTTACGAGGTAGATGAGGAATTACCCATTATTTTAAAGTGAAAATTCTTAGATACTAGTGGAGCGCTTATTGATGTTAGAGAAGGAAAGGAAGATAAGAGTTGGCAATGAGGAAATTACTGTTAATGTATACAACGTGATTAAGCTCCCTAAGCATTATGAGGACTTGTACATGATTTCTGCGGTAGAACTGAAAGGGATAGAGCAAAGTACTTATGTGAATTGTAGTGATTCAGATAGGACGGCTGAGTTGGATGAGGTGATTTTGCAAGTCGAGTGTGTATGGATGATTGAGAAAAGAGCCAGAAATAAAAGAGGAGATCTTCTAAGGGAGAGTAAAAAGGCTAGGCTTAATGGGAGAAAGAAGAAGAGAAAGCACACAACCTGAGCAGAGTAGAAGTGTCGTGCCGCAACGTTAACTCGGGCGCTTGTTGGGGGGCAACATATCTTTACTGTTTTCTTTTATTTTTACTTTTTCTTAGTATTGTTTTAGTATCTGTTTTTGTTTTGTAGGATAATAAACATCGAAGGCAAAGTCATTGGAAGAGTGCAAAAGTGAGTCAGATGGTGAGAAATAAGTGTAGGGTGGCACACAAAGGACCATGCTTGGGGAAGTCTGGGTACCCCGTGAGCCGCTATTGCTTCGACCTTTTGCATTTTAGGGAGTTTCTTGTCCGCCTCATTATTGTTTGCTTTATTTGTGTATTGGGGACAGTGAACTCTTTAAAGTATACGGTGAGAGGATTCTCTAATAATTAGTAGTAGTACGTTAGAAAAATGCTAACTTCTTATTTTTGTTTGCATAGTTGTGTAGTAATTTAGTAAAAATAAAAGTAGAAAATTTGGAATTTTTTCAAACGATAGATCACCTGGACAGTTTTCTTAAGGGACTTGAGTCTAAACAAAAAGGACAAAAGGATTTTCTTTGTAGTCAAGGTAGTAATTTCCCCTTGTTTGTTTTTGTACCGTGGTTCTTTTCCAAGGTTTTTGTTTGAAACGAGTGTGTAGTTTTACTTTTTTAGGAGAGGATCCATTGTGATGTGAATTGAATTGAAGTAATATCTCTTTGACTTTGTTATGCCTTGAGAATAGTGAATACTTTAGTTGTGACGCTTAGGCTTAGTTTTTTACTCTTGTATAAGTACCTTAAATTATATAATCTTAAATTTGCTTAACTGCTTTGACTAGAGTGTCTTGATGAGTCTGCTCCTGAGTGAGTTATGTGTCATGTGTGTGAGGTTTGTATGTTATTCTTTGCATTGCATTTGATGTCTAGAACTTGCCCCGTATTTTTGCAAAGCGTAATAGTAGTTTCGTTCAGTCTTGGAAGCGATATACGCATTTTTATGTATCTTAGTTAACCCCGCTGAGCTTGTAATCATATTTTTTTGGCAACCACATTTCAAGCCCTACCCATTTATTTGAACCTTTTCTCCTATCACGAGCATATGAATTGCCATGATGTGATGTTTTAGGTGTCAATGCCACTGTCACGACCCAAACCCCGCTCCGGTTGTGATGGTGCCTCTCATGAGGACAATGCCAAAAAATCCATTTATACAGCCTTTTTCAACAATAAATTAATATGAATAAATAGTTTCAAGAAAAAATTAAATAACATCATTTTGCGGAATACAACTGATACAGCCTGACATGTGGGTATCACCAGTCATGAGCTACTACAAAATTCACTAAAGTACTACAAGTCCTGGGATAGGAACCAAGTCTAAAAATATTATGAACAACATAAAATAAGGGAGAAGATCCAGTGCCACGGACGGTAGCGGTCAACTGGCTCAGCTACGATAACAAGTCTTCAATCTGCTAATAACCCGCTACCGGGCGTACAATACCTGCAACTGCACGCGAGGTGCAGGGAGTAAAGTGAGAACTCCAACTCAATGAGTAATAAAAATAAATAATAGCTGAAAGTAAGAAATCAGGTATGGCACTCCATCATGCTATATAGAACAGTAAAACCCTTTCCAAAAACAGTAAAACCGTGAAATCCTTAGGAAAACTTCCAGGCTCAGTTAAAAACTCTTTTGAAATTGATCTTTTTAACAACTGCCAAAAATACTTTCAAAACAATTTGTGACACTATGCACCGAAATCCTCCCCTCAGGCAATAACTTCGTTCCTGGTTAGCCACTCGGGCCCCAACACTCAATGATCAGATAACACCAGCAAAAGGAAATAAATATCTCCAGAAATATCACAAACAACAAATTATGAACAAGTGCATGAATGCAATGCAATACATTGATGGTACATTCCAGTACCACAGCGGCGTGCAACCCGAGCCAAACATGCATATTATTTATCATCGACGGCTATCACTGGGGGTGCGTACAGACTCTGGAGGGGTACCTACAGCCCAAGCACAATACGCTAGTCAGTCAATGTTACCTGACCGGTCAGCTAATGTTACCTGACCAATTTAAATCATACAGTGCCATTGTTACCACTGTTTCAAGTCACATCACACAGTGTCATTGTTACCACTATTTCAAGTCACATCATACAGTGTCAATGTTACCACTGCTTCAAGTCACTGCTGCGGCATGCAGCCCGAGCCACCCAAAATCAGTCCGAAAAACATCATAAGCCCCTTCGGCATTTTTAAAATAGTAGTCGCAGCCCGAAATAACGTTTAAAATATCATTTGAGTTTTCAAAACTTAGAAGTATGGCTGAGTTTGCAAAACAGTACTAAAATTTTGGACGGAAATCAAATGATATGCAACATATGCTAAAAACAGTAATCTCAATCTGCGAAGGATTTAGACGAAGCTCAAACATGGAAATCAGCCCAAATTATGATGATAACAAGTAGTTTCAGTCAAATACGCAATAAAATCAAAAACCATGATGGACCAAGTCACTGTCCCCAATGGTGCTCTACCCCATGCTCATATCCGGCGTGCAAGTCACCTCAATACAACACTATGATGTGCAAATCTGGGGTTTCAAACCCTCAGGATATTATTTACAAGTATTACTCACCTCGAACTGGCAAAATCTCTAGCCCGCGACGCCTTTACCCCTCAAACCGTTCTCCTTGCACGTTGAATCTAACCAAAATCAGAGCGAATGCATCACAATGTGCTAAGGGAACAATACTCAATTGAAAACAATCGATAAATAGAAAGAATCCCGAAACTAGCAAAACTCAAGCCCCGGTCCCGCTTCTCAAAAATTAATGAAACTTACATTACCAGATTTCTTTTCTCTCCAAAATTACATACATACAAAGAACTCCCAAATACAAGCTCAAATGACCTATCAAACCCCAATTTGAAATATCAAAACTCAAGCCCTAGCTTTACCCCTTTTTAATGAATTTATACCAATTTCCATATTATTTCTACCATAATCTTGAATAATTAGGCCAAGAAACTTACCTCCGATGAATTCCCAGTCAAAACTCTCTAAAACTTCCGTCAATAGCTCTCAAGCTTGCTCAATAATGGAGGAAAATGATGGAACTCGCGGATAAAATAAACCCTTTAACCCTTCTGAGCTCAGTCTTTTTCGCTTGTGCGGTTCTCCTACCACTTATGCGAGATCACTTCTGCGGCCAAATGACCGCTTATGCGGTTTTTTCATTAATTACACAGCTTTCGCTTTTTCGATTCACTATCTGCTTCGGCGGATTCCCAAGACCGCTTCAGCAGTTACACATACGCTCATGCGGACCCGCTGACGCGGAAAGGGTCCGCTTTTGCGGAACTCACACCAAAGCACCAAGATCGCTTCTGCGACCTCCTACCCATATTTGTGGAACCTCTTCTGTGGTCCATTTTCGTAGAAATGGAAATACCAGATGATAGCAAAATAAACCTAAATCCAACCTCACAACTTCTCGTTTTAACACCCGATCTTACCTCAAGGCCCCTGGGAACTCAACCAAAAGCACATGCATGATTTAATACCTTATTCAAACTTGCTCGAACCTTCAAAACACTATCGTTAACATCAAAATCCTCAAATATCATATAATCAAAGACTAAGTTTCTTTAAAAACTTCCGAATTGCACATTCGATCAAAAAACCCAACCTAAACACCTCTGAATGACCTGAAACTTTGCACACATATCCAAAATTGTCTAACGGAGCTAGTGCAACTCTTAGAATTCCATTCTGACCCACAGATAAAATTCTCAACCATCAACTGGAATTCGCCAAAATACTAATTTCGCCAATTCAAGCCTAATTCTATACCGTACCTCCAAATTAAATTCCGATCACGCTCCTAAGTTACAAATCATCCCCCGAAGCTCACCAAATCATCGAATATCAATTCCGAGCCCTCCAACTCACAAGTCAACATCCAGTTGACTTTTCCAACTTAAGCCTTCCATAAACAGACTAAGTGCCTCATTTCTTATCAAAAGCATTCAATCAACTGTCACATACCGCATACTGATAATCAAATATTGAGAAGCAATAAAACGAGGAAAATAGAGCAGTAACGCATAAGACGACGGGTCGAGTCATCACATCCTCCCCCAACTTAAACCAACGCTCGTCCTCGAGTGTACCCAGAGTTGTCCTAGTAGCCAACCAATAGCAGAATATCCTTATCAAGCATATACCCGGGGTGATCCCACGTCACCCTATCTCGCATAGGTCTGATAACACAACATAGCTGATATCTCATCACCCATCCAGACCATGACTCGTAGAACCACATTGCACTTTTCGAAAAATTATACGCAAGACCAGCACCTCACCTCTATACTCAGGATAAGTCTGAACCAGCTGTAATAACCCATAACTGTAACCTCAGTTGCAATTCTATGACATACCACATAACTCAACCACATGCAGTAATAACTCCCATTCACAGCAGCTGTCCAAAACAACCATATACTGTTAGTAACCTCGTCTTAGCTAAAGTCTCATTCCAACACTTTCATATCCTAAAAATGATATGGAAACATGCAGTAGACCATAACCATTTCTCATATCAACCATTCGCGAAGGTATTTCTTCCATTTTGACCAGTACCATGACAGATTTCGAGCCGAACCTCGATATCATCCTTTCAACAAGCTAAAATCAAATTTGTTCGCATCCATTAATGATCCCAAATATCTCTTTTGACGAAACACACCGCCTTGATGATACAACACAATAATACGGCCTAAGACACAACTTGTATAATACACATACCAATAAGAGACGATTTGAACACTCTAAAATCATGAAAATGACTCAAACGAAAGAGTTGTACCTTAAGCTCATCAATACCATTACGACACAAGGCCGGGACCCCATCCCACATCATAGAAATAGAATACCTGAATCTATCCCAAAGAGTCTAATCTCCAAGTAGCCTTGCTATAATGCACGATCTTATCCAACAACTCTTACACATGAAGCACCTCAAGTCGATATACTCGAAATTGACAACTACGCACGATTAATGTCAATAACCCAAACAAATTATTATACCAATGGTGAAGCAAGCATACAAATAGCATATGGAAAGCTATTCTCATCATCACACTGCTGCGGCGTGCAACCCGATCCATATAACATTCCCATGGCGGCGTGCTATCCGATCCACACATACTCATGGCGGTGTGCCATCCGATCCATATATATATATATATATATATATATATATAAATATATATATATATATATATATATATATATATATATATATATATATATATATATATATATATATATATATATATATATATATATATATATATCCCATAAGGAGATGCACATCGAGCCAAATTTGCTGATTCCAATAAAATACAGAGTACCGGTCGTAAGCATGCTGAGTATATATATATATATATATATATATATATATATATATATATATATATATATATATATATATATATATAGCATTATAAGCTACAAAACTCAAGCGAAAGTGAGGTTTCCTTCTCAACTTTCCACTACGAATCCTGATAGCACTGCACCGTATGTGCCCATGGTCCTTACTTCATAATGTCTCGCAACACAAAAAACAACTCATAGATCTTTCCAGATAACCGATAAGCTCATAAACAGTCGAGTCAACCTATCCCTGGTCGAGTCAACCTATCCCTCGACAATACAATTCGAAGCCAACCGAGTCGACACAAACTGCAAACTGGGAAACGCATCCGAAAAGTCCCTTAACGCTGGAACTTGCTCAATAGTAGCAACCTCTGCACTGACATCCATCATGAAGGCTCAATTAGGAAAATCAATCCTTCCCAGCCGTGCGCTGGTATTTGGAACACAACCATTCAGCTAGAACATAGTCGATGCACCTCACCACGCAACCTGTGGCATTTTCTGACATAATTCATAGAACAATCGTCTAGAATAACCCATCACTAAGACAATCAGTCTACACCCCAATATGATATCCAGAATCTAATATACCAAGCAAAGAAAGATCCACTCTGTCTCCCAAACCCTAATAGCCGCAAACGGTACCAATACACGCTATCCACAACCACTACATAGCCTGAATCATGAGAACTCCCAGTCTCTAACTCCACATAGCACACAAATTACTGTTCCTGATCCCAAATTCTATTGTATAAATACATATTACACCTCGAGTACCCAATCATTCTGCAAAAGATATTCCGAAATTCCATCTGTGCCACTAAACAAACCTAGATATCAACAGTTGATTTACCAAGAAAAATGCCGCAACACTACCGAAGTGCCATCAACTATATCACATTGCCCTTTTTCTAAAACATATATTGTCGTCAAATCACTACGACTAACAATACCATTTCCTTGGTCACATGAGGATCATTCATCTAATCATATGAAGGTCGATTCTTACATCACCTGCAGCTTCCCGTGCTGCTTAAGAATTTAATGACCTTCCATTCCGAACTGAACCGAGCCTCAAACACACAAATCCCAATCCTCCACAACATATCGCATCTACCATACAACACTTGGATAACATAAGAACTTTTATCTTCCTTGTGTGCCGCAGGCATTGACGCACTCAAATAGTCAAGAAATTTCATTGATCCCATTTAGAGGAAAAATCATTACACAATCCAAGCTTCGCGTACCCACAGAAAATATAATTATCTTCAAACCACGGTAAAACCCCCGGAAGAACATCTATGCCATCTGTATTTGTACCAACTAACTGCCAGGATTGAATCCTCTACCTAAATCGAGCTAAGCAAGCCGTCAAAATCTAAGAGCATTGCTGTAAAATGCCTGAAAAAGCTCACTACCTTGAACACGTACAAAGGATTAATTGTACCCTTACCATACCGATTCAGTCTATTATCAAGCTATTCCGTCTGTCAAATTTTTCTTTTCCTTCATCATCCACGTGATATTTCTCCCTCTTTGTTGCATTACAATGCCTCAATCCAAGCTTACCACACGAGACTCGAACATAAGACCACACATGTATAAGGCTCATAGGCCACTGAATACTCTCTCAAATGTTCCCAAAATACCATATTCCAGAATAATTTACTTTGAAGAACTTTTGTGAATTTGGATTTGCTACCATGACTTCCCGATACTGATACAAAAGATCACATAATCAACATAAAAACACCACAAATCTTGACCTTTTCAAATGAAACTCAGTCTCTACATACGACCTTAAGACACCAGATTGTTACATATAGAACCTTGAACATAATAAAACCATTCTCGAGAGTCATTTACTTCATATTCGATCTGCAATTTACCTACTTAGCGAACACAACCGCCCGTGCCTTAATGGAACTCTAACACCACAGGATATGATCTCATTCAAGTACCAACAAAGATCTTTCCCCTCAATACACTGAGCATTTTTTATCCACAACAGCTCAAGACATCCTATTATTTCCACACATCTACGAAGTACCATATAACCTTTGTCAAAATTTTGCGCCAGTCGTGCCATCCTAGGCTTAATTTCTACAATAATATTTTATCCGCCGGCATATCTCGAAATGGAACCAACATAGCACATGACCGTGCAATTATCCAACCAATAGCGACCTCCCCAACTTGGCTCGAAGCCATAGACAAAAATATTTCAATAGCTCCTAACACTTTTACTCCATTGATGCAACAATAACATAGTGAGAATAAGCTCCAATCGTTATAAGTCTTGAAACACCGATCTTCTAACATGCACACAAGAACCATACCACGCTAGAACACTCCGTAGGAGATAGCCCACTTGCTTCGCCTCAATATAACATTTCCATATACCTTCCCTTGTCATACACCTTACACAGTCGACTAGTCTTTCTGAGCCATAACTCAAACCGCACCATCCTATTTACTTCACTCCCAACTAAGAGACTTGAAAAGATTCTTCATGTACCATTAACTCGGGGCAAAACATCTAATCATAGTGAAAATCAAACACTAGACGGTTCATCCATCATCCAGCAGACCTTCTTCGACACTTCCAAGCATATAGGAACATCTCGAAGTACCAACATGCTCACCACATAGCTACCCAGCCGTTATTCTCACAATTAGGGACAATACTGAAGATATAAGTACATAACACTAGCTCGCACAATCAGCACCTTGGTGCTCAACCCAAATGCGAAGATGCAGCTTCATGTCCTCCAGACTGGCCCAACATCAAATCATAAATATCACACCTTGCCCCTCGATCGGTAAATCACAAGCCATCAAAGCACATATAATACTAAGCGCTCATGCGTGCATGCAGACGTGAAGAAGGAATTTCAAAAGTCATATTTCCAAGATGAGTCAAGTAAGCACATTAGGAATTCCATGAAAGTGAAGTTTTTCCTAAAGGTTCTGCAGCCTCTCGAGGATAAATAGAGACGTCTACGTACCGATCCACGAGACTCTACTAAACTTGCTCATGATTCGTGAGACCTAGTAACCTAGGCTTTGATACAAACTTGTCACGACCCAAACCCTGCTCCGGTCGTAGTGGCACCTCTCGTGAAGACAAGGCCATCCAATCCATTTAAATAGCCTTTTTCAAGAATAAATTAATATGAATAAACATTTTGAAGAAAAATTAAATAACATGATTTCGCGGAATACAACGCGACATAGCCTGGCATCGGTGTGTCACCAGTCATGAGCTACTACAGGATTCACTAAAGTACTACAAGTCCTGGGATAGGAACAAAGTTTGAAAATATTATGAACTACATAAAATAAGGGAGAAGATCTGGTGTCGCGGACGCTAGCGGTCACCTGGCTCAGCTAGGATAACAAATATTCAATCCGCTAATAACCCGCAACCGGGCATACAATACCTACAACTGCATGCGAGGTGCAGGGAGTAAAGTGAGTACTCCAACTAAGTGAGTAATAAAAGTAAATAATAGCTTAAAGCAAGAAATCGCATAAGGTACTCCAACATGCTATATAGAACAGTACAACCATTTTTTGAAAAATAGTAAAACCGTGAAATCCTTTGGAAAACATCAGGGCTCAGTTAAAAGTCTCTTTTGAAATTGATCTTTTCAAGAGCTGTAAAAAATACTTTCAAAACAATTTGTGACACTACGCACCGAAATTTGCCTCTCGAGGAATAACTTCATTCCAGGTCAACCATTCGGGCCCCAACACTCAATGATTAGATAGTACCAGCAAAAGCAAATAAATATCTCCAGAAATATACAAAAACCAAATAATAAACAAATTCATGAATGCAATGCAATGCATATTATAGAACATTCCAGTACTTGCTGCGGTGTCCAGACCGAGCCAACCATGCATATGATTTATCGTCGACGGCGCTACTAGGGTTGTGTACAGACTTCGAAAGGGCTCCTACAGCCCAAGCGCAATATACCTGTCAGTCAATAGTACCTGACCGGTCAACCAATGTTACCTTACCCATTTACAATATATATTGCCATTGTTACCACTGTTTCAAGTCACAGCACATAGTTTTATTATTACCACTATTTCAAGTCATATCATACAGTGTCAGTGTTTCCAGTGTTTCAAGTCACTGTTGTGGTGTGCAGCTTGAGCCACCAAAAATCAGTTCGGAAAACATCATAAGCCCCTTGTGAATTTATAAAACAGTAGTCTCAGCCCGAAATAACGTTTAAAATATCATTTGAGTTTTCAAAACTTAGAAGTATGGCTGAGTTTGCAAAACAATATTAAAATCTTAGACTAAAATCAAATGATATGCAGCATATTCTAAAGACAGAAATCTCAATCCGTGAAGGATTCACATGGTTGACACGAAGCCCAAACATGGAAATAAGCCCAAGTTATAATGATAACAAGTAATTTCAGTCAAATACGAGGTAAAATCAGCAACCGGGACAGACCAAGTCACAGTCCTCAATAGTGCTCTACCCCACGCTCATATCCGGCGTGCAAGTCACCTCAATACAGCACTATGGTGTGCCTCAGATTTCAAACCCTCAGGATATTATTTACAAGTATTGGTCACTCGAATCGACGAAATCTCTAGCCCGCGACGCCTTTTCGCCTCAAACCAGCCTACACGCGCATCGATCTAATCAAAATTAGAGCAAATGCATCACAATGTGCTAAGGAACAATACCCAATGGAAAACAATCATGAAATAGCAAGAATCTCGAAACTAACAAAACCCGAGCCCCCGGCCCGCTTCTAAAAAAATTACGGAACTTATATTACTAGATTCCTGATCTCTCCACAAGTCCATACATACCAAGAGATAACAAATCCAAGCTCTAATGACCTATCAAACCCCAATTTAAAATATCAAAGCTCAAGCCCTAACTTTGCCCCATTTTAATGAATTTCAACCAATTTCCATGTTATTTATACCATAATCTTGAATAATTAGGACAAGGAACTTACCTCCGATGAATTCCCAGTAAAACCTCTCTTAAAATTCCGTCAATTGCTCGCAAGCTTGCTCAACAATAAAGGAAAAATGATGGAACTCACGGATGAAATAAACTCTTTAACGCTTGTGAGCACGGTCCTTTTCGCTTCTGCGGTTCCGCTACCACTTATGCAGGACCGCTTCTGCGGCCAAATGACCGCTTATGCAGTTTTTTCATTAATTACACAACTTCCGCTTTTGCAAGTCACTATCCACTTCTGCGGATTCCCAAAATTGCTTCTGCGGTTACACATACGCTCCTGCAGACCCGCTGATGTGGAAAGGGTACGCTTTTGCGGAACTCAACAACCAAGCACCAAGATTGCTTCTGCGCCCTCACACCCGCTTATGCGGTCTGCATAAATACCTGATGACAGCAAAATAATCCTAAATCCAACCTCAAAAACCTCTCATTTTAACACCCGATCTAACTCCGAGACCTCAACCAAAAGCACATGCATGTTCTAATACCTTATTCAAACTTATTTGAACGTTCAAAACACTATCGTTAACATCAATATCCTCAAATATCATCAAATCAAAGCCTAAGTTTCTTTTAAAACTACCAAATTGCACATTCAATCAAAAGCCTGACCTAAACACCTCCAAATGGCCTTAAACTTTGCACACGTATCTAAAATCGCCTAACGGAGCTACTGCAATTCTCAAAATTCCATTTCAACCCTTGGATAAAATTCTCACCCATTAATCGGAATTTGCCAAAATACGAAATTCGCCAATTCAAGCTTAATTCTACACCGGACCTCCAAATTAAATTTCGATCATGCTCCTAAGTTAAAATCATCCCTTGAATCTAACCAATTCATCAAAAATCAATTCCAAATCCTCCAACTCACAAGTCAACATCCGGTTAACGTTTCCAACTTAAGCCTTCCATAAAGAGACTAAGTGCCTTTTTTCTTATGAAAAGCATTCAAATAAACTCTCACACATCACATACCAATAACGAAATATGAAGAAGAAATAAAATGTGGAAAACAGAGCAGCAACGCATGAGACGACGGGTCGGGTCGTCGCAGCCACACAAGAGGGGGGTGATTTATGTGGTACCTAATTTTCGATCTAGAAGAACAAGGTTCTTCTATGTGTTATAAATACTACTGTTTGCGGAGTTAAAAGTACATAAAATAAAGAACACAAATATTTTTACGTGGAAAATACCTAGCTCAAAAGTGAAAAAACCACGACCTACTACTCAGTAAGATTTTCCCAAACTTCCATTAAAATCACTGAGCCAAAATAGTATTTATAAAAACTTTTTATAAACCTAAGGATTATCTCTAATCCCATTGTAGCACACAGCCTCAACTATTGTGACAACTTCAAGTTAGCCTACAACTTGAATACTCAAAGTACCTAGTACAAATGCTTCTATGAAAGCTGAAAGGTACAACTATAATCTACCTACTACAATTGAAATAGAATAGAAAAACACAATAGAACTGGTTCTTCTATCTCATTCAAGTAGCTTCAGGAGTGCACACACAAATCTCACATAAATTACTTGCAAAATCACCTTGCTCTTTTGCTCTCAATTTAGTTTAACTTCTACGTATGTGCAATACTATAAAATAGAACAATCGCTATTATTTTATGAGTTAGTAATTAGAGTTTGATTGAGACTCAATTGTTGATCCTCCATCGAAGTTGAGTCCTTGAACAACACAAACTCCGAAACTATCTTTTATCCGGATTGTGATCTCTTCACATAAGGAAACTTTTTCTCCTTATCCAATATACAACCTTTTCGATCACATCGGGAGACATTGCTAATTGATCAATGGGAATTATCTCCTTTCACGTGCATCTCACATATGTAGGTTGATCATTACTGTGCTTCACATGATGGACTTAGTCCATGACTGAGTTCATTTGTTATTCTTCAAAACATTACCAGTTCTTGGACCAACAAATTCCACCTTTTTTATGATGACAAACTCTGTGCTTTTTATTGATCAAAAAACCTATGAGAACTCAGCTCAACCATCAACAGTATACTTAGAAATTTTACTTTTCATTAAGGACCAGGTTAATTAGGTTATAAATATCACTTATTCAAAATAATGTTATGTGTAAAGCACAATATCTTCTCTCTTTTGGCATCATCAAAAAGTTGCATACCTAATGTGAATCCAGGATATTAAAAAGTACGCAACGCCACTGGGTAAGCTTCATGTGAAAACATGGTGAAATTATCAATAATCAACAAACATATTTATACTATTAAGATCAGAATAATTATAGAATAAAAGAAAACACCAGTTGTCATTAATTGAGATATGCTTCCACAAATAGACCACAAAAAGAAATAAAAACCTTCAAAACATGAGCAAAAAATAGAAAAATCCCAAATACGGGTCACTGGGCGTCACTGGGAATACTAGTTGGTTCAGAAGACAAGTGCTAGGAGTCCTAAGGCTTGGAGGAACTAGAGGGTTCAGTTTGGAGAAGATTCAAAATACTTTGAGGAATTCCATAACTCTTCTCCTTTTCTTTTGCTAAGGCCATCCCTCTCAGTTTCCAATTCAACCACATGAGCCTTGAACCTAGCAATTTCAGCATCCTTGGTTCCTCATTCCAGAACCAAAGTCCTAACATTGTTGTTGATGGATGTCTTCAGAGATGAACCAAGTTCAAGTGGGATGGCAATGAATGGATAGTCACAAGCCAGCAAAGTCTTAATTCCAAAATGTTCCTTGCTTGATGCCATTTCCCATTTCCTCAAAGTACATTCAGCCTGTCTAGAACTGTGGTCAGGATGAAGCCATATGTAGTAGCATGAGCCTTGGAGCCATTGATGACCCTGTCTAACAATTTGACAATGAGGGTGGGCCAGTTGATTTGCTTTCCTCTCTGAAGGAACTCCATAATAACAAGGTCAATGTATTTTGCAGTATGTCTTCTCTCTTGGCTAGGCACTTGGCACTTGTTGACAAACTCAAACACTACCTTGTGCTCATGCCTCACCTCACTTTTCTGCACAGCCCTAACTTCATTCACATCCTCTGAATCACAAAATATCTTAGTGATCTCAAAAGTAGTAGGTAGGGAGTCCAAGCATGGCAACATTTTCCTAGTGTAATCATCAAACCCTTCAAAGGGTATATATAGAATATCTCCTAGTTTCTTGGGATAAAATTGCACTGGGACTCCCTGTACCAAGCTACTAACAACCCCATCCTTAACAACATCATTATCCATGAACTTAACTAGTTCATTTCTAGCTAGTCTTCCATCCATCTGAAGGACCATGTCCTTCCAACCTTGAGCGGCTAAAGAGACAACCAACCTCATCATTCCTGGCTCAACTGGGTCCTTTAACAATCTTCCTTTCAGAATTTTTCTCCTACAGAAGATGGGAAACTTATCATGTTCATTCTTAGATTCTTCTTCTTCTTCTTCAATTCTTCATCATCTTCTTTTTCTTCTTCTTCTTCTTCTTCTTCATCTTCTTCTTCTTCTTCTTCTTCTTCCACTCCACTCTTCATCATCTAAAACATTTCATTTTTTTCTTCTCCACTCCATTCTTCATCATCTAAACCATTTGCTTGTTTTGCTTTCACTGGAGACCTTGTCCTCTTAGCTAATGAGGGTTCAGCAGACACAGGCACAAAAGAAGACTTCTTGGAAGAAGTCTTGGACTTTTTAGATTTTGGTGTAGGAACCTCCACTCTTGTACACCTTTCTTGATAGACCGATTTCATCTCCTCTTCCTCTACAACCTCAACGGATTTTGCAATGTTTTCCTTTCCCTTCTCCATTTTCTTTTTCTTGCTTTCTTCTCAAACGTTTTGTAAGTCAGCTTCACTTTTCTTACTCTGCTTCTTATGGATCTTCCCTTAGGCACTAAAATGGCAGTAGGTTTTGGAGATAAAGTATTTCTTTTCTTGGATTGATTGGGAATATTTGGGGCCTTTTGTGATGTAGGTTTGCATTTCTTTAGGTCATATCTTTCCCCAACCATTTTCATAAGTTCAGCCAGAGTTTCCTCAGCAAATGAACCAAGTTCATCTCTTTTTTGCTTAGACGAACCAACCCTTCAGCTACTTCCCCGGAACCACTTTCTCCTGACTTTATGCCATTCTCTTCTGCAACCGTTCATATAGCAAGAACTTCTTCCTTCACATTTCCGCTCTCTTCACCACTTGCTCCCTCTCTCTCTTTTCCTTTCTTTTTACCTTCATTCCTACTCGATTCAGCCAATTTTACATCTCTAATAGGTCCAACGACAATAAACCTATTTTCTAAGTTTTCAACCATGGATGAACTTATCTCAGTAGGGGTTTCTTGAATTTTATCATTGTTAGAAGACCCATGTTCTTCACCTTCACTAGCATATTTAAAGGACTCGGACTCAGAACTGCAGTTAGACTCTTGAGCTGGGCTTTCCTTTATCTGGCTAGCTTTCAATTTTTCATTTAAAACATTCCTTAGAGCTCCAAATGCTACAGTTTTTCTAGCCAACATTTTCTGCCTTCGAAACCTAGGTTTGGAGATTCACTAGGAGGAGTAGATAAGGATGAATTCGAGGGTAATGGTGGTGGTGGAGTGCCAGGATTATCTTGTGGGTTAGACATGGTTGATCATTTCTTGGGAGAATTTGGGAACTTTAAGAGAAGAATGTGATTAGAACTTGAGAAATATTTTTGACGGTTTTAGAATAATGAAGAAGATTAGAGATGTGGTGTGTATTTAAAGAGAATTGGACATTAATACAGTAACGACAACTTTTCAGGGGTCAATTACAAGTCTAATCAAATAGTAATTCCAGAATTTTATTGATTATTTGGCTTCCCTAGATATTAGGCAAAAATCACGATTTTAGAGTTCTAAATGGACGAAACTAGTTCAATGCCTCAACAGATAGAACTTTCTAGGAATTTGGCAAGTATAGGACTAATTAAAATTTTCACAAGAGTATACTAATTAAAATGAAGCTGAGTAAGAATTAATCTAGAATTTACACAAAATTAGAATTCCTAGCCAAAAAAAAATTCAATTTTTTAATCATTTTTTTTATTTTGAGCTTGGACTATTAGTGATCTTAATCATCCCTAATTCCAAACCCTTCCTCTCAATGTTTTCTCTACTTAGTGGTCTAGTGAAGATGTCAGCAATTTGCTTATCAGTAGCAGAAAATTCTATAGAAATCAAACCTTTCTCATAGTGGTCTCTTAAGAAATGGTGCCTAACATCTATGTGGTTAGTGTTTTATGACGAACATGGCACTTTGTCATACTTATGGCACTGGTGTTATCATAGAATATAGGAATGAAACCAACTTCAATACCAAAGTCTACCAGCTATTTTTTTATTCATAGCAATTGAGCACAACAAGAGGCGGCAACAACATACTCAACTTCACCTGTAGAAAGGCCACAGAGTTTTGCTTTGTGGTAGCCCATGACACAAGACATGAACCAAAGAAGTGTGCCATACATGAGGTGCTCTTCCTATCCACTAGAAAACCTACATAATCAGCATCAACATATCTTACTAGATTAATTTTGCTACCTTTGGGATACCAAAGACACATATCAGTGGTGCCTTTCAAGTATCCTAGTATTCTTTTGACAGCAGTCATGTGAGTCTTTTTAGGATTTTCCTAAAAGCGAGCACAACGCCCTACACTGAAAATAATGTCAAGTCTGCTAGTAGTAAGATACATAATTGAACCAATCATACCCCTATACAACTTTTGATCAACAGATGAACCAGGTTCATCAACATCTAATTTAGTAGCAGTTGCATTGGGTGTGTCTATTTCTTTTGATTCTTCCATTTTAAACTTTTTGATTAGCTCCTTTACATACTTCTTCTTCTTCTGATCGATCATGGTTCCATTTGGATTTTTTTTTATTTGTAAGCCTAAGAAGAAGTTAATCTCACCCATCATGCTCATTTTAAACTCACTCCTAATTAATCTGAAAAGTCCTTACTTAGCTTATTAGTAGTAGCCCTTATGATTATGTCATCGATATAAATTTTGTACAACAAGGAGATCCTTAGCTTTTTCCCTTAAGAATAAGGTACTATAAATTTTACCTCTCTTGTAACCTTGCTCTAGCATGAATTTGTACAATCGTGCATACCATGCTCTTGGGGCCTACTTGAGTCCATAGAGAGCCTTGTCTAACTTGTACACGTGCTCAAGACATTCCTTGCTCTCAAACCCTGGAGGTTGTTTCAAAAATACTTCTTCTTTCAGGTATCCATTTAGGAAGGTACTTTTGACATCCATTTGACAAAGAGTGAATTCTATGTGTGTTGCAAAGGCTATGAAGAGTCTAATCGGCTCTAGTCTTGCAACTGGAGAAAAAGTCTCATCATAGTCTATGCCTTCCTCTTGGCTATAACCTTTGACCACCAGTCTTGCCTTGTTTTTTGTTATTGTTCCATCTTCATCAAGTTTGTTTCTGAAGACCCATTTTGTACCAATGACTGATCTGTCCTTGGGTCTTAGAACTAGATGCCAAACTTGAATTCTCTCAAACTGTTTGAGTTCATCTTTCATAGAAATAACCTAATCTGCATCCTGCAAAGCCTCAACAACACTTTTAGGTTCAATAAGAGATAAAAAGGCATCAAAAGCACATCGATTCTTTAATTGTGATCTAGTTTTAACTCCAGATGTTGGATCAGTGATAATGTTCTCAATAGGATGAGAACTTTGATACTTATGAAGATTCACAGCCAACTGGTTTCTACTAGATGTTTTTCATATGTTCTATTGCTGAGGAACATAATGCAACATGCAGTGTTTACAGCCTCTGCCCAGAAGCTATAAGAAAGCTTACTAGAAAGAAGCATAGTCCTAGCCATGTCTTCAAGGGTCCTATTTTTTCTTTCAACAACTCCATTTTGTTGAGGAGCCCTAGGGGCAGAGAAATTATGATCTATACCTTTTTCATCATAGAATTTGGCAAACTTACACTTTTCAAATTCAGTTCTATGATTAGACCTAATGGATGCAAGTTAATTTCCTAATTTTATTTGAGCTCTTCTAAAAAATACAGTAAACATGTCAAATGCTTCATCTTTAGAAGTAAGAAATATAACCCGTGTAAATCTAGAATAATCATTAACATGCACTATTACATATTTCTTTCCACCTCTGCTCATAGTTCTCAATGGACCATAAAGATCATATGGACCAGTTCCAATTACTTGGCTGTGCTTACCATTTTCTTGCATTTGAAGGATGATCTTACCTGCTTCTTCCTTGCACAGGCCTCACAAACTTTGTCTTTCTTGAACATGATGTTAGGTAACCCTATCACCAAGTCTTTGGAGACTAATTTATTGAGCTGATTTAGAGTGGCATGACCAAGTCTTTTGCGCCACAGGAGGGGATCATTATCCAGCACACTTAGACAAGTTAGTTCATTTTCTAAGAGAGTGGACAAATCAACAATGTAAATATTTTTAACTCTCTTTCCCGGAAAAATAATCTTGTTAGTGATAAGATTAATCAAAAAGCATTTAGTAGAGGTGAATGGTACAAGGTTACCTCTATCACACAGTTGTGACATACTAATCAAGCTATATTTCAAGCCATTTATCAAGTAGACGTTCTCAATATAGGGAAAGTCCGTCTTACCTACCTTTCCAACCCCAATGATCTCGCATTTCTTCCCATTTAAAAAGGATACAGTACCCCCTTTAAGTCCTCAAGTGAAAGGAATTAGTTCTTGCTTCCAGTCATATATTTTGAGCAGCCACTATCCATGTACCATATTTGGCTACTTCCCTTCACTTGGACCTGTAAAAGGAAATCAGGGGTTAGTCTTAGGAACCCAAAATAGTTTGGGTCCCTTTCTATGGGCAAAGGAATAAATCAGATTCCTTCTAGCCCACCCAGGCAGCCTATTTTTTTTTCTTGAACAAATGTTTTGTTCTTTTGACACGCCTTTTCTTTTGAATTATATTCATTTTTTAATGGCCAGTCTTGTCACAATGTGTGCAAATTTTATTTTCAGAAATAGTGAGGTACTTGATTTTAGGATCCCACTTAGGTTCTCGAGTCCCATAACCAAGTCCTCTTTTGTTGCTACTATGATGTTCTTGTAGCTAGGAAAGCGCATTAGAAGCCTTGTTCCATTTGTAGGTTCTATCTAGTTCATGTTTTACCGTCCCTAGATCTTTTCTTAATACTCTTATCTGATCATCTTTCATGTACAACTCCTCCTTCATTTTTCCTAAGTTTTCTTCTAGGGTGAGATGAGTGTGATCATCTTTCTTCTTTCCTATTCCTAGTTTAAGTTTTAAGTTCTCAGACCTAAGTTCTAGGACACTAGTGTAAAGTTCAAGAACCTGCTTCGTCAACTCAGCATTTTCACTTTCACTCTCATTAGCCCTAGACTCTAGATTTTTGCACTTGGCTTTTAGAATCATGCATTCCCTATACAGCTCTTCCTTCTCATTGTTAATTATCTCAAACTATAGCTTAGACAACATTTCTTTAGACAGGAATTTAATCTTGTCTTTGAGATGATGAATACTTATCTCTTGCTCGTCATCTAATTCTCCAAAGTCCATAAGTGCATGTTCATCTCTATCTCCATCCTCTGAGTCCTCATCTGATGCTTCTCCCCAGGCAGCAACCATAGCCTTTGTTTCTCCTTTGTTCCATTTTGGTTGAACCTGTTCCTTCTTCCTGCTCCTTCGTCAGCCCTTTCCTTCTTCCACTCAATTTCTCATTGGGGATAGTTCTTGATCATGTGATCTGTCTTATCACACTTGTAGCAGCCCTCATTGGTCTGTTTCTCAAGAACCCTTGGTTTATTGAAACTTTTACCTCTTGAAGAACCCTTTCCTCTTATCAGGTACTTTTTGAAATCTGTAGTGATCATAGCCATTCCATCATCCTCAAGATCTGAACCCTCAGCAATTTCTAAGAGCCAGACTTCTTTCCTTCTTAGGTGCATCCATGTTCATGCTTTTCCTTCTCAATTCATAGGCAGTAAAGTTTCCAATTATTTCATCCAGCTTGAGGGTAGCAACATTCTTTGATTCCTGAATGGCATTGATTTTGCTTTCCCAAGAGACTTGCAGAACCCTTGTCAAAATCTTCTCAAATTTATCTTCTTCTACAATAATCCTTCCAAGAGATTTATGTTCATTTGTCAGTGTGGTGAACCTTGTATACATCTCTTGGATGGTTTCTCCTTCCTTCATGGTGAAATTCTCATACTGAGAGTACAACAGTGTTCCTCTTGACCTCATTACTTGAGGTGTTCCTTCATGAGCCACTTGCAAAGTGTCCCATATTTCCTTAGCAGTAGTACAATTTTGAATTCTACTGTACTCATATTGACCAAGTCCACACATAAGCCATTTCTTAGCTTTAGCATTCTTCTCCCACTTATTTAGGTCTTCAGCAGTGCAGTCAGCTCTAGTCTTTGGCACATCCACTCCTTCAGCGTTCTTATTTGTAGTTGCTAAAGGGCCATCAGTAACTATGTCCCAGAGCTCATAGTCTTCTCCTATGATGTGATCTCTCATATTGTTCTATCAATGAAAGTCCTACTTGATCTTAGACTGAATAAGCTCGATTAGTAGAGTAGTGCACTACGGGCAAGCCTATGGTGCATTTTTGTAGCATATGAATATTATTTCTGAGAGTGAGTGAACTATTTCTATCTTGCGTTCCTAATTATTCTTAAATTTTATTATGTGTGGAACTACTCTCTATGCTTGCGTGAGGTCACGTGATTCATGACGGAAAGGGAATGTCATTGTCCTCCATGTTAGAGTAAATAAGTGAATTATGAATGAGTCATGGTATTGGTGAGTCAAATATTGAGGCGAGGATATTACATCTTGGTTCTTAGACTACTTTAAACATTCTTGGTGTAATGAGTTAAGGGAATTGCTTAAAAAAGGTTGTGTCTTTAAGTGTAATTTGATTGCTCGAGGACGAGCAATGTTTAAGTGTGGGGTGTTGATGTGGAGTTATAATTCCATAGTTTCGTACAATATTTGCCTTGTATTTTACATGCTTTAATGATAAATTACACTTTATCATTTACATGTAATGGAGTCTATTTTATGTGTTGGTGAATTGAAGATGAAAGTAGAGCAAAATAAATACTTAAATGTTGAAAGTGTGCTCGAGAACATCGAAAAGGAGAAAGCTGGCGAAACCATGCCTAAAGCAGGTGTTACACCTGGTGACGCCAGGCTTGGAGTTGGTGTTAGACTTGGTGAGGCAAGGCCAAGGATATCTTAACCAGGCGTTATGTCTGGCGATGACAGGCTTGGGGCGATGTCCATCAGGCGTTATGCCTTGTAACGCCAGGTATAGAGAGTGCATATTCTGAGTTTTAAATACTTAATTCATCTTCTGGTTTGACTAGGACTTGACCTATACGTTTAGGTCTTTCCTTAAACATATAAATAGACCTAAAACGCCATTTTGGCGGTGCTTTGGCGACCGGAGGTAAGGACGTCACGTGATAACTTTTGGAGGAGAAAATCATAGAGTTCTTCATCCCTCTTTTTTTTGTAGTTTATTTATGTAAAATTCTTTGAAAATTGTTATTACGAACATGAGTGGCTAAGCACTCTATTTTTAGGGTTGTGGTTGACATGATTATTAACATTTATTAATTACATCTTCGTTAATTCAGATTGTCATCTTGTGGTTGTTTCTCTAATTCTATGTATAATTGCTTAATTGCATAATTGAATGGCCAGCAGT
Source organism: Nicotiana benthamiana (assembly GCA_034376525.1). Classification (NCBI taxonomy): domain Eukaryota; kingdom Viridiplantae; phylum Streptophyta; class Magnoliopsida; order Solanales; family Solanaceae; genus Nicotiana; species Nicotiana benthamiana. Next base: position 29,736,044 of record CM067337.1, read on the forward strand.
TGAGTTCTATTTACTATATATGATATGCTTGAGAAAGACGTGTTTAGATTAGAGTAGAATTAGAGAGAGCTTGTGGGTAGGAATATACCTAACGGTCTTGCTTAATTTAATATAGTATTATATTCGTTCATGATAGACTCAATACCAATATAGGAATATGGGGTTTATATTGTGGGTACGCGAGTAGTATTGTGGGAATATGCTATTTATATAAAAGATTCGGTTAATTTAGCAACTATAGATAATCTAGATTAACGAGTGTGATTATTGAACTTAATAGGATTGATAAATCAACCACAACCCTAAAATTTTCCTCTCCTCTGAAGTAAAATCTCGGCATACAAAATTATATTCATGATAATTTAGTTGTTATTTGCTTAAGTTTCACAATAATAGATTAGTAGAATAATATCATTCTTAAATATTTTGGACAATTAATTGATTTTAGTTTACTTAGTTAACGATCAATCTAAGTCTGTGTGAATTTGACATCCGACTTTCGAGTCATTTTATTATTTGACGATCACGTATAATTGCGTATATGTTTGGTCCCAACAGTCATGCAGGACGTAATACATTTCATGCTATCCGCTTATTTGGTGGGACTAATTGTGAGGTCAAAGAGTTTTTCTAAAATTTATTTTCACTCTTTTCTTCATCTGGTTAATATTACTATAGTTAAAAGGAATATGGGAATAATTATGACCAATTGAACAACAGTATGAGCCGCTGAAATTTGTAATCGTGAGTACTTCTTGTCCTTTAAGCTATCCTATTTAGGATCATTTACTTCTTTTTATGAGGAATAGTATAATATAGGAATGAAATTTCCTTTAATTTATTGATTCCGATATAGCGTAAAGAGTTTTGTATACTATCAATATAATTTTATTTATTTACTTTTATTTTGATTGAACAATTTTATACTGTCGTTACACAAATCCATACGCGCATAGCTACAAGCGAACACATTAATTGTTCTTGTCGGCCAAGTATGGCGGAAGGTGTTGGTTTTCGTAATTTCTCAGCTGCCAACCAAATAAAAAGCGAACTGTTAGTTATGTTCCAAATTTACATCCATAATTGCACATGCATATAACAATACAATAGTGGATGTCAACCATGAAAAGAGCTAGGGAGAAAAAAAGGAAGAGATATGAATAATGAAGAAAAAGTTAAAATATTCTCCATCACTAATAAGTTCTCAATAAATTAACATATAATATTGTTGCATATTGAGTTGCCATGGCACCTTAGAAAAATGAGGATTTGCAGTTAGCCTAATTCTCCTTACGTACGTAAATACGTGAATTACGCCGAGTCACAGAAGTTCAAAGGCCAAAAACCACAAGTTTGAAACATAAAAACTCTCCTCAATAAGTTTCACCTTATTAATTCTTCCTCTTCCTTTGACCTTCAGCATTCACCCCTCCTTTCCTCTTCCCCAACTGTTTCCATTCGAAAGGAAGGGCTCAGAAAAAAATTCACAAACTATAAAAATAAAGGAAGACAAAAGTCGCATTAATCATTTCCCATTTGTTAAATACTGAAGATGGTTGCTCGACCACTATTTGTTGTTATGCTCCTTGTCACCTTGGCATTTGCCATGGTGGCGGAATCATCGCTCTCCTCCCATTTTAGTGACGCTGCAGTCGCTTCATTTGCCCGCCACAGTACTGATGGCGGGCTAGATGACTTGACTGTGGGTCACGTCGAGGACAGTTTATTTGGGGAAGAAGAGATGATGATGCCATCGGAGTCGGCCCGAAGAACCCTATGGAGCAGCTACCGCGAACGTTACATTAGTTATCAAGCGATGCGTCGGAACGCTATCCCATGCAACCGTCGCGGCCAATCTTATTACCAGTGCACTCGCATGCAGAGAATTCGACCTTACCGGCGCGGCTGCCTCCAAATCACTAGATGCTCACGCCGCCATTAATAAACGTCCCCCTGCATGGCTATACCATGCAACGACGGCATGGAAACCCTAATCTGCAGGCGACGCCAAAAAAAGAAAATTTATTAACTAGTATTACTTTCTGAAAGTTTCTTCTTTTAATTGCGACCAATATATTATACTTCCCAAAAATTTGCAAAGGTAAATGAGAATAAGAATAAGAACATGGAATGAATATAAATTTGGACTCTCGTCTTAGTGCTAGGTAGCTCTAAGACACTTCTGTTTCTCGATTCCATTATTTTAACTTCTCTTTCTGATGTTTACACTTTTACTTTATGCCATCATTCGAAGATGATTTTTGGTGGTGGAGCATTTGTAAAATGGTGAAATAATACTAATATTACGGATTTTCTATTTCTTACCTTTTTTATTCTTCATTGGTAATTTATTTTATGTGGAACATTGATACGTCATTAATAAAAGTGGTCTGTACTTTATTCTATGATGGTTTAATTTGGTGATGGAAACGGCTCGGGCCATACTGTTCATGCTTCCCAGTTTTCGCGATTGAAATGCTCATCATTACAAATTTGCGCATAGATATTTGTACGAGATAGGGAATGTTGAATTTCAATAGAATTGATGACATCTATGTATAGGGTCAAATTTGACCATAGACGTCTCTATTCTGATGGGTATGTCCTCGAGCATACGTCGACTAAAATAAGGACATGGCCTGGACGCGGTGACAAAGGCGACGTCACTTAAAGACTCTGCGCCTTCACTCAGAGGATGTTACCTACTTTTGTACCTTTTTTATTATTTCGAGGAAGGTCTCCAGTTATATAAAGGTGACCTTAATATTGTAAAGGGAGGATCATCATTATTCTCGAAGAATACAATTCTTCTCCCTGTCTCTATCTTTGTTTCTATCTCTAACGGTTGCTTCTCTCTCAAGTTTATACTACCTTATCATCTCTCATATCTATATTAACAATATCGTCCTTCGAATCTCTAGGTGATATTATATTTGATTACGATTTACCCTCGTTTATTTATTTATTATTTTTAAGCTTACAAAGTGTATCAATAACTTTTGTGACAAACAATTTGGCGACGTCTGTGGGAATTTCGAGATTTAAAATCATAGTTTGCACCTAGAGAAAAATCGACAACCATTCTCTACACCACACAAGAATGAAAGATGGCCGAAAACAATGTAATAATGAAAACAATAATGGGTGCTACAACCAACCTCTTGGGTTCTCTCAACGAGGTCGATGACGAAGGAATCTTGAATACAAACCCTAGCACCACCCCAGGTGCAGAGATCTTGCCTCCCCCATCTGAGGATCTAACGATCTTGCATGAAAAAGGAGCTTCAACATCTGCTGCTAAGGAAGCACCATCGATGGTCAATAAGCTACTGGAAGAATGGCTAACAAGTACCCTAAGTGGCTTGGTTGAGAAGTCACCACAAAGTAACCGCAGGTGTACACCAACAGTAGGCATCACTGCCGCCATTGGTGAACCCGAAGTTATACGAGCAAATGGCGAACCCGTTGATGTGCGAACCAGTGATGGCACACTCACAGCCATCCTTAAGACAATGGAATAAATGGAAAATGAAAATAAAGCACTCCGTGATTAAATGAAGGAACATCAGGAGAGGTTAGACAAGATCCCTGGTTCTCCCAAGTTGCTACCAAAATGTGACATGGGGAGGTTCGTTGGACAACCATATACCGAAGGAGCTGCCCTGCACTCCATCCCAAAAACCATCAAAATGCCGCCCTAATTAAGGGTATACGATGGAACCACAGATCTCGAGGACCATCTGGTCCACTATGTCACCGCCATGAAGGGCAATGACCTATCAAAAGAACGAGTATCATCGGTGCTGCTGAAGAAGTTCGGCAAGACGTTGACCGGAGGGGCCCTAACATGGTACTCTCAGCTACCATCTAGGGAAATATAAATGTTAGAAGAAATGGCAGATAAGTTCGTCGCCGCCCATGCAGGTGCAAAGAAAGCGGAAGTAGCGGTCAATGACATCTTCGCCGTTTGGCAAACCACAAGAGAGGGACTCAGGGACTTCCTGGCCAGGTTTAATAGGGTAAGGATGAGTCTACCAAACGTATTAGAAGGTATGAAAGTCGATGCTTTCCAGAACGGGCTAAATAGGGACGGTTCGAGGGCAACTAAGAAGCTGTTGAGCCACCTTATTAAATATCCCCCCACCACATGGGAGGAAATCCACAATGCCTACTGTGCGGAGGCATGAGTGGACGAGGATGATCTTAATAGGCCAACCCAACGGCTAACAACGATACACTCAAAAATAAGGAGGGATCGACGCAATAAGGGTCGGGGAGAACAACACCCACGCTTCAATAAATATCGACATCAACCTTAGATCAGATCCTACCATGCACCTCCACCCAGGTATATAGACGCACTGTAGCGACACGTCACCCCGCTCTGAAATGAAAGAGGTACGCCCCCATTATTATCTGCCCATAACTTTTGTGTGTCTCCTTCAGAAATAGTGTACGCACTAGAGAAGCTAGGCACCAAAGTACAGTGGCTGCAAAAGATGAAATCAGACCCCACCACAAGGAAATCAAACGTCCTTTGTGAGTTCCATTTGGAACGGGGGCACAAGATAGAAGACTGCATAGGTCTACGGCAAGAGGTAGTCATACTACTGAACTAGGGATACCTAAGGGAGTTGCTCAGTGACAACGGGAAAACCAACTTTGCACGCGGACGGGAACACCCCTACAAACCGTCGAAGCCGCTTTCCCCAACAAGCACGATAAATATGATCATCGGAGACGGCGATGACTTGGCGATCAATCACGTTAAGTTCACCACCACGTACAAGCTAAAATGGACCATCGCCCATGGAAGATATGACGACTTCGAAGATAGTATCACCTTCGATAATTCCGATGCCGACGGTTTGTCTTTCCCTCATTTTAATGCTTTAGTTATCACTCTACGTATCGCCAATACAGATGTTAAAGGAATCATGGTTGACAACGGAAGTGGTGCCTGTCTTGTCCATCTGAGGGTCCTTGTGCAAATGGGACCCGAGGATAAGATAATACAACGTTGCATAACACTAACTAGTTTTAAAAATGCAATGGAACGGACATCCAAAGAAATACCACTACCAGTTTGAGCAGGAGGAGTCACGCTAGTAACAACTTTCCATGTGATGAAGCAGAAAATGGCGCACAACGCCATCATAGGATGCCCATGGATACATGCCATGCGAGCGGTCCCCTCAATATTTTACCAAGTGATCAAATTCCCTACACCATGGGGAGTATTCGGCATTCGAGGTGAGCCGGGCACCACACAGGAATGCTACAAAATAGCTCAAGATTGTGCGCACACCAAACAGCTAAAGGGGCAAAGTGTATAGGCGTAGCAATCAGCTGTGTCGGGGACTAAGGTTAGTCCAATAAGAATGCCATTAGAGATCCCGACACCACGGAGGCCTCTAGATCAACGATCGAAGATCTCGACCCAATCCAACTGAATGACACCAACCCTTCAAAGAGGGCCTATATTAGGCACGGCCTCACCAACCCAAGTAAGTATCTTGAATTCCTAACTAACCATGCATATTTATTTGTTTTTCCCAATAAGATATGCTAGGGATCCCGCGATACATCGCCACCCATAGGCTGAATATTTATCCATTACACCCGTCTGTGCGACAAATGAGAATAAAGTTCAACGCCGCTATCAATGAACCGGTCAATGAGGAAGTGGATAAGTCACTGGCCAATGGTTCCATCAAAGAATCGAAGTACCCCCAGTTGGTCGCCAATGTCATTATGGTCAAAAAGAAAATTGGGAAGTGGAGAATGTTTGTGGATTTCACCGATATGAACATGCCCTAAGGATTCGTTCCCACTGCCCAACATTGACCAGTTGATCGACGCCACCGTGGGACATAAACTGTTGATTTTCCTAGATGTCTAATCCGGCTACAATCAAATCATGATGGCCTAGGAGGATTAGGAGAAAACGACTTTCATCACACACCAAGGAACGTATTGCTACAAAGTAATGCCCTTCAAGCTCAAAAATGCAGGGGCTACGTACCAAAGATTGGTCACTAAAATGTTCAAAGAACAGCTCGGTAAAACCATGGAAGTCTACATCGATGATATGCTGGTGAAGTCGACAAGGAAAGAGGGCCACATCGACCATCTGAAAGAAGACTTCGAAATATTTAGAAGGAATGAAATAAAGCTGAACCCCGAGAAATGTGCCTTCGGCGTAGCCTCAGGGAAAATCTTAGGATTTCTTGTATCACAAAGAGGCATCGAGGTCAACCCAGACTAGATCAAAGTGATAGACGCCATACTCGAGATTTTGAACAGCAAAAAATAGGTACAAACGCTGACGGGCCTAATAGCCACCTTATCCATGTTTATCTCACGGTCCTTCGACAGGTGCCATAAATTCTTCAATGTGTTGAAAAAGTACAATGGGTTATAGTGGAACGAAGAATGCGTCGAAGCCCTAACATAATTGAAAGCAAATCTATCTTCGCTGCCACTGCTAGCAAAGAAAATCTAGACGAACACATGCTGGTGTATCTGGCCGTATCCGAGGCCGCTGTCAACACAGTCTTGGTCTACGAAAACGAAGGTACGCAATCTCCAATTTACTATATTAGCAAAACCTTAGTGGACGCCAAAACACGGTATCCACACCTTGAAAAGTTAGCTCTGGCTCTGGTCGTACCTTCACGAAACCTCTGACCCTACTTTCAGTTCCATCCCATAAAAGTAGTAACGAACTTCCCCCTGAGAAGCATCCTACATAAGCCCCAATTGCCGGGTAGGCTCGCCAGATGGGACATAGAGCTCAGCGAGCACGATATTTCATATCACCCAAGAAATGCCATCAAGTCGCAAGTACTTGCCGACTTTGTAGTTGATTCCAGCGCAGAGATACAACCAGAGGCGCAACTAGAGGCACGTCGTGCCCCCTCCAATACTGACCTATGGGCCCTCTAGATCGACGGTGCTGCTAATGCTTCGGGATCGGGACTGGGAATTGTTATCGAGGTCCCCACGGGCGAAACTATTCGCCATTCCATACGATGTCCCGAAATGACTAACAATGAGGCTGAGTACGAGGCTATTATTGCAGGCATAAAGCTAGCCATCAAATATGGGGCTCGGCGTCTCGTTCTCCACCATAATTCCCAACTCGTAGTGAACCAGGTCACTGGGACATACCAAATCAAGGAGCAGAGATTGCAAAAGTACCAGTCAAAAATCTATAGATTAAGGGCTAAATTTGACGACTGCCACTTCGAACAAATTTCACAGTCACGGAACGTCGAAGCAGACGATTTAGCAAAACTGGCCGCCGCCACTAAAAACTTCAACAAAGAAAGCATGGTCACCCTCCTTCATTCAGCCATTGATCAAATTGAGGTACTCTCTTTAAATTTGACTTGGGACTGGCGCAACCAATTTTTGTCTTATTTGTAGGATGGGAAACTCCCACTCGACAAAAAAGAAGCAAAGAATCTCCATATACAGGTCGCCCGATATTTCCTGATAAATCACGAGCTCTATAAAAGAACGTTATGCGGACCCCTTGCCAAGTGCCTAGGGCCACATAAAAAACAGTACTCAAAGAGGTACACGAAGGTCACTGTGGCACCCACACAGGTAACCGCGCCCTCATACGCTGCATAATACGGACCTTCTATTACTAGCCCAGTATGAAAAAGAAGGCTGCAGAATACGTTCGCCGATGCGAACAATGCCAAAAGTATGCTCCCGTGATACATCAACCTGGAGAACCCCTCCACTGAGTCACTTCCCCATGGCCTTTCATTAAATGAGGGATGGGCATAACCGGCCCCATGAGGAAAGATATGATTTCTATTAGTTTTAACTGACTACTTCTCCAAGTGGGTGGAAGCATGTGCATATGCCCAAATACACGAGCAGGAAGTCATCTCTTTCATATTGAAGAACATCATCTGCCGATTCGGCATTCCTAAAGAAATCAGCTGCGACAATGGACGACAGTTCATCGGCCAGAAAACGACCGAGTTCTTCGACAACTGGCATATCAAGAAAATACTCTTCACGCCATATCATCCCGCCGCCAACGGCCAAGAAGAATCTTCCAATAAAACAATACTGAACGTACTAAAAAAGAAACTTGAGGAAGCCAAAGGCCTATGGCCCGAGCTACTACCAGAAGTATTGCGTGCACACCGGACACACCCAAATCCAGAACAGAAGAAACACCGTATTCACTGGTCTACGGAACCGACATGTTCATACCGGTCGAAGTCGGTGAGCCAAGCTTAAGGTATTCATATACCAGCGAAGCAGAGAACGACATAAACAGACTTCAAGACCTCGATGAGGCCTAGGAAAGGAGAGAAATGGCTTACATAAGAATGGTGGCTTAGAAACAACAGGTCGAAAGATACTGCAGCAAAAAAGCCAAAATAAGGCAGCTCAAAGTGGGAGATTACGTACTCAAAGACAAAACATTGGTATCAAAAGACCCGAGCGAAGGAAAATTGGGAACCAACTAGGATGGTCCCTACAAAATCAAAGCATCAGCAAATAAAGAAGCATTCCAATTAGAAACAATGGAGGGGAAAATGCTCCAAAACAATTGGAACGTCGCCCATCTCAAATATTTCCATTTCTAAAAGGCTTCTCCCGAGTCGTACTCTTTTTCCCTCACTCGAGTTTTGGTCCAATTAGGTTTTCTCGGGAAGGTTTTTAATAGGCGGCGAAGGGTACACCTGGGGATATTTGCAGAATGAATTCATCATACCATCCTCTCCATCCACTCTCCAGACTGGCATGATAAAGGGACTGGACTAGCATGATATCCAAATGTATCAAACTGCTAAGGCCATCTTCAGTGTATAAACGGCTAAGGCCATCTCCAATGTATCAAACGGCTAAGGCCATCTCAAGTGCATAAACAGCTAAGGCCATCTCCAACGTGCATATTTTCATGGTCATCTTCAAAGTGTAAATGGCCAAGGCTATCTCCAAGGTATCATGGCTAAGGCCATCGCCGTCAACCGTCGGCCTAGTCCGACTACGGTGAGAAAGTGATTCGACGACAGTAGAAGTCACTCATATGGCAAAGGCCATCAATGCAAAATGGCTAGGTCCATTGACAGTATTATAGCTAAGACTATCATTGTCAACCTTCAACCCAATTCGACGACAGTCAAAGTCACTCATATGGCTAAGGCCATCAACGTGAAATGGCTAAGGCCATCGAGAGTATTATGTCTAAGGCCATCGCCATCAACCGTTGACCCAGTTCCACTATGACAAGCAAGCGATTCGACGGCAGTCGAAGTCACTCATATGGCTAAGGCCATCAATATGAAATGGCTAAGGCCATCGAAAGTATTATGTCTAAGGACATCGTTGTCGACCGTCAATCTAGTTCGACTATGGTAAGAAAGTGATTTGACGACATTCGAAGTCACTCATATGGTTAAGGCCATCAACGCGAAATGGTTAAGGCCATCGACAATATTATGGCTAAAGCCATAATATTGTCAACCATCGACATAGTTCGACTATGGTAAGCAAGTGATTCGACGAAAGTCGAAATCACTCATATGGTTAAGGCCATCGATACTAGGTGGCTGTGGCCATCGACATTATTTTGGCCAAGGCCACTATCGTCGATCTCGACCCAGTTCGACCATAAAAATAAAGCAAGAGCCCTCACTACAAGACAAGATACCAAAAATAAAAGACAAAAATAAAAGAGTGGCAGCAAAAGTATGACTTTCATTATCATTAAGAAATTCATGTACATCCGACCTTACAAAAGGTCCTCTTTACATTTCAAAATATAGAAAAAATATATATATACACAAGTCCTAAGGGGCTTCGCCTCCTTGACTGTCACCTCCTGCGCGACCACCACTTTTCTTATTATCCCCCGCTTGGCCGCCATCTTTTCCGTCACCTCCCCCGATTGGTAAGCCTTATAAATCCAAGAATCAGATTCTAGCGGTTGACGTCTTTAGAGTTATAGCCCGCCCAAAGAGGGAGAATCAGAACTATACCCACAAGTTTCACGAGCAACGCGGGCTACGCGCCATTGTTCTTGAACCCCCGCCTCAGTGGCTCAGCCCGTGGATAAGTACTCCTCGACTCTAAATTTTGATTGATACCTGTTATGGATGTCCAATTGAAACCTTGACACAAATTCCCTAAGCATCTTGTTATATATTTGCTTTACTTTGAAAAGGTCTGACTTTTTTGTCTCGACCCTGATGGCCCCGGCGTGCGCCTTTACAAAGGCATGTACAAATATAGCAAACAAGTCAATAGAACTAGTAGGCAAGTTGTGATACCCTATCATAGCTCCATTCGACAAGGTTTCTTCGAACTCTTTCAGTAGAATGGATTCGATTTCCTCATATTCCAAGTCGTTCCCCTTGATGGCGCACGTGTAGGAGGTCACATGATCATTTGGATTAGCTGTCCTATTATACTTCAGTTCCAGCATACGAAACTTCTTTGTGATCAGCTTCGTTGCACTCGGAGGTAAAGTCTTTTGGACAAATTTCTTAGAATCCAGGCCATTCAGTATCGGTGGTGCTCCTGGGATTTGATAAACCCTAGAGTTATAAGTCTTCACTTTTTTGTCGTTGGCTTTTTTCTTTTCTCCCGATTCCACACGCTTTGTCAGTTCCTTGAGCATTTTTATTATCTTGGGGTTGGTCCAGGGTTTGGCTTCACTCGACCTTTCTGTGGCTGGTTCATTTCTGTGAGTGTTTTACTAGACGGTTCTGGCTCAAATATGTTAAGAGCGCGACTTTGGTTCTGCAACTAGGCTATTGCTGTCTATTGAGTCTGTAACATTTTGAAGATTAACCGCAAGTTGATCACAACACCTTCGCCTTCGTGTGTACTCCAGGCTATCGCTCGGGCTCCCACGTGAAATTTATTTTCTGGCTTAGTAGGCAAGTTTGCTTCGATAGCCATGTGTGAGTTAGCATCAATTGGATCCGTGATTGGGACTCTATTGGGACAGACCCTCCGCATAATCTTTGATTATTGACTTCTCCGTAATCGAACCTGCCATCCACTAACCTCTTCCCATGAACTTAGGGGCACCACGTTGTTGTTCGTACCATGGTGGACGGACTCACCATCAACGTGCAAATGGGTAGATTGAGGGTTTAACATTTTTAATTTGACCTGAAATTAGAAGCTCAAAGAACAAGTGTAAAATAGAGAGCGTTTGGAAATTTATATCAAATTGCCACTATTATCCTTAGCCCCATGGTGGGCACCAAAATGTTTATCCAAAAAAAAGGGTAATAATTAAATTTATATTCAATTTAAGATACGCGGATTAATTTGTTGCAAATGATAAATGGAGTAATATTAACATATAAAAGACATAATAAATTGTCAAACAAATAGCAGGAGAGATCCCGGACTTGGTAATAACTTAATAAAGTGTCTGCCTTCCGTCCTGGCCCGAAATAATAGGGAACTTGGTGAAAACAGTAAGAACAAAGAAAAATAAAAGTATATTACCTTGGTATGCGTGTTATAAAAGTGCCTAATGAATAGTCAGATCCCCCTTTATATAGTAGGGGAGTTTTACCCTAAAAATAATTTCATAAAAGGTAAAAATCTTTCGTTTTGCTAATCACTAATTTTCTGCCAATATGTGCCGAGATTTACACTGTGACATCCATCTGGCATAGATATCACGGCCCTTTGTTAGTCTTGCTCAATTATCTGGTAATGCTAAGTTTTGGAATTCGAATCGAACCTGGGAGATGTGGCCCCAATTCTTCCAAGGTAGGTGTTTTACTCGAACCCCGGATCGAGGGGCTCCTTGCCTCGATTCTGGTTCCTTGCGGTCACATCTCTGCTCTATTTCCTTCATCAAAAACCGAGGTGTCCAACGGGCTCGATTTCACCCGTATACTGAAATTATCATAGTAACTTGCAAGGATAATGCATTGTGTTTCCTCCTTCAATGAAACTTTAAAAAAGAGATGTCTGGATCTTCATTCATGCAGGATTCAGTAAAGGAACGCTTCCAAAAAAAAACCATGGGCACAGTCTATCCTAAAACAAGCACTAGTGACTGATTCCACTGAATCTTATGCAACATAATCCTAAATTATTAGGGTTTTGGTAGGGTGCATAAAAATAATGTTGAGTAGGGTGTATTAGTAATACTATTAGTTATGTTTTGCATTAGTTATGGCGACATATTTCTTATCCATTGTTTGGTCTGATGTATTAAAGCGTCGCACAATTTTTCAAAAAATTATTTATTTACAATAATACTCTCATAACTAGTCTATCGCTTTATCTTTTTAAAAGAAATATATGTTGAGGAATGTTTTTATATAAAAATTTTAAAAAATTATTTAATTTATCTACCTATATTATAATATAGAACTGAATAATTATTTATAAAAAAATTATAATAAGTATTTTGTTTATTTACCATATATATATATATATATATATATATATATATATATATATATATATATATATATATATATATATATATATATATATATATATATATATATATACATACATACATACATACATACATACACACACACACACATACACACGTATACATAATTTTATTTCCTACTTTCTTGAATTTTTTCAAACTTGCATAAAAATAATAGAAAATTTTAATCAAGAATAAATTTTAAAGGATAATTTTATCTTTAACTAAGCTAATACATGCATTAAAACCCATTGCATTGTTAATACTATAGTTTCATACGCAATAGTTATGCATAGAATAATACCAAATATAGTGTATAATTAATGCTTGTTAACTAATGCATAGACTCAGAAAATGTACCCAAACATAGTATTATTAATATACAAAATTAATGGATGCCTTATTTTATATAATGCATCCTAAACGACCCCTTAATGTTCCACTACAAACATCTATATTATTATAAAAGCATGAACACAATCGGATTACAAAAATAATCTTATAATATTAAGCATAATAACTCATAATAAAAGAACATAATCAGAATTCTAGATATTAACCTTATGATCCTATTAGTTTTGAAATTTTCCGGAATTCTAAATATTAGCCAAATAATCCTATTAGTTTTAAAATTCTAGATATTAGTCTTATAATCCTATTAGTTTTAGGACATAATACTACACGTTAAGAATCCTACATGATAAGGTTCCAATGCAATATTTACGAACACAATGTTGGTGAACCAAAATATTCTTAAGATAACTTTTGCTAAATAACTCAACGATGGATAAAATGTTAAAAGTTAAAATCTTAGAATTTAAAAAAAAAAAAAAGATTTCAAGTCTAAAATAAAGTATGTGTGAGGAATTACCGTTTCCACCGGAAATTATTCGTTAATGTCTCAACTTGAATAGAAGTTCATATCATTATTTTTTATTCTTTTTCTATATTTTATAAAAACACTATTCCCATGAACTCTTCAAAATACCCAGATGCAGAAAGCATAATGTTATTTTTGTGTATAGACATATAATATTACATGTTAACATGTAAATCCAATATCTTTAGGAACACGTTATATTCTTATTAGTATAATTACTTTTGCGATTGAAATATATTTTTAGCCGTGTAATCTTATTACTTTTAGGATGTACTTCTTACAAATTCCTATTACTAATTTAATTTGAAAATATTGTATTGTCATATTACTAATTTAATTTGAGAATGTATTATATTATCCAAATTCGTTTAGAAAAAAGAGAGCCTATATATCTATATTATAATAAAAGTAAGAATAATTTTTGTTAAATATTGAACGACTAATTAAAATATCTTCAAAATATTGATCGACTTTTATAACTTTAAATATTTATATAACTTGAGGATACAATTGTAAATCACCTAAGGTTGGAAGTTTCACATTTAAACAACACTTGACAAGCCTACAAAGTTGATTTTGGGTCAAACTAATTTGGAATTTGCAACTAAATATATCACTTAATTAACTAATAAGTGTTTCAACGTGGATATGAAGCATTACGGAAGAAAAAGAAAAATCGAACATAAATTGAGAATTCTATTATGAAATAATATAAAAAACAAGAACAATATAAAGAGAATAGGGAGAGGAGTATTCTTATTGATACGTGGGATGGTTTACAATGGAATAGAAGCCCTATATTTATAGGGAGGTGGTGACTTAGCCACCAAGTAGTAAACCCTAGAATCTCTCTAAATATAGATATTCACCTTAAATAGAGTTCTATTTATAACACTCCCCCTTGAATGTCTATTCAACAATGTGCCTCGTTAAAACCTTAAAACCAAAACCCAATGGGAAAAATTAAAGAGAATGAAAAAGAGTACACATGTTTGAATATGCGCCTATTGGTTGCCTCGTTAAAAACCTTGCAAGGAAAACCCAGTTGGGACAAAACCTTGTAAGGGAAAAAGAGTGCAACGCGCATTAACTCCCCCTGATAAGAACATCAATTTATATCCTTGAGCATTTGCATTCCAATCTTGTGCACCATCTTCAAAACGATCTTTGGTAGATGTTTGATAAATAAATCAACCATATTGACTTGGATAAATATTCCGCACCTTGAAATCATCATTCTTGATAGATATGAACATCTTCATATAATGTCGTGGAATGACTCTTCAATATCTTCATAGATGTATTCTCAATGCCATCATGCTTATAGTTATAGCAAGATACATATGTACACAAATTGTACTTAGGATGTGGTACTTCAGGACCAAGAATTGCATATGCTTCAAGCAACTTAAATCTTTCAAGTTAAGTCATATAAATCACATAATAGACTTTAGATGCATATCAAGTTTTCATGTCATGCTAAACAAATAAGATATCGAAAACTGATTATACATACCTTTGACTTTATACTTTCAAGTATTTGAACTATATGTCCAAATCTACATGTCTTTCATATGGAATCAAGTATTTGTCTATACGCTTTAAGCGTATCAAAGACTTTGTCCTTCTGGGACTTAATATGAGCATTTGTAGTGAGAATATAGTCACTTTCTTTGGGTCAGCAAATGCGTATAGCATGCTTTGCAATATGTTGCAATTGAATTATCCCTTTTATGAACTTCAGGTTCATATCATGATATTCGAGGATTTACATATACAAATGATAATTCATCCCATGTAACCTTTTCTTAAGTGTTTATCATGTCTCCCCCTCATGTTAGAAAAGCTAACTTGTTTCCTCAACTTTGAGAAATCATCTTTGTGCATTATCATGTCAATATACACAGCACATTAATAATAAGATGAAATTATTTGGTTCCTGACCCTGAACCACTTGTGAGGGGAGAATATACTCTCGTATACAACGTATATCAAACTGATATATATAACTTTGTTCTCATAAGAAACAGTTTAGCTATTAAGTGGAGGCACTCAATAATTATCTTGCTAAACCAACTATGATATAAACCAACTTATCAAGATGAATTATCTTGAATAGAAAATCTGAAAATTATGCTCGAAGTTATATTACTGAGCAATTTACCTCGCAAGCACCGGCCAGGCTGCGGGTTAATAACAATTGCACATGTAACCATATCATAGATGCATCATATGTGGTGTACATGGCAGGTGAATGGGCCCATATTCACCTTTGATATTTCCAAAATTTATGGGATTCAACCCGAACTCTTTAGTTGGTCAGTTCATTAATGAGAACAAGTAATACAAGAGAATTCGTAAAGAACTTTCTAGTTCTTTAATATTCACCCATGTGAATTCTCTATTATTGCACATCATTCTTAAAATGAGATGGCTAACCCGAATGCCAACTGAATAAATTATCAATATTGATAAACTTCAAATTTACACCATGACATGTGCACTTATCAATAAACTTCAGGTTTATTATGACATGGGTTTCTATACCAATAGATATCCACTTTATTGTGGCATTCTTTCGTTTGTGTAGTACAAACTGGAGAACAAAGCAGGTAGCTTTTCATATACAAATTACCCCGCTACAAGTTGTAGTAATAGGAGATATCAAATCCTTCCTTTATTTATAATCTCAATATAATCAATCGCTTTCGCGTGTACTTTGGAAACTGAATAAGTTTCTTTGAGACTTACTACAGCACAATACTCAATTGTGTTTCTCCAACATAGTAATAATTGGCTCTTCTAGAGCTCTCAATTAATTTTGTACTACCACAGATTCATTAACATCCATGTGGTGAATATCTTTCTTAAAGAGAAATACCATTATGGTCATGTCAAACTTATATGCAAGATATGTTTCTTGCATTATCGTTGTCCTTTAATAGTCATATTTCCAAAATACTTTGGCGTACAATAGGTACCTGACCAACGATCATTCATGCCATATATATAGCCAACAGGCTTAACACCATTAGGTGTTTCAACTATAGGGCCAAAAACTTCACGTTTTGCCAGCGAATTCAATTCTGATTGAATTGCTTCTTGCCACTTTGGCCAATCATGTCTTTTTCGACATTCTTCAACAGATTGAGGTTCGAGATCCTCACATTCTTGCATAATGCTAGATGCGACATTATAAGCAAAGACATTATCCACCACTATATCCACTCGATTAATATTTTCCTCAATATTGATTGGATTTATGGATAGTTCCGTATTTTCCAGAGCCTCGGGCTCAATGGATTCTTCATGAATCTCAGAATTTGTTAAATCATGAATTTCCTCATGAGATTCTTTCGTAGTGTCATTTTGATCATTTGTTTTCCTCTTTCTAGGATTTCGATTTTTGGAACCTAATGGTCTGCCACGCTTCAGGCGTGCATTTGACTCATTGGATATGACACTAGATGATTGTCCAACAGGGACATCAATACGGATTGGGACATTTTCCGCAGGGATATGGGATTTCGTTATCCTTTTCAAGTCCGTAAATGCGTCATGCATTTGATTTGCTATTCTTTGCAAATGGATAATCTTTTGTACCTCTCTTTCACAAATAGAGGTATGTGGATCAAGATGAGATAATGATGCATTTTTCCACAAAGTTTCCTGTTTGGTTTCACCAACTTCTCCCCCTAATTTTGGGAAAAGTGTCTCATCAAATTGACAGTCTGCAAATCGTGCAGTGTACAAATCCCCTGTCAATGTTTCGAGGTAGCGAATTAATGGAGGGCGATTCAAACTTAACATATATTCCTAACCTTCTTTGCGGACCCATTTTGGTGCGGGATGGCGGTGCTATAGGCACATATACTGCGCATCCAAAGATTCTTAAATGGGATATATTAGGTTCATGACCCAAAACCAATTGCAATGGGGAATATTTGTGTCAATTCGTTGGTCAGAGACGAACTAGCATTGCTGTATGCAAAATGGCGTGACCCTAAGCTGAAGTGGGCAGCCGACGAACTAGCATTGTTGCATGTAAAATGGCGTGGCCCCAAATCGAAGTGGGCAGCCTCGTTTTCATGAGTAAATGAGGTTTTCAAGATTATACTCATGTATTGTCTCAATCTGATATCCATTTTGAATGATATCTTTAAAACTCAACAAGTTCTTCTTAGACTTGGAGAAAAACATTGCATTCTCTAAAATATCGTTCCTTTAGGCAGAGTTATAGTTGCTCTTTAGGAGCCTTCAATCAATTTAATTCCCATAGTTTGCCATACAAAAGAAAATATACGAACATGAGAATAAACAAATTCAGTCCGTTTGTTTCATACTTAAACAATATTTTCGAAATCTGCTGAGGTTATTCGACTAACTAAATCAGATAGTCGATTATATGTTTTCCATAATCGTACTTTGCAGTTTGAAAATTTTAGTTTAAGCATTTTCTTAAAACAATCGATTGTTAAACACACACAATCGATTGTTGAACATTGACAATCGATTGTTAAACACACACAATCGATTATTTGCTATTTTGAAAAACTTCAGATCACACTGTCTTAAGACAATCGATTGTTAAACATAGACAATCGATTGTTGACGATTTTGAAAAACTTCAGATCACACTGTCTTACGACAATCGATTGTTAAACATAGACAATCGATTGTTGACTATTTTGAAAAACTTCAGATCACACTGTCTTAAGACAATCGATTGTTAAACATAGACAATCGAGTGTTGACGATTTTGAAAAACTTCAGATCACACTGTCTTACGACAATCGATTGTTAAGCATAGACAATCGATTGTTGACTATTTTGAAAAACTTCAGATCACACTGTCTTACGACAATCGATTGTTAAACATAGACAATCGATTGTTGACTATTTTGAAAAACTTCAGATCACACTGTCTTACGACAATCGATTGTTGAACATTGACAATCGATTGTTGAACATTGACAATCGATTATTGAACATTGACAACCGATTGTTTTGCAGTTTTAATGCGAAATATTAGATAATCGACTAACTGTTAGGTTAGTCGATTACCTCTACTGAAAAATAAAAATATTATTGAAATCTGAGCATATTGAAACATTCTAAAGAACTAATACTAACATTATATCATAAACTAACTAATACGAGCTGATACTAATGACTATTAGTTCATTCACTAACTATTACAAATAAGTGAAATAAAATCAAATAACTCTATCTTCTTTCATCAAGGTGATGGTGCAAGAGAATCAAGTCCATTGGCACAGTTTCAAACCTTCATTAAGGTGATGGCGCATGAAAAACGAGGCCTTAGCATAGTCTTGGGTGGATGCATTATTTCTGTCTTTAATGGCGTCTCCGGGACCCATTGCATCCAAATGGATTCCAGCATTCAACACCCATGTCATATAGTTCTTGCCCGAAATTTCAAGGGCAACAAACTTTCTTTTCATAATGTCAGACATAAAACAAAATTACATCAAGAGCGTGTTCATACTTACAGGCTCTATTACAATTATCACATTCACTTCAGGGAATGGATCATAATCATGTGCTTTACACAATCTCATGTCAAATATTACTTTCATAAAGTGAAAGATTATTTTGAGAATCTTTATTATTCTCATTATCACAATAATGACGATTATAATTTCGTCTATTGCCACGTCCACATCCATTGATACCTTTACGGTAATAATTTTGTCTTCTTTCAGACTTATCACATACTGCTACCACATTCTCTAAAGGGAATGGAGCAAATTCAATTGGACGAAATTCTTTGCCACGTCCACATTCATTGATACCTTCATGGTAATAATTTTGTCTTCTTTCAGACTTATCATATACTGCTTCCACATTCTCTAAAGGGAATGGAGCAAATTCAATGGGACGGATTTTCAATTCTTTGCCCATAATCATACATGAATTTAAGACAATCAAAAGTTAAGACAATCGAAAATTTCAATTGGTTAGAGACTCGTGCTGATAACGTATTATGAAATAATATAAAAGACAAGAACAATATAGAGAGAATAGGGAGATGAGTATTCTTATTGATACTTGGGATGGTTTACAATGGAATAGAAGCCCTATATTTATAGGGAGGTGGTGACTTAGCCACCAAGTAGTAAACCCTAGAATCTCTCCAAAATATAGATATTCACCTTAAATAGAGTTCTATTTATAACAAATTCATTATTGTAACACTTTGAGAGTTTTCCATGAATATTTAAGATTGCTGCTGCTACCCTTTGTTTTAAATTGTCATTAAATTTTATACACAGCGAATAACAATTTAGGATATCTATTCAACTGAAATTTTATAATTTTTGATACGCACTACATAATATTTCATATAAGATATTCTAAACCACTTTACTTGAATTTTCTTTTATGTCAAGCGAATTAACAACTTATACATAATTAAAGAAATTTAATTTTGCTCTATTTGTAAATATAATTTTCAAATAAAGAAGATTTACTTGAGTCTCTATTTTTTAACTGTTCTCCGTCACTAAATATATTTGTATGTCGCAAGAACATAGAGAATAATCTATATTTATATTAATATAAAAGCACAAATATTCTGACATTAAATATTACCGATAAAATATTCTTGACATATTGATAGACTTTTATATCCTAAATTATTTCTTTAAAGAAACAATGTGATATTAGATAAAATTATAGTATTGAGCATAATTCTTTTAAGTCTCTACATCATCACTCCCAACATGCTTTCTATAGAGGATAGAATTTCTAATTCTTCTTGGATATCAACACCTCAATGCCAACATTCCTTGTAGAACAGTACAAGATAGAATCCTAATTCTTTCCTTCTAAAGATTTCAAGTTTATGATACAAGTTAAGGAGTGTCTCTACTCCTCCTTTGTTTTAATGAGTGTCTCTATTATATATCACTCCAAAATATAAATGTTTTACTACTAATATCTTTTCGTGTGTTTGATGAGTAAGAATCTGACGATAAATAGATAAACACATGCGATCTGAATATTATATGGGAATTGAGATAAAATTTAATAGCCCGAAATTGATTATATATTATAGTTCCCATCACACTAATTTATTTAATTAAAACTTTTTTATTTTATTTATACATAATATTTTTAATAGATTTAAATCCAAAAGGGTGACTTTTAATTTCTAAAGAAGTGGTTATTGCAAAGTGCATCTTCCCAAAGGTTGTCTTAATTAGATATAAAACTAATTCGTTTTTTAACAGACACCTAAAGGCATTATATTTCATAGTACCATATTTTGCAATCTATTTTAAATATCCATGTACGTGTTATTATTATTCATAGAGACTAGTTAAATAAAACACAACAAAAATACAATAGATTGTCTTGTCACTTGACACGCGCCGTGGAAAACGTTTGTTAGAATAGCACGCAATTTGAGATGAGATGATGCAAATAGGCATGAATAATATGCCTTTTTTAAAGTAGATTCCTTTTATATGCCTCAGCAGTAACCACCTTAAACAACAACCACCACTCTCACTATAATCCCACTAGGGTCACCAATAACTATCTACCATTCCTTTATTTAAACTAGTATTAGGACCAGCGCAATATACGGTTTATTTTGTCTAAATTTATCATAGCAAGAAATACTCTACACATTGTTGAAAGCAACACACTTGATTAAGGACTAAATAATATAAAAGTTTCTTTTCCAAGAAAACTAAACTCAAATCCAAACACTGACAATACATGATTGATTTTAATAAAGTATATAGAGAGAGAGAGTTCAAAAAATATTTGGGGTGCCGATTTTAGAACATGTGAAAGTGCAATTGCAGAAAGGTGTCTTGGCTTGGAAAGAAAGGGATGCAAGAGGTCACCCATAAGACATAGCAACTGCTATAATAAGATAACAAAGATTAAGCGTAACTTTGGCGAGACATCATTTTACCCCTTTCACCTACTCGTGTTTCATGTCCACATCTCAGTAGGTTATTGGCAGTTCAAAATTCCATATTAAAACACGTATTTTGCATAAATATACTATATTTATAAAGTTGCAAACGTATTCGAAAGGGTACCCATCGATCAAACTATAAGCTACTAATATCAGGTGCTCATGATCAAAATCCCTGACAAATCGGAAAGACACCCCACCACCTTTATTCTATCTTTTGCACCCGTTTGACTTTATGTATTTGACACAAAATCTATGGTGTGCTTCAGGGAGTACAGTATTGATTGCATCAATTAACCCCTAGATATGAAATGCAAACAATTAATGTTTGCAGCAGAAACAGAGCAAAAACAGAATTTTTAAAGTAGAAACAGAGCAAAAACAGAATTTTTAAAGCAGAAACAACATTTTTTAAGCAGAAACAACATTTTTAACAGCAGAAACAACATTTTTACAGCAGAAACAGCATTTTTTAAAGCAGAAACAGCATTTTTTTACAGCAGAAACAGCATTTTTTTACAGCATTGTTTACAGCAGAAACAACATTTTTACAGCAAAAACAGCTTTTTTTTACAGCAGAAACTGCACTTAAACTGAAACAGCAGAAGCAGAATTTTTTCAACAGAAACAGCATTTTTACAGCAGAAACAGTTTTTTTCTACAGCAGAAACTGCATTGGGATGAAACATATCATTTAGAAACCTATATCACTAACACCGATCACATTGACATGAGAAAAATTGAGGAGCCTGATTTGCATAATGAAAAAGGAGAAAAAGAAAATTAATTGAAAAAGGAACTTGCATACTGAGAACCAAATAAATTTATTTATGGTGGCATTCAATATATACATACATCTTTAAGTGCCAAATCCCTGTCGGAAGAATCCCATGAGTTGTTAAACAAACTACGTTTGATGTCACCATATATTAAAATTCCTTCCAGACAATTTTCAGCATTAACCACAATAACAAAATTCTGTCGACTATCATGCATGCATTCTAATGCTTCTTTCACAGAAAGAAAAAAAAGTAAATCTCATGATAGGTGAACTTTGCCACATTCCAGAGGTAGAATGAAAAGATCATTCCTTAAGATCTTCCAGAATTAGGCCTTCATCAAGAGATTCATGACTGCTTCGACATCCAATTACAGTCTTATAAAAGATATAAGCTTCCCTGTTTTCTTAAGGAAACAAAAAAGATGACCATGAGCAGGATAAACATTTTCGAATCCATTCGGAGAAGAAGGTGTTGATCAGTCTATTCGCTAACCGTGTTTTCTTTTGTGAAGGAAATGTTATTGTACACATGCCTTGTCATTTAATACGACTTCAATGGGTGGTATCAGTACTTAGTACTCATTCCCTTGAAGAAGGAACAATGACAAGCACAAGCATGAGAAGGAAATTTTGGTCAGCTATATGCATAAGCATTCAAAAATTCTGGTTTTGGTTTTGGATCGTAATTTTGGACAAGTTGGCTCATCAGGGCCACAAACTCATAGTGAATCAACAAAATACAAGTCATGAGCTATCACCAGATGCAAGGATATCAAAATCAATCACACGGACATTAGACGCAAATGGAGCTGAACATGGTACATCTGAACTACATACATTATCAGCAGGTGTCAGGCGAAAAATTCATATGGAAAAGTTGGGTCCAAATGGGCTTAACAACTTCGTATGACATGCTTGCTGGTTACTTCATAATGAATTGTGGGTAAGGAAAGCATGGAAAAAACGTTGATGATTACACACAGCTGATGGCAAAAGCAAGGCAAATCCTACACAGTTAGCTAAACTGTGATCACTATTGGAGCTAGGAAAGATGCAGCATTCTTTCTTACTCTTCCTAGTATTCCACATTTAATCAGTCTACTGCAGCAATCCGGCTTATTTCTTCTGCTCTCATAGACCACATTTGATCTTATATTAGGAAGATCAAATGTGGAAAAACATGACCATGAGCATTTGATCTTAATCGAAGTGTGAAAGGAGGCTGCTGGAAGTGTAAAAGGAGGCTGCTGGAAAAACATGACCATGAGCAGGATCAACATTTTCGAATCCATTCGTCAATTTTCCAAAATTTCACAGAACAATAACTCAAAAGCAAATGAGGCTCAAAGAGATACAGAAACCTAGCGATCACCTAAGCGAATCGAAGAGAAACAGATAGAGAAACGTAAGAAATAATAATCAACTCACATCTGGTGTGGTATTGTGAATCAAGGACTGAGAATACATAGTTCTACAGGATTAATATGATTCTACAAAAAATTGGAGAATTCACAATATAACAGGCCATTATCCTTGCCTACATGAGAATGTAAGGATTTTTAACAACTACCCAAAGTTTCAATTGTCCTTGAACTATCAGTTTAAGAAACCTTTTTCCATTTTCTACCAATTTCTGACAAAATCTGAATTCTGAAGTGTGTAACAGTTTATACCATGGTGCAAAGACTTGTTTCCCGAATGTCTGGTTTGCCTTCCTAATGAATGCTTTTCTCCGAAAAGAACTGGATTACTTTTATCACCGAGCAAAGGGTCAAGGACACATAGAAGGCGATTGATAAACAAACTTTTTTCTTTCTCATCAATACGAAATCAACAAACACAGAAGAAACTTCCTTTTTAAAAATAAAACAGCAGTTTTGCTTATCTTTTGTATAAACAATAAATGCAATTAAGTAGATAAATCAAAAAGAACTAGAAATAAGAGAGAAAGAACACATATAGGAGGTTGAAGCAAGCAATACCATATCCTGGGTCACTTCCCAAGGGGCACCAATAATGACCTCATCAACATAGCGGCAGGCAAGTACACTAAGACTTCGCTCCTGCAGATTCATCAGACGACCGTAATATTAGGATAAAAATAATAATAATATGAAAGCAATTAATTTGACAGCTGAACACAAAAAATAAATTACCAAAAACAGAAGAAACAGATTAAAATGCTACGCAAAGCCTCTATATTCTAACATAAATACCATAAACTCTCATCAAGCTGCGGATTTCAGATTGCAGTGAATATGCCAAGCAATACCAGACTTGTAGAGCAAATGACCAAGGCAGTTTAGATAATTTTGGAACTTTTAGGCAGCTATCGATCAAAAAGAACATAAGAATGGTAAAACAGTAAGGTAACAACAATTCAAAAACTAACTTGTAGCCAAGTATAACAGTACTATTTGTGCTCAATCACACAACGTCTGTCCAAATAGCTCTAATTGGTGCCATGACCTACTGCTGATGCTGTCGCATATCTAATATGTTGAACAAAGCACTGGCATTTGTTAAGATATTACCTACTGCTGATGCTTAAAATTAAAAAGGCGATTCAAAGAGAAGCCATGAGTGAATAGGAATAGGAATGACGCTGATGCTTATAATTCAAAAGGAGATTCAAAGAGAAGTCATGAGTGAATAGGACTGAAATGGTAGAACTTAAGCACAGTTGAACAAAATAGAGATGTATTCATTTTTGTCGAGCATGAGAACAGATTATTGAAAAATGTGAACTTTCTTTAGCAAAGTATCATAAAATGCATCACATTCTTCCGACATGAGTGTCATCTGTAGATGCTTTTTAGACCATATGACATCCTAATGATTAAGAACTTAATATAAGCAATGTGTATCATCAAGAAAACAGGTCACTTTATTAAGGAGAAAAGGGATGAAACGAAACTAAATTTGGCTCCTAGGCTTACGAATTGGCATAAGCATGCAGATACGTCTGACGGCAGATATTTTGCAGCCACATGCAAAATGGTTTTGTTCAATTTGCATTGAGAAATGTCAAGACATGTGAAGCCTTCTCAGAGTGTCCGGTCAGGCTATCCTAACTAAAGACACAGACGAAGCCAAAGGTCTATTTCATAAATCAATCCATTTCTAATCCCAAATTGTGCAAACAGTAATATTTACTCAAAAGCTAAAGCAATTATAGAAATGAGAAAAAAATATTGTAAATACCTGATAATTCCATCATGTCTAGATTCATCTCAAACCAAATTACGGAAAACTTCTTTATACACCACATTGCTAGCTTCATTCGTTATTTGGCCATCATCATCATAAACTAAAATCTTCAACCCTTTTCTACTCGTCACGCGTGAAAGAGCAACATACAGTTGTCCATGAGTAAATACTGGCTTCTTCAAAAATAATCCCACATGAAACAATGACTGGCCTTGACTTTTATTAATTGTCATGGCAAAAGATACAACAATTGTAAATTGTCTTCGCTGGAACTTAAAAGGTATTCTTGCATCTGATGGCGTCAACGTCATTCTCGGGATAAACACTTTTTGTCCAGCCATGTTACCCGATAAAACTTTGGCTTCAATAACTCGATTTCCAAGTCTTGTGATGATCAACCTCGTGCCATTACACAATCCCGATGACTGGTCTATATTTCTCAGCAACATCACAGGAACACCAACCTTCAAAGTAATAGGGTGATTTGGAATTCCAGAACATTTAATACTGTTTAGGAATTCGGGTGTATGTACGTGCTCCAAAGCTGAAAAAGAATGATTAGACATACAAACTGTATCAGAACTCAAATATGTCTTCTCAGGACTATGGTTGAGTGAAACCATATATTCATTGATCGACTCGACCATATCAAGAGTCGGAGCAACAATTGCTGTTTACTGGAGGTAATCAATGTCACTGACATGGTTAAAGAAATCTGGATATGTACTTTCAACAATTGATTGATATTGGATCATCACAACTATTAATGAGAAGATCATCGGGGATTTGGACTTTCTCAATGCCATCAATGGAACTCCCAATTCTTCCATCACCGATTGCTAAAATCCATTCAGTAAAGTTTTTTAACTCATCCAAATCTGCATCTAACTGATCTCTTTGTAACCGCATATTCTTTGTAAGATTTAAGACTTCACAGTGGGTCCACAAATACGAAGAATTCAGAGTAGCGTTAACAATATCTTGCCTAGATCCTTTTGCAATGACAGGCAAAATTTGTCTGAAGTCGCCACCAAGAACAACAGTTTTACCTCCAAAAGGTTTATCAGCACTGGATGTGTTTTTAAATCTAAGAATATCTCTAAGAGTTTGATCAAGAGCTTCAAAACAATATTTATGCATCATTGGTGCTTCATCCCAAATAATCAACTTTGTCTTTATAATCAAATTTGCTAGAGGACTACCTTGCTTTATATTGCATGTTGAATCTTCAGTTAGATTAAGAGGGATTGCAAATCTCGCATGAGCTGTTCTACCACCTGGTAACAAAAGAGATGCAATTCCACTTGATGCAACAGTTAACACGATGTCTCCTCTAGATCGTATGCCAGACAGAGTCTTCCAAATAAAAGTCTTTCCAGTTCCTCCATAACCATACAAAAAGAATAATCCGCCTTTGGCTTCATTCACAGCCCTCATAATTTTGTCATAAACTGACTTTTGTTCAACTGTCAAATTCATTAATAATTGTTGATGTTCCTCTAATAGAGAACGACGATTATAACGCAATTCATCATGGATTAACCTATTGTCGTGGTCAACTTCTTCCTCATTGTAAAGAGGTATTGGCATTGTTGGAAAATCATGAAAACTTCTTACACAGCTTTTCAAAACTTTTTCCAACTTTTGTAAACAACGATTTTTCAATTCGTCATCTGTTAGCTCTGCCTCTGAAAGAACAAAAAGAATTATAGAATTTAAATAAAAATAATATAAAAAATATATTACATGATTACTACTTTGATGATAATTAAGAAAAACATGGTTTTGTTCTTATTCGATGAGTTGCATCGATATAACTAGTATAACAGGTTGTGGTGTACAATGCAGATGCATTACTCAGAAGAGCGAGAATGTACCAATAGTACATATTGCTGGTTCCTATCCCCACACAGACTCACTCCACTATTCCTTGAACATCTTGGGCAGGATTGGCTGCATCAATTAAGAAATTATATGGGCAACCACTGCATTACCTGACCTACCTTTGCGTGAAGAAACAAGATCAAATGAGGGTTGGGGCCGATGACGAAATAGATCCATTAAAGATGCTCATCCATCCGACCAAAGCCGAATCAAGCATCTGGTTTATGGAAGAAGTTCACATGCATACTTTGTCTCCTCATTACCTTGCCAAACTCTGGCTTGCTGATCCCATGTATCATGTTTATATTGATACAATTTTCCCAAGTTGCAGAATCCATCCAAATAGATTCTTTATGCAATACCAATCCATCTGATGGACTTTGTCTATAATCCTGGATTTATAGTTAAAAAACAAAATCCATGTCCCCATCACCAAATTTTATATTTTAAAAAGTGTTTATCATATGGCTGCTTTTGGGTTTATCTCATGTTTTCATATTGATATAGTACTTCTTATCCACAATAGCTGTTATGATAAACTTTTTGAGAGATGAAAATATGCATCAAATTTGCAAATTTAAAAAACCTAAGATAGAGTAATTTAATTCACAAATAAGGTATATATAATTCATCTTTTTAGTTAGATTAGTTGCTTAGACATTGATATATTATTTGATAACTTGAAAATAGAAAGTCTGTATTTAAATATACCTGGATTACTCAACAACACTCTTTCTTCTGGAGGATATCTTCCGATAATAATTGCCATGTTGATTGCCACACATATTCTGGCCGAGACATCGAATTGGATAACAGAAACATAGCAAATAATTGCCTAAGATATGATGGCATTCCCCAGTTACTTGCTTCCTTTATGGCATCCACATACTCTTTATCATCATGCAATAACCCAAATGCATAACATGCATCTCTAAAAGTGAGATGGTTATGATTGTTGATTCTTTTAATATCGTCATAGGATTTTGGACCTTTAATCACATTCAACAACAATCTGAGATAATATAATTCACCAGTTCCAGGCGGAACAAAGAAAATTCTTCCAATAAAAAATTGAGAAGTTCTTCTTTTCTCCCATTCTTTTCAAATGTTTCTTCCAAACAAACTTAAGAGGGAACTCTACATAAGTCAATTCTCTTGCTTCTTGCAATATTCTATTTGTCTCAAACCAGCTTAAAACATTGATTCCTTTACACTTGGTTTATTTGCAACATCATCAATTGGATCATCATAAGAGAATATAACATTTTGTTCATTTGGAAGATGAAATGATAGTCTTTCCACGGGAGGTTCTCTATGGTGAATTGTAAATTTGAATATAAGCATCTTCACATGGTGATATGTATCGACAATCATAATACATATTTATTTCATCAATATTTGATGAATCTTCCTCTTGCACACTTTTGGAAAAAGCAGCGATAACACGATCATTTTGTTTGTTAATATACTTAAATAAGTACTTAATTGATCGTGACTGCTTGCACCATTCTACATTAATATGAGCACCATACTTAAGTAATAAGAACCGATTGTGAGGCACCACAAACCTACTATCCAAGTCAATACCATCATTTTTGATAGTTCTACCACTATCCCTTCGTCTATAAACAGGATAACCCTCCTCATCAATTGTTGTTGACTCAACAAAACTTTTTGGAAAATGCTTGGTACATCTTCCGCTCTGCATGCAAGGAGAAGACTTTCTTGCAGAACCACACGGGCCATGAATCATAAAATTATGCTTGGCCTTATAATAAATAGGATCGGCCAATTCATCAGGTATTTCGGCAGAATGATTCGATCAATATCTACAGCAGTTGGATATTTATCACGCTCGTGAAGAAAAATCAAGATGTGAGCATGAGGCAAACCTCTTTTTGGAACTCAACAGTATAAATCACTGCACCAAAAAAATTATTATACTTCATAAATATAATTGAAATATTTATTTTAAAACCTATTATCCTATGTAACATATAAAGTAATTATTGTTTTTCAAAAGTTGATTGTGGCAATATACATGCTTTTACTTTTTCAAAAATTTGATTGTCGCGTAAATCCTTTATCAAACGGTCCAATTTTATTTTGAATACACTTGCTAAAATGTCTGGACGATCCTCAGGATTTAAGCCCCTACTCTCTACAAATCTACGAATCTCAGGCCACTTTGGATTGCAAGTAAAGGTGATGAAAAGATCAGGGTACCCAGCCCATTTGCATATTGCCATAGCATCTTGATAGTTCTGAATCATGTATCGTGCACCCCCTGTGAAGCTGGATGGTAGAATTAGCCATTTTCCTTGAGAAGAAGGATTAATTTCTCTATGCAAAACAGCATCTTGTAAGCTTTTATACATGTGACATCTCAACTTTTTTTGATTGAGCCTAATATACCTTAATCGAGAAGATTCGATCATTATATATGCATCAACCAAGAATTGTGAAATAATCTTCTAGAAGACACAATCGACGACACTTCATTATTCATTTCTTGAATTTTAAAAGAAATTACTCCCGCATGCTAACACATTTCCTTCCTCCAGTTTCATGATCATCTCCCTCAAAACAAATATCCTCTCTCTATCCATCTTCACCATATGGAAATAGTAAAGGATATTGTAACCCTTAGGCAGCATTTAATTCATTTATCATTTGTAGCAATCCAGATTGGGTTTCGATAATGATGTCCCTATAACATCTAGATTGTTCAAAATCTCCCACCACCAAAGCAGCAACCTCTGAAACCGTAGGCAAATTGTATCTTCTTCCATCATTGCCCCTTTTTCCTATCAATCTGAGTTTAACATTGGAGCTTCTATCTTCTTGAAATCTATCTCTTACCATTCTAAATGTCTTTGCAAAAACATTGTTTCCATCAAGCATTTTCTTCAAATTATTAAAAATCTCAACATGAAGTTTGTTCATGGTTTGCCCACGACTGCACACAAATACATACATACATACATATATATATATATATATATATATATATATATATATGAAATTATTATATATGGTATTTTCATGCAAAATATATTTACGTGTTATAATTCATTTATGGTAGAATCCAAACCTCACAGCATGAATTCTATTTTGTACTTCATTTTCTGTATCATAAATATATAATTGCGCAAACTTTGGGTTGGATCCATCATGAGGCAATAGACTTCCGATTTGATGATAGTTCTCACCATACAGTTTGAATGTTCTAGGTCCCCATGTTTGATTAACAGAGACATCAACATTTCCACCCAATGATGTAAATGAGAACATAGAATTATAGATCCTAATGTTATCTCGAAAATGGTTGCTTTTAGGACTTGCATTTAATACAATTGGAGAATGAAGAAATATATATGAAATGCGATATTATTTTAAAAAGATTAAAATAGATGTTTCCCCTTACCAGATCCAAACAACAAGTACATTAGAACTTGAGGAGGGTCCTTTGGATTTGGTAGCTTTATCTTTCCAGGATTACAACATATAGTAAATACTGGTCGTTTAGACTTATACTGCTTATTGACTCTTTCTTCGAACCAAAAATATGCCCCACAATATTCGCATACATTTATAGGATCTCCTTATATCCCAGTAATCTATAAATGAAAACATTTACATGGTTAAAATCACCAATTTTATAATGTAGCTAATATAATTAATCTCATATATGAAAATACCCATAATACATATCTTCATTGCAAATGTCCCAACAGTCAATATCATCATCTATAAAAAGTTGATAGTAAACTCAAATAAGTGACAGTTGAACTGCAACTCTAATTATCAATATATGTTGGAAATAATTTATCACTAATTCAGTTATTGTTAACGTACCTTCACAAACATTTGCATCTTCATCATCATCATCATCACAAGGACTTTCTAGGTTTTGTTGACCTATTATGCATCAAATAAATATATAATTAACTTTAATGAATTTATATATATAATGATATTACTATCAGAATATTACGACAAAAGTATAATTTTCCAATGAGTCTATAGCAATATCACAAAACTCAAGCTTTACCTTCATCACCTATGCCAATATTTAAATTAGAGACTTTCTCTTCACTTTGAATACATATAATGCCTTTGTTTAATATAAAAAGAGTAATTAATAACTCAAAGTAGTAGAATTTTCTTTAATAATATCCTATAATTTCTTGAATTTAGTTATGAGTTATTATATTGAGACAGTTGAGCAACTAACCAAAATTACTTGAATGATCTTGTGGGGTAACATTACTGGAACTTAAATTTTCAGTTTGCATATTGACACGACCTGAATCCATATGCTCATTCACCAATATGCCTTTTCCCATATTTTGCTTTGTATTGGAAGACAAACAACTTTCAAACTCTGCCATTAAAAAAATAAACTTTTCAAGTTACATTAAAGTTTAAATATTCTAGATAATTATACATAACGATTACATACAAGTTAAGAATTTGGATAACAAACAAAGACAAACCGTTATTCAGATCACTGAGTGGAAGGGACTTTGGATCATATGCAATAGATTTTGATGAAGAAATTTGACAACAAATATTTATGGGAATGCTAACTGGTGGAGTGCAATTCTGATACGATACTGTTAGCGCAACACAATGTCCATTTGTTTTATCGACATTTGGGACATGCATTCCAGCCATTCTAGTTATACTCAATCTAGAGTTATCCATATTTTCATTCACCAATATTCCTTTCCCTTTTTTCTGCTTCGTATTTGAAGACAAACAACTTTCAAACGCTGCCAATCATAAAGTTAAATTTTCAAATATTTAAACCTTGTAAATCAATATTGATAACCACTGCATACAAATTAATAATTAGGAAACCAGAAAAGATTAACCATTTTTTAAATTTGCTACTGGAAGGGACTTTGGATTATATGCAAGAGGCTTGGATTTCGAAATCTGCCCAAAACTCATTATGGGGTAGCTAATTAATGGTGTGCAATTTTGATATGATGGGGTTGACACAACATGTTCATTTATTTTTTCGCCATCTGCAGTATGCATCCCAAACATTGTAATTGTACTCAATCCAGATTTATCTCTATTCTCATTCAGTAATATGCCTTTCCCTTTGTTCTGCTTTTTATTTGAAGGCAAACAACTTTCAAACGCTGCCATTTACAAATTAAAAATTCAAATATTTAAACATTCTAGATAAAGATAGATAACCATTACATATAAGTTAAGAAATAAGATCATAAAAGACTAATAATTTCTCAATTCTCGTAGTGGA
Organism: Nicotiana benthamiana; assembly: GCA_034376525.1. Classification (NCBI taxonomy): domain Eukaryota; kingdom Viridiplantae; phylum Streptophyta; class Magnoliopsida; order Solanales; family Solanaceae; genus Nicotiana; species Nicotiana benthamiana. The sequence goes on from CM067337.1 coordinate 29,768,488, forward strand.
AGTGACTTTGGATTATATTCAGAAGGTTTGGAGGAAAAAACCTGTCCACAACTTGTTATAGGGATGCCATCTGGTGGGGTACAATTATGATATGATGGAGTTGGCACAACAACATGCCTATTTCTTTTATCACCATCTAGAGCATACATTCCAGCCATTCTAATGGTACTCCATCCAGATTCGCCTAAATTCTTTTCAGGTGTGCCATGACATATATTTGTGTTGATTGACATATTTGTTCTCATTACATTCATTTGTTTCCTCATTTTATTGACATTATCTTTTAGAAAGCACCTCTTGCGTCTCGATTGAGAAACTGTTCATGAATATTTACAATTAAGATAAGCTTGATATATATGAAAATATTTAGTAAAAATTAACACCCTTAGCAAAGTAGGAACTGACCATTTGTTATATCAGACAAAAGGAGGACATCTATTTTTTCTCGTTAGCATTCCCTATACCATTTGCGGGATCAACATTTTCTGTAGAATACATGAAATTTTTTAAAATGAGTTACAGAAAAAAAATAATATAAAATAATTTAACATACAGTCTAAAAAAATAAAACGCATCATGCTCATTTGATACTTTGCTGGACCAAAAGAATTTCTCCATCAAAATAAGCTAGTAATAATAAAATTGGATCATAGAAAGCCTAATCGATCTTGTTAAGAATTCATATTTTTTATGCTGTAGAAGACAGTACACCAAAATGAGAATGTATTACTAATAAGATGTCAATTCTCTGTGCCTTTTTTACAGTAGATTCCTTTTATATGCCTCACCAGTAACCACCTACCATCCCTGTATTGAATTTGGGCAATTTTATTGCACAAAATTCAGATTCCATACATTAATAAACCCTAATAACCCTAATTATAGTGTTAATTGTTTTATCCTCCCATTTATATTATACTAATGTCAGTAACATTTAACTAACTAATAAAGTTCAATTTGATTAGATTTTTTTAACAATATATTAATTTATAAATCAACTTAATATTTTCCTAGTATTTATTTTGTGAAACAAATATCAAATTACGGAGGTACTCCTTATTCCTTTGTTAGTTGAATCATTAATTTAATTTATTTCGCTAAGAACCGCAACATTTTAATAATCGAGTCATTAATTATTTCTCTAGTAATATACATAAAGCAACACGAGTGAAAGCTTCAGCATCCCAATTGACTGTGAACGGAGCTCTGAAAATGGCGACTGACTCTCAAGCATACTTAGAAGGTGACAAGGTCAAAGAAACCAAGTCCTTAATCGCCGAACTGTGCCGTCATCACCATTTAAGTCCACGATGAATCTATTCCCAAACCCCCAACAACTTATCGTCATGTCTCCTTCCGGTAAGAACCCATTTATTTACGATTTAACCTTACTTTCTATCTATTTCTGTGTTATTTTTATCTCGTTTGTTTGTTTGATTTCTTTTTTTTTTTTTTTTAAATGGTTTTGGTTAGGGGTGCAAAAGGAAAGGATGGTGGAAGAGGATATGTATGTGATGTCATCAGATGGGTCTATTTTAACTGCGCCGGTGGCTAAACCTCCCCCGCACAAATTTCCCAAATGTTCTGATTGTGCTCCTCTTTTTATGAAGGTACAATAGGTCATCAGTGTTATAGTTATAGAGGATACAAAGATTGTTGTTTTTATCACGGGACAATTGTTTTGCAATCTTGCCTATTTGAAGTACTGGAATTGATTGTAGTAATGTTCTTTGATTGTGTAATCATTTTGTTGTATGCGTTGAAGACATAGTTAAGTAAATAAAAGTGTATTCTCACTAACTCTCACTAACAGCTTAAGGTTTTAGATGATATAGTCGCACGCATAAGCTTTTAAATGAGATGCTCAGATGTTTTAACAATACAAGCCCGTAGTCTCTTCTTTGTTTCTGGTTAGCTCAGCAAACTTTTGCATATTTCATTTCTATCGGTTTCACCTCAGGATCGTTTTACTAGTTCTCTGCTGCCATCTGTTAAATTTGTTCTCTCTCTTCCTCTCTCAACATTCTAGTAACAGTCAGGATTATTAGTTGTACCCTGTTGTCAAAGGTGCGCTTAAGTCCTGAAGCAACGCGTAAAACATGTTAAGAGCTTCGTCTCGCTCTTCAGTGTCGTCATCAAGGTTCTAAGCATACCTTTTCTTGCCAATGAGCTTAATCCTGAAGAGGTGACACTAAACAATTGAGATTCACGTTGTCCTTCGTTTTATTTTTTTTTCAATTTCTTTGCTTGTTTGTTTGTTATTCATGCTTATAATTATATAGTCTTGGACTACACATACATATTTGTTTTTTTTTCTCCATTTGCGCCTTTCCTCATAAAGTCCACACTTTATTTGTGTTTTGCGCTTAAAACCCTAATGGACCTTAGAGCTTTTTTTGCGCTTTTCGCCGATAATACCAGTGTGGTAGCCTGCAAGCTGCTGAAAGATTTTCCTCAGATAAAGCATATTTCTTTGGAATGGAGAGTCTGATATCATATTAGTTGATGTATACTTGAATTCTATTAGTTCGTTTTGATTCTGTATTCTATTTTGTGGATTGTAAGTTATTTCCTTTTTGTTTTTCCTTAGGCATATGATATGCGTAATGCTGGTGCTGTTATCCACAGTCATGGAATGGAATCCTGCCTTGTAACAATGCTTAATCCACTAGCAAAAGAATTTCGGGTAAATATTGCTTCAAACCTTTGTAAAGTTACCGCCATCTTGGTGTGCACAAAGAACACGAAAAGGGAACTTGGTAATGCTGAGTTCCAAACATTCAACATAGTCCGTATAATGCTGACTATAGATTTGTTTCCCCGTTGACTATAGATATTTTGGATTTTATTTGAGAATCAATTTTCCTTCTAATAAAGATACTTGTTCTTTTCCTAAAATTATATGAATTCCAATCCTACCGCTTCTTCCCTTTGCTCATAACTGTATATAGGCTAGTTATTTCATATAGCAGAGCAAACTATTTTTGGATTGAGGAATAGTTGATTGATCTCTTAAGAGAATATGCATTTGAAACTTTCTTTTTTACCACTGTAATAAGTTACTACTGTCTAGTGGTGACAAATGGACGGGTTGGGCCGGATTTGGGCTAAGCAAAAACGGGTTGAGCAAAAACGGGTTGGGTCTTAACCCGCCCATATTTTATGCGGGTCAAAAATGGGTTGGGTGTCAAATGGGCGGGTTGAATATGGGTTAGCCCATATTATTTTTAGTTAGTGCACTAGTATTACAATTTCCATATGAAGATTCCGATATTTTTTGGAGGATGAGGACGTGCGGCGTTTCTGTTGTAAATTTACGTATTATCTGAAAGTTAGTAGCACGAATATATAACAAAATTTTAGTCATCGACTTAAAAGGAGAGTAATGTTAGAAAATTATACGTATAAGATTAGGGGTGGGCGTTCGGTATTTTAGTATTCGATATTTTAACTGTACATATATCAAATACCGTACCAAAGTAGTTCAATATGGTTCGGATTTTTTGTTTGATTCGGTATGTTTCGGTAGCCTACCAAACTAAACTGATATGGTTTTTGGCAAAACTGCTTATAAGGCAATTTTGGATTTCTAGCTAATAATTCTAGGAAAACTATTTTTATTGCATAATTTTGGATTCCTATTTTCTAGCTAATAATTTTCGTGTCCTTACATCTGTATGATAAAGGGAAATTAAAACGTTACATAGAAGGCCTAAACGCAATACTTATTTTAAAGTGAAAATAAGTGTTATTAAATAATAATTTAGTGTAATATTGCACAAGATAATATTTAATTTTAATTAAAAGGGTACCGTAAAATTCCTTCATGGACATAATATGGAAGGTAATATTACAAACCATATCATATTTATACTTTATTACCAGGTGTATAACCACGTAAAATGTAATTGTTATATATATAGACGAAACAATTTACATACTATTTCTCTTATTTACCTATTGCATTTATATTGTATAAAGTGATTTTTACTGTAAATGATTCTTACTTGGTAGATTAACTAGAGCTCCTATAAAACAAGTTGAGACGATTCTAACTTTTTTCTGATTGACTTTTACACGGTAAAATTTCAATTATTTTAAACTGCTAAATACTTGCTACCTAATTCAATAAGGTAAAATTTAATAACCAAAGTTTTAATTAATTTAAAAATCCTAGATATTAGGAAAGTAACTTATATTATATTTGTCTAATATAAAAATTCATTTTTGGGAGGTAAAAGAAAAGATGAAGGAAGACGAGTTGGAATACCTTTATAGCATTTTTGGTTTAAAAAATGATAACATGTATTTTGAGTGAGCATAAGTTGGAAGATAACCCAATTAGTTAACCCATATTTTACCATAAATACCCATATTTTTATGGGTTGAAGCTTAAATTTTACCCAACTTAAATACCACTCGTCCAACCCACTAAAATATGGGCGATTGGGCGGGTTGACAAAATATGGGCTCACCAAATTCCCCTAATCCAATTGATAAAACTTTTAAAGAAATCTAATTCCGTGTTGTAAAGTACTGAAACCTATTGTTCTTTTTCATCTCATCCACTATTCATTGTTGTTTTGATTGACAGATCACTCATATGGAAATGATAAAAGGAATTCAAGGGCATGGTTACTATGACGAACTTGTGGTTCCTATCATAGAGAACACTGCATATGAGAGAGAACTCACAGAATCTCTTGCTGAAGCTGTACGCGTCTCCCTCTTCTAAAAGTCACACCCTTCCTTTGCATGATCTCATGTCTACCACGGTCTGTTCGTTTGTGTATCTGCACTTATTTTGTTTTTTGTCTTCTCTGCTTTAAGTCATTATTTTTAGATGGTTTTACTGGAACTGCTATAATCAAATTAATATTAAGTCAGTCAACGTCATTCCTGTTTTTTCTTGGCTGTGACCACCAAACAGGGTGACGATTTTTCACTTGCAAAGTAACAAAAATATATTGTTGTTGCTCAATCATTCAACAGCTAAATTTGTTCGTTACAACATATTGTTGCTGTCTGCAATTCTGCTTCACTGCTGAATTTGTTCAGCAGTTGTAACAATACATGGAAGAAAGTAGACTGGTTTGTTTTATTTTTTTAAGTAAAATTTTGCTTAAAGCATTGATTGTACTAGATACCCTGTCCCTTGAAGAAGGGAAAATCATGGAATAGTTCTTCGCATTCATAGAGCAGTTCCAATAATACATGAAAAGTGGACTAGGTTCCTTTGTTGTCATTTTGGCCTCAGTCTCACAAAATGGGTAGCCATTAAGGGAAGTGGCTGGCAGATATTTATTTTTAACAAGTGATGTCGAGCTAAATAGAATTGACTGCACGACATATCCTATCCATAAAAGACAGGATGAAGTCATAAACTACTACTTCTTCCATTCATCTTTGGAAACTAACGGTTGATAAGCAGATTGGGAACACTTCCTGCATGATGATGCTTTTATATTTCCACTTTACTGTAGTCTTTTATCTGCTATGACAAGTTATCTTTTTTTTTTTTGTGGATTACATGCTATTATGTCTCTCTAGTTGGTAAACGAAGTGTAAATCTATCTTGTTACGATAAGCAAATATAAACTAAAACAATCACGTGTGTAAAGAGATGTTTACCTCGTACAGAGAGCTCTTGCCTGCTGGCTCTGCCCTTGAGGTGCTACCCACCACTTTGGATCAGTAGGAGCAACCCTGATCTAGTTTCAAATTCCTGGTTTCCACTGGAAATTCTAGATGGTTTTTACTGGCTTCAGTGTCATGTCTGTCCTTAACTCAAATCATTTCTGCCTTTTAACATTGATCTGGCATTGTGCTTTGCTATCGTAGCCATACAGATTAATAACTAACCAACAAGAAATGTTTCTAGTAACAATTTGTTGAGAATTAAAGTGGATCTTTTGTAGTAAGAAAAATTAGTCTGAGCCCATGTTAATCCTACTTTTGAAGTTCTTACATAGCTCAAGTCTCGATGTATGCTGCAGCTCCCTTAATTACCACGAAGGAGTCTGATATAGCAGTTTAGATTTTAGAAGTCAAAATTACTTTATCACATACAGAATAAACTACTCACATGTGAAGCTAGGTAGCAAGAACCAAAAAAAAAAACCGCTTCCAGGTCCATTGAACTAGAGGAGTGATGCAAGTCAACCTCCCCCCTCTCGTGGATGAGTGGGGGGTTATGCAGGAGAAATTCTATATCAGCTCTAATATAGAAGATCGATATAAATTTAGTTTAGTTGTATAAATGTTTTCCTTAAAAGATAAAAGCTAGAGTATAAGGTGGAAATTCCACCCAAAATTTGTCGTGAAAGTCAAAACACAAAGTTCTATAACTACTCACTCTTTCGAGTAACCAAATTTGAGTAGCCCAGGGTTTTACTGTAAACTTGATAGGTTATGTTTTATGCAGGGAGTAGGGTATAGAAGTCTTGCCAGTAGGTTGGCAGTTAGCATAAAAATAGTCAAACTATGATGTATCCTCCGAATGACAATAGACGATTCGTATAGCTGGCCCAACTCGTTTAGAATTGATGCAAAATTTTTTACAGTATCGTTTATATTAGCTTAATTGTTGGAAGGGAATAGGGAACTTTTTACCATTTACGGATAGAGGTCCAGATTTTGCAACGGAAGAGAGGAGAAATGAGTCATTTATGAAATATGAGGATAGAGGGAATATTCTCTGCATATAATGAAGATTAACTGTATATCATGGATAGGTATCCAATAATATCCATAGCTGTCTCCTAAATTAGTACACTTCTTATTATGCTTCCCTAAGGTTTAGGATCATACTTAATGCTACTATTTACATGAGGCTTGATAATCTGCCTAAACAAGGTTCTTATTTGATTCATGCATATTCGGAGACATCTGTTTTTGGTTTGAGTAGCATGTAAACTTTTTCTGTTATTTTCTATAGTAGATGCCTGATGCCATTACTCACCTTTGAAAGAATACTTAACTGAAGAATTGAAGATTTTCAGTCTTTTTCTAGTGATGGTCCTATCTGTTGAGTGACACAGTAATAATTTTTTTCCATGTTGAACAGATCAAAGCTTACCCAAAAACAACAGCCGTGCTGGTCCGCAACCATGGTATATATGTGTAGGGAGATTCTTGGATCAGTGCTAAGACACAGGTTTGTGTCATGAACCATATGGTCTAGTACTTCCAAGACGGGTTTAGTAGCTACTAATAGTTATCTTGCTTCTAGTGTATTTTATTACACCTTACTCTGCAAAAGTCAATTGATTTAACACTATCCTTTTTTGTTTGGGGTGACATGTTTAGGTAGAAGATAGATTTAATAATATTGATTTAATATGTGCTAGTAAGTTAAGGATGATCTCTGTAGGATTTTCTATGTACATCTTTTAATCTATTTAAGAATGTAAGTATCGAAACAGTCCTCAGATCAATAACTTTGATGTATCTGAGAATTTACGTTTCATTTGGCACTCTTCTAATTGACATGCTATCTTCCAGGCTGAGTGCTACCACTACCTCTTTGATGCTGCTATTAAACTTTATCAACTAGGACTTGACTGGACAATACCAGCTCATGGTACCATTCATAAACCCAATGGTCCTTTTGGTGGTATCCAGAATGCCAAAATATCTGCAAAAGCAGGTACTCTTGCTTCAAATGGCAGCATTGAACCATCAAGGGTAAGCATTTGAATATTTTAGACCATCCTCTTTCTTGAAATTCAACAGTTTAGGTCTTCGTCTTGGGTATTTCCATTGAGTTCTTATTGTTGTCTCCATTGTGATATTTATAATTTTTCGCAGCGGTGCATCATTTTGGATATAGAAGGAACTACTACCCCAATAACATTTGTTACTGATGTTCTGTTCCCTTATGCACGTGATACTGTGGGGAGACATTTGGATGCTACATATGGCTCAGCAGAATCTCAACAGGATATTAAGTTATTACGTGCTCAGGTAAGTAAACTTACTGCGAAATAGCTTTATGAAAACGGTCTTCAAAAGAGTTGAGCCTTTTTCTTGGAAAAATTTGTGGTGAGGTGATATTATTGTCATAATGGTGTTTTTCATGTCAGTTTCTGGAGGACACTTGGGAAAATCAACAAAACTTTTGGGTGTAACTAACTTGAAAAGTTAATGAGAAATCCAAACCTGGATTGACTAAAAGTTATGCCAAACTCTGATTCTTTGTCACGACCCAAAGTACCTCCTAGCCATGATTGGCATCTAATGAGCACCTACCTGCTAGGCGAACCAGATTTCTCTCATGTGTATTCCAACAGCTAACCAAACAGCAAAACTTTAAGTATAAAGTAGTGGCAATCTCCAATGTCAGCACAAACAGAAATACAAAGCGTAACTCGCAATACAACCCATAATCTTAAGTCATGGAGTGTCTAAGACACAAATCCAAATACCAAATGCCTGGTCTGAGCCCTACAGATGTTGTAAAAAGCATAAACCGAAAGATAGGCGGCAACCTTCATAGACTGCATATATCGAGAAGCCGTGGCCCTCCCTGCTCAAATTCTCGGCATTCCCCACTTGCTGAAAGTAATGTTGAAAAGTGTAAACGTATGTGCTAATTTTTGAATCTTGCCTCTGCCATCTTCTTTCAGGTGCAACAAGACCTAGAAAATGGTGTTGCTGGTGCTGTGCATATCCCATCTGATGATGCTGGGAAGATGGAAGTAATTGCAGCTTTGGTTGCTAATGTAGAGGCAATGATTAAAGCTGACGGAAAGATTACTGCATTGAAAGAGTTACAGGTGAGAACAGTGGTACCTAGGTCCCTCAAATATTATATAAATGTTATAAAGTTTCATTACTTAGTTGCTTACAACTTGTGCTTTTTTTTTTTTTTCACGTTACTCAGGGACATATATGGCAAACTGGGTTTGAGAATAATGAGTTAGAGGGACTTGTTTTTGATGATGTGCCTCAAGCTCTTGTGAAATGGACTTCTTTAGGCGTCAAGGTTTCTTTCATCTTTCCTTGTTTCAGTACTCTCTGCATTCCTCCCTCTTCCGTAAGCTCTAGTGCTATCCAAATTTTGTTACAAATGCAAACCATTATGACCATCGAAGAAATTGCTCCGACTCTTTTTGAAAGGCTTCATCATGCTGCATGGTTTAAGTGTGTTCTTTGTCATTATCATGACGAGGTAATGCCTTGGTCTATAATCTCCATCTGCTAGTCATATTAACTTGTTTTTGTAACTCAGGTATACATATACTCAAGTGGCAGCAGATTGGCACAGAGACTTTTGTTTGGTCACACAAAACATGGAGATCTGAGAAATTATCTCTGTGGATTTTTTGATACAACAGTGGGGTAAATTTCTACCTTTCTGCGGGTTTTCATATTTTGATACTTTTGTCAGTTGAAGTAATTCATCTTTCTCTTTTTCTGCTGTAGAAACAAGAGAGAAACAAAAAGTTACCAAGAAATTACAGCATCGTTGGGAGTAGATAATCCATCAGAGATATTGTTTTTGACAGATGTCTATCAAGAAGCGACAGCTGCAAAGGCAGCAGGTAATGTCCTGCTCATTTTGTATGAAACAACTCTGTGAATTTGCTAGCTCTTCCGCTCTTCCTTCAAAGCAGATACTAGCTGAAAAAGTAGCTTGGTTAACAATTGTGTTCCCTATTTAGGATGTTAGTACTTTTATTGTTGGTGTGATTCCTCCTCTTTAACTCCAACAGCTTAGCAGTTTATTTAGACACGACTTGTGTGAGCTAAGGGGATGTCGCTTATATAAGCTATACTTCAACAAAAAGGAACTTATGCAAATGCTTCACTGACAGCTGCCTTTTTGGCTCCTTCAGGTTTGGAAGTGATAATCTCTGTCAGACCAGGAAACGGACCTCTCCCAGATAATCACGGGTTCAGGAAAATCCGATCATTTTCAGAGATCTAAAGATGGAATGTGCCATCCTGTAACATTTTCCATGTATGGTGTAACATATCATAATAAAAGAAAGTTGGGGGTAGGTCCATGTTTATCTAGCAAAAATTAATAGAGTTAATTGAGTCATACTGCTGCTCTTACCTTGCAGAATGGGGAAGTCCATTTGCGTGTTGCAACCTCAGGATTAGTGTCAACTAGTCTCCTCTTCTCATTTCTAAGGTAGCTTGCTGGTTTTTCCCTCGGTTAATGTATATAAAATTGAATGAAAACTGGCGAAAAAGGAGTATGCTGAGGAACAAAATTCTCAATCCTCTCTTGCTCTATAAAATGGTCTCAAAACGGTCCAAGTTTATCTTTTTGACGGTTCTTGTACCCTTGGCTTGGCAGCCCGATCTGAAGAATTCAAGATTTATGTCCGATTCAGGTTGGTAAGAGACAGTACAAAAGGTTTCACTGTAATTCATCGTAGCTTACTCTATATTTGGTAGAGGTCAATTGTTGCTCCCTCTCGCGACATTGCACACCTCTACAGTTGGAAAAGAATGATCGTTGAATTGTTTTTTTCCTCCTTTAAATGATGCATCTTCGTGGTTTTGTTTGTGGAAAAAGATGTGCATGCTATTTCAATGAGATGACAAGTTTATTTATAAATGGAGAGACTAATCTATATAGGGGTACATCCGATTTTGACCCTTATCGATTATCGATTTGTATATATGCTTATCGTTATCGTTTCAATAACGTTTCGATTTTTTCGATTTCGATTTATCGACGGGCTTATTGATTCTGTTATCGATTGCACCAATAAAAAAATTTGCGTGATTTCACGGAAATTATATCGCTATAAACACGTCTAACTAATATGGACAAAAAGAAGCTAAAATAAGACGGACACCATTTATAACATAAAATTTGTATCAACAACCACATGCAACAAAACCAAAGTAAGGGATCAAATGTGTGCCACCAACACTCCAACGGTATAAAAAAACAAAGCAAAACAATAATCATCATAGCTAATTCTGTTTTTTACTAATTTGAACTTCATTCCCTTGATCTATAAATATGATCATTCCTTAAACGTGGTAGAGGAAATAATAGGGTAAAGGACTTAGGGTAAAGGAATATAAATTAGGAATAAATGATATTGTATAGCTGCTTTCAAAATAGTTGCGGAATATATATGCATTCTGTATGTAATATTAATCTATACAAATAGGTAATTACTCATTTTATAAGTGTCTACAGTCTAGAGGTGTGCATTCGATTTATCGATTCCATTTTAACTATTATCAATAACTACTTATCGATTATTGATTTGTACATATGCTTATCGTTATCATTTCAATAAGATTTCGATAACAAATAATCGATTCGATTTATCAATAAAGCAATTCGAACGCACACTCCTAATCTATAAGGTAACGCAAGTTGTAATAGTGGTTTTGGAGCTAAATTACTGATATAGACGTAGACTAGTTCAAACGTCTCTGCTGATAATAAAAAGCTAGAAAAAGATAACACATAAGCAAAGAAATCTCTTGTTACAAGGCAGAGAAATAAAAAGTTGAAAAGAAGGCGCATCTTGTTTTGACATCTAACTTGTGGTAGATATAGTGATGGGCCATTCTGTTATAAATATCTAAGCTATACTTTCGTTATATATTAATGTAATTAAGAAAAAAAAGATATAGTGGACATATGACAGTCCTAATCTTACTGTTATCCCTTCATTTGTCTAACTTTTCAATCATAATTGGTTCCCACTCTCTTCCTGCAATTTCCTTTTCATTGTGAATGTCGTCATTCCCTAACAGCTGCTCTCTTCTAAGTCAAAACACACAATCTTACAGAAAAAGCCTTTATATTTGTGTTGTACATCTAAGGTGTCATTTAATAAGGTGTACAAGAATATTACCGTGTATTAGTAATATATGAGTTAATAATGTAAGTATTAGTTATATAAATATTATTTCTTATTCACTGTTTGGTGTATTAAAAATTAAAATGTATTGCATAATTTTAAAAAAAATTTATTTACAAAAATATCCTCCATATTCTCAAGCTTTAAAGGAATTTAAAGATAATTTTATCTTTAATCATGGTAATGCATGCATTAATAACATTCTTATTACTAATATTATCGTTTGCTACTAATACTATTTTGCAGAAATGCAAGGTAAGGTTGCGTACAATAGACTGTGCTCTGGCCCTTCCTCGGATCTTGCGCATAGTGGGAGCCTAGTTTATCAAACTGCTCGCTATCCATTAGTTATATATAGGATAATACCAAATAGATTGTATAACTAATACTTGCATTACTGATATATAGGTCGAAAAAATATGCCGAACAAGAAATTAGTGATATAAAAAATTAATGCATGTGTTATTTTGCTCTATGTATCCTATGGGTGTACATAGATCGGGTTGGTTCGGATTTTACAATTACTAAATCAAACCAATTGTGTCGGATTATTAAATCTAAAGACTAAACCAAACCAATAAACTCGGGTTTTTCAATATCGATTTTTCTCAGATTTTTTCGGGTTATTCGGGTTTTTTATCAGATTTTTTTTTCCGGTAAAATCTTCGTAGAACAAAATATATAACGTATGCTCAAAATATTTCTTTAATCCTAGTAAGATACAACTATATAAAGTATTTTTCAAGAAAATAATACTAAATATGAGATATGTCATGACTCATGACACTATCCTAAAATATTCAACAATAAAAATAATTAAATTATGTACTATAAATATTGCTAATTAAAAATCCATAATAAAAATAAACATAATCTAAAAGCACTAATTCATGCTAAACTAGATAGACTAATAAGGGAGTATTAATTATATGCCTAAAAGCTAAAGCAAAATAAAAATAGGCTATGTATTTTTATCTAAATTATTGCAAAATAAAAAATACACATTTAATACATTCTCGTTCGTCATATTAAATTGGATGTCTTTTGTTAGCATTAGTATTGATTGCTAGCATTATTTAATTTACTAACATTAATGGCTATAACTTATTGGAGCATTCAAAAGTCTAAATCCAACTTGAAATAATACCTTAAAAGATAAAATTATGAAAATTTTTAAGAAATATTTATAAATTACATTACAATAAGTATATTTATATATTAAATATATCTAAAATTGTTATATATGTAATGTTGGGTTGATTTGGTTTCGGTTTGACTTTCTTTAGTTAAAACCAAACCAAACCAATTATAGTCAGATTTTTTTCCAACACCAAATCAAGTCAAACCAAACCATAATCGAATTTTTTTTCTCGGTTTAACTCGAATTATCGAGTTAATGCGGTTTATCGGTTTTCTTTATACACCCCTACATCCTACCATACAATCCCTAACATGTTTGCTTAATGGGTTTCTTACGCATTGCCAAAAGTTCCGAAATGAATTATTTATTTGCTTTCCATTATTTAGTGGATCTTGGAACAGTCAAAATATCATAGAAAATAATCTCTTATTAAAAAAAATCCTTTTAATAGATTTATTCATAATCTAATACTCCTACCGTTCATTTTTACGGTACGTTTTAACGTTTTACGATCCTTAAGAAATAATAAATTAATTGTATAATTTACCATGGTACCCATATTAATTAACGCATATTTTATTGGATTTGAGAAAGTAATTTAAAATATGTAATAAATATTGTGAGTATAACAAAAAAAATATTTAATAGACGTAAAGTGATAAGCAAAAATAAAAATCTATTTTTAATATATATGTATATCTAATCTAGGACCGAGAGAGGCAGAGGGGTTGCTCAGATGGTAAGCAACCCCCACTTCCAACCGAGATTTTGTGAGTTCGAGTCTCCCCAAGAGCAATATGGGAAGTTCATGGAGGGAAGGATGTCGGGGTCTATTTGGAAACAACCTCTCTACCCCAGGGTAGGAGTAAGGTTTGCGTACACACTATCCTCCCCAGACCCTACTAAGTGAGATTATATTGAATTATTGTTGTTGTTATTGTTATTGTTGATCGAGTGAAATTATACTGGATTATTATTATTGTTGACCGAGAGAGGCAGAAGTCGTAGGAACAGTATTTACGAAGGGTGTGGGATCAAAACTCAAGTTATTTGCAGGTGAGAAATTTTAGCAATAGAAGGAAAGGGAGAAAAGGATAGATCCCAAGAAAAGGAGAGGGTGAAAACTCATCAAAATGAAAATATCCAAACAAGTGGAAGTGGGGCCATCCAAATATATGTGAATCAAACATCCAATCATCTCACCACAAAAGGATTCTTCTAATATCTTTGATTTGATTAATCCATCTTAGGAATACAGTAACTGCAGACCTCACCCAAAAACTTGAGACTCCAGAAATGAGGAATCTTCTTCCCATCAAAGCTACAAGTTTTATTGTGTGCATCACATAATTTATATTAGTTGTACGAGATTTTTTTTTCTCATAAATTTATGGATTCTAATCTTATATTTCTACAACAACAATCTAGTATAATCTCACTTAGTGGAGTCTGGGGAGGGTATTATGTACGCAGACCTTACCCCTACCCTGGGATAGAGTGGCTGTTTCCAAATAGATCCCGGCATCCTTTTCTCTAAGAACTTCCCACCTTGCTCTTGGAAAGACTCGAACTCACAACCTCTCGGTTGGAAGTGGGGATTGCTTACCATCAGAGCAACCCCACTTGTCTTATATTTCTATATTTATAAAAATCCGAGTTCACAAAATTGTAAGACAAAAAATACAACTAATATAAATTGTATGAGACATAAAATAAAATTTTCCCATCAAAATTACCATGTCCTTTTCTTTCTTTCTTTCTCATCTTAAGAAGCACACGCAATTGCTCCAAGTTAGTAATTTAATGCGCCACCTTCTTTTTTTTGTGTCGCCTAAGAACTTGCTACTAAAAGTTTCTTTATCCTCTATATTCATTAAGTTACAAAACTATTTTTGTCGTACCGAAATAATTGAATTTTAGCCACTAAAATCATAAAGACAAAAAATAAACAAATTATTGTTCGGTCACTAAAATAATTAGAACTTTAACCACTATAACAGTAAAATGCAATAATTAACTTTACCCACTATAACTTTAATTTCACTATAATAGTTATGGTGAATAAAGTTTAATTAATTTAGCTAGACAAAAAATAGTTTTGTAACTATATTGTTATAATGGAGTGGTGCTTGCTTCTTATTTTCACTCATGCCTTAAAAATATGGTGGATGATGATGACTTTGATAAGTGAATCTGCATATGGTCCTAAAACTCATACAACACTTTTTCTTAGTGTGTATGTGCATATATGCTGATAAGATAGTGCAGAATATGAATTTGATCCTACACCATTATGCATTTTTTAACATAACTTATTCCTATTGTTTGTATATATAACAACAATAACCCAGTATAATTCACTTAGCGGGATTTGGGGAGAGTAGTGTGTACGCATACCTTATCCCTACCCTTGGGTAGAGAGGCTGTTTCCAAATAGACCACCGGCATCCTTCCCTCCAAGAACTTCCCACCTTGCTCTTGAAGAGACTCGAGCTCACAACATCTCGATTGGAAGTGGGGTTGCTTACCAAAAGAGCAACTCCTCTTGTATAAATTGTTTGTATATATAATGGCAAAGAATATGAATTGATCCCAACACTAATTACTTTTGACAAAGACACTTGCTACTTTGTTATTATTCCAAAATACATTAGGATTCTCCTTCCACTGTAAAAGTCATAGAAAAAAAAATTCAACTTCTCAATCCATTTTGCCTCACTTTCCACAATATGAGATTGAATCTCTTTTTACATGCAACACAAGAATGGTAAAGAAAAATACCACTTGTAATAATCGAACCTCAACTTTCAAAGTGTTGTCCTAGTTCCATCTTTAAAATCTTTTTGTCCCCTTGGACTTTAATCCAATTTTTTTGAATTTGGCCCTAACCAGGGGCGGCACTCAGTGACGAAATCAGAAATTTTACAAAGGAGGTTTAAAGATACTATAAACAATAACAACAACTATATCTATAAAAAATAATTTTTGATTTATATGCCTAATATTATTTTTTTATCTATTCACTGTAATTTTTCGACGACTAGTGATATAATATAATTCCGAACTCATAAGCTTGAAATGCTGGTTCCGCCCTAACTTTTCCCGCTGAGATTAGATTTGCCTAAGTCAGGGTTTGCAGTAAATTTCTGTTACACTACGTAAAAACCAACCTCATCTTAGATTAAAAGGTATAAATAGAAGGTAAACTAAAACTAGTTGTAAGAGACTCTGCTTTTTTATCTCACATCCTAATATTAAGTTTTTGGGTCCA
Source organism: Nicotiana benthamiana (assembly GCA_034376525.1). NCBI lineage: Eukaryota > Viridiplantae > Streptophyta > Magnoliopsida > Solanales > Solanaceae > Nicotiana > Nicotiana benthamiana. The sequence goes on from CM067337.1 coordinate 29,784,746, forward strand.
TAAAAATCTGGGTCCACAAATTTGTGAAATAAAAAAATTACCCTAAGGAATGGGAGTGGGGGAGGGGGGATGAAGGAAGAAAGAGAAAGAACAAAGTTGTTTATTTCAGTTTTTGATATATTTGAAACAATGGATGAAGGGAAATCAAATTATACAATTGAAACAACAAATTAAGATCTCTACCTTTCTCTCTTCAAATTAGTTGAAAGACTCCTCCTCCAACCCATGTACTCACATCAGCACAATCACAGAACGTTAAAATAATAAATCCACATAATCCTCAAGAAGAAGAAGACCCTGAAACTCTAGGAGAAGTGACTGGAAACAAGGGCAAAAGTCGTGGCTCAGAATCTCTAGACGTTCTCCTCGGTGAAGGATGCATATAAAACTTCTTCTCAGCAATAGCTTTATCCTCTTCAGAAAGATTACTCAATGGAGAAGACTTATTAAATGGGTCTTCAATCAATGGCGTAACTGGGCTTAAAGCAAGAGAAGGGAAATCAAGAATACTGGGGGATAAAATCTCGGGCTTGTTCCGAGGTGAAAAACTAGTTGAATTCTGGGCTGAATGAATCAAAGGGCTAATCATAAGCCCATTTTTTAAACTGTTTCTTCTTTCGTAGAGCTTGAAACCGGGCTTTTTAGGAGCTGTTCTAATAGGAGGAATGGACCCTTTAGATGAAGATGAAGATGGATCTGGTTGTTTTGAAGTTTCTGAAGAACCAGTGAGCATTTGAACAACTTGTTTGAAAGAAGAAGTATCAGCTTGTACAAAAGTTGTTGGGTAAGGATTGTTTGTTTCAGATCTAGAGATTGTTTTTGGGGTCAGTGGTGGGGTTGGATTTTGGATTACTGATCCATTGCTGTTGCTGTTTGGACTAATTGTTCCATTGCTTCTTGGTGAGTTTATTGATAATGGGTTCTCTCTATCTTGAATTCTTGATGTCATTTCCATTGGTATCTCAAATGCTCTCTCTATCTTGAATTAAGAAGAAAGTTGGAGTGAAAAACAAGGGAATGGTGAGAGGAATTTGCTTTTGTTTTTGTGTAGTATTTGCTTCAAAGTCTTTTCTTTGTCTTAAAGACTAATTTTCTCACCTCAGCAACAAAAGAGTGAAAGAAAGACTCTTTTCTCTTTGTTATATTGTGTTTGCTTTTGCTTTATGGTGGGAGGTGGTGGGGGTGAAAAAAATAAAGGGTTGGTTGATTGGGTAGAGAGAAAATGCAACCCACAATGGTCAATTTAGATAAGAAAAAGAAAAGAAAAGGTAGGGAAGGGGGAAAATTTATTTTGTGTTTCATAAAACTGATACTAATTGTATGAAAAATTGTTTTGACTCACGATTTTATAAATCCGAAAGTATAAAATTAGGGTTCATAAATTTATAAAAGAAAAGAGTCTCATATAACTAATTTAAATTATATAAGTCACAGAATAAAACTTGTTGGGAGAGGGGGGTATTGGTGGAGTTTGGAATATAGGGCGTCAGCGTCAGAAGTGGCCAAAGAGTGGGAATTTCAATTTCAAAGTATTTGAGTGTACATTGACTTCAGAGCCCTGACCCTGACCCTTTCTCTGCCCCTCGTGTTGTACTAAGAGAAACCCTACACACTTTCACACACACACACACTACACTTACTGCTGTTTTGATTGGATGTGTGAAGGATGTTAACATGTCATCTGTATACATGACATGACATCTTTATCAAGCGTTCGAGATATGTGAATCATGAAATTCTCGATAACAGGCAATTCTTTCTTAAAATGAGCACTATGTGATACGGATTTAAATTGGTTGTATAATTATCCGTAGTCATATAGAGATTTTAATTAATGAGTATGCTCATTCGGACCGAGGACTTTGGCACGAAGGGTAAGCTTGCGGGTAAGATACAGTTTTGGCATATTGGATATTAATTTATGAGGAATGCTATTATACCCTTCTTGCGTTTGGAATTGGATCGACTTCTTCGGAGTCAGGTGATAACCCATGTTACTTTAGGCCTCTCTCTTCATTTTTTATAACTGAACTTTTTTACTTATGTAATGAGTATCAAAATTGAGTTGGTATAAAGTATCGAAAATCGACTGTCCAACGATTACTAGCGATTCCGGTTGAACAAAACAATAACTTTATGAACAAAAAAATACATCCATTATTATTTTTATTTATTTTTTATATATAATTTGAGTTCAAAACAAACACTGAGTTTTGTCGAATCCGTAACTGCCACTTTCCAAAAGGTAAAGTGTACCTAAATTTTTATGAAGGAAAAGAGGAAAGATATGAGAAACACCGTCCGTGACTTGGGCGCTTTGAGCCCTTCTCTTGTATTTCTTCCTTCAAATTATTGAGAAGACATTTTCATGATTGACCCTACAAATTTTCTCCTATCACTCCCCTCTCTTCTATTTTATTTAACTTGTTTTTACTTTTTTTGTATATTTAAATCTTAGATTAATTCTATTTCATAGAATTAAAATAAAAAATTGGCTAGCACCAAAAATATACTACTTCTTGTTTAACAAAAAGTGTAATTTAATGAGACGTTTCATAATCATTGCTATTAAATACTGAATAACTAACATATCAGGTATTTAATAATGAATGTAGACTATTTTTTGTCATCAGATTCTCGTCTTCAGTGCCCTTATTATCCGTTGAAATTAAATGACTTGAATAGACACGAGACTCGTATCTAAGATTCTTTCTCGTGTCCGTTTCATTTTCTTCACCCGTGCATGTTGTCTTCCGTGCCTTTTAATCATTTATTACTCTTTGACTGTTTGACTAGTCCACGTGTCACGCCACGTCATCTTCACTTTAAATTCAGTTTTTCAGCAATACAGATAGTCCCCCCACTTCTCATTTATTTATCATTTAAATAATTAGGAAGTGGATCCTGTAAAAGAAGTTTTGTCACAATTAATGCTTGTGTCAGTATCGACGTCTCATATGTCTTTCTCATTTAATACTCTATACACGTGTGAACTTCTGATTAGATCTGTAGTTTTTTACCCATTTTTCTAGGCATGTTCAACTTCCTCTGTTTATGAAGTGATGCTTATCTTTAATATAGGCTTTCCATCACTGCTCCCCTTAATTTTGACGGTTGTTCCCATATAAACTCTTAATTCACACTTTCTTTATCTTCTTCTTCCCTAATTTTCATCAAGCATTCGTATTTTCTCTCTTTCTTTTACTTCTACTTACTTCAAGATTATCTAACAATGGCATCTCCAAACCCTAATCCCAAAAAGGTTTTACTTCTCGATCAATTCCCTAATGCACCTGCTCCTATCAAACATTCAAGAGGCAGAGGAGGACAACTCCAAAGTATGGGATCTACACGTGGAGGTTCAACCGGTTATGTACCTCCTTCTCCTGGTTCTGGAATCAAAGGTTCCACCTCCAAAAATCAAACTTCGAAGGGTAAAGAAGTTTCAGACCTTTCTATAGAACCCACAGTTGAAGAAATTATACCAAATGATTTATCTTTTGCAAGTGATAAAGCACCCTTCAAAAACAAATTGCAAACTTGGAAAATATTGATCATTATCCTTCTCTTATAATTGAACTCACAATCCCCACCACTAGGAAAGATTGCAACTGGAAAGAGAGTGTTCGTTTATCAGTCCCTTCTATAAACTATAGAATTTCATCTTATAGAAATGGATTTTCCTTTGTTTATACCTACCCCTTCACATTAGGGTTCAAACCTTCCATAGATCCATTTATCCTTTATTTTTGTAGATTTTTCAATATTTGCTTAGCTCAAATTAGCCCTTTAGTTTGCAGGGCTGTAGCTTGTTTGAGATTCTTGTCTTTTAAGGCAAAAATAAATTTTACCTTTTCCCATCTTATCCATTTGTACCACCCTAGTTTATTGCGCCATGGGGTTTTTACCTTAACTGCAAGGAGTAAGAGAGTTTTGGTAAACGGTGATGATGTTAAAGATCGTGGGTGGTACCTTTGTTACATTGCTGTTCGTACAGTGAATTTGTTGGGAGAATCAAATATTCCCTTCCCTAAGAAGTGGAATTTTTTTTCACGTAAGTTTCTACTTACCTTTCCCGTACCTATTTTCCAAGATTTTGATTTTATCTTTAAACTTATCCCTTCTTTGGTTTTTTATAGCAACCATGGGGATGTGGAACCTGTTCCCAACTTCCGTTGTTGGGTAGATTCAATTCTGAAAATTGCTTCTAAGGAAGATAGGACTTGGAAGTCTATTTCTTCCTTACATGGGTGGATTGTGAAAACACACGCTATGTATCTCCTTTCGTGTATGTTTTCTAGGTACAAATATTGAATAATAAATCCAAACCTTTCTTTTTATCAGGATTTGGAATAAAAGGGATGGCAGCCGATGTCGCTTTAGCTATGCGCACTACTGCCAACACCTCCCTTGGTTTGGACAAGGCTAAAGAACTTTTAGCCAAAAGAAAAGCCATGGTAATGGAAACTGAGAACGAAGAAGAAGATAATACCTCTTTGGTATCTAGACCAAGAGCTAGGAGACGTGTTGTTATGGATAAAGAAATTGAAGATTCTCCTGCTCGTACCTCTTTTGCAATTACTTATTCTGCAGTTACTTGCATTACCGAGCCTATTTTAATCCAATCCGATGAAGATCTCGCACCTAGAGAAATGAGTGAATCTGTTCACCGTCTCTTCAAGAGTGGTTTTGAAAGTGGGGAACTTGGCCCCGTTCTTAATGAAATTCCCTTATCTACTTCTATTTCTATCTCTCCTATTTCTTCTATTCCTCATTCATCCATACCTGGTTCTTGCCCTTTGACATCTTCCACTACTCCTTCAACTTCTTCTCACGTTCCTATTTTAGCCCCCGTGCCTATTCCTTCAGCTCTTGCTTTGGTTTCTACCACTCCTATTGTTTTTACATCTTCTACTACTCCTCCTTCCAATATTCCTTCTTCCTCTGTTTCTCATTCTGAATCTGGCCCAAATAACAGAGGTATGGCTATGAGAAAGGTTACACTCGAAGTACCTGCTACTCATAGTCTATTAAAGAAGACTGGTGGAGCTGATGTTTGGCTCGAGCCTCTCATTGGAGATGTGGAGAACAAAGATGCGGAGCCACAACTGCTATACCTTGATGAATGACATAGTTCATTCAACACTGAAGGTAACTTCCTTACCTTGGTTATTTACTTTTCCTTGACTTTAAGTTCTTATTTTTATGCCTTATGTTTGTAGGCAAACCTGAACGGAACTAAGTTGATGGGGAGGATCCCTATCTTAGAGAAAAAGGCACGTGAGTCTGCTAAGGCTATTGCTGATGCTAAGAGAATATCTGAAGAAGCACAGTTTGAGGATCAAAATTGGAAGGAATAATTCAAAGGTGATTTAGGGAGCATTGAAGAGTTGCAGTCTATTAAATTTCAACTTGAACAGCAAAATCGAGCTTTATCCTCGGAGTTAGGGATTTCTACGGCTTCCACGAGCCAAGTAAAAAAAAGGATAAAGAGATTTTGAAGGATTCTTTGTCAAAGGCTAATAAAGAAATCAAAGAACTCAAAGCACTAATGGAGAAAAACGAAGAATATGCCAAGGAATTGGTGCAAAATTTGAACCAGACTCGGGCTGATTTGAGGATTTCTTCAGATAAGGTTCGTGTGTTGGAGAGTTCCTGTGTCAGTCTTCAGACTTCCTTTGACTCCCACCTAGCTGAGCAAGAAACGATGAAGAACACCCTTGCTACGTGGGGGAGGGATTATGAAAACTTGGAGAAGGATTATGATTCTGTAGCAGAGAATTTCTATTATGAGGTTAACTGGGCTTTCTTGAAATCTTGTCGTGATGCTTTGATGGAGCCTTCTCAAGAAAACTTTGACTTGCAATCTGAGTTAGCCAAAGTTTTAGACATGATTGAGAAGAATGAGCAACCTATTGAAATTCTTTCTCCTGACCAGGTAATTGACATTTCTTCTCCAACAATCGGAACTCCCGGGGTTGAAGAGCCTTTGAACTTAGAGTCAACAGTTGAAGTTGTTGAAGTTACAATTCCGGTGACCGAGGGTAATTTATCTACATCAGTCTTGGGAAAGGAAATCCCCGTGTCTACTGCTTCTCTCGAGAATGTTGATACTTCAACTTCAGCTGAGACTGCTTCTATTGCTATTCCTTTAGAAGTTTCTACCGAGCCTAATGAGGCCGCGACTTCTAATGTTCATATTTCCTCAGTGACCAGTGAAAATGTTTAGCCTTACCTCTTTTATTTGTTTTTGGTGACGCAATTTCTTAGTGAAGTCCCCAATTTCTATAATGGGGCATTTGTTTTGAAACACAACTGTATTGTAATAGCTAAGTTTTTTTCCCTTAGCTTTTTATGCTAAAAAGTTTATATAATATTTCTTTATTTCATCCTTGTCTATTCACTTTGTTATAGACTTTGCAGAACAGTTTTCTGTTTACCCTATTCTTGCCTATTTTTCTTTTTAGGACTTAGAGAATAAGTTAGCATCCTTATCCTTTTCAGAAAATACTTTCATAATTCTTCTCATATGTTATCATCATGAGGAAAATAAAAGAGGGCCATTTTATTTATCGACACTTAATGAAGAAGACGTCTCAACTTCATAATGGTGTTATCATACGATGAAAGAAATAGGAACATGCATGTTTCGTATAAAATAACTTCTGTAAAGCTTTTATTCATGAGTTTTGATAAGTTTCTTGAGTATTACATGTATTGAAGTACATCTACAACTTTCTCACAACTGTTTTCTTTTAACAGATTTATAAAATATATAAGGTTTTTAATAACCTGCTTTTGATACATAGTCATGACCCTATATTTTTATACTAGGAAGGGTTTGAGAGGTGAATCCATTATTCTTATGGGAAAAAACATTATGATGAGTTCTTTTGTCTTTTACTTCGTGATTTTTGCTTGACATTTGACTTCTTGCTGTATTGCCTCACTCGTATTTGTTTTTCTGCAATCGTATTCATTCTTCTGCACATACTCGTGTGTATATAGTATAGTCCCCCAAGTGTTTGAGCGGTGAAGTATGAAGCCTCGAACACTTGTGTATTCGCTCCCAATTGTTGGTCCTTTTTCCTAAAACAGAAAAATATACGGGAGTCGAAGGTGAAATTATAGATGAAGACTGCCTAACCCGTGTGTATTTCCATCAGATTAATGTAACCCTGGGCTAGGAATTTTAGAGTATTCCAATTTGCCGTGCAGGCCATGACTCATCATTTGGTACGAGTTAGAATTTTTGTCTAGCATCTAAAGTCGTTAGTATAATTTTAGCAATTCAAAGGAAAAATTTTAACATGGCGATACCTGACCGTGGGTACTTCCCTAGAAGTAATACCTCTTTAAATGAATGTCATTCCAATGTGAAGGTAGAACCTTTCCATCCATTGTCTCTAGCTCGTATGCTCCTTTCCCCGCAATTTCACGAATTCGATAAGGTCCTTCCCACGTTGAACTTAGCTTTCCTGAGTTAGCTGACTTTGTAGATTGGAAAACGTTTTTCAACACGAAGTTCCCAAATTTAAAAAAACCTTATTTCCTATTGTAATATCGTTCAATTACTTGCTTTTGAGCTGTTATCCTTATCAACATGGCCTTTCTTCTCCCTTCAAATAAATCAAGATTTACTCGTAACTTTTCATTGTTCGAGTTTTCCTCTGCTGGGACACATCGTGTACTAGGTTCACCTATCTCAACTAGTATCAAAGCTTCCGCACCATAAACCATTGAAAATGGGTTTTTCTACTGTACTTGTTTTTGTCGTCGTTCGATATGCCCATAATACCGTTGGTAATACTTCAGGACAATTGCCTTTTTATTCTTGTAACCTTTTCTTTAGGTTGTTAATAATTACTTTGTTTGTAGACTATGCTTGCCCATTATCTACTGGATGATACGGTGTCGATGTAATTCTTTTGATTTGCTAACTTTGAAAGAATTCTGTGACTTGAGCTACTATGAATTATGGTCCATTATCACACACTATCTCCTTTGGAACTCCAGAGCGTCAAATTATATTTCTCCAAAGGAAGTCCTTAACTTCTTTCTCTCGTACATGTTTAAACGCTCCTGCTTCTACCCATTTAGTGAAATAATCAGTAAGAACGAGTAGAAACTTTACCTGACCTTTTGCCTACGTACGATGTCCATTCCATATTTCATGAAGGGCCACAGAGCTATGACAGAATGTAACAACTCCGCTGGTCTATGCATGTTATTCCCATATCTTTGACATTTGTCACACTTAGATACAAAATCATTCGCTTCTTCTTCCATTTTAGGCCAATAATATCCTGCTCGAATTAATGTCTTTACAAGTGATTTGCCTCCTACATGATTTCGACAATGCCCCTCGTGTATTTCTCTCATCACATATTGTGTTTGAGAAGGTCCGAGACACCTGGCTAATGGTCCACCAAACATTTTACGGTAAAGGTTTCCTTGATATAGGCAGTAACGAGCGGCTTTCTTTATTAATGCATGATCCTTCCCCTTGTCTTCAGGTACGATTACGTGCTGCAAAAAAATACAATTTCGTTTCTCCAATCCCAAGTTAAGTGATTAAAGTTTACCTCATTTTTATCAGGGTCAAGAACGAAGTGGTACAAATGTATGATTGAAGCATTTGCATCTTTTGCTGTATTTGCCGCAGATGTGAGATTGGCCAAAGCATCCGCTTCCAAATTGTCTTCTCTTGGAATTTGTATCACTTTCCAAGTTTGGAACAGTCTTATTAATTCCCGAACCTTTGCGAGATACTCTTGCATTCGAGTTTCTCTAGCTACGTAAGTCCCCAACATTTGATTTACTACAAGATGTGAGTCTCTTTTGATTATGGTTTGCATGATACCCAGTTTGAATGCTAGCTCTAAACCTACAATCACAGCTTCATACTCTGCTTCGTTATTAGTTACAGGGTGACATTTTATAGCTTGTCTAATTGTTTCACCTGTAGGTGGTATAAGAACAATTCCTAAACCTGCCCCCTTTACATTAGATGATCCATCAGTAAATAATAGCCAAGTCCCCGAATTAGTACCATTAAAAACTTGTAATTTTTTTTCTGCTTCTAAATGCATGCTTTGACTAAAATCAGCTACGAAATCGGCAAGTACTTGGGATTTAATAGCAGTTCGGGGCTGGTAAATTATTTTGTATTCACTTAGTTCTATAGCCTATATTTCTAATCTCCCTGGTCATGTTTATGCAAGATACTTTGTAAAGGAAAAACAGTAACAACAACAATAGGATGGCATTGGAAATAAGGTCATAGTTTTCTAGATGCCATGATGAGAGCTAATGCTAATTTTTCTAGTTGTGGATATCTTGTCTCTGCATCAAATAGAGTTTTACTCACATAATAAATTGGAGATTGCTTACCTTGGTCTTCACGTACTAAAACAGCACTTACCGCTACTTCTAAAACTGCTAAATAAGTGATTAGCTTTTCACCTTCCATAGGTTTTTCCAGTAGAGGACGATTTGACAAATAAACTTTCAAATCCTTCAGGGCTTGTTGAAAATCTTCATTCCACTCGAAATGATCTTGATTTTTGGGCGCCGAGAAAAATTTGAAGCATTTTTCTGAAGATTTTGAAATAGATCTCCCTAGGTCCGCTATCCTTCCCGTTAGTCTTTGAACTTCCTTTTTACTGCTACGAACAACATGTATTTCTTCAATTGCTTTAATCTGGGAAGGATTTACCTCAATACCACGGTTAGAAACAAGAAAACCTAAAAATTTACCTGAAGCAACTCCAAACGCACATTTTTCTGGATTGAGTTTCATCTTAAAATTTTGCAAGACTTCAAAGGTAACAGTCAAATGGGAAATATGGTCATGAGAATGCTAGGTTTTGACGAGCATGTCGTCTATATATACCTCCATAGTTTTTCCCAAATGCTCTTGAAATATTTTGGTAACTAACCTTTGATAGGTTGCTCCAACATTTTTTAGACCGAAGGGCATTACTTTGTTACAGTAAGTCCCCCGGTTTGTGATGAAGAAAGTTTTTTCTTCATCACTGGGGTCCATTTTAATTTGGTTATACCCCGAATATGCATCTAAAAAACTTAAAAGTTCATGACCTGCAGTTGCATCAATCAATTGATCTATATGGGGTAAAGGAAAAAAATCATTTGGGCAAGCTTTGTTTAGATCAGTGTAATCTACACAAACTCGCCACTTACCATTCTTCTTAGGTACGACCACCGTGTTAGCTAACCAATCAGGATATTTTACCTCACGAATTGACCCGATTTTCAACAACTTTTGGACCTCATTCTGGATTACTTGATTTTTGAAAGCTCCTTGCTTTCTTTTCTTTTGGTTAATTGGAGTAAAAGATGAGTCTTCATTAAGCTTATGAGTCATCACATCCGGTAGAATACATGTCATGTCAGCATCGGACCAGGCAAAACAATCCACGCTAGCTTTTAAAAATTCAATTAACATACCTCGCATGTCGGGATTTAGGTTGACTCCTACGTAAACTTTTTTCTCTGGCCATTGTTCAAATAATACCACAGCCTCAAGTTCTTCTATTGTAGTTTTGATGTTCTCATTTTCTTCAGGTTCCTGAATTACATCGGGCCTTGAATCTAAATCCATTTTTTCAGTTGAAGTTTGGTTGCTGATACCTTCAACTGTTTCCAGTAATTGCAATTTTTCTTTACTCGCGGTACTCATATCTGTTATTGCATTGATACTTTTGGCTATTTGTTGATCCCCTCGAATTTGACATATTCCCAGGGTGTTAGAAATTTAATGACTTGATTAAGGTTGATGGAACAACATCCATATCATGGATCCATGGTCTTCCCATAATTATATTATACGCCATTTCCATGTCAACTACCTAAAACTTAGTTTCTTTAATAATACCTGCAGCATAAGTCGTCAGAATCACCTCACCTTTTGTTACCACACTTGAATTGTCGAAGCCTGACAACGCATGCGCCTTTGGAATCATTTTATCTTCATCTTGCATTTTTCATAGCACTCTTAGTAGAATGATATTTACAGAACTTCCTGGATCAATCAAAACTCTTTTTACATCTGTGTCATGTATAATTAAAGATATTACCAGAGCGTCATTATGAGGTGTAGTCACGCCCTCCGTATCTGCATCATCGAAGCTTATACTCTCATTTTCTAAGGTTGTCGTACTCGCTTGCCGTGTGTTATCGTCATCTTGGAAACTTTGTTCGAAGCCGTGTAAGTTACTCCGTATATATCTTCTCCTCCACTGATGACGTTGACTGTTCTCTTAGGTAAAGGTAGTTTCGGTGGCTCCTAACTATTTTTCATATAGGCTTGCTTTCCCTTTTCACTAAACAGCTCCGTGAGATATCATTGTTTCAACAAATGATCTACTTCACTTTGTAGAAATCTGCATTCTGATGTTTTATGTCCATGGTCGTTGTGAAATTCGCACCAATGATCTGGGTTACGCCTATTTGGATTCGACCGCATCTCTTTCGGCCACCATACCTTATCTCCCATACTCCTTAGAACAGCTACGAGCTCGGAGTTAGTTACATTGAAACTATAACCAGCAAATCGTGCCATTAAGTTCCTATCATCATCTCGTGGCTCTTGGTTGTTTCGATCGCCTTTGAACCTGGATGAAGATCCGACTCCCCTATCTCTCGACCTTTGACCATAATGTTGATAGTGTTGCCTAGAATGTGGGTCTTTTCCTGTAGGTCCCATATATGGATCGTACATGTTCTTACCTGACCTTTTTTCGGTTTCAAATCTTCTGGACTCGCTTCTTTCTTCTCGTTGAGGTTGAGATACGGTATCTTCTTTAATTTTGAGCTTCGTACTGTACCTGTTATAAACATCGTTCCAAGTAGTTGCCGTGAAATTCACGATGGCTTTCTTTAAGTCTTCTCATGGCTTATGAACTTTTGTCATTCAAATTACTGGCAAAAGCTATTGCTGCCAAATTATCCGGTATACGGGGCAATATCATTCTTTCACGTTGGAATTTATCAACGAAATCTCTGAGCAATTCAGAGCTCCCTTGCTTGATTTTGAAGATATCCTCCATTCTTTTTTCAACCTTCTGAGCTCCCGAGTGTACTTTTATAAAAGAATCTGTAAGTTCAGCGAAAGAATTTATAGAATTTTCAGGTAAAAGAGAATACCAGGTTAATGCACCCTTGGCTAGCGTCTCCCCAAACTTTTTAACCAACACTGACTCAATTTCTTGTTTGGTCAAATCGTTGCCTTTCACTCCCGTTGTAAATGCAGTTACGTGATCACGAGGGTCCATTGTACCATCATATTTTGGAATGTCAGGCATTTTGAATTTCTTTGGAATTGGTAGATGAGCAGCACTTGGTTTCCAAGGTTGTTGCGAGTATTTGTCCACATCCACTCCTTTTATCACAGGTGGAATTCCAGGGATTTGTTCAATACGTTCATTCTGCTCCTTGAGTTGTTTCTGCAAGGTTAGTACCAAATTTTGAAGTTGAAAATTACCTGTATTACCTGGTTCTGCTTCTTGCGAGTCACTGGGAGTTGCTCCGTTGCCAGAATTAACAAGAGCAGAGTGGTAGTTTTCCAACGTGTTATTATTTGGTGTTGCTGGTGCAGTAGGCAATTGACTAATTAAAGCTTACAAGGCTCTATCAATTCGTGAGTCAATTATTTTCTTTAAAAGTTCATCTCTTGTTTCAGCTTCCCCGCCAACATGTTCAGACATATCATTCAGAGTTCCTTCACGAGATCCACGTGGAGAAACTTGAGGGTTAACATTATTGAGTTCATCATCATGGATATGATTTTCCTAGTTATTGTTGTCATTGTTGTTTGACATATTGGCAACAAGTTGAGTGGTATTTTGGAAAGAATGGATTATCAGATTCCCGGTAACGGAACCAATTTGTTTAACCAAAAAAATGTAATTTGGCAATGCTCGAATTTAGAGAAAAGAAATCGGGTTACTGATAATCTAGAGACCAAAATAAAAGGCTTTCAAAGAGTAAAAATAAAGCAATAAGAATTTTTTATTTCAATATGATGTCAAGAATGTGTTGTGTGTCCTTACAAATGATGAAACTTCCTCCTTTTATAGCTGACAAAGAGTAACGTATTAATCTAAATAATAAAAAGCATCTAATGAGACGTTTCATAATCATTTCTATTAAATACTGAATAACTAACGTATCAGGTATTTAATAATGAATGTCGACTACTTTTTGTCATCAGATTCTCATCTTCAGTGCCCTTATTATCCGTTGAAATTAAATGACTTGAATAGACACGAGACTCGTATCTAAGATTCTTTCTCCTGTCCGTTTCATTTTCTTTACCCGTGCATGTTATCTTCCGTGCCTTTTAATCATTTATTACTCTTTAACTGTTTGACCAGTCCACATGTCATGCCACTTTAGATTCAGTTTTTCCCCAATATACTTTTATTATGAAGTATTGATTTTACTTTGTGGGGCCACAAAGCAAGGTCCCCTTTTCTTTAAAAATTTCAGGTATTTATAGTTTATAAATGTCTTGTCATACCAAATAGTAGCAAAATATATTGGTCCCAAAGTTTCAGTGATCAATATTGCCTAACAAGTTCAGTCAACCACTCAATGTATCGGATATGTTAGAATATGAAAAGAAAAAGGAAAAACATACATTAAACACGAAGCAATTTCAATAATTGAATGATTAACTTTCTATGTGGAAGTTTATTTATAGCCTGTACACAATACAAAGTCGTAATTAATGAGAGATATTTAGTCAATAGGTAACGATTAGTGGGTTCTAAAAGTAAGATCCCTTCCTATAAACACTTATTTAAAGTAATGGCAAAGCAGTTTTACGCACTTGAAAAAGGACGATCAAATTTCCCATTCAATTGGAATTGAAAATACTGATAATTAAGGGATAGAAACGAGGTGGAGCACCAAATAAAATAGCACTAAGTACTGCTATTATTTTCAAGAACAGACACGTACACTTTTCTTTGAATTCTTCATTCAATTATTAATTTGTTGAATAAATGGATTTTTCAAACCCTTATGACAAAAAAGAAAAAGAAAATTGTTAACTTCTGTAAGTGTTCGAGTTGTAAAGTTAAACGAGCAATCAACGTACTTATTCTTATTGGTTTAACTCCGATGCTGACTAAGTTTGAATTAATTACTAATTATATGATCTTAATAATATTTACTTTGGCCGGCTTGACTTAAATTGTTAGACAATATTTTCACAGTAGGTGGGCAGTAATTATTATTATAATAATTATTATTATTAGAGTGCTTTATATGTTTGGATTGAATAGTGACAAGATTAAGTGAATCCTACTCTGATAATTGCTGGCCTAGCTACTCCTAGTAGGGTCCGAATTTCCATTGGTTTAATCTCTAAGTCACATGATTTTAACAGTTATGATTATTATAATTACCATCTTAATTAGTAGGTCGGAAATTTAAGGGGCCAAGTCACATGTGAGTTTTAAGAATATGTCCAACTCTCGGAAGCTGTCAAATTAGGAAATGGTACAACAATCCAAACACTAATTATAATACTAATCTAATTTGACTTTTCCATACCATTGAGCCATTCTTGCTTAGTTGTTTTCTAGAACTAATAAGCCCGAGAAGATTTATTTATTAAATTTCCTAGTAACTTCAAATGTAACTGTAACTATGATATGATGAACTATATATTCAGCTTCGACTTGACAGATTTGCAGTTACTTTCACCATAAATTCTATGCAGATAATATAATTTAAATTGTGGGTAAAGGCAGTGGAAACGACAAAAATTGTAGTAAGGTGTGGAGTCATTACTTGTTTGTTGAGAATATTGTATTAGGAAAAAATTGAATTTAAATTAAAGATGACGGGAAGTGACACGTGGATTGGTCAAGCAGTCAAAGAGCAATAAATGATTAGAAGGCACGGAAAACAACAGGTACAGGGGAAGAAATGAAAACAGATACAAGATGAAATCTTAGATACGAGTCTCGTGTCTATTTAAGTCATTTAATATCAATGGATAAAAAGCGCACTGAAGACAAGAATCTGATAATAAAAAGTAGTCTACGTTCATTATTAAATACCTGATACGCTAGTTATTCAATATTTAATAACAATGATTATGTAACGTCTCATTAAATGCTCTTTATTATTTAGATTAGTCCGTTACTTCTTGTCATCTATAAAAGGAGGAAGTTTCATCATTTGTAGACACACAGAACATTCTTGACACCATAATGAAATAACAAATTCTTATTGCTTTATTTTTAATCTCTGAAAGCCTTTTATTTTGGTGTCTAGATTATCAGTAACCCGACTTCTTTTATTTAAGTTCAAGCTTTGACCAAATTACATTTTTTGGTTAAACAAATTGGTTTCGTCACCAGAAATCTGATAATCCATTCTTGCTAAAATAACATTCAACCTATTGCCAATATGTCGAACAACAACGACAACAATAACCAGAATAATCAGATCCATCAAGTGGATGATGATGAATTCAACAACGTTAACCCTCAAGCTTCTCCACGTGGATCTCGTGAAGGAAATCCAAATGATATGTCTGAACATGTTGACGAAGGAGTTGAAACAAGAGATGAACTTTTAAAGAAAATAATCGGCTCACGAATTGACAAAGCCTTGCAAGCTTTAGTTAATCGATTGCCTGTTGCACCAGCAACGCCAAACAACAATACGTTGGAAAACCCCTGCTCATGTCTAGGTACTTCTGGCAATGGAGCAACTCCCAATGATTCGCAAGAAGTAGAACCAGGTAATGCAGGTAATTCTCATCTTCAAAATTTGGTACTAACCTAGCAGAAACAACTCAAGGAGCAGAATGAGCGTATCGAGCAAAATCCCTGAAGTTCCACCTGTGATAAAAGGAGTGGACGTGGATAAATACTCGCAACAACCTTGGAAACCAAGTGCTGCTCCTCTACCAATTCCAAAGAAATTCAAAATGCCTGACATCCCAAAATATGATGGTGCAACGGACCCTCGTGATCACGTAACTACATTTACAACAGGAGTGAAAGGCAACGATTTTACTAAACAAGAATATGAATCGGTGTTGGTTAAAAAATTTAGGGAGACACTCACAAAGGGAGCACTAACCTGGTATTCTCTTTTACCTGAAAATTCTATAAATTCTTTTGCTGAGCTTGCAGATTCTTTTATTAAAGCACATTCGGGAGCTCAGAAGGTTGAAAAAGGAATGGAAGATATTTTCAAAATCAAGCAAGGCAACTCTGAATTGCTCAGAGATTTCGTTGATAGATTCCAACATGAAAGAATGATGCTGCCTCGTGTACCAAATAATTGGGCAGCAATAGCTTTTGCGAGTAATTTAAATGATAAAAGTTCAGAAGCCACGAGAAGGCTCAAAGAAAGCCTTCATGAATTTCCCGCAACTACCTGGAACGACGTTTATAACAGGTACAATACAAAGCTCATAATTGAGGAAGATACAGTATCTCAACCTCATCGAGAAGAAAGGAGCGGGTCCAGAAGATCTGAAGCCGAAAAAAGGTCAGGTAAGAACTTGTACGATCCATATAGGGGACCTGCAGGAAAAGACCCATGTTCTAGGCAGAACAATCAACATTATGATCAAATGTCGAGAGACAAGGGAACCTGATCTTCATCCAGGTTCAAAGGCGATCGAAACATCCAAGAGCTATGAGATGATGATAGGAACTTAATGGCACGATTTGCTGGTCATAGTTTCAATGTAACTAATTCCGAGCTCGTAGCTGTTCCAAGAAGTATGAGAGATAAGATACAGTGGCCAAAAGAGATGCAGTCGAATCCAAACAGACGTAACCCAGACCATTGGTGCAAATTTCACAATGACCACTGACATAAAACATCAGAATGCAGATTTCTACAGAGTGAAGTAGATCATTTATTGAAGCAAGGATATCTCACAGAGCTGTTTAGTGAAAAGGGAAAGCAAGCCTACCTGAAAAATAGGCAGGAGCCACCAAAACCACCTTCACCTAAGAGAACAGTAAATGTCATCAGTGGAGGGGAATATATATGCGGAGTAACGTACACGGCTTCAAACAAAGATTCAAAAATGACGATCACACACGACAAGCGTGTACGACAAACCTAGAACATGTGAGTATAAGCTTCGATGATGCAGATACGGAAGGAGTGACTACACCTCATAACGGCGCTCTGGTAATATCTTTTATTATACATGACGTTGATGTAAAAAGAGCTTTGATTGATTCAGGAAGTTCTGCAAATATCATTCTACTAAGAGTGTTGTGGGAAATGCAAGCTGAAGATAAAATAATACCAAATGCGCATGCTTTGTCAGGCTTCGACAATTCAAGTGTGGTAACAAAAGGTGAGGTAACTCTGACGACTTATGCTACATGTGTTATTAAAGAAACTAAGTTTCAGGTAGTTGACATGGAAATGGCATACAATATAATTATGGGGAAACCATAGATACATGATATGGATGCTTTTCCATCAACCTTACATCAAGTCGTTAAATTTCCATCACCCTTGGAATATGTCAAATTCGAGGGAATCAATAAATAGCCAAGAGTATCAACGCAATAACAGATACGAGTACCGCGAGTAAAGAGAAATAACAATTACTAGAAACAGTTGAAGGCGTCAACAACCAAACTTCAACTGAAAAAATGGATTTAGATTCAAGGCCTGATGTAATTCAAGAGCCTGAAGAAAATGATAACATCAAAACGACAATAGAAGAACTCGATGCTATGGTGTTATTTGAACAATGGACAGAGAAAAAAGTTTACATAGGAGCCAATCTAAATCCCGACATGCGAGGTACGTTAGTTGAATTTTTAAAAACTAACGTGGACTTGTTTGCCTGGTCCCATGCTGATATGACAGGTATTCCACCGAATGTGATGACTCATAAGCTTAATGAAGACCCATCTTTTACTCCAATTAAGCAAAAGAAAAGAAAGCAAGGAGCTTTCAAAAATCAAGTAATCCAGGATGAGGTCCAAAAGTTGTTAAAAATTCGGGTCAATTCGTGAGGTAAAATACCTTGATTGGTTAGCTAACATGGTGGTCGTACCTAAAAAGAACGGTAAGTGGCAAGTTTTTGGGTAGATTATACTGATTTAAACAAAGCCTGTCCAAAAGATTCATTCCCTTTACCCCATATAGATCAGTTGATTGATGCAACTGCTGGTCATGAAATTGTAAGTTTTTTGGATGCATACTCGGGGTACAATCAAATTAAAATGGACTTCATTGATGAGGAAAAACTTTTTTCATCACTGACCGAGGGACTTAGTGTAACCAAGTAATGCCATTCGGTCTAAAAAATGCTAGAGCAACCTATCAAAGGTTAGTCACCAAAACGCTTCAAGAACATTTGGGAAAAACTACGGAGGTATATTTAGACGATATGCTCGTTAAAACCCAGCATTCCCATGACCATATTTCCCATTTAACTGTAACCTTTGAAATCTTGGAAAATTCAATATGAAACTCAATCCTGAAAAATGTGCATTCGGAGTTGCCTCAGGTAAAATTTTTAGGTTTTCTTGTTTCTAACCATGGCATTGAAGTAAATCCTTCCCAGATTAAAGCAATTGAGAAAATACTTGATGTCCTTACTAGTAAAAATGAAGTTCTGAGATTAACCGGAAGGATAGCGGCCCTAGGGAGATTAATTTCAAAATCTTCAGAAAAACGCTTCAAATTTTTCTCTGCCCTCAAAAAGCAAGATCATTTCGAGTGGAATGAAGATTTTCATCAAGCCCTGAGAGATTTGAAAGTTTATTTATCAAATCCTCCTTTACTGGCAAAACCTAAGGAAGGTAAAAATCTACTCATTTATTTACCAGTTTCAGAAGTAGCGGTAAGTGCCGTCTTAGTCCGTGAGGACAAAGGTAAGTAATCTCCAATTTATTATGTGAGTAAAACTCTATTAGATGCAGAGACTAGGTATCCACAACTAGAAAAATTAGCATTTGCTTTTATTATGGTATCTAGAAAACTACGGCCTTATTTCCAATGCCATCATATTGTTGTTGTTAATTTTTCCATTAGGAAATATCTTGTATAAACATGAACTATCACGAAGATTAGCAAAATGGGCCATAGACCTAAGTGATACAAAATAATTGACCAACCTCGAACTGCTATTAAATCCCTAGTACTCGCCGATTTCGTAGCCGATTTTAGTCAAGACATGCATTTAGAAGCAGAGTAAGAATTACAAGTTTTTAATGGTGCTAATCCGGGGACTTGGCTATTATATACTGATGCTTCATCTATTGTAAAAGAGGCAGGCTTAGGAATTGTTCTTATACCACCTACGGGTGAAACAATTAGACAAGCTATAAAATGTCACCCTGTAACTAATAATGAAGGAGAGTACGAAGATGTGATTGCAGGTTTAGAGTTAGCATTAGAACTTGGTATCATGCAAATCGTAATCAAAAGCGACTCACAACTCGTAGTAAATCAAATACTAGGGACTTATGTGACTAGAGAAACTCGAATGCAAGAGTATCTCGAAAAGTTATGGGAATTAATAAGACAGTTCCAAACTTGGAAAGTGATACAAATCCCAAGAGAAGAGAATTTGGAAGTTGATGCTTTGGCCAATCTCGCATCTGCAGCAGATATAGCGAAATATGCGAATGTTTCAATCATACATTTGTTCCACTCCACTCTTGACTGTGATAAAAATGAGGTAAACATTAATCATTTAACTTGGGATTAGAGAAACGAAATCGTTTCTTTTCAGCACGGAATCGTACCTGAATACAAGGTGAAGGCTCATGAACTTAGAAAGAAAGCCGCTCATTATTACTTATATCAAGGGAACCTTTATCGTAAAATGTTTGGTGGACCATTAGCCAGGTGTCTCGGACCTTCTCAAACAGAATATGTGATGAGAGAAATACACGAGGGGCATTGTAGAAATCATGCAGGAGGCAGATCACTTGTAAAGACATTGATTCGACCAGGATATTACTGGGCTAAAATGGAAGAAGAAGCGAATGATTTCGTATCTAAGTGTGACAAATATCAAAGGTATGGGAATAACATGCATTGACCAGCTGAGTTATTACATCCCGTCATAGCTCCGTGGCCCTTTATGAAATGGGGAATGGACATCGTAGGACCATTACCCCAGGCAAAAGGTCAGGTAAAGTTTCTACTCGTACTTACTGATTATTTTACTAAATGGGTAGAAGCAGGGGAGTTTATGCAGGTACGAGAGAAAGAAGTTAAGGACTTCATTTGGAGGAATATAATTTGCCGCTTTGGTGTACCAAAGGATATCGTGTGTGACAATAGACCCCAATTTATAGGAGCTCAAATCACGAAATTCTTTCAAAGTTGGCAAATCAAAAGAATTACTTCGACACCATATCATCCAGTAGGTAATGGGCAAGCAGAGTCTACTAACAAAGTAATTATCAACAACTTAAAAAAAAGGTTGCAATGGTCAAAAGGCAATTGGCCTGAAGTATTACCAGTAGTATTATGGGCATATCGAACGACGACAAAGACAAGTACGGGAGAAACACCATTTTCAATGGTTTATGGTGCGGAAGCTTTGATACCAATTGAGATAGGTGAACCTAGTACACGACGTATTCAAGCAGAAGAAGACTCAAACAACGAAGAGTTACGAGTACATATTGATTTACTTGAGGGGAGAAGAGAAGCCGCGTTGATAAGGATGGCAGCTCAAAAGCAAGTAATTGAGCGATATTACAATAGGAAAGCACGCCTCAGGTTTTTCAAAATTGGGGACTTCGTGTTGAAGAAAGTGTTCCAGTCTACGAAATCAGCTAAGTCAGGAAAGCTAAGTCCAACGTGGGAATGACCTTATAGAGTTCGTGAAATTGCGGGGAAAGGAGCGTACGAGCTAGAGATAATGGATGACAAGGTTTTACCTTCACATTGGAATGCCGTTCATTTAAAGAGGTATTACTTCTAAGGAAGTACACACGATCAGGTATCACCATGTTAATTTTTTCTTTTGAATTATTAAAATTATACTAACGATTTTAGATGCTAGGCAAAAACCCTAACTTGTGCCAAATGACGAGTCAAGGCCTACACGGGAAAATGGAATACTCTTAAATTCCTAGCCCAGGGTTACATTAATCTGATGGAAATACATACGAGTTAGGCAGTCTTCATCTATAATCGCACGTCCGAGTCCCGTATGATTTTCTGTTTTAGGAATAGGACCAAAATTGGAGCAAACACTCAAGTGTTCGAGGCTTCATACTTCACCGCTCAAACAGTTGGGAGACTATACTATATACACACGAGTATGTGTAGAAGTACAGATACGAGTGAGAAATATTTAAAAAGAAGAATCAAGCTGCAAAAGCTCAAGTGTCAAGTAAAAATCACGAAGTAAAAGACAAATGCACTCATCGTAGTGTTCTTTCCCATGAGAACAATGGAGTCACCTCTCAAACCCTTCCTAGAATGAAAATATAGGGTCATGACTATGTATTAAATACATGTTATGAAAAACCTTGTCAATTTTATAAATCTGTTAAAAGAAAACAGTTACGAGAAAGTTGTAGATGTTCTTCAATACATGTAATACTCAAGAAACCTATCAAAGTTCATGAATAAAAACTTGTCAAAAGTTATTTTATACGAAACATGTATGTTCCTATTTCTTTCATCGTATTGTAACACCATTATGAAGTTGAGACGTCTTCTTCATTAAGTGACAATAAATAAAAAGGCCCTTTTTTTATTTTCTTCATGATGATAATGCATGAGAAGAATCATGAAAGCATTTTATGAAAAGATAAAAATGCTAACCTATTCTCCAAGCCCTAAAAAGAAAAATAGGCATGAATAGGGTAAATAGTAAATTATTCGGTAAAGTCTAGAACAAAGTGAATAGACAAGGATAAAATAAAGAAGTATTATACAAACGTTTTAACATAAAAAGCTAAGGGAAAAAACTTAGCTATTACAATACAATAGTTTTCCAAAACAAATTCCCCATTATAGAAGCTGGGGACTTCACTAAAAAGTTACATCATCAAAAACAAAAAAAAAGGCAAGGTTTAACATTCTCACTGGTCACTGAGGAAATTAGAACTTTAGAAGTTGCAGCCTCATTAGGTTCGGTAGTAACTTCTAAAGGAATAGTAATAGAAGCAGTCTCAGCTGAGCATGAAGTATCAACATTCTCGAGGGAAGTAGTAGTCACGGGGATCTCCATTCCCAAAGACTATGTTATAGATAAATCACCCTCGGTCACTGGAACCATAACTTCAACAACTTCAGCAGTTGCTTCAAAGTTTGAAGGTTCTTCTACCCCGGAGTTCCAATTATTGGAGAGGTAATGTCAATCACCTGGTCAGGGGAAGGAATTTCAATAGGTTGTTCATTCTTCTCAATCATGTCTAAAAAAAGGGCAAGGTTAAACATTTTCACTGGTCACTGAGGAAACTGGAACTTTAGAAGTTGCAGCCTCATTAGGTTCGGTAGTAAATTCCAAAGGAACAGTAATAGAAGCAGTCTCAGCTGAGCTTGAAATATCAACATTCTCGAGGGAAGTAGTAGTCACGGGGATTTCCATTCCCAAAGACTATGCTATAGATAAATCATCCTCGGTCACTAGAATCATAACTTCAACAACTTCAGCAGTTTCTTCAAAGTTTGAAGGTTCTTCTACCCCGAGAGTTCCAATTATTGGAGAAGTAATGTCAATCACCTGGTCAGGGGAAGGAATTTCAATAGGTTGTTCATTCTTCTCAATCATGTCTAAAAAAAGGGCAAGGTTAAACATTTTCACTGGTCACTGAGGAAGCTGGAACTTTAGAAGTTGCAGCCTCATTAGGTTCGGTAGTAAATTCCAAAGGAACAGTAATAGAAGCAGTCTCAGCTGAGCTTGAAATATCAACATTCTCGAGGGAAGTAGTAGTCACGGGGATTTCCATTCCCAAAGACTATGCTATAGATAAATCATCCTCGGTCACTAGAATCATAACTTCAACAACTTCAGCAGTTGCTTCAAAGTTTGAAGGTTCTTCTACCCCGAGAGTTCCAATTGTTGGAGAGGTAATGTCAATCACCTGGTCAGGGGAAGGAATTTCAATAGGTTGTTCATTCTTCTCAATCATTCTAACACTTTGGCCAACTCAGATTGTAAGTCAAAATTTTCTTGAGAAGCCTCCATCAAAGCATCACGACGAGATTTCAAGAAAGTCCAATTAACCTCATAATTGAAATTCTCTGCAAGAGAATTGTAATCCTTCTCCAGGTTTTCATAACCCCTTCCCCACGTAGAAAGGGTGTTCTTCATTTTTCTTCCTCAGCTAGGTGGAAATCAAGGGAAGTTTGAAGGTTGGCACAGGAACTCTCGAACGCATGAACCTTATCTGAAGAAATCTTCAAATCAGCCCGAGTCTGGTTCAAACTCTGCACTAACTCCATAGCATATTCTTCTTTTTTCTCCATTAGTGCTTTGAGTTCTTTGATTTCTTCATTAGATTTTGACAAAGAATCCTTCAAAATTTCTTTATCCTTTTTCACTTGGCTCGTGGAAGCCGTGGCAATCCCTAATTTCGAGGATAAAGCTTGATTCTGCTGCTCCAGTTGAAATTTAACAGACTGTAACTCTTCAATATTCCCTAAAGCACCTTCAAAATGTTCCTTCCAATTTTGAGCCTCAAGCGGTGCATCTTCATATATTCTCTTAGCATCAGCAGCAACCTTAGCGGACTCACGTGCCATTTTCTCCAAAATAGGGATCCTCCCCATTAACTCGATTCCAATCAGATTTGCCTACAAACATAAGGCACAGAAATAAAAACTTAAAATCAAGGAAAAGCAAATAGTCAAGTTTAAAGAAGTTACCTTCAGTGTTGAATGAACTATGACATTCATTAGGGTATAACGGCTTTGGCTTTACATCTTCGTTCTCTCCACGTCTCAAGTGAGCGGCTCGAGCCAAACATCAGCTCCACCAGTCTTCTTTAATAGGCTATGGGTAGCAGGTACTTCAAGTGTAACCTATCTCATAGCCATACCTCTGTTGTTAGGGCCAGATTCAGAATGAGAAACAGAGGAAGAAGGAATAGTGGAAGGAGGAGTAGTAGAAGAGGTGAAAACAACAGAAGCGACAGAAACCAAAGTAGAAGCTGAAGCAATTGGAACGGGAGCTAAAAAAGAAACAATTGAAGTAAATGAAGGAGCAGTAGAAGATGAAAAAGGGGAAGAAACAGACACGGTTGGAGGAGGAATAGAAGAAACATGAGAGATAGGAAAGGAAGTAGATAAAGGAATTTCGTTAAAAATGGGGCCAAGTTTCACACTTTCAAAACCACTCACGAAGAGATGGTGAACAGGTTCACTCATGTCTCTAGGTGCCAGATCTTCACCGGAGTGAATTAAAACAGGCTCGGTAGTGGAAGTAACTGTAGAAGAAGTAATTGCAGAAGAGGTACGAGCATGAGAACAACTTATTCATCCATAATAACATGTCTCCTAGCTCTTGGTCTGGATACCAATGAGGTATTATATTCTTCCTCATTTTCAGTTTCCACTACCATAGCTTTTCTTTTGGCTAACAGTGATTTAGCCTTGTCCAAACCAAGGGAGGTGTTGGCAGTAGTGCGCATAGCTAAAGCGACATCCGCTGCCATCCCTTTCATTCCAAATTCTGATAAAAAGAAAGATTTGGGTTTATTATTTAATATATATATCTAGAAAACATACACAAAAAGAGGTATATACCGCGTGTTTTCACTATCCATCCGTGTAAGGAAGAAATAGACTTCCAAGTTCTATCTTCCTTAGAAGCAATCTTCAAAATTAAATCTACCCAAACACGAAAGTTGGGGATAGGTTCCCATCCCCCATGGTTGCTAGGAAAAACAATAAAAGGGATAAGTTTAGAGAGAACGTCTAAATCTCTGAAAATAGGTACGGGAAAAGTAAGTAAAAACTTACGTGCAAAGTTCCACTTCTCAGGGAAGGGAATGTTTGATTCTCCATGCAAATATACTGTACGAACAGCAACGTAACAGGAATACCACCCACGATCTTTATCATCATCAGCATTTACCAAAACTCTCTTACTCCTTGCAGTTAAGGTAAAAACCCCATGATGCAGTAATCTAGGGTGGTACAAGTGGATAAGATGAGAAAAGGTGAAATTGATTTTTGCCTTAGTAGACAAGAATCTCAAACAAGCTACAACCCTCCAAACAGAAGTGCCGATCTGAGCTGCAAATGTTGAATAACCTACAAAAATCGAGGATAACTGGATCTATGGCATGTTTGCACCCCAAAGTGAAGGGGTTGGTATAAATAAAAGAAAACCCATTTCTATAAGATGAAATTCTCTGGTTTATGGAAGGAACTGATAAACGAACACTCTCTTTCATGTTGCAATCTCTTCTAATGGTAGGAATTGTGAGTTCAGTTATAAGAGATGGATAAGAACCCGTCTTTTCCAATTTTGCAATTTGCTTTTGGAGGGATGTTCCATCGCTTGCAAAAGATAAATCACTCGGTATAATTTCTTCAACTGTGGGTTCCATAGAAGGGTCTGGAACTTCTTTACCTTTCGAAGATTGAGTTTTGGAAGAGGAACCTTTGATGCCAGAACCAGAAGAAGGAGGGGCAGAACCAGTTAAACCTCCACGTGTAAATCCCATACTTCGAAGTCTTCCTCCTCTACCTCTTGAATGTTTGATTGGAGCAGGTGCATTAGGAAATTGATCGAGAATTAAAACCCTTTTGGGGTTAGGGTTTCGAGATGCCATTGTTAGATAATCTTGAAGTAAGTAGAAGTAAAAGAAAGAGAAGGAATGTGAATGCTTGATGAAAATTGATAAAGAAGAAGACAAAGAAAGTGTGAATTAAAAGTTTATATGGGAACAACCGTCAAAATTAAGGGGAGCAATGATGGAAAACCTATATTAAAGATAACCATCACTTTGTAAACAGAGGAAATTGAACAGGCCTAGAAAAATAGGTACAAAACTGTAGATCCAATCAGAAGATGACACGTGTATGGAGCATTAAATGAGAAAGACAAATGAGACGTCAATACTGTCGCAAGAATTAATTGTGACAAAAATTCTTTTTTAGGATCCACTTCTCAATTATTTAATTGATAAATAAATGAGAAGTGGGGGGACTATCTGCATTGGGAGAAAACTCAATTTAAATTAAAGATGATGTGGCGTGACACGTGAATTGGTCAAACAGTCAAAGAGCAATAAATGATTAGAAGGCACAGAAGACAACATGCACGGGGGAAGAAAAGAAACAGATACGAAATGGAATCTTAGATACGAGTCTCGTGTCTATTTAAGTTATTTAATATCAATGGATAAAAAGGGCACCGAAGACAAGAATCTGATGACAAAAAGTAGTCTACATTCATTATTAAATACTTGATACATTAGTTAATCAGTACTTAATAGCAATGATTATGTAACGTCTCATTAAATGCTCTTTATTATTTAGATTAGTCCGTTACTCCTTGTCAGCTATAAAAAGAGGAAGTTTCATCATTTGTAGACACACAGAACATTCTTGACATCATATTGAAATAACAAATTCTTATTGTTTTATATTTATTCTCTGAAAGTCTTTTATTTTGATCTCTGAATTATCAGTAACCCGACTTTTTTTTCTATAAATTTAAGCTTTGACCAAATTATATTTTTTGGTTAAACAAATATTGGATGATAAATAGTTTGGAGAAAAAATGGAATCATATGTCTAATTGATGAAAAGATAGAAAATCGGCTTAGAGATTTTTGATGGACACTTTCGAAAACATTTCAAATATCCTTTTTTATTTTTATCTTTATCTTTTCAGGCAAGGAGTAGGAAAAGTCTCGGCTGTTTATCAGTAATTAGGATGTCTTGAAATTCAAATTACTAGTAATATAATTATTCGAATAATTAGGATCTTATGCTCATTTTGATGGACAGAATTATCGTATGCATATATTGATGGAAGTAGTAGGTATTGGTGGAATTAATCTAAGTACATGTAAGTTAACGTGAACATAATTGTAAAAATATATACTATACTTAATGTGTTATGAAATATTATACTTTGTAGTGGATGTCTATAACTCCTATAGAAGTTACTCCCACTACTCTTCTCCATTATGTAGATAATCCCCACTACTTCTCACCATTATTGTTGTAACTCCAATACCTTCATAATTTACCCATGATCTTCCTCCATGATCTCAAATACTTAATGACATACTTATGAAATTCTTTTGGTATACCTCTATGTTGTACTATAAATAGAGGATGAAGACTCATTTTGTAATACACTTGGATACATGGAAGAAATATATTCTCTTCTCTCTTTCTCTCTACTTTGTTGTCTATCTTTTTGTTTATTACTTTGAGCTAAGTTTTGTAACACGTTATCAGCACGATTGTTTTCTTAGACAATCCTTTTCATCTTTCAGGAAATGTGTCGCAACAAATGATCTATTTTTGTATTACCATTGCCAAGTAAAACGGTAGCTTCCAATGCATAAGCATGTTGGATTTCGTACGGACAGTGAAAAAATATTCTATAGATTATCTTGTTTTGGTAAGTGGTTCATCATTCCAAGGTATACATACTCCTAAGTATATAATTATTATGCTTACTTATATACTACTTGGAAGGGTTAATATATGGCAATATAGATGTCTGGCCATAGTCGACAAATCCATTTTTCTTGTATTTTTTTAAATTATTAAGGTATTTTTTTTCCTCCTAATTTTGTTTTAATTATGTCTGACATTATGAAAAGAAAGTTTGTTGCCCTTGAAATTTCGGGTAAGAACTACATGACATGGGTGTTGGATGCTGAAATCCATTTGGATGCAATGGGTCTTGGAGACGCCATTAAAGACAGAAATAATGCATCCACCCAAGACTGTGCTAAGGCCTTGATTTTCTTGCGCCATCACCTTGATGAAGGTTTGAAAATTGAATATCTCACAGTCAAAGATCCACTTATCTTGTGGAATGGCTTAAAGGAGAGATATGACAACTTAAAGTTGGTCACTCTGCCACAAGCACGATATGATTGGGCTCATCTGAGGCTCCAAGACTTTAAGCTAGTAAAGCCAAGTATCAAGAAAGTATTCGTTAAAATGGATATCATATTGAGACAATAGATAAGGATAATCTTGAATACCTCATCATTATAAAGAATGTCTCTGGCCAAAAGAGGGTTATTGAGAAGTTCCCATCTTTATCTTGTGGCCTGTATTGGACAAAAATTAGTGCAATTGAGGCACATTCTACCGTAAACCAAAAGGTTACTGATTCCAATACTTTCGTACTTTGGCATGATCGAATGGGACATCCTGGATTAATTATGATGAGATGGATTATAGAAAACTCAAATGGGCATCCATGAAAGAATTTAAAGATTCTTTTAAATAATGAATTTTCTTACACTTCTTGTTATCAAGGCAAGTTAATTATTAGACCATCACCAACAAAGGTTGGAACTGAGTCACCTACGTTTTTGGAACGTATACAAGGGGATATTTGTGGACCTATTCACCCACCTAGTGGGTCCTTTAGATATTTTATGGTCTTAATAGACACATCCTCTAGATGGTCTCATGTGTGCCTATTGTCATCACGCAACCTTGCGTTTGCAAAATTAATGGCACAAATAATTCGATTACGGGTACAATTTTCCGATAATTTAATTAAGTCTATCAGACTAGATAATGCTGCTGAGTTTTCATCCCAAGCATTTAATGATTATTGCTTATTAATTGAGATAAAAGTGGAACATCCTGTAGCTCATGTTCACACTCAAAATGGTCTTGCATAATCTTTAATTAAACGTCTGCAATTGATTGCAAGACCATTACTCATGAAAACGAGGCTGCCCACTTCGGTTTGGGGTCACGCCATTTTGCATGCAGCAATGCTAGTTCGTCTCAGACCGACGAATTATCACAAATATTCCCCGTTGCAATTTGTTTTGGGTCATGAACCTAATATATCCCATTTAAGAATTTTTGGATGCGTAGTATATGTGCCTGTAGCACCGCCATACCGCACCAAAATGGGTCTGCAAAGAAGGTTAGGAATATATGTTGGTTTTGAATTGCCCTCCATTATTCGCTACCTCGAAACATTGACAGGGGATTTGTTCACTGCACAATTTGCAGACTGTCGATTCGATGAGACACTTTTCCCAAAATTAGGGGGAGAAGTTGGTGGTGAAACCAAACTGGAAATTTTGTGGAAAAATCCATCATTATCTCATCTTGATCTGTGTGCCTCTATTTGTGAAAAAGAAGTGCAAAAGATTATTCATTTGCAAAGAATAGCAAATCAAATGCCAGACGCATTTACGGATTTGAAAAGGATAACAAAATTACATATCCCCGCAGAAAATATGATAGCACCATGTAATAAGTCTGAAAGAAGACAAAATTATTATCGTGAAGGTATCAATGGATATGGACGTGGCAATAGACGAAATTATAATCGTCATCATTGTGATAATGAGAATAATAAGGATTCTCAAAATATTCCTTCACTCTGTGAAAGTAATATATGTCATCGATTTGACATGAGATTTTATACAGCACATATAGATGATTATGATCCATTCATGGTGTGAATGTGACAACATATGATTTATGAATACATATTCATTATTGGAAGAATATGAACATGCTATTGGTATTGAATATACCACACTCACCTCTAGAAGGAGGGTTTAGATGATATAAGAAAATAATGTCATTATTATGGCATGAATGGTTATTGGTCACGTACCTATTGTACGCCAAAATATTTTGGCAATATGATTATTAAAGGATAATAATAATGCAAGAAACATATCTTGCATATAATTTTGACATGACCATAATGGTACATCTTCCTCTTTAAAAGAAATATTCTCTATATGGATATTGATTAATATGTGATAGTACCAAATTAATTGAGAGCTTTGTAAGAGCCAATTATATTATTTTGGAGAAACATAATTGATTACCAATAAGGTATTGAATTGTAGTAAGTCTCAAAGAAACTTATTCAGCTTCCAAAGTATATGCGAAGCGATTGATTATATTGAGACTATAAATAAAAGAAAGATTTGATATCTTCTATTACTACAACTTGTAGCGGGATAATCTGTATGTGAAAAGCTACCCGCTTTATTCTCCGGTTTGTACTACACAAATAAACGAATACCACAATAAAGTGGATGTTTATTGATATAAGAACCCATATCATAATAAACTTGGAGTTTACTGATAATTGCACATGTAACTATATTCTCACTGCAAATGCTCATATTAAGTCCTAGAAGGACAAAGTCTTTGATACGCTTAAAGCGTATAGACAAATCGGTTTCAAAAAGAACTTCTTAATAAAGAAGAGAGCAAATGATCAAAGTGATCATAATAAGGAGGCAAGTGATCTAGAAGATCACATGACATAACACTTCATAAAATCTCATGAGAGATTCAGGTACCTCAATATATGAATGAAGAGATCTCCATGTTATGTCTTTATGAAAATTTACTGGAACCGATATAAAATGTTCGTCGACGACATCTATGATAGCGCTAAATATCGATGAGGATCTTAAGTTTGTCGAATACAAACAAAATATTGGCCAAATGGAAGAGATACAATTCAAGTAGAATTGATTCCATATGAAAGACATGTAGTTTTGGACATGTAGTTCGAATACTTGAAAGTATAAAGTCAATGGTATGTGTAATCAGTTTTTCGATATCTTATACGTCTAGCATGACATGAAAACTTGATATGCATCTAAAGTCTATAATATGGCTTATATGACTCAACTTATATGACAATCCATAAAGAATTTAAGTTGCTTGAAGCATCTATAATTCTTGATCTTGATGTACCACTTCCTCAGTGCAATTTATGCACAAATGTATCTTGCTATAACTATAAGCATGATAATATGATAGCGGTGATACATTTATGGAGATATTGAAAATCACTCCACGATATTTTTGAAGACATTATATATCTACCACGAGTTATGATTCAACGTGCAAATATTCATTATAGTTAATATGGCTGATTTATTTATCAAATCTCTACCAACGATCTCTTGAAGATGGTGCACAAGATTGGAATGCGAAGGCTCAAGAATGTGAATTGATGCTCTTTCAGGGGGAGTTAATGCGCGTTGCACTCTTTTTTCCTTACAAGGTTTTGTCCCACTGGGTTTTCCTTGCAAGGTTTTTAACGAGGCAACAAAAATGCATTTTGTTAGATATGTGTACTCTTTTCCTTTTCTAGAATTTTTTCCCATTGGGTTTTATTTAGTTAAGGTTTTAACGAGGCACATTATCTATAGACATCCAAGGGGGAGTGTTATGAAATATTATACTTTGTAGTGGATGTCTATAACTCCTAAAGAAGTTACTCCCACTACTCTTCTCCATTATGTAGATAATCCCCACTACTTCTCACCATTATTGTTGTAACTCCCATACCTTCATAATTTACCTATGATCTTCCTTCATGATCTCAAATACTTAATGACATACTTATGAAATTCTTTTGGTATACCTCTATGTTGTACTATAAATAGAGGATGAAGACTCATTTTGTAATACACTTGGATACATGGAAGAAATATATTCTCTTCTCTCGTTCTCTCTATTTTGTTGTCTATCTTTTTATTTATTACTTTGAGCTAAGTTTTGTAACATAATGTAAGTAATCTTCAATTAGTGGAATACGTAGATATCTTTTAAAAAAATGGAGTATTTAAATGGAGAAAAAGCTTTGGTCGAAGTTGTAATTTTTAAAGTGTGGGAAGTCGGGTTAGATATTTGCTCTTACAGAAAATCTAATGGGAATCAATATTATTTGTCTGGTTTTGGCAACAGGACTGTCTAAAAAAACAAATGTGAGTTTCTTGGTTGGTTTCACAACTGCGTTGCTTTTAGAGGGGCAAGTCATTTTTCCACAAGATATGTAGTGAAATTTTTATAAAGTTGTTAATCGGATTAACAAGATTTTAGAGATTTTCATAGCTCTTCTGTATTTAAAAAAATAAAAAAGGAAGATAAAAAATTTAAGACAGATATGAGAACATATCCTCCGAGGTTTATGATATTTCAAAATATTGTTTTTGTTCATAATTTCTTTATCTTTTTGATTAGAAGTAGGTAAAGTCATAAATCAAAATCAAGGAAATAAGAAGACTCTCTAGGGAATTCTTTTTTGAACTATGTCATAAAGATATATTTTTCTCTACACCAATCACATGTTTTTCTCAATTTTTCTTTTATATCATCGTAAAACCCTTAGTTCTAGGTTTTGAGAAATGTCTGTAATTAGCAATTTAGGAAAAGGAATAATAATGGATTTTCTTTTTAAATTCTTTTGTGAGCTTCCTATGCCGTGATTATATAGTGGAAGAAGAACGAAGAGAAGAGGATATATTGTGAGATAAAACTGTGAAAACTTAAAATTGGGTAAGGTGGTATGATGGAATATAATTAAAACCATTAGAAAGGCAGTAATCCTTTAGATTAATACTTTAAAATCAAACAAGTACATATATATATTTGAAAAAAATATATTATAACGTATTACGTGTGGTTTGACTACTCTTAATCATTAGGATATTTTCATCTGAATATTCAACGTAAGGATGGGATAATACGTTATACTATTCAAATTCAAACTAGCTGGCGAAGTTACTTAGAAAGTCCTTCGCTGAATTTGTCGTCAATTATTAGAGTTCATACATATATTTCAATTAACTTTGATGTCTTAGTTTTCCCTTTCCAGCACGCAGGCAGAAGCAGAGCTAGAATTTCAAAATTATGAGTTTGGAATTCTAGATTCCGTTTGGCTTAGCTAATTTAGAGTAGTTGATAAGAATTAGGTGGTGAAAGTACTTTTAAGTGCTGAAGCTGAATTAAAAAATAAGCAGTTACGTATTTGGATAAAAGTGATAAAATTAATAATATGCATTTGAAGAACTGGGTATACAAAGAGTTTTGTTTTAAAAAGAAGTATTTTAGGGATATAATAGTAAATATTTTGGTCAAACTTAAATTACTTATAAGCTAAAATTTGATAAGTTAGGAAAGACCAACTTATGACTTTTGGCTTATTTTTTGCTTATAAACACTTAACTTATAAACACTTTTAATTTTACCAAACGCGTAAATAAGCCAAAAAGTGTTTATAAGCCAATTTGACCAGCTTATAAGCTTAGCCAAACTAAGTTGGTGAGTTCGAAATTAATAATTAATAAAAATTTAATATAAAATTTAAGACAAATAGATAATTCGAACCAAAGTTACCGAATTCATAAGCATATATTATCGCTCCGCCTCTGCACGCAAGAGTTTGACTTAGGTATCAATAAATTGGATAAAAAACATGAGAAATTTGAAGTTCACATTCCAATAAATTCAAGACGATTATTTTTCAGCCGTCTATGTACACTACAGAGTAACTCGATACAATCACCATTATGAAAAAACAAAAAAAAACTTTTTTTTTTGTCTACCTAAGCTTTGATGGTATAGTTAGTTTCCCTTTCCGAGCCTTGCATCGCTGTAAAGATAAGGAAAAAGAAAATAATATACTCCAAAAATTTTTGGTTAGTACCTAATATTGTATTAGGGGAGTTGGGGCATTCAGAGCAACATAGAGACCTTGGGTACTGCAGGCGCATTAGGGCGGAGGAGGTCATGTGGGCTTTGCGTAAGATGAGTAGGGATCGAGCGGCCGGGCCTGACGAGATCGGTGGAGTTTTGGAAATGCATGGGTAGGTCAGGAGTGGAGTGACTCTCCAGGTTGTTCAATGCGATCTTCAGGACCAAAAGGATGCCAGAGGAGTGGAGGTGGAGTATAGTGGTGCCCTTGTACAAGAACAAAGGGGACATCCAGTGCTGCAACAACTGTAGGGGTATCAAATTAATAAGTCACACCATGAAGGTCTGGAAGCGTATGATCGAGGCGAGGGTGAGGAAGATGACATCTATATCTGTGAACCAGTTCGGTTTCATGCCGGGTCGCTCCACTACTAGAAGATATCCACCTTGTCAGGAGGCTGGTGGAGCAGTTCAGGGATAAGAAGAAGGACCTGCACATGGTGCTTATCGACTTGGAGAAGGCGTATGACAAGGTCCCAAGGGAGGTGCTTGGAGGCGAAGAGCGTGCCGGAAGCCTACATCAGAGTAATCAAGGACATGTACGATGGAGCTAAGACTAGGGTTAGGACGGTGGGTGGCGACTCAGACCATTTTCCAGTGGTTATGGGGCTCCATCAAGGATCAGCGCTTAGCCCTCTCTTGTTTGCCTTGGTGATGGATGCTCTAACCCGACATATTCAAGGGAATGTGCCTTGGTGTATGCTATTTGCTGATGACATAGTCTTGATAGACAAGACGAGGGTCGGTGTTATTGAGAGGTTAGAGGAATGGAGACAGACTCTCGAGTCTAAGGGTTTCAAAATAAGCAGATCTAAGACAGAATACCTGGAGTGCAAGTTTAGCGCCGAGCCGAGCGAAGTAGGCAGGGACGTGATGATTGGATCTCAGGTCATCGCCAAGAGGGACAATGTCAAATATCTTAGGGCGGTGATTCAGGGGGACGGAGAGATTGACGGGGATATCACTCGTCGTATAGGAGCAGGGTGGTCAAAGTGGAGGCTTGCATCAGGAATCCTGTGTGACAAGAAAGTTCCACAGAAACTCAAGGGGAAATTTTATAGAGCTGTGGTTAGACCTGCCATGTTGTTTGGGGCGGAGTGCTGGCCAGTACGAAAAACTTCAGAGAATGAAGGTTGCGGAGATGAGGATGCTCAGGTGGATGCGGGCTCACCAGGTTAGATAAAATTAAGAATGAAGTTATTCGAGAGAAGGTGGGAGCGGCCCCGGTGGATGAGAAGATGCGAGAAGCGAGGCTGAGGTGGTTCGGGCATGTGCGGAGGAGGAGTCCAGATGCCCCTGTGAGGAGTTGTGAGCAGCTGGGATGGTCCGCGTACGGCGAGGCAGAGGGAGGCCTAAGAGGTATTGGGGAGAGCTTATTCCGTACGACATGGCTAGAATGCAGGTTTCCAAGGACATGGCCCTTGATAGGAAAGTCTGGAGGTCTAGTATCAGGGTTGTAGGATAGGGGCTCTTAGAGTTTTTCGTACTTCTCACACGGGTTTGGGTGAGGCTGGCAGGGCTATCCATAGATGATTTGTGTATTGATTGTGTCCCCCTTATGGTAGTTACTGTCTGATATTATTGCATGCTATTTTATTAATGGTTCTTATATTTAGATAATTATTTACGTTATTTTTGCTGGAGTTACTAATGCTCTTTTGTTTTCGTTTTTGTTTTTCCTTTCCTTCACTGAGCAGAGGGTCGATTGGAAACAACCTCTCTGCCCTTTCGGGTAAGGGTAAGGCCCGTCTACATATTACCCTCCCCATGTAGATTGGGAGAAGTGATTTTCTTGTATTGCTTACAAAGGTATATATAGAGTACAGAGAGAAACCAAAACCAACTATAGGACTGTACAATAATAAAAGAAATCAAATCCTACCAACTATAGGACTGTACAATATATTCTAATACTGTACAATATATTAATACTTCAGACCTCACTTTGTGGGACTATACTGGGTAGTTGTCATTGTTATTGTACCCAATATTGTATTATGTTGCACCTATAGATTTAAAATTTTGAATTAAACTTTGGTTTTAAATTTCAAGGAGAAAATGAGCTTGAATCTATTAGTAGGGAACATATATTAAATTGCAGCAAACTAGATATATATTATCTATTGGCAGCTATGTTTCAAAAAGTATAAGATATTTATTTATACGAACATGGATCAATTCTCACTCAATATTTTTTTTTTTAATAATGCACTCATAGTAAAAAATTATATATCCGCGTGTGCATGTATTTAATGAAATGATGTAAACGGGTAAATATTTACCTGCTAAAGTTTGAGTTCTCAGATTAAGAGACATACCAAAGTACGGGATAAAGGGGTCCACTTAAAATATTATTGTAATTTTTTTTATAAGGTTCATGAATAGTAGACAAAATTCAGAAGAGGGACGAATCGCTGTCATCCTAAACAAAAAGACACTCAAATGCAAGTTTAGGTCCTCTTTCATACTGCCATATATAACCTTACATAGTTAACTCAAAAAAGTACTATGATTTGCTCCTGGGGAGACTCGAACTCACAACCTCTCGATTGTAAGTGAGGGTTGTTTACCATCAGACCAAGCCCCTCTTGTCTACATAGTTAACTCAATTTTTTTAGAAATGAAAAATATCTTAGAAAAAGGACATGCAGTAAAATTCGCATCCTTCCATTAAAATGGTACTACTAATAAACATGCCAATGCAGAAACAGCACTGTTCAAATGAGTGTTGGGTTACGGAATAGTGGGTATAAAAGACGGAGTAAAGCTCAAATTTTCTTTAAACATTTTATCATCACCATCATTTTCAAGGAAGTAGTACAGAGCTGAAAATTTTCCAATACATTCGCAGTTTACTTCAATCATCAAAGGACCTAATACATGAGCTTAACAGAACTTTAGAGCAAGATAATCAGAAAGAATCTGGAAATAAAAAGAGAATAAAATGCTGACAAGTTATCTTGATGAAAATGTTGCTGAGCCGCTGCCGCGCATGAGTTGGATTCACCAGATGTGAAGCCAAATAAGCTGTCAGCCAACCACGACAAACAAGTGAAAATTGTCTGTCAAAGTGCTCTAGCCACGCTTTTGAACTCATTCAAGCAAGAATGCAGGATTTTCTGTCGCTTCTGAAGTGATTGTCGTTCGTTTTCTAGAGTGTCTATAGCTCCAGGTGCAACAAACATGTCCATGAATTTTTCATCATTTACAGCAAACAAATCCAGCCCAAGTGCTACAGGAAGCCGTTCTCGACTGTCCACATACAGGAAATAATATTCGTCAGTACCTTAATAAAATATACTAACTAAAAAAATGTTCTACAAAAATGTGTATGAAGACAGTAGTGTCATAACCAATAGTAAGATGTATACTAATCACTAGAAGTGACGCTGAAGATGTTCATGACCACACGGACACATACATATAAAAGTAACACTCGTGCGTTTTACATTTTGGACCTGTGTATTCTTTTCTTTATGGAAGACTTCTCTAGGATCCCCTCCTAATTTTTATCTGAAATATGACCATATTGATCAAGACACATCAGCTTGAGGTTGAGCAATTATCTAGTGAACTATATGCTAATTTGCAACGTATATATGCATATACATAATATAGGAATTCTTATAATAAATTATAGAGGCCAGAGAAACTTAGCAGCATACCATGGAGTTAAAAATCCAGAATTTAATGTTGATGCCACACTGCGCTCTACCAGAACTTCACGTATTCGAGCAAAATGCTGTGCAGCTGAGGCGCATATCTCTGCATAAGTAGAGCTTGTTCTTGATATGTTGTCCCCATTTCCAAACAAAAGGCTCTCACCATTTTGGCCACAATTTCTAGCATTAGCTGCAATTCTAGGGTGGCGTTTTCTTGCTCCAACCTCGACACAGTTTACAAGTTCTCTTTTGATGCCATAATTTCCATCAGAAGGTTGGTCTGGAGATGGGGTCTCGGGCACAGTCATTTGGCATTCTCGTAGGGCTTCTCTATTTTCTGTAACTTTTCCAGGTGTTGTTTCCTGAGCATTTTTTTCATGGGGTATGTTTTCTTGGTCTTTCATAACTTCTTTGCGCAATGCAGGCCCCCCATCAGATAGCTCGAGACATAATGGGCCAGTTGAGGTTTGATTGAATTGGTACATTGAGCTTGTACCAGAGCTAAAACTCCCAATGAAGTTGTTCTCGTAGCAGACATGAGAATATGGGCTTGTAACTGAATCAAGATGATGGCGTAGTAGTTGCTTGCTGTCTTTGGATAGATCTTTTATGAAATGGTTGTACGATTGCCTTAGAGCTGCATGAAATCCGACATATCCATCCATATCAACTGATCTATATCTGTCTGCATTATAAAATGACATTCAAATAATCAACCACTATGTAACGTAGAATTGAGTTGTATATCCTATTCCAACATTAGAATGCTATTATAGCGAACTCCATCAGCTGTTTCTGCTTCAACAAACTGCTAAACTTTCTTTTCAATACTATCAGTTATTTTAGATTGATTATTGTTTCATGCAATCTAAAGCAACTGACGACAGAAACAAGAAAAGAAAAGTTGATTGATTTTGCTATAATACTAAATACAGGAGGGCTTAATTCTCCTGAAGGTCAGCTTATCCATTTCGTCAAAGAGAATATCAGCTAAGATAGTAAATAGTCTAATGAAGCAGGAAGTTGCTCAGAGTTGGAACAGAAATAAGACTTAAGTTCTTACGATTGGAGTCATGTCCATGATTTTTCTCAATAGAAATCTCAAAGAGATTGCCCAAAACATAAGCCAAACGATCACAAGCTGTGTCAAGAAGAGGAGCAAGCCAAGATCGGGCTGCAGCTCGTGCAATCTCTGCAGCTGCCTCAGTAATACCTCTACCCCCGCCACGGCCAGTATGAGCAAGCAAAATGTTAGCCACCTGCCACCGACTCCGTTAAATTAAATTCCCCATTTCTAATAAGAAAGTGTTTTTAGTTTAAAGAAAGTACCTTTTCCCTTGACACAGGAGGGCATTTAATTGAATATGTTGCACATCGAAATTCATGCAGCACCCTCTCAAAGGCAGCACCACCATAAAGGCGAAGGGTCGCATTTGGAGGTTTAATATCAACTGTAACACTAGGCCAGCCCCCAATACCACTCTCTGAACGTTCTTCCTCTGTTGTTTTCCCCCATTGCTCGGGTGCTGGATCTGCTGCACCCTCAATAAGTGCCTCCTTTATCAAACAACAAGACACACCAAATCAGAAATATTTTCGTCCCTCAAGGATATATTATACTTAGTACTGCAAAAAAGATAGTGTCAAGTTCTTGTCCACTGCAGATACTCTGAAAGTAACATCTTAAACAGATAACACATAAAGCTAATGAGGACTGCAGATATAATGTAGATTTTTGAAACGATACTGACCACATGATTGCATAAAGCAGCAGTGTGCAACATGGCAGATTTCCGAAGATGTGCAACATCAGATGTTGCCTTTATCTTGCACTCCGTTCTAGCTATTTCAGCAGTGACTTCACTGCATCGTTGTTCAAGCAGAGCAAGTGTTGCCGGTGCAGCTTCTTTGTATCTTCTCTGGAGCTCCGCCTCCAAATAATCTCTGAGACAACCAAACCCAATATAGGACCTGTATTTGTCTTCGTCAAACCCACCTTTAACACTATCACGCAAATAGCATAACATCTCTGCATCCACTTGAGATATTTGACGGCGAAACTCATCGTTGGAAATTGTGCCTCGATCCTTAGGCAGTGCCACAAAAAAGGGATGAGTATTCTCCCCTAGATAACCACTTGCACTTAAATACCGATCTACTTCCCAGCGGTCAGTGAACTCCTGAACACGGATTATGTCACAATTTTAGACAGTACACGAGAGGAAAAGTAATCCCAAACATCTCATTGAAGAGGAAAAAGAAGGCAAATATGTATTAGGTATGATTTATTATCAAAGGAATATCATTGATGATTTGTCACTATAAAGGCATACTTTTCGAAAAATCTAGGAGATAACTAACCCAAGCTTCATTTTTTTAACCAAAAAAAACAATGATTTTGAACTTGCATTTTAGAAATCCCAGCACTCATCACATAATTTAGTTATTTATCTATTAAAGTTAACACCTACTAATACACTAGAGCATATGCAAAAACTTCTTATCATCAGTACTAGAAACAGCATCTGACGCGTTCAAGCGCAAGCCAGGAAAACTTGGTGTTGATACCTTGAGCCGGTTATCAAATTTGGAGACAACAATCACTGTCCTTCTAAAGGTTGGATCAATCTCTCGAATAGTGTCCAGCCATAACGACGAGCACCATTCCACACTGCTCTGCTGAAGGAACAGAATAATTCGATGGGGTGGACTGGCTAGTGACTTCACCATGGATAGAATCTCATCTGGCGTTCTCTCCGGTTCACCCTTCTTCGCCTGCCAGAAGAATATAATGATTCACTTCAACATGTGTGCTACTATTTGATTAGTTGTATATTCAATGACACATAGCTTACTTTTAGAACAAAGCCAGGTGTATCGATGATGGTAAGATTAGGACAATGGGCATATTCTGCTCTCATGACAATGGGCTTTGAAGAGACTGCATCTCTAGTCCTTTTCAAAAGTGATTCTGTCCGAAACTTTATGGTATCTGCAATTGCAGAGGCCAGCACAATAGGGCTTCCATATTCTTCTGAATCCTCCTCCTGCATCAAAATTTAAAAGTCATGTTCCAAATATCAATATTTCCTCCATTTTTAAAGTCAGCACACAACAATTAACTCATTCTGAACAGATACAGAATTCGTAAAGCCAAATAGATTAGTTTGGAATTGATGTGTAGTGGATAAAGGTAAGCTATATGAATTCTCTATATCCATTTCGCTCCATTGATAATTCATGGTCCTATATTAACTTACTGCACACCCTTCTCATTACCTATTTGAGACCGACTATAATTTGCTAACAGTTTAAGTTCTATGTACGGACAATGTGAAAAATATTTGCAGAATCATGTCACTTATTAGGTAATTACAAAGTAAATCTCTTGATTAGCATTAACTATAATCTAGAAAAATTGGTAACAGACCTGCTATCACTAGTTTAAGTTCAACGGTGGTATAAAAATGATATACAGAGTCATTATATACAACTTAAATCCATTTGCAAAACTCCCGCAGGGCGGAGTTCAAGAGTGCACATAGATTAAAAAGAAAAAGAAGTTGTGCAGACCTGAAAGCGGCAACGTGGCTCTAGAGCGGTGGAGTCGTGGACCATTTGCAAGATGAGAGGGCGACGGGTACCCATTTCAACTTCTCGGACATTGAACCGGAATCCCAATAGGGCTTCGAGGAGGGAGCTCTTGCCATCGGACTGTCCACCAATGGCTACTATTTCAGGAATAGGAAGTTTCTCACCGAAGGCCACGGCCGCTGCTTGAAGCCGATTGTAGGCCTCAAATCGGTCCTTGAATTCAGAACCCGAATCCGACGCATGCTTCTTATGGTGTTTCTTGGAAATGGAAGTACTGTTTGGGGTTTTCGTTGGTGTGTTGAGGAAGGTATTGGTCGTAGACATTGTTAATGGAGCGGAACAATGGAGGAGTTAGGAGCCTATGAGCCAAAATAGGGGATTCAATTTCATCAATTTTGAATTTGAATTGAGGAGGGGGAGGGTGGTAGACGTTGAGATTCTTGGGCTTAACCATTGCTTTTGGACCAAAATGTGGGCTCAGCGAAAACATCGGCGGCCTGATTTTGAGGCCCATTTGTTGCTTGTTTGTGCACGCGCAAGCGGTAAAAATGGCGTGTAGTAGCCACTAATTAAGAGTGTCTTTAATTTTTATCTACTAATTATAATGCTCCGGAAAAATAGCCACTACTAATACAAAAAAAGACAAGTTTATCCTTTCTTCCTCTCTTTCGCATTGCTTTACTGTGCACATCGCCCCTACTCTCTCATTCCCACAGCAAACTGCTTACACATTAACCCCTTTCCTCAAATTATTACTTCTTCCTCCAAATTCACGTGCAAATGCATGCCTTCAAGATACACAATAGTAGAACTTAGGATTTGTAAAGAGTCTCAACTACAATGTTTAAAAGTAAAAACATAACACTACAACTAAAGGAGAAAGTCATTTGTATAGTCCAATATATGTCTATTATCATCTGGAATCTTAATCAAGCTGTTGTATATCCATTAAAAATATCATTTTGATGACTACTTAGTAAACAACTTCGGTAAGTTTATTAGAATCATCTCTCGCCATGTTAAAAGTGTAAGGGGAATTTTGATGTTATAATTTGGTGGCTGGTTTTCTGCAATTGTAAGTTAAAGGACTTTCTGTCCTTAACTTTGAGTTTTAGGTTCAAAAGTTAAGGACAGACAGTCCTTAACTTATAATTTCAAGTTCAAAACTTAAGGACATGCATTCTTTAGGTTATTGTTTCAAGTATAACACTTAAGGACAGACAGTCCTTAACTTTGATTTTAAAGTTCAAAAGTTAAGGACAGATAGTCCTTAACTTACAGTTACACGTTCAAAAGTTAAGGACAATCAGTACTTAACTTTGACTTACAAGTTCAAAAGTTAAGGACAATAAGTCCTTAACTTTGACTTACAAGTTCAAAAGATAAAGACGCTTGGTCTTGAAGTTTGAGTTCCAAGTTCGAAAGTTAAGGGCATGTAACCTTGAAGTCCTTAACTTAGAGTTCCAAGTTCAAAAAGTTAAGGACATGTAGTCCTGAAGTCCTGAACTTAGAGTTTCAAGTTCAAAAGTTAAGGACATGTAGTCCTGAAGTCTTGAAAGTTTAGGACATGAGCAGAAGGGTATTTTCGTCCAACCAGTTAAAGTTTATTAAACCAGTGGCTAAAGACTAAAGACATTTAAAACGCTGGCTTTAAAATAAAGACATGAGCCGTTAGTGACTATATGTGCCATTCGCACGTGAGCGTTAAAATAGAAGCCTAACCACATTCTGCGTCTTTGCTATTGTTGGATTACACATTAATTTTGAAGCCCTATCGTTTCCTTTACAGAAAAACGTAAGGAAATTTTACCTCATATAGTAATTATTTATTATAAATTAAAATTATTTAAAAATATTATTTTCTATAGCTATCTTTTATATGTTATAGTAAAATAAGTATTTATAG
The DNA here is from genome assembly GCA_034376525.1 of Nicotiana benthamiana. Taxonomy (NCBI): domain Eukaryota; kingdom Viridiplantae; phylum Streptophyta; class Magnoliopsida; order Solanales; family Solanaceae; genus Nicotiana; species Nicotiana benthamiana. Next base: position 29,827,607 of record CM067337.1, read on the forward strand.
TATATACTACCATTGAGGCATGAAATACGTATTCTCCTCTCTTAGATAGCTGGACATACCTATTTTTAAGGTGATTGCTGTAACTATATTCATGAATACATGATGTGGATACATGTGAATACATGCGCGTACAACTGTATTCATGGATACAACAACGCGAATACATGTGAATACATGCGCGTACAGCTGGATCGCCTTGATTTTAGGCATTTTTTGTTGTTATATTCATGAATACATGGCATAAATACATGTAAATACATGCCCATAAAGTTGGAATGCCTTGATTTTAGGCACTTTTTGATGTTGTATTCATGATACAGCAACGTGAATGCAAAGAATACATCTATTGTAACAACTGAATAGTAGCAATAGGAAATAATTATGTATATGCTAAATATAGAAAGTTAATAGCAACTAAACAATACTCCCTCCGCTTCAATTTATGTGAACCCATTTAACTGGGCATGGAGTTTAAGAAAAGAGAGAAGACTTTTAAACATGTAGTGCAAAATGAAGCACATATATTTTATGTGGCTATAAATTATTGCATAAAGGTAAATTGTTTCCAAATAGGGAAATTGATCATTCTTTTTGGTATGGTACGTTCACATAAATTAATACGGAGGGAGTAGTTGTTTCTGAAAATTCCCCGTAAATGTATTAGAAGCAAACAAACTAAAAAGAAGAAATTTAAATTCAAAATTTTGTTTTCATAAAATAAAGGATTATAGGCATGCAAAATGATTCTACTAGTTAGGATGTATATGGCCGGGTTGATTCAGATTTTTTAATCAAACCAAACCAATTGACTCGGACTATTAAATTTATAAACTAAACCAGGGAGAAATTAAAAAATAGCCAGATTTACACTGGTCATTCAAAAATAGTCGTGTTTCAAAAGTAATCGAAATTTATCCACTTTTCATGTAAAGATAAATTTGAGCGCAAATAATACTCAAAACCCAAAAATACTCCAGTATATTATACTAGACTTCCAACATAAGTATGCTTGAACTCTAGCATATTGTACATGAGTTTCAGGATAACTATGCTATAACACCAGCATAATATGTTGGAGTTCCAGCATAAGTACACTAGAACTACAGCATAATATACTAGAGTTCCAGCAAGTATAAATGTCCAGTATAATATACTGGAGTTTGGAGCACCGTTGCTCCAGTCTCCCCTATATTATGCAGGAGTCAGCAAAGTATACCGGTCCAGCATAATATACTAGAGTTCGTACACAGATGCACCGAACTCCTGTATATTATGTTGGACCGGTCTCTGTTGCAGCAAAATATTAGCTATTTTCCATTGACTTCGTAAACGGTGGCGATTTTTGAATGACCAATTTGAAAACTAGCAATACCGTGTTATTTTTGCACTAAACCAAGCCAACAAAAGTCGAATTTTTCAATCTTGATTTTCTCGTGTTTTTTGATTTTCTCGAATTTTTACGTTTTTTCTAACAAAATTCTCATAGCATAAAATATATGATTTGTGCTCTAGTATTTCTTAGGTTTCTATATGATAAAACTATATAAGAAGTTAACCAATTAAATAATATAAAATAACATGAGATGAGACATGATTATACTAAAATACTAAATAAATCATATAAAATAAATATTGCATATTAATAAACCATGAAAATATAAATATAATCTGAAAGTACTAAATCATGCTAAAATAAATACGACTAATAAATACTGAGTATTAATTACATGACTAAATAATATTAAAAGCAAGCCATGCATTTTCTCAATCTAAATCAATGCAAAACTAAAAACAAATATTCAATACTATTGTCATTTCAATATTGAATTAATTTTTTTTAGCATTAATATTAAATTAATTTTGTTTCGGGCTTTATTTGAGTAACTAATATTTATGGGCTATAAAATATATTTGACCATTCAAAAGTTATAATCCCAAGCTTGAAATAATACATTAAAAGAGAGAATTATGAAAAAGTTTAAAACATATTTATAAATTACATTAAAATAATTATTTTATGTATAAAATATTTTTAAATTTGTATACATGTAATGTCGGGTTGGTTTGGTTTCGATTTGACTTTTTTTTAGTTAAAACTAAACAAAACCAATTTTGGTCGGGTTTATTTTTCTTATATCAAACCAAACCGTAGTCGAATTTTTTTCTCGATTTGACTCGAATTATTAATTGACGGGGTTTGCTAGTTTTCTTTGGTTTAGTGCACTCTAATAGTGTGGTTCATGAGAAACACTTAACTGAATAAATAGCTTGAAGTGGTGCTATGCATGGATCGGATCAGATTTAGTACATTTCGGATTTTAGATTCTAGAAAATACAATCCGGATTCGATCCGAATTAATATCAGAACGGATTGGATTTTAAAGTGTGGATCGGATCGAATTTCGGATCGGATTATTATGCCTCAAAGTTGCAAATTCATATGTATATTTTCTTTGTAAAAGAGGCAATACATTAAGAAAATTCATATTTCTGCAATTATGAGAGTATTATGGCGCCAATATTGCTAAAATCCATTAATTGTAAAGGTAATTACTTGGAGAAAATATAAAAGAATTACTAATTATCCGAAATTAGATTTTAGTATTTGTACATGCCCTAATAATTTCGGATTTCAAATAGGATCATAATAAAATTATATCAATCTGAATCTGATCCGAAATTCAAGATTAATAAATACAATCCAAAATTCGATCTAATACGAAATCCGAAATTTAACGGATCGGTTCGAATTGCGAATATCTCATCCAAATGACAATTCTAGCTTGAATAAGGTAGGATAGAGAAGCAGAATAATCTTGAGACGGTAATAAAATTGAGGGAAGTTCAAAATTGAAAGAAATGCATGATTACATATAGCGAAATTAAAGGCTGACTTCACCATTCAGTTGTCCATGACCACAAGGCCAATTTCTTATTTCATCGTGTTCAAGTGTGTTCCACCTCACATTTCATGCCTCTATTTATATTGTTACATATGAAGGTTATAGAATGATTGTATTAACATGACATTAACAATTAAGATCATGGAAAAGGGATATGGAGGTGTAGGAGTTACAATCATAATGATGATGAGTAGTGGGAGGTTATTTACACCATAGATGAAAGTAGTAGGAGTAGTGAGCATCCACATTTACTAAAGATTTTATAACACTCCCCATTGGATGTCCAAAAAATAGTTAATATGCCTCGTTAAAACATTACTAAGAAAAACCTTATGGAAAAAAATCTTAGTGACGGAAAAAGAGTACGCATATTTGTAATATGCTTTACTTGTTGCCTCGTTAAAAACCTTACTAGAAAACTCAGTGGGAAAAACCTAGGCTAAGGAAAAAAGAGTACATCGCGTATCTTACTCCCCCTCATGAGAATATCACTTTATTTTCCGAAGACACTGCATTTCAATCTTCCGTCTCAACTTCTCAAATGTTGAGGTTGGTAAAGCCTTAGTGAATAGATTAGCCAAATTTTCGTATGAACGAATATGTTGAACATTAATTTTACCATTTTATTAAAGATCATGCGTGAAAAAGAACTTTGGTGAAATATGCTGTGTTATGTCTCCTTTGATGTATCATCCTTTCAGTTGAGTAAAGCAAGCAGAATTGTCTTCATATAGTGTAGGTTGATTATCTGTTTTCATAGAAAAACCACACATATCTTTAATTTGCTTATTAATTGATCTTAACCAAACACATTCTCGACTAGCCTCATGAATGACTATTATCTCAGCATGATTGGCAGCTATTGTTTGTTTCATTGAACAACATGATATAGTTGTACCTCCATACGTAAACAAGTAGCATGTTTGAGATCGGTCTTAATCTGGATCAGACAAATAACTTGCATCGGCATAGCCAATCATTTCTGAATTGGATTCATTAGAATAAAACAATCTCATATCTATAGTTCCCCGAAGATATCTAAATATATGCTTAACACTATTCCAATATCTTCTTGTTAGGGAGGAGCTGTATCTTGCTAATAAGCTTACTGCAAAAGCAGTATTTGGTAGAGTATTGTTGGCAATCAATGACCCAATTGCACTAAGATATGGAGTTTCATCACCAACAAGCTCTTCATCATTTTCTTGAGGCCGAATGGATCTTTATTTATGGCAAGCGATCTCACAACCATTGGGGGTACTCAATGGATGTGCATTATCCATGTAAAATCGCTTTAAAACCTTTTCAGTGTATGTTGATTGATGGACAAAAATTCCATTTGGTACATGCTCAATTTTGAGTCCAAGACAAAATTTTCTCTTACCAGTATCTTTCATTTCAAATTCTTTCTTCAAATACTCTACAGTCATTGAAAGCTCTTTGGAAGTGCCACTGATATTCAAGTCATCAACATACACATCCATGATGCCAAATTCATATCTAGACCTCTTGATAAAGACACTAGGACAAATAGTGTCATTTTTGTACCCTTTCTTTAGCAAATATTCGCTAAGGTAATTGCACCACATCCTTCCTGGTTGCTTCAATCCGCATAAGGATTTCTGAAGCTTTATTGAACAAGTTTCTCTTGAACTTTTATGTGCCTCAGGGATTTTCATAATAATTTCATTGTCTAGTGAGCCACATAAGTAGGCTGTGACAATGTCCATCAACTACATATTAAGCTTTTCATGGACTGCCAAATTTATTAGATACTTGACGGCAATTGCATCTACCACAGGAGAATATGTCTCCATATAATCAATGTCAGGCCTTTGCAAAAATCATTGTGCTACAAGTCGTGCTTTATATCTTACGACTTCACCTTTCTCATTTCTTTTTCGCACAAAAATCCATTTTTACCCCACTGACTTGACACCTTCAAGTGTTTGGACTATTGGTCCGAAAACTTCACATTTTTAGTGAAGCTAATTCCATTTGAATTGTGTTTTTTCATTTTGGTTAATCATTTCTTTGTCTACATTCATCGATAGATTTTGGCTCAAGATCCTCATCTTGTTGCATTATTTCAACTGCAACATTATATGCAAAATTGTTATTAACAACAACGTTATTTCGGTTCCACATTTTTCTCGTTGAGACATAACTTATTGAGATATCTTCATTTTCATCATTTCCAAGCACTAGAACCTCCTGTGAGGCCTTATCAATTGCTATGTCTTTATGCTCCTCTTGAGCAATTGTCTCCGTGCTATGATCTACTTGATCATTTGCTCCTTTCCGTTTTTGGGGATTCTTATCCTTGGAATCAATTGGTCTACCAAGTTTAAGGCGTAGCCTAGACTCATTTGCATCATCATAATGTCCAGCTGGGACATCAACTCGAATTGGAGTATTTACAGTTGGAATATGCGATTTAGTAACCCATGGAAGGTTGGTAAATGCATGTGGCAATTGATTTGCAACATTTTGCATATAAATGTTCTTTTGAACTTCTTGTTCACATTGATTATTACGAGGATCCAAATGAGATAGAGGTAATATGTTCCAATCTATCTCCTTTTCCAACTGTTTATTTTCTCTCCCTAATGTTGGAAAAACTTATTCATCAAAATGACAATCAACAAATCTGGATGTAAATAAAACTCCTGTCATAGGCTCTAGAGAAGGAGATTCATAACCAACATATACTCCCAACCTTCTTTGGGGACCTATCTTTGTGCGTTTAGGTGGAGAAATTAGAATATATACCGCACATCCAAAAATTCTTAGATGACCAAAAGCCAACTGTAATGGGGAGACTTTATGATAACTGGTTGGCCTTATGCACACAAGTGCTGCTGCATGCAAAATATCATGTCCTTACACTGAAAGGGGAAGTTTTGTCCTCATTAGCATCGATCTAGCTATTAGTTGGAGGTGTTTAATTAATGATCTACTAGACCATTTGAGTATGAACATGAGCAACCGGATGATTAAATTTTATTTCAGTGGCCATACAATAACTAGTAAAGGCCTGAGATGTAAATTCACCAGCATCATCAAGATTAATTGCCTTAATTGCATAATATGGAAATTGTGCTCTTAACCTTATTATTTGGGCCAACAATCTCGCAAATGCCATATTACGAGTTGACAATAAGCACACATGTGACCATCTTGTAGATGCGTCTATCAAGACCGTAAAATACTTGAATGGTCCACATGGAGGGTGTATAAGCCCACATATATTACCCTATATACGTTCCAGAAATGCAGGGGATTCAATTCCAACTTTAACTGTTGATGGTTTGATAACCAATTTTCCTTGAGAACAAGCAGCACAAGAGAATTCCTTAAATTGAAGAATCTTCTTGTTCTTGAATGTGTGCCCATTTGAATTCTCTATTATTCTGCACATCATGTTAGAATCGGGATGTACCAACCAATCATGCCAAATGATAAAATCATTAGAAGTAGTAAACCTTTTGTTTACTATGACATGTGATTCAACCACACCAATATTTGTGTGGTACAACCTAGAAGAAAATACGGGTAATTTTTCGTCCACGTATTATTTACCGGCTTTTGTTGTAGTAATATAAAGGTATTCAACATTTCCTTCGTTTGATATCTCAACATGGTACATATTTTGGCGAATAGCTTTGAAACTCAATAAGTTTCTTTGAGACTTATTATCAATAGTTAATATCGTTCCTCCAGGTAGTAATAAGGCCGCTCTTTCAAAGCTCTCAATCAACTTTGTACTACCAAATATTGTATTAACATAGGCCTTTTTCATAATCAAATAAGATAAAAATCTTTTCTCTTAATATTGTGAGAGTTGTAGCACTATCCAAAAGACATTAATTTTCATTACGCATCTTAGATCCAATTGAAAACTGGGGAATCTTAATTTCTTCATAAAAAAAAAGTACATCATGAGAAATATGGAAAATGTCACGACCCAAAATCCAAAACTCAATAGTGATGGCGCCTCTCTTGAAGACGAGGCCAGCCAACTAACCCAATTTGTCACTTTAATAATTTTTACACAAAAATGAATAAATAAATAAACCATAACATAATAATAACCAGTGTTTACAGCATAACATATCCCGACCGGGGTGGCACAAGTCACGAGCATCTAAGGAATCTGAACACTACTGGAAAACCAGTAATATACATTTTGGAAATTTAGAATCAAAGGAAGAGATACAGTGTCGCGAACGCTGGCGGTCACCTTGCTCAGCTGCAATAGAAATACCTTCAATTAGCTAATACCCCACTACCGGATGATCAATACTTGCATCTGCACATGAAGTGCAGGAAGTAAAGTGAGTACTCCAACTCAGTGAGTAATAAAAATAAATAATGACTGAAACATGAAATCTCATAAAGGAACAAATAACGCTATCTCAAGCAGTAAAATCAATTCTAGAGAAAAACCGCGGTGTATCAGATAATTCTCTTTTTAAAACAGTGAAAACCACAATTTCAACAGTAAGGATTAATCAATCTTGCCCCTCGAGCTCAATATGAAAATATAGTACAGTATTATCCCCACGGGCTCACTCTCAACTCACTAGCACACAACATCAGCCCCTCGAGCTCACTCCCAACTCACCAGCACACAAACAACGGCCTCTCGGGTCCACTCCCAACTCACCTGGGTACCCTGCACTCACTGGGGGTGTGTACAGACTCCAGAGAGGCTCTTACAGCCCAAGCGCAAAATCAATTGGCCTAAAAGCCTCCACACATCACACACAGGGCCTGAAAGCCTCCTCACAAAACACTCGAGGCCTGAAAGCCTCCTCACATCACACACGAGACCTGAAAGCCTCCTCACATAACAGTTGAGGCCTGAGAGCCTCCTCAAGTAGCACTCGAGGCCTGAAAGCCTCCTCACATAATACTCGAGGCCTGAAAGCCTCCTCACATAACACTTGAGGCCTAAGAGCGTCCTCATATCACTCAACATATCCTCACGTATGACCCTCGGCCACAATCAGTCCAAAAAAATAATCATAAGCCTCTTGGGCTTCAGTAAAACAATAGTGCTCAGCTCAACAGCATTATAAATATCATTAAATCTCAAATTGAGTATAAATGTAGCTGAGTTCATGAATAATATAATTCAATTGGGCTGAGTTCAAATAATATTTCAATTGGTGAGGAAAATAGTGATGTGATTCACAAATATTTCAAATAATTTGCACGATGCCCAAATATGGCAATAAGCCCAAATCATGGTGAAAAACAATAATTTTTTGTTAAATACGCTGTAAAAATATCAACAACTTGTACGGACCAAGTCACAATCCCCAATGGTGCTCTACCCCACGCTCATATCTGGCGTGCAAGTCACCTCAATATAGCATTATGATGTGCAATTCTGGGGTTTCCAACCCTCAGTGCATCATTTTAAATCATTACTCACCTCGAACTGGCTATTTCTTTAACTCGCAACGCCTTTGCCCCTCGAATTGGTCTCCGTATGCGTCGAATCTACCCAAAACCACAACGAATACATTACAATATGCTAAGAGAATAGAACCCAATCAAAAAGACTCGAAAAATATCAAAATTCAAGAAATTCACAAAATATGAGACCGGGACCACATCCCGAAAAATTTCAAAATTTACATCTTCGGAATCCTCATCTCGCCACGAGTCCGTACATACCAAATTCACATAAACCGGAGTTCATTTGACCCCTGAAATAACCATTTCTATCCAAGAGGGTTTTCTACCCCTTTCATCAAAATTCTCAAATTAAACACCAAAACTTGCAATAGATTCGAGTTATACAACCAAAATTGAGTTAAGAACACTTACCCCATTGTTTTCGAAGAAAATCTATCCGAAAATCGCCCAAACCGAGCTCCAAATTGCTAAAAATGGAAAATGGGAAGAAGTCCCATTTTTAGAACTTAATATTTTGTCCATCGGGGCTCCAAACCAAATATGCACACTGACTCTAAAACATTACACAAACTTGCTCGAGCGATCAAATTGCCAAAATAACATCAAAATCAATGATTTGAGCCTTAAATCCAAGAATTCTTTCAAATTTCACATCCGACGCCGAAACATGTCAAAACTAGTCCGAATGACCTCAAATTTTGCAGACAAGTCCAAAATGGTATAACGAAGCTACAGCATCTCAAAATTCCATTCCGATCCTCGGATCAAAATCTCACCTATCAACCGGAGTTCGCCAAAATACTAACTTTGCCAATTCAAGCTAAATTCTACACCGGTCATCACAAAAATATTCCGGACACCCTTCTAAGTCCCAAATCAACTAACGAAGCTATCCGAACCATAATATTTGCATTTCGAGCCTTCTAGCACATACGTCAATATCCGGTTGACTTTTCCAACTTAAGCTTCCTTAAAAGAGACTAAGTGTCTCAAACCTTACCAAAATCATTCCGGAATGACTTCAAATTTTGTACACAAGTCACATTCGACATTATGGACGTGTCCCAACTTTCGGAATCACATTCCGTCCCCGATATCAAAATTTCCACTTCCGGTCGAATTTTCTCAAAAACCTTCAAATCTCTATATTTAGTCAAATGACTTCAAAATGACCGACGAACCCTTGAATTCAATTCCGATCAATCCAGAATCACCATACAGAGCTACTCCCAGTCTCAGAATCCCAAACGGACATTAATAACACTGAAATGCATTTTAAACCAAACTGATGCAATTTCTTCTAAAATGATATCTTCCACAATAGTCGCCAAAACCCGGGTTATCTAAAACCCGATCCGAGCATATGCCCAAGTACGAAATCATCATACAAACCTGCTGAACCTTCGGATCCCGATTCCGAGGTCATTTGTTGAAAATTCCAATACTAGTTCATTTCTTCAAATTTAAGCTTTCAAAATGAGAATTTCCATTTAGATTTGACTCCAACTTCCTGAATTTTAATTCTGACCATACACACAAGTCAATATACCTGAAGCTGCTCATGGCCTCAAACTGCTGAATACGCGTCGGAGCTCAAAATGACCGATCGGGTCGTTACAATCTCCCCAGCTTAAACATACGTTCGTCCTCGAACGTGCTGAGAACTATAATGATGTAGTATGAAATAACTTAGTTAACACATCATGCACCTTCCCGTGCTACCACTACTTAGTTGAGCACATTAGCTCGATAATTCTGTAGATATAATTTTTTTTTTCAAGCAAATAAGCCAATAGGCCAAATTCCAACATCCTGAATTTCCTGCCAAGTGTGTTTTCATCATACGACCACCATATTAATCTCCACACACTATATCCAAACATTAATTCATAACTTTTTTGAATTCACACTTTGCATCACTTTACTCATATGACCATAATAACATTCTTTAAACATAATAGTCGAAATTCCACAAATCTGATGCTCCCATTGCATCTCATGACCTACACATGTCTTGCTCTAGGATTTACAACAACGATACGACTGAAGAGATGTGCCGAAATTCATAACCAAGTGTTGAATCAACAATTCATTGGATTCATACTCTTGACGAGTTCCATTACCTTGTCCCAAACCAAGAATGATCTTTGCTCTATAATATACTTCATATAATCAGTTTGCACTGACCCTAAATCTAGTAACCTCGTCTCACCCAGTACGAACTGCTCATGCAATAAGCCACCTTAGACATAATCAAAAATCCCACAAGACGCTAAAATGTGACAATATGCTATAAATTCGAACACGATACAAAAAAAAGGCGAACTTTGGGAGGAAATACTCAACTCGTACACTAACATAGACTTCCTCAGAAAGCAGGGAAACAGAACTCAGAAAAGCAAATAAGGGGTACTGTACTGAACATCATAATGTTGCGGCACACAACCCAATCCAAACAAGTTACCCATGGCGGCGTGCCATCCGATCCACATATAGAACTCACATAAGGAGATATACGTCGAGCTAAAAATCTCATCGCATCAAAACACCGGATTGGTCATAAATACACTAAGGTGCATAATACTATTCCCAAGGAAATATATAGCTCTATAGGCTACAAATTCAAGCACAACTGAGGATGATACATGATCTAAGTCTCAAGAGCCATCTTGCTCATATAATATTATTGCTGAGCGGAACCTCAACACATAAGGAATTTACCAAGCCGTCTCACAACTCATACGGCGTAATATATCCTTACATAAATTATCTCACCACGAAATAAGACTGTGACTATCCTTTCATAAAGAGTGCAGAGCTGAAATAAACACAACTGGCCTGACGTAAGGCTCACTTCCACATTTAAATCTATCCATCGAACTCAAGTCGATCCTGATTGTGCCAAGCTAGGCCAATAATATTTCACAGGTCCATAACCCAATAAACAGAGTGTCTTCTAAGCATAAATTCTCAAATGGATGATAGTACCAAAATCCTCATACTTGGTTTAAATTTCTAATTAATCAAGTGACTACATGTCACACTTATACGATATTCCTGTGGGACAAGCTCCCACCATCTTCCGAAATAATTAATGGGTCTGTACATTCAAACCACCAGTTGAACTAATGCTGACAAGTGATCAAGAATCCCTAACCAGGATGCAAAACCTTTCTCATAGAACACTGACCTCAGGTGATACTAACGTCAATACCCATCTTACTCAAAACACTGAAACTCATATCCTGCTCATATAATATCGTGACATCGGAGTCATTGACCTAACTGCAACCTTGGTCCTTACTTCAAATTCCATACCACTCACTGCACCTCACGTGCTAATATACGATAGACGTAATTTCCATCACGACTCTGGAACCACCTATAGGCTAATACTTCATCACATAAGACTTTCCATTTAACTCACTTCAGGAGAACTATAGCAACATATAGCCGAATTCTCATAATTGTCGAGTATGCCAATCTCTAAGTAGTTTTCCAAGCCACCATAACACTTTTTGGGATCCGCCTACTCATAATCGGCCCAAACAAAAGAATGCTTCAGAATAATATCAATCACTGCGGCCGACAAGCCTCACATGCACCGCCACAATCACATGCATAACTCGATCATGCTGAACGAATCGATCACTGAGACCAATATGCCAACTCAACTATGTATAATCAACCTACTTCCTTCCAATTTATCCTTGATTGCCTTAGAAATAATAATATCTTCCTTTAACACCTAACTTATTTCAACCGCACTCACTCCGAGTGACCTTAAATCACGAGACCATGCTGTCTCAAATACCATGACCATTTCATGTCTGTCAAAAGCTACACTGCGAGTCAAAACATCATAGAACATTCTGTGACTTTCTTCATAAGCTGCTTCAAAAGCTTGACTTTTAACCATACTTACAGACTCAAAATCATTAGGCACCATACTTTACCTCTTGAATTAACTAGGACCGCTATTGAGAGCCACCCAGCTCTAACTTGGCCTCGAATGCAACCAACTCTACAAAATTTTATAACATATGAATACCATCTCGATAAAGCACCCAACAGAATCACTTCCCTCGAAGCCTGCACTTATACGAGGCATAAATCATGAACCTTCCCTCAAGTCTGAACATGAGCCAATAAGGCTAACCATAACATGCATCCAACAATTCATTTACTCAAATTACCACTCATGGTCCTTTTACGTAGCTGCAATAACCCATCAATATGCCAATAACCAGAATTCACACAGGTAATTAACCATGCAACCCAATCGTAAGTGGTGGGACTCCCCCGCTTAGCTCAAAGCCCCTATTACACGACTCTCGAACACATTAGAACCATTCTCTCGAGTTATTTACTCTTATTCAAACTACAATTCACCTGATCCAAGGAACATATCCACCCTGCTGCATTAGCACTCTGACACCACAAGATAGTACCTCATTCCAATACAACCAAACATCTTCCTGCTCCATGCACCGAGCATTTTGTACCAACGACAGCTTAAGACATATTGTGATTCTTACACTTCTATGAAGCACCATGTAGCCTTTGTCAAAGTGCTCCCTCAACCGTGCCATCTTCGAACCAATTTTTGCAGCCAGAGTTGATTCACCAGCATGCCTCGAACCGAAACCAACATAGAACATGACCGTACGATTATCTAATCAATAGCAAACTACCCAACTTGGCTCAAAGCCATAGATCACATCACATATACTTTATTGCTGCCGTAATACCATGGTGAGATTAAACTCACTCCTTCATAAGCTTGTAGAAACAGGAATCATCGGAAATTTTAACTCTTCAGCCCACTCATTAGGCGATAAAACTTTTACTAAGTCCCAAATTTTTTTTAAAATTTCGGCATAGTTTCCTTCGTAATTGAGCCTATCCACCTGCTAGAAAATCACCAAAACAATCCTAACAACATGTTCACAACTTGACAAAGCATCACAATGTATATCAACAACATTAATCTCAATACTATATGTATTATATTATCAAAATTGATACATGGACATGCGTTGCACCTACTCAAATCATAAGATATAGAAAAATACATTTCAATCCTCCATTATCGGGCTGTTCAATTGAGTAAGAACATATTCTTTCTTTAATATTTTCGACCTTCAAGGTGGTCTCCTCGACTCAACGATTTTGTCATAATACATTTACAGAAGCGATCTCAGCTCCCAGACTTATCTACATAGTATGACAAATAGCTTCCCTTCATAAGCTAATTGCCCATTAGCTTTACCTTTAATTAATATTTTAGTCTACCTTCCACTATCATACACATTACTCATCACATGGATATTCATCCGCCATTCCAGCTTAAGAGGACAATAATGAACATATGAGTTCAAAGCACTTGTTCACAAAATCAGCACTTCGGTGCTCAAGCCATTGGCAAAGATTCGGCCTTATGTCCTCCAGACTGGCCTAATTCAACTCACAGAGATTACACTTTGCCCCTCGATCGGGGAATCAAAATCCATCGAGGCACATCTGGTACTGAGCGCCCGTTCGCGCACCCAATCACGCGGAAGGAATTTCAAGAGTTTCCTTTCAAGCTGAATAAAGGACGCATGATAAGAATTCAAGAATGTGAAGTTTTTCCTAAAGGTTTTGCAGCCTCTCGAGGATAAATACAGACGTCTCCGCACCGATCCGCGAGACTCTACTAAACTTTCTCATGACTCGTGAGACCTAGTAACCTAGGCTATGATACCAACTTGTCACGACCCAAAATCCCAAACCCGGTCGTGATGGCGCCTTCCATGAAGACAAGGCCAGCCAACTAACCCAATTTGTCACTTTTACAATTTTTAAACATAAATGAATAAATAAATAAATAAAACTTAACACAATAATAACCATTATTTACAGCCCAACATATCCCGACCGGGGTGTCACAAGTCACGAGCATCTAAGGAATCAGAACACTACTATAAAAAAAGTAATATACATATTGGAAATTTATAATCAAAGGAAGAGATACGGTACCGCGAACGCTGGCGTTCACCTTGCTCAGTTGCAATAGAAATACCTTCAATCAGCTAATACCCTACTACCGGGTGATCAATACTTGCATCTGCACACGAAGTGCAGGAAGTAAAGTGAGTACTCCAACTCAGTGAGTAATAAAAATAAATAATGACTGAAACATGAAATCTCATAAAGGAACAAATAACGCTATCTCAAGCAGTAAAATCAATTCTAGAGAAAAACCGCGGTGTATCAGATAATTCTCTTTTTAAAACAGTGAAAACCACAATTTCAATAGTAAGGATTAATCAAGCTTGCCCCTCAAGCTCAATATGAAAATCGCAGTACAGTATAAGCCCCACGGGCTCACTCCCAACTCACCAGCACACAATATCAGCCCCTCGGGCTCACTCCAACTCACCAGCACACAAACAACGGCCTCTCGGGCCCACTGCCAACTCACCTGGGTACCACGTGCTCATTGGGGTGTGTACAGACTCCGGAGGGGCTCCTACAGCCCAAGCGCAATATTAATAGGCCTGAAATCCTCCACACATCACACACGAGGCCTGAAGGTCTCCTCACATAATACTTGAGGCCTGAAATCCTCCTCGCATCAGACACGAGGCCTGAAAGCCTCCTCACATAGCACTCGAGGCCTGAAAACCTCCTCACATAACACTTGAGGCCTGAGAGCCTCCTCACATCACTCAATAAATCCTCATGTATATCCCTCGCTCGCAATTAGTCCAAGAAAATAATCATAAACCTCTTGGGTTTCAGTAAAACAATAGTGCTCAGCTCAACGACATTATAAATATCATTAAATCTCGAATTGAGTATAAATGTAGCCGAGTTCATGAATAATATAATTCAATTAGACCGAGTTCAAATAATATTTCAAATGGTGAGGAAAATAGTGATGTGATTCACAAATATTTCAAATTATTGGCACGAAGCCCAAATATGGAAATAAGCCCAAATCATGATGAAAAACAATAATTCTTTATTAAATACGTGGTAAAAATATCAACAACCGGGACGGACCAAGTCATAATCCCTAATGGTGTTCTATCCCACGCTCATATCCGGCGTGCACGTCACCTCAATATAGCACTATAATGTGCAGTTATGGGGTTTCCAACCCTCAGTGCATCATTTAAAATCAATACTAACCTCGAACCGGCTATTTCTTTAACTCGCAATGCCTTTGCCCCTCGAATTGCCTCCACGGGCGTGGAATCTATCCAAAACCACAACGAATACATTACAATAGGCTAAGGGAATATAACCCAATCGAAAAGACCCGAAAATATCAAAATACACGAAATTCGCAATACCCGAGCCCCGGGCCCACGTCCCGAAAAATTTCAAAATTTACATTTCCAGAATCCTCGTCTCGCCATGAGTCCGTACATACCAAATTCACATAAATCGGAGTTCATTTGACCCCTGAAATCACCATTTCTATCCAAGAGGGTTTTCTACCCTTTCAGCAAAATTCTCAAATTAAACACCAAAACTTGCAATAGATTCGAGCTATACAACCAAAATTGAGTTAAGAACACTTATCCCGTTGTTCTCTAAGAAAATCTGTCCGAAAATCACCAAAAATCGAGCGATTACACGAACTTGCTCGAGCGATCAAATCGCCAAAATAACATCAAAATCAATGATTTTAGCCTTAAATGCAAAAATTCTTTCAAATTTCACATCCGATGCCGAAACACGTCAAAACTAGTCCGAATGAACTCAAATTTTGCAGACAAGTCCAAAATGGTATAACGGAGCTACAGAAACTCTCGGAATTCCATTCTGACCCTCGGGTCAAAATCTCATCTATCAACCGGAATTCACCAAAATACTAACTTTGTCAATTCAAGCTAAATTCTACACCGGTCATCTCCAAAATATTCCGGACACACTCCTAAGTCCCAAATCACTTAACGAAGCTATCCGAACTATAAAATTTGCATTTTGAGCCTTCTAACACATAAGTCAATATCCAGTTGACTTTTCCAACTTAAGCTTCCTTAAAAGAGACTAAGTGTCTCAAACCTTACCAAAATCATTCCGGAATGACTTTAAATTTTGTGCACAAGTCACATTCGACATTATGGAGTTGCCCCAACTTTTGGTACCACATTCCAACCCCGATATCAAAATTTCTACTTCCGGTCGAATTTTCTCAAAAACCTTCAAATTTCTATATTTAGCCAAATGACTTCAAAATGACCTATGAACCTCCTAATTTACTTACGATCACGCTCCCAAATCTAGAATCACCATACGGAGCTACTCCCAGTATCAGAATCCCAAACAGACATTAATAACACTGAAATGCATTTTAAACCAAACTGATGCAATTTCTTCTAAAATGCTATCTTCCACAATAGTCGCTAATACGCTCCCAGGTTTTTCAAAACTCGATCCGAGCATATGCCCAAGTCTGAAATCATCATACGAACCTGCTGGAACCTTCGGATCCCCATTCTGAGGTCATTTACTCAAAATTCCAATCCTAGTTCATTTCTTCAACTTTAAGCTTTCAAAATGAGAATTTCCATTTAGATTTGACCCCAAGCTTCCTGAATTTTAATTCTGACCATACACATAAGTCAATATACCTGAGATGAAGCTGCTCATGGCCTCAAACTGCTGAATGACGCGGCAGAGCTCAAAACGACCTGTCGGGTTGTTACAGAAAAACTAACAACACTAACAACAATATAAGACAACTTATGTACTACTTGAAAATAAAAATAATATTAGACGAGACAAAAACACTGAAAATGAATATAACAACCTGATTGCGTTCCTGAGTAAAATGATCAAACTTTAGTTTTGATCTCCAAAGAAATCTTCAAACTTCCAAATGAGTAAGATCATCGACGCCTTGAAAACCATCATCATTCAAAGCAAGATTTACCGCAGCATTGTCATTATTTTTATTTGAAGGCCTTCCCTCAAAATTACTTTTAAAGGTCAAGTGACACTTCACTGGGGCATTAGCAGTAGATGCTCTAACATTATTTATCGTTCTTTTGATGGAGTTTTGATTAAGCCTGACGAAATGCTCAGGTGCACGACATTCAATTTTTTTAATGACCTTTCATGCCACAACGTTGGTAGTTACCATTTTTGCCTCTTGAAGGATTATTTCGAGAACCTATATTATTCTCTCGTTTTCCATGACCACCATGATGACGACTACTATATCTTCTTTTGCCATTTCCATGCCCACTTACATTCATATGGCCATGATTATTATTCTATATTTTTTCGTACTTATCACAACTAGCTGCCATATGCACTTCATGAAGCGGAGTTGACCCTGTGGGATGGGCTTTATGATTTTCAGCAAAAGGGTATTACGTTGCTCAATCATCAAAAGGCATGAGATTAATTCAAAATACTTCTTAAAATATCTTTCACGGTATTGCTGTTGTAATACCATATTTCAGGCATGAAAATTCATAAGAGTCTTTTCCAACAAATCCTCATAATTTTATAACATCTCCACATAATTTCAGTTGGGAAATTATATGAAATACAACATAATTATACTTACTTACGGTCTTAAAATCTTGCAACCGTAGTGCATCCACTTATATCGAAACCTTGGAAATACTGTCACCTTAAGGTGATTATACTATTCCTTCAGGCCAGTCTACAATTCAAGTGGATCTTTCACTGTAAAATATTCAACCTTCAAACTTTCATCCAAACGATGACGAAGGAAAATCATGGCCTTCGCTTTGTCTTGGTTTGATGCCTCATTACCCTGAATAATGGTGTTACCAAGGCCTTTAATGGCTAAGTGAATCTGAGCATTGAGAACTCATGATAGTAATTCTTTCTAGAAATGTCAAGTGCCACAAACTCAAGCTTTGACAAATTCGACATAGTGAAAACTATCAAAGATTATAAATAATTAGAAATCATTAGGATAATAGCATAACGAATCTTAAAAATTGACATAATATCAAATTGGTGATCTATATACACTAAAGTGATAATTCCATAGAAATGAATACTATTTGTTTCTTCAAGTTATTAGTATATCTTTGGTGTTAACTAGAACGAAAATGCCTTCTATCTTTAACACAAGTTCCAATGTTGAACAACGTAAAATAAATATTCTTCTCTCAATTAATTCTATTAACATGAAAAGTAGCAACATTCACATGATAATCATACAAATAACTTAAAATAAAGAAACAATTTTTTTTATTTTTACACATATCTAGAGATCTAATAATTAATAAAGTTTAAAGACACTAATCATGAAATTAAAATATACAACAAAGAAAACAAAAAGAACAAATATATCTGAACAATGAAAAGAGCTCATCTTCGTGGTGATAACTGTTGATACCCAATTTTTTCTAGGTATTTTTATACTCAAAATACATTTAAAATAACATATATATGCATATGTGAGCATACCCAAGTGTTTTGGTATTTTTCCAAGTTTTTAAAAGATATTCAAAACTAATTAATTGTCTATTTTAATACTACAAAATTTAATAATTATTGCCAAAATTATCATTTTGGTGAATAACTCATTGTACTCTCATATTTACATTAAAATATAATTAAGGTAAAGTTTTGTGTATTTTTATGCATTTGTTCGGTATTTCTAAGACAAATTGCATACAATTGGAATTATTGCATATTTTACAATTAACAATATTTTACAATTATAAAACCATTTTATTATTTTTAATTTAATATTTATATGTTATTAATTAATTCAATACCTTTAATTTATTTTTGGAATATATTTTACTATTTTGTAAAATAGTAAAAGAAGAAAATTGGCTATTTAACAAATAGCCCTTTGTTATTTCGGTTTTAGCCAATTTGGCCACACCCCCTTTCAGATTTCATTGGCTCAATATCCCAATTAAACTAACTTAGCACAATTTTTTATTTTTAACCCGGCCCAGCTCTGATGGAATCTGAGCCGTTAATCAAACTAGATCAACGGTCCAGACTCAATTCCCTTAATTAAATCCTAAACTACCCCTGACCCCTCATTCTTCACCGTCTCTCATATCTCCACTCTCGCTCTATCTTTAGTCTCTTCTAGAGCCTTCTGTCTCTTCCCCTTCTCCGACGAGTCCCTTCATCTTCTCCGGCAGCCTTCTCTACCGGAGACCATGGATTCCTCACCCCCTTCCACCATTAGACAATGGGTGTTCAAGGTTTTGATGCATGACCTCGACGGTTCTCTTTCAGACCTTCTCAGATCTTCATTTCAATGGCTACTCCGGCCTGTTCCGGCATACCCAAGGCGTTACAAGCCTTTTCTCACCTCTTCAACTTAGGATCGGACCTTCTTCCAAAGCCTTTCTCGCTTCTAGGGTTTCTTCGAAACCCTAAGCTGTTCGAGGTTTTTTCTCTTTTTTATTTACTTAGATCTATGGTATAGTTGTGTTCTATTGGGGTTCTAAAGTGTTTCCTCCAAATGTTTTCTATTAAAATCATTTGTCTTCAATTTAGGGTTTTTGGAAAGTTTATGAAACATCTTTCCGACTCTTCTTTTTATTTTCTATATGTGTATTTGTTTGTATCATGCTCGTGTGACTCCTTTGATTTTTTTTCCTTTACTGGACTCTGTTCTTGTTTTTCCAAACATGTTTCATCCGCTTGTGCCTAAGTTTGTATCATTTCTTTCTTATGAGTTTGTTTAAGTTCCGCGCCTTTCTTAAAACATGTTCTTCATGCTTTAAATCAGTTTTCTTTCCTAGTTGATTCAAAATTACTATCACATCTGTTTTACTTCTCATAAGGCTCTGAAGCAGACCTTTGAGTCTGTTTCAATGACATGCCTTCTCGTCTTTATGACTGATTCAATTTGAAACCCTAGGATTTAGGGATTTCTTCGGAAATTTTGATTTGGTGTTCGAGTTAGGGTTCCACTTTGGAACCCTGAACTCTCACACCCACTATGACTCTGCATACTGGACTTGTATCTCTTTTATGATTCTGAACTTCTCTCTTTTACATAACTCGATAGTCTCTTCTCGATTCACATGTTTTTGTACTTTATACATGAGAACTCTTCTCTCAAGATGTTTTGCCAACTAGTGATTGATTTTGAATCCCTTTGATGGTGTTTACTTGATTGTTCCGGATTTTCCTTAAGTGAATTTTTCCTTACCCTTTTTTCGATCTGATTCATTCAAGTAAGCATGTGATTTTGGTTCTACTGATTGATTCCTTTTCCTTTTTTCTTACAAACCGTATGCCACTAGTATGTTGCTTTAAATAACTTCTATGCACTTACTCTTTATTATACTATTTTGCTCAAACCCCTTTCCTTTATTGTTTTACCCGTTTGATTTTGAATCCTTTAATTAAAGGGATTGCTTATGTTGATTTGTAATTGATACATAGTTCCATAATTACTGTGATTCCTCCCTTACTCTTTACTTATTTTTAGCTATAAATATCTAACCCTCTCTTTCACAATAGACACTTTCAATTCAACAATCGAATACACAATAGTTTTCTGACTTATACGCTACTGAACACATTCAAAGTCTGCATTCCCTCTTGCTCCTCTTTGCTGCTGTTCTCTGCTCTTGTTTACTATTAGTCGGCTAAAAGCCAAGCCTAATATACTGCTACTGCTCTGTCTTTTGCATACTGCACTTGCTCTTTACTGGTATGTCTTGACTTAGTTCCCAGCAATCACCCCAATATGTTCACTTATAGTTTTATATCTATACCCACTACCTGCAGAGCTTGACATGTTCACATGTTACTGTTTGCTTCATCTTTCCTGCAAATGTTTGATCCCTACTCCCTTATCCCCTATGTGTTTATGAATGGGGATTCAGGGCATGGCAACATGAATTGTTGGCCATGAACTAAATTTTAACCCCAAGTGAAGGATGTGTTAGTATATTTCATTGTTGATCATGTCATTTGCCCACTTTTTCCTTTGTTTACTGTTTCTGTTATGAACTCCCTATCCTTACCCCACCCCTATGTGTTGTGTTTAGGTTATGGTCTGATAGTCTTTAAGTGGCTACCCAGGTCTGAACCTGGCTTTCAATAAGCTCTAACTCCTCAACTTGAGAATGACAAGTTGGTCAGGGGTGTGCCAATACTTCAAATTGCTAGGTATGACCACCAGCTTACCATTTCCCCTCCCCTGCACTTAATCTTATTCCTAGCCTCTAAGTTATGCCCCCCTCCTATGAGCCTTTCCTTGGGACCTTGAGTTCCCTCTGAACTTGGACATTTGAGGGTTGCCCCTTCCATACTACACTATAATCTGATTCTGCAAGGACATTGGGGTGTAAGTATTGTCTGGAACTCTTGAAGCTCCTTGGAACTTTAACACATCCCAAATAAGAGAAAGGCCTTGAAAATCTGATCCTAGAAGTTGGTTTATCTCATATTATTAGACTCTGAGTCTGAATTAGGCTGATTAGATGTAGATGTAATCACTTATGTAATTTTAAGTTTTCTGTCTGATTCGTTTGGTCTGTAATAATTTTTTAATAACTAATCGGGGCGGATAATGAAAAGGATGGGATTGAATGCATGCAAAAAGGGTAGATAACATGACTATGGGGGATCGTTACTTCTAAAATTTCTGTACTTCATATAGATACCATATCCATAGGAAAATACTATTTCTGAATTTCAACATTTTTCATACGGTTAGCTACTAAAAATTTGCACCTCATATAGATAGATATCATGTTCATAGATATTTTTACATTTCATATAGATACCATGTTCATAGGATTTTCTGCAATTTCATACAGGTCTCTTGTTCATAGTATTTTTTGCAATTTTTGTATAGAAACCATGTCTGTAGGTCTGCATATCATATAAATAATATGCCTATAGGACTTCTGCATTTTTGCATATGCATCACTCATTAGGCAAACTTATTATAGGACTTAAATAATTGAATGCATATAGATGACCTGCCTATAAGATTTCTGCATAGGCAACAACATCGGTTAAATTTGTAAACGCCTAGAAAGCATGCCTCTAGGAGTTATCAACTAAAACTTGAATCTTCCACTCACTCCTAAGTCTAAAAACAGAAGCATTTTGTTTAACACTCATAAAATTTATGACCTTATAACTGACAATTTTTTTCTACAGTCAGTTTACTCCTTTGTCTCTGAAACCAATAGATATCATGCCTACAGGTCCGTTTAGCACATAGGCAAATAGTTAGGTAATTAATCAATTATGTCAGTCTTTGACAACTACATCTAAGAAGAGCTAATTTGGACTTCCTATATGGGAATATGTGGTAAATCATCTTGCCTACGCTTTAATTTAATTTAGAACCAATCAGTATATGCATGACATGCTAAACTACATATTGTTTTCTTGATTTGAGGAGGTTTATTTGAGCCTCTTACCATAATTGCCTTATGTGTTTTGTTTGTCGCCCTAGACTTTTAACCTTTTAAAACTTGGAAAAGCCCCAAAACTCCCTTCCCCTTTAGGATTAGTAGTCCCAAATGCCTCCAGAATTGATAGAGTTGGGACGGGTAATAGCATGCAATAAGTAACAACACCATTTCGCGCTTTAATACCTTAACGGGATGGGAAAGAGTAGATATGGATATGATGACTAGTGCGCTAATATCACATGCGACCCCTCTTTTGAGGAGTGATTGCTGGATATTGCATCGATGTGATCCATATTAATCATAAACCTAAGACCCCTATTCTTTTATTTGCTTTCATCTCTTCTTGTAAAACTCTTTAAATCTTTTTTTTCTTAAAATTCTGCCTCTCTACTTACCTTCACAAGTTTTCAACTTATTGCAATATTATATGCAAATCCTTATTTGAGCCTTAATTGCATATGTGTTAATGTAAAGTAACAATTGTAACATGGCCGGGAACCACACTTGTGGATCCTGAGGGGTGCCTAACACCTTCCCCTCGGGATAATTTCTAGCCGTTACCCTATTCTCTGATTTTTTCAACTAACCCTTCTTAAAGCGTCCTAATGCACTATATCATTAGGTGGCGACTCTCCAATTCCAAAATCCAATTCTTGAAAGGGAATAGAGTTGTCCTCCCAAATGTCGTAAACCCAATTTCGCCTTAGAAAAAGGGGGCATCGACAACATGGCGACTCTGTTGGGTATTTCTTTAGGCTTTTACCATTGCATGTTATTTGTGACTTTATTGCTTATTTGTTGCTTTTTATTAATGTTTATACATCATCTTCTCCCATGAAACTGACTTTGCTTTTTGTTTCTTTTCCTTTAATGCTTTCTTTTGCCGCTTTCCCTTAATATTGCTATTATTACGAGCAATTATTGTAATCATTATCTTATGAACATAGAAATACATGAAAACTTGTTTCATTCTTGTAATTGCATCTTCAACCTCATATTCCACTCATGCCAAATAAAATACCATAGCAACACTTATAATGAGTGGTTGCACTCTTCCAATATTATCACTCCTTAAATTTGGCAAAGGCGTATTTGCGGTAAAACCAGTCGATCAGTGGTGCAGTTGACGGTTCCGTGCCTTTTCCTCTTGAGTTGTCCGCTCAAGGGTACCGGTCTAATTGCCCATAGAAACCTTACTCTGTTTAACTATGCATGCATCATGGTCAATTTCACGACCCATTTCCATAACAAGTCATGATGGTGCCAACAATCTTGCCGGGCAAGCCAAGTACGGAATACTACTAACAATTTATATAGAATCGTACTCAAATTTAAATGAATTATCCATTCAACTAGGGTCTAGAATGAAAAGAGATAAAATAGTATGATATAAGATATACAACCCCAAGAGCAAGTCTACTAATGCGTGTGTGTGCCAATACCTGGTGTCACAATGTACGGGCATTTAGTAGAATATACATATCTCTACCTTACTGTCTGAAATAAGGGAAAGATAGCAAAAGTACAAAATGAGACTCCATCCGACTGGCGAGCGATGTAGGAAGGGAAGCAGCTTACCGTGGAAGTCTCTATGGCCACTCACTAGCGCGCGCCCGATCTATATCCAGATGAATCCGCCTCAGACCCTGTACATTTAAGTATAGAAGCGTAGCATGAGTACATAAACAATATGTACCCAGTGAGTATCCCGCTTAATCTCGAAGAGGTAGAGACGAGAGGTCGACTTGATACCCACTAGGTCAAGATAATATCATAATGATGATGTGCAATTTAAAGCATAGATATTTAAGTTAAACCATAGTTAAAATGGAAGTCATAATCAAACTTCTTTTATCATTTTACTTTTTTTGCATACTTAGCAATAAATCATGAAAAAGTCTAGGCTCAAGTCGGATCATGCGCAACAATGCCGAGTTCGACGGCCCGCTCTAATAGAATATAAATTGTGCACTGCCGAGGGTCAAACGGCTCGTACCATAGATGTATCTATTTCACCGAGGCGATCGACCCGATCCACAAATATAAAAAAACATCAAGAATGCATACAAAGGCATCATTTATGTACAAGGAAATAACCCTTCCAAGTTCAACAATAATCACATGTTCATTTTTCATTCTCCTCTAGTCTCTAGCATGTCATAAAAGATCATTTAGATAATTCAAATAATGGAAATCTCAATATAGGCATCATAGTAGCTACGCACGGACATTCATCACCTAATACGTACGTAGGCCCCGCATTTAATAGCAATTTATCATTTATTAGTCATAAAGGGAAAATTCCCTCTCACGAGGTTAGAAAGGAGACTCACCTCGCTCCGAAGTGAACCTCTAAATATCAAGAATAAGCATGAAACCTCAAAGCGAAGCCGAAAGCACGCAAACTAATTAAACAATGTAGGAACTAATCAAGAAGGGCCAACAAGGTTGAATCCCAACTATTTAAGTGATTTCCCAACCTTTCCCGCAAGTTTCTTAAATTCCGACCCCGAGCCCACGCGCCCGGATCCCGAGATATTTCGAAGAAAGTTATTTTCTATCACCTAAGAATTACAAATATATAATTTTTAGTTCATTACATAGTCATTTACGTGGTTAAATATTAATTTTATTTAAACCCTATGTCTAGCTCTAACCCTTTCATTTTACCACATTTTTAGTGTTTAATATACCCATTATACAAGTACTTAAGCTAAAAATATAGAGGAATTACTTACCTTTCAAATTTATGTAAAAACCCTCCCTTGAAAGCTCCCAATTCGCCAAAATGTAGAGTAAAAATGAGAGAAAATGAGTTTGAGATCGTATTTAATGAACCCATTCTCGATTTTTTCTTCTGTGGGCGAATTTCCGCTTATGCGGAATCCACTTCTGTAGAAAATAGCCTCTTTTGCGGTTCGGGGAAATTTGGGCTAGACTGCTTTTGGTAAGCCGTTCGCAAAGGCGGGACCGCTTCTGCGGTCCCCAGGGCCGCTTCTGCGATTTTCTCTACCTGACCCCTTCTTGCTTCTGTGCCCATTAGACTGCTTCTGCGGTCCCGCTTCTGCGGGCCAAGAACCGAAGAAGCTGTTAAGACAAGCAGCAGGTTTGGTTTTTTTCTAAGTTTCAACTTCGCTCGAACCTCGACCATTTGACTCTCGGGGCTCCCGAGCCCCGCCCGAATATACCGACAAGTCTGAAATCACAAGGCACACCTACTAGAACCCTCGAAACACTCAAAACAATACAAATTCAGGGAATCGAACCCCAAAACCAATTGAATCAACTTAATAAACTTCAAGTTCTTAGTTTCCTTCCAACGGGTCAAAACGCCCTTAAACTACTCCGATTGACACAAAATTTTACAAGTGGGTCTTAAATGATATTTTGGACTTGTACCAAGTTCCAAAACTGGAATCCGAACCCAATACCTAGGTTTTTAATGAATACTTAGATTCTTTAATTCTTTAAAACTTTGATTTAACAATTTTACATAAAAATTTCGTACTCAAGCTAGGGACCTCGAAATTTGATTCCAAGCATGCGTCCAGGTCCCATATTTTCCCACGGACCTTTCGGGGCCATCAAATCACAAATTTGGGTCCGTTTCCTAAGAAAGTTGACCAAAGTTAATTTGGCCTTTTAAAAAAACCTTAAAGAAATAATTGGTTTTATTTTCACTCAAAACTCTTCTAACTTTCGATCTGATCGCCCTCGCAAGTCGTAATTTAGCTAAGGAAAACGTGAAAATTTTTGTTTTAGGAAACGGGGTTCTAAGCAGTAAAATGACTAGTCGGGTCATTACATTCTCCACCTCTTAAACAAACGTTCATCCTCGAACGGACATAGAAAAGAAGTACCTGGACTACTGAATAAGTGGCAATATCGGCTCTGCATGTTCTCTTCGGACTCCCAGGTCGCCTCCTCAACCGGTTGGCCCCTCTACTGGACCCTTACTGCAGAAATCCTCTTGGACCTCAACTGGCGGTCCTGCCTATCAACAATTGCAACTGGCTCCTCCTCATAGCCCAAGATCTCATCTAACAGAATGGTACTGAAATCCAGCATATGTGAATAGTCGGTATGATACTTCCAAAGCATCGATACATGGAGAACTGGATGAACTCCCGATAAACTGGGAGGTAGAGCAAGCTCATAGGAAACCTCTCCAACTTGCCTCAACACCGTAGAGGGGCCAATAAACCTTGTCTTAGCTTGACCTTCTTTCCAAACCTCATAATTCCCTTCATTGGCGAGACTTTCAAAAGAACCTTCTCGCCACTCGTGAATGATACATCACGTGCCTTCTGATACGCGTAACTCTTCTGCCTGGACTGAGCTGTGCGGAGCCTTTCCTGAATCAACTTTACCTTATCCAAGGCATCCTGTACCAAATCTGTACCAAGTAACTTACCCTCACCAGGCTCAAACCACCTGATAGGAGAACGACAACATTGACCACACAATGCCTCATATGGGGCCATCTATGTGTTGGACTGATAACTATTATTGCATGCAAACTCCGCCAAGGGCAAGAACTGATCCCACTGACCTCCAAAGTCAATCACACATGTTCTAAGCATATCCTCTAAAATTTGAACTGTCTTCTTCGACTGCCTGTCGGTCTGAGGATCAAATGCCGTGCTAAGTCTACGCAGGTACCCAACTCAGTCTGAACGACTCTCTAGAAATGGGAAGTGAACTGAAGGCCTCTGTCTCATATGATGGAAACCGGGACACCGTGCAACCTGACTATCTCCCAAATGTATATCTGAGCATATCTCTCCGCTGTATAAGTAGTCGCCACTGGAATGAAATGGGCAGACTTGGTCAACTTATCCACAATAGCCCACACCGAATCAACCTTCCGCAAAGTCTGCGGCAATCTAACAACGAAGTCCATAGTTATGCGTTCCCACTTCCATTCCAGAATGGGAATTCGCTGAAGTAGGCCACCTGGCCTATGCTGCTCATACATGACCTGCTGGCAATTCAAACATTTAGCTACATACTCAATAATGTCCTTCTTCATCCTTCGCCACCAATAATGCTGTCTCAAGTCACGATATATCTTCGTGGCACCCGGATGAATGGAGTACCTCAAACCATGGGCCTCTTCTAGAATCCTCTCCCTCAAGACATCAACATTAGGAACACATACACGACCCTGAAGCCGTAACACACCATCCTCGCCAACAAAAATCTCATTGGCACCTCCCTGAAGTACCGTCTGTCTCTCCAAATGCAGATCATCGAATTGTCGGGCCTTAATCTACCCTAATAATGAAGACTGAGCAACTACGCACGCTAGAACTCGGTCGGGATCTGAAATGTCCAATTTAACAAGTTTGTTAGCTAAGGATTGATGTCCAAAGCTAATAGTCTCATCACAGCACGAATGAATGCCAAGCTACCCATACTCTCCGCCTACCTGCTCAAGGTATCCGCGACCACATTCGCCTTACCCGGATGATACAAGATGGTAATGTTGTAATCCTTCAGTAACTCAAGCCATCTACGCTGCCTGAAATTAAGATCCCTCACCCTAAATAAGTGCTGCAAACTGCGATGGTCTGTATAAACCTCACATGACACCCAATACAAATAATTCCTCCATATCTTAATAGCATGAACAATCACCGACAACTCTAGATCGTGCACAGGGTAATTCTTCTCGTGAACCTTTAGCTGACGCGAAGCATACACAATAACTCGCCCTTTCTGCATCAGTACACATCCCAAGCTAATGTGAGAAGTATCGCAATATACCGTATACATCCCTAAACTGGAAGGCAATACAAGATCTGGTGCCATGGTCAAAGCCTTCTTGAGCTTCTGGAATCTCTCCTCGCAATCATCAGACCAATAGAATGGGGCACCCTTTTGGGTCAATCTGGTCAGAGGTGATGAAAGAGATGAAAAGCCCTGCACAAATTGTCGGTAGTAACCTGCTAACCCTAGGAAACTCCTGATTTCCGTCACTGGAGTAGGTCGTGGCAAGCTCTGAACTTTATCAATCTTCATATATCTAACTTAATACCCTTTCCTGACACTATATGCCCCAAGAATACCACTGAATCTATCAAAAACTCACACTTGGAGAACTTAGCATATAGCTTCTGTTCTTTCAAGGTCTGAAGCGCTACTGTCAGATGTTGCTCCTGCTCCCCCAAGTTACGCGAGTATATCAAGATTTTGTTAAGGAAACCGATAGCAAATGAATCAATAAAAGGCCTAACACCCTGTTCATCAAATCGATAAATGCCACTAGGGCATTAGTCAAGCCAAATGACATCACCAGGAACTCGTAATGGCCATATCGCGTCCTGAATGTAGTCTTTGGAACATCTGAATCCCGAATCTTCAGCTGATGATACCCTGACCTCAAGTCAATCTTGGAGAACACCCTGGAACCTTGTAGCTTGTCAAAAAAATCATCAATACGGGGCAATGAATATTTATTCTTAACGGTAACTGCGGTAATCAATGCACATTCTCATAGTCCCATCCTTCTTCTTCACGAATAGCACCGCTGCACCCCAAGGCGATATACCGGGCCTAACAAACCCCTTTGCTAGCAACTCCTCCAACTGATCCTTCAGCTTCTTAGGATCTATACGTTACGGTGGGATAGATATAGTCTGAGTTCCTGGAGCCAAGACAATACAGAAATCAATATCGTGATCCAAAGGTATGCCCGGAAGTCAGAAGGGAAAACATCGGTGAAATCTCGAACCATTGGCACTGAATCAGTCATCAGAAACTCTAAGGTGGTGTTTCGAACATAAGCTAAATTAGCCAAACACCCTTTCTCACCATGCGCTGAGCCTTCAAGAAAGAAATAACTCTGCTAGGTGTATCAGTTGTGGAACCCTTCCACTCTAGTCTCGGCAATCCTGGCATAGCTATGATAATAATAAATTTCGAGCGATAATCAATAGAACAGTACTATTGCCGGCGTACATTAGCGAGGAGTAATTGACGCCGGAAATGGCTCGGAAGAGACGGAATGCTGCTCCGGTCGTCCATGCAGTCCCCCCTAAGCTTGTTACACCCGAACATGGCATCACTACTACACTTGAACCTCTTACATTTGGTAATTTTCTACCTTTGAAGTATCAATCGAAGGATCAATTGCATGCAGATGGAAATGAGAATCGAGTGCAAGGTATTGAAGGAGTGAATGATACAACAGCAAGGAGATTGCAATTTTTAGAAGTTATGGATCCAAAAAATGCAATACCAGAGGTTTTTGAAGCTGTTGACACCGAAAACCCAAAACCTACAATGGCGGCAGTAGTCAGAGGCAACAGAGATGTGCAAATAGGTAAGCCTTTATCATTTGTTCCTCCTACTTTGAGAGATGGTAAAAAGGTAGTGCAGATTTGTGAAGAAGATCTACAACCACAACTGGAGTATTGGAAGAATGCACTGATTGGATTTGTAATTGGAGATAGACCTAGTGAACAAAATATGGAAAACTTTGTTAGCCATATTTGGAATTTTGTTACTAAGCCTCAAATCCTTATGCATGCTGAAGGTTATTGTATTTTTCGATTCAATAATGCTGAAGACAGGGATACAGTCATGCAATCTGGTCCATATACATTTAGAAGCAAGCCAATGGTTCTAAGACCTTGGGAAATTGATTTCAATTTTCAGGCTAGTGTGTTGAGCACCATACCTATTTGGATTCGATTTCCAGGTTTGCCTGTGGGGTATTGGTCCACAGAGGTGCTGAGTAAGTTGGCAAGTGCTATTGGGAAACCATTGTATACTGATAAGTATACTGCTCACTATGACAAAATTTCATTTGCTAGAATCCTTGTTGAAGTTGATGCTGCATATCAACTTCCTGATGAACTGGAAATTGATACACCTTTTGGTTCTAAAATCCAGTCTGTTGAATATGACTGGAAGCCTACCTTTTGCAACCACTGCCTTAAGTTTGGTCATGACACAATTGAGTGTTGGTATTCTTCTGGGAATTCAGACAATCATGTGAAGGAGAAAAAAGACATAAGGAGAGAGACAGCTAAACAAATGCAGCAGGGGAAGCAAAAAAAGAAGGAATGGCTAGTAAAGAAGAGTGTAGCAACTGATGGAACCCAAAAGCAGGCTGAGGAAGCTGTTAATCCACCAGTTGCAATAGTGCAGACTGATCAGATTTCAAGCAAGGTTGATGATCAAGCTAATGTAGAGTTGAATGAGCAAGTGAATCCTGCAAGTCATTTGAGTGAAACAACTACCAGTAGTGATCAAATGGCTAGCATGGGTACTAGAGGAAAAGGAATCATGGAAGTTATGGGAAGAAGAGGGCAACTATTTGATCCTGGGCCTTCTTATAGTTTGCCAAATATTGATCCATGATAGCAGTCACATGGAACATTAGGGGACTTAACCAGTCCCCAAAGCAGAAGGAATTGAAGCAATTCCTTAATGATAATAAAGTTGATATAATTGGTATACTGGAAACAAGAATAAAGGAGCATAAAGCTAAGAAGATATTTGACAAAATTGCAAAGGGCTGGATGTGGCAATGCAACTATACAAAAGCTGTTAATGGGAGGATATGGCTATTATGGAAACCTTATGTTCAGATTCAAGGGGTGTTTCTTTCTGATCAGTTCATTCATTGTCTAGTGGAAGACACTAGAAGTCTAGTCAGATTTCACTTCACTATTATCTATGCTTACAATACTTCAGTGCTTAGAACACAACTATGGAGGGATCTCGGAACAATTTCTATTCCTCAGCAAGATGCATGGCTTATAAGTGGTGATTTTAACTGTGTATTAAGCTCTGATGATAGAATTGGTTCTCCAGTAACTGAAGCTGAAGTAAGGGATTTCAAAAATACAATAGATGAGTTACAACTTACAGCTTTAAGAGCAACTGGATGGCACTTCACTTGGACTAACAAGCAAGATGCTGACTCTAGAGTTTATGGCAAGATAGACTGGGCATTTGGAAATCTCCAATGGTTACAGCAGTTTGGGCACTTGGAGGCTGACTACATGAATCCATTGATCTCAGATCACTCCCCTATTCTAGTTAAATTTGGTGTATATAGGCCACTCCACCCTAAACCTTTCAGACTTTATAGCAATGTAATGGAACATGAGCAGTTTCATGAAATTGTGAAAAAAGTCTGGGAGAAGGTCTATTCTGGCACTCATATGCAGCAAATTTGGAGCAAATTGAAGGAAGTTAAGCAGCAACTAAAGGGGTTAAATGACTACTTAGCCAAATATAAGCAGCAGATAATCCATACAAGAGAGAGGCTTGATATTTTACAATTCCAAATGCAGACAAACTGTCTTTCACAGGAGCTGATTACTGAAGAAAGAGGATTACTAGAAGAACTTGACAAGTGGAGTAAAATTGAAGAGCAGGTACTGAGGCAAAAATCCAAAGCTACTTGGATTGAATGTGGAGATGCAAACACCAAGTATTTTCATGCACAATGGAGGATCAGGACAGGGCAAAACAATATTACTTCTATTCATACTGATACAGGTATCAAATTGACTGAGCCTATTGCTGTAGAAATGGAATTCTTGAAGGTATTCCAATCTCTAATGGGAGATTCTGTGATTGAACTACCCTGTGTGGATTCTAGTATTATGAGAAGTGGCAGATGTCTAACACTTGAACAACAAAGAATTCTTATTTGTCCAGTTACAATGGAGGAAATCAGTGCAGCAGTTAATGAGATGCCTAAGGATAAAGCTCCTGGAGTTGATGGATTTCCCATTGAATTCTTTACAAAGAACTGGAAGATAGTTCAAGAGGATGTCCTTTCTGCTACAAAGGAGTTTTTTGAAACCTGTAAAGTTCCTCATATGATCAATACAACTACAATAGCTCTTGTTCCTAAGGTTAAAGCTCCTACTACAGTGAAGGATTACAGGCCTATTGCTTGTTGTACTACATTATATAAGATCATATCCAAAGTTATAACTAATAGAATGAAGAGAGTAATTGGAGATTTAGTTGGGCCTGCACAGTCTGCTTTTATAGAAGGCAGGAGCATCATGGATAATATCCTTCTCAGTCATGAAATCTTTAAAGGATACTCTAGGAAAGGGGTTTCACCTAGATGTGTTCTTAAAGTGGATCTAAGGAAGGCTTATGATACTTTGGAGTGGGAATTCTTGAAACAGATTCTCATTTCTTTAGGATTCCCTGCTAAATTTACTGATTGGATTATGGCTTGTGTTTCTTCTACCTCATACTCTCTAGTAATGAATGGTGGCCTTACTAAACCATTCAATGCTAAGAGGGGTATTAGGCAAGGAGATCCTATGTCTCCTTATCTATTTGTTCTAGCAATGGAGTACTTGAATAGACTGCTACAACAACTGCATAAGGATGGAAACTTCAACTTCCACCCTAGATGCTGGAAGCTTAATATTTCTCATGTCTGCTTTGCTGATGATTTGTTAATGTTCTGTAGAGCAGATATGATGTCTATTCAAATCTTGCACAGCACTTTCCTCAAGTTCTCAAATGCTTCTGGTCTTCAGGCAAATGTAGGAAAGAGTGCTATTTATTTAGCAGGAATTCCTCAGGATACTAAAGAGATGATTATTGCTGCTCTTGGATTCACTGATGGGCAATTGCCTTTTAGATACCTTGGAGTTCCTCTGGATTCCAAGAAGCTATCCATACAGCATTACCTGCCTCTCATTGAAAAGATCACAGCTAGAATTACTTGTTGGTCTGCAAAGCTTTTATCATATGCTGGTAGAACTCAACTAATTAAGGCTGTGATCTTTGGTATGCAGACTTATTGGGCTCAGGTGTTTGTTATTCCTAAGAAAGTATTGAAGGCTATAGAGGCAGTTTGCAGATCTTATCTATGGACAGGCAAAGCAACCTTATCCAGAAGAGCTCTTGTAGCTTGGGATAAGGTATGTCAGCCTATCTCAACTGGTGGCCTTAATATTGTGAGAATGGAAGTGTGGAACAAAGCTGCCATAGCTAAATTGCTATGGGATTTGACAAGGAAGAAGGACTGCCTATGGGTTAAGTGGGTGCATACCTATTACATCAAGCATAGGTCCATTGAGTCAGTAGCTTTGCCTTCAAACTCATCTTGGGTCATCAAGAAGATATTGGCCAGTAGAGCTCTCATGATGGAGAATATTCAGTTGCAAGGCAGTTTATTCAACAGGCTTCAATCTGTTTGTACGTTTGGAAAGTTCCAAATTCATAAACTCTATACTGCTCTTCTTCCTATATTTCCTAAGTTTCTATGGAGGAATGTAATTCTTGTATCATCTGCACTTCCAAGACATAGATTTACTGTATGGTTGGCTGCTCATCAGAAGTTACCTACCATCGAGAGACTGCAGATCATGGGCATTCAAACACCAACTCTGTGTGCATTTTGCAAAGGATATGATGAAGAGTTCAAACACTTGTTCTTTGAATGTGCCATTACCAGTAGAGTTTGGAGGAGAGTTTGTATATGGTTGGGACACCCTAGAACTACAGTATGCTGGGAAAATGAACTGAAGTGGATCTGTAATAATGCAAAGAGCAAAAGCTGGAAGAAAGAGGTCACTGCAGCTGCATTTGTGACCACTGTTGCATTGCTATGGAGATACAGGAATCTGATCAGATTTGAAAGTAAGACCTTTGATGAAGATCAATGCTGTAAGGAAGTAACAATGTTGTTACATACAAGAAATAGGAATCGAAAGAAGTGGAAGGATAACTTACAAAATCTCAATACATTTCTTTACTTGGTTGAGAATTAGATGTTAGTTTGCTTTGTATATAACATGCTTAGTTAAGAACCAATTGTAACTAGAGGGAGAGGAATGAGTAGTAGAAGTCCATACTACTACATTAGGACACATTGTATATTTCTTTGATATCAATACACACTGTCAGTTAAGCTAAAAAAAAAAAAAAATCCTGGCATAGCTAGCAAAATAGTCTTGGCATGACAATCAAGGATTGCATGATATGGGGATAATCAATCCATGCCTAAAATGACCTCAAAATCAAGCATATCAAGAAGAAAAAGGTCATCTCTAGTCTCATAACCATAGAAAGTAATAATGCAGGATCGGTAGACCTGATCCACAACCACACAATAACCCACATGAGCGGACACATGAACAAGAACACCCAAGAACTCAAAAGAAATAACCAAGAAACGAGAAAACAGAGAGGACACATAGGGAATAAGTAGATCTTGGATCAAATAATATCAAAGCACCCCTACCGTTGACTGAAATAATGCCTGTGATAACAACATATGAGGTCAATGCATCTAGCCTGGCCGGGAGAGCATATTATCTGGCTGGAGCGCCGGCCTTCTAGCCTCCGCCCGATTGAGAAGCATCTGGCTGACCTCTTCCTGTCTGGCCTCAACCTCTGGGATGACCTCTACCAGTCTGTCCTCCACCTCTAGGTGGCTGGGTCGAGGGAGATGGAACCATGGGCTGTTGTCCTTGGTGTATAGCCTTTCCCCCAAAGCCTAGGGCAGTACCTCCTCACGTGACCCAGTTCTCTGCACTGAAAACAACATGGTACAGTGACTTACTGCCCAGATGGATAACTCTAATAACCAATAGACCCACTAGAAGATGCCTGAATGGCCGGCGGGCCGTATGAACTCTCCGTCATAGCATTGAGATAAGAATAGGAAGAATCTGGAGGACCTGATTACCCAATGGAAGAACCCTAAACGGCTGATGGGCGCTAAGAACTCTCTGGCATGGCGCTGAAATAAGATCTTGTTGGAGCACCCTGAGCAGGTAGTGGTGCTGAAACTGGGGGACAACTGGGCTGACCCCTCCCGGAGTGACCTCTACCCCTAGGTGGGGTGCTCTAAACTCTCCAAAGAATCTGGCCCTCTTCTCCTATTGCATCTGCTCAAAACCCCTCTGATGGTAGCCCTCAATCCTACGAGCAATCGCAAGTGTAAGCTGATAACCTGTGCCCATCTTCACCTCTCGCGCCATACTATTCTGAATAGTGGGATGTAATCCTGCAATAAATCATCTTACCCTTTCTGCCTTTGTGGGAAGTATCATAAGTGCATGGCGAGACAGCTCAGAGAATCTCATCTCATAATCGGTTACTGACATCTAACCCTGCTGTAAATACTCAAACTGATGATGCAGCCTTCCCCTCCAGAGGGTGGAATGTACTGATCAAGAAATAACTGGGTGAAGTGACCCAAAGTGAGGGGAGGAGAACCCGCTGGCCTGCTAAGAGCATAGGACTGCTACCATCTACGAGCCCTGCCCTCCAACTGAAAAGTGGTGAAGTCAACTCCATGTGACTCAAGTATCCTCATGTTGTGCAGTCTATCCCTGCACCAATCAATGAAATCCTGGGAATCCTCATGACGCTCGCCCACGAAAGCTGGAGGGTGCATCCTGCTTGTGAAGTAGCTGGATCCGCTGGAAATAAACCAGCCCGAGTCATAGTATCCATGAACCGAAGCATGCAGCCCATGAACTCCTAAAACTCCAGCTGCATGTACCAAACCTGCCGGGGTATGCTCTGCTGCAGGTACCTCACC
This sequence comes from Nicotiana benthamiana, assembly GCA_034376525.1. Taxonomy (NCBI): domain Eukaryota; kingdom Viridiplantae; phylum Streptophyta; class Magnoliopsida; order Solanales; family Solanaceae; genus Nicotiana; species Nicotiana benthamiana. Next base: position 29,863,891 of record CM067337.1, read on the forward strand.
CTGCTTCTCAATAATGGGATCCCGCATAGGATCTGCTGGTGGTACGACTGGAATGGCTCTAGGGTGCCCTCATCACCTACCATGGGTTGATGCCCTCCCCCGACCTCGACCTCAGCCTCTAGCAACCGGGGGAACATCTCCCCTCGGGTCCGGAACGTCAGCGGTACGAGTTCTCATCATCTGTGAGAGAATAGAAATAGAAATTTAGCACATCAACCATTGCACGATAGGAAGCGAATAAAGAGTAGTCTTTCCGAATACCCTATGGCCTCTCAAAGATAAATACAGACGTCTCTGTACGAATCTGCAAGACTCTATTAGGTTTGACCGTAACACTGTGAGGCCTACGTGAACCTAGCGCTCTGATACCATATTGTCACGACCCATTTCCATAACAGTCATGATGGTGCCCAACAACCTTGCCGGGCAAGCCAAGTGCGAAATATTACTAACAATTCATATAGAATCATACTCAAGTTTAAGTGAATTATCCATTCAACTATGGTTTAGAATGAAAAGAGATAATATAGTAGGAAATAAAATATATAACCCCAAGAGCAAGTCTACTAATGTGTGTGTCTGCCAAGACCTGGTGTCACATCGTACTGGCATCTATTAGAATATACACATCTCTACCCTACTGTCTGAAATAAGGGAAAGACAGCAAAACTACAAAAGGAGACTCCATTCGGCTGGCGAGCGATGTATGAAGGGAAGCAGCTCACCGTGGAAGTCTCTACAGCCACTCACTAGCGCACGCCCGATCAATATCCAGATGAATCGGCCTCAGACCCTGTACATTTAAGTACAGAAGTGTAGAATGAGTACATAAATAATATGTACCCAGTGAGTATCCCACCTAATCTCGAATAGGTAGAGACGAGAGATTGACTTGATACCCACTAGGTCAAGATAATATCATAATGATGATGTAGAATTTAAAGCACGGATATTTAAGTTAAACCATAGTTACAATGGAAGTTATAATCAAACTTCTTTTATCATTTTCCCTCTTTTGCATACTTAGCAATAAATCATGAAAAAGTCTAGGCTCAAGACGAGGTCAACGGCCCGCTCCAATAGAATATAAATTGCGCAATGTCGAGCGTCAAACGGCCCATACCATAGATGCATCTATTGCACCGACGCAATCGGCCCGATCCACAAAATCAAGAAAATATCAAGAATGCACACAAAGGCATCATATATGTACATAGAAATAATCCTTCCAAGTTCAACAATAATCACATGTTCAATTTTTCATTCACCTCTTATTTCTAGCATGTCATAAAAGATCATTTAGATAATTCAAATAATGGAAATATCAATTTAGGCATGATGTGAGTCCTAACTACCCAAACATTTAATATCATAGTAGCTATGCACGGACTCTCGTCACCTAGTACGTACGTAGCCCCCACAATTAATAGCAATTTATCATTTATTTGTCCTAAAGGGAAAATTATCTCTCACGAGATTAGAAAGGAGACTCACCTCGCTCTGAAGTCCACCTCCAAATATCAAGAACAAGCCCGAAACCTCAATGCGAAGCCAAAAGCGCGTAAACCAATTAAACAATACAGGAACTAATCAACAAGGGCTAACAAGGTTGAATCCCAACTATTTAAGTGATTTCCCAACCTTTCCCACAAGTTTTATAAATTCCGACCCCGGGCCTACGCACCCGGATCCTGAGAGTTTTCAAAGAAAGTTGTTCTCTATCATCTAAGAATCACAAATATATAATTTCTAGTTCATTACATAGTCATTTACGTGGTTAAATCTTAATTTTATTTAAACCCTAGGTCTAGCTCTAACCCTTTGATTTTACCATATTTTTACCCATTATACAAGTACATAAGCTAAAAATGTGGAGGAATTACTTACCTTGCCAATTTATTTAGAAGCCATCCCTTAGAAGCTCCCAATTCGCCCAAATGTAGAGTAAAAATGAGAGAAAATGAGTTTGAGTTCGTATTTAATGAACCCATTCTGCCCAGCAAATTTCGCTTCTGCGGGCGGATTTCAGCTTATGCAGAATCCGCTTTTGCAGAAAAATAGCTGCTTTTGCGATTCGGGAAAATCTGCGCTAGACCGCTTCTACGGTAAGCCGGTCACAAAGGCGGGATCGCTTCTGCGGTCCCCAGGGCCGCTTCTGCGGTTTCCTCTACCTGAACCCTTTCTGCTTCTGCCCCATTAGATTGCTTCTGCGGTCCCATTTCTGTGGGCCAAGAACCGTAGAAGCGGTTATGACAGAAGAAGCAGGTTTGGTTTTCTTCCAAGTTTCAACTTCGCTCGAACCTCGCCCATTTGATGTTCGGGGCTACTGAGCCCTTCTCGAACATATCGACCAGTCTGAAGTCACAAGGCGGACCTACTCAAACCCTCGAATTACTCAAAACAATGCTAATTCAAGGAATCGAACCCCAAAACCAATTGAATCAACTTAATAAACTTCAAGTTCTTAATTTCCTTCCAACGGGTCAAAATGCCGTTAAACTACTCGGATTGACACCAAATTTCTTAACTGATATTTCGGACTTGTACCAAGTTTCAAAACTGGAATATGAACCTAATACCTAATTTTTTTTAATGAAAACTTAGATTCTTTAATTCTTTAAAACTTTAAATTAACTATTATACATAAAAATTTCGTACTCAGGCTAGGGTCCTCGGAATTCAATTCCGAGCATGCGCCCAGGTCCTATATTTTCCCATGGACCTTCTGGGACCATCAGATCACGAATCCGGGTCTGTTCCCAAGAAAGTTGACCGAAGTCAAATTTGGCCTTTTAAGAAAACCTTAAGGAAATAATTGGTTTTATTTTCACTCAAAACTCTTCTAACTTTCAAACTGACCGCCTCCGCAAGTCGTAATTTAGCTAAGGAAAATGTTGAAAGTTTTATTTTAGGAAATAGGGTTCTAAGCAGTAAAACAACCAGTCGGGTCATTACAGTCAAACATAGCCGAGACATTTATGTTAATGACTCTTTAAGATAACCTTGTCCAAAGTCCACCGGGTTTCTTTGAAACCCAAGCAGGCACCACCATATTCTATGTATTTATTTGGAGAACTAAATGATGCTTATGCTAATTATTGGTGTTAAATAGTCAAGTCTGGTAGGGGTGAGGTCTTAACCCTTTTGTTTCTTAGAAAATGAATGACAAAGTTCCCGACTTTGGTATGGTAAACATACCTTCACTCTTGCTGACCTGGTGGAGGAACCTCCCATCAAGTAAAAAATCAATGAATGGAAAGCGAGAGTCACCAGGGCTAGTGAGAAGCTAGAATATCTAGAATACAGTCTGATGGAATTGGAAGGGAAAGTGAGGAAGAGAGTCACCGACTGCCAGAACGCTGAGGGAAATGAAGGAGAACACCTGGCAAAGGCATTTTTCCCGGCGAACCTACGCGTACTGGAGGATCTGATCAAGGGGAGCATTCAACCAGAGGAAGGTCCTTCTAGGACCAAATATATAGGAGTTCTTCTCTGCTTTATCAAATGTAATAAGGCCAATGACCATAGTGATATTTTACTTTCCGTTATTTAGTCTCGTTTTGGGATTCATATTATTTTTATCAATAAAATGAGGCATTTAGAATTACAAGTTCTCCAAACTATTTGTCCCTAGGCCTACCTCGGGCACAACGAGGCACCCAAATTAGGACATGATTTATATTCTTGCACAATATGTTTAAATCTGCAGTAACTTGTTACCTTTTTCTTTTTCTTTTTTTTATTCCCCTCCCCAAAGGTTAGTTCGTGCACTCTGGCATCATCATTATACCCTATAAGATTCAATGGGCCTCCACCTCCTCCTCTGAGTCCTATCAGAAACAAGAACAAGGCTAAAATGGAAGACTTGAACAACATCAGAAAAGAGAACTCGGGTAAACGAGCAGAGGTTACTAAGGGTATCAAGGTCTCCAACAAAGTGCCGCCCAACTTGAGTAGAAGTTATTGAAGTTCCGAGAAGAACATGATCAAGTTCAGAGCTTGGCCAACTTATCATTTTCCCTTACCACCCCAAACATCAACTTTCCCAACACTCAAATCCTGCACCTCCATAGAACATCCCGCAACCACAGAAACGACCCACTCATACTCAACACTGCAACACATGCCACACTTCCAATAACCCTCAATTGCTTGTACCTGAACCACTAAACACCACAAATGATCCTCTCCACCAATCTCAAGCACGTTTCAGTCTAATGACAAAGACTCTCTTATCAAGAACCTAGTCGCAGAACTCAAGAAGTTGATTAGCCGATTCCAGGGTGTTGAAGGAAACAAAGGTATTGAGGGCTAATTTACGAGGACCTTTGCATTCAGCCAGATGTTGAAATTCCTGAGGGGTACAAACCTCCCAAGTTCAAAATGTTCAATGGCATGGGAGATCTCAGAGTCCATTTGAGGACATACTGTGACAAACTGGTCAGAATCGGAAAGGATGAGCAGATCCATATAAAGCTCTTTATGAGAAGTCTGAAAGGGGATGCTCTATCTTGGTTCATCAGCCAATACCCCAAGAAGTGGACAAGCTTGGTAGGTATGGCGTCCGATTTCATGGAATGGTTTAGATTCAATATAGAGAATGCACCGGGCGTATTCTACATCCAGAGTTTGAAGAAGAAACTTACAAAGACATTTTGCGAGTATGCTACTCGTTGGAGATCAGAGGCTGCTAAGGTCAGGCCGGCGTTAGAAGAGGAACAGATGAACAGATTCTTCGTCCGGGCTCAAGATCCACAATATTATAAGAGGTTGATGCTGATAGTGGGCCAGAAATTCTCCGATATAATCAAGCTAGGGGAAAGAATTGAGGAAGGCATTAAAAGTGGCATGGTTACTAACCTTGAAGCATTACATGCCACTAACATGGCTCTACAGTCTTGTGGCACATCCAAGAAGAGGGATGTTAGTGCCGTGATGATCGCACAGAGAACAAAATCCCCGATAAATACCAAACTTACCCATCACCTCCACTTATATATCAGCCTACCACAAATTACCAAGCACCCACACTCTTCTACCAAAATCCACTACCCATTTATCAATCGTCTCCACCTCCCACATATCAGCCCACTTCACCCAGATACTCTCAACCCGCACCTGTCTACCAAGCTTATAATGCTCAACCCTCTCACTATTAGTCACCTCCCACTCGCCAAAACTTCCCTAGACCTAGACTAAATTTTGACCGCAAACCTCCCAGACAATACATAGCCATCGTCGAGCCAATCGACCAGCCGTATGAAAATCTTAAAGCTGCTGGTTATGTCATCCATATCCCTGTCATAACTCCAAAATCATTCCCAATGGGTCAACTCGAACAAGACATGTGGGTACTATTCCGCATGCAGGGGAATACCATTGATGAGTGCCGCTCAATGAAAGACAAGATCCAAACCCTGATCAGCAATAAGATAATCATAGCAAAGGAGCCTGCTCCTAGTGTTCGCAACAACCCTTAATGTGACAACAATTGTGAAGGTGTTCACATGATTGAGATAGAAGATTAATAGGACCCCGAAGGGTCGATTGGATTGATTGATGAGGGTGATGAGCAAAAGAAACCAACAGTCACACTTAATCAGATTGTTGTCCAGATCCAGCCATTTGGGGTCAATGAAGTAAACATGTCTATACCGCTCGAGTTTGAAGCACCTTCTTCTGCGAAGGCGCCCTGACCAATTGAGGTCGAGTTCGGAGTTCCAAAAGCACATGCGCCATTCAAAGTTGATGTGTCACCTCCAAGGGTGCCCATTCCGGTAGCAATGTCATACGTAACACCATTCCACTCAAATGCCATACCATGGGATTACACAGCCGAAGCAAGAAGGAAACGGAAAACCAAATTTGGAGAAGCAATTACTGCGCAAGGTATGACCAGAAATGGCAGAGTTTACACCTCAAAACACCTGGTAGAGTCCAGTAAGCAAGCCTCTGGACGACATATTAAAACTGGGCTCGATGATCCTTGGAGGAAGATACAAGCAAAAGAATACTCAATCTTCTAACAACTAAATAAAACACCATCACAGATCTCCATCCTAGCTCTTCTACAGAGCTCCGATGCACACAAGAATGCCTTGATAAAGATATTGAGTGAGGCATACGTGACCAGCAACATAATTGGAGGGGAAATGGCAAACATGATAGGGCAATTACTAGAGAGCCATAAAATCACCTTCCACGAATATAAGTTGCCACTGGAAATGCTGAGTCACAACAAGGCACTGCACATCACCGTGCAATATGAGGATTATTTCATTAATAGAGTCCTGATCGACACAGAATCCAGCCTCAACATATGCCCGTTGATAACCCTCTGAATATTGGGGAAGAGCTTGCATGAGATCAAAGATGGGGCAATCAATATCAAAGCCTTCGATGGATCCCGAAGATTCACTATTGGGGAAATCCGTTAATGCCTGCAAATGGGACCAACTTGGTTCGACATTGACTTTCAAGTGATATATGTCCCAGCATCCTATAACTTGCTATTGGGAAGACCATGAATTCATGCCGCCTGGGCTGTAGCATCAACCCTGCATCAGGCAGTGAAGTTCGAGTGGAATCATCAAGAGGTGATTATTCATGGCGATGGTAGAAACCCTATATACAGTCGCCAGACCATCCCGATGATTGGGGGAAGAGGGAGAATACATGGAGAAACCAATCATCACGTCGAGCGGGTCAACGCCATGGACAAAGATAAATGGTGGGATAACAAGATCGAGAGTATCCTGAATTTGTCTGGATATGATCCTGGAAAGGGACTTGGCAAAAACCTCCAAGGAATCACCAAACCCGTCAAGCTAAAGAAACATGATACTACTTTTGGTTTGGGGTATGAATATACCTGGAAAGAGTTTGATGAATGGTCGCCAACATGGCGCGGTCCCTACTATCCACTAGAGCATCCTATACCTCGTCTGGAGCAAACTTTCCAACCAGGAGATATGATATATGGGTTAGAAGAAGAGGAAGCATTGGCTGCAATGAGAAATTTGTATAAAAAAGATGACAATATGGACTGCTATGACATTTTTTTGAAGGGGGGGGGGGAGGCCCTTCCATACAAGCTGTGAACCGAGGAGAACACCTCAATAATTGTCCATCAGAACCACCAGGGCCCCGAAAGCTTCCGGGTAGCAAGGCTAAACAAAGAACCATGCATCGCATTTTATTTTTTACTAGCTGATTTTCTTTCCGTATTTTCTTTAATTTTGAAAAGAGCTACGAGGTTCAAAACAATTATGAAATTTAATCAAAGCATTTCAATCCCTTATATATCTCGCCCTTATTAATTTTCTCTATCATTTACTTTATTTACATGCATTACTATCACTTATCTTGATGATGAACCGACGATTGTAACTTGCAACGGAAAAACGCAACAGATGGATATAGACTCAAAAGAAGATGATATACTAGAAGAGGTCGTAAAAGAAATTGAGGATTTTGAAAATAGGCCTAAGTCTAACTTGTACGAAACGGAGGTCGTTAACTTGGGGGATACCGAGAACGTAAAGGAAACGCGCATCAGTGTTCACTTATCACTATCCGAAAAGAAAGAGTACACCGAGTTTCTAAAGGAATATGAGGATATATTCGCCTGGTCGTATGTTGATATGACTAGTCTTAGTACATCCATTGTAGCTCACAAACTACCAACAGATCCAACATGTCTGCCGGTAAAGCAGAAGCTCGGGAAATTCAAACCTGACATGAGCTTGAAGATCAAGGAAGAAGTTACTAAACAGGTCAAAGCCAAGGTTATCAGGGTGGTAGAGTATCCAACATGATAGCCAACATCGTACCAGTGCCAAAGAAATATGGGAAGATTAGAGTCTATGTCGACTACCGGGATCTTAACTAGGCCAGTCCCAAAGATGACTTCCCCTTGCCAAACTTACACATTCTTACTAATAACTGTGCTAAGCATGAGTTATAGTCGTTTGTTGATTGTATTGTTGGGTATCATCAGATATGTATGGATGAGGAAGATGCGGAGAAAACAACTTTCATTATGCCGTGGGAGATGTATTGTTACAAAATGATGCCATTTAGGTTAAAGAATGTTGGTGCCACCTATATGAGGGTCATGACTACTATCTTTCATGACATGATACACAAAGTAATCGAGGTATATGGAGATGATAAGAAGACGGAAAACTATGGTTCCATGACATCATCGAGTACATAACAATAGGAGAATATCCAGAACTTGCAAATGCTACTCAGAAGAGCACACTTCGAAGGTTATCTAAGAACTTCTTTCACATCAGAGGAATACTATACAAGAGGACTCTCGATTTGGGATTACTAAGGTATGTCGAAGCAAAGGAAACATCCATGTTATTAGAAGAGGTTCATACAGGGACTTGTGGTCCACATATGAATGGTTTTATCTTAGCAAAAAAGATACTCCGGGCAGGATATTTTTGGATGAATATCGAAACGTTCTGCATCTAGTATGTTCGCAAATGTCATCGCTGTCAAATACAAGCAGATATGATAAAAGTGCCTCCAAATGAGCTTACTGCAACAAGCTCGCTTTGGCCATTTGGCACTTAGGGAATAGATATTATCGGACCTATCGAGCCTGCCGAATCAAATGGGTACATGTTCATTCTAGTGGAAATTGATTATTTCATCAAATGGGTCAAAGCAGCATCAAATAAAGCAGTAACCAAGAAAGTTGTAGCAAATTTTGTTCGCGACCGCATTGTTTGTCGGTTTGGAATTCCGGAGTCAATCATTACTGATAATGGTTCCAGTCTCAACAGTGACTTGATGAAAGCAATCTATGAAGCATTCAGGATCAAACACAAGAACTCTATTGCCTACAAGCCTCAGATGAATGGAGTTGTAGTAGAAGACAACAAGAATATCAAGAACATACCAAGGAAGATGATAGAGAAGCATCAGCAGTGGCATGAGAAGTTATCCTTTGTTTTATTGGGTTACCGCACCATAGTCCGCACATCAACCGGGGAAACTCCCTATATGTTGGTTTATGGTACGGAGGCAGTCATTCCCGCCGAGGTAGAAATTCCCTCCTTGAGGATCATACAAAATGCAGAGTTAGATGATGCCGAATGGGTAAAAGGTCGCTACGAGCAGCTAGCCCTTATAAATGGGAAAAGAATGGATGCATTTTGCCATGGTCAATTGTATCAGAATAGAATGTCCTGATCTTTCAAAAAAATAGTCAAGCCAAGGAAGTTTACAGCAGTTGGTGTTGAAGAAATTTTCCCGCATCAAGATAAAGCCAAATGGGAAATTCTCTCCCAACTGGCAAGGTCCATACATGGTTAATCGGGTTCTAACCGGAGGAGCCATCATACTCAAAAAGTGGACTTAGAAGTCTGGCCGAAGCCAATTAATTCAGATGTAGTAAAATGGTACTATATGTAACCATTTATGATATCCTTTTGTCACACCTCCTTTTTCGCTATACACCCCCGCAAAGGGGCGTAAATGAGTTTTTCCAATTAAAGGATACTAGAAACAGGATTTATAATTATTTATTCAGAGTCACCAATTGGGAGATTAATGGTGTCCTAAGTCACCGATTGAATCCCGAACCGAGGAAAAAGATGACTCTGTTAATAGTCCATGAACTAGAAATCTGGATAAGGATTTCTGTTAACCCGGGAGAAGGTGTTAGGTATTCTCGGGTTCCGTGGTTCTAGCACGGTCGCTCAACTGTTGCATTTAGATTTTATCTAATTTTATTACATGAAGTGCCTATGTTCCAATTTTATGCTTAACTGATTTTATTTAATATAATATTTATTTAAGAGAAAGTGAACGCTGTTTAAAGTTTGTTTTCGGATTTTGCCGCATCAGATGAACCCGCAATCCTAGGCACACTCTATTCAACGTTTTAGGATTTGGATTTGGATTTGGGCCGCATAAAATGCCCACCCATATTTAGGAATGTAATTTATTAAAGCAGCGCTATATAGGGTCTAACATGTTGTTATCTTTTGGGAGGTTCGTGAAATTCGCTAAACGACCCTTCCCGATTTTCTAAATATTTTTAAACCTTTATTGAGGGCACCACATTTTGTATTTTTATTGGGCGAGGATCGTCTCATTTTATTTCAAAGGATAAACCTAAAAGCGACTATATTTTCTATTTTTGTTTTTTTTTTAATTTTTGCCTTTAATAAATAAAGACAAGGTTCTAATTGATTATATTTAAACGTCGGGCCTTAAAAAGGACAAACCTTTTAGTTTAAAACCTGCTACCTAACTCAAAACCGAATTTTAAGTATCAATTAAAATCTTAAATCAGACTTCCTAGGAAACAGGCCCAAATCGTGGGCCCAATCCATGGCTTAGCATTTTAGACTTAGTGGCTGTCATGGGATCGATTCCCATAGCTGAAATGAGCCACAAAATCTTCCATTGCAATGAAACTCTCAATTAGTAGGCTTGACAGCCTGGGCTCAAACGCATGCCCAATGAGTTTAATCCGAAGAATTGGGGACAGAGGATGGTCAGGGGTTCGGTTCCCTGATAGCAGAATGGAATGAGCCTCAATTAAGACCAAACGTGAGGCCCAAAATGGGCAATCATGTCTCTGCAAGCTAGTTTCAGCAGAGAACTTCAAAGACGGGCTAGTGGCCACGACATCGAGCCTAACAAAAGAAATTGCAACATTGGGCTTGATAATCTTATACATAGCCATAATCAATAAACTAAACATTGGTAACAATTAGCCAAACTACTTTAAATTATCATGCTTAACTAATCATGATAACTATATTTTTAGGGTAAAAAAACGAATTCATCAATACTCAAAGAGTTGTCGAGTTATGTTTCAAAATGAAAGAACTACTGCAATTTGAGACCTAACTAATCATTGAGCTATCTTTCACACACAGTTATGAACACGACTTGTTGAAGCACATTGAAGCTTAATTTGAATTATTAACATGCATTTGCCCACATTTAACACTCAGAATTCAGAGAAAACAGTTCAGGATTAGAAGGTTTAACAATTTAAACGATATCAGTTCAATTCCAGCCCATTATTACAAGATCAATTTCCATCTAGCTAAATCAAATTCGACATGTAATCTTACTATCATCAAAACTATACATTCAATTGCAAAACTCAAAAAAAAATTGAACCAGTTGCATTTCATGCTTCAATTAAAGTTCACATTTCACGTTTCACATCATAGCCTATTAAAATCGAGGTGTGTACCTGGAAATTGGAATTCAAAAATAGAAGAAGGTAGTCAAAAGCATCTATTGTGCAGTAGAGTGTGAGAATGCAAACACCAACACTTTGAAATGATCAACAGCAAAGCAAACAACCCAAGAAATCAAACTACGACCCAGAAAATTTGAAACCCACTTGATCAGAAAGTCTTTCTTTGGACCGTAATGCAGGCTTTTGGATGGGCTAGAAAGAAGGGTATAAAAGGCTCAAAACTATTTCAAAAATGAGTTAAAATTACATCTTTCGGAATCCAGTTTCTCAAAACCATCACAACTTCTGCCCCAGTTTCTTGGGGACTTTTTATTTTTATTTTGGTATGACTGAACCTTTGAGTAAGGTTTCCTACGTACCCTTTCCGGATCAAGTCAAACATAGTTCACTTTATCGTAATTACCTTTCTTGTGTTTTTTTCTTTTGTCTTCTTTTCTTTTCATTTTCTTTCTTTTCTTTCTTCTTTTTTTCTTTCTTTTCTTTCTTTTCTTTTCTTTTCCTTTCTTTTTTATCTTTTCTTTTCTTTTCGTTTCCTTTCATTTCATTTCTTTTCTTTTCATTCCTTTTCTTTATGCTCGGCACCTGTGTTTCTTAATTATACCATTGATTCCGAAAGAGGGGTGTAAAAAATAAGCAAGGTTCAAAGGGGATGACAAGGAATAAAAGTGTTTGGATAGCACAACAAAATGCCTTCGTCATTTCAATCTTCAAAATATGCCCAATAGAAACAGATACATTCAGAAATAAAGAAATCTTAAATAATATCTCTTGACCGCATCGGTATTGATGGCCATTTCAACACATATTCCTTCTACGTCTGTCAAATACAATGCACCATTAGACAACACTCTGGTTACTACAAATGGCCCCTGCCACTTTGGGGCAAATTTTCCTTTTGCTTCAGCCCAATGAGGCAAAATCGGCCTCAGTACTAACTGTCCGACTTTGAATTTCCTCGGGCGCACTTTCTTGTTAAATGCTCTTGCCATTCTTCGTTGGTACATCTGACCATGACATACTAATGCCAATCTCTTCTCGTCAATCAAACTTAACTGCTCAACGCGACTTTTCACCCATTCGTCATCATCGATATCAGCCTCCGCAACAATTCACAGAGACGGGATTTCCACCTCTGCGGGTATTACTGCCTCGGTGCCATACACCAACGAATAAGGCGTCGCTCCCACTGAAGTTCAAACGGTGGTGCGATACCCCAGCAATGCAAAAGGAAACTTTTCATTCCATTGTCTCGATCCTTCCACCATCTTCCGTAATATTTTCTTTATATTCTTATTAGCTGCCTCAACCGCACCATGTGCTTTAGGGAGATATGGCGTAGAATTCCTATGGGTAATCTTGAACTGATTATAGGTTTCCTTCATCAAATGACTATTTAGGTTTGCCTCATTGTCTGTAATAAGCACTTGGTAAATAATATTCGCATGCACAAAATCCACCACAGCTTTCTTGGTTATCGACGTGAATGTCTTAGCCTCTACCCACTTGGTAAAATAGTCTATAGCTACCAAAATGAACCTGTGCCCATTTGACGTTACCGGTTCGATTGGCCCAATAACATCCATGCCCCATATGACAAAAGGCCATGGCGCGAACATCGTATGTAGTTCTGATTGCGGAGAATGAATAAAATCTCCATGCACTTGGCTTTGATGGCATTTACGCACAAAACCGATACAATCCTGCTCCATAGTAAGCCAATAATAACCTGCCCGTAGGATCTGCTTGGCCAAAACATACCACTCATATGCATTCTACAGACCCTCGAATGTACTTCAGTCATGATAGATGTGGCTTGCCTCTCATCCACGCACCTCAAAAATCCAAGATCTGGCGTTCTTTTATATAACACTCCTCCACTGAAGGAAAACCCGCTTGCCAACCGTTGAATCGCTCTTTTCTGATCACCGATGGCATGTTCCGGGTATGCCCCCATTCTGATATATTCCCTGATGTTGTGAAACCACGGCTCGCCGTCGATTTCCTCTTCTACCATATTACAATAAGCACGCTGATCACGGACTTGAATCTGCAATGGGTCCATATAAGCCTTGTTCGGATGATGCAATATTGATGCCAGAGTAGCCAAAGCATCGGCAACCTCATTATGAATCCTTGGAATGTGCCTGAACTCTACTGACTGGAATCGTTGACAAAGTTTGTGCAAACATTATCAGTATGGTATAAGCTTTAAATCCTACGTTTCCCATTCTCATTGAATTTGGTGTACCTGTAGGTCTGAGTCACCCAAGACCAAGACTTCGTGGACACCCATATCTATAGCCAATCTCAGCTCCAAAATGCATGCCTCATATTCTGCCATATTGTTCGTACAATAGAAATGAAGCTGAGCGATAACAGGGTAATGCTGACCTGTTCCATAAATGAGTACCGCTCCTATTCCCATGCCTTTCATGTTTGCCGCCCCGTCAAAGAAAAGTTTCTATCCCGAATTCTCAACTTGCTCCAGTCCTTCTATGTGAATTACCTCCTCATCAAGGAAATAAGTTTCCAAAGGTTCATAATCTTCATCGACTAGATTTTCAGCCAATGCTTGTGCTTTCATTGCAGTCCGTGTCACATAAATGATGTCGAATTCTGTAAGCAGGACTTTTGCAAGCCTCCCAGTGGGCATAAGCTTCTGAAACATATACTTCAACAGGTCCAAACGATTATGAGGTAAGTAGTGTAGGATGATAAATAATGTTTTAACTTTTGCGCTACCCAAGTTAGGGTGCAACATGTCCTCTCCAGCTCAAGATACCTGATCTCGTAAGACGTGAATTTCTTGTTGAGATAGTAGATAGCCTGCTCCTGCCTTCCTGTAACATCATTCTGCCCAGTACACAACTGAATGAAATATCCAAAACCGTCAGATATAGAATTAAAGGTCTCCCTGGTTCTGGCGGGACAACCACGGGTGGGTTCGACAAGTACTCCATTATTTTATCAAAAGCCTCTTGACATTCATCGGTCCATTTGACTGCAGCGTCTTTCTTTAACAATTTGAAAATCGGCTCACAAGTGGTCGTGAGCTGAGCAATGAACCTACTGATATAATTCAATCTTCCTAACAAACTCATCACCTCAGTTTAGTTCCTTGGAGGAGGCAATTGCTGAATAGCTTTGATCTTCGACGAGTATAGCTCAATACCCAACAACTGACTATGAGCCCCAACAACTTCCAAGACGGCACCCCGAAAGCACATTTTGCGAGATTGAGCATAAAATTATACCTGCAAAGCCTTTGAAAGAACTTTCTCAAATCTCTGACATGGTCGGACTGCTGCTTATACTTCACGATCACATCATCCACATATACCTCGATTTCCATATGTATCATATCATGGAATATTGTTGTCATGGCCCTCATATAGGTTGCCCCAAAATTTTTCTAATCGAATGGCATGACCCGATAACAGTATGTTCCCCACAGCATGAAGAATATCGTCTTTTATGCATCTTCCTCATCTATTAGAATCTGATGATAACCCGCGTAACAATCCACAAAAGTTCCAATATCATGCTTGGCACAATTATCAATCAGTATGTGGATGTTTGGCAATGAAAAATTATCTTTTAGACTTGCCTTTTTAAGATCCCGGTAATGGACACACACCCTGGTCTTGCCATCTTTCTTAAACATAGGCACAACATTAGCTAACCAAGAGGGATTTAGTGTAACCCGAATGACCCTTGCATCAAACTACTTGGTGATCTCTTCTTTGATTTTCACACTTATGTCCGTTTTGAACTTTCTCAGCTTCTGCTTGACGGGAGGGAGCGCCAGATCAGTGGGCAATTTATGAACCACTAAATCAGTGCATAGGGCCGGCATATTATCATACGACCATGCCAAAACATCCTTGTATTCAACCAATGCTTTAATTATCTCCTTCTTGAGTTGTGGCTCCAGATGAACACTTACTTTGGTTTTCCGCACGTTATGTTGGTCCCTTATGTTAACTGCTTCGGTGTCATTTAGGTTAGGTTTGGGATTTTCTTCAAAATGACTTAACTCCTTACTAATTTCCTCATAGGCCTCATCATCATCACATTCCACTTCGTCATCACACTCGATTTTTTGTATTATTATTTCTAAGTTAGATTGGCTTACAAGATTGCGCCGAAGATTCCTCATGCATGTCATGTCATTGATATCAGCATAAAAAGAACTGTATAGAAAGGAAAAGAAAGAAAAAAATGGCAATGGAATTAGGAATAAAGAAAGAAGGAAAATTGCATTTCATTAAATGTAAAGATCACATGGTATTAACTCATCCAAACGGACGGAATATAGCAACTGAATTACAAACCCTAGAATAATCCAGGTGAAAAAAAGAAAAACAAAATCCACTACCACGACTCCCTCCAAACTGGAAGAGGAGTAGTTTCCCAATTGTTGATATTGGCACGGGGTCCGATGTATTGGATATCTGCTTTGCTTGACCCTTCCCATGCCTCAACCATGTTCAGCAAATGCCTTCTCAAACACTTTATCCAAGTTCCCCTCTGCACCAATCAGTGGCCCCGACACCTTTGTCAGTAGCTACTTTCTAGCACTCGGCCTGACGAAAGACCTGGACAGGCGTGGAATTGGTTTGGGAAGAACCCAAGCTTTCTTTTTCAACTTACGAGCCCTTCTGACATCTGCTACTGTTTGCTTGAACCCTAACCCGAAGGTGTCCAGATTCTTGGGCAAGAAAATAGGTTGAACAATACCCTGAATCTTGGCACCCAGACCTTTCCCTGGCACGAGCCCATTACCCAACATCTCTGAAACCACCATGACAGTCGCGGCTGCTACCCTGGGATGTGGGATACTTTCACACTATGGAACTCGACTCACCGGAATCATGTCTAAGACTTGATAAACCCATGGTCCCTTATCATCATCAGTTTCTGTAAAGAGCACAATGGCGTCACTTACAACGCATGTGGGATCTTCCCCATGCAACACAATTTCTTGTCTATCCCACTCTAACTTTACCATTGGTGCAATGTGGACGGCACTGCCTTGGATGCATGGATCCATGGTCGACCCAGCAAAAGATTATAAGATACTGCAGCGTCCAGCACTTGAAATTCCCTAGTGGATTCGACTGGACCAATAGTCAGTTCGAGTATAATATCCCCACCGTGTCTATTCCTCCTCCGTCAAACCCTCGAACACAAACACTATTTTTGTGGATCCTACAATCATCAATCTTCAACATGTTCAGCGTAGACAATGGACAAATATTGGCACTAGACCCGTTATCGATCAACACCCGTGTCACTTTCAAATCTTCACACTTGACTATCAAGTAAAGAACCTTGTTGTGTTCTGTGCACTCCACGGGCAATTCATCATCAGAAAATGTTATCCAGTTAACCTAGAAGATCTTGTTCGAAATTATTTCCAGATGGTTGACTGAAATTTTATCAGGGACATGAGCTTCATTCAATATTTTCATCAAATCTCGGCGATGCTCGTTTGAGTGGATCAATAATGATAACAATGAGATCTGAGCCGGAGTTTTTCTCAGCTGTTCCACAACAGAATAATCATGTGCCTTCATCCTTCTCAAAAATTCTTCCGCCTCTTGTTCTTTCACCGCCTTCTTGACTAGTGTTGCATTGTCTTTAGTGCTTTTAGCTTTTTTCAACTCTTTGGGGGCAAAACAGCGTCTCGATCGAGTTAAACCTCGCGCTTCACAATTCTCTTCCTCAATTTCTTTCCCCTTGTATGTTACTACCACCTTCTCATATTTCCATGGCATGGATTAGATATTGACCATAGGTAATTGGACTACCAGATTTTTGATGACCGGTTGTATGCAATCCCCTTTCATAACAAGCACGGGCTCAGATGATGCGCCTGGTACCACTAACTTTGCTGGCTCTGGCTTTTTTGCATCGACAAATGGCCATTTTCCCATTACCACCACCGACTTGATTTTCATCTCTTCAGGATGAATGGCTGGCTTTACCTCAACTGCCTTTTTTTTCTCCTTGGCTTCCATAGAATGAATCATCATGACCGTTTGCGAGGGTTTTTAAGACTCTGCTCCTTTTGTATCAATTCGATCATGTTGGTCTCGTGATGCGCTGGAAATGGGTTTTGGTTGATATTGGGTGCCTCCAGAGCCTGTACCTCGATATGAAAATTTTCAATAAGTTCCTGTACCGCATTATTCAATTTCCAACACTTCTCAATATTGTGCCCTAGCATCCCTGAATAATATTCACAACTAACAGAATAGTCTAGGTTTTTGGGAGGGGGATTTGGAATTTTGGGTTCAATTGGGGTTAACATCCCCAAACTGCTTCAATCTATGAAAGAGAGTGGTACAAGATTCTCCCAGCATAGTGAATGTTTTTTGGTTTGGGCCCTTATCATTTCTAGAAGACTGATTTGGACGAAAGCCAGTTCCTGGTCTATTAGCCTTGGGAGGTGGGTATGTGTTTTGTGGAGGTGGGTAGGTATTTTGTGAAGGTGGATATATGTTTTGGGGAGCCGGCGAATGCCATTGCAGATGCGTTGGAGACTATGTATGTCTGGGCATGGTGGACAGCATAGTGTGGTTCACGTGGTGGATAATAATGTTGCGGCGGGATATATGGGGTATATGGATAATTTGGGTGGTGAGGTCTGGGTTGGTTACAGTAACGCGGAGGGTTGCGAGTCCTGAACCATGTACTAGCTTAAACCGTGGCAACTTCTTCATTCTTCTTCTTTTCGAGCACACTACTGGTACCGCTATGGATGGCCTGCGTGGTTGCTTTTAATAACGAATAACTCAAGATTTTTTTGGATTTCAACCCTTCTTCGATCATGGCTCCCATTTTTACCACTTCATTGAATGACTTTCCAATAGATATCACTAGATGACCAAAATTGGAAGGTTCCAATGTTTGCAAGAAGTAATCTACCATCTCGCTCTCCCTAACCAAATTCTCTAAAGCTTTCTGCGGGCTTCTTTTCAACCTTTAACAATGACAGACGATCGGGGACTATCTCAAGGATGTACTGGAAATGGATGATTAATGCTTGTGCCAAATCATCCCATGTATACCATCGACTAGGATCCTGTCTCGTGTACCACTCCATTGCGGACTCGCTAAAACTTTGCCCAAAATAAGCTATCAGCAGTTCATATTTTCCCCCAGACCCTCTCATTTTGATGCAAAAACCTCGAAGGTGAGCCACCGGGTCGCCCTGTCCCTCGTACAAATCAAACTTGGGCATTTTAAACCCTGCGGCCAACTGGATCTCAGGAAATGGGCACAAATCTTTGCAAGAAACACTGACTTGGTTGCCTAAGCCGTGCATGTTCCTGAAGGGTTGCTCCATGCATATGACTTTTCGGATCTCTTCTTCCTGTTCAGCATTCCTGACGGGTTTCTCAACTTCTCTCGGGATCTCAAATTGGGGTGTGTAAGGATATGAATCAGAAGCTTTAAGGGTAGGCTCAGGAGGATAATATGGAGTTCATGAGCTTGAAACAGTGGATCGCTGGAGGATCTATGTAATGTGGCTGGGGAGGTGCCACAAAGACTGGAACCATAGGTGGAGGAAGGTTCTGTTTGAGTGGTGGAGCCGGAGGAGCATATGACGTGGTACCATAACCCTGGGTGGGATAGGGAAAAGCTGAAGATGAGTGGGGAGTGGTGGGCTCCAGAGCCTGAGCTAGAGGTGGAATATAGGCGGGGTTGGCAGGGGTATGATGGTGCCGGGTGCCCCTGAGACCATGCCCGATGCATTTTGTCCATTTGTGCTTTTAGTTTCCTCATTTCTTCTTTCATAGCACCCACATCTATTACTTTGACTTCATTTGTGGGATCCATAATACTGACGTCTGCATCCTATCCTGTCATATCTGCTTTATCTTTTGACCGAGTGTTGTATTGATGAGTTTCCAGAATGCCGAATAACCTAACCACATGTCTGTACTCACACATTCGGACAACAAATTGATTAGTGATTAGGCTTTAACATATTGGGTAACCGCACGTTGGCATGAATGCACCTATACAGTTAACCATTTCTATTATGCCTTTGCTTGACTGTGTGCGTCATCCCGGCTTTTATTATTTCCGTCACAACTTTCTGTTCATTCTCTCTTTTCTCTCTCTTTCTTTCTTTTCGCTCTCTTATTCTATCCTTTCTTTGTTTTCCGGTCTTTTTCCTTACTCTCACTCCTATTTTTACTTGTTTTTCCGCTCTTTTCTTTCTTTCTCATTCTCTGTTTCTTTTTATTTTGTGATTACGGTCGAATCTTATGGAGATTGCCTACGTATCGTGACCCCGGACGAATCATACCATGTGTAGTTCGTGAGAATAAATGCAAGAATAAAGGATGGAAATAATTTTTTTTGGAATTTTCAATTTTTCATTATTAAAACAAATTATTACAAACTAAAACGATTACAGACGCAAAGACTACATACTTGACATAAAAAGACACAGGACAATCCAATGTCACACTCAAAAATAGAAAAACTACAGACACGGACTAAGCATACTCTAAAGACTCAAACTTAGGTGTCCGCGGGGCGTCATTGGCCTCGACGCGGACCTGGGTTCCAAATCGTGTTCAAGCTGCTCTAATTCATTCAAAGTTCGTTTAACAAAGATCACTACGGCTGGGAAAAAGGTAGTATAAGTCATATCTTCACATGCCCGGCATCTTCTAAAAATGGCATGATCAATGGCTTTGATCCTGTCCTTGGCTCGCTTCCTTTCTATGAGTAGGCGTCTTATCTTATTACTACATACTTTTAGGGCCTAAGAATCTTGCAGGTGCTGATCCTTCAACTGATGCACTTCCACCTCCATCTGGGCCAATAAATCGTAGCAATGCCCACTTTCCACTTCAAAGTCTTTTGCTTGCTTAACCACCTTTCCCTCGAGGGCAACCACCTTTCTTTTAAGCCGGCAACAATTTTCTATTGATCTCGTTTCAATGGTTCAAATACTGGCGAAGCTCTTCTATTTTTGTAGCCCATTGTGCCTTGAGCTCTGCCATGATGTTTTCATATCTTTCCAACTCGTCCCGACACCCATTGATCTATTTTTCCAACCCTTTTATGAGTCTCTCATCTGACCTACTCCTTTGTTGATTATTGGCGGCTACACTCATCTGTTGTATTTGAGCCTTGAGCATCTCATTTTATCGAGCCACTCTATTCTTTTCACCCTGGTCCACCGCAGCTTGCACACTGTTCTCAAAAGTCAAACTTGCAATATGTTGCTCCAATTTGCCAATTTCAGCCTGATAGTTCTCTTCCTTTGCCAACTAGCCCCACTGTTCTTGCGAATCGTCCGTAAATTGTTGGACATGGGCTCTTTTAGCAGGTCTCTGAATCTGGAACCTTTTTCCGAACCAAGCATTGTATTTTGGATCTACTTCTCCCTTAGCTCATTCTCGAACCATGGTCTTTGACTCGAGAAATCTACATTCATTCCATAGCTTTCGAACTTCCTATTCGGGAAATGTGGCTCCTGGACTTAACTCAATGGCATGCTTGCTTAGATCCTCATGGGTGGGGATTGTCTGAAACCTTCCTAACTGGTGCAATACTCGATGAGGAGCATATGGGTGGATACTGCGAACCCCCATCAAAAGAATATGACATTCTTCGACCACCATGTGTATTACCTCGGTATCAGGAAACCATCCAAATGCCCATTCAACTTGATTAGCTGTCAATGACCTCAATTGTGCAAACCATGATTCGACACCTTCAGGGAATTCAACGCCCATCACCTGCTTCTCAAAACCACTGATGCAGATTTTTCCAGTCAACCTGTGATTCATGCATCCTACCCGATGATAGAGATGTTCCTGCATCCGTAGCTGGAGTAATAGATTGCAACCCTGGAAGAAATCGCCTCCCTCCCGAAACACAGTTAAGGCTCGGTAGATTTCAGATAGCACTAAAGCAACCACAGTACTGTTAGGCTTTTTGATTGCAACGTCGACCATCCCTACAAGGCCTATCTCTATTTTCTTATCTTTGCATGGACAAACCATGATTCCCATGAATGCCACCAGGAACGACAAAGTACGTCTTGCCTCCCACTTGTTTCTGTTCCCATCATGAGTTAGTACAAGATTCGGTTCTTCAAAACCCCAATGAGTACCATACCGTTGATATACGAATTGAAAAGCACAATAGCCTTTCGACAAATCATCATTTTGCACCTTTCGACTAATGTTTAGCAAATTCAAAAACCCATGTGGAGACACTGGTTTAGTGAAATCAAATATTGTCCCCTTAACTTTCCATCCAAACCTGCATAACCCGCAACCTCCTCTAGTGTAGGTGTAAGCTCAAAGTCTGCAAAGAGGAATACATTATGGGTTGGATCCCAGAACGGTATTAAAGCTTCAATGACGTCTGTCCTAGGGTTGATATCCAACAGATTGATGAGACCTCCCAGAATTCTTTCCACGATCTTTTTACTACCATCTCCCAAATCATTCAACCACATGTGGAGCTGTAGAGGACCTCGCTAAAGATTGAGAACATTTCAATTTGATTTGTGCTCATCCTGCACATTTATTAAGGCGATTAAGTAAAAGAAAAACTTTTATTCGACTCAAAAACAAAACTATTTACATATGTTTTGTGTGTTTTCAAATTTGAAAATGAAAGACTCGATTTTCAAACACGGCCTTTCAGCACTACGGAAATGAAGATTTTAAGGCTATGTAGTCAACCAAACAAAAATCACAATTGTCCAAAAATGGCCGTTTATGCAAATTTAGCCTTCTGGCGTCCTTTTCGGGGAAATTCGGCTATTTATGAAAAAGCTGCCTTACTTGACATTTTTATGACGAAAATCGAAATTTTGACTTTTTTGGGCTATATTTTATAAAAGGGAGGTTGGACCCGATGAGGGTTGCCTACGTATCTCACGCCCTGCGAGAATCAAACCATGCGTAGTTCCGGGAGATAAACCGAACTATTTAAAATAGGACTCTCTTTTTTTCACTTATATTTTTGGCATTTCAAGTAAAAAAAATTAAAAAAAAAACACTGCTGTTAAAAACAAGGCTTTTTTCTTCTTTTTCTTTTCTTTTCAACAAAAAATAAAAAAACCTATTTTCGCTTCCGTTGGCAAATAAACTATTTTGAAACAAGAAGAACAAAAATCAAGATTCCTTTTTCTTTTCCCATGACAAAACAAACTATTTTTCATTTTCTATTTTTGCAAACAAGACAAACTAAAAAAAAATGACACACTCTTTTTGAATAAAACAACTATTTAAAAACTAAATATTTTTATATTTTCTCAAAATTTCGACAGCACTTGGGCATCGGTTTTTCTAAAACAATCAATTAACTCTCCAACTGCTATTTTTCTCTTTTCTCTTTCTCTTTTTTTCTCTTTTTCTTTAATTCTCTAACATTCCCGAGATTCAGAAGCCGGTCAACATGCAAGCCCGAGCAAATAAATGCACAGATAACAAGTAGGATGCATCACGATGGTCTTTTCATTTCAGGTTGCTAGCCCTAGACGGACCCAACCCCTGTGTTGAGTCTCCTAAGTCAAAATACACATGATGCAAATAAGCGTTCCAACTAGGGATCCAACATGAGGTTAAGTTATTCTAGGTTCAAGACTGGGTGTTTGTTCTAGACCTGGCATACCCGAGCGGACATCTCGAGCCGAGGAGGAGGCGGCAATCAGGGAATACAAAAGCTTCACCTGCTTTGCGACTTATCCAAACCTCATTCTAAATTGGGATTTGACACTATACAGAAAAGAAATCGTACGAAGTACGCCCTTCTTCATGATTCAGAAGACTCGGAGAGGAGATGGGTTTTGGCACAGTTTATATACACTTCACGTAATATAAAAACGGTAAAACAGTCAATTAGCACATTAGGCACATATCATGTAACAAAATCAGATAAAGCCAAACACAACAATTATTCTAAGCTCGAATTCTGAACCCTGAACAAAACGTACTGGGTTCTTGTCCCTAGCAGAGTCGCCGGTGCTGTCACACCTCCTTTTTTGCTATGCACCCCCCAAAGGGGCGTAAAGGATTTTTTTCATTTAAAAGAGAATTGGAACAGAATTTATTATTATTTATTCAGAGTCACCACTTGGGAGATTAATGGTGTCCCAAGTCACCGATTGAATCCCAAACCGAGGAAAAAGATGACTTTGTTAACAGTCCGCGAACCAAAAATCTGGATAAAGAATTCTATTAACCCGGAAGAAGGTGTTAGGCATTCCTGGGTTACGTGGTTCTAGCACGGTCGCTCAACTGTCGCATTTAGCTTTTATCATATTTTATTACATGAAGAGCCTATATGCCAATTTTATGCTTAACCGCTTTTATTTAATATAATATTTATGTAAGAGAAAGCGAACGTCGTTTAAAGTGTGTTTTCGGATTACGCCGCATTAATTGAACCCGCAATCCCAGGCACACTCTATTCAACATTTTAGAATTTGGATTTGCGCCGCATAAAATGCCCACCCGTATTTAGGAATGTAATTTATTAAACTTGCGCCTAATATGGTCTAACGCGTTGTAATCTTTTGGGAGGGTTGTGAAATTCGCTACGGCCCTTCCCGATTTTCTAAATATTTTTAAACCTTTATTGAGGGCCTCGCGATTTGTACTTTTGTTGGTCGAAGCTCGTCTCATTTTATTTCAAAGGATAAACCTAAAAGCGGCTATATTTTCTTTTTTTTTTATTGATTTTTGCCTCTAATAAAGAAAGACAAGATTCTAATTGATTATATTTTAAAATCCGGGCCTTAAGTTCAAGTTCGGGTCCAAACAAAAGGACGAAACTTTTAGTTTCAAACCCGCTACCTAACTCAAAACCCGAATTCAAGTATCAATTTTAAATTAGAATTCCTTGGAAACAGGCCCAAATCGTGGGCCCAATCCATGGCTTAGCATTTTAGACTTAATGGCTGTCATTGGATTGATTCTCATAGCCCAAATGAGCAGCAAAATTTTCCATTGCGATGAAACTCTCGAAAGTGGGCTTGACAGCCTGGGGTCAAACGCAGGCCCAATGAGTTTAATCCGAAGAATTTGGGGCAAAGGAGGGTCAGGGGTTCGATTCCCTGAGAGCGGAATGGAATGAGCCTCAATTAATACCAAACGTGAGGCCCAAACTGGGCAATCACGTCTCTGCAGGCTAGTTTCAGCAGAGAACTTCAAAGACGGGCCACTGGCCAAGACATCAAGTCCAGCAAAAGAAATTGCAACATTGGGCTTGATAATCCCATACATAGCCATAATTAAAAAACTAAACATTGGTAACAATTAGCCAAACTACTTTAAATTATCATGCTTATTAATAATGCTAACTATATTTTTAGAAAAAAACGAATTCATCAATACTCAAAGAGCTGTCGAGTTATGTTTCAAAATGAAAGAACTACTGCAATTTGAGACCTAACTAATCATTGAGCTATCTTTCACACACAGTTATGAACACGACTTGTTGAAGCACATTGAAGCTTAACTTGAATTATTAACATGCATTTGCCCACATTTAACACCCAGAATTCAGAGAAAACAGTTCAGGATCAGAAGGTTTAAGAGTCCAAACGCTATCAGTTCAATTCCAGCTCATTATTACAAGATCAATTTCCATCTAGCTAAATCAAATTCGACATGTAATTTTACTATCATCAAAACTATATATTCAATTACAAAACTCAAAAAAAAAACTGAACCAGATTGCATTTCATGCTTCAATTAAAGTTCACATTTCACGTTTCACATCATAGCCTATCAAAATCTAGTTGTGTACCTGGAAATTGGAATTTAAAAACCGATGAAGGTAGTCAGCAGCAGCCATAGTGCAGCAGAGTGTGAGAATGCAAACACCAACACTTTGAAATGATGAACAGCAAAGCAAACAACCCAGGAAATCAAACTGTCACCCAGAAAATTTGAAACCCACTTGACAGCTATCAAATCCAGCAGGGATGACACCAAACCAATTCAAAACAGACCCAAAATCAAGCTATAAGATAGAACACCAAAAGGAATATCCAAAGTTCACCCACAGTCAATGAAACAGTGGAATTTTGAGATTCTCTATTTTCTGTATATGTATTTTTTTGAATGCAAAGACTAATTTGAAACTAAAATTAATGGAAAAATGGTTTTCTTGTGGAATTTTTTAGCTGAAAATTGAAGACAAGAATGAAGGGAAAAGATGCTTCTATGTGAATTTTTAGGGCTCAAGATTGAAGACACCCTTCTTAGAGCACTATTCAATGCTTTTATAGGTAAAAATTAGAGCAACCCTCGGATTTTTAATTTGCACTTTCAGCCCTTGCTCATTTACAGCTTTAATCCTTTATTTTCTAACTTGTTCCTCAAGTTACTGCTCTAAGTTTACTGAAATCTACACTAAAGTCATATTCTAGAAGGCCCTAGGATGCTCTTCTACCCACAAAATACCTATACTACCCTCACCCCGACTTTAAAATTACTATTCTTCCTAAAATAGCCATTTCTCATGCCTAAACTACCCTTCTAATAGTCTGAATTTTATAGACTAAATCAAAGGAACCCAATCCCTCACCCCAGTTAAGAATTAACTAAAGTTAACTAAAATCAACTGTATCTAATCAATCTACCCCATTAATGAACTAATTAACACTAACAATGCCTGAAAACAAGCCAATACTTAACTAAAACTAATCCATAACCAGTTTATCTAACAAGATCAACTGAAAATAATTAACACTAACGACCAATTAGCATCAAAACATATTAAAACTGAATTATCATTAGCAGACTAAAAGTGAAGAACAATGATTTCACGATTAAACTCAACACATAACACGAAAGAAAAGAAACTATGGCGAGATTAACAAGAACACAGCTGAATCGAGCATTCATGAAAACGAGAGAGACGCAACATAACAAAATTGAACATATGAACTGGCTGATTGAGACAGATAGAACGAAAAGGAAGAAGAAGAGAAACTAAACTATACAAATGAATAAAAAAAATCATCAAACTAAATGACACTTACCAAAGAAATCACTCGACCCTGAAAAATCCCCAAAATAGGCCTGGTTGCATGAACCCTAGATCCAAAAATGTGTAAACTCCATTGATAGTCAAAAAATTATGGCATGGAAATCGTCGTGAGGGTGGTTAGGGGATTGTGGGGGGAGAATTTGGAGCCATTTAGGCGAAATGCGATGTTGCGCCCCAACTTCAATCAAACATTTGAGGAAGCGCAGTTAGATTCGAGCGAAGCTGGTGTCATGAGTGGAAAGAGGGGAGTGAGGAGAGCAGTTGGTGTTATTCTGGTTGGGTTTGGTGACCGACGCCGCCACCGACGGCTTAGGGATTTCAAGGCGGCGTCTCTAGGATTTGAAGGGAGGGGGGTTGTGAGGAAGACAAGAAATGGGGGGTGGGGGTGTTCGGACACTCTTATAGTAAAGGAACCATAGTTCCTGGCCGTTGAATGATGAATCCTCGATGGCCAGGATTGACTTGCTTGAAATGACGTCGTTTCACTAAGGGGAAGGCAGGCCGGGTTTGAGCTTGGGCCTGGGCCTATTTGAACGACAAGAAACCTGGGCCTGAGATGTTAGAAATTAAAAGGCCCAAACTTTCAGCTTTCTCCTTCTTTTAATTCAATTCTTTTCAATTTTTCCCAAAAATTCTTTTTCTTTCCTTTTTATTTCCAAAATTAAATTAACATCTAATTTAACTCCTAAAAACTAATTAACCTCTCAAAAAAACTAATTAAACCAAATGCCATAATTATTATAGGAACACTAACTGAAAGAAAACTATTCAAAAATCAAATATTAAAAGCAAAAGTACAAGTTAACTATTTTTTTTTTGGGATTTTCCTTTTTTTAAAACAACTTCATTAATTAATTAATCCTAAAATGTTGAATACAAATGCATATTTTTATATTTTCATGCGAATTAATATGCCAATTAAAATGCAAACAAATAACAGAAAATAATACAAAAGTTCACAAAATTTTTAAAAATAAGGAAAAGTCATTTTTGTTTGAATTTTGGGAATTATTCATATATAGGGCAAAAATCATGTGCTCACACCCTTATGATGTAACTTGAACTACGCCTGGCCATATTCCCATTTAAGAGGGGATACGTAGGCAGCCATTCATTGCATGTTGTCGTTGGAAGCGCCAGCCCAGTAAACTGGGGCAGAATTTTGAGGAGGACCCTCCAAATTCTGGAGCCAGAGAGATTGCAATGTCTTGAGCTGCATCGCAGTCGTTGGATCATCTAAAAGAAAACTATTTTCGATTGTATATTTATATTACATTTTACTAAAACATGAATGGCTATTAACGAAATTGATTTGTTTAGCAACACTACCCTAATGGAAACACAACGTCGATAAGGACGAGCAGAGGTCACGGGAAGACGAACTGACCTCCCCCTCCCCCCACAAAGCTCACAATTCTTCTTTGAATGCAAGGTCTCAAAGTCGCACAAACATTAGACATATTTATGCACTCATACTTTCGTAGGAAATGCAACTTCTCAGAATCATCACGTGTTCACAATTGCTATCCGTACACAACATCCCCAGCAGCCAGCTATTGGCTATCATCTATCAGCTAAGAGAATTTGTTACTATTTGCCTTTTTCTTTGCGTTGCATAAGGCTGCCTTTTTGCCTTTCGAGACTAAGCATTGTCTCTATCTGCATTATTTGAATTGCATAAGGCTAGATTTCAGCCTTTCGAGACTAAGCATTGTCTCCATCTGCATTATATGTATTGCACAAGGTTACCTTTCTGCCTTTCGAGACTAAGCATTATCTCCATCTGTATTATTTGCATTACATAAGGCTACCTTTCTGCCTTCCCAGACTAAGCATTGTCTCCATCTCCATTATCTGCACTTTGCATAAGGCTACCTTTCTGCCTTCTGAGACTAAGCATTGTCTCCATCTGCATTATCTACACTTTGCACAAGGCTGGCTTTCTGTCTTCCGAGACAAAGCATTGTCTCCATCTGCATCTCCTGCATTTCATAAGGCTATTCTTCTACATTCTCAGACTAAGCTACTTCCCCATCCTACACGGCTAAGATATCGCCATCGCCACCTTTTATTTATGTCTTGCATCGGCTAAAATATCGCCACCTTCTGCATTTCATGGGCTGAAAGATTGCCAAATTGTCTTAGGGCGCAATTGTTCAGAGGCACCATTTTCACAGCCCGATAACACCATGCCATGGCTTGAGGACCTCATTTTACTTTTTGCATATCATTATTCAACGGCATCATGGTTCGGAGGCATCATCCTAATAGCCCGAGAACATCTTTTCATAGCCTACGAATCCTTTATCATACGCTTCATGGCCCCGGACATCATGGTCTGAGGACGGCATCCTACCTGTCCAAAGGCAGCATTCATAGTCTAATGGGAAATTGCATCATGTTTAAATTTATGCACAATATATGTTTGCTTTTCTCACTTGCAGGTACACCGACTATCAACAGCCGTCTCAGCAGGAGTGATCCCGCTCCGGATCCCACAGTTTATTAGATTTCAACCACTTTTCTCAACATAAACATCGCGTCCTCCTTTTAAAATCTCCAATGACATATTCTGTGAATGGATCCTGAAATACATATGGCCTGCTTCCTGTAAGATCAGAGATATGTAGGCAGCTCAGGAACTAGCTCTCGGTCCAAATTCCTTACAAATCGCCTCATTCGGTCAAAATTGGTCATCCTATCTTTACCCGATAACTCTTTCATCCTTCCCGGGTAAAGAGGGGCAGCTGTTGATACCCAATTTTCTTCTAGGTATTTTTATACTCAAAATACTTTCAAAATATCATATATATATACATATATGAGCACACCCAAGTTTTTTGGTACTTTTCCAAGTTTTTAAAGATTGTTAAAACCAATTTATTGTCTATTTTAATACTACAAAATTCAATAATTATTCCCAAAATTATTATTTTGGTGAATAATTCATTTTATTCTCATATTTATACCTAAATATAATTAAGGTAAATTTTTGCATATTTTTATACATTTGTTCGGTATTCTAAGTCAAATTGCATACAATTGCAATTATAGCCTATTTTACAATTAACAATATTTTACAATTATAAAACCATTTTTATTATTTTAAAATTAATATTTATATGTTATTAATTAATTCAACACCTTTAATTTGTTTTTAAAATATTTTTTACTATTTTGTAAAATAATAAAAGGAGAAAATTGGCTATTTAATAAATAGCCCTTTGTTATTTCGATTTTAGCCAATTTGTCCACACCTCCTATCAGATTTTATTGGCCCAATATCCCAATTAAACTAACCCAGCACAATTTTTTATTTTTAACCTGGCCCAGATCCGATGGAATCTTAGCCGTTGATCAAACGAGATCAACGATCCAGACTCAATTTCCTTATTTAAATCATAAACTACCCCCTGACCCCTCATTCTTCACCGTCTCTCATCTCTCCACACTCTCTCTTTATCTCTAGTCTCTTCTAGAGACTTCTGTCTTATCCCCTTCTCTGATCAGTCCCTTCATCTTCTCCGACGGCCTTCTCTATCGGAGACCATGGATTCCTCACCCCCTTCCACCATTAGACCATGGGTGTTCAAGGTTTTGAAGCATGACCTCGACGACTTTCTTTCAAACCTTCTCAGATCTTCAATTCTATGGCTACTCCGGCCTGTTCCGACATACCCAAGGCATTAGCAACCTTTTCTGACCTCTTCAACTCAGGATCAGACTTTCTTCCAAAGCCTTTCTCGCTTCTAGGGTTTCTTCTAAACCCTAAGCTGTTCGAGGTTTTTTCTCTGTTTATTTTCTTAGATCTGTGGTATATTTGTGTTCTACTGAGCTTCTAAAGTGCTTCCTCCAATTTTTTTCTTTTAACATCATTTGTCTTCAAATTAGGGTTTCTGGAAAGTTTTCGAAACATCATAGCGCAACCAAGTCCATTTTTGAATGAGAAGGCTAAATCATCACCTTATTTGAGGAATTAGCCATGGAAGATTGGGTCTGTATGGCTTCCTGGGGTCGAAAGATCTTCCTTCAGCCTTGAAAGTATGCTGCTACTTTAGTGCGAATGAAACCATTTCTCAAAATAAAAAAGGAATCCTCCTCTTGAGGTTGGTAGCCTAGCCCAATACCATGCTCATGGGAAAAAGTATGGGGAAATTAAAAGAGACCTTGATGTCTTCGCCCTAAGCGCATGCCATGAAACTCATTCCTCTCATGATTTCCATGATACGAATCTTACTCTAGAGATCGAAATAAAAGGTAAAATTGACTCTTCTTCTTTTCTTTATATGTATTTGTTTGTATCATTCTTGTGTGACTCTTTTTACTATGCATCTACTATTCAGCTACTTTTCTTTTCTACTATATGTGTGCTGACATGTTAATCCTAGCATATTTTCCTTACTTTTCTACTGTGTCTGTTTTATCATTGAGTTCTTTGATTTTGTTTGCTTTACTGGACTCTGTTCGTGTTTTTCCAAACATGTTTCATCTGCTTCTGCCTAAGTTTGTATCACTTCTTTCTTCTGAGTTTGTTTAAGTTCCGAGCCGTTCTTAAAACATGTTCTTCATGCTTTAAATCAGTTTTCTTTTCTTATTGTTTCAAAATTACTATCACATTTGTTTTACTTCTCATAAGGCTTTGAAGCAGACATTTGAGTCGGTTTCAATGACCTGCCTTCTCGTCTCTATGCCCGATTCAATTCATAACCCTAGGATTTGGGGATTTTCTTTGAGAATTTTGATTTGATGTTCGAGTTAGGGTTCCACTTTGGAACCCTGAACTCTCACACCAACTATGACTCTGCAAACTGAACTTGTATATCTTTTATGATTCTTAACTTCTCTCTTTTACATAACTCGACAGTCTCTTCTCGATTCACATGTTTTTGTACTTTATTTATGAGAACTCTTCTCTCAAGATGTTTTTCCAACTACTGATTGATTCTGAATCCCTTTGATGGTGTTTACTTGATTGTTCCAGATTTTCCTTAAGTGAATTTTTCCTTACCCTTTTTTCGACCTGATTCTTTCAAGTAAGCATGTGATTTTGGTTCTACTAATTGATTCCCTTTCCTTTTTTTCATACAAAGTGTGTGCCACTATTCTGTTACCTTAAATAATTTTTATGCACTTACCCTTTATTATGATATTTTGCTCAAACCCCTTTTCCTTTATTGCTTTACCCGTTTGATTTTGAATCCCTCAATTAAAGGGATTGCTTATGTTGATTGTAATTGATACATAGTTCTATAATTACTATGATTCCACCCTTACTCTCTACTTATTTTTAACTATAAATACCTGACCCTCTCTTTCACAAAAGACACTTTCAATTCAACAATTGAAAACACAGTAGTTTTCTGACTTATACACTACTGAATACTTTCAAAGTCTGCATTCCCTCTTGCTCCTCTTTGTTGCTGTTCTCTGCTCATGTTTACTATTAGCCGCCTGAAAGCCAAGGCTAATATACTGCTATTGCTCTGTCTTTGCATCCAGCACTTGCTCTTTACTGGTATGTCTTGACTTAGTTCCCAGCAATCACCCCAATGTGTTTACTTATAGTCTTTATATGTATGCCTACTTCCTGCAGAGTTTGACATGTTCACATGTTACTGTTTGCTTCATTTTCCTGTAAATGTTTGATCCCTACTCCCTTATCCCCTATGTGTTTATGAATGGGGATTCAGGGCATGACAACATGAATTGTTCGCCATGAACTAAATTTTAACACCAAGTGAAGGATGTGTCAGTATATTTCATTGTTGATCATGTATTTTGCCCACTTTTCCTTCGTTTACTGTTTCTGTTATGAACTCTCTATCCTTACCCCCCCCCCCCCCCATATGTGTTCTGAGTTAAGGTTATGGTCTGATAGTATTTAAGTGGCTACCCAGGTCTGAACCTGGCTTTAAATAAGCTCTAACTCCTCAACTTCAGAATGACAAGTTGGTCGGGAGTGTGCCAGTACTTTAAATTGCTAGGCATGACCACCAGCTTACCATTTCCCTTGCACTTGCACATTTTCCTAGCCTCTAAGTTCTGCCCCCTCCTATGAGTCTTGCCTTGGGACCTTGAGTTCGCTCAGAACTTGGACATTTGAGGGTTGGCCCTTCCATACTGCACTATAATCTGATTCTTCAATAACATTTGGGGTGTAAGCATTGCCTGAAACTCTTGAAGCTCCTTGGAACTTTGACACATCCTAAATAAGAGAAAGGCCTTAAAAATCCGATCATGGAAGTTGGTTTATCTCATATTAATAGACTCTGAGTCGGAATTAGGCTGATTAGATGTAGATGTAATCACTGATGTAATTTTACTTTTTCTATCTGATTCATTTGGTCTGTAATAATTTTGTAATAACTAATTGGGGTGGATAGTGAAAAGGGATGGGATTGAATTCATGCAAAAAAAGGGTAGATACCATGACTATAGGGGATCATTACTTCTAAAATTTCTGTACTTCATATAGATACCATGACTATAGGAAAATACTAATTCTGAAATTCTGCATTTTTTATACAGTTAGCTACTGAAACTCTGCGCCTCATATGGATATCATGTTCATAGGTATTTCTGCATTTCATATAGATGCCATGTTTATAGGATTTTCTGCAATTTCGTATAGGTATATTGTTCATAGTGTTTTCTGCATTTTCGTATAGAAACCATGTCTGTAGGTCTGCATATCATATAGATAATATGCCTATAAGACTTCTGCATTTTTGCACATGCATCAATCATTAGGCAAGCTTATTATAGGACTTAAATAATGTATATAGATGACCTGCCTATAAGATTTCTGCATAAGCAATAGCAGCAGCTAAATCAGTAAACGCCTAGAAAGCATGCCTATAGGAGTTATCAACTAAAACTTGAATCGTCCACTCACTCCTAATTCTAAAATCAGTAGCATTTTGTTTAACACTCATAAAACTTATGACCTTATAACTGAAAGTTCTTTTCTACAATCAGTTTACTCCTTTGTCTCAGAAACCAAAATAGATATCATGCTTATAGGTCCGCGTAGCACATAGGCAAATGGTTAGGTAATTAATTCATTGTGTCGGTCTTTGACAACTACATCTAAGCAGGGCTAATTTGGACTCCTTATCTGGGAAATATGTGATAAATAAACCTGCCCTACACCTTAATTTAATTCAGAACCAATCAGTATATGTAAGACATGCTAAACTACATGTTGTTTTTCTTGATTTGAGGAGGTTTATTTGAGCCTTTTAACTGTTATGTGCTTCCCATAATTGCCTTATGTGTTTTGTTTGTCGCCCTAGACTTTTAACCTTTTAAAACTCGGAAAAGCCCCAAAACTCCCTTCTCCTTTAGGATTAGTAGTCTCAAGTGCCTCCAGGATTGACAGGGTTGGGACGGGTAATAGCATGCAATAAGTAACGATACCGTTCTGCGCTTTAATACCTTAACAGGGTGGGAAAGGGTAGATATGGATATGATGACCGGTGCGCTAATATCATGTGTGACCCCTTTTTTGAGGAGTGATTGCTGGATATTGCATCGATGTGATCCATATTAATCATAAACCTAGGACCCCTCTTCCTTTATTTGCTTTCATCTTTTTTTGAAAACTCTTTAAATCTTTTTTTTTCATAAAATTCTGCCCTCTGTACTTATATTCACTAGTTTTCAACTTATTGCAATATTATATGCAAATCCTTATTTGAGCCTTAATTGCTTATGTGTTTACGTAAAGTCACAATTGTAACATGGCCGGGAACCACACTTGTGGATCCTGAGGGGTTCCTAACATCTTCCCCTCGGGATAATTTCTATCCCTTACCCGAATCTCTGATTTCTTTAGCTAACCCTTCTTAAAGTGTCCTAATGCACTATAATCATTAGGTGGCGACTCTCCAATTCCAAATCCAATTCTCGAAAGGGAATTGAGTTGTCCTCCCAAATGTCGTAAACCCGATTTCACCTTAGAAATAGGGGGCGTCGACAATAATGTTTTAAGGAAAATA
The DNA here is from genome assembly GCA_034376525.1 of Nicotiana benthamiana. Taxonomy (NCBI): domain Eukaryota; kingdom Viridiplantae; phylum Streptophyta; class Magnoliopsida; order Solanales; family Solanaceae; genus Nicotiana; species Nicotiana benthamiana. Next base: position 29,898,184 of record CM067337.1, read on the forward strand.
CTCAAAGTAACAACATAAAATAAGAAGATAAGTTGAATAAGAGAAGAAGATATAACTTTCTTATTTTATCAAGTGTTCAAGTGTGTTCCATCTCATATTTAATGCCTTTATTTATACTATTACATATGAAGGTTACCAAATGATTGTCTTAAACACGACATTAACAATTGAGATCATGGGGGAAGATCATGGTGAAGGGTTATAAAGGTGTGAGAATTACAATCATAATGAAGATAAATAATGAAAGATTATTTACATCATGGGTAAAAATAGTGTGAGTAGTGAACAACTGCATTTACTAAAGATTTTATAACAACCATCACTTTATAACAATGAAGAAGCTCCAATAGGCATTCTCAACATACTCGGTATAGTATGAAGGCATCGTTCAAACACAAGCTCATTTTGAGTTCGTAGATTCTAATTGCTTTTCCATGTCTTTTTTTTTTACTTGTGCTTCAATTATTTTAGTTAGCTTCAATATTGGAGTGCCATATCTTTACCCCATATCCTGTTTTGTTTTTTTCCTTTTGGGCCTTCTATTTTTCTGCGAAGAATATACCATTTTGGCATATGCAACATAAGACATCTCCATATAACGCAAAAAAAAGTATACTATAAGAGCAACAATCGCCCCAACAAGCTCAGCCAATTATCACTAATAGCACGGTAATAAGAGAAGTTGCACAGCTCAGCGTTGAGGGTAGTAGGATTAATGTCTCATCCCTTTTTTTTATTGGTCAATAAAATACACGACTTATATATAAAACATCAAAAACGAACTTAAAGAATTAAAAAAGGGATGAAAAAGTAATTGCAGAGTTAGTAAAGTCGAATGAAAAACTTGGTCCTTTGAATTTAAGTTCCCTAGTTCATACAATTCAGTGATTTAAGATAGTGGTTTTCGTTCCATAAAACATCAGTATAAATTTTCAGTATTCTAACTACTTGATTTACCAATTTTTTTATTATTGCGAAAGATTGTGGGTTAACTAGTAAATAATCACACGCAAAGCAAATAGAGAAGAAAAATCAATACAATGATATAGCGAGGTTCGGTTAAGCCTAATCTTTGGGACAGAAGAAGAGCGAGTTTTCCACTATATGTGAGAAGAAAAGCACAATACAATATATAGAATCCGCAACTACAACCTCTATATATAGATCTCAAATAGCCACAAACCTATAAGAGGAAGGTTTCCCAGTCCGACAAGGACAATAAGTTTTATTTTTCCAAATCTATTAGAATAATGGGTTTTCCTAAACCTATAGAGATTATAGGTTTCCTAAAAATACAAGGAAATAATTCAATCCACAAAATAACAAATCTTCCCCTTGGTTTGAATTCTCTTCATCAACAGGAACAACGTCTCTTTACCTTGCCCACAGCCCTCACGAGGGCTCTACCCATTGCTGCACAAATCAACCAAATCTAGGCAACTCCTAAACTTGTTAAGAGATTCAATCTCTTTAGCCATAACACTAATCCGTCGATTTGGTTCTGTACCCGGAATAGCTTCTGGATATCTATAACATTGAAACGCATCAACGCTCTATGCAACTGCCAAAGCACATCCCACAGAATTTATCGAAGAATATTCCCATCTACTATATTTGCAAACCATTGCAATCAGTTCATGGCTCTCTTCTCTCTGCTAGTTGCAATGCTAGATGATGGTTGTTACGCAGATGCATCAACATTATCATCTTGATCAATATTTTGCACCTCCTCAATTTCCTCTACCTTAGAACTACTAGGCTGAACTACTGGAGATTTAATTTCTAGCTCTATACAGTTATTAATATCACGAGTGTTTCTACTATTGCCTTCTTCCTCTGACTATCCAGGGAGGCAGATTCATCAAAATATTGCATCCCTACTGATAATTAGCCTTGGAGTCTTTTAATTTGTACACCACAACCTATAACCTTTTACTCCAGTTGCATACCCTAGAAATATGCACTTCTTTGTCCTCGGCTGAAGATTTTCATCCCTCACATGAGCATAAGCAGAATAATTAAATATCCTTAAATTTGAATAATCAGTAGGCAAACCAGACCATGTTAGAATATATGCTTAACCCTATAGGGGGGGTGAATAGCGCTATATAAAAATTCGCAGGAATAAAAAATAACTCAAATGCGGAAATAAAAGAGTAAGGAAGAAGTGCACCAAATTTATACTGGTTGGCCACAAATGTGGTTACGTCCAGTCTCCCGAGATACTATCTCGAGGTTCAACTAATCTTGTTAAGCTTCTGGGTGCTCAACAAACCGTTACAACTTGAGAACTTGAATCACACAAGTCTCAACAACCTTTGCTCGAAGATACCGCACTTCAAGACTTCAACAGAAGGAATAAAAACGTTCCTTCTTACAACAACAAGGGATTAAAACTTCCCTTCAAGTGTATACAAACACTTAACACTCACTTAAACAAAACTCTCTTGAAGAGTAGATATGAGTAAACAAGTACGCTCAAGAACACAACAATAAATTCAAGTAATTGGCTCTCAAAAGCAATTGAATAAAATGAATATAGAGAGTATTTGAAAGCTTGTATATGTTTTGCTCAGATGTTGTGTGTTAAATGAGAGGTTTTGGGGTGTATTTATAGCCCCAAAAACTCTTGCATCCGTTGCTAAATGATTAACCAATTTTGCAAAATCTGCTGAAGTTAATCGATTAACTTAGCCGATAATCGATTAACCGTTCAAAAATATAGTCGTTGGGTAGGCAACGGATACTAAGATAATCGATTAACTTATGTTGGATAATCGATTATTTTATCGATAATCGATTATCGGATTCAGATAATCGATTATCTCTTTTGAAATACTAGTCGTTGAGAAATAGCGGATGTAAGATAATCGATTAACTTGTGTTGGATAATCGATTATTTTGAAGATAATCGATTATCTCAAGTACATCGATTAACCTGCCTTGCGGAAAAAGTCCAGTTTTATTGAAAATATTAGATAATCGATTATCTGTTCCGGATAATCAATTAACTCAGTAGAAAATCATTTGCAAGACGTTTTTCATTGTTTATTTTAATACCAAAAATACAATATATGTCTTAAATATTAAAGACACTTTTAAATACCTTTTTGGTTCAATTTAAAATATGAAAATCAATTTATTCTAAGTGTATCAAAAATATTTATGATATGCATATTTTCATGAAAATAATTTTTGAGAGAAGCCAAGACTTAAATTTAAAGTTGGATGAAGATCACAATATAAACATGACTCAAAAATGTCTTCATTTATTTTCATTGCTTCTCTTGATCTTGTCTTGAACTTCTTGTACTTGGACTTCAACTTTAGTCCGATATTTAATTTCGCATATCACATCTACAAAACAAACACACTTTAGTTAAAATATAAATTAAAGTGTATTTCAATAATAACTCACAATTATTTGGCATATATGAATTTTTCATCTACTTTGGTTTGTCAATTATCAAAACCTATAAAGATGAACACAATATTAGTTTTAACAACATAAAAATGTGTTCCAACAATTTCCCCCTTTTTGATAATGGCAAACCGATATGGGGATATGCATGACAAATTTAATACAATTAAATTATGCCAAATACTAAATGAGTTATAATTGAGTTCCCCCTCAATTTATGCCAAAAAAAAATATTTAAAAAAAAATGCATATGCATATACCCTTTTCTTCCCCCTTTTGACATTAACAAAAAGACGATTTTATTAATGAAAAGGAAAAATTACATAAAAGAGGTAATACAAAATAAATTTCAACAATAAAAAATAAAAAACTAAGAGCTATCGTCGTCGAATTCATCACTTGAATCATTTGAGGAATAAACTTGAGTATAGGGGTAATTGACGTGGTCAAAATATCCGTGAAGTTCATTACTCAACCTTCGCACGTTTCTTTCCGTGCGGGACACATTTCTATCAATCCGATTCATGGAAGTTGATAGTGAAGCTAGTTGCTCCGAATTGGTTTAAAGTGTAACATCCGTGGGAGCATGAGCGCGACGACTTTGTTGAGTAGGTGGAGGAGGATGAGCGGGATGATCACCGCTATAGAAAGATGTTTCTTGAATTTCCAAAAGTTTGGTGCGATTTTTCTTCGGACCAACATTGGTATTGATTTCCAATGCTTCAAAAATAATCATTATAAGAAGAGCATATGGAAGAGGTTTGTCATCCCCTATTGAATCATGCATGTGAGTTAGAATAAGCTTGCACCAATTGATGCGTGCTCCGGAAATAATGGCATGCATAATTTTGGCGTCCTCACGACCAATTGTTGTATGATTGTATTTTCTTGGCTTGAGAATTCGAGTGATGATATAGAAGATTAAACGAAATTCCGGTAGCATATTTGTAATTGTTGGTAGACGATGCTCCGGGGTCCATTCAAAGTGTCCAATTCCAATTTGTTGGAAAAGGACTTGCTCATCAAACAAGACTCCTTCGTCCCCGGTGTAGTGGATGATGTCTTGGCCCTCTCGAGGAAGATTCATGAGGGTTTGAATATTTTCCTCACTCAAAAGAATAGAAATGCTATTGACGTTGGTAGAGAGTTCACCATTTTCATCCTTTTTCAAATTTGAATAAAATGCCCGAATCAAATGAGGATGAATGTAGGAATATGAAAGATAAACAAAATTGATAATTTGGCTTTGGAGGAGTATGGAGGAATGAGTAGACTCCGCAAGATATCTACCGGTTGTGAAACGAGGAGGAAGGATTTCTCGGTTTTCAAATTTTTGAAGAAATTGTAGAAGTTCGCTTTCTTGATTGAACCATAGAAAGGAGCCATCTTGGTAGCAATATATAGATGGCGGGATGTTGGAGGAAGAGGCAACATTCTTGCCGGCACGAGCTCTCTTGGTATTTCTACTTGCCATTTGAAAGAGTAGAAAATTTTTTTTGAAGAATTTTGAAGCTTTTAAAGAGAGTTTTATGAAGAGAATGGCTTTTTGAGTGTATACTTTGAGTGGAAGACATCCCTATTTATAGAGGTGAAAGATAATGGTAATTAAAGTGAAAAAATTCTGATTTTGAAGAGTACAAACGGCTATAAAACGGTAAAAATTTCAAAAAACTGGCCGTTGTTAATCGATTAACCAGGACGATAATCGATTATCTTGAGCTGCGGATAAGTACGATAATCGATTATCGGATAAGTTAATCGATTATTATAAAATTTCAGAAAAAGGTCGGAAAAACATAATGTTACGATAATCGATTATCTTCCCTAAATAATCGATTATTTTGAAAAATCGGTAAAGCGTAGTTTAAAACGATAATCGATTATCCTATATGATAATCGATTATGTTAAAATCGACCTTCAAAAACATTAAATAAGATAATCTAATTCCTCAATTGATTATTTTGATATCAAACCCAAGCAAATGTTCCATATGGTTTAAGGAGATTTCAACTAAGCTTCCCCTGCCTTTAGGGCGATACCTGCAAAAGAAAAATAGACGTCTCCGACGCTCAAGTTAGTAATTGTTAAAAATAAATGCAACCTAAATGTATGCATTAGATCAACGTAGAGTCAAGAATTCCGAGTTCACTACGAATACGGGAGAACGACTCTTTATCTAAAGGTTTAGTGAAGATGTCGGCCAATTGATGTTTAGTTTCAACGAACTCAATTTCGACATCACCTTTAAGAACGTGATCTCTTATGAAATGGTGCCTAATCTCGATATGTTTCGTTCTTGAATGAAGAACAGGATTCTTCGTCAAGCTTATGGCGCTAGTATTGTCACATCGAAGAGGGACATGATCAATACTAAGACCATAATCCGAGAGTTGTTGCTTCATACAAAGGGTTTGTGCGCAACAGCTCCCCACGGCTATATATTCAGCCTCGGTTGTGGATAACGCAACACTAACTTGTTTCTTGCTAAACCAAGAAACTAAGGAGCTACCGAGCAAATGGCAAGTGCCACTAGTGCTCTTGCGGTCTAATCTGCAACCTGCAAAATCAAAATCGGAATAGCTAATTATTTGGCATGAAGAACCTTTGGGATACCAAAGTCACACATTCATCGTTCCAACAAGGTACTTCATTATCCGTTTTACCGCAGTCAAATGTGACTCCTTCGGACAAGATTGATATCTAGCGCATAGACAAACGCTAAACATAATATCCGGTCTACTTGCAGTAAGGTAAAGAAGAGATCCGATCATACCTCGATATTTTTTGGTGTCTACCTCCTTACCTTTTTCATCCTTGTCAAGATGGTCAGATGTGCTCATTGGAGTGGCCATTGCTTTGGCGTTGCTCATTTCAAATCGATTTAGCAACTCCTTGCAATACTTAGATTGACAAATGAAAGTTCCTTCTTTCATTTGTTTCACTTGCAACCCCAAGAAGAAGTTTAGCTCACCCATCATTGACATTTCGAATTCGCTAGTCATTAACTTAGAGAATTCCTCGAATAAAAAATCATTCGTAGCACCAAAAATAATATCATCAACATATATTTGTACTAATAGAATGTCACTGTTTTTACTCTTGATGAAAAGTGTAGTATCGACTTTCCCCCTATTGAATTCATTTTCCAAAAGGAATTTGCTTAAGCGTTCATACCAAGCTCGGGGAGCTTGTTATAAACCATAGAGTGCTTTCTTAAGCTTGAAGACATGATCCGGAGAATTAAAGTCTTCGAACCCCGGGGGTTGTTCAACATACACTTCCTCTTGAATAAATCCATTGAGGAAGGCACTCTTGACATCCATTTGACATAACTTAAAATTCATAGATGATGAAAATGCAAGTAACAAGCGAATAGCTTCTAAGCGTGCAACGGGTGCATAAGTTTCTTCATAATCAATACCTTCTTCTTGATTATAACCCTTAGCAACTAACCTAGCCTTGTTTCTAGTGATAATTCCATTTTCATCTAATTTATTCCGAAAAACCCATTTCGTACCAATTATGGTATGATTATCGGGTCTTGGCACCAATTCCCAAACGTCATTACGTTTAAATTGGTTAAGCTCCTCTTGCATTTCCAAGGTCCAATACTCATCCCCAATTGCCTCGGAAATGGTAGTAGGTTCAATTTGAGAAACAAAAGCCATATGACCTACCGTGTCTTTAAGAAGGTTTCGTGTACTTACCCCTTTCTTGATGTTGCCAATTACCTTGTCGAGAGGATGGTCTTTAGACGTCCTCCAAGCCTTAGGCATTATCGATTCTTCCTTCTGTGGTGGTGCTTCTTCCGATGGTTGTTCCACGTCTTGAGCTTCCTTTGGATTCTCCTTTTGTTCCTTGTCTTGAAGACTTATCTTGTTTAGAGAATCTGCAAGATGATCACAAAAATCCTTTCTCGCCAAGCGAGCATCATTTTCACAAAATACAATATGAGGGGACTCCTTGACAGTTGCAATGCGATTATTGAATACTCTATATGCTTTGCTACGTGATGAGTAACCAAAAAAAAACTCCTTCATCAGGTTTCGTATCAAACTTTCCCAAGTTATCTTTTTCGTTGTTATGAATGAAACATTTACAACCAAAGACTCTAAGATGGGAAATATTTGGTTTAATTCCCTTGTAGAGTTCATAGGGAGTTTTCATGAGTATTGGCCTAATGACAGCTCTGTTTAAAACATAGCATGCGGTACTCACGGCATCCGCCCAAAATTTCTTGGAAATCTTAGCCTCATCGAGCATGGTTCTAGCCATCTCTTCGAGACATCGATTTTTACGTTCTACCACTCCATTTTGTTGTGGTTTACGTGGAGCCGAAAAGGTATGTTCAATACCGAGTTCGTCACAAAAATTCGCGAAGAGATTATGATCGAACTCTCCCCCATGATCACTTCTTATAGAAGTGACGGTTGTGTTCTTTTCATTTTGTACACGTTTAAGAAAACTTTTAAAAGCTTGAAAGGCATCACTTTTATGAGCAAGAAATAACGTCCATGTGAATCTAGAGTAGTCGTTAACAATTACAAAAGCATAGAGATTTCCACCAAAACTTTCAATTCGAGATGGTCCAAAAAGATCCATGTGAAGAAGTTGTAAAGGTTTAGTGGTTGAAACAATATTTTTAGATTTAAAAGAAGCTTTTGTTTGCTTCCTTTTTGGCATGAATCACAAATAGAATCTTTTTCAAAAATTATATTTGGAAGACCAATTACTAAATTTTGAGAAACTAATTTGTTTAAAAGATTCATGTTTACATGAGCTACTCTACGATGCCATAACCACATGTCGTCTTCTTTACTCATAAGGCAATTCACAAAACTTGATGAAGAATTTTCAAGATCAACCATATAAATATTATCAATTCTAATACCGCGAAGAATAACTTTAAAATCACTACGACGAATAACTAAGCATTCTTCGGAATCAAACAAAACAAGATTTCCCTTGTCACATAATTGACTTATGCTCAAGAGATTATGTTTAAGACCTTTAACTAATAGGATATTTTTAATAGAGGAGGATTCGTCCTTACCGACCGAGCCAATGCCGATAATTTTTCCTTTGTTATTGTCTCCAAAAATAACATTTCCTCCTTCCGTGGGTTTTAGTTGAAGGAATTTTGATGAATCTCCGGTCATATGCTTGGAGCATCCACTATCAAGGTACCAAAGTACACTCGATCCCTTCAAACACACCTACAAAATAAATTAATGAGATTTTGGTACCCAAGCCATTTTGGGTCCTTGTGTGTTAGGGGCAACAAAGTGGTGTGATTCGCTAGTGTTGAAATGTCTATGTCGAGTAAAGCAAACAGGAGCAATATGTCCTATTTTATTGCAATAATGGCATATAACACTCGGATTATGCATTCTTCTAGGGTGATAATAATTTGGGGGTCTAAACTCATTTACCCTATTTTTAGAAAAATTGTTTTGATGCAATTTTCGAGAATCTTGTCTAGGTGGTCTATACATGCTAACATTTCTTCTAACATTTGTTCTAGGATGACTAACAAATCTAGAATTAATATTTCTAGGTGGATTTATTTTATTTTGCCTAGGTTGAGTCTTAGGTGGTTTAGGAATTGACTCAACTTTTTCTTTAGGCTCGTTTTTAAACCCTATACCGTGCTTAGTGGATTTCAAATTTACAAGAACATCATTCAATTTTTTGTGAGAGGAATTAAACTTGTGCAATGTGCTTTTAAGACTATCTACTTCTTCTTTTAAAGATTTACAAGATGTACAACCCTTGTTAGAACTTTCGGGTTTATCGGAGCTTCGTTTTCCATAAAACTTGTTATCCTCTTTCAATTTTTCATTTTCAAGAGTTAGTTTATCAAAATCTTTTTCTTTTAAGGAAAGTTGTTTTCTTAATTCCTTTATTGTTTTTGAAGCGCTAATATACTCAACATATAATTCATCAAGGGCATCTTGCATTTCTTCTAAAGTAAAATTATTTTTGGAAGAAGTACATACCTCGTTTTGGGATTCTTCATGTGCCATTAGACACAAGTTTGCGGTCTCATCTTCTTCTCCGTCGCTTGACTCGTCTCCGGAGTCGCCTCCCCAAGAGATGTAGGCCCTTTGCTTTTTAACGGCCTTCTTCTCCGTTTTGGCATTTGGGCATTTCGATTTGATGTGCCCAAGTTCTCCGCATTCATAGCACTTTAGTTGGCCTCCTTGTTTCTTACCTTTTCGTTCAAATTCCTTTCGCATGAATTTGTGGAATTTCTTGATAACGAGCCCGAACTCGTTTTCTTCGTCGCTCGTCTCCTCATCAATTTGGGGTTGAGTCGTGCTTGCTTTTAGGGCTATTCTCCTTTTCCTTTGATCATCTACAGAAGGGTTAAGAATAGTAGATTTATAGGTTTTAAGGTTACCTCTTAGCCCGTCGATGGTGACATTTATTACGCCGATTGACTCTTGAATAGCGTCGGCCTTGGATCGCCATTCCGGAGTGAGACTTCGAAGAATTTTTCGGACTAGTTCCCTATCCGTAAATGTCTTCTTGAGAGCGTGTAGATCATTAACAATTTTTGAAAATCGTTCGAACATATCATCTATTTTCTCGCTTTCCTTCATATGAAACAGTTCATATTCGTGGGTTAGAAAATCAATTTTTGCTTCTCTTACCTGGTCCATACCTTCATATGTGATTTCCAGTTTATCCCACATTTGCTTAGCCATTGTGCAACATCATATTTTTCGATAGTCATCGGGGTTTACGGCACAGTACATCATGTTGATGGCCTTTGCGTTGTTCTCTACTTTTCTAATATCATCCGCATCGTATTCATCTTCGGATTTAGGAACCATTTCATTTTCAACCTTTTTGGTTGGTATTTTCTCTCCATTCTTTATAATTTCCCATAGTAGAAAATTATTTGATTGGATAAATATTCTCATCCTCTCCTTTTAATAAGTATAATTTGTGCCATCGAATAGTGGTGGCCTTGTGGTGCATTGACCTTCACCTAGTCCTGCATAAGCACTACGAGTAGAAACCATGGAAAGTTTCTCTCAAACGGTTAAGTATTACTGACAGTTAGGCTCTGACACCTATTGTTAGAATATATGCTTAACGCTAGAGGGGGGAGTGAATAGCGTTTTATAAAAATTCGCAGGAATAAAAAATAACTTAAATGCGGAAATAAAAGAGTAAGGAAGAAGTGCACCAAATTTATGCTGGTTGGCCACAAATGTGGCTACGTCCAGTCTCCCGAGATACTATCTCGAGGTTCAACTAATCTTGTTAAGCTTCCGGGTGCTCAACAAACCGTTACAACTTGAGAACTTGAATCACACAAGTCTCAACAACCTTTGCTCGAAGATACCGCACTTCAAGACTTCAACAGAAGGAATAAAAACGTTCCTTCTTACAACAACAAGGGATTAAAACTTCCCTTCAAGTGTATACAAACACTTAACACTCACTTAAACAGAACTCTCTTGAAGAGTAGATATGAGTAAACAAGTACGCTCAAGAACACAACAATAAATTCAAGTAATTGGCTCTCAAAAGCAATTGAATAAAATGAATATAGAGAGTATTTGAAAGCTTGTATATGTTTTGCTCAGATGTTGTGTGTTAAATGAGAGGTTTTGGGGTGTATTTATAGCCCCAAAACTCTTGCATCAGTTGCTAAATGATTAACCAATTTTGCAAAATCTGCTGAAGTTAATCGATTAACTTAGGCGATAATCGATTAATCGTTCAAAAATATAATCGTTGGGTAGGCAACGGATACTAAGATAATCGATTAACTTATGTTGGATAATCGATTATTTTATCGATAATCGATTATCGGATTCAGATAATCGATTATCTCTTTTGAAATACTAGTCGTTGAGAAATAACGGATGTAAGATAATCGATTAACTTGTGTTAGATAATCGATTATTTTGAAGATAATCGATTATCTCAAGTACGATAATCGATTAACCTGCCTTGCGGAAAAAGTCCAGTTTTATTGAAAATATTAGATAATCGATTATCTGTTCTGGATAATCGATTATCTCAGTAGAAAATCATTTGCAAGACGTTTTTCATTGTTTATTTTACTACCAAAAATACAATATATGTCTTAAATATTAAAGACACTTTTAAATACCTTTTGGTTCAATTTAAAATATGAAAATCAATTTATTCTAAGTGTATCAAAAATATTTATGATATGCATATTTTCATGAGAATAATTTTTGAGAGAAGCCAAGACTTAAATTTAACGTTGGATCAAGATCACAATATAAACATGACTCAAAAATGTCTTCATTTATTTTCATTGCTTCTCTTGATCTTGTCTTGAACTTCTTGTACTTGGACTTCAACTTTAGTCCGATATTTAATTTCGCATATCACATCTACAAAACAAACACACTTTAGTTAAAATATAAATTAAAGTGTATTTCAATAATAACTCACAATTATTTGGCATATATGAATTTTTCATCTACTTCGGTTTGTCAATTTTCAAACCTATAAAGATGAACACAATATTAGTTTTAACAACATAAAAATGTGTTCCAACAGACCACACCTCAAAAGGATTTTTGAACTCAATAGCAACGGATAGAGATCTGTTGACCAAATAAAAGGTTGTATTGATTGCTTCAGCTAAAAAATCCTTGCTAACGCATGTCGCGCCCCTTTTTTTCTCGCGGAGTATGGGTTTCGACATTCTTGGGAACAACTCATTTCCTTTTGGGAATTGGATATGGAATTAGAAGAGTCGCCACCTAACAAATTTAAGATGCGTTAGGGAACCTAAAGCAAATAACTCATAAACCGATTTGCGTTACTAAAGATTGGGTAAGGGCTCGAAATAACCTTTAGGGGAAGGTGTTAGGCACCCCTCGAGGTCCATAACGGTGGGTCCCCCACCGAACTCGAATTAGGTGAATTAGTCTTATAAGCAAACAAAGCAATTTAGACAAATAGATATTTTGTTTAAAACAAGAGACAAAGGGGGTCCTAGGTTTTTTAGCCTATAAGATCACTTCTGTGCAATACTTGGTAATCGTCCCCAAGTTGGGGTGCAACACATAGCATTAGGCACATGTCATATCCTTTACAACCTGATTACCATCCTCTTAGTGGTTCTATGAGTGATTCTAATTAAACATACTCTATGTGTGCATTACTCATCCCTTACTTATGGTCATGGAGGTGTTTAGGACTTCTAGTTAAGGTGGGTCTAGACTTTCCTATAATGCTTAAAAGGATAAAATCTAAGCGTCAAGCAAAAACAAATAGGACTGTCAGATAAAGGAACAATTAAAGACTCACATTTTACCTCCACAAATAAGCAGACAATTGCACATCTTAAACAACAATATTTCAGACACTTTAAAAGGACCTATAGCAGGATATCTGGGAGAGCAAAAAGTAAAACATATGCAGTGCTTTTTATTAAATCTAGGCAGAAGGTACTTGATCAGTTGCCTACTGATTTTGGGATTAGCTAAATCTGGGCAGTTCACAACAGCTAAACAAAGCACAGTTTTATGATTTTAAGATTGTAGTTGCCCTAAAGGCTTGCTTAGGCGTGGATCAGAGATGTCCTATGAACATGATATCTAATCGTTAATCATAAATACAATAAACCAGTAAACAATTTTATGCATGCGGTTTGGTTCATTAGGTCCAATAAGCAAGTTGTCTAGGTGCTGAAAATAATCACAAACATTACAAAACTAATTTTATATATAAGTCTGATATCTAATTGTTGGGATTGCTTTTATAGTTATTTCCTATAGGCATGATTGCTACTGAATAAGTTGATTTAGTACAATTAGACTGCAAGTATGATATCTAGGTTAGTACAATAAAAGTTCCAGAGCATGATTTCTAATTCACATAGGAGAATTTATGAATATAATTGTTAAGGCTGAATTAACAACAACCTAGAGATAGGATTTCTAGCGCGGATGTAAACGTACATAAATAGAAATTTAAAGCAACTAACATGATGAACCTATAAGCATGTCTTCTAATGCACACAACAATCTGTAGGTATAGTTTTTAATATAGGTAAATAATCATAACAATCCAAAGAGCAGGATTTCTACCCGATTTTTCCACAAAATATTATATTCCCTCTGTTTTAATTTATGTGGACCTATTTGACTGGGCATAGAGTTTAAGGAACAAGAGAAGACTTTTAAACTTCTAGTGTAAAATGAAGCACATATATTTTATGCGTCTATAAATCATTGCATAAAGGCAAGTTGTTTCCAAATAGGAAAAGATGTCATTCTTTTTGGCACAGACTAAAAAGGAAATAGGTTCACATAAATTGAAACGGATGGAGTATAAAAGTCCCTCCCATTTTACTAATATCCCTAATATATGTTTTACAAGAAATATTATTACAAACCCAAAATGAATGAATGAACTACAGAAGTGAGATTGCGAAACTATAGGAAGCCTGAACAAGCCCAAACAGTAAACCTGAAAAGCCAAGCCTTCAACCAAGTATGAACATGCCAATATTCTCATAGTGCACCCAATGGTATCCTGGTGGGTAAAAGTTCTCATGGGCCTCAAGGACCCCGAGCAATGCTCACACTAGAATACCTTTAAGGAAATATTTTTGGTGAGCAACTTTTGGAGAGCCGGCTTTAGTGTGTCAAAGTTCAGAGGAGTCTCATGGACTCTTAGCCAATGCTCACACCGGAGGGGCAGTACCTTAGATGTTCTAAGTAGGAGTTGAAAGCAGTGTATTAAAATAGGAGACAGTTTGGGTTTCAGAAGTGCATAGAAGCAGATTATCAAATCACAAGAATCACAAGCAGCACACACTTAGTAGAAGGAGTTCAATACTGAGCTCCATCAATCAACAACAGACGAGGCAAATAGACAGAAGTAAACATGTTGATAACATAACACATAGGTTTTATTAAACATAAATAGATAGGCTAATTACAAGGAAACACATAGGTTAAAAAGAAGTAGACATGCCGATAACAGGACACATAATTTAACTGAATAGCAATAAACATGCTAATTAGGAAATACATAAATTTAGTTAAACAGAATAAAAGACAAACTGATTATAAGGAAACACATAGGTTTAATTGAATAGCAGTAGTAGAGGCATACTAGTTAAGAGATAGTAATAGAAGGGTGAAGCAAACAGATTCCAAAGGTCTAGCCTTGGCTTCCAGCCGACTAGATAGTGCAACAAACAAAGAGTAGAAGATTGTGATGGAGGGTGAGAGCAAGAACTTTGTGTGTCTTTCTATATCTATGTGCGTATGTGATAAGGAAAAAGAGAGAGGCTTATATAGCATTGAGCGGAGTATAGTAAATAAGATAAAGCAGTTTAAAAGTTTACAAATAAGACAAAGAAATAATTAATTAATAATTTAGGCATGAAGGGGCTAATCAATAGGCAAAAATCATAGGATTATATAAAAAATAACTCGAAATTGAGGTCTAAATAAGGTAAGTAATCCATTAGAGTCAGAACATCAAAACTCCGACCAGTTTTCAAGGACAATTAGTCACACAAATAAGGTAAATAGGTAAATTAGTGATCATATAGGGTTGGTAAAACAATCAATTACCCTAAATTAAGCTTAGTAAGAGCAATCAAGGCAAGTAGTGTCAATTAGGAGTCCTAAAATAGGGAAAGTAAACAAGAATTACAGGAAGTAATCATCTCAGTAAAACAAAGCAAATTTCGAACCCTAAACAGTCAGATAATCAATCAATTACTCAAGGAATAACTGGCAAATATTGAAGTGAATAATGAGATAATCAAACAAACTAAAGACTGTAATATATTCATGAAAGAATTAATAGAAAAAACTTACCAAACACATAGGAACTTTAGAAAAGTTTTGCAGAAGCAAAATGAAGTGAAACCTAGTTCTTAGAAAGCATTAGAGTCGATTAATAATGAGTAAAATAGAAGATCTTTAAGGAAAACACCATAGGAACTTGAAATTTTTTTTGATTCAAAGAGACCTAAATAGAATATAACAAGGAAGCAAAACCTAATCCAGAGGGATACAAAATCGATAAACAATGAAAAGAACAAGAGATTTTTTAAAAGATAATTACTCCAAATTTACAAAGATCTGAACAGATTCATGTTAAAAAGATGAGGGATTTGAGAAAAAGGGGGTAAAGGAAAATTTCTAACCACAGCCACAAAGCCAACAATACTCACAAACGTTGATGAACACAAGGTGGTATTCATAAGGAAACAAAAGTCTAGGTCAATTCTGAGTAGAACCTCTTCGAGGTTCCTTTAGAGAACAACAATGATCGAACAACCAGTAGAGGTAATAGGTTAGATAGGTTAGCAAAACTCCAAACAATCCCATATTTGATCAGAGATCGAAGGGGTTTGGGAGGTTTAGGGGTGACGGCACATCTAGGGTTTGGGTGGTCTTAGAGAGAAGATATAGAATCAAAAGGCAGCATTTTATAACAAATGACTAGGGTTAGGGGGTTGTTTGGATTAAAAATTGAAAGGAGGATTATGGATTGTTGATTTCAAAGATCAAAGACAACGATTAGAGGAGATTTGGGTCGGGTAGGGGTTATTTTAAGTTGGGCTGGGGCATATTGGATTTAATTGGGCTAGGGGGTCCGAATTTAAACTTAATAAAAGGGCTACTTATTAAATACCCAATTAACTAATAAAAAAATTTATAAAAATAGCTAATTAAATGATAAAAATGGCTTTTATGCATGAAGATAATTTAAAATAATTACTTAATAGCATTAAAATATGGCAGGGCGAAACCAGTCTGTACGCTATTCGGACGGGCGAGTCTGGGGTGGTATGGGACGCCCCGGGCGCCGCGCGGGCGCGGAGCGCCGCGGTACGGTTCCAGGTCCGTCTCACTTGGTATCAAAATTCATTTTATGTTTAGCTAATGTAATTATGCATATATATGGGATATTTTTGCAAAATATGTAATTAGTCTTTAAAAATACAAATGTAATTATAGAAAAATTAAAAAAAATGAACACTTATACAAGTATAAATGATGAATTCAGATAATTAAATCATTGTAAAGTAATATGAGGGATAATTATTGAAGATTTATATAATTAAAATACAGAAATAAATTGATTTAAGGCCTTTAAAAATTTATAAAAACACTTGTACCTTTTTTGTAGATGCATGTATAATATTTTGGAAGTGTGTATGCACATTTTAAAATACATGAGGGAAAAATTGTGTATCAACAACACATGAGTGTGAAAGCATGCTTCGTGCCCTATCACAAAATGTTATGTTCATACGTTCCGCAATACCATTTTGTTGTGGTCTTCTAACACAAATGTGGTACCTCACTATGCCCGCTCTGTTGCATAAATTATTAAACTCAAAAATTCTAACCCATTGCCAATCTAAAAATGCTTAACTTTTCTTTTTATCTGCATCTCAACCATCGTCTTCCATTTAACAAATATCATAAATGCCTCAACTTTTGTTTTCAGAAAATACACCGACACCATCCTTGAGTAATCATCAATTAAAGTCATAAAATATATGACACCACTCTTGGAGGTAATTCTTCTTGGACCCGACAAGTCTGAATGTACATAATTTAAATTCTCTCTGGTCTTATGTTGTACCTTCTTGCTGAACTTTACCCTTGTATGTTTACCAAACACACAATGCTCACAAAAATACAAAACTTATTTTTTGTACCCATTCAACAAATTCTGCTTACTCAACAAAGACATTCCCGTGTCGCTCATATGACCAAGTCGCAAGTGCCACAATTGAGACTGATTCAGATCACTTTTTCCCAGAAGCTGCAGTCTGAAGATAATACAATTTAGAATGTAATTTACCCTTCATGAGTACCACAGAGCCTTTACAGACTTTAAGTATTCTACTCTCAGAGTGAAACTTATACCCTTGATCATCTAATCTTGATTTCTCTTTATCAAAGGAACATGCCACAACTCAATGTTTCTAATAATTCCATCGAACATTCTCAGTTTGATGTTCTCAATCCCCTCTACTGATAATGGATTATCATCTCCCGTGTAGACAACCACATTTATTTTCTTGTAAGTTACAAACCAATTCTTGTGTGCACACCTGGGAAGTAGCACCAGAATCAAGAATCCAAGTATTTTACCCATGACTAACTCACGGCACAGACTTCCCCTAAATTATCACTATCATCAGAGTTATTGCCAGTGTCAATAACATTTGTAGAACTATCTATTTTCTGCTTCCTTCTTTTCTCTTTCAGCTCAGGACAATCTCTCTTGTAGTGACATTGCTCCCCACTCTCATAACATTTTTGCTTCCTTGCTCTAGACTTTGATGTGGCGATTGAATTTTTCTTGTTTTAGTCTGTTTGTTGTGTTCTTCCTCTACTCACAAGACCCTTACCCTCAATTCTGTTGTTTGGAGAGCTCTTTTTCAACTCTTTAGATTTTAGTGCATTACTATCATCTTCCAGTCACATATTGTCTTTCCCATATAACAGCATATCGACAAAAGCATTATACGATGGTGGTAAAGAACATAACACAATCAAGGCCAGATCCTCACTCTCAATTTTGATATCTACGTTTTTTATGTCCATTATAATTGAATTAAACTCATCAATTTGAGTTTTAACAGGTGTACCTTCATTCATACGAAGATTGTATAACCTATTTTCAGGTAGAGGCGGTTCGTCATCAATTTCTTAGAATACAGATTTCCAGCTTCTTCCATGCCATTGCCGCAGAAGTTTCTTCTGTAATTTTCCGAAGAACGCTATCTGTAGCGCTCATGAAGATCGCACTCAAAACCCTCTCCTCATGGTCTTCCTTCTTTGTCCCTTTCATCTCTTCAGGAAAATCTTCATCAATTGCCTTCCATAACCCTTGTAACACCAGTGACAATTTTATTCTAATCTTTCATAGACTAAAACTAGAACCCACGTCAAATTTTTCTACTTCGCACTTTGTTGAAGATGATGGAGACGTCATACCTAGATTATATGTAGAAATCTGAACCTTGCTCTGATATCAATTGTTGCGGAAGATCGTGGTTAAACTAGCACACAATCACACACAAAGAAAATAGAGAAGAAAAAATAAACAACGATTTAACAAGGTTCGGTAAGCCTAATCATCCGGGTAAAAGCAGAGAGAGTTTTCGACTATGGATGAGAAGAAAAGTATAGTACAATTAATAGAATCATCAACTATAAGCCCTATATAGATCACAAATAGTCTCAAACCTACAAGAGAAAGGTTTTTCGGTCCGACAAGGACAATAAGTTTTCCTTTCTCAAATCTATTAGAACAATGAATTTTTTTAAACTTATAGGGATTATGAATTTTGTAAAAATACAAGAAAATAATTAATTTCGCAAAATAACAGTTTATTTCCCTGTATATTTTCTAAATCCGGGATCCTCTTTTCCACAATCCACTTGCTCCCTTTCAATTGTGTGCGCTTTACTTGATTAAACTAGGTTAGTTAACTAACAAACTGGATTTAAATTTTAAAGCATATATGCATAGGCTAGATAATATATGGTCCACATGACGACAGCAAGCCAGATTGGTGGGCACTAATTAGTCACCACGCAAACCAGACTTTGAACCTATAGGTATTAGCTCTTCCAAAAGCAATTATTATTAGAG
The DNA here is from genome assembly GCA_034376525.1 of Nicotiana benthamiana. Taxonomy (NCBI): domain Eukaryota; kingdom Viridiplantae; phylum Streptophyta; class Magnoliopsida; order Solanales; family Solanaceae; genus Nicotiana; species Nicotiana benthamiana. The sequence continues at coordinate 29,917,254 of CM067337.1, forward strand.
GCCGGAGAGTAAGGAAAAATCTTATTCGTGCATGATGCTTACAATAATTCTATAAAGGCAACGTACACTTAAAATTTCTATGATTTTTCATTTAAAACTCTCAATTAAAACTTGTTCCAATTGAACATCTATAGTAGATCTAAAGTAACTTTGAGGGTAGCTTAACCGGTAAAGGCTTGAAGACAAAGTTCTTCAGTTTAGCAGTTTAGTCCCCACAAGGCTATTGGGAACATTACAAACTGACCGCGTCTTTACGGGTCCGTGGAACTAACTGTGGTGCACGCATTGAAACAGCGAATCCAGGTAGGTACAGCTAGTTGGGTTTGCAAAGCGACACCCGAAAACCACGGTTTAAAAAATAGTAGATCTAAAGTGTATCTATCAGACACATTGCGCACTGACTTGAAAATATCTCAAGTGCGTGTCTGCGAGAGCTCCTTACGTGAAATAATTAGCCAAATAAATTGTTGATTTCACTTAGAACGCGACTAATTATTCCTTACGCCTCGTGAGAACACTTGCAGACACAAAGTATGAGGTATTTTCAAGCCAATACTAGATGTATTCAATCGGAACAAGGCCTAGTAAAGTGTTTAATGAAAAATTATGGTAACTTTAGATGTCTTCATATGGATTCATCCACGTATAAATTTATAAATGCGTGATAACATATCTTTTCAATAACTGTAATTATATATAAATAATTAATACTATATATTTTCACCGTATTTTTATCACTAATTATAACAAACAAACAAAAAATGCAGCTTAAGTGTAAACACCGAATGTTAAATATTCTTCAAAAGCAGATACAATTGGGGCGGCAGAGGCATGTGAATAAGTTGAGAAAAAGAAGTCAACCATGTGATGGTTCCATTTTCAGCAGTGTCTACGGTCCAGATTTGATAATGCAAACCACTGATCACACAAATTACTTAAACCGAAGTCGCCGGGACGCCTAGGATCTAGCATGAGAGGCCTGTGAGGAAAAAAAGGGCATAACCTCGCGTTTTGCCCGCCGGGTAATCGGATCTATTCAACGTGTATAATATATATATTATCAGTCTTATGGTTCAAGCAAAATTAATCTCCATCCTAAATTACTCTTCACTCCACCCCTCCTTTTCCATCTTAATCACCATTAATACTTAGTAATCATGTGTCAGTGTATACTACTGCGAGATTTAGTTTTATATTCCTTTACAAGACACTTGTCACTTAAAAAAATCTTATTTATTTTTACTGCTCACCCTTAATAGTCCAAAAACGCATACGATCATTACTTATTAAGGGGTCACGTGGTATGAGGTATAAGAATGTATAGGGATTGTATAAAAATTTAATACTTTATTTGGTTAGTAAATTAGGTATAAGTTATACCGGCGTTAATTTTAATACCGGAATAACTCATACCTTATAAAGGGTGTGGGGTAATTAGCACCGGTATACCTTATAGTACCTTCTTCTTAGAAATTATACAATTGTCATTCTTAAAACAACATAACAAACAGTGAATAAACAACAACCCAACATAACTAATTTCAACATAATTTAACCCAACATAACTTATAACGACATAAGCCCTATTTCAACTGAACGACAAATGAATAAATAAGAGTAACTAAGTAATAAAAAATTGATAATTGTGGTGATGGGTCAACTTGTGCATATTTGGATTAATTCCAACGAGCACCTACTATCTTCTAGTAAGGTTAAGTAATTTTTTTCACCAAATCATAGATAAATGATATTGGGTCTAATTGCATGTATGGCTCAACGTTAATACTTTCCAGCTTTCTTCTAGTGGTTCGACATATCAACCTATTCGGCAATATGTGCATGCATTTTTACTGTTTATCATTCGTCGTAATAATGTAGTGTGACTCTATGCGTATTGACATATATTTTGTTGGTGTAATACATATGGAGATATTTAAAGTTGGCACGATTTTTCACTTAGACACTTAAATTAGATCTTTTTTCAATTAGGCATGTTTCTTAGGTAATTCTCATTCCAATTAGATACTTAAACTAGACTCTAACCCATGACTTTTTTGGATAATATAATAAATCCCTGCAAATATCCTTATAAATAAATTTAACTTCATAACTAGATTTAAAACACCTCCAAAATTTGTTGTCTCCTTTCCTCTCATTTCCAATTCTTATGCCAACTATACCAGATATGCCTGGCACACATCCTAAATTCAGCATTGTGTAAAATTTCTTTCAAAGATGCAACAAATCCCTACACAATAACTAATAAACCAGCAAAAAACGTGTCCAATTGGTATGAGAATTGCCGAAGAAATGTGTCTAACTGAAAAGAGACCTAGTTTAAGTGTCTAAGTGAAAGATCGTACCAACTTTATGTATCTATTACGCGTATTTTGTTTACTAATGCTTTTGTTTCATTGGCATAACACCCTTTCGGGCATGAAAATTACTGTATGTATCAATATATGTTTAAATACTAGATCGTCGTATAAGATGTTAGACTTTTCAAACAATGTTAATATTTAATAATTCCACTAGCTAGTTATTAATGCATCTACTTTTATTATAGAAGTGAAGCTTGCTTCCGGAGTTCGCTATAGCTAGGGTTATAGGATCCAGAGCTTTGGACTAATTAAACAAATAATGATTCCCCATCTAATAAATTTTGAGCACAAGCAGAGAACAATCCCTCCCTTAAAATAAGGAATATTTTATCAAACAATCTTCAACTTTTAAATGATATATGACCCCTTTTGCCTCTCTTAGCTTTCACTCTTGTACGAGACATCGATCACATACTTCGACTTGACGATCTTTGAGCTCAGAGAGAATGGCATCAATCAACTCCATTTTAGTACTCAAACTCACTGCCATTTTCTGTCTCATTATTTTCCCACTTCTCCTCTCTTCAATTAAAGCTGATCAAAACTCTAATTTTCTATATGATGATGACGCCGAAGATCAAGACGAAGAATGGATTCTTGATACACCATTTTCTATTAGTACTTCAAGAGGCAAGTCCAACGTGGCCAAAATCAAGAAAGGTACGAGTTGTGACGCGAAAAAATACAACATTTGCAATGGGGTGCCAGCAAATAATGGGACGAGCATGCTTTACTGCTGCAAAAAACATTGCAGAAATGTGCTTGGAGATATGAACAACTGCGGTGTATGTGGGAAGAAATGTAGATTTGGACAACGTTGTTGTGGTGGCGTTTGTACCGATGTGGTATATAATCCTATGCATTGTGGCAAATGTAACAAAGCTTGCTTGCCTGGAATTCCATGTGATTATGGATATTGTGGCTATGCTTAGGGAAATATATTCAAAGTTATTATACATGAGAATAGCTAGTTAACGGATCTCTATATTTATTATTCTCACTTTGTGATTCTATGGGATGTTGATTATATTGGGAAAAAATAAGTTTAGTAGGTCCAGTTCATAGTACTATATATTACTATTATTACTGAGTTCCTTTTTATTCCCTTTTTCCTGCTTTTGCATATAGGAGGGAGAAGAGGACAAGTTTTTGTACGTAATGTTACACATTTCAAGCTCCATTTCATACACGGAGAAACACTATTGACTATGTTGTCATTAATAAAAGTATGTGATTTTTCTTGGTATTCTGTTGATAATTTCTATCTATTAATTATTAGTAGCAACTTTTTGAGCAACATTAATGTATTCTTTGACGGTAAGCACGGCAAGCTAACTTGCCATTAACGCTGAAATACCAGAGTTTAGTCCAGAAATGAATCTAGAATCTAAAGTTGGTGGTTTTAATGAGTGTGGTCTTATTTTATATATATATATATAAATTTGTACATAGTTCAAGCAGAAAATAATAACCAATAGAAGCAGCCTAATATTCCCTTCTGATTAGGTCTTCTTTTTACTACACCATTTAATAAAACCTTCTTATGAGTTAGATCTACGGCTGCATTGCTAGAATAAAACAACTAGGCTAAACTTATGTCGGTGGAGAAGGCAAATGCAGGCTTGAGAACAATAAATGTCAAATGAGACCAGGTCAAATACTTTAAGGACTGGTAACTTTCGATTACGTGATAGCAATGTACAACAAAGGAAAAGATCAAATACATAATAAAATTAAGTTAACATATGTGTACGGATAAAATTGGGGACAAAAGTTTCCCTTATTCCCCAATAAGGAAACAAGAGGGAAGTACGGTATGGTGTGATTATAAGCAAGGTCAAAGGACCCCTCGTATCGGTATTCGGAAGGAGTGAACAATGTACCTGCGACGATGTCAAGCTCCGGCTCAAGAGCCATCGCCTCTACGGCCTGAGGATCAGTCAAGTTTTCCCCTCCCTCGGGCACTATCGAGAAATTATTTTCCCTCTCGCCTTCAACTCGGGGACTTCCAGTTGCTCCCGGAGTCAGGGGTATCGGGCTGGCCTTTTCTTCCACTTTGATCTTCTTGGATTCAGAAGGATCATTACATGGCTCTGTTTGCCTTTTCTTCCTTTCATCGGGCCCCAAAATACTCTCTTTGCCAAGCAACATTCCCTTCATCAAAGGGATCTCCCCCAGACCTATACAGACGAGAAAAGTACACACAAGTAATGAGGGCGCTATAAGTAGCAATTCAGGTCAAAAAGTACGGCTGCAACATTGGGGAAAGTTCACTGTGGTTCTTAGCTTCCCACTAAGCTCGAGACAGGTCACGCCACATTCGCTCGGTGTATGGGCGAATTGAGTCCAACCGACCAACCCAGCCCAAGAGGTCCCTGATCAGGGTAAATTGCCACGGTTGTATCAACGGAGAGAATTAAATGCATGGAAATATGCACCTAAAAAGAAGCGGGGAAATTAAATGCTAGATATTGTGTCTACTTACGTTCCATATTCCACCTTTCGGGTAACGACATCCTTTCCACAGGGATCATATCCAAAGTCCTTACTCGAACAAAGCGGCTCATCCATCCTCCGTTCCCAGCTTCTTCGATACAAGCAAAGAGAGCCCTCGAAGCTCGGCAATGGAGCTTAATCAGCCCCCCACAAAAGAGACGGGGGTTGTACATCCTGATCAGGTGGTCCAGGGTAAAGGGCATCTCCTCAATCAAGTTCATAGTACCTGATCATGTAGATAGTGGGACAGAATGAAGGGTGAAATTGGCCGAGGGTCACCTGATACCGTTTGCAGAAGTAGAGAATCACGGGATCTATCGGAGGCAAGGATGGCCCTACCGGCCCCAGGGTAAATAGATAACTATACACACAGAGGAAGCCGGCTTTGTATGCCGTTATGTCCTCCTCCCAAGTAGGGATCTCCACAAGCATTGCGTCCCCCCAACTGCAATTAGTCCTTACCTGATGTTTGATACTGAGTTAATATATTGAGACAAAGGCTCGCGGCACCCAGGTTTCGAAGAAGGTCTCTCGACCTTGAAATCAGAAGGCATTGCAAAAAAATCCGGAACATATTCCTCTGCACGAGGAGGCATTGACGTTTTGCCTTTATACAGAAGCAAAGAGGAGGAGGTCACGCTCTCCTGAGAAGCAAAGTGGAAGTTTTTGCCACTCCTAATAGATTTTGGAAAAGAAAGGGGAGTTGCATTTCTAAGAAAGAACAAAAGTAAAGGAAGAAAGAACCTCTTTTGGGGGCTTGGTAGTACAGTGAGTTGCAAGGAACGGGAAGAGAAGTATTTATAAAGGCCTCACACGCGTGGTGAAGGATGCCAAGGGATAGCCAACCGATGTAATCAATGCGAAATCTTCAGAGGCTGTATGTACGTTGTTTTTGGCACCTTACGACTATCGTTATTACGGGAATACCCGAAGGATAGGATCTCAAGATCATTTCTTATCACTTTCACTCTGAGAAATGCGGGGACTATCTGTATACGGTAAAATCAGAGGGTCTAATTTTCCGTCATTATGATGGCTCGTAAGCGTATTTCACAAGGTTTGAGACTGGGTCAAGGATCACCCTCGAGGGTTACTGATACTCGACCTCAGGTCAATACAGACCAATGACTATGATGGAAAGGTAGGGAGTTCCCAAGGCGCACAGGTAGGGCTGATGAAGTCTAGTAAGCTAAGTTCATACCCAAATCATGGTGTCAACTAGCTATCTCATCCCCATATCTTTGTAATTAAGTCACTTGTTGGGATTCTTCCTCTTATATAAAGAGGATCCTTGTTATTTTGGAGGTTCCTGTTTCTCTATACCAGATATACAAGAATATTCTCTCCTCTCTAACACATTCTCTTGATCCCGTTATCTCATTTATTGCCCATATTTATTGTGTTCTATTTACTGTTCATTATTTACTGCTTAATATTGGCCACAAAAGGCCGCCTTTGATTTATTTATAATTGTTAGTCTCCTTCAACCACCTTCGATAGCTCCTATCCGAGCTTCAGACTCGACCTCGAGACCCTCACACAGGCAAGCTCGAGGCTCTGATTGACAGCGATTCGGTTTGATTAACACCTCGTTCTTAAGCCCTTATTTCACTTCTAAGTCTTTCACATAACATCAATTGCTTAATAACTAGCATAAAAATAGACCACGTATTTTAGAACCACTAAATGAAATTTAATTGTTATTACCATTTTTACGGTAAACAGTTTGGCGCCCACTGTGGGACTAAAAATAATAGTGATTATTTTCTTGCTGGTTTAACTACATAACGCAAGTTATCTTTCACACTTCTTCTTGCCCAAGACCTTTGATTTTAGGTCAAATGTCCAACTCAGTAAACAACAATCTTGATAACCACAAAGAGAATGGTGTAGATGTTCCATGTGTTGGTGTGCCACCACGAAACCCTAAGGACACACCGGAGCTGATTCCCAAGGATACGACCTCGGGCAATGCCCGATACACTAACATCGATCCTCACATTAACCAGGGAGCGTGCCAAATAACTCAGCGGGAAACTCGAAAACACCCGACCCGGGCAAAAAAAAGATTCATCGGCATACCGTTCATATGATTATTGGGGGAACCGACATTCCCCAAGGATCCGTGATCAAGCGAGCAAAAATGATCAGTGCAATCGAGGGGCCGATTCGAGACCGCATGACCAAAGACACCCTCGCATTCAGCGAGGAGGACCTCGAGACCTTGGCAGAACCACACAATGAAGCACTGGTAATTTTGTTCTTTTTAATCAAGGTTCAAATTACACGTGTACTCGTGGATCCAGGCAGCTCAGCCAACATAATCGAGTCGAAGGTAGTGGAACAGTTTGGGTTGCTCAACCAAGTCATCCCCGCCTTCCGGGTCCTCCACAGCTTCAACATGGCTGGCAAAATAATGAAAGGAGAGATCATCCTCCCAGTTGATGTGTCCGTTGCAGTTCAGAGTACCAAGTACCACGTCTCCATTGGTGATATGAGGTACAACGCATTACTTGGAAGGTCGTGGATACACATCATGAGGGTGGTGCCGTCAACTCTGCACCAGATGATAAAGTTTCCAACGAAAGATGGCATAACAACCATATATGGTGAATAGCATGCGACAAAAGAAATATTCGCACTTTACCAGGAGGCACTGAGCCCCATAAACTCTGCCTTTGGTGAGTCTAGGAGCATACAAACTCCCGAGGACGACGAAGAAAATTTCCTCGCCTCTCGAGCTTTCGTCGACCCCGAAGAGTCGGATGCAGCAAAATCAACAATTGAAGAACTGGAGCAAGCTGTTTTGATTGAGAATCTCCCAAATCGAAAGGTATACCTAGGAACGGGGTTAACCCCCAAACTCAGAAAAAAATCATTCAATTCCTTATTAACAACATCAATTGTTTTGCTTGGTCCCATTTACACATGACAGGAATCCCGCCGGAAATAACCACCCACCGATTGAGTGTCGACCCCAGGTTTAAACTGGTGAAGCAAAAAAGAAGACCCCAGTCCGAGGTAAAACATGAATTCATCAAAGACGAGGTATCGAAACTCCTTAAAATAGGGTCTATCAGATAGGTAAACTATCTCGGATGGCTAGCCAACGTAGTGGTAGTGCCCAAAAAGGAAAACAAATTGAGAATGTGCGTAGATTATAAATATTTAAATAAGGCGCGTCCCAAGGATTCTTTCACATTGCCTAACATCGATCGTTTGATCGATGCTACGGCCGGCCATGAGACTGTCACCTTTCTCGATGCCTACTCGAGGTATAACCAAATTCAGATGAACCCCGAGGATAGGAAAAAGACTTTGTTCATCAAGAAGTATGGTACCTATTGTTGCAATGTAATGCCCTTCGGACTGAAAAACGCAGGGGTCACGTACCAACGCCTAGTTAATAAAATGTTCAAGCATCAAATAGGCAAATCCACGAAATTTTATATTTATGACATGCTAGTTAAATCCTTGCGTGCAAAGGACTATTTGACTCATTTGCAGGAAACATTTGATATCCTCAGAAGTTACAACATGAAGCTTAACCCTGAGAATGTGCCTTCGGGGTGGATTCGGGAAAATTCTTAGGCTTCATGGTACCGAACAGGAAGATCAAGATCAATCCCGACAAAATCAAGGTCGTCGAAGAAATCACGATGGTAAATAACGTAAAAGTCGTGCAACGGCTGACGGGGCAAACATCGGCTTTAGGAAAATTCATATCAAGGCCGTTGGACAGGAGTCACCATTTCTTCTCCCTACACAAAAAAAAAACAACTTCAAGTAGACTCCGGAATGCCAACACACCTTAGAGGAATTGAAGAGGTATCTGACTAGTCTGCCTTTTCTCCACACGCTAAAAGAGGATGAAACGCTATATCTATACCTAGTCGTATCCGAAATAGCGGTAAGTGGTATGCTGGTTTGGGAAGAGAAAGGTATGTAATTTCCTATTTATTATATAAGTCGGATCCTAGGGGATGCCAAAACTAGGTATCCACACCTAGAAAAATTAGCTCTTGCATTAATAAGCGCACCGCGAAAACTGAAACCTATTTTTAATGCCCCAGTATCTGCCTTTAGCAACGTAGCCCCTCCGAAGTATATTGCATAAGCTCGAACTATCGGGACGATAGGCCAAATAGGCCATCAAACTCGGGGGGTATGATATCGAATATCAACTCCGAGCGGCCATCAAGTCCCAGATTCTAGCAGACTTCATGTGCGACTTGCGCCATCCCTTGTGCCCGAGGTAGAAAAGGAACTCTTTCTAATATTAGGCGCATCTTACAGGGTATGGACCCTGTTCACTGACGGCGCCACAAATGTAAGAGGATCCGGGCTCGGTATACTCCTGAAGCCGCCATGGGTGGCATAATCAGGCAACTTATAGAAACTGCAAAATTAACTAACAATGAAGCCGAGTATGAGGCTATGATTATAGGTTTGGAATTGGCCAAAGGCCTGGAATCTGAGTCTATCGAAGCGAAATGTGATTCGCTCCTGGTATTAAACCCGGTAAATGGGAGCTACGAGGTCCGAGAAGACAGGATGTAAAGGTATTTGGATAAAATCCAAATCACATTATGTCGTTTCAAAGGATGGACTCTGGTCCAAATACCTCGTGAGCATAACAGCAAGGCGGATGCCCTCGCAAACCTAAGATCATTTGTTGAAGAAGATGATCTACTCCCCGGGGCTGTTATTCAGCTCTCCAAATCAGTGGTCAAGGAAGGTCAGGCCGAGATTAATTATTAATCTCTACCCATCTACCTCACCCCACCCCTGTCCCAACCCCCACCCTAAATAGATAAATTATTAATGATACTTTCTTTTCATGTTATAGATAGAGTATTTTTTTTTAAATTTTAACAGATGAGTATTTTCTTTTCATGATGTAAAAAAAGGTATTTTTTTCATTTTAACAAAAAGATACTTTACTTTCATGATATAAAAAAAATTTCCTTTCTAAAAAATGATATAGTAAAAAGTATTTTCTTTCATTTCAAAAAAAAAATTCTTTCACTTCAACTAAGAAAAAATATTTTCTTTCATTTCAACAAAATAAGTATTTTCTTTTCATGATGTAGAAAAAATGTTTTCTTTTATTTCAGCAAAACAAGTGCTTTATTTTCATGTGGTAGAAAGAGTACTCTTTTTAACAAAAAAAAAAAAAAAAAATTCTTTTTAGTTATGGAACACAAATTTCAACGTTATTTTTACATAAAAAAAGTAATACATTAATTCATTTGGGTTTGTGTGAATTATTAGAAGAATAATTAAATTTTTGAAGAAAATAAAGTCCTGAAAATATTGGGTATTTGGAATTTGAGGGGTGGGGGGAAGGGAAGAAGAACACGGGAAACATTGGGACATGGCTGGGAAGGGGTGAGGAGAATAGCATAAGAAATTATTTTCTACTATCTACCAAACACTATAAAATATTTTTCGAAAACTTTTTTTTCATTCACCAACCAAATAAGGGAAAATAAGTTATAAAACCACTCATTTTCCACGAAAAGAAAATATTTTTACATACGAAACACACCCTTAAATCAAAATCTAATCCCAAGCTTAGTCTTTGCCTTTGAGAGCCAAAGAACCGATCCCCCATAAAGCATACTTAGAAAATAAACAAGTGTAATTGTAGCTCTTAAATTTTTGGGTTAAGCCAGCAACTTAATTATCTCTTTAATTAGTCTTAAGAGTAAAGATAACCCTATAGCAGTAACGAAATATAGATCTTTCAATTAGGTTTCACTATAATTGTTAAGTCGCCATACATATATTATATTGTTAATGAAGCATATTTTTGCATGGAATTTTATTACTTATTTAAAAGAGAATGGAAGAACTAAAGGAATTCAACAAAATATTAATCCTAACTAAAGAGTTTAATGTATGTTTCAGTTCATAAAGTTTATCTTTACTCCTAACTAATTAAAGGACTGGAATGATGGTTTATAACTAATTAAAAGAATGGAAAAGAGTGAAATTGTCCCTAGACTATTGGAGTTGGTACAATAATGCCTTCCGTCCACTTATTTTAAAAAAATTTTCCTTACCGTTATCTTTTCGGCTCAAGAATGCCCTTACGATTAACGGCCATATTAGATATAAAATTTAATTAATTTCCACATGTCATAACGAAAAAAAGGTCAAAACTGTCCCTGAACTATTTAAGTTGGTACACAATAATACCCTCCCCCATCTCAAAAATCTCTCCCCCCCCCCACCCCCTCCACCCTCCCCCCCCCACCCCCTCCACCCTCCTCTAGCGTGTGTGCGTGCATATTCTTCTTGTTCTTCTCATCCTTTTTTGACCTTGTACTCTATTTGAATAATCACCACAAACATCATTAAAGTGACAACCAAAATTTTTTGTTAACAATACTTCAGCAAAATGAGCATCTTTTCAATTCTAGCATGTAGTAGTGGGACAGATGTATATCATACCAAAATGTCACCATGTATAACTTCACATAAGTATATAAACTTGTTACTGCTGCTGCTTTTTTTTAAATCTTTCCTTAGCCGCGAGTCTGTCAGAAACAGCTTGTTTACCTTCTCACTATAAGGAAATAAGACTGCGTACATTATCTCCCCTGGGTTTGTTTGTTGTTGCACAACTTGACATATATAATATAAATCACTGTGAATGTGAAGATGATAAAATATCAATCTCTACAAAGGAAAAGGTCCAGATGACAGTCTTTAAGCAAAATGTCAACAGCTGCGACTACACCAAACAAATAAAACATGTAGGCTCTCTCAGCTAACATCTCAGATAGGCCGCATCTACGAGCAACATTATGAGTTTTCCATCCTAGACTAGGATGCAAGAAACATGAAATCACGTTATGATAAACTAAACAAGACTTACTATTGCAGTATTGTAAAGCACTAAAGCCAAATGTATATGTTTCCACTCTCCCAACTCATTTTACTTATGAAGATATATGTATCCAACAACTAGAAGTATCAGAACTACCAGAGCAGCAGGAGCACCAGCCCATAGCCAATAGTTCGTTGCTTTCTTGCGCTTTAGTATAGCTTTAGGAAGCTCCGAGCCTCTTGCACGGGTTGCTCTATGCCTAACAGTATTCTCTTTTCGCGCCTTGACCTTGGGTGCAGCGGTTGTTTCAACATTTTCCTCAGCTTTTTCTTCCTCGGCAACCTCTGCAAGTGTTTCGGTTGGTTCCTCAGTTGGTTCCTGATCTGCGACAGAAGATCCGCCCTTCTTCCTCGCTCTCTTCTCACGTTCCTGAAAGGAGTTGAAAGTAACTAGATAAGTCCACAGCTAATCTGAACGTTAACAACGAAATAAAACCACACGGAAATGGGTAGAATTATAAAGAATCAGAGGGATAATTTCCTTGAGCTTCTTTTCAGCTTCTAGCTGAGCTTTCTTTGCAGCTTTTGCAGCTGCTTTCTCTGCTAGCTTTTTCTTCCTCTCCATAGCCTGTCTATTTTTTGCTATCTCCTCCTCTTTCTTCATCTCCTTCAACGTTGCCTCGTCAACTTCATTTTTCTTGGAATTAATATCCTTGGGTATCTTTTCCAAACCATAAATTTCCTCTTCTTCATCAACGACATCTTTTTTCTCGGCGCGTTTTGTGTTTTTAACGTAAGCATCATTTGGCTGTTTGCTACTCTTCTCCTTCTGTTCTTTCTGAACAGGAGCAGCATCAACAGACGCATGATCTTCCTTTACAAGTTTTGCATTAGCTCTTGCTGGAACCTCGGTTCGGGAGACAGTAGGTACTTCTGGTAGCACCTGAGGCTTTTCGTCGGGATTCCTCATTCTCCCATCCCTGCTCAACTGCCTGATATCAAGCGACTGCAAGAGTCTCCTCTCATAGTCATCCCTAAAAGGCTTTTTACCACACCAGAGAGACATGAACTTATCGACCTAGTGAAAAGAAGAAAAGTTGATTGTCAATGTAAACATACAAAACTGCAAATTGTGCAACTGACGGTGAAAGATCCAGCATACCTCTGTAACTGAGAGCTCTTTAAGGGCTTCAACATCCTTTTGATCTGCGAGCTGTTTAACTTTGTGCAACACATTGGAGTTTTGGTAGAAAGAAGAATTCTGAAAAATTGGAAGAAATTGGTTATAAAGATCACATCAGTCTAAAAACCTATTTCTCTTGATGCTTGCAGTAAGAGAACATTTCAATTTCCAAAAGTCAGCAAACGCTGTTGGAAGATTTTCAGAGAGTATATACGGAACATTGAACGAAATCAACAGGCATCTCCTTGAGACCCTCTCGGGCTCTCAGCTGATGTTCCTTTCTTTTTCTATTTTTTTTGGGGGGGGGGGGGGGGGGGGGTTATAGAAGATATCACCAAGGACAGCTGCAATAGTTAGTCAAACAAATACGTATGAGGTAAACTCAACCAAATCTGAAGTCCTCATCTGTATAAAATCAAGACAATCCTCGGGTCACTTGCCGGGATATGGAACCCGTGTAGTAAACAGAAATGAAATTTTTCTAACTGCTGTATAATAATTTCCTAACAAAATAGACTACAGAAGGATGGAGATAAATCAGATCCCTGACAAAATTCCTACACCCTAAACAGGAATTACAAGAATACAGAGATAAACACAGGACAACATAACAAGAACGTGTGATCAAACATAGGAACAGATTCCTCAAATACACCATCAGTAGAAGCACAGCCTTTTAAGTGTCTCATGACCAATTGATTGTTTTCCATTCATCAAATCAATGGGATTTAATCTGAGCAAAAATATAATATAACCCTTTTTTAGCAAAAATAGTGAGACAGTTCAGTCAACAAGGAAGCAGAGTAGCATACCCCGTCTTCACGCTGTTTTCTCAATTCCTGAATATGTTCATACGTCTTGTCCCTCTTCTCCACAACTTCCTTCAATTCCTCATCCAATAAGTTGATCTGCTTGCTTATGGCGTCAATCTGATCATCTATTTGCTTAAGCTTCGCCTTAACCTCCTGCTGCCCCTTACGAACTCCATCCAGGCCAACACTCATAAGCTACAGCACCACAAAGTGTGATAGCAGTTACCGCAGGCAGATTATGGCAAAATAACATGATATATTTTAGGCATAGAATGTTTTGCATCAATATAAGAGAAACATAACCCAAAAGCCTTACTTTGACCTGGTTCTGGATTGATTCTTTTTCACCCAACGATTCATGAATCTGTGCCCTTGCTGCAGCCTTTTCTTTAACAGCTTCCCTTGTCCCTTCAAGTTGTTTGATTTCCCGGAGAATTTGCTTCTCTTCGTTCAGAGGAATGCTTTCATGCTGAATGCGGTACTGCAGACTCTTAATCTACTCAATTGGCAAAATAAAATTGGCATTATTCATTTGCAATGGAACTTAATAACTAAAGGCAAAGGAGAAAAGCTAAGAATAATGACGGAACAAACCTAAGCTGAAGGATAATTAAAGTTATAAACAAGTGCTTACAAGACTATTGAGCTCCTGCTCGGATGAACATACTATAGGACCCCTCTCTCGGCCTGCATCCCTAGGACCACGGAGCTGGCCCAAGGCCTGTTGCAGAGGTTCCATTTCCTTTCGTTTCTCATCAATAGTACTCCAAAATTCCTTATTCTCAGCACTGAGAGATTTCCTTTGTTCAATTACCTTCGATCGTTCTGCCTGCAAATACCAAGGAGTTATATGATTATAGCTGTCATACTTCCACAAGAACAGGATTTGGACAAAATGCAACTAACAAAAAGGACCATGCAATAGGCGATATCAACTTTACGTAGCTTGCTGAATTATATTTTCAAGTTCAAATTGTAGGACATAATAATCTGAAAAAATAAGTCACTAAGCATGAGTCTATTGCAACTTCTGTTACCATCCTTTTTCTTGCACTTATCGACGTCCAACTGGGAACTATATATTGCTTTGCTGAGTTTTATCCCTGAAGTCATCCATCACTTTACCAAAGTGTTCTCTCCGGTAAGAGAACAATTTGGCATGCAAGAGAAAAGTTCTCTTTTTAAGTAAGAGACGCAGCTTGCAGTTTCAAACACTTAACACGGATATGTGCATGCAAGAATTGAACTGCAGATCAAGGATGTATACAAGGCAATAAAATGAGAAAGAGAGAAATGAGGATAAGATCATGTTATAAACAACTCCTGAACTTTGACAGTCCAAGAGAGAGAGGGCTATGTTACACACCGAGTAACATAAACAATATATGATCTTGAAATATTCAGCTGACGTTAGATTCACCCAAAAACTCACCCTTTTAGCCTTTAATTTTTCAATAATCTGAGATCTTGCTTGGTTCTTTTTCTGTAGCTCTCTCTCAGCCAGTTCGATATTAGCCTTCAATTTTGGGTCTTCAAATCTCCTAAACTTAACAAGATAGAACGAATGGATCTGCTTAGGTTCAGGCCAGTCCTCAACAGCATCCTTCGGTACGTTGCTCACAGGAGTTCTGCTTACTTCCTCCTTCTTAGGTTCTTCAGTACCATGAGAACCAAATTTTATAGGCTCGGTAATCCCTGAACCATGATTCACCTTTCCATTTTCTTTCAGAATGTTGCTCTGCTCACTTCCAGCTTCAACTGGAACATGAACTAACTTGGCTTCCACATCTATCCCCATTTTTTTATTAAATTACAAAACCAAAAAGGTGCCTGATCTGATACATGCAAACATTGAACACATTAGCAAATTTATGTACTGACAAACTACTGCACAATCCAGAAGATACACAATAGTTGATAGCAACAAGAATAATGTGGTATGCAAGACTCTTAATTTATTGACTACATATCTAGCTCAAGATGGACTAAACACGCAGAATGATTCAGCCCACAGGAACCTGTTAATCCATGACCAGAATTTATTGAGCAGTTAAAAAACAGATCTTTGATCACAAGATCAGCTACTCCCTCTAACAATCAGATCAATTGAAAAAGATTTAAAACAGCATCATCTCAGAGGAAAAGCAAATAATAAAAATCCCATAAACCTTTAAAGGACAAAAAACTCAAAACCAAAGATTGGAACTTTAACAAAGAAAAGGTGCATCCAATAGAAAATCAAATGCCATCATGCAAAAGAAAGCAAAAAAGAAACTGAAAAATAGTTAAATTTGCTAAGTATAATCAGTAAAAATATAAAATAACAAAAAGATCAGATTTTTGCAGCAAAAAAATGATAAATTCAAGCCACCCTCCAGTCAAAAAACAAATCCCAAATCATTTCTACTAAATTAAAGTGAATGAAACAAAAGTTTCTTTACAAGGGTCAAGATCAATACAGATCGAAGAAATTAACATAAACTCAAAAAAGGGGAAAAAGGACAAACAGGGAATAATACTAAGAAGAAAGAGTAACGAAACTGAAATAGTAAAATGGGGAGACTTACTGAGTATAGGAAAAACTAAGGGTTTGAGATTTAGAGAAAAGAGTGCTGGCTGGCCCCTTCCTTTGTACCCTTATTTGACAAAAATTGAAGAGGGCCGTCTGAGAGAGAGATTGAGAGAAATGAGTCAGACTTCTTCAGATCTCTCTCTCTCTCTCTCTCTCTATTAAACGAGAGAGAAAAATGTAACAATATATTTTTGCTATAAATGCTAAATTGGAGAGAGAAAAACAGAGATGGGATTTTTATTTTAGTTTCAATTTTCAATTTCAACAACAGAGATGGGAATGTAGAAGTCTTATAAATGGGAGAGTGGGTGCCCGAGGGGCGGGGGGGAGGAGTTATGGTAAGGAGATTATGGTCTCTTTAATTATTTTGCCGTTTTCTAGGAAGCAGTAAAGAAGGTATCACTGATATTTTTGTCCATTTTTAGCTTCTTCTTCTTTTTTTTCCTTTTCCTCTATAATCGAATATATATTTGATTAAACTTAAAAAAATAAAAATTATATTAAAAATTGTTTTTGCGAATTGAAATTATATTTGAACATATATTTTACTTTTAAAAAATTAAATATTCATCAGTAGAAAAAAAATAACAACTTCTCAGTATAGTTCCACAAAATGGGATCTAAAGAGGATAATATGTAGATAGACTTTATCCCTACCCAAAAGGACAGAGACTACCCAAAAGGACAGAGAGGTTGTTTCCAATCGAGTCTCGGCTCAATATCAGTAAAAAAAAATTTATCCAAAAACTAACAAACACAATTGGAGCAAATCTGATCAAATTCTATGAACAAACAATATATTCATTTTTTATAAAAAAAATCTATATTCAAACGGAAAATTATTTAGCCAGCTCCAAATAGCAAAAAGTAAATATATTAAGTCATGTGCACTATAATGTGTGGGTGCCCGGGTATGATAAAATCAGCTTAATATGTTAATTCAATTTTAGTGCTTTAGATTGCCTCGATATACCGAGAATTTGCAAATTTCTGGCGAATTGTGAAGGAAAAACAACAACAATAATAACAATATTCCAGTATAATTTCACAAGTGAGGTCTGAGGAGAATAATATGTAGGCAGATCTTACCCCTATCCCGAGGGGCAAAGAGGATATTTCCAGGAGATCCTCGCCTCAAGAAAGCAACAAAAGATGATATATTAGTACTATTAATAGGCCAATAATAAAATTACATAAAATACATAACATAAAATAACAAAATAACAGCAATATAAAAAAATGGAAAATACGAAAAAGATAAAAGGTATACTAATATCCAACAGATAAAGCCCTGCATCAGTAGCTGATCAGTAGCATCCTAAACCTAACTCT
This sequence comes from Nicotiana benthamiana, assembly GCA_034376525.1. Taxonomy (NCBI): domain Eukaryota; kingdom Viridiplantae; phylum Streptophyta; class Magnoliopsida; order Solanales; family Solanaceae; genus Nicotiana; species Nicotiana benthamiana. The sequence continues at coordinate 29,934,867 of CM067337.1, forward strand.
TAACTGGTTAGTCTCACTTTAGTGCGCTGTAAAAATATTTACAACATTTCACTAATCTACTGTTGAATCACGTTCTCAATCTAAACGCGTGTTGATTCATGTAGGTTTTGATAAATGACAAACCAACGAGGATGGAACAATAACAGTCCAAGTACAAGAGAAACAGTACAAGGTCGAGAATTGCAAATGAAGTTAACTGTTGAGTCGTCCTATTTTGTAATCTTGACTCAACGACATATTCTAATATTGGCTCTCACATAAAATCATTTTTCATCAAATCATGCATTTTTATGTTCAAACAAATAAGTTGCATTTTAGCCAAAACGATTTTCAAACTTGTATTTTGAATCTGGACTAACAACAATCGATTGTCATAGACCTACAATCGATTGTCATTAAGACTGCCTAAACTGGAACTTTGAAACAATCGATTTATTAAGATTGTGCTTAAATGAACTTTTGGAAATAGCTAACAATCGATTGTCACTGGTAAACAATCGATTGTCATGAGACAGTTTCTCAATGAATTTTTCAAAGTAGCAAAACAATCGATTGTCATAACTAAACAATCGATTGTCTTGAGGCAGTGAGTTACTAAAATTTTCCAAAATGCAAAACAATCGATTGTCATGGTTTAACAATCGATTGTCACGAGGCAGTGTGTTTTCAAAATCTTCTATAATTCACAACAATCGATTGTCATAGTCTAATAATCGATTGTCGTAGTACCGTTGTCAAAAATGCTTTTGAAATTCAAATTGACAATCGATTGTCTTCATGCAACAATCGATTGTTGAAGCTGCAAAAATCCCAAACAGATTTTTACAATCATTTTTGTTCTTAAAAGTCAAGATCTGTTAGTTGAGAATTTATTACACAATCTGGTCTATTCAAAACGTTGTCAGAAATATTTTGAATTTGTATACCACAATCGATTGTCAAGGGGTAACAATCGATTGTTGAATTTCCAAATCTGACACAGATCTTTTACAATCGATTTTCTGCTTAAAAGTCAAGATTTGTCTTTTGAAATATTGGTCAAAAATCGATTGTTAGGGTGTGACAATCGATTGTCATAAGCATAAAATCAGGGATTTTGTTTGACAATAAGGCAACGGTCAGATACTCTATCTTTTATAAAAACACTCCTCTAAAACTCGTTTTGATACAACAACAACTGAGCAAAATCTGTAAAAGTTTACATATTACATTGCATATCATTTCATTCTAAATTCATTATTTTTGAGAGCCAATCTTTGATTAAGTTGTTGTGTTCTTGAGCTGATTATTTTGTACTCATATCCACTCTGTTAAGAGAGTATTGTTTAAGTGAGTAGGAAGTGTTTGCATACACTTGCTGCAAGAGGGAATATTGTATTTCTTCTTGAGAAGTCTTGGAGTGAGGTATCTCCGAGCAAGGTTGTTTGAGGCTTGTGTGATTCAAGTTCTCAGGTTGTAACGGTTCGTTAGACACCCGTAAGCTTAACAGAGAAGTCTTGGGGTGAGGTATCCTCGAGCAAGGTTGTTTGAGACTTGTGGGATTCAAGTTCTCAAGTGTAACAGTTTTTTAGGTACCCGTAAACTTAACGGTTTGCTGAGGCTTGTGTGACTCAAGCTTTCAGGTTGTAACGGTTTGTTGAGCACCCGTAAGCTTAACGAAGTTAGTGGAAATCTCGAGAGAGTCTCTCGGGGACTGGACTAACCACAAGGTGTGGCGAACCAGTATACATCGGTGTGTTCTTTCCTTACTCATTTAATTTCCGCACTTATTTAATTCCTGCAGTTTTCAATTCCGCATATCGTATTTAATTTCGCAAAATTTTTATAAACGCTATTCACCCCCCCCCCCTCTAGCGTTAAGCACTCGTTCTAACAATTGGTATCAGAGCCTAACTCTCTTCAAGACTTAACAGTTTGAGAGGATCTTTCTATGGCTTCTATTAGTAGTGCTTGTGCAGGAACAGGTGAAGGATTTTGCACCTTTTTACCTCCAATATTTGATGGGAGCAACTACAAATATTGGAAGGATAGGATGAGAATTTTCATCCAGTCGAACAACTTTCGTCTATGGCAAATCATCAAGTATGGTGAGCAGATGACGACACAAGTTGGGAAAGCCATGGTAAGTGAATATAATACCAAGGCAATAAATATGTTGTGTAGCTCTTTGAATCAGGAAAATTGTCGGAAAATTTCCCACTGCAAAACTGCCAAAGAAATATGGGATAAGCTTGAGGACACATATGAAAATATGCCTCAAAAAGTGGACAGTCCATGTGATGAACCGACTGCCCGATGCTTCATGGCCGACGAAGAAGAAGAGGTAAGTACTTTTAATTCTCACTCATTTGAAGAATTGCAAAATGCATATGATGAACTACTTAGTGAATTTATTAATGTTTCAAATTCCATGAAATAATTGAAGAAAACACTTTCGTTAAAAGAAAAAGATTTTGAAAAAGAATTTTCTTTAAAAGAAAAAGATTTTGAAAATCAACTTTCTTTAAAACAAAGAGATTTTGAAAAATTGACTCGTGACAACGAGAAGCTTGAAGAAGAAAACAAATTTTTTGAAAATGACATTGTTGATCTTAGAAATAAGATCAAAGCGATGAATGGAGCATCTTCAATTGGTCAATGTTCTAAATGCTTGTCCTGTGAATCCTTGAAATTAGAAAACGTAGAACTTAGGAAAACGCTAGAAACACGTAGTGTAGACGTTCCTAAGGTAGTTGAAGATATTAAGAAGAAAAAGCCTAAGAAAAACAAAAGGCGTAAGAAAAACAAGAATCACGTTGGAAATCATACTGCACCACCTAGAAATGATTCTAGGAATTATACAAATAAGCCTAGAAATAATAATTTTAGGCAACCTGGAAATAATTCTAGAAATGAGACTAGACCATCTAGAAACGATACTAGGTTTTTCAATAAGTCTAGAATTAACCTTTTTAGACAACCTAGAAATGATTCTAGGATTTTTGTTGATAAGTCTAGAATGAATTATACTAGATCACCTAGAAATGACTCTAGGAATTTCAACGCTTCTAGGAATGACTTTAGATCACCTAGAACATATTTGGCACAACCTAGGCATAGGCACAACCCGAATGTGGTGTGTCACTACTGCAACCGGGTAGGTCACATAGCACCCATATGTTTTGCGAAACATAGGGATTTATCTTCTAGTTATGATTATTATTTGCCTAACCCCCAAGGACCCAAAATGGCTTGGGTACCAAAAACCTATCCTTAGGTTCTTTTGCAGGTGTGCTTGAAGGCTACAATATTGTAGTAGATGCACCAAGCACGACACCTTATTGCATCAAGGGGGAATTTCAGTTAGCTATTCTTTTTGATAAAAACCGAATTGTTAATATGTGCCAACAATTAATATTGACATATTTCGTGTTAATTTGGTTCTCATTGTTGATGTGCTTAATCGTAATAGTTGATATGTGTTAACAATTAAGTTGTCTTTGTTAACAATTGATATCAATTATTCTTATTGATTCACGTGCTGAAAATTTGTATTAATTGTCAAATGATTGATCCATATTTGAATAATCATTGTTGGTATCAATTATTGATATATGTTCTGATAAATGCCTTTTAAATAACAATTAGTATCTTTCGATAACTTTTGAAATGTTTGTTCTATTTAACAGTTAACTGCTAGCATGCTCATAGTAAAGACATTTCATTTTTTGTCTTAAGGAACGTTGTTTGTATTTTTAAATAACTGTTGATATTATTTTTAAATCTTTCTAATTAGCATATTTTTGTCTAAAAACATTTCACTTATGTTTTCGACGAATGCTATTTTTGGCTTGAAAAATAATTGGTATATTCTTGGAATACATGATCCATGGTTTTAACAGTTGATAAAAATATTTCTGTTAAAAATTAACTCTTGATGAATATATCTTTTGGTTTGAATAATAGTTGACATTTGTTTTGGAAATTTACAGTTGATATTTGTTTTGATATGGTTTGCTGAAAATAGCAATTCGTATCACTGTTAATAAAAAAAAAATTAACATTTGATACATTTTGTTATGATTTCCAACAAATGGGTTTATTATTGTTTTCATAACAATTGATATATTTTGTTTAAAACTATTGGTGTGCCTTGAAAAATATTCTCAATCATCATCATGCATATTCCTCAATGCCTCTCCTATTTTATTTTGACATTCGGAGAATTATCGAAAAAGGAAAATAGTCGTAATACTCTCTCTTTATGGCAAAAGAAGAAGTGTTTAGGCGACATGCTTCAAATAAGGGAGAATGCTTTCTTTTAGTATGCCTTATTTGAGGGGGAATTTTCATTAAGGAGGAAATAGATTGCATGAATATTTATTGATGATATTATTCCTGTATTTCAAACATGAATTTATGTTTTGATTATATTTTGATAATACTATGTCGATGTCTCTAAATAAAATCTGCATTGATGATATTATCTTCGTATCTCAATGTATCTTGTGGATAATGTTATTTTTGTATTTCAAAAATAAATTTATTTGTTGATAATATTTTTGGAGCAACTAATGAGTTTATATGCAAGGAGTTTGTATAACTCATAATTGGCAAAATTGTGATGTCAATGGTGGATGAGCTAAACTCTATCTCGGTGCTGCAAGTTAAGCAAATAAAAAAGGAAACTTTCATTTGTCAAACTGAATTTTGCAAGGAGTTGCTAAACCAATTGAAATAAGCAACGCCAAAGCAAAAGGGCACTTCAACGAATATATTGCCACACCTATGAGCACATCCGACCATCTCGACAAAGATGAAAAAGGTAAAGAGGTAGATGTGAAGAAATACAGAGGTATGATCGGATCCTTACTTTATTTAACTGCTAGTAGACCGGACATCATGTTTAGCGTGTGTTTATGCGCTCGATTTCAATCATGTCCGAAGGAGTCGCACTTAACCGCTGTTAAGCGAATTATGAGGTATCTTGTTGATACTATAAATGTGGGACTATGGTATCCCAAAGGCTCTTCATGCCAACTTGTTGGCTATTCCGACTCCGATTTTGCGGGTTGTAAATTAGACCGCAAGAGCACTAGTGGCACTTGCCATCTGCTCGGAAGTTCTTTAGTTTCGTGGTTTAGTAAGAAACAGGTAAGTGTTGCGTTGTCCACAACCGAGGCTGAATATGTAGCCGCGGGGAGTTGTTGCACACAAATTCTTTGGATGAAACAGCAACTCTTGGACTTTGGCCTTAGTCTCGATCATATCCCTCTTCGATGTGATAATACAAGCGCCATTAACTTGACAAAGAACCCGGTTCTTCATTCAAGAACGAAACACATAGAAATTAGGCACCATTTTATAAGAGATCACGTTCTCAAAGGTGATGTCGAAATTGAGTTCGTTGAAACTAAACATCAATTGGCTGACATCTTCACCAAACCTTTAGATAAAGAGTCGTTCTTCCGTATTCGAAGTGAACTCGGAATTCTTGACTCTACGTTGATCTAATGCATACACTTAGGTTGCATGTATCTTTTGAATAAATTACTGACTTGAGCGTCGGAGGCGCTAAATTTTGTTTTGCAGGTCTCGCCTCAAAGACAGGGGGAGTTTTATTCTGGTGTTATACAATCGATTACCTACTAGCCACAATTGATTGTGTCTAATATTTATGGTGTGCAGGTGTTTTTGGCGAATATCGATTATCTGTATCAATAATCGATTATGTTAAACTTCAGTTTTATAAATTTTTGCTATAAAATCAAGTTTTAGATTTGCAAAATCAATTGTCTTTTGTTGTCTTTGTCGTTCGTTTGGCACTGCCTTCCGTCAATCGATTGTCATTCTTCAATAATCGATTGTCAAAATATTCATTAAGGTTCTTATATCGTTTTGCTGCTCACAATCGATTGTTACATATCCACAATCGATTGTCATCCTTCATTGGACCCTATAATCGATTGTCTCACCATCACAATCGATTATTCAACATTTTTTCAGGACCTTAAAACTCTCTGCCTCAGCTACAATCGATTGTCTCTCAGCTACAATCGACTGTTTCAAAATCTCTGAAAAATGAAATACTCACTGCCTGTCCACAATCGATTGTCCATACTCAACAATCGATTGTTTCTCTTCTTACCAAAATTCAAATCACTTAACAATCGATTGTTTAGGCTCCACAATCGATTGTCAAATTCAAATTTTTGCCATTCTGACTTCTGAAAGATTCCACAATCGATTAATTACTGACAAGTCAGTGTACCATTCAAATTATTCCATAACAATCGATTGTGACAGCTCAACAATCGATTGTTCAGCGGCAGAAATTCAAAATTTTTAACGTTTCAGACTTCAATTTCTGCCCAATCTTCTCATTTATTGTTGTCTACTCCCACTCTATAAATTGGGGCTGATTTCTTCACTTATATCACTTCAAACCAAGATCAAAACTTCAAAACTCTCTCAATTTCTCACAAAAATCCGTCTTTAACTCTCTATCAATATGTCAAGACACCACCAAAAACGTTCCCGATCAGGCAAAGATGTTGCCTCCTCCTCTACTCCCGTCTTTCCCTATCAAGACGGTTCATATTTAAAATTCTTGTCTCAAGAAGAATACACTCGGTTCATGTCCAAATTCGAAAGCCGAGACATCTTACCTCCTCGTTTTTCTACTACCCAATTTCTTGAATCGAATGCTCTCGCAGCGAATATGCTTCGGGGAAGCAATCTTGCTGATTTTTTACTCCTTACACATCCACACGTTCATCATCCATATATAAGAGCTTTTTATTCCAATCTTAAGAAAGATGATGATGGTGATCTTACTACAACCATCAATGGTATCCAAATTCTCATTTCTGATGAAAATCTTCAAACACTGTGTGGACTTCCTCAAGATGGGGAAGATCTTTCTAGATACTTTCAAGATGGGGTTTGGGATGAGCAACCCACTCTAAATCAAATCGGGCTTGGGCATTTTGATCCTAGAGTCACCTCTCGTCGTCCCACCATCACGGGGATGCTCCCTGAGTACCGTTTGATCTTTTACTTCATAACTCGTGTACTCAAACCCCGTAAGCATAGCCACACTACTATTTCTCAAGAGGACGCCAAAATTCTTCATGCCATAATAACCGGAGCTCGCATCAATTGGTGCAAGTTCATTAAAGTTCACATGTTCAATGCCACTGGAGACGATAAACCTCTTCCCTACGCTCTTCTTATCATGAACTTTCTTGAAGCCACTTGTTTCATCACCGCCAATGGCCCGATCAACAAACCTACTAAGCACTGGGAAATTTCAGAATCTTCTTTTCCCACTGTTGGTGAACAAGCTGCTCCTCCTCCTCCTCGTCCTCGTCCTCAACCTCGTCGTACTCAAGAGCCTACTCTCCAATCAATCTCAGACCAAATTTCTCAACTGAGATTTGAACTTCATGGATATTTTGATTATGTCAATTATCTATATGCTGCTCTTGTTCCATATCAAACTGCGCCAGACAACGTCAACGACGAAGAGGATAATGATGATTAAAATTTTTCTTGTTGTATTTTGAAATTACAGCTTATGTTCTGCCCCGTTTAATTTTGGTATCTTGTTGATCATGTACTACTTTATCTTTTTAAATAATAAAATATTTCTTCTTATACTTTTTGTTAATGTCAAAAGGGGGAAGATAACGGGCTATGCATGCATACATACTATAATATATTTCCCATGCACACTTTGATATATTTGCATACATTGAGGGGGAATCATAAATTGAGGGGGAACACGTATCTTGAACTGTTATGCATATAGTCATATCTTGAACTTTTATTATTATGCATATCCCGATATAGGTTTGCCATTATCAAAAAGGGGGAAATTATTGAATCACGTTCTCAATCTAAACGTGTGTTGATTCATGTAGGTTTTGATAAATGACAAACCAACGAGGATGGAACAATAACAGTCCAAGTACAAGAGAAACAGTACAAGGTCGAGAATTGCAAATGAAGTTAACTGTTGAGTCGTCCTATTTTGTAACCTTGACTCAACGACATATTCTAATATTGGCTCTCACATAAATCATTTTTCATCAAATCATGCATCTTTATGTTCAAACAAATAAGTTGCATTTTAGCCAAAATGATTTTCAAACTTGTATTTTGAATCTGGACTAACAACAATCGATTGTCATAGACCTACAATCGATTGTCATTAAGACTGCCTAAACTGGAACTTTGAAACAATCGATTTATTAAGATTGTGCTTAAATGAACTTTTGGAAATAGCTAACAATCGATTGTCACTGGTAAACAATCGATTGTCATGAGACAGTTTCTCAATGAATTTTTCAAAGTAGCAAAACAATCGATTGTCATAACTAAACAATCGATTGTCTTGAGGCAGTGAGTTACTAAAATTTTCCAAAATGCAAAACAATCGATTGTCATGGTTTAACAATCGATTGTCACGAGGCAGTGTGTTTTCAAAATCTTCTATAATTCACAACAATCGATTGTCATAGTCTAACAATCGATTGTCGTAGTACCGTTGTCAAAAATGCTTTTGAAATTCAAATTGACAATCGATTGTCTTCATGCAACAATCGATTGTTGAAGCTGCAAAAATCCCAAACAGATTTTTACAATCATTTTTGTTCTTAAAAGTCAAGATCTATTAGTTGAGAATTTATTACACAATCTGGTCTATTCAAAACGTTGTCAGAAATATTTTGAATTTGTATACCACAATCGATTGTCAAGGGGTAACAATCGATTGTTGAATTTCCAAATCTGACACAGATCTTTTACAATCAATTTTCTGCTTAAAAGTCAAGATTTGTCTTTTGAAATATTGGTCAACAATCGATTGTTAGGGTGTGACAATCGATTGTCATAAGCATAAAATCAGGGATTTTGTTTGACAATAAGGCAACGGTCAGATACTCTATCTTTTATAAAAACACTCCTCTAAAACTCGTTTTGATACAACAACAACTGAGCAAAATCTGTAAAAGTTTACATATTACAATTGCATATCATTTCATTCTAAATTCATTATTTTTGAGAGCCAATCTTTTATTAAGTTATTATGTTCTTGAGCTGATTATTTTGTACTCATATCCACTCTGTTAAGAGAGTATTGTTTAAGTGAGTAGGAAGTGTTTGCATACACTTGCTGCAAGAGGGAATATTGTATTTCTTCTTGAGAAGTCTTGGAGTGAGGTATCTCCGAGCAAGGTTGTTTGAGGCTTGTGTGATTCAAGTTCTCAGGTTGTAACGGTTCGTTAGGCACCCGTAAGCTTAACAGAGAAGTCTTGGGGTGAGGTATCCTCGAGCAAGGTTGTTTGAGACTTGTGGGATTCAAGTTCTCAAGTGTAACGGTTTGTTAGGTACCCGTAAACTTAACGGTTTGCTGAGGCTTGTGTGACTCAAGCTTTCAGGTTGTAACGGTTTGTTGAGCACCCGTAAGCTTAACGAAGTTAGTGGAAATCTCGAGAGAGTCTCTCGGGGACTGGACTAACCACAAGGTGTGGCGAACCAGTATACATCGGTGTGTTCTTTCCTTACTCATTTAATTTCCGCACTTATTTAATTCCTGCAGTTTTCAATTCCGCAAATCGTATTTAATTTCGCAAAATTTTTATAAACGCTATTCACCCCTCCTCTAGCGTTAAGCACTCGTTCTAACATCTACAACCTTAATAAAGGAAAAAAATTACGATTTTTCCAAATTCATCATATGCTCCAACCGCTTAGCCATATGTCTCACACCTAACAAAATTATGCATCATTATGATTTTTAGTTTTATTTTTGAAGTATTAATCAATGCTCTTGAATTTAGTGTGAAAACGGAAGGAAAAAAAATGTTTGCCGGTTATTAGTAAAATGCCTAGAAATACTTTTAATATCTATGTAGTACTAATTTTCCATAACTCTACTTTGATGCTTATTATAGAAACCTAATCTTGGGTCATATATTGGAGGGTTTTAAAAAAAGGAATTTGTTTTGAGAATTAGACAACACATGTGTTGAAAAAAGGAAAAACAACACATGTGTGGTTTGTGAAATAATTGTACTGAACAGTTGAAAAACTTTTGTATAAATCGGTTGAATATGATTCGTATAAAGCAATATTGAAGGGTATATGCTCTCACTAAAATAAAGCTAGTTGTTAATTGATAAAGGAGCAATGCTTACTTTTTGGACGACCACCATTTTTTGCTATACTCTTCTACAAATAAGATTAAATTGGCACGTTACAAATAAGATTGATTAGGAGTAGCACTACTGTTTCAGCATAATCACCGTAGTTGTTTGTTTAGGAGTGTGCCATCCACTACTACTTCATTGTCTAGTTTTAATAAAAGTTCTCCTACTACTCACAGGGGCGGATTTATGTAAAAGAATTGGGTGCTTAAACACCCATTAACCTTAATTATGGGTAGGTATAATTCCATAGAAAACTTAATGAAATGGATATATATTATCAAAAGCACCCAAATAACAAAACTATTGATGGATACTTTGGTTAAGAAGGGGTGTTGGAAGTTTAGTAATGTTAAGGGCGGGAGTTTGATTCTCACCAACAACACTTTGTGTTTCTTTTTCTTATATTCAAGGTTCTTCCTCCGTTCTTTTTTGTATGAGTTTTCTCATCAACTTTTTTCACTGTCATATTGAAATAATAGTATACTGTAATAATATTATAATAACAAAAAAATTTACGCACCCAAAAACCTAATATTCTAAATACGCTACTGACTACTCATGCTATTTTTGTACAGAGAATGCATCTACTAAACGTATGTGTTGTATCTGTTTTAATTCTTATATAATAACTTATCTTTCCGGTCAAAAAGAAAAGAAAGCTAAGGTTATATATTCTCATTACAATATTAAAGAAAGAAAGAATTTATACACGAAAAGAGGTCAAACAACAACAATAGTGAATTTCCACATGCAATTTGCATATCCAAAAAAAAAAAATATCGAGTCACCGAATTGTATAGACTAACCTCTTCCTCTTTCTTAAATATTTTCGATTTACTATTAGTGTTAATTTATAAAAGGTCAAAAATCCACATTTGAAGTGAAAGAAAATAATGGGGTTTGTCTTTTTCTTCATTTGTACCTATGCGTTCAGAGCCGAAGCCTTTGAGATACTCACGAGAGACCAAAACAGTATTTGCATCTTTCTCTGTTTGGTTTTTATTCCGAGTGTTGATATTTCCAGAACTCAAAAACACGTGTTTCGTTGGTAACTTTTAACGTTTACTTTCTCTTCAGCGTACGCACGTCATCATATGTTCGTCGATGATTACGAGAATGAGCCATCTTTATTTTAATTACCATTATTGCCCTTCCGTGGGAGATCTTAGTTGTTATGTTAAAGAAAAAGGACAAGATTAGGAAGTAACAACCGTGGCCCATTGGATCAGATATAGTACAAGTAGGGCTCTATCTAGTAGCCTTTACCATTCCATTTCACACATTATAACCAACTTACTAATAGTACGGTACGTTGGGTGAGCGTTCGGGCAGATTGCATATGAAATTTTAGTTTGGATTCTCAATTTTAAAAATTGATAAAATGACAATCTAAATCCAACCCAAATAAGTTTGGATCGAATCGGATCGAATTTTTTAAGTTCGATTTTAGATTAATCGATTTGAATATTTTGGATTTTCAGTTCTGAGCTTATTGCTTGAAATATTTCTTCTTTTTATAATATAAATATCCAAAATGAAGTATTCATGTTAAACTACCTGAAACGTTCTTCATTTTCATCTCAGTCATCCAAATGAAATATTAAAGTAATGAAATTATCATATAAAAAATAAAAATATATACAATAGAGACGTTAATACGATATATAAGAAGTAGAAATAGTAAAACCATGTCCAAATAGAAAGTATTCTCGTAATAAATTAGTAATTAATATTGAATATATATATATATATATATATATGAATGATTGTATTGGGAAAAAACTGAATTTATATTGAACATGGCGTGGCATGACACGTGGACTAGTCAAATGGTCAAAACATGATGATCGGTTAAGAGGCACGAGTGACAACAGATACGGGGAGAAGAAAGTTAAATAGGCACGAGAAGCAATTCAAATAATACAAGCTTCGTACCTATTTAAGTCATTTAAAGTCAGGAGATCAGAAAGCATTAAAGATATGGATCCGATGATGAAAAGGAGTCCAAATTCAGTATTAAATACCCAATACGTTAGAGAATTGGTATTAAATAGGAATGATTATGTAACATTTCATTTAATCTCTTTTATTGCTCATAATTGCTTCACTAAGACTAAGGCATTACATATTTTCCTAGAGTCAACTACAAAAGGATGAGGTCTCAGCACTTGTAAGGAGACAGAACATCATCAATATTACATTGAAATACAAACTTATTTACTGCTTATTTGTTATTCGCAAAAAATATATTATTCCTTTATCGTCTCCTGATTATCAGTAACCCGAATTTTTGCTTATCTTTAGCTTTGACGAAAGAATCATATTTTTAGTTAAATAAATTGGTTTCATTACCGGGAATCTGATAATCTTTTCTTTTAAAGCTACGTTCTATTCGTTGTTATCAACATGTCAAACAACAACAACAATAATAAGAGTAATAACACCTTGGGAAACCATGAAATCCATCAAAATCAAGGAGATCTACCGAACATTGACGTGGTTCCCTCCCCTCCAAACTCACCACGTCAATCTCGTGAAACCACTCCTGCTCCTGAATCTCGTGATGATCAGCAAGAGCAATATGAACATTTTGAAGGGGGTGCAAATGAAGCGTTACAAAGATTAATTGATGCACAAGTCAGCAAAGCTCTTCAGGCTCTAGTTAGTCGATTGCCTGCTGCACCACCCACACCAATGCCTAATAATAATACATTGGAGAATCCTCGTTCTGTTAATTCTAGAAATGGAGGAACCACCAATGAACTGCAGGAAGGGGAACCAGGTAATTCAGATAATTTATATTTGTAAAATTTAGTATTAACCTTGCAGAAACAGATTAAGGAACAAAATGAGCGGATTGAGCAAATCCCTGGAGTTCCGCTTGTAAGAAAAGGAGTAGACATGGACAAATACTCACAGCAACCATGGAAGTCAAGTGCTGCTCCCCTTCCAATTCCGAAAAAGTTCAAAATGCCTGACATCCAAAATACGATGGTACAACATATCCACATGACCAAGTGACTGCATTTACGACAGGCGTGAAAGGCAACGACTTGACCAAATAAGAAATTAAATCAGTACTAGTCAAAAATTTTTAGAGAAACACTCACCAAGGGTGTATTAACCTAGTATTCTCTTTTAACTGAAAATTCTATAAATTCTTTTGCTGAGCTTGCAGATTCTTTTATTAAAGCATAATTGGGAGCTCAAAAGGTTGATAAAATAATGAAAAATATTTTCAAAATCAAATAATGGGATTCAGAGTTGCTCAGAGATTTTGTTGATAGATTCCAGCATGAAAGAATGACTCTGCCCCGTGTACCTGGCAACTGGTCTGCAATAGCTTTTGCAAGTAATTTAAATGACAAAAGTTCTGAAGCCACGAGAAGACTCAAAGAAAGCCTTCGAGAATTTCCAGCAACCACGTGGAATGATGTTTACAACAGGTACAGTACAAAGCTGCGAATTGAAGAAGATACCGTATCTAAGTTTCATCACGAAGAAAGGAGCGATTCCAGAAGATTAAAAATAGAAAAAGATCAGGTAAAAATAGGTACGATCCATATATTGTACTTGCAGGCAAAGACTCACGGTCAAAACAAGATAACCAACAATTTGATCAAAAATCGAGGAACACGGAATTTGGTTCTTCATCAAGGTTTAGAAATGATAGAAACAGACAACAGTCACGAGATGATGACAGAAGTTTAAAGGCAAAGTTTGGCGGATATAACTTTAATGTCACTACCTCCGAGCTCGTGGTTGTTTTGAGGAGCATGGGAGATAAGGTACGTTGGCCAAAAGAGATAAGGTCAAATCTAAATAGATGCAATCCTGACCATTAGTGTGAATTCCACAATGATCGCAGGCACAAAACTTCAGAATATAGATTCTTACAAAGTGAAGTGGATCATCTACTGAAGCAAGGGTACCTCACTGAGTTATTTAGTGAGAAAGGTAAGCAAGCCTATATGAAAAATAGGCACGATCCATCAAAGCCTCCTTCACCCAAGAGAACAATGAATGGGGTAAGTGGGAGAGAAGATATTCATGGCATAACCTCCACAGCTTCCAACAAGGTTTCTAAAGTAAAAATTACACACGGGAAATGGGTATGACAGGTATTAGAAAACAAAAGTATTTCATTCGATGATGCAGATACTGAAGGAGTAATAACCCCACATAATGACGCACTGGTAATATCTTTACTTATACATGATACTAATGTAAAATGAGTTTTGATTGATCAAGGAAGTTCCATAAATATTATACTACTAAGGGTATTACGAGAAATGCAAGCAGAAGACAAAATGATACACAAGGCACATACCTTGTCCGGGTTTGACAATTCAAGTCTGGTAACAAAAGGAGAGGTAATTCTAACAATTTTTACTGCAGGTTTTGTTAAAGAAACTAAATTTTAGGTAGTTGATATGGAAATGACTTACAATATGATCATGGGGAGGCCTTGGATCCATGATACAGATGGTGTTCCATCAACTCTACATCAAGTTATCAAATTCCCATCACCATGGAGGATTTGTCAAATTCAGGGGATCATCAAACAGCCAGGAGTATCAACGCTGTAACAGATACAAGCACCGTAAATAAAAAAAAATAGCAATTACAGGAAATAGTTGAAGGTGTCAGCAATCAAACCTCAATTGAGCGAGAAAAAAACAGATTTAGACTCGAGACATGATATAATTCAAGAACCTGAAGAGAATGAAAATATCAAAACAACAATCGAAGAACTCGAGGCTGTGATATTATTTGAGCAGTGGTCTGAACGGAAAGTTTATGTTGGAGCCAATTTAAATTTAAACATGCGAGGTATGTTAATTGAATTTTTAAAATCTAACGTGGACTATTTTTCTTGGTCCCATCTGACATGACAGGGATACCACCGGATATGATGACTCACAAACTAAAAGAACACCCATCCTTTACACCAGTAAAACAAAAGAAAAGAAAGCAAAGGGATTTCAAAAACCAGGTGATTCAAGATGAGATCCAAAAGTTATTAAAAATTGGGTCAATCCGCGAGGTGAAGTACCCTAATTGGTTAGCTAACACAGTTGTTGTACCTAAGAAAAATGGTAAGTGGTGGGTTTGTATAGATTATACAGATCTTAATAAAGTCTGTGCAAAAGATTCTTTTCCTTTACCGCATATAGATCAATTAATTGATGCAACTTCAGTACATGAACTTTTAAGTTTTTAGATACATATTCAGGGTACAACCAAATTAAAATGGACCCTAGTGATGAAGAAAAAACTTCTTTCATCACAGACAGGGGGACTTACTATTATAAAGTAATGCCGTTCGGTTTCAAAAAATCCTAGAGCAACCTATCAAAGGTTGGTCACCAAAATATTCCAAGAACATTTAAGAAAGATAATGGAGGTATATATAGACGATATGCTCGTCAAAATCTAGTATTATCATGATCATTTTTCTCATCTATCTGTGTTTGAAATTTTACGAAAATTTAATATGAAACTCAATCCAGAAAAATGTACATTTGGAGTTGCATCAGGTAAGTTTTTGGTTTTCTCGTTTCTAACCGTGGTATTGAGGTAAATCCTTCTCAGATCAAAGTGATAGAAGAAATCCCTAATATCCTTACGAATAAAAAAGAAGTTCAAAGGTTAACGGGAAGAATTGAAGCCTTGGGGAGATTTATTTCCAAATCTTCAAAAAAATATTTTAAATTTTTCTCCATACTAAAAAAGCAAGATCATTTTGAATGAAATGGAGATTGTCAACAAGCCCTTAGAAATTTAAAAACTTACTTATCAAACCCACTGTTATTGGCAAAACCGAAGTTAGGAGAAAAGCTTCTCCTCTATCTAGTTGTGTCTGAAGTTGCGGTAAGTGTTTGTTTTAGTCTGTGAGGACCAAGGTAAACAATCTCCTATTTATTATGTAAGCAAGTGTTTACCAGATGCTAAAACACAATACCCACAACTAGAAAATTTAGTATTATCTTTGATCATGGCATCTTGAAATTAAGAGCTTATTTTCAATATCGTCACATTGCTGTAGTTGTTGGTTTTCCATTACGAAACATTTTACATAAACATGAACTATCAGGAAGATTAGCAAAATGAGCTATAGAACTAAGTGAATACGAAATCATTTATCAACCTAGGACCGCTATAAAATCTCAAGTACTAGCTGATTTCGTAGCTGATTTTAGTCAGGGATACATTTAGAAGCAGAAAAAGAATTACAAGTTTTTAATGGTGTAAACTCGAGGACTTGGATTTTATTCACTGATGGTTCGTCTAATGTAAACGGAGCGGGCCTAGGGATAGTTCTCATTAGGGGTGTGCATTTGAATCGGTTTATCGATAAATAGAATCGATTATTTGTTATCGGTTTATCGATATCAGTTTATCAATTTATCAATTTTGATTTCGAAATTTTCCTTATCGAATTATCGATTTCGATTTTAATTATGTCCTTTTTGGTTTATCGGTTTATCGATAAACCGATAAGATACACTAATTTTTTTTAAAAAAATTTACCCTTTTTTATTATACCCTTTCCTTTACCCTAAATCTCTAGTCCTATTATTTCCTCTACCACATTTAAGGAATGATCATATTTAAAGCTCAAGGAAATGGAGTTCAAATTAACGGGAAAATAATTAGTCGTGATGATGTATTTTTTTTATACCGTTGGAGTGTTGGTGGCATACATTTGATCCCTTACTTTAGTTTCATTACAGTGCTTGTTGACACAATATTTATGCTATAAATGGTGCTCTTCTTATTTTAGCTTCTTTTTGTCCATATTAGTTAGGCATGTTTGTAGCGATATACATTCCGATGGAATTCCAAAAAATTTATTATTGGTGTAATCGATAACCGAATCGATAAGCCCTAAAAATCGATAAATCGAAATAAAAAAAAATTGAAACCTTATTGAAACGATAACGATAAGAATATGTTCAAATCGATAATCGATAAGTAATTATCGATAAGGGTCAAAATCGAATCGATAAATCGAATGCACACCCCTAGTTCTCATACCACCTACGGGTAAAACTATTAGACATGCTATAAAATGTCATTCTATAACTAACAATGAAGCGGAGTACGAGGCTGTAATTGCAGGTTTAGAATTGGCACGAGAACTCGGCATAACACAGATTATAATCAAGAGCGATTCTCAACTCGTGGTCAATCAAATGCTGGGGACTTATACAGCCAGGGAAACTCGAATGCAAGAATATCTCGAAAAGGTACGAGAACTAATAAAGCAATTCCAAACTTGGAAGGTAATGCAGATCCCAAGAGATGAGAATGTGGAGGCAGATGCTTTAGCTAATCTCGCATCTGTAGCTGACGTAGCAAATGACGCAAATACTTCAGTCATACATTTAATTTATTCTGTTCTCGAACCTGATAAGAATGAGGTAAATTTCAATCATTTAACATGGGATTGGAGAAACGAAATTATTGCTTTTTTACAGCGCGGAACCATGCCTAATGACAAAGGAAAGGCTCACACACTTCGCAAAAAAGCTGCCCATTATTGTTTATATCAAGTAAATCTTTATCGAATGATGTTCGGTGGACCACTAGCAAGGTGTCTCAAACCTTCTCAAATAGAATATGTGATGAGGGAAGTACATGAAGGACATCATGAAAATCACGTAGGGGGAAGGTCACTGGTAAGAACGTTGATTCGAGCAGGGTATTATTGGCCTAAGATGGAAGAGGGATGTGACGACCCGACCCGTCGTCTTATGTGTTACTGCTCTGTTTCCCCCTTATTGTGTTACTTCATGTTTCAATATCATTTTTGGAGTCGATCGGGTGTAATTGAATTGGTTTTGGTTGGAAATAAGGCACATGGCCTCATAGAAGGAAGATTGTTTTGGAAAAGTCAACCGATTGAATTGAGGTGTAATTCATGGTTTTAGCGTTGTTTCGATCAAGTCCGTAATATGTTTTGGTATTGGTTGGGGTCCCGGGGCCTCGGGTGTGTTTCGCGTTGCGATCACACTTTTATTTGGTGTTCCAACGTTGTATCTTTGGGAATAAAGGGTAGCATAATAAGAAAATGAGCTCCAAATTCAGTTTTGTTTGAACCATTAGATCCATATCGAAATTACGGATCCATAGGAAAAAAATCGTCGAATTCCGAGTTCGTATGAGGAAGCCATGCTCGTTTCCGTGCCGAAGTGGAAATTGACCTCGGAAGCGGAAAAATGACAACAAAAGTGGTCCCAGATAAGACAAAAATTCCGCGGAAGCGACCTAGTCAGTGTATAAACCGAGAAGTTTGGCATTTCAACCATAACTTGAGTTCTAGAGATCTGATTGAGGTGATTTTCGCGGCGTTGTTCTCATATTAAAAAGGGGGTAAGTATCTGACCCTTATTTTGATGTTTTTCCATGATTATTTCTGTTGGTTTCCATTTTTATCCGTGTTTGGAGGTTAGATATTGAGGATTTAGGCTTAGGGATTTGAAAATAAGATTTGGGGATTTGAGGGGTCAAATGAACTCCAATTTGGTAAATTTTATATGCACGGACTCATGGAGAGATGAGGAATCCGGTAATGTAACTTTCATAATTTTTCGAGAAGCGGTCCCGAGGCTTGGGTTTTGCTAGTTTCGAGGTTCTTGCTATAATTCGATTGTTTTCGATTGGGTATTGTCCCATTTGCATATTGTGATGTATTCGCTCTGTTTTTTACTAGATTCGACGCGCGTGGAGGCCAATTTGAGGGGAAAAGGCATCGCGAGCTTGAGTTTTTGCCGGTTCGAGGTGAGTAATATTTTGGAATGATATCCTGAGGGTTTCAAACCCCTGATTTGCACATCTTAGTGCTATATTGTGGTGACTTGCACGCTGGACCTGAGCGTGGGGTAGAGCACCGTTGGGGATCGCGACTTGGTCCGTCTCGGTTGTCGGTTTTCACCGCATATTTGCAAATCATTTGTTGTTATCATCATTGATTGGGCTTACTGCCATAATTGGGGCTTATTGCCGATTGTTTGAACTCTATGTGAGCTACCATCACTATTTTCCTGACTATTTGAACTTAGTCCTGTGATTTACACTGTTTTATGAACTTAGCTATATTTTTACTCAAGCTTGGAGTTTTAAAAGATATTTGAACCATCATTTGAGCTGAGTATATTTGTCTTACGGATGCCGAGGGGCTTTGACTATTTTAGACTGATTGAGGCTGAGGGCCATATGTAAGGGCACGAATACAAGGTAAGGAGGTTTTCTAGCCTCGAGTGATATGTGTACATGTGCATATACATGCATGGATCGGACTGCACATTTCGCAGTGGCATATCGCATGGATCGGACTGCACATTCCGCAGTGGCATATTGCATGGATCGGGCTAAGGCTGTACATGTAACGGTTCCGAACCGGAACCGGAACCGGAACCGCAGTTCTGGCGGTTCCGGGGTTCCGGCGGTTCTGGTTCTGGCAGTTCCGGTTCCGCGGTTTCAGTCCGGTTTTACCCGTCGGAACCGCGGAACCGGAACCTCCAGAACCGGAACCGGAACCGAAACCGCGGTTCCAAGCGGTTCCAAACGGTTCCCGTTAAAAAAAAAATTTAATAATTTTCAAACGGTTCACGGTTCCAAACGGTTCTAAACGGTACTAAACGGTTCCAAACGGTTCTAAACGATTCCAAACGGTTCCAAACGGTTCTAAACGGTTCCAAACGGTTCCAACGGTAATTTTTAAATTTTTTTTTAATTTCGGTCTTTTTTCTTCTTCGAATTTGTAACTTCACCGAAATCGGAATAGTTCCTATACTACTACATTAGTATGAAATCGAATCCCCTTGAAAGATTTCTTATTTCTTATCGATTCGTGTCAAGAAAATAGCCGTTTTCAACTTTCAAAACTAGCCATTTGGCCCCCAAACTTTATATAATTACACTTTTTTCCAATTCTCAACTATAAATACCCCTCATTCTTTCATTTTTATTCACCAATTCATCAATATCTCTTAATCTCTCTCAATCTCTCTCAAGCTCTCTCTCAATCTTTGTAGTGCAAATGCTTAAATTATTTTTGCAAATTCGTGAAAAATTGTGAAGTTGTTGACTTGAAGTTTTCAAGTGTTCAAGTTCAACGATTTTAAATTTTCAAAAAGTTGTTCGTCAATCTGGTAAACTCGTTTCAACTCTTACGTGCTAATTATTATGGCATTATCTCAATGGGGTGGTTCAACTAAGAAGTCCGTTCATCTTGATGGTGTGTTCAACATTGTATCGTACGACATAGTCCCTAAGCTTCAAGATCTACTTATGGCATTAACTTTTAAGGTAAGTCCAGTACATTATCTAAAGGATCTGACATCTGCTATAATTCAATTCTCTAATACCTGAACAATTTGAATCCTTAATAACTTATTGTTAAAAGACCTTTTTTGTTATCTGGATTTTATTGCATTATTATTGTAGGGGCTTTGTCTGAGAAATCAATGGAGGCACACAGGATAGGGAAGAAGCATATGTCTCGGACAGGGAAGAAGCATATGGCTCGGCTCCAGGAACTCCAAAAGATGTCGAAAAAACTGAAGTGTCCGATGATGTGGGTGCAACTATCAATAGAATTAACCCCAAGGAACAAGAAGAAGCGTTCACCACAGGGGATAACTGAGTTAAGTCATGTTCAGGGAATAAATATATTGTGTATAAATAGTGTATATTGTTCAATAAAAATGCTCTTTATGATATCCTTGAATATCTTTTGTCTCAATTGAGGGAAGGAAGACTAAGAAAGATATGCCAATTTTGTTCAATGTATACTAATTAATAACTACAACATAATATACACTATTTATACACAATATATTTTACATAAATACAATATATACTACTTATATACAAAATATACACTACTTATACACAATATATACTAATTATCATACACAATATATATTAAACTAATATCATACTAAACCATATAAAATATGTTCTTCAATATACTAAATGAGTACTATACAACATATCGATTTTTAAATTAAAAAAAAAAATCGGAACCGCCCGGAACCGTACGGAACCGCCAGAACCGCGGTTCCGGAACCGCCAGAACCGGGACCGTATGGTGGCGGAACCGTATGGTTGCGGTTCCGGCTCCGGAACCGCCAGAACCGGAACCGCCAGACCCAAATAGACCCAGAATCGGAACCGAATACAGCCTTAGATCGGGCTGCACGACCCGCAGCGGATATATATTGATATTGCGCTTGGGCTGTAGGAGCCCCTCTGGAGTTTGAACCCCCACAGTGAGCGCGGGGTACCCAAATGGATCAGGCTGCACGTTCCGCAGTGGTCATGCATTGCATTGCATTCATGCATTACTCCTGTTTGTACTACGTGGCACGGCATTTAGCACTCATATATCATTGGCATACATATGTTACTTGCCTTGCTGACCAGATACCCTGGTGTTATATGTTGAGGAGTGATGAGCCGGAGAGGCTGACGATGGATATTATGAGTTGAGATTGAGCCGGCATGGGGCTGGTACTGTACTAAAAGATTGATATGGAGCCCGAGGGGCAGGTTTCTAACTATTTTATACTGATTGAAGTTTATTTTGCCATTGTTGAAAAAGCATATTTTCAAAAGTGATTTTGAATTGAACTTGGGATTTTTCGAAAGGGATTTTTCACAGTATTTCGGATTTTCTAAAAAAGGGTTGTTCTGTCTTTTATAGCAGTTTGGTGTGCTCTTGCATGTTTTCCTATCGCTTAGATATTATTCTCTCTTATTACCACTGAGTTGAAAGTACTCACTTTACTCCCTGCACCTTGCGTGCAGTTGCAGGTATTGTCCACCCGATAGCGGGTTATCAGCAGGACCGAAGGCCTTATTGGGGTAGTTGAGCAAGGTGACCGCCTACGTTCGTGGCACCACACTCCATCTTTGTATTCTAGTTTTATCTTGTATTTATATACATTGTTGGTCCCGTAGTAGTGTCTCTACTCATTAGATGCTCGTGACTTGTGACACCTCGGTCGGGGGTATTAGAATGAAAGTTCATAGTTAATTGCCATTAAGTAGTATTTCTACTCATTTATGTTTAGTAGTTGTTTAAAGAGGATTTGGGGTTGTTTGATGGCCTTGTCTTCATGAGAGGCGCCATCACGATCGGGTATGGAATTTAGGTCGTGACAAGTTAGTATCATAGCCTAGGTTACTAGGTCTCACGAGTCTTGAGCAGGGATAGTATAGTCTCGTGGATCGATATGGAGAGGTATGTATTTATCCTCGAGAGGCTGCAGAACCATTAAGAAAACTTCCCATTCTTGGAATTCTTATCGTGCGTACTTAATTCATTTTGAGATAACTCTTGAAAAATTCGTTCCACGCGTCTGTATGCGCACGCGAGCGCTTAGTAGTATATGTGCTTGATTGCTTGTGATTCCCCGATCGAGGGGCAAGAGGTAATCCCCGTGAGTTCATGTTGAGCCAGTCTGGAGGACTTGAGGCCGTATATTTGCCTATGGTTTGAGCACCGAGGTGCTGATTGTGTGAGCAAGTGTTTGAACGTATATGTTCAGTGTTGTTCTTATTAGCCAGAATGGCGGTTCGATATCCATGTGATGAGTATGTTGGTACTGTGGTTGTATCTATGTGATCTTGGTAGTGTCGAAAGAGTCTGCTGACAATAGATAAGTTGTCGAGTGTTCGACTCTTATTGTGCTTTAATGTGTAGTCCGAGTTATGGGCGCGTGAAGAATATTTCATGTCTCTTAGTTGGCAAGTAAAGTACATTCCATGTGGCGGTACAAGTATGACTCAGAAATTAGGGGTGTTCAAAACCGATCCGAAACCGAAGCTTAATGGCCTAGTGGTAACGGCTTAACGGCTTAACGGACGGGGAACGGATTAAAATTTTTTTATTAACGGCTTATCGGATTGGGGGCGGATTATTCAATTTTCTTAACGGGTTATTCGTTAACCCGTTAAGAATATATATATATATATATATATATATATATATATATATATATATATATATATATATATATATATATATATATTCTTAACCTGATGCTAGTGTAACACCAGCACCCAGTCTTACTTGCGACCAGTTCGTATATCCTCTATGGATCTTTTGCTTTGACTAGGTTCTGTTATTAGCAAGGTTGTAGTTCTCAGACTAATATATAATGAGACTTTATCATCTTCATTTTATTATGAGAGTGTTAACTTGTGTCAACTTTGGTTTTCGTTGCAGGAGAAGTGGGGAAAGAACCTCTTATCTTTCTTGCCCATGCTATGGGCGCAGTGTATCTTGAAAAATTTGTGACCAATTGTTGTAAACCTGACAATGTATCTTATCTTCTCTTTTTCTTTGTTTCATTGTCAATTGTAAAATCCATGGCAAAGTCAGATGCCTTTGAATGTCATGCACGGGAAATTTTAGTTATGTCCTAGTGTGCGGACAGAATATATTTGAGCCCTTAGGTATTAAACCGATAAACCGCCCAGTAACCGCCCGATAAGAGCTAACCCGATACCAATCCGCCCGATATCTTATCGGGTGGCTAACGGATGAATACATTTAAAAGCCGATAACCGTTAAGCCAAACCGTTAGAGTAAAAAACCGCCCAATCCGCCCAATGAACACCCCTATCAGAAATACTAAATGGCTGTGTATTACGTATATGATGGCGGAAGGTATGTGGAAACATTGATATCAGGCGAAGCAGGTGGGTTATCTCTTGTGGAGGGTTTTGAGCGGTATGATCCTTAGGTGTAATTGAATGGTATGTGTCGTATTTTGAAGAATTGGGATGCTTAACAAAGTGGACTCAGCTGAGGTGGAAATGAATGCGAAGTTTGCAAAGAGTGTTAGTGCTTGATGATATGTGTATTCACAAAACTTGTAAATGATTTGAGTTTGATCTCATTGTGACATCATTAGAGTAAAAAGTGTTATGCATTGTTAAGAGTGCCTTAATATATGGCTTCGAGCCAAGTTGGGGAGGTGGCTGTTGGTCAGCTGATGGCATGGTTACGTGCCATGGTGGTTCCGTTTTGAGGTAGGATGCCGGATCAGTTCTGGTTACAGAAATTGAGCCGAGGATGGCTCGTGCGAAGGAAAATGTCTACGAAGGTTAAATGGTGCTTGCGTAATGTGTGAAATGCTAGGATGTTTTGAGCTGCTGTAGGTAAAGAAATCCCAAAGTATAAAGGAGAAAGATGGTTGTTGTATCTGTATGAAATCATGTTCTGCAGTGTCTGGGTACTAATGAGGCACGAGTGGTTACAGCTGAATGAGAGTGAATGACTCTCGAGAATGGTTTTACTATTTTCAAGATTTTGCATGTAACAATCAGGTGTCTAAAGTTTGTGTGTGTGGCTAGAGATTGTGTCTGCATTAGAAAGGATCAAGACTTGTGGTACTTTATATTAATCAAGGGATTCTATGTATCCGTATTTGGAAGGTAATGGTAACAAATTCAGATTTGCAGGAAGTTCTTCAAGGTAAAGCATTATGGAATATGATATTTCTGGGAAGCGTTCGAGAGGGGTATTCAGTGGCCTAGGGGTCTTATGTGCGAGTCTCGTGTGAGTTGAGATATTGTGATACTACAGCAAGGGAGAATATCAAATGAGGTGAATGGAATAGCTTGATAATAAACCAAATCGTTATGGTAAAGATATGATTAGTTATTGTATGTGTTTGAGGTAATAAGTCTTCCAGGTTTTGTGCAGCAAAGCTTTTAGGTGTTGGCGGTTTGCTTAACTTAATCTGGATAGAAGGACTTAGTCCTGGCAGTTTAGCTTGTGCAATGGAATTGGGAGAAAGATTTCTTGATGTGTTTCACCGTGGTTTGAAAATGGGAATGTTATCCTAGTGTGGTATGGCCTATGTGTTAAGAATTGCGTGTTTAAGGCTTTGGTTCAGTTCATAATGGGAAATCATTAAATTCTTGAGTAACACGGTCAGCTACAGGTGATTAAAGAATCGATCTTCAGATGATTAAGGTGATGTAAATTAAAGAATCGATCTTCAGATGATTAAGGTGATGTAAATTGATGATACGTCAGTATCATTGCGACATTTTCTTGTTGGATCAACTGCGGATATGTGAGTTTGTTGACGGCATAGGAAATTTTGAATATCTTTCGAGGTATGAATGGATACTTGAGGTGTGTTATGCATTCATACGGCAGAGTGTGAGATCATGCACAGTGATTCATGCGTTATATGTGTTGGAGACTAGAATTTCTCGTGATCCGACCATGCGGTGGTTGTGGGTCACGTGTATCGACATCATATAGAAGTTATTGGAAACTTGAGGTCCGAGTGGATCTTTCTTTGCTTGGTGTGTTAAATATTGGTTATGATAGTTGATGGCAGACTGGTTGTTCCAAGGTTAGATTGCCTAGACCAATGTGTTTTGGGCCTTCATATTATTGTTCTAGCATAGTAGTTATATTCCAGAGGCCAGCGGACGGTCGGCAAGTATTTCTTGTTTAATTGGGCCTTCGTGGCAGATGTTAGTGCAGAGGTTATTACCAGTGATTCAATTCCGGTATTGAGGGACTTTTCGGATGCATTTCTTGCGGCCGACATGAGGCTATATGTGTTTATTGTAATGAGAAACTTTGACTCAATGTGCATCTCCTTTTGTGAGATATATGTGCGGATCGGGTGGCACGCCGCCACGGGTATAGTATATGGATCGGGTGGCTCGCCGCCACAGGTATGTTGTATGGAGCGGGCTGCACGCCTCAACAGTGTGATGTTGAGAACAGTTCTCTATATGCGACCTTATATGCCTTAATTCCTGGTTTCTGAGGAAAGTTCGTATTGTGTGCTGGTCGGCGAATAGCGCATCGGTTGCGTCCTTTTAGGATTGAATAGTGTATATGACTTGCTTCACCATGGGTGTGATGGATCGTTTGGTTTCAGACCTCCATCTGTGCGAGGCTTTCTGTGTGAGCATGGTGACTTGGGGTGCTTCATGGATAATAGTGTTTGGATAGAATCGCGCGTTGTGGCAAGGCCACGTGATGTTATGACCTTTCGATGAGGATTCAGGTACTCTATTTCTATGCTGTGATATGGGATCTCAGTTCTGTGTTGTGATTGTATGGAGGAATTTGAATTACAGCTCTTTCGTTTGAGTCAGTTGTCATGGTTTGAGTGTGTTCAAATCATTTCTTATTGGTGCCTGTGTTGAGCACGTTGTGGCTTAGACCGGTGTTGAGGTGTCATATCACTAGAGTGGCGTGTTGCAGTTGAGACGATCATTGGAGTCATTAATGAGTACGAGCATATTTGGTTTCAGCTTGTTAGAAAGGTAATATCGAGGTTTGGCTCCGAAATCTGTTGTAGTATCACTCAGAAAGGAAATGGACTCATGAATGGGTGATCTGAGAGATATGTTCGGTTTATCGCGTGTTTCATTTGCCGTTGGTGGTATATGAAGGTGTTGGGATAATACTTTAGCTAATATAAAAGTTTTTCTATTAGTATTTGGTTATTATAGGCAACTGTTATAAATAGAGGCTATCGTTCCGAGTGTTGGAATGAGTGGTATATTGTATGAATTCACCTGAGGTTGCAGGTGTGGGTTATTACAGCTGGTTCGGGTTAATTCTGAGTATAGATGTGAGGTTCTGATCTTGTGTATGATTTCGAGAAGTGCAATGTGGTTCTACGGTTATGGATTGTGAAATTTCTGTTGTGTTGTGTTATCGGTACCTATGTGAGTTAGGGTGAAGTGGGATCAACCCGAGTATATTCTTGGTAAGGTCATTTAGCTATTGGGCTACTTCTAGTACATCTCTTGGTAGGCTCAAGGACGAGCATTTGTTTAAGTTGGGGAGGATGTGACGACCTGACCCGTCATCTTATGTGTTACTGCTCCGTTTCCCGCTTATTGTGTTGCTTCATGTTTCAATATAATTATTAGAGTCGATCGGTTGTAATTGAATTGGTTTTGGTTGGAAATAAGACACGTGGCCTCTTAGAAGGAAGCTTGTTTTGGAAAAGTCAACCGGAAGTTTACTATGTGGTTAGAGGGCTTGGATGTGAATTTTGGTGGTTCGGTTAGCTTCCGGAGATGATTTGTGACTTAGGAGTGCGATAAGAATTGAATTTGGAGGTCCGTTGTAGAATTAGGCTTGAATTGGCGAAGTTAGTATTTTGGCGAACTCCGGTTGATAGGTGAGATTTTGATCCGAGGCTCGGAATGGAATTCCGAGAATTTCTGTAGCTTCCTTATGTCATTTTGGACATGTGTGCAAAATTTAAAGTTAATCAGACGTGATTTGATAGGTTTCGGCATCAGAAATAGAAGTTGGAAACTTCAAAGTTCTTCAAGCTTGAATTGAGGTGTAATTCATGGCTTTAGCATTGTTTGATGTGACTTGAGGCCTCGATCAGGTCCATAATATGTTTTGGTATTGGTTGGTATTATTGGTTGGGGTCCCGGGGGCCTTGGGTGTGTTTCGGGGTGCGATCACACTCTTATTTGATGTTCCAACGCTGTATCTTTGGGAATAAAGGGTACCATAATATGAAAATGAGCTCCAAATTCAGTTTTGTTTGAACCATTAGATTTGTATCGAAATTACGGATCCATTGGAAAAAGAATCGTCGAATTTCGAGTTCGTATGAGAAAGTTATGCTCGTTTCCGTGCCGAGAAAAAAATCTGGTTCTGTCAAAACCGCCTAAACGGAAATTGACCGCGGACGCGGGACCGCGGAAGTGGACAAATGACCACAAAAGCGGTCCCAGATAAGACAAAAAGTCCGCGGAAGCGGAAAAAGGTCCGCGGAAGCGACCTAGTCAGTGTATAAACCTTGAAGTTTGGCATTTCAGCCATAACTTGAGTTCTAGAGCTCTGATTGAGGTGATTTTTGCGAAGTTGTTCTCGTCTCAACAAGGGGGTAAGTATATAACCCTTATTTTGATGTTTTCCATGATTATTTATGTTGGTTTCCATTTTTATCCGTATTTGGAGGTTATACATTGAGGATTTAGGCCTAGGGATTTGAAAATAAGATTTTGGGATTTGAGGGGTCAAATGAACTCCGATTTTGGTAAATTTTATATGTACGGACTCGTGGAGAGACGAGGAATCCAGTGATGTGACATTCGTAATTTTTTGAGAAGCGGTCCCGGGGCTCGGGTTTTGCTAGTTTCGAGGTTCTTGCTATAATTCGATTGTTTTCAATTGGGTATTGTCCCATTTGCATATTGTGATGTATTCGATATGTTATTGGCTAGATTCGACGTGCGTGGAGGCCGATTTGAGGGGCATAGGCGTCGTGATCTTGAGTTTTCGCCGGTTTAATGTGAGTAATATTTGGGAATGATATCCTGAGGGTTTGAAACCCCTGATTTGCACATCTTAGTGTTGTATTGTGGTGACTTGCACACTGGACCTGAGCGTGGGGTAGAGCACCGTTGGGGATCGCGACTTGATCTGTCCCAGTTATTGGTTTTCACCCCATATTTGCAAATAATATGTTGTTATCATCATTGATTGGGCTTACTGCCATACTTGGGGCTTATTGCTGATTGTTTGAACTCTATGTGAGCTACCATCACTATTTTCCTCACTATTACACTGTTTTATGAACTCAGCTATATTTTTACTCAGGCTTGGAGTTTTAAAAGATATTTGAACCATCATTTGAGCTGAGTATATTTGTCTTACGGATGCCGAGGGGCTTTGACTATTTTAGACTGATTGAGGCTGAGGGCCATATGTGAAGGCCCGAATACAAGGTAAGGAGGTTTGCTAGCCTCGATTGATATGTGTACATGTGCATATACATGCATGGATCGGACTGCACGTTCCGCAGTGGCATATCGCATGGATCGGACTGCACGTTCCGCAGTGGCATATTGCTGGATCGGGTTGCACGACCCGCAACGAATATATATTGATATTGCTCTTGGGTTGTAAGAGCCCCTCCGGATTCTGAACCCCCACGGTGAGCGCGGGTACCCAAATGGATCGGGCTGCACGTTCCGCAGTGGTCATGCATTGCATTGCATTCATGCATTACTCCTGTTTGTACTATGTGGCACGACATTTAGCACTCATATATTATTGGCAAACATCTGTTACTTGCCTTGCTGACTAGATACCCTGGTGTTATATGTTGAGGAGTGATGAACCTGAGAGGCTAACGATGGATATTGTGAGTTAAGATTGAGCCCGCATTTGGCTGGTACTGTACTGAAAGGTTTATATGGAGCCCGAGGGGCAGGTTTCTGACTATTTTATACTGATTGAAGTTTATTTTGCCATTGTTGAAAAAGCATATTTTCAAAAGTGATTTTGAACTGAACTTGGGATTTTTCTAAAGGGATTTTTCACAGTATTTTGGATTTCCTAAAAAGGGATTGTTATGTCTTTTATAGCAGATTTTTGTGCTCTTGCGTGTTTTTTTATCGCTCAGATATTATTCTCTCTTATTACCACCGAGTTGGAAGTACTCACTTTACTCCCTGCACCTTGCGTGCAGTTGCAGGTATTGTCCACCCGGTAGCGGGTTATCAGCAGGACCGAAGGCCTTATTGTGGTAGTTGAGCAAGGTGACCGCCTGCGTTCGTGGCACCACACTCCATCTTTGTATTCCGGTTTCATCTTGCATTTATATACATTGTTGGTCCCTTAGTAGTGTTTCTACTCATTAGATGCTCGTGACTTGTGACTCCCCAGTCGGGTTGTATTGGAATGAATGTTCATAGTTAAATGCCATTAAGTAGTATTTCTATTCCTTTATGTTTAATAGGTGTTTAAAGATGATTTGGAGTTGTTGGATGGCCTTGTCTTCACGATAGGAGCCATCATGACCGGGTATGGAATTTGGGTCGTGACAAGGAGGCAAATATTTTTGTGTCCAAATGTGATAAATGTCAAAGATATGGCAATAATATGCATAGACCAGCTGAGTTACTGCACCCTGTTATAGCCCCGTGGCCCTTTATGAAATAGGGAATGGATATCATAGGCCCACTACCACAAGCAAAAGGTCAGGTGAAATTTCTACTTTGTACTCACGGATTATTTCACTAAATAGGTAGAAGCAGGAACATTAAAACAGGTATGAGAGAAGGAAGTTAAAGACTTCATATGGCGAAAAATAATATACTATTTTGGAGAACCAAAGGAAATCGTGTGTGATAATGGACCGCAATTCATATGAGCTCAAATCACAGATTCTTCAAAGTTGGCAGATTAAAAGGATAACGTCTACGCCATACCATCCAGTGGGTAATGGACAAGTGGAATCCACAAACAAAGTCATTATCAACAACTTGGAGAAGAGGTTACAGGATTCAAAAGGGCCTGAGATATTACCTGGAGTATTATGGTCTTATCATACAATGACAAAAACAAGCACGGAGAAATACCATTTTCAATGGTTTATGGTGCAGAAGCCTTAATTTCAGTTGAAATAGGAGAACCGAGCACACTGTACGTTCAAGAAATAGAGGAATCTAATGATGAAGAGATGCGGGTCAATCTTGATTTGGTCGAAGGAAGAAGAGAAGCTCTATTAATAAGAATGGTAGCACAAAAGCAAGTAATTGAACGATATTACAATAGGAAAGCACGTCTCAGATTTTTCAAGATTGGGGGCTTCGTGCTTAAAAATGTATTCCAATCTACAAAGGCTCCTAATTCTGGAAAGCTAAGTCCAACGTGGCAAGGACCAATTAGAGTTCGTGACATTGCGGGAAAAGGAGCATATGAGTTGAAGACAATGGATGGCAAAGTTTTACCTTCACATTGGAATGATGTCCACTTAAAGAGATATTTCTTTTGAGAAAGTACCCACGGTCAGGTATCACTATGTTAAAATCTTTTCTTTTGAATTATTAAAGTTTTACTAACAATTTTAGATGCTAGGCAAAAATCCTAACTCGTGCCAAATGATGAGTCACGGCCTGCATTGAAAAATGGAATATACTAAAATTCCCAGCCCAGGATTCCAATTACAATTAATCTGATGAAAATAGACACGAGTTAGGCAGTATTCATCTATAATCGCACCTCCAAAGTCCCGTATATTTTTCTGTTTCAGAAAAAGGACCGAATTGAAACAAACAAACAAGTGCTTGAGGCTTCATACTTCACCATTCAAACACTTGGGGGACTATATATTATACACAGATACATGCAGAAAAACATATACAAATATCGAACAAAAGTTGATCGAGTTAGAGCAAGATTTAAAAGAAAATCTAGCCACAAAAAGACAAGTGTTGAGCAAAGGTTACGGAGTCTTCACCATTCATCATCGTGTTCAACAAACATAAGATATTCATCATAATGTTTTTGTTAGAATATACGCTTAACGCTAGAGGGGGGTGAATAGCGTTATAATAAAAAACAACAAAAACTTACGGAATTTAAAAATTGCAGGAATGAAATAAGTGCGATAAGTAAATAATAAAGAACGAACGCACCGATGTATCCTGGTTCACCACAACCCGTGGCTAGTCCAGTCCCCGAGAGACTCTCTCGAGATTTCCACTAACACTGTTAAGCTTACGGGTGCTCAACAAACCGTTACACACTGAGAACTTGAGTCACACAAGTCTCAACAACCTTTGCTCAAAGTTACAACACTTCAAGACTTCAACCAAAGGAATCACAACGTTCCTTTTTACAATACAAGGGATTAACACTTCCCTTCAAGTGTATAAAAATACTTTGCACTCAAAACAAGACTCTCCTTAAGAGTAGATATGAGTAAAATAAATACGCTCAAGAATGCAACAACTTTCGTCAATAATTTGGCTTTCAAAAACGTATGTAATGAATAGAAAATGATGTATAAGAGAGTATGCAAGCTTTAGCAATAATATGATCAGTTGTTGTGTTTAGAAGACTGATTTGAAGATGTATTTATAGTGTCAAAACCATGCATAACCGTTGCCTAATTGCCAATTAGGAATTGCTGATTTTGTGCTGCGACAATCGATTGTCAAGATGATACAATCAATTGTTTTCCAATCGTTCCAAAAATCATTCCCAGATTTTACGCAGCACAATCGATTATCAAAGACATATAATCGATTACTGGCAACGTTAAAAAAATCATTTCCAGATTTTACGTAAAACAATCGATTATCAAAGGTATACAATCGATTACTTGGCAACGTTCAAAAAATCTTTTCCAGATTTTACTTAAAACAATCGATTATTAAAAACATACAATCGATTACTTGACGGTGTTTGAAAATACTTTGACAACGGTCAGTTACATAATCAATTATACTATATGGACAATCGATTATTTATCAGTCTTTGAAAAATCCAATAGCACTGCCTCAATACAATCGATTGTCATAGGTTCACAATCGATTATTTTGTAGCTTTGAAAAATATGTTTGGACACTGCCTCAACACAATCGATTTTCATAAGTTCACAATCGTTTATTTTGTAGCTTTGAAAAATCTGATGGACACTGCCTTAACACAATCGATTGTCATAAGGTTCACAATCGATTGTCATGCAGATTTGAAAAATCTGATGCACACTGCCTTAACACAATCGATTGTCATAAGGTACACAATCGATTGTCATGCAGCTGACTTAACATAATCGATTATCATAAGTACATAATCGATTATCTTAGTCCAAATTTTAGAGGCATGTTTAAAAATCATTTTGCTAAAATAAATATGCATGATTTAAAATCATTTTGCTCTAAATTAAATATGCATGATTCGATAAAAATGATTTTACGAGAGAAGCCAAGTCTTGAGTTAAGTTGTCGGATCAAGATCACAATTAAAGAACGACTCATATATAACTTTGTTTAGTCTTGATCTTTGTTTGTCTTGTGCTTGAACTTCGTTACATGACATTTGCGCGCTTGTGCTTGGACCTCGTCATATGTCAATTGCGCATCGTTTGTCATTTATCAAAACCTGCAAATATGAACACACTTTTAGTTTAGTGCCTTGAGAACGTGTTTCAACAATTTCCCCCTTTTTGATAATGGCAAACCTTAAGCGGGATATGCATATTAGAGATTCATAATGACGATCCAAGACAAGTAAAGATATGCAATTAGTTCCCCCTCAACATATGAATTCCCCCAATATTTATACCAATAAATATTAAGTGCATAGCCCCTTATTCTTCCCCCTTTTGACATTAGCAAAATAATAGAATAAGTAAATAACTTGTTTATAGTAAATAATGTCAACATAATCGATTATTGATACTTGATAATCGATTATATACTAAAGAGAAATCGATTATTCTAAAGAGGAATCGATTATTCTGCACCAGTCTTTATAATTCCCCCTGCTTTTAGGGCGATACCTGCAAAAATACGTTAGACGTCTCCGACGCTCAAGTTAGTAATCATGTGAAAGGGAAAATGCGATGCATGACTTAGATCAACGTGGAGTCAAGAATCTCGAGTTCACTACGAATTCGGAAGAAGGACTCTTTCTCTAAAGGTTTTGTAAAGATGTCGGCCAATTGATCTTTGGTTTCAACAAATTCAATTTCGACATCACCTTTGAGAACGTGATCTCTTATAAAATGATGCCTAATGTCAATGTGTTTTGTTATTGAATGAAGAACGGGGTTCTTCGTCAAGCATATGGCGCTAGCATTATCACATCTAAGAGGGATATGATCGATACTTAGGCCATAGTCCAAGAGTTGCTGTTTCATCCAAAGGATTTGAGCGCAACAACTCCCCGCGGCTACATATTCAGCCTCGGTTGTGGACAATGCAACACTTACTTGTTTCTTGCTAAACCAAGAAACGAGAGAGCTACCGAGCAAATGGCAAGTGCCACTAGTGCTCTTGCGGTCCAATTTGCATCCAGCAAAATCGGAATCGGAATAGCCAACAAGTTGGCATGAAGACCCTTTGGGGTACCATAGACCCACATTTACAGTACCAACAAGATACTTCAATATCCGTTTCACCGCAGTTAGGTGAGGCTCCTTCGGACATGATTGATAACGAGCGCATAAGCACACGCTAAACATGATGTCCGGTCTACTAGCAGTAAGGTAAAGGAGAGATCCGATCATACCTCGATACTTCTTGGTGTCGACTTCCTTACCTTTCTCATCTTTGTCAAGATGGTCGGATGTGCTCATGGGAGTGGCCATTGCTTTTGCGTTGGTCATTTCAAATCGTTTCAGCAATTCTTTGCAATATTTTGCTTGACAAATGAAAGTTCCTTCTTTCATTTGCTTTACTTGCAGCCCCAAAAAGAATGTTAGCTCACCCATCATAGACATCTCAAATTCGCTTGTCATTAAATCCGAAAATTCCTTGCACAAGGCATTGTTAGTGGCACCAAAGATAATATCATCCACATAGATTTGAACTAATAAAATATCATTATTTTTATGCTTAATAAAAAGAGTGGTGTCAACTTTCCCCCTAATGAAATCATTTTCCAAAAGAAATTTGCTCAATCTTTCATACCAAGCTCGGGGAGCTTGTTTGAGACCATAAAGCGCCTTTTTAAGTTTGAAAACATGATTGGGAGATTTAAAATCTTCAAAGCCCGGGGGTTGTTCAACATAAACTTCTTCTTGAATAACACCATTTAGAAAAGCACTTTTTACATCCATTTGATATAAATTGAAATTCATAGAAGAGGCAAAAGCAAGCAATAAACGAATAGCTTCTAACCTTGCTACGGGTGCATATGTTTCTTCATAGTCAATTCCCTCTTCTTGATTGTAGCCTTTTGCTACAAGCCTAGCTTTGTTTCTAGTGATTACGCCATTTTCATCTAGTTTGTTTCGAAAAACCCATTTCGTACCAATTATGGTATGATTTTCGGGTCTTGGCACCAAATCCCAAACGTCATTTCGTTTGAATTGGTTAAGCTCCTCTTGCATTGCCAAGGTCCAAAATTCATCCCCAATTGCTTCGGAGATGGTAGAAGGTTCAATTTGAGAAACGAAAGCAGTATGTCCTAAGGTGTTCTTAAGAGTGTTTCGAGTACTTACCTGTTGTTCAATATCGCCAATTACCTGTTCGAGAGGATGGTCTTTGATTGTCCTCCATGCGTTAGGTAGTTTCGTTTCTTTTTCCAATTGTGGCGCTTCCTCCGATAATTGATCCAAGATTTCATCTTGAATTTCCTTAGGAGTTTCCTCTTGGACTTTGTCTTGAGGACTTATTGAGTTTAAAATACCTGCAGGATCAAAACCAGAATCCTTTCTCGCCAAGCGAGCATTATTTTCGGAAAACACAATAGAGGGGATTCCTCCACAGTTTCGGTTCTATTATTGAATACCCATATGCTACGTGATGAATAACCAATAAAAATTCCTTCATCGGATTTGGCATCAAATTTTCCCAAATTATCTTTACCATTGTTATGAATAAAACATTTACAACCGAATACTCTAAGATGGGAGATGTTTGGTTTCCTTCCCTTATAGAGTTCATAGGGATTTTCATGAGTATTGGCCTTATGACTACCCTGTTTAAAACGTAGCATGCGGTACTCACGACATCCGCCAAAAAATGTTTGGGAATCTTAGCCTCATCGAGCATGGTTCTAGCCATCTCTTCGAGACACCTATTTTCCTTTCCACCACTCCATTTTGTTGTGGTGTGCGTGGAGCAGAGAAGGTGTGCTCGATACCGAGTTCGTCACAAAAATCCGCGAAGAGATTGTGATCGAACTCTCCCCCATGATCACTTCTTATTGAAGTGACGGTTGTGTCCTTTTCATTTTGAACACGTTTAAGAAAACATTTAAAATTATGAAAAGCTTCACTTTTATGAGCAAGAAATAGTGTCCATGTAAATCTAGAATAATCATCAACAATAACAAAAGCATAACGATTTCTACCAAGACTTTCAATGCGAGATGGTCCAAAAAGGTCCATATGAAGAAGTTGCAATGGTCTAGTAGTTGAAACAATATTTTTCGATTTAAAAGATGCTTTTGTTTGCTTCCCTTTTTGACAAGAATCGCAAATTGAGTCTTTTTCAAATTTCAAACTTGGAAGACCAATAACTAAATTTTGTGAAACCAATTTGTTTAAAAGATGCATGTTTATGTGAGCTACTCTACGATGCCATAACCACATATCATCTTCTTTGCTCATAAGACAATTCACATATTCAGAAGAAGAATTTTCGAGATCAACCATATAGATGTTATCCATTCTAAATCCACGAAGGATAATTTTAAAATCGCTACGGCGAAAAACTAAGCATTCATCCGAATCAAATAAAACAAGATTTCCCTTGTCACATAATTGACTTATGCTCAAGAGATTATGTTTTAGACCCTTAACTAGCAATATATGCTTAATGGAAGAAGGTTCATCCTTACCGACCGATCCAATGCCGATAATTTTTCTCTTGTTGTTATCTCCAAAGATAACGCTTCCTCCTTCTTTGTGTTCTAGTTGAAGGAACTTGGATTCATCTCCGGTCATGTGTTTGGAGCATCCACTATCAAGGTACCAAAGTACACTTGATCCCTTCAAACATACCTACAAGACAAATTAATGAGTCTTTGGTACCCAAGCTGTTTTGGGTCCTTGAGAGTTAGGTGTAACATGTTGTTGTGCTTGACATGCATTTAAGTGTCTATGTCTAGTGAAACAAGAAGGAGCAATATGTCCAATTCGATTGCAATAATGACAAATGACATTTGGATTATGCATTCGTCTAGGTTGATAGTAGTTGGGCGGACGAAAATTGTTTACTCTATTTTCGACAATATGACTATTGCGCATTTCATGAAAGTCATTTCTCCTACTATTTTGTTCTAGGATATGCAGAATTTCTAGAATAATTATTTCTAGGTTGAAAGCCATTTCTAGGAGTCCTAAAATGTTCAAAGTTTCTTCTAGGATATGCATCATTTCTAGAATAGTTATTTCTAGGTTGAGGGCCATTTCTAGGTGTCCTAAAATGTTCAAAGTTTGGTCTAGCATGCATGTTGATTCTAGGATTGTTATTTCTAGAATGAACATTTGTTTTATTTATCCTAGGTTGAGCCTTAGGTGGTTGGGGTTTGGCTTCAACTTTTTCTTTAGGCTCGTTTTTAAAACCTATCCCATGTTTGGTCGATTTCAAATTAACAAGAACTTCATTCAAATTTTTATGAGAAGAATTGAACTTATCTAAGGTGCCCTTAAGTCTTTCTACCTCACCTTTTAGATGCATGCAAGAAGTACAAGTTTTACTAGAACTCTCGGGTTTGTCGGCGCTTCTCTTGCCGAAAAATTTGTTTTCTTCTTTCAATTTCTCATTTTCCAAAATCAGTTTTTCCAAATCCTTTTCTTTCAAAGAGAGTTGTTTTTCAAAATCTTTTTCTTTCAAAGAGGCATTCTCCTTAATGCTTTTAACAGTTTTGGAAGCTTTAATGAATTCACTATACAACTCATCAAAGGCATTTTGCATTTCCTCAAGAGAATAGAAGTTTTTGGAAGAATTTTGACATACCTCTTCTTGATTGTTTTCGTGAGCCATGAGACAAAGATTTGCGGCTTCGTCTTCTTCTTCCTCACTTGACTCGTCTCCGGAGTCGCCTCCCCAAGATATGTATGCTCGTTGTTTCTTGAAGGGTTTCTTCTCCTTTTTGGCATTTGGGCAATTTGATTTAATATGCCCGAATTCTACGCACCCATAGTACTTTATTTGATCTCCTTGTTGTTTGCCTTTTCGTTCATACTCTTTTCGCATGAACTTTTGAAATCTCTTAATAACGAGTCTGAACTCGTTATCTCCGTCCTCATCATTTTGAGGTTGGCTTGTGCTTGCCTTGAGAGCGATTCTTTGTTTCCTTTGATCATTAACAAGAGGGTTAAGTATAGTAGATTCATAAGTTTTAAGATTACCTCTTAATCCGTCGATGGTGACATTTGAAATGCCAATAGACTCTTGAATCGCGTCGGCCTTTGAGCGCCATTCCGGAGTGAGACTTCGGAGGATTTTTCGGACAAGTTCCTTATCCGTTAAGGTCTTCTTAAGAGCATGTATGTCATTAACGATTTTTGAAAATCGTTCGAACATGTCGTCGACCCTTTCGCCTTCCTTCATGTGAAACAGTTCATATGCATGGGTTAGAAAATCAACTTTAGCCTCTCTTACCTGGTCCGTACCTTCGTACGTGATTTCCAGCTTATCCCACATTTGCTTCGCCGTTGTGCAACATGATATTTTTCTGTAATCATCAGCATTTACAGCACAATATAATAAGTTGATGGCTTTAGCATTGTTCTGCACTTTTCGGATATCATCCGCATCGTACTCATCTTCGGATTTTGGAACCCATTCATTTTCAACCTTTTTGGTTGGAATTTGTTCTCCCTTCATTATGACCTTCCACAAATGAAAGTTATACGATTGAACCAATATTCTCATCCTCTCCTTCCAGTACTTATAGTTTGTGCCATTGAATAGTGGTGGTCGGGTGGAGCATTGTCCTTCACCTATTCCTGCAAAAGAATCACGAGTAGAAGCCATGGATTGTTTCTCTCAAACGGTTAAGTTTTTCAGAGAGTTGGGCTCTGCTACCAATTGTTAGAATATACGCTTAACGCTAGAGGGGGGGTGAATAGCGTTATAATAAAAAACAACGTAAACTTGCGGAATTTAAAAATTGCAGGAATGAAATAAGTGCGATAAGTAAATAATAAAGAACGAACGCACCGATGTATCCTGGTTCACCACAACCCGTGGCAAGTCTAGTCCCCGAGAGACTCTCTCGAGATTTCCACTAACACTGTTAAGCTTACGGGTGCTCAACAAACCGTTACACACTGAGAACTTGAGTCACACAAGTCTCAACAACCTTTGCTCAAAGTTACAACACTTCAAGACTTCAACCAAAGGAATCACAACGTTCCTTTTTACAATACAAGGGATTAACACTTCCCTTCAAGTGTATAAAAACACTTTGCACTCAAAACAAGACTCTCCTTAAGAGTAGATATGAGTAAAATAAAAATGCTCAAGAACGCAACAACTTTCGTCAATAATTTGGCTCTCAAAAACTTATGTAATGAATAGAAAATGATGAATAAGAGAGTATGCAAGCTTTAGAAATAATATGATCAGTTGTTGTGTTTAGAAGACTGATTTGAAGATGTATTTATAGTGTCAAAAACACGCATAACCGTTGCTTAATTGCCAATTAGGAATTGCTGATTTTGTGCTGCGACAATCGATTGTCAAGATGATACAATCGATTGTTTTCCAATCGTTCCAAAAATCATTCCCAGATTTTACGCAGCACAATCGATTATCAAAGACATATAATCGATTACTGGCAACGTTCAAAAAATCATTTCCAGATTTTACGTAAAACAATCGATTATCAGAAGTATACAATCGATTACTTGGCAACGTTCAAAAAATCTTTTCCAGATTTTACTTAAAACAATCGATTATTAAAAACATACAATTGATTACTTGATGGTGTTTGAAAATACTTTGACAACGGTCAGTTACATAATCGATCATACTATATGGACAATCGATTATTTATTAGTCTTTGAAAAATCAAATAGACACTGCCTCAATACAATCGATTGTCATAGGTTCACAATCGATTATTTTGTAGCTTTGAAAAATATGTTTGGACACTGCCTCAACACAATCGATTTTCATAAGTTCACAATCGATTATTTTGTAGCTTTGAAAAATCTGATGGACACTGCCTTAACACAATCGACTGTCATAAGGTTCACAATCGATTGTCATGCAGATTTGAAAAATCTGATGCACACTGCCTTAACACAATCGATTGTCATAAGGTACACAATCGATTGTCATGCAGCTGACTTAACATAATCGATTATCATAAGTACATAATCGATTATCTTTGTCCAGATTTTAGAGGCATGTTTAAAAATCATTTTGCTAAAATAAATATGCATGATTTAAAATCATTTTGCTCTAAATTAAATATGCATGATTTGATAAAAATGTTTTTACGAGAGAAGCCAAGTCTTGAGTTAAGTTGTCGGATCAAGATCACAATTAAAGAACGACTCATATATAACTTTGTTTAGTCTTGATCTTTGTTTGTCTTGTGCTTGAACTTCGTTACATGACATTTGCGCGCTTGTGCTTGGACCTCGTCATATGTCAATTGCGCATCGTTTGTCATTTATCAAAACCTGCAAATATGAACACACGTTTAGTTTAGTGCCTTGAGAACGTGTTTCAACAGTTTTTTCCATGAGAATAACAGAATCATCTCTCAAACTCATAAACGAAGTCACCTCTCTAACCCTTCCTAATATTTAAAGATAGGATCATGACTATGTACTGAAACAGGTTATAAGGAAAAACCTTGTTTACTTTATAATTTGTAAAATATGTTAAAAGAAAAACAGATACGAGAAAGTTATTGTTGTATTTTAATACATATAATATTCAAAAGCTTGTCCAAGTTCATGAAGAAAAACTTGTCAAAGTTGTTTCATGCGAAACATGTGTATTCCTATTTCTTTCTTCATAGTATAACACCATTATGAAGTTAAGACGTCTTCTTCATTAAGTGTCTATATATATAAAAGGGCCCTCTTTTATAAACCTCATGTTAAACCCATGAGAAGAATCATAAAGCATTTTCAACAGATAAAAATGCTAAGCTATTCTATAAGTCCTAGATAAA
Source organism: Nicotiana benthamiana (assembly GCA_034376525.1). Taxonomy (NCBI): domain Eukaryota; kingdom Viridiplantae; phylum Streptophyta; class Magnoliopsida; order Solanales; family Solanaceae; genus Nicotiana; species Nicotiana benthamiana. Next base: position 29,975,700 of record CM067337.1, read on the forward strand.
TAAATAGGCAAGAATAAGTACCAAGAAAACTTCTTAATATGAATAAAGATTAATTTAAAAAAATAGTCAGCGAAATATCTTTTTACAAGTGCCCCATTATGATAAATGGGACTTCACCAATAAATCTCTTAAAATTGCCAAGGGATAAAACCACCAATCAATAAATAAAAAAGACAATAGTAATGTTTGAAACAAATTCAACTGGTCACTGAAGGGGTTGGAACATCAGAAGTTGCAATCTCATTTTCAGGGGCAGCCACAGGTACGGTAGCAACTTCTGAAGAAGCAACAATAGGAGCAGTTCCAGCTGGGATTGAAGCGTTAAGGTCACCGAGGAAAGCAGGAGTCACGGAGCTTCAAATTTCATAGACTTTGTCATAGAAGTTTCACCCTCAGAAGCTGGAATTATAATGTTTTCAACTTCAACTGCCACAGCACTGACTTCATCATTCAAAGGTTCTTCTTCCATAGGAGCTTCGAGTGCTGGAGAAGGATAATCAAGTGGTTGTTGGCTTTCTTCAATTGTTTTCAAGACTTTGGCCAATTCTGATTGTAAGACAAAGTTTTCTTGACTGGCCTCCATTAAAGCATCACGCAGCTCACTTCTATATTGAAATTCTCCTCAAGAAGCCCATACACTCTTTCCCACATAGCCAAATCATTCCTCAATATTTGGTGATCAGCTAAATGATAATCAAGGGAAGCTTCGAGGGAGGCATGAGAACTCTCTAAAGCACGTATCTTATCAGCAGAGATCCTTAAGTCAGCTTGAGTTTGAGTCAAGCTTTGCTAACTCCCCTGCATATTCTTCTTTCTTGCCCAAGAGTGCCTAAAGTTCTCTGATCTCCTCACTGGATTTTGATAATTGTTCAGAAAACGAGCACTCTAAAAGCTCCTTATCTTTTTCAAACTGGCTTGAAGAAGCCTTAGCTACTGCTAGCTCAGAAGTAAAACCATGCTTTTGCTTCTCCAAGTGATTTCTACTTTCTTGTAATTCTTTCATAGTTCTCTGAGCATTCTCAAACTGCTCATTCCAATTAATTGCTTCTAACTGGGCTCCTTGGCTATTTCCCCAACCTTGTGGATAGACTTATCAGACTCACGAGCTTTCTTTTCTAAAAGGGAGATCCTTCCCATCAACTCAGTTCCAATAAGATTAGCCTACAAGGGAAAGGCAGCAAATATGAGACTTTGGCAAGATATATAAAAAAAACTTGTTGAATAAAGGAAAAGTACCTTCAAAGTAGAATGAGCTTGTCATTCATCAGAGTCAAACAATTGCGGATCTTCATTTTATTCTTGTCAATATCTCCAATCAGTAGCTCATGCCATACATCTACTCCACCCGATTTCCTTAAGAGGCTATGATTAGTAGGAACCTCAAGGGTAACGCTCCTCATAGTTAAACCTCTGCTACTGGAACCCTCTTCTGCATGTTCTACAGAGGAATGGGGAGAAATAGAAGGAGGAACAATAGAAGTAGTGTAAACTGGATCCAAAGGAGTCAAGGTTGAGATAGAAGACACGAGAATCAAAACAGGTAAAGAGGTAGGAGTAGATAAAACAGGCAAGGAAACACTCGTAACTGAAAATGGAATAGAAGAAATGGGAATAGAAGAAGAGAGGGGAGTTTCATCAAGAATTGGTCCAAGCTCTCCACTCTTAAAACCACTAACTAAGAGACGTCGAATAGATTCGTTAGAGTCCCTTGGAGTGGTGTCCTTATCAGAAGGAATCAGAACAGGCTCGGAGATAGAGGTTCGAGCAGGAGTATCTTTAGCTTCATCTTCAAAAATGATACGTCTCATGGCTCTTGCCCTAGAAATTAAGGAGGTATCTTCTTCTTCATCATCATTCTCAGATTCTTCTTCTACAACCTTCCTCTTTGACAGCATGAGTTTAGTTTTTCTAAAGAAAGTGAAGAGCTAGAAGAAGCTCGAAGGGCAACGACTACCTAAATTGTCATATCCATGATACCAAATCCTGATAAAAAGAAGGATAAAGAATTTAATATACGTCAAAGCATAGAGAAATGCATACCGTGGGTCTTCACTTTCCAACAGTGTAAATGGAAAATTGATTTCCAAGTTCTCGCCTCCATCGGCGCAGTTTTCAAAATTGAATCTACCCAACCACGGATATTAGGAACGGGTTCCACATCTCCTATGGTTGCTACGGAAAACCAAATAGAAACAAAATTAGAAAAGAAGTATTCTTAAAAATAGATATGGTAAGTAGAAGAAAACTTATGTGCAAAGTTCCACTTCTCAGGGAATGGGGTATTTGATTCACCCAACAAATCCATCGTACGTACAACAACGTAACGAGTATACCACCCACGATCCTTGTCATCCTCGAGGTTTACCAAAACCTTCTTGCTTCTCGCAGTCAAGGTAAAAACTCCATAGCAGAATAATTTGGGATGGTATAGGTGAATAAGATAATGAAAGGTAAAATTTACATTGGCTTTGGTAGACAAATACCTCAAGCAAACCACAATTCTCCAAACAAGAGGATCTACTTGTGCTAAGAAAATTTTGAAAAAGTGGCAAAATTGAAGTATGACTGGATAAATGGCAGGATTAAATCCCAAAGTAAAGGGATATGTATAAACGAAAGAGAATCCAATTCTGAAAGAAGAAATTCTCTGGTTTGGTGTAGGAATCATCATACGAAGATTATCTCTCCAATTACAATCTAACCTAACAGTGGGAATCACAGATTCAGTTATTAGAGAGGGATAGGTATCAGCTTTCTCTAAGTTTATAGCCTGTTCTTGAAGAGATCTTCTATCATTCCCAAAAGATAAATCATTGGGTATGATTTCTTCAACTAAAGGTTCTCGGAGAGGTTCAGAAAGTTTTTTACCTTTAGAAGAAGAAGTTTTAGAGGTGGAACCTCTAATACTAGAACCAGAAGGAGGAACGACATAACCAGATAAACCACCACGAGTAGACCCTAGGCTATGAAGCCTACCTCCTCTGCCTCTTCTATGTCTTACGGGGGAGTTAGGAAAGTTGTCTAGAATTGGAATTTTTTTAGGGTTAGGGTTTTATGCCGACATTGTTGAAGAAAGATGAACTAAAGGAGAAAAAGAACAAAAGTGAGTAATAATTATTTGTTGAAGATATATGAAGAAGAAGACAAAAGAAAGAGGTTAAGTATGCATATAAGAACAACCGTCAAATAAAGAAGTGTAATGATGGAAAGCCTATAATAAAGGCAACTATCACTTCATGAATAAAGCCGGTGAAGAAACCTTGAAAAAAGGCTACAGAATTATTAAACCAATCAGAAGGTGACACGTGTGCACAGCATTAAATAGAAGGTGACATATATGCAGAGCACTAGAAGGTACAATTGAAGCGTTAGTATTGTCATAGCATTTATTACGGAAAAATTCACTTTTTATGAAGATCCACTTCCCAAATATTTAATTGATAAATAAATAAAAAGTGTGGGGACTATCTGTATTGGAAAAAAACTGAATTTATATTGAAGATGACGTGACATGACACGTGGACTGGTCAAATGGCCAAAACATGATGATCAGTTAAGATGCACGAGTGACAACAGATACGGGGAAAGAAAGTTAAATGGGCACGAGAAGCAATTCAAATGATACAAGTTTCGTACCTATTTAAGCCATTTAAAGCCAGGAGATCGGAAAGCATTAAAGATATGGATCTGATGACGAACAGGAGTCCAAATTCAGTATTAAATACGCAATACGTTAGATAATTGGTATTAAATAGGAATGATTATGTAACGTTTCATTTAATGTCTTTTATTTCTCATAATTACCTCATTAAGATTAAGGCATTACACATTTTTCTAGAATCAACTATAAAAAGAGGATGCCTCAGCACTTGTAAGGAGACAGAATATCATCAATATAACACTGAAATACAAACTTATTTACTGCTTATTTGTTATTCTCAAAAAATATATTATTCCTTTTTCATCTCCTGATTATCAGTAACCCGAATTTCTACTTATCATTAGCTTTGACCAAAGAATCATATTTTTGGTTAAACAATGATAATATCTAGTGCGTAAGGTATTAAACTTATTACTATCGACATATGAATAATAGACTAAATATAAAGTATAAGAATTTTGAATTTTCGGATATCCAATAATTCGAAGTACCAAATCCAATATCCAATCCGAAATCCAAAAATTTTAAAAATTAAATTCAAAATCCAATCTGTAATCCGAAAATCCAAACCAAAAATCCAAGAAATTCGGTTTCGGGTTTGCCCAAAGTATTTCTACCCCTAAGTATGGATTAATCTTGTGGTGTTTGGCTAAGCTTTTAAAATTAAATTTATTAAAAATATATTTTGGTGAAAAATATTTTATATTTAATTAATTAATTTAAAAATTCCTTTTGAGCCTCTTTTATTGTTTGATTAAATTTTTAAAAAGTATTTTTATGTGTATTTTACTCAAAAGACTTTCGGGGAGAATTTATTTTTTTCCGTTGCTCAAAAGTAGCTTTTGCTTCTACTCAAGAGATTCTTTTTCTTTTAAAAGATAGATCAAATACCCTAACTTTGGAACAAGAAAAACTAACTTAAATATGCCTATTCAAGCGTTTAAACTTAAAATAGCTGGCGGATGTATAATATATATAAAGTCCATAAGTTGTATGTATATAACCATGTATAATTATTGCACAGTCCATGTATACTAGCTCGAAAAAATACACAGTAAATTCGACAGCTACTTGTGTAAAAATCCCTAGTAATGTATAATCCACAATTAATCTATTCTATATTAAAAGTACGAAACCCGTTAATAAAATATCATTTACCTATTTTTCCTTTAGAAATTTATTTTATATTGGACAAAATAGTAATTTAATTATTTTTTTTAATATTTAGTAGTACCAAATCGACTAACATTTTAGTTATTAAATATTTTCTTAATTGGATTATGTAGGATATCTTAATATTTAGAACTTATGAAGTTTACTATACCATACATCTTTGATTTTTTCTACCTGTTTTTCACTCTATGCCGGATTGGTGGTCAGATGCACTTGCCTCAAAGCGTGTATAATTAAATACAGAAGTGTAGCATGCATATATAGAAATATGTACCAGGTAAAAGTATCACGCATAACCTCGCAGAATTAGTAATTAGGAGTCGACTCCGACACTTACTAGGGACGACAAATATAATAATATGAAGTTGAATATATTTAATTTACAAGGCATGTAGATAAAAACAAGCTCAAACAAGAATAGTTATTGAAAAATCCTTTCATCCGATTAGTAAAACTAGGCACTTTCCTCATTAGATAAAAAAGAGATCTTTCAAGCAATAAATCATGTTAATTAAGGTTTCGGTTCTATTTTCACATACAAATACCACCGAGGACGTTCGAACTAATCCAACATAAAAGTAAATTATTTACTGCCCAGGGGAGAACGGTCTGAACCATATATACAATTACTATCCTGCCAAAGCGAACGGCTCGCTCACATGAGAGTAGTGAAAACAATCATTCCGCTCGCGGAATATTCTTACGACGCGGTTAAGTATAAATATAACTTAATGTTTTCCTCAATTCTTATCAAAAAAAATATTTACTTGGAAACTTAAAATCATAACATCTTCAACTTAACCCAATCAATGTAAATCAACAATTATGTTCAAATAACAATACACAAGAAGCATGGTGTAAGCCTAGAACTATCTGGACATAACAAAAATAGTAGCTACGTACTTACTTTCATTACGTAGTGCATATGCATCCCCAATAATTAATCATGTATATATTAATTAAATTCACCTAAGGGGGAAATTTTCCTCTTACAGGGTTATAAAAGAGACTTTACCTCGTTTTGAGCATGCTTCCAACTCAAGAATGCGTTCAAACTCTCAAAACGGATCCGCACAATCCGAAACTATTCAAATAGTATACAAGTCCATTAGTGTAGGTTTACAAATTCATATTATAGCTATTAAAGCGATTACCCAACCCCAAAGGCAAGGTTCCTAAAATTTAACCTCGGGCCCACGTGCCAGATTACGAATTTTTTTTAAGGAAGTTGTTACCCATAACTAAGGACCAAGAACATATGATTTTTACTTCATTTCATAAAGAATTTCGTGGTTAAATATTTTCTTTATCAAAACCCTAGGTTTTACTCTAATCCCATAATTTTTACTAATCTTTGCATATTAATCTGCCTAAAATCCAAGTATTTAACTCGCATATAGTAGAAATTGCTTACCTCTAAAAGCTTGTTTAACATCCTCTCTCAAGAACTCCAAAATCGTCCAATCTTGAGTGGAAATGAGCAAAAAATGGCTAACTCCCGCAATAAAAGAAGGTCACTGTCTTCAATGATTTCCGCATCTGCGATTCTGGTCTGCACGCATCCACCACATCGGCAGAAAAGAGTCCGTTTTGCGGAATTCCCCTGGGCTACTTCTGCGAAAAGACAACCGCTTCTATGTTTCCGCTTCTGTGGAAAAGCGGCCGCTTCTGCGGTTCCTGGGCTGGCCATTCATGGCTGCATATGCGATGGACCAGCCGCTTTTGCGGGCGCGTAATTACGGCTGGCCAACCGCAGGTACGATTATGACAGAAGCCTGAAGCTTCAGCTCCTTCCCATATTTTCAACTAAGTTCGAGCCTCGTCTGATTGACGCTCGAGGCCCTCAGGGCTCGGCCCAAACATAACCACAATTTGTAATGATAAAACGGTCTTGCTCGAACCCTCGGAACTCCGGAAATAATATTAAAACTATAAATCACATCCTAAAATCAATTGATTCAAACTTATGAACTTCAAGTTTTTCAATTCACTTCCAACATGACGAAACACACTTATACTACTCGGATTGACACCAAATTTTGAGTGCAAGTCTTAAATGATATTACGGAACTATTCTCGGTCTCAAAATTCCGTTCGGACCTCGATAACACAAAAATTCGCTCCAAACCAAATTTAAAGAACTTCAAAATCCTTAAGGAATCAGCTTTCACTATTAGGAGCCAAAACGTTTTCGGGTCATCCAACATCCGATCCAGACATTAGAGCGGATGCACGTAGGCCCTAGTGTTATCACGTGATACATCTTCGTACGAAAAATTTGACTAATTTCGGTTATGATAGATGATATGTAAAAACAAAAATAAGATATAATAAGGTAAAGTAACACCACTTAACAAACTGGTTCTTAGTCCAGTTGTCCAGCGCCTGGTTCCCTTGCTGAAGGTCGAGTGTTCTATTCTTCATGCCACATGATTTCTCACTTATTTTTGTTTATTTTTGCTAAAAAAAGAAGAAGAGAGCTTCAGCTAGCACTTAGCAAGGATTCAAACTGCCGACCCCTGCCGCAAAATATATTGAACAAACTAGTAGAAAAGACACTTCTATGATGGTTAAGTAATAAGAATTATAGTATCTATATGTAAACTCCATTACACAATTTTTGAATGTGTTGGCTTGCTGCTACTATCACCGTCTACAGATTAATTGTGACAGTGCTTACAAAAAATTCTACGTGCATTTATATCGTACATACGCCTAAGTCCAAAATTATCACACGAACCTATTGGAATCGTCAAATCTTGATTCAGAAGCCGTTTACTCAAAATATTGGCTGAAGTCAAACTTGGCATTTAAAGCCAACCTTAAGGAACAATGGTTCTGATTTCAACCCAAGCTCTTCCAAATTCCAAATCAACCATCTCCGCAAGTCATAAATCAGTAAAAACAAGTACATGAAGTCTTATCTAGGGAACGGGGTTCTAGAAAGCAAAACGACCAGCTGAGTCATTATATATCACATATGTATCATATTTGTATCAAATGTGTATCACACGTATATCCATGTATACATGTATGTGAGATACATGCGTGATATATGTTTGATACATATGTCGTAAAAGAATTTTTCGAACTCGAATTTAATTATGAATTTTAATATCAAATCAACATAATTAACCTTCAATCTTTCTAAATTTTTGTTTATTGAATCATTTATATGTTTTCAATGAATTTCAACCATACCCATGGAAAATGATCACTTTCTGCTTATATATATACATACATACACACACACACACACACACACACACACACACACACACACACACACACACACACACACACACACATATATATATATATATATATATATATATATATATATATATATATATATATATATATATATATATATATATATATATATATATATATATATATATATATATATATATATATTCCCGTCTTGCTTCTAATATTGCTGATCACGCTTTAAAATATGGAAGAAGATCTTTGCATGTGATTATTGGAGGAGAATAACCATAATTATTTGGATTTTTAATTTTATATGTGCTTATCTAGTTTTGGTAAGTGTATGATAAATAGCTAGAGGTTGGAAAGTTGGGACTTATTTGGGAATAAGATTCCCAACTTTTTTCATCACTTAATTTTAAACTATATGACAGATTGATAGATCAAAAAGCTACATAATTTACTAGTCACTTGGAAATAAACGTTTTTATCACGCCCAACTCTAGTCCTAAAAAGATAAGTGGCCGTTACAAATATAATTCGGTCTAAGAGTACGGAATCGAATCTCGCAGAGAACTAAGGATTAGCTACAGTTGGTCAATATCGTTAAGAAATACAAGTCCAAATAATTACCTATATATAAGGTTATAACATTTATTTTTAACTAATTAACTAACAAATAAAATTATCAACTAACGAGGATAAAGTTGAAGACACGATAAAGGAGGTAGAGAGTTATAATTTTCTCAATTGCGGGAATCCTTCTCGCCATGTCTCTTATAATTTCGCCTAAGTATTATTTACCCATCATGAGTACTTCGGGTGTCGTAATTCTCTTCTGAACAACTACTATAATTTACTATATGTACTTCTGAACTACGCTAGTTGACACTAATTCACCGCCCACTGAGATCATACCAAGGTTTCGTTATTTCTAATCCCACCTTTAAACCCTCGGCATTAATTCATCATATACGTTAGCAATGATGTTGTTCAATAACTACCTAAATATGTAATCTTTTCCAAGCAATACATTATAAATGAGCACAATCAATTGAGAGCTCTTCAATCAACTGAAATAAGCACGTAGTTAAACAAGTGGAGAAATTCAAAGGCTCAATTATATAAAAACGTAACAAGAAATTAACCTCCAAAAGGTTCCATCAAAATCCTACATAAGAAATTAGTTATTCATGCTAGTATGTAAAAATACAACACTAGAATTCATAACACTAGAAAAATAGGAAGAAAGAGGAAAAAAATGAAGTTGAATCATTCTACTTGCTTCAAGCGTGTTTTTGCCTCACCAAAGTCTTCCCTCTCTCCAAAGTAATGTTTCCCCGTCAAAAGAATGTGTTTAGGGTGTATTTATAGTGATTAGGGTTTGTATGGGGCAAATTTTCTTTTTCTATTTCGAATTAGAGAAGTTGGTTTCTTCTGCTCCTATCCCGGTCTGGCGAAGTGAACCTCGTTTTGCTATCTGCGACTTTTCTGGTTTCTTCTGCTCTAATCCCCATCTGGCGAAGTGAACCATCGTTGCGCTATCCGAAATTTTTCTCTTCAGCACTTTTTCACCAATTGTTCTCCTATTTGATCTTTTTTTCGTATAAGTTTATTCCTACAAATAAGAAACACTTAATGAGCATATTTTCACTTCAAAAGAGGCTGAACTCCCGCAACTCACACAATAAGTAACACAATAATACAATCAAAACATACACTTTTCATCCTTTATTAGTTTTATTGAACATAAGTTTTTTAAAGAAATTTTTTTAGAATACTAAACACCAGGTTAGAAGATTACGTAGGAAATTAAAAAGAAAAAATTCTTAATATTATTTCAAATATATCGAATCTCATTGATGACAAATGCTAAATAGAGTTTGAACTTCGAATTATGAGCTACTGAAATTCACGAAGAGTTAAAAGATTGAGAAATGTATAATTGTAATCACTTTTAAAAATAATAGTCAGCAAAGTATATATTTTTGCATGTATATGTATTATATACATATAAAATATATACTAATTTTAAAGTACACGCTTTGCACATGTATATATATCAATAAGTGTTAACTTTTTAAAAATTTATATAAATATTATTTCCTCTATTTTAATTTACATGGCGCATTTTTCTTATTAAAAGACGATAGATAGATAGATAAATAGATTCATGTACATTTTATTGTTGTGGAAAAAAGACTATATATATATAGTAATTAATTTTAAACAAATATCTAATGTCTTTTGCTATTAGTCCTTTTATATTTCGAAAAGTATAATTGTCGACTTGCGATTTGAATAATTTAGTGCAACTCCTGGACTAATAATATGTAATTGTAACCCTTACTAATCGATAAGATTTCTGACATTGACCAATTATTTATTTGGTTGGAGTTACTTTTTTGTTGTTAAACTAAATATTTCATAACACTAATAATTCATCATCTTTCTATCTATTGATTACTAATAAATATTCCATCTGTTTCAAATAAATTAAAATGGATTTTTTTACTATTTACCGTTATTATGTCTTTAATATATTCTCTGTTCATTGAATATTCACTTTATTTTATGCACCATCTCCTTCTTTAATAATAACTACTTGGGATAAAATAGAAAACAGTTAAACTTTTAAAATGATAAATAATTTGAAATAATTATATTTAAAATTATCTTATATAATTTGAGACGGAGGGAGAAGAAATTAATTCCTTCGTGTTAGTTGTATATTAGCTTATTTTAACTCTAATTCCTAGTCTAACTTTACTTTTAGAATAATTAATAGTACTGAGCCAAAAAATAAATGGAAGAACTAATAGTAATAGTTCTTTTGTTCAAACTAGCAAGTAGTAGCGGTTCTTCATTTTTTACTTTAATGCCTGGAATGCAAATCTAACGCTTAGGGGTGAGATATTAAAGCGTTGAAATTTGAATTCCTATCAAAATTAGTTCTTATATTTGACCCTATATATTAGGAATTTGAATTATAAAGGGTAATTTTTAGTTGATTTAAAATTCTTATGGCGAAATGGCTTCCTAGCCACTCAAACTTGCGACCGATTTTAAAATCGATATATAAACTTTGGTTTTTCCCATTTGAAAACCTCTACTTGAAAAAGTGTCTATTAATAAACACTTGTCATGGTGTGTGTCGTTCAATGTATTTTATTAAATATTTTATAAGCCACATCTTCTATTCATTTACCTTTGTGGCCACCTGTATTTTCAAGGTCCCACAGTCCCACTTCTTTTTTTTTTTATCAAATTAATTTTTTTTTGAATAAAACTTTGTACCCAAAGAACTCCTTCCTTCTTCCCTGTTGCAAGATCTTACGTGAGCCATAAAACCACCTCCTGAGCTTCCCACATTGTACTCGTTCTTGCCTTTGTGAAATATTGCAGTTGCCTTAGCACTTCTACTCCCTCAGAAACAACCAAAAAAATATTCTCATATTGAAATCTGACACGATTTATTCTAGCAAATCAACAAAAAATTTCAACAATCAACCATGATAAAATCCATTCTATCTTTCACTTCTAACAAAATTCATATCCCAACTCAAAGAGTCAATGGGCCACCCACTAAAATTATATCAAGGCAAAAAAGAGTCTGCTAAGTTATATATGTCAAGAAAAGATACGAATGTTGAAATTCGAACGAGAGTAAAAGTCGAACTATGTAAGTAGAATTTTCCATCCAAAATTCATCAATTTTTATGGTCTTTCTCTTTTCTCCTATTTGCCTTCAAGTTTGAGATGAATACAAAAAGAAAAAAGAAAAATAATGTGAGAGATTGACAGAAGTTTTTTGACAAAAGTTATTAAGTTCTTTGTTTTTCATAAATGTTGCTTGGGTTTGGAACATAAAGAAAAAAAGCCGGCAAGATTGGAGTGAGGGAGGAAGAAAAGGAGGGTGGGAGGGGGAGGGCTTGCCACGATAGAGAAAAGGGAAAAAAAAAACAGAAAGGGGAGGGAATAAGGGTATTAATGATTTTGGAGGGGAGGGGGGAGGGGCTTATTTTCTTTCTGTTCTTTTTTTGTAATTTTTTTAATTAAAATTATTTTTTATGACGCGCTTAGTTTACGTGAATTGAGCACATTTTGTTCACATCACCTCTGTCACGGCCACAAATGCAAGGTCAACGGTCAAATAGGTTTATTAGTTATCAAATACGCGAGTTTGAGTGTTCAAATGGAAAAATTCAAAGTTTATATATCGGCTTTAAAATCGGCCGTAAGTTTAAATGGCCCGGAAGCCATTTCGCTAATCCTAAATATTAGGATACTACAAAATGACTATTTTATTCACTGTGAGCTCAAATGGTAAAAAATGCGAACGACAATTCTATAAGAGCATATATATATATATATATATATATATATATATATATATATATATATATATATATATATATATATATATATATATATATATATATATATATATATATATATATATATATATATATATGGATTTAATACACTTTTGGCTAGTAAATGTCATTAGTTTTGAAAGATCGACCTATTTTGTATTTCACCCTAAAAAATTCACAAGAATGGAAAATTCGTGGGATTTGGGCCAATTCGCGAAAAGCCCAGTGGTTTTTGCGATTCTTCAAAAATGGGCTTGGCCTTCAAGGGATGTTATTAAAATAGCACGAGCTAACCAGTTTTTTGTACTGATAATTAAAAATTAGCTAGTATTTACAAAATTATTAAAAAATATTTATTATTTTGCTGCAACACAAAAAATTTCAATATAATATAGTGGAGATTGGAGCACCTGTATAAACTTCCAATATATTATATTGGAACTCCGGTATATTATGTTGGAAATTCAGAGAATAAAATTCGAGCTCCAGTATATTATCCTCGAATATTTTTCGAATTTTGAACATTATTTTTATTTAAATTTATCTTTACATAAAAAATAACTAAATTTCGATTACTTTTAAAGCTGTGCCTATTTTTTAAGTACTACGTATAAATGTGGCTATTTTTAAATTTCACCCTCGAGGGATTGGTTGAACAAATTGACAGTTGACAAAATAAAATGTACAATCACGTAAATCTTTACTTGATCTACATTTACCCATACTTGGAATCATTTAATAGAACATAAAGTGGTATAAGAGTATACAACTAGTTTATATTTTGTTGAGGCCTTGAAAACAATACTTATATTATATCATTTATTTTTGAAAAGTCCTACCATTCACTTATTTGAGATTGCATTTTTGAACCACCACAGATTAACATAATACCCGCCCAAAATGGGTCATTTTGTTGGAGTAAGCAAAATGGGCTTCAAATTGGTAGCCCAAACAGGTGCTGCACTTTTCGGAGAGAAATTACACCATGTAGCCACTCTAAAGGTTTCTATTTAAGCATTAGTCAGTGCGTCTTAAATATTAGTTTTACGGTTCAAATTCTTTTGTCCTAAATTGTCCTAAAGTTAGGGTTTTTAATTTCATGTTTATAGACAAAATAAGTTCTGGCTAATCTTTAAATAGTATCCCTGAGAATGATTATATGTGCAGTTGCCCCCACTTTTCAGTCTTCTCCTCATAGCCCGCAACGATGCAAAAGGAAAAAGGAAAATGATATACTTTCTGAGGAGAAATTTAAAAATAGCCAGATTTACAACCAGTCGTTGAAAAATAGCCAAGTTTCAAAAGTCACTGAAATTTAGCCACTTTTTATGTAAAGATAAATCTGAGCGAAAATACTGTTCAAAATCTGAAATATACGCCCACATATTTTACGAGAGTTCCAGCATAAGTATGCTTGAACTCCCGCATATTATACGGGAGTTGCAGGATAACTATGCTGGAACTCTTGTATAATATGCGGGAGTTAAAGTATAATTATGCTGGAACTCCCGTATATTTTATGGGAGTTCCAACAAGTATAAATGTCCAGCATAATATACTGTTGGATCACTAGTGCTCCAGTCTCCCGTATATTATACAAGAGTTAGTAAAAGTATACCGGTCCAGCATAATATGCTGGAGTTCGTGCATAAATGCACAAGAACTCACGTATATTATACAGGACCGGTCTCTATTGCAGTAAAATAGTGATTATTTTTCATTAACTTGGTAAACGCTGACTATTTTTAATTGATCGGTGCGAAAATTAGATATACCATAATATTTTGACTACTTTCTGTGTCATTACATGTCATGAAGTTGATATATACTATGATGCAGGAGGATACTCTAATTTGATAATCTAATTGGCATTGTAATTAATATTTGGAATACCAAAAATTATTTCTTATGCAAATATATTTTAGATTTAAGACATTTTATCGAAAGTCAATTTAGGCTTTGCATTTTCGTATGTGCTCTTCTTCTCTCCCCCTTCCGCTCCACACCTGACATTGCCTTTGCATCTCAAGTAGGAATAAGGGTCTATAAGGAAAGATAAAATGGTGGTATTATTATTAACTTGTATACTGTACTATTAATAATGAACTAAATTCTTTTTTTTTTTTGTTCTATCTGACATGTCTGTTTGTCACTGTACGGGTCAGAATTAGATCCCTGGTAATTAGCACATCTAACAATCTCTTAAACTTGCTCGGGCTAATAAAAGGTATAATCATTCGCTGACTAAGGCACTCAGAGGTTACTCAACCTAATTAATGAGATCACAACCTACTTAGTGCTCACAGACGTCCCTTCGACGTAGTTACAGCCGTCCCTCGCCAGCTGAAAAGGTTCACCGCGATAAATACTAAGAGAAAGAACTCCCAAAGGGGGCTGCTTCCTCTTCTTCTCCACACCTACTTCTAAGAGAAGAGAATATACATCATTGTAAGGCTCTGAACTTCTCCATTGAGAGGCAGACCAAACCGACATCATTAATAAAAGATCTTCACTCTCCCCCCTTAACCAATAACTATTGTCTCTCATGTTTTATTTATTTGGTGTCTTGATTTATTACGATCTGGAAGACAAGAAGGGTTGCTCTGATGATATGCAACCCCCACTTCCAACCGAGAGGTTGTGAGTTCGAGTCTCCCCAAGAGCAAGGTGGGAAGTTCTTGGAGGGAAGGATGCCAGAGGTCTATTTGGAAACAGCCTCACTACCCCAGGGTAGGGGTAAGGTCTGCGTACATACTACCCTCCCCAGACCCCACTAAGTGGGATTATACTGGGTTGTTGTTGTTGTTGTTGATTTATTACGATCTGCTATGATTGACCGTCCATTGATTTTAATGAATTTATGATTATAAAGAGTATGATAACTTTGAGTTAAATAATTTGGCGCCGTCTGTGGCGATTTCATAGCAAAATCATGTAGTTCATCCTTAGACCAAAAAAGGAAAGAGAACAACCCAGCTCGAATAAGCCAAAACAGCATGTCGGACCAAAAGAAGTTAAAATCCTCTAGACGAGCTTGCTTTCACATTCCACGTCTCCGAGCAAAAGAAAGAAGAAGAAGTAGTAGTGGATCCCTCATCCCCATGGGAAAATGCGCATAAGGTACCTTCCACCTTTTTTCACACGAGATCCTGCCAAAAGTGAGGAAAGCACAAAAGCATCTCGAACCGAGATCTGTAACGGGGTAACCTGTGCGAACCAGTCGAGAAGACTACAAGCACGAGTTAGGCAAGATCCGAAACCAGAAACAAATCCCAATGCCCAGCAAAGCGGGTTGTGAGGGAAAACCCAAAGGTTCAAACACGGTTGAACTGAGACTCAGGCTACGCGCCTTCGATTTCAAAAATTAAAAAGGTTCAAATACGGTTGAACTGGAGTCAGGCTATGCGCCTTCGACTTCAAAAATTACAAAGGTTCAACTACGGTTGAACGATAGTTCAGGATACGTGCCTTCACCCAAAGGTTCTACTACTGTTTAAATGGGACTCAGGCTATGCGCCTTCGACTTCAAAAAATTACAAATGTTCAACCACGGTTGAACTGGGACTCAGGCTATGCGCCTTCGACTTCAAAAATTACAAAGGTTCAACTACGGTTGAATGGCAGTTCAGGCTATGTGACTTCACCCAAAGGTTCAACTACGGTTGAAGTGGGACTCAGGCTCTTCGACTTTAAAAAATTACAAAGGTTCAACCACGTTGAACTGGAACTCTGGCTATGCACCTTCGACTTAAAAAATTACAAAGGTTCAACTACGGTTGAACAGCAGTTCAGGCTACGTGCCTTCACCCAAAGGTTCAACTACGGTTGAACTGGACTCAGGCTATGTGCCTTTGACTTCAAAAATTACAAAGGTTCAACTACGGTCGAACGATAGTTCAGGCTACGTGCCTTCACCCAAAGGTTCAACTACGGTTGAACTGGGAATCGGGCTATGCGCCTTCAACTTCAAAAATTACAAAGGTTCAACTACGGTTGAACGGCAATTCAAGCTACTTGCCTTCACCCAAAGGTTCAACTACAGTTTAACTGGGACTTAGGCTATGCGCCTTCGACTTCAAAAATTACAAAGGTTCAACTACGGTTGAACGGCAGGTCAGGCTACGTGCCTTCACATAAAGGTTCAACTACGGTTGAACTGGGACTCAGGCTATGCGCCTTCGACTTCAAAAATTACAAAGGTTCAACTACGGTTGAACGGAAGTTCAGGCTACGTGCCTTCACCCAAAGGTTCAACTACGGTTGAACTGGGACTCATGGTATGCGCCTTCGACATCAAAAATTACAAAGGTTCAACTACGATTAAACGGCAGTTCAGGCTACGTGCCTTCACCCAAAAGTTCAACTACGGTTGAACTAAACTCAGGCTATGCGCCTTCGACTTCAAAAATTACAAAGGTTCAACCACGGTTGACCTGGGACTCAGGCTATGCGACTTCGACTTCAAAAAATTACAAAGGTTCGACTATGGTTGAACTGGGACTTAGGCTATGCGCCTTCGGCTTCAAAAAATGCAAAGGTTCAACTAAGGTTGAACAACAGTTCAGGCTACATGCCTTAACCCAAAGGTTCAACCACGGTTGAACTGGGACTCAGGCTATGCGCCTTCGACTTCAAAAATTACAACAGGTCAACTACGGTTGAACTAGGATTCAGGCTATGTGCCCTCGACATCAAAAATCACAAAGGATTCAACTACGGTTAAACTAGGACTCAGGCCAAGTGCCTTCGCCATTATTAATTACAAAAAATTCAACTACGATTGAACAACAACTCAGGCTACATGCCCTCACCCAAAAAAGTCGACTACGAGTAGAACTAGGACTCAAGCTACACACCTCCGTCACAAAAGTCACAAACTCAACCACGGACGAATCAAAGCCAAGAATAAACGTCCCCGCGACCATGAGCTGGGCCATATTAGGCGAGGTCGAGCACCCCCAAATGTTCAACTACGGACAAACCCTAGGTCGGGCCAAGCGTCCCCGCCATTCAAGTAAGTACGAATGACTCAAAACTAAAGTTTCGGCCTACGTAGAGTTCGGCCCAAGTCGAACTACAAGGCTGTGCTTTTCATTACCACAGCCAGTAGTCCGACTGAGCCCGAACTGGGACTAAGGCTATGTGCCGCCACTTTCCAAACACGACTACAACCCACTATCGCCAAGTGAAGGAAGGTGATGACCAAAAGCATCTATCTATGGCCAAAGCCATCTATACCAATTTTCCCTTAATGCAAGGAGTCAATTCCACAATGGTCGAAACCACCTAACCGGCCGAGACCACTAACATGCTTATTAGAGAAACTCTAGGGCAAGGCCCTCTCAAACGAGGACAAATAAGAAATACATGAAATCGATACAAAACAGAAAGGAAGAAAACCACATCTATTTACAATATTCACAAGGGGTTACCCCCAATTACATCGGTCCAGGGCCAGCAACAAAGAAAAAATAATAAAAGAGAAAAAGAGAATGAAAACTAAACAAATATTACAAACTTTCTTTTTGTTTACTCGGTGCCACTAGCGCCCTCTTAAACATCGTTAGCGCCGACGGCGCCATCATCACCCCCGGGCGTGGACGGGTCAATACCGCAGTCGAGGCAGGCGTCATGAGCCTTCTAGCATGCCTCCTCGTAGGAAGCCTCAAGCACAACGCCGGCTTCCCAAAACCTTCTATACATGTCGATCTGGGCCTCGGCATACGTCCAAAGCTCAAGAGAAGGATCGAAAGAAGAGGCCCGATCCCTCAGGCGCTGGTTCTCCGCTTCCAAGGCCTTAATCTGGTCCAATGCAGCATGGGCGTCCTGCTCTCAAATAGCAATGCACCCTTCGCACGCCCTCTCTCAAAAAGTAGCAGCAGCCCTCTCTGTTAGAAATAACGCTCTACGCTAGAGGGGGGGTGAATAGCGTATTAATAAAATTTGGCGTTTTCTTGCGGAATTTAAACTTTGCAGGAAATAAACAAATGCAGTAAAAATAAATTACACCACGATATATACTGGTTGGCCACACTTTGTGGTTAGTCCAGTCCCCGAGAGACTCTCTCGAGATTTCCACTAACAACCTTGTCAAGCTTAAGGTGCCCAACAAACCTTTACACTTGAGACTTGAATCACACAAATCTCAAACACTTGCTCGGAGGTTCCTCACCTCAAAGACTTCAACTTGCTCGGAGGTTCCTCACCTCAAAGACTTCAACTTGCTCGGAGGTTCCTCACCTCAAAGACTTCACCTTGCTCGGAGGTTCCTCACCTCAAAGACTTCAACTTGCTCGGAGGTTCCTCACCTCAAAGACTTCACCCTGCTCGGAGGTTCCTCACCTCAAAGACTTCAACTTGTTAAGCTTCCGGGTGCCTAACGAACCTTTACAACTTGAGAACTTGATACAACACAAGCCTCAACCAACCCGCTTAAGGAAACCTATCCCTAAGACTTTACAAGAAGAAATATAACACTCCTTCTTACTACAAGTGTTTAACAAGAACACTCTTTTACTCACTTTACAAGAACTCTCTCAAAGAGTGGATTATGAGTACAAAATATATGGCTCAAGAACACAACAACTCAATCAATAATCTTGGCTCTCAAAAACAATGTAAGATATGAAATTTGAATCACAAGAATGTAATGTATGCTTTGTAATTTTTCTGCAGTGTTGTTGTGTGTAAAAGTGATTTTCAGAGAGTGTTTTATAGAGAGAATGGAGCAATAGACCGTTGCTTTTAGTTCCAGAAAACGCTCCTGAAAATCTGCCTGACAATCAATTGTTGATATTACACAATCGATTGTTGGAGCAAAATTTCAACAGACAAATTCCTTATAATCCGGTTAGAAAGATTTCTGTTGAATTTTTAAAAAGTGACAATCGATTGTTAGATTTTGACAATCGATTGTTGTTCAAATATTCAAAAAATTTCTGGCAACTTTTTGACTAAAAGATTGTGTAAGGATTACACCATAAATAGATAAGCCGTTGGAAAAAGTCCGTTTGGAAAAATCACTAAGCGCAATCGATTGTTAAATAGTGACAATCGATTGTTCTTCATTTTTGAAGATTTTGAAAACATTCTGTAAGTTGTCCAAAACTTTGAGACTAAGTATAAAATCTGATAATCGATTGTTGAACAGTGACAATCGATTGTTGCTTCAAAAATAATTTCAAACGAAGTTTCTGTCTCAAGACAACATTTTAAAAAACTAAGTATAGAACTTGACAATCGATTGTTTCTTCAAGACAATCGATTGTTAAACCCAATTTTCTCAAAACGAGTTTAAAAATCATTTTGGCAAATATGCAACTTATTTCTTTAAAAACTTATGATGCATGATTTTATGAAAATCATTTTAGGTGAGAGCCAATATTAGAAATAAGTCGTTGAGTCAAGATTACAAATTAAGACCTACTCAACAGTTGATTGCATCTTCTATTCTTGAACGCGTACTATCCATCTTGTACTTGGTCTGTTATTGTTCCATCACCGATGCTTGTCTCAATGTTTGGCATTTATCAAAACCTACATGAATCAACACACGTTAGTTCGAGAACGTGTTTCTTACAATTTCCCCCTTTTTGATAATGGCAAACATGTATCGGGATATGCATAATAATAACAGTTCAAGATAATTCAATATGCATCATAGACATGTTCATGTTTCATAATTCAAGATAATTCAATATGCATCATAGACATGTTCATGTTTCATAAGATATTTCCCCTCAAATGATGATTCCCCCTAAATGTGTGCAGTTATATCAAAGTGCATGAGAAATATATTATGCATGCATAGCCCGTTTATTTTCCCCCTTTTGACATTAACAAAAAGTGGCTAGATAACAAGTCTAATAATAGCATGCTAGTTCAACAAATGTCAACATAATCGATTATTATACGGGATAATCGCATAGTTTGCACTGAAAAAAAATTCCCCCTAAATATAAGATTCCCCCTGAATTTATGCAACACATTCAAAGAAAGCATGTAAGTATGCATAAACTCTAGTCTTGCATATAGCCTTTCTTTTCTTCCTTTTAAAAAAAATATGTACTTCCCCCTTTTGAAAATATCAAATAATTCATATAATGGAAATAGGAGAGATATTTCAAGTGAAAATCAACTTTCATTAAATAGATAAAATATTACATAGGCCATTAAATAAATAAAAATACAAGAAAATATTTAATCCTCGTTATCATCATCTTCGTCCATGTTTTGCGGCGGTGCCTCAAATGGGACAACAGCACCAAATTGATAGTTGACATGGTCAAAGTATCCTTGGACATAGCGGGTTAAGATCAACTTTTGTCTCAATGCGGATAAGATGATTTAAAATATCCGAATTTGGATCTTGATTTGGAGGAGGATTTTTAGGAGGATGTGGAGGAGGGTGATTGTCATGATCGCCACCACTGTGAAGATTCAGAAATTTCCCAGTGTTTGGTCCGATTTTTAAGTGGACCATTTGCCGTGATAATGCCGGCGGATTCAAGAAAATGCATGACAAGAAGTGCATAAGGAAGATGTTTGTCTTCGGCGAGAGCATCACGCATGTGAAGCTTGATTAATTTACAATAATTTAATCGAGCTCTGGAAGAAATGGCATGAATGAGTGTAGTATTGATGAAATCATATGAAAAGAGAAGGAAGTCAAGAAGTTGACTTTCTCGGAGTAAGTTTACAGCAAGACCATAGTTTTGGAGATATCGCATAGTAGAAAAACGAGGAGGATGAATATCACGTTTTTCAAATTTAGTAAGAAAGCGATTTAATTTATTTTCGCTTTTGAAGACCAAAACATCACCATCTTGATATGGATGATATCCGGAGGGAGGAAGAGTAGAGGTGGAAGCACCTTCCCTATTTGAACGGGTTCTTCTCAACATATTGATAGAAGAAAGAAAGCTTGAATTTTGCAAAAAGAGCTTTTTAGAGAGGATTTGAGGCTTTGAGCTTGAATATTTGGTGATGAGAATGAAGACACCATCTCCTATTTATAGAGGGGAGAATAGGAGAATAAAAATATGCCTGAAGTTAACTCAAAAACGGTCGAGTTTTGGAATTGACCGTTGAGACAATCGATTGTGTATTTGAGACAATCGATTGTTGAACAGTGTTATGCCAGTTGGATTGACTGATAAAAGCTGATAATCGATTAAAGGAGGCTGCAGGACAGAACGGTAAGAATTTTTGAATTAATACCATCTGGCAATCGATTGTTTATACATGACAATCGATTGTTGAGTGTTTGACAGTTTCTGAAAAGCTGGCAATCGATTAAAGAGAGCTGCAGGACTCAGAACGGTAAGAACTTTTGAATTAATACCGTTGGACAATCGATTGTGTGATAGAGACAATCGATTGTGTCAAGTTTGACACTTAGATTCTGAGAATTTGGCTTGAAACAGAATGTTTTTGAAATTTCAGAAAATCACTGACAATCGATTGTGTAATTTGACAATCGATTGTGTACTGGGCAAAAATGGTCTAAGTCCTGAAAATTGATTTTGGAAGTATGGTAATCATTTTTGAATATGTTATAATCAATTTTGGAATTATGACAATTGATTATGAATGGAACAACGTCATCAACACATGGTGGAAGATAATGATTCTTCGGATGAAAACGTTTTTATGAAAATAGATTTTCCATCATGAATACATATAATCAACACCAATTGTTATAAATACCAATTTAGAAAATCAAAACTCAATACAATTTATGCACTTAATCAATTATGCAATTTATCAAAATAACGTTCATATCAATACTTGTGACATATAATACCAATTCAACTAGCTAAAGGGTAGAGTAAGGAACGATCATACCCGGTTTGTCTTGATGTCATCCTCCATCGTTGACATCTCAATTTGCTAGAAATTGAATTGAATGCTTCATGCGAGCACATTTGCATTTCCAACATTTAATCAAGTGAAGCCATTTCCGATATATATATATACAAGCAATTTATCACCATAATAGCAATTCAAAAACCAAATAGATATTTGTTAAGAAAATATCATCAATAAAATTTATGCAATCAATTCTTTCAAAGCACAAGTTCCCTCTTAAGTAAGACAAAATGGAATGTAATGACATTCCTCTTACTTGTAACAAATTTCCTAAGACATTTCTTCTTTTGATAAGAAGATTGTATTAAGGCTAATTCCTTTTACCATATTCACAAAAGAATAGGAAGGATATTGAGGAATATACAATATGACGATTTTTTTTTATATAAATTTATCAATTATATCAACCAAACAAAAAAATAATTGTTATTTTGGAAGGCATTTGTCAAAACATATATTGCATGCTGTTTCAAATAGCTAGTCAAATCATGAATCAACCATCGTATCACCTGTTTAAGCAAAACACATCAATTTGACATTTTACAGGAAATACCGATTGTTACAGAAAAAAAAAAAATCCATTTGACGGAGAGCATAACAAATGCATCAAATGTTGTTTTATTAACAGTGATACACAAGGTTATTTTCAGCAATCCATATTGCAACAAATGTCACATATTTAAGCGCATTTGCAATAATGAGAACCAAAACAAAGCATGATTCAAGGAGAATTGATACGGATGGTTAACAAAGACATATCAACACATACAATTGGGCGTGATAAAAATGAAAGCCTAGCCTTTAAAAAAAAATTCAAGAACGTTTATGCCTATTTTGAACTGACACGATGATAAATGATAGCTGTCGAGTTCAGAATTCAGAATGGTAACAAATCTTGAGATTTTTACCGATTGACAATCAATTGTTGAAAAGGGACAATCGATTGTTGAACTATTTGACACTTAGTTCCTGAAAAATCTGCAAGAAACAGAAAGTTTTTGAAAACTCAGAAAAACACGGACAATCGATTGTTCCTGTGAACAATCGATTGTGGACTAGACCAAAAAGGTTTTAAGTCCTGAAAATCGATTATGAGAGTATGCTAATATAAAAAGCATTTATCAAAACATATATTAAAACATGATTTAAAACACTTTGCTGTTTGAAAAGATTGTCAAGACATAATTCAACTAAACATGATTTTAGTAGGTACTCATTCAATGCACGAATCAACATTTGTCAAAGCATGGATCAAGCATTTAATAGTTGATACTAGTAATCAAAAATGAATTTTCAGCATGTCAATCAACAAGTATAGTCAACAAGAAATTTCACAGATTGATTCTTACAATTAACGCATGTCAACGTTTTTCAGGGTGAGAATCAAGTTGACAACTTATATGTTAATAACACCAGCTGCCATATATCAACAAATCTGTCAACATTAATAACTTGCACATATTCGGTTTTATCAAAAAGAATAGCTAACCGAAATTCCTCTCGATGCCTTTGGGTGTCGTGCTTGGCGCATCTACTACTATTTTGTAGTCTTCAAGCACACCTGCAAAAATACCTACGGAGAGGTTTTTGGTACCCATATCTTTTTGGGTCCTTTGGGGTTAGGCAAATAATAATTATAACCAAAAGATAAATCTCTATGTTTAGCAAAACACACGGGTGCAATGTGACCTATCCGATTGCAATAATGGCATACTACGTTCGGATTGTGCCAATGCCTAGGTTGCGCCAAATACATTCTAGGTGATCTAGAGTCATTCCTAGAGGCGTTGAGAATCCTGGAGTCATTTCTAGGTTGTCTAACGTAGTTCGTTCTAGGCTTATCAACAATAGTCCTAGTATTGATTCTAGGCGATGTAAAGTGATTAACTCTAGATTCATTATTCCAATTTCTAGAGTTGTATCTAGGTGATCTAAAGGCGTTAGTTTTAGACTTGTTTTCATACATCCTAGCGTAATGTCTAGGTGGTCTAAAGGAATTTGTCCTAGACTCATTTACAGCCCTAGAATTATTTCTAGGTGGAGCAGTAAAATTTCTAATGGGATTTCTGCTTTTATGCCGTTGATTATTCTTCGACGTTTCCTTTTCTTCAATAACCTTAGGGACATCTATACTTCGTGATTCTAAAGTTTTCCTAAGTTCTGCGTTTTCTAACTTCAAAGAATCGCAGGAAGTACAAGTAGAGCATTCATCAACATAGGAAGCTTCATGCATAGTCTTAATGACTTGTCTAAGTTCTACACTATCATTTTGCAAAAACTGATTTTCTTTTACAAGATTCTCGTTATCAAGAGACAGATTTTCAAAATCTTTTTGTTTTAAAGAAAGTTGATTTTTGAAATCTTTTTCTTTCAATAAGAGACGTTCTTCAAAATCCTTTTCTTTTAAAGAGAGATTTTTCTGAAAATCTAATTCTTGCTGGGAATGTGATTTCTTCAAATCTCTAATCATTTTGACAGCATTACCAAATTCACCATACAAGTCTTCATATGCATTTTGTAATTCTTCGAACGAGTGAGAATTAGAGATACTTACCTCTTCTTCGTTGTTTCCATCAAATATTGGAGGCATGGTGTAGCAATTGCCTTCACCGATTCCTGCAAAAGAATCATGAGTAGAAGCCATGGATGGTTCTCTCAAACTGTTAAGTTTTTCAGAGAGTATGGCTCTGATACCAATTGTTAGAAATAACGCTCTACGCTAGAGGGGGGGTGAATAGCGTATTAATAAAATTTGGCGTTTTCTTGCGGAATTTAAACTTTGCAGGAAATAAACAAATGCAGTAAAAATAAATTATACCACGATATATACTGGTTGGCCACACTTTGTGGTTAGTCCAGTCCCCGAGAGACTCTCTCGAGATTTCCACTAACAACCTTGTCAAGCTTAAGGTGCCCAACAAACCTTTACACTTGAGACTTGAATCACACAAATCTCAAACACTTGCTCGGAGGTTCCTCACCTCAAAGACTTCAACTTGCTCGGAGGTTCCTCACCTCAAAGACTTCAACTTGCTCGGAGGTTCCTCACCTCAAAGACTTCACCTTGCTCGGAGGTTCCTCACCTCAAAGACTTCAACTTGCTCGGAGGTTCCTCACCTCAAAGACTTCACCTTGCTCGGAGGTTCCTCACCTCAAAGACTTCAACTTGTTAAGCTTCCGGGTGCCTAACGAACCTTTACAACTTGAGAACTTGATACAACACAAGCCTCAACCAACCCACTTAAGGAAACCTATCCCTAAGACTTTACAAGAAGAAATATAACACTCCTTCTTACTACAAGTGTTTAACAAGAACACTCTTTTACTCACTTTACAAGAACTCTCTCAAAGAGTGGATTATGAGTACAAAATATATGGCTCAAGAACACAACAACTCAATCAATAATCTTGGCTCTCAAAAACAATGTAAGATATGAAATTTGAATCACAAGAATGTAATGTATGCTTTGTAATTTTTCTGCAGTGTTGTTGTGTGTAAAAGTGATTTTCAGAGAGTGTTTTATAGAGAGAATGGAGCAATAGACCGTTGCTTTTAGTTCCAGAAAACGCTCCTGAAAATCTGCCTGACAATCGATTGTTGATATTACACAATCGATTGTTGGAGCAAAATTTCAACAGACAAATTCCTTAAAATCCGGTTAGAAAGATTTCTGTTGAATTTTTAAAAAGTGACAATCGATTGTTAGATTTTGACAATCGATTGTTGTTCAAATATTCAAAAAATTTCTGGCAACTTTTTGACTAAAAGATTGTGTAAGGATTACACCATAAATAGATAAGCCGTTGGAAAAAGTCCGTTTGGAAAAATCACTAAGCACAATCGATTGTTAAATAGTGACAATCGATTGTTCTTCATTTTTGAAGATTTTGAAAACATTCTGTAAGTTGTCCAAAACTTTGAGACTAAGTATAAAATCTGACAATTGATTGTTGAACAGTGACAATCGATTGTTGCTTCAAAAATAATTTCAAACGAAGTTTCTGTCTCAAGACAACATTTTAAAAAACTAAGTATAGAACTTGACAATCGATTGTTTCTTCAAGACAATCGATTGTTAAACCCAATTTTCTCAAAACGAGTTTAAAAATCATTTTGGCAAATATGCAACTTATTTCTTTAAAAACTTATGATGCATGATTTTATGAAAATCATTTTAGGTGAGAGCCAATATTAGAAATAAGTCGTTGAGTCAAGATTACAAATTAAGACCTACTCAACAGTTGATTGCATCTTCTATTCTTGAACGCGTACTATCCATCTTGTACTTGGTCTGTTATTGTTCCATCACCGATGCTTGTCTCAATGTTTGGCATTTATCAAAACCTACATGAATCAACACACGTTAGTTCGAGAACGTGTTTCTTACACTCTCTTGTCCGGGTTCTCTTTCTTGGGCGCAGTTGGTCGCCTGCAATATTTCGACCCTTACCAGGGCATCCTCTGCTTGCTTCCTCAAAGCAGCATTCTTCGTCTCTAGGGCGGCTACCTGCCTAGTTAATGCCTCATCGGCCTCTGCTGCCGTAGCCCGGGTTTGGCGCTCTCTCTCAGCGGACACCCTCCTTTCATCGTCCATCTCCTTGTTTCTTTGGCGGAGCTACCCCTAGAGAGTATTTACCCTGTTATGGGTCTGCTGCATATGAAGCTCCCTCCTCGCCAGCTCTTCTACCAACTCTCAGTTCCGAGGGTCATTCCTTAGGCGTTCACGTAGGTCACGACACCGGTTCCGGTAGCGGCGGTACTTCTCCAATAACCGCATAAAGACAGTCGAGCGAACGTTGGCCCGGCGAACACTCTCCACCTCCAACAAGAATGACTGCGGAAAGCATGACAACAGTTAATACGAGAATATACGCAAAGGAAAGAGATAGACTAAGGCTTCACACATAGCTTGATACTCAGAGCGACCACCTCGCCCATCAACCCAACGTTTGAGATGCCCCTCAAGGACGCACTCTCCGCCTCCGAGCATAGAACCCCAAACATCGTCACCAGATTCTCCTCCTTGAGCAGCATGTTCAGGTTATTAGGGATCTCCAAATAACTGTAATCCCCTTCGACCTACACCGCTGGGCGAGTGTACCCTTCCTGAAACAGACAGACGTCCTCAGGATCCACGTTAGACACCAAATCATCCCCTTCTCCTGAGGCGCCCCTTCCTTCCGCCGCCCTGGAAGTCGAGGCCTCCACCGCTTGGGATATTGAAGCGCCCGAATTTGCCAAAACATCGATGCCCGTATCCTCCACCAAATAGTTGCTGAGGAACTATCTTCCCTCTCAGCAACGGGAACTGAAATTTGAATCGCCGAAGTGATTGTGTCACCTTGGCCTAAGTAAACCGGGGCATCCCCCACGGAATGCTCGCCCTCTTAGGCGGGACCGCTGCGTCCCCTTCCACTTTTGATGGCGAGGAATACAAACTAATCACCACCAGAAGGACCGGGGTAAATGCCACCCTGCGCCGAAACAACGGCCTCTCCTCTCTCTTCTCGTCTTCACTCGTGGCGACTCCACCCTGGAACGCATGACCCCTGAAGGTTCTTCAACTCGGTACATGGACCGCGCCAGAGAGCGAGCCGCTGAGGATTCAACTGAGGTCGCCCTCGGGACCGTGCGAGGCGCTGGCATTGCGACCAATCAGGCAGTCACCCACGGCCTAAGGAAAGCAAGCTGGGGAGCCCTCCTACGACGTGGTCGTCCTAACAACAAAGGAAGAAGGGTCAAGGATATGAAACTGAAAACTACCAAAGAAGAACGATACAGCAAGCCAGATTCTTACCAGCGGCCGGTTTACAGCCATGGACGTCCCAGAAAGATGCCCACGTGCAAATTCCTGTTGTAACAGGGAGCACGACCTCAAACCACTCACGGATACCAGAAAGCGATGCTGGTGGTGCACCTCCAGCTACGGCACAAAAAAAGGTCAGTACGTACGAACATGAAACATGGAATTTATCCAAAAGAAATCAAGACCAGCGTAAAAGAAACTTACATGCATGGTTCCATTCCTCCGGGAAGTCAGTAGCGCAAGCCACAGTCCTGATGTAGAAAAAGTGCTCATAAGTATCGACCTCGTCATCAAGCTTCGCAGTTAAGCCGTCAGCTCCATGAGGGACCAACCGAATCATGGTACCTCGTACCCTCTGAGGAGCATAGAGAGTCAGTACGTGCCCAAGGTAATCTCCCTCTATGCCAACCCCGCATATTTTATCAGCATCGCCAGTAACTTGTAGCAGTAAGGGACGAGCTGACCAGGGCATACCCGGTAGTAGCGACAGAAGTCCAGCACTAGCATTGGGAGAGGAAGTTTAAATCCTAGCTTGAACGAGTAAGCGTAGAAAATGTAGTACCCTTAGTGGTCGACATGAACCCTCTCCCCGCTCCAGGCGAGGACGATGTCAGCAAAACAAGGAATGTCTCATTGATCCCTCAGTTGGGCGAGGCCCACCTCTCCCATCAGGGGGCCTCATCCACTTGGTCCTCTCCTTCGGGTAGCAGAAATCAATTGCCGGGCCACCGGGCAGAGAAACAATGTCAGTCACCGACGGGAGCCTGTCAATACTTGCCGAATCAGCGGTTCTAATCATCGTAGATGGGCCCTCAGCCGCCGGAACCACCACCGGAGCAATATCGGAATGGGAGCTACTTGCCATTGTCGGTATATCAAAAGAAATTGAGCAGAGTTCACCAGAAAAGCAAGATAAGATGAAAATTTGACAATAAACGACGAAGAACGGAGTAACAAAGAAGCGAAAGACGAATTAATCTGAGAGCAAGAAAGTCTCTATCAGGATTTCACTCAAACGAATATCGGAAAAGTAAGAACTGAAGGATAAAACCCCTTATTTACTAACGAGGCATAAATGGCTTTCACGAATCCCAAAGGTCACCATTAACTGCCTGACCAACCACAAAAGGTTCAGGCCTACAGTAACGAGCATCATTATGACAAACACCACGGAACGACCATTCAACCGTCAATAAGCACGACGCCTATGAAATGGTCGTAACGTATCCAAGACATCAAAAGCACACCCCATGCGTCACTAAGAGTATGACGCCTTCCCTATGTGCGGCAAGCCTGATCGTATCCCTGTCAAACGTATGTAATAGGCTACGGTCCTCCCAAAGCCACGAATGGTTATCTCCGTCTCGTAAAGATAAAGTGATTACGACCTCCAGCCGCGAAAAGAGTACATACTAACAAAAGGACACAGCCGTTTCAGACGTGTGAACGACAAGAACCAGTTGCTCGTATGAAATCCAATTGGAGAATTGCGACCATGGCCGTTGATCGTAAATTCACTTAACAAAAAACTCCATTGCAGTCAAGGATTATCCGCGCAAATTGGCTTCGGCCATCTCCAAATTACAAATGGCTACAGCCATCTCCAAAGTATAAATGTCCACGGCCATCTCCAAAGTACAAGTGGCTACGACCATATCCAAAGCATAGATGGCAACGGCTATCGGCAAAGTCCGCTAATCGAGCTCGACCAGATCCCAGCCTCAATAAGCGGAGGGACTATCTGTATGGGTCAGAATTAGATCTGTGGTAATTAGCACGTCTAACTATCTCTTAAACTTGCCCGGACTAATAAAAGGTGTAATCATTCACTGAATAAGGCACTGCGAGGTTACTCAACCTAATTAACGAGACCACAACCCACTTAGTGCTCACGGACGTCTATTTGACGCGGTTACGGCCGTCCCTCGCCAGCTGGAAATGTTCACATCTATAAATAATAAGAGAAAGAACTCCCAAAGGGGGTTGCTTCCTCTTCTTCTCCACACCTACTTCTAAGAGAAGAGAATATACATCATTGTAAGGCTCTGAACCTCTCCATGGAGAGCCATACCAAGCAGATATCATTAATAAAAGATCTTCACCCTCCCTCCTAACCAATAACTATTGTCTCTTATGTTTTGTTCATTTGGTCTCTTGATTTATTACGATCTGCTATGATTGGCCCTCCGTTGATTTTAATTGATTTATGCTTATAAAGTGTATGAGAACTTTGAGCTAAACAGTCACCCCTAGATTCCCCCAACTATATATAGAAGCGAAGATAGACTAGGTATGAATTATTGAGATAGCCGTTTAACTCAAACTTTTGTGCACTACCTACGCGAAATGCGAGGTGGACCAAATAGGCAGAATCACTAAACAAATTATTGTCCAAAGCCGCCAAACTTTATTTAGAGGGTGTTTGACTAAGCTTATAAGCTGGTCAAACTGACTTATAAGCACTTTTTGGTTTATTAATGCGTTTGGTAAAATTAAAAGTGCTTATAAGTTAAATATTTATAAGCCAAAAATAAGCCAAAGTTACAAGTTGGTATCCCCCAACTTATCAAATTTTAGCTTATAAGCATTTTAGTTTTCACCAAAATATTTACTAATTTATCCCTAAAATACTTCATTTTAAAACAAAACTCTCTGTGTACCCCATTCTTTAGCTGTTTATTAGTAGTTCCAGTACTTTTATCCAAACACATAACTACTTATTTTTTAAATCAGCTTCAGCACTTAATAATACTTTTCAACGCATAATGCTTATCAGCTACTCTAAATCAGCTAAACCAAACGAGCTCTTAATCAAAATGGGATGAAACAATTTATCTTAAATAATAGGTCACAACTAAAATTGTCCAACTTAAAAAATTATTTTTTATTTGTTTATTTGAGTTGTTATTTGAAAGAATTACAAGAAAATACACATGACTTCACACTATAACAAAAAATGATCCATGTTTTAAAGTCTTACCTGGTCTAACCCATATTGTACATATTTTGAAAGCAGTAGCAAATTTAAAATTTGTGCTCTTACAATCATTGCTTCTAAAAATTATGGAGTTAAATCTGTATTCTCACAACCATTGCTTTCACTCTCTCTTCTTTTCACATCTTCTACATATGCTTCAAGGGTCATCTGCCATTATGCTTCTCTCCATGTGTCACCTAATTGAAATGTAAGAAAATTGAAAAGTAGAAGTACACCATTGAAGGTCATTCAAAGCTTTGCTTTTAAGAAATAAGATTTTTTTAGTTTGTTAGTTGTTTGGATTGGATGTTGTTCCAATTGATTGAAAATATCAAAAGGAGTTCAAAATTTAAATTTGAAGTGATTTAGAGTAGATTTGAGGAAGACTTGAATTAAATTTCAGAAAAGACGCAAGAAAGAAGATGAAATCAGTTTTTTGTATAATTATGTATAATACATAATAGTATGCATGGGTGTATAAACTCATCTTATATACCTTTATACAAGCATTTGTAGATGAACTTTCACGATTTTCAGTTGTAATTTTTTTCAAAATTAGTCTAAATCTATATTAAATGACGTCAAATTTTATATACAACATCTTTATACTATTTCTAACATGCCTAAATAACACCCACTTCATTTATTTTCACAAAATCAAATTTAAATTTTAAATTCTCATATTTAAGCTTATTAAAAATCTAATTTTTATCACTCAATTAGATTTGGTTTGTTGAACTAATAATTGAGTCACAGTTATTAATTCAAAAATTAACTTAAAAACTTGACCAATTTTATAAAAAATTAACTAGTAGTTTTGAGAATATATTGGAGTTGAATGTTAAGTATTAACGTGGCATTTGCATTTATACCCGCTTTTTAGGTTACAATTTAACTTGTGTCCGCTTTGCAAAAAAAAATGTGCCCGCTTTTTCGTGTAACTTTAGTATATGAGGCTGAAGTAACAAACTCAATCATGCAAAACTTCAGCATTCTAGTAGACGATCCTGAAGCAGCAAAAATTGTTGAGCCAAGTGTGCAGAAGTTTTTATTTGCAATTGCTGAGCTTAAGCATAGTAGCTGAAGTTTTATTCTCTATTTGATGAAGTTTTTGTTTGTAATTGTTGAACTTAAGCATAGTAGCTGAAGTTTTGTTCTCTATTTGTTGAAGTTTTTTTGTACGGGATTCATTAGCTTTGTCATTAAGCTTTTTAAAAAATTTCAGCAGAAGATACTGAAGTTATTTAGTTCATTTATAAAAACTTCAGTACTAAATAAGCTGAAGTTTTTTTGTCTTGGATTCATTAGTTTTGTCATTAAGTTTTTTCAAGAACTTCAGCAGAAGATGCTGAAGTTATTTAGTTTATTATAAAAACTTCAGCACTATATAAACTGAAGTTTTTTTGTCATTTATATTCATTAGTCTTGTCATAAAGCTTTTTCAAAAATTTCAGTAGAAGATGTTAAAGTTATTTAATTTATTTGTAAAAATTTCAGCACTATAAAAAGATAAAGTTTTTGAAAAAGTTTTCTAACATACTAAGTAAATAATCATATTGCTAGCAGTATCTAAATCATAAATTTTGAAAACAATAAACGTGAAAAGAACATAATTATCATTGTCTACTAACTTACGTACGTGAAAATATTCATAAATTATTTTCTACTAACTTACGTAATTGTTTATAATTTATTCTTTACTAATCTGATAAACATATTATGGCAATCATCCGATAAACTGAAATTTCATAGCAGCACCAACAGCAGCAGAAGAAAGAAGAAGACGAAGAAAACGAAGGAAGAGAAGGAGGAGGAGAAAGGGAGCTGAAGTCGTTTAAAAAATAGGTGTAAGTTTAAAAAAATTAATAAAATAAATATAAATTAAATATGAACGATCAAATATGACGCCCTTCCCTTGTTATTTTATCTAATATTGAAATAAAACTATAAACGTTCTTATCGTTTTTCATATAGACAGTAATATACCTGCCTAACTCAAAAAGAAAATTTCTTTTCATTTTTGGGAAAGCTTTTTTGCGTCAAATTGTACTACCAGATAGTCTATGATTAATTCATTATGAATTTATTTCTGATTCAATTCACTGAATTGTACACTGGTAGACCGTTCTTATTGGTTTTAGATATAGAGTAATATTTGTGAACAAGGACTTTTCGTAGGTCAATTTGCAGTACAGGATACTCCAACTTGACTCATATCTAATTCAATTCAATAAAACTTCCACGGACACCAAAGTTACACCTCAACTAAATCGACATTTTTAATTCAACCTTAAACATAAACTTAGCTTTCATCTGTAATTTACCAAAAAAGAAGTAAACTGGAAGAAGAAGAAGAAAAAACAAATATAGGGTGTAAATTGTACAATAGTCAAAAAAAGGGGGAAAGTAATCAAATCATGAAAAATTGAAGATGAAATACAAGAGATGCATCCCGCATTAATATGCGGTAGATGGGACTGACCCCTAACTTGAATGTTCTTTTCTTGGTATGTGGGCCCACCACTTTTTTATATTTCCACCTACCTACATCTCCCAGCCCACGCTTCCAAGATTTCGTCATGCCTCGATGCCATTCGTCCACGTAATGACCATTAGGAGCCTCATTGACGGTCCAAAATCCATCTGATTAATGGGTCACTAATTTAACGATCCAGAACGTCGCCACGTTGCTTTTACGATCTTTTCGATCCGCTAAACTCGGATTCTAAAAGCAAAGGAAATTCCATCATCGTTCCATAATAAGTGACTATTTTATTTTTATCACTTATTAAAAAAATATAAATTTCTATAAAAGAGTATATATATTTACTAAATTAACTTTAACTAATTACTACTATTTTAATATATTTGAATATGTAAATAAGGATAAAAAAAAATAAAATTAATTCCTTCTTGATTATGTAAGCAATAACAATAACAAATTCAGTAGTTTCCTACAAGTGGGGTGTGCAGTGGGTAAGATGTAGTCTTATCCCTATCTCTGGAAGGATAAAAGGTTGTTTCTAATAGATCCTCAGCAAGAGAACGGCTAAAAAAAAAAAAATTGCAACAAGTAGGAATAACAACAAGATAAAATAAAGCCGAATCCAAGAATGTAGTCAAAACTCTAGGTAGAAATAGCTAACTATGAATTAAAAATATCATACTAATAACAATACTAGCGAACTGAGTAAGGCAAAGAGAAACATTCAATAATTTTTTTATTTTGGATCAAAACGAATAAGTAAAATGATCACTTATTGGGGACCGAAAGAAATAATAAATAAATATTTATTCGTACAAAACCCAAATTAATAATAATTTATTTTTAAAACAAATGTAGTTATTTATTTAAGAAAAGGAGTCAAAATACTCTTGTTCAGCAAATATCATGATTTTATTATTCTATATAGTTTGTGGTCATTCATACTTCTAATAGTAAGTTAAAAAGGAAATAATTTCAACTCATAGCGGAAAGCATATGTCAAATTTGAAACTTTTTCCTGATAGAAGTTTACTTAATGTACGTTGAAACTTTGTACGGTCAAAGATACAAAAATAAGTTTCAAGTGGCAAGGAAATGAGAATGATGCCAAAGAGTAATTATAATAAAATTAAAATATTTCGTGTAACATATAAATTTGCACATATTCTTTTTATTAAATTGAAATAACCATTTGGAATATACGCAAATTTAAATAGTCATCGAGTGATATTGTTAGCGAATGGAGAAAAAGACGAAGCTAATTTATATATTATATTTGTTTGGCTAAAAAATTATTAAATACTTTATAAGTGAAAACAATCAAAATAAATTAAGGGAGAATCATAGCAAACCATAATAAATCAATGGATCAAAGAATGAAGCTAGAATATGAGTATCTAAGGTTAATGGACCGTAGATTCAATGCTTTATTGATCATAATAACTGGATCCACTCACCTTGAAGAGGTTCAGATCCTTACAATGATATTGTTGTTCGAGCGTAATTACATGTAGTATGTTTGACTTGTTCTATTATCTACAATGTTCTCGAAGAAGAGCCCCTTCTAAGGTCCTTTTTCTTGGTATTTATAGCTGTGAAACGCATGAGCCGGCAATGAATTGTCGTGGCCATGTCGAGGAGACGCCTGTTGGAAACACGTTCTCAAGGCATTATACTAAACGTGTGCTCATATTTGTAGGTTTTGATGAATGACAAACTATGCACAAATTGACATATGATGCGGTCCAAGCACAAGCGCGAAATTGATATATAACAAGATTCAAGCACAAGACAAAGATCGAGATTAAGTTTTATATGAGTCGGTATTTAATTGTGATCTTGATCCGACAACTTAAACTCAAGACTTGGCTTCTCTCGTAAAAATACTTTTAACAAATCATGCATATTTAATTTAGAGCAAAATGATTTTAAATAATGCATATTTACTTTTGTCAAAATGATTTTTAAACACGCCTCTAAAATCTGAACTAAGATAATCGATTATGTACTTATGATAATCGATTATGTTTAAGTCAGCTGCTTGACAATCGATTGTGAACTAATGACAATCGATTGTGTTAAGGCAGTGAGCATCAGATTTTTCAAATCTGCATGACAATCGATTGTGAACCTTATGACAATCGATTGTGATGAGGCAGTGTCAATCAAAGTTTTTCAAAGCTCAAAATAATCGATTGTGAAGCTAATGACAATCGATTGTGAAGAGACAGTGTCCATCAGATTTTTCAAAGTCACAAAATAATCGATTGTGAACTTATGACAATCGATTGTGTTGAGGCAGTGTCTTCCAGACTTTTTCAAAGTTATTAAATAATCGATTGTGAACTTATGACAATCGATTGTCAAGAGGCAGTGTCTAAATTGATTTTTCAAGACTGATATATAATCGATTGTTAACTTAGTATAATCGATTGTATAACTGATCGTTGCCAAAATATTTTCAAATACCGTCAGGTAATCGATTATTGATTTCCTATAATCGATTGTTTTAATTAAAATCTGGAAAGGATTTTTTGAACGTTGCTGAGTAATCGATTGTAGATTGTTGACAATCGATTGTTTTACGTAAAATCTGGAAAGGATTTTTTGAACGTTGCCAGTAATCAATTATTGATCTGATATAATCGATTGTTATGCGTAAAATCTGGGATTGATTTTTGGAAGAACTGGCAAACAATCGATTGTAGTAACTTGACAATCGATTGTCACTGAGTAATTTCAGCAACTCTTAATTGGCAACTAGGCAACGGTAATACAAGGTTTTTCAACTATAAATACAGCTTCAATTTAGTCTTTTAAGTACAACAACATACAACAACTGATCATACAATTGCTAAAGCTTGCATACTTTATTGCTTATCATTTTATATTCATTACATAAGCTTTTGAGAGCCAAATTCTTGTCGAAAGTTGTTGCGATCTTGAGCGTATTCTTTTTACTCATATCTACTCTTAAAGGAGTGTCTTGTTTGAGTGCTAAGTGTTTTTTGTACACTTGAAGGGGAAGTGTTAGTCCCTTGTGTTGTAAGAAGGAACTTGTGTTTCCTTGGTTGAAGTCTTGGAGTGTTGTATCTCCGAGCAAAGGTTGTTGAGGCTTGTGTCCTCAAGTTGTAATGGTTTGTTAAGCACCCGTAAGCTTAACAAGTTAGTGGAAATCTCGAGAGAGTCTCTCGGGGACTGGACTAGCCACGGGTTGTGGTGAACCAGGATATATCGGTGCGTTTGTTCTAATTTATTTACTTATCGCACTTATTTATTTCCTGCAATTTTTAAATTCCGCAAGTTTAAGCTAATTTTATTAAAACGCTATTCACCCCCCCCTCTAGCGTTAAGCGTATTATCTAACAATTGGTATCAGAGCCCAACTCTCTGAAGACTTAACCGTTTGAGAGGAACATCCATGACTTCTACTCGTGATTCTTTTGCAGGAATAGGTGAAGGACAATGCTCCACCCGACCACCGCTATTCG
This sequence comes from Nicotiana benthamiana, assembly GCA_034376525.1. Taxonomy (NCBI): domain Eukaryota; kingdom Viridiplantae; phylum Streptophyta; class Magnoliopsida; order Solanales; family Solanaceae; genus Nicotiana; species Nicotiana benthamiana. The sequence continues at coordinate 30,012,750 of CM067337.1, forward strand.
ATGGTACAAATTATACATACTGGAAGGAGAGGATGAGAAAATTTGTACACTCAAATAGTTTTCATCTTTGGAAGGTCATAATGAATGGAGAACAAATTCCAACCAAGAAGGTCGAAAATGAATGGGTCCCAAAGTCCAAAGATGAATACGATGCGGATGATATCCGAAAGGTGCAAAATAATGCTAAAGCTATTAATTTATTATATTGTGCTGTAAATGCTGATGATTACAGGAAGATATCTTGTTGCACAACGGCGAAGCAAATGTGGGACAAGCTGGAAATTACGTACGAAGGTACGGACCAGGTAAGGGAAGCTAAAATTGATTTCCTAACCCATGCATATGAATTGTTTCACATGAAGGAAGGCGAAAAGGTCGATGAGATGTTTGAACGATTTTCAAAAATCGTAAATGATTTACATGCTCTTAAGAAGACCTTCACGGATAAGGAACTTGTCCGAAAAATTCTCCAAAGTCTCACTCAGGAATGGCGATCCAAGGCCGACGCGATCCGAGAATCCATTGGCATTACAAATGTCACCATCGACGCATTAAGAGGTAATCTTAAAACTTATGAATCTACTATACTTAACCCTCTTGTTGATGATCAAAGGAAGCAAAGAATTGCTCTCAAAGCAAGCACAAGCCAACCTCAAAATGATGAGGACAGAGACAACGAGTTCGGACTTGTTATCAAGAGATTTCAAAAGTTCATGCGAAAAGAGTATGAACGAAAGGGCAAAAAGCAAGGAGATCAAATAAAGTGCTATGAGTGCGGAGAAATCAGGCACATTAAATCAAATTGCCCAAATGCTAAAAAGGAGAAGAAACCCTTCAAGAAGCAAAGAGCATACATATCTTGGGGAGGCGACTCCGGTGACGAGTCAAGTGAGGAAGAAGAAGACGAAGCCGCAAATCTTTGTCTTATGGCACAAGAAGACAACAAAGAAGAGGTATGTCAAATTTCTTCCAAAAATTTCTTTTCCCTTGAAGAAATGCAAAATGCTTTTGATGAGTTGTATAGCGAATTTATTAGAGCTTCAAAAACTGTTAAGAGTATAAAAGAAAATGCTTCTTTAAAAGAAAAAGATTTTCAAAAACAACTCTCTCTTAAAGAAAAGGAATTGGAAAAACTGATTTTAGAAAATGAGAAGTTGAAAGAGGAAAACAAATTTTTTGGCAAGAGAAGCGCCGACAAGCCTGAAAGTTCTAGAAATTGTACTTCTTGCATGCATCTCAAAAATGAAGTAGAAAGGCTTAAGGGCACCTTAGATAAGTTTAACTCTTCTCATAAAAATTTGAATGAAGTGCTTGTTAATTTGAAGTCGACCAAGCATGGCATAGGTTTTAGAAACGAGCCTAAAGAGAAAGTTGAAGCCAACCCCCAACCACCTAAGGCTCAACCTAGGATAAATAAAACAAATGCTCATCCTAGATACAACAAACCCAGAAATGGTTTTCATCAATCGCAACTTAGAAATAATCATGCTAGAAATAATGCACATTCTAGGCCAAACATTAGAAAGAGTTTTGAACCTTTTAGAACACCTAGAAATGACTTCCAACCTAGAAACAACTATTCTAGAAATGATGCATATCCTAGAACAAATGGTAGGAGAAATGTTTTTCATGATTTGCGCAATAGTTATATTGTCAAGAATAGAGCAAATGAATTTCGTCCGTCCAATTACTATCAACCTAGAAGGATGAATAATCCTAACGTGACTTGTCATTATTGTAGACGAATTGGACATATTGCTCCTGCTTGTTTTACACGACATAGACATAACACTCAATCACATCACTATGATTTGCCTAACCCCCAAGGACCCAAAATGGCATGGGTACCTAAAACTCATTAATTTGTTTTGTACATATGTTTGAAGGGATCAAGTGTACTGTGGTACCTTGATAGTGGATGCTCCAAGCACATGACGGGAGACGAATCCAAATTCCTTCAACTAGAACACAAGGAAGGGGGAAGTGTTATTTTTGGTGATAACAACAAAGGAAAGATTATCGGCATCGGATCGGTCGGTAAGGATGAAATTTCTTCCATTAAGCATATATTACTTGTGAAAGGTTTAAAACATAATCTCTTGAGCATAAGTCAATTATGTGACAAGGGAAATCTTGTTTTATTTGATTCGGATGAACGCTTAGTTTTTAGACGTAGCGATTTTAAAATTATCCTTCGTGGTTTTAGAATGGATAACATTTATATGGTTGATCTTGCAAATTCTTCACCCGAATATGTAAATTGTTTAATGAGCAAAGAGAATGATTCTTGGTTATGGCATCGTAGAGTAGCTCACATCAACATGCATCTTTTGAACAAATTGGTTTCACAAAATTTAGTCATTGGTCTTCCAAATTTGAAATTTGAAAATGACTCTATTTGTGATTCTTGTCAAAAAGGGAAGCAAACAAAATCATCTTTTAAATCGAAAAATATTGTTTCAACTACTAGACCATTGCAATTGCTTCACATGGATTTGTTTGGACCATCTCGCATTGAAAGTCTTGGTAGAAATCGTTATGCCTTTGTTATTGTTGATGATTATTCCAGATTTACTTGGACTTTATTTCTTGCCCATAAAAGTGATGCTTTTCAAAATTTTAAATATTTTCTTAAACGTATTCAAAACGAAAAGGAAACAACCGTCACTTCAATTAGAAGTGATCATGGGGGAGAGTTTGATCACAATCTCTTTGCGGACTTTTGTGACGAACTCGGTATCGAGCATACCTTTTCCGCTCCACGAACACCACAACAAAATGGGGTGGTGGAAAGGAAAAATAGGTGTCTCGAAGAGATGGCTAGAACCATGCTCGAAGAGGCTAAGATTCCCAAACATTTTTGGGCGGATGCCGTGAGTACCGCATGCTACATTTTAAATAGAGTAGCCATAAGGCCAATACTCATGAAAACCCCCTATGAACTCTACAAGGGAAGGAAACCAAATATCTCCCATTTTAGAGTATTCGGTTGTAAATATTTTATTCATAACAATGGAAAAGATCAATTGGGAAAATTTGATGTCAAATCCGATGAGGGAATTTTTATTGGGTATTCTTCACATAGCAAAGCATATAGGGTACTTAATAATAGAACCCAAACTGTGGAGGAATCCTCTCATATTGTGTTTTTCGAAAGTAATGATCGCTTGGCGAGAGAGGATTCTTATTCTGATCTTGCAGGTATTTTAAATAGTTTAAAAGACAAAGTACAAGAAGAAACTCCTAAGGAAATTCAAGATGAAACCTTGGAACAATCAACGGAGGAAACGCCACAATTGGAGAAAGAAACGAAAATGCCTAACGAGTGGAGGACAATCAAAGATCACACTCTCGAACAGGTAATTGGCGACGTCGGAGAAAAGGTAAGTACCCGAAACTCTCTTAAGAACACCTCAGGACACACTTCTTAAGAGATCACGTTCTCATTGCATTATTTCGCTACAAATTACTAACTTGAGCGTCGGAGACGTCTAATTCTCTTTTGCAGGTATCGCCCTAAAGGCAGGGGGAATTATAAAGAAATGGCATAGAACAATCGATTGTTACAGCAAATAATCGATTATTTTAGTGTGCGGACAATCGATTAGCAAGTATCACTAATCGATTATTTATATTTGATGCCTATTATGCATTTGTGTTTAATAATCGATTTTTTAACTGTATAATCGATTACCGTCTCAGCCATTTAGTACTGCTTTCCTAAAACAATCGATTGTTTCATAAATATAATCGATTATTTTCCGAGTCTGAAAATCACCGTGCTCACTGTATTACAACAATCGATTACATAATTCAACAATCGATTATTTTTTGTCAGAAATTCAAATATTTGTTACCGTTTGGACCCTGCAATCGATTTTGTGTCAGTTTCGAGTTCAAGTCAAAATCTGCTCAACAATCGATTATTTCGTGTCAACAATCGATTGTCTAATGGTCAGTGCAATTTATTGTTACCGTTTCTGACTGTTTTGGCTCATAAATTTCTGCAGATTTTCATCATAAATGAAATGCCATTCTTCCCATTATAAATAGGCATCATAAGTCTTCAATTTTATTCACTCAAGCATCAATCTTTGCTCCCAAACTTTCAAAAAAATCTTTCAAGTTTCTTACAAAGTTCATTACTACTTTTTGAAAATGTCGGGCAGACACTCTAAACGTTCCCGTTCAGGTAGACAAGGTGATCTTCTTCTGCTCCTCCACCTCCAACTTTCCCTTATCAAGATGGGTCTATTTTACTATTCAATACTGAAACCGAGCTTACTAGATTTTTGACAAAATTCGAAAAGTGTGACATTCTTCCTCCTCGCTTTTCAACAAGCAAGTATCTTGAATCATATGCCCCTGCTGCAAACATGCTTAAGGAATGTCAACTTCTTGACTTCTTATATCTTACCTATCCTTATATTAATCCTCCATTAATTCAAGCGTTTTACTCAAACCTTCATGAGGATGACGATGGTGAGCTTGTGTCAAATATTAATGGTGTTCAAATTCTTTTGTCCAATGAAAACTTGCATTCCATTGCCCATCTTCCTCGACGTGGCGAAAACATTACTCGCTACAGTAGAGAGGCTGGCGCCTTATTTGATGAGAAAAATCTCCTAAACCAAATAGGTCTTACATCTTATGATCCTAATCTATCTACTCGTCGCCCTACTATCACGGGAATGCTCCCCGAGTATTGTTTGATTTTCTATTTCATCACCCGAGTCCTCAAGCCTCGGAAGCATAATCACACCACTCTTTCCCAAGAGGACGCTAAGCTCATGCATGCCATTATAACCGGAGCTCACATCAATTGGTGTAAGTTCGTCAAAATTCACATGCGTGATGCCATAAGAGATGATAGACCTCTTCGCTATGCCCTCCTTATTATGAATTTTCTTGAAGCTTCCGGATTCAACACTTCCATCGGACCTCTTAAAAAGAGCACCAAGAAGTGGGAAATTTCAGAATCCTCCTTTCCCCATGACGGCGATCATGTAGCTCCTGCTCCTCCTCCAACTCGTCGATCGCGTCAGCCTCAAGAACCTTCTCTTCAATCCATTTCCGACCAAATTGCTTCATTGACCACCTCTGTCGGTCAATTGACACATGAGATCCATGGATATTTTGACCATGTTCATTATCCATATGCCGGTCTTGTTCCCTATGAAGCAGTGCCGGATGATGAGGCGGGAAATGATGATGAATAATTTCTTTATTTGTTTTTTCCATTTTATTGTTCTATGTTTTATTGTTCCCGTTATGTAACCGTATTTAATAAATAAACAAGTTTTTTGATTATTCTATTTTTTTTTTTTTTTGCTAATAGCAAAAGGGGGAAGATAACGGGTATGCACTCTCACTCAATACTTATCGACATAAATTGAGGGAAAATTCATATATTGAGGGGGAACAAATTGCATATCTATATACTTGTTGCATATCTTTACTTGTCTTGAATCGTAATTATGAATTGCCTAATATGCATATCCCGCTTAAAGTTTGCCATTATCAAAAAGGGGGAAATTGTTGGAAACACGTTCTCAAGGCATTATACTAAACGTGTGCTCATATTTGTAGGTTTTGCTGAATGACAAACTACGCAAATTGACATATGATGCGGTCCAAGAACAAGCGCGAAATTGATATATAACAAGATTCAAGCACAAGACAAAGATCGAGATTAAGTTTTGTATGAGTCGGTCTTTAATTGTGATCTTGATCCGACAACTTAAACTCAAGACTTGGTTTCTCTCGTAATAATACTTTTAACAAATCATGCATATTTAATTTAGAGCAAAATGATTTTAAATAATGCATATTTACTTTTGTCAAAATGATTTTTAAACACGCCTCTAAAATCTCTAAGATAATCGATTATGTACTTATGATAATCGATTATGTTTAAGTCAGCTGCTTGACAATCGATTGTGAACTAATGACAATCGATTGTGTTAAGGCAGTGAGCATCAGATTTTTCAAATCTGCATGACAATCGATTGTGAAGGCAATGTCCATCAAAGTTTTTCAAAGCTCAAAATAATCGATTGTGAAGCTAATGACAATCGATTGTGAAGAGACAGTGTCCATCAGATTTTTCAAAGTCACAAAATAATCGATTGTGAATTTATGACAATCGATTGTGTTGAGGCAATGTCTTCCAGACTTTTTCAAAGTTATTAAATAATCGATTATGAACTTATGACAATCGATTGTCAAGAGGCAGTGTCTAAATTGATTTTTCAAGACTGATATATAATCGATTGTTAACTTAGTATAATCAATTGTATAACTGACCGTTGCCAAAATATTTTCAAATACCGTTAGGTAATCGATTATTGATTTTCTATAATCGATTGTTTTAATTAAAATCTGGAAAGAATTTTTTGAACGTTGCTGAGTAATCGATTGTAGATTGTTGACAATCGATTGTTTTACGTAAAATCTGGAAAGTATTTTTTGAATGTTGCCAGTAATCGATTATTGATCTGATATAATCGATTGTTATGCGTAAAATCTGGGATTGATTTTTGGAAGAACTGGCAAACAATCGATTGTGGTAACTTGACAATCGATTGTCACTGAGTAATTTCAACAACTCTTAATTGGCAATTAGGCAACGGTAATACAAGGTTTTTCAACTATAAATACAGCTTCAATTCAGTCTTTTAAGTACAACAACATACAACAACTGATCATACAATTGCTAAAGCTTGCATACTTTATTCCTTATCATTTTATATTCATACATAAGCTTTTGAGAGCCAAATTCTTGTCAAAAGTTGTTGCGATCTTGAGCGTATTCTTTTTACTCATATCTACTCTTAAAGGAGTGTCTTGTTTGAGTGCTAAGTGTTTTTTGTACACTTGAAGGGAAGTGTTAGTCCCTTGTGTTGTAAGAAGGAACTTGTTTTTCCTTGGTTGAAGTCTTGGAGTGTTGTATCTCACAGCAAAGGTTGTTGAGGCTTGTGTCCTCAAGTTGTAACGGTTTGTTAAGCACCCGTAAGCTTAACAAGTTAGTGAAAATCTCGAGAGAGTCTCTCGGGGACTGGACTAGCCACGGGTTGTGGTGAACCAGGATATATCGGTGCGTTTGTTCTAATTTATTTACTTATCGCACTTATTTATTTCCTGCAATTTTTAAATTCCGCAAGTTTACGTTAATTTTATTAAAACGCTATTCACCCCCCCTCTAGCGTTAAGCGTATTATCTAACAACGCCTTCTTGGCGCGGGAGGGTCGTAGCCTCGGTGGTTATTGTGGAGACGGTAACAATTACTCAGAGTCGAATATTTTACTCGGTGGTCGTAACCAACTGGGACGGAGCAGGTTTCGTGACCATCATATGGTCAGGCTTTTTACCAATACAGTTAGTCCCTCCGTCCGTCGAGGTCGTGCCCTGCCGGCCTCGACAGACGGATTTGGCAGAGCGTGATTGAGAAGAGTTTAAGGTTCGTTTTTGCTTGTTGATGACATTTGAGATTCTGTCAACTGCTCGGGGGCGCCTTTACGACGTTAACGTATCGTTACAACGGTTACGAAACGCCGGTTGGTAAGTGTACCGTTACTTCGCGCGTCCGATTATAATGGCACACGTCTCTGTGGAGCTGAATTTTTTCGTGCCTGGTCATGTATTTAATGATGACCCTTGGGTTTCGTGATGGCATGATTTTCTCCTTATATATAGAGTAGAATTGTCATTTGTTTTTCTGCAATTTCATTTCTTTGTTGAGAGAAATTATAAGAGTTTTCTTGTCTGCTTAATCGCATTATTCTCCACTTCTTAACTGCTGCAATCTTCGATTTTTTCTCGTTTCTTCTACAAAACCTTTCTTTCTGTTGCTTGTGAGTTAACAATGGCAGGAACTTCTTCTCATGGCAATATTCCGATTGATCCTTCGGTGGTTGAGGATCCTGTTCAGGCGACTGAAGATGTGGAACTGTTGGAAAGTGAAGAAGTTCCATCAGTTGATGAGATTGTGTCTTGCCCCGGAAGGCCAGTGATTGATTTTGGTTCGTCGGGCAGCGAAGAGCAGGTAAACAATGCCCCTTTAATGGGGGAGGTCGGCATAGCTCAGATGAGGGAGCAATGGGGCATTCCGCGTTATGTCGACATTGTCCCAGCGAGAAGGGAGGACAGGGTTCAAATCAACCGTAGAGGGTACTGCTCGTTCTATGCTTACCCCTTCCTAGTAGGATACACACTCCCACTCCCAATGCTGGTGGTCGACTTCTGTCATTACTACGAGGTGTGCCCGGCCCAACTTTCTCCTTATTACAAGCTCTTTTTGATATTTATCAAGTATGCGGAGCTAGCCGGTAGGGAAGTCACCCCGAGGCACGTGCTCAGACTCTTCGCTCCCCAGAAAATCACCGGCACCATGATCCATACGTGCCCTCGCGGGTCGAGGGGCTTGGTGGTAAGGATGGATGACAGGACCAACCGTCGCTTCTTCGAGAATTTCTTCTATATCAAGACCGAGCACCTCGTGGCCGACCCGATCGGGTTCCCAGAGGTTTGGAATTTTGCACGTAAGTGTTTGATTGGAAAAGTGTCTTGTTCTGACCTTTTCGCTTTTGTGTTTATAGCTAATTCGTGCTAATGTGTTGTAGCTGAAAGATCGTTGCCGCCTCCTTTGGAGAGGATATGTGAATGGGTCGAGGGTATGCTCCCTCACACGGCGGGGATTCGTACGTGGGCGTCGTTTTGGGAGAGGCATGGTTCGTTACACGTGGAATGTCGACCCCTTTTTCTTTTTATGATCTGTTTTGTTTTTTCTTATTTTGACCACGCTCGTTGACTCATCTGTTTATAATGGTTGGGAGGACACGTCGTGTCAGAGCTCCTCAGCTGGCTTTCCGTTGGCCGGCTTTAGTTGCCTGTCTAGCTCCACCGCCCGCACCTCATCCCATACCGAGGACGACATCGGTTGAATCATCAGCGGCCGCTTCTCCGACACGGGCCATGTTACAAGGTGAGGGGCTGTCTGGGGTCGTCCGTCCTCGGAGAGTCTCATCTTCAAATGGAGAAGAGGAAAGGCCCTCGCAAAGACCGAGGGTGGCATTTGTGGCGGCCCCTCTAATGGGGATCAATTTGGATTCTCCCCCGATGGACTCGGAGGGTGGTGCAGCTCTGGCGTCTGCTGTTGAGGGGGAAAGTTTGTTGAAGTTGCCCCCGTCAGTTCAAGTCAAGTGAATGTTGCTGTTTTGGATTCCCGGTAGGAAGTTCCCGCTGCTGAGGCGGAAGGTCAATCTCTAGTGGTCGCCGCCGCGACCTCGAACGCGCCCTCGTCGACCATGACTGGTGGTTCTGGACCGTCAGCGGCGGAGAGAGGAAAGAGAGTGGTGGAGGAAAAGTATGAGTCTGAGTTCGATTTGGACCCCGACGACATTCGTATGTTTGAGGCAGGCATTACAAATTCTACAGTGCGCAAAGGGGGGCCAGCCCATTTTATTGAAGTTCCCGCAGATTTGAACTTGCTCACTGAGGGAAATAATTTGGTGTCGTAGTTGTTGTGTTCAGAGGCCGAGAACGCGTCTTTGAGGAGCGTTTCAGATATTGAAGTGATGGATGAAGTGGCCGTGCTTGGCCAGAGGTACGTAACACGTTCCTAGTTCTCTTTTTCTTCCTTCTCTTTTTTTCTTAGCCTCGGCCTTAGCTTTTACCTCTCTTTGTTTTGCAGACTAATCTGTTGGAGGTGGAGAGTATTTTCATAGCCAACGTCTGCTCGAGGATTTTCCAGCAGCTGCTGATAAAGTATCGTCGGTAACCGATGCCAAGAGTTGCACGAGCGTTTGAGGAATGATCCTCCCAATCGGGCTCTGGCAGCAAAAGTGTTCTTGAAGAGCAGATCTATCGGAAGGACGAGGAGCTTGAGGTGGGTAGGGGGATCGTAGCCGAGTGTGCACACTTGCAGGGTAAGTTGAGGGAGATGGAGTTTGCAGTGGAGCAGAATCAGGTCGAGATAGCGAAGACGGCTGCAAAATGGAGTGGGAGACTGGCGGTACTGGAAAGCAAGGTTTCTGCCTTGAAACTTCTGGAGAGGGATTCCTCGTCAAGGGCCAGGGCGTTAGAGGCCTTGTTTTGTGTACATGAGTCCTGGCTCGAGCCGAAGAAGGCTACTGCGGCCCATAGAGAAGCGGGGCTCGAGGAGCAGATTTGTGTTTTTTAGCAGGAGGCCCAAGTGATGTCTGATCGGATTACGGCCTTAGAGGAAGAGAACCAGCGACTGCGAGACCAAGCTGGGCCATCACATGCTGCAAATCCCAACCAGGCTCGTGAACTTTGGGGTTTATGCTGAAGCCCAATGTGATATTTACAAGAGCTTGTGGGAGGCAGGTACCGTGACTGAGGGTGTTTTCGAGGTGGAACGTCAGCAGGCTCATGAGGCCCGTGCCGATTGTGGATATGACATGGCGATTCCTGAGGCAGACGATGGTGCAAATGGCGGTGGGGGCGGGGCCGAGTGAAAAGAATTTGTTGCTGTGTTTTTTGTTCCGTTCGCCGGTTGGAGTTCGGGTACTTGTTGTTGTTTTTCTTTGTTCTTCTTTTTCTTGTATTGACCGGTCGTGGCAGGATGTAAGCGGGGAGGATTCGCACTCTTAACTTTGTAAATAAATGCACCTTTTTTCATTGTTTGTCGTGTTTACTTCGCACTTCCCTTTCTCTTTTTCTTTTTGAATGTAAGGAGATGACTCGCCTTTGAGTTCGACCTCGGTCAGTCGTGACATATGAGTTTTTGTCCTTTGAATCGACACGGACGGGGTGGAGTTGTCGTTTTATGGCGGTGGCGCTTAGCTCCAATTGGATCTAGTTCCAGTTCGAACACTATCGGACTACTGACTGTGGTCGAGAAAACACAACTTTATAGTTCGAGTGGCGTCGAACTCTAATTTGGAGGCGGAGGCATGTAGCCTGAGTCCTAGTTCGAGCAAAATTGGACTCGTGTAAGTCTATGGCGAAGGCATAGCCTTACTCTTGGTTCGACTTAGGTCGAACTTGATAACGTTGATGGCGAAGGCACTTGGCCTGAGTCCCAGTTCGACCCTGATGGCGAAGGCACTTGGCCTGAGTCCCAGTTCGACTGAGGTCGAACTTAATGATGTTGACGGCGAAGGCAGTTGGCCTGATAAATTCGATGGCGAAGGCACTTAGCCTGAGTCCCAGTTCGACTGAAGTCGAATTTAATAACATTGATGGCGAAGGGACTTAGCCTGAGTCCCCGTTCGATTGAGGTCAAACTTAATAACGTTGATGGCGAAGGCACTTAGCCTGAGTCCTAGTTCGACTTAGGTTAAACTTAATAACATTGATGGCGAAGGCACTTAGCCTGAGTACTAGTTTGACTAAGGTCGAACTTAATGAAGTTGATTGTGAAGGCACTTAACCTGAGTCCTAGTTTGACTAAGGTCGAACTTAATGACGTTGATGGCGAAGGCACTTGGCCTGAGTCCCAGTTCGATTGAGGTCGAACTTAATAACGTTGATGGCAAAGGCACTTAGCCTGAGTCCTAGTTCGACTAAGGTCGAACTTAATGACGTTGATGGCGGAGGCACTTGGCCTGATAACTTCGATGGCAAAGGCACTTATCCTGAGTCCCAGTTCGACTGAATTCGAACTTAATAACGTTGATGGCGAAGGCACTTGGCCTGAGTCCCAGCTAAGTTCGAACTTAATGACGTTGATGGAAAAGGCACTTATCCTGAGTCCCAGTTCGACTGAGCTTGAACTTAATGACGTTGATATCGAAGGCACTTGGCCTGGGTCCCAATTCGGCTGAGGTCGAACTTAATAATGTTGATGGCGAAGGCAATCTTCCTGAGTCCCAGTTCGAACGAAGTCGAACTTAATAACGTTGATGGCGAAGGCACTTGGCCTGAGTCCCAGTTCAACTGAAGTCGAATTTAATAACATTGACTGCAAAGGCACATAGCCTGAGTCCTAGTTCGGCTGAAGTCAAATTTAATAACATTGATGGCGAAGACACTTAGCTTGAGTCCTAGTTCGACTAAGGTCGAACTTAATGACGTTGATGGCAAAGGAACTTGGTGTGATAACTTCGGTGGCGAAGGCACTTAGCCTGAAGTCGAATTTAATAACGTTGATGGTGAAGGCACTTAGCCTGAGTCCCAGTTCGACCGAGGTCGAACTTAATAACGTTGATGGAGAAGGCACTTAGCTTGAGTGCTAGTTTGACTAAGGTCGAACTTAATGACGTTGATGTAGAAGGCAGTGGGCTTGATAACTTCGATGTCGAAGACACTTAGACTGAGTCCCAGTTTGACTAAAGTCGAATTTAATAACGTTGATGGCGAAGGCACTTAGCCGGAGTCCTAGTTTGTCTGAAGTCAAATTTAATAACGTTGATGGCGAAGGCACTTAGCCTGAGTCACAGTTCGACTGAGGTCGAACATTATAACATTGATGGCGAAGGCACTTAGCCTGAGTCCTAGTTCGACTAAGGTCAAACTTAATGACGTTGATGGCGAAGGCACTTGGCCTGATAACTTCGATGGCGAAGGCACTTAGCCTGAGTCACAGTTCGACTGAAGTCGAATTTAATAACATTGATGGCGAAGACACTTAGCTTGAGTCCCAGTTCGATTGAGGTCGAACTTAATGACATTGATGGCGAAGGCACTTGGCCTGAGTTTGTTCCTTGATCCAGATCGGGCTCGTAAAGATCGATCCCTGGTTTATGACGTCTTTATGCCGGCTTCCGGCAGGACACCGTATCAAGGGTGAGGGGGATGCTTTGCATCGGCTTCCTCTTGTTTTGGGGGCTCTTCTTCTTGTTTGCACTTTTCGAGATTAATAGAATATCGGATTTTGGCTTTCGCTAAGGCCTTCAAGTTCTCTTCGCTCGATGTACTGCTGTTGGCTCGTTTGAGCTGGATTGTTTCCTTTTTTGGGCACTTTTTCGCTCTGGTCCAGGGAGGAACTATGCAATCTTGCTATGAAATCCCCACAGTTGGCGCCAAATTATTTGGCTCAAAAGTTATTAAATTCTTTACAAGTGAAAAAAATAAAAATAAATCAAGTAAATATCATAGCAAACCATAATAAAACAATGGACCGAAGGATGAAGCTAAAATATGAGTATCTAAGGTTAATGGACCGTAGATTCAATGCTTTATTGATCATAATAACCGGATCTGCCTCTCCTTGAAGAGGTTCAGATCCTTACAATGATATTGTTGTTCGAGCATTACATGTAGTATGTTTGACTTGTTCTATTATCTACTGTGTTCTCGAAGAAGAGCTCCTTCTAAGGTCTTTTTTCTTGGTATTTATAGATGTGAAATGCATGAGCTGTCAATGGATTGTCGTGGCCATGTCGAGGAGACGCCTTCTTGGCGCGGGAGAGCCGTAGCCCCAGTGGTTATTGTAGAGAAGGTAACACTTACTCGGATTCGAATGTTTTGCTCGGTGGACGTAACCAATTAGGACAGAGCAGGTTTCGTGACCATCCGATGGTTAGGTTTTTTACCAATACAAAATTGTCATCCAATAGTATTATACTAAAAAACACATAATGGGACTTGTCGTGCAACGTGGAGCTGCATCTTCTTATAACTTGAACATGTTTTGAGTCAAAATCAACTACTTTGTCTATTTTTTAATTTTTAATTTTTGTAATGATTTGTAGACCGGTGCAAGGAAGAAGAACTTAGGCATGAAGGTTGGGTTAAGCCGCGAAGAGATACGAGATTTGGGGCGGGAGGAAGAGTAAAAGTTACGCGAACCTCAAAAGTTTAATCCAAACTATATATATATATATATATATATATATATATATATATATATATATATATATATATATATATATATATATATATTTTAAACAATTATTAAATATGTATTAATTGTTAATTTAGAGCAAATAAGTTAAAAAATCTACTTGAATTCACAAGCTTCAAATCCTCTATTAGCTTTTATACGAGATCGTTTTTTGTATTTTAAGATTTTTTTATTAGTATTCGTCAAAAATTTTGATTTATTCGAATTCACGCCATCATTAAAGAAAGAAATGTTTCCTATTCGATCTTTTTCTCCATTTATCAGAGCCCAAAACCTCAAATTAAAGGTGAAAAGTTTATAGAAATCTCAAGGTATTCCTTTTTATATTTTTTGGAAATTGCGTCTATCGTTATTATATTCAAGTATTATTTGTGTTCTAGTTATATTTTTTTTGATGTCCTATTAGTATAATAGAACTATAATCTTTTTGAAAATTAACTTCTTTTACATTGTATTTAATAATTCTAACAAAGATAGAAGTTCAAACTTTTACCTTAAGGAATGTGTAGTCTTTTATTTTTATTTCTGAAATTGAGCTTTTAGTTCATTGAATTTAATGTTTCAATCAAGAGAGAAAACCAAATATAGAGAGAGAAGTAGGAGAAAGAGAAGATGGTTTGAGTAAAAGGAAACTTTCTTTGGGAAGAAAACGTTTGGATTCTGTCTCAACTTGTTACCAAAATGAAAGCATAAATCAATTCAGGGTCTTAACTATTTCCTTCCCCAACTTGGATTATTAGAAAGACCTCCACCTTAAAGTTTTTATTTCTTCCACAAAAAGACAGAAATAATTGTTTTAGTTTATTTTTAGTAATCCTATCAACACGTCCAAGTGTTTTGGATCGAGAGTCTATCGAAAACAATCTCTCTATTTATAAGATTGGGGTACGTGTTTAACCAAAAAATGTAATTTTGGTCAAAACTTGAATTTTAGAGAAGAAGTCGGGTTACTGATAATCAAAGAGACCGAAATATAATTGGCTTTCAAAGAATAAGAATAAAGCAATAAAAATTTGTATTTCACTATGATCTCAAGAATGTTCTCTGTGTCCCTACAAATGATCAAACTTCTTCCTTTTATAGTTGACAAGGAGTAACAGATTATTCTAAATGATAAAGAGCATTTAATGAGACGTTACATAATCATTGCTATTAAATACTGAATAACTAACGTATTAAGTATTTAATAATGAACATAGACTACTTTTTGTCTTCAGATTCATGTCTTCAATACCCTTTTTATCCGTTGATATTGAATGCCTTTGATAGACACGAAAATCGTATCTAAGGTTCCTTCTCGTGCCTGTTTCCTTTTCTTCTACCGTGCATGTTGTCATCCGTGTCTTTTAATCATTTATTGTTCTTTGACTGTTTGACTAATCCAAGTGTCATGCCACGTCACCTTTAATAAAAACTTAATTGTTTTCCAAACAGATAGTCCCCCCACTTTTCATTTATTTATAAATTAAATAATTGGGAAGTGGATCCGTCTTTTCTGTCTTTCTCATTTAATACCCTGTACACGTGTCGTCTTCTGGTTGGATCTGCAGTTTTGTTCCCATTTTTTAGGCATGTTCAACTTCCTCTTTTTATGAAGTTATGGTTATCTTTAATATTGGCTTTCCATCATTACTTCCCTTGATTTCCACTTAGCTGAACATGAAACAATGAAGAACACTTTAGCTACGTGGGGAAAAGATTATGAAAACCTGGAGAAGGATTACAATTCCTTGGCTGAGAATTTTAACTATGAGGTCAACTGGGCCTTCTTGAAATCTCGTCGTGATACTTTAATGGAGGCTTCTCAGGAAAAATTTGACTTGCAATCTGAGTTAGCCAAAGTTTTAGACTTGATTGAGAAGAATGAACAGCCAACCGAAACTCCTTCTCCTGACCAGGTAATTGACATCTCTTCTCCAACAGTGAAAACTCCCGGGGTTGAAGAGCCTTTGAACTTAGAAGCAACAGCTGAGTTACTGAAGTTACAATTCTTGTTGACGAGGGTAACTTATCTATAACACAACCTTTAGGAACATAAATCCCTGTGTCTACTGCTTCTCATGAAGTTTCAGCCGAGCCTAATGAAGTTGCGACTCCTACCGCTCCAATCACCTCAGTGACCAATGAAGATGTTTAACCTTACCTCTTTTTTGTTTGATTCTGATGATGTGATGAAGTCCCCAGTTTCTATAATGGGGCATTTGTTTCAGAAAAATATATTGCAATAGCTAAGTTTTTTCCCTTAGCTTTTTATGTTAATAAGTTTGTATAATACTTCTTCATTTTATCCTTGTCTACTAACTGCTTTAATTTTTGCAGAATGGTTTTACCTTACTCTTGCCTATTTTTCTTGTTAGGACTTAGAGAATAAGTTAGCATTTTTTATCCTTTTCAGAAAATGCTTTCATAATTCTTCTCATGTGTTACCAACATGAGGAAAAATAAAAGAGGACCCTTTTATTTATTGACACTTAATGAAGAAGACGTCTCAACTTCATAATGGTGTTAATATACGATGAAAGAGATAGGAACATACATGTTTCACATAAAACAACTTTTGTAAAGTTTTTTATTTATGAACTTTGATAAGTTTCTTGAGTATTACATGTACTAAAGTACATCTATAACTTTCTCGCAACTGTTTTCTTTTAACAGATTTACAAAATGTACAAGGTTTTTTTATATAACCTATTTCGATACATAGTCATGTCCATGCCATTACATTCTTAGGAAGGGTTTAGGCAATGACTTCATTTTAGATTGATACTTGAATTCTCGTAACTTGAGTTGATTTGAAAATATTGAATTTTGCTCTCTCGTATCTATTTCTGCACATACTTGTGTGTATATAGTACAGTCCCTAAGTGTTTGAGCGGTGAAGTATGAAGCCTCGAACACTTGTATATTTTCTCTCAATCTTTGGTCCTTTTCCAGAAACAGAAAAACATACGGGACTCGGAGGTGCGATTATAGATGAAGACTGCCTAACTCGTATGTATTTCCATCAGATTATTGTAACCCTGGGCTAGGAATTTAAGAGTATTCCAATTTGCCGTGCAGGCCGTGACTCATCATTTGGCACGAGTTAGGGTTTTGCCTGACCGTGGGTACTTTCTTTAGAAGTAATATCTCTTTAAATGAACGACATTCCAATGTGAAGGTAGAACCTTGCCCTCCATTGTCTCTAGCTCGTATGCTTCTTTGCCCGCAATTTCGCGAATTCGATAAGGTCCTTCCCATGTTGGACATAGCTTTCCTGAACTAATTGATTTTGTTGATTGGAAAACCTTTTTTAACACGAAGTCCCCAACTTTAAAAAACCTGAGGCGTGTTTCCTGTTGTAATACCGTTCAATCACTTGCTTTTGAGCTGCCATCCTTATCAACCCAGCTTCTCTTCTCCCTTCAAGTAAGTCAAGATTTACTCGTAACTCTTCATTGTTCAAGTCTTCTTTTTCTTGAATACGTCGTGTACTAGGTTCACCTATCTCAACTGGTATCAAAGCTTCTGCACCATAGATCATTGAAAATGGTGTCTCTCCTGTACTTGTTTTTGCCGTCATTCGATATGCCCATAATACCGATGGTAATACTTCAAGCCAATTGCCTTTTGATTCTTGTAACCTTTTCTTTAGGTTGTTGATAATTACCTTGTTTGTAGACTCTGCTTGCCCATTACCTACTGGATGATATGTTGTCGACGTAATTCTTTTGATTTGCCAATTTGGAAAGAATTTTGTGATTTGAGCTCCTATAAAAATTGTGGTCCATTATCACAAACTATCTCCTTTGGAACACCAAAGCGGAAAAATATATTTCTCCAAATGAAATCTTTAACTTCTTTCTCTCGTACCTGTTTAAACGCTCCCGTTTCTACCCATTTAGTGAAATAATCAGTAAGTACGAGTAGAAACTTTACCTGACCTTTTGCCTGAGGTAATGGTCCTACGATGTCCATTCCCCATTTCATGAAGGGCCACAGAGCTATGACAGGACGTAATAACTCTGCTGGTCTATGCATGTTATTTGCATTCCTTTGACATTTGTCACATTTAGATACGAAATCAATTGCTTCTTCTTCCATTTTAGGCCAGTAATATCCCGCTCGCATTAATGTTTTAACCAGTGATCAGCCTCCTGCATGATTTCCACAATGTCCCTCATGTACTTCTCTTATCACATATTCTATTTGAGAAGGTCCGAGACACCTGGCTAATGGTCCACCAAACATTTTACAGTACAAGTTTCCTTGATACAAGCAGTAACGAGCGGCTTTCTTCCTTAATGCATGAGCCTTCACCTTGTCTTCAGGTATGGTTCAGTGCTGCAAATAAGACACGATTTCGTTTCTCCACTCCCAAGTTAAATGATTAAAATTTACCTCATTTTTGTCAGGGTCAAGAACAGAGTGAAATAAATGTATAATTGAGGCATTCACATCTTTTGCTATATTTGCTGCAGATGCGAGGTTGACTAACACATCTGCTTCCAAATTCTCTTCTCTTGGGATTTGCATTACTTTCCAAGTTTAGAACTTTCTTATTAACTCTCGTACCTTTCCGAGGTATTCTTTGCATTTGAGTTTCTCTAGCTACGTAAGTCCCCGGTATTTTATTGACTACTAACTATGAATCACTTTTGATTATAATTTGCATGATACCAAGTTCTAATGCTAGCTCCAAACCTGCAATCACAGCTTCATACTCTGCTTCATTATTAGTTATAGGGTGGAATTTTATAGCTTTTCTAATTGTTTCACCAGTAGGTGGTATAAGTACAATTCCTAAACCTGCCCCTTTTACATTAGATGAACCATCGGTAAATAATAGCCAAGTCCCCGGATTAGCTCAATTAAAAACTTATAATTCTTTTTCTGCTTCTAGATGTATGCTTTGACTACAATCAGCTACGAAATTAGCTAGTACTTGAGATTTGATAGCAGTTCGAGGTTGGTAAAGTATTTCGTACTCACTTATTATATAGCCCATTTTGATAATCTTCCTGATAATTCATGTTTAGGCAATATATTTCTTAAAGGAAAAGCAGTAACAACCACAATAGGATGACATTGAAAATAAGGTCGTAGTTTTCTAGATGCCATGATGAGAGCTAATGCTAATTTTTCTAGTTGTGGATACCTTGTCTCAGCATCTAATAAAGTTTTACTTACATAATAATCGGATATTGCTTACCTTGGTCTTCTCATACTAAAATGGCACTTACCGCTACTTCTGATACTGCTAAATAGATGAGTAACTTTTCACCTTCTTTAGGTTTAGCCAATGAAGGAGGATTTGATTAATAAGTTTTCAATTCCCTAAGTGCTCGTTGACAATCTTCATTCCACTCGAAATGGTCTTGCTTTTTGAGCACAGAGAAGATTCTGAAGCATTTTTATGATGATTTTGAAATAAACCTCCCCAAGGCTGCTATCCTTCTTGTTAACCTCTGAACTTCCTTTTTACTAGTAAGGATGTCAGGTATTTCTTCAATTGCTTTAATCTGGGAAGGATTCACTTCAATTCCACGGTTAGAGACAAGAAAACCTAACAATTTACCAGATGCAACTCCAAATGCACATTTTTCAGGATTGAGTTTCATATTAAATTTTCGCAAAATTTCAAAGGTAACAGTTAAATGAGAAATATGGTCACGGGAATGCTGGGTTTTGACGAGCATGTCGTATATATATACCTCCATTGTCTTTCCCAAATGTTCTTGAAATATTTTGGTAACTAACCTTTGATAGGTTGCTCCAGCATTTTTTAGACCGAAGGGCATTACTTTATAACAGTAAGTTCCCCGTCTGTGATGAAAGAAGTTTTTTCTTCATCACCGGGTCGAATATGCATTTAGAAAATTTAAAAGTTCATGACCTGCAGTTCCATCAATAAATTGATCTATGTGGGGTAAAGGAAAAGAGTCTTTTGGGCAAGCTTTATTTAGATAAGTGTAATCTGCACAAACTCGCCACTTACAATTCTTTTTAGGTACGACCACCGTGTTAGCTAACCAATCAGGATATTTTACCTCACGAATGGACCCGATTTTCAACAATTTTTGGACCTCATCTTGAATTACTTAATTTTTGAAAGCTCTTTGCTTTCTTTTCTTTTGCTTAATTGGGGTGAAAGATGGGTCTTCGTTAAGCTTATGAGTCATCACATCCGGTGGAATACCTGTCATATCATCATGGGACCAGGCAAAACAATCTACGTTAGCTTTTAAAAATTCAATTAACTTGCCTCGCATGCCGGGATTTAGATTGGCTCCCACGAAAACTTTTTTCTCTGGCCAATGTTCAAATAACATCACAGCTTCGAGTTCTTCTATCGTTGTTTTAATATTCTCGTTTTCTTTAGGTTCTTGAATTACATCGAGCCTCGAATCTAAGTCTGTTGTTTCAGTTGAAGTTTGATTGCTGATACCTTCAACTATTTTCAATAATTGCTATTTTTCTTTACTTGCGGTGCTCGTATCTGTTATTGCATTGATACTCTTGGCTATTTGTTGATCCCCTCGGATTTGACATATTCCCCAAGGTGATGGAAATTTAATGACTTGATGTAAGGTTGATGGAACAACATCTATATCATGGATCCAAGGTCTCCCCATGATTACATTGTATGCTATTTCCAAATCCACTACCTGCAACTTAGTTTCTTTAACAACACTTGCAGCGTAAGTTGTCAGAGTTACCTCACCTTTTGTTACCACGCTTGAATTGTCGAAGCCTGATAAAGCATGCGCTTTTGGAATCATCTTGTCTTTAGCTTGAATTTCTCGCAGTACCCTTAGTAGAATAATATTTACATAGCTACCCGGATCAATTAAAACTCTTTTTACATCAGTATCAAGTATAATTAAAGATATTACCAGAGCGTCGTTATGCGGTGTAGTCACTCTTTCCGTATCTGCATCATCGAAGCTTATACTCTCCTGTTCCAAGGTTTGCCGTACTCGCTTGTCGTGTGTGATCTTCATTTTGGAAACTTAGTTTGAAGCCGTATATGTTACTCTGTAAATGTCTTCTCCTCCACTGATGACATTTACTATCCTCTTAGGTGAAGGTGGTTTTGGTGGCTTTTGCCTATTTTTCATGTAGGCTTGCTTTCCTTTTTCACTGAACAGCTCCGTGAGGTAGCCTTTTTTCAGCAAATGATCTACTTCACTTTGTAAAAATCTACATTCTGAAGTTTTATGCCCATGGTCGTTGTGAAATTCGCACCAATGGTCTAGGTTTCGTCTGTTTGGGTTCGACCGCATCTCTTTTGGCCACCGTACCTTATCTCCCATACTTCTTAGAACAACTACAAGCTCGGAATTAGTTACACTAAAACTATGACCATCAGATCGTGCCATTAAATTTCTATCATCATCCCGTGGCTCTTGGTTGTTTCTATCACCTTTGAATCTGGATGAAGATCTGGTTCCCCTATCTCTCGACCTCTGATCATAATGTTGATTGTTTTGCCTAGAACGTGGGTCTCTTACTGCAAGTCCCATATATGGATCGTACCTGTTCTAGCCTGACCTTTTATCGGCTTCAGACTTTCGGGATCCGCTTCTATCTTCTCGTTGAGGTTGAGATACAGTATCCTCTTCAATTCTGAGCTTCGTATTGTACCTGTTATAAACATCATTCCAAGTAGTTGCGGGAAATTCACGAAGGCTTTCTTTAAGTCTTCTCGTGGCTTCAGAACTTTTGTCATTCAAATTGCTAGCAAAAGCTATTGCAGCCCAATTATCTGGTATACGGGGCAGCATCATTCTTTCACGTTGAAATCTATCAATGAAATCTCTGAGCAATTGAGTGTTCCCTTGTTTGATTTTGAAAATATCCTCCATTCTCTTTTCCACGTTTTGAGCTCCCGAATGTGCTTTTATGAAAGAATCTGCAAGCTCAGCAAAAAAATTTATAGAATTTTCAGGTAAGAGAGAGTACCAGGTTAATGCTACCTTGGTGAGTGTTTCTCCAAACTTTTTGACCAACACTGGTTCTATTTCTTGTTTAGTCAAATCGTTGCCTTTCACTCCCGTTGTAAATGCAGCTACGTGATCACGAGGGTCCGTTGTACCATCATATTTTTGGGATATCAGGCATTTTGAATTTCTTTGGTATCGGTAAAGGAGCAACACTTAGTTTCCACAGTTGTTGCGAGTATTTATCCACGTCTACTCCTTTTATCGCAGGTGGGACTCCAAGGATTTGCTCAATACGCTCATTCTGCTCCTTGAGTTTTTTCTGCAAGGTTAGTACCAAATTTTAAAGATGAGAATTACCTCTATTACCTGGTTCTCCATCTTGTGAGTCGCTAGGAACTGTTCCATTGCCAGAATCAACTAGACCATAGCGAAGGTGTTCCAACGTGTTGTTATTTGGTGTTGCTACAGCAGTAGGCAATTGATCAACTAGGGCTCGCAAGGGTTTGTTAATTCGTGAGTCGATTATTTTCTTTAACAGTTCATCTCTTGTTTCGGCTCCTCCATCATCATGTTCGGACATATCGTTTGGAGTTCCTTCACGAGATCCACGTGGAGAAGCTTGAAGGTTAGCATTATTGAGTTCCTCATCATCAATTTGTTGGTTCAGATTTGCCTGGTTGTTGTTCGACATATTAACAATAAGATTGAATGTTGATTTAGCAATAATGGATTATTAGATTCCCGGTAACGAAACCAATTTGTTTAACCAAAAAATGTAATTTTGGTCAAAGATTGAATTTTACAGAAGAAATCGGGTTACTGATAATCAAAGAGACCGAAATATAATTGACTTTCAAAGAATAAAAATAAAGCAATAAAAAATTGTATTTCACGTTGATCTCAGCAATGTTCTCTGTGACCCTACAATACAAATGATAAAACTTCCTCCTTTTATAGTTGACAAGGATTAACGGATTATTCTAAATAATAAAGAGCATTTAATGAGATGTTACATAATCATTGCTATCAAATACTGAATAACTAACGTATCAAGTATTTAACAATGAATGTAGACTACTTTTTGTCTTCAGATTCGTGTCTTCAATGCCCTTTTTATCTGTTGATATTGAATGCCTTGGATAGACACGAGAATCGTATCTAAGGTTCCTTCTCGTGCTTGTTTCCTTTTCTTCTACCGTGCCTGTTGTCCTCCGTGTCTTTTAATCATTTATTGGTCTTTGACTGTTTGACTAATCCACGTGTCATGCCATGTCACCTTTAATAAAAACTCAATTTTTTCCAATACAGTAAGGACAATTAATACTCTCCATTAGACCCACTTGTGCGATTATGCCGAGTTTATTGTTGTTGTTATATCAGCCCGTCTTGCTTATATTATATTTTTGATTTTTATTACTGTCACAATTTCTACTGTCTATTTTCGTTTTCTTGAGCTGAGGGTCTTTCGAAAACATCCTTTTTATCCCTCCGGGGTAGGAGTAAGGTCTGTGTATATTCTACGCTTTCCAAACCCTACTTGTGAGGTTTTACTGGAGTATTATTGTTATTTTATATCTACCCGTCTAAATTTCCGAGCAGGTCGGGTTATGATCAGCTTGTTGACTTGGTTCAAAAGGGTGTATCGAAGACGATCTATCAATCTATTGTATAAAAATACTCTACACGACGGATCAAAATACAATTCAAACTCAAAATGTACACAATCAAATTTGAAAATTGAGAATTATATAAATTTAGAAGAACTTATAAAATGTTTAAGAAAAATATATTAGCTACCATTTTTTTTTTCAAAAAGCAAAATAGAAGTATACAGAGATTGATTCACGGTTACGCGGCACCGTAATTTAATCCCACTAAAGATCATGACGTGTTTATTACTCCCTTCGGTTTACAATAAGTTTTCTTTTTTATTTTGATCCAAAATAAATGTCCAGTTATATAATTAAAAAAATATTCAATTTGTTTTCACAAAATAACCCTTATGTATATATCCCTAAAAAAACTTCTTACTCCTTACATTAAATATTTAATTAGGAATAATTTAGTCATAATAGATATTTTTGTATAGAATTTATTATTTTCTTAATAAGCGTGCTAAAAATAAATTGATCACCTATGAACGAAGAAGTAATTTTATCTGTTTTAACACACCCAAAATTTGACCTAACCCATACCTCTCAGAGCCCTTATTAATGGTGGTAGGTTGGGTGTGGAAGCCATTATAGGTTGGTGGGTGGGCGTGGGGCGTTAGACTTAGGAAACTCATAGCAAGTGGGTTTAACTTCTCTAAACGTGAGTATTTTTTTTATATTGCCATTGTATAAAATCGTAATAAATGATTGGCGCGTGTAAGTTATTGGGCTTTATATTGTAATGTAAAAACTAAATTTAAAAAAAGAAGAAGACAAAAACAAAGTTTAAACAAAATTTATTGGATTCGGCTCAATCCGCAAGCCTATGCTAGCTTAGTCTCTGATATAAAGTTCAAACACTTTTGTTAATATCATCAGTAGAAGCAGGTACATAACTTTAAACTTTATGGATTTAATTTTTAACATTAGCTTTATTATATTATTAAAATTATTGGTCTATATAAATTATTTGTTGTAATTTTAGTGAATTTTACATTTAAAAAATTATGTTTTACAACGAAAATACCGAATTCAGATTAACGCCAAAGAACGGAGCTCACATAAATTTCGATTCATCAAGTCTTAATGAAAAGGAGAGTATTTTAATGATGAAATTGATAGGATGACGCATTTAGCGGAACCATTCACTAAATTGGTTTGCCGGCAAAATTAGATTAATTAAGTTAGAGGCAGACAAGAATATGATTGATTTCAGAAAATATAATAACTTTGATAATGAACAAAGAAGATAGGAGTAATTGCTTTTCACTTTTGTTCGGCTTTTCTTTCCGAATCCACTTTCCACATTACACGTAGCCGTTTTCTAGGATTATTTTAAATCATCATGGATTCTGACCTTTTACATTTCCTTTTTTTCCTCGTTGCTATTTCTTACTGAAAAAGTTAAATCACAAACAAATAAATTTAATTTCATTAAAAGAGATGAAAAATACTTAAACGTCCAGCACTTGCTTTTGGATTTTTTTGTTTTGTTTAATTTCACTAAAAACAATTTCAAAATAGTAATTATGCAAAATTATCTTCTAGAATATTTGTTGTCTTTTGTTCGGGCTCAAAATTATCATATACTTTTGACAACATAAAATAATCAAAATAATTGGAGGGCCAATCATAGCAGATCGTAATAAATTAAAGAACCAAATAAAAGAAATAAGAAGCAAGTATTATTCATAGGAAGAAATGTGTAGAGAGCTTTTATTGATAACATTGATTTGGTCTGCCTCTCAATGGAGCGGTTCAGAACCTTAAAATCATATTCTCTCTTTTCTTGAGATAGTGATGAAGAAGAAATAACCCCCTTCTAGGGTTTCTTCTCTTAGTATTTATAATTATAAGTTGTATGAGCTAGCAATGGAGGGCCGTGACTACGCTGAGGCTTCGTCCTTACGATGGCGGATATACCGGTAGCCTCCTCCTCGACGGCCTTTTTTATTGGAGAATCGATCGCTCCTTCTGCGGTTGCGACAGAAGGTGGGATGGCGCCGCAGGAGGTAAAGATGGGTCTGAGTCTGACTTGGACCCAGAGGACGTCCGTTTGTTCTATGAAGGCGTCACCCGCTCGACGGTACGCGCGTAGGGGCGATTTCGCTATGTCGAAATTCCTACGGAGCAGAACTTGCTGTTTCAAGGGGATGGCTTGGTGCCCTGTCCGAGATGTTGTGCTCGGAGGCAAAAAATGCATCGTTAAGGGACGTTACGTACATCAGATTGATGAATGAGGTGGCCGCAATGGGCCTGAAGGTAAGTATGATGACCTTCTTCTACTTTCCTTTTGCCTTAGTTTGTTTTTACTTTAATCGGTATCTTTGCTTTGTAGTCGTATCGGTTGGAGGTGGAGGGTCTCCGTCGAGCCGACGTTCGAAGATGAATCTTTTTGTGGGCGTTGAAGAGTATCGCCGCTACCGCGACCGGTGCCACGAGATTCGCGAGCGCCTGAGGAACGACCCCCGTAGCCGGGACTTGGTTGAGGAGCTAGCGAGGCGAGAGCTTCAAATGCAGTAGGGGCTTGACAGGATACGCGCCCTCGAGGAGCAGCTTTGTCAAAAAGACGAGGAGATAGAGGCCAAAAGGAGGGTTGTAGCTGAAAGGGAGCACCAGAATCAAGCTATGGCGGCGAAGGCCTCTGAGACCTTGAACGGGAATGTGGTTGCACTGGAGAATGAGGTAGCCGCTTTGGGGCTACAATAAAGGGGTGCCTCGTCGAGGGCTGCGGCGCTGGAGGCGGCGATCTGTGTTTATGAGAGGGGGCTGGAGTCGGAGAGATCTTCTGCTACCTTCAGAGAGGCGGGGCTAGAGGACCGCATCGGTGTCTATGAACGGGACGCCCAAGCCATGGCAGATCGGATCACGGCCTTGGAAGGAGAGAATCAGCGCCTAAAGGACCAGGCCGGCTATTCCAACCAGGCTCGTGAGCTGTGGACATTTGTCGAGGCCCAACGAGATGTTTATATGAACCCGTGGGAGGCCAGCATCATGCCCGAAGCTGCTTTGAGGCATCCCGTCAGAGGGCTCATGAAGCCCGTATTGATTGTGGTTTCGACCCAGCGACGCCGGGGACTAATGATGGTGCTGATGGTAGAGCGGGTGACGCCAAGTGAAAAGTTTTGATATACTTTTTTATTTTTTTCATCGTTTGGCGTTTAGATTTTTTTTCTTCATACTAGTCAGCCTTGGCCGAGTGTAAGAGGGTGTTGCCCGCACATGACTTGTAAATATATATGCCAGCTTACTTTTTTCATTGCTGGTCTTGTGCTTATTATATGTTTTCCATTCTTTAGATTTTTCTATTACATGTGTTCGAGGGGGATTTGACTTAGAGTACGACTCTGGTAGGTGTGTTGACTTTTGGTTGCCAACGGTTTTGCTACTTTTACTCGGTGCGGGGAGTTGTAGAGGTTATTTGGCAATAGCGACTCTTAGCCTTAGTCCCAGTTCGAGCGCGGTCGAACTAGCAGCCGTGATGGCAACGCGACATTGTAGTTTGATCGGGGCTGAACTCTGCGTGGTCCCCAATCGTAGTTCAAGTTGGGGGTACTTACTTGAATGGCGAGGGTGGTGGGCCTGCGTCCCTATTTGTCGTGGGCCGAATTTTGTCGAGTTTGGTGAGAGAGGCGTTTGGCCTGAGTTGTTAGGCCCAACGGCGGAGGCGTCTAGCCTGGCTCGAGCGAGGTCGCGCTCATTGGATTTGTTGGCATTAGAAGCATGGCCTAAGTCTTGGTTCAACTTGTAATTGAACTTGTTATTTTCGATGGCGAAGGCGCATAGCCTGAGCCCTAGTTTAACTTGAAGTTGAAATTTTTATTTTTGATGGTGAAGGCGCATAGACTGAGTCCCAGCTCAATCCGTAGTTGAGCTTTTTTTTAGTTTTTGATGGCGAAGGCACATAGCCTGAGTCCCGGTTCAGTCTGTAGTTGCTTTTTTTTTTTATTTTTGATGGCGAAGGCGCATAGCCAGAGTCCCGGTTCAATCCGTAGTTGAACCCTAATAACTTTGATGGCGAAGGTGCATAGTCTGAGTCCCGGTTCAACCGTAGCTTAACCTTGATAACTTTGATGGCGAAGGCGCATAGCTTGTGTCCCGGTTCAATCATAGTTGAACCTTGATAAATTTGATGGCGAAGGCGCATAGCCTGAGTCCCGGTTCAACCGTAGTTGAACCTTGACAACTTTGATGGCGAAGGCGCATAGCCTGAGTCCCAGTTCAATCGCGGTTGAACCTTGATAAATTTGATGGCGAAAACGCATAGCCTGAGTCCCGGTTCAACCGTAGTTGAACCTTGATAAATTTGATGGCGAAGGCGCATAGCTTGAGTCCCGGTTCAGCCGTAGTTGAACCTTGACAATTTTGATGGCAAAGGCGTATAGCCTGAGTCCCAGTTTAACCGTGGTTGAACCTTGATAAATATGATGGCGAAGAAGTATAGCCCGAGTTCCGGTTCAACCGTGGTTGAACCTACTGTCGGAGGCACGTAGCCTGGACCTCGTTATGTCATTGTTTGAGGGCTGAAGCTCGATTTTGAGTCGAGATCTTGAGCGGCGCACGCGCTGTGTTTCCAACCGAGGTATGTAGGCTGGCTTGAGGTGGCTCTCGGTTCGAGGTAACTTCATGCCGGTTTCCGGCTGGATCCTGTATCAGGGATGCAGAAGATTCCTTTCAGAGATCTTCCCTCAGGAGGGGAGGGGGGAATTGCTTCTTCTTCTTGCTTGCACTATCCGAGAGAGGAGTGGCAGAGAATTCGGGTCTCGATTCGAGATCTTCGAGTTCCCTTTGTCCGATATGTCGCATTAGCTTGTTCGAGCTGGGTTGTTCTTTGGCGTTTCTTTCCTTTTGGTCAGGGGAAGAACAACGCGATTCTGCTATGAAATTCCCACAGACGGTGCCAAATTATTCGAGCTCAAAAGTATCATATACTTTGAGAGCATAAAACAATCAAAATAAATTGAGGGCCAATCATAGCAGACCGTAATAAATCAAGGAACCAAATGAAAGAAATAAGAAGCAAGTATTATTCATTAGGGAGAATGTGTAGAGAGCTTTTATTGATAGCATTGATTTGGTCTACCCCGCCATGGAGGGGTTTAGAGCCTTACAGTCATGCTCTCTCTTTTCTTGAGAATAGTAGTGAAGAAGAAACAACCCCTTTCTAGGGTTCCTTCCCTTAGTATTTATATTTATAAGTTGTATGAGCTGACAATGAAGGGCCGTGACTACGCTGAGGCTCCGTCCTTACGATGGCGGATAGACCGCAGCCTCATCGATCGAGTCGGCTAATAGTCGGTTGTCGTGATTTATAAGTGGTCATACCACTTATAGACTGAGGATTATCTTTAAGATATAATCAATCTCATTAATTATCTCGGGGTCATATTCTTACCCATACATCTTTAAATACAAAATCTAACCAAAGACCTTCCCTTTCCACTACCCACGGCCTTCTAACCCAGTTGTTTTTTTAAAAAAAAAAAGAAAAAGAAAAAGAAAAAGAACAAGAACATGAAGGAAAACGAGGGTAGAAAGAGAGAGAATGATAATTTGATATAATCTTTAGGAAAAAAACAATTTCCGTAGTTATATGGTATCTCATTAAACATAAAGTCCTTTACTACGATTTTTTACTATTATTAGAGTTTTAGTTATTCGA
Organism: Nicotiana benthamiana; assembly: GCA_034376525.1. NCBI lineage: Eukaryota > Viridiplantae > Streptophyta > Magnoliopsida > Solanales > Solanaceae > Nicotiana > Nicotiana benthamiana. Next base: position 30,041,800 of record CM067337.1, read on the forward strand.
TAAAAATCCTATTCATCTATATAATACTTCCGGTTTATAATAAGTGACAAATTTGCTCGAGACACACTAATAAGAAAATACAAAATTATAGACAAAAATAGTTAATGTAACTAATTTACTCATAATTAAATGTAACATCATAATTTAATGTGAGTAGTAAATGACTTTTTACAGATATGTACGTTAGAGTAATTTTGAAAAAATAAATTAAATTTTTTCTTAATTATATAAAGGTCATTTATTTTAGACCAAAATAAAAAAAAATATTGATTAGTTATCGTGGACCGAATCATTAATAACTTACTTACATCAAATATTTATATATCTATGGAATAAAAGAGAAGTAATTACTTGATATAAACCAACAAAACCGTAATTGCCGTCTGTCAGATGAAACTAAAAAAGAAAGACTAAAAATAGTGTTTACACACTGAAAATTCCAAAAAGAAATCAGTAGCAGAAATAGTGAAAATAAAAATAGAAATAGGCAAAAATATAGAGAGCCCAAATCTAAAACGTGAGCGACTCTCCAGCTTGGTCCTAAGTCCTTGTCCTCACGTTCCGTCTCTCCTCCTCATTATTTGTAACCTCTATTCTTTCAATAATAATGTCCAATAAACAACCAAATTCTCTCTTCTTCAGCTGATTTCTTTCTTAAGTATAATATTTTATTCTCTTCGTTTTCGACGTGTTCAGCTCAAAATAGCCGTCTTTCCAAGAATCTTAAACCAACCCCATTTAAGTATTTTACCCAAAAAGCCTCTTTATCAGGTTCTCTGTTTACAACATGTAAGTTTTCGTTTTTTTAGGATATGCTTATATGGTCACCAGTATTGCTATTTTAGCTGAAATTGAGTGAGTTGTAACTTTTCATATCTAAATTCTGTTTATTTTTCTATTTCTGTGTAATGGGTACTGAAATTCTTGGTTTTATTTAATTGTTTGTTTTTCTTTCCTTTTCTCTGTCATTATCATAGTGGGGTTTTTACCTTTTTTTTTAGCCCCCTTTTTTGAGTGTATATGCAGTTGCGGAATCGTACTAATTAGAGATTCTAAAATTTGAGCCACCGAAGATTATTACGTATGTTTGTTCAGTTGATTGGATTTGGGTACGATACCGTTTTGCCAATTGTTTTGGACTCTTCTTTCTGAATTCTCTCTGTTTTCAATGATCCTGGTGTAACTTTCTGTCTATTTCTGCTAAAACTATAATTTTCTCGAATAAAATATATACAAAACATAAAAACATAATATAGTTGAATGTTAGCTTGTTTATATATTATACAATGTAAGTCTTGTTTTTGTCTTTCCACCAAATTCTTAGCTAGTTGCTACGGAGTCTTTGGGAATATCTTTTATCTTGTTAATTTAGTATTTTATTAATTCTGGACTGAGCTTCTAGATGTTGATTTTTCTATGAACAGCATATTGGAAGAGTGCAAATTGAAGGATCCATTTGAATAAGTATCGCGGAGAGGAAATCAAGAACGGGCTTTTTGGGGCGTTTGGTTTGCGATTGCAGAGTAGATGAGGATTGAGTTTGATGTGAATTTTTGTTGCTAAAATGAACTAATGATAAGGTTCAACAATGAAATCCTTAAACATGGAGAAGAGATGGATATTTCCTTTGGTTATAAGCTCATTTGTGTGTTTCTTCCTTGTTGTAACCTCCTTTAATATGGGCCTTATTACTTCATTACACACATTCAATTCAATCTTTTCAATTTTCCCAACTCATGTCAAGATAAAGCAAACCAACCCGTATTTTGCTGAATCGAAAATTAACCAAGCTCCAGCCCCTCCTCCTGCTCCTCCTGTCCCCCGTTTTGCTTATTTGATATCTGGATCAAAGGGTGATCTTGAAAAGCTTTGGAGAACGCTGCAAGCGCTGTATCATCCACGGAATTATTATGTTGTTCATCTGGACCTAGAATCGCCTCCACAAGAGAGATTAGAGCTTGCTTCTAGAGTGGAGAAAGATCCCATTTTTGCACAGGTTGGCAATGTGCACATGATCGCCAAAGCAAACATGGTGACCTACCGTGGACCTACCATGGTTGCGAACACTCTTCATGCTTGCGCGATTCTCCTCAAGAAGTATACAGATTGGGATTGGTTTATTAACTTGAGTGCTTCTGATTATCCACTGGTGACTCAAGATGGTTAGTTCTCTGGTTGTTTATTTCTATCTACCAGCAAAAAGGGCACCATTTCTTGTTGGTCATAAGTCAGTCTTGAGTAGTGATGTTCTGTTTCTTTCTTCAAAGATGTGTTTAATTATTATTAATTATTTTTGGCAGATTTAATGTACACTTTTTCTGATCTAAAGCGAGAGTTCAATTTCATTGAGCACACTAGCCGGTTGGGCTGGAAAGAGTATGCTATCCTCTCAGTCTCTCACTTTGTGCGCTTGAAGTTATTGTACTGAGGTTTAATTTCTGCGTAACTGTGTTGATCCTATTGCAGGGGTCAAAGGGCAATGCCGCTTATTGTAGACCCTGGGCTCTATAAGACAACTAAGTCTGACATATATTGGGCCTCACCTAAGAGACCTCTTCCCACATCCTTTAAGCTCTTTACTGGTTAGTTTTTGATGATTGAATTCGCATACTTGATTAAGTATTCTTGATGCTGTTTACCCATGTTTATGCACCACGAATGCAAATAGAACATGCCTCACCATATACTTTGTCCGTTAAAATTTTGTGCTTGTACCATCACACCTTTTCCTTTATCTAGATATACTTTCTCGGTTGAAATAAAGACTTTGTATCAAACCTTGATTGGTTGTTTGGTTCAGTCCTAGCCTTCTAGGATATCCCATGAGATTATGATATTATAGTTTTGGGATATCCCATGGGATTATTTATCCCACCTCCTATATGGAATAGCTAATACCCACAACCAAACATGAGAAAATTTAATCCATACTGGGATTAATTTCCTTACCCCGGTAAGCAAATGATCCCTAAGACTCTGAAGTGTCTCACAGCTAGAGAAGCTGCACTATAAGATAATTTTCAAGTTTCTTAGCATGGCGATCTTGGTATTATTATTGACTGAAAATAATCTTCGTATTAATCTTTGGATGCCTGCAACCTACATGTTTGCATATTAATGACTACTGCGGTTAGATGAAATAGTGATGATTTCGCATCAGTTCGAGTAGTCTACAAGATGTTTTAATTATTGTTGTTACCTGCTAAAGTTGTTGACTCCAGAAATTTGTTTTGATATCTATACTTGGAAATTCATCTGTTTTTCTACTTGATACTGTATTTCTTCGCACTGAAATCTTTTTTCTAGAAGCACAAGGAAGCAATTCATCAATCTTACATATAGATGGAAATAACTTTATTACTTTCTGTCCTAACTGTGAGGTAGATGAAAGTACATTGAATCAGCATGAACTGCATAGCCCGTGAACTAAACTCTTAGCATAATCTTCCCACCATACCATACTGTTATCTTCGTATTTCGGCAATTATAATCAATCTAAGCATTTGAAACAGGTTCAGCGTGGATGATCCTCTCTCGTGCTTTTGTGGAGTACTGCATATGGGGTTGGGATAATCTTCCTAGGACCCTACTTATGTACTACACAAATTTTGTCTCTTCTCCTGAAGGCTACTTTCAGACCGTTGTGTGCAATGCCCCAGAATTTGCTATGACTGTTATTAACCACGACATGCACTATATTTCTTGGGATTACCCTCCACGACAGCATCCACACACTCTCAACATTAATGACACAGCCAAAATGATTGGAAGTGATACTGCCTTTGCACGCAAGTTCAAGCAAGATGATCCCGTTTTGGACAAGATTGATAAAGAACTCCTCCATCGAAGCAATGGAAGCTTCACACTGGGGGGTTGGTGTTCTGGAAAACCTCGTTGTTCAAAGGTTGGAAATCTAACGAAGCTTAAACCAGGTCCAGGGGCTAAAAGGCTTCGGCGTCTTATTGGTAAACTAGTTTTGACTGCTAAATTTAGTCAACACCAGTGTAATTAGTTATACTTTTCCTGCCTACTGATGAAAAGGCGAGGGGGAAAGAGTTTCATTTATAGAGCCAGAGAATAACATATTAACATTAGATTATTTTGTAATATATGAAGTTTGCCATATCCTTGCCACTATTTTGGTGTTCCTGTTTTTGTAGCTACACTTGGACAAGATATAGGTTCATCTTGACTGCCCTAGTCTGGGGCTTTGTTTATTTTAATTATCTCTGCACATATAATTTCCTGGCAAACAAACTCATGACTCACTGTTCTTCACTGCACACTTTCTATATATATATATATATATATATATATATATATATATATATATATATATATATATATATATATATATATATATATATATATATATATATATATATATATATATATATATATATATACACATATATATATATATATATATGTGTGTGTGTGTGTGTGTGTGTGTGTGTGTGTGTGTGTGTCTTCGTCCAATCAAACAAGTCCATGCCATAGAGATCATGCTCGACATAAACGAGACTAGGGTCCATGCTCCCCGCTTTCTTCTTGTGGTTACTATTCGAGCTTAAGCCAAGGAACTCAAAACAACAGTAGAAGCACCCTTTATTGTAATACTGTTGCAGTTTATTCTTGGAAGTGTAACTCGATTGACGCTGATACCATATCAAAATTGGGCACTTCAACTCAAAATTTAAGACAACGATGGATAGCCCAAGAACTTGAGAAACATATTTGAAAGCTCTTAGATAGTCCATGTGGAATAACAATAATGTATTCTTCATATAAAGATAAAGCTGAAAAGATCTTCCCAAGCATGTTTTAAGGAGAATAGATGGTTTATTGGTGTAAGTTCAAACTCATAGAGGTGCAAGATTTGATTACTTATACCTTACATCTTAAAGCTGTAAGGTATTATTGTCTTTTTATCCATTGTTCATTTCTCTTTAGTGTTTACCTGAGCTATCCCTTGAAATGGAAAAAGTCCAAGAAAAAGGTAGTAGAAAAAAAAAATACTGGACTACATTTGGGAAATAATTGTTAAGAGGGTTGTCTTATCAGGTTAATTCACCAGCTCCGTTATCCTATACATTCATTTCTTAAGATAAAATCTAAAAACCCTCCCAAATCTTGAGGTCTAGCCAATAACAACAACAATCCAGTATAATCTCACAAGTAGGATCTGGAGAGGATAGTGTGCGCGGACCTTACCCCTATCTATGAAGGTAGAGAGGTCGTTTCCGAGGAGAAAAAGAGAAAAAAAAAAAATAGAAGCCATCTTATTAGATGGAGCTCCGACTAATCCAGATTCTCATATAGAAAGGTCCATAAAATGGGAAACGCTCACCAAAATTTTATTCTAATTCCAAGACTCGTATTCGAGATCTTTGATTAAGGGTGAACGGATCATATATCCATCCTACCCCAATCCTTGATGGCATTATAATATTCTTGTTGTCATATAGAATTATAGGAGTCTCTTTTTGAGGTTTCGATTTGTAACATATGTCTTCCCTAAATCAATTCAAAGATAATTTGCTAAACAAAATGTAGGATCACAAGACTAGATTAATGATCAATAAAATAAAGTTAACGTCCACGATGCATATTTGCTGATTCATAGACTAAAGGAAAGGTTCCAAAATTGCCCCTCTACTATGATATATTGTTTACTTCAACCATCTGTTACACTTTCCGTCCAAATCTATTCCTATCGTAAATAAAATTTGCATAATTGCCCCTAACCCCAACGTCCCTCCACTGTAGCAGCCAATCCCTCTAATATTTTGTCCATGTCAGCTGCAAAGTCAGCAGGTCCCACTAATTAACTCACCACTTTTCTTATTAAAATATTCTCATCTTTTTCTCCCTCTCTTAAGTCTTAACTCAAGAATTATTTTGGTCGTCATTTAAAGATCAAAACCACCAGATTTGAAGCTTTGATGAATGCTTCCAATAGAGTCTTTAGATCTCTTTCCAGTTCCAAGTTATCTCCAGAGTAGCTAATCATGATTTTATAGCCCAAGTAGTTTAGTTCAGATGCTTTGAATATCAAAGATTAGTTACAAATCAAACAACAACAACAACAACCCAATATAGTGTGTACGCAGACCTTACCCCTACCCCGGGGTAGAGAGGCTGTTTCCAAATAGACTTCGACATCCTTCCCTCTAAGAACTTACCACCTTGCTCTTCGGGAGACTCGAACTCACAATTTCTCGGTTGGAAGTTGAGATTGCTTACCATTAGAGCAACCCCTATTGTCAACAGATAACTCCTAATTATCTTTTAAAAATTCAAGCTTTTAAGTCCAACGAACCCAAGTAATGGTGTCTTCAAAAGTTCTACTCCAGATCTTAGTATAATTTTCAGCTCCACAAACGCACAACCAACTGAATTTAATTCCCAATAAATATTAACATATATTTTTTCACCTCAAATTTGAATAATTTCTTTCCAGCCACAACTTCGATCTCTAAGCTAACCTAGCAATAGGTGCTTGTAATGTTCAACTTACTTTCCTCCCAACAACCGCCAAATGATTCGAACCTCATTTGTTCCTGTCATTCATTGAGAAATTAGGCATTTAACTAAAAAATTATCCAAAATAGAAAAATCGTGTCTATTTCATATTTATTTGTCATGATTTGCTTCTAAAATCTAATATCTCATTAATTCTTGTTCATCATTGAGAAATATGGTGTTTAACTAAAAATTTATCCATGATCTCTTCTCTTGAAACTTGGATTTGGAAGTTGGGTTTGAAATCCCATCACTGATTTGGGATTTAGAACTAGGCCATCATTGCCGAGCTTAGAACTTCGAATCTGGATTTGCATTTTCGCAGGCCTGAGATATGTATATTCTAAATCTGTCAAGCAAATCGTCGAAAACCCTTCAAAATCTAGAATTATTAGCGAATCCATAAAATGCGATTGACGAGTCGAGGCTCTCAGATCTGGAAATTCGTCGAAGTTGTGACTCAAATCAATTAGGTGTTCAAATTTCTCGTGGGAAATACCTTGCGAAGCTTGTACTGATATTTGAATCCGTTTAGAGAGGATTCGAACACCATAAGCTGCTTGATCTCTTGAAAATTCGAATTTGGGATTTAAAAAAAAGTGTTGGAGCTGAAGTTAGTAGTATTACATTTAGTAGTGTTAAGTAGAGAGGCCCATATGTTGTAATTATATAGAGGCCCATTAAGTAAGAGGCACAATTCTAATATATTAGTATTAGTGACTCATTTGTATAAGCAAGACACTGAATAATACACAAAACACAGTTTCTCTCTCTCTCTCACACCGACATGTCTAAGATTTTTACCTCCTCTCATTGCTGTAGAATTATCTCCAGATTCACATGTTAACATGGTATCAGAGCCATGGGATGATGTAATCATGTTATATACGCTGGACATTGATGAATTTTGACTTACAATTACGTTAGATCTGTTTTGCGTTCTTGTGTCGGAGGAGATTCAATTTTACCGGTGATCTACTCAATTCTTCTGGTGTTTTTTTGTGTTTCTGAGTCATCGATGAACATTTGAGGCCGTTACCTACTTTGATTTGTTCTTAAACTTTTGGTTTTTAGAGATTTGAGGCAAATTTGGTACTTTTACTCCTGATTTGAAAACCTAGTTTCTAATTCATATCAAATTCCCCTGTGATTTTCTTTGCTATGGGTTCAACTGTCGAAGATACATCTAATAATGTTGGTATAACTGATAATTCTGCTGTAACACCTTCATCTCCACTATATCTGCTTCCCTCTGATTCACCTGGTACGATTTTGGTCACCACAATCTTTGATGGCACTAGTTACGAAAGTTGGCGTAGAGGAATGTTATTAGGGCTCTCATGCAAAAATAAGTTAGGACTGATCAATGGAACAGTTTCACGACCTAGTTCCACATTTCCTTTGCTCGAACCTTGGATTAGGTGTAACGACATGGTTGTGGCTTGGATTTTGAATAGTTTGGATAGGGAAATTAGGGAGACTGTGATGTATACTGAAAGTGCTGAAAAACTTTGGAAGGAGATTGAACGCAGATTTGGTCAAGCCAGTGGAATTAAGATTTTTCAAATTCGTAAGGAAATTTCCTCGATTAGCCAAGGTTCATCGAGCATTTCATCATATTTCAACAGAATCAAAAAGCTTTTGGATGAGCTTTCCTTTTCTGTGTCATATCCTGATTGTATTTGTGGATGCAAAGAGCAGTATCAAAGGCTCGATGAAGAAGAGAAGGTGCATCAATTTCTCATGGGTTTGAACAACTCATACTCCACAATTAGAAGGAACATACTTATGATTAAGCCTCTGCCTGATGTAGACAGTGTGTACTCGATGCTTGTCAATGACGAGAGTCAGTCAAGTGTTCAAGCTAATGTGCCATCTCTTAATTCTGATTCTACTGCATTCTCTGCTGGTGTTCAGAAGCCATATTATCAAAGGGTTAATTTCGACACTCAAAGAGCTAACTTTGACCATTGCCTGGCCATCAAATTGAGAAATGCTACAAGCTTCAAGGTTACCCTTCTGGTTTTCAGACTAAGTTCAAACAGACTGCAGCATTTGCTCAAGTGTCTGATGTTCCACATGTTGAACATTCTGAAAATTCTACTGGTGATACCAAAATCGTTCAATCATATAGTGGAAATTCTAGTATAACCAAGGAACAATTTGATCAATTACTGAGTCTTTTGCATTCTAGAGTTTCTAGGACATCACAAGAGATCTCTGCTGGTTCTGCTAATTTTGATGGTTTGATAGGTAATCCTGATTTTAAATCTTGTGGTCTACTTGCCTGCAATTTTTCTAGGGTAGAAGATAGCAGTTGGATCATAGATTCTGGGGCAACTCATCACATGACCCCAAACTCTTCCTTTTTAACTAATATTAAACCTCTAGTCTTACCTTATCTTGTCACTTTACCAAATGGTTATAAGGTAAAAGTGACTTGTACAGGTACTCTTACCCTGTCCCTTGAAATATCTCTTACTCATGTTCTCCTAGTACCTTCCTTTCAGTATAATCTCATTTCTCTTGCTCAACTAGTCTTGCAGCTAAATTGTTTGGCTTATTTTTCCCCTATTTCTTGTGTTTTGCAAGGCCCTTCTCTGAAGAAGCCAGTAGGTCTTGGTAGTTTTCAGAATGGGATCTACATTTTCAATCATGAAAACCTTGTTACTTCTGAGTCTACTTTTTATCCTTCATTTGTAAATACCATTACTGCCTCCACTTTACATGATTTGAATAAAAGTAGTAGTTCTACTTCTAATCTTGCATCTTCTGTATCTGTGAATAATAATGGTTCTTCTGCTATTCAATCTCATGAGTTGTCTTTTGATCATTCTTGGAATTTGAGACTTGGACATATGCCCTTTAATAAAATGAAGTATATTCCCTTCTTGTCTGATAAACTACCAAAGAAACAAACATTCTTATGTCCTATTTGTCCTATGGCTAGGAAACAAAGACTTCCATTCCCTGAAAGTAAAATACATTCCATTTCTCCTTTTCAATTAATACACATAGACATTTGGGGACTCTATCACACACAAACATATAATGGGTTCAAATATTTCATGACTATTGTGAATGATTTCTCTAGAGCTACCTGGACTCTTTTACTATCTTCAAAGGGCAGTGCTTTCACCATATTACAATATTTTATGCAAATGATTAGAACTCAATTTTATGCTTTGGTCAAGGTAGTAAGATCTGATAATGCTTTTGAGCTGGGTTCTAGCTCAGCAGCCCAGTCCTTCTTCTCTGCCCATGGGATTTTACACCAAACCTCCTGTCCACATACACCACAACAAAATGGTGTTGTGAGAGGAAACACAAACATCTTCTTGAAACTGCTAGGGCACTTTTATTTCAGTCCAAACTCTCTGTTAAATATTGGGGTGGGTGTATCCTGGCTTCCACTTACCTCATAAATAGGTTTCTCTCACCTTTGTTAAATAACAAAACTCCCTTTGAGTTACTTTATGGTACTGCTCCTTCTGTCACTCACTTTAGGACATTTGGTTGCCTTTGTTTTGCTGCAGTCCCTAAACCATATAGAGACAAGTTCAAATCAAGATCCATTCCTTCTATTTTTCTTGGGTAAAGTGTTGACAAGAAGAGCTATAAACTACTCTCATTATCCAATTCCAGTGTTTTTCATTCCAGGGATGTTGTTTTTCATGAAATTGTATTTCCCTACTCTTCTTCTGATTCTACTAATTTATTTCCTCCTTCTGTTGTCACTCCTTCTTCAGTTCCTTCTTCCTCTCCACCTCCTGTTACTCCTCCTACCACCAGTACTTCTCTTCCCAGTTCTCCTAATCATAGTAATACTGTTGGTCCTCCTCCTTCTTCTTATGTTCCTTCTCCTGTTTTGAGAAGATCCCCCAGAACTCACAATCCTCCTTCCTACCTTGATGATTATGTTTGTTCCTCAGTTTCTGGTTCAAAGGTTCCTTCTCCCTCTGATCTTTGCTTGCAAGAAACACAATTATCATCAAGCTGCCTCCAATCCTGCTTGGCAGGAGGCTATGATGAAGGAATTTCAAGCTTTGGAAGCTAATAATACTTGGAACATTCTTCCTTTACCTCCTGGTAAGAAAGCCATACCTTGCAAATGGGTGTATAAGATAAAACAGAGGACTGATGGTTCAATTGAAATATATAAAGCTAGGTTGGTCATTAGGGGTGACAATCAGTTAGAAGGAGTAGACTTCACTGAAACATTTTCTCCTGTAGTTAAATTGACAACTATTAAATGTCTCATCTCTGTAGCCATTAAGAGAAATTGGGTAGTGTATCAACTTGATGTCAACAATGCTTTCCTCCATGGTGATTTGGATGAAGAGGTTTTCATGAAAATCCCTCAAGGTTTAACTGTTTCTACCCCTACTTCTGTTCATGTTTCTTCCTTAGCGAATTAAATAAGTCTCTTTATGGACTTAAACAAGCTTCAAGGCAATGGTATGCTAAGCTTTCTTCTGCTCTTCAATCTAAAAGTTTTCAACCTAGCTTGAATGACTATTCTTTATTTAGTAAATTGAATGGCTCTCATCTCACTATAGTAGCAGTGTATGTGGATGATATACTGTTGGCTGGGGATGATGTGTCCGAATTGAATAATTTGAAAGCATTCTTAGATGCTCAGTTTAAGATCAAGGATCTTGGTGAGGTTCATTACTTTCTTGGGCTTGATATTGCTAAACTGCCTCAAGGGTACTTGATAAGCCAACATAAGTTTGCTTTGGATTTGATCTCTGATTTCAAATGTTCTACAGTTACACCTGTAGTAGCCCCTCTAGACTCTCATGTTAAGTTGTCAGCTGATGTTGGGGATTTACTACCTGATCCTTCTGTTTATAGAAAATTGGTTGGCAAGCTCAATTATTTGCAGCATACCAGGCCTGATCTTTCTTATACAGTACAACATCTGAGTCAATACATGTCTGCACCTCGAGTCCCTCATTTGGAAGCTGCTTATCATGTTCTTAGGTATGTAGCTAGCACCTCTGATTTGGGTATTTTGCTTTCAAGTACTCATGACTTCTCTTTGCATGGTTTTTGTGACTCTGATTGGGCTAGCTGTGCTGATAGTAAAATTTCTGTTTCTGGTTTTGTGTTGTTCCTTAGTGGCTATCCCATTTCTTGGAAGTCCAAGAAGCAGCCTACTCTTGCTTTGTCTTCTGCTGAAGCAGAGTATAGAGCTCTTCATCTGTTGGTAGCTGAAGTTACTTGGGTTGTTCGATTGCTTGGTGAGATGGGTGTAGCTAATCTCAGCCCTGTACTGTGACAATCAAGCTGCAGTGCATATAGCCAAGAATCTTGTCTTTCACGAGCAGACCAAACATATTGAGGTGGATTGTCATTTTGTGCGGGATGCCTTGTCTGCTGGTTTGATCTCATTACATTCTATCTCTACTTCTGCTCAACTTGCTGACATTTTCACTAAATCTTTGCTTGTTGTGCACCAGCATGCTTTCATTCCCAAGCTTGGAATGGTCAGCCCTTCCAGCTTGCAGGGGGGGAGGGGTGTTGGAGCTGAAGTTAGTAGTATTACATTTAGTAGTGTTAAGTAGAGAGGCCCATCTGTTGTAATTATATAGAGCCCATTAAGTAAGAGGCCCAATTCTAATATATTAGTATTAGTGACTCATTTGTATAAGCAAGACACTCATTCTGAATAATAGACAATACACAATTTTCTCTCTCTCACACCGACATATCTCAGATTTTTACCTCCTCTCATTGCTGTAGATTATCTCCAGATTCACATGTTAACAAAAAGGAAGAGCAATTGAAATTGAATTTTGATTTTGAAGAGCTGTGCTGACTTGACAGCTGACATGGACAAAATATTAGAGGGGTTGACTGCCACAATGGAGGAACGTTAAGGTTAGGAGCAATTTTGTAAATTTGTTAACGATAGGGATAGATTTGGACGAAAAGTATAATGCGTGGCAGAAGTAAATTATATACCATAATAGAGGGAAAATTTTGGTATTTTTCCTAGATTAAATCATTACAACAACTACAACAACTAACCAGTAAAATCCCACATAGTGGGGTGTCGGGATGGTAATGTGTACGCAGACCTTACCCCTACCCCGATAGGGCAGAGATGTTTTTGATAGACCCTCGGCTCAGAGCAACGGAAATAAAAGAGAACAAAGAAAACAAGAAAAGAAAAGAAAAGAGAATTCATTAGTAACTTCAGTGAAAAGCGACGCCCACCTTCCTTCGAATATCTTCATTCCCGATCTTGTCTATCCTAGTGTGTCCGCACATCCACCTCAGTATCCGCATCTCTGCTACTTTCAACCTCTGGATATGGGAGTTCTTAACCGAGCAGCACTCTGTCTCATATAATATAGCCGGTCTAACCACAATTCTATAAAATTTACCCTTGAGTAATGGTGTCACTTTCTTATCACACAAGACTCCAGACGCCAACCTCCATTTCATCCATCCCGCCCCTAGATTAAATCATTGTTATACAAAATATATGAAAGAAGAGACTTTTACATAATATTTATACACATTAAGGTATCAGCAAGTTTTCATTTTGAGCTTCCATTCCCATAATTTTTTCTTCCATTAAATCTTCCAAAAAAAAAAACTATACTTGACAGATTAAGAGCAGAAATGTACTTAACAATCATAATTTTGCATGCTCTTGGTCATGAACAGTATAAACAAATCACGTCAAAACAAGAATTTGTGTTTCTTCGCTATGTAAATAGAGTAACATTCAGAAAGTTGCAGTACATAATGACATAGGTTCCATGTTTCTTTATTGATTTATTATCAATGAAGGTTATAGAATATATTGATTGGGCAGATGAGAGATCAAGACTCGAGGGAACCAATATGAGACATGGAATGCCTGCCTAATTTGCTTTCTCTGACAATACATAAAAAGTTTTCTGGAGATCATATAGTTCCTCTGAAACTTCATTCTGACTCTGGAATATTATAGAATATACAAAGAGAAATTCACATTTAGCATTCTTTCCCTTTTATGTACAGCATTTCACCATAAGACCAATATATGTTCTCATATTTGCAGTGAGCTACTTCCACTATATGAACTACTAGCAAAAATCTTGGTTTCTTGACGATGACAATTATCCTCATTCGTCATGGTATTGTACCTAGTTGACATCTTCAGTGCAAGTCATTCATTTACCAATGCAGGCAGCAATAATCTTTCATGATTTTCTATCCCGAAACTACTCCCAAACTGTTGGAGACATTAAACCATCTCCAAGAGCTTAATATTTCCCATTGAATTTGCAGCAACTAAGGTAGAGGACTGACCACGCCAACAAACAGATGAGATAAACTGTGCTTGGTCATCCACTTCATCACCAGAAAGCGGATCCATGCTATTAAATTTAAATGATAGTGCAGGCATAGGAAAAGCTTTGTGGTAGACAAAGACCTGCAACACAACCCAGATCACACACGTAACATTAACATGACCAACTCATAGCGACTAGCTATTTCTGGAACAATACAGACAAATATCAATACGCAAGCTATGCTACGATATAAGACTCGATATATAGCGATTTAAGAGGTATACACTGGAGAGTCATGCAATTTTAATGTCCTTCACCCCCTTTATCTTTAACAAGGTATATTTCACCCCTTTTAATAGCATGTTTGGCCAAGTTTCTCCAAACCCAAAGCTCTTTTTTTCTTTTCAAAAAGAGTTTTTTTTTTCAAAGTTGAAGTGTTTGGCTAAGGCTTTTGTGGAGCAGAGGTACTTACAATAAATATGGAGGTCAAAGGCTAGAATGGGAACAAATCAGATAAAGCAATTACATTGAGTGGCATTATGAAAGAGCACAAGGATGGAAAGATTTCTACAGACACCTAAAATTTAGAGTAGGATCTGTACTAGAACAAATTTTTTGAAGCAGAAATGGTGCAACAATGCCGATCTATTGAAACTTCTATCCATTCTCAATCTCAAGAAAGCAAACAGCAACAGTCGCCCCTGCCTGCAACGAACAGGGAGGAGCAAGTTGTGGGATCTGAGCTTTAGGAGAAAGTTGCCAGATCAGAAGGTGGAAGGGCTCAATAGTCTGTTGGAACTACTGTACAAGCAAAACAGATGGTTGGATATGGAGAGGACATAAGAAAGCTTTATTTGCATCTTAAGTCTTTCTATAATTTATTCCTCCACTAGAGAAGGAAAATGGGGAATTTCCTTACGCCAGATTTGATTCCTAAAGTGTCAACGACGGTGTAGTTTCATATTCGGAAAGCAACATCGGAAACCCGTTTAACCCTATTAGAACTTCAGGGAAAGAAGAATAATATAGTAACAAGTGTTTCATGTGAAAGAAGATGAGGTAGGATGTAAATAGTTAACTACTGCATGGTCTCATTGCATGCCTGGTCGCAGATACAAGTTTCCGGAGTACAGTTTAGAATATGTTTGGAGTTGAATCACTAATGCCACAAACTGTTAGAGAATTGTTATTTCGATGGAAATTCAGAAAGAAGAGTAAAAGGAGAAAAGCATGGGAAGTGGTTCCTTTAGCACTCACGTGGACAACATTGAAGGAATGAAGTAGAAGAGCATTTGGACGAGAGTAAAATTAGTATTCTTCTTCTTCTTCTTCTTCTTCTTCTTATTATTATTATTATTATTATTATTATTATTATTATTATTATTATTAATAATAATAATAATATTATTTATGAGAAATGAGTAAAATTATTCTGCAAACATTAGTGAAAAACTTTCATATTTCATACATTTGTGAAGTAATATATGAATATGTATTATAATTAGTGTTGATGATTGGCAGACTACGGGGAAATACAACAGCCAACTTTAGGTTGCACATTGGCATGTTTTTGGTTGAGGGCTAGCTACCAATTGATAAAGGCTAGAAGCGATAAAAACCAGCCAAGCCATGGTCACGAATCAATTCATATGCATCTGCACAAAGACATGTAGTATGTTGTGCAAGTCACAGTTTGCAGTACGTGCAACACAAATCTGTGCTGAGAGCATCACACTTCATTTTGTATGTAGCTCAAGTGACTGCTTTCACCAGCCTGTTCTTTTTATTAATTCTTTGGCACAACAAATAATCTATTCTCTACTCTTACAACAATTCTCTCTCTAGATGCACCTTTAAACCAACTAAATGTACAGAACTCATGCTAACTCAAGCATGAGTCGTGAATATGATCAAGAACGTTGGATGTATCCTAGGTCGAATTAAAAAAGTGCTGCATCACAAGTCTCCCTACTTGGCCTTGAAATTTCTACAGGACACAGTCAACAACAACAACAACAACAACCCAGTATAATCCTTGGATAGAGAGGCTGTTTCCAAATAGACCCCCAGCATCCTTCCCTCCAAGAACTTCCCACCTTGCTCTTGGGGAGACTCGAACTCACAACCTCTTGGTTGGAAGTGGGGGTTGCTTACCATCAGAGCAACCCCTCTAACAGGACAGTCAGTTTAGTTTAAAACATTTGGAGGACAATATGGTGATTCTTAATCATATTTTGTCAACCACTACTAGGATCCAAGGTCATGTTGATAATATTGATCCACTAAAAAAACCTTTCATTGAACAATTAAAACATTAAAGACAACATGAAGTGGATTGTTTCTAATGAATCAGCAATATCATAACAATAGTGTATTGTTTTGTGACAAAATGGCAATTAAAGCATATGTTTTCTTCTCGAGCAGAAAAGGACAGTGGTTGTTTTGTCACGTATGTAATGAAAAATCTTTTATATTCAATTACAGTAAGAAATTGCGAATCATTCATTTGCTTATTTATGAACAGCATCAACCGAAATGTTCAGAAAAGCCCTAGAAATTTAGAGATACTTTTTGACATATAGCTTGGACTTAGAACATTGATAATAAATGACACCTCACTTGTCTTAAATAGAGCTATATATGATAGTAAATATATATGATAATAATATTTATGAACAGCATCAGTAAGCAAGTAATAATAGAGCTATATATGATAATAAATGATACCTCATTTGTCTCTGAGCCAGTAGCAATGTAACCGTCAGATACAGATAAGCCAACAAAGTTCTGAAATGCAAGAATACTTGTATCAGCAGGGAAAGACATTCAACCACAATTTAAGTTCCATCTCATTCACGGTAAAGCACATTCAACCACAACTGAAGTTCAATCTCATTTCTTAGAACTTATTTCAAGGATAATCTCCTTTGATTAGACACAACAGCAAAGAAATTTTAAAATGATATCTCAAGAAGAAAAGAGGGGTGGGTGGGGGGGGGGGTTGTAACACAAAATCCAGTGTTAACATTAGAGTCAACTTCACTGCATTCTAGTGCAAATATTGACTTGTTCTGCACCGAGAATCACAACTAAATCTTTTGTTCCTATACCACATAATATACCAGGATATCAGAATGCAGGCCCAAACAGTAGCAAGCAAGCTGAAGTTGCCATTGTAAACATAAAGCGCCTAAGAATTATACATGTGAAAGAATTTTTTTGTCTTTTTTACTAAAAATTGTCTTGTCACATTTGAGTGGATGGACCCTTACAAACTTCTAAACGGGAACTGGACACTAATTACATTCAATCAATCATATAAGTGTGAAAAGCAGAATAAAACATGGTCCCCCAAAAGCAGAAAAATCCAACATGAGCATGCATGAAATGTGTCTTCTCCCATGCTAAAAAGCTATGGATTCTTTAAGCATTTACAAGCCGTATGCGCACAACATCCTATCTTTCTGACTGCAGAAACGAGTGTTAAAGGAGCAAAAGAGTACAGCGAAGACATGAAACCGGAGTCGGCTTCAGGGGAAACCGACAAGAATAAAGAAAAATACCTTTACATTCATGTGTCCGGTAAATGACTGAAGAGGCGAATCAAGAATTCGAGATGAGCAAATTGACAAATCCCATAGTTTTAATGTGTTATCTGTAGATGCAGACACAAGTGTTGTGGAATCTATGAACTTGACATAGCTGACAGTCTTGTTGTGCCCGATTAATGTGCATAGAGGCATTTTTGAGTTACGTAGATCATAATAATATATCTTGTGATCTGCTGAACCAAAAGCAAGGAAGCGACCAGAATCAAAGGGGAACTGGACGCAGCAGACATTTGCTTTTGTTTTGATGGTTCCAATACTTACTCCCTGCAGTACCAACCGAGGTAAGAAAAACAACTTATTACACACACAGGTTTTATCGACACAGCAACATAACTAGATGACTGTAGTACGTTTAGTTTCAAAGCTGACATCCACCAAGTGCAAAAATTAGAATTGCCTGATTGATATTCCAGAGCTTGACAGAACCATCATCACTCCCGCTGGCCAACATGGTTGGATCTGCTACGGAAAAGTCAACAGACCAGATGCGCCTTTCATGTTCTCTCATTTCCATGAAAAGCTGATTTCTTGAGACGTCCCATACCTGCAAAATAATTCAACGAACTTCATCCACAATTAATATTAAAAAGAAAAGCCACCATGTCATGAATTTAGCTCACCTGCACCACACCTTCAAAGTTACTTGAAGCGATCTGGCTTTTAATATAGCCATTCCAACATATGCTGCTTAGCTTAGATCTACTAGCCATTTCAACAACTGGATAGCGGATATCTCGGTCCTCATTTACAATTGAATTATATTCAAAAACTTTGATCTTCTTATTTACACCAGCAGTTGCAAAAAATTCACCATCACGATCAAAGCTGAGAGCACATACAAGATTGGAAGAATTTAGAAGATCCCCTTGCTTCAAGTCGGCCTTCACTTTCAACTTGCTATAAGATAGATACTTGCAGAGGCCCTCCAGAAATGAGCTGATCGATCCACTCTGTCTATCCTCATTGCACCCCTCTTTTGATGACAAATTACTCACTGAAATTCTTTCGGGTGCTACTACTGAAGTTCTGCAATCTGTACTTACCTGAGAATGTCTACTCAATGGTTTACCAGTTGGTTTGATAACCCTACGTCTTGTCATGAAATAAGCTGCCTCCATTTTTCTAAAGTTATTCATCAACCGGGAATTTTTTGCCAGAGTACCCCCTTTGTCTTCAACATGCTTCTCTGACTTCTGACTTTCATCTGGATTATCATCCAATTCCTCATTCGTGCGGATAGAAAGGCCTGGCCTATATCTCTTTCTAGATCCAGAGCTCCCAGCATCATCATTCTCAGTAATATTTATCTTCCCCGAATCCAAATTCTTTACTGGTTCCTGATTTGAACCCCCTTTGACTCTAAGGGTCTTCTGCATCTTTGAGACCTCTTCTATGTCAGATGACAAAAAAGATACTATCTCATTCAAGTTGTGCTTAGCCTCCTGCTTTCGCTGTTGAATCAGCAAAAGGAATTCCAGCAATAACTCTTGCTCCTCTATTTTTTCTCTAAGCTCTATTGCTGCTTCACGTTCTTCAAACTCATCTCTTGGAGCAGTAAGGAACTCGCTTTCTAGCAACTCACTGTAATCAATGTAAAAAACAGAATCCGAATAAAACGGACATAGAGAAAGGCACATTGCTGTTAAAAAACAAAATGAATTAAAATGGAAGAAATAGTAGATTGATTCTTCAAGGAAACCATAATTGACGGCTGAAATGCATCTCATAAATAGGTAATGGGCTACCATTTAATGCAAATTAATAGAAAACTTTGCTCCTTTCACTTTATTTCTCTCTGACAAAGTCCAAGCTGGTAAGACATTTGAAGATACCACTGACAAGACATGGAACAGCATTATGTAGAGAGAGCAGCAAAGCTGTTGATCAGTTAACTAACAGTTTTGCCTGTAGAGGCAACTAGACTGCACTATTCCTAATGATGTAAAGGAAGTTGGACACCCAAGAAATTAACCTTGGGTCATCTCATCAACCAAAGAGAGGAAACAAAAAAGGAACAAGTTAGCGCTGTTGCAAGAAAGGCAAGCATGCTTTGCCTGCATTTCCTTCTTTCCTGAGGTAAGAACTATTAATCCATGCACGAAAACTAAATATCCCATGACTTCTCCAGATAAGAGCTTGCCACCAGAAAAGAGAAAGTGTGCTTACTGTAAACTCTATGACAGTGTACCGTACATTATATGACAACAACAACAACAACAACAACAACAGCATGAAAGAACAAGAACAAGGATTACAGGAGTATAAGCCACAGATCAAAGGAGGTATAAGAAGACTGGCAAAAAATCAATCAGGGATAAACAAATCAAGAATGAATTGCCATAGGGGAAAATTTAAGGGAGAAAAAAAAAGACCAGGTTGACATGTAAAAAGAATGCTCACCCCATTTTAGGCCTACTTCTCGGCTCGGGGTGCAGTAACCATAAGCAAAATGAAGCTTCTTTAGGCCATTTTAACAGCAACTGAGGAGGGAGGACACGGTGTCTTAGACTATGCATAGTTGCGCTTTTCTTTTCTGGTGAACTGAAGGTGCAGAATAGCTGCTCATAATATAATAAATCATTAAAACACAAAGTTCATCTTTGCAGTCATGAGAAATATAACTCAGTAGACCCCTTTACTGTGACATGCTAACTAACTGGTACTAACCTCAAATAGGAGGACTCCAAGTCGATAAATGTCTGACGCACAAGAGCTTGGAGCACCAGCAGTCTCTTCTGGACTATTGTACCAATTGGTTTCCAGGAGCAATATCTGTTTCATTGGGAAGGTATGCTTCTTTTCTTCTTCTTGTCGCTTCTTATTAGTCTGCACCACGTGGCCTGAACTTGACTGCAAGCAACAGCTTTCAGATACTTTTACAGAAGCTTTTGTGCAAATCTTCTCAAGCTGAGAACTTTGTCTCCCCAGCTCGTCCGACTCATGAGGCAAAACTGAGGATAAATCCTTTAACTCGATAGTTTGGCTGTTTAAATCATCTTCTTCCGATGAATCGGACCCTGAATCCGAGCAGGATGCGGATTCAATAAAAGCAATACGTTTGGAAGATGACATGACAAAACATGACGGTCGTGCATTATGAACAACTATTCCTTGCGAATGTGCCAGGTTTACAATCTCCACAATTTGGGAGAATATGTGCAAACATTCAAGAGCATCAACAGCTCTCTCCGGGTTGTCCAGCCACTGCCTTAAACTAACATCACTACAGTCTATTCTCCGATCAACTAGGTCCACAGCGAGTCGATCCTCTGTAACCCCACCTTGGGCTTTAAGTTGATTTATGTGGGGGGACTCAATTCTCCCCCTCCCCTTTCTACCCGGAACAGACCCGGTATCATGCGACACATCACCGGAGGACCTAATGCTGCTTGTTTGAAATCTAGGATTCCTGTCTACAAGAGCTGAAGAATTCAAACCCCTGGGACTATCTGATCCCTCCCAACCGGATTCAGATGACCCCTCCATTGTGATCTACATATAATTGTATGTAGCCCCAGAGCCACAACATCTACCAGTTGGTTAATTCTTAGAATCCTAACCACATCCTTTCACTTCCACAATAGCTATATCCAATCAAAAACACATTTCAGTAAAAGGCAAGCCAAATCATCATCTCAGAAGACACTCAAGAATCAGTTCACGCAATTCAAGATAACAACCTATTCAACAAAGAAACAATAGAAACAAGCAAAAAAGCAATCTATTCCTTAAAAGAGACAAAACTCACTCTAAAACAAAATCAGTAGCCAGAAACCATTGGCTCATAAAAAATGTACAAGGCATGCTATGGCTACACGTTTTCATTCATTAGGGAGAGAGATATTACCAAGAAGAGAAATGAGCTTCTATTTCAACCAGAGCATACAAAAAG
Source organism: Nicotiana benthamiana (assembly GCA_034376525.1). Classification (NCBI taxonomy): domain Eukaryota; kingdom Viridiplantae; phylum Streptophyta; class Magnoliopsida; order Solanales; family Solanaceae; genus Nicotiana; species Nicotiana benthamiana. The sequence continues at coordinate 30,063,123 of CM067337.1, forward strand.
AACAAGAACCACACATTAAAAAAATGTGCTTTATTCTGAAGAAACACCACAGCCTCAAAAAATAGCCCAAAAGTATTTTTCTTTTCTACAACACATAGTGAAAAGCTAAAACAATTTTTCTTTTCGACAACACATAGTGAAAAGCTAAAACAAATATTGCTACAGAAAAAGAAAAAAGACCACCCCCCCCCCCCCCCCCCCCCAAAGAAAAAGTTACAGTTGTTGCCTCACCTGAAGTTAAAATGAGTGAGAATCAATTTTGTTTTGGATTACTCGTAAAAGTTGTATCTCTAAGAAAAACCCTAGGTGGGTATTATTCCTGCTTCTATTCGTTTTCCATGTACGTGGCTCATTCATATCCTCAAAGCAGAAGTTTTTATCACAAAGAAAGATACTGTAATTATATATATATATATATATATATATATATATATATATATATATATATATATATATATATATATATATATATATATATCAACATGTGGGGTTACTGTAAGCAAGAAGGATATTTAATTTCCAAAAATCAACAGAGTCCCAGAAGAGGAGCTTGAATATAGTTACTCATTTTTCTATTATTGATACAGAATCTGGTTATAATTAATTAAATCTATGTTATCTTAGTGGGAAGTATAAAAGATGTATAAAGTAATCACAAACTGTAATTTAAAATTATTAGACACAGTGATAAAATGAATTAACAAATAGAAAGTGCTCACCTTTTACATTATGATAGTACAACTTTTCAAACCACTCCGAGGAAACCCTAAAACTACATGCAATTCAGAGGCATTAAAGATCAAATTTTAAATTAGTTTGACTTATACTTGTTGGTTAGTTAGTACTCTAATATAATATTTCAAGCTCTCATTAGAGGATTTTAATTGGGTTTCAAGTTCCAAACCCAGATTACCAAACCCCATGAAAATGGCAGCTTAAGCTATTAACAGATAGATTATGGTTTAATACATAAAATTTGATAATATAACCGACCCAATTACTACTTTGGAATTGATACATAACTGAATATTGAGGTGGAAACAATTATATTGGGGAATATTGGTTGAGCGTAGGTAGAGGTAAGAGCCGAAAAGTGAATCTTGTGGCACATTCTAATCAAACGTGTGCAAACGGGAGTCACAGGGTGGAATTGGGGAGGGCGGGCGGCATTTGATGACCAATCACAACCAACACAAAGCCACAAACACCAGTATTTTATAGTAACAAGAAAAACCTGTGAAATTCTCAGTACTGTGCTAGTGGCGTCCTTTTTTGTATGTCCAGTAGAAAGAAATGTTGAGATACAAGATATTACATGATTTAGATTTGTATATACTTATATTTTTTATGTATATTATAGGTATATTGTAGGTATATTGTAGGTATATTGTAGGTATATTTTCGGTATTGGGTTGTAAGTTGTAACTGGGCTATGATGAGTTATATGGTCTGAGCCCAATGTCCCTTATTTAATTTTGGGCCGGATCACCCGATCCGACCCGTCCATTTGTAATTAGTATAAATGTAGGTGAGATATTTTCTGACCTACCGAGATTCATTTTCGTCCTTTCATTTTCTGTAATATACTTCTCTCTTCCAGAGAGTTCCAAATGCCCTGACTTCTCTCTACTTTCTCTCTCTAGATTTTCTATGATTTCTCGGTCTAATATGAATGTTTACATGGTATCAGAGCCTCGGCAACGATCCGATCATGTTTCTATGTGCTTCGTGGTCTTGGATGAAGTCTGTTTCGAGGTTTTTGGGGGTGATTTCTGAGACCTCACGGTCGATGAAGATTTCAACCTATCGGAGACTTTTCTGAGTCTTTCATCGTGATATCGGAGTGTATTTTCTTCTCCTGAACATTCTGGAAGATTTTATGATGATTTTTGGTTGATTTTGGGTGACCTATCGGCTTCTAGGGTTTCTGGTGGTTTAACCTGAAGTTTTACTGCCTTCCGGTGGCTCGATTCTCACTTAGTGGACGTTTTGGGTGCCTCTCCAACGTTCCTGACCACATTTCCAGTAAAGCTGTTTTTAAGGTTACACCTAGGGTTTGATACCTAGGGTTTCTCTGTTGTTTGAAGGCCGATCTTCTCCTGTCGCGAAGAAGGAGGGTAACTCTGTCCTTATCTTCGATATTATATGTGATTACTTGACTGTGTACTTGTGAGTATCTGGTGTTGTCTGTGAATACTTGACTTGACTGTATTCTGTTTGTTGGTTGTTGTGTGTGAATACATGTTCTGGTTGTATTCTCTTTGTTGAAAAAGTTGTTCATTTAAGCCGGTTCATTAACTATGGCTTCTAGCACAAGTACTGGTGCCTCCCTTTCCCTAGACTCTTCCAGTCCCCTTTTTGTATATTCTTCTGATGTCCCTGGGGTATCTCTCGCTCCCACTCCCTTTTCGGGTAGTGGTTATGGGGGCTGGAGACGTAAAATGATTGTTGCCTTATTCGCCAAAAACAAAATCAGTTTTGTTGATGGCACATACTCCCGACCTACCACCAATGTGGCTCAACAAAGGTTGTGGGATAGGTGCAACAACATGATGATTTCTTGGTTGACTGCTTCTATTTCCCCTGTAATTGCTGAATCTGTGCAGTACTCTGACACTGCACAAAGCATATGGTCCCAACTCCAGGCCAGATATGGCACTGCGAACAGGACCAAAATTTTTGAACTGAAAAGAGAGTTGTCCCACACCTCTCAAGGGTCCTTAGATATAGCTTCTTATTTCAACAAGCTAAAAGGTCTATGGGATGAACTTGATTCTATGTGTGCTAATCATGGTTTAAGGTGTGTATGTGCTGCAAAAGATGGTATAGTTCCGGAATGTGATGATAATAAGGTCTTTCAGTTTTTAATGGGTCTGAATGAAGCTTATATGGGGGTCAGGAGTAATCTTTTGATGATGCAGCCTCCTCCTTCTCTTGACAGTGTTTATAATATGGTCCTCAATGATGAGAAACAAAGACAAGTTCAGTCTTCCTCTCACTTTGACCCAGCCTCTGTCTCTTTCAATGTCCATACAAACAGGCAGCCTGTTGGATTTAACAAGGCCACAGTGTCTGTTCCTCCTCCTCCTTTTAGACAGAGAGTCAATTTTGACCAACAGAGAGTCAATTTTGACCAAGCTAGGGGACCTTTATTTTGTAGATACTGTAAAAAATATGGACACTTAATTGATAAGTGCTTCAAGATCCATGAGTATCCACAAAGTGCCACCTTTAACAAGGGAAGGAGGCCTGTTGCTGCTCATCTGAGTATTGGTCTGGATTCTTCTATTTCTGATGGACTATTGCCTGTTCCTCAAGGGAATCCTCCTGCTGGCCATCAATCTGTTGCAAGACTAGATGGCCCAAGCTCTGTGATACCAGGGTTGAGCAGACATGATTATGACCAGTTGATGAACTTGTTACACCAGACCAAGTTGGGGGAATCCACTGCTCAAACTCCTCCTCCCATATATGCTGCAAACTTTGCTGGTACTATGTTAACTGAGAACCCTATTTCTGTTTCCAAACTTGCTTGCTTACTCACATTAATTCTGTCAACTGGATTATAGATTCAGGTGCCTCTAATCACATGACACATGATAAACATCTACTTTTTAACATTATACCTTTAACTCTGCTTATACCTTTAACTCTGCCATATCTTGTCACTCTTCCAAATGGCTATAAAGTGAAAGTGACTTGCACTGGCTCCTTTGCCTTGACTCCTTCCATCACTCTTCACAATGTACTGCTAGTTCCTTCTTTTAAACACAACTTGATTTCTGTTCACAAGTTAGTGAAGCAGTTGCATTGTATAGTTATGTTCACTGAACATTCATGCTTACTACACATAATACAGGACCCTTCTCTGAGGAGGCCACTGGATCTTGGTAGAGAAACTGCTGGCCTGTATAAACTAGCTTGGGTTCCTTCTTCCCCTTCTCCCTCTGTTAATTGTTTTTCTACTTCTGTTTCTCCTGTATCTGCTTCTTGTAATGATAACAAAATTGTTGCTTTGCCTTCTGTGTCTGTTTCTTGTAATGATGACATCTCGTCTGATAACAAGGTTGTTCCTTTGCCTTCACATGTGAATAGTTCTATCTATAATAATGAATTTGCATCTGATATGAATTACATTTGGCACTTAAGGCTTGCACATACTCCATTTGAAAATATGAAATGCATTTCTGGTCTGCCTTTCCCTTTTGCTTCCAAACAACCCTTTCCCTGTACAGTCTGTCCCATGGCCAGACAGACCAGGCTTCCTTTCCCTGACAGCTACATTAGAACTTCTAGGCCTTTTCAACTGATTCATGTGGACACCTGGGGTCCTTATCATACTCCAACCTCATCTGGTTGCAAATATTTTCTTACAATTTTTGATGACTTTTCAAGGGCAACCTGGACACATCTGTTGGGATCCAAAAGCAATGCTTTTTCTATGCTTAAGTCATTTCTTTCTCTGGTCAGAACCCAATTTAATGCTGTGGTTCAGACTGTTAGAAGTGACAATTCCTTAGAATTGGGCTCTAGCAATGAGGGTATTTCTTTCTTTAGCAGTCAGGGGATCATACATCAAACATCCTGCCCTCACACCCCTCAACAAAATAGTGTTGTTGAGAGAAAGCATAGAACTCTCCTTGAAACCTGTAGGGCTTTGCTCTTTCAATCTGGTTTGCCAGTATCTTTCTGGGAGGATTGCTTGTTGACTGCCACCTATCTTCTTAACAGAATACTCACCAGATTGCTTCATAATAAGTCTCCTCATGAAATCTTGTATGGGAAAATTCCATCCTATACTCACTTGAGGACTTTTGGTTGCCTTGCCTTTGCCACTGTTCCCATCCCTCAACGGGACAAGTTAAAGCCAAGAGCCAATCCTTGTGTTTTCTTGGGTTATCCTTTTGGCAAAAAGGGTTATAGGCTATATGATCTTACATCTAAGAAGTATTTGGTCTCCAGGGATGTCCTCTTTCATGAATCAGTTTTTCCTTTTAAATCTGTGTCTCCTTCTGCTCCTCTTCCTGCTTCTTCTTTTCCCTTTATTCCATCTGGAGAACATGATGATGCCTCTGATTCTCCCATTCCTCTCTCTCCTCCCTCTTCTCCCACATCTGTGCAGCTGCCCTTTCCTACTCCTCTCAGTCCTGCTGGTTCACCTCCTATTTTAGTTCCTTCTCCTTCTGTTCCTGCTCCCAGAAAATCTCAAAGACTACATAATCCTCCTTCCTATCTTAAGGATTATGTCTGTCAACTCCTTGCCTTCTCTGGCTCATCTTCCTCCTCTTTGGAATCTGAGCCTCTATACTATTCTCAGGCTGCATCTATTCCAGCATGGCAAGTTGCCATGAGACAGGAGTTTGAAGCTTTGGACACTAACCATACTTGGGATGTTGTTCCTCTTCCTCCTGGTAAGAAACCCATTGGTTGCAAATGGGTTTACAAAATTAAATACAAGGCAGATGGCAGTGTTGAAAGGTATAAAGCCAGGTTGGTTATTAGGGGTGACACACAGGTTGAGGGGATTGATTTTACTGAAACTTTTTCTCCAGTGATTAAAATGACTTCTGTAAAGTGCTTATTGCTGTGGCTATCAAGAATCATTGGCCTTTTTTCAGCTTGATGTAAATAATGCCTTTTTTCATGGTGATTTGGATGAGGATGTTTACATGAAACTTCCTCCAGGTTTGACTGTCTCTCCTTCTACTTCTGGTTCTGTTTCTTCCTCTTCTTCTTCTTCTCCTCCTCTGGTTTGCAAACTCAAGAAATCCTTGTATGGGCTGAGACAAGCATCCAGACAATGGTATGCCAAATTGTCTTCTGCTCTTTATTCCAGAGGGTATACTCATTCTTTGAATGACTACTCCTTGTTCATCAAAGGTAAACCTGGCTCCTTTGTGGTGGTAGCTGTCTATGTGGATGACATAATACTCACTGGGGATGACAGTGATGAACTGACTGCTCTGAAACTGTTTCTGGATGCACAGTATAAAATCAAGGATTTAGGGTCCTTGCATTATTTTTTGGGCCTTGAAGTGTCTGATGTCCCTGGTGGGATGGACCTTAATCAGCACAAGTATATCTCTGATTTGCTGCATCAGTTTGACTGTGTCAATGTCTCTTCTGTTGTGTCCCCTTTGGACATCAATGTCAAACTTCATGCTGATTCTGGTGACCTCTTTCCCTCTCCTGACCAGTACAGGAGTCTAGTTGGCAAGATGCTCTTCCTGACTCACACTAGGCCTGACATTTGTTTTGCAGTCCAGCATCTGAGTCAATTTCTCAAATCCCCCAGACTTCCCCATATGACTGCTGCCTTGCATGTTCTGAGATACCTTAAAGGCACTCTTTCCTTGGGTTTATTCTTCTCTGATCATGCTGATTTTTCTGTTGCTGGGTATTCTGATAGTGACTGGACTGCTTGCCCTGATACTAGACGCTCTGTTACTGGATTTTGTGTGCTGTTGGGTGGCTGTTTGATCAGTTGGAAATCGAAGAAACAGCCTGTTGTTTCTCTTTCCTCTGCTGAGGCAGAATACCGAGCCCTTAGCAAGGTTGTTGCTGAGTTGTCTTGGCTCTCTCGCTTGTTGGCTGATCTTGGGTTTCTGTTTCCTCTCCTATTTCTCTTTTTTGTGATAGTATGGCTGCTGTTCATATTGCTAACAATCCTGTTTTTCATGAACGTACGAAACATATCGAGGTGGATTGCCATTTTGTTCAGGACTTGTTGCTTTCTGGTTTTATCAAGTTGCTTCATGTGCCTACTTCTCGTCAGCTGGCAGACTTGCTCACCAAGCCTCTGCCAGGCACTTTGCTGCTTCCGTTGCTCACCAACTTGCAGGTGGTTTCACTCTCCAACTTGAGGGAGGGTGTTGAGATACAAGATATTACATGATTTAGATTTGTATATACTTGTACCTTTTGTGTATACTCAATATATATTGTAGGTATATTGTAGGTATATTTCCGGCATTGGGTTGTAAGTTGTAACTGGGCTGTGATGAGTTATATGGTCTGAGCCCAATGTCCCTTATTTAATTTTGGGCCGGATCACCCGATCCGACCCGTCCATTTGTAATTAGTATAAATGTAGGTGAGATATTTTCTCACCTACCGAGATTCATTTTCGTCCTTTCATTTGCTGTAATATACTTCTCTCTTCCAGAGAGTTCCAAATGCTCTGACTTCTCTCTACTTTCTCTCTCTAGATTTTCTACGATTTTTCGGTCTAATATGAATGTTTACAAGAAATAAAGTACAGCCAGCGGTACTATAGTGCTACTAGCCTTGCTTTTGATGAGGTATCCGAAACTGAAATGATGTTTTTTTGACATAAAATATGTTTATTAAGTTAAAAAAAATTATATTTTTACCTAAATTGTAGTACAATATAGCGTTTTACTTTAACAGAAAGTTAGCCGTTAAAGTAAAATGCAGTATTATAATGCGTTTTACAATAATTTGGGCCCACCAAATAAGTGTTATGCAGGACTGGCAATTTGTTTGTTAGTGTAAAATGTATTATAATACTACGTTTTACACTAATTTTTGGGCTCACCAATAAGTGTTCTGCGGATAACTAACACAATAATAATTCAAATACATAAAACATGGTATTATACTGCATTTTACATAAAAAAATTCTACACCCCAAGTTAAGACTTGCCTTATTTAAATGCGTTAAAATTTTATGAAAATCCATTCAAAACTTTCCTTCAAACTTCCGTTCATACTTCTCTTCTTCTTATCAAACATTTTTTTATAATGTCTGAAGAGCCAAAAATAAGGGTTTTATTATATTTGAGGGGGGAGGGGGGGATGAGGTTGTAATGGAGAATAACTGTGTAAGATATAGTTCACCTCTACAAGGTCATGTTAAATTACCACTTACAATGGAATACAATAAATTGGTATCATTGTTACGTAAAAAATGAGTGTGAGGAAACATCCAGTAAACCTTAAAGTAACCGATTTATTTCCTTATTCTGTGACTCCGCATGAGTTTGCTTATTATTCTAAGTTTAACATCGAAGATGATAAAACTCTTAGAATTTTTTTGCGGATTCTAGATGAATACAAAATTTTTTTTTTAAATAAAATTGTTGGAAATGTACATAAAGGTTGAAGATATTCTCAATAATGAGGAAGTGCACAGTAGGGATAACCCCCAATCATCGGATGGTTATTCCGGAGCAGTTTTTTCCGGACAGATTGCTGATGAAAGAGCTTGCCTTGATTTAAACTTGTCACCACTAGCGAATGAGCAACCACAAAATAATTTTTCAACTTTATATAATCCACAAGACGACTGGTAAACTTTAAATTTTCTATGTTTTAGCAATTTTTATTTATGTTTGAATTGAATTTGTATTAACACTCATATTTTTCATAGGAGGTACCGTCCTGTAACGATCCGATTGGTCGTTTTGAGAAATTAAGCTCAACGATATAATGTCTAGAGCATCTTCAGAATATGAGTATCGACTTGCGTGTATGGTGGAATTCGGTCTTCGATAGTTTAGAGTCAAATTGGAAGAATGAATCTAGTTTTGGAAGTTTGAACGATGAAAAATTGACTGGAATTAGATTTTTGGGTAAACGACCCCAGAATGGATCGTGGATGATCTCAATAGCTTCGCATGGTGATTTTCAACTTAGGCGCATGTCCAAATTCAGATTTGGAGGTCCGTATAGTGAATGATTTTGGCAAAAATTGGAAAAGTTGAAGTTTGGGAAATGAAGAAGTTTGACCTATTGTTGATTTTTGTGATACCGAGGTCAGAATGTGATTTAGAGAGTTGGAGAAGCTCCGTTATGTCATTTTGGAATTGTCTACAAAATTTGGTGTCATTCCGAGTTGAATTGATAGGTTTCTGCATGAGATTCGATATTTGACGATTTGGAAGTTCATAGCTTGATTTTTGGTTTGATTCGTCGTTTCGATGTTGTTTTATATTATTTGAATCTTCGAGCGAGTTCCTATTAGGTTATATGTCTTGTGTGTGTGATTAGACAGGGCCCCGGGAGCCTCGGGTGTTTTTTGGGTGGGCTACGGATCGTTTTTCCTCCATTTTGAACTGCTGCTTCTGATATCCTTCTACGCGATTGCAAAGTTTCTCCCGTGATTGCGATGCCTTGCTGAAGACCACCTCAAAAACCTTCATCGCATTCGCATCTGTCTACTCGCATTCACGAAGCTCCGTTTAGTTCTTCATTGCATTCGCATTAAGCCTTTCGCGATCGCGAAGGTTTATTTTTCTTTACTTCACGACCGTGTCTGTAGTCCCGCGTTTGCATAGTGGAAATTAAGAGTTGGGGTAGTTGGCCACCTTTCCTCTTCGCGTTCGCATTAGCTCCTACGCGATCACATAAGCCACCATCCCACTGCCCTTTGGGTTCACATCCCTCTTCACGCGAACACGATGTGTATTTGTGGGCATCCTTGAGTTTCTTATACGCAATCGCAACCCTTCTTCCGCGATCATGATGAACAAATAACTGGGCAGACATATTAAATCATAAATTCGAGGGGTTCACCATTTTTATTACATTTTGAGTTCTAAAGCTTGGTTCTTGGCGATTTTGAAGGGATTTTCACCTGGGTGACTTGGGTAAGTGATTCTCACTTGTTTTAGACTAATTTCCATGAATCTCCTCTTAATTTCGGATTTTGAATGAAAATTGGGTAGAACTTCTTAAGCCAAAATATTGAGTTTCGATTGGGTTTTTGACATCCGAATTGAGTGAGTTTTATATGGTTAGACTCGTGAGAGTGAGGTTTTTGAAAATGTTAATTTCACCCGATTTTGAGACATTGGCCTAAGGGATGTTTTGGTCATTTTACCTAAATCATATGATCAGTTTCTTGATATGTTATTTACGATATGTAATTGAATTGAATAGATTTGGGCCATTTGAAGTCGAGTACCCGTGGCAAGAACGTGGCTTCGAGTTGATTTTCTGCCGGTTCGAGGTAAGTATCTTACCTAACCTTGTGTGGGGGACTTCCCCTAAGGATTTGAGTCTTCTCTGTTGATTGTATTCCTTGTACGCGAGGTGACGAGTGCGTGCTCAGATTTATTTGTGGAAAATTGCCCCTCTTAGACTCTTAGATCCTCGTTATCAGTGAGTATAAAGTTGTTCTTATTATGATTGAGTTCCCTGTTATTAGTTTCACCTCTACATATCGTACTTGGAATTTATTTGCCTTTTGGGTTGTACTTTTTGCCTAATTGACTCTTCCTTTCTTTCACTGAAGATCCCTACCCTTCCATAGTCACGTTATCTTTCATATCGGTTGTCTCTATATGGAAATCACTAGTATCTCTCATGTAATTAATTGGTCTTAATGGAGGTTACAGTTATCTTTCCTCTGCTCATCCTTAATTGAAATTATTGTATATTCTTCGTAACTTGCCCAACTGTAAAAAATAGTTAGATATCTTATGTTTTGTTGATATTTCCGTATTTAAAATTATTTGATTCATGATAACTTCTTTGTTTTTGAACTACGTATTATGGAATCGTTGTTTCATATTATTCTCTCTCGTTGCGTTGTTCTTATTACGCTTAGTATTCTCTGTTATGGTTATTCCTTCTGAGCTAGTTGTACCGTCTCCTGGTGAACGGAGGTACCTAAGTTGATTCCCTTACCTTGTTCTTGTAAATATTGTCATCTGTTTTTTATGGTGGTGCACGAGGTTTCTACCGTGCGATTGTTGATATTGTGATGCACGAGGTTTCTACCGTGCAGTTATTGATATTATAATGCACAAGGTTTCTGTCGTGCTATTGTTGTTATTGATGTATTGCACATGCAGCGTAATAAGGCGGGATATGTTTATATGCTTATATGTGGGTAGCGCATGTGGCAGAATAAGGTGGGCACATTATGATGCACGTGTGGCGAAATAAGGTGGTGCTTATTATATTATTATTTGAACACATGGAGAAATAAGGTGGGCTATGTCAGGGGTTGATTGTAAAGAATTGTGACGGCCCGTGGAGGCATTTCCTATTTTGTTTAATATTGTGATTGTGGGTTACTTACCTACATGAGCTTTATCGTTTGGGAGTTGTGAGGAAACATCGTACGTGCGGTTCGTTCTCCTTTTCATGTTTCTAGTTGGTAGAATTCTTGTTAAAATACTTGCACAAGCATACACATAGTTGGACACTCCTATTAGAAGTGAATTCCTCCTGATTTTGCTAAGGGTGGAGGTACTCCCTCGTTTACCCATTATATATGTGAGAGTGGCCCTAGTTAGCCAGTTAGTTGTCAACATGACTATGAGACTGATGTTGATACCTAATTTTTTCCTATGTATTTTTGTACCCAAAGTACTTTCAAAATAGCATGTGAATGCATATATAAGCATCCACAAAAGGTTGGTATTTTTTCTATAATTGTTTTAAGCATTTTAAAACCTATTTATAACTTATTGTGTACAATAATATCCATTATTTAACCTCAAATCTTGTTATTTATTAAATAATTTATTTTATTATCTCATTTACAAAAAAAATATAATTTATGTAATTTTACAAGATTTTATAAAGCCATTAGGTATTTTTAAACTAAAATTGCATTAAATTGCAATTTTAGCCTATTTATCGATCTAATAAGTATTTCAAGTACAAAATCGTTCCTGATATTATTAGTTGCTTCCTAAATATATTTTATTAACTCACTAATTTTACTGGATCTTTACAAAATTGTTTATTATTTTTTATAAAATTAAATTGGAAAAATGGCTATTTAATATAAAGCCCTTTTATTTTTGCAATTCTAGCCCAAATTGAACTCAGAACCAACCCCAATTTAACCCCAAATTGACCCGACCCAAATCCACTAAACTTAACCCACCCACTTCTTCTTCTAATCCTGGCTGTTGATCTCACAGATCAAAGGCCCACATTTTAACTTACCAAATTAAACCACCCAAACCCTTAACCATACAATCATTTTTACCAACCAGGCGCCTTCACTCCCAAATGCTCTCTAGGTTCTCTGATAACCCTAGTCCCTGTTGAAACACGTTCTCAAGTCGCTAAACTAAACGTGTGTTCATATTTGTAGGTTTTGATAAATGACAAACCGACGTGAACGTAACATTGACATATGCCGAAGTCCAAGAACAAGAAGAACAAAGATCAAGATTTAGTAAAGCAACAAAGTTATACATGAGTCGTTCTATAATTGTGATCTTGATCCGACAATTGATTTAAGACTTGGCTTCTCTCATAAAATCATTTTTATCAAATCATGCATCTTTAATTTAAAGCAAAATGTTTTTGCAAAATATTTTTCAAACATTTCATTTTAACCAAAATGAATTTTAAACATGTCTTTTAAATCTGGACTAAGATAATCGATTATGTACTTTATGATAATCGATTATGTTAAGGCAGTGTACACCAGATTTTACAAAGCTGAAAGATAATCGATTATGTACCTTATGATAATCGATTATGTTAAAGCAGTGTACACCAGATTTTACAAAGCTGCAAGATAATCGATTATGTCCCTTATGATAATCGATTATGTTGAGGCAGTGTTCACCAGATTTTTCAAGGCTACAAAATAATCGATTATGTACCTTATGATAATCGATTATGTTGAGGCAGTGAGCATCAGATTTTTCAAAGTAGCAAAATAATCGATTATGGTTTTCTGATAATCGATTATATTAAATACTGTTGCCAAAATATTTTCAAACTCTGAAAGATAATCGATTATGCATAATCAGACAATCGATTATTATGATTAAAATCGGAAATTGATTTTTGAACGTTGTCAGGTAATCGATTATACGATTTGGATAATCGATTATTCTGCTTAAAATCTGGGATTGATTTTTGAACGTTGGCAGATAATCGATTATCCTAGCACAAAATCAGCAATTTGTGATTGGCAATTAAGCAACGATCTTGGGTGTTTTGAGCACTATAAATACAACTCAAAATCACTCTTCTAAGTATAACAACTGATTACATTCTTGCTAAAGCTTACATACTCTCTTTGCAACCATTTTATATTCATTTCTTAAGTTTTTGAGAGCCAAACTCTTGACTAAGTTGTTGTGTTCTTGAGCGTATTTATTTACTCATATCTACTCTTCAAGAGAGTTCTGTTTAAGTGAGTGCAAGTGTTTGTACACACTTGAAGGGATAGTCTAATCCCTTGTTGTAAGAAGGAAAAGTAGTTCCTTGGTTTGAAGTCTTGAGGTGCGGTATCCTCGAGCAGGTTGAAGTCTTGTAGAGTGTATATCTACGAGCAAGTGTAACGGTTTGTTAAGCACCCGTAAGCTTAACGAAGTTAGTGTAAAACTCGAGAGAGTCTCTCGGGGACTGGACTAACCACGTGTTGTGGTGAACCAGGATAAAATTCGGTGTGTTCTCTCCTTATCTTTTCAATTACTGCACTTACGTTATTCCTGCAATTTTTAATTCCGCAAATTTACATTGTTTTTCATTATAACGCTATTCACCCCCCCTCTAGTGTTAAGTGTATATTCTAACAATTGGTATCAGAGCCATATTCTCTGAAAGACTAGAGAAACTTTCCATGGCTTCTACTCGTAGTGTTTATGCAGGACTAGGTGAAGGACAATGCTTCACAAGGCCACCACTTTTCGATGGCACCAACTACACTTACTGGAATGAGAGAATGAGGATTTTTATACAATCAAACAACTTCCAACTGTGGAAAATCATCAAAAATGGAGAATTACAACCTACCAAAAAGGTTGGAGAAGAACTCGTTCCAAAAACGGAAGATGAATACGACGCCGATGATATCAGAAAAATAGAGAACAACGCAAAGGCAATCAACATGATGTATTGTGCAGTGAACCCCGATGACAATCAAAAAATATCATGTTGCACCACTGCCAAGCAAATGTGGGACAAATTAGAAATCACCTACGAAGGTACGGACCAGGTAAGGGAAGCTAAAATTGATTTCCTAACCCACGAATATGAACTGTTTCGCATGAAGGAAAACGAGAAGATAGATGACATGTTCGAACGATTCTCAAAAATCGTTAATGACCTACACGCCCTAAAAAAGACGTTCACGGATAAGGAGCTTGTCCGGAAAATTCTACGAAGCCTCACTCCGGAATGGCGTTCCAAAGCCGATGCTATCCAAGAATCAATCGGCATCACAAACGTCACCATTTACGGACTACGAGGTAATCTTAAAACTTATGAATCAACTATTCTTAACTCTCCTTTGGATGATCAAAGGAAAAGAAAGATTGCGCTCAAAGCATCAACTACTCAACCTCAAAACGATGAGGAGTCAAGTGATGAAGATGTCGAGCTTGGACTTGTTATTAAGAAATTTCACAAGTTCATGCAAAAGAAGTATGAACGAAAAGGTAAGCAACAAGGCGACTAATTGAAGTGCTATGGATGCGGAGAAATCGGGCATATCAAATCAAATTGTGCAAACATCAAAAAGGAGAAGAAACCATTCAAGAAACAAAGAGCATACATCTCTTGGGGAGGTGACTCCGGAGACGAATCAAGTGATGGAGAAGAAAACGAGACCGCAAACTTGTGTCTTATGGCACACGAAGAAAATCAAAATGAGGTATGTACTTCTTCTAAGAACTATTTCACTTTAGAAGAATTGCAAGATGCATCTGATGAGTTGTATAAAGAGTTTATTAGCGCTTCTAAATCTATAAAAGATTTAAGAAAACAATTTTCTTCAAAAGAAAAGGATTTTGAAAAACTCACTCTTGAGAATGAGAAATTAAAAGAGGAAAACAAGTTTTACGGCAAAAGAAGCGCCGATAAACCCGAAAGCTCAAATAAGGACTGTACTTCTTGCAAATCTCTAAAGGAAGAAGTAGACTTAGAAGCACTTTGCACAAATTCAATTCTTCACACAAAAATCTCAATGAAGTGCTTGTAAATTTGAAATCCACTAAGCACGGTATAGGCTTCAAACACGAGCCAAAAGAAAAAGTTGAGTCCATTCCTAAACCACCTAAGACTCAACTTAGGCCAAACAAAATAAATGTCATCACTCAACCTAGAAATTTCAATCCTAGAATTGCATCTCATTCTAGAACAAATGCTAGGAGAAATATTGGAATGTATAGACCACCTAGACAAGATTTTCGAAAACCACATCAAAACTATATTTCTAAAAATGTAGTGAACACTAGAAGAAACATTGGCATGTATAGACCACCTAGACAAGATTTTCGAAAACTACATCAAAACTATGTTCCTAGGAATAGAGTAAATAATTTTAGACCCCCAAATTACTATCATCCTAGAAGAATGCACAATCCGAATGTCATTTGTCATTATTGCAATAAAATTGGACATATTGCTCCCGCATGCTTCACTAGACATAGACATTTCACTGCAGGGCAATCACACCAATATGTTACACCTAACGCACAAGGACCCAAAATGGCTTGGGTACCAAAATCTCATTAATTTGTTTTGTAGGTGTGTTTGAAGGGATCAAGTGTACTTTGGTACCTTGATAGTGGATGCTCCAAACATATGACCGGGGATACATCAAAATTCCTTCAACTAAAACCCAAGGAAGGAGGAAATGTTGTTTTTGGAGACAATAACAAAGGAAAAATATCGGCATTGGATCGGTCGGTAAGGACGAATCCTCCTCCATTAAGCATATTTTGCTAGTTAAAGGTCTTAAACATAATCTCTTGAGCATAAGTCAATTATGTGACAAGGGAAATCTTATATTGTTTGACTCCGAAGAATGCTTAGTTATCCGTCGTAGTGATTTTAAAATTATTCTTCGTGGTTTTAGAATGGATAACATTTATATGGTTGATCTTGAAAATTCTTCATCAAGTTATGTGAATTGTCTTTTGAGTAAAGAAGACGACATGTGGTTACGGCATCATAGAATAGCTCATGTAAATATGAATCTTTTAAACAAACTAGTTTCACAAGATTTAGTACTTGGTCTTCCAAACATGAAATTTGAAAAAGACTCTGTTTGTGATTCATGTCAAAAAGGGAAACAAACAAAGGCTTCTTTTAAATCCAAAAATGTTGTTTCAACCATTAGACCTTTACAACTTCTACACATGGACCTTTTTGGACCTTCTAGAATTAAAAGTCATGGCGGTAATCTTTACTCTTTTGTTATTGTTGATGACTATTCTAGATTTACATGGACGTTATTTCTTGCTCATAAAAGTAATGCCTTTCAAGCTTTTAAAAGTTTTCTTAAACGTGTTCAAAATGAAAAGGACACAACCGTCACTTCCATAAGAAGTGATCATGGGGGAGAGTTCGATCACAATCTCTTCGCGGACTTTTGTGACGAACTCGGTATTGAACATACCTTTTCGGCTCCACGTACACCACAACAAATGGAGTGGTAGAACGTAAAAATCGATGTCTCGAAGAGATGGCTAGAACCATGCTCGAAGAGGCCGATATTCCCAAATATTTTTGGGCGGATGCCGTGAGTACCGCAAGCTATGTTTTAAACAGAGCTATAATTAGACCGATACTCATGAAAACTCCCTATGAACTCTATAAGGGAAGGAAACCAAATCTTTTCCATCTTAGAATTTTCGGTTGTAAATATTTTATTCACAACAACGGAAAAGATAACTTGGGAAAATTTGATGCGAAATCTGATGAAGGAATTTTTCTTGGTTACTCATCACGTAGCAAAGCATATAGAGTGTTTGATAATCGAACCAAAACTGTTGAGGAATCTCCTCATGTAGTATTTTGTGAAAATGATGATCGCTTGGCGAGAAAGGATTCTTGTGTTGATCTTGTAGATGCTTTAAAGAAAATCAATCTTCAAGACGAGGTACAAAAGGAGGATCCAAAGGAAGTTCAAGATGAAGACATGGAACAACCTTCGGAAGAAGTACCACCACAAGAAGAAGAATCGATGATGCCTAAGGCTTGGAGGACGTCTAAAGATTATCCACTTGACCAGGTAATTGGCAACATCGAGAAAGGGGTAAGTACACGAAACCTTCTTAAAGATATTGTAGGACATATGCTTTTGTTTCACAAATAGAACCTAAAACCATCTCCGAAGCAATTGGGGATGAGCATTGGACCTTGGCAATGCAAGAGGAGCTTAACCAATTCAAACGTAATGATGTTTGGGAATTGGTGCCAAGACCCGATAATCATACCATAATTGGCACGAAATGGGTTTTTCGGAACAAATTAGATGAAAATGGTATAATCACTAGAAACAAAGCTAGGCTAGTTGCTAAGGGATATAATCAAGAAGAAGGCATTGATTATGAAGAAACCTGTGCACCCGTTGCACGCCTAGAAGCCATTCGTTTATTACTTGCTTTTTCATCATCTATGAGCTTCAAATTATTTCAAATGGATGTCAAAAGTGCCTTCCTCAATGAGTTTATTCAAGAGGAAGTGTATGTTGAACAACCCCCGGGTTTTGAAGATTTTACATCTCCCGACCATGTCTTCAAGCTTAAGAAAGCTTTATATGGTCTTAAACAAGCTCCTCGAGCTTGGTATGAACGTCTAAGTAAATTTCTCTTAGACAATGGGTTTGAAAGGGGGAAAGTTGACACCACACTTTTTATCAATAACAAAAACAATGACATTCTATTAGTTCAAATTTATGTCGATGATATTATTTTTGGTGCTACTAATGATCTTCTATGCGAGGAATTCTCTAAGTTAATGACTAGCGAATTCGAAATGTCAATGATGGGTGAGCTAAACTTCTTCTTGGGGCTACAAGTGAAACAAATAAAAGAGGGAACTTTCATTTGCCAATCCAAATATTGCAAGGAGTTGCTAAATCGCTTTGAAATGAGCAACACCAAAGCAATGGCCACCCCAATGAGTACATCCGACCATCTTGACAAAGATGAGAAAGGTAAGGAAGTAGACACCAAGAATTATCGAGGTATGATCGGATCTTTTCTCTATCTTACTGCTAGTAGACCGGACATCATGTTTAGCGTGTGTTTATGCGCTCGATATCAATCGTGTCCGAAGGAGTCACACTTAACTGCGGTAAAACGGATTATGAGGTATCTTGTTGGAACAATAAATGTGGGACTATGGTATCCCAAAGATTCTTCATGCCAACTTGTTGGCTATTCCGATTCCGATGCAGGTTGCAAATTGGACCGCAAGAGCACTAGTGGCACTTGCCATTTGCTCGGTAGCTCCTTAGTTTCTTGGTTTAGCAAGAAGCAAGTTAGTGTTGCGTTGTCCACAACCGAGGCTGAATATGTAGCCGCGGGGAGTTGTTGCGCTCAAATCCTTTGGATGAAACAACAACTCTCGGACTATGGCCTTAGTATCGATCATGTTCCTCTTCGATGTGACAATACTAGCGCCATAAGCTTGATGAAGAATCCTATTCTTCACTCAAGAACGAAACACATAGAAATTAGACATCATTTTATAAGAGATCACGTTCTCAAGGGCGATGTCGAAATTGAATTTGTTGAAACCAAAAATCAATTGGCCGACATCTTTACAAAGCCTTTAGAGAAAGAGTCCTTCTTCCGAATTCGTAGTGAACTCGGGATTCTTGACTCCACGTTGATCTAATTCATGCATTGCATTTTTATGTTTTAACAATTACTAACTTGAGCGTCGGAGGCGCCTAATTCTTTTTTTGCAGGTATCGCCCCAAAGACAGGGGGAATTATCAGACACTGGTGCAGAATAATCGATTTCTCTAAAGTCAATAATCGATTATTTCCCATTTACGTTTTATGTTTATTATGCTGGAAAATTGACATAATCGATTATACAACACTACAATCGATTATCTAACAATTTTGGCTTTGCAGGATTTTAGCTGTTAAATATAATAATCGATTATCACATATACCTAATCGATTATGCTGACATTTATTTTCAGGTGTTAAGTCACTGTGTGACAATAATCAATTACATAAAACAGTATAATCGATTTTTCTATTACCGTCTCGGATGTCCGTTACTACATTTCCTGAAATAATCAATTATCTCAAAAGCACAATCGATTATTCCCCGAGATAATGAATGATATCTTGTCTCTCTGTTTTTCTAGTTTGCATAATATTCTGTCTTTTGTTTTCATGTATTTGCAATATTGTTTAATCAATAAAGAGTTAGTTATTTTTTTTGCTAATGTCAAAAGGGGGAAGATATGGGCTATGCACATTGGCATAAATTGAGGGGGAATTCATAACTTGAGGGAGAACTTGTTGCATATCTATATACTTGTCTTGGATCGTCATTATGAATTAATTAATATGCATATCCCGATATTGGTTTGCCATTATCAAAAAGGGGAAAATTGTTGAAACACGTTCTCAAGTCGCTAAACTAAACGTGTGTTCATATTTGTAGGTTTTGATAAATGACAAACCGACGTGAACGGAACATTGACATATGCCGAAGTCCAAGAACAAGAAGAACAAAGATCAAGATTTAGTAAAGCAACAAAGTTATACATGAGTCATCTATAATTGTGATCTTGATCCGACAATTGATTCAAGACTTGGCTTCTCTCGTAAAATCATTTTTATCAAATCATGCATCTTTAATTTAATGCAAAATGTTTTTGCAAAATGTTTTTCAAACATTTCATTTTATCCAAAATGAATTTTAAACATGTCTTTCAAATCTGGACAAAGATAATCGATTATGTACTTTATGATAATCGATTATGTTAAGGCAGTGTACACCAGATTTTACAAAGCTGAAGGATAATCGATTATGTACCTTATGATAATCGATTATGTTAAGCAGTGTACACCAGATTTTACAAAGCTGCAAGATAATCGATTATGTCCCTTATGATAATCGATTATGTTGAGGCAGTGTTCACCAGATTTTTCAAGGCTACAAAATAATCGATTATGTACCTTATGATAATCGATTATGTTGAGGCAGTGAGCATCAGATTTTTCAAAGTAGCAAAATAAAAGATTATGGCTTTCTGGTAATCGATTATATTAAAGACCGTTGCCAAAATATTTTCAACCGCTGAAAGATAATCGATTATGCATAATCAGACAATCGATTATTATGATTAAAATCGGAAATTAATTTTTGAAAATTGTCAGATAATCGATTATAAGGTTTTATTAATCGATTATTCTGCTTAAAATCTGGGATTGATTTTTGAACGTTGGCAGATAATCGATTATGCAGAATCAGATAATCGATTATCCTAGCACAAATTCAGCAATTTGTGATTGGCAATTAAGCAACGGTCTTGGGTGTTTTGAGCACTATAAATACAACTCAAAATCACTCTTCTAAGTATAACAACTGATTACATTCTTGCTAAAGCTTACATACTCTCTTTGCAATCATTTTATATTCATTTCTTAAGTTTTTGAGAGCCAACTCTTGACTAAGTTGTTGTGTTTTTTAGCGTATTTATTTACTCATATCTACTCTTCAAGAGAGTTCTGTTTAAGTGAGTGCTAAGTGTTTGTACACACTTGAAGGGATAGTCTAATCCCTTGTTGTAAGAAGGAAAACTAGTTCCTTGGTTTGAAGTCTTGAGGTGCGGTATCCTCGAGCAGGTTGAAGTCTTGTAGAGTGTATATCTACGAGCAAGTGTAACGGTTTGTTATGCACCCGTAAGCTTAACAAAGTTAGTGTAAAACTCGAGAGAGTCTCTCGGGGACTGGACTAACCACGTGTTGTGGTGAACCAGGATAAAATTCGGTGTGTTCTCTCCTTATCTTTTCAATTACTTCACATACGTTATTCCTGCAATTTTTAATTCCGCAAATTTACATTGTTTTTCATTATAACGCTATTCACCCCCCTCTAGCGTTAAGCGTATATTCTATCAGTCCCCTCCTGCTCGCTTCACCGGCGTTCATGGCCATACAAGACCTGAAACTCCTTCACCCGTTCACTCTTCACCTCTCCTGGTCCTTGGGTTCGAAGATCGGAGCTGTATTTCAAGGGTGGTTGGACCAGAGGTCCTCCAATGGGATTTTCCGCTGTGTCCAGGCTTTCTCCGGCAAGTCTTATGACTCCGAGTCCTTTGCCGGCTCCGACGAGTCTATTCTAGGCTTTTCTCGATGCTTTGAGACCTTTCTCTGAAAACCCTAATTTCTCAAGGTTCTTTTCTGTGTTTACTTTTACGATTCTTTATGAGTCCTACTTATTTTCTAAAGATTTTAAAGTATTTCTCACTTCTTCTTCGTCTATTTGTGTTTTCAAACTGTTCGTCTTTTTTTTAAACCTCAGGTTTCTACGACTTTCCATGATTTCTCTAATTTCTTCGCTTTACTTGTTACTAAGTATTCTTATCTATGTCTTTGATATGATTTTAGGCACTTTCCACCATGACTCTAAGGTGTTTTACTTTACTGTTATTTTCTAGGATTTTCAGTTCATGTATTCCATGCTTTCTGTATGCTCTTCCGCTTTTGTTCGTCTTCATCTATTATACTCCTTGTGTTCTAATTTGTAGCGAAAACCCTAATTTCTAAAGGTATTTTTCATCTTTCTTTCTCTGTGAAACCCCGACCGCCTAATTGCTTTCTTGGGTATTTTGCTATGTGTTTACTCTATTATTTCCAGTTTTTGTATGTTCTAACGTATACCTCTTTTATATTGTCATATTTTTCCCTTCTCTAAAACCCTAATTGGAAAACTTGATTTTGTATAGCTGTCTGATTCTCTAATTAACCCCTGTTTTCTGACTAATTTCGAATCAACTAGTATTTGATTCCTTGATTTTCTAGTTGATTACCTGCCTTATATGTTTACCCATGTAATTTTCAAGCTCTTTAAATATATATTTACTCTATACTCTGTGATTGGTACTTAATTTTTCTTTCCAAAATTAAACCAAAGTTTATTTATTTCCAGCTGGTTCCTTAATTAAAGGGAACCTTCTCCTTAATTGTATATGATTGGTACTGCTGAATATTTTCTTGCCTTAAGTGTTACATATCTTTCAAACTATAAATAGGACTTCACTTTTTCAAGGGACACTGAAAAACATGATTACTCTCTAATTCTCACTGAAAACTCTCTTCTTTTCTACATTATTTCTCTGTTACTTGCTCTCTTGGATTAGCCGGCTGAAAGCCAAGGATAACTATAAGGATTCTCTTTGTTTTGTTACTCAAGTTTGCACTGGTAGGCTCCTAAATTCATTTATTAACTTTCAACTATCTGTTTGTTCTCTCCTTTTCTTTGTCTGTTATGTTATTCAGTTAAGCTTGCATGTTCAATCCCTTCCCCCATGTCCCCTTGTCTATTTGTTTGTTTCAGCAATTCATCTGAGTGCTAGCATGTTTAATTCCCTAGTTTGTCATACCTCACCTATTTTATGTACTTCAGTCAAGTTTCATGATAATTCCCTTCCCCTTGTCCCCTTGTCTGTTTGTGCTCAAGATAATCCCGAACCCTGATCTTTGTCTGCTTATACCTTTAGTTCAAACTACATCATGTTAATCCCTATTCCCTTTCCCTTTGGTTTCTTACATTCAATGTTTTATTAAGTCCAACATGTTAAATAATTTCCTTTGCTTGTGCATTGTTCTTTATTGTGCTTCAATCTAATCTTGTCTGCTAAGTGCTTTTTATATGACTCCCCTCTCCCTTTTATCCTTGTTTGTATGTTTGTTGTTCTGGATAAGGGTGGCACTTTATTGCCATTTCTAGTCTAGAACTAAGGGTGTCAACAGTCTTGACTCAAAGTAATCGCATCCCCCATTCCCCATCCCCTATCTTATGTGTTTGAGCCTTGACAAAGGCCTGTTGGTGTCCTAATCACCATTCAGACCTTTGTCTGACTTGTTACAAGTCAGCTCTTGTTTGTTAACCCTGGTAAGAAGTCTGGGGTGTGCCAGTCTCACTCAATAGGCTAGGTATGATAACTTTATACGATAGCCTCCCTCTTATCTATCACCTTTACATATATTCTTTGTTCCTTAAGTTCTACCCCCCCTCTGGTAAGCCATGCCTCAGAGTCTCCCCTGAACTCGGATGCCTTCAGGATGGTAATTCCACACTTGCACTATTCCAATTAAAGTGTAAGTAATGCCTGGGTTCCTTTGAAAGCCCTTGGAACTTTGTAACACTCTAAAAAGAGAAAAGCCTTGGATCTTGGGAGCTCGAATTTGGTAAAAGGCATATTTTTGGACATTAAAGTTGCTTCGAGATTCCTCGGGCATGTTATAGCTGCTGATGTATTTTAATTTCTTGTTCTTTTCTTTCTCTGCCTAGGTTTGTACTAATCTGTAATAAAGAACTCGGGGGGTATAGTGAAAAGGGACGTGGGAGGGATTTACTTTTCTTGCATTCATACAGAAACCATGCTTATAGGTTTGCATCACTTACCATGTCTATATGCTTCTCATTGTTGCAATAACATCATATAGAAGACATGCCTATAAGTATTTACTTTCTTGCCTCAATTCTATATAGAAAACATGTCCATAGGTTTTTACTTTATGGCATCCATCTCATACAGTTACCATGTTCGTAAGTTTCACTGTTGCACTGATATCATGTGGATACCATGTCTATAAGCTTTTCGTTATTGCATCAACTCCATAATAGAAAGCGTGCTTGTAGGTTTGCATTCTTACATACTCATGTAGAAACCATGCTTATAAGTTTGCATTCTTATAATCCTCACCTAAAAAATATGCCTATAGGAATTATATAAACGCTAGGCAAAACAGTAGGTCGTCTAAATGTGTAAAAGTGGTAACAAAAAGTGCTAATAAGTATGTCATAAGTCCAAACTTGCCTAATGCTTCAAACGTTTTTTCTAATTACTTTCAATCGGGCCCAGGTATGCCCCTTTCCTAATTCTCTGAACCTGTAAACATCTAGTAAGTGCTAAGTCTATGATTTCAATTGTTTGTCTGCCTAAGTATAATGCTTTGAGGTCTTTTAAACTTCACCTTTTGCATCTCTTTTGTATTCAAACAGCTAGGCTAACTCACAGTCCTTTTCTAGACTTTTCTGCAACTTTAAATCTTTTGAAAAGACTCTTGTCTGAAATTAAAGTTTTCCTCCAAAAGCCTACTGGTTTTCTTGATCCAGTCAACTCTTAAACGGGCCCGGGGAGCTCGAAGCAAATTTTTTATCCAACTCTTATATGTTAAGCTAATCTGTCCGCCCTTCTAATCTCTTTCAAAATACCAAATCAGTAATTGAAGTCATGCTAAACCATGTGCTGTGTGTTATGGGGTTTAATTGTGCCTTTAACCGTTTACTTGTGTGCCTCTTATATGCTATTTGTTTTTGACTGTCGCTCTAGTGTTTTTTTACCTTTGAAAACTCCATATATATACCCTATCTCTCTCTTCCCCCTTCTTAGGATTAGAAGTCTTACTACCCCACGACTAACAGGTTGGGACGGGTATTAGCATGCAATAAGTACACGATACCCACACATTTAAATACCTTAACGGGGTGGGAAGGGTAGAATATGGAGATGATGTCGATGCGATAATATCATAAAGCAACCCCTCTTTGGGTATATGTGCATGATATTTCATCGAATGATCCATATTATAATTAAACCTAGGACCCTTCTTTTCATTTGTTTTATTTAAATGCTTTCTTCTACTAATGCTTTTTCAAACTAGTCCTTTCTTATTTCATACTTATGTCCTTTTCTAGCTTTCAAGTTATGTGAATACATGTGCACTTTATTTGTCTACTTGCGTCATATTCTGTTAAAGTCACAATTAGCATGGCCGGGAACCACATTTGTGGATCTTGAGGGGTGCCTAACACCTTCCCCTCGAGATAATCTCAAGGCCTTACCCGAACTCTGGTTTTCTTTCAAAATACTCCTCTCATCTTCAAAAATGTCCTAATGCACTATAATCATTAGGTGGCGACTCTTCCATAACCCAATTCCCAAATAGGAATGAGAATTATTTTGCCCATAATGTCGTGAAACCCGATTTCACTTTTGAAAAGGGGGCGTCGGTAGCATGACAACTCTGCTGGGGACTTTCTTTTAGGCTTTTACCACTACGTGTTTTGTGACTTTATTGCCTTCTTTATTTATTGCTTCAATTATTTCTTTTCACAACTACTAACTTGTTTCTTCATGTTTTTCTTTTCCTTTAACTGCTTTACTGCTTTATTGTATTTACTTCATTTCAATTCTGTCTTTAATTTCGAGCATTCATTATTGTATTAACGTGAAAATACATGTACTTATTTTCTTATTGTAATTGCATCCTTCAACATAATTTTCCACTCGTGCCAAACAAATCATATAGCAATGCTTACAATGAGTGATTGCGCTTTTCCATATTATAAACCCCCTAAATCTGGCAAAGGAGTATTTGCGGTAAAACCAATCGATCAACGGGGTAGTCGACGGTTCCGTGCCTTTCCCTCTTGAGTTGTCCGCTTAAGGGTACCTTGTCTAGCACTTCAAACTTAACCGAGTCAGTTATGTTGTCCGCATAATGACTCATTAGGATAGCCTAAACCAAAGTCCATCGGGTTTCCTCGAAACCCAAACGAACATTCACATTGCGTGAATTGATTTGGAGAACTAAATGCCTCTTGCTAATTATTGATTTAAATAGCCGAGTCCGGTTGGGTTAAGGGTCTAACTCTCTATTTTGCAGGAAATGAGGCACGAGGTCCCCAGGTTCGGTATGGTATCAAACATTCATCCAAAGTTGCTAAGCTGGTGAGATGATTTGCATGGCAATGATCGAGTTTTTGTTCGCAAGCACTTAGGAAATATTCCTTCACTTCTGGAAGTCAGGCCAGATAACAAAATTGTGGAAACTGCTACTATGTATTGGGATAGTGAATGGTCCGTCTTCCGCTTTGGGGGTATTGAAATGATGCCGATGTTGGAAGATTTTGGAGGTCTAGCCGAAATTCCTTGGGATAGCCCGGGGTTGCTTATGCCGGAAAACCCCAAAGGTAGAGGGTTCTTGATAATGATGGGGCTCAAGAAGAATCCTAATCTAACCAGTCTGAAGGACTCCCACATATCCTTCGACTTCATGTATGAAATGTTCGGACATAGCAAATCATACCGCAATCACATGGACGAGTTCGCCCTCACCTCTTTGGGAAACATACATAGGAGGAATTTTGTGTTCATGTTCTGTTTTCTGGGAATGATAGTTTTCCTGATGAAGAAGGCTAGAATCCATAAAAGACAAGCCATGGTAACCAAAACCGTAATGAAAGGTATCGACAGACAGACATTCCATAGCACCCATGATCCTCGCCGAACCGTACCGAGCCTTAGAATGTCAACAAGGGGCACCACACTTTGTAGGGTGAAGTTTGCTACTACAACTCTGGCTCATCGATCATCTTCAGAAGGGATACTATGTACAAGAAATCGTGCAACGAGATTGGGATGACCATATTGATTTCCATCATCCAAAGCGGATGCACTTCATGCCTGACATATTTGCTCACCCGGAAGACGCCCGTGGATGGATGGAACTATTAGGGAATCTGAGAGAAGAGTAGGTACAATGGATGTACAAGTGGTTTCCAACTGGAGAGTTTATCATTCGGTCTAGGGATGCACCATTCCTTGTACTCATCGGCTTAAGAGGAACTTACCCTTATGTCCCTCTCCGAGTCATGAGGCAAGCTGGAAGGAAGCAAATTATACCAAGGGTGGAAAAGATGAGTCACTACAGGGCTGATTTCCAGGATGACGATACTCCACACAGGTGTCGGGCTCAGCATCTGTGGCACTCCAAAATCATTTTGGAAAAGAAGTCTATGGAGCCAGACAGGTGTCAGGCGGGGCATGCGCCACTTTATCCGGGATGGTTAGAGGATGGTCACATTGGCTTGGGGAGAACGGGTTTCGTCCATGGTCACAGGGTTATTAATGATGAGGCCGCATCAAAGGTCCAATATAATCAATTGCGCAAGCGGATGCGAGAGTGTGAAAGTGAACATCGGGAAATGCTAGAGGCACAAGAGATGGTAATCAATGAATGGAAGGACATGGCTGTCCGTACAAGCAACCATTTGGTGTACTTGGAGCAAGGTTTAGTGGAGCTGGAAGTCAAGTTTTTGAAAAGGATCAATGACTGTTAGGAAGCTGAAGGTAACGAAGGTGGGCACTTGGCTCAAGCTTACTTATTTCTGGGACTGCGCGAGCTGATGAAACTGTACGAGGGAGGCAAAGATACTGAATCTGGGGAAGGTCCTTCTGGGGCCATGTAGTCAGGATTTTACTGCTTTCTTGATTTAATAAGGCCCTTGGCCATTAGTGATAATTTTTCTTTATTTCAGTATGTTTTGACTCGTCCTATTTTCTATCAATAAAATGAGGCATTCGGTATTACGAGTTCTCCAAATCATATTTGTTGCTAGGCCTACCTCGGTCACAAAAAGTCACCCAAATAAGAAACGACTTACATTTTCACAACAACATGTTTAAATACCGCAATGTTCTCTTTCACAGAACCCGCACTAACTTTTTGCCTTTTGTTTTTCTTTTGTTTTTATTCCCCTCCCCAAAGGTTAGTTCGTGAATTCTGGCACCATCAGCATACTCAACAATATCAAAGGGTCCTCCTCCTCCTCCTCCTCCTCCGAGTCCTCCCAGAAACAGGAACAAAGGAAAGATGGGAGATAATGAAACAAGGAAGGAAATCAAAGGAACTTCTCAGGGTACCCCAATCACCAAAGAAACCATTGCTTACTTGGACCAAACTTTGCTAAGGTTTCGAGAGGAACTGGACCAGGTCCGGAGTTTGGCAAGCTTGTCCATCTCCCTTGCTGCTGCAGATGTCAACAACCAGGTCCCTGCACCTCCACAGAAGATTCCAACCCTGGTTCGCAACAATGCTCCATCGCTCATCCCTGAGCCTCAAAATGCTCCAAACTACCAGGACACCCATATCTTTGTGGATACTGTGCCATACTATACGCAGCCCATATCAGATATGTCAGAATCAAACTCACTCATTCAAAACTTGGCTGCAACTTAAGAAACTCACTAGTCGGGTTCAAGGCGTGGAAGGTAACAAAGGCGTGAAAGGTCTGAATTATGAAGATTTGTGTGTTCAACCCGATGTCAAACTCCCAGAGGGGTACAAAACTCCTAAGTTCGAGATGTTTGATGGTACGGGTGATCCCAGGGTCCATCTCAGGATGTATTGTGACAAGCTTGTGGGAGTTGGAAGAGATGAGAAGATTCGCATGAAACTGTTCATGAGGAGTTTTAAAGGTGATAAACTATCTTGGTATATCAGCCAGGATGCGAAGAAATGGACTATTTAGGTAAACATGGCATCCGATTTCATGGATCGTTTCAGTTTCAACACTGAGAACGCGCCAAACGTATTCTATTATCCAGAATTTGAAGAAGAAGCCTACTGAACCCATTCACGAGTATGCTACTCTTTGGAGGTCGAAAGCTTCCAAAGTCAAGCCGGCTTTGGAAGAAGAACAAATGAACAGATTTTTCATTCGTGCTCAGGACCCGCAGTACTACGAGAGATTGATGCTAATAGAGGGGTATAAGTTCGCTGATATCATCAAACTGGGAGAAAGAATTGAAGGAGGAATAATAAATGGTATGGTTACTAACCTTGAGGCCTTGCATGCCACCAACAAAGCCTTGCAATCTGGTGGTTCATCGAAGAAGAAGGATGTGAACTCCCTAATGGCTGTGCAAAGAAACCACTCTCCCATGAAATACCAACCCTACCCCCCAAATCCACTCACATGCCAACCCTCTCTGAATTACCAAGCACCTTCACCTACCTACCAAAACCCACATCCCGTCTACCAAACATCTCTATCACTAACATATCAGCCCACCTCGCCGGTATATTCCCAACCCGCACTTGTATATCAAGCTTACAACTCCCAACCTCCTCACTATCCATCACCGCCCACCCGCCAAAACTTCCCATGACCGAGACCAAAATTTGACCGCAAACCACCCAGACACTACACAGCTATTGCTGAACTCATTGACCAAATTTATGAGAAGCTCAAAGCCGCCATATATGTTACACCTATCCCAACCGTAACCCCAGAAAACCCCTCCCAATGGATCAAACCAAATAAAACCTGCGCATACCATTCAGGAATGAAGGGCCATACCATCGACGAGTGCCGCTCGTTGAAAGACAAAATTCAGACCTTAATTGACAGCAAGGTCATCGTGGCTAAAGAGCCTGCTCCTAATGTTCGTAACAACCCTCTACCATACCACAAAGGTGGAGTCATCCACATGATTGAGATCGAAGGCGACTGGGACCCCGAAGGGTTGATTGGCTTGATATCTGAGGGAGATGAGCCCAAGAAACCAACGGTCACTCTTAATCCTATTGTTGTGCAAATGCAGCCATTTGAGGACAACATGGTGAATATATCTGTACCATTTGAGTTTGAGGCACCTCCTGCAAAGGTGCCAAGGCCGATTGAAGTGGTGTTCGGGACTCCAAAGACGCTCGCTCCAATCGAAGTTGCTATGTTACCTCCAAAGGTGCCCATTCCGGTCACCATACCAGACATAACCCCATTTCAAACAAATGCCATACCCTAGGACTACACAGCTGAGGAGAGGAGGAAAAGAAAAGCGCGCACAGGTGAAGCAATCACCGTTCAAGGTATGACTAGAATAGGCAGGGTATACACGCTAGAGCACCTAGGTGAGTTCAGCAAGCATGCTTCTGGACGTCCCATTGAGACTGGACCTGACGATCACTGGAGAAAAATACAGGCTAAGGAATATTCAGTTGTTGAACAACTAAACTAGACTCCGGCACAGATTTCCATCTTAGCATTGCTGCAGAGTTCCGAGGCGCATAAGAACGCCTTGATGAAGATATTGAGTGAGGCTTATGTCCCGAGAAACATAACAGGTGGAGAAATGGAAAACATGATAGAGTAGGTATTGGAACGTCATAAAATAACTTTCCACGAGGATGAACTGCCACCTGATGGGCTCAGTCATAACAAAGCGCGCGCACACACACACACATACACACACACACATACACACACACACACACACATATATATGTATATATATATATATATATGCACATAACTGTGCAATGCGAAGATCATTTCATCACCAGAATCTTAGTCGACGGAGGTTCCAGTCTCAACATCTCTCCATTGATCACCCTCAAGAAGTTGGGCAAAGGATTTCATGAGATAAAAGATGGGGCTATTAACGTTAAGGCTTTTGATGGTTCTCAGAGGTCTACCCTCAGGGAGATTAGCCTGTGTTTGCAAATGGGCCCACTTGGTTTGATGTTGACTTCTAAGTCATCGACGTACCAACATCTTACAACTTACTGCTGGGACGACCCTGGATCTACGCTGCTGGGGCTGTGGCATCAACCTTACATCAGGCCGTGAAATTTGAATGGAACCATCCGGAGGTAATCATCCATGGCAACGGTAGCAACCCTATATACGTGTCGCCAGACCATTCCAATGATCGGAGGCAGAAGGAGGATAGGCGGAGAAACATATCATCATATTGAGTGGGTCAATGCATTGTACAAGGACAAATGGCGGATCAACAAGGTTGAAAGCATTCTAAATTGGAGTGGGTAAACCAGGGAAAGGGCTTGGCAAGAATCTTCAAGGAATCACCAAACCCATCCAGTTGAAGAAACATGGTACTACCTTCGGACTAGAGTACGAGTACACTTGGCAAGAATTCAGAAACTGGTCACCACCATGGCGCGACCCATATTACCCGCTGGAGCACCCCATACCTCAGTTGGAGAAGACATTTCATCAAGCCGACACTCTCTACAGGTCAGAAGAAGACGGGCTCTAGCGGAAATGAAGAACATGTTTTTGGAGGACATGGACTATTTGTGTGATCTTTGTAGAGGAAAGGGATGAAGGCCCTTCCATTTAGGCTGTGAACCGAGGAGAATGCCTCACCAACTGGTCAATCAGGACTACCATCACCCCGAAACCTTTGGGGTAGCAAGGCTAAACAAGCATCATGCATCTTTGTCTTAGTTGTTTTCTTTATTTTCCGCTTTTGCTTTTACTTTCCAAAAGAGCTCCGATGTTTTGAACATTTATAAATTTAATCAAAAGCATTTTCAATTCATCAAATATCTTGCTATTTATTACTTTCTCTGCTATTTACTTTATTTTCGCGCGTCATAACTTTTACGTATCTTGATGATAAACTAAAGACTGTAACTTGCAATGAAGCTATGCAACAAACGAACATAGACTCAGAGGAGGATGAGGTACCATCTCTGAGTATGAGGTACCGGAAGAAGTTGTTAGAGAGGCCGAGAATTTTGAAAATAGACCTAAGTCCAACTTGGATGAAACCGAAGTCGTCAATTTGAGAGATACAAAAAATGTCAAAGAGACGCGCATCAACGTGCATTTATCACAAACGGAAAAATAGAAATATAAATAGTTCTTACAGGAATACAAGGATATCTTTGCATGGTCTTATGATGATATGACCGGCCTCAGCACATCCATCATTGCTCACAAGTTGACAACATACCCTGAATGTCCGCCGGTAAAACAGAAGCTCAGAAAATTCAAGCCAGATATGAGTTTAAAAATCAAAGAAGACGTCACCAAGCAGGTCAAAGCTAGACTTCTTCAAGTGGTAGAGTATCCAACTTGGTTAGCTAACATTGTGCCAGTACCAAAGAAGGATGGGAAAGTCAGAGTCTGTGTCGACTACCGGGATCTCAACCAGGCCAGTCCCAAAGACGATTTCCCCTAGCCAAACATACATATTCTGATCGACAACTGCGCCAAGCATGAGTTGCAGTCATTCGTCGATTGCATTTCGGGGTATCATCAGATATGGATGGATAAGGAAGATGCAGAGAAAACAGCATTTATCATACCTTGGGGAATGTATTTCTACAAGATGATGCCGTTCGGGTTGAAGAATGCGGGAGCTACTTATATGAGTGCCAAGACTACCCTCTTTCATGACATGATACATAAGGAGATTGAGGTATATGTGGACGACGTCATTAAGTCCAAGAAGGCTGCAGATCACATGGAGGACCTCCGAAAGTTTTTCAATAGACTAAGGAGGTATAACTTGAAACTGAACCCCACCAAGTGTCCGTTTGGGGTCCCTGCGGGAAAGTTATGGGGTTTCATCGTGAGTCACCGAGGAATAAAGCTGGACCCATCAAAGGTCAAATCTTTTCAGGAGTTTCCACCACCGAAGAGCAAGAAAGAGGTAATAAGTTTCATGGGGAGGCTCAACTATATTAGCCGGTTCATAGCTAAGTCTACCATCATCTGCGAACCTATCTTCAAGATGTTGAAAAAGGATGTTGCCACCAAATGGAATGATGAATGACAAAAGGCTTTTGACAGGATCAAGGAATACTTGTCTACGTCTCCAGTCCTGGTTCCACCTGAGCCTGGGATGCCTTTATTGCTCTATCTCAAAGTTTTGGATGGAGAATTTGGTTATGTTTTGTGGAAACACGATAAGACGGGGAGAAAGGAGCAAGCTATTTACTACCTCAGCAAGAAATTTACCCCGTACGAGGCTCGGTATTCTTTGCTGGAACGCACCTATTGTGCTTTGACTTGGATAGATCAGAAGTTGAGGCATTATTTCTGTGCTTACACTACCTACCTTATATCAAAAATGGATCCACTAAAGTATATTTTTCAGAAGCCCATGCTCACTGGCAAGCTCGCCAAGTGGCAAATCTTGTTGAGTGAATTTGACATTGTCTATGTCACCCAAAAGGCAGTTAAAGGACAGGCTCTGGCAGATCATCTCGCAGAAAATCCTGTGGAATGGGAGTACGAACCATTGAAGACGTATTTTCCTGATGAGGAAGTAGCTTTCATAGGAGAGGATATTGCAGAATCCTATGACGGTTGGAGGATGTTTTTCGACGGAGCCGCAAATTTCAAAGGAGTTGGTATTGGAGCAGTCCTGGTATTAGAAATCGGCCAGCATTACCCTGTATACGCCAAGCTCAGGTTCCTATGCACCAATAATATGGATGAGTATGAAGCTTGCATTTTGGGTCTTAAACTAGTCATTGATATGAACATCCAGGAGCTGCTAGTGAATGGGGATTCAAACCTACTCATAAACCAGCTTCGAGAAGAATGGGTAACCAAGAATTCCAAGATACTCCCTTACTTGCACCACATACAGGAGTTGAGAAAGAGGTTAAGAAAAACGAAATTCCAGAATGTTCCAAGGATACATAATGAGTTCGCAGATGCGCTTGCCACTTTATCATCCATGATTCAGCATCCAGACACAAATTTCATCGACCCTATCCAGGCAGGATTCAGGATCAACCGGCTTATTGTGCATATGTCGGGGAAGAAGCCGACGGAAAGCCCTGGTTGCACGACATCAAAAAGTACCTGACAACAGGGGAATATCCAGAGTTTGCTAATGCTACTCAGAAGCGCATGCTTCGAAGGTTGTCCAACAATTTCTTTCACAGCAGAGGAATCCTGTATAGGAGGACTCCTGATTTGGGACTATAAGGTGCGTCGATGCGACAGAAGAAACCAAGTTATTGGAGGAAGTTCACTCATGTACTTGTGGACCGCACATGAACAGTTTTGTTCTAGCAAAGAAAATACTCCGATAAGGGTATTTTTGGATGACTATGGAGACGGACTGCATCCAATATGTCCGAAAGTGCCACCGCTGTCAGATACATGCAGATATGATAAAGGTACCTCCAAAGGAGCTCACTGCAACGAGCTTACCATGGTCATTCGCCGCCTGGGGAATGGATGTTATTGGACCGATCGAGCCTGCCGCCTCAAATGGACACAGGTTCATTCTAGTGGCAATTGACTACTTTACTAAATGGGTCGAAGCAGCATCATACAAAGCAGTAACTAAGAAAGTCATGGCAGACTTTGTCCGAGATCGGGTTGTCTGTCGGTTCGGTGTTTTAGAGCTAATCATCACTGATAACGGTTCCAATCGCAACAGTGACTTGATTAGAGCGATGTGTGAAACTTTCAAGATCAGACATAGAAACTCTATAGCTTATAGACCTCAGATGAATGGTTCCGTGGAAGTAGCAAACAAGAACATCAAGACAATACTAAGGAAAATGATCGAAAGGCATAAGAAGTGGCATGAGAAGTTGTCCTTCGCTTTATTGGGTTATTGTACTAAAGTTCGCACATCAACCGGGGCAACCCACTACATGCTGGTTTACGGTACAAAAGCAGTAATTACCACCGAGGTAGAAATTCCATCCTTGAGGATCATACAAGAAGCTGAGCTAGATGACGCAGAGTGGGTCAAGGTTTGATACGAGCAGGTAGCCCTTATAGATGGAAAGAGAATGAACGCTATTTGTCACGGTCAGTTATATTAGAAAGGATGTCCAAAGCCTTCAACAAGAGAGTTCGACCAAGGAAGTTCGCACCAGGGCAGCTGGTGTTGAAGAAGATATTTCCACATCAAGACAAAGCCAACGGAAAATTCTCTCCCAACTGGAAAGGTCCATACATGGTTCACCGGGTTCTAACTGGAGGAACCCTTATTCTTGTAGATATGGATGGAGAAATCTGGCCAAAACCGATCAACTCAGAGGCAGTGAAGAGATATTACGTTTAATCAGTATGCTTTTCTTTATGATTTAACTTGAACTACGTCTGACCTAATTCCTGTTTAAGAGGGGATACATAGGCAGCCCTATGGGTTTGGTCACATCATTAATAAAATTCCATTTCCCCCGCATTTGAAACTGGGGCAGAATTTTGAGGAGGACCCTCAAAATTCCGAAGTCAGCTTTCCAATTTTTGTATCAGCATCAAACCAGCAAACTGGGGCAAATTTTTTAGAAGAACCCTCAAAATTCTAAGGTCAATCCGCTTTCAGTCATTCAGCACCGCCATCAACAGCGCCAGCCTAGTAAACTGGGGCAAAATTTTGAGGAGGACCCTCAAAATTCCAGGCCCAGCGAGGTTGCCGTGCCTTGAACCACGTTGCGGTTGTGGTTCATCATAAAACAAAAACTATCTTTTGCTTTACTTATATATATATATATATACATTTGTATCATATTTTACAATTTTGCATAAAATCATTTGGATCACTATCATTCAACAACACTACCCCAAATGGTACAAAACGCCACGAGCCAAAGGATACGAACTAACCTCCCCCTTATAGAACTCACGAATTTTCTTTGGACGCAGGACACAAGCCGATAACGCAACTGTACCTCAGAGTCAAAATTCCCAAAACAACCCCTGCTTCGCAGAAATTTACTATCTACATGCAGACATTTCCCCAGCGGTCACAATATCACAATCAACTACCAGCTAAGCAAACGCTACTATCTTCCCCTTTATATTCTCGCATTGTATAAGGCTATTCTCTGCCTTCCGAGGTTAAGCTCTACCTCCATCATTACATAAAGCTATTCTTTGCCTTCCGAGTTAAGCTCTACCTCCATCATGCATAAGGCTATTTTCTGCTTTCCGAGACTAAGCACTGTCTCCATCTGCATTTTGCATTGCATAAGGCTATCTTCTGCCTTTCGAGACTAAGCTCTATCTCCATCTGCATTTTTGCATAACAATATTTTCTGCCTTCCGAGGTTAAGCTCTACCTCTTTCCTGCATAAGGCTATTTTCTACCTTTCGAGACTAAGCTCTGTCTCCATCTGCATTTTTGCATAAGGCTATCCTTTGCCTTTCGAGGTTAAGCTCTACCTCAATCCTGCATAAGGATATTTTTCTGACTTTCGATACTAAGCTCTGTCTCCATCCACATCATTGCATAAGGCTACTCTTTGCGTTCCGAGGTTAAGCTCTACCTCCATCATTGCATAAGGCTATTCTCTGCCTTCCGAGGTTAAGCTCTACCTCCATCCTGCATAAGGCTATTTTCTGCCTTTCGAGACTAAGGTTTGTCTCCATCTACATCTCTTGCATTGCATAAGGCTATCTTCTGCCTTTCGAGGTTAAGCTCTACCTCCCTTATTTTTGCATTTTGGCTAAAATATCGCCACCATATTTCACTTGGCTGAAATTCGCCACCCTACATTTTAAATTTGTTGGCCCAAGTTTCAGTTGAAGTTTTGAAGATTGACAAATGAACTGATAGAAGGACCTGGTCCATCTTGTATTACACAGTCCGAATAAACAAAGGGCACATGCAGAGCACGTGAGGAAGATAATGCACGAAATATCACGCAACAATATCTTCTGATCATAATCGAAAATATTGCATTGGAATAAGGAGGACAGTCTTCTTATGTGAAGAGAACTTAATCCTAAGTTAGGATAAGGGTTGGAGTTTGCATTGGGCAAGGAATCGAATTGTGAACGGATAAGAAGCAGAGTCTTAATCAAACTCTAACTGCTAACTCAATATATGATTGAGTTATTTCTCTTTTTAGGTAACACACACAAGCAGAAGTAAAAGCATATTTGAGAGCTAAGAGCGAGTCTGATTAGCAAGAAATATATGCAAGTTACAAGTGTGGACGCCTACAGCTACATGACCCTGAGAAGAACCAGTTCCATCTGATTGTTTTATTTCTAGTTCAATTGTAGTAGGTTTTATGTTGTACCTTTCAGCTTAATTATAAGCAATTGTATTTGGTACGTTGTGTCATCAAGTTAGAGTTAACTTGATAGTGTCACAGCAGCTGAGGCTGTGTGCCACACTGGGGTTAGAGTTTAATCCTTAGGTTTACAAGAGTTTTGTAAATGTTGTTTTTGGCTCATTGATTTTAGTGGAGTTTGGGAAAATCCTACTGAGTTGTAGGTCGTGGGTTTTTCACCTTTTGAGCCAGGTGTTTTCCACGTAAAAATTGCTGTGCACTTTACTTTCAGTTTTTATATTTCCGCAAACTGCAGTAGTTAGAACACTTAGAAGAACCAGGTTCTTCTAACGCAAAAATTAGGCACACAAATCACCCCCCTCTTGTGTGGTATTGACATTTATTCACCTAAATTGGTATCAAAACGGGTTATCCTTTAAGAGGTTAACACCATAGGAAATAGATCAACATGAGTGCACCACCTGGGAACTGGGGAGGACAGTCTACTGCAAGGCCTCCACTCTTCAACAGGCTCTATTATTCTTGGTGAAAAAATAGAATGAGAGACCACATCATGGCGAAAATTATGAACTTTGGGACGTCATCGCTGATGGTCTTCTTGCTACAACCAGGAAGAATGCTGAAGGAATGGATGTTCCAAAAACTAGAGCAGATTGTACTGCTGATGATCTAAGGAAATGGGAGAAAAATGCTAAAGCCAAGAAATGTCTAGTGTCTGGACTTGGCCCTGATGAATATCGCAGGATTCATGGATGTACAACTGCTAAGGAAATTTGGGACACCTTACAAGTGGCTCATGAAGGAACACCTCAAGTGAAGAGGTCCAGAGGTACTCTACTATATTCTCAATATGAGAATTTTACTATGAAGGATGGTGAAACTATCCAAGAGATGTACACTAGGTTCACTAAATTGACAAATGAACTTGAGTCTCTTGGAAGGGTCATTCTGGAAGAAGAAAAGGTAGAGAAGATTCTAACTAGAGTTTTGCCAATCTCCTGGGAAAGTAAAACACTACCATTCAGGAATTCAAAAGTATTGCTACTATGAAATTGGATGAACTGATTGGAGACTTGACTGCTTATGAATTGAGAAGGCAAACTATGAAGATGGATGCTCCAAAGAAAGAAAGAAGTCTGGCTCTCAGAATCTTAGGAGGATCAGATCTTGAAGATGATGAAATGGCAATGATAACCAGAGACTTCAAGAAATACCTTATAAGAGGCAAGGGTTCTTCAAGAGGATGAACATTCAACAAAACCAGGGCTCTTGAGAAGCAGACAAATGATGGTTGCTATAAATGTGGAAAGACAGATCACATGATAAAGAACTGCCCTTAATGAGAGATTGAGTGGAAGAAAGAAAGGGCAGAAAGAAGGAACATGTTCAACCAAGGAGAAACAAAGGTACTACCAAGGCCATGGTTGCTACATGGGGAGATACGTCAGATGAAGACTCAGAAAATGAAGCTGAAGATGAGCAAGCTCTTATGGCCATTGGAGAATCAGAAGATGAACAAGAGGTAAGTATTTTAAATCTTAAATTAAAAATTAAATTCCTGTCGAAAGAAAAATTGGCTGAACTCTTGATGGACTTCATAGATGAGTCTGAAATAATAAACAGTGAGAAAGATGTTCTGTCTAGGGATTGTGCAATACTAGAAGAAAAATGCAAAAGACTAGAATCTAGGGCTGATGAGAGTAATAACTTAAATGTTGAGTTGAAGAACCAGGTTCTTCAACTGGAAAATAGTGTCATAGAACTCAAGTCTGAAAACTTGAAATTAAAAATAGGGACAGGAAAGAAAAAGGATGATAAATCATTTCTCGCACTAGAAGAATATTTAGGAAAAATGAACGATGAGCTGTATAAGAAAGATGAATCAATCAAGGTCCTTAAAGAAGAATTAGGAAAGGTGAAGCATGAACTAGACAGAACATGCAAATGGAACAAGGCTTCTGATACACTCTCCTGGCTGCAAGAGCATCACAACAGCAACAAGAGAGGACTTGGGTTTGGGAATCAAGCTCCAAAATGGGATCCCAAAAACAAGTATCTCACTCTTCCTGAGAACAAAGTATGTACACATTGTGGTAAGACCGGCCATTACAAAAATGAATGTAATGCAAAAGAAAAGGCCAGTCAAAGAAACAAAATTTTTGTTCAAGAGAAACAAAAACTGCCTGGGTGGGCAAAGAAAAATCTAATTCATCCTTTTGCCCATAGAAAGGGACCCAAACTAGTTTGGGTTCCTAAGACTAACCCGTGATTTCATTTTGCAGGTCCAAGTGAAAGGAAGTAGCCAAATTTGGTACATGGATAGTGGCTGCTCAAAACATATGACTGGTAACAAGGACCAGTTTCTTTTACTTGAGAACCTAAGAGGATGCAATGTCTCCTTTGGAAATGGAAAGAAAGGTGAGATCATTGGGGTTGGAAAGGTAGGAAAGACAGGTTCTCATTCCATTAAGAATGTCTATTTGATAGATGGCTTGAAATATAGCCTGATAAGTGTGTCACAACTGTGTGACAGAGGTAATCTAGTGGCTTTCACTTCCTTAAAGTGTTTTGTGATTAGTCTTACTACTGACAAGATTGTTTTGCAGGGAAGAAGAGCTAACAATATTTACACTGTAGATTTGTCACCTCTTTCTGAAAATGAACTCACCTATCTGAGTTTATTAGTAAATGATCCCCTCATTTGGCACAAAAGACTTGGTCATGCTAGTCTAAATCAGTTAAAGAAAATTAGTCTCTAAGGACTTGGTGATAGGGCTACCTAATATCATGTTCAAGGAAGAGAAAGTTTGTGAGGCATGTGCAAGGGGGAAGCATGTAAGGTCATCTTTCAAAACTAAGAAAATGGTAAGCTCGTCCAAGACGTTGGAACTGGTTCGTATGGATCTCTGTGGTCCAATGAGAGCCATGAGCAGAGGTGGTAAAATATATGTCATGGTACTGGTTGATGATTTCTCTTGATTTACCTGGGTGCTATTTCTGACTTCTAAAGATGAAACATTTGAAATGTTCACAACTTTTGTTAGAAAAATCTAGAAACAATTCAGAAATCAACTTGCATCCATTAGGTATGACCATGGAACTGAATTTGAAAATGTAAAGTTTGCTGAATTTTGTGATGAAAATGGATTAGATCATAATTTCTCTGCCCCTAGAACTTCTCAACAAAATGGGGTAGTTGAAAGGAAGAACAATACCCTTGAGGATATGGCAAAGACTATGTTACTTTCCAGTAAACTACCTTAGAGCTTTTGGGCAGAGGCAATAAATACAACATTCTACATAATAAACAGGTGTATGACCAGACCACTGGTAGAGAAAACTCCCTATGAGTTACTTAAAGGGAGAAAACCAAATATATCCCACTTAAGGGCCTTTAGTTGCAAGGGCTATGTGCACAATAATGGCAAAGATTCCCTTGGTAAGTTTGACCCCAGAACTGATGAGGGAGTATTCTTGGGATATTCTTCACATAGAAAAGCTTATAAAG
Organism: Nicotiana benthamiana; assembly: GCA_034376525.1. NCBI lineage: Eukaryota > Viridiplantae > Streptophyta > Magnoliopsida > Solanales > Solanaceae > Nicotiana > Nicotiana benthamiana. The sequence goes on from CM067337.1 coordinate 30,103,161, forward strand.
TATTTAATAAAAAAACTCTATGTGTAGAAGAAAGTGTACATGTTATTTTTGATAAAACTAACACTCTTTCTAAGAGACAGGAACATGAATATGAAGCCATTGAATTGGTAAGACAACTGACTGAAGCCACAACACCAGTCAAGGAGGCATCCAAGGAAGAAACGGGTGATGGAACAAGTCCTTTTACCTTGGGAAATATGACAGGGGGAACAAATTTGAGAGGAAATGCACAAAATTCTCTAGAGGTACCTATACCTGAACCTGTGCCTTTACAACAAAATAATGAAGGAGAGGCTAGTAGAAATCAGTTGGTGGGAAAATCTTACAGGTACCTAAGTTCTCAGCCCATTGAGAACATAACCAATGATCCCACATCTGGAGTCAAGACCAGATCACAATTGAAGAATCTGTGTGCATTTGATGCCTTTTTGTCCCTGATTGAGCATAAGAATGTGAGCAAAGCTCTACAAGATGAAGACTAGATAAATGATTTGAGGATTGACAAATGAACTGATAGAAGGACCTGGTCCATCTTGTATTTCATAGTCTGAATCAACAAGGGCACATACACAGCACGTGAGGAAGATAATGCACCAAGGATCACGCATCGATTTCTTCTGATCATAATCGAAAATATTGCATTGGAATAAGGAGGACAGTCTTCTTATGTGAAGAGAACTTAAATACTAAGTTATGATAAGGGTTGGAGTTTGCATTGGGCAACGACTTGAATTGTGAACGGATAAGAAGCGGAGTCTTAATCAAACTCTAACTGCTAACTCAATATATGATTGAGTTATTTCTCTTTTTAGGTAACACACACAAGCAGAAGTAAAAGCATATTTGAGAGCTAAAGAGAGAGTCTAATTAGCAAGCAATATATGAAAGTTACAAGTGTGGACGCCTACAACTACATGAACCTAAAGAAGAACCAGTTCTATCTGATTGTTTTATTTCTAGTTCAATTGTAGTAGGTTTTATATTGTACCTTTCAGCTTAGTTAGAAGCAATTATATTAGTTACATTGTATCATCAAGTTAGAGTTAACTTGATAGTGTTGCAGCAGATGAGGCTGTGTGCCACACTGGGATTAGAGTTTAATCCTTAGGTTTACAAGAGTTTTGTAAATGATGTTTTTGGCTCATGGATTTTAGTGGAGTTTGGGAAAATCCTACTGAGTAGTAGGTCATGGTTTTTTCACTTTTTGAGCCAGGTGTTTTCCACATAAAAATTGCTGTGCACTTTACTTTCAGTTTTTATATTTCCGCAAACTGCAGTAGTTAGAACACTTAGAAGAACAAGGTTCTTCTAACGCAAAAATTAGGTACCACACAAATCACCCCTCTCTTGTGTGGTATTGACGTTTATTCACATTAAAATTCCTACTCGGCTGAAAGATCGCCACCCTCTGCATTCATTCGGTTGAAATATTGCCACCTTTTCATCGGCTGAAATATCGCCAACTTATTCAAAGGCGTCATAGTTCGAAGGAACCATCTGCATGGCCCGAGAATACCATTTCATGGCCTGCGAATCTTTACTTTCATGCTCTTCATAGCCCGGACTTCATAGTCTGAGGACGCCATCCTAATCGTCCGAAGACAACATTCATGGTCCAATGGGAACTTGCATCACATTTAAATTATGAAAAATATCCGCACATCGTTCATTTTAAGGTACACCGACCGACATGTTTTTCTCAGCAGGAGCGATCCCGCTCCAGTTTTTCATAACCGTCCGATCTCCGAAGCCTTGACAGAACTCGAGCCTCGTTGCGTCCGCCTCTTCCAAAAACTTTTCACTGGCATATTCCGCCAATGGTTTCTGAACTACGTACGACTTGATTCTTGTAAAACCAGGGATATGTATGCAGCTCAGAAGCCAGAGCGCAGTCGAAATTCTCGTACAATTGTAATTTCCGGTCAAAATTGCCATCTTATCTTTACCCGACAACTCTTTCATCCTCCTCGGGTAAAGAGGGGTAGCTATTGATACCCAATTTTCCCTATGTATTTTTGTACCCAAAATACTTTCCAAATAGCCTGTGAATGCATATATAAGCATCCACAAAATGTTGGTATTTTTTCTATAAATATTTTAAGCATTTTAAAATTAATTTATAACTTATTGTGTACTATAAAAATCTATTATTTAACCTCAAATCTTGTTATCTAATAAATAATTTATTTTATTGTCTCATTTACATAAAAAATATAATTTATGTAATTTTTACAGGATTTTATAAAGCCATTAGGTATTTTTAAACTAAAATTGCATTAAATTGCAATTTTAGCCTATTTATCGATCTAATAAGTATTTCAAGTAAAAATTCATTCCCGATATTTTTAGTTGCTTCCTAAATATATTTTATTAACGCAGTAATTTTATCGGATCTTTACAAAATTGCTTACTATTTTTTATAAAATTAAATTGGAAACATGGCTTTTTAAAATAAAGCCCTTTTATTTTTCCAATTCTAGCCCACATTGAACTCAGAACCAACCCCAGTTGAACCCCAATTGACCCGACCCAAATCCACTAAACTTATGCCACCCACTTCTTCTTCTACTAATCCTGGCCGTTGACCTCACAGATCAATGGTCCGCATTTTAACTTACCAAATAAAGCTCCCTAAACCCTTAACCCTACAATCATTTTTACCAACCAGCCGCCTTCACTCCCAAATGCTCTCTAGGTTCTCTGAAAACCCTACTCGCCTCCTGCTCACTTCACCAGTGTTCATGGCCATCCAAGACCTGAAACTCCTTCACCCGTTCACTCTTCACCTCTCCTGGTCCTTCGGTTCGAAGATCGGAGTTGTATTTCAAGGGTGGTTGGACCAGAGTCCTTCAATGGGTTTTGCCGCTGTGTCCAGGCTTTCTCCGGCAAGTCTTAAGGCTCCAGTCCTTTGCCGTCTCTGAGGAGTCCATTCCAGGCTTTTCTCGATGCTTTGAGACCTTTCTCTGAAAACCCTAATTTCTCAAGGTTCTTCTCTGTGTTTACTTTTACGATTCTTTCTAAATCCTAGTTATTTTTTAATGATTTTAAAGTATTTCTCACTTTTTCTTCGCCTATTTGTGTTTTCAAACTGTTTGTCTTTTTTTTAAACCTAGGGTTTCTACGACTTTCCATGATTTCTCTAATTTCTTCGCTTTACTTGTTACTGAATGTTCTTCTCTATGTCTTTGCTACGATTTTAGGCACTTTTCACCATGACTCTAAGGTGTTTTACTTTACTGTTATTTTTTAGGGTTTTCAGTTCATGTATGCCATGCTTTCTGTATGCTGTTCTACTTTTGTTCGTCTTCATCTATTATACTCCTTATGTTCTAATTTGAAACAAAAACCCTAATTTCTAAAGGTATTTTCCATCTTTCTTTCTCTGTGAAACACTGACAGCCTAATTGCTTTCTTGGGTGTTTTGCTATGTGTTTACTATACTATTCCAGTTTTTGTATGTTCTAACCTATACCTCTTTTATATTATCACATTTTCCCCTTCTCTGAAACCTTAATTGGAAAACTTGATTTTGTGCAGCTGTCTGATTCTCTAATTAACCCGTATTTTCTGACTAATTTCGAATCAACTAGTATCTCGATTCCTTGAATTTCTAGTTGATTACCTGCCTTATATGTTTACCCGTGTAATTTTCAAGCTCTTTACATATATATTTACTCTATACTCTGTGATTGGTACTTAATTTTTCTTTCCAAAATTAAACCAAAGTTTATTTATTTCCAGCCGGTTCCTTAATTAAAGGGAACCTTCTGTAAAATATTTTCTTGCCTCAAGTGTAGCATCTCTTTCAAACTATAAATAGGCCTTCACTTTTTCTCACTAAGGGACACTGAAAAACACGAGTACTCTCTAATTCTCACTGAAAACTCTCTTCTCTTCTACATTCTTTCTCTGTTACTTGCTCTCTTGCTAAGGATTAGCCGGCTGAAAGCCAAGGCTAATTATAAGGATTCTCTTTGTTTTGTTACTCAAGTTTGCACTGGTAGGCTCCTAACTTCATTAATTAACTTTCAACTATCTGTTTGTTCTCTCCTTTTCTTTGACTGTTATGTTATTTCAGTTAAGCTTGCATGTTCAATCCCTTCCCCTTGTCCCCTTGTCTATTTGTTTGTTTCAGCAATTCATCTGAGTGCTAGCATGTTTAATTCCCTAGTTTGTCATGATACCTCACCTATTTTATGTACTTCAGTTAAGTTTCATGATAATTCCCTTCCCCTTGTCCCCTTGTCTGTTTGTGCTCAGGATAATCCCGAACCCTGATCTTTGTCTGCTTATACCTTTAGTTCAAACTACATCATGTTAATCCCTATTCCCCTTCCCTTTGGTTTCTTAAATTCAATGTTTTATTCAGTCCAACATGTTAAATACTTTCCTTTGCTTTTGCATTGTTCTTTATTGTGCTTCAATCTAATCTTGTCCGCTAAGTGCTTTTTATCTGCTAAGGGTGGCACTTTATTGCCATTTCTAGTATAGAACTAAGGCTGTCAACAGTCTTGACTCAAAGCAATCCCATCCCCATCCCCCATCCCCTATCTTATGTGTTTGAGCCTTGACAAAGGCATGTTGGTGTCCTAATCACAATTCAGACCTTTGTCTGACTTGTTTACAAGTCTGCTGTTGTTTGTTAACCCTTGTAAGAAGTCTGGTGTGTGACAGTCTCACTCAATAGTCTAGGTTTGACCACTTCATATGATGGTGTCCCTCTTATCTATCACCTTTACATTTATTCTTAGTTCCTTAAGTTCTTCCCCCCTTTGGTAAGCCATGCTTAGGGACCTCGGAGTTTCCTCTGAACTCGGATGCCTTAGGGCTGGTAATTCCACACTTGCACTATTCCAATTAGAGTGTAAGTAAGGCCTGGGTTCCTTTGAAAGCCCTTGGAACTTTGTAACACTCTAAAAAGAGAAAATCCTTGGATCTTGGGAGCTCGGATTTGGTAAAAGGCATATTGTTGGACATTAACGTAGTTTTGAGATTCCTCGGGCCTGTTATAGCCGCTGATGTATTTTAATTTCTTGTTTCTTTTCCTTCTCTGCCCAGATTTGTACTAATTTGTAATAAAGAACTCGGGGGGTATAGTGAAAAGGGATGTGGGAGGGATTTACTTTTCTTGCATTCATACAAAAACCATGCTTATAGGTTTGCATCACTTACCATGTCTACATGTTTCTCATTATTGCAATAACATCATATAGAAGACATGCCTATAAGTATTTACTTTCTTGCCTAAATTCCATATGGAACATGTCCATTGGTTTTTACTTTATGGCATCCATCTCATACAGTTACCATGTTCGTAAGTTTCACTATTGCATCGATATCATGTAGATACCATGTCTATAAGCTTTTCGTTATTGCAGCAACTCCATAATAGAAATCATGCCTATAGGTTTTCATTCTTAGATACTCATATAGAAACCATGCTTATAGTTTGCATTCTTATAATCCTCACTTAGAAAATATGCCTATAGGAATTATATAAACGCTAGGCAAAACAGTAGGTCGTCTAATGTGTAAAAGTGGTAACAAAAAGGGCTAATAAGTATGTCATATGTCCAAACTCGCCTAATGCTTCAAACGTTTTTTCTGATTACTTTCAATCGGGCCCTGGTCTGCCCCTTTCAAAATACTCTGAACCTGTAAAGATCTTTTAAGTGCTAAGTCTATGATTTCAATTGTTTGTCTGCGTAAGTATAATCTTTGAGGTCTTTTAAACTTCCCCTTTTACATCTCTTTTTTATTCAAACAATTCGGCTGACTCACAGGCCTTCTCTAAACTTTTCTTCTAACTTTAAATCATTTGAAAAGACTCTTGTCTTAAATTAATGTTTTCCTCCAAAAGCCTACTGGTTTTCTAAATCGTGTCAACTTCTAAACGGGCCCGGGGAGCTCGAAGCAATTATTTTATCCAACTCTTACATGTCAAACTAATCTTTCCGCCCTTCTAATATCTTTCAAAAGACCACATCAGTAATTGACGTCATGCTAAACTATGTGCTGTGTGTTATCGGGTTTAATTGTGCCTTTAACCATTTACTTGTGTGCCTCTTATATGCTATTTGTTTTTGACTGTCGCTCTAGTATTTTTTTACCTTTGAAAACTCCATATATATACCCTATCTCTCTCTTCCCCCTTATTAGGATTAGAAGTCCTAATACCCCAGGACTAACATGCTGGGACGGGTATTAGTATGCACTAAGTAAATGATACCCACGTGTTTAAATACCTTAACGGGGTGGGAATGGTAGACTATGGAGATGATGATGATGCGATAATATCATAAAGCAATCCCTCTTTGGAATATGTGCAGGATATTGCATCGAATGATCCATATTATAATTATACCTAGGATCCTTCTTTTCATTTGTTTTATTTAAATGATTTCTTCTATTAATGCTTTTCATACTAGTCCTCTCTTATTTCAAACTTATGTCCTTTTCTAGCTTTCAAGTTATGTGAATACATGTGCACTTTATCTGTCTACTTGCGTCATCTTCTGTAAAAGTCACAATTAGCACGGCCGGGAACCACATTAATGGATCTTGAGGGGTTCCTAACACCTTCCCCTCGAGATAATCTCAAGCCCTTACCCGAACTCTGGTTTTCTTTCAAAATACTCCTCTTATCTTCAAAAGTGTCCTAATGCACTATAATCATTAGGTGGCGACTCTTCCATAACCCAATTCCCTAACGGGAATGAGAGTTGTTTTGCCCATAATGTCGTGAAACCCGAATTTGCTTTTGAAAAAAGGGGCGTCGACAACTGATGGGGCATAGGATGCCCATAGTTACATCTCAGATGCTAGAATTTCGTGAGTTGTGGTTTGTCTGAGATTTGGTAAAATTATAGAAAGAGTTTAATAAGACCTTATGTGAACATCATCGTAGGATATGAGTTATTGACTTGTTTTATCCTTGTTGTGTTGTGACCTTTGGATTTGGATTGTGATTTTTGCCGTCATTACATATCATCATCTATTATATTCTCATTGTTACTTGTTATTCATTTTCCTCATTGTGATTGTAGCAGTATTAGTCATTTTGTGTAGTCTTTAAATAAATGTATATATATATATATTATTTCCGTTGTCCATATATTAATACTGTTATTTGATCGGTAGGTGTCTTGATTATTCCCCGTCACTACTCCACCGAGGTTAGTCTTGACACTTGGGCATTACTGTGGTGTGCTCATGCTACTCTTCTGCACATTTTTTGTTGTGCAGATATAGGTACTCCCACTCCGTTCTGTCAGCCTTAAGAAGAGGCGTTTCGGTAGAGACTTCGAGGTATATCTACCACGTCCACAGACCGAGGAGTCCCTTTCCATTTTTCGGTAATAAGTATAGCTCTTTAAATATTTTTACTTTGCATAGGTATTCTTGAGTAAGAGCCTCTTATGTATCCCTGAGCTTGTGATTTGTAAGATTCCAGTTCTTGGGAATTTTTGTTAGCTTCGAGAGTTGTTATTGTATGTGTCAAGCGGCACCTTAAATATATGTTTATTTTACTTAATCAGTTTTAATCATTCTTCCGCAATTTATGGTTTATCATTCGCATTATTAGGCTTACCTAGTTCTAGGGACTAGGTGTCGGTCACGACATATTCACGGAGGGCGAACTGGGGTCGTGAAAAGTTGGTGTCAGAGCTCTAGATTCATAGGATTCACAAATCACAAGCTGGTTTATTAGAGTATCGTAGACCGATGCAGAGACGTCTGCACTTATCTGCCAGAGGCTATGTAACCATTAGGAAAATTTCACTTCATTTGATTTCCCTATCATGCAAGATTTTGGTATTCACAATCCTAAACCTCTGTCTTCTACTCTATCACAGATGGTGAGGACACGTACTACCCGAGGTGATCAGGCACCCGCGCCCCCTGCTAAAGCCTTCGGAGGTTGAGACTGGGGTGGAGGTCGAAGATGCACACGTGGTGCATCAAGAACACCTTCGCGAGCTGCCGCCGAGGTACCACCAGTAGATCCAGCCAGAGTCCAAGCACCTGACACGCCTATTTCCACTACTACTCCAACCCGTTAGGAGACTTTGGCACAGTTCATGAGCACGTACACTACTTTGGCTCAGTCAGGGTTGCTTCCCCTTGCTGCAGCCACATCTCAAGCCGGGGGAGGAGCACAGACTCCCCCCGCCCGCTCCCCTGAGGAACGAGCGCATGTTAAGCAGATCCTTGAGATTATTCCTACACCGCCTGCAGCACCAGTTCAACCTGAGAGCATGGCAGCGGCTTCCGAGCAGGAGCATATGATATTACAGAGGTTCAAGAAGTATGATCCTCTGTATTCAGTGGATTAGCGTCAGACGATGCCTTGGGGTTTCTTGATGAGTGTTACCGTATTCTTCGTACTATGGGTATCTCTGGATCGAGTGGGGTTTCTTTCACTACTTTCTAGCTTCGAGGAGCCGCTTATGATTGGTGGCTGACTTATGAGTTAGACAGTACAGACGAGGCAACTTCATTGACTTGGACCCAATTTTCAGATATGTTCCATAGAGAGTTTGTTCCTCAGAGCCTCTAGGATGCATTGGCGGACAGAGTTTGAGCATTTGTGCCAGGGTGCTATGACCATCTCGGAGTATGCTGTCCCTTAAACCAGTTTGGCTAAACATGCCCCATTCGCCGGTGAGGGTTATATCCGTATATGATCCTTGTGAGTCTTTTATATGCTTTCATTTTTTCTTGATAGACGTTTTGTAGATTTTGTGTCTTAGAAATATTTGTGCTAGTTTGACTTGTTTGATAGTTCCCTTATGCATTTCCCTTCCCATATTCAGTCATTTTCGTTCTATGCTTCATGAGTTTTTGCTTGTGGGGCGTGTGCCCGTTGGTATTAGCTGAGGTGAGGTTATTCGGGTGTTTAGTTATGTGGTTTTTGTGGTTATTATATCATGCCAGTATTGTGAAGGTTTGAAAAGAGTTCCTATTAAATATTAGGCTTATGGTCGGTACATATTTAATCTCAGGAAAGTAAGGTTATTGTGGGACTGTGTGTGGTGTGTAATGTTGTGTGGTTGTGCCCTGTGTGTGTTGGCATGGATTGAAGTAGCTGGTTAAGACTGCTACCGGATATGGATTTAGAATCGGGTCTTTTGGAAACGGATGAAAGGTGAGAATTCTGGCTTGAAGGCTTATTGGTATTGCTAGGAAGGCCAAATTTTAGTTGAGATGGTGTCGTCATGCTTATGTGGATTGCGGGGACGTGGGATCACCCACGGGTGTATGTTGGAAGTGCACACTCAGTGACTTCAGGACTTCGAGGCGAATCTTAGCACGTTCGAGGACAAACGTTGGTTTTATGAGAGGGGGATGCATCGACCCAACCGGCCGTTTTGAGAAATTAAGCTCCGCTCAATGCATAAGGTCTGGAACAGCTTCAAAATAAAAGTATCAACTTGCGTGCATGGTGGAATTCGGTTTTCGGATGGTTTAGAGTCAAATTGGAAGAAGGAATCTAGTTTTCGAAGTTTGAACGGTGAAAAATTGACCAAAATTGGACTTTGGGTAAATGATTCAGAATTGGTCGTGGATAATCTCAACAGCTTCGCATGGTGATTTTTGACTTAGGCGCGCGTCCGGATTGAGATTTGGAGGTCCGTAGAGTGAATTGAGGCATTTTGGCAAAAATTGAAAAAGTTGAAGTTTGGGAAATGAGTAAGTTTGACCCACAGTTGAATTTTGTGATATCGGGGTCGAAATGCGATTCCGAGAGTTGGAGCAGCTCCGTTATGTCGATTTGGACTTGTTTGCAAAATTTGGTGCCATTCCAAGTTGAATTGATAGGTTTCGGCATAAGATTCGATATGTGAAGATTTAGAAGTTCATAAGCTTGATTTTTGGTTAGATTCACCATTTCTATGTTGTTTTATGTGATTTGAAACTTCGACCAAGTTTGTGCTAGGTTATAGAACTTGTGTGTGTGATTAGACGGAGCCCCAGGAGCCTCGGGTGTGTTTCGGAAAGGCTACAAACCGTTTTCCTCTATTTTGAACTACTGCTTCTGATATCCTTCTTTGCGATCGCGAAGTTTCTCCTGCAATCGTGATGCCTTGCTGAATACCACCAGAAAACCTTCATTACGTTCGCATTAGTCTATCACATTCGCAAAGCTCTGTTTAGTTCTTCATCGGGTTCGCATTAAGCCTTTTGTGACCGCGAAGGTTTATTTTTCTTTACTTCGCGATCGCGTCTGCAGTATCGAGTTGATTTTGGGCCGGTTCGAGGTAAGTATCTTGCCTATCCTTGTGTGGGGGACTTCCCCTTAGGATTTGAGTCTTCTCTGTTGATTGTATTTCTTGTACACGAGGTGACGAGTGCATGCTCAGTATTTGTGGAACATTTTCCCTTTTTGGCTCATAGATCCTTGTAATCACTGAGTGTGAAGTTGTTCGTGATATGATTGAGTTCCCTGTTATTAGTTTCGCCTATACATGTCTTACTTGGAATTTATTCACCTTTTGGTTGTTCTTGTTGCCTAATTGACTTTCCTTTGTTTAACTGAAGATCCCTACCCTTCCATAGTCACGTTAGCTTTCATAAATGCTTGTCTCTATTTGGAAATCACTAGTATCTCTCATGTAATTAATTGGTCTTATTGGAGGCTACAACTATCTTTCCTCTGCTCATCCTTAATTGAAATTATTATATATTCTTTGTAACTTGCCCAAGTGTAAAAGAAGTTCGATATCCTATATTTAGTTGATATTTCCTTATCTGAAATTATTTGATTCATGTAAACTTCTTTGTTTTGAACTACGTATTATGGAATTATTGATTCAAATTATTCTCCCTCGTTGCATTGTTCTTATTACGCTTAGTATTCTCTGTTATGGTTATTCCTTGTGAGCTAGTTGTACTGTCTCCTGGTGAACGGAGGTACCTGAGTTGATTCCCTTGCCTTGTTCTTGTAAATATTATCATTTTTTATGGTGGTGCACGAGGTTTCTGCCGTGCGGTTGTTGATATTGTAATACACGAGGTTTCTGCCGTACTATTGTTGATATTGAGATGCACGAGGTTTCTGCCGTGCTATTGTTGCTATTGATGTATTGCACATGCATCGTAATAAGGCGGGATATGTTTATATGCTTAGATGTGGGTTGTGCATGTGGCAGGCTCATGTGGCAAATAAGGCAGCGCTTATTATATTATTATTTGCACACGTGGCGAAATAAGGTGGGCTATGTCAGGGGTTGATTATAAGGAATTGTAACGGCCCATGGAGGCATTTCCTATTTTTTTTAATATTGTGATTGTGGGTTGCTAACCTGTAGGAGCTTTATCGCTTGGGAGTGATGAGGAAACATCGTACGTGCGGTTCGTTATCCTTTTCATGTTACTAGTTGGTAGAATTCTTGTTAAAACACTTGCACAAGTACACAAGTAGTTGAACACTCATATTAGAGGTGAATTCCTCCTGATTTTTCTAAGGGTGGAGGTACGCCCTCGTTTACCCATTATATATGTAAGAGTGGCCCTCGTTAGCCAGTCAGTTGTTAGCATGACTGTGAGACTGATGGGGCACAAGATGTCCAATGTTAGATTTCAAATGCTGGGATTTCGTGAGTTGTGGCTTGTCCGAGATTTGGTAAAATTGTGGAGAGTTGAGTAAGACCATATGTGAACATCATCGTAGGATATGAGTTATTGACTTGTTTTACCCTTGCTGTGTTGTGACCTTAGGACTTGGATTGTGATTTTTGCCGCCATTACGTATCATCATTTATTATATTCTCATTGTTACTTGTTGTTCTTTTCCCTCATTGTGATTTTAGCAGTATTGGTCATTTCGTGTAGTCTTTACATATATGTATATATATCATTTCCATTGTCCCTATATTTACATTGTTATTTGACCGGTAGGTGTCTAGACTGTTCCTCGTCACTACTCCACCGAGGTTAGTCTTGATACTTACTGGGCACCGCTCTGGTATGCTCATGCTATTCTTCTGCACATTTTTATTATACAGATAGAGGTACTCCCACCTGGTTCTGTCAGCCTTGGGAGGAGGCATTTCAGTAGACAATTCGAGGTATATCTGCCACGTCCACAAGACCGAGGAGTCCCTTTCCAGTTTTCTGTAATATGTATAGCTCTTTCAATATTTTTCCTTTGTACAGATATTATTGAGTCAGAGCGTCTTATGTATCCTTTAGCTTGTGATTTGTGAGATTCTGGGTCTTGGAAATTTTTGTTAGCTTCGAGAGTTATTATTGTATGTGCCGAGTGGCACCTAAAATACATGTTTATTTTACTAAATCAGTTTTAATCATTCTTGTGCAATTTATGGTTTATCTTCCACATTGTTAGGCTTACCTAGTCGTAGGGACTAGGTGCCATCACGACATGTTCACGGGGGGTGAACTGGGTTCGTGAAACGTCCGGATATGAATTTTACTAGTTATGACCCCGCTCTTAGTTGGAATATGCATAGTTCTAGCGTATTGAACCATGATGGTCCATCCGGGAGTCATCACCAACAAGAAAATATCCATCATGGAACGCCAACACAGTACGACTTGTATGTAAAGTGATATAGCTATATGTGAATTATTTATCTAGTTGAGTAGCTTATCATTTTGTTCTTTTTGTGCAGTGAAAACCAGAAATTTGATGTTCCCGACCACACACAGTTGCCCATAGATGCTGTATTGAATCGTGATTTGGCAGATGCGCATAGTCAAAAAGATGACAGTCATTATAACAACAGTGCAGATGAGTATGGAGATGACACACCCTTCCATGATAAGGGTAATGACGAGGAGGAAGTGGATGCCGAACCTGAGCTGACGAGGGAGCATGCTCCTGCACCTACCGTTAGACCAAGAGTGTATGAGTCCCACGTGCCGTTTCATGAGCGAAATATTCCCTACCTTGATAATTTGTCAAGTATGTCAGACGTGGATGCCCTCACAAGTGATGATGACGAAATTCCGTCAGCAATATGGGATGAATCTAGACCAGTGGTGATGGCAAAGGGCATGTATTTCCCCGATAAAGCTCGCGTAATCATGGCTGTAAAAATCTACAGCATAAGAAAGTGCCGTGAGATGAAGGTAAGGGAGTCAACTACGGAGGTATACAAGGCTATATGCCGTAGACACTTTATGGGTTGTCACTGGATGTTGCGTTCCAGCAAGAAGAAATTAGGTTTGTGGAAAGCGGGTAAATTTATTAGCACCCACAGATGTGAAATTGACACATTTAATGAGAATCACTTCAACTTGGATGTAGACTTGATTTCTCTTATCTTGATTCCATATTTGGAAGTGTCCGTTAGGTTAAAGATTAAAGATTGTATTACAGCCGTCCACCAGGAGTATAGTTGTACTATTACCAAAAGAAAAGCATATCTCGGTCGCAGACGTGCCATTGGACTTATTTATGGTGAATGGGATAAGTCTTTTTCATCTCTACCCAGGTACATGGCCGAATTGAGATACCTTAATCCCGGGACTATTGTTGAATGGAGGCGTGAGCGGAGTCCGGATGGATCAAATATATTTTCAACTATGTGTTATGGCCATTTAAACTAGCAATTGATGGTTTTGTTCACTGTCGTCCTGTAATTTCCATAGATGGTACTCATGTCTATGGGAAGTACGATATTAAGCTTTTGATTGCAGTTGCAGTAGATGCCAATGAACAAATATTTCCACTAGCTTTTACCATTTGTACCAACAAAACCGAAGAGACGTGGACGCTTTTTTTTGAACCACTTGAAGCAGTACATTGTCAAACAGAGTTCATGTATTTGCCTAATATCAGATCGACATGGTGGTATTTTAAGTTCTGTATGAAACTTTCCTGAATGGAAGGAATCCTATGAATACCACCGTTACTGTGTGAGGCACCTGAAGGCAAATTTTCAGAAGAAATATCACGACAAGGCCTTGCATGATTTAATGTGGATGGATGCATCTGAGCACTAGCAGTGCAAATTCATGAGGTGCAAGGAAGCGATCTGGCAGTTAGATCCGTGAGCCTATACTTGGTTGATGGGACATGAGCTTCACATGTGGTCATTGCATGCTGATGGTGGCAGATGATGGGGAGCCCTGACTACAAATGTGTTGGAGTCATTCAACAGCTTGATGAAGTTTGCCCGTGGATTGCCTGTCATTGCCATGGTCCGCATAGCATTCAAACAAATTGTGGAGAGGTTTATTGAAATGTATAGAGATGTATCACATTGATGGAAAAGGGTGTTCAATTTATGCCAATACCAATGAGAATATTTGAAAGGTATAGGAGGCGAGCACATTGGCATTCATTTTTATAGTACGATCATGACCGGGATGTTCTTAAAGTCAAGACCGCTATCCGCGGACACCGGGGGAATAATCTACAGGCGGTGAATGAAGCCAGCAGGTTGTGTTCATGTGGGAAATGGACCATCTACCATATGACGTACGCATATACCTTAAAGTGCTTTCAACAGGTTGATTTAGGGGCAACCAACTATATTGATAGGCAATATAGTGTTGCTGCATACATAGACATGTATTGTGGGAAGTTGCAGCCATTAGGGACTGAGCATTATTGGCCGCCAAAACCTTTTAAAATGGTATATAACAGGGACTATTTGTGCAAGCTGCGAGTGCAAAAGAGAACGCCTATATGTGTCGCGTCCCTTTTTTCTTGCGAAATCGGGTTTATGACATTTGGAAGGACAACTCATTCCTTTTGGGAATTGGATTTGCATTCGAAGAGTTGCCACCTAATGATTAGGGTGCATTAAGACACCAAAAGGGTGTGATTTGAGTAACCAGAGATAGGGTAAGGGCTTGAAATTATTCTATGGGGAAGGTGTTAGGCACCCCTCAGAATCCACTAGTGTGGTTCCGAGCCAGACAATTATTGTGAATTGAGATGTAATTAACATATAACCAGATAAAGACTCAAATAAGAGGGGATTTTGACACATAATGGTTTGAAGTAAAAATGGTTTGAAAGAACAATTAGAAAAGCTAATTTTTTAAAATAAAGAGCTAAAATGCTAAAAGAAATAAAGAATAAAGGAGGGGGCGGGGGGTCCTAGTTTTATTAAAAATATGGATCACCCTGTACTATGTTCGGTAATCACTCCTCAATGAGGGGATACACGTGACATTATTGCGTGGTTATCATATCCATATCTACGCTTCCCACCCAGTTAAGATATTAAAGCTCGAAATGGTCTCGATTAGTTATTGCATACTATTACCCGTCCCAATCCTATCAGTCCCGGAGGCACTTAGGACTACTAATCCTAAAAGAGAAGGAATATTGGGCTTTGTAGAGTTTCAAAGTTAAAAATCTAATGCGACATATAAAACACATATTGCATGTTTTAGGGGGAAGCATGTAAACAGACAGAGGCTTAATTATACCTTATTGAATAGAAAAAATCACATAATTAGCATGCTCACACATACTGTTTTAGGTCTGATTGAAAATTAAAGAAGAAGGAGAGAAAATTGCGGAGACAACTTTAGTTTATTACGTAACTCAGATAAGAAGTCCGAATCAGGCCTGCATGCTGGTTGTAATAATTAATAGAAGCAGATTCATTTTATAGTTATTACCCTAAGGCTTGCCTAAGTGCTGGGACAAAGATCCTATAGGCATGGTATCTACTGGATTCATAAAGTGATGAAATAGTAAGGCTTGAAATAAACTATTTGAATGCATACTTGTTAAATAGCAAGGTGAAATTGTCGACGGAAATGGCCAGACGCCGGCGGAATGCTGCTCCGACTACCACAATAGCATATCCTCAACTCGTCACTCCTGCCCAGGGTGTTACAACGACACTAGAACCCCTGACGTTTGGAAACTTCCTCCCACAAAAGTACCAATCGCCAGTGACTACGCATGCAGAGATGAAAGAAGCTGACAATACACCTCCTAAGGGTATTGAAGAGAAAATTAGCTCGACTGCGAGGAGATTACAATTTTCTGAAGTGAATGAGTCTGCAAAACCAGTACAAACTGCTGCTAAAGTTGTCAAAGGTAATCGAGATGCACAAATGGGGAAGATACTCTCATTTGTGCCTCCTTCTGATCGAGATGGAAAAAAGTTGTGAAGATAAATGAGGAGGATCTGAAACCTCAGTTAGATTACTGGAAGAATGCACTGATTGGATTTGTAAATGGGGATAATCCTAGCGAGAGGAGTATGGAAAGTTTTGTCATGCATGTATGGAACTTTGTTACTAAACCTCAGGTTTAATGCATGCTGAAGGATACTGTATTTTTTGGTTTAATAGCATTGAGGATAGAGATTTGGTATTGCAATCAGGGCCTTACTCCTATAGGAATAGGCCGATGCTTCTAAAGCCTTGGGAGGTTGATTTTGATTTTCAGAGTGATGTTCTAAGCACTATTCCAATTTGGATTAGGTTTCCAGGACTTCCTGTAGGCTACTGGTCTGCTAAAGTTCTAAGTAAAATGGCCAGTGTAATTGGCAAGCCGTTATACACTGATAAAATCACTGCGCATTATGAAAAGATTTGATTTGCCAGAGTTTTAGTTGAAGTGGATGCTGCTTATCCTTTGCCTGACCAACTGGAAATTGAAACTCCTTTTGGTTCAAAAATTCAGACAGTGGAGTATGACTGGAAGCCTTGCTTTTGCGACCATTGTTTGAAATTTGGGCACGACTCCATATGCTGAGAATAGTGAAGATAAGGAAGTGAAGAAGCGGGATAAACCACCTAGACAGAAGGGGAAAGGGAAACAGCAAGGTAAAACAGAATGGCAGATTAAACAAACTGTAGCAGATGTGCAGGTAACTCATGAGGATGCTGCAACAGATAAAATGCTGGGAAATCAGTTAGTGCTGGAATCTAGTAAGGTGGACGAGAGCCTAGCCAACCCTCAGCAGATTGCAATGAATGAGTCTGAGAGGCAAGACGTACTTGTCACTGCAGATAATGAAGTTACTGTACAAATGGCTGACAATTGTAATAAGGGCAAGGTACAATGACTGTGGGGAGTAGTAGGTCCAACAAATTGATCCAGGACCCTCTAACAGAGTTACCCCTCTTGTTCCATGATTATAGCTACATGGAATATTAGGGGCCTCAACCAGCCCCATAAGCAGAAGGAACTAAAAAATTTCCTTGCTGTAAATAAGGTGGATGTTATGGGAGTAGTAGAAACTACAGTAAAGGAGCACAAAGCCAAGAAAATACTGGACAAGGTTGCCAAGGATTGGAAGGTGCAATGCAATTATTCCAAGGCTATAAATGGAAGAATTTGGTTACTGTGGAAGTCTTACATTCATGTACATATCTCTTCTATTACTGATCAACTTATACACTGTTTTATTGATGATACAAGAACACAAATCAAAATACAGTTTAGTGTTGTATATGGTCACAATACTGAAACTCTCAGAGGTCAACTGTGGCATCAAATCAGAGCTATACATGGTCCCAATCAAGATGCTTGGCTAATTAGTGGTGACTTTAACTGTGTCCTTAATTCTGATGACAGAATTGGGTCCCTAGTTACTGAGGCTGAAGTAAAGGATTTCAAAGATACAATGTCTGATTTACAACTCACTGCACTAAGAGCTACATGTTTGCATTATACTTGGACAAATAAGCAGGATGCAGATACTAGAGTATATAGTAAGATTGACTGGGCACTGGGCAACTATCAATGGCTGCAGCAATTTGGACATTTGGAAGCTGATTATATGAACCCTTTGGTATCTGATCATTCCCCTATTCTGGTAAAATTTGGTGATTATAAACCCCTACATCCTAAACCATTCAGGCTATACAGTGCTGTTATGGAGCATGCTCAATTTAATAGCATTGTCAAGCTAGTTTGGGAGCAGGAATATATAGGCTCACCTATACAGCAGATCTGGCAGAAATTGAAGGCAATGAAGCAGCAACTTAAAGGTATAAATAACTACATGGCAACCTACAACTGAAGATTGTTCAGGCAAGGGAAAGACTTGGCATTATCCAGGGGCAGATGCAAAGCAACCCTCTATCACAGGAACTGATAAATGAGGAAAGAGATGCAATAGAAGAAATGGAGAAATGGAACACTGTGGAGGAACAAATCATGAGGCAGAAATCCAAAGCTCTCTGGATTGAATGTGGTGATGCTAATACTAAGTATTTTCATGCACAATGGAGGATCAGGACTGGGCAAAATAATATCACTTCAATTTATACTGACACAGGTATAAAACTTACAGACCCTCTAGCTGTAGAGCAGGAATTCTTGCAGGTATTTCAATCATTAATGAGGGATTGTGCCCCTGAACTCCCCTGTGTAGATACTAGCATTATGAAGGAAGGAAAATGTCTTACACTTGAGCAGCAGAGATCACTTATTAGATCAGTTAATAAGGAAGAGATCACTGCAGCTGTTAATGAAATGCCCAAGGACAAGGCTCCAGGAGTAGATGGCTTTCCTATTGAGTTCTTTACTAAAATCTGGGAGGTGGTGCAAGAAGATATACTATCTTCTGCTAAGGAGTTCTTTGATACCTGTCAAATGCCACATATGATTAATACCATTGCCATAGCCCTTGTGCCTAAACTTAAAACCCCTACCACTGTGAGAGACTTTAGACCTATTGCCTGCTGCACCACCCTGTATAAAATCATATCTAAAGTCATTACCAGAAGGATGAAGGCTGTGGTTGGAGAACTGGTTGGGCCTGCCCAATCTGCATTTATTGAATGAAGGGGTATCATGGATAACATCCTAGTAAGTCATGAAATTTTAAAAGGGTATTCTAGGAAAGGTGTTTCTCCTAGATGTGTTCTTAAAGTGGACTTAAGGAAAGCATATGATACACTGGAGTGGAGATTTCTGAGGCAGATTCTAATTGACCTGGGGTTTCCAGCTAAATTTACTGCATGGATCATGGCTTGTGTCTCATCTGTCTCATACTCATTAGTAATGAATGGTGGTTTAACTAAACCTTTCATTTCTAAGAGAGGCATAAGACAGGGGGATCCTATGTCACCTTACCTCTTTGTATTGGCTATGGAGTATCTTAACAGATTACTCCAGCAGTTGCATAAAGATGGGAACTTCAATTTCCATCCAAGGTGCAGGAAACTCAATATATCTCATGTATGCTTTGCTGATGACCTGCTCATGTTCTGCAGAGCTGACTTAATATCCATCCAGATATTGCACAGGGCTTTTCTTCAGTTCTCAGCAGCATCTGGTCTTCAGGCTAATGTAAGTAAAAGTGCAATCTATCTGGCTGGGGTTCAAAAGGACATCAGAGAAGAAATTATTGCAGTTCTGGGATTCACTGAAGGACATCTTCCTTTCAGATATTTAGGTGTTCCACTGGATTCAAAGAAGTTGGCTATTCATCACTATTTGCCTCTTATTGAGAAGATAACAGCAAGAGTCACTTGCTGGTCAGCTAAAATGTTATCCTATGCTGGTAGAGCACAATTGATCAAGTTTGTGGTCTTTGGAATGCAGACTTACTGGGCTCAGGTGTTTATTATACCCAAGAAAGTTCTGAAGATTATAGAAGCAATATGTAGAACTTACCTCTGGACTGGTAAAGCCACACTTTCCAGAAGAGCATTAGTTGCCTGGGACAAGGTATGCCAACCTTTGTCTTCTGGTGGACTTAATATTTTGAGGTTGGCTGTATGGAACAAAGCAGCCATAATCAAATTATTATGGGACTTGGCTAGTAAGAAGGATTGCTTATGGGTCAGATGGGTTCATGCCTATTACATCAAGAAGGGGAATATTGACACAGTTGCTGTACCAACTACAGCTTCCTGGGTGATCAAAAAGATATTGGATAGTAGATCATTGGTGATGGAAAATGCTAAGTTGCAGGGTACTCTTATATGCAGGCTGCAAAGTGTATGCAGGATGAACAAGTTTCGTATTCACAAACTGTATATTACTATGTTGCCTATCTTCACCAAGGTTGCATGGAAGAACTTAATGCTTATTGCTAATGTACTTCCTAAGCATAAGTTTACTGTTTGGCTAGCTGCTCAGAACAAACTCCCACAGTTGATAGATTACAGATTATGGGCATACAAGTTCCAACAATGTGTGCATTCTGTAAGCAGTCTGTTGAAGATTTCAAGCACCTATTCTTTGAATGCTGCATCACCAACAGGTTGTGGTCGAGAATTTGTATGTGGCTGGGACACTCCAGGACCATTGGCTGCTGGGAAAATGAGGTGCACTGGATTTGTAGAAAGGCTAGAAGCAAGCAGTGGCAGAATGCTATCACAGCTGCTGCTTTGTGACCACTACTGCTATCATTTGGAGGGAAAGGAACCATATTCGATTTGAAGGAGCAAAGTTTGTAGAGGACTTGACATGCCGAGAAATTGCACTTCTTCTACACCTTAGAGGCAGAAAATACAAGAATTGGCAGATTGGATTGAGCAAGTTAAACTGTTACCCTTAGGCAGCTTACTGAATTGCTTACTTGTTAATAGATAGTATAGACTATAGTTTACTGAAACAGTGTAGTAGTTAGTCCATACTACTGCTGGTTTGATACACGATGTAAATATTCTTTTGATATAAATGACATATGACAGTTTGATAAAAAAAATAGAGATGAAGGATTTAAACGAATTAATTACAAGTTCTGCAACTAAAAGTATCCATTATTACTGGTTTTATGTCTAACACTGAGTGAAGCAAATCAGATTCATTTAGAAACTCCTATAGGCATGCTTTCTACACGTACCTGATTTTTTATAGACGTGGTGCCGAAATGCAGGATCCTTATAGACATGATATCTATATGTAATTAAATATGCTGAATCCTATAAACATGGTTTCTATATGTAATTGAATATGCATAATCCCATTCACATGGTTTCTATATGAGATTGAATATGCTTAATCCTATAGATATGGTTTCTATATGAGGTTGAACATGCAGAATCCTATAGACATGGTTTCTATATGAGGTTGAACATGCAGAATCAGAACATCCTATAGGCATGATTTCTATATGAGGTTGAATATGCAGAATCAGAACATCCTATAGGCATGATTTCTATGTGTATTGAGTATGAAGAATTAAAATAACCTATAGGCATAATTTCTACCCTTTGCATGCATAATTACCTACCCTTTTTTTCACTAGCCAGCCCCAAGCGTTTATTACAAGTTATTACAAACCAGAATGAAAAATTTACATCAGAAAATACAAATAAAAGTACAACTAGAGGAAGCCGGATTCTGTCTTCACACTGAGTTATGAGGTAAACCAACTCCAAGACCATTGATCCAAAGCCTTTCTCCAATCTGAGTGGGTCAAAGTTCCCTAAGAGCCTCAATGGAACTCCGTGCAATGCTCACACCCAAATTGTATTATCAGAATGGGGATAAGTGCAGTGTGGAAGAGCTAACCCTTAAGTGTCCAATTTCAGAAGGAGCTCAAGGGGTCCCAAGGCAAGGTTCACAGGGGAAGGGGGGGGGGGGGCAGAACTTAAAGTCTAAGAGAGTGTGCAAGTGAAGAACAGAGTTTTAGGGAAATAAAGGAGAGAGAAATAGCTACAAACAGGTACACGAAAGGGGTTTAGGGGAATAGGGAAGTTGCAAAGAGTCTATTTCTTAGGCAAGAGTAAACTTTAGGCATGCCCAACAATGAAGGATGCTGGCATTCCTATAAGCCTGCCAGAACACACAGTATTAGAGGCTAGGATCCCAGGGGATCAAGTTTGAGTCATGGGCAGTAATTTCAGTATTGCCATGCCTCAAACGTAGCATGAATACATAGGGGTAGGGGATTAAGGTTCGGAGTAAATCCAGAAAAGGTAGATGGAAATGCTAAAATATGCACTGATCTAAACATAAGAAACATATAGACAAGAGAGTAAAAGTATTAAGTAAACACATTAGGGT
The DNA here is from genome assembly GCA_034376525.1 of Nicotiana benthamiana. Classification (NCBI taxonomy): domain Eukaryota; kingdom Viridiplantae; phylum Streptophyta; class Magnoliopsida; order Solanales; family Solanaceae; genus Nicotiana; species Nicotiana benthamiana. The sequence goes on from CM067337.1 coordinate 30,125,074, forward strand.
AATGCTAGAATGTTAACCAGAACATACCAGTTCACAGAAGAAAAATGCAGTAAAAGCGGGTAGCAAGTCTTGGGAAACAGGCCACAGTATAAGTAACAAGAGAGAATGCTTTTTGAATGTGAGTGTGAGTTCAAAAAACTAAGAGTGTTCATGTGTTTGTGTTAATAAGAAGCCAAGTATTTATATTTTGAAAATAGATAGAAAGTAAGGCAAGAATCATAGTAATTATGGAACTATGTACCAATTACAATCAATCAATATAAGAACTTCCTTTAATTAAGGAGTTTAAACTTAAACGGTAGTGGACATAAATCACTTAAGGAAAGAATTCAAGTAAACATCTTGTGTAAAGTAGGCAATTAGGGGCAAATACATAGGGGTTTAACTAAGGGAAACATTAATGAAGAATGTTGAAATGCACGGTTAGCCAAATAAGGCAAGAAACACAATAAATCAATTAGTTTGTAGTAAATCAAGAAGTTAGGGATTCAGAGTTACAAATAAACCAAGTCAGAAATAGGAGAATCGAAATGCTAAGGAAAGTTTTCAAATCAACCTAAGAAACAGGGAAAAACAAGGAAAAAATCAATCAGACTTACACAAGCAGGTCTGAAATCAGTCCAAAATTAAAAGTTATTTTAGAGGGACATTCAACGTATAAAAAGAGTGCACAAACATTAGGCATGCAAGGTTAAACCACGACAAAGAGAAGCAACAATAATAGCTACGAAGTCTGTAGATAGTGAAATATGGTAGTCACATAAGTCGACTTAGTAATAAGGAGAAGATGGTATCAGAAGCATGAAAAAGAGTCAAGTAAAAGACCTTTCTGGAAAGTATAGCTTCGTTCAAAGATTGCAAGAAACCAAATCACACAGAAGTTGAAACAACAAGGACTTTGAATCCGGTCGAGCAACTTCAAATAGACGAAGCAGTTTTCAAAAGCTCGAATAAGTCCAAAAGAATTAGGGCTTTGAAATTAAACAAATTTAGAGATGAGGACCATGCAAATCACATAGAAAATAACCTCAGAACTCGAATGAACCCTAAATCTTAGGGTTTTTGCCATCAATCAAGTGTAGAGATGAAAGACAAGTAATTAAGCAAATACTAACACGAAAATATTCAGAAACCTCAAAAGAAACTAATATTCTTGACATGCAAATTCTAGTAAAAGAACGACATAAAGAAACACAGTAAGAGAAACACATAAGAAACACAGTAGAAGAACAACACAAGAAACACAGTAGAAGAACAACATAAGAAACACGGTAGAACATGTTAAAATCAGAAAAGCTTTCAAATAGATTAACAAAATCATCGATCGGAAAAAATAAAGGTTTCGAAAATAGAGTTTTTGAAGAAAATCTCGAGAAAATATTTAAAAGCTTAAAGAAAACACAGATCTACAACAGATCTAAAAGAATTAGAAAAACCTCGAAGGTTAGGATTTCAGAAGAACCCAGATGGTGAGAAAGACTTGGAAAGTCATCGATATAAGCAGGAGAAGTCAAGATCAGGTTTGAACATCCATGGCTGGTCGGAGCAAGGTCGGAGACAGCCATAGAACTTGAATGATACAAGTATGGGCCAAGCTTGTTCAAGGTCTGACCTTGAAACCACGGTTATCAGGCGTATATGAGTCATAGGAGGCTGGTACAAGCCTTTAATGGCTTTGGAAACCATGGATTCAGGCAATTTTTGGGTGGAAGTGGAGGCGGCTAGGGTTTCTGAGAGGAGCTTGAGAGAGAATTTGGAGAAGGGGAGAATTCAATGGCGGCTACATTGAGAAATGATTAGGTTTAGAGGTTAGATCAGGTTAACAAAGGAAGGGGCAGTTGTGAGCCGTTGATCTAAGTGATCAACGATTGAGATTAAAAAAAAGGATCCAGGTGGGTTATTTAGAGGGGTCGCGGGTCGAGTAGATTAGGATTTTGGCTGGGTAATTGGGTTTGAGATTGAGTTTAATTTGGGGTTGATTTAGGGCTATAACTGAAATAGACGGTGCTAGTATTCAAATAGCCACTTTTTCCTTGTTTGATTTTATACAAATAGTAAATAATTTCTGAAAATAAATTAAAGGTACCAAAAATATTAATAATATATAATTATCAAATTAAAAATACTGGAGACAATGCTATAAATATAATTACAATTAAATCATAAAAGAGGCCAATATTGCAATTATATACAATTTAGCTTTAAAAATAACAAATACATTTATGTAAAAATATGAAAAAATTATGTTAGCTATATTTCAGTATAAATATAAGAATTCAATAAATGAATCACCAAAAATAGTGATAATTTTGGGGATAATTAATGGGTCTTTCTTGACAAAATAGGGCAATAAATTGATTTAAAAATTAGAAAAAATAATAAACCTTTGGACATACTTAAATATGCATACATATGATATTTTTAAAGTATTTTGCATATTAAAAATAAACAGGAAAAAAATTAAGTATCAACAATATGGAACCAAATGGATGTTGGTGACACTGTTTAAGCACGTAAATGTGACGGAAGTTCTCCAAAACAGTTGGTCGACCGAGCAATAATCGGGCACATGAGATAGTAACTCGTCTTTGTATGGCATTCAAATGAACTATCAAATAATAACATAAAAGTGAGTATCCGCAACACAAGTGAATTTATAACAAGTAAGTTTAGGTACATATTTACATGTCCGACCACCAACATATCTAACATCCATGACAAGGGGTAGATTATGATGAGAATCACTCCCTTGGTAGTTCCCACTTCGGAGAACCCACCTCGTAGCTAGAGGGAGAAATAGAGGTGGTACACCCGATAAAAGGTTGACGTAAAATTTAAGAGTCATTTTGACTATATATAATTCGGAGTAATGAATAAAGTATTTGAAAATGTTTCACCTATAGAAGCGACAGAAAATCACATATGTCCACCTGGTTGCCCATGCTAGCCCGACATATACTCTTGTACATATATGCTAGAACATCAGCCCCCCAACTGTACTGGGTAACTCATCTAGCTACTCCAGATGATGTAGAAAGCGCAGACTCACTATATTTCCCGAAGTGTTCAGGAACAAGACACCCCCAGAAAGAAGGAACAATGCCGACCTCGTGCACCAGTCAATATGGATATCCTCTGTCTCGCCGGTAATGTCGGGGTGCAATACCTCCATATGCTCTCTAAAGCTGCCATAGAAATGTGACTGCCCCCTCTAACTGCAACCTCACCCTGTGGTCTAAAAGCAGTATACTGCCCCAGCATATCCAAATACTTGGGACGCACCATAGCTCTCATATACTGGGGCAGTGCAACGCCAGTCCATCTATACGTAGCCCATACAAAACCTGAACATCCTGAAGCATAATGGTGGCCTCTTCAATGGGTAGGTGCAAAGTGTGCGTTTTCGATCTCCACCGCTCTATCAACGCCATGATGAGAGACCAGTCGAGCTGCATCCACCCAATCTAAAAAATCCTAAGAAAGCCCGTAGCACGCAGGCGATGGACTACGCGGGCATGGAAATCTCTCTCCTTCAAAAACTCCCACAAGTCGTCCTGTCTCCTGACGGGGAGAGTCTGATCCAGTAGATGTCCCACCCATACATAGGTAGACCTATGCTCGCCTTGTAACACTAATATCTGATCCGTGATTGGTCCATGATGCACAGACGGAAAGTCCATTTTGTCTATTATAATTTAAACAATATTAATTATGTGCTTGTGATATAATATATTAAATAATTAATCATTTAATTGGACTGAGTAATTATCTATGGGTTCCAGGCTCAATATTTGAGGCCCAGTAGCATAAAGCTATCCTTAATTATTACGTGTGTCAATTTCAATAAGTTTAAAATTTTAGTAGTTTAATAAATTAAATAATAATTTTATAATTGGACATAGTAATTATCTATAGGTTTCAAGCTCAACGTTTGAGACCCAATAGCACCAAACTATCCTTAATTATTATGTGTGTCAATTTCAACAAGTTAAAAATTTTGTTAGTTTAATAAGTTAAATAATTAATTTGTAATTGGACAGAGTAATTATCTATGGGTTCTAGGATCGATATTTGAGGCCCAGTAGCACCAAGCAGTCCTTAATTATTATGTGTGTCAATTTCAATAAGTTTAAAATTTTGTTAGTTTAATAAATTAAATAATTAATTATTTAATTGGACATGGTATACAACTATGAGTTCCACGTTCGATAATTAGTTTGACAACATGTATTAATTTTTTAGTTTTGTAAGTTTATTTTATAAATTAAATAATTAATTTTGTAAAGTGTAATTGGATAGAATTTGTAGTTAATACATACTTAAACTACAGAGACTCTACACTAAAAGACTCTATATTTTACTACGCTAAAAGGCTCTATATTTTAATACGCTAAAAAGCTCTATATTTTACTATGCTAAAAAGCAACTATTCTTTAAGCAAATAAATAATCTAAACTAAATAAAAACAACAAATATAGGAACATAACATTCACAAAATTATATATAAAACAGTAAAAAAGATATTTGTGAACAATTTCATTAACAATAAAAATTATTTATCAAATTTTAACTATTTTTCAAACGGTTAAGGGTCAAATATATCCTTGTACTATTAAAAATAGGCCATATTTATCCTCCGTTTGAATTTTTTATTAAATATGTCCCCACCGCTATACATTAGGGCCATATATATCCTCAGCCGTTAAAACACCATTCCATATTTTTTAGTAGCACGTGGCATCTTATGATTGGACCAGACGACCCGCCCCATTCCTTTAATTAAACCCGCCCTGACCAATTCCTTTTCTTTACCGTGCCATTATCATCCTTTCCACAAATCGCAACTTCAGATGATGGGCCAGCAAAACTTTCTTTACTAGTCTCTTGAGCATGTGTAGGGATCTTTGGCCCATTCTTTAAATCACCTTTTCTTTTTTCAACTGAATTGTCAGCGGAAGCATAGCCTAAAACTTCACTGACAGGTGGATCTCGGGTAGAACTACGTGTAACCCTTCTCTCTATATTATTTATACCATTATTCTGCAGATTTACATTGCTCAACCTTGGCGACCTTCGCAGCATAGTACTGGAGTTTTATGAGTTTTTTGGGACTTCAATCTGATTTTGTGGACTTCGTTATCAGAAATCCCAGTAGCAGCGGCAGTAAACCGGGGAGATCTTCTCAGAGTGGGTGTTGGGTTTTCTTGGTCTCTCAAGTTTCTTTGGGGCATTTTCGCAAACAGATAGGTGACGGAAATGAAGTCAGGACACATACCGACCCGGGAGGGAAAACTTCAGGATGTCAAATCATAGATATTGTGTTAAACACATTGAAGCAAACTGGTGCATAAAATGGAGAACGGATGAGTTCAAGAAATTGTTATGGTGGTGTTCATGGTGCTCATACGAGGAAGACTTCAAGGACCAGTTGAAGAGCATAGGCAAACTGGGTCATAATTTAACAATTGGGTTGGGGCGGGTTTAATTAAAGGAATGGGGCGGGTCGTCTGGTCCAATCATAAGATGCGACGTGCTACTAAAAAATATGGAAGGGTGTATTAACGGCTGAGGGATAATATATGGCCCTAATGTATAACGGTGGGGACATATTTGATAAAAAATTCAAACAGAGGATAAATATAGCCTATTTTGAATAGTACAAGGATATGTTTGACCCTTAACCTTTTTTTAAAATATAAATAATCCAATCCGGGTAAAAATAACATGTAAATTTAATCGCAAACAGGGGGAGGGGAGGGAGAGGTGACAATAGAAATTGTGTGTGCGTGGGGGGGGGGGGGGGTTAAAAATGGTTGATCTATCGTGGGGAAGAAAAAGGAGGGGTTATATTTTATTAAAGGAAAACGAAGTATAAACTACGTTTTCCTTAAACGTAGTACTATACTGCGTTTTCCTATAAAAAAATTAATATTTAATAAAACATAGCATAATATTACGTTTTACTTTAACGGCCAATTTTTCGTTAAAGTTATATTGCGTTTTATGTAGAAATGTAACTTTTTTTAACTGTATAAACGTATTCTATGTACAAAAATATATCTTTTTAGTTTCGGACTCTTTTGATGAGTATCTGAAAACATTAAACTTGGAGTAAATTATAGAGTAGTAAATACTTTTTACCTATCAATTTTTTGAAACACTAACAACTTGTTTGGACGATTATTATGTATCGTTTGTATTGTAACTAGATGAATAAAGCCCGTGCTAAGAACATGCCCAATCGTTATTGCATAAAATTATATTATGCATACGTTCAAATTAACAACAAATAAAGATATGATGGCATGAAATATACCAAATCAAATTTACAACTATCTAGCATCTAAGGGGCATCAACAACTGATAACAAAAAGAGAATTACTACGAAAGAGGGATAAGGATTTTATTCCAAGAAAGCACTAAGCAAGTGCTGTACCTGAAGCTATAATTTCCAAAGAGCTCAACAATTCATTATACCAAAAAGTGTAAACATAAAACATCTTACTACAATAACAATTGCTTTTTCATTTGGAGACCTCTTTATATTTCCGTAAACCCAACAAAATACTAATAAATTGCATGTATGGCTATCCCAGTCCTCCATCTATTCTTGTACTGGTGTGTACTAACTTGTGCTTCCTGCCGATAAACAGAATGATCCATTTGTCAAGAACTTTTACTTTGAGAAGCTAAAATAATGGTTGAAAAGAAACATTATTTTTAAAGACAAAATTATTAAAAGTGATAAATGGCGAAGCAGAATATGAATTTCTTTTATACAAAGAAAAGCTAATGTTGTTGTTTCACAAGTTTCTACAGTTCATGGGAAACTGAGAACAAAGTAGAGGAAATTCACGTACTTATGCATAGAAGTTTCTTGAAGGATTCTGAAATTCATCGCCCATTAGTCAACACTATCAAGGAGCTGCTGCAACATCTCTATATTGTTGGAAAATATGACTCAATCCATGCATACTGAACAAACTTAGATTCACATAGTAAATTTTGGTAAAAATAGTCAGGTATGACAATTTAAGCTGTCGTGCTATGGATTAGAAACACTAAATATGACAATTTATACTAACCTATGTTGTCAATTTTAATTTCTTTGAGTGTCTAACATAGCCATGTATTGGTTGCCTGGAGCCAACAGAAAGGAAAGAGTTAAGAACGTGCAAGATAAAAGGCATCACTGGGAGAATAATATTACATGTTGAATCCAAACGAACGAAGAACATAAGTTTTAACTAAGACTAACCAAACCATGAATATTTTAGTAGCTTCAAACTAGTTTTTCTGGATGTAGTCAAAGGAAGGCACATTTTTTTTATTAGAAGCATCACAATGATATTTAGACACGTTTTCTAGTGCAAAGGTTTTCAGAACCAACTCAGAAATACACTGCCTAGCAAAAGGAGATACTTATATAAACTGAAAAATAAAAAATGTAATTGTTGTAGAAGAATGAAGTTTCACAATATGCTATGAGCTGCAAGAGTTCTGAAAAATTGCAAACAAAGACGCTGAGAAAATCCAGAATGAATAGAAGGAAAAAAAAGATGAACTTTAGAGAAAACAACTGTCACGACCCAAGTTCACCAATCGTGAACACGTCATGACGACACCCAGTCATCATAACTAGGTAAGCTTAACAGTGCGAAAATAACAACATTTAGGAAATAATAATTCAAAGCTAAGTGACTTAAGAAATATATATATTTTGCCGCTTGGCACATACACTTTAATTCCAAAATTTATGAAACAGAATCCTAAAACCCGGAATCTCACGGGAAACACAAACTATAGAAAGTACATAATACGACACTATCATCCGGAAATGTCTACATCAATGAAAAACAGGATATAAACTAGCTAACTACAGGATAGAATAGGAAGGAGACTCTTCGGTCTGCGGACGCGGCAGATATACCTCAAGTCTCCGAAACTCGCTCCCGAATCACTGACAGTGCACCTGAGTGCAGGTACCTGGATCTGCACATGAAAAACATGCACAGAAGAGGTGTGAGTACACCACAACGGTACTCAGTAAATTCCAAGCCTAACCTCGATCAAGTAGTAACGAGGAAGGTCGGGTCCCTGCTTAGACTAAACATGATAATAATAATAATATACAGTGTAAGAGCAGGTAAGTTAATGGAACAACAACGAATTAAGTCAGAAACTACAAGTCAACAACAGACAAGCAGAATGAAGAATAACACAGCAAGGTGCAACTCAATATCAAGATGCCATGAGGATCTCTCAGGATACCGTCCGGTAGTTCTTTCTCAACTATCAGTGGAGCTTCTGGGATGCTGTACCGTAGTCCATCATATCTGTATATCTGAAAGATCTCTCAGGATACCATCCCATAGTCCATCATGTGTGTATATCCGAAGGATCTCCCGGGATACGGTCCCGCAGTCCATCATATGTGTATATCCGAAGGATCTCCCAGTAAACCGTTCCGTAGCCCATCATGTGTGTATATCCGAAGGATCTCATGGGATACCGTACCATAGTCCATCATGTGTGTATATCCAAAGGATTTCCCGGGATACCGTCCCGTAGTCCAACTATCAATGTGCAGGGTTATCTATCGGTAATCGAACCCGCATTCCCAAAATAATTGAACAAGGGGGAAGCTACCGGAATTCCACATCCGTAGTTCAAATATAAATGCGCAGTCACAACCAAAGATATTCAGAAAGCAAATAGGTAGTACCAGCCTAACATAACTTCACGTAGTACAATTTAGGAAATAATGAGCAATTAGGCAGTTAAATCTAGCTAATCATGCTTTTGTAACTAACACATGTTAACTTTGCATTTAGAATAGTCAAGTAAGCAAGAAAACACAATTTCAACGTTTCAAGTAAAACGGATTTTCAAAAATTAGCTCAAGTACACGCTCGTAACCTAGCGTACAAGGCGTTTAAAACATCAAACAATATATCCTAAGGGGAGAGGTCCCCACACAAAGTTACATAGACACTTAACTCGAACCGGTAAAAAGTCAACTAAGGAACCACGCCTTTGCCACGAGTATCCGACTACGAATGGCTCAAATCTATTCAATCCAATTACATAACATAAATAACATCGCAAGTAACTAATTCCACTATTAAAATTAAAGCGAAGGTGTAAAATAAGTTAAAATAGCCAAAACACCCCTCAGGTCAACATCTTGGAATCGAATAATTTTTTACGTTTTCAGAAACCTGGTACTCGTACTAGTCTAACCATACAAAAATCTCCCAAATTAGAGGTCAATTGCCCCCTCAAAACCCATAACTATGTCTAAGAAGTTTTCCCCAATTTCATTCGAAAATTCAAAATTAAAGGTTGAATTCGAGATTAGATTAGTGGGTTTTAGTCATAGAAGAGTAGAGAATCGTTACCCAATAATTATCTTTGAAAAACCTTCAAAATCTCGCCGAAATCCGAGCTCCAAAGCTTGAGTTTTGATAAAAATGACAAATTCTCATTTTTGAAATATTAAATACTGCCCAGGTCTTTTGTTCATCGCGAACGCGGTGATGGGCTCGCGTTCGCGGAGAGGAAAAATTTAAGTGACTGAAGTTACCCTCCGCGATCGCGAAGGCAAGGGCGAAGGCAAGGATGCGAACGCGAAGGTCTGGGCTGAAGGCTTACGCAAACGTGACAATAGGAGTGCACTGTGGTCCGGGCTTAAACCGGACCGGACTGGGCCCACGGTCATGGCGGGCCTGGTGGGCCGGTTCAGGTGGTCCTGGGCCTGGTGTTACCTTTCGGCCCGTGACGGGCCGGTCCAAGACCATTAGCCCGTGAGTCCGGGACTGCTAGGCCCGGGACCGTCAGCCGTGCGTGGGCCGGTCCTGGCGGGCCTAAACGGGCCCAACGGCTATTTTTTAAATTTGTTTTTGTTATAAAAATCAGCAACGGCCATATTTAAAATACTGCGGTTTGGGCTGACAATATGGCCGTTTGGAAGTTTACAAAATGGCCATTTGCCCCCAAACTTTAATTTAACCCCAAAATTTATATAATTACACTTTTTTCCAGTTCTAACTATAAATACCTCCTCATTCTTTCATTTTTATTCACCAATTCATCAAAATCTCTCAATCTTTCTACTACAATTGCTTAATTTATTGTTGAAAATTCGTAAAAAATTGTGAAGTTGTTGAATTGAAGTTTTCAAGTGTTCAACGATTTTCAATTTTCAAGAAGTTGTTCGGCAATACGTAAACACGTTTCGACTCTTACCTTTTAATAATATATTCTTGTGTGGCTTAGATTGCATAATTATAATTAATATGGCATTTTCTTAGAAAAAAATGTTTGGTAAAGGAAAAGGTAAAACCGGTGAAAGTAGTGGCCATAATACTACCCTTCCCCTGGCTCCCCGACCTACAAAAGATAAGCAAGTTGAAAGTAGTCACCAACCTAGACGTCCTCCTCCTCCTCCTCCTCCCGAAATGCTTGATAGTGATCACCCTTGTTTTCAATTTACCGATGGTGAATTTCTACATGATGTTGCAGTAGGTGATAGATTAGATGATGAAATTATGAATGCTCTTTATCCTAATGAACCTATCTTAGAGAAAAATGAGGATGATGATGATGATGAAACCCAAGCACCAAATTTAGATGATACACCTACTAGTCCTATTCATAACTCTAGTAATGCACCGGCCGACCCACCTGTAGAAACTCCAACTTTTAATAGACAACCTGCTAAACGTCAAGAAACATCATTAGTTTGGAATTTTTTTACTCAAGTAAGAGAACTAAATAAGGCTAAGTGTAAAATTTGTGGGAAATTACTGGTTCATAAATTTACTGGAGACTGTAGCGGCACGGGTGTTTGACTAGACACATAAAAACACACCCTAGAGATAAGGCTAGATTTTTTCAAATACAAGCGCAGCAAGAGGGGACAAGTGTAGATTCTGTGGTTAACCCTAGTACAGGTTCAAATCTAGTTCAACCAGGAATTACCACTATCACCGGAGGTATTTTATATTACGATCCAAATAGAGATCGTGAAGAATTAGCAAAGATGATTACTGTTAAGTGCTTACCATATGCTTTTGCTTCTAATCCTAATTGGGTTCATTATATTAGAAGAGTTTTTAATCCTACCTATAAAGGTTGGCCTCGCGCAACAGTTAAGGCCGATGTTTATAAATTCAAACATGAATATGAACAATATTTGTGCTATTTATTTACTCATATACCTAATCGAATTTTTATTACTACTGATATTGGTAGAAGTGGTAATGATTGTGACTATCTAGCTGTTACAAGTCATTGGATAGATGAGGACTGGACAATGCAAAAACGTATAATTACGTATAGAATAATTAATTCACGTAACACAGGTAAGTTAATAGCTAATACTGTTTCAGATATTTATAGATATTTTTGCTTTAGCGATAAAATAATGGCAATTTCTATGGATAATGCTTCTAGTAACACTAGTGCTATAGGCATTCTTACAAAAACACTAAATCCTGCATTTATTAATATTTTCCATGTTAGATGTATTTGTCATATTTATCATTTAATTGTCGGTGATGGTATGCGAATTTTAAACATAGAAATTGAAAAGGATCGAATGGCTCTTAATTGGCTTTTTTATTCAAACAGTAGAACTAGACTTAGAGAGTATTTTAAAAAAATGTGAAGAATATGGCCTTAGAGAAAGAAAGGTTCCAAAACCTTGCCCGACTAGATGGAATTGTATGTACGAAAGTTTAGTAGTTGCATATGAATATAGAAACCCAATTAATGCAACGTTTAATTCTCGGGTAGGTGGTGAGGATGATGATGAAATGCTTGATGAATATGGCCTTAGAGAAAGAAAGGTTCCAAAACCTTGCCCGACTAGATGGAATTGTATGTACGAAAGTTTAGTAGTTGCATATGAATATAAAAACCCAATTAATGCAACGTTTAATTCTCGGGTAGGTGGTGAGGATGATGATGAAATGCTTACTACCCAAGATTGGAAGAATGTTAAAATTCTTTTAGATTTTTTAGAACATTTTCAAATTGCTACAAATGCATTTTCTGGGCAATATTATCCGACTATTTCAAACTGTTTAGTTTATATTGCCGCACTAGCTGGTTTGCTTGTTAAATTTGGCGAGGGTGGGGATATTTATGAACTTGCTATAAATGAAATGAAACAAATATCCCTCCTATTTTTGGTGTTGCTGCAATGTTAAATCCTACAATGAAATTGGGAGGTCCTCATTTTTGGTATTCAAATATTAATAAGGCTTTAGATCTTTCAAACGAGGAAGTTGCTACACTTGCAGATGCAAAAGCATCAATTAAAATTAATGCTCAAACAGTTATAATGCTTATCAACTTGCCTTAGAGCATGCTAGCACAAATATTCAAACCCCTACTTCGTTTAGCTCACAATCGTCTAAAGGAGCTGCGGGCTTAACAACTCTTAAATATTAGACGGAGTTCCGGGGTTCTCAAGGTGATAATTATGATGAAACTTCACATCTAAATGAGCTTCAAGTTTACTTGTCTCAGGGACTTGAAAAAAGGAGAATCCAGACGGCTCTTTCGATCTTTTGGAATGGTGGAAGTCAAGGGAAAAATATTTTCCGGTTCTTGCAAGGATGGCTCAGGATATTTTATCAACTCAAGCTTCAACTGCTGCATCGGAGAGCGCTTTCAGTCAAGCAAGACTGCAAATAGGTGATCATAGAGCGGCGATGAGGGATAGCTTGAAAAAATCGATACTTTTTAGAGATTGGATCCGCGCGGAAAGAAGAAATTTTGGAATTGCAGAATCACAACTGGCGATAGATGAAGCTTATGAAGAAATGATAGTGGAACTTGCGGAGGATTCGGCTTCGCTCGGAAGTGGTGATGAACAAGATTCTTTTCCACCACCACCAACACAACCTCCTCCCAACCTTGACGAATTTATGAGATTTGTTAGAGATACAATGTAGATTATGATGTAACATGTACTTTGGCACATCTTCTTTTAATTTTTTTTTCTTTTAATGGTGGTATTAGTACTTTGTTGTAATCATTCCATTGGGGGAAGGAAGACTAAGAAAGATATGTCATTTTTGTTAATAAAAATTATAAGACATACCGTTGAATATCTTTTTTCTCAATATTTCTTTGTCTTACTTCGAATTATTTATAAGCTACAATATATATATATATATATATATATATATATATATATATATTTATATATATATATATATAACATACAATATATACTACAAGAAAATATATACGAGAATATATATACATAACATACAACCTAAACTACAAGAAAATATATAAGTAATAACATATATACATAAGATACAATATATATAAGAGAAGAAATATACATTATACATAAGAGATACAATATATATACTACAAGAAAATATATATACATAACATACAAGAAAGTATATAAGGATATACATAATATATAATATATACTAATTACTACAATACAATATACAATTGAAATATATATTATATATACTATACTAATAACTAGTATACTATATAAATATATTCTATACTAGTATATTATATACTATACTAATAACTACTATACAAGATACTGCCTTAAAAAAAAACACAAAAAAAGCCCGCCAGGCCCCCACGCCCGGCCCGCTAAGCCCAGGACCACATGGGCTTAGGCGCGTCACGGGCTGGTCTCACCCATTGAGCCCACGAAGATCGGGACCGCCAGAGCCCAGGACCGTGAAACCCGGCCCGCGAAGCCCGTTTCGGCCCGGGCCCCGGACAAAATACACCATTATGTGACAAGGCCCACGCGAACGCGTAGAAGAAAACAGGAGGGGTTCAGAAGTGAGCCTACGCGAATGCATTGGCAAGGACGCGAACGCGGAAGAGGGGAAAGTTGGGCTTCGCGAACGCGGGGTAGGGGGACGCGAACGCGATGAAGGGAAGTCTACAGCTAGGCGAACGCGATGGCTTCTTCTCGAACGCAAAAACAAAAATCAGGTCTGCAATTTTTTGCAGCAATTCCCAACTCCAAATTGCCCCGTTGAGCATCCGAAACACACTTGAGGTCCTCGGGACTTCAACCAAACTTACAGACATATCCCATGACATTATTCAAACTTGTACCAATCCTTAAACCATCTAAAACAACGCCAAATTCGAATTAACCAATGATTTGAACCTAAGAACTTCAAAACTCAACCAAATTCGCTTTCGATAAAAAACCTAACCAAACCACATCCGATTGACCTGAAATTTTGAACGCACGTCCCAAGTAAGATGATGCTGCTACAAAAATTTTCGGAATCCCATTCCAACCCTCGGATAAAAAATTCACTATCGGACCGGAAACTTCAAAATTCCAACTTTCGTCATTTCTAGCCTAAATGAGCTACGAACTTCCAAAACACATTCCGAACACGCTCCCAACCTCAAAATCACCTAACGCAGCTCATAGAACCATCAGACTTCCATTCTGAGGCCTTCACACTCTTCTGCTCACGGATCACTTTCCAACACTTAAGATCTCATTTAGGGACCAAGTGTCCCAAAACACTCCGAAAAAATAAGGGTATTGGCTGCGCATATCCTGCTCGGTCTCCCAAGGCGCCTCGTCGGTTGGCTGACCCCGTCACTGAACCTTTACTGAAGCGATGTTGTTCGACCTCAACTTTCTGATCTTCCTGTCCTCAATAACCACTAGCTCCTCAACATAAGATAAGTCCTTGTCCAGCTAGACTAAAGTGAAATCCAACACGTGCGACGGGTCACCTAATATTCCCGGAGCGTCGAGACATAAAATACCGGATAAACTGCTGCCAGACTGGGAGGTAAGCAAGCTCATAGCAACCTCCCCAACTCGACTCAAGATCTTAAAATGGCCAATAAATCTCGGATTCAATTTTCCTTTCTTTCCAAACCTCATGATGCCTTTCATAGGCAAAACCCGAAACAGAACCCGCTTACCAACCATAAAGGAAACATCACGAACCTTTCGATCTGCGTAACTCTTCTATCTGGACTGGGCTGTATGGAGTTTGTCCTGAATCACCTTAACCTTCTCTACCGCACCCTAGACCAAATCAGTGCCCAATAGCCTGGCCTCATCTAACTCTAAACAACCCACCGGGGATCTGTACCTCCTACCATATAAAACCTCATATAGCGCCATCTGAATGCTGGACTGATAACTCTTGTTGTAGGCAAATTCCGCCAGCCACAAGAACTGATCCAAAACACTCCAAACTCAATCACGCACGTACGAAGCATATCGTTAAGAATCTGAATGGTGCGCTCGGACTGTCTGTCCATCTGGGGGTGAAATACTGTGCTCATCGCCACCCGAGTACCCAACTCCTGCTGAATGACTCTCCAGAATCGCGATGTAAACTGAGTACCTCTGTCCAATATAATAGTAACTGGAATGCCATGCAGACGGATAATCTCTATGATATAAATCTCTGCCAACCGCTTCGATGAATAAGTAGTACACACAGGAATGAAGTACACAGACTTGGTCAGCTGATCTACAACAACCCAAATGACATCGAACTTCTTTGCAGTCCGAGGGAGACCAACTACAAAATCCATTATGATCATCTCCCATTTCCACTCCGGCATCTCCATCTGCTGAAGTAACCCTCCCGGCTGTCACACCTCCTTTTTTACACCACCCCAAAAGGTAGTATAAGGGAGTCTTTCCAATTAAAGTGACATTATTCGATATAAGATTATTTAATTAATTACAGAGTCACCACTTGGAATATTTTTATTTGGTATTCCAAGGTACCGGTTTATTCTAAATCCCAAATCGAGGAAATTTTGACTTTATTTTAAAAGTGCGAACCAGAAATTCTAAGTAAGGAATTCTGTTAACCCGGGAAAGGTATTAGGCACCCCCGGATTCCGTGATTCTAGCACGGTCACTTAGCAATTTATATTTGGCTAAAATTATTTAACTACTTATTTTCAGACTGTGCAGTTATCTTTTTACCACTTTTAAAACACTTGATTATTCATAATTAAAGAATCAAATTACGCGTACGTATACTTTTTTCTTTTGGCGAGTTAAAATCATGTCACGCGAACATGCCTAAAGCATACTATCAATGTTAACGAATTTTTCTTCCTAAATATTAGAGATACGAGACCACTTTTATCACTAAGTACAGAAAAATTAATTATAATTATTTTGGGAAAACGTGGGATAGCATATAAATTCCTCTATCAAAAAAATAAGGCTAATTCCTAACGTAGTTCACATAAGTAACAGAAACTCACATTAGCAATTTGGTTGCCATCAGATTTGTAAACAAACTAATGAAGATTTTGATTATTAGTTATCATAGCCACATTCTACAAGATCTAGTGATTAACTAAGCTCTCAATATTTATTCAAGATTTAAAAACTGAAAAAATAAAATGTTTGAACAACCTATCAGAAACAAACATGGGATTCAACTAAATAATCGTAAAGAAAGATAGCTTTAGAACCTCATAAACAAACTTAAAAAAAATAATCATTTTCATCTTGAGCAAAATTAACCAAACCAAACTTACTTAACGAGAACATATCTATACAACGAGAGTATTCATTTAAGAGTAAGACGAACCGAATTTAGTAATGCATAAGACTTAAACTACTAAAAATAAAATTAACGAAGCTAACAAATGAGATAAAATTTTAAAATTACTATCTTTTAAATAATTCACAGAATATGACTAAAGGAAGACTACAATTCCCAGTATATTTACTCATATGAGAAAATTAAGAAATTAACTTAGGAAATTTCTACATCTTATCATTATCTCCATAAGTCTATTCTCTTGAACCATCTGGTTCCCTCGTATATCATGAATAGAAATACACACCTTCAAATAGCTTAGATATCCTTTGAACTAATTTAGTGAAAAATATCAAATAAAGAGGAAGCTTCACAATAAATCATTCAAGGACGAACAAGAGATGCTCCAAACAATTATCTCATTCATCATCATCAGGTGTTATTAGCAAACAGAAAGTTGTGAAAAACAAACCTTAAGGAGATTTTTGTATATGTAGAAAGAGTCTGAAATACAACAACTTCTGACGACTGAATTAGATCAACAAAGGTGAACCACAACCAAAACACGAACCTCAACGGCGACAAACTCGAGCAAACCCACAATCTTTCAAACTCAGCTCATAAAGATAAACCTGATTTTTATGGGAATTTCAGTATTTTCTACTTTGGAGACGGGAGGCTTGATTCGAAGAAGGAATTCCACTTTTTCCTTTATTTTTACTCTCGGTTTTCGTCCTCTTTCTGTTCAAAATTTCTTCTTTATAAAAATCTTGCTCTCGTCCGTTCCCTTCCCTTCCCTTCTTCTCCTGTTGTGTCCTCGTGTGGGGAGGGCGTTAGAGTTAGAGTTTCTGTTGTGTCCTCGTGTGGGAAGGGAGTTAGAGTTGGGAGTGGGAGAATAAAGTTGATAAATCATGGAGGATAAATAGTTGTATAATATAAAAGTTCTTATTGTATACGGCACCAATTGTGGAGCAAATAAAGATACAAAATCTTGTGAATGGGATAAAGATATAAATGGGGTAAAACAGATGAATTTACGTGTGTGTGCTGAGTGACGTAAAAATCAAGGAGTGTGGGCTGAGACGTGAGGTTGTGGATGAGTTGAATTTCAATTTGTTACAAACCCCCCTTTTTTTTAAACCACGTCAGTGTTGCTGCTTCTTTCTTTCTCTTTTTTTTTTTATATTTAAATTTTATTTTTTTGTTTATTTTCTTTTATTGAATAGAATTCAAATAAGTAGACTAACATAATATTAATATCTATATATATATATTGTAAATTTTCTTTTATTTTAAAAATAAGAACAAAACTTATACTTTAAGAATGTGAATATTTTTTCTGTAGTTTTTAATTTTCTTAAATAAAACCAATTAAGAGTAAGATAAAAGTTTAAAATATCAACATTAGACATAATAAAAAATAATTTACAATAAAATAGTATAGAATTTGGGTGTGGTCAAAAATTAGGTGTTCACACTGGCCTCTGGTGCTCAGCCTTCACCTGCTGATAGCTGAGGCATTTAGCTACAAAATCCTGTATGTCCTTCTTCATCCGTCTCAACCAATAGTGCTGCCTCAAGTCCCGATACATCTTTGCGGCACCTGGATGGATGGATTACCGCGAGCTATGAGCCTCTGTCAATATCACATATAATTTCTTTTCTCTAAAGGTCGGAAGCACTGTCCTCAGGTGCTGCTCATGATCTTCCCTGCTCCGGGAGTATACAAGAATATCATATATGAAAACAATGACAAATGAGTCGAGATAGGGCCTGAACACACTATGCATCAAATGCATAAAAGCTGCTGCGGCGTTGGTCAGCCCAAATGACATGACAAGGAACTCGTAATGACTATACCGAGTCTTGAAAGCAGTCTTCGGGATATCTGGTTCTCGAATCTTTAGCTGGTGATAACATGAGCGCAAATCAATCTTAGAAAACACCTGTGCGCCCTGAAGCTGGTCAAATAGATCATAAATACGAGGCAAAGGATATCGGTTCTTCACTGTAGCTTTGCTCAACTGACGATAATCGATACACATGCGCTTAGAACCATCCTTTTTCTTCACAAACAAGACAGGAGCACCCCATGGCGAAACACTGGGTCAAATAAAACCCTTATCAAGCAATTCCTGTATCTGATCCTTCAACTCCTTCAACTCAGGAAGAGCCATACAGTAAGGAGTAATAGATATGGGTTGAGTGACCGACAACAAATCAATACTAAAATAAATATCCAGATTGGGTGGCATTCCCAGAAGATCAGCTGGGAAAACATTAGGGAAATCTCGTACTGCTGGAACAGAGTCAACAGAAGGGGTATCAACATTGACATCTCTCACATTGACTAAATATGCGGCGCACCCTTTCTCAACCATACACTGAGCTTTAAGAAAAGATAACTCTATTGGGAGTGTGATCAAAAGTACCACTCCACTCAATACGAGGAATATCTAGCATAGCCAGCGTCACGGTCTTAGCGTGACAATCAAGAATAGCATAGTGGGGTGACAACCAGTCCATGCCCAAGATAATATCAAAATCAACCATATCAAGTAATAAAAGATCTGCCCTGGCCTCAAAACCACGAATAGTAACCAAATACGATCGATATACACGGTTCACCACAAGGGAATCTCCCACGGGACTAGAAACATAAACAGGAGAGCTCAAGTCTCTCGGACCGTACCCAAATGCGCCGCAAAATAAGATCACACATAAGAATAAGTAGAGCCTGGATCAAATAGAACCGATGCCTCTCTGTGACTAACAAAAATAATACATGTCATAATATAATAGGAGGCGCCAGCCTTGGCACGATAAGGAATGGAATAAGATATGGCTCGGCCCCTACTCGAGGGCGACCTTTATCTCCCCGATCCACGCCTCTAGCTGGCTGGGAAGGTGGGGTGGCAGATGTAGCTGGAACAATGGCCTACTGACCCTGTGGAGCATGCTGAGGCTGTAGAGTCTGAGAAGGCACACCTCTCCCGCGTCTAAGGCACTCTATAACCAAGTGGCGGGTATCCGCGCACTCATAACAAGCTCTGGAAGGGCACGGTGGCTGTAACTGACTAGATCCACCCCTGCTAGACTGACCTCTGGAGGTACCCTACGTAGGAGGTGCGCTAGAAATCGGAGGTGCATAATAAGGCTCCTAAAATCTAGGAGGAGCTGGAGTACTGCTGGATGAAGGAAGAGCTGAGTGAACTGGGCGACTCGTATAGCCTCTACCATGACGTCCAACTTCTGAAGTACGAGTACTAGAGAAATTACCAAACTCTCGAGACCTTTTGGCCTCCCTGTCCTCCCGTTCTCTGGCATGCATACCCTCTATCCTCATGGCTATACTCACCACCTGCTGATAGAGTATATCCATCTCCAACTCTCGCTCCATGCCAGACGTGATAGAAGGAATAAGACCCTCTATAAACCTGCGAACCCTCTCACGAATAGTAGCCACCAAAGCAGGCGCATGCCTGGCCAACCTAGTGTAACGGATGGCATACTCAGAGACAGTCATAGGGTTCTGGCTCAAGTGCTCGAACTCCACACGCCATGCATCTCGGAGGCTCTGGGGAACAAACTCCCTCTGAAACATATCTGAAAATTGAGTCCAAGTCAGGGAGGCAGCCGCGTCCTGACTGTCTAGCTCAAAAGCGTGCCACCAGTCATAGGCGGCTCCCCAAAGATGGAAAGCTACAAAAGAAACCCTACTCGAAGAAGTAACACCCATGGTGCAAAAAATGCGGTGACAATCCTCCAAAAACCCCAAAGCATCGTCTGTAGCTAGTCCTCTGAAAATAGGAGGTTCATACTTCTTGAACCACTCCAATCTACGCTGCTAATCCTTCGAAGCAGGTGCCCTATCCTCGGGCTGAACCGACACTATAGGCTGGATATTAATAATATCCAAAATCGGCCCCATGTGCACCCTCTGCTCTGGAGTGCAGGTTGCAGGAGTCTGGGCTCCTCCCCCGGCCTGGGACGTAGCTGCAGGAGGTGGAAGCAACCCTGCCTGCGACAACATGGTATATATAATAATAAACTACGCCAATGCCTCCCGAACGGCTGGAGTAGTGGTGGCTGTGGGTGTCTTTGGTGCCTGAGTCTCTGTCTAAATCTTCACCTAGTTTGGACTCTGGAATATAGAGGAGTGATTATTTATCTATGGGGTGAGAACTTTGATGTATCCAGTTAGATTATTGGGGTTCATTCTGAGAAGAAGAAGGTATGTCTGGCTGATTCTCCTCTATCTTTCTCTCAGATGCCAGTGGAGTTCCTTGAACTGCATCAACCAATCTTTCTTCAGCTTCGGTGGTTGTAGTTGAAGTGCTTGGTTCAGTATATGGTGAGACAGTGTTATCTTCATCCGCCTCCTTTATTTGACTCACCTTATTCGCCTTTCTGTTTGTCATGTTAATGACTTCTCCATGAACTACTAAGGGTTCTCCATCTTGATCTTCATCAGCGTTCTTCTCAAATGATGGGTGAGATTCATCAAAAAAAAATATGGACGCTTTCTTCAACACATTGAGTCCGCTTGTTATATATCTGGTAAGCCTTGCTTTGAGAAGAGTAGTCAAAAAATCCATATATCACTTTTGATATAAAAAATAACAAGTTGATATTTTCCATTGTTGAGAACATAACATTTGCATCCAAACGTTCTTAGGTAAGTTAGCCTGGGTTTTCTTCCATTCAACGTTCATAAGGGGTCTTGTTCAGAATTGATCTGATCATGCACATGTTCACTAAGTAGCAGGCAGTGTTGGAAACTTCAGTCCAAAAGTTCTTTGCCAGTCCACTGTCAATCATCACTATTCTTGACATTTCTTCTAGAGTTCTATTCTTTCTTTCTACTAATCCATTTTGTTGTGGAGTTCTAGGACCTGAGAAGTTGTGAGAGATACCATTTTCATTGCAGAAATCGTCAAATTTGACATTGACAAATTCTATCCCATGATCTAATCTAATGAATACAACTCTAGACTCCATCTTCAAATGGATGTTCTTCGCAAAGGCCACAAATACTTCAGTTGTTTCATCTTTTTTTTTCTGAGAAATAGAGTCTATGTGAATCTGGAATAGTCATCCATGATTACGAAAAATATATCTCTTTCCTCCTCTACTTTGCACCCTCATAGGTCCACAAAGATCCATGTGTAGGAGCTCAAGCGGTTCTGAGGTGCTCACATCTCTTTTTGACTTAAAGGAGGACTTTATATATTTTCCTCTAGCACAGGCATCACAGACCCTTTGAGTTTTAAATTGTGATACAGGCAGACCATGGACCAGGTCCTTCTGAATTAGTTTGTTCAGAAGGGAAATACTTGCATGTCCCAATCTTCTGTTCCATAGCTCAGCATTATCGTCATCCGCATTCAGTCAACTCAGATCACCCATTCTGTAAGCATTAGAAATCAACAACATAGATGTTCTTATATCTTTTAGCCACTAGAACTATTTCATCAGTCACAAAGTAAGTGACTGTACATATTTTAGACAAAAACTGCACCTTGTTTCCTTTATCACAAATTTGAGAAACACTCAGAAGAATGTACTTAAGTCCATTGACATAGTACACATTTTCAATAGAGTGAGTGAGTGACTTCCAAACTTTTCCAACTCCAAGAATGTACCCCCTTTTGCCATTGCTAAAGGATACACTCCCTTCTTGCAAGGCTTTTGGTGAATGAAAGTATGTGGTCTTCCTAGTCATGTGTTTTGAACATCCACTGTCCATGAACTATTGTTGACCACTTCCTTTAACAGTTCCCTGCATAAGAAATTAGGAGTTAGTTTTAGGAACCCAAAGAAGTTGGGTCTCCTGTAGTAACCAAGATGATTAATAAGAGCTCTCTTAGTCCATGTAGGTAATGTTCATTTTCTGTGAGTGGTACCTGGTTCCTCTTTTTTGGTCATAGTTTCAGCATCCACTTTATCTTTTGGTGCTAACTGATTCTTGGCCTGGACACCTTCCATGAAGTTCCCAATATTCCCACATTGGGTATGGGGCCGGTTATCAGATGTAGTGGCGCTTTTACTGTGAGGGTTTTAAGGATCTTTTTTCCTTGGGAACCCTGTTCCCCGCCTTTTTTCACTGTCATTAGTGAACAAGGTCGTGGTAGCTTCTACGGACCAGGTCCACTCTAGATACTTTTCAAGATCATTCATTACTTTTTCTCGATTGGCTTGGGGGAGGTTGTTTTTCTCAATTTCAGTACCCGTCCTACATCTCAAGGCCTTCATCTCATCTTCAAGCTTAGAATATTCCTCACTTACCATCTCATTTCCTCTTTCATCTTCAAGCTATTAGTTCCTTTGGTCAGAAGTTTCTGCCAAGAGATCACTCTTTTCTCTTTTAAGAATTTTGATGGTTTTCTTTTGATCAGTAATTGCAGCCACTAAGTCTTTTGTAATATGTTTATATTCTTCTAGTTCTAAGAATAATGAATCCCTATCCTCCGCCAAGACTACAAAAGGAAGTAATTAAACCATCAGCTAAACACATGAGTTTTTTTAGAGAATAGGATTTCAAATCTATCTGAGCATATCTGAAGTTTACCTCTTCGTTATCATCGTCTGATTGAGCCATCAAAGCAAGTGTTGAGTCATATCCAATCTTATCGCCTTCAACTACCATCGTAGAACTATCATCAATATTTGATTTATCTTGTTTCACTTGTATAGTTTCCTCATTAGCTTTTTACAAAGCCTCTCATATTTCCTTAGCAATGTCGCATGTACAGACTCTGTCATACTCTTTAGGTTCCAAACCATATACCAGAAGTTTCTTGGCATGAAAATTCTTCTCCATAGCTTTCTTGTCTGCTTCAGTGTATTCTCCGCTGGTCTTTTTTATCATAAATGGAAATTCATTTAGTACTTTAATTGGAACAAACGGACCATCACAGATAACATCCAAAAGCTAGCAATCCTCGGCCATGATAAAATCATGAATTCCAGCTTTCCACCTCCAATAGCATTTTCCATCAAACTTGGGTGGGTGGTATATGGATTGACCTTCTTCAAAATTTAGTGGAGCCGTCTTGAGGATCCTTCCTAGGTACTAACCTGATAGGAGTAACCTGCTCTGATACCAATTGTCAGTTTGTATGGGTCCACCAAATAGTCGAGTACCTGTTCCTCTACAAGTTTCTGCTGAGAGCACTTAATAAAGTAGTAAGCAAATGAGGCATAGGATTTTTACGTGGAAAAATCCCGCACAAGGGGATCAAAAACCCACGAACTACACATGTAGGCTTTTATATTTACTAACTAGTAATCTTACCTATTACAAGCCACTTTACAATACTTCTTATAGCAAAAGATTTACTCAACTAACTTGTGGTACATTTACCACAAGCCACTTTGTGACTATCCTAGTTACAAAGGATTTTCTAACTTGTGATGCAATCACCACGAGCCACTTAACAATTCTATAATTACAAAGACTTTTCTTTATGACTAAATCTATTCACAACCTAAACTCAATGAGTCTATGGATTTACAAGAGGATTCCTAATCAATATGCCTCTAAGCAAGCGATTTAGGAGATACAGTGTGTACAATAACAAGGTTATAACTAAACTAGGACAATAACAACCAATCTTTTAGGAACTGGTTCGTAGTGGCGTTCAACCTTGTTCTTTTAGATTGAGAGGATTATTTTTCTACTTTTGCTAAAGGCTTGAACAAGAATCAGAAACCTTTTAGTGATGTCTTTGTATAAGGCTTCATTGGGTACATCTTGATCACATTACTTGAAGTGATGTGAGTGCTTTGTTTGGTTAGGGAATGAGTGGACTGACAGTATATTGTAGTGCGGCAGAAACAGTGTCACCAGTCACTTCAGTTCCAGCTGTGTCTAAATGACTCTGTACTCCTACATAGGAACCACATGAACATCAGGTCTGTGTTTGGTTCCTACCTCCTAAATCTACAATAGTTCATCCTTAGCTTGGATCCGTTCATGTTTGCAGCAATCCAAGTAGGTCAGGTTCCCTCTCTGGTTCTTATCAGAAAGTTTGTTAGATCATCAAAGCATAAGGCAAGAGTATTTAAGATCTATCAAGCTTGTTTGAAAGGTTAAAACATTCTAGCCTGATTGCACCGCTCCTTGGCTATACTCCAGACCCATGTGCAAAAGGTTTTGATCCTACTGTACAATGCCTGTACCACTCTAATGTCCAAGGGCATATTATTGAAGACTGTCTTACTTTGAAAAGCAAAATATAAAGAATGATTCAAGAAGGGATAATTGTAATCAATGACAGGGATAGGTAGTACGCGAATCCTCTTTGGAACTTGCTAACTGAAGTTAATTATATTGAAATAGGTAATGGTCTTCGCAATATTGATGTGGAACTAAGTGGGTAAGATGTTGTGCTTGGTAATTGGAAAGACACTTTATCTCTTGGCTAGCTAGGGAGGAGTCTTGGTGGTTTATTTTGTTGCCATTTTTGTTGTTCGAGTTATTTTCAGGGCTGTAATCGGGATATTGACTTGTTAATCAAACCCTTCTATACTCGTTTAGTGTTGTCTTGTTTTGGCGGGGGTCGTTCATGGTAATGAGAGTGTTTTCCAATGGTGCTTTTTATTTAACAGATATAGAAGGCAAAATGTATGAATATGATTATCAATTCTGATGCAGCCAAAAGATATTATGTATGGTTTCTGTGGTGTGTTTATTTGTGTTGTTTGTATTTGGCATGCTTTGAAGATTGGAATGATGAAGGTATTTTATTAAATTATCTAAACAGTTTATCCTTTGTTACCCCTTTGAGCCTTATTTATTTTCTTTCATATCCCTCTTTTTGAATCAGAAGTGGAGTTTAGAAATATGATACCGAAAAAAATGAGAGAAAAGGAAAAAAAAGAGAAAATTATAAAGAAAAAATGGAAAAAGAGTAAAGAAAAGAAAATAAAAGAAAAAAAGGGAAAAAGAAAAAAGATAGAGAAAAGTACAAAAAGAAATCAATTCATATGTCGTGAACTACGTTTGACCCGATTCTTATCACCACAAGATACGTAGGCAGCCTTATGGTTCAGTCATACCAAAAATAAAGTATTTTATAATCCCACGAAGTTTAGAGTGGGGCAGTCTTTCTTAGAAATTCCATTACAAAAAGAAAAAGCGAAAAAAGAGATTCAAATTCTATTGTTTTAGAAATTGGGGCAAAGTTTTAAAATGGATTCCAAAAGTTGTAAATAAATTAACCATGTTGTTTTAATAATTTTGAGCTTTTATGATATAATTTCTTTCTAACTTTGTCCAAAAGCCACATTACATCCCAAAAAAGACCTCCCAGATAATCTTTGAGAGTGCTGAGTTTAGACACACCAAGAGTATATTATGTTTTTACCATGGTTAATGCCTTGTCATCTGCGGAATCAGAGGAAATAAGAAGAAAAGAACAAAACGAGAGAGTCTTATTGGTGAAAACCTTCACAGGCACCGTAATGCGATGGTGAGTTGAGAGAATGTGCAAATTGAGAGAGGCTTGATGGTGAAAACCCTTCGGGCATTGCAAGTAGAATAAGGATCGTGAGTCAGATTGGATAATTGGAACATTGAAGCCCAGTTTCATAGTTTATGAGGTATAATAATAGTTGAACATTAGACTTGCTTGACAGATTAGGCCACTTAATCCAAAAGTACATGTCATGGTCATTAGAGTTGGTATCCACGTCTGATAAGTTTCTACTTTGTAATTTTCTTGTTAGGAATCATCTCTTTCCATTGTCCTTTACTTGGTTCCTTTTGTTTTGTTTACTTCCTCTTCCTGAGTCTGTTTGGTTAGAACAAGTGATAAATGACTTTAAAATTTGCCACCAACTTTCCAATTGAACAAAACTGGATCTGGCTAGCACATCAAAGTGGCATAAGTCAGGAAAGAACAACATGCACTAAGTTGGTAACAATTAACGTGCTTTGGGATTCATGTGAAATACAATGGTTCGGTATATGTCAATTCATGAGCACAATGCAATAGATAGACGGTATGTGTTTGAATGAGCCAGAGGTATTTTTTGCGATAAGGGACACAGAAAGTGGTTAGTCAATAAGCAAGCAATGCCTTTCAAGTTTAAATCAAAGTCATTACGGAAATTGAAGGAGCAATCGCCACAAAGTCAAGGCCACAAACCAACCACCATGTTTAAACTCACAATTTTTCTTTGTATGAAACAAGGAAAAGCTATGTTCATATCAAATCTTGGAAGCTTTTTTTTTAGGTGTAATGCCCCAATTATGCCTACGCAAAGGCTATTGAGAAGATCACACATCACCCATTGGAGACGCATTTCCTACTTAGGGTCTTTCAGGTTATATTTTATTTTAGGAGAAACACTTCCTAGTTTTGGGTTTTCAGGATACTCTTTTAGGAGACGCACTTCATGAATTGAGATTTTATTCCTAGGAGACGCACTTTCTAAATTGAGAGTTCATTCATAGGAGACACATGTCCTAGTTGGATTCATTGAAAATTTACCCATCAAGAGACGCAATTTCTAGTAGGGTTCTTTCAAGTTTTACTAGTTAGGAGATGTACTTCCTAGCTTTGGTCATTTAAATTAGTTCCTAGGAGATGCACTTCCTAGTTTGAGCCATTGATGTTTCCCCCATAGAATATGCACTTCTTATTCTAGGTCTTTCAGGATGCACCCGTAGGAGACACACTTCCTAAATTGAGAGTTCACTCATAGGAGACGCACTTCCTAGTTTGAGCCATTGAAGATTCACCCCTAGGAGACGCACTTCTTAGTCTGGGTCTTTGAGGATACACCTGTAGGAGACGCACTTCCTAAATTGAGATTTCATTCATAGGAGATGCACTTCCTAGTTTGATTCATTGAAGTTTCACCCATATGATACACACTTCCTAAATTGAAAGTTCATTCATACGAGACGCACTTTCTAGTTTGCGTCATGGAAGTTCCACCCTAGAAGACGCACTTCCTAGTCTGGGTTTTTCAACTTATATTTTTGTTTTATTAGACGTGCTTCGTAAATTGAGATTTCACCCCTAGGAGATGCATTTCCTAGTTTGAGTAATTTAAGTTCAACCCTAAGGGACGCACTTCCTAGTCTGGTTCATTGAAGTTTTACTTGTAGGAGACGCACTTTCTAATCAAGGTCTATCAAGTTATTCTTTTAGGAGATGCACTTCCTAAATTGAGAGTTCATTCATAAGAGACACATTTCCTAGGTTGGTTAATTCAAGTTTCACCTCTAGGAGACACACTTCCTAGTTTGTTTGCATGTCCCCACTTTGGGATTTCCCAAGGGAACCTTATAGAATCTGAATATTTAAGTGAGGATAAAGCCATAAGGTAACCCATTATTGCCACCTTTAAAATTTGCCACCTTCTGCATATGATCTATCATGATTGCTGGTAAATTGAACGGTACAATCTTATGAAGCACTTCCATCAGGACCAAATCTGATTTTATAGCAATGGAACGTCTCTCATACCAGGGTAAGAGTACTTTTTTAATCAGTTCAAAGAGAAGTTGGTACTTAGGAAGCAAGACCTTCTTATGGACCTGTTCCCTCTGTTGAATAGCTTGCTCTTTCATGATGGCTCTCTGAAAGTTTATTCCACAGACATCCATAGCTGAGGATACACCTTCAGATGGAATTCTAAGAATTTTACCCAATGTTGATGAGTCAAGTACGATATCAACTGCATTTACATGCGCACAGATATGATCCCCCTCAACAATGAAGAGATATGAGTAAAAGGTTTAAGGCATGCTCCCTTCAAAATGGTGTTCCTATTAATGAAATTCCACAATCTCTAGAATCTGTCTCATCCCTGCCATTTCGGAAATTGCTGGATCAAATGTTCGACCGCACAACACTTTTTGAGTTCTTAATCTTTGCAGCCACTGAACACCATCACAGGTCAAAGACCTTGCTAAACCAGGTTCCTTAACAGTTTCCCTTTCATATTTGTTGGTCCTTTCGGCAGACTTCCCTTTCTTAGACTTGCTATTGTACTTCCTAGATGACCCTTTATGTTCTATAAGAGTTTCCTCAATCGTCTTAGATTGTTGCACTAAAGAACCAGGTTCCCTAGAAGCATATTTGTCTATCTGGTTTACTGACACACTCTTAATGAAATCCTTTGAGTTTATTTTCCTCTTTTTCCTTATCTTGATGCTTCTCTTACTTTTCTCCAATGAGGATTCAAAATTCTCTTGCTATAGTGACCCGGTGATGGGTAATTTAGAGGAATACTCCAAGAGCTTCGAATGAACAAGAGGTGCAGGAGTGAGTTTGCATGGAAGTGAATCAGGTTCATCAAAAGGCTTGTCTGAAAGTATCTCATAGTCCAAGGACTCAAGGAGTGTTGTGGTTCTTACATGTCATAGGAATGGTAGGTCTTCCCTTTGATATTTTGAAGATACATAAGCTCCTTCATTCATCAGACTCTTAGAACATACAACCATAATGTTATGAGCAGCTTTCATTTTCTGGTGACTCCTTGAGAGTCACTGAGTCCAACATGGAGGTATTCAGGTACTTATTAGGATCATCCTCAATGGCTTATGATGCTCGATGAGTAAGACCTCCCATATAATCCTTGATGAAATCATAGGATTGATTAAACATCGAATTCTCAAAATAGCGGTAAACGAGGTTCACATCATAAATGGAAAAACTATAGGAGTAGAGGAGGTCCCAGAAGTGTATAAAGTGGAAGAAGGCATGAAATAATGATCCTTTGAGAATGATTTCAAGGATGATGAAGAAGTGGCAGCAGTGTTAATGGCGGGGGAATAAGAATATTGTTCGATCGCCATTGGATGAGTACTTAGTATATGAGTTGAGAGAGGAAGGGATAGATGGGAAGAAGAACCTAGCTATACACAGAGGATGAAGGTTCATAGCTTACCATGAGAGAGAGAGAGAGAGGAATTTTTTTATTGGAGGAAGAACTAATGATGAGTGGGGACCAAAATAGGTTCTAGATTATTCCGAAAACGGCCCTAGATTTGTGGGAAAGTGTTACCGTGCAGAGGGGATGAAGGATTTGACTGACAAGACATTACACGCAGACATTGAAAAGTTGAATGATGTGGCATCTAGATTACAAAATATTTATATGATTTTTTTGTTTATAAAGGGCATGCAAAAATTAAGCACATTACTACTAACCTCATATACGGAAATGCTAGAGCATTTTCTTTGACAAGGTTTTAGTAGCTCCCCCTGCAGTTAATAAATGTACCTTTTTACTTCTATGATCGTCATGTGTATTCATCTACAACGGTATTGATGTGAGTTAGGCTTGGTCATAAAAAACTTTAGCTACCTTTACCGGAGGGTGTCTTACACAGCCAATATGGAGAATTAGGTTCTTCATTAGATTCTTGTTACCTCGTTTTCACCTCGATTTATCCGAAATATTCCCTACTTGAGGCTTTGATGCAGATAGCTGGAGTTTGATTTTTTGTTTTTGCAATGGCTTTCCACCAACCAATCCATCCTTCATATTGACCCTTAGAAGAGAATCTCATTCTTCAATGTGTTTGCAATTTCTCTCCAGTTGTTGATGAGATCATTTCGTCTCGCTTCGTTGTATCCTAGAAGATGAGTCATGAATCATGACAGATACACTTTGGTTTCCCAATTTGAGACAGAATTTTGTTAAATAGAGACATATGGAGGTTAAATTGATCTCTCCACAATTTGTGTTCTATTGCTTATGTTGTGCCATGAGCTGCATCTTTACTTCTTCCCTCAGCTTCAGTGGTAGCAAGTGATGTACCAGGTTCTTTGTAAGATATGGAAGATGATGTCGTGCTGTCTCTCACCAGTCTACTTCATCTTGCTCACTTTATCATCCTCCTTATTAGAAGCCTGAGATATTTCCCAGAGACAGGATTGGTTCATCATATTAATCCTTATGGTTTCTTTCTTGGCAAGGGAGAGTGTCTTGATGAATACCTCATGAGCGTCTCCAGTCATTTAGTGATTCCTTTGTTGGAGACCTTTTGGCCTTGTTTTGTGGGTTGTTCCCCTGAAGGATTCCTTCACTCGTCTATTTGCATTGTGCTTCCCAAGATGATCCTTCCTGTTGTTAGAAACAAACTATTTTCTTCCAATTGGCAGTTCCTAGCAAGTTTTGATTTAGGAGGGACCTGTTTCTACACTTGTTCTCAAACTAGAGAGAATTATTTATTCCTTTTGCTCAGACTTTTTGGAGATTCCATAGGCGATGAGCACTATCCATGCATCACTTTCCAGTTCCTTTTTTTCCTGTTCGAGTGTCACAAAAACACTTCTGCCTTTTCATTCACTGAGAATGTAATATTTAATTTCTTCTCAAGGATACATTCTCTTCCTGAACGGCTTTCAGTGAGAATCATTTCATGATGTTTTTTCAGCTGCGTGCTTTAGGCATCCATTGTCTGTAGTCCATCGCATTATGCTTCCTCTTACTATTCCTTGCACATGCACATCAAGGGTTAGATTTAGGAACCCAAACAAGTTTAGGTCCCTTATTACTACAAAAAGAATGAATGAGGCCTTTCCTAGTCTACGCAGGCAGCATACGCTCTTTGCAAGTGGTACCTGGTCCTTTGCTAGTAGTCATTCTATTAAAAACACTTTGTTCTTCTGAGCATACTGAACCCTGGCCTGTCAATTTTCTTTAAAATGCTCATTGTTTCCTCAGTGGGTACACAAGCTAGTTATTAGGTACAGTGACATACTTGTTATGTGGGTTGTAGGGCTTTTTCTCCCTTTCTAACCTGATGCCCTACTTGTTCCCACTATTGTTTATATGCATAGCAGTAACAACATCTGAGAACTAGGTCCACTTTAAGGATTTATCAAGATCATTTCTTACTTTCTCCAACTCAGATTGGAGTTGTGGATTCCTCTCGAGTTCACTGCAAAGACTAGTTTTCATAACAGTTAACTCCTTTTCTAGCAAGATATGAGACTCACTAGCTACTTCCTTCTCTTTTCTATTACTTACATTCCTATGTTCTCTATTGAGTCCCTCAATGGTTTCCTCTAGATCAGCACATATCACTAGAAGGTCACCCCCTTCATCTTCAGTAGAGGCAACGTTTTCTTCCAACGTGTGTTTCTTATTGCTAAGACCTTTTATTATTTCTTTCAGATCGAAAACTACTACCATCCTATCGTCTCTATAATTCTCCACACTGGTTATTTTTTCACTCAAGGCCTCCTTCTCTAGCTCAAGATTAGTTATGGTCTCATTTAACTCCACTACACATACCACTAGACCATCTCTATATTCTTTGGCCTCTCTTAGTTCTATGGTCAGGATCTCCTTATCATTTACAAGACTGTAATAAGCATCAATTAGTACATTTGATAAAGACCTTAGTTTCTCGGAAGAATAGGATTTTAGATTTCTCTGAACATCCCTAAAGTTTACCTCATCATCTTCATCTTCTTCTTCATCATCATCTGACTGAGCCATCAGCGCGAAAAGTGAATCGTACTTTGTTGCTTTAATTTCCACTGCCATCATGGAATTATTTTCTGCATATGATTCCCTTCCGGATTCACTTGAGGAGTCTCCCGAGCAACAAGAGCCTGCTTAATGATATTGTCTGCAACACTTTTTCAAGTGAATCTTTTTTCTGGAACCAAGTTCCATTTTCCTGCTTTATCAGAATTTTGCTTGTACTGCTCCTGTTTTGCGAGTGGGAATTATTTGATGAAATGCCCTGGCTTTCCACATCCGTGACAGAGATCGATGTTCCTTGTTTTACTTGAACTGCCCCACTTTGGTATGTGATAATAGGTGAATTTAACTAACGCTTTTCATGATTGTAGGTTATATATGACAAGAGAAGGCTATGGAGTACTTTGGGGATCAAATTTGTTGAAAAAGAGGCGAATCGTAAAATTCCGCCAAGTGAACCAAGCGAACCGCGCAAACCAGGCCTGAAGGGGGACTGTCGTGGTTCCACCGCGATCGCAGCAGAACCGCTGTAGAAGAGGGCTACAGAAAAAAATGAGAATCAGAGAGCATGTTTGGTCGCGGTTTGACCGCGACCGCGACAGAACTGCGGCAGAGGCGGAGAACTTCAGGGACTAATGTGCAAAACACAGGATTTTTAGCCCAAAACCCTATTTTAAACACGAGACTTCACCCAATAGAGGCATGTATTTATTTGGAGAGTATTTTGGCGAGGAAAATAATTGTGAGAGATCACCCAAAACATCTTTTTTCTTTTCTTTGATTTTTCTTGCAAGTTTTATGATGAATATTGTTTTAGTTTGTTTACCCATAGTTATGAGTAGCTATATCCTTTGTGTAAGGTTTTGATGGAACCTATTAGGGGATGAACTTCTTGTTTATGTGAATACAAATTGCTAGTTTCAATCTCTATTTGTTCAACTTTGTGTCTGTTTTAGTCAATTGACAGGATCCTCGATTAGCTGTGCCTATTTAGTGTGCATAACTCGAGAGAGAGTGCATATTTAGGTTATTGTTGAACAAAATCACTCCTAAAGTATAATAGGGATCTATAGCTGCAGGTTTAAAGGCGGGATTAGGGATAACGAAGCCTTGGGTGAAATCTAAAGTGAACTGTGTTAATTAAAGCTAGCTAGTTTATCTCGGGAGAGTACATTTAGTATATTACTGTGATTACTCGGGAGATATTTACGGTAAGATGAGCGTTCATAATTGATAGGGAGGTGTTGGTAAATTTTTATGAATCATAAACAGAAGAGATTCCATCAACAGGGGAAATCATTACCTTAGCGTTTTCTCATTATTGTTTACAACCTTAGCATCATTAGTTTACAGCTGTTTTTTTACTTGCAATTTTCGTTATTAAAGGCACCATCAACTGTGTTTCAAACGTTTGGGGAAATTGGTTATCAAGAGTTTAGTGGGTCTAAAGAGAGTGATTGATAGGTTAACTCTCTGTGGATTCAACTCTGGGCAGAATACTCAGGTTATATTTGCAACGTCCGTAGAGTTCTTTTTATAAGGCATAGTTGAGCGTTATCAAATTTTGGCACCGTTTTCGGGGATTTAACGAAATTATCAATCACCATTGATAGAAATACAAATATTCTTAGTGTAGTCAGTTTTCTCTACACCAAAGTTTTGATTGAAAT
This sequence comes from Nicotiana benthamiana, assembly GCA_034376525.1. NCBI lineage: Eukaryota > Viridiplantae > Streptophyta > Magnoliopsida > Solanales > Solanaceae > Nicotiana > Nicotiana benthamiana. The sequence goes on from CM067337.1 coordinate 30,158,765, forward strand.
TTGTTATGGTTGTTGATGTGGTTGCATAGGTGTATTCCTAGAAACTCTAGGAGGGCTAGAGAACTACTCGGAGGGCTTGCAGACCCCGAGAAAACATTCAGGAAACTGAATAGTGCCAATAAAAGACTTCAACAATCCCAACAAACTTACAAACTCAAAATTTACACGGGTGACGTTGACAACATCGATGGAAATGTTAGAGAAATGGCACTCATGTGCCTGAGGCTGTACTATATGACTGGGCACAGCCCATAGCTGGCAATCTAACCACTGCCACTGTTGTCCCCGCGATACAAGCTGAATCATTCCAGATCACGAATAACATGTTGCACTTGTTGCAAAACAAGGGACTATTTTCTAGGACACAAGCCCAAGATACTCAGCAACACTTGAAGAACTCCCTATGGATTTTAAAAACCCAAAGGCAACCATGTAACTCTGGAAGCAATCAGAATTTATTGTTTCCATTCTCGGTGATAGGGGCTGCTCAGATTTGGCTAAACTCACTCCCCATAAACTCTATAGAAACTTGGGATGAGTTAGTCAAGAAATTTCACATCAAGATCCATCCACCCAACAAAACAGCTCAACAAATTGATAAGATCGTGAGCTTTAAATAGAAACCAATGGAGACATTGCATGAGATATGGAGCCAGTTTAAAGGAATGTTCGTTATATGTCCACACCATGGTGTTCCAGATCAGATGGTCGGACAACGGTTCTTTATGGGACTTTCAGATAGCATGAAGAACATTGTAAATGCCTCAACTGGTGGGACATCTTTGAGCAAAACTTGGAGAGAAAGTCAGAGTCTGCAAGACAGAATAGCTCAGAATTCGGGGTGGACGACTAGAAATGCAACCTTACTGACACAAATGAGCATACTCACCAAAAAGGTGGAGGAATCAGGGCAGAAACAACAAGTGCATATTGTAGACACTACCAATGGGGGCTTGTGCACATCTTGCATTAGTTAGCCAGTTGGTAATCCGTGGAATGCAGAACATGATCATCATCATCAGCACCGTGAAGACATGAATTATGTGTCAAACTATGGAGGCCGGAGACAAGGCAATCAGAACTGGGGGCAGCAAACTCAGCAACCATACAGACCTCCTCAGCCACAATACAACGCTGGAAGCATGGGATGTATGAGACTATCCAAAAATATAACACCTTATCCAAGGCCACAGGGTGCAACAATCAGCAGCATGGGTATCCCCCACCTCAGACGCAGCATGGTGGAAGGCAAGAAGATGGGTTCACTAGACTTTAAGAAATGAGGTTATTGTGTCCAATGCAAAAATAAATGAAAGAGTAGATGCTCATGACAAAGCAATCAAAATATTGAAGAGCAATTGGGTCAAATTTCAGTGTATTTGAACAATCGTACTCATGGGACACTACCTGCAGACACCCAGATTAATCCAAAAGATCAGGGCCCAAAGCGACTGATGGCAGTGAGTCTCCATAATGGTAGGGATCTTGATGTAGAGCAAGAGAGAGCACGAGAAAATATACAGGCTGAGATACTCTTTCCAGTGCCCATTAAGTTGGTTGAGTCTACGATACCTACAGAGGTGACAGTCTAGCCTGCTCAGGAAGAAATGAACATTCGGTAGGAGACCGAGAAAGTAGCTGAGCCAGTTGAAGATCCAGTAGTTGAAATAGTAGCTGATAAAGAGAAGTCCCAAGTGATTGGGAAGAAGAGACCTCCTGCACCCTTTCCATAGAGGGTGGCGAAGCATAAAAAAGAGGAGCAGTATAAAATGTTCTTTGAAATGCTCAAACAAATCCAGGTAAATATTCCATTGGTTGAAGCTTTAAATGAGATGCATGGGTATGCAAAAATGACGAAGGACTTTATGTCTCGAAAATTTGATTTTCAAGACTTGGCTACAGTTACACTTACTCAGACCTGTAGTGAAGTGGTGATGAAACCTATTGCTGAAAAGTTGTCTGATCCAGTTAGCTTAACAATTCCATGAACTATTTGGAATTTCGCCTTTGCTAAAGCGCTCTGTGACTTAGGGGCCGGCATTAATCTTATGCCCCTAGCTATCTATAAGATTTTGGGCATTTGGAGAGCTAGACCCACCTCTATGTTGTTGAAGCTGGCCGACAGGACCGTGAAATGTCCATTCGGTATCCTTGATGATGTGCTTATTCAGGTGGGGAAATTTGTGTTCCCTGCAGCTTTTGTGATCTTGGATTGCAAAGTGTATGAAGAGATTCCTATAATCCTAGGAAGACCATTCTTGGCCACAGGGAGAGCTCTAATTGACTGTGAGACTGGGGATATAAAATTGAGACTCAACAATGAGGAAATAACATTCAATGTGCAGACGTCTATGAGGCGATCAAGCGAGTTCTCCACTTGCTCTTTTATTGATGTCGTAGATGTAATTGTAGAGTCTGATGATAAGGTGTTGACAATTGAGGAACCCCTTGCTGCATGTTTGATGAACTAAGATTAAGCGAATGGTGAGGATTTGGCAGAATGGGTGTTGGCATTAGAGGCTAAAGGGTTCTGGGAGAGAAATCTAGAGTTTGAGCCCTTGCACTTGGAAAAGAGAGAAACTCCCCCAGCTAAGCCATCCACTAAAGAACCACCAAATTTGGAGTTAAAGCCATTGCCATCCCACCTCAGGTATGAATTTCTGGGACCTGACTCCACATTACATGTTATTATCTTATCTAGTTAGTTAGATGTGCAGGTTCAAAAACTTTTATAGGTACTAAAAGAGTGCAAAACAGCCATTGGGTGGACCATGGCAGACATCAAGTTGATCAGCCCTGCCTATTGCATGCACATGATTCTGTTGGAAGAGGGCCAAAAACTTTCTAGGAAACACCAGAGGAGGTTGAACCCCAACATGAAGGAGTAGTGAAGAAGGAAGTGATAAAGTGGTTAGATGCGGGAATTATTTTCCCAATCTCTGACAGCAACTAGGTTATCCCAGTTCAATGTGTTCCTATAAAGGGTGGCATGTTGGTTGTGACAAATGACAACAATGAGTTGATCTCAACAAGATCCGTCAAAGGCTAGAGAATTTGTATGGACTATCGAAGGTTGAATCTAGCCACCCGGAAAGACCACTTCCCTTCATTGATCAGATGTTGGACAGATTGGCAGGGAGGTTACACTTCTATTTTTTGGATGGGTACTCACGGTACAATCAGATCTCCATTGCACCAAAGGACAGAGAGAATGCCTCCTTCACATGCCAGTATGGCATTTATGTCTTTAGACGGATACCCTTCGGCCTATGCAATGCACCTTCCACATTCCAACTATGCATGATGGCCACATTCACTGACATGGTTGAGGACATAATGGAGATATTCATGGATGACTTCTTAGTGGTGAGGAATTCATTTGATGAGTGGCTGATAAATCTAACGCATGAGCTGAAACAGTGAATCGAGACTAATTTGGTTCTGAACTGGGAAAAGTGTCATTTCATGGTACAAGAGGGCATAGTCTTGGGGCACCGGGTGTCAATAAAGGTAATAGAAGTGGATCATGCAATAGTATATGTAATAGCAAAGTTGACTCCCCCAACTTTAGTCAAAGCCATCAGAAGCTTTCTTCGGCATGCTGGTTTTTACTAGAGGTTCATAAAGGACTTCTCCAAAATTAACAACCGTCTCTGTAAGTTGTAAGAAAAGATCATCCATTTTTGTTTTTTGATGATTGTAGGGAAGCATTTGAGGAGTTGAAAAAGAGACCAGTCATAGCACCCATCAATGTTGCCCCCAACTGGGAGCAAACGTTCGAACTAATGTACAATGCTAGTGACTACGCAATAGGGGCAGTATTGGGCAAGCAGAAAGAAAAATTGATGCACCCAATCTACTATTCTAGTAGAACGTAGAGTGGAGCCCAGTTGTACTACACTATGACTGTGAAAGAGATACTGGATGTAGTGTTCGCGTTTGACAAGTTCCGATCCTACCTGATAGTGTCTAAGGTAATTGTATATACTAACCATGTAGCTCACATGTACTTAATAGAAAAGAAAAAATCTAAGGCACACCCGATTCATTGGGTGTTGCTATTCAAAGAGTTCGATCTTGAGATTCGTGGCCGTAAGGGCACTTAGAATCAAGTCGCTGATCATCTATCACGACTTGAGGGAAATGAAAATGTAGTAGGGGTTTAAGAAATCCTGGAAACTTTTCCAGATGAGCAGTTGCTCGCCACTACTCATCAGGAAGCGCCATGGTATGCAGACTTTGCTAGTTACTTGGCCAGTGGAATAGTTCCTCACGACCTTTCATCGGTCCAAAGGAAAAGATTTTTTCATGAAAGCCGCCAGTATTACTGGGATGAGCCTCATCGATTTAGAATATACCTTGATAATATGATCCGGAGATGCGTCCTCGACATAGAACGATTTTCTGTTTTGCAGGCTTGTCACGCATCGGCATATGGTGGACACTTTGGATGGGTTAAGAAAGAGGCAAAGGTGCTAGAGGATGGATTCTTCTGGCCAACAATGTTTAAAGATGCTCACTTATGGGTGAAGGGCTGCAACAAATGTCAGCGCGCCGGGAACATTTCCCAGTACCACGAGATGCCCATGAACCCAATTCAAGAGGTGGAAGTGTTTGGCGTCTGGGGGATTGACTTCATGGGTCCCTTCGTCAGCTCCTATGGCAATAAGTACATTTTTGTTACTGTGGACTATATGTCCAAATGGGTGGAAGCTGCAGCATTACTCACCAATGATGTTAAAGTGTTGTTGTGATTTCTAAAGAAGAACATATTCACCTGCTTTGGGACACCACGAGCAATTATCAGTGATGGAGGCACTCATTTCTGCAACAGAGCCTTTGAAAGGTTGCTTGCTAAGTATGATGTGCACCAAAAGGTGGCTACTCCTTACCATCCACAAACTAGTGGACTGGCTGAAGTGTCTAACAGAGAAATCAAGAGTGTGTTAACCAAAACTGTGAACGCCACAAGAACTAATTGGCAGAGGAAGCTAGATGATGCACTGTGGGCTTAGAGAACCGCCTTCAAAACTCCAATTGGTATGTCACCACAGAAGTTGATGTTTGGGAAAGCCTGCCACCTACCGGTGGAACATGAATATAAAGCGTGGTGGGAGTTGAAACATCTGAACTTGGATAAGGAAGTTGCGGGCACGTCAAGAGTCATGGAATTGCATGAGCTTGAGGAGTTCAGATATCTTTCTATTGGGAGCACAAGGTGTGTGAGCTATTACTTGTATTGTGAGTGTGTTGATAAACAGATTTGGAATGAGTTACATGCCAAGTGTGTGTGAGCTATTACTTGTATTATGAGTTTGTTGATAAACGGATTTGGAATGAGTTACATGCCAAGTGTGTGTGAGCTATTACTTGTATTCTGTGCTTCCATGTGATCCCTAGAACTTGCCATGTGTGTTTACATAGCGAAATACAAGTTGTTTGGTTTTAGAGATGATTGAGGCATTTCTTTGTGTATCATGTATATTTGTGAATCCACCTGTATATATTGACATCGTTAACCCCTTTGATCCTGAAGCTTGTCCTTTGATGACCCTATAATGACCTATATCTCTGTGTTTGAATAGTTTTACTGTTTGAACATGTACCTCCTAGAAGCACATAAATTACTAAAAAACATACAAAAGTCAAAGTGTGGGGTGGTAAAGAAGTAGGAAAAAGGGGAATCAGGAAAGAAATACTTGAATGGTGCGATGGATTTTTAAAAGAAAAAAAATGAAGAAAACAAAACAAAAAGAAAGAAAAAAAAAGAGAGAAAAATAAATCAGTTGCACCTAAAGAAAAGTGGTGGTCACCTATGAACTAAAATGTGGAAGAACGGGTGGGTTGAGCATGGAAATTGAAATAAAAGGAAGTGTGTATTAAAACTGGTTAGGGAGGTTAGTCACTATATCCAAATATATCCTACCTGTACCATAGCCTACATTACAACCAAATAAAGACCTCTTGATCTTCGACTGAACAACTCGATTAGTAGAGTACTATACTACTGAGAGTGAGTGAATTTTTCCTATTTTGGTTCCTTGTTGCTTGAATTTTATGTGTGTGAAATTTCTCTTAGAATTATGATGTGATGGCATGTGACTCATGAAGAAAAAGTGAATTTTCACCTCTGTTAGAGTAACTAGAGTGAGCACGAGTGTGTCATGGTGTTAGAGTCTTCATCTCAGGTGTGACTGTTCCACTGCTTAGGTTGTTCCTTCATAATGGCAGATGTGGAATAAAAATTGGGCAATGCATCAAACGGTTAGTCCTAGAAGTGTTGTTTAACTTACTCGAGGACGAGCAAAGGTTTAAGTGTGGGGTTTTGATAAGAGTTCAATTTAACTATAATTAGGCCCTAAATAACAACCTTTTTGTATAGTTTTGATGATAAAAGTGATAATAAAATGCGATGATTAGCGCCTTTTCATGATTTGCAGGTTATATATGACAAGAGAAGGCTATGGAGTACTTTTAGGATCAAATATGGAGAAAAAAGGCCAATCATAAATTTTTGCCAAGTGAACCAAACAGCTCAAATGAGGCTTGAAGGGCGACTGCCGCAGTTCCATCGTGACCGCGGCAGAACCGCGATAGAAGAGGGCTGCAGACAAAAATGAGAATCAAAGATCATGTTTGGCCGTGGTTTGATAGCGACCACGGTAGAACCGCGGCGGAGGCGGAGAACTTCCGGGACAAAAGTGCAAAACACGGGATTTTTAGCCCAAAACCTTATTTTAAGCACGAGACTTCGCCCAAGAGAGGCATGTATTGATTGGGAGAGTATTTTGGAAAGGAAAACAATTGTGAGAGATCACCCAAAACATCTTTCTTCTTTTCTTTGATTTTTCTTGCAAGTTTTATGATGAATATTGTTTTAGTTTGTTTGCCCATAGCTATGGGTAGCTAAAACCTTTGTCTAAGGTTTTGATGGAACCTATTTGGGGATGAACTTCTTGTTTATGTGAATACAAATTGCTAGTTCCAATCTCTGTTTGTTCAACTTTGTGTCTATTGTAGTTACTTGACAGGATCCTCAATTAGTTGTGCCTATCTAGTGTGCATAACTCGAGAAAGAGTGCATATTAAGGTTATTATTGAACAACACTGTCGACGCCCCCTTTTTCTCTCGAGGGAAGGAAATCGGGTTTACGACATTATGGGTGGAATGACTTTTTGGGGGAATTTGGGCAATGCAGTTTGAAGAGTCGCCACCTAATGATTATAGTGCATTAGGACACTTTTAGAGAAAAAGAAGAAGAATTCGAAAGAAAACCAGAGTTTGGGTAAGGGCTTGAGATTATCTCGAGGGGAATGTGTTAGGCACCCCTCAAGATCCACTAGTGTGGTTCCTGACCTTGCTTAGTTGTGACTTCAAGAAGAGTAGGAGTAGACAAGAAAAGTTTGCAAAAAGACAAGACAGTAGACAATTTTGAAAGAAGAATGGCACAAGTAAAAGAGAGTTTTAGTTTGAAGAAAACATTTAAATAAAGGAAAAATAAAGAATGAGGGTCCTAGGTTTAACTATAATATGGATCATTCGATGCAATATCCCGCACATATTCCCAAAAGAGAGGTCTCTTTATGATATTAGCGCATCGTCATCATCTCTGTATTCTAGCCTTCCCACCCCGTTAAGGTATTTAAGCGTGATTAGTCTCATTTTCTTATTGCATGCTAATACCCGTCCCAACCTATCAGTCCCGGGGTGTTTGGACTTCTAATCCTAAAGGGGAGAAAGGGATGGTGGCATATATGGAGTTTGAAAGGACAAAATATTAAGGCGTCAATCAAAATAAATAACAAATAATGGCACACAAATCAAACACTCTAAGGCTCATAAAAAATCTCGTTGATCATAACAGCAATTAGTTTAGTATGACTTGCAATTGTTTAAACACGTTCTCAAGTCGCTAAACTAAACGTGTGTTCATATTTGTAGGTTTTGATAAATGACAAACCGACGTGAACGGAACATTGACATATGCCGAAGTCCAAGCACAAGAGAAACAAAGATCAAAATTAAGTAAAGCAACAAAGTTATCCATGAGTCGTTCTATAATTGTGATCTTGATCTGACAATTTATTCAAGACTTGGCTTCTCTCGTAAAATCATTTTTATCAAATCATGCATCTTTAATTTAAAGCAAAATGATTTTCAAACATTTCTTTTTAACCAAAATGAATTTTAAACATGTTTTCAAATCTGGACAAAGATAATCGATTATGTACTTTATGATAATCGATTATGTTAAAGCAGTGTACACCAGATTTTACAAAGTTGTAAGATAATCGATTATGTACCTTATGATAATCGATTATGTTAAGGCAGTGTACACCAGATTTTTCAAAGCTACAAGATAATCGACTATGTACCTTATGATAATCGATTATGTTGAGGCAGTGAGCATCAGATTTTTCAAAGTAGCAAAATAATCGATTATGGTTTTCTGGTAATCGATTACATTAAAGACCGTTGCCAAAATATTTTCAAACGCTGAAAGATAATCGATTATGCATAATCAGACAATCGATTATTATGATTAAAATCGGAAATTGATTTTTGAACGTTGTCAGGTAATCGATTATACGATTTGAATAATCGATTATTCTGCTTAAAATCTGGGATTGATTTTTGAATGCAGAATCAGATAATCGATTATCCTAGCACAAAATCAGCAATTTGTGATTGGCAATTAAGCAACGGTCTTGGGTGTTTTGAGCACTATAAATACAACTCAAAATCACTCTTCTAAGCATAACAACTGATTACATCTTGCTAAAGCTTACATACTCTCTTTGCAATCATTTTATATTCATTTCATAAGCTTTTGAGAGCCAACTCTTGACTAAGTTGTTGTGTTCTTGAGCGTATTTATTTACTCATATCTACTCTTCAAGAGAGTTCTGTTTAAGTGAGTGCTAAGTGTTTGTACACACTTGAAGGGATAGTCTAATCCCTTGTTGTAAGAAGGAAAAGTAGTTCATTGGTTTGAAGTCTTGAGGTGTGGTATCCTCGAGCAGGTTGAAGTCTTGTAGAGGGTATATCTACGAGCAAGTGTAACGGTTTGTTAAGCACCCGTAAGCTTAACGAAGTTAGTGTAAAACTCGAGAGAGTCTCGCGGGGACTGGACTAACCACGTGTTGTGGTGAACCAGGATAAAATTCGGTGTGTTCTCTCCTTATCTCCTTAATTACTGCACTTACGTTATTCCTGCAATTTTTAATTCCGCAAATTTACATTGTTTTTTATTATAACGCTATTCACCCCCCTCTAGCGTTAAGCGTATATTCTAACAATTGGTATCAAAGCCATACTCTCTGAAAGACTTAACAGTTTGAGAGAAACTTTTCATGGCTTCTACTCGTAGTGTTTATGCAGGACTAGGTGAAGGACAATGCTTCACAAGGCCACCACTTTTCGATGGAACCAACTACACTTACTGGAAGGAGAGAATGAGGATTTTTATTCAATCCCAACTGTGGAAAATTATCAAAAATGGAGAATTACAACCTATCAAAAAGGTTGGAGAAGAACTCGTTCCAAAAACGGAAGATGAATACGACGCCGATGATATCAGAAAAATAGAGAACAACGCAAAGGCAATCAACATGATGTATTGTGCAGTGAACCCCGATAACTATCGAAAAATATCATGGTGCACAACTGCCAAGCAAATGTGGGACAAAATAGAAATCACCTACGAAGGTACGGACCAGGTAAGGGAAGCGAAAAATGATTTCCTAACCCACGAATATGAACTGTTTCGCATGAAGGAAAATGAGAAGATAGATGACATGTTCGAACGATTTTCAAAAATCGTCAATGACCTACGCGCTCTCAAAAAGTCATTCACGGATAAGGAGCTTGTCTGGAAAATTCTACGAAGCCTCTCAGGAATGGCGTTCCAAAGCCGATGCTATCCAAGAATCAATCGGCATCACAAACGTCACCATTGACGGACTACGAGGTAATCTTAAAACTTATGAATCAACTATTCTTAACTCTCCTTTGGATGATCAAAGGAAAAGAAAGATTGCGCTCAAAGCATCAACTACTCAACCTCAAAACGATGAGGAGTCAAGTGATGAAGATGTCGAGCTTGGACTTGTTATTAAGAAATTTCACAAGTTCATGCAAAAGAAGTATGAACGAAAAGGTAAGCAACAAGGCGACCAATTGAAGTGCTATGGATGTGGAGAAATCGGGCATATCAAATCAAATTGTCCAAACATCAAAAAGGAGAAGAAACCATTCAAGAAACAAAGAGCATACATCTCTTGGGGAGGCGACTCCGAAGACGAATCAAGTGATGGATAAGAAAACGAGACCGCAAACTTGTGTCTTATGGCACACCAAGAAAATCAAAATGAGGTATGTACTTCTTCTAAGAACTATTTCACTTTAGAAGAAATGCAAGATGCATTTGATGAGTTGTATAAAGAGTTTATTAGCGCTTCTAAATCTATAAAATATTTAAGAAAACAAAGAGAAATTAAAAGAGGAAAATAATTTTTATGGCAAAAGAAGCGCCGACAAACCCGAAAGCTCAAATAAGGATTGTACTTCTTGCAAATCTCTAAAGGAAGAAGTAGAAAGTCTTAGAAGCACTCTGCACAAATTCAATTCTTCACACAAAAATCTCAATGAAGTGCTTGTAAATTTGAAATCCACTAAGCACGGTATAGGCTTCAAACACGAGCCAAAAGAAAAAGTTGAGTCCATTCCTAAACCACCTAAGACTCAACTTAGGCCAACAAAATAAATGTCATCACTCAACCTAGAAATTTCAATCCTAGAATTGCATCTCATTCTAGAACAAATGCTAGGAGAAATATTGGAATGTATAGACCACCTAGACAAGATTTTCGAAAACCACATCAAAACTATATTTCTAAAAATGTAGTGAACACTAGAAGAAACGTTGGCATGTATAGACCACCTAGACAAGATTTTCGAAAACTACATCAAAACTATGTTCCTAAAAATAGAGTGAATAATTTTAGACCCCCAAATTACTATCATCCTAGAAGAATGCACAATCCGAATGGCATTTGTCATTATTGCAATAAAATTGGACATATTGCTCCCGCATGCTTCACTAGACATGGACATTTCACTGCAGGGCAATCACACCAATATGTTGCACCTAACGCACAAGGACCCAAAATGGCTTGGGTACCAAAATCTCATTAATTTGTTTTGTAGGTGTGTTTGAAGGGATCAAGTGTACATTGTTACCTTGATAGTGGATGCTCCAAACATATGACCGGGGATGCATCAAAATTCCTTCAACTAAAACCCAAGGAAGGAGGAAATGTTGTTTTTGGAGAAAATAACAAAGGAAAAATTATTGGCATTGGATCGGTCGGTAAGGACGAATCCTCCTCCATTAAGCACATTTTGCTTGTTAAAGGTCTTAAACATAATCTCTTGAGCATAAGCCAATTATGTGACGAGGGAAATCTTGTATTGTTTGACTCCGAAGAATGCTTAGTTATCCGTCGTAGTGATTTTAAAATTATTCTTCGTGGTTTTAGAATGGATAACATTTATATGGTTGATTTTATAAATTCTTCATCAAGATATGTGAATTGTCTTTTCAGTAAAGAAGACGGCATGTGGTGATGGCATCGTAGAGTAGCTCATATAAATATGAATCTTTTAAACAAACTAGTTTCACAAGAGTTAGTATTTGGTCTTCCAAACATGAAATTTGAAAAAGACTCTATTTGTGATTCATGTCAAAAAGGGAAACAAACAAAGGCTTCTTTTAAATCCAAGAATGTTGTTTCAACCACTAGACCTTTACAACTTCTACACATGGATCTTTTCGGACCTTCTAGAATTAAAAGTCTTGGTGGAAATCTTTATGCTTTTGTAATTGTTGATGACTATTCTAGATTTACATGGACGTTATTTCTTGCTCATAAAAGTAATGCCTTTCAAGCTTTTAAAAGTTTTCTTAAACGTGTTCAAAATGAAAAGGACACAACCGTCACTTCCATAAGAAGTGATCATGGGGGAGAGTTCGATCACAATCTCTTCGCGGACTTTTGTGACGAACTCGCTATTGAACATACCTTTTCGGCTCCACGTACACCACAACAAAATGGAGTGGTAGAACGTAAAAATCGATGTCTCGAAGAGATGGCTAGAACCATGCTCGAAGAGGCCGATATTCCCAAATATTTTTGGGCGGATGCCGTGAGTACCACAAGCTATGTTTTAAACAGAGCTATAATTAGACTGATACTCATGAAAACTCCCTATGAACTCTATAAGGGATGGAAACCAAATCTTTCCCATCTTAGAGTCTTCGGTTGTAAATGTTTTATTCACAACAATGGAAAAGATAACTTGGGAAAATTTGATGCAAAATCTGATGAAGGAATTTTTCTTGGTTACTAATCACGTAGCAAAGCATATAGAGTGTTTAATAATCGAACCAAAACTGTTGAGGAATCTCCTCATGTAGTATATTGTGAAAATGATGCTCGCTTGGCGAGAAAGGATTCTTGTGTTGATCTTGCAGATGCTTTAAAGAAAATCAATCTTCAAGACGAGGTGCAAAAGGAGGATCCAAAGGAAGTTCAAGATGAAGTCATGGAACAACCTTCGGAAGAAGTACCACCACAAGAAGAAGAATCGATGATGCCTAAGGCTTGGAGGACGTCTAAAGACCATCCACTTGACCAGGTAATTGGCAACATCGAGAAAGGGGTAAGTACACGAAACCTTCTTAAAGAATCATGTTCTTCACTCAAGAACGAAACACATAGAAATTAGACATCACTTTATAAGAGATCACGTTCTCAAGGGCGATGTCGAAATTGAATTTGTTAAAACCAAAAATTAATTAGCCGACATCTTCACAAAGCCTTTAGAGAAAGAGTCCTTCTTCCGAATTCGTAGTGAACTCGGGATTCTTGACTCCACGTTGATCTAATTCATGCATTGCATTTTTATGTTTTAATGATTACTAACTTGAGCGTCGGAGGCGCCTAATTCTTTTTTGTAGGTATCGCCCCAAAGACAGGGGAATTATCAGACACTGGTGCAGAATAATTGATTTCTCTAAAGCCAATAATCGATTATTCCCCATTTACGTTTTATGCTCATTATGCTGGAAAATTGACATAATCGATTATACAACACTACAATCGATTATCTAACAGTTTTGGCTTTGCAGGATTTTAGCTGTTAATTATAAAAATCGATTATCACATATACCTAATCGATTATGCTGACATTTATTTTCAGGTGTTAAGTCACTGTGTGACAATAATCGATTTTTTAAAACAGAGTAATCGATTTTCCTATTACCGTCTCGGATGTCCGTTACTATATTTCCTGAAATAATCGATTATCTCAAAAGCACAATCGATTATCCCCCCCCCCCCCCCCCGAGTCAGTTTTTTTCTAGTTTGCATAATATTCTGTCTTTTATTTTCATGTATTTGCAACATTGGTTAATCCATAAAGAGTTAGTCATTTTTTTTTGCTAATGTCAAAAGGGGGAAGATATGGGCTATGCACATTGGCATAAATTGAGGGGGAATTCATAACTTGAGGGGGAACTTGAACTTGTTGCATATCTATATACTTGTCTTGGATCGTCATTATGAATTAATAATTATGCATATCCCGATATTGGTTTGCCATTATCAAAAAGGGTGAAATTGTTGAAACACGTTCTCAAGTCGCTCAACTAAACGTGTGTTCATATTTGTAGGTTTTGATAAATGACAAACCGACGTGAACGGAACATTGACATATGCCGAAGTCCAAGCACAAGAGAAACAAAGATCAAGATTAAGTAAAGCAACAAAGTTATCCATGAGTCGTTCTATAGTTGTGATCTTGATCCGACAATTTATTCAAGACTTGGCTTCTCTCGTAAAATCATTTTTATCAAATCATGCATCTTTAATTTAAAGCAAAGTGATTTTCAAACATTTCTTTTTAACCAAAATGAATTTTAAACATGTTTTCAAATCTGGACAAAGATAATCGATTATGTACTTTATGATAATCGATTATGTTAAAGCAGTGTACACCAGATTTTACAAAGCTGTAAGATAATCGATTATGTACCTTATGATAATCGATTATGTTAAGGCAGTGTACACCAGATTTTTCAAAGCTACAAGATAATCGACTATGTACCTTATGATAATCGATTATGTTGAGGCAGTGAGCATCAGATTTTTCAAAGTAGCAAAATAATCGATTATGGTTTTCTGGTAATCGATTATATTAAAGACCGTTGCCAAAATATTTTCAAACACTGAAAGATAATCGATTTTGCATAATCAGACAATCGATTATTATGATTAAAATCGGAAATTGATTTTTGAACGTTGTCAGGTAATCGATTATACGATTTAAATAATCGATTATTCTGCTTAAAATCTGGGATTGATTTTTGAACGTTGGCAGATAATCGATTATGCAGAATCAGATAATTGATTATCCTAGCACAAAATCAGCAATTTGTGATTGGCAATTAAGCAACGGTCTTGGGTGTTTTGAGCACTATAAATACAACTCAAAATCACTCTTCTAAGCATAACAACTGATTACATTCTTGCTAAAGCATATATACTCTCTTTGCAATCATTTTATATTCATTTCATAAGCTTTTGAGAGCCAAACTCTTGACTAAGTTGTTGTGTTCTTGAGCGTATTTATTTACTCATATCTACTCTTCAAGAGAGTTCTGTTTAAGTGAGTGCTAAGTGTTTGTACACACTTGAAGGGATAGTCTAATCCCTTGTTGTAAGAAAGAAAATTAGTTCCTTGGTTTGAAGTCTTGTGGTGTGGTATCCTCGAGCAGGTTGAAGTCTTGTAGAGGGTATATCTACGAGCAAGTGTAACGGTTTGTTAAGCACCCGTAAGCTTAACGAAGTTAGTGCAAAACTCGAGAGAGTCTCTCGGGGACTGGACTAACCACGTGTTGTGGTGAACCAGGATAAAATTCGGTGTGTTCTCTCCTTATCTCCTTAATTACTGCACTTACGTTATTCCTGCAATTTTTAATTCCGCAAATTTACATTGTTTTTTATTATAACGCTATTCACCCCCCCTCTAGCGTTAAGCGTATATTCTAACAGTACTGACTTGGTCTTTTATTAAAATTAACGGTGGACAGATTAGTTTAACACATAGACTTGGATAACAAGTCCGCATTAGGCAACCCAGATCCAGTTTGTCAGAACTTAATGTATTTTTAAAAAAACTTATTCAGAAAGCACAAATTTTAGACAAGAGCCTGTACAGAAGAGTTTGGAAACAGAAAATTAAAATTTGCAGAAGTTCAGAGATGGCTTGCAAATTAGCCGAACTTCTTAAGTAAAGTTGTAAAGAGGCATTTTTCTGAAAAACATTGAAGTAAAAATTTAGGCACAACACTAACGGGTTGGTTTCAGAATAAAGATGTAAGTTGGAATTTTAAGGCTACTATAGAAATGTTAAAACAGGCGTACTTGGACAGGTTTCAAAAGCAAACAGGCTTGGACAAATTTTTTACTGAAAGTGTTTGAGGCTAACTGACAGATTATCACTCATATTAGGCGAGTTTGAATTCCTATAGCCATGATATCTATTCATCTGATTCGTTACTGCTTTTAGAACAAGAGGTAACCTACTGTCTGCCTAGCATTTTATGGGTTTCCTATAGGCATGATCTCTATCGTGCTTGCAATACAAAGTCGTATAGACATTATTTCTAAATGGCATGCAATATTAAAGTCCTATTGACATGGTTTCTAAATGGCATGCATTATTAAAGTCCTAAACGCATTGTTTCTGAATGGTATGTAATATTAGAGTCCTATAGGCATGATTTCTATATAATTTGCTATATTAAAATCTTATAGGCATGGTTCTAAATGATTCGGAATATTAAAGTCCTATAGGCATGGTTTCTAAATGATTTGCAATATTAAAGTCCTATAGGCGTGATTTCTACCCATTGACTCATGCAAGTAATATATAAACTCATCCTACACCCTTTACTAATATTACCCAAATTCTTTTACAAGACTATTACAAAACCAAAAGAAAAATAAACAAAATACATTACATCCTATAGTCTGATTCGAGAAGCCTAATTCAATCTCAACACCCAATAACATGTGTTTCACCGGATCCAGATTCCAGATTCCAAGACCTTATCTTAGAGTGTTTCAAAGTTCCAAGGCTTTCAGAAAGCTCATGCAATTCTTAAACCCTAAAGATTGAATGTGATAACAGGATAGTGCAATGTGTGGAATTATCAGCCCATATGCATCCAAGTTCAAAGGGAGCTCTAGGGTCCCTAAGCATGGCTTACCATAGGGGACAAGAACTTAACGAACTAAGAATAAGTGTAAAGTGAGGGGATTAGAGGAAACCAAAGTAAAGGGTGGTCATACCAAGCCATGGGTAAGACTGGCACACCCCTAACCCTTTACTTGATTTAAGCAAATAAAAGAGCAGACTTTTTAGAAGTCAGATAGAGGCATGGGTGATGAATAGGACACCACTAGACCCTAGTCAACGCTCAACACATAAAGGGGGTTAAGGGAATGAGGACTGTTTTGAGTAAAGGTTCAAAAGAACCTGGTCCCAGGTCGGGGATAGCAATAGGGTGCTACCCCCTACCTAGAACCAATACTCATATAAAAACAGGGGTTAAAGGGAATGGGATCACATGAAAACATAGGACAAGCATAACATCACATAAAGATGCAGAAGCATGAGGAAAGGCATGACAGACTAATGTATAGTCATTTAGTATCACAAAACATGTAGCTGAGAGGTCATGTAGAAGGGAGAAGTAAACACATAGTTTTAGAGAATCGTAGTTAAATTGTACAGACCTACCAGTTGCAAGTTCCAAATAATAGAATAAATAGAGCAGTAAAACAGCCAGGAATCCTTCAGCAAACAATTGAGGAAAGCAAAGAGATTCTAAAATCTAGGCTTGGCCTTTAGGCGGCTAGTCAGAACAATAACACAAATGATAGTAAAGAAGAGAGAGCTATGAGTGTGTGTGTATGTGTGTTTTTCAACACAGTTGTTCGTGTGTTTGAATAAAAGGAGTATGGTACTTATAGTTTGAAAACAGGTGGTAAGTAAGGCAAATATTATTCAATACCAATCATAATCATTTAGAAGATGGGAGTTCCTTTAATTAAGGAATTCGATTTGAATAGGAGAGGGCAGAGTTGTATTTAATGAAAGAAAATCACGAACACTCTGTAAAATAAAGGGTAGGTATGAGAGGTTTGAAAACACATGGTTTGGGTAAAAATAAGGCAAGGAATAAATCAATCAACACACAGTAAATGAAGGAATTAGGGATTCGAACTTAATATTGAATTTAGCCAAAAAAAAAGTCCAAGTCAATTGAGGAGAGAATAAAATAAGTTCATAGAAAATAAATCCCCAAAAATTAGGGTTATTTCGAAAGGAAAAATCTGATTATAAAGAGATGCACAAACTTAAACATGCGAGGCTAAAATAAACAGAGTAGTCATGCAATCAAAGTAGAAAAATGTAGCCATGCCTAAAATCAGAAGGTTTTGTGGAGCTTAGCAAAAATCAGAAGCATGAGATGAACTTAGAAAAATTAGGGTTTTGAGACTTAGGCAAAAAACAGACAATCGCACACAAGTGGTGTGAAGCCCCAGAATCTAAGGTTTCCTCCACAAGTCAAGTGTAAAGATAATGCATAGAAAGTCTGGCAAGCATAAATTTAGAAAGAACATAAACATTCATGAGAGCATAAGGAAAGCAAAAATACAGTAAGGAAGTTGCTCGGAAACCCTAGAAACAGCATGCAAAAGGAGGATAAGGTGAGTGGGGGTAGATATAGGCTACACAGGGCCTGGGAAGCCATGATTTCCGGTGGAACATGGTCGGAGATCAGCGGAGAGGGCTAGGGTTTTAGAGGGTGGTTGAGAGTGTTTTGAGAGACGAGGGGATACAAGGGCGGCTCATTGTGTAAATGATTTACGGTTATGGGGATCGTTGGTTTAATTAAGGTAGGGGAAATGAGGGTCGTTGATTAGAATAATCAACGGTCACGATTAAAGAAATGATTTGGGCGGGTTTATTCAGTAGGGTCTGGGTCGGGTAATTGTTGACATATGGTCGTATAATTGGGTTCATTTTGGGCTGGGATTTGGGTTTAATTAAGGCTATAATTAAAAGTAAAGAGGCTACAATTTAAATAGCCAATTTTCCCCATTTAAATTTATAAAAAATAGTAAATGTTGTTCAAAAATCAAATTAAAAATACTAATTTAATAAAAAATATGTATGTGTTAATTCAAAAATATTGGGAATGATTTATGATTGATAATGCTATTAAATCGACAAATAGGCTAAAATTTCAATTTAATGCAATTTTAGTTAAAAATACCAAATGGACTGGGAAAATTATATAAAAATCATCTAAATTATATTATGTGAAAATGTGAGAATAAAATAAATTACTCGCCAAAAAGACAAGTTTTAGGAATAATTATTAGATTTTATAGTGCAAAAATAGACCCTAAATTAGTTTTAAAAATCTATAAAAAATTGAGAAAAATACCAAAACCTTTGAGGATGCTTGTATATTATATACATACTACATTGAAAGTATTTTGAGTATAAAAATACACAGGAAAAAATTGGGTATCAATAGCTTCCCCTCTTTACCCGAGGAGGATAAAAGAGTTGTCGGGTAAAGATAAGATGGCTAATTTTGACCGGAATTGGCGGTTGTAAAGAATTTTGATCGCCCTCTGGTTTCTGAGCTGCTTACATATCCCTGGTTTTACAGGAATCAGGCCAAATTTAGTTCAGGAACCATTGACACAATATGCCGGTGGAGATTCGAAAAGACGGGCGCGATGGTTAGATCTTAAAGAGTGCTTGGAATCGGACAAACTTCGGAGAATCGGAGCGGGATCGCTCCTGCCGAGATGGACATGAGCCAGCTAGAATACCTACAAATGGGTGACGTATGTATATATTGCGTAATTTAAACGTGATACAAGTTTCCGTTGGACCATGAATGTTTTTCTTCGGACGGTTAGGATGATGTCCTTACACTATGATGTCCTGGGCCATGAAGATCATAAAAGTAAGGGTTCGCAGGATATGAAATGATGTTCTCGCGCTATGCAGATGGTGCCTCCAAACTATGATGCCTTTGAATGAGTTGGCGGTCTTTCAGCCCATGAGAAGGTGGCAATCTTTCAGCCAAATGAATGCAACGGGTGGCGATCTTTCAGCCAGATGAATGCAAAAGGTGGCGATCTTTTAGCCAGACTGAGAATTTAAAAAGCATATGGCGATATTTCAGCGAAATGAGAATTTAAAATGCAGGTGGTGATGTTTCAGCCAATCTAATAATAAGACGACGATATTTCAGCCATGCAAGGTGAAGACAATGCTTAGTCTCGGAAGGCAGATATGAGCCTCATGCAATATCGAGGTAGAGCTTAACCTCGGAAGGCAGAGAGTAGCCTTATGCAAAGTGCGGATGGAGACAGAGCTTAGTCTCGAAAGGCAGATAGTAACCTTATGCAATATGGAGGTAGAGCTTAACCTCGGAAGGCAGAGAATAGCCGTATGAAAAAATGCAGATGGAAACAGAGCTTAGTCTCAAAAAGACAATAGTGGTCTTAAGCAATATGGAGGTATGGCTTAACCTCGGAAGGGAGAATAGCCTAATGCAAAATGCAGATGGAGACAGAGCTTAGTCTCGACAGGCAGATAGTATCCTGATGCAATATGGAGGTAGAGCTTAACCTCGAAAGGTAGAGAGTAGCATTATGCAAAATGCAGATGAGGACAGAGCTCAGTACCGAAAGGCAGATGGTAGCCTAATGCAATGCAAGAATGTAAAAGAGCAAATAGTAGTAAGTTTTCTTAGCTAGTAGATGGTTTGCGATATTAGTACTGCTAGGGAGTGTTGAGTGCGGATAGAAATCCTCGGGAGGGTTTTGATTCTGAAGAGCAAATATACTTTGATTCGTGGCCTGAATTCCTGCATCCAAATAAAAATTATGAGTTTTGTAGGGGGAGGTTAGTTCGTATCCTCTCGCTCTTGGTATCGTGCATCATGGGGGTAGCGTTGCTAAACGATGGTGATACAAATGGTGCCTATGGATGACGTAGTAAATATAATTCAAGAGTATATATATATATATATATATATATATATATATATGGGTGAATTTATTTTGGATGAACCGATGACTGCAACGTGGTTCAAGCGCAGCAACCTTGCTTGCTCCAAAATTTTGAGAGTCCTCCTCAAAATTTTGCCCCAGTTTATCAGGTTGGCGCTGATGACGGCTGCGCTGGATTGTCACGACCCTAGTTCACCAATCGTGAACCTGTCATGAAGGCACCCAGTTTTCGCGACTAGGTAAGCCTGATACATCGCGGGAATACAATAATCCTTAAGAAAAACGATTAGTAAAACATAAATAGCATAAGATAATGTATAGAATTCCACGTGTCACATACATGTCGTCTCATAATAATGTAAGAAACCCTCCAAGACAGGAAATCCACGGGCAACATAGGCTAAGAGTAAAATATAACGTACGGCTCTAACATCCAGAAGTGTCGACAACAAGTGAATACATGAATGAAACCACTAGCTAATGGTAGAATTGAAGAAGACTCTTCGGCTCTGCGGACGTGGCAGATGCATACCTTAAATCTACAAGTGTACCTCCTAAAATCACTGATAGCATGCCCGACCAAAAGTGGCTGGATCTGCACAACAAAATTGTGCAAAAGAGTAGCATGAGTACACCACAGCAGTACTCAGTAAGTGCCAAACCTAACCTCGATGGAGTAGTGACGAGGAATGTTGAGGCCCTACTGAGGCTAACATAAGAAATAATGTAGGAATAAATAAACAGTAGATAATGAAGTAAGTCTCGAATATCTAGCAAGACAATAATTAAAACAGAACGGCTATAAGTAAGGACTATGAACACAAGAAAAATCACTCAAAAGTCAGGATCCCACATGGAGCTCCGGGAATTGAACCCGCAATCCATTTATACACATATCGGAGGATCTCCCGGAAATCGAACCCGTAGTTCATCGTATCAATAACAGAGGATCTTTGGGAATTGAACCCGCAGTCCTTCATACCAATGATAGAGGATCTCCAGGAATTGAACCCACAGTTTGTCATATCAATATTAGAGGATATCCCGGGAATCGAACCCGTATTCCACCATGTCAATATCAGAGGATCTCCTGGGGATTAAACCCGTAATCCGTCATGTCAATATCGGAGGATCTCCTAGGAATTGAACCCGTAGTCCAGTATACCAATAACAGAGGATCTCCCGGGAATTTAACCCGTAGTCCAGCATACCAATAAGGGGAGAGGTCCCCCACACAAGGTTAGACAAGCCACTTTTCTCGAGTAGGTAAAGAACAGCTAAGAAACAATGCCCTTGCCATGAGTATCCGTCTCTGGGTGGCCCAAATCTATTCAAACCAGTTATTGTAAATAACATTGCAAGTAACTAGTTACACTGTTAAAATTAAAGCTAAGGCATGAAAATAAGTGAAATGACCAAAATGGCCCTCAAGCCAACGTCTCGGAATTGAATAATGTTTACATTTTCAGAAACCTCATACTCTCACAAGTCTAACCATATAAAAATCTCCCAAATCGGAGGTCAAATGCCCCTACAAATCATCAAAGTTAGTTCTAAGAACTTTACCCCAATTTCATCCTTTGTTTTATCCTACATTCAAATTTAATAGATGAATTTAACTACAAAATGATGGATTAAATCTAGAAAGGATCATAGAAACGTTACCCAGAAATATCCTCTTCAAATCACTCTCAGAATTGCCTTAGTTCGAGCTTAAGCTTGATTTTTCAACTTATGAAATTGAACCCTCGGATCAACCCCTTAACTCATAGAGATTTCCGCTTCTTTGGCTAAATGACCGCATTTGCGGTAACCGCTTATGCGGCTAAGAAACCGCTTATGCGGTATGACTAACTGTGCTAGGGAACGCTTCTTCGCTCAGGACCGCTTATGCAGATCCTTTTCTGCTTCTGCGGTCCCAGATTAAACTTCCTAGACCACCTCTGCGAGTCTAGTGTCGCGTCTGCCGAAACCCATTATGCGGCTTCCCTTCCGCAGACGTGGAAACAAAAGAAGCAGCAGCCACAGACCATGCAACTCACTAATTTTCCGATTAACCACCCGAATTCACCCCGAAGCACCCAGGACCCCAACCAAAAGCACCAATACATCCTAACCCCTCATTGGAACTTGCTTGAATACTCAAAACTCCACCATTAACATCAAAATCCTGTTTTTCATCAAATTAAAGCCTAAGTTCCATTAAAACTTTCAAAACTCGCTTTTGATAAAAAACCTAACCAAAACACATCTAATTGACCTGAAATTTTGCACACACGTCCCAAATGACATGACTGTGCTACAATAACTTTCGGAATCCCGTTCCGACCCTCGGAACAAAATTTTACTATCCGACCGGAAACTTCAAAATTCTAACTTTTGACATTTCTAACCTAAATAAGCTACGGACATCCAAAATATATTCCGAACGTGCTCCTAACCCCGAATTCGCCTAACGGAGCTAACGGAACCATCAAATTTCATTTCGAGGTCTTCTTCACACTGTTCTAATTACGGACCATTTTCAAACACTTAAGCTCTTATTTAGGAACTAAGTGTCCCAAAACACTCCGAATTCTATTACTGAACATCCCGGAAAACCAAAATAGCATAAACGAACTTAGGGGAAGCAGTTAATGGGGAAGCGGGGCATAAATTCCAAAGACGGTCAGCCGTGTCGTCATATCCTCCTACACTTAAACATTTGTTCGTCCTCGAACGAGCATAGAGAACATACCTGAAGTAGAAAAAGATGAGGGTATCGGCTGTGGATATCCCGCTCGGTCTCCCAAGTCACCTCATTGGCCGGCTGACCCCGCTACTGAACCTTTACTAAAGCTATATCCTTTGACCTGAGCCTTCGAACCTGCCTTTCTAATATTGCCAGTGGCTCCTCAACATAGGACAAGTCATTGTCCAACTAGACTGAAGTTAATTCCAACACGTGAGATGGGTCACCATGATACCTCCGAAGCATCGAAACATGAAATATTGGATGAACCCCAGCCAAACTGGGAGGTAAAGCAAGCCCATAAGCAACCTTCCCAACTTGCTTCAAAATATCAAATGGACCAATGGACCTCGGGCTCAACTTTCCTTTCTTTCCAAACCTCATGAAGCCTTTCATAGGCGAGACCCGAAGTAAAACCCACTCACCAACCATAAAGGAATCATCATGAACCTTATGGTCTGCATAACCTTCTGTCTGGACTGGGCCGCACGGAGTCTGTCCTGAATTACCTTAACCTTCTCAACCGCATCCTGAACCAAATCAGTACCCAATCACCTGGCCTCGACCGGCTGGAACCAACCCACCGGGGACCTGCATCTCCTACCATATAAGGCCTCATGAGGCACCATCTGAATACTAAACTGATAACTATTATTGTGCACAAACTCAGCCAGTGGAAAGAACTGTTCCCAAGACCCTCTAAAGAATCTGAATAGTGTGGTAGAACTGTCCGTCCATATAAGGGTGAAAACTCGTACTCATGGTCACCCGGGTACCCAACTCATGCTAGAAGGCTCTCCAGAACTGTGATATAAACACTGAACCCCTGTCTGAGATGATAGAAACTGGAATGCCATGCAGACGAACTACTACAGCTGTTTAGAAGGCATTGGCACAGTTTATGAGCATGTATACCATGTTATAATAGGCAGTGTTTCTTCCATCTCCTGCAGCTAAGTTCCAAGCCAAGGGAGGAGCCCAGACTCCCGCAGCCCGCACTCCAGAGCAGAGGGTGCACATGGGGACGATACTAGATATTATTCATGTCCAGTCTATAGTACTAGTTCAGCCCGAGGATGGGGCACCTGGAGACATCAAAGTTCTCACCCCATAGATAAAATAATCACTCCTCTATATTCCAGATTCCAAACTAGGTGAAGACCTAGACAGAGACTCAGGCACCAAAGACACCCACAGCCACCACTACTCCAGCCGTTCGGGAGGCATTGGCGTAGTTTATTATTATATATACCATGTTGTCGCAGGCAGGGTTGCTTCCACCTCCTGCAGCTACGTCCCAGGCCGGGGGAGGAGCCCAGACTCCTGCAACCTGCACTCCAGAGCAGAGGGTGCACATGGGGCTGATTTTGGATATTATTAATGTCCAGCCTATAGTGTCGGTTCAGCCCGAGGATAGGGCACCTGCTTCGAAGGATTAACAGCGTAGATTGGAGTGGTTCAAGAAGTATGAGCCTCCTATTTTCAGCAGACTAGCTACAGACGATGCTTTGGGGTTTTTGGAGGATTGTCACCGCATTTTCCACACCATGGGTATTACTGCTTCAAGTGGGGTTTCCTTTGCAGCTTTCCACCTTCGGGGAGCCGCCTATGACTGGTGGCAAACTTTTGAGCTAGACAGTCCGGACGAGGCTGCCTCCCTAACTTGGACTCAGTTTTCACATATGTTTCAGAGGGAGTTTAGTCCCCAGAGCCTCCGAAATGTATGGCACGCGGAGTTTGAGCACTTGCGCTAGGGAGCTATGATCGTCTCTGAGTATACCATTCATTATACTAGGTTGGCCAAGCATGTGCCAACTTCGGTGGCTACAGTTTGTGAGAGGGTTCGCAGGTTTATAGAGGGTCTTATTCATTCCATTAGGTCTGGCATGGCACGAGCGTTGGAGATGGATATACCCTATCAGCTGGTGGTGAGTATAGCCAGGAGGATAGAGGGTATGCATGCATAAGTGCGGGAGGAGAGAGGCCAAGAGGTCTCAAGAGTCTGGTCATTTTTTTTGGTACCCGTACTTCAGGAGCAATATGTCATGGTAGGGGCTATACGAGTCACCCAGTTCACTGAGTTTTTCCTTCATCCAGCAGTACTCCAGCTCCTCCCAGATCTCAGGAGCCTTATTATGCACCCCCGGTTTCTAGTGCGCCTCATGCGTAGGGTACTTCCAGAGGTCAGTCTAGCATGGGTGGTTCTAGTCAGTCACAGCCACCGCACCCTCCCAAAGCTTGTTGTGAGTATGGGGATACCCGCCACTTGGTTAGAGAGTGCCCTTGACGTGGGAGGGGAGTGCATTCTCAAA
The DNA here is from genome assembly GCA_034376525.1 of Nicotiana benthamiana. Classification (NCBI taxonomy): domain Eukaryota; kingdom Viridiplantae; phylum Streptophyta; class Magnoliopsida; order Solanales; family Solanaceae; genus Nicotiana; species Nicotiana benthamiana. The sequence continues at coordinate 30,183,983 of CM067337.1, forward strand.
CTCCACAGCCTCCACATGCTCCATAGGGTTAGCAGACCATTTTTCAAGCTCCAGCTGCCACCACACCTGCCCATTCAGTCGGGGATTGGTGATATAAAGGTTGCCCTCGAAGTAGGGGCCGAGCCAGATTTTATGCCATTCCTGATCGTGCCGAAGTTTTCGCCTATGATTCTGTTATCACAGGTATCATTTTGGTTTGTCATAGAGAGGCATAGGTTCTATTTGATCCAAGCTCTACTTATTCTTATGTGTCATCTTATTTTGCCTTGCATTTGGGTACAGTCCGAGAGACCTTGAGCTCTTTTGTTTATGTTTCTACTCCCGTGGGAGATTCCCTTGTTGTGGACCGCGTATATCGGTCGTGTTTGGTTACTCTTCATGGTTTTGAGACTTGGGAAGATCTTTTATTACTTTATATGGTTGATTTTGATATTATCTTGGGCATGGACTGGTTGTCGCCCCATTATGCTATTCTTGATTCACACGCTAAGACCGTGACGCTGGCTATGCTAGGTATTCCTCGTATTGAGTGGAGTGGTACTTTTGATCACACTCCCAGTAGAGTTATATCCTTTCTTAAATCTCAGCGTATGATTGAGAAGGGATGCGCCGCGTATTTAACCCATGTGAGAGATGTCAGTGCTGATACCCCTTCTATTGACTCTATTCTAGTAGTACGGGATTTCCCCGATGTGTTCCCAGCTGTTCTTCAGGGCATGCCGCCCGATCAGGACATTGATTTTTGGTATTGATTTGTTACCGAGCACTCAGCCCATATCTATTCCTCCTTACCATATGGCTCCTCCTGAGTTGAAGAAGTTGAAGCATCAGTTACAAGAATCGCTTGATAACGGTTTTATTCAACCCAGTGTTTCACCATGGGGTGCTCATTTCTTGTTTGTAAAGAAAAATGATTGTTTTATGCACATGTGTATCGATTATCGTCAGTTGAACAAAGTTACGGTGAAGAACCAATATCCTTTGCCTCGTATTGATTATCTATTCGACAAGCTTCAGGTCGCATATGTGTTTTTCTAAGATTGATTTGCGCTCGGGTTATCACCAGCTAAATATTCGGGAGTCGAATATCTTGAAGACTGCATTCAGGACTCGGTATGGTCATTACGAGTTTGTTGTCATGTCATTTGAGATGACCAACGACGCAGCTGTGTTTTTGCATTTGATGGACAGTGTATTCAGGACCTATCGCGACTCATTTGTCATTATTTTCCTAGATGATATTCTTGTATACACCCGGAGCCGGGAAGATCATGAGCAGCACCTAAGGACGCTGCTTCAGACTCTGAGGGAAAAGAAATTATATGCAAAGTTCTCAAAATTTGAGTCTTGGTTGAGTTTAGTGGCATTTCTAGGCCACACGGTATCGAGTGAGGGCATTTGGGTGGATCCGAAGAAGGTGGAGGTCGTGCAGAGTTGGCCCAGGCCCTCCTCAGATACAGAGATCCGCGGTTCCTTGGCCTGGTGCGGTATTACCGTTGTTTTTTAGAGGGGTTCTCGTCGATTTCAGCCCCTATGACTAGATTGACCCAGAAGGGTGCTCATTTTCAATGGTTGTACGAGTGTGAGGCAAGCTTCCTAAAGCTCAAGGCAGCATTGACTTTAGCCCCTATTCTGATTTTGCCTACTGGTTATACACTATATTGTGATGCCTCACGAGTTTGACTTGGAGCGGTATTGATGCAGGACAGTAGGGTGATTGCCTGCGCGTCCAGACAATTGAAGGTGCATGAGAAGAACTATCATATCCATGACCTTGAGTTATCTGTTATTGTTCATGCCTTGAAGATCGGGCGTCATTATTTGTAGGCGTGTCTCTTGAGATTTACATGGATCATCAGAGTTTGTAGCACTTGTTCAAGCAAAAGGATTTGAACTTTCGCCAGAGGAGATAGTTGAAGCTACTGAAGGTCTATGATATTACTATTCTTTTTCACCCGGCAAGGCCAATATGGTAGCCGATGCCTTGAGTCATCGGGCAGAGAGTTTGGGAGTCTGGCATATTTACCAGCTTCAGAGAGACCTATGGCGATGTATGTTCAAGTTTTAGCAAATCAATTTGTGAGATTGGACCTTTCGGAGCCCAGTCGGGTCCTAGCCTATGTGGTATCTCGGTCTTCATTGTTTGATCGTATCAGGGAGAGGCAGTATGGTGACCCTCATTTTCTTTTCCTTAGGGACATAGTTCAGCATGGCAATGCTAAGGATGTGACTATTGGAGATGACGGGGTGTTGAGTATGCAGGGGCAAATTAGTGTGCCCGATGTTAATGATATTCAGGAGTTGATATTGACTGAGGCCCATAGCTCTCGGTACTCCATCTATCCGGGTGCCGCGAAGATGTATCAGGATCTGAGGCAACATTACTGGTGGAGGCGGATGAAGAAGGACATAGTAGAGTTTGTAGCTAGATGCCTCAACTGTCAGCAGGTGAAGGTTGAGCATCAGAAACCAGGAGGGTTACTCCAGCAGATGGAGATTCCGGAGTGGAAATGGGAGAATATCACTATGGACTTTGTCACTGGTCTCCCATTTGACGGCGAGGTAGTTTGATTCTATTTAGTTGTTGTGGATCGGCTGATCAAGTCCGCTCATTTCATTCCAGTGTGCATTTCTTACTTAGCAGAGCGGTTAATAGGGATTTATATCAAGGACCTCTGGTGCCTGAGTCTGACAGGGTCCGCTGGTGGCACCTCAGCTGCTCGCGCAGGTGCTCTGGCTGCACCCTGCGCATGTCCACAACCCCTGCTCCTAGCTGCTGCAGGAAGGGGTGCGGGTGCCTGAACGTACCGGGTCATGAATGTCCTCACCATCTGTGATAGAATAGAAGATAGAAGTTTCTAATCGAGGTAAAAAACATAGCACAACAAGAATTCAAATGAAGTGAAAATTTTTCCTAAACAGTTACATAGCCTCCCGTAGATAAGTAGAGACGTCTCCGTACCGATCAGCAAGACTCTAAGTAACCGGCCTGTGTCTCGTGACTCCTAAGAACCTAGAGCACTGATACCAACTTGTCACGACCCTAGTTCACCAATCTTGAACTTGTCATGACGGCACCCAATCTTTGCAACCAGGTAAGCCTGACATTTCGGGGGAATTCAACAATCCTTACGAAAAATGATCAATAAAACATAAATAGCATATGATAATGTATAGAATGCCGCCTGGCACATACATGTCAACTCATAATAATGTAAGGAAACCTGCAAGACCTGGAAACAGACGGAAAACACAGCCTAAGAGTAAAATATAACGTACGGCTCTGACATCCAAAAGTGTTTACAACAAGTGAGTACATGAATTAAACCACTAGCTAAATGTATAATAGAAGGAGACTCTTCAGCTCTTTGGACGCGGCAGATTCATACCTCAAATCTCCAAGTGTAGCTCCAATAATAACTGATAGCGCGCCCGACCAGAAGTACCTGGATCTGCACAGCAAAAGTGTGCAGAAGAGTAGCTTAAGTACACAAAAGCGGTACTAAGTGCCAAGACTAACATCAGTGGAGTAGTGTGAGGAAGGTCGAGGACCTACTGAGACGAACATAAGAAATAATGTAGGAATAAATAAATAGTAGATAATGAAGTAAGTCTCGAATATCTAGCAAGACAATAATTAAAATAGAACGGCTACAAGTACGTACTACAAACATAAGAAAAATCACTCAAAAGTCAGCATCCCACATAGAGCTCCGGGAATTGAACCCGCAGTCCATTTATACCAATATCGGAGGATCTTCCGGGAATGGAACCCGTAGTCCATCATATCAATAAGAGAGGATCTCCGGGAATTTAACCCGCAGTCCGTCATATCAATATCAGAGGATCTCCCAGGAATCGAACCCGTAGTCCACCATGTCAATATCAGAGGATCTCCCAGGAATTGAACCCGTAGTCCGTCAAGTCAATATCAGAGGATCTCCCAAGAATTGAACCCGTAGTCCAGAATACCAATAACAGAGGATCTCCCGAGAATTTAACCTGTAGTCCAGCATACCAATAACAGAGGATCTCCTGGGAATTGGACTCGTAGTCCCAACATTAAATACACCTCAACAAATCAATATTTAATGAAAAGGAAGCCAAATGCGAACATCAAGTAAAGTCGAGAATCTAACATGCTTCACAAGAGAGAGAAATATGGCAATTTAGTCAAATAGAGCAATTAAATCACTAGTATGCTTTCCAAGGAAAGACAGATGTTTCAATTTAGCCAAATAGAGCAACCAAGTTACTAATATGCTTTCTCTAAGTCAAAACAAGTGAAGTTTTATTTTCAACAATTATATATGGGAAGAAAACACAGTCTAAATAAGCCAAGTAAGATGAATTTCAAACAACTAGCCAAGTACACACCCGTCACCTCGCGCACAAGGCTTTTAAACAATGACAAAAATATCCTAAGGGGAGAGGTCCCCCACACAAGGTTAGACAAGCCACTTACCTCGAATTGGCACAAAACCGCTAAGAAACAATGCCCTTTCCACGAGTATCCGACTCCGACTGGCCCAAATCTATTCAAACCAAATACATATTGTAAATAAAATCGCAAATAACTAATTACACTGTTAAAATTAAAGCTAAGGAACGAAAATAGGTGAAATGACCAAAATACCCCTCAGACTACCGAATCAGAATCGAATAGTTTTTACATTTTTAGAAACCTCGTACTCTCTCGAGTCTAACCATATAAAAATCTCCCAAATCGGAGGTCAAACGCCCCTTCAAATCATCAAAGATAGGTCTAAGAACTTTACCCGAATTTCATCCCTTTTTATCCTAAATTCGAATTTAAAAGATGCAATTAACTACTAAATAATGGATTAAAGCTAGAAAAGATCATAGAAACGTTACCCAGAAATCTCCTCTTCAAATCCCTCTCAAAATCGTCTCGGTCCGAGCTCAAGCTTGATTTTTCAACTTATGAAATGGAACCCTCGGATAAACCCCTTAACTCACAGCGATTTTCGCTTCTTCGGCTAAATGACCGTGTCTGCTGTCACCGCTTATACAGCCAAACAACTGCATATGTGGTATGACTAACTGTGCCAGAGATCGCTTCAACGGCTCAGGACTTCTTATGCGGTCGCTGCTTATGCGGATCTTTTTCCGCTTCTGCGGTCCCACACGAAACTTTCCAGACCGCCTTCGCGACTCCAATACCGCGTTTGCGGAAACCACATATGCGGCTCCTCTTCCGCAGACGCGGAAACAAAAGAAGCAGTAGCCACAGACCATGCAACTCACCGAATTTCTATGGTTAACCACCCGAATTCACCCCGAGGCCCCCGAGACCCCAACCAAAAGCGCCAATACTTCATAATACCTCATTCAAACTTGCTCGAATCCTCTATACTCCACCATTAACATCAAAATCCGCGTTTTCATCATATTAAAGCCATGTTCTATTAAAACTTCCAAAACACGCTCTCGATCAAAAACCTAACCAAAACATATCTGATTGACCTGAAATTTTGCACACACGTCCCAAATGACATGAGGGTGCTACAAAAGCTTCCAGAAACCTGTTCCTACCCTCATATCAAAATTTCACTGTTGGACCGGAAACTTCGAAATTCTAACTTTCGGCATTTCTAGCCTAATGAGCTACGGACATCCAAAATACATTTCGAACACGCTCCGAACCCCAAAAACAACTAACGGAGCTAACATAACCATTGGATTTTCATTCTGAGGTCGTCTTCACACTATTCTGATTACGGACCTTTTTCCAACACTTAAGCTCTCATTTCGGGACTAAGTGTCCTAAAACACTCTGAATTTTATTATCGAACATCCCGGTAAACCAAAATAGCAGAAACAAACTTAGGGAAAGCAGTTAATGGGGAAGCGGGGCATAAATTCCAAAGACGACCGGCCGGGTCGTCACATGGATGACTGAATGCGGAACAATCCCATAAATTTGAGGGCCCTCCTCAAAATTCTACCCCAGTTTACTGTGTCGGTGCCGATGAAAGGACTAAAAACATACATAAGAATTTTGTGGGTCCTCCTCAAAATTCTGACCCATTTCCGATTGCGGGGGAAATATGGAAGTTTATTAAGTTTTGACCGAACCCATAGGGCTGCCTACGTATCCCTTCTTAAACGGGAATCAGGTCAAGGGTGGTTCAAATTACAACATGAAAGAAAAGCATATGACAAATGTAGTATTTTTTCACTGTGTCTGAGTTGATAGGCTTCAGCCAGACTTTTCCGTCCATTTCTGCGAGAATAAGGGCTCTTCCAGTTAGAACCCGATGAACCATGTACGGATTCTGCCAATTGGGAGAGAAATTCCCTTTGGCTTCATCTTGATGCGAAAATAATTTCTTTAATACCAACTGTCCTAGTGCAAACTTCCTTGGATTGACTCTCTTGTTGAAAGCTCTGATATTCTGTTCTGATATAATTGACCGTGACAGACAGCATTCATTCTCTTTCCGTCTATGAGGGCTAACTGCTTATACGGACTCTTGACCTATTCTGCATCATCTAACTTTGCTTCTTGTATGACGCTCAAGGAGGGAATTTCTACCTTGGCGGGGATGACTACCTCTGTACCATATACCAACATGTAGGGAGCGGCCCCAGTTGACGTGCGGACCGTGGTACGATAACCCAGTAAGGCCAACGAAGACTTCTCATGTCACTGCTTGTGCTTTTTATCTTCCTTAGCATCTTCTTAATGTTCTTATTAGCTGCTTCTACAACTCCATTCATCTGAGGTCTATAAGCCGTAGACTTCTTGTGATTAATCTTGAATGTTTGACACATTGCTCTCCTCAGGTTGCTGTTGAGATTGGAACCATTTTCGATGATGATTGATTTCGAAATCCTGAACCGGCAGACCGTACGATCACAGAAGAAATCTGTTACTACTTTCTTGGTAATTTATTTGTATGATGTTGCTTCAACCCATTTGGTAAAGTAATCAATTGCCACTGGGATTAACTTGTGTCCATTTGACGTGGCGGGTTCAATTGTTCCAATAACATCCATTCCCTAAGCCGCGAACGGCCATGGTGAGCTTGTCACAGTAAGCTCGTTTGGAGGTACTTTTATCATGGTTGCATATATTTGACAACTGCGACACTTTCGAACATACTGGATGCAGTCTGTTTCCATAGTCATCAAACAATACCCTGCTCAGAGTATCTTCTTTGCCAACACGAAACCATTTATATGCGGTCTACAGGTTCCTGCACACTTCCTCCAATAGTCTGGTCGCTTCTCTTACCTGGACACATCTTAAGAATCCCAAATCAGGAGTCCTCCTATACAAGTTTCCTCCGCTGTGAAAGAAGTTGTTGTACAATCTCCGAAGTGTTCGTTTCTGAGTAGCATTGGCAAGCTCTAGGTACTCTCCTATTGTCAGGTATTCTCCAATATTGTGGAACCAAGGTTTCCCGTTGCTTCTTCCTCGATGTGAGCAAAATAAGCTAGCTGGTCATGAATCTTGACCTGGATGGGGTCAATAAAGTTTGTATCAGGATGCTGGATCATAGACGATAAAGTGGCTAAGGCATCGGCGAACTCATTCTGTATTCTGGGAACATGCTGGAATTTTGTCTTTCTGAATCTGTTCCTCAACTCGTGTACATGATGCAGATAGGGGAGTATTTTGGAATTCCTGGTTGCCCATTCTTCTCGAACCTGATGTATGAGTAGGTCCGAGTCTGTGATCACTAATAGTTCCTGAATGTTCATGTCAATGAACATCTTGAGCCCTAGGATGCAGGCTTCGTAATCGGCCATATTGTTGGTGCACGGAATCTGAGCTTGGCATATACTGGGTAATGACGACCGGTTTCTGATACCAAGACCGGTTTGTAAAATAAAGCAAATGGTAGAGAAAATAAGTGAGAGAAAAATATAAAGATAAACTTGGAAATTCTTTTGATTGAATTCATAACTGTCTGAAACATGGGACCTCTTTTCAAAAGTAAAGACAACGCAGAAAAGTAAAATCAACTAAAAGTAAAGTGCGATGCGTATGCGTCGTTTAGCCTTGCTACCCCGAGGCTCTCCAGGCACTGGTGGTCCTAATTGACCAATTGGTGAGCTGTTCTCCTTGGTTCACATCTTGAATGGAAGGGCCCTTCTCCCCTTCCTCCTCGAAGATAACACAACAATCCATGTTATCCTCCAGAAACAGGTTCTTCATTGCTTCCAGTGTCTCATCTTCCTCTAATCCATATATGATGTCAGCTACCTGAAAAGTATACTCCAACTGCGTTAGAGGGTGGTCCAGTGGGTAGTAGGGAAGGTTGGGAATTATATGCTTGGTATACAGGTGCGGATTGGGAATATCTAGGTGTGGTGAATTGATATGCGGGTGGTGGAGATGATTGGTAGACGGATGGTGGAATTTAGTAAGTGGGTGATAATGCTTGGTAGTTTAGGGCAGGTTGATATGTGAGTGGAGCTGAGGGATAGGTTTGGTACTTCATAGGGGAATTGCTCCTTTGCGCAGCCGTTACGAAATTTACATCCTTTTTCTTCGATGAGCCACCAGACTGTAAAGCCTTGTTGGTAGCTTGCAATGCCTCGAGGTTAGTGACCATACCATTTTTGATGCCTTCTTCAATCCTTTCTCCCAACTTGATGATGTCAGAGAACGTTTGGTCCTCTATTAGCATCAGCCTCTTGTAGTACAGTGAATCCTGAGCACGGACGAAGAACCTGTTCATTTGTTCTTCCTCCAAGGCAGGTCTAACCTTAGCAGCTTCTGACATCAACCGAGTAGCATACTCGTGAAAGGTCTCTTTGGGATTTTTCTTGATATTTTGGATATAGAACACATCTGGTGCATTCTCAGTGTTGAACCTAAATCGGTCCATAAAGTCAGACGCCATGTTCATCCAACTAGTCCATTTCTTTGCATCCTAGCTAATATACCATGATAAAGCATCACCTTTCAAACTCCTCATGAAGAGCTTCATGCAGATTTTCTCATCCCTTCCGACTCTTACCAACTTGTCACAATACATTCTCAAGTGGACCCTGGGATCACCTGTACCATCGAACAACTCGAACTTGGGAGGTTTGCACCCCTCAGGGAGCTCAGCATCTGGCTAGACACAGAGATCATCGTAATTCAACCCTTCAACACCTTTGCTACCTTCGAAACCTTGAACCCGGCTAGTCAATTTCTTGATCTCAGCGAACAAATTCTGAATGAGGGAGTCTGACTCAGGTGCAGTTGTGATTGGCTGACAGTAATGCGGTGTAGTGTCCACAATTATAGGAGTGTCATGGTCTTTTGTGGTGTTTTGACGTTTAGGAATGAGCAGTGGAGTGTTATGAGTGGGTTGCATTGGAGGTTGTGGGGTATTAGGTGGAGGTGCATGGTTCTGGGTGTTAACATCAGCAGCGGAAAGATTGGATGACAGGCTTGCCAAGTTTCTAACTTGGTCCAATTCCTCTCGGAATCTTAGCAAAGTTTGCTCCAGATGAGCAGCAGTCTCCTTGGTAATTGCAGCATTCTGAGAAGTTTCCTCAAGTTCCTTTCTAGCACTTGTATCTCCCATCTTGTCTTTTTTCCTGTTTCTGGTGGGACTTGGAGGAGGAAGAGGCGGAGGACCATTGGATCTTGTGGAGTATGCTGGTGGTGCCAGAATGCATGAACTAACCTCTAGGGAGGGGAATAAAATTAAATAAAACAAAAAGGTAAAAAGTTATGCAAATTCTGAAAAATAATATTGTGATATTTAAACACGTTGTGCAATAGTATAAGTCATTTCCTAGTTTGGGTTCCTCGTTGTGCCCGAGTTAAGCCTAGTGCCACATTAAATTTGGAGAACTTATAATTCTAAATGCCTCATTTTATTGATAAAAACAAGATAACTGAATGATAAAGACGTCAGTAATGGCCAGTGACATTATTACATTAAGAAATAAGAAAAATAAAAATCCTAACTACTTGGTCCCAGAAGGACCTTCCCAGATTCGGCACTCTTGCCTCCCTCGTACAGCTGCATGAACTCGTGCAGTTCTAACAGCAAATAGGCTCGAGGCAGATGTCCACCGATATTACCCTTAGCATTCCGATAGTCATCGATCCTTTTATGAACATAAGAGTTTGGTCGCTTGCATGAGGATATTCCCACTAGCTTGACAGCCTTGGGTGAATGTTGGTTACCATACTAAATATGGGGACTTCGTGCCTCATTTTTTGCAAAGCAAAGCATTAGGCCCTTAACCCCACCAGACTCAACTGTTTAAATCAACAATTATAATAAGGCATTCACTTCTCCAAATAAATGCACATAACGTGGAGGTGTCTGTTTAGGTTTCGAGGAAACCAGATGGACTTTGGTTTAGGCTATCTTAAGGAGTCATTATATGGACAACATAACTGACTCTTGTAGGGTCGACCATTATGCATGAATAGTTTAATGGAATAAGGTTTCTACTTTGAAGTGCTAGACAAGGTACCCTTGAGCGGACAACTCAAGAGGTAAATGCGCGAAACCGTCGACTACACTGTTGATCGACTGGTTTTACCGCAAATATACCTTTGCCACTTTTAGGGTTATAATATCGGAAGGGCGCAACCACTCATTATAAGAGTTGCTATAGGATTTGTTTTGGCAAGAGTGGAATATGAAGTTGAGGAATGCAGTTACGATAATGAAACAAATTGCATGTATTTTCACGTTCATAATGTAAATATTACAATAAATGCTAGAAAATTACAACAGAATTGAAATAATAATGCAGTAAAAGAAGAAATTAAAAGGAAAGAAAACATGAAGAGCCAAGTTAGTGATTATGATGAAAAACCTAAAGACGGGAAATAAATGTAAGTAAGGAAGCAATAAAGTCACAAAAGCACGTAATGGTAAAAACCTTAAAGAAAATCCCCAACAGAGTCGACATGCTGTCGACGCCCCCCTTTTTCTCTCGAGGGAAAGTAATTGGGTTTATGAAATTATGGGTGGAATTACTCTTTTATACCTTTTTGGGGGAATTTTGGTTATGGAGTTTGAAGAGTCGACGCCTAATTATTATAGTGCATTAGGACACTTTTAGAGAAAAGAAGAAGAATTTGAAAGAAAACCAGAGTTTGGGTAAGGGCTTGAGATTATCTCGAGGGCAATGTGTTAGGCACCCCTCAAGATCCACTAGTGTAGTTTCCGATCCTTGCTTAGTTGTGACTATAAAAAGAGTAGGAGTAGACAAGCAAAGTTTGCAAAAATTACAAGCAAGTGGAAAATTTTGAAAGAAGAATGGCACAAGAAAAAGAGAGTTTTAGTTTGAAGAAAACATTTAAATAAAGGAAAAGTAAAGAACGAGGGTCCTAGGTTTAACTATAATATGGATCATTCGATGCAATATCCCGCACACATTCCCAAAGAGGGGTCGCCTTATGATATTAATGCATCGTCATCATCTCCATATTCTATCCTTCCCACCTTGTTAAGGTACTTAAGCGCGATTAGTATCGTTTTCTTATTGCATGCTAATACCTGTCCCAATCTATCAGCCCCGGGGTATTTGGACTTCTAATCCTAAGGAGAAAGGGATGGGGGCATATATAGAGTTTAAAAGGACAAAATACTAAGGTGTCAATCAAAACAAATAACAAAAAATGGCACACAAATCAAACACTCTAAGGCTCATACAAAACCCCATAGATCATGACAACAATTAGTTTAGCATGACTTGCAAGTACTGATTTGGTTTGTTATTAAAATTAACGGTGGAAAGATTAGTTTAACACATAGAGTTGGATAACAAGTCCGCATTAGGCAATTCGGATCCAGTTTGTCAGAACTTAAGGTATTTTTAAAACAAGTGATTCAGAAAGCACTAACTTTGGACAAGAGCCTGCACAGAAGTGTTTTGGAAACAAAAAATTGAAATTTGCAGAAGTTTAGAGATAGCTTACAAATTAGCCGAACTGCTTGAGTAAAGATGTAAAGAGGCATTTTTTCGAAAAGCGTTGAAGTAAAAATTTAGTCAGAACACCAAGGGGTTGGTATCAGAATAAAGATGTAAGTTGAAATTTTAAGGAAACTATAGAAATGTTAAAAAACAGGCGGACTTGGAAAGGTTTCAAAAGCAAACAAGCTTGGACAATTTTTTTGCTGAAAGCATTTGAGGATAACTGATAGATTATCACTCATATTGGGCGAGTTTGAATTCCTATAGGCATGATATCTATTCATCTAATTCGTTACTGCTATTAGAACATTAGGGAACCTAGTGTTTGCCTTGCATTTTATGTGTTTCCTATAGGCATGATCTCTATCGTGCTTACAATGCAAAGTCCTATAGACATGATTTCTTAACGGAATGCAATAATAAAGTCCTATAGACATGGTTTTTAAATGGCATGCAATATTAAAGTCCTATTGGCATGGTTTCTGAATGGCATGCAATATTAGAGTCCTATAGGCATGATTTCTAAATGATTTTCAATATTAAAATCCTATAGGCATGGTTTCTAAATTATTTGCAATATTAAAGTCCTATACGCATGATTTCTAAATGATTTTCAATATTAAAGTCCTATAGGCATGATTTATACCCATTGACGTATGTAAGTAATATATAAACCCATCCCACACCCTTTACTAATATTCCCCAAATTCTTTTACAAGATTGTTACATAACCAAAAGAAAAATAAACAAAATACAGTACATCCTACAGCCAGATCCAAGAATCCTAATTCAATCTTAATACCCAATAACATGTGTTTCACCAGATCCAGATTCCAGATTCCAATGCTTTCTCTTGGAGTGTTTCAAAGTTCCAAGGGCTTTAAGGAAGCCCAGGAAATGCTTACACCCTAAAGATTGAATGTGGTAAAATAGTAGTGCAATGTGTGGAATTACCAGCCCTTAGGCATCCAAGTTCAGAGGGAGCTCTAGGGTCCCTAAGCATGGCTTACCATGGGAGGCAGAACTTAAAGAACTAAGAATAAGTGTAAAGTGAGAAGATTGGATGAAATCAAAGTAAATGGTGGTCATACCCAGCCATGGGTAAGACTGGCACACCCCTAACCCTTTACTTAATTTAAGCAAATAAAAGAGCAGACTTCTTAGAAGTTAGACAGAGGCCTAGGTGATGATTAGGACACCAGCAGACCCTAGTCAAGGCTCAACACATAAAGAGGGTTAAGGGAATGCTGACTGATTTGAGTAAAGGTTCAAAAGAACCTGGTACCAGGTCGGGGATAGCAATAGGGTGCTTCCCCATCCTAGAACCAATACTCATATAAAAACAGGGGTTAAGGGGAATTGGATCACATGAAAGATTAGGACAAGCATAACAGCACTTAAAGATGCAGAAGAATGAAGAATGGCATGACAGATTAATGTATAGTCATTTAGTATCAGAAAACATGTAGTTGAGAGGTCATGTCGAAAGGAGAAGTACACACATAGTTTTAGAGAATAGTAGTTATATTGTAAAGACCTACCGGTTGCAAGTTCCAAACACTAGATAAAATAGAGTAGTAAAACAGCTAGGAATCCTTAATCAAACACTTGAGGAAATCAAAGAGATTCCAAAATCTAGCCTTGGCTTTCAGCCGGCTAGTCAGAACAATACCACAAGTGATAGTAAAGAAGAGAGAGCTTTGAGTGTGTGTGTGTGTGTGTTTTTGAACTCATTTGTTTGTGAGTTTTAAAAGAAGGAGTATGGTATTTATAGTTTGAAAATAGGTGGTAAGTAAGGAAAAATATAATTAAATACCAATCTGAATCAATTAGATGAAGTGAATTCCTTTAATTAAAGAATTCGAATTTGAATAGGAGAGGGCAGAGTTGTTTTTACAGAATGAAAATCAAGAGCACTCTGTAAAATAAAGGGTAGGTACATAGGAGAATTTTGAAAATACACGGTTTGGGTAAAAAATAAGGCAAGGAATAAATCAATCAACACACAGTAAATCAAGGAATTAGGGATTCGAATTTAATACTGAATTTAGTCAAAACAAAGGTCCAAGTCAACTGGGGAGAGAATCAAATAAGTTCATAGAAAATCTATCCCCAAATATAGGGTTATTTCGAAAGGAAAAGTCTGACTATAAAGAGATGCAGAAACTTAAACATGCGAGGCTAAAATAAATAGAGTAGTCATGTAATCAAAGTAGAAAAATGTAGCCATGCTTGAAATCAAAAGGTTTTGCGGAGCTTAGAAAAAATCAGAAGCATGACATGAACTTAGAAAAATTAGAGTCTTGAGACTTAAGTAGGAAACAGACAATCGCACACAAGTGGTGTGAAGCCCCATAATCTAAGGTTTCCGCAACAAGTCAAGTGTAAAGAAGAATGCATGGAAAGTCTGGCAAGCATAAACTTAGAAAGAACATAAACATTCATGAGAGCATAAGGAAAAAAAATACATTGAGGAAGTTGCTCGGAAACCCTAGAAACAACATGGTAAGAAACAAAAATCTAGAAATCATAGTATAAATACTTAGGAGCTACAGCAAAGTAAAAGAAATCACTGTAGAGCAAATAAAAAGAAATCGGAGAAACCCTAATTTTGAAGAAGATGAATAGTTTTGAAAGCAAAAATCGGAAAAGATGGGAGAAACACTTAAAAATCTTAGAAAACAGCACGGATCGAGAATAGATCTTAGAGAGAAATAAAGAAACCCTCGAAGGCTTAGGAGTGCAGAAATGCTTTTAAAACCAAAGGATTAACATATCCAACCACAGCAAATTCAAATAAGCACAAATGACTTCAAAATGAAAACAGCAACACCTCTCAGCAAAAAAAACACCCAAATTGATCCCAAAATGCCTCGACCAAACCCAAAGACTGCTTGAAATCAAGTAGGAATACCTCTAAAATTTCAGCAACTAAAAGAGAACTAAGAGATGTGAATTGATAACTAGAATATCAAAATTAACCTACAATTTCCAATAAAACAGTATTTTTTTGGATTTTTGAAGTTTTTTGCTGTTTTTGATATTTGAAGTATTAGATCTAAGATTTTGATTTGGAAATTCAAACCTGGAATTCAGGTTTGCAGAGAATGGTTTTTGGGGGAATTCTTGGGGTCTAAAAAATTGTTCGTCAAGGCACTATTGATGCCTTTTTATAGGCCAAATAAGGGGCATCCCTCAAATTTCTATTTTCCTTATTAGTCTCTACTTATTTTCCAGTTAGTCCCTTATTTTTTGACTTGTGTGACAAGTAAGTACACTAAAATTACTGAAATTCAACTTCAACCTCTTCTAGGTGCTTCTAGTGGCTTCTAAATTCAGTTATTAAAAGATTCCATGTTTTTGAACTACCTCAATGGCACTTAGCTTATCCAGAAATTACCCAATGACTCTTACTAACCCAACCCCCATAATTAACTAGATCACCATTATCCAACTATAACCAATCTCTAATCAGAACTACGTAACTAGTTAGAATAGCTAATTAAATGATCACTTGAATGATTATTGATTATCCTAAACTAACAAAACTGAATTAATTAAAACATCTAATAACAAACATAAAAAATACTGAGAACATATTAGATTCAACAAAACCCAAACGAGATTGATTAAGAACTTATTTGAACAAGAATTATTCTGATGATAAAAAAACTAAAAGCTTAAAGCAAATTAAAACGACAATCAGAACCAACACCCAATCCGAATACAAAACTCAAAGTAGAAATAAAAAAAAAGTTAGCCTAGAGATTAACACTTATGAGAGCCAAATCAATTCGAACAAGGAATGACCAATCAAAACTAGACCTAAAACATTTGAATGGAACTTATGTTTAAATGAATGATGAAATTGAAAATCAAACTTAATATTGACTAAACATAAAATCATCATGTAATTAATTCTCACTCACATGAAAGAAGAAGAGAAGAAACAGAAACAAACTTGAGCCAGGGAACTCACTGTTAAGACTCAACTTCAGCAACCTCTTAATTCAAATTTTAAGTGACTCTGGCAATATTAAAACATTAGTGATGGTGAATTTTTCATGAGGGAGATAAGGTGTATAAATAGTATCAATTTGACGTGGTTTGGGAAAGCTAAGGCTTTGGAAAAATCTTCGATTTGAAATTCGAAGGGCCTAGGGGTTATTCGAAGAAAACTATGATTAGAAATGGAAAGAGGAGAAGAAGGGGAACCTACAATATTAATTTGGGCGAGTTTTGGAAAATTGTCATCCTGGCCGAAAAAATTAGATTGAATATTCGAACCTTTTGGTCGGGATTTGAGTGAAACTACATTGGGGGTTGGAAAGAGGAAGGTGAGGGTATTCAATAGTGTATTTTTGGGTGGAAAAGGAGCATCGCCGCCGCCAGCGATGATTTTCGGCTAGCGGCATAGGGCGGTGCTAGGGTTTGGCTTGAATCTCTGGAAAAGAGAAGTGTGGGAGACGAAGGGGGGGGGGGGTCTTCGGACAATATTATACAAATGAGACCCCACTTCCTGGCCGTTGATTTAATCAACCTTGACGGCCATGATTGAAATATAATGAAAACGTCGTCGTTTGTATGATCTCTGAGCCGGGCCGAATTATTGCGGTTGGGCCTGGGTATTTCAAAGGTTATTGGGTCAACAGAATTCAAGGTAAGGCCCAATTCGGAATTATTATTATTAAGGAAGCCTTCTTTTCAAGTCTTTTTAATAAATTCCTTTTATTTTTCTTTTTTTAATATTTCCTCATAGTTTTTAAATGCTAAATTAAAATTTAAAACTAAATTGACACTAAAAATATATTTCCTAATTTTCCAAAACACAAACTAAGACAAATTTAAACTAAAAATGCAAAAGTACTATTTTTGTTATTTTTTCTATTTCTAAATCATTTTGACTACTAATTAATCCTAAAAATATGAAATTAAATCCTAAATAAATGCCAAGTATATTTTTTATATTTTCCATATTAATATAAGTTCACAAATAAAATGCACACAATTAACAAAAAAAATAACATTGAATTCACAAAATTTCAAAATAATAAAAAAATCATTTTATTTGAATTTTTGGGAATAATTCACTTAGGGTAAAAATCACGTGCTCACAGTTGCCAATCTTTGCCCGGAAACATGAAGAGTTTTCATCCAAAGATAAGTAAGAAAATACGAGCAATATTTGCATGTTTGATTATTATGTGTGAAGCATTTTTAAAAAGATTGACCGAACACTGCTTCAGAGGTTGCCTACATATCTTTGGCTAAAAAGAAATCAGGTCAGTATAGTTCAGAAGTGTCTTGTAGTTGGGACTACCGGGAGCTATGATTTCACTGCGATTGATGCTCCTACTGCTCGTTGACCTCCCTTATTACACCATGTCAAAATAAAAGAAGCTAAAATAAGCTATGACCTATGAATTACAAAATCCTATCTAAAGTCTTTAAACTTGCTATTGTACTTCCTTATTGCCTTGTTGTCTTGTGGTTTCTTGGTGAAATCCCTTGTTGCCACTTCGAATTGTAAACTGAGATGTTGTACCTTCTCTTCAAACTGTCGAACTTGAATGTATTTCTCTGCTATATGGGCGGCTCCCGACTTCAAAACTTGAACTTGAATGTATTCCTCTGCTATACAGGCGGGCTCCCGACTTCAAAACGTGAACTGTATTCCTCTGTTCTCCAGGCGGGCTCCTGACTTCACAAAATAGACACAACAAAGAAAACTTTCTTCCCTATTTAGGAAACTGAGTACGTGTTACCGGATGTTAATAGGAATAAAAACTAAAACTTGAATTGTGATATCTCTGTTCTCTAGGCGGGCTCCTGACTTCTGAACTCGAAAGTATTCCAATGCTCTCCAGGCAGGCTCTTTACTTCACACTGGAAAGTATTTCCATGCTCTCCAGGCGGGCTCCTCATTTCAAAATAGACAAACAAATAATTTGAAAACTAAACTTAAATTGTACTCACTTGTTCTCCAGGCAGGCTCCTGACTGCTGCACTTGAAATTTATTCCCTACTCTTTAGGCGGGCTCCTGACTGCTAAACTTGAAAATATTCCCATGCTCTCCAGGCAGGCTCCTGACTTCAAAATAGACCAAGCAAGGAATTTTAAAGCTAAAACTTAAATTGTACTCCCTTGTTCTCCAGGCGGGTTCCTGACTGCTGCACTTGAAATGTATTCCCATGCTCTCCTGGCGGGCTCCTGACTTTAAAACTTGAAAGCATTCCTATGCTCTCCATGAGGGCTCCAGACTTCGAAAAAGATAAAACAAAGAATTTGAAAACTAAAACTTAAATTGTACTCCCTTATTCTCCAGGCGGGCTCCTGACTGCTGAGCTTTAATGTATTCCCATGCTCTCCAAGCAGGTTCCTGACTTTTGAACTTGAAAGTATTCCTATGCTCTCTAGGCGGGCTCCTGACTTCAAAACAGACAAAACAAAGAATTTTGAAAGCTAAAACTTAAATTGAACTGCCTTGTTCTCCAGGCGGGCTCCTGACTGCTACGCTTGAATGTATTCCTATGCTCTCCAGGTTGGCTCCTGACTTGTGAACTTGAAAGTATTCCCATGCTCTCCAAGTGGGCGCATGGCTTCAAAACAGATAAAACAAAGAATTTGAAAACTAAAATTTAAATTGTACTCCCTTATTCTCCAGGCGGGCTCCTGACTGTTACGCTTGAATGTTTTCCCGTGCTCTCCAGGCGGGCTCCTGACTTATGAACTTGAAAGTATTCCCATGCTCTCCAGGGGAATCCTGACTTCAAAAAAAAACATAAAAAAGCAAAGAAACTTTCCTACCCCAGTTTGGTAGTTGGGCACGTGGGTTAGTGTTAACTAAATCATTATACCAACGATTACTACGAATTTGAAAACTAAGTCTGATTATCCAGGGAAGTCCTGACAACTCCTATCCTAAGTCATATCTTCTAAAAGTATTGTTTTCACTATATCATGTTATCTACAAGGACTTTAAACTACACCCTATTATCTAGGAAGGTCCTGAAAACTCCTACTTGAATCCTATTTAATCATGCAAACCTTGAAACCCACTTATATTCCTTTGGGATACTTTTATGCCAAATTATGCTACTCATGATTGTTTTGAACTTTAACTAAGCCACATTTCCAGAAGTTTACGGTCAAACCTGTTTTGGTGCTTGCTCTTTTCCCATGCGGGGAATTTCCTCGAAACAAATGAAGTTTCTACCCCTGTTTTAATTAAAGAAACATCTTGTTAGTTTTAAATAGTGGTTGATTTGTGGCCTAGAACTTTGCAGTGATATATGCTTCACTTGCCATGAAGCCTGATTTCCAGTCAAAGACTTTCTTGTTAATGGACCAACCTGTTTTCTGTCGCCCTCATCACATAAAGTGCACCTGGCATAAACCAGCATCTCCCGAACCTTTGTCTTTCACATGAACCCCACAGCACGTCCATTGCCCCCACTCCGTCTATATGTTGTTCTTTATTGACTTATTCGATGGCCTTGGCCTTGATCTCTGTTGCTCCCTTACTTGTCATGATAACTTTCATATCCATTCGAAGACCTTGCTTGTTTCTTGCCTAACCACTCCCTTTGTCATCCTTAGCACAGAACATACCTCTTCTGCATTCAAACCATATACCTTCTATTTGTAGCACTACTTCTGAACAGACTTTTATCAACCCTTGTTCCTCACGTGAACCACAAAGCATATTGATTGCCACCCACAGTTTGTCATTCTTCTGCATTGAACCCCTGGCCCCCCTCAAACTTGAGGTGTATTGCTCCTTCGCTTGCCATGGAAACTTTGATCTCACCTTGAAATACGTTGCTTGCTTATTGACTAACCACCTTCTACATCATCTTTTCCCCAGAAAATACCTCTTCTCTGTTCAAATCCAATACCCTTTATTTGTTGCATTGCTCATGGAACGACATTTACCACACTTTGTGTTTCACCAGGATCCCCAAATCATGTTGATTATTACCAGCTTGGTGCACTTGTTATTTTTCTTGACTTGTGACATTTTGATATGCTAGCCAGACCCTATTTTGTGCAATTGGAAAGTTGGTGACAAATTTTGAAGTCATTTCTCACTTATTGTAATCAAACAAACTCATAAAGAGGAATTGAATAAAACGGAAGAACGGAGTGAAGTATAAAGGAAAGAGATTATTACCAATAAAAAAACTATGAAGTAGAAACCTATCAGATGAGGATCCCAAATCTTATGACCATGACATGTACCTGTAGATATTCCGTCAATCAAACCTGATGTTCAGTTCTTGTTGTAACTTTTTGTTGTAAAACTGGGCTTCAATGCTCTTTTTATCCCATCTGATTCACATTCCTTGTTCGACTTGTAGTACCCGAAGGTTTTTCAAAATCAAGCCTTTTTTTATTTTGTTCTTTCTCCCAACTTACCGTTGCCTCAAGGTGCCCGTGAAGGTTCTCACCAATAAGACTCTTTCATTTTTATTTCTCTCAGCTTTCATCTCCATGTCGTACCCATGAGGGTTTTCATCAATCCGGCTCTCTCATTTTCATTTTCCTTGTTTTGATTAGAGTGTTTCCCTTGACATGAATTATGCTTGACTTGGGATTTCTCAAAGACTGATCAGTATGTCTTCCTTTGGACTGTAATGTGGCCGTTTGGACGGTGTTAGAAATAAAGGGTATAAAAGGCTCAAAACAACTCAAAATTGGCTAAAATTACAACTTTCGGAATCACATCTTTTCAAAACAATCACAACTTCTGCCCCAGTTTCTTGTTTGGGGACTTTGGACTTTTATTTTGGTATGACTGAACCTCAGAGAGGCTACCTACGTACCTTTTTGGGATCGAGTCAAATGTAGTTCACGTCATAAAAACTACGCTGTTGTGTTTCTCTTCTTTTCTTTCCTTTCTGTTTTTCTGTTTCTTGTTTTCCTTGCTTTTCACTTTTCTTTTCTTTTCTTCTCTTTTCTTTTCTTTCTCTTTTCAATTTTCATTTTTCTTCTTCTTTTCTTTCTTTTTTTTCTTTCATTACTTTTCTCTTTTTCTTTTCTTTATTTCTTTCTTTTTCTCTTTGATTTTCTTTCTTTTTTCCTTTTCTTCTTTTATTTTCTTCACATGTACTCATTTTTGGCACTTGCATTTCTTAACTGTATCATTGATTCTAAGAAAGGGGTGTGAAAGAAAACAAACAGGCCTCAAAAGGAGTGACAAGGGATAAAGTATTTGGATAACAGCACAAAATGCCTTCGTCATTTCAATCCTCAAAATATGCCAAATGCCAAAAACTTCAATTAAATATTGATGGTCATTTCTATGTATTTCCCTTACACATCTGTTATATATTGGACAACACTCTCATTTTCATTACCGCGCACGGCCCCGGTCAATTTGGCAAACCTGCCTTTAGGGTTTCTTTATATTCTATGTGCCTCAGTTTCACATGGTTCGGGCATCAAACAATCTCAAAGCGTCCAAATCTATTCTTATTTACCTTAAGTGTCGTCATCGTCATCAAAATGGTTTCATTTCTTCCCGACTAAATTTTAAAGATCAGATTGAGAATTATACGTGCATGTCATGTCACTAGAACCAACATTTCAAAAGACAAAACAAAAGGATAGAGAAGAACTAAACAAAGAAACTGATTGGAAGTAACAAAAGATCAAAATTTGCATTAAACAAACGATGAAACAGTTCGAATAACAAAGCAAGCAAAACAACCTGGAGTACCCCCTAGAATGAAACTAAAATAAACCTGGACAACACTAAACAAACCACTACGACTAAACAAGCTAGACAATATGAAAGGATAAGAGGTTTTGATCAAAGACAATTTCCGAATTACAACCCTGCAAATAACCTGGACAATAGAAATGACTACAAAATGGACCACCAAAGCTCCTCCCCAACTGACCTAAGAATAGAGCATCTTTTCAATTACAAAGCACGGCATTTTAGCCACTAAATTCTGCATTACCAACACTAGGAACTGCACAAGTCTCCATCACATCGTCTTTAACAAGTTGTTTTTGGGCCCCTGAGGCTCTCAGAGAATTATCACGTTCCTTTTCAAAATAAATCATACCCACCATGTCTATCTCATTATGCGCATGAGATGGATTTTGGCTAGTGTTCGCTGCATCCACATTTTGTACGACAATGTCATCTGCATCAATAAGCTCCTGAATTGCTTTCTTCAGTTTCCAACACTTTTCTGTGTCATGCCCCGGAGCATCTGAGCAATATGCGCACATTAGGGAAAGATCACATTTTCTTACAGAGGGAAATCATATAACACCAAATACAACAATTATTCTAAGCTCTAATTTTGAACCCTGAACAAAACGTTCTGGGTTCATGTCCCCAGCAGAGTCGTCAGAGCTGTCACACCTCTTTTTTCACTACACCCCGCAAGGGCATTAAAGAGTTTTTCCACTTAAAGGACAATCGGAATGGAATTTCTGATTAAGATTTCAGTGTCGCCACTTGGGAGATTAATGAAGTCCCAAGTCACTGGTTGAATCCCGAACCGAGGAAAATATAACTCTGTTAATAGTCCACAAACCAGAAATCTGAATAAGGAATTCTGTTAACCCGGGAGAAGGTATTAGGCATCCCCGGATTCCGTGGTTCTAGCACGGTCCCTCAACTGTTGTGTTTAGCTTATTTATTTGATTTTATTACATGATGAACCTATGTGCCAATTTTTACTTTTTAATCGCTTATTATTTAATTTTTAAGGAAGTTGAACGTCGTTCAGAACGTGTCTTGGTATTACACCACATGAAATGCACCCGCAATCGTTAACACATTTTATTCAATGTTTTGGGATTTAATTTGGGTTACATGAAATGCACACCCGAGTTTAAGAAGGTGATTTTACTAAAATCACTCCGAAAGATACTAACACGTTATTATGTTTGGGGAAGGCCGTAAAATTTTCTAAACGTCCTATCCCGAAATCTAAGTATTTTAATATATACATTAATCGAGGGCCCTATAATTTTACGTATTTATTTGGTGAGGCTCATCTCATTTTATTTAAAAGCCGATCCTAATGTGACTATGATTTTTTCATTTATTCTTGTC
Source organism: Nicotiana benthamiana (assembly GCA_034376525.1). NCBI lineage: Eukaryota > Viridiplantae > Streptophyta > Magnoliopsida > Solanales > Solanaceae > Nicotiana > Nicotiana benthamiana. The sequence goes on from CM067337.1 coordinate 30,206,977, forward strand.
TCTAAAAATAAAATAAAAAAGTCCTAATCAATAGACAATGTCAATGTCGGGCCTCGAATTCATGTCCTGACTCTAAAAAAAGGCCGAACTTAACTCAAAAGCCAAACTTAATAATATGCCAAACTGTGAGTGGTAACCTTAAATCCAAGTCCAAATTAATGGACTAACCCAACCGGCCTAAAACAAACCTCAACGCCAATTCCTTGAAAGGAAACTAATTGGGCCCAAACATGAGCAATAGACAGGCCCAGGCAGTTCCGGCGTCCAAGACAGTATCAAACCCAACCAGTGACAATGCCATATTTCAATTCAATTGGACAAATAATCATTGAAATTTCTTCAAGTTACTTTTCACGACCCAAATCCCATATACGGTCATGATGATGCCTCTCGTGAAGACAAGGCCAGCTAACAATCCCAAATCATCTCTTTAATCGCTATCAAACATAAATGAATGGAAAATATAACTCATTAGCACTAAAACTATTAATTTCATCCCAATACAATCCGACCCGGGAGTCACAAGTCATAAGCATCTAAAGGAATCCAAATACCTTTACAAGACCACTAGTGTACAATACGGAATTTTCAAAGTAAAAATGGTAGAAAATGCGGTGCCACATACGCTGGCGGTCACCTGGCTCAACTATAGTAGCAAATCTCCAATCAGCTCAAACCCGCTACCGGGTAACAAATACCTGCATCTACACACGAGGTGCAGGGAGTAAAATGAGTACTTCCAACTCAGTGGTAGTAAGAATAAATAACTACTGAAAGCCTGAAATCCCATAAAGGCACAAATAACTCTATCTTAAGTAAAATTATTTGTACAGTAAAACGGTGAGTATCAAATAACTATCTTTCTAAAAACAGTGAAGACAATTAATTTCCACAGGAAGGATTAATTCAATCTTGCCCCTCAGGCTCAATATGTAAATATCAATATAGTATCAGCCCCACAGGCTCACTCCCAACTCACCAGCACACAACAACAGTCCCTCGGGCTCACTCCCAACTTACCGCACACAACAACGGACTCTCGGGCCCACTCCCAACTCACCTGGGTACCCTGCGTTCACTGGGGTGTACGGACTCTGGAGGGGCTCCTACAGCCCAAGCGCAATATCAATAGGCCTGAAAGCCTTCACACATCACACACGAGGCCTGAAAGCCTCCTCACATAACATTCGAGGCCTCAAAGCCTCCTCAACTGGGATGGACCAAGTCACAATCCCCGATAGTAAATGAACCCACGCTCGTCATATAACGCGTGTCTCATCTCAACACAGCAGTATGTTGTGCAATTCGGGGTTTCAAACCCTCAATGCATCATTTAAAATCATTACTCACCTCGAACCGGCAAATTCTCTAACCCGTGACGCTCTTGCTCATCAAATCAACCTTCACGCGCATCGATCCTATGCAAATTCAGAGTAAATACATTACAATAGGCTAAGGGAATATAACCCAATAGAAAAGACTCGAAAATCACGAAATTTGCAAAACCCGAGCCCTGGGCCCACATCTCGAAATCCAGAAATTTTTACATCAGTACGATCCTTATCTCGCCACGAGTCTATACATAGCAAATTCATATAAATCGGAGTTTATTTGACCCCTCAAATAACCATTTCTATCCAAGAGGGTTTTCTACCCTTTTCAACAAAAGTTCTCAAATTAAACACCAAAACTTGCAATAGATTCGAGTTATACAAACAAAATTGAGTTAAGAACAGTTACCCCATTGTTCTCTAAGAAAATCTGTCGCAAAATCACCAAAACTGAGCTCCAAATAGCTAAAAATGGAAAATGGGACGAAGTCCCATTTTCAGAACTTAACATTATGTCCATCACTATTCACGTCACTGTTCAAAATTTTTCTATGTCCGGAATTACTCCGAAATACTCCCGATCCCTCAGGGCTCCAAACCAAATATGCACACTAACTCTAAGACATCACACAAACTTGCTCGAGCGATCAAATCGCCAAAATAACATCAAAATCAATTATTTGAGCCTTAAATCTAAGAATTCTTTAAAATTTCATATCCGATGCTGAAACACGTCAAAACTAGTCCGAATGACCTCAAATTTTTCAGACAAGTCCAAAATGATATAACAAAGCTACATAAACTCTCGGAATTCCATTCCGACCCTCGGATCAAAATCTCACCTATCAACCGGGATTTGTCAAATTACTAACTTTGCCAATTCAAGCTTAATTCTACACCGGTCATCACAAAAATATTCCGGACACACTCCTAAGTTCCAAATAACCTAAAAAAGCTATCCGAACCATACAATTTGCATTTCGAACCCTCTAACACATAAGTCAATATCCGATTGACTTTTCCAACTTAAGCTTCCTTAAAAGAGACTAAGTGTCTCAAACCTTACCAAAATCATTCCGGAATGACTTCAAATTTTATACACAATTCACATTTGACATTAAAAACTTGCACCAACTTTAGGAATCACATTCCGACCCCGATATCAAAATTTCCACGTCCGGTCGAATTTTCTCAAAAACCTTCAAATTTTTATATTTAGCCAAATGACTTCAAAATGGCCTACGAAACTCCGAATTCACTTCCGATCGCGCTCCCACATCCGGAATCACCATACGGAGCTACTCCCAGTCTCAGAATCCCAAACGGACATTAATAACACTAAAATGCATTTTAAGCCAAACTGATGCAATTTCTTCTAAAATGCTATCTTCCACAATAGTCGCCAAAACACTCCCGGGTTATCCAAAACTCGATCCCGGCATACACCAGAGTCCGAAATCATCATACGAACCTGTTCGAATCTTTGGATTCCGATTCCGATGTCATTTACTAAAAAATCCAATCCTAGTTCATTTCTTCAACTTTTAGCTTTCAAAATGAGAATTTTCATTTAGATTTGACTCCAAACTTCCTGAATTTTAATTCTGACCATACACACAAGTCAATATACCTGAGATGAAGCTTGTCATGGCCTCAAACTGCTGAATGAAGCGCCGGAGCTCAAAACGACCGGTCGGGTCGTTACAATCTCCCCCACTTAAACATATGTTCGTCCTCGAACGTGCTGAGAACTACAATGATGTAGTATGAAATAACTTGTTTAACACATCATGCACGTTCCCATTCTACCACTACTCAGTTGAGCACATTAGCTCGATAATTCTGTATATATAATTCTTTATTCAAGCAAATAAGAAATTAGGCCAAATTCCAACATCCTGAATTTCCTCCAAGTCTGTTTCCATCACACGACCACCATATCAATCTCCACACACTGTACCCAAATATTAATGCATAACTTTGTTGAATTCACACTTTGCATCACTTTACTCATAGGACAAAAATAACATTCTTTAAACACAATAGTCAAAATTCCACAAATCGGATGCTCCCATTGCATCTCATGACCTACACAGGTCTTGCTCTAGGTTTTACAACACCGATACGACTGAAGAGATGTGCCAAAATTCATAACCAACTGCTGAATCAACAATTCATTGGATCCATAGACTTTACGAGTTCCTTTACCTTGTCACAAACCAAAGAATGATCTTTGCTTTATAATATACTTCATATAATCAGTTTGCACTGACCCAAATCTAGTAACCTAGTCTCACCAGTATGAACTGCACAGGCAATAAGCCACCTTAGACATAATCAAAAACCCACAAGACGCCAAAATGTGCCAGTATGCTATCAATTCGAACGCGATACAAAAGGAAGGTGAACTCTGGGAGGAAATACTCAACTCTCACACTAACATAGACTTCCTCAGAAAACGGGGAAACAGAACACACAAAATCAAATATGGGGGACTGTACTGAATATCTTACTGTTGCGGCGCAAAACCCGATCCAAACAAGTTACCAGTGGCGGCGTGCCACCCGATCCACATATAGAACTCACATAAGGAGATATACGTCGAGCTTAAAATCTCATCACATCAAAACACCGGATATCGATCATAAACACACTAAGGTGCATAATACCATTCCCAAGGAAACATATAGCTCTATAGGCTACAAACTCAAGCACAACTGTGGGCGATACATGATCTCAGTCTCAAGAGCCATCCTGCTCATATAATATCACCGCTGAGCGGAACCTCAACACATAAGGAATTTACCAAGCCGTCTCACAACTCATACGGCGCAATATATCTTTACATAAATTAGATGACCACGAAATAAGACCGTGACTATCCTTTCATAAAGAGCGCAGAGCTGAAATAAACACAATTGGCCTGACGTAAGGCTCACTTCCACATTTAAATCTATCTACCAACCTCAAGTCGATCCTGATCGTACCAAGCTAGGCCAATAATATTTCACAGGTCCATAACAAAAGAATGCTTTAGAATAATATCAATCACTGCGGCCGACAAGCCTCACAGGAACCGCCACAATCACATGCATAACTCGATCACGTTGAACGAACCGATCACTGACACCAATATGCCAACTCAACTATGGCTAATAAATCTACTTCCTTCCAATTTATCCTTGATTTCCTTAGAAATAATAATATCTCCCTTTAACACCTAACTTATTTCAGCCGCACTCACCCCGAGTGACCTTAAATCACGAAACCATCCAGTCTCAAATACCATGACCATTTCATATCTCACAAATGCTACACCGCAAGTCAAAACATAATAGAACATTTTGTTCCTTTCTTCATATGCTGCTTCAAAAGCTTGACTCTTAAGCGTACTTACAGACTCAAAATCATTAGGCACCACACTTTACCTCTTGAATTAACTAGGACTGCTATTGAGAGCCACCCAGCTCTAACTTGGCCTAGAATGCAACCAAATCTACTGAATTTTATAACATATGAATACCATCTCGATAAAGCACCGAACGGAATCACTTCCCTCGAAGCATGCACCTATACGAGTCATAAATCATGAATCTTCCCTCAAGTCTGAACATGAGCCAATAAGGCTAACCATAACATGCATCAACAATTCATTTACTTAAATTACCACTCATGGTCCTTTTACATAGATGCAATAACCCATCAATGCGCTAATAACAAGAATTCACGCAGGTAATTAACCATGCAACCCAATCGTAAGTGGTTGGACTCCCCGGCTTAGCTCAAAGCCACTATTACACGACTCTCGAACACATTAGAACCATTCTCTCAAGTCATTTACTCTAATTCAAACTGCAATTCACCTGATCCAAGGAACATAACCACCCTGCATCATTAGCACTCAAACACCCGCAGGATATGACCTCATTCCATTACAACCAAACATCTTCCTACTCCATGCACCGAGCATTCTCTACCAACGATAGCTTGAGAAATACTATGATTCTCAAACTTCTATGAAGCACCATGTAGCCTTTGTCAAAGTTCTCCCTCACTCGTGCCATCTTTGGGCCAATTTCTGCAACTAGAGCTGATTCACCAGCATGCCTCAAACCGGAACCAACATAGCGCATGACCGTACAATTATCTAATCAATAGAAAACTCCCCAACTTGGCTCAAAGCCATAGATCACAACACATATACTATATTGTTGTCGTAATACCATGGTGAGATTAAACTCACTCCTTCATAAGCTTGTGGAAACATGAATCTTCGGAAATTTTAACTCTCCTTCTCATTCTTTAGGCGATAAAATTTTTACTAAGTCACAAATTTTTCAAAAATTCCGGCAGAGTTTCCTTTTTAATTGGGCTTATCCACCTGCCAGAAAATCACCAAAACAATCCTAACAACACGTCCACAACTTGAAAAAGCATCACAATGTATATCAACAACTTTAATCTCAATATTATATGTATTATATTATCAAAATTGATACATGGACATGCATTGCAATATGTGGTCGACTACGGCGAACTATGTGAGGGAGGCAGCGAGGGAGGTGCTAGGTGTATCGAAAGGTTATTCTGGCAGGCACCAAGGATACTGCTGGTGGAATGACATAGTCCAAGGTAAAGTGGAGGCAAAGAAGGTAGCATACGTGAAGTTGGAAGGGAGCTCAAGCGAGGATGAGAGGAGAGCGAATAGAGAGAGGTATAAAGTGCCAAGGAAGGAGGCGAAGCTGGCGGTAACGGAGGCTAAAAATGTAGCGTTTAGCCGCCTATACGAGGAATTAGGGGATAAAGGAATGGACAAGAAGTTGTTTCGGCTGGCTAAGGCGAGGGAGAGGAAGGCCCGAGATCAGGACCAAGTGAGGTGCGTCAAAGATGAGGATGGTAGAGTTTTGATGGGAGATTTCTAGATTAAGCAGAGATGGCAGACGTACTTCAATTGTCTTTTAAATGAGGAGGGGGGCCGGGATATAGCACTCTGGGACTTGGGGCATTCGGAGATTCCCCAAGATTTTAGGTATTGCAAGCGCATTAGGGTTGATGAGGTCGTTGGGGCTTTGCGTAAGATGCGTAGGGGTAAAGCGATCGGGCCAGATGAAATCCTGATTGAGTTTTGGAAGTATCTGGGGAGAGCGGGATTGGGATGGCTAACTCAGTTGTTCAATGTGATCTTTAGGACGAAAAAGATGTCGGAGGAATGGAGGTCGAGTACAGTAGTACTGTTGTACAAGAACAAAGGTAATATCCAGTGTTGTAACAATTATAGGGGTATCAAGCTACTTAGCCATACCATGAAATTATGGGAGAGGGTGGTGAAGGCGAGGGTGAGGAAGTCGACATCTATATCCGGCAATCAATTTGGGTTTATGCCGGGCCACTCCACCACGGAAGCTATCCACCTTATTAGGAGGTTGGTGGAGTAGTACAAGGATAAGAAGAAGGATCTGCATATGGTGTTTATTGACTTGGAGAAAGCGTATGACAAGGTCCCTAGGGAGGTGATCTGGAGGTGTCTTGAGGCGAAGGGCATGACGGTAGCCTACATAAGAGCGATCAAGGACATGTATGATGGAGCTAAGACTAAGGTTAGAACTGTGGGAGGCGGCACGGAGCATTTCCCAGTTGTTATGGGTTTCACCAAGGCTCTCTGCTTAGCCTATTCTTATTTGCCTTGGTGATTGATGCTTTGACACACCATATCCGAGGAGAGGTTCCATGGTGTATGCTGTTTGCTGATGACAATTTCCTAATTGACGAGACAAGGGCATGTGTTAACGCGATATTGGAGTTTTGGAGACAGACTCTCAAGTCTAAGGGTTTCAAATTGAGCAGGTCTAAGACAGAGTACATGGAGCACAAGTTTAGCACTGAATCGAGGGATGGAGGCGGGGAAGTGAGGCTTGGGTCACCGGTCGTCCCCAAGAGAGCTAGCTTCAAGTACCTTGGGTCGGTAATTCAGGGGGATGGAGAGATCGACAAAGACATCACTCACCGCATAGGGGCGGGATGGATGAAATGGAGGCTCGCATCTGGAGTCTTGTGCGAGAAGAAAGTGCCACCGATACTCAACGGTAAGTTTAATAGAGTTGTTGTTAGACCGGCTATGTTGTATGGGGCAGAGTGTTGGCCGTCTAAGAACTCTCAAATCCAGAGGTTGAAAGTAGCTGAGATGTGGATGCTGAGGTGGATGGGTGGGCACACTAGGATAGACAAGATCAGGAATGAAGATATTCGGAGGAAGGTGGATGTCGCCCATGTGGATGACAAGACGAGGGAAGCGAGGCTCAGACGTGCACAGGAGAAGCATCGACGCTCCGGTTAGGAGGTGCGAGCGGTTTGCCGTGGTGGGTATGAGGAGAGGTAGAGGGAGACCTAAGAAGTATTGGGGTGAGGGGATAAGGCAGGACATGGTCCGTCTGCAGATTTCCGAGGACATGGCCCTCGATAGAAAGGCATGGAGGACAAGGATAAGAGTTGTAGGATAGGGGTAGTGGTGCTTCCAGTCCTGCATACCAGGGGTGAACCGGGTTGGACTAGGGTTGATCTTAGATGGTCTGCATTTTATGTCAAACCCACATTATTCTTATTGTTTATCATAGATGCCTTAGACTCTGGTTACCATTATTGCATGTCATTCATCTATTGGTTTTTATTTTTATACTTTTTTATGCTTCTGTTACTTTAATGGTTTTACTGGACTAATGAATTCCATTTTCTTTTCTTTTCTTTTCTTGTTTTCCTCTATTTCAGTCGTTCTAAGCCGAGGGTATATTGGAAACAGTCTCTCTGCCCTACCGGAGCAGGGGTAAGGTCTGCGTACACATTATCCTCCTCAGACCCCACTTTGTGGGATTTTACTGGGTAGTTGTTGTTGTTGTTGTTGTTGGACATGCGTTGCACCTACTCAAATCATAAGACATAGAAAAATACATTTCAATCCTCCATTATTGGGTTGTTCAATTTAGTAAGGACATATTCTTTCTTTAATATGTTATTATACCTTCCACTACCATACACATTACACAGTACCAACATACTCATTACATAGCTATCCAGCTGCCATCTCGGCTAATAGGGACCATGCTGAACATTTAAGCTGAAACCACATATTCACACAATCAGCACCTCGGTGCTCAAGCCATAGGCAAAGATCCGGGCTCAAGTCCTCCAAACTGGCCCAACATCAAACTTACAGAGATTACATCTCTCCCCTCGATCGGGGAATCACAAGCCATCAAGGCACATATACTATTGAGCGCTCGCATGCGCATACACAATTGCGGAAAGAACTTCAACAGTTATATCTCAAGCTGAATCAAGTACAAGATAAGAATTCCAAGAAAGTGAAATTTCCCTAAAGGTTCTGCAACCTCTCGAGGATAAATGCAGACGTATCCATACCGATCCGCGAGACTCTACTAAACCTTCACATGACTCGTGAGACCTAGTAACCTAGGCTCTGATACCAACTCTGTCACGACCCAAATCCCATACCCGGTCGTGATGGCGCCTCTCATGAAGACAAGGCTAGCCAACAATCCCAATTCATCTCTTTAACAGCTAACAAACATAAATGAATAGAAAATATAACTCATTAGCATTAAAACTATTAATTTCATCCCAATACAACCCGACCCGAGTGTCATAAGTCATAAGCATCTAAAGGAGTCCAAATACCTTTACAAGACCAATAGTGTACAATACGGAATTTTTAAAGTAAAAAGGGTAGAAAATCCGGTTCCGTGGACGCTGGCGGTCACCTTGCTCAACAATAGTACAAAATCTCCAGTCAGCTCAAACCCGCAACCGGGTAACAAATACCTGCATCTGCACATGAGGTGTTGGGAGTAAAATGAGTACTTCCAACTCAGTGGTAGTAAAAATAAATAACGAATGAAAACCTGAAATCCCATAAAGGCACAAATAACGTATCTCAAGTAAAATTAGTTGTACAGTAAAACGGTGAGTATCAAATAATTCTCTTTTTAAAAACAGTAAAGACAATTAATTTCCACAGTAAGGATTAATCAAATCATGCCCCTCGGGCTCAATATGTAAATATCAATATAGTATCAGCCCCACTGACTCACTCCCAACTCACCAGCACACAACATCAGTCGTCGGGCTCACTCCCAACTCACCACACACAACAACGGCCTCTCGGGCCCACTCCTAACTCACCTGAGTACCCTGCACTCACTGGGGGTGTGTATAGACTCCGAAGGGGCTCCTACAGCCCAAGCGCAATATCAATAGGCCTGAAAGCCTTCGCACATCACACATGAGGCCTGAAAGCCTCCACACATAACACTCGAGGCCTGAAAGCCTCCTCATATAACACTTGAGGCCTGAAAGCCTCCTTACATCACTCAACATATCCTCACGTATGGCCCTCAGCCTCAATCAGTCCAGAAAATAATCATAAACCTCTTGAGCATCAGTAAAACAATAGTGCTCAGCTCAACAGCATTATAAATGTCATTAAATCTTGAGTTGAGTATAAATGTAGCTGAGTTAACAAAATAATATAATTTAATTGGACAGAGTTCAAATAATATTTCAATTCGTGAGGAAAATAGGGATGTAAATTCAAAAACTATTTCAGATAAACTGGCATGAAGCCCAAATATTGCAACAAGCCCAAATCATGGTGAAATACAGTAAATTTTTATCAAATATGCGGTAAAATATCAACTGTGATGGACCAAGTCATAATCTCCAATAGTAAATGACCCCGCGCTCGTCATACAACGCATGTCTTATCCGGGGTTTCAAACCCTCAGTGCATCAGTTAAAATCATTCCTCACCTCGAACCACAAATTCTCTAGCCCGCGACGCTCTTGCTCCTCAAATCGACCTCCACGCGCGTCGAATCTATCCAAATTCAGAGCAAATACATTAGAATAGGCTAAGGGAATATAACCCAATCGAAAAGACTCGAAGAATATCGAAAATCATGAAATTTGCAAAACCCGAGCCCCGGTCCCACATCTCGAATTCCAGAAATTTTTACAGCAATACGATCCTTATCTCGCCACGAGTCTATACATACCAAATTCACATAAATCGGAGTTCATTTGACCCCTCAAATCACCATTTCTATCCAAGAGGGTATTCTACCCTTTTCAACAAAAAATCTCAAATTAAACACCAAAACTTGCAATAGATTCGAGTTATACAACCAAAATTGAGTTAAGAATACTTACCCCGTTGTTCTCTAAGAAAATCTGTCCGAAAATTGCCCAAACCGAGCTCCAAATTGCAAAAAATGGAAAATGGGACGACGTCCCATTTTCAGAACTTAACATTTTGTCCATCACTATTCACGCCACTGTTCACATGCACTGTTCACGGGTACTGTTCACGAGGGGTACTGTTCACGTGTACTCTTTGCAGCAGAATTTTTCTGTAATTCTGCATATTTTTCTAAGTCCAGAATTACTCTGAAACACTCCCGAGCCCTCAGGGCTCCACACCAAATATGCACACTAACTCTAAAACATCACACGAACTTGCTAAAGTGATCAAATCGCCAAAATAACATCAAAATCATTTATTTGAGCCTTAAATCCAAGAATTCTTTCAAATTTCACATCTGATGCCGAAACACGTCAAAACTAGTCTGAATGGCCTCAAAATTTGCAGACAAGTCCAAAATGATATAACGAAGCTACAACAACTCTCAGAAACCGGAATTCACCAAAATACTAACCTTGCCAATTCAAGCTTAATTCTACAACGGTCATCACAAAAATATTCCGGGCAAATACTTCTAAGTTCCAAATCACCTAATGAAGCTATTCGAACCATAAAATTTGCATTTCGAGCCCTCTAACACATATGTCAATATCCGGTTGACTTTTCCAACTTAAGCTTCCTTAAAAGAGACTAAGTGTCTCAAACCTTACCAAAATTATTCCGGAATGACTTCAAATTTTGTACACAAGTCACATTCGACGTTACGGACTTGCCTCAACTTTCGAAATCACATTCCGACCCCGATATCAAAATTTCCACTTCCGGCCAAATTTTCTCAAAAACCTTCAAATTTCTATATTTGGCCAAATGACATAAAAATGGCCTATGAATCTCCGAATTTACTTGCAATCGCGCTCCCAAATCCAAAATCACCATATGGAGCTACTCCCAGTTTCAGAATCTGAAACGGACATTAATAACACTAAAATGCATTTTAAGCCAACCTGATGCAATTTCTTCTAAAATTCTATCTTCCACAATAGTCACCAAAAACACTTCTGAGTTATCCAAAACCCGATCCGGGATACGCCCAAGTCTGAAATCATCATACGAACCTGCTAGAACCTTCGGATCCCAATTCCGAGGTCATTTACTCAAAATTACATTCCTTGTTCATTTCTTCAACTTTAAGCTTTCAAAATGAGAATTTCCATTTAGATTTGACTCCAAACTTCCTGAATTTTAATTTTGACCATACATACAAGTCAATATACCTGAGATGAAGCTGCTCATGGCCTCAAACTGCTGAATGACGCATCGGAGCTCAAAATGACCGGTCGGGTCGCTACATTACTCAGGTGATATTAATGAAACGTTGATCACTCAAGCTCCAGTTTGATACCCAGATTATTTACTTACTTCACTAGGTGACAAACAAACTGCAAACACTGATTTTACTAAACAAAGTGGACTAATTATCTTTGAACTTGATGCTTTCATTCTACTGAAATTCAGAGCCGTTCAACACACATCATTTTAAAATAGATTAACGAAAGAATCCAACATGAGACTGACTATAATTAATATGAATTACTTATTAACCTAACACAAAATTAGTTGCAACTAATAGAGAACTAACTACAACTAGCAATATACTTGAAAACCAAAACTCATTGAATAAGAATCATAACAACAGTCTATTTAATACAAAACAAACAGGAATTTAAACATCATCCATAAACTAAATATTGAATACATGGTTCAGAAATTAAAATAACTCAAATCTCATGCTTCAGTTATCATTTGAATTCTGCCTTCACATTTCAGCTCATAATTATCAAAAACAAATATGTGTACCTGGAATTGGAACACAAAATAAAGGGGAAATAGAAGTCAGTTGAGGCAGTAAGAATAGACAGCAGCAATTTGAACTCAAACGAGCACAATTACACCAACGCTTCAGCCCAGAAATGAGTTAGGAGTATAGAAATGCTTTTAAAACCAAAGGATTAACAGATCCAGCCACAACAAATTCAACTAAGCACAAATTACTTACAAATGAAAACACCAACACCTCTCAGCAAAATAACACCCAAATTGATCCCAATATGCCTCGACCAAACCCAAAAACTTATTGAAATCAACTAGGAATGCCTCTGAAATTTCAGCAACTAAAAAAAGAACTAAGAGATGTGAATGGATACCTAGAATATCAAAATTAACCTACAATTTCCAATGAAACAGTGATTTTTTTTTTTTGGATTTTTGAAGTTTTTTGTTGTTTTTGGTTTTTGAAGTATTAGATCTAAGATTTGGATTTTAAAATTCAAACCTGGAATTCAGGTTTGCGGAGAATGATTTTGGGGGAATTCTTGGGGTCTAAAAACTTGTTCGTGAATGCACTATTCATGCCTTTTTATAGGCCAAATGAGGGGCAGCCCTCAAATTTCTATTTTCCCTATTAGTCCCTATTTATTTTCCATTTAGTCCCTAATTTTCTGACTTGTGTCACATGTTAGTACACTAAAACTACGGAAAATCAACTTCAACCTCTTCTAGGTGCTTCTAGTGGCTTCTAAATTCAGTTATTAAAAGAATCCATGCTTTTGAACTACCTCAATTGCCCTTAGCTTATCCCGATATTACCAAATGACTCTTAGTGACCCAACCCCCATAATTAACTAGATCACCATTATCCAACTATAACCAATCTCTAATCAGAACTACTTAACTAATTGGAATAGCTAATTAACTTATCATTTGAATGAGATTGATTATCCTAAACTAATTAAGCTAAATTAAATGAAACATCTAATAATAAGCATAAAAAATACTGAGAACGGATTTGATTCAACAAGACCAAAACGGGATTGATAAGAACTTATTTGAACAAGAATTATTCTGATGATCAAAAAAACTAAAAGCTTAAAGCAAATTAAAACAACAATCAGAACCAACACACAATCCGAACAAAAAACTCAAAGCAGAAATCAAAAAATGAAAGTTGGCCTAGAGATTAACATTTATGAGAGCCAAATCAATTCGAACAAGGAATGACCAATCAAAACTAGACCTAATGCATTTGAATGGAACTTATGTTTAGACGAAAGATGAAATTGAAACCAAACTTAATATCGATTAAACATGAAATCATCGAAATTAATTCTCACTAACATTTAAAGAAGAAGAGAAGAAAAGAAAACAAACTTGAGCCAGGGAACTCATTGTTAAGACTCAACTTCCGCGGCTTCTCAATTCAAATTTCAAGTGACTCTGGTGATATTTGAACGTTGTTGATGGTGAATTCGTCGTGAGGGAGAAGAGGTGTAGACATAGTATAAATTTGACACGATTTCGGAAAGTTAGGGTTTTGGCAAAATCTTCGATTTGAAATTCGACGGGCCTGGGGGTGATTCGAAGAAAACTATGATTAGAAATGGAAAGAGGAGAAGAAGGGGAACCTAGGGTGTTAATTTGCGCGAGTTTGGGAAAAGTGTCGTCCTGGCCGGAAAACTTAGATTGAATGTTCGAACCTTTTGGCCGGGATTTGAGTGAAACAATGTTAGGGGTTGGAAAGAGGAAGGTGAGGGGATTCCATGGTGTATTTTTGGGTGGAAAAAGGAGCATCGCCGCCGACAGTGATGATTTCCGACCGGTGGCATAGGGCGCTGCTAGGGTTTGGCTTGAATCTCTGGAAAAGAGAAGTGAGGGAAACAAAAGGGGGTAGGGGGAGGGAGGTCTTCGGACAATATTATACAAATGAGACCCCACTTCCTGGCCGTTGATTTAATCAACCTCGACGGCCAATAAACCTCGACGGCCAGGATTGAAAGCTAATGAAAACGGCGTCGTTTGGTATGGTCTCTGAGCCGGACCAGGTTATTGGAGTTGGGCCTGGGTATTTCAAAGGTTATTGGGTCAACAGAATTAAAGATAAGGCCCAATTCACAATTATTATTAAGGCAGCCTTCTTTTCAAGTCTTTTTAATGAATTTCTTTTCTTTTCTCTTTTTTTTATTTTTTTGATTTTTTTAAATGCTAAATTAAAATTCAAAAACCAAATTGACACTAAAAAATATATTTCCTAATTTCTCAAAACACAAACTAAGACAAATTTAAACTAAAAATACAAAAGTACTATTTTTGTTATTTTCTATATTTGTAAACAATTTTAACTACTAATTAATCATAAAATCATGAAATTAAATCCTAAATAAATGTCAAGTATAATTTGTATATTTTCCATATGAATTAAAATGCACAAATAAAATACACACAATTTACAAAAAAAAATAACTCATAATTCACAAAATTATAAAATAATAAAGAAAAATTATTTTGTATTAATTTTTGGGAATAATTCACTTAGGGCAAAAAACACGTGCTCACAGCGCTCACCTGGAGAACAAGGGAAGATAGTTCAAGATTCAAGGGAAAGCAGTTTTGAAGGAAGACAGTTCAAGTTCAGCAATCAAGCGCCCACCTGGAGAACAAGGGAAAACAGTTCAAGTTTCAAAGGAAGACAATTCAAGTTTTGGAAATCAAGCACCCACCTGAAAAACAGGAGAATTCACTTCATAATTCAATTCAAGTCAGCAACAAAAGAAGCTCGCAGCAAGAATGTGATTCAACAGTCCGAGATGATCAACAGAAGTTAGTCACAATCCAGAATTAAAAAAAAAAAAAAGTGAATCCAAATGCAGAAGTTGATGAAAGATGTGAGTTGCTCAAGATATGACTAAAGTCACAAGCATGGTGTGTCTGGTTTTGATCCGAAAAGCTGAAGAAGAATGAACTAGTACCTGCAATTAGAAAGCGCCAAGGTTCAAATCCAAAGTCTGCATGAAGAACTATTCAAGACTCAAGATCAAGCTTTAGAAGACTTATATATAGGAATCGTGTAACCCATAGTTGACAGGCTTTGTTAGTCTTTTTATTTTTTTATTCTAATGTAATAACAGGACCGCGGACTGGAACCTCGACGGAACGATGCCTCGATTGGCTCTCCACCTCGGTATACTCCATCATCTCACTCACTTCCGAACTACACGTGGCCTGATTCCTTTATAGTCAAGGATATATTGGCAGCTCAGATACCATGGCTTGGTCACATTCTTCTTTCTTTTAGCTTTTGGTCTCTTTAAATAAGGGTCAGGTCAAAAAGCATGCCTAGTCGTTCTTTGTCAGAAAATACTTCTTATTTTCAGTCAAAGAGGGATAGCTGTAGACATGTGATTTTTGACCCTCCCCAAAATTTTACATATTTTAGAATTTAAATTCTTAGTTTAGGTCTAATATAGTTATTTCAACTATTCTTTTACGTTATTTCGTCACAAAATAAAAATTAGAAAAATATTTCTTTTTTTAGTTGCTTTTAGTTTATACACCTTTAGTAAAACTTAAAAATACAAAAAGTAGTACCGTATTTTTATTTTAATATGATGATATTTGAAATACCAAAAAAAGAGTTTGTTTTAACGATTACTCTTATCTTAATAGTTATTTACTTAAGTATGATTAATGATTAGTAAGGCCATATTTTTAGTCTTATTCACGGAGAAAGAATAAAATTTGGGCTCAATCAACCCATATTTAAGCCTAATTTTTGGACCTAGCCATAATTTTCAAGTTCATAATTCCTAGGCTCATACCCCTTAACCTAAACAAGCATACAAAAACTAACCTAGACCCCTAGACCTAAGGGAGCCATTTTTACAAAAAAAAAAAAAAGAAGAAACTTCTCCCATCATCTTCAGGATAATACACTGTAGCACACTTTAAACCTAAAGAAATGAGCAGTTTCATCTCTTAGAGTCTGTTTGGAAGCCTTATTATAAGTGGAATTAATGTAATTACTAGGGTAATAATTAGGCAATCTAGTAATTACTCAATTGTGGAACTATGACGACCTATTTGTTTGTCATACTAGAATTACAGTTACGAATTTACTGTTTGGTTGGACAAGTGTAATTACACAATTAGATTAAATTTTAAATTAAGTAATTATCAAAGCTTAAAAGTTAATAAAATAAATATATGCCTATAAATTTTTATAAGTATAAATAATATTATATTTGGTATTTAAGATATATATTTTTCGTGAATATACATTAATAAGTAATTATATAATTATAACTAATATTGTAAAAATTTTATATATATATATATATATATATATATATATATATATATATATATATATATATATATATATATATATATATATATATATAAATTAATAATATTTAGTTTAGATACGTACAAAAACTAAAAATATACGTTGGTTTATAAGAACATCATGGAATTCATATTTGATAAAATAAATTAATATTTACAAATATAGCGTCATAACATTATTCAAATGTTTGACAAAACTGATCTATCTATTCTAACTAAAAAATGAACAACAGGCGACGTGAGTCAATGCTACTAAGGCAAATAAATTGGAACCATGAATTAATACAATTTCAAAATTCAAAAAAAATTATTTGGCATATATCAAATTCCAACATAATAATAGTAAGTTTCACTATAATTTTAGATTAGGGAATATGATAAGTTTATAACCACATTCAAAAATGAAATTCCACTTTAATTACATCACTCATTATATAGCAAGTTTGTAAATGACTCATTATTTATAATATTATGAGGGTTCAAAAAATGGAAAAATAAAATATAAGCAATTACATGAAATAACAAGAAATAAAGGAAGAGAAATAAAAGATAAATAATGTATAAAGAAATATATATTTTAAAACTTTAGAAGAAATTTAAAAGTAAAAATAATATTTAAAAAATTAAAATAATAGAAATAAAAATTTATAAAGAAAATAAATTAAAATAAAAATAAAAAGGAAAGAAAATAAAAAATAACCTTGTAATTACACAAGTGTAATTACCACCAATTCTCACCTCCCCGAGAATTAGAGAATGTAATTACGTTCCTCCAATTACACCTAATTTCATGTTGACTAAGTAATTATTTGGCCCGACAAATATATCTAAATGTATAATTACACCTAATTACACCCAAATTCAATTCCTATGTGGCTTTCCAAAAAGAGAAAACCTTCAGCACCCTTAACGTACAAGAGCTAAGCAACCAAATCGACCAACTTTCACTCACCAGAAGCAGCGACACCACCAGCGACCCCTCGCCGGGAAACGACAACCCAACGCACCGAAACACCATCAAAGTAGTTTTCAAAAACCAGTTGTGTGAGCTCACCATTTCACCACTAAAGCACTGAAGAATCAGCAACAAACCTCCATCGAAACAGCCCAAACATCATAGCTCAAGCTCTATCTATTTTTGCAAAAGATTACATGGGAAAAAGGGTCGAGTTCAGGTTTTCCGTCGAAGTCGGCGACGTTATTTTCCGGTCAGTGGTCCCAACATCGTTTCCTTTGTTTTTATTTGTTTTCAGTTCTTACATGAATTTGCTTGCTTTTGTGCTTAATAAGTTTATGGTTTTTAATTAAGTGCTATTGTGTTTGTGTAACCACGGTTGAATTTGAACTCTTAAGATAAAAATTTGGATTGACGTCGTGATGTGTTTAATCAATGTCACGATAAGATTTTGCTTTTTCTTAGTTGGCATTATAACATCAGTTTTTTTATCGCATCTTCTTTGATTCCTTTTGTCTTGTTCGTGAGGTACGTTTAATTGTTCTTATGTACTAAGTGTTACGTTGGATCTGCTCATTTCTTATGGAACTCCATTTTAAGGTTTGAGTTGTTTATCTTTATACTACATATAAATGATGTGTGATTACAGGGCATGCTCGTTTTTTTGTAGTTGATAGTTTCAGCTCTTCTTCTGCTCGTCTAAAGCCAAATGTGTTTCCATGAATTACGTCCCAAACGAATCATGGAACTATATTCATGATAACGTTAACTAGTTTTAGAATAAATAATTTATGAACATTGTAGTATGCTTTATGCGCATTTTAAATTTATCGTTGTGATTGTGAATACGTTAGCGTAACACGATTACGATTCTAAAAATAAATTGGAGTATGCGTTCGCGCAACTTCGACCAAACCTTTCTTAATAATAACAAAGCATTATTAATTGTGAACACGTTGCGTGACATAATTTTTCGATTTGAGATTTTAAACAGGTAACTTGGGACATCATAAATTATCCCAAGTGGCGACTCGATTTTTAAATAAATAATCATATTTCAATTGTCACTTAATTGGGAAAAAAACTCCCTTATATTCGTTGTCAGGATAGTAAAAAGGAGATATGACAATGACTCTTATTGTAAAATATTTACTCAACTAACTTGTAATACTCTTACCACAAACCACTTTGTGACTTCCTAGTTACAAAGGCTTTTTCTAACTTGTGATGCTTTTACCACAATCCACTTTGTAATTCTATAATTAGAAAGACTTTTGCTTAAGGCTGTATGCTGTCCCGGGCTTGGTGTACCGAGCCTGGCGGTCCCGGGCCTGGCGGTCCTCACGGTAGAGACCGGCCCGTTACGGGCCTATGCACACTGCGGTCCTGGGCCTGGTGGGCCGGGCCTGGCGGGCCTAATGGGCCTGACGGGTTTTTTTTATTATTATTTTTTAAGTCAATATCTTGTATAGTAGTCATTAGTATAGTGTAGAATCTATTTTATATGGTGTACTAAGTTATTAGTGTAGTATATATTGTGTTGTTGTAATTAGTATATATTGTATATTATGTATATATTGTGTTGTAGTAATTAGTATATATTGTATGTTATGTATATATGGATATTTATGTTATGTATATATTATTTTGTAGTAATTAGTATATATTGTATGTTATGTATATATGAATATATGTTATGTATATATTATATATGTTATGTATATAATGTATTGTATTAATTGTATATATTGTATATTATGTATATAGTGTGTTGTAGTAAGTAGTATATATTGTATGTTACGTATATATGAATATATGTTATGTATATAGTGTATTGTAGTAATTAGTAAATATTGTATATTATGTATATAGTGTGTTGTAGTAAGTATTATATATTGTATATTATGTATATAATGTGTTGTATATTATGTATATATTGTGTTGTAATAATTAGTATATATTGTATATAAATGTATATATTGTGTTGTTGTAATTAGTATATTGTGTTGTATGTTTATATTGTATGTTATATAAATATTCAAGGATTGATATCGAAGTAAAGACAAAGAAATATTGAGAAAAAAGATATTCAAGGATATGATAACGAGCATATTTATTGACCAAAATGGCATATCTTTCTTAGTCTTCATTCCCCTAATGGAATTAGCACAACAAGGTACTAATACCACCATTAAAAGGAAAAAAAAAACTAAAAGAAGACGTGCCAATGTACAAGTTACATCATAATTTACGTTGTATTTCTAACAAATCTCATAAATCAGTCAAGGTTGGGAGGAGGTTGTGTTGGCGGTGGTGGAAATGAAGCTTGTTCATCACCACTTCCGGGTGAAGCCGATTTCTCATAAAGTTCTGCTATGATTTCTTCATATGCCTCATCTATTGCCGGTTGTGATTCTGCTATGCCAAAGTTTCTTCTTTCCGCGCGGATCCAATCTCTAAAAAGCACTAATTTTTCCAAGCTCTCCCGCATCGACGCTCTGTGATCACCGATTTGTAGTCTTGCTTGACTGAAAGCGCTCTCCGATGCAACAGTTGAAGCTTGAATTAACAAAAAATCTCGAGCCATCATTGCAAGAACGGGAAAATGCTTTTCCCTTGACTTCCACCATTCCAAAAGATAAAAAGAGCCGTCTGAATTCTCCTTTTCTAGTCCCTGTGACAAGTAAACTTGAAGCTCATTTAGATGAGAAATTTCATCAAAATTATTACCTTGAGAACCCCGGAACTCTGCCCACGATTTAAGAGCTGTTAAGCCAGCAACTCTTTTAGACGATTGTGATGTAGACGAAGTAGGGGTTGGAATATCAGTTGTAATAGAAATACGATTAGGTATATGAGTAAATAAATATCGCAAATATTGTTCATATTCATGCTTGAATTTATAAATATAGGCCTTAACTGTTGCGCGAGGCCAACCTTTATAAGTAGGATTAAAGACTCTTCTAATATAATGAATCAAATTAGGATTAGAAACAAAAGTATAAGGCAACCATATAACAGTAATCATTTTTGCTAATTCTTCATGATCCTTATTTGGATCGTAATATAAAATACCTCCTCCGGTGACAATGTTAATTCCTGGTTGAACTAGATTTGAACCAGTACTAGGGTAAACTTGAGAATCTACACTTGTCCTCCCTCTTGTTGCGCTTGCATTTGGAAAAATCTAGCCCTATCTCTGGGGTGTAATTTTATATGCCTAGTCAAACTACTTGGGCCGCTACGGTCTCCAGTATACCTATGAACAAGTAATTTTTCACAAGTTTTACACTTAGCCTTGTCGTGCTCTCTTACTTGAGTAATAAAAATACCAAACTAATGATGTTTCTTGACGTTTAGCAGGTTGTCTACTAAAAGTGGGAGTTTGTACAGGTGGGTGTGTCGGTTTATTACCTAAGTTATGAGCAGGACTAGTAGGTGTATCATCTAAATCTGGTGCTTGGGTTTCATCATCATCATCATCATCCTCATTTTCCTCTAAGATAGGTTCATTATGATAAAGAGCATTCATAATATCATCATCTAATCTATCACCTACTGCAACATCATGTAGAAATTCAATATCGGTAAATTGAAAACAAGGGTGATCACTATCAAGCATTACGGAAGGCGGATTAGGACGTCTAGGTTGGCTACTACTTTCAACTTGCTTATCTTTTTTAGGTCGGGGAGCCGGAGGAACGGTAGTATTATGGCCACTACTTTCACCGGTTTTACCTTTTCCTTTACCGAACATTTTTTCAAAAAAAATGCCATACTAATTAGAATTATGCAAACTAAAAAACACAAAAACATATTATTAGCATGTAAGAGTTGAAACGAGTTTACCGAATTGCCGAACAATTTCTTGAAAATTGAAAATTGTTGAACTTGAACACTTGAAAACTTCAATTCAACAACTTCACAATTTTTTACGATTTTTCAACAATAAATTAAGCACTTGTACTAGAAAGATTGAAAGAGGGCTTGAGAGAGATTGAGAGATATTGATAAATTGGTGAATAAATATGAAAGAATGAGGGGGTATTTATAGTTGAAAAATGGGGAAAAAGTATAATTATATAAAGTTTGTGGTTAAATTAATGTCTGGGTGTCAAATGGCTATTTTTCAAAGTTCCAAACGGCTACTTTTTGAAAAGAGCCGTTACTGAATTTTCGAAAAAAAATTTTAAAAAATAATCGTTGGGCCCGTCAAGACCGGCCTAGGCCCGCCAGGACCAGTCCAAGCCTAGCGGTCCCGGGCCTAACGGTTCAACGTGTAAGACCGGCCCGTCACGGTCTTTTGGGAACGATAGGACCGGACCACCAGGCCTGGACCGGTCCTGGCGGGCCTGGGCCTAAAGCTGTAGCAGTTCACCTTTAGCTGAAATTCTTTAAAGCTTGCAGTATAATTCATATAGATCAGGTTCCTATATGATTCATAATAGTAAATTTATTAGATCATCAAAACATACGGCAAGAATATTTAAAACCTATCACACACCCAAATGACTCTTCTGGAAGTGGGAGGATAGGAAAAGAATTACATACAGAGAGCGATGAATGAGAGAAATATTAAAGACACGTGGTTTGATAAAATAAAGATGAAGTATGCATGTTAATATTTCTCAATGATGTATGTCCTAATATTAAGTATAATTCATGTAGAATTTTATATTTCTTCAAACACGCTTAGTAGCACAAACTTTGAACAATTCAGTATACATTCATTTCCCCTTTAAGCAAACTAATAGAGGAAATAAAAAATTTGACATCCGCAATTTCCCTATCTATCATTAAATTCCCCCAAAATTATGAATTGCACTATTAGTTCTTGGAGAAACTAGAGTCAGAAAGATATACCAATAAATAAAACAGAAGAAAACTGAAAGAGCATTTGAAGAGGAGCGCACATAGGTGTGATCAAGAAAACAGTACGCATCAACTTTTTGCAAAGAAAATTGGTAACAGATATGTGTGTGAGAGCAAGAGGCTGAGGTGCAAAAAGGTCAAGACTAAATTTACAGATGCCAACTACGGTAAATTAACTTTCACTATTCACGTCAAGACATAACGAACACATGCAACATAGAGAACACAAAACTCCTAAATTTCACATTTGAAAACCTGAAATATAGACATGGTTATAAAACAGAGAAATCGAAAATTCACCTTTGAAATCCACCAAAAATAAAGGAAAAAATAAAGAATATCGGAGAGCTGAGTGAAGTAACAAAAAAATTCTCCTCTCGGATTCAGCAGTTTCCGATGAGAATTGAGCGATTGGGGGCAAAATCAGTAAAGGCAGAGAATTGAGAACTGGGCTCATTTATGAAAGGGCTAATGAAGAAGACTGTCAGAATATGTAGGGGTTCGATATTAACGAAGGAACAAATGTAATTACCGTTAAACCCCCATATGGCATCGCTTCTGTCATAAAGGATAGGGGCAAAATTGAGAAAACAAAAGCAGAATTGTTTATGAAATCTAAAATTTACCCCTATTTGTACCTTGTTTGTACACCCAACTATCATTCTAAATAATATTAACCCACCATTTTTATATATATAATATTTGGTTAAATTGTATTGTTTGTTGTCATATCATAATATCGAACACCAACAATATGAAGAATAAACTTATAATATTATAATAAAAAATAATGTACGAGCTAGAATTATTATATAAAAAAATAGGGTAAAAGATAAAATAAGATTATTTAATATCAAGGAAGGGTAAGATGGTGAGTGGGGGGCAGGGGGGTGGATGGTTAAGGTAATGACGTCACCACACCAAATCGGTCATTCCATAAAATAGCCTTTTTCGTCGTTACATAACTATAAATTTAACGATACGATACAATAAATTTTTGATTAAATTATACATAGTAAATACTTTTTACCTATCAATTTTTCAACACACTAAATATAAATATATACTCATAAGAAGCGCGAAAACATTTGATTTCTATCAGTATATATGTAGTTTAATTTTAACAATAAAAATTATAACAACTAATTATTTTATTTTTCAGTTTCTGCGTCACACTTGTTGATAGTTACTTATAGTTACAAGTTAAAATAATATTTAATAAAGCGTATTTGTGTATTTTTAATTGATTGCGACAAGTTTTTTTTTTTTTCAGTTTCCCTGCTAACACTTACTATAGACCATCATTTGTATTTAAAATTTATTTTGAAGACACAGATTATACTATAGTGGGAATAGGTTTTACATCTTTGTATACGGACAAAATCGAGCTTGTCTGATTTTGCCATTATTTCGAGATCAAAAAACTGCATCGAGGGTCGGCCTTGTAATGGGTCAGGTCTTAGCACGAAGACAAGGTATCGAGTTCGAAGATCGAGGTACCCGGCGATCGAGACCAGATATGATCAGCTTCGGGCGGAACACAATAACGGAAAGGCAAAATATCTGTAATCGGCCGGAGATCACGACGAAAATCTTGTAACGGATCAAATCAAGGGCGGCTATTTGTATCAATCATGGGATTTACTTTCGTAGTTAAAATTGTACCACAATTAAGATTCCTCTAGTATATAAAGAGTGGTCCTCATTATTTATAAACACCTTACAATCAAGGCAATATAATATTTCTCTATTGTTCTTTAACTGTTCTTATCATCAGCTCGAGGGCATTGTCCAACATTAGTTTGTTTTATATTATTGTCAATTCTCATTACTTATCTTTAAATTAATCAATTGGTATTAAGTGAAATCATGTTTCCTTAAAATCACATTATAAGTTTAATTACTCAATTTTTAGGGTAAACAGTTTGGCGCTCCTGGGGCTAAAGATAATAGTGATTGCTTAATATTTTAACCTTCATAATACACATACTACGTTTATGCTTGTTCTTATGAGTATATTTGATTTTAGGAATCAACATGTCAAACTCTCAAGGAGTACACACTCACACTGACACGGACCTTGGTCTTCATGGCGAAAACGAGCACGTAGTCACCCTGGGAAACAGAGTGCCTCCAATCAATCCCGATGTTCCACAAGCCGTGGATCCGGTTGATGTCAATTCTCATATCTCCATTCATGGAGATTTAGGCACTAACTTTGAAAATAGCATTAGCAGAGACACCCGAGCAACCGATCGGAACACAGAAAAATGGTGAAGAAGGCGGAATTAGCCTTCAAATGATATTTGACATGATACAAACTCAGCAGGCCGCGATAGCGCAACTCCAAAAATCAGAATCGAGCCCTAAGCAGAATCGAGCTTGATACATCACAGGAATCGCTCGTAGGGTCGAACCCTTGTAGGAAAAATTGAACGATAATGGAACGAGAACTGATCACGCCATCATTAAAATGATCGAGGAGTTTACTAAACGGATAGAATCAGGTGAGAAGAAAATCGAGGCTAATGATAAAAGGGTAGAAATGTACAACTCACAAGTTGACCAAATGTCGGGGGCACCCCGATCCTAATGGGTTTTGATTTGAAGAAGTTCGTGCAGAAGTCTTTTTCTCAAAGTGCGGCTCTGAAACTTATTCCTAAAAGGTTCCATATGCCCGTATACCGGACATAGCTAAGTACAACGTCACCACCGATCCTAATGAGCACATCATTTCGTTCCCTTTTGGAATAAAGGGAAATGACTTAGAAGATGATGAGATTGAATCTGTCTTGTTGAAAAAAATTGGGAAAACTTTATCGAAGGAGGGCAATGATATTGTACCACAATTTGCCGCCCAATTCTATCGATTATTTTGCCATGCTCGTTGATTCATTCGTAAAGGTGAACACCAGGGCAATAAATATTGCGACCAGGAAGTTAGACCTCTTCAAAGTGAGGAAAAAGGACAATGAGATTCTAAGGGAATTCGTATCTCGATTTCAGATGGAACATATGGACCTATCCTCGGTTGCTGACGATTGGGTTGTCCAAGCTTTTACTTAGGCTTTGAACGAGCGAAGTTCAGTCAACTAAAGTAGAATTTGACCGAATATCCACCGGTGACCTTGACTGATGTGCATAATCAGTACTAATCAAAGATTAGAGTGAAGGATGATCAGTTGGAGCCCCGTCCGCTTCCGTTTACCCAAATAGATCCGAAGGCAGAATTCAAAGAGACATCGATAGAGTCTCCAACCAAACAAAGATCGATACCAACCATATAGGGCAGATCATAGAAATAACGGACCGGGGTGTAATCCTATTCGAAATGATTGAAGGAATAATCGATGGCTCATGAGTAAGAGTGGCTTGGCTAAACATGTCGAGCCTAAGGAAGCACCACGATTATCGAAGTATAACTTCAGTGTCGATGCTTCGGGTATCATGTCAGCCATTGGGTGGATCAAGGATACTATGTGGCCTAGACCCTTGCAGACCGATCGAGATCAAAGGAATCCAAATCAAACGTGCAAGTACCACAGAACTAATGGTCGTAAAATCGAGGATTGTAGATAATTAAGGGAGGGGGTAGTTTGTTTATTCAAAGAAGTTCATCTTCGAGAGTTCTTGAATGACCAAGCAAAAATCACTTCAGAGACAGGGATAAAATGGAAAAATGACCAAGAGGAATTGCAGCTGGTGATTCATATGATCGTCGGTGGGGTCGATATCCCTCAGGGTTCGACATTTAAACGCACCAAACTCACAATCACAAGGGAGAAGTGTACTTTTGACTACTTACCAGAAGATACCTTATCCTTCAACGATGAGGATGCAAAAGGGATCGAATAGCCTCGCAATGACGCATTGGTAATATCTACCCATATGAATAAAATTTAATTTAAATGTGTGTTTGTTGATCTAGGTAGCTCAATGAATATTATTCGATTGAGAGTCGTGGAGCAACTCGGCCTTCAAGATCAGATCGTGACAACAGCTCGAGTGCTCAACGGTTTCAACAATAAATTAAGCACTTGTACTAGAAAGATTGAAAGAGGGCTTGAGAGAGATTGAGAGATATTGATAAATTGGTGAATAAATATGAAAGAATGAGGGGGTATTTATAGTTGAAAAATGGGGAAAAAGTATAATTATATAAAGTTTGTGGTTAAATTAATGTCTGGGTGTCAAATGGCTATTTTTCAAAGTTCCAAACGGCTACTTTTTGAAAAGAGCCGTTACTGAATTTTCGAAAAAAAATTTTAAAAAATAATCGTTGGGCCCGTCAAGACCGGCCTAGGCCCGCCAGGACCAGTCCAAGCCTAGCGGTCCCGGGCCTAACGGTTCAACGTGTAAGACCGGCCCGTCACGGTCTTTTGGGAACGATAGGACCGGACCACCAGGCCTGGACCGGTCCTGGCGGGCCTGGGCCTAAAGCTGTAGCAGTTCACCTTTAGCTGAAATTCTTTAAAGCTTGCAGTATAATTCATATAGATCAGGTTCCTATATGATTCATAATAGTAAATTTATTAGATCATCAAAACATACGGCAAGAATATTTAAAACCTATCACACACCCAAATGACTCTTCTGGAAGTGGGAGGATAGGAAAAGAATTACATACAGAGAGCGATGAATGAGAGAAATATTAAAGACACGTGGTTTGATAAAATAAAGATGAAGTATGCATGTTAATATTTCTCAATGATGTATGTCCTAATATTAAGTATAATTCATGTAGAATTTTATATTTCTTCAAACACGCTTAGTAGCACAAACTTTGAACAATTCAGTATACATTCATTTCCCCTTTAAGCAAACTAATAGAGGAAATAAAAAATTTGACATCCGCAATTTCCCTATCTATCATTAAATTCCCCCAAAATTATGAATTGCACTATTAGTTCTTGGAGAAACTAGAGTCAGAAAGATATACCAATAAATAAAACAGAAGAAAACTGAAAGAGCATTTGAAGAGGAGCGCACATAGGTGTGATCAAGAAAACAGTACGCATCAACTTTTTGCAAAGAAAATTGGTAACAGATATGTGTGTGAGAGCAAGAGGCTGAGGTGCAAAAAGGTCAAGACTAAATTTACAGATGCCAACTACGGTAAATTAACTTTCACTATTCACGTCAAGACATAACGAACACATGCAACATAGAGAACACAAAACTCCTAAATTTCACATTTGAAAACCTGAAATATAGACATGGTTATAAAACAGAGAAATCGAAAATTCACCTTTGAAATCCACCAAAAATAAAGGAAAAAATAAAGAATATCGGAGAGCTGAGTGAAGTAACAAAAAAATTCTCCTCTCGGATTCAGCAGTTTCCGATGAGAATTGAGCGATTGGGGGCAAAATCAGTAAAGGCAGAGAATTGAGAACTGGGCTCATTTATGAAAGGGCTAATGAAGAAGACTGTCAGAATATGTAGGGGTTCGATATTAACGAAGGAACAAATGTAATTACCGTTAAACCCCCATATGGCATCGCTTCTGTCATAAAGGATAGGGGCAAAATTGAGAAAACAAAAGCAGAATTGTTTATGAAATCTAAAATTTACCCCTATTTGTACCTTGTTTGTACACCCAACTATCATTCTAAATAATATTAACCCACCATTTTTATATATATAATATTTGGTTAAATTGTATTGTTTGTTGTCATATCATAATATCGAACACCAACAATATGAAGAATAAACTTATAATATTATAATAAAAAATAATGTACGAGCTAGAATTATTATATAAAAAAATAGGGTAAAAGATAAAATAAGATTATTTAATATCAAGGAAGGGTAAGATGGTGAGTGGGGGGCAGGGGGGTGGATGGTTAAGGTAATGACGTCACCACACCAAATCGGTCATTCCATAAAATAGCCTTTTTCGTCGTTACATAACTATAAATTTAACGATACGATACAATAAATTTTTGATTAAATTATACATAGTAAATACTTTTTACCTATCAATTTTTCAACACACTAAATATAAATATATACTCATAAGAAGCGCGAAAACATTTGATTTCTATCAGTATATATGTAGTTTAATTTTAACAATAAAAATTATAACAACTAATTATTTTATTTTTCAGTTTCTGCGTCACACTTGTTGATAGTTACTTATAGTTACAAGTTAAAATAATATTTAATAAAGCGTATTTGTGTATTTTTAATTGATTGCGACAAGTTTTTTTTTTTTCAGTTTCCCTGCTAACACTTACTATAGACCATCATTTGTATTTAAAATTTATTTTGAAGACACAGATTATACTATAGTGGGAATAGGTTTTACATCTTTGTATACGGACAAAATCGAGCTTGTCTGATTTTGCCATTATTTCGAGATCAAAAAACTGCATCGAGGGTCGGCCTTGTAATGGGTCAGGTCTTAGCACGAAGACAAGGTATCGAGTTCGAAGATCGAGGTACCCGGCGATCGAGACCAGATATGATCAGCTTCGGGCGGAACACAATAACGGAAAGGCAAAATATCTGTAATCGGTCGGAGATCACGACGAAAATCTTGTAACGGATCAAATCAAGGGCGGCTATTTGTATCAATCATGGGATTTACTTTCGTAGTTAAAATTGTACCACAATTAAGATTCCTCTAGTATATAAAGAGTGGTCCTCATTATTTATAAACACCTTACAATCAAGGCAATATAATATTTCTCTATTGTTCTTTAACTGTTCTTATCATCAGCTCGAGGGCATTGTCCAACATTAGTTTGTTTTATATTATTGTCAATTCTCATTACTTATCTTTAAATTAATCAATTGGTATTAAGTGAAATCATGTTTCCTTAAAATCACATTATAAGTTTAATTACTCAATTTTTAGGGTAAACAGTTTGGCGCTCCTGGGGCTAAAGATAATAGTGATTGCTTAATATTTTAACCTTCATAATACACATACTACGTTTATGCTTGTTCTTATGAGTATATTTGATTTTAGGAATCAACATGTCAAACTCTCAAGGAGTACACACTCACACTGACACGGACCTTGGTCTTCATGGCGAAAACGAGCACGTAGTCACCCTGGGAAACAGAGTGCCTCCAATCAATCCCGATGTTCCACAAGCCGTGGATCCGGTTGATGTCAATTCTCATATCTCCATTCATGGAGATTTAGGCACTAACTTTGAAAATAGCATTAGCAGAGACACCCGAGCAACCGATCGGAACACAGAAAAATGGTGAAGAAGGCGGAATTAGCCTTCAAATGATATTTGACATGATACAAACTCAGCAGGCCGCGATAGCGCAACTCCAAAAATCAGAATCGAGCCCTAAGCAGAATCGAGCTTGATACATCACAGGAATCGCTCGTAGGGTCGAACCCTTGTAGGAAAAATTGAACGATAATGGAACGAGAACTGATCACGCCATCATTAAAATGATCGAGGAGTTTACTAAACGGATAGAATCAGGTGAGAAGAAAATCGAGGCTAATGATAAAAGGGTAGAAATGTACAACTCACAAGTTGACCAAATGTCGGGGGCACCCCGATCCTAATGGGTTTTGATTTGAAGAAGTTCGTGCAGAAGTCTTTTTCTCAAAGTGCGGCTCTGAAACTTATTCCTAAAAGGTTCCATATGCCCGTATACCGGACATAGCTAAGTACAACGTCACCACCGATCCTAATGAGCACATCACTTCGTTCCCTTTTGGAATAAAGGGAAATGACTTAGAAGATGATGAGATTGAATCTGTCTTGTTGAAAAAAATTGGGAAAACTTTATCGAAGGAGGGCAATGATATTGTACCACAATTTGCCGCCCAATTCTATCGATTATTTTGCCATGCTCGTTGATTCATTCGTAAAGGTGAACACCAGGGCAATAAATATTGCGACCAGGAAGTTAGACCTCTTCAAAGTGAGGAAAAAGGACAATGAGATTCTAAGGGAATTCGTATCTCGATTTCAGATGGAACATATGGACCTATCCTCGGTTGCTGACGATTGGGTTGTCCAAGCTTTTACTTAGGCTTTGAACGAGCGAAGTTCAGTCAACTAAAGTAGAATTTGACCGAATATCCACCGGTGACCTTGACTGATGTGCATAATCAGTACTAATCAAAGATTAGAGTGAAGGATGATCAGTTGGAGCCCCGTCCGCTTCCGTTTACCCAAATAGATCCGAAGGCAGAATTCAAAGAGACATCGATAGAGTCTCCAACCAAACAAAGATCGATACCAACCATATAGGGCAGATCATAGAAATAACGGACCGGGGTGTAATCCTATTCGAAATGATTGAAGGAATAATCGATGGCTCATGAGTAAGAGTGGCTTGGCTAAACATGTCGAGCCTAAGGAAGCACCACGATTATCGAAGTATAACTTCAGTGTCGATGCTTCGGGTATCATGTCAGCCATTGGGTGGATCAAGGATACTATGTGGCCTAGACCCTTGCAGACCGATCGAGATCAAAGGAATCCAAATCAAACGTGCAAGTACCACAGAACTAATGGTCGTAAAATCGAGGATTGTAGATAATTAAGGGAGGGGGTAGTTTGTTTATTCAAAGAAGTTCATCTTCGAGAGTTCTTGAATGACCAAGAAAAAATCACTTCAGAGACAGGGATAAAATGGAAAAATGACCAAGAGGAATTGCAGCTGGTGATTCATATGATCGTCGGTGGGGTCGATATCCCTCAGGGTTCGACATTTAAACGCACCAAACTCACAATCACAAGGGAGAAGTGTACTTTTGACTACTTACCAGAAGATACCTTATCCTTCAACGATGAGGATGCAAAAGGGATCGAATAGCCTCGCAATGACGCATTGGTAATATCTACCCATATGAATAAAATTTAATTTAAATGTGTGTTTGTTGATCTAGGTAGCTCAATGAATATTATTCGATTGAGAGTCGTGGAGCAACTCGGCCTTCAAGATCAGATCGTGACAACAGCTCGAGTGCTCAACGGTTTCAGCATGGCGAGTGAAACCACCAAAGGGGAACTCATGTTGCCAGTGAATGTGGCTGGAACTATTCAGGAAAAGAAGTTTCACGTGATCGAAGGAGATATGAGGTACATTACGCTGCTCGGCAGACCTTGGATCTATAATATGAAGGCAGTACCTTCAACGCTTTATCAAGACTTGAAATTCCCAACACCGAAAGGAGTCAAAACGGTGTACGACAAACAACCACTAGCCAAAGAGATGTTTGCAATCGATGAGGTGATACCAATGTCGACTCTCACATCAATAATGGGACAGAAATCAAAGGAAAAACAAAAGGTCAAATAGCAACCAAAGTCGTCGGCCTCCACCAGATCGGAACAACAGGAAATCTTCGAGGACGATAATTGCATGATACCTTGAACCTTCATAAGCCCTGATGACTCTGATGCCATGAAGTCAACGGTCGAAGAACTGGAACAAGTCATACTGATCGAGAACCTGCCCGATCGAAAGGTATACCTGGGTGCAGGGTTAACCTTGAGCTCAGGGAAAAACTCATTAAATTCCTTATTAAAAATATTAATTGTTTTGCTTTGTCCCACCTTGACATGATAGGTATCCCACCGAAAATCACCACTCATAAATTGAATTTGGACTCGAAGTTTAGATCGGTAAAGCAAAAGAGAAGGCCACAGTCCGAGGTAAAGCATGCATTCATCAAGAACGAAGTAACCAAATTTCTCAAAATAGGATCCATCCAGGAAGTAAAATATCCTGAGTGGTTAGCAAACGTAGTTGTAGTCCCCAAGAAGGGGAATAAACTTAGAATGTGTGTAGATTACAAAGAATTAAACAAAGTATGTCCTAAGGACTCTTTTTCGCTGCCAAATATTGATCGCATGACCGATGCCACAGCCGGCCATGAGATCCTCATCTTTCTCGATGCCTACTCAGCGTGCGACCAAATACAAAATAAACCCGAAAGATCAGGAAAAAAACTTTATTTATCACTAAGTACGGTACTTATTGCTATAATGTAATGTTGTTTGGGCTAAAAAATGCTAGTGTTATCTATCAAAGCCTAGTAAACCGAATGTTCGAAGAACAAATAGGTAAATCAATGGAGGTTTTATTGATGACATGCTAGTTTAGTCCCTGCGCACAGAGGACCATATGACATATTTGTAGGAAACCTTCGACATCTTGAGAAAATACAACATGAAGCTCAACCCCGAGAAATGCATATTCGGGGTTGATTCAGGCAAGTTCCTCGGCTTTATGGTAAGAAATTGGGGAATCGAGATCAACCCCGATAAAATCAAAGGAAATAGAAGACATCACAGTCGTGGAAAACGTTTAGGATGTACAAAGGCTAATAGGATGGGTCGTTGCTTTAGGTCGGTTCATATATAGGTCCTCTGATCAATCCCATAGGTTCTTCTCACTTCTCATAAAGAAGAACAATTTTACTTGGACCCTGGAATACCCACAGACATTTGAAGAATTAAAGTGGTACATTTTGAACCCACTATTGCTTCATTTTGAAAGTGGACAACCAACTCTACTTATATTTGTAAGTGATTCCCAGCTCATGGCTAACTAGGTCAACAAAACTTTCGAGGTCCAAGAAGATCGAATGTATAGGTACTTGGATAAATTGCAGGTAACCTTACACTGGTACAAAGAATGGATCCCATAACAAGTACCTCGAGAACAGAATGGTGAGGCCGATGCCCTTGCAAACTTAGGGTCATCAGTCGAAGATGATGAAATTAGCTCGGGGACTGTCGTACAACTTTCAAAATCGATGGTCGAAGAAGGCCACGCTGAAATAAACTCCACAAGCCTAACTTTGGATAATAGGAACAAATATGTCGATTATTTGAAGAATGGGAAACTTCCATCGGACTCTAAGGAATCGAGGACTTTGTGGACGAAAGTTGCACGATTTACATTGGCCGAAGATGAAACATTACACAAAAGGATGTTTGATGAGTCATTGGAAATATGCTTGCGTCTGGGGGACACCGACTACGTCCTATGAGAAATTTATGAGGCCACTTACAGTAACCATCCTGGTGCCGAGTCACTAGTTCACAAAGTCATCAGAGTAGGATATTATTGGGATAGTATGGAAAATGATACTAAGGAGTTCGTCCGAAAATGTGACAAATGCCAAATGCATGCACCAATGATCCACCAACCCGTAGAGCGAGTTCATTCAGTCATGTCTCATGGCCATTCATGAAATGGGGAATATACATCATTGGTCCTCTGCCGTCAGCCCCAGGTAAAGCTAAATTCATTATATTTATGACTGACTATTTATCTAAATGGGTTAAAGCACAAGCTTTCGAGAAAGGCAGAGAGGAAGAACTTATAGACTTCATCTTGGATCATATCGTATGCCGATTCAGTATACCCTCCGAGATAGTGTGCGACAGTGGAAAATAATTTATTGGTAGCAAAGTAAAGAAGTTCCTCGAAGATCACAAATAAAAAGGATATTATCGATGTTGTATCATCCTAGTGGGAACGGATAGGCCGAATCAAAGAACAAAACCATCATTCAAATCTAAATAAGAGGTTGAACGATGCTAAGGAGAAACAGAGAGAAATTTTGCACAAAGTACTTTGGGCATATCGGACAACGACAAAATTCAGTAAGGGGCAATGTCGTTCTCCTTGGCGTATGGCGTCGAAGCTCTGATATAGGTCAAAGTTGGGGAACCAAGCATCAGGTTTTGATACTGAACGAAAGAATCAAATCACGAGGCTGTGAACACAAGCCTCGAATTATTAGACAAAAAACAGGAAGCCGCCCTTGTTCGAATGGCCTCCAAGAAAAAGCGAATTGAAAGATATTATAATCGAATAGTCAATCTTCACACTTCAAAATAGGGGACTTGGTTCTGAGAAAAGTTACCGTCAACTCTCGAGGTCCAAACGAGGGGAAACTCGTCCCAAATTCGGAAGGACCATATCAGGTCCTTAGTGTCATCGGAAAGGGATCTTACAAGCTTGCACAATGAATAGCGAACAACTACCAAATAATTGGAACATGTCACTCCTCAAAGGATACTATTTCTAAGGTATGACTCTCTCCCATTTTCGTTTATATTTTACATACTAACATATTATAGGTGTTTGATCGAAGACATCGAGAAATTCTTCAACACAAAGACTTCCAGTTTTAAAGCACGCTTTGCACTCGTTTTCCCTTAGATCAGTTTTGGTCCCAAATAGGTTTTTTCGGCGAGGTTTTTAACGAGGAAACAATTATATGTGCTACCTGGGAACAATTCAATTGTATCTGAGACTTCTTTATAGTCAACCTCGAATATTAGGGGGGCATCACCCTCGGATGTTTATGTTTTCAAAGAAGACACTTCATGTCAACAGGATTCTCGATATGAAAATTTTATAAAGGGCCAAATGGTCAAATGAACTGCGCTCATGTAGATAACGCGAGCCCTAATGACAAAATATGTACGCATGAATGATCTATTGAAAGAAGTACTTTTTTCCTTATCAGGTGTTCCATGCCTTAGTGAAATTTCTACTTTACAATTTCGTACTTACGATATTTTACAGAAACCGGCTCAAAAGCCAATCGCAACTAAAGCTGGAGAAATTAACCCCGTACTCGGGGAATGTCGTCCGAAATCGACACGCTCGAATTGTTAAACTTCGAAATCGTAAGACCTTAAAAAGGCAATCCTCGATTTTATGGGCCACGGCCACCCCAATCGGGGACTGATACTTCGAAAAAGTCTGAAATATAATCGAGAGACAAGCCCAATGGGAAAATATCAAGTTAAAGGTTACGGACAAACTAACATGGGAAGGAGACGTCCGAATTCCATAGTCAAACTGGACTTCAAATATTTTCGTAAAACCAGTTAATAAAGATCTACCCTCGAGAAATTTAAATAGGATTTCGATAACATTAACCCTCGTAAGCCATAAGAGGTACCAAATTGAACAAACTTATGTTAAGGCATAACAATATATTTTGACAACACCGAATCCTAATGGGTACAAATTTATCTCATGCTAAGGCGTAACAAAATTTTATTTCATTAAACTTTTAGTCCAAAAAGGGGAAAAAAGTCACTATTTTGAGGCCATATTGGCCCGCAAGAGCCTAAGGGACATTACATTATCGAGCTCAAGGACCCGCCCTCGCTTATCCAAAACTTAAGGGTTTTTTCTACTCCGTGTTCAACAAAGTACTCACTCGACTGCAAAATCTATACTAATCCGATTTCAACAAAATTTTCATAAGGCAACTAAGTGAGTCAAATTTCTCACAAGACCTAAAGTATATCATAATTATCATAAGGTGAAAGCAAAACAAAGTTTTCATAAAACAGAAATAAGAGACAAATTGGAAAGAAAAAGGATCTCTCATATATGCAAAAGTATTTACAAAGACCACTCAGGGTCTTACAAAAATAATCCAAAAAAGAAGAAAAAGATTTTTCAGTGCCTAATCTTCGCTGGGAACTTCATCTTCATCTTCTCCGCTCTCGGATCCACTCGTGCTCCCGGATTCATTATCATTAGAGAGTAAAGCTTCGGCTTCGGCCTCTAGCACTTTTGCATTCTAGATATTGCCCGTGAGATCAAAGCCACGAGCATGAATCTCTTTGAGAGTCTCTCTCCAAGACCGGCGCTTAGTATGCTTGGCAATTCAGGATAATCAAACCTGAGCAGCATTGAAAATTTCCTTTGCTCGAGCATTAGTGGCTTCAGCATCGGCTCGGTAGACGGCCACTACTGCCTCCGCCTCGGCTTTATTTTTTCTGCCTCAAATGTGGCTTTTGCAAGCTTAGCAAACAACTGTGCCTCAAGATCCTCAATTTTCCTGGCTTGGGCCAAGCTCTCCTCCTCATGCTTTGGAGTTGACGCTCAACCGAAGACAGCTGGGCTCGAGCCGTATCTTTCTCCGAGGCGAGGCGGTCCATGTTCTGCTTCCACCCCGAAGTCTCTACCTCTTTCATCTTGGCCTCCACGCGAAGTTGCTCATTCTTTTCGACCTTCTGTTGAACCTGCAGGATCTAAGTGTTAGCCGTCAATATCAAATTGATATGTCAAGCTCCCAAAAATTTAAATTACCTGCTTGATGAGATCGGTCTACTCTTTATGAGTTGTCGCCAATTCAAATCGTAGGTCCCTAATCTGCTCTTCTTTCTGCACATAAATGAGTTTGAGGGCGTCTCTCTCCTTCTTAAGCCTTTTGATATCGGTCTCACACCGATTCAGCTCAGCTCAGGATTTGGAAAACGCTTCTCGATGAAGCGACATAGCCTAGGGAGAAAGGAAAGAAATCAGATAAAGGTAAATAGAAACAAATGTAAACCTAATTATACGGGATGAAATCTACCTGGTTCAGGGGTCGTTAAGCCTCATCGAAAATGATCGATGCATCCAGGTCGGAAACATCATCGACCCCCGTGAAGGAGCAATAGAATAAGTCATCCCCTTCGTAGGCCATTCCCATATCGAGGCTCTCCATAGCCTGGGCCTCCCGAAATTGCCCCTCAAAAAATGTCGGGAGAGGTGGAAAATCATCAATATTGATTGCCCCAAGAAAGACACTAGGGGAACTCTCTCCTTTTTGGAGGGCCTCGGAATCGAACCCTTCAGGAACACCTGCCGATTGTTCATCACGACGGACTGGCACACTCGTCGGTTGTTTGTCACATCAGTAGACATCTTCAGCCCCTGATGGCTCGGGGACTTTTCTCGGACTATCTTCGAAGATCTCCTTATTTGGAAGATGAGCCTCCTCGACCATCACTGGCTCAATTAATTTTAATGCGTCAACGCTTCCCTTCTTTCGAGACACCAGCTCACAATCAGCATATTCTCTCTCCTCTTCTCCATCTCGTAGTTTTTAGGCTACGTCAGCAGACAGAGCAGCGGAGTCATTCTTTGAATTACGAGCCTTGCTCTTCTAAGGCTTTGGAGTATCTGAAGGTGAGACCCTTCTCCTCTTCTTATCCTTAGCTAGTTTTGGGGCCTCCTCTTCCCTAGGCGAGGCTAGCCTCGTTTTGGCAACATCCCCGAGACCTGCATAAAAGGGAATCAATTAAAAATGAAAAGAAACATTTCAGAAAAGAGCATCAAAAGCGTATAAGGTAAGCTTATCATAATTTTTGGCCTCCCACCGGCCCCTCGCTAAGTCGTGCCACGAGCACTAAACATATGTAAAAGTCGAAACCAGCTTCCGAACCCAACTTTCGAGGTTCAAGATTGCATCGAGCACTTAGGGAACCGCTATATCATAATAAAAGATGTGGGTGAGAAAAGATATGGGTGAAGGAAGATAAAAGAAACAAAGAAATCAACATAAGATGTTGATGGGTTTGTACTAACGCTTCATGTTCTATTCCTCGCAGAATGGCATCTTTTCGGTCGGGATTATGTAGGAGTTCCTCACTCAGACAAATCGACCCATACATCCCGATCTTTTTCTTTGTCTGTACTCAAGAACAACACCTTGTTGCCTCGGCAATGGAGCCTTATTAATCCACCCTGATGGAGATGGGGGCTATACAGTCTAATGAGGTGGTGTAGGGTAAATAGAATCTCTTCAACCTTGCTCTTGAACAATCGGAGCAAGATAACAATACGTCAAAAGGAAGGGTGTATCTGGCCAAGATTTATTCTATATTGGCAGAAGAAGTTGAGAATAACCGGATCAACGGGACCCAACGTGTAGGATTAAGTGAAAATGATTAAGAACCCTTCTACATAAGTGGTGATGTCCACTTCAGGGGTAGGAATCACCACCTCTTTGTTTTCCCAGTGGCAATCTTTTTTTCACCTGATCAATATCGCCTTCGATTATCGAGCATATATATCTCGACATGGGCTCACATTGGCCAGAGGCCAAAGAGGGTTTCTCGACATTAAAGTCAGAGGTAAGATCGCATGACCCCGGAACACACTCCTCGATACGTGGCTCCGTCGGCGTTTTATCGTTGGCCGGCTGCGATGAAGAAGCTTTTTCCTTTTGGGGAACTATTTTAGATGCTTTCATCATTTCTATGCGAGTTCACAAAAAAGAAGAAGATGGAGTTTATTGTTTTAGGAGAGGATTGGCAAACGAGATGTAAGTAATTTGCAGAATTGAGAACTTGAAGGAAGGAGAGCCTTGAAGATTAAGAAAGGTTTTGAAAATAAATTTTGAGAAAATTATGAAAAGGATCTATTTATAATACTGCTATGGCGGTTTGAAAATACTAGTGGCTGACCATTAACTGGCACTAATTAATGATCTTGGGAACTGTGCAGACGTGAAGCTTCAGTCGCCTCTGACGCTTACGCCACGAGGGTGACGTCATAATGTACCAATGTACAAAATCGAAGACTTAGTTCGTTTCTTCTCATTACACTACAAGAAATGAGGGAATTATTTATATACGGGTAAAATCGGGCTTGCTTGATTTTGCCATTAGTTCGAGACCAGATAACTGCATCGAGGGTCAGCCTCGTAATGGGTCAGGCCTGAGCACGAAGACAAGGTACCGAGTTCGGAGATCGAGGTACACATCAAGATCAAGGTCCCTAACGATCGAGACCAGATATGATCAGCTTCGGGCGGAACACAATAACAGAAAGGCAAAATATCTGTAACTGGACAGAGATCACGACAGAAATCTCGGAACGGATCAAATCAAGAGCGATTATTTTGTATCAATCATGGGATGTACTTCCGTAATTAGAATTATACCACAATTAGGATTCCTCTAGTATATAAAGAGAGGTCTCCATCATTTGTAAATACCTTACATTCATACAGATCAAGGCAATATAATATTTCTCTATTGTTCATCAACTTATCGTTCTTTAACTGTTCTTATTTCGCTATTCTCAAGGGTTCATTCGCTCGAGGGCATTGTCCAAGCATTGGTTTGTTTTATATTCTTGTCAATTCTCATCACTTATCTCTAAATTAATCAATTGGTATTAAGTAAAATTACATATCCTTAAAACCATATTATAAGTTTAATTGTTACTCAATTTTTAGAACAATATTAAAAAAATTTAAGTTACCTATTGATACTGTTTTTTCTTTAAAAATAAAAATATTGTTAGTGTGCATGTTTTAAACCGTTTTAATGTGGATATTTTCAGGATAATTGTGGATTGATAATTTTGTACTAAAACCAAAACTAATAGTTGTTGTTAATTGCCTTTGGTGATGAACTGTCAAGTTGGAGGAAGTAGGAGAAATAAAAGACGAGAACATTGTAGAATTTGAACCTTACACTTAAAGACATACACGAAAAGTTGCAACCACTAGAATATAGTATAACCGAGAAGCAAATTAATAATGTTATTAATTTCTCTTTTTAAGGTACTTATATACTTCAAGAACACGTAATATTAAAAGGTAGAATTGAAAAAAATAATTTACTTTTGAACTTTTAAAATGATAAAAAAAAATTGAGATAACTATTTATAAAAGCCACGATAAATAATTTGATACGAAAAGAGTAATTAACGCCATCTAACTTCAAACCACCCATACAGATGTTGTTGCAAGTGCAACAACAATAAATTAATATATAGTCAGATATTTTTATAACAATATCTTATTATAAAAATACGTTTTTTCAAAATTAATTTTTAAGTTATGTTATAATATATATTTTTTATAACAGTATTTTACTATAATATTTAAAAATATTCGAAACAAATATTGCTGTTGCAGAGAGTTCGATCTTATTCCACGAAACATTAACCTAGTTTTTGTTTTCTTTTAGGGAAATAAATTTCGGAGGTGATTCTCATATAATTCAATTTTAAAAATTAACGGAAAAAAAATTGGCGAATGGCACTTGGCTTTGCCATATAAAGCAAGTTACTGAAGATGCCACTTCCATCCAGCCAATGACATGAAAGAGAACACCACAAACCAATTCCTCGTTGTGTGCGAAACACAGTGAAAAGGACTCCGGCCCGTTCTTGACTTTTCTGTCATTTGGTCTTCAAATATTTATTAGGATAATATCAGTTGTATCAATTTATAAGTAACTTTTTACAAAAATTAGTTAACTCATAAATAATTATTAATATTAGTTAATTAGTTATTTTTAACAAAAAATTCATTTTTTGCTTTCTTTTAATCAGAATAAATTGGGTACATCTTAAGGAGTTTCAGTCTTAGTTTTGGGATAATTTGGTAAAGTTTTAAGTTGAACTAAAAATTCCAAATAGAAGATGAACATAAAAAATAATGTGTATCACTATGTATCAGATATGTATCATATTTGTATCAAATGTATATCATATGTATATCCATGTATACTTGCGTGTGAGATATGTGCGTGATACATTTTGATACATGTGCCGTCGATGAATTTTTTGAACTCGATTTTAACTTCGAATTTTGATATCAGTTCAGTCTAAACCACCTCCAATCTTCCTCAAATTTTGTATATTGACTCATCTATATATTTTCAATGAATATTAACCATACACATTGAAAGAAGCCTGCTTTGCTTAGATTTCTGGAATCTTGTGTGTGGTGTGTGTGTATATATATATATATATATATATATATATTCATCACCTTATTTGCTACCTTATCCATGAAATTTCCTTTCCGTCTTGCATCTAATGTTGCTAATCAGGTTTAAAAATATGGAAGGAGATCTTTGTGTGTGATTCTTTGAGAGAAAGAATCTTACTTATTTGAATTTTTAATGAGAAAGAATCTTATTTATTTGAATTTTTAATTTTTATATGTGCTTTGCTTGTTTTGATAAGTCTGTAATTAATGGTAGAGGCTGGTAAAGAGGAAGTCATTGCTAGTAGTAACGACTTGTCACGATACATTGGTCCATATAGAATCCATGTCCTAGGTGTATCAAAAAACATTCTTTTCGCTAAGCGTATATAATAAAATAGAGTGAAAAGGTCCACCCCGAAACGAGTAAGGGACGGGGAGAGGGAGGCTCTCGAAACCAAACGAGACTAGAAAGAACATGGGAATTAGCACCATTCATGTGAGTGCTTTTGTCTCTTCGAGGCTAGTCTGCGCTCTTTGGACTTTCAAACTTAGCGAACTGAAACATCTTAGTAGCTAAAGGAAGGGAAATCAACCTAGACCCGGTTAGTAGCGGCGAGCGAGAGCGGATTGGGGGTTTGAAGAAAAACAAACATGAAGCTTCGTTCCTCAGCAAAGTGTCGAAATATGCCTCTAGGAGCATTACGATATGCAGCTCAAATGGTCCCTGATGAAGTCTCTATTGGTTTTATTCTTATTGTGCGCCTTGTGAGCGCGTTTGGATCCGCGAAGGGACTCTTTTGGGATATTTTTGTAAGATTCCCTATTTATTATCCTGATCCGAGTTACTTAAACTCGTAAACTGAGTGTTAGCATTGTGTGGTAGATTGAAAAAACTAGTAACTTTTAGTAGTATTTTAATGAAGAAATTAAATGTTAGAACCCACTGAAATAGTGTCTTAGTGGTTAGACACTTTCCCAACTCACTCTTCTCTAATATTCGAAATGGTACTTTAAATTGTTTCTCAAGATTGCATCATACTAATGTTTACAGATATATGTAGGTTGTTTACATGTTTCAACTAAGCCAAATATTGGTTTAGTGATTTTGGATAGACTTGTTTGAAACAGTCAGTCTTGCCAGGTACAGAAGATAAGGAAAACAATAGTGGCCAGGTTTCTTTAGTTGTCAAGGGTGGAGATAATCGCAAGAATGACATCAAATGTCTAGTCCACTAGAGAGAGTTACATATTTTAATAGCAGAACAACATGAGATTTTCCTAGTGCTATCCTTCCTTAAACAACCTCTATACAAACTCCCCTCACCCTTTTTAAATCAACTCATTTTACAAGATAATAAGTACTCCTACTAACTATGATTTTCTATAGTCCGCTTCTCTTTTTTTGCTCTTCTTGGCCGCTTCGCTCTAACGGCCAGAAACAAATAATGAATTGGCTGATAATTGGTTCCCTTCAATCTGAATTTTCTTAGCTTTTGCCTTGTCCAAGCGTGCCCGTCTTACAGCTTCTTGGACATGGCGATCGTGATCTTTCAACATCTGATCCATTTTGCCTGATGGAACTAGTAGTGGCCCAGAATAGTGAATTTTGTTGCCTTTTGATCCATATCCCAGCTGAAGATGAAGAATGAGCAAATTAGACTACGGCTAAAACCATCATAGGTTTCGAAAACATATAATGTGAATACGTTGATAAGCTTCTTACAAGAACAGGATCATTGTTGCTGGTTCTACCGTCCTCATTTTGATGTGAGCTCGCAAGTGAATGATTTTTCTGCTCTTGTTTCATCGCCAAATGTGAGACCTCTTTGAATGATCCAGGAAACCTGGCTATAAGTTTAGGAACCTCTTGTTTATGTGAACCAGACTTGTCTGGCCGATCTTCAGAGAACATGCTTCTCCTTGCAGCGACTAGACCGGACATAGTTGACAGATCCGCAACAGAAAGTTTTGGGGCATCTTCCATATTCTTTCCAGCTTTTGCCCAGGCAGCTCGGTGAGCCAATGGCCCGGAATGTGAACCTCGCTTATGCAGCTGCGATTGAGGATCATTGTTTGCTTCTTCCACAACCTGAGATGGTCTAGGGGGATCAATTGGAAAACCAGAGGCAACTTCTTCCTGGTGAGAGTTGAACATCTCACTTCTGCTTTTTGAATTGGATTGAACTTGCCTTTTCTGCATATAGTGTGCCAAACCACATGAATACAGAACAAATTAACAAAATATTGTAGTTTCAAAGTTTGAACAGGACAAGCTAAGGATAGGCAAGACTAGATAATTGGAACACCAGAAGTGCTATTAATTTCTGAACAACACAAAGGTTAAGCCGTTGTAATGCTAGAGTGAGGAAAATGGTTGCTGAAGATGCTAATATGCAGAGTACTCCTTTCTACAGAGCTAGCATGCAATTGTACTAGCATTTATCAACTGATCAACAACTGCCCCTTTTCTCTTCCATGCTCTCATGTTTTAAAGCTTAAATGACTAGATGCCGCATGCACGACCTCCTCTTCCCAAGCACCCACCAAAAAAAGAAAAAAAACTGATTGTTGTGACCAGCTGTTAAGTGATATAGAGTAATTTCATGGGCATAATAAGAGAAGATTCCAAGGTTACTTGGTTTGTTCCAGTCAGTGACTAGGAGAAAGTAGTATTTTACCCCATGGGCAGATCAATGTCTTATCGTAAAAGATTACCTGCATAGATGAAACTAATTCAGCATTGGCTTCGGGTGCAGGGACTGCACGCGATTCTCTCGTTCCTCTCCTTTCTAGGTCATATCTATGACCCTTGTTTCCAGCTGCCGCTTGCCTAAAAAGGCATTGATATTATCAGCATACAAACAAGACCACATCAACCAATACATCAATTATATCTTAATGCCCATCTGTAACTGACAATTCTGGAGCACATGAAATAAGAAGCTGGCTAAAACATATTTATGTTTTCTGCTAAACTGCTACATTTACCTTCGAGCTTCTTCATCCCGCACTTTAGCATCAAATTCCTTACTCGGAGGATATTTTGGCAAGCTCAAAGGATCACAAGGAAGCGGCTTTGTTGTAAAAAACTGAAATGAAGCAGGCTGGATCAAAAATTTGAAAATTTGCCAATTGTTGTCTAAACATGGCCATTTGGGCTCCATAACATCAAAATGGATGGAGAAAACAGATAAACGTAATAAATTTCAAGACAAAGCACCAAGGAGGCACTATCATCAAATTAGTATCTATGAACACAAGACAGTTCAACTCAGATAAAGCGACGTGTCCTTTTGATACAAACTGCAAATAGTGAACTTTTAGCCAAACAACTCTTAGATGATTTGATCTTTAAGAAACTTCATACCTCACTCTTCAAGGCAGAGGCTGATGACCCACGATCAGCAGGATCTATTGAAAGTAAAGTTTCTATAAGTGCTAGTGCTGGTGCAGGAAACTCTTTAAATGTTTCTGCAACACAACGTCTATAAGGTTGTTGGGGCTTGAAGATTGTTGCATGGGGCAACCTCGATTTCCTCCAGTACTCCTCAGAAGGTGATCCACACAGTTTGAAAATCTTATGAAGTTGCTCAACCTACAGCACGGATTATGAACTTTGCTTTTATGACATGTTAAGCTAGAATGCAAGACTAATAGATAGACAATGAAAATAGTTATACAAGAGAAAATAACTATGGATAGGATAAGTAACAGGCCAATAATGTCAGAGTAAAGACACAATTAATGTTCCCTGTCAGAGAAAATTCAAACTACCATCAACTGTTCATCATATCAGACTGCAAGATGTACCTAATAGGATGACAAAGAATCAATAACGATTAATGAGCAAACGAGCTTCAAAAGAAGTATACAAGACCACATGCTACAACAGCTATGGCATCCTAACCTTTCAAAGACGCGTCAAAATCACATAGTTGAGAAACT
Source organism: Nicotiana benthamiana (assembly GCA_034376525.1). NCBI lineage: Eukaryota > Viridiplantae > Streptophyta > Magnoliopsida > Solanales > Solanaceae > Nicotiana > Nicotiana benthamiana. The sequence continues at coordinate 30,251,940 of CM067337.1, forward strand.
TCCTCGCATTTCAGTATCGAAGGAGCACCAATACCGGTTCACATTCTCAAACTTCCAATGGTAACGCCATATACCAGGCAGTGAAAAAAATGAAAAACTATCATACATGAGCCAAGACCAATATGTCGTACACTGCAATACTAACCATCGGCTAGCTTCCTAAGAAGCCACTACTACTTTTTTTATCAAGCAATGAAGCCAGTACTTCCATTTCAAAGTTGAAGTCAACCATGGGCATAATAAGTAAGAACAAAAGAAATGCTGAAGTATGCATCCTAACTCCCTTGTATCACATAGGCACTCTAAGTAAGATGGTTAAGGTATTTTAAAGAAATATACGCTGATAAGATGCTTCAAAATTCTCAGGGCTGGTATGATTTTCTCTATTGACAATGGTTTTGAACCTTCTCTAAAATGAAGTGTGATTTACTGACGGATTTCACAAGGAACTGTCTTATGTGTCGCCAGCATCAAGAACCAGAAAGTAGGATACAATTGACCTCAAGCAAATGACAGTAGAAACTCCACAATTTGGATAACTGGTGCATTGAACCTATGAGCTCTAAAGACCCTGACTATATTTGATTCCTAGTAACTCTTAAGTAAAGCGTCAGTAACCATAATGATATTCAACCATGGGACCCTGATGTATTCTATTGTGATATCCGTAAAATGGGTACAATACAAAAAAAGAAAAAAAGAATTAACAAAGAACATACCTCAGTTCTTCCTGGCATTATTGGCTTGCCAGCATAAAGTTCTGCAAGTATGCAACCAGTGCTCCACAAATCCACAGCAGTCCCGTAGTAAGTAGCACCGAGTAGCAGTTCAGGAGGTCGATACCAGAGAGTCACTACACGGCTAGTGAGAGGCTGGCTTTGATGAGGATCAAAAAAGCTAGCAAGACCAAAATCAGCAATCTTCAATATGCCATTATTGTCAATTAAAAGGTTGGAGCCTTTTATATCACGATGTAAAACACCACGACTGTGACAATGATCAAGTCCGCATAAAAGTTGCTGCATGTAACATTTGACCTACAAAAGCAAATAAGATTTTCCACTTAGGTGAACAAACAGAATAAACCATGGAAAAAAAATCAATGAAATGAAAAGAGAAAGAGAACCAAGCTCTTCCTTCCTCGTGAACAGGTGATACAAAAAATGAGCAAATTCAGAGGCATATTTATTATACATGCAAAAACACAATCTCACAACTGGAAGCCAAGTGAGCATATCTGTTGATGTAAATACAAGTCGAAGGTCTGACTATCAGGATTTTCAGCGGTAAATGTTTAATTGGTGAAAGAGAATAATGTAATTTGCAAAAGCATTAAGTGGATAGATACTGAAAGCAAATTCAAATACCTGTGATTCAGTAAACTTAAGACCAGGGTGTGACGCTAGCCCTGCCAAATCATGCTCCATATACTCAAATACAAGGTATAGGCTGCAAGACATCCTAGAAGTAACTAAACCTTCTAATTTTATTATGTTTGGATGATCAAGCCTCCGTAGTATGTGAATCTCCCTTGCCATGAACCGAACACTCTCAGGTTCTAGGTTATCAAATCTCACTTTCTTCAACGCAACGATCTTCCCTTGATCAAGATCACGAGCACGGTAAACATTGCTGTAGGTTCCCTGACCAATCTATGGAGCCATTATACGAAGTATCAAGTTAGCCTCATTCATTCATCAAGTATATCAAAAAGTGAACAAATCACACAATGTTTTAGCCAGTCCATTTGAAACTAACAAAGGCATATAATCTTCCCCTGTGAAAATACTAGTTGAGCACTAGTATGCTAGCATTGCAGAATAGCTGTGACAGTAAACAGTAGCAATTTTCTGCAATTATCATCTGACCAGATACTTATCAAAAGAAGAAGAGGTGAGTTGTTCATGATATCTGAAACAACTGAATCAGCCGAATCCAGCCTGCACAGCCGTGTTGTGTAATTGGGCTGTAGCGAATTGCCGAACATTTACTTGTTCAGGCCTATCCAAACATTACGAATAGATGTACTTGTTCACGGAAAAAGAAAAGACATGTGTACAAATCAATTAAACATTTACTGCTAAATTAAAGTGTACATTTATTCTGCTTTATTTGGGGAAATTACATTCCAATTATATTCCTTGTCATTCAACACCATACATGGGTAGCGATGTAGTGCATACCTAAGAGAGAACATCCTGATGAACTCAACATTTGATTCGTGGTATTATGACAATTTGTTAGTGGCAATTTTAACAATGAATGTCAACCTACCGTAACCCTTTATTTCTATTGGAACTTCGACAAGATATCCAACTCACATTATGAAGTATATGTCTAAATTAACGATGTGCCTTGACAACCGAGGAATAGCTCAATGGGAAAAGCCCTAAGCCTCTAACTATGAAGCTGAGCCTCGAACCACCAAATGGACAACGAAAAACAAATTAATTTCTTGCCTATTTTCCAAGATTTATATCAGAATGAACTTGATATTGGCTATACCATGCACCCAAAATCTTCCAGCTCCAACTCAGTGCTGAAGTGGAACATTTCCCCTTTCTCGGATAATTAGCACAACACTAGTACAAGAATTATCAGAAAGTAAAGATTCACTCTTGTGGGGGAGGGAGAAAGAGACAATTATGTGACAATTCTCATGAAATGTTTGGAGTTTCTACAGTAGAATGAAGAGTCAGAGACACAAAATTAAAGGTGCATACTTTATCCAACTTCTCAAAAGAATCAGCTCGTCTCGGCACCCATCCTCTGATAGCTTCACCAGCAACAGCAGCAAGCCAAGGTGGCCATCCAGCAGCAACCTGCTCCCCTTCACTCCCTTTTGGTAATATCCCAATTCCAGGATGATGTGTAGCAACAATAAACTCTTGCTTTTCTCTTTTCCTCTCATAATTCTCACTCTGCAATCTTACTGAACCATTTACTTGTTTATCAATTAGCATTGCCTTCCCATCAATGCTATCCAAACGATCTTTAACCCTATAAGCTGATTCCTCTCTTCTTGATGAACAAGCCCTTGGCCCTCTCAAACTTGCAGCATTTTTACTCGACAATCTCTCCCTTGGACTATCTCTACTATCTTCAATGGCAGAGGGCTTACCGCAAACACAACCCATCCCAAATACTTACCACTCTAAAAAGCACCAAACACTTCAACCCCACCTCCCAAAATCACATCTTCTCACTAATAAACCTCCTCATTTTCAACAAAACTCGCTTTCCAATTACTAGGGACCAACCAATTAGAAAAATTAAAGTAACCCCACCTCCCAAAATCACATCTTTTCACTAATAAACTTCCTTACTTTTCAACAAAACACACTTTACAATTACTACAGAACAACTAATTATCAAAATTAAAGCAACCCCACCTCCCAAAATCAAATCTTTTAGCCAATAAACCTCTTCATTTTCAAGAAAAAACTACTTCCCACTTAATACAAGTTTACCAAATGATTCAAAGAACCAAAGAAAACCAAGAAAACATTTCAATACACAAGAGTATAAATGTACAGCCACAAAAATTGTGCAAATGGGTTCAAAAGAAAAGAGCTAGAAATGAATGTTGAAGTGAGTGTCGTAGAGTGTGTATGAAAAGTTGGGTGGAGGAGAAAGCATGGTTGTGGATCTAGGGCACGGATGGATTGAGTTTTCAGGGGGTATACAGAAAAGAGAGAGATAAAAAGAGATTAATTTTGGAAAAGGAGTGTTTTATACAAAAAAAAAACTGTTAGGTTGATTTTCTATTCTGACCGCCGAAGAGCAGCTTTTTTATTAAATACACTTCACAGTACCCAGTGTGTGTGTGTGTGAGATAAACAGAGAGAAAGGAAGCTGGGAAGACCGATGCTGTTCCGTTGTGACATTCTTAACATGTTAAGTTGTTAACCACGCGCACAACACAAACAAACTACCTGCCACCTTACTTTATTTATTACTCCATTTCAGTTGAATTTTTTATTTGGATCTTTATGACTCCACATAAATCACCTCTTACTTAAAATTAATAAGTACCCTACTTATTTTACTAGTTTGTTCATAAATTTGTTATTTAATTATAAGTACTCTCAACTTTGCTCACATTTATTGCTTGGTGTTTAGCCGTTTAAATAGTAACATTATGATGGAGCTGGGATACATTAGTAATATGCGTATAGTACAAAATGTAAAATTACTTTAAACCATATTTTTATATTGGCATAACGTAATAAATAAATTTTATGTGCGTACACACGTGTTCAATTAAAATAGATGTTATTCAAGCTCAATGTTCATAAATGTTAGTAGCACTTTTTTTATTCATTTACTTATCTAATTTTTACTGATTATGTCATTTTTTTCTTACTTTATTGTATACTAATAATTATAAATTATTCATCAAAGATTACATAGAATAATAAGTATTCTTTTATTTTTAATTAGAGATTTCGAATTTAAATTATAAGAACGTAATCATTTTTGGTAGGATAATGCTTTATCCATTAATTAAATTCAAATTAAATTGGGAATTAAAAAATTATAAATTCACCTATTAGTAGCAAGACACTCTTCCATCTCTACTTTGGAAATTGAAATTTTGATAAGACTTAGCACAGATATAAAAACCTCTAATTGTTAATGCTTTTCGTACAAAAGTCCAAGATTGTTTTGTATCTATCTATCCACACCAGATATGATTAGGGAGATTTTCAAACAGTATTGTCGATAAGTGATTACTTTGATTTTGTTATGAAATAATATAAGAACAATTAGAATAATGCAAGAACAAGAATAATATAGAGAGAATAGGGAGAGAAGTATTCTTATTGATACTTTGGGATGGTTTACAATGGTATAGAACCCCTATATTTATAGAGAGGTGGTGACTTAGCCATCAAGTAGTAAACCCTAGAATCTCTCTAAATATAGACATTCACCTTAAATAGAGTTCTATTTATAACACTCCCCCTTGAATGTCTATTCAATAATGTGCCTCGTTAAAACCTTAACTAAATAAAACCCAATGGGAAAAAATTATAGAAAAGGAAAAAGAGTACACATGTTTGAATATGCGCCTATTGGTTGCCTCGTTAAAAACCTTGATGGGAAAACCCAGTAGGACAAAACCTTGTAAGGGAAAAAGAGTGCAACGCGCATTAACTCCCCCTGATAAGAACATCAATTTATATCCTTGAGCATTTGCATTCCAATCTTGTGCACCATCTTTAAAACAATCTTTGGTAGAGATTTGATAAATAAATCAGCCATATTGACTTGAATAAATATTCCGCACCTTGAAATCATCATTTTTGATAGATATGAACATCTTCATATAATGTCGTGGAATAACTCTTCAATATCTCCATAGATGTATTCTCAATGCCATCATGCTTATAGTTATAGCAAGATACATATGTACACAAATTGTACTTAGGATGTGGTACTTCAGGACCAAGAATTGTGTATGCTTCAAGCAACTTAAATCTTTCAAGTTAAGTCATATAAGCCATATAATAGACTTTAGATGCATATCAAGTTTTCACGTCACGCTAAACAAATAAGATATTGAAAACTGATTATACATACCTTTGACTTTATACTTTCAAGTATTTGAACTACATGTCCAAAACTATATGTCTTATGGAATCAATTCTGCTTGAATTATATCTCTTCCATTTATGATCACTTTGATCATTTGCTCATCTTCTTTATTAAGAAGTTCCTTTTGAAACCGATTAGTCTATACGCTTCAAGTGTATCCAAGACTTTGTCCTTCTGGGACTTAATATGAGTATTTGTAGTGAGAATATAGTCACTTTCTTTGGGTCAGCAAATGCGTATAGCATGCTTTGCAATATGTTGCAATTGAATTATCCATTTTATGAACTTCAGGTTCATATCATGATATTCGGGGATTTACATATACAAATGATAATTCATCCCATGTAACCTTTTCTCAAGTGTTTATCATGTCTCCCCCTCATGTTAGAAAAGCTAACTTGTTTCCTCAACTTTGGGAAATCATCATGTCAATATACACAGCACTATAATAATAAGATGAAATTATTTGGTTCCTGACCCTGAACCACTTGTGAGGGGAGAATATACTCTCGTATACAACGTATATCAAACTGATATATATAACTTTGTTCTCATAAGAAACAGTTTAGCTATTAAGTGGAGGCACTCAATAATTATCTTGCTAAACCAACTTTGATATAAACCAACTTATCAAGATGAACTATCTTGAGTAGAAAATCTGGAAATTATGCTCGAAGTTAGATTACTGAGCAATTTACCTCGCAAGCACCGGTCAGGCTGCGGGTTAATAACAATTGCGCATGTAACCATATCATAGATGCATCATATGTGGTATACATGGCAGGTGAATGGGCCCATATTCACCTTTGATATTTTCAGAATTTATGGGCTTCAACCCGAACTCTTTAGTTGGTCAGTTCATTAATGAGAACAAGTGATACAAGAGAATTCGTAAAGAACTTTCTAGTTCTTTAATATTCACCTATGTGAATTTGCACATCATACTTAAAATGAGATGGCTAACACGAATGCCAACTGAATAAATTATCAATATTGGTAAACTTCAAATTTACACCATGACATGTGCACTTATCAATAAACTTCAGGTTTATTATGACATGGGTTTTTATACCAATAGATATCCACTTTATTGTGGCATTATTTTGTTTGTGTAGTACAAACTGGAGAATAAAGCGGGTAGCTTTTCATATACAAATTATCCCGCTACAAGTTGTAGTAATAGGAGATATCAAATCTTTCCTTCATTTATAGTCTCAATATAATCAGCGCTTTCGCGTGTACTTTGGAAACTGAATAAGTTTCTTTGAGACTTACTACAGCACAATACTCAATTGTGTTTCTCCAACATAGTAATAATTGGCTCTTCTAGAGCTCTCAATTAATTTTGTACTACCACAAATTCATTAACATCCATGTGGTGAATATCTCTTTTAAAGAGAAAGTTACACCATTATGGTCATGGTCAAAATTATATGCAAGATATGTTTCTTGCATTATCGTTGTCCTTTAATAGTCATATTTCCAAAATACTTTGGCTTACAATAGGTACGTGACCAACGATCATTCATGCCATATATCATCTCAAACCTCCTTCTAGGGGTGAGTGTGGTATCATCTCAAACCTCCTTCTAGGGGTGAGGGTGGTATATTCAATACCAACTTCATGTTCATATTCTTCCGATAATGAATATGTATTCATGAGTCAGATGTTGTCACATTCACTGCGGGGATATGTGATTTTGTTATCCTTTTCAAATCTGTAAATGCGTCTGGCATTCGATTTGCTATTCTTTGCAAATGGATAATATTTTGCGCCTCTTTTTCACAAATAGAGGTATGTGGATCAAGATGAGATAATGATGCATTTTTCCACAAAATTTTCCGTTTGGTTTCACCAACTTCTCCCCCTAATTTTGGGAAAAGTGTCTCATCAAATTGACAGTCTGCAAATCGTGCAAATCTCCTGTCAATATTTCGAGGTTGCGAATTAATGGAGGGCGATTCAAACTTAACATATATTCCTAACCTTCTTTGCGGACCCATTTTGGTGCGGGATGGCGGTGCTATAGGCACATATACTGCGCATCCAAAGATTCTTAAATGGGATATATTAGGTTCATGACCCAAAACCAATTGCAACGGGGAATATTTGTGTCAATTCGTCAGTCAGAGACGAACTAGCATTGCTGCATGCAAAATGGCGTGACCCCAAGCCGAAGTGGGCAGCCTCGTTTTCATGAGTAAATGAGGTATTCAAGATTATACTCATGTATTGTCTCAATCTGATATCCATTTTGAATGATATCTTTAAAACTCAACAAGTTCCTTTTAGACTTGGAGGAGAACATTTTGACTGATATCATTAAAACTCAACAAGTTCTTCTTAGACTTGGAGAAGAACATTGCATTCTCTAAAATATCGTTCCTTTAGGCAGAGTTATAGTTGCTCTTCAGGAGCCTTCAATCAATTTAATTCCCATAGTTTGCCATACAAAAGCAAATATACGAACATGAGAATAAACAAGTTCAATTCGTTTGTTTCACATTTAAACTATATTTTCAAAATCTGCTGAGGTCAGTTGACTAACTAAATCAGATAGTCGATTATATGTTTTCCATAATCGATTACTATGTAGTTTAAAATTTTCAGTTTAAGCATTTTCTTAAAACAATCGATTGTTAAACACAGACAATCGATTGTTAAACATTGACAATCGATTGTTAAACACACACAATCGATTGTTTGCTGTTTTGAAAAACTTCAGATCACACTGTCTTAAGACAATCGATTGTTAAACATAGACAATCGATTATTTGCTATTTTGAAAAATTCCAGATCAGTCTTAAGACAATCGATTGTTAAACATAGACAATCGATTGTTAAACATAGACAATCGATTGTTGACTATTTTGAAAAACTTCAGATCACACTGTCTTAAGACAATCGATTATTTGCTATTTTGAAAAATTCCAGATCACACTGTCTTAAGACAATCGATTGTTAAACATAGACAATCGATTGTTGACTATTTTGAAAAACTTCAGATCACACTGTCTTACGACAATCGATTGTTAAACATAGACAATCGATTGTTGAACATTGACAATCGATTGTTTTGCAGTTTTAATGCGAAATATTAGATAATCGACTAACTGTTAGGTTAGTCGATTACCTCTACTGGAAAATAAAAATATTATTGAAATCTGAGCATATTGAAACATTCTAAAGAACTAATACTAACTAATACGAGCTGATACTAATGACTATTAGTTTATTCACTAACTATTACAAATAAGTGAAATAAAATCAAACAACTCTATCTTCTTTCATCAAGGTGATGGTGCAAGAGAATCAAGGCCATTGGCACAGTTTCAAACCTTCATTAAGGTGATGGCGCAAGAAAAACGAGGCCTTAGCATAGTCTTGGGTGGATGCATTATTTCTGTCTTTAATGGCGTCTCTAGGACCCATTGCATCCAAATGGATTTCAGCATTCAACACACATGTCATATAGTTCTTGCCCGAAATTTCAAGGGCAACGAACTTTTCTTTTATAATGTCAGATATGAAACAAAATTACATCAAGAGCGTGTTCATACTTACGGGCTCTATTATCACATTCACTTCAGGGAATGGATCCTAATCATCTGTATGTGCTATACACAATCTCATGTCAAATATTACTTTCATATAGTGAAAGATTATTTTGAGAATTCTTATTGTTCTCATTACCACAATAATGACGATTATAATTTCGTCTATTGCCACGTCCACATCCATTGATACCTTCACGGTAATAATTTTGTCTTCTTTCAGACTTATCACATACTGCTATCACATTCTCTAAAGGGAATGGAGCAAATTCAATTGGACGGAATTTTAATTCTTTGCCACGTCCACATTCATTGATACCTTCATGGTAATAATTTTGTCTTTGTGTTGTATATAAAATCAAATCGTAGAATTTCAAGAATTTGAAAGCGAAAAGTAAATTACTTACCTTTAAGGTATACCAATAAATGTTGTGATATCAAATATACCTCTTGTATAAATTCCTTTCTTTCTCTCACGTTTTTCTCTTTCTGTTTCTGTTTCTTTCTTCTTTGTTTTTCTTTCTTTCTCGTTTATTTTCCTTCTTTCTTCATTCTTTCTTTTTCCTTTTTGTCCGTATAGAAATTCATCTGGCGTAGAACTTGCTTTTGAGCCATGCGTCTAACATCTTGAATTTCTTGAAGTTAAAAACCAGGAATCACCAATTTAAACAAGCAGATGTAGTTGGATATTGAAAAATGCGGTTGAAGTCACGACAGGAATCAACTTCGAATTTTGACAACAAAAAGTAAAGAAAAGAAGCAGCTGCTTTGTTTTCATACAGAGGAAAAGAAAACTTTGTGATGGAGACAATAACTGAAGCGAAACTTTCTAACAGAAACTAACGCTTATCCAGAATCTAAAAGTTGGAATAGAATTCAATTTAGCTGTTAGCTTTAATACAAAGCGAACGTGAAACACATAATTATAGATTTCAATCGAACATAAAATCGATACTTATCTCTTGAAGCGTGATCCGGATAATGTCCGGAATTAGCGAAATTCGTGCGGGCGAATTTCTCCTTAATCTTCTCAAAGTGCTTCTTGAGACGGTAGAGTCTCGTGCTGATAACGTGTTATGAAATAATATAAGAACAAGTAGAATAATGCAAGAACAAGAACAATATAGAGAGAATAGGGAGAGGAGTATTCTTATTGATACTTTGGGATGGTTTACAATGGTATAGAACCCCTATATTTATAGGGAGGTGGTGACTTAGCCATCAAGTAGTAAACCCTAGAATCTCTCTAAATATAGACATTCACCTTAAATAGAGTTCTATTTATAACAGATTTGTCTTATTTTAAAATTTTAATCTAATTGGGCCCAGAGCTACCTGTACACTTACAACTCGGACAGGTCGTGCAAGAGCGTGGGAATGAGGCGCGTAGAGGAAGAAGGGTTTTACTGCTATGCTGTTTCTGTTTTCTGCACAAAGTAGTGTGCCTTTGCTCAGGGCCTGCCGCCTGGGCCTGGGGAGTGAGTGAGGAGGGGTGGGGGCTGGTTCCTACTTTTCTTTGGCTTTTATATTTGTGGGGTCTTCACGCATTAATATGATAAGTTAAGACCTTTTAGTGCAATTATTATTCCTCATTTACCGACTGAGCCACTTATTTCCCTACATTTTTAAAAACCATTAATTACGAGTTTCTTACTACCAATAAAACCAGCTGTGGGTTCCATTTCCTTAAACCCGGTGCTTCATATTCCCTCCTCCTTAATGGATAATCTGAGTACTTTATGAGTACTAATAAGCTTTTCTTTTATTGAGCGCGTTATTCATTAAATTGCTAATTATAAATGCAATAAAACTTTTAATAAGTAGTTTTGAATTTGATGAGATTGTTACGATCCAAAATTTAAACATCAGGATTGTAATGACACCTAACATTGTTAGGCAAGTCAATATGAAATAAAAAATTTACCAATTTTAATAGTTAAAATAAAATAATAATATCCAACGAAAAATGAATGTCAAATCTAATACAATACTAATATAAACCACGTGATAATAACTAGTTAGAAGTCCGGAATCATGAACACGGGCAACTAGAAGTCTACACACATAGTTTGGAATAAATACTAAGTGATCGAAGAAGATAAATAGAAATAGTGGGAAATATAAGGGGATTTCAAGGTCTGCGAACGCCAACAGATCTACCTCGAGTCTCCGTATGAAAATAATCCAAGCTGACGTATCTCAAGCACCACTGGGACCAATGCTAGCATCTGCATAAGAAGTGCAGAAGTGTAGCATGAGTACAATTGACCCAACATACTCTGTAAATGTCGAGCTTAACCTCGACGAGTAGCGACTAGCTATAACAAGATATCTACATAAATAAACATGTATAAGTGTATATAAAGCAAAAAACTAACAAGAAAATTAATAAAATACTAACGGAGAGGGGACATGCGAAAAGAGGAAGATATAATAAATATAACAAGTATGAAATCATAAAATAACGTCTTCCAAATTAAGCAACGATATAACCAAGTAAATCCCCAAAATCGGAATCATATAACTCAATGATACAAAAATGGAACGACATCATCCTTCATAATTTTACGCTTGTCCTCACTATGTATAATATGAATGAAATGGCACAGTATCACCATTCGTGCTTTTACTCTCGTTTACACTATGTAATAATATAAATCTGAATAATGATCAATATAAGGAATAATTTAACTTCAATTATGGTGTCACGATATCAAACTTCAACTTTCAAAATATTCAAATATCTTTAGAATAGACAATAAATACGAAACAAATAATTAAAGAAATAACAATCTAACCTACATGGATCACATAATAAACGAAATAATATAATATAAGGAAATAATTTTCACTCACATGCTTTAACCTAATGACAATGCTTATGTACTCATCACCTCATATATACGTTGTCTCCACACATAAATCACGTAGAAAATAGGCCAACAAATCCTGATCCCTCAAGTTATGGTTTATCACGATACTTACCTCACTCAGCAAAATAATCAATGCTCAACCACGACCTTTCCTCTAGAATGAGCCTCCACCAGTCAAATCTAACCAAATATACTTCAAATATTCAATCTTTAATGTTTTTGAAAAATGTCAACCCCGAGCTCGCTTGGCCAAAACTCGAGATTCAGACCAAAGCTCAATTATCCATTCACCCCGAGCCCGGTTATGTTATTAATTTTAAAATCTGACCTCAATTTGAAATCTAAATCTCAATTTCTCAAAATTCCAAAATTTCTACTTAAATCCCTAACTTCTATAATAAAAAATCTTGGATAAAAGGTTAAAATTAAAGGGTATTTATGGAAATGTAACGAAACAAACTAAAATCTACTAATCTATAATTAGCATAAAAACCTCTTCAAAATTATCTTTAGGACGATCTCAAAATTGAAAATGGTGAGAAATGGGATAAATCCCCGATTTTGGAATGTTTTAAATCACTAGCGTCGGGTCTTCTTCGCGTTTGCGAAGGAACTTACGCGATTGCGAAGCACTGCGGCCCAACTGGCCTTCGCGTTCGTGATGGCCTCTCTCCATGTCTTTTGCATTTGCAGTCCTAGGATCGCGTTTGTGTAGAACATCACAGGGATCCCTTCCCAGACCCCATAACCTTACGTGTTCCCGAGAGGAAGGTCGCGTTTGCGAAGGGTTAACCCCCTCCTCCCATTACTTCGCGTTTGCGATTAGCTCCCCGCGTTCGCAATGAAGGAATTCCTCCCCGACCCAGATTACCCTTCGCGGTCGCGAAAGTATCTTTATGATTGCGAAGCATAAAGCCTCAGACACCAGTAACAGTAAAAAAAAATCAAAATTTTCCAAGTTTAAATGGTCCATAGTCTATCCGAAACTCACTCGAGCCACTCAGGCTCCAAACCAAACAAGCACACAAGTATAACCACATCATATAAACTCACTTACATGATCAAAATATCAAAATATCAACTAGAACTACGAATCAGATATCAAAATGCATGAAAATTTTAAAGAAAGCCAAGAACTTCCAAATTCACAATCGAGGTCCGAATCATATCAAATCAACTCCATTTTGTACCAAATTTTACAGATAAAGTTTTAATAGTTATATGAACTTGTACGAAGTTCCGAAGTCCAAATCTAAACCCGATAGCAACAACATCAACTTAAAGTCAAACTTTGGAAATATTTAAACCTTCAAGTTACTAGTTTTCAACAAATCTCGGCAAACTTTCTAATTTAATTCCGGACATACGCTCAAGTCCAAAATCATGATACAGACCAACCGGGATCATCAAAGTACTGATCTGGAGTCGTTTAAATAAAATATTGACTGTCGTCAACTCAAATCATTTTTAAAGTTAAAATTTATATTTTCATCAATTTTTCGTATAAAAGCTTTTAGAAAAAATATACGGAGTGTGCACGCAAATTGAGAAATGCTAAACGAAACTAATTGAGGTCTCGGATGTGATTACCCAAAAGGTCATCACTTGCTTTTAAATTCAACTCTATGTTTCGAGGCCTTGAAAATATTATTTTTCATCACCTCTGCGTGCGCAGTCTGAGCGCATTACCGAAAGGCCTAAATGTAAAAATCTGTGAAAAATAATAAGTTTTGATAGTAAAATGAATTAATTTGATTTCGAACAATATTTTGGGTAAACGAACCCGGACCCGTAATTTGACGGTCCTAGAGGATCCGTATGCCCAGAATCGAATTCCGAAGTCCCAAGCCTGAGAAATGAATTTTGAAAGAAAATTATGTTTTTGGAAATTGTTTAAAGGAATTGGAAATGAATTTTGATTAGAACATATTGGTACCGGGCCCGTATCCTACTTCCGGCGCTAGGTACATGTCTTACATATGATTTAAGATAATTCTATGAAGTTTGGTAAGAAACGTAATCCGTTTGACATAATTCGGACCGTAAATGCAAATTTTGATGCTTTAGGAAGTTTTAAAATATTTCATTAATTTTGAGGTTTAATTCATTGTTAATGATATTATTATAGCGATTTGATCGCAAGGATAAGTTCGTATAAAATTGTTGAGTTAGTACGTATGTTTGGTTTTGAGCCTCGTGGGCTCGGGTGTGTTTCAGAAGGTTTTTGGAACTCAAGATTTGCAGGTTTTGTTGTTCGGTGTCCAGAGATTTTACCCTTCGCATTCGCGTGGTCCCTCTCGCGAACGTGTAAGGAAAATATCCCAGGTGCTAGATTTCTTCTTCTCGAATGCGAAGTTTGAGACACGAATGCGAGACTGAGGGGAGAATACCCTTCGTGAACACGTCCATACACTCGCGAACGTGTAAGGTTAAAGGCTTGGGGAGGGGGTCACCATTTTGTGCATCGCGAATGCGGCCATTGGCCTGCGAATGCATAGGCTTGAGGAGCCAAAGCTTCACGAACGTGAGCGTGGGAATGCGAACACGAAGGTCACTTAATTTGGCTTCATCACGAACGCAACAGGCCTATCGCGAACGCGATGAAGGCATGTCCAGTGATTTAAAAACATAACCAAAATGGGATTTAGCAAAAAATTCATAACTTCTTCTTTTCAACTCCAAATTGGGCGATTTTTGAAAGGGAATTTCACCACTAATTCATAGGTATGTAATATTAGACTCATTTTCTTCAGTTTCCATTAATACCAATTAGATTTCTAACTTAAATCATGTAATTAAGGGTAGAAAATTAGGAATTTGGGTAGAGTTCGGGATTTTTATATATTTGTGATTTAGACCTCGTTTTGGGGTCAAATTTTGGAACTAATTATATATTCGGGATCGTGGGTGAATGAGTGATTGGGTTTTGGTCCGAACCTCGTGTTTTGACCAAGAGCCCGGGTCAATTTTTGACTTTTTTGGAAGAATGATTAAAAAGCTATAACTAAGCATTTAAATTAGATTGTTTAGCGTTTATTAATGTTATGAAGTCGATTATGTCTAGATAAAATTTATTTGGGGCCAAATTCAAAAGGAAAAGTGGTGTTGGAGGCTTGAGTTGGATGTGGAAGTTCGAGGTAAGTGTTTGGTCTAACCTTAGATTGAGAGATTATGAGTTGTGTCCTATTTTCTATTTGTTTCTTGTTGAGTACGATGCATAGGCATGGTGACGATTATCTATACATTGGTGTCAAGCATGACCGTGAGTCTTATATTGTGATTTCATGATTTCGTTGTACTATTCATACCTTGGTGAAGATTTCTATCTGTTGTGTAAAGTTGTGGAAATAATTGTGACTTATGAGCATTAAAGAGTATTGGCTCCAGTTGTATAGCTAATTGTGAAAGCATAAGTGATAATTGAAACTCTAGAGCATTGGCTCGAGTTGTGAAGTGAATTGTGAACTAAAAGAGAGAAAGAGAAGAGATCTTATGTTTCCCCCTTGCCAGGCTATTGTTGAGTTGTGGTTTCCTTGCATTGGGTTCTTAATTGATATTACAGATGCTTAGGTTGATGATTCTTTGTGTTGGGTAGGGATTATGATTATAGCTGAGGTAGTTAGGTGTCAGGACAAGTTTGGTTATAACTGAGGTAGTTAGGTATTATAACAAGTTTGGTTGTAGCTGATAGGTGTAGTAACGAGTTTGGTTATAGCTGAGGTAGTTAGATTTCGTAACGAGTGTGGTTATAACTGAGGTAGTGGGATATTGTAACAAGTTTGGTTATAGTTGTCCCCCCTTGTCGGGACGTGATTACTTATGCTGTCGAATAACTTGCCGGGATAGTGTAGACCTTATTGCTCCCTTGTAGGGACTTTTGTTATGATTGTTCTTAATATTATATGTGGATTGGATTGCACACCGCAACAATATTATATGTGAATCGGGTTGCACGCCGCAACAAAATTTTACGTGGATCGGGTTGCACTTCACAACTATATTATATGTGGATCGGGTTGCACGCCGCAACAATATTATATATGGATCGGGTTGCACACTGCAACAATGATATATGTGGATCGGATTGCACGCTGCAACAATGAAAAATGATATGGATCGGGTTGCACGCCGCAACAGTGTTGATATATATATTGGGATCGGATTGCACGCCGCAACAATGATAAATGATACGGATCGGGTTGTACGCCGCAGCAGTGTTGTTATATATTAGGATCTAGTTTCATGTCGCAACAACTATTGATACAAGTAGTCCACGCCCCATTTTTTCTCACGAACAATTGTTTGAAATCGGGTACACGACATTTACGAGGACAACTCTATTCCCTTTCGATAATTGTGTTTTTGGAGTTGAAGAGTCGTCATCTAATGATTATAGTGCATTAGGACACTTTTAAGAAGAATTTGAGATGAAGAAATTAGAGTTTGGTAAGGTTTAGAAATCATCTTGAAGGGAAGGTATTCGGCACCCCTCAAGATCCACTAGTATGGTTCCTCGCCATACTACAATTATGACTTTAAACAACAAAGAAACAAATAGAAGTCTCAAGTAGAGAGGTTTTCACATAATATTGCAAGTAGGTTGAAGAATTTAAAAATAAAAGGAGTAGAAAGTTTAGAAAGATAATTTTGAATATCTTAAAAAGAATAACAAGTAAAAGGGAAAGGGGGTCCTAGGTTTGAAAATAATATGGATCACATCAATGCAATACCCGCCGTACACTCCTCAAAAGAGGGGTCGCACGTGGTATTAGCGCACCGGTCATAATATCCATATTCTACCATTCTCACCCCGTTAAGGTATTAAAGCGCAGAATGTATCGTTTCTTATTGCGTGCTAGTACCCGTCTCAATCCTATCGGTCATCGAGGCATTTTGGACTACAAATCCTAAAGGGAAAGGGAATTTGGCGTCTTTTAAGAGTTTTCAAAGGATAAAATACTAATGCGACATTCAAAACACGTAATGCAGATATAGGTATACAAGCAAACAAATATGGCTCAAGTAAGCCTCCTTAAATCAAATAAAGGCATATCGTTTAGCATGGTCTTTCACGTACTGGCTTGGTCTGGATTTAAATTAAAGCGGTAAACAGACTAGTTCAATACATATTTTTTAGACAAGAAGTCCGCATTAGGTCCGCTCGGATGCAGTTGTCTAAGACTGACCTAATGATTAATTATCCATCCTTTTGTCTATGTGTTGAATAAAACTAGGCAGGGGATCTACTGATTTCAGGAAAAGATGCAAACTGATTTTAGAAAGAGTTACCAGTTTTAACAGAAAGATACGAGTTTTTGAAAAGATACGGACTGATTAAAAGGTTTACGAGTCTTAATAGAAAGAAACGAGTTTTAGAAAAGATGCAGACTGACTAAAAGGTTTACGAGTTTCAGAAAAATGCAGATTGATTGTAGAACAAGGTTTACCAGTTTTAGCGGGTTTCAGAAAAGAGGCAGAAGATTGCTAGTTTTAGCAAAATAAATACGAGTTCTAGCAATTAATACTATTTTAAACGAATGAGGCAGTTCAAATTCAAGATTTACATAGGCATGATTTCTATACACTTACTAATTTTAACACCTTTTCAGACATTAACAGAAGTCTTATGCACATGATGTCTGTATGCAGCTTTATTATTAAACCTACAAACGGTTTGCCTAATGACATTTGTATATGCAGAAATGCAAAACCCCATAGACATGATATCTATATGTGTATTTGGAGAAAAAAATCAGAAATTAACCCCTATATGCATGGTATCTACCCCTGCGCATAAAAGTAAACCCTTCTATATGTGTATTTGTAGAAAAAACAGAACTTAACCCCTATATGCGTGATATCTATCTACCCTTGTGCAAAAAAGTAAACCCCTTCCTTTCTTCACTAAATCCCCATGAGTTTATTACAAATTATTACAACCCAATAAATCAAACTGGAAATTAAAAGTACAAAAGCTACATATGAGAAGCCTAATTCAGACTTAATGTCTAACAATATGAGATGAACCACTTCCAGGACCAAGATTTCCAAAGATGTAAGACCCCGTGAAAATGAGTGCTTAAGTCCTCACAACTCATGGACTTGGGTCCATCGGTGTGTCAGAATCCCTTTCTGCTGATTTTACACTTAAAAATCGAGAGTTGGAGTTTTTTTGAAAATGTCATTTTTGTGGTCGGAAATGCGATCACAGATTAGTCATGCAGACCGCATATCGTCCGCAGAATGAATCAGAGAGCAATCCATAATTGGTGTTGAAAATGCGGTCAAATCCATGGTCGCAAAATCAATATGCGGGCCGCATTGTCACTGCATAAAATCCTTGAAGATTTGTGGAGGTCAAATCTGCGGTGCAATTTGCGACCGCAGAACTGGTATGCGGACCGCATTCTTGCTGCATACCCAACCAGAGAGACCAGCAATTTGGGACCATTATGTGGTCAAATCTGCGGATCGCATGTCAACTCTGCGATCGCACAGTTGACCGCAGATCCGTTGCGAACTTCAGTTTTCTAAAAATTTTAAACCCGACCCTTTTCTAATAAAACACCCCTGACCCTAATTTTTTCTCATTTTTTGAACAAAACAAGAGGTAGGGAAGAGAGAGTTCTTGAGACAAGCCCCTTCTTCATCAATTGATCTTTTAAAAATTATCGAAGCCTGGGAAATTTTGAGCATCTATCTTCCCTTCTGATTTCACAGGTAAATTCCCTAACCTTTTACCCTGATTTTCGAACCTAAGCTTGGGGAGGGAGTCTCATACATTGATTTTGAAATTCTTGTTAGAAATCCACATGCATGTGTTTTGAAAAACCCTAATATCTAGTAAAAAGGGAATGGGGAAGTAATTGTGAGCTTCAAAGCTAAGAACTATGTGTTAATTGATGAATTGGATTGACATTGCTTGATTGCTTGGTGACTGAAGTAGAAGTTTAAAAGGGGGATTCAACTTCATGTATGTATGGCTAACCTTGATACTTGTGAAATTGCCTTGCTTGGCATGTAAATTGTTTGGTAATTGATATCTCGGATGGTTAACTGTGAGTTTCTTATGACAGGTTTGATTGTGAATGTACCTTGAGGCAAAAGTTGAGTAACAAGTGATTGAAGGAATCCGTAAATGGTGAAATAAGCTTAATTGTGATAACAATGTACCTGAAATGCTGTGGTGGGCAAATTGTGGTAATTTGAATTGAGTATGAACTGTTGAAAGTAATGAAATTAGTGCCAATAGATATGGTAACACTTGTAACATTGTTATGGTAATGCCTTGAGGCGTAATTGTTGTTTATCCTTGTGATTTGGTGTTTGGTTGTATTTGTTGTGAATAACTGTACGGCGGGGTCGAGCTGTGCGCCGCAACACAGTGCAATAAGGTGTTTGTTAGGGTGATAAGGGTGGCCGAGGTAATAAGGGTGGACGAGGTAATAAGGGTGGAAAAGTGATCGGAATAACTACTGAATTATGCACTTGAGCAAAAATTTGTGAAATCAATAATGTGAAATTGTGAAAGCAGACAACATGAGAGTTTGTAACCTGTGGGGCACTGATTGTCCCTTTTGTTTGACTAATTGTACCTTCTATGTGTGTGCTTGAATGTTTCTTCCATTGTTGTGTTCTATATGCATATGGCTTGAGTTTACTTGGGACAAGTTTTGTTCATACATACCAGTACAATTCAAATGTACCGACGTCCCTTTCACCGGGGGCATTACATTCGTGTTATAATTGTAGGTGGATCTTCAGGAGGTACTCCGGTCCACCGTCCGTAGCTCTTCCTCTTTCCCCAGCTAGCTGTATTGGTGAGTCCCTTTTCTTCCGGGGCCCTGCGTGGCTCATGCCACCATTGTTCTTGTATTTTTGGATCTTATTTTGGTTTATGTAAAAAGTTATAGCCGGAGTCTTGTTACCGGCAAGTATAATACTGTCATCGTGTATCCTTAGAGGCTCCGTAGACACGGAATATGGGTCGCGAACCATGGGTTATGTACTTTGTATTTTGGGGTATTGTAAATTGTAAACCACGTTAATATCATCTACGTATGTATAGTATGTGAAAAGGTGTTTAAATTGTAAAATTGTTGTTTATATTAGGTTAGCAAGTAATGAAAATGTGGGGCAACTCGTGGGATTGGAAATGCACCCAGTTCCACTCGACTGGGGATACCCGGTTGAGTGCCGGTCATGTCCCTCGGATTTTGGGGCGTGACAAACTTGTTATCCTAGCCTAAGGTTTTAAAAGAGTCCTAGGGTGTCTCGGAGCCATGTGTTTAGTAGAGCCCTTCTTATCGGTGTGTTGTCGACCACATCTATAAGTAGGGGGATACACGGGAATTTAGGAAACTTCTCTCTTCTTTGTTACTCCATTTCGTGCGATGAAGTGAAAGTGAAATGTATTTGTGTCTAACTCGTGCCTTGTTCCGAAATTTTTAGGGATGGCACCTAAGAAGAAGGTTAGAATCGGCCTCGAGGCCATGCCACTCCAAGTGTGATTGTGAGACATGTACCTAACGCCGTGGGTGAGGGTGACTCCCCAGCCTTGAATCTGCCTGGCTTGTCCCTTTCGGATCCAAGCATTCCTGTTTCAGCAGTGGCAGAGGGTGTCACCATCCCTCCGGCCGATATCCCTAATCGTGACATTGCTCCAGCTTCAAGTCCCGAGGCTTCTGATGGGGACCTTAGGGGAGCCATCCGTATGTTAACCTAGTTAGTGGCTTCTCAGGCCCAGAGACCTCATGATGTGCCTATGTCCTCCAGCGGACAGGGAGATTCTGCTAGTTCCAGAGTTCACCAGTTTCTGCGATTGGCCCCTCCAGAGTTTTCAGGCACTGACCAAGAGACAGATTCGCAGAATTTTCACGATGAGATGTACAAGACCCTTCGTGTGATGAAGGCCATAGAATCATAGGGGGTTGAGTTGGCTTCCTACAGGTTGAAGGGAGCCGCAGACTCATGGTTCGAGATGTGATAGGATTCCCGCGAGGAGAGGAGCCCTCCGGCTAGATGGGAGGAATTTGTAGATGCTTTCATGGACCATTTCTTGTCTGCTGAGACAATGGCAGCCCGCGCCACAGAGTTTGAAGTTCTCACCAGGGAAGCATGAGTGTTTGGGAGTACCATATGGAGTTCGTGAGATTGTCCAAGTATGCTCCACAGTTAGTACTGACCATGAGTGCTCGAGTTCGGAGGTTTGTTTAGGGTCTTAGTCCCTTGGTGGTAAATGAAGTTGCTACAGTAGCCTTGCACTCATACATGAACTATGGGAAGATTGTGGGGTTTTCTCAGGCCACAAAGGCTAGGAAATTTAAGATACTGGTAGACAGGGAGAGTAGCAGCAGGGCCCGGTCAATGGGTCACTCAGGGAGGTGAGCTTCGGGGAAGGGGCCATCAGGGCCATCCCGGCCGTACGTTCTGTCTTCAGCTAGCACACTGCCATCTGTGCACAACCATCAGCAGGGTAGTTCCTCTAGACCAGGTTCTGTCAGCAGGAGGTTCCACCAGTTCATCCATTCATGGGTGAGGCCCCAGCAGCAGGGGGGAGCTACATGTCCCAAGTATGGGAGGTTCCATACATAGACTTGCTATTTGGACATCCCGGTGTGTTATAAATGCGGGGTGAGAGGTCATGTCCAGCGGAACCTTTGTGCACCCAGACAGGGCATGGGCAAGGGATTTTCCTTGCCATCCGGTTCTTTAGTTGCAACATCATCTGTGCGTCTTCCAGCTCTAGCATGCGTGGTGCAGATAGGGGTGGGGCTCGTTGTAGAGGTGGATCGAGCCGGTTTTATGCTTTGAGTGGTTGCCAGAATGCTGAGACTTCTCCAGATGTGGCTACATGTATCTTGCCTGTTCAGGCCATTGATTGTTATGCTCTTATTGACCCTGGGTCTTCTTTGTCCTATGTCACCCCATTCATTGTTTCGAATTTTTGGATTGAGTCCGAACAGCTTCTTAAGTCGTTCTTTGTATCGACTCCGGTTGGTGATTCTATTACAGCCACGTGAGTTTATAGGAATTATGTTGTCACGCTGTGTGGTCGTGTTACCACGACCGACCTTATCGAGCTCAGGATTGTATATTTTGATGTGATTTTGGGAATGAACTGGATTTTATTCATTCTTTGCTAAACTTGACTGTCGGACAAGAGTCATGAGACTCGATTTTCCCAACGAGCCGATGATTGAGTGGAGAAGGAATGGTGTTGTGCCAAAAGGTAGGTTTATTTCTTACCTAAAGGTGTATCTATCATTTGGTCCGGGTGGTGGATACCGCTGCAGATGTGCCTGTCCTCGAATTCGTGCTAGTTGTAAATGAATTTCCGGAGGTATTTCTAGATGAGCTTCCAGGGATTCCGCCAAATAGAGAGATTGACTTCGGGATTGATGTGTTCCTAGATACTCAGCCAATATCTATTCCACCACACAGGATGGCGCCAGCAGAATTACGAGAGTTAAAGGAGCAGCTGAAGGATTTATTGGAGAAGGGGTTCATTCAACCAAGTGTATCGCCATGGGGTGCTCCAGTCCTTTTTGTCAGGAAGAAGGATGGGTTGCTTCGGATGTGTATCGACTATGGGCAGCTTAACAAGGTCAGCATCAAGAATAAATACCCTTTGTCCCGGATAAATGATTTGTTCAATCAATTGCAAGGTACAAAGTTCTTATCCAAAATTGATTTGTGATCCGGGTATCACCAATTGAAGATCAGAGAGCGGGATATTCCTAAGACCGCCTTCAGAACCCGCTATGGTCACTTCGAATTCTTGGTCATGTCTTTTGGGCTAACCAACGCCCCGACAACTTTCATGGATCTTATGAATCGGGTCTTCAAGCCATTTCTGGACTCCTTTGTGGTTGTATTTATTGATGACATCCTCATTTATTCGCGAAGCTGAGAGGATTATGCCGATCACCTCAGGGCAGTTTTACAAACTCTTCATTAGCACCGGTTGTATGCTAAATTCTCAAAATGCGAATTTTGGTTGGAGTCTGTCGCTTTTCTAGGGCATGTTGTTTTGGGGAAGTGGATTCATGTGGACCCCCAAAAGATTGCAGTTGTGAATGATTGGCCTAGACCTACAACCCCACGGAGATTCATAGCTTTTTGGGGTTAGCGGGTTATTATTGGAGGTTTGTGGAGGGGTTCTCTACCCTCGCCTCCCCAGCAACTAAATTGACGTAGAAATCAGTCAAGTTCCAATGGTCTGATTCTTGTGAGAAAAGTTTCCTGGAATTGAAGTCAAGATTGACCTCAGCACCGGTGTTGGCCTTCCCGGAAGGCATGAAAGGATTTGTGGTGTATTGCGATGCCTCCAGGGTCGGTTTCGGGTGTGTGCTCATGCAGCAAGGGAAGGTTATAGCCTATGCTTCAAGGCAGCTCAAGAATCACAAGAAGAACTACCCAACGCATGATTTGGAGCTTGCACCAGTTGTAATCGCCTTAAAAATATGGCAGCATTACCTTTATGGGGTCCATGTGGATGTGTTCTCGGACCACAAGAGTCTCTAATATTTGTTCAAGCAGAAGGAGATAAATTTGAGGCGGCGGCAGTGCTTAGAATTGCTCAAGGATTATGATATGAACATCTTGTAGCATCCAGGGAAGGTGAACGTGGTGGCCGGCGCCCTCAGTCGGAAATCCATGGGTTGTTTGGCTCACTTGGGAGCGTATCGGAGCGGATCGGAGGTTCTTAGCCCGAGAGACTTATCAGTTGGCCAGTCTTGGAGTTTGTATCTCGACCCAAAATGTGGAGGAGATTATGGTGCATAACGTGGCAGAGTGGTTGCTTGTAGCGGAAGTCAAGGAAAAGTAGTTTATTGATCCAGCATTGGCACAAATAAAGGAGGTTGTTCGGAATAGCAAGATTCGGCATTTTCTCTCGGCAGTGGTGATAGTGTGTTGCGATGTCAAGATAGGTTATATGTTGCAGATGTGATGTCAGATGTCTCATCATTCCTGGTATTCGGTGCACCCAGGTTCTACAAAACTGTATGACGATCTCAAGGAAATTTATTGGTGGAGCGGTATGAAGAGGGATGTAGCAGCCTTTGTGTCTAAATGCTCGAACTGTCAGCAAGTTAAGGCCGAGCATCAGCGGCCCGGTAGCCTAACCCAGCTTATAGAGATACCAATGTGGAAATGGGTGATGATCAACATGGATTTCATGACAGGACTACCTCGCACTCAGCACAAATTCGACTCAATTTGGGTAATAGTGGATCGACTCACCAAATCAGCTCACTTCTTGCCAGTTAAGTCCACCGATACTACAGAACAATATGCTCGATTGTATATCAAAGAGATAGTGAGACTTCATGGCACTCCGCTTTCTATCATTTTGGATCGAGGGTCTCAATTCACAGCTAACTTTTGGAAGAAATTTCAGCAAGGATTGGGTACTAAGATGAACCTCAACACGACATTTCATTCGTAGACCGATGGTCAAGCAGTTCAGACTATTCAGACGCTCGAAGATATGTTGCGGGCTTCTGTCTTAGATTCCAAGGGTAATTGGGATGATCACTTGCCCCTTATTGAATTTGCTTACAACAACAGCTTCCATGCTAGCATCCAGATGGCCCCATTTGAGGAATTGTACGGGAGGAGGTGTAGATACCCGATCGGGTGGTTCGAAGTTGGTGAGGCAGAATTGATAGGGCCAGATCTCGTGCACCAGGCCATGGAAAAAGTTAAAGTTATTCAAGAAAGGGTGAAGACTGCTCATAGTCTCCAGAAATCCTACATGGACGTGCATTGAAGGGAATTGAAGTTTCAATAAGGTGATTGGGTATTCTTGCGAGTGTCTCCCATGAAGGGAGTCATGCGATTTAGGAAGAAAGGGAAGCTAAGTCCTAGATATGTCGGGCCTTACCAGATTATTCAAAGGACCGGACAAGTTGCTTATAGGATAGGACTGCCTCCTGAGATGTCCTTGGTGCACACGGTGTTCCATGTGTCCATGTTAAGGAGGGTGGTTAGGGATCCGTCCTCCATCATGCCAGGTGAAGAAATCAAGGTTACCGAAGAGTTATCATATGAGGAGATTCCAGTTGCTATCCCTGATAGACAAGTCCGTAGGTTGCGAAATAAGGAGATCGCTTCGGTTAAGGTTTTGTGGCTAAACCAACAGGTCGAAGAGGCCACGTAGGAAGCGGAAGATGAGATAAAAGTAAAATACCCCCATTTGTTCGAATACGCCTAGGGGTAGCCATGTAAGTATTTGTACTTAGGCAAATTAGAATTGTGTCCCATTTTGTGCAAAGGATTCCTAAACACTTCACCATTGCAATTCTTCAAGATTGTGCCCAAAATTTTGTGTGTTTTGTGGTATATAATTAGCCCATGGTAAGGTAATGAAAGGAAATAATGATTAATTTTTCATTGAGGAATTGTATTGAAATGGTTAACTGTATCGTACTCTTGTGATAGGCAAGTGGCCTTAATAGTACAGACGATTAATGCTTAATTTAACTGCTTGTGGTGTATCAAAATGGTTAAAAGTGTGTCGAGAGGTTGAAATATGTGTAAATGTGGAGGTCATGCGTTGTATAACTGTTATAGAGATAGCCAGATTTGTGTAATGGTGCTTAAAAATATGTTTTGGGGACTCACTGACAGGATGATATGTCCATATTACAAAGGAAAATCTGGCGAAATATTTCTAACAAACTTGAGAGTTAATAATAGCGTAGGAACTTGCATATCATGTTTTCAAACTCAATATTTTTCAAGTTCTCATTCGAGGACGAATGATCTTAAGTGGGGGAGGATGTAAGACCCCGTGAAAATGAGTGCTTAAGTCCTTGCAACTCATGGAGTCGGGTCCATCGGTGTGTCGGAATCCCTTTCTGCTGATTTTACACTTAAAAATCGAGAGTCGAAAAATTTTCCGAAAAAATGTCATTTCTGCGGTTGGAATTACGATCGCAGATTAGGTATGTGGACCGCATATCGGACGCAGAATGAATCAGAGATTAGTCCATAAATGGTGTTGAAAATGTTGTCAAAACTGCGGTCGCATAATCAATATGCGGGCTGCATTATCACTGATAAAATCCTTAAAGATTTGTGGAGGTCAAATATGTGGTGCAATCTGCGACCACATAACTGGTATGCGGACCGCATTCTTACCGCATACCCAACCAGAGAGGCCAACAATTTGGGACCATTATGCGGTCCAATCTGCGGACCGCATGTCGACTCTACGATCGCAGAGTTGACCACAGATCCGTTGCGAACTTCAGTTTTCTAAAATTTTTAAACCCGACCCTTTTCTTATAAAACACCCCTACCCATCATTTTTTATCATTTTCTGAACAAAACAAGAGGGAAGGAAGAGAGAGTTCTTGAGAGAGAAGCCCCTTCTTCATCAATTGATCTTTCAAAAATTATTGAAGCATGGGAAATTTTGAGCATCTGTCTTCCCTTCTGATTTCACAAGTAAAATCCCTAACCCTTTCCCCTGATTTTCGAACCTAAGCTTGGGGAGGGAGTCTCATACATTGATTTTGAAATTCTTGTTAGAAATCCACATGCATGTGTTTTGAAAAACCCTAAAATCTAGTAAAAAGGGAATGGGGAAGTAATTGTGAGCTTCAATGCTAAGAACTATGTGTTAATCGATGAATTAGATTGACATTGCTTGATTGCTTGGTGACTGAAGTAGAAGTTTAAAAGGGGGATTCAACTTCAGGTATGTATGGCTAACCTTGATTCTTGTGAAATTGCCTTGCTTGGTATGTAAATTGTTTGGTAATTGATATCTCGGATGGTTAATTGTGAGCTTCTTGTGACTGGTTTGATTGTGAATGTACCTTGAGTGAAAAGTTGAGTAACAAGTGATTGAAGAAATCCGTAAATGGTGAAATAAGCTTAATTGTGATAACAATGTACCTGAAATGTTGTGGTGGGCAAATTGTGGTAATTTGAATTGAGTATGAACTGTTGAAAGTAATGAAATTAGTGCCAATAGATATGGGAACACTTGTAACATTGTTGTGGTAATTCCTTGAGGCGTAATTGTTTTTTATCCTTGTGATTTGCTGTTTGGTTGTATTCGTTATGAATTGAAACTGTACGGTGGGGTCGGGTTGCGCGCCGTAACACGGTGTAATAAGGTGTGGGTTGGGGTGATAAGGGTGGTCGAGGTAATAAGGGTGGACGAGGTAATAAGGGTGGAAAAGTGATCGAAATCACTATTGACTTATGCACTTGAGCAAAAAATTGTGAAATCAATGATGTGTAATTGTGAAAGGACACAACATGAGAGTTTGTAACATGTGGGGCACTGATTGCCCCTTTGTTTGACTAATTTTACCTTCTATGTGTGTGCTTGGCTGTTTCTTCAATTGCTGTGTTCTATATGCATAAGGCTTGAGTTTACTTGGGACAAGTTTTGTTGATACATACCATTATAGTTCAAATGTACCGACGTCCCTTTCGCCGGGGACGCTACATTCGTGTTATGATTGTAGGTGGATCTTCAGCAGGTACTACAGCCCACTGTCTGTAGCTCTTCCTCTTTCCCCCGCCAGCTGTATTGGTGAGCCCCTTTTCTTCCGGGGCCCTGCGTGGCTTATGCCACCCTTGTTCTTGTGTTTTTGGATCTTATTTTGGTTTATGTAAAAAGGTCGGATCCTTGTTACCTTCAAGTATAATACTGTCATCTTATATCCTTAGAGGCTCTGAAGACACAAAATGCGGGTCACGAACCATGTGTTATTTACTTTATATTTTGGGGTATTGTAAATTGTAAACCACGTTAATATCATCTATGTATGTATAGTCTGTGAAATGATGTTTAAATTGTAAAACTATTTTTATATTCGGTTAGCAAGTAATTAAAATGTGGGGCAACTCTTGGGATTGGAAAGGCACCTAGGTCCACTCGACTGGGAAAACCCGGTTGGGTGCCGGTCATGTCCCTCGGATTTTTGGGCATGACAAAAGCCTTCTCTTATCTAGGGTGTTTCAAAGTTCCAAGGAGTTTCAGGAACTCCAGTCAGTGCTTACTCCCCAGATATTAATTAGAACTAAATCAAAGTGTAGAGTAGAAGGGCCAGCCCTCAAGTGTCCAAGTTCAAAGGGAACTCATGGATCCCAAGGCAAGGCTAACAAGAGGGGGGGGGGCATAATTTAGATTCTAGCAACAAGTGAAATAGAGGGGTTAGGGAGTGCCAAGGCAGGCTGGTGGTCATGCCAGCCATATGATAAGCTGGCACACCCTTGACCAGTCTGTCAGCCAAATAATTAAGAGTAAGACCTATTGAAGGTCGGACTATAGCCTGGGCTGTGATTAGGACACTGCCAGACCAAAGTCTTAACTCAGCATACATAGAAAGGGAAATGGGGATGGGAAATGAATGAGCTCAGGACTCAGAGGGCCCAGTTCATATTCATGGACAATAATTTCAGGTAATGCCATGTTTTTGAACCATAACTCAGCCACACAAAGGGAATTAGGGGTAGGATTCATATAAGAACAGAAACAAAGAAAGAAGAAACTTGCAGAAAGTTACAGCATATAGACAGTAAGCCAAACAAAGGGTGAGCTGTAGAATAAACACATAGGGAAGAGGGAGAAGTTAAACAGAGAACATACCAGTTTTAGAAAGCTAAGTAAAGAAAACAAGATTCTTGCAAACAAGCCACAATGAGAGAGAGAACACTTTCTGTATGTGATGGAGTTCAATGCAAGAACTCGAGAGTTTGTGTGAGAAATTAAATGTATTCAGTTGGGAGTAGTGTGAAAGTATTCAAAATTGATCGTTTCAGAAGTGTAGAAAGGTATCCCCTTTTATATTGTAGAAAAACAAGTAAGAAAGGTAAGAAAACCTTTTAAAAAATAGTCTCAAATATTCTCCCTTAAGTTAAGGGGTTTAATTTCAAACGGTAAATGTAAATAAGGAAAGGAAATTTGAGCAAAATCTTTCATAGTAGCATAAGAAGGGAAAAATATATAAAGTTTATTTAAGGAAAGAATTCAATGGTACTTGGTTTGTAAAGAAAATGAAAGAAAATCAATCGGACAACTAATAGAAATCAAGGTAACATGTTTAATTCGAATGAACTCGGTCAAGAATAGGTAGAGGAGATTCAATCAAAGGAAAATCAGTGGAATCAGTCAAAACCCCATCAAAGGAATCAAATATCAATCAAGTAGTTGTCAAAACCTTTTGAAAGATGAATTCCTCTCATATAAAGCAGATAGATCAAACAGAAGAGTTTACCATTGAAAGGTTCATGATCATAAAAAAAAGAATATGAGTTTAGTTATAGACTCATAGTGAGCCTGAAAGTTCAGGGTCCCAAAGTGGAAACCTAATCCAACTTGTCAAAGAAACCCCCAAATTCTAAGGTTTCAAATCGAATCAAACATAGAGACAAGAAGGCAAGTTAACAGACTCAAGGAGCCTCATGAGAAACAAACAAATACGATAGCAGGTTTGAAATGATCAAAGAAAGAAAATTGATTTAAGTCATGAAGAACATTTTAGAAAACTCAGAACTTAAGCAAGTCCAGGAGAGAAGGAGTGGTACAAGCTTGATTGAATAGATGAAACATGCTTAGTGAAAGCACAACAGAGTCCAGTAGATTAAACAAAATTAGAGAGTTTACAATAAACACGTATAGTAGGAGAGGGAGGAAAACATAGTAAAGATAGCATGCGAGCATAGTCTGAGTCACAGTAAGGTACAAACACATAGAAGAATCATGCTTAATAGGAGGAAAGACAGAAGAGAAAACGCATGCATATTAGAAAAGGAAAATATATGAGCATAACACAGACAAACACCTAAAAGAATAGAACAGCAAGGATCAGAAAGACTTTCAAAAACCATAAATTGAAAACAAGCGATTTTTGAAAAGAAAATTTGGGAAAAATACTTTAAAAGTCAAGTAGAGCATAGATTCAGCATAGATCTTGGCAAACAAATAAAGAAAGAACCTCGAATAGTTTAGGGTTTCTGAGAAAACGTAGAAGTGAGAAAGGCTTGGAAGACCTCAGATCCTTAGTCGAGAAGGTCGGAGATCAGGTCTCTAATGCTTGAATATGCTGGAGCATGGCTAGAGAAACCATAGACTACTGATATGAGAGGATCTGAAAGAGGACCATCGAGGTCAAGCCTCCAAACTTCAAACATCGTAGGTTTGGTGGTGAGAGAGGGTGAGTACAGGCCATCCATTGCCGCAGGTGCCATGGATTTAGGTGGAAATGAGTTGAGATAAGGTGGGAATCGATTAGGGTTTCGAGGAGGCTAGAGAGCTATTTGAGAAATGAAGGGTTTCAAGGGTGCAACCTTGTGCAAATGACATAGGGTTAGAGGATTAAAAAAGACAAGACCACATTACAGCCATTGATCAAAACAATCAACGACTAGGATTTAAAGAAAACCGATCGGGTATAAAAATTGGGCTAAGGGGTCCGGTTTAATGTTAAAAGATGGTTCATTTAATTAGAGGCAGGATTGGGTCAAATTGGGGCCAAAATTGAATGAAGGAAGGGTTGTGATTGAAATAAGAGTAGGCTAAGTGTTAATAGCCAATTTTCTTCTAATTATTTTATAAAAATAGTAATAATAATTTTAAATGCAAATTAAAAATACTAAGAAACCTAATACTATATAAACTCTAGTTTAAAAATACTGGAAATAATTTTATAATTAGAAAATGCTATATAATTGCAATTACATGCAATTTAACTTTAAAAATAACAAATGAATTTGTTAAAATATACAAAAATCACCTTAATTATATTTTGGTATAAATATAATAATAAAATAAGTTATTAAAGAAAAATAATAATTTTGGGAACAAATTATTGGATTTTTTGGTATTAAAATAGGCAATAAATTGGTTTAAAAATCATTAAAAATTTGGAAAAGTACCAAAACTCTTGGGTGTGCTTATATACGCACATATATGTTATTTTGGAAGTGTTTTAAGTACAAAAATACCTAGGAAAAAATTGGGTATCAATAGCTGTTGGAAACACGTTCTCAAGGCATTATACTAAACGTGTGTTCATATTTGTAGGTTTTGATGAATGACAAACTATGCGCAATTGACATATGACGAGGTCCAAGCACAAGCGCAAAATTGATATATAACGAGATTCAAGCACAAGATAAAGATCGAGATTAAGTTTTATATGAGTCGGTATTTAATTGTGATCTTGATCCGACAACTTAAACTCAAGACTTGGCTTCTCTCGTAAAAATATTTTTAACAAATCATGCATATTTAATTTAGAGCAAAATGATTTTAAATAATGCATATTTACTTTAGTCAAAATGATTTTTAAACATGCCTCTAAAATCTGGACTAAGATAATCGATTATGTACATATGATAATCGATTATGTTTAAGTCAGCTGCTTGATAATCGATTGTGAACTTATGACAATCGATTGTGTTAAGGCAGTGAGCATCAGATTTTTCAAATCTGCATGACAATCGATTGTGAACCTTATGACAATCGATTGTGATGAGTCAGTGTCCATCAAAGTTTTTCAAAGCTCAAAATAATCGATTGTGAAGCTAATGACAATCGATTGTGAAGAGACAGTGTCCATCATATTTTTCAAAGTCACAAAATAATCGATTGTGAACTTATGACAATCGATTGTGTTGATGCAGTGTCATCCAGACTTTTTCAAAGTTATTAAATAATCGATTGTGAACCTATAACAATCGATTGTCAAGAGGCAGTGTCTAAATTGATTTTTCAAGACTGATATATAATCGATTGTTAACTTAATATAATCGATTGTATAACTGACCGTTGCCAAAATGTTTTCAAATACCGTCAGGTAATCGATTATTGATTTCCTATAATCGATTGTTTTAATTAAAATCTGGAAAGGATTTTTTGAACGTTGCTGAGTAATCGATTATTGATTTCCTATAATCGATTGTTTTAATTAAAATCTGGAAAGGATTTTTTGAACGTTGCTGAGTAATCGATTATAGATTTCTGACAATCGATTGTTTTAAGTAAAATCTGGAAATGATTTTTTGAACGTTGCCAGTAATCGATTATTGATCTTAGATAATCGATTGTTATGCGTAAAATCTGGGATTGATTTTTGGAAGAACTGGCAAACAATCGATTGTGGTAATTTGACAATCGATTGTCACAGAGTAAAATCAGCAACTCTTAATTGGCAATTAGGCAACGGTAGTACAAAGTTTTTCAACTATAAATACAGCTTCAATTCAGTCTTTTAAGAACAACAACATACAACAACTGATCATACAATTGCTAAAGCTTGCATACTTTATTGCTTATCATTTTATATTCATTACATAAGCTTTTGAGAGCCAAATTCTTGTCGAAAGTTGTTGCGATCTTGAGCGTATTCTTTTTACTCATATCTACTCTTAAAGGAGTGTCTTGTTTGAGTGCTAAGTGTTTTTGTACACTTGAAGGGAAGTGTTAGTCCCTTGTGTTGTAAGAAGGAACTTGTGTTTCCCTGGTTGAAGTCTTGGAGTGTTGTATCTCCGAGCAAAGGTTGTTGAGTCTTGTGTCCTCAAGTTGTAACGGTTTGTTGAGCACCCGTAAGCTTAACAAGTTAGTGGAAATCTCGAGAGAGTCTCTCGGGGACTGGACTAGCCACGGGTTGTGGTGAACCAAGATACATCGGTGCGTTTGTTCTAATTTATTTACTTATCACACTTATTTATTTCCTGCAATTTTTAAATTCCACAAGTTTACGCTAATTTTTATTATAACGCTATTCACCCCCCCCTCTAGCGTTAAGCGTATTATCTAACAATTGGTATCAGAACCCAACTCTCTGAAGACTTAACCGTTTGAGAGAAACATCCATGGCTTCTACTCGTGATTCTTTTGCAGGAATAGGTGAAGGACAATGCTCCACCCGACCACCGCTATTCGATGGTACAAATTATGCATACTGGAAGGAGAGGATGAGAATATTTGTACAATCAAATAGTTTTCATCTTTGGAAGGTCATAATGAATGGAGAACAAATTCCAACCAAGAAGGTTGAAAATGAATGGGTCCCAAAGTCCGAAGATGAATACGATGCGGATGATATCCGAAAGGTGCAAAATGATGCTAAAGCTATTAATTTATTATATTGTGCTGTAAATGCTGATGATTACAGGAAGATATCTTGTTGCACAACGGCGAAGCAAATGTGGGACAAGCTGGAAATTACGTACGAAGGTATGGACCAGGTAAGGGAAGCCAAAATTGATTACCTAACCCATGCATATGAATTGTTTCACATGAAGGAAGGCGAAAAGGTCGATGAGATGTTTGAACGATTTTCAAAAATCGTAAATGATTTACATGCTCTTAAGAAGACCTTCACGGATAAGGAACTTGTCCGAAAAATTCTCCGAAGTCTCACTCCGGAATGGTGATCCAAGGCCGACGCGATTCAAGAATCCATTGGCATTTCAAATGTCACCATCGACGCATTAAGAGGTAATCTTAAAACTTATGAATCTACTATACTTAACCCTCTTGTTGATGATCAAAGGAAGCAAAGAATCGCTCTCAAGGCAAGCACAAGCCAACCTCAAAATGATGAGGATGGAGACAACGAGTTCGGACTCGTTATCAAGAGATTTCAAAAGTTCATGCGAAAAGAGTATGAACGAAAGGGCAAAAAGCAAGGAGATCAAATAAAGTGCTATGAGTGCGGAGAAACCGGGCACATTAAATCAAATTGCCCAAATGCTAAAAAGGAGAAGAAACCCTTCAAGAAGCAACGAGCATACATATCTTGGGGAGGTGACTCCGGTGACGAGTCAAGTGAGGAAGAAGAAGACGAAGCCGCAAATCTTTGTCTTATGGCACAAGAAGACAACAAAGAAGAGGTATGTCAAATTTCTTCCAAAAATTTCTTTTCCCTTGAAGAAATGCATAATGCTTTTGATGAGTTGTATAGCGAATTTATTAAAGCTTCAAAAACTGTTAAGAGTATAAAAGAAAATGCTTCTTTAAAAGAAAAAGATTTTCAAAAACAACTCTCTTTTAAAGAAAAGGAATTGGAAAAACTGATTTTAGAAAATGAGAAGTTGAAAGAGGAAAACAAATTTTTTGGCAAGAGAAGCGCCGACAAGCCCGAGAGTTCTAGAAATTGTACTTCTTGCATGCATCTCAAAAATGAAGTAGAAAGGCTTAAGGGCACCTTAGATAAGTTTAACTCTTCTCATAAGAATTTGAATGAAGTGCTTGTTAATTTGAAGTCGACCAAGCATGGCATAGGTTTTAGAAACGAGCCTAAAGAGAAAGTTGAAGCCAACCCCCAACCACCTAAGGCTCAACCTAGGATAAATAAAACAAATGTTCATCCTAGATACAACAAACCTAGAAATGGTTTTCATCAATCGCAACCTAGAAATAATCATAATGCACATTCTAGGCCAAACACTAGAAGGAATGTTGAACCTCTTAGAACACCTAGAAATGACTTCCAACCTGGAAACAACTATTCTAGAAATGATGCATATCCTAGAAAAAATGGTAGGAGAAATGATTTTCATGATTTGCGCAATAGTTATATTGTCAAGAATAAAGTAAATGAATTTCGTCCGTCCAATTACTATCAACCTAGAAGGATGCATAATCCTAACGTGACTTGTCATTATTATAGACGAATTGGACATATTGCTCCTGCTTGTTTTACACGACATAGACATAACACTCAATCACATCACTATGATTTGCCTAACCCCCAAGGACCCAAAATGGCATGGGTACCTAAAACTCATTAATTTGTTTTGTAGGTATGTTTGAAGGGATCAAGTGTACTATGGTACCTTGATAGTGGATGCTCCAAGCACATGACGGGAGACGAATCCAAATTCCTTCAACTAGAACACAAGGAAGGGGGAAGTGTTATTTTTGGTGATAACAACAAAGGAAAGATTATCGACATCGGATCGGTCGGTAAGGATGAAATTTCTTCCATTAAGCATATATTACTTGTGAAAGGTTTAAAACATAATCTCTTGAGCATAAGTCAATTATGTGACAAGGGAAATCTTGTTTTATTTGATTCGGATGAATGCTTAGTTTTTAGACGTAGCGATTTTAAAATTATCCTTCGTGGTTTTAGAATGGATAACATTTATATGGTTGATCTTGCAAATTCTTCACCCGAATATGTGAATTGTTTAATGAGCAAAGAGGATGATTCTTGGTTATGGCATCGTAGAGTAGCTTACATCAACATGCATCTTTTGAACAAATTGGTTTCACAAAAATTAGTTGTTGGTCTTCCAAATTTGAAATTTGAAAATGACTCTATTTGTGATTCTTGTCAAAAAGGGAAGCAAACAAAAGCATCTTTTAAATCAAAAAATATTGTTTCAACTACTAGACCATTGCAATTGCTTCACATGGATTTGTTTGGACCATCTCGCATTGAAAGTCTTGGTAGAAATCGTTATGCTTTTGTTATTGTTGATGATTATTCCAGATTTACTTGGACTTTATTTCTTGCCCATAAAAGTGATGCTTTTCAGAATTTTAAATATTTTCTTAAACGTGTTCAAAATGAAAAGGAAACAACCGTCACTTCAATTAGAAGTGATCATGGGGGAGAGTTTGATCACAATCTCTTTGCGGACTTTTGTGACGAACTCGGTATCGAGCATTCCTTTTCCGCTCCACGAACACCACAACAAAATGGGGTGGTGGAAAGGAAAAATAGGTGTCTCGAAGAGATGGCTAGAACCATGCTCGAAGAGGCTAAGATTTCCAAACATTTTTGGGCGGATGCCGTGAGTACTGCATGCTACGTTTTAAATAGAGTAGTCATAAGGCCAATACTCATGAAAACCCCTTATGAACTCTACAAGGGAAGGAAACCAAATATCTCCCATTTTAGAGTATTCGGTTGTAAATGTTTTATTCATAACAATGGAAAAGATCAATTGAGAAAATTTGATGCCAAATCCGATGAGGGAATTTTTATTGGGTATTCTTCACGTAGCAAAGCATATAGGGTATTTAATAATAGAACCCAAACTGTGGAGGAATCCCCTCATATTGTGTTTTCCGAAAATAATGCTCGCTAAAAGGATTCTTGTTCTGATCTTGCAGGTATTTTAAATAGTTTAAAAGACAAAGTACAAGAGGAAACTCCTAAGGAAATTCAAGATGAAATCTTGGAACAATCAACGGAGGAAACGCCACAATTGGAGAAAGAAACGAAAATGCCTAACGAGTGGAGGACAATCAAAGACACCCTCTCGAACAGGTAATTGGCGACATCGGAGAAAAGGTAAGTACCCGAAACTCCCTTAAGAACACCTTAGGACATACTTTTGTTTCTCAAATTGAACCAACAACCATCTCCGAAGCAATTGGGGATGAATTTTGGACCTTGGCAATGCAAGAGGAGCTTAACCAATTCAAACGGAATGACGTTTGGGATTTGGTGCTGAAAATCATACCATAATTGGTACGAAATGGGTTTTTCGAAACAAACTAGATGAAAATGGTGTAATCACTAGAAACAAAGCTAGGCTTGTAGCAAAAGGCTATAATCAAGAAGAGGGTATTGACTATGAAGAAACATATACTCCTGTAGCTAGATTAGAAGCTATTCGTTTATTGCTTGCTTTTGACTCTTCTATGAATTTCAATTTATATCAAATGGATGTGAAAAGTGCTTTTCTAAATGGTGTTATTCAAGAAGAAGTTTATGTTGAACAACCCCCCGGTTTTGAAGATTTTAAATCTCCCGATCATGTTTTCAAACTCAAAAAGGCTCTTTATGGTTTAAAACAAGCTCCCCGAGCTTGGTATGAAAGATTGAGTAAATTTCTATTGGAAAATGATTTCATTAGGGGAAAGTTGACACCACTCCTTTTGTTAAGCATAAAAACAATGATATTTTATTAGTTCAAATCTATGTGGATGATATTATATTTGGTGCTACTAACAATGTTTTGTGCAAGGAATTTTCCGATTTAATGACAAGCGAATTTGAGATGTCTATGATGGGTGAGTTAACATTCTTTTTGGGATTACAAGTAAAGCAAATGAAAGAAGGTACGTTCATTTGCCAAGCGAAATATTGCAAAGAACTGCTGAAACGATTTGAAATGACCAATGCAAAAGCAATGGCAACCCCCATGAGCACATCTGATCATCTAGACAAAGATGAGAAAGGTAAGGAAGTCGACATCAAAAAGTATCGAGGTATCATTGGCTCTCTCATTTATCTTACTGCTAGTCGTCCGGACATCATGTTTAGCGTGTGCTTATGCGCTCGTTATCAATCGTGTCCGAAGGAGTCTCACCTAACTGCGGTGAAACGGATATTGAAGTATCTTGTTGGTACTGTAAATGTGGGTCTACGGTACCCCAAAGGTTCTTCATGCCAACTTGTTGGCTATTCCGATTCCGATTTTGCTGGATGCAAATTGGACCGCAAGAGCACTAGTGGCACTTGCCATTTGCTCGGTAGCTCTCTCGTTTCTTGGTTTAGCAAGAAACAAGTAAGTGTTGCGTTGTCCACAACCGAGGCTGAATATGTAGCCGCGGGGAGTTGTTGCGCTCAAATCCTTTGGATGAAACAACAACTCTTGGACTATGGCCTAAGTCTTGATCATATCCCTCTTAGATATGACAATACTAGTGCCATATGCTTGACGAAGAACCCCGTTCTTCATTCGCGAACAAAACACATTGAAATTAGACATCATTTTATAAGAGATCACGTTCTCAAGGGCGATGTCAAAATTGAATTTGTTGAAACCAAAGATCAATTGGCCGACATCTTTACAAAGCCCTTAGAGAAAGAGTTCTTCTTCCGAATTCGTAGTGAACTCGGGATCCTTGACTCCACGTTGATCTAAGTCATGCATTGCATTTTCCCTTTCACATGTTTTCTAACTTGAGCGTTGGAGACGTCTAACGTATTTTGTAGGTATCGCCCTAAAGGCAGGGGGAATTACAAAGCTTGACGCACAGAACAATCGATTTCTCTTTCATATAATCGATTATCCAGTATCAATAATCGATTGTCTTGACATTATTTGCGTTATTATTTCTGAAATTGCATATTTAATAAATAAACAAGTTTTTTTTAATTATTCTATATTTTTTTTGCTAATGGCAAAAGGGGGAAGATAACGGGTATGCACTCTCAATACTTATCGGCATAAATTGAGGGGGAATTCATATATTGAGGGGGAACAAAATTGCATATCTATATACTTGTTGCATATCCTTACTTGTCTTGAATCGTCATTATGAATTGCCTAATATGCATATCCCGCTTAAAGTTTGCCATTATCAAAAAGGGGGAAATTGTTGGAAACAAGTTCTCAAGGCATTATACTAAACGTGTGTTCATATTTGTAGGTTTTGATGAATGACAAACTATGCGCAAATTGACATATGACGAGGTCCAAGCACAAGCGCAAAATTGATATATAACGAGATTCAAGCACAAGACAAAGATCGATATTAAGTTTTATATGAGTCGGTATTTAATTGTGATCTTGATCCGACAACTTAAACTCAAGACTTGGCTTCTCTCGTAAAAATATTTTTAACAAATCATGCATATTTAATTTAGAGCAAAATGATTTTAAATAATGCATATTTACTTTAGTCAAAATGATTTTTAAACATGCCTCTAAAATCTGGACTAAGATAATCGATTATGTACTTATGATAATCGATTATGTTTAAGTCAGCTGCTTGACAATCGATTGTGAACTTATGACAATCGATTGTGTTAAGGCAGTGAGCATCGGATTTTTCAAATCTGCATGAAAATCGATTGTGAACCTTATGACAATCGATTGTGATGAGGCAGTGTCCATCAAAGTTTTTCAAAGCTCAAAATAATCGATTGTGAAGCTAATGACAATCGATTGTGAATAGACTGTTGGAAATCATGTATATCTATGATGTGTGCGCTTTGGTTGTATAAGCATGATTTTCAAGTATAGGTTTTGATGAATGGCAAACAATGAAGTCAAGCGTCAAACAACGATATAATATGACAAACTATCAAATGGCGAGAAGCATATTGATGACGGGATTGCATAGACAAGCCAAGTCGAGCCAAAGAGTTCAAGACCGAAGACCCAAGACGAAGGTCGTTAGGTAGAACCAATGTAAGAACAACGTTTAAGTTATCTTATCTTTTGGCTCAACATTAGGTCATCATAAATATGCATAAAATCATTTTATTAAAGTAAATTATTTTATTAAATCATATATATCATAAATATTTTTAATATACTTCAAACAAAATGATTTTAACGTTTTCATTTTTAACCAAAATGGGTGTTGAAGTAAGTTTTCAATTCTGGTATACACAATGTATATCAAGTGTATATCAATGGTATATAATAGATCCATTGCCAAAGTTTTGAACACTGGAACAACATAATCGATTATATGAAGTACACAATCGATTATATGAAGTCAACAATCGATTTTCTACTTCTAACAATCGATTATTTTGAGACAGTGTGCAACTGTTTTTAAATATCAAAACAATCGATTGTCTTTGTCCCACAATCGATTACCAACAATCGGTTGTCTCTTCACACAATCGATTATATTCTGACCGTTTCCACAGAATCCTAAATTGATTTTTGAACGTTGAAGAAAAATCGATTATTCAGTTTTAACAATCGATTGTTTAGCCTAAAATCAGGAATCTGTTTTTTGAACGTTGGTCCGACAATCGATTGTCACCTCCAAACAATCGATTGTTGAAGCACAGAATCAGGGATTTTATTTGTCAATTAAGCAACGGTCAGCACCACTTTTTCACCTATAAAAAGAGGTCTTTTGAGCTGATTTTAAACACACAACTTCTGCATATATTGATATACATATTGATCATTTTCAAGCATCATTTTAGAGATTTTGTTGAGCCATTTGATAGACAACTTTGTGTTGTTCATAGAGCTTATTTTGTATCTCTTTATCCACTCTATTGAGAGAGTATTTGTTGTAAGAGAGAGTTGTTTGAGAAGAACATAACTTCTCATTTGTCGGGTTTGCTAAGTACCCAAAGTCTTAGTGGTTGAAGTCTTGGGGTGAGGTATCCTCAAGCAAGTGAAGTCTTAAGGTGCGGTATCCTTGAGCAACTGTAACGGTTTGTTAAGCACCCGTAAGCTTGACGAAGATAGTGGAATCTCGAGAGAGTCTCTCGGGGACTGGACTAGCCACGGGTTGTGGTGAACCAGGATAAAATACAGTGTGTTCTTTCTTGATTATTTCAATTACCGTATTTACTTATTCCTGCAATTTTAAATTCCGCAATATTTCAATATTCTCGTGCCTCACTATTCACCCCCCTCTAGTGAACGGCATAAATACTAACAATTGGTATCAGAGCCTAACTCTCTGAAAGCCTTAACCGGTTGAGAGCAATATATATTTTTCTGTTGAGAATATTGAACGCAGGAACGATGGATGAAGGACAATGCACCACTTGCCCTCCACCATTTGACGGAACAAACTATACATATTGGAAAGAGCGGATGAGCATCTTCCTCAAAGCAAAAAGTTTTCGTTTGTGGCAAATAATAAAAAACGGTGAACCAATACCAACAAAGAAAGTTGGAGAGACCACGGTTCCAAAATCCGAAGATGAATATGATGCCGAGGATATCAAGAAAGTTGAAAATAATGCAAGGGCCATCCATGTATTATATTGTGTGGTGAATGTGGATGACTATAGGAAAATCTCGTGCTGCACAACCGCCAAGGAGATGTGGGATAAACTCGAGATCATTTATGAAGGTACGCCTCAAGTCCGAGAATCTAAAATTGATTTTCTAACACATAAATATGAAATCTTTAAAATGGAGAAGGAACCCATTGGTGTTATGTTTGAACGATTTTTGAAAATCGTCTACGATCTACATGCTCTCGGGAAAGTTTACACGAACAAAGATCTTGTTCGAAAAGTCCTACGGAGTCTCACTCCCGAATGGCGTTCCAAAGCCAATGCCATCCAAGAGTCAATGGAATTCACGAATATCACAATTGATGGACTAAGAGGTAACCTCGAAACTTATGATAGCACAATTCTCAATCCTTATCTTAGAAGCAATTCGAATTTTGCCTTCAAAGCCTCATCCTCTAAAACAGAAAAGGTAAGTGATTCGAAAAGGCATAATATTTCCAATGATATAATTGAAAAGTTTTGTAAGAAGGACAAGAAAAAGAAGAAACACCATAGGCGAGTATCACGGGACTCGGACAGCTCGGGCGATGAAGCCGCCGCATTATGTCTCATGGCAAACGACGAAGAACAGGTAAGTACTTCTAACTCTCACTCGTTTGAAGAATTACAAAATTCCTATGATGAATTGTATGGTGAATTTGTTAATGCTTCCAAAATGATAAAAGATTTGAAGAAAACACTTTCTTTCAGAAAACACTTTCTTTGCAAGAAACAGATTTCAGAAAACACTTTCTTTACAAGAAAAAAATTTTGAAAAATCCTCTTCTTTGAAAGAAATAATTTTTGAAAAGTTGACTAATGAAAATGGTGTTCTTAAAAATAAAATTGAAGTTTTAGAAAAAGAAAATAATTTTTTGGAAAATGACATTGTTGATTTCAAAAATAAAATCAAGGAATTGAATGAAGCTTCTTCTATTGATAAATGTTCTAACTATTCCTCTTGTAGTTCTTTAAAATTAGAGAAAATAGAACTTAGGAACGCACTAGAAAAACATAGTGTTGATAGTCCTAAAATTGAAGAGAATAAAAAGAATATAAGTAATGAGGTTGGTCCATCTAGAAAGAATTCTAGGAACCTCGCTAATGAGTCTAAGACTAATCATTTTAGACCACCTAGACACAATTCTAGGAATTTTATGAATGAGTCTAGAAGGAATAATTTCAGACCACCTAGACACAATTCTAGGATGTTTATAAATGAGTCTAGAGAATAAATGATTTTAGACCACCTAGAAATGATTCTAGGAAATTCAACGGTTCTATGGGGAACAACTTTAGATCACCTAGAACGCATTTGGCTCAACCTAGACATATGCATAATCCTAATGTTATATGTCACTGTTGTAATCGGGTAGGACACATTGCACCCGTTTGTTTTGCTAAACATAGAGATTTATGTGTTGATTATAATTGTTATTATCCTAACCCCCAAGGACCCAAAAGAAGTTGGGTACCAAAAACCTATTTTTAGGTTCTTTTTGCAGGTGTGCTTGAAGACTACAATATTGTAGTGGATGCACCAAGCACGAAAGCTTAATGCATTAAGGGGGAACGTCGGTTAGTTATCGAATTTTGAATAAAAACGAAATGAGTTGATATGTGCAAATAATCTATATAAGTTTTGGTTGATACATGCTTTAACAAGCTTTATTTCTGAATAACAATTAGTATCAATTGATTTTATAATAAATGATTGATTCACGTTTTGATGAACTTTCTTAGTATAAAGTAACAATTGGCATTGTTGAGAAAAATGACCGTTATCATTAGTATGCCATTTACTAATATTTGATATGATCTTGTTTATAACGATTGGTATCGTCAATGGTTTAAAATTTTTTGGTATAGTCTTTTTGCTAATGCCAATAGGGGGAAGAATACGGGCGATATGCATGCCTTAATTGAGGGGGAATATTCAATTAAGGGGGAATACAATTTGAATTGATTATATTGAATTGGTTGCATAAATTGTATGTTGATATATAGCATGAATTTAGGGGGAATTCAATATGCATATCTTTCGTTGTTTGTCATTATCAAAAAGGGGGAAATTGTTGGAAATCATGTATATCTATGATGTGTGCACTTTGGTTGTATAAGCATGATTTTCAGGTTTAGGTTTTGATGAATGACAAACAATGAAGTCAAGCGTCAAACAACGATATAATATGACAAACTATCAAATGGCTAGACGCATATTGATGACGTGATTGCATAGACAAGCCAAGTCGAGCCAAAGAGTTCAAGACCGAAGACCCAAGACGAAGGTCGTTAGGTAGAACCAATGTAAGAACAACGTTTAAGTTATCTTATCTTTTGGCTCAACATTAGGTCATCATAAATATGCATAAAATCATTTTATTAAAGTAAATCATTTTATTAAATCATATATATCATAAATATTTTTAATATACTTCAAACAAAATGATTTTAACGTTTTCATTTTTAACCAAAATGGGTGTTGAAGTAAGTTTTCAATTCTGGTATACACAGTGTATATCAAGTGTATATCAATGGTATATAGTAGATCCCTTGCCAAAGTTTGGAACACTGGAACAACATAATCGATTATATGAAGTACACAATCGATTATATGAAGTCAACAATCGATTTTCTACTTCTAACAATCGATTATTTTGAGACAGTGTGCAACTAAGTTTTTAAATATCAAAACAATCGATTGTCTTTGTCCCACAATCGATTACCAACAATCGGTTGTCTCTTCACACAATCGATTATATTCTGACCGTTTCCACAGAATCCTAAATTGATTTTTGAACGTTGAAGAAAAATCGATTATTCATTTTTAACAATCGATTGTTTAGCCTAAAATCAGGAATCTGTTTTTTGAACATTGGTCCGACAATCGATTGTCACCTCCAAACAATCGATTGTTGAAGCACAGAATCAGGGATTTTATTTGTCAATTAAGCAACGGTCAGCACCACTTTTTCACCTATAAAAAGAGGTCTTTTGAGCTGATTTTAAACACACAACTCCTGCATATATTGATATACATATTGATCATTTTCAAGCATCATTTTAGAGCTTTTGTTGAGCCATTTGATAGACAACTTTGTGTTGTTCATAGAGCTTATTTTGTATCTCTTTATCCACTCTATTGAGAGAGTATTTGTTGTAAGAGAGAGTTGTTTGAGAAGAACATAACTTCTCATTTGTCGGGTTTGCTAAATACCCAAAGTCTTAGTGGTTGAAGTCTTGGGGTGAGGTGTCCTCAAGCAAGTGAAGTCTTAAGGTGCGGTATCCTTGAGCAACTGTAACGGTTTGTTAAGCACCCGTAAGCTTGACGAAGATAGTGGAATCTCGAGAGAGTCTCTCGGGGACTGGACTAGCCGCGGGTTGTGGTGAACCAGGATAAAATACGGTGTGTTCTTTCTTGATTATTTCAATTACCGTATTTACTTATTCCTGCAATTTTAAATTCCGCAATATTTCAATATTCTCGTGCCTCACTATTCACTCCCCCTCTAGTGAACGGCATAAATACTAACAATTGGTATCAGAGCCTAACTCTCTGAAAGCCTTAACCGGTTGAGAGCAATATATATTTTTCTGTTGAGAATATTGAACGCAGGAACGATGGATGATGGACAATCTACCACTTGCCCTCCACTATTTGAAGGAACAAACTATACATATTGGAAAGAGCGGATGAGCATCTTCCTCAAAGCAAACAGTTTTCGTTTGTGGCAAATAATCAAAAACGGTGAACCAATACCAACAAAGAAAGTTGGAGAGACCACGGTTCCAAAATTCGAAGATGAATATGATGCCGAGGATATCAAGAAAGTTGAAAATAATGCAAGGGCCATCCATGTATTATATTGTGTGGTGAATGCGGATGACTATAGGAAAATCTCGTGCTACACAACCGCCAAGGAGATGTGGGACAAACTCGAGATCATTTATGAAGGTACGCCTCAAGTCCGAGAATGTAAAATTGATTTTCTAACACATAAATATGAAATCTTTAAAATGGAGAAAGAACCCATTGGTGTTATGTTTGAACGATTTTTAAAAATCGTCAACGATCTACATGCTCTCGGGAAAGTTTACACGAACAATGATCTTGTTCGAAAAGTCCTACGGAGTCTCACTCCCGAATGGCGTTCCAAAGCCAATGCCA
Source organism: Nicotiana benthamiana (assembly GCA_034376525.1). Classification (NCBI taxonomy): domain Eukaryota; kingdom Viridiplantae; phylum Streptophyta; class Magnoliopsida; order Solanales; family Solanaceae; genus Nicotiana; species Nicotiana benthamiana. Next base: position 30,296,846 of record CM067337.1, read on the forward strand.
TCCAAGAGTCAATGGAATTCACGAATATCACAATTGATGGACTAAGAGGTAACCTCGAAACTTATGATAGCACAATTCTCAATCCTTATCTTAGAAGCAATTCGAATTTTGCCTTCAAAGCCTCATCCTCTAAAAGAGAACAGGTAAGTGATTCGAAAAGGGATAATACTTCCAATGATATAATTGAAAAGTTTTGTAAGAAGGACAAGAAAAAGAAGAAACACCATAGGCGAGTATCACGGGACTCGGACAGCTCGGGCGATGAAGCCGCCGCATTATGTCTCATGGCAAACGACGAAAAACAGGTAAGTACTTCTAACTCTCACTCGTTTGAAGAATTACAAAATGCCTATGATGAATTGTATGGTGAATTTGTTAATGCTTCCAAAACGATAAAAGATTTGAAGAAAACACTTTCTTTCAGAAAACACTTTCTTTGCAAGAAACAGATTTTCAGAAAACACTTTCTTTACAAGAAAAAGATTTTGAAAAATCCTCTTCTTTGAAAGAAATAATTTTTGAAAAGTTGACTAATGAAAATGGTGTTCTTAAAAATAAAATTGAAGTTTTAGAAAAAGAAAATAATTTTTTGGAAAATGACATTGTTGATTTCAAAAATAAAATCAAGGAATTGAATGAAGCTTCTTCTATTGATAAATGTTCTAAGTGTTCCTCTTGTAGTTCTTTAAAATTAGAGAACATAGAACTTAGGAGCGCACTAGAAAAACGTAGTGTTGATAGTCCTAAAATTGAAGAGAATAAAAAGAATATAAGTAATGAGGTTGGTCCGTCTAGAAAGAATTCTAGGAACCTCGCAAATGAGTCTAAGACTAATCATTTTAGACCACCTAGACACAATTCTAGGAATTTTATGAATGAGTCTAGAAGGAATAATTTCAGACCACCTAGACACAATTCTAGGATGTTTATAAATGAGTCTAGAATAAATGATTTTAGACCACCTAGAAATGATTCTAGGAAATTCAACGGTTCTATGGGGAACAACTTTAGATCACCTAGAACGCATTTGGCTCAACCTAGACATATGCATAATCCTAATGTTATATGTCACTATTGTAATCGGGTAGGACACATTGCACCCGTTTGTTTTGCTAAACATAGAGATTTATGTGTTGATTATAATTGTTATTATCCTAACCCCCAAGGACCCAAAAGAAGTTGGGTACCAAAAACCTATTTTTAGGTTCTTTTTGCAGGTGTGCTTGAAGACTACAATATTGTAGTGGATGCACCAAGCACGAAAGCTTAATGCATTAAGGGGGAACGTCGGTTAGTTATCGAATTTTGAATAAAAACGAAATGAGTTGATATGTGCAAATAATCTATATCAGTTTTGGTTGATACATGCTTTAACAAGCTTTATTTCTGAATAACAATTAGTATCAATTGATTTTATAATAAATGATTGATTCATGTTTTGATGAACTTTCTTAGTATAAAGTAACAATTGGCATTGTTGAGAAAAATGACCGTTATCATTAGTATGCCATTTACTAATATTTGATATGATCTTGTTTATAACGATTGGTATCGTCAATGGTTTAAAATTTTTTGGTATAGTCTTTTTGCTAATGCCAATAGGGGGAAGAATACGGGCGATATGCATGCCTTAATTGAGGGGGAATATTCAATTAAGGGGGAATTCAATTTGAATTGATTATATTGAATTGGTTGCATAAATTGTATGTTGATATATAACATGAATTTAGGGGGAATTCAATATGCATATCTTTCGTTTTTTGTCATTATCAAAAAGGGGGAAATTGTTGGAAATCATGTATATCTATGATGTGTGCGCTTTGGTTATATAAGCATGATTTTCAGGTTTAGGTTTTGATGAATGACAAACAATGAAGTCAAGCGTCAAACAACGATATAATATGACAAACTATCAAATGGCTAGAAGCATATTGATGACGGGATTGCATAGACAAGCCAAGTCGAGCCAAAGAGTTCAAGACCGAAGACCCAAGACGAAGGTCGTTAGGTAGAACCAATGTAAGAACAACGTTTAAGTTATCTTATCTTTTGGCTCAACATTAGGTCATCATAAATATGCATAAAATCATTTTATTAAAGTAAATCATTTTATTAAATCATATATATCATAAATATTTTTAATATACTTCAAACAAAATGATTTTAACGTTTTCATTTTTAACCAAAATGGGTGTTGAAGTAAGTTTTCAATTCTGGTATACACAGTGTATATCAAGTGTATATCAATGGTATATAGTAGATCCGTTGCCAAAGTTTGGAACACTGGAACAACATAATCGATTATATGAAGTACACAATCGATTATATGAACTCAACAATCGATTTTCTACTTCTAACAATCGATTATTTTGAGACAGTGTGCAACTGTTTTTAAATATCAAATCAATCGATTGTCTTTGTCCCACAATTGATTATCAGCAATCGATTGTCTCTTCACACAATCGATTATATTCTGACCGTTTCCAAATCCTAAATTGATTTTTGAACGTTGAAGAAAAATCGATTATTCAGTTTTAACAATCGATTGTTTAGCCTAAAATCAGGAATCTTTTTTGAACGTTGGTCCGACAATCGATTGTCACCTCCAAACAATCGATTGTTGAAGCACAGAATCAGGGATTTTATTTGTCAATTAAGCAACGGTCAGCACCACTTTTTCACCTATAAAAAGAGGTCTTTTGAGCTGATTTTAAACACACAACTCCTGCATATATTGATATACATATTGATCATTTTCAAGCATCATTTTAGAGCTTTTGTTGAGCCATTTGATAGACAACTTTGTGTTGTTCATAGAGCTTATTTTGTATCTCTTTATCCACTCTATTGAGAGAGTATTTGTTGTAAGAGAGAGTTGTTTGAGAAGAACATAACTTCTCATTTGTCGGGTTTGCTAAGTACCCAAAGTCTTAGTGGTTGAAGTCTTGGGGTGAGGTGTCCTCAAGCAAGTGAAGTCTTAAGGTGCGGTATCCTTGAGCAACTGTAACGGTTTGTTAAGCACCCGTAAGCTTGACGAAGATAGTGGAATCTCGAGAGAGTCTCTCGGGGACTGGACTAGCCACGGGTTGTGGTGAACCAGGATAAAATACGGTGTGTTCTTTCTTGATTATTTCAATTACCGTATTTACTTATTCCTGCAATTTTAAATTCCGCAATATTTCAATATTCTCGTGCCTCACTATTCACCCCCCCTCTAGTGAACGGCATAAATACATAAGAGACAGTGTCCATTGTCACAAAATAATGGATTTTGAACTTATGACAATCGATTGTGTTGAGGCAGTGTCTTCCAGACTTTTTCAAAGTTATTAAATAATCGATTGTGAACCTATAACAATCGATTGTCAAGAGGCAGTGTCTAAATTGATTTTTCAAGACTGATATATAATCGATTGTTAACTTAATATAATCGATTGTATAACTGACCGTTGCCAAAATGTTTTCAAATACCGTCAGGTAATCGATTATTGATTTCCTATAATCGATTGTTTTAATTAAAATCTGGAAAGGATTTTTTGAACGTTGCTGAGTAATCGATTATTGATTTCCTATAATCGATTGTTTTAATTAAAATCTGGAAAGGATTTTTTGAACGTTGCTGAGTAATCGATTGTAGATTTCTGACAATCGATTGTTTTAAGTAAAATCTGGAAATAATTTTTTGAACGTTGCCAGTAATCGATTATTGATCTTAGATAATCGATTGTTATGCGTAAAATCTGGGATTGATTTTTGGAAGAACTAGCAAACAATCGATTGTGGTAATTTGACAATCGATTGTCACAGAGTAAAATCAACAACTCTTAATTGGCAATTAGGCAACGGTAATACAAAGTTTTTCAACTATAAATACAGCTTCAATTCAGTCTTTTAAGAACAACAACATACAACAACTGATCATACAATTGCTAAAGCTTGCATACTTTATTGCTTATCATTTTATATTCATTACATAAGCTTTTTAGAGCCAAATTCTTGTCGAAAGTTGTTGCGATCTTGAGCGTATTCTTTTTACTCATATCTACTCTTAAAGGAGTGTCTTGTTTGAGTGTTAAGTATTTTTGTACACTTGAAGGGAAGTGTTAGTCCCTTGTGTTGTAAGAAGGAACTTGTGTTTCCCTGGTTGAAGTCTTGGAGTGTTGTATCTCCGAGCAAAGGTTGTTGAGGCTTGTGTCCTCAAGTTGTAACGGTTTGTTGAGCACTCGTAAGCTTAACAAGTTTGTGGAAATTCCGAGAGAGTCTCTCGGGGACTGGACTAGCCACGGGTTGTGGTGAACCAGGATACATCGGTGCGTTTGTTCTAATTTATTTACTTATCACACTTATTTATTTCCTGCAATTTTTAAATTCCGCAAGTTTACGCTAATTTTTATTATAACGCTATTCACCCCCCTCTAGCATTAAGCGTATTATCTAACAATAGCTGCCCCTCTTTACCCGAGGAGGATGAAAGAGTTGTCGGGTAAAGATAAGATTGCCATTTTTAATCGGAAGCGGCGATTTGAAAAGAATTTTGACCAAGCTCTGGTTTCTGAGCTGCCTACATATCCCTGTTCTTATAGGAATTAGGCCATATGTAGTTCAGGATCCATTAGGGGAATATGTCAATAGAGTTTCGAAAAACACGGACACGCTGTTTAGGTTGTAGCTGAAATCTGATAGGTTGCGGGATCGCTCCTGCTGAGATGGCCGTTGCTAGCCGGTGTACCTCCAAGCGCATATAATACAAGCATATGCTATGCATAAATTTAAACATGATGCAAGTTCCCTTTGTATAATGAATGCTGCCTTCGGACGGTTAGGATGACGTCCTGGGCTATGAAGCGCATAAATAAAGATTCGCATGATATGAAATTATGTTCTCGGGCTATGAGCATGATGCTTCCGAACTATGATACCTTTGAATAGATTGGCGATCTTTCAGCCCATGAGATGCAAAAGGTGGCAATCTTTCATCCCATGCAAGAAATAGCGATATTTCAGTTGGTGCTGAATTTAAATGAGGGTGGCGATATTGCAGTCGTGCAAGAAAAATAAAGAGGCAATTTTTCAGCCATGCAAGATGGAGATAGAGCTTAGTCTCGAAAGGCAAATAGGTAGCCTTTTGCAGAAAATATAGATGGAGACAATGTTTAGTCTCAGAAGGCAGATAAGTAGCCTTATGCAAATGATGATGGAGGTAGAGCTTAACCTTGAAAGGCAAAAGAGTAACCTTATGCAGATGCAGATGGAGGTAGAGCTTAACCTTGGAAGGTAGAAAAGTAGCCTTATGCATGAAACAATGCTTAGTCTCGAAAGGCAGATAGGTAGCCTCATATAGAATGCAAGGATGCAGGATGGAGACAGTGCTTAGTCTCAAAAGGCAGAATAGTAGCCTTGTGCAAAATGCAAGGATTTAAGATGGAGACAATGCTTAGTATCGTGTCATGACCCTAGTTCACCAATTGTGAACCTGTCATGACGGCACCCCGTTTTTGCGACTAGGTAAGCCTGACTATCGACGCCCCCTTTTCTACTAAAAGAAGCGAAACCGGGTTTCACGACATTATGGGTAAAACAACTCTATTTCCCATTTGGGAATTGGGTTATGAAATTGGAAGAGTCGTCACCTAATGATTATAGTGCATTAGGACACATTAAGAGAGTGTTTTTGAGAGAGAAACTAGAGTTGGGTAAGGGCTTGAGATTATCTCGAGGGGAAAGTGTTAGGCACCCTGCAAGATCCACAAATGTGGTTCCCGGCCGTGCTAATTGTGACTTTATAAAGAAGATGAAGCAAGTAGACACATGAAGTACACGTATTCACACAATTTGGGAGAATATGTCAATAGAGTTTCGAAAAACACGGACACGCTGTTTAGGTTGTAGCTGAAATCTGATAGGTTGCGGGATCGCTCCTGCTGAGATGGCCGTTGCTAGCCGGTGTACCTCCAAGCGCATATAATACAAGCATATGCTATGCATAAATTTAAACATGATGCAAGTTCCCTTTGTACAATGAATGCTGCCTTCGGACGGTTAGGATGACGTCCTGGGCTATGAAGCGCATAAATAAAGATTCGCATGATATGAAATTATGTTCTCGGGCTATGAGCATGATGCTTCCGAACTATGATACCTTTGAATAGATTGGCGATCTTTCAGCCCATGAGATGCAAAAGGTGGCAATCTTTCATCCCATGCAAGAAATAGCGATATTTCAGTTGGTGCTGAATTTAAATGAGGGTGGCGATATTGCAGTCGTGCAAGAAAAATAAAGAGGCAATTTTTCAGCCATGCAAGATGGAGATAGAGCTTAGTCTCGAAAGGCAAATAGGTAGCCTTTTGCAGAAAATATAGATGGAGACAATGTTTAGTCTCAGAAGGCAGATAAGTAGCCTTATGCAAATGATGATGGAGGTAGAGCTTAACCTTGAAAGGCAAAAGAGTAACCTTATGCAGATGCAGATGGAGGTAGAGCTTAACCTTGGAAGGTAGAAAAGTAGCCTTATGCATGAAACAATGCTTAGTCTCGAAAGGCAGATAGGTAGCCTCATATAGAATGCAAGGATGCAGGATGGAGACAGTGCTTAGTCTCAAAAGGCAGAATAGTAGCCTTGTGCAAAATGCAAGGATTTAAGATGGAGACAATGCTTAGTATCGTGTCATGACCCTAGTTCACCAATTGTGAACCTGTCATGACGGCACCCCATTTTTGCGACTAGGTAAGCCTGACTATCGACGCCCCCTTTTCTACTAAAAGAAGCGAAACCGGGTTTCACGACATTATGGGTAAAACAACTCTATTTCCCATTTGGGAATTGGGTTATGAAATTGGAAGAGTCGCCACCTAATGATTATAGTGCATTAGGACACATTAAGAGTGTTTTTGAGAGAGAAACTAGAGTTGGGTAAGGGCTTGAGATTATCTCGAGGGGAAGGTGTTAGGCACCCCGCAAGATCCACAAATGTGGTTCCCGGCCGTGCTAATTGTGACTTTATAAAGAAGATGAAGCAAGTAGACACATGAAGTACACGTATTCACACAATTTGGGAGCTTTAAAGAAAAAGACATAAGTTTGAAATAGGGAAAAGGATCAACTTGAAAAGCTTCAGGAAAACATTTAAATAAAGCACGTAAGAGAAAGAAGGGTCCTAGGTTTGACTATAATATGAATGATTTGATGAAATATCTAGCTCATATTCCCAAGGAGGGGTCGCTTCCTGATATGATCGTATCGTCATCATCTCCATATTCTACCCTCCCATCCCGTTAAGGTATTTAAACGTGTGAATTGGCTACGAATACTTATTGTGTGCCGTTACCCATCTCATTATATAGATCCTAGAGGGCACTTAGGATCACTATTCTTAAAAAGGGGGAGACTAGGCTGAACCCCTAGGTTCAAAGGCTAATATTCTAAGCGACATACAAAACAAATAGGACTAGCATATAAAGGGATCATGTAAACTTATAAAGGTTCAGTTACCCCTCTACAACAGACACGTAATTGGCACGTCTCAAACACAATTAAGGTCTAAGGAAAGAGAAATCTTTCGAAAAACTGGAGCATAAGTTAACACAGAAATGGAGAATTTGCAGAAAAGGAACGTAAGAGAAAAACATTCAGAACTTAGAAGAGGCAGTATACGTTTTTTAGAAATCTGCAGAAGTCATTTAGAAACATTTGGGGAATGCCTAGTAAAACAGTTTTTGACAGGAAGAGTAAAAGAACAGGTAGGAAAAGTATTTCATAAGTGTAAAGAAAACAATGAACGTTATTAGCTTTCGAAATTTATTGCAGTATTCAGACAACTTTAAAATATTAATCTGGTTCTGGACAAAAAAAATACAGTAGAAGCATTTGCATAGGTAGTTTGAAAATAGGACAGAAGTTTATATAAAAAAAATTTAGAAAGCTTTAGAGACAAAACGAGTTCAGACATACGCGGATTAATTTGAACATGATTTAAAGATGATTAGTCAGTTTTTATCCGGCCTGAGGTTTGCCTAGGCATTACTAAAGATGGTGAGCATACAATGGTTTCCAATTTTAACAAGGAGTTGTTAACCAGTTTTATCCAAATTAGCGAAATGTTTAGACAGCTGCAAATGAAATCATAATGCCATGATATCTAATGCACAGGAAGCCCTATAAGCATGGTATCTAAATGTGATGGTGATGACTCGTCGATTATTGATCAATTAGTGTTATAAAAAACTGAAAGCAAGAGCCTAAAAGAACAAGATTTCTATATGTGAAGATGCATGTCCTAAAGCATGATTTCTATTGCGCAAATAGGTAAGTAAAATCCTATAACATGTTTTATACCCATTCCCCTTAACTAAGCATGCCTAACCCTCCCAATTTCACTATAAACCCCATTATTCTTTACAAGTTATTGCAGACCAAGTAATTAAAAGTACAACAGTGATAAAAAAAAGAAGTTATTCTTTAGGGAGTCAACACCCAGGCCCAAGATCTCCAACCTCACTTCTTTCAAGTTTCACAACCATTACCAAGGCTTGGGTGCGGCAAAGTTCCCTAAGGGTTTGTTTGAACCCCTGGCCAATACCAGGCACCCAAAGTGTCATTATTAGACAAGTGCAAGTGTGGAAGTGCCAGGCTTGTGCATCAAAGTTCAATGGGTGCTCAAGGGCTCCCAAAGCAATGGTTACACTAAGGGGCAGAACTTAGTGTTCTAAGAGTAGTGAAGTTGTGATAGGGTTGACAGAGCTTAGAAACAATTGAGAGTCAATTTAAGAAAACAACAGAAGGATTTGGGAGATAGTTTGAGAAAATAGTTTAAAAGAGTTAAAAGAGTTGAAAGGAATTCTTTTAAAACCAGTTATACTAACAAGTTTTGAACAGAGCATTATACAAACAGGGGCAAAGGGGGAGGGAACAAATAAGTACAGGGATATACTCACACACAGGCAAACATAGTGAAGGCAGGTAATCAGACATAGTTGTAGAACAAATTGGGGTTCAATTCTTACTGCACCAAACCCCAATACAGTTAACCTCAGGAAGAGGTATTAGGCTAATCAAGTAGCCAAGCAGCCCTGGGCACATGGTAATAATGCACAAAGAAAAGCAAACATTCATTGAGACAGGGAAGGGGTAAGGGGAGTATGCTAATCTAAGCTAAATAGGCTAGTAAGTGTATACTAGTGACAACAAGAGCAGCAGAACCATAGATAAAAGCACACAAGAAACAAGAAAAAGTGCAAAACTAGTAAAAACATGTTGTTTTGGAAACTGTATATTAAATAGGTAACATACCAGTTGCAGATAATAGAACACAATAACAATGAGCAATAGTGCACAAAGAGAGCAAAGTATGCAGAGAGTGAGAGCAGCAAGGCGAGAACAGCAGTGTGCAGCAAAGAGAGCAACATGCAAACTCAAGTAAGCAATGTAGTAGAACCTTAGTAGTGTGGAAATAAACAACCAAGATTACTCAATCTTGGCTTTCAGCCGATTGAGTATTCAAATAGAAGAATAAGAGGTTGTAGAAACAGCAGAGAAAGAGAGAACACTGAATGTTTTGAAAGAGAGAGTTCAGAGAGTTTGAACTTTTGTCTGTGTGTGAGAGATATGCCATGTGTTCGTCTGTTTCAAAGAGAATGGGTGGGATACTTATAGTACTAGAAACGAGTACACAAACAAGGCAACAATCATTAATTAAGGAACTAGTGTCAATCAGACCCAATTAGGATTAGGACTCCCCTTTAACTAAGGAGTCAAGGCAAACGGTAGCAAACAGAGGGTCCAAAAAGAAAGGAATCAATTAACTATATTTACCCTAGTAAGAGTAGCAAACATATAATATACCACAAGGGTTAGATTCATAATAATTTAAATAAGGAAAATGTATGCTGAAACTTTGAAAGCCTGTTCATGCACAAAATATGGTAAGAAAACACCAATTAATTTCTGAAAGTTAGTCAAAGAATCATGGACACAACCAAGTATAGAGAGCATCCCACAAGTTAGGAAATAATTCAAAAATCGGTGTAAGAACCTTTTAAGGAAAACTTATACAAATTAGGGATTCAAAGAGATGCACAGAATCAGTGGAATATTGCATGAACGATGAAAAATTGGACATATAAAACACAATGGACATGAAAATCAGAGAGCCTTAGGCAAGAAAGGATGGAAGTAGTAAAGGGTTGGAACCCTAGCAAAGATTTAAAGCAATGGAACTCGGATTAACAGGGAAATAAACAAACTCATAACACAAATGAGCACAAACAACCACATAATACTCAAGAAAAGTCAGAAAGCATAACGATTTTGCAAAAGGGGTCGGAAACCCTAGTCTTGAAAAGAGGTACATAACGTTTGAAAAACTCGACTTAATCAAAGATATCGAGTGAGATGGAGTGTAGGAAACAAAGATTAAGCCAAAAATCTCTTAAAAAGACAGAAGTTTAAGAGATTAGGCAAAGCAAATTAGGGTTTGCAAAAATAAGTTAGGAAAATGAGAAACCTGGCGATGAAACTTGTATACAATGCCATAGAAGGCATCATCGTACAAAGACCACCGGAGAAAAGCCAGAAACAGACCCAAATAAAGCTTTAGTGACCTATTTCCTGGCGGAAGTTGATGGCTTCAAACATTAGAGAGAAAACAGCGATACAAGGACCCCGTGGTTATTGGAGGTCGAGAGAAGTGAGGAGGAGTGAGCCGGAGAGGCGATGGTCATCATCAGAGAAGATAGAGAGAAACAGAAGGTTCTAGAGAGATGAAGGGTTAGAGAGAATCTGTTAGAGAGACATAGTGACGGGCTTGTGAGAATGAAAGGTTGGGGGATCGTTTGATTTTAATTATGGCAAATGAGATTTGGCCGTTGATCAATCAACGGCTCAGATTAATTCTGAGGCGGGTCAGGTACATTAAAGGGTATGGGTCATCGAATTGGGTTGGAATTTTAGGCTGAAAATAGAGGTTGATTTTGGCTATATTTTAAATAAATCTTGGCTATGGTTTAAATAACCAATTTTTCCAAATAATTTTGTAATATATCTAAAATCATTTAAAAAGAAAAATTAAAACATGGAACTATTTAATAACATATAAAAATTAATATAAAAAATAAGAGAAACAATTTTGTAACTATGAAACACAGTTAATTACGAAATTGGCTATAATTACAATTTTGTGTAATTGTCTTTCAAAAATCCGAATAAATTTGTAAAAAATGTGCAAAAAATTACATAAATTATGTGTTGTCATAAATATGAAAATGGAATACATTGTGCACTAAAAATAATAATTTGGAGATGACTTTTGCCTTTATATTGTCAAATTAGTCATTGAATTGATTAAAAGAAATCTTTGAAAATCAAGGAAAAATACCAAAATGCTTATATATGCATACATATAATATTTTGAAAGCATTTTGGGCGCAAGAAATATATAGGGAAAATTGGGTATCAACACTGACACATTGCAGAAATTCAACAATCTTTGCGGAAACGATAATTAAAACATAAAAAGCATAAGATAATATATAGAGTGCTGCCTGGAACGTAAATGTCGACTCAAAATAACGTATGGAACCTCCAAGACCCAAAAACCCACGGGCAACACAGGTGAAGAGTAAATATATTACAATGCTCTAACATCCCGAATTATCTCTAACAATTGAATATCGCAAAGAAACTATTAACTAAGGGTAGAATAGAAGAAGGCTCTTCGGCTCTACGGACGCGGCAGATGCATACCTCGAGCCTCCAAAGAAGCTCTGAATCCCTAATAGCACGCCGGACCAGTAGTACCTGGATCTGCATAATAAGAGTGTGTAGAAGAGTAGCATGAGTACACCACGGCGGTACTCAATAAGTGTCAAGCCTAACCTCGATGGAGTAGTGACGAGGAAGGTCGAGGCCCCCTACTGAGATAAACATAAAATATATATGAAATGAAATAACAGTAGGAAATACATAAATTTCGAATATCTAACAACAATAAGAAGAACGTATTAGACTATATTACAATTCTATAAAAGAAGAACAACCGTTACATGCTAATTATCATCGGGGATATCCAAGTATCCCAAGGATCTCCGAGTATCCTCATCGTATAAGCAAGGGATATCCAAGTATCCCGAGGGTCTCCCAGTATCCCGAGGATCTCTAGTATCCTCATCACATAAGCAAGGGATCTCCAAGTATCCCGAGGATCTCTTAGTATCCTCCAGTAAATCAGTCTTGCCCCTGGGGATCTATTAGTATCCACCAGAAAATAATCTAGTGCCAAGGATCTCTTGGTATCCCGCACTTCAAAACCTCGAAACCAAAATACAAACACGGGGAGCTCCCGGGATGCCGTCTCATAGTCCCAATGGTAAATACACAACAACAAACCAATATTTAATGTCAATGAAGCGAAATACGAACAAAAAATAAAAGAAAGAATCTAACATGCTTCACAAGGAGGACAAATATTGCAATTTAACCAAATGAGGTAATTACGTTGCTAACATGCTTTACAAGAGAAAACAAATATTACCATTTAGTCAAATTGATCAAATAAGTTACTAACATGCTTTTCCTAAGTCAAAACAAGTGAAATTTCTTCTTTAACAATTAAATATGTGAAGAAATACAGTCTAAATAAGCCAAGTAAGGTGAACTTTCAATAACTAGCACAAGTGCACGCCCGTCACCTTACGCACAAGGCATTTAAACAATGACAAGGATATCCTAAGGGGAAATGTCCCCCACACAAGGTTAGGCAAGCCACTTACCTCAAATTGGTACAAAACCGCTAAGAAACGACGTCCTTTCCACGAGTATCCGACTCCGAGTGGCCCAAATCTATTCAAACCAATTACATATTGTAAATAACATCGCAAGCAACTGATTACATCATTAAAATAAAAGCTAAGGAGCGAACATATGTAAAATGACCAAAATGCCCCTCAAACCAACGTCTCGGAATCAAATAATTTTCACATTTTCAGAAACCTCATATTCTCATGAGTCTAACCACATAAAAATCTCCCAAATAGGAGGTCAAATTCTCCCCCAAATCCCAATTGATTAGCCAAAGAACTTCTACTCAATTCCTCCATTTTTGGACTTCAATTTAAATTTAATTGATTAATTTAACTACTAAATGATGGTTTAAAGATAGAAAGGATCATAGAAATATTACCCAATAATCTCTTCTTCAAAACCCCCTCGAAATCTCCTTAGTTCGAGCTCTTAATTGATTTTTCAATTTATGAAGTTTAAGCCTCGGATAAACCCTTTTCTCTACTATATTTCCGCTTTTGCGGTTCCAGGGACCGCTTCTGTGGTCTCGCTTTCGCGGTCAAAAAGCCGATTCAGCGATTTCACTTAAAATCTCAACTTCCGCTTCTGTGGACAAATGGCCGCTTTCGCGATGGCCGCTTACATGAGTCCTTCTCCGCTTCTGCAGTCCCAGACTTCACCTCATACCGCGTCCGCGACTCAAATGCCGCATCTCCAGTAACCGCTTACGTGGCTCCCCTTCTACAGATGCGGAAACAATATAAGCAACAACAAACTTCATCCAAAAATCCCAAAATCAACCCGTCGAGCATCTGAAATAAACCCGAGGCCCCCGAGACCTCAATTAAACCCACAAACCTATCCCTTAGCATCATTCAGACTTGCACCAATCCTTAAATCACCTAATGTAACGTCGGAAACACTATTTAATCAATGATTTGAACGTAAAATTTGCAAACTTTACCAAACTCACTTTCGATTCAAAACCTAATCAAAACACGTCCGATTGACCTAAAATTTTGTACACACGTCCCAAATGACATGATGGTGCTACAGCAACTTCTGGAAACCCGTTCCGACCCTTGGATAAAAAATTCACTATCAGATCGGAAACTTCAAAGTTCTAACTTTCGGCATTTCGAGCCTAAATGAGCTACGAACATCCAAAATACATTTCGAATACACTCCCAACCCCGAATGCTCCTAACAGAGCAAATGGAGCCATTGATTTTCCATTCCGAGGTCGTCTTGACAGTTTTCTGATTATGGACCCTTTTCCAACACTTAAGCTCTCATTTAGGGACTAAGTGTCCCAAAACACTCCGAATTCTATTACCGAACATCCCGACAAAACAAAATAGCAGAAATGAACTTAGGGAGGAAGTTAATGGGGGAACGAGACATAAATTCCAAAGACTACCGGCTGGGTCGTCACATCTCGGAAGGCAGAAAGGTAGCTTTATGCAATGCAGGAGATAAGAGACGGATAGCAATGAAATCTCTTAGTTGATAGCTAATACATGATTGCATCATGTGGTTGCTGGGCATGTTGTGCACGGATATCACTTGTGAACATGCGATGATTCTGCGAAGTTGTATTCTTGAGCAAGTATGCGTGCATAAATATATCTAATGATATTGCAAATTGAGTGCATGCATCCAAAGAAGAATCGAGAGTTTTTTAAAGGGGAAGGTTAGTTCGTCTTCCCATGGTCTTTTCTTGACGCTGCGTATCATTTGCGGTAACGTTGCTAAACACAACAATTCGATAATAGTCATGCATAATTTATTAAAATAATGTAAAGTAAATATATAATTATATATAATAGTTTTTCTTTTTTAGATGAACCGACGGCTTCGACGTGGTTCAAGACATTGCAAACTCTATTGCTCCAGAATTTTGAGGGTCATCCTCAAAATTCTTCCCTAGTTTACTGGGCTGGCACTTCCTAGAGCTGCGTGTAATGAATTACTGACGATCAACTTTGGAATTTTGAGGGTCCTCCTCAAAATTCTGCCCCAGTTTCCAATGGCGGGGGAAGATGGAAATTTTATTAAATTGTGACCGAACCCATAAGGCTGCCTACATATCCCCTCTTAAACGGGAATCAGGTCAGGCGTAGTTCAAATTACATAATGAAGAAATCATAAATGATTACACATAGTAATGCTTGACTGCATCTTAATTGACTGGCTTCAGCCAGACTTCTCCGCCTATTTCTGCTAGAATAAGGGCTCCTCATGTTAGAACCCGGTGAACCATGTACGGACCCTGCCAATTGGGAGAGAACTTACCCTTGTCTTCATCATCATATGGGAATATTTTCTTCAACACCAGCTGCCCTGGGGTAAATTTCCTCGGCTTGACTCGTTTGTTGCAAGCTTTGGACATTCTGTTCTGATACAATTGACCATGGCAGATTGCATTCATTCTTTTCCCATCTATAAGGGCCAAGTGCTCATAGCGACCTTTTACCCATTCTGCGTCATCCAACTCTCCTTCTTGTATGATACTCAAGGAAGGAATTTCTACCTCGGCGGGAATGACCACATCTGTACCATAAACCAACATATAGGGAGTCTCCTCAATTGATGTGCGAACTGTTGTGCAATATCCCAATAAGGCAAATATAACTTCTCATGCCATTGTTTATGCCTTTCGATCATCTTTCTTAGTATCTTCTTGATATTATTGTTGGCCGCTTGTACTGCTCCATTCATCTGGGGCTTGTAGGTTGTAGAGTTCTGGTGTTTGATCTTGGATGTGTCACACATTGATTTCGTCAAGTCGATGTTGAGATTGGAACCATTATCAGTGATGATTGATTTCAGAATTTCGAACTCACAAACAATGCGGTCGCGGACAAAATCTGCCACAACTTTCTTGGTTACTGCCTTGTATGATGTTGCTTTGACCCATTTGGTAAAATAATCAATGTCCACTAGAATGAACCTGTGCCCGTTTGATGGGGCAGGCTCGACAGGGACGATAATATCCATTCCCCAAGCGACAAATGACCATGGTGAGCTTGTTACATAAAGTTCGTTTGGAGGTACTTTTATCATATCCGCTTGTGTCTGACAATGATGGCATTTGCGAAAATATTGGATACAGTTTGTTTCCATAGTCATCCAAAAATACCCTACTCGAAGTATCTTCTTTGCTAAGACAAAACCATTCATGTGCGGCTCGCATCTCCCTACATGCACTTCGTCCAATAGCCCGGGTGCTTCTTTAGCTTCTACACACCTTAGTAAACCCAAATCGGGAGTCCTCCTGTATAGGATTCCTCCACTATGAAGAAGTTGTTAGATAACCTCCCGAGTGTGCGCTTATGAGTGGTCTTTGCAATTTTTGGATATTCTCCTGCTGTCAAGTACTCCTTGATGTCATGGAACCATGGTTTTCCATCTGCTTCCTCCTCTACATGAGCATAATAAGCTGGCTGATCATGAATCTTTACTAGGATGGGATCAATGAAATTCTTGTCTAGATGTTGGATCATGGACGATAGAGTAGCTAATGCAACCGCGAATTCATTTTGGACCCTCGGGACGTGCTAAAATTCTCTCTTTGTGAATCTTTTTCTCAACTCCTGTATGTGATGCAAGTAGGGAAGTATCTTGGAGTTCTTGGTTGCCCATACTTCTCGGACCTAATGTATGAGCAAGTCTGAATCCCCAATCACTAGAACCTCCTGAATGTTCATATCAATGGCTATCTTGAGCCTCAAGATGTAGGCTTCATATTCGGCCATATTATTGGTGTAAGGGAACCTGAGTTTGGCGGATACCGGATAATGCTGGCCGGATTATGATACTAGGACTTCTCCTATGCCAACTCCCTTGAAATTTGTTGTTTCCTTGAAAAACATTCTCCAACAATTATAGGATTTTGCAACGTCTTCTCCTATAAAAGATACCTCATCATCGGGAAAATACGTCTTTAAAGGCTCGTATTCTCCGTCCATGGGATTCTCGGTGAGATGATCTACCAAGGCTTGTCCTTTGATTTCCTTTTGAGTCAGCTAAACAATGTCGAATTCGCTTTGCAGGATTTTCCACTTGGCGAGCTTGCCACTAGGCATGGGCTTCTGAAATATATACTTTAAATTATCCATATTGATATGAGATATGTTGTGTACGCACATAAATAATGCCTCAATTTCTGAGCTACCCAAGTCAGGGCACAACAAGTGCGCACTAGAAGAGAATACCGGGCCTCACATGTAGTGATCTTTTTGCTGAGGTAGTAAATGGCTTGCTCCTTTCTCCCCGTTTCATCATGTTGTCCCAAAACACAATGATGCTCCGTCCAATACCACAAGGTAAAGCAATAGAGGTCTTCTTGACCCAGGCGGAACCAAGACTGGCGGCATTTACAGGTATTCCTTGATATTGGTAATGGCTTTCTGACAATCATCAGTCCACTTGGTGATAACATCCTTTTTCAACATTTTAAAGATAGATTCACAAATAACCATGGACTGAGCTATCAATCCGCTGATATAGTTGAGTCTCCCCAGAAAACTCATCAAGTCCACCTTGTTCTTTGGTGGTGGCAATTCTTGAATGGCTTTGACCTTTGATGGATCAATTTCTATTCCTCGACGACACACGATGAAACCCAGTAATTTTCTAGCAGGAACCCTGAACGCGCACTTGGCGGGATTTAATTTCAGATTGTATCATCTTAGTCTGTTGAAGAACTTCTTCAAGTCTTCCATATGGTCTTTAGCTTTCTTGAATTTGATGAAGACGTTGTCCACATATACCTCGATCTCCTTGTGTATCATGTGTGAAAGATAGAAGTAAAGGCCCTCATGTAGGTGGCGCCAACATTCTTCAACCCAAATGGCATCATTTTGTAACAATACATTCCCCACGGTGTAATGAAATCCATTTTCTCTACATCTTCCTCATCCATCCATATCTGATGATACCCAGCAAAACAATCAACAAAAGACTGCAACTCATGCTTGGTGCAGTTGTCAATAAGAATGTGTATGTTCGGCAAGGGGAAGTCGTCTTTAGAACTGGACCGATTAAGATCCCAGTAGTCGACACATACCCTAACTTTCCCATCCTTCTTTGGTACTGGAACAATGTTGGTTGACCATGTTGGATACTCTACTACCCTGAGAGCCCCGATTTTGACTTGCTTGGTAACCTCTTCTTTGATTTTCAAACTCATATCGGGTTTGAATTTTCTGAGCTTCTGTTTTACCAGCGGACATGTTGGATCTGTTGGCAGTTTATGAGCTACAATGGATGTACTGAGACTAGTCATATCATCATACGACCAAGCGAATATGTCCTCATATTCCCTTAGGAACTCCATATGCTCTTTTTTTCTGATGGTGACAGGTGAACGCTGATGCGTGTTTCTTTGACATTCTCTGTATCCCCCAAGTTAACGACCTCAGTTTTGTCCAAGTTAGACTTAGGTCTATTTTCAAAATCCTCAACTTTTCTGATGACTTCTTCTAGTATATCATCCTCTTCTGAATCTATATCAGTCTGTTGCGTTGTCTCGTTGAAAGTCACCATCGTCGGTTCATCATCAAGATAAGTAATAGTAATATTGTGTATATAAAATAAATGATAGAGAGAATAATAAGAGCGAGATATATAATAAACTGAAATTCTTTGATTAAATTCATAATTGTTTTGAACATTGGAACTCTTTTCAAAATTAAAGACAATATGGAAAGAAAATCAGCTAGTAAAAAATAAAATGCGATGCATGGTGCATTTGTTTCTGGTGCATTTCTGGGTAGCAACCCAGAAATTGACCAATTGCTGAGGCGTTCTTCTTTGTTCACCGCTTTTATAGAAGTGCCTTCCACCCCTTCCTCCTCAAAAATAACACAGAAGTCCATATCATTATCCTCTAGAAATAGATTCTTCTTTGGTTTTAATGCTTCATCTTCTTCTGACCCATATATAGTATCCTCCGATTGGAAAGTTTACTCCAGACGGGGTATAGTAGGCTCCAGTGGGTAGTAGGGACCGCGCCGTGGTGGCGAGTAGTCATTGAATTCCTTCTAGGTGTATTCATACCCCAAACCAAAAGTGGTACCATGTTTCTTCAACTTGATGGGTTTGGTGATACCCTAGAGGTTTTTGTCAAGTCCCTTTCCAGGCTCATATCCACACCAATTTAGGATACTCTCGATCTTGTTATCCCACCATTTATCTTTGTCCACAGCGTTGACCCGCTCAATGTGATGGTAGGTTTCTCTGCCGATTCTCCTCCTTTCTCTAATCATTGGGATGGTATGACGACTGTATATGGGGTTGCTACTATCACCATGAATAATCACCTCTTGCCGATTCCACTCAAACTTCACTGCGTGGTGCAGTTTTGATGCTACAGCTCTAGCGGCATGAATCCATGGTGGTCCCATTATCAAGTTGTAGGATGCCAGGACATCTATTACTTGGAAGTCAACATCGAACCAAGTTGGTCCCATCTGCAGGTATAAACTAATTTCCCCAATAGTGGATATTTAGGACCCATCAAAGGCTTTAACATTGATGGCCCTATCTTTGATCTCATGTAGGCTCTTCCCCAATGTTCTGAGAGTTATTAACAGACATATTTTGAGGCTGGAGCCTCCATCAATCAGGACTCTAGTGATGACGTAATCCTCGTATTGCACGCTGATGTGAAGTGCCCTGTTGTGACTCATCCCTTCTGGTGGCAGGTCATCTTCGTGAAAGGTGATTTTGTGGCTCTCCAGCACTTGCCCTACCATGTTTGCTATTTCTTCTCCAGTTATGTTCGTGGGCACATATGTCCCACTTAGGATCTTCATCAAGGGTTTTTTGTGTGTGCCAGAGCTCCTCAGAAGAGCTAGGATGGAGATCTGTGCCAGTGTTTCGTTCAGTTGTTCAACGACTGACCTGTATCTTCCTCCGAAGATCATGGGGTCCAGTTTCAATAGGCCATCCAAATGCTTACTTACTGGACTCAACTAGCTGTTTTGGAGTGTAAATTCTACCTGTCCTGGTCATACCCTGCTACCAATTGCTTCTCAATTTTGGCCTTCGCTTTTCTCCTAGCTTCAGATGTGTAATCCCATGGTATGACATTTGAGTGGAATGGTACTACATCTTTTATTGCTACAGGAATAGGCACCCTCGGTGGTAACACAACAACTTCAAAGGGAACAAGTGATTTTGGAGCCCCAAACTCAACTTCAATTGGTCCGGCCACCTTCGTAGAAGAAGGTGCTTCAGATTCGAGTCGTATAGAAATGTTTACTTTGTTTCCCCCGAACGACTGGTTCTGGACAATAATCGAGTTAAGTGTGATTGTTAGCTTCTTTGGCTCATTACCCTCAGCAATCAATCCTATCGACCCCTTGGGGTCCCAATCATCTTCGATCTTGATCATGTGAATGTCCCTACCTGTGTGATCATGCAGAGGGTTGTTGCGAACAATAGAAGCAGGCTCCTTTTCTACGATGACCTTATTGTCAATCAGGATTTGAATCTTGTACTTCAATAAGCGGCATTTATCAATGGTATGCCCTTCATGCCGGAATAGTACGCACAGGTCTTGTTTGGGTTGATCCACTGGGAAGGATTTTCTGGAGTTGTGGTAGGGATAGGGGTGACGTAACCAGCAACCTTAAGTCTTTCATATAGTTATTCAACTGGTTCAGCGATGGCTCTGTATTGTTTGGGAGGTCTGCAGTCAAAATTTGGTCTAGGTCTAGGGAAATTTTGGCGAGTGAGAGGTGATTAGTAGTGAGAGGGTTGAGCATTATAAGCTTGGTAGAGAGGTGCATGTTATGAGTATCTGGGTGAAATAGGCTGATATGTGGGAGGTGGAGATGATTGGTAAGCGGATGGTGGATTTTGGTAAGAGAGAGTGTGATTGCTTGGTAATTCGGGATAGGTTGATATGTAAGTGGGGATGATGGGTAAGTGTGATATTTCAGTGGCGATTTATTTCCTTGTGCAACCATCACAACGCCCACATCCTTCTTCTTAGATGTACCACCAGACTATAAAGCCTTGTTGGTGGCCTGTAATGCTTCAAGATTAGTAACAATACCATTCTTAATTCCTTCCTCAATTCTTTCCCCAGCTTGATAATATCAGAGAATTTCTGGCCCTCGATCGGCATCAACCTCTCGTACTATGGTGGATCCTGAGCCCAGACAAAAAATCTATTCATTTGTTCCTCTTCTAAGGCCGGACTGGCCTTAGCGGCCTTTGATGTCCAGCGAGTAGCATTCTCGTGGAATGTCTCGGTAGGTTTATTATTCAAATTCTGGATATAGAATACGTCTGGTGCATTCTTTGTATTTAAACCGGAACCTATCCATGAAATGTGACACCATACCTACCTAGCTTGTCCACTTCTTGCGGTCTTAGCTGATGTACCAAGATAAAACACCCCCTTTCAAACTCCTCATAAAGAGCTTCATACGGATCTTCTCATCTTTTCCGACTCCAACCAGCTTGTCACAATATGTCCTTAAATGGACTCTTGGATCTCCCGTGCCATCAAGCATTTAGAACTTCGGAGATTTGTATCCCACCGAAAGTTCAACATCTGGCCGAATGCAGAGGACCTCATAATTCAGCCCCTCAATACCTTTGTTTCCTTCAATGCCCTGGACTCGGCTGGTCAACTTCTTGAGTTCGGCGGCCAAGTTCCTGATAAAGGAGTCTTTGTCATCAGACTCAGGTACATTTTAAATAGGTTGAGTATAGTGGTGTACGGTCTCCATATAGATGGGAGTATTGTGTGTTATATCATTTGTGGTGTTCAATGGTTCAGGGATGAGTAACGGAATGTTGTTGTGAATGGGACATGTGTTGCAGTGTTGAGTATGAGTGGGTTGTTTTGTTGGTTGTGGGGTGTTCTGTGGAGGTACAAGATTTTGGGTGTTAGGAAAGTTGATATCGGGAGTGGTAAGGGAGAACGACAAGTTGGTCAAGGTCCGAACCTGATCCAGTTCTTCTCGGAACTTCAATAATTTCTGCTCAAGTTGGGCGGCACTTTCCTTAGAGATCTGGCTTCCTTGCGTAGCCTCTATCTATTTACCCGAGTTCTCCTTTCTGATGGTGTTCACGTCTTCCATTTTAGTCTTGTTCTTTTTTCTGATAGGACTTGGATGAGAATGAGGTGGAAGGACCTTGGATATCATACTGAATGATGATGATTCCAGAATGCACGAACTAACCTTTGGGGAGGGGAATAAAAATAAAAATAAAAACAAAAAGGTAATAAGTTAGTGCAAACTATGAAAAGAAAAGATGTTGCAATATTTAAACACATTGTGCAAGAATATAAATCACGTCCTAATTTTAGTGGCTCGTTGTGCCTGAGGTAGGCCTAGCAACAAATAGTTTTAGAGAACTTATAATGCTAAATGCCTCATTTTATTTATAAAATAAGACAAATCGAAAACGACACTAAATAACAGAAAGTAAAATTTCACTAGTGGCCATTGGCCAAATTACGTCATTAAAGAAAAATAAAAAGACTCCTAACAATTTGGTCCGAAGGACCTTCCCAAGATTTGGAACCTTTGTCTCCCTCGAACAGTTTCACCAGCTTTCGTAGTCCTAGCAGCAAATAAGCTCGAGCCAGATATCTGCATGCATTTCCTTTACAGTTTTGACAATGTTCGATCCTGTTGATGAACTTTCCTTCCAGCTCCACTAGACCCTGGTCCAAATACCCTAGTCGCTTGTTGGCGCTGACAACTTTAACTTTCCACCCTTCGATCAACTTTTGATGGGCTTCTTGTATTTCCCGGTGCTCGCTTTCACATTCTTGAATTCTCTTGTGCAGTTGGTTGTACGTAACCTGTGCTTCAGCTTTCTCATCGATGACCTTGTGACCTCAACTAAACCCAGGCTGACCCAAACCATTGTGATCATCTTCCAACTAACCTGAATAGTGTGGTGCACAGCCAGTGTGATACCTGTCTAGATCAATAGAATCCTTCCCCAAATTATTTTGCAGTGCCACATATGCTGAGCTTGGCACTTGTGAGGGCTATCATCATCCTGGATGTCAGCCCTGAAGTGACTCATTTTGTTGACCCTTGGTATGATTTTTTTTTCTTCTAGCCTGCCTCATGACTCGGAGGGGGATGTAGGGATAAGTTCCCCTCAGTCTGATGAGTATGAGAAATAGTGCATCTCGAGACCGAGCAATGAATACTCCTATAGGAAACCACTCGAAGATCCACTGCACCTGGTCTTCTTTCAGATTCTCAAATAACTCTACCCATCCTCCACTGCCCTGTGGTTGAGTGAACATGTTAGGCATATAATTCATATGCCTTGGCTGATGGAAGGCAATGTGATCATCCTAGTCTCTACGTAGGATCTCTTCCCAGTATTCACTTTTCTGGAGGTGATCCATGAGCCAGAGCTGAAGTAATAAATGGCAACCCTCAAAATGATTGGCCTTTTGCTGACAATTGTCCAGGGCTCAGTATATTTCAGCAATGATCATAGGCATTATGCTGAAAGGCAGCCTGCCAATTCTTTCCATCAATGTCTTGGTTACGATGGTTAGTATAGTATGGATCCTAGTCTTCTTCATGGAGAACACAATCATTCCTAAAAAGTGGAATATAAAGACAAAGACCCTCCTGTGAATATTCCCTAATGAGGTACGGGCGAATCCATCTGAGTAGGTGCGGTATGATTTGCTATGGCCGTACCTCTTGTATAGATAGTCGAATGGGATGTAAGAGTCTTTCAAACAAGTTAAGTCCGGATTCTTCTTCAGTCCCATCATCTTAAGCAATCCCCTACCTTGCGATTTTTTGGCATCAGCAAACCTGGAGTCTCCCAAGGAATACAAGCTAATCCTCCTATTTTACCACAAATATGCCTTTGCCAAATTTAAAGGGTGATAATATTGGAAGAGCGCAACCACTCATTATAAGCACGGTTATGGTATTTGTTTGGCACGAGTGGAAGATGATGTTGAAAAATGCAATTACAAGAATGAAACAGATTGTCATGTATTTCCACGTTCATAAGATAATGATTACAATAATTGCTCGTAATTATAACAGTATTGAACTAAAGCAGTAAAAGAAGGCATTTAAAGGAAAGAAAAGACATGAAGAACCAAGTCAGTTTCATAGCAAAAGAAATAAAGACAGTAAGTAAATGTAATTTAAAGATAATAAAGTCACAAGTAGCATGAAATGGTAAAAGCCTAAAGAAATTCCCGGCGGAGTCGCCATGCTGTCGATGCCCCTTTTTTTCTCGCGAAAAATCATTTGAAATCGGGTACACGACATTTGGGAGGACAAGTCTATTCCCTTTCGAGAATTGGATTTTTGGAGTTGAAGAGTAGGCACTTAATGACTATAGTGGATTAGGATACTTTTAAGAAGAATTTGAGATGAAGAAACAAGAGTTTGGGTAAGGGCTAGTAATTATCTCGAGGGGAAGGTTTTAGGCACCCCTCAATATCCACTAGTGTGGTTCTGGCCATACTATAATTGTGGCTTTAAATAACAAGAAAACAAATAGAAGTCTCAAGTAGAGAGGTTTTCACATAATATTGCAAGTCGGTTTACGAATTTAAAAATAAAAGGAGTAGAAAGTTTAGAAAGATAATTTTGAATATCTTATAAAGAATAACAAGTAAAAGGGAAAGGGGGTCCTAGGTTTGTAAATAATATGGATCACATCAACGCAATACCTGACGTATACTCCTCAAAAGAGGGGTTGCACGTGGTATTAGCGCACCGGTCATCATATCCATATTCTACCTTTCTCACCCCGTTAAGGTATTAAAGCGCGGAATATATTGTTACTTATTGCATGCTAGTACGTCCTAATCCTATCAGTACCGGAGGCATTTTGGACTACTAATCCTAAAGGGAAAGGGAATTTAGGGTCTTTTGAGAGTTTTCAAAGGACAAAATACTAAGGAGACATTCAAAACATGTAATGCAGATATGGGTAAACAAGCAAACAAATAGGGATCAAGTAATCCTCCTTAAATCAAATAAAGGCATATAGTTTAGCATGTCTTTCACGTACTGGTTTGGTCTGGATTTAAATTAAATTGATGAATGGAATGGTTCAACAAATATTTTTAGACAAGAAGTTCGCATTAGGTCCGCTCGGATGCAGTTGTCTAAGACTGGCCTAATGATTAATTAGCCAACATTTTGTCTATATGTTGAATAAAACTAGGCAGGAGATCTACTGATTTCAGAAAAAGATGCAAACTGATTTTAGAAAAGAGTTACCAGTTTTAACGGAAAGAAATGAGTTTTAGAAAAGAGGCAGACTGATTAAAAAGTTTACGAGTCTTAACAGAAAGAAACGAGTTTCAGAAAAGATACATACGGACTAAAAGGTTTACGAGTTTTAGAAAAATGCAAATTGATTATAAAAAATGGTTTACCAATTTTAGCGGGTTTCAGAAAAGAGGCAGAAGATTACCAGTTTTAGTAAAATAAATACGAGTTCGAGCAATTGATACTGTTTTAAACGAATGAGGCTATTCAAATTCGAGATATCATATAGGCATGCTTTCTATACACTTACTAATTTTAACACCTTTTCAGACATTAACAGAAGTCTTATGCACATGATGTCTATATGCATCTTTATTATTAAGCATAAAACGGTTTGCCCAATGACATTTATATATGCACAAATGAAAAAGCCTATAGACATGATATCTATATGTGTATTTATAGAAAAAAATTAGAAATTAACCCCTATAGGCATGGTATGTACCCTTGTGCATAAAAGTAAACCCTCCCTTTCTTCACTAAATACCTATGAGTTTATTATAAATTATTACAACCTAATAAATCAAACTAGAAATTAAAAGCACATTAGAAGCTACAGCTACATCCGAGAAGCCTAATTCAGACTTAATATCTAACAATATGAGATGAACCACTTCTGGGACCAAGATTTCCAAAGCCTTCTCTTATCTTGGGTGTTTCAAAGTTCCAAGGAGTTTCAGGAACTCCAGGCAGTGCATTCACCCCAGATATTAATTAGAACTGAATTAAAGTGCAGCATGGAAGGGACATCCCTCAAGTGTCCAAGTTCACAGGGAGCTCATGGGTCCCAAGGCAAGGCTTACAAGAAGAGGACAGAATATTGATTCTAGGAACAAGTGCAAGTGCAATAGAGAGGTTAGGGAGTGCCAAGGCAGGCTAGTGGTCATGCCCAGCCATATGATAGGCTGTCATACCCCTGATCAGCTTGTCAGCTAAACAATTAAGAATAAGACCTATTGAAGGTCGGACTATGGCCTGGGAAGTGATTAGGACATTGCCAGACCAAAGTCTTAACTCAGCATACATAGAAAGGGAAATAGGGATGAAAATTGAAAGAGCTTAGGACTCAGAGGGCCCAGTTCATATTCATGGACAATAAATTCAGGTAGTGCCATGTTTTTGAACCATCACTCAGCCAGACAAAGGGAATTAGGGGTAGGGATTCATATAAGAACAGAAACAAAGAAAGAAGAAAGCTTACAGAAAGTTACAGCATATAGACAGTAAGCCAAACAAAGGGTGAACTGTAGAATAAACACATAGGGGAGAGGGAGAAGTTAAACAGTGAACATACTTGTTTCAGAAAGCTAAGCAAAAAAACAAGATTCTTGCAAACAAGCCACAATCAGAGAGAGAACACTTTCTCTGTGTGAGTGAGTTCACAGCAAAAAGTCGAGTGTTTGTGTGAGAAATTAAAAGTATTCAGTTGGGAGTAGTGTGAAAGTGTTCAAAACTGATTGCGTCAGAAGTATAGAAAGGTATCCCCTTTTATAGTATAGAAAAACAAGTAAGAAAGATAAGAAAAGCTTTTAAAAATCAGTCTCAAATATTCTCCCTTAAGTTATGGGGTTTAATTTCAAACGGGAGAATGTAAATAAGGAAAGGAAATATGAGTAAAATCTTTTATAGTAGCATAAGAAGGGAAAATACATAAAGTTTATTTAAGGAAAGAATGCAACAGTACTTGGTTTGTAAAGAAAATGAAAGGAAATCAATCAGAAAACTAATAAAAATCAAGGTAACGGGTTTAATTCGAATGAACCCAGTCAGGAATAGGTAAAGGGGGTTCAATCGAAGGAAAATCAGTGCAATTAGTCAAAACCCCATCAAAGGAATCCAAAATCAATCAAGTAGTTGTCAAAACCTTTTGAAAGAGAAATTACCCTCATATAAAGTAGACAGATCAAATAGAAGAGTTTACCATTGAAAGGTTCAAGATCATAAAAAAAGAATACGAGTTCAGTTATAGACTCTTAGTGAGCCTGAAAGTTCAGGGTCCCAAAGTGGAACCCTAATCCAACTTGTCAAAGAAACCCCCAAATTCTAGGGTTTCAACTCGAACCAAACATAGAGACGAGAAGGCAAGCTAAAAGACTCAAGGAGCCTCATGAGAAACAAACAAATACAATAGCAGGTTTGAAATGACCAATGAAAGAAAATTGATTTAAGGCATGAAGAACATTTAGAAAATTTAGAACTTAAGCAAGTCCAGGAGAGAAGGAATCAAGCTTAACAGAATAGATAAAACATGCTTAGTGAAAACACAACAGAGTCCAGTAGAGTAAACAAAATCAGAGAGTTTACAGTAAACACATATAGTAGGAGAGGGAGGAAAACATAGTAAAGATAGTATACGAGCATAGTCTCAGTCACAGTAAGGTACAAATGCATAGAAAAATCATGCTTAATAGGAGGAAAGACAGAAGAGCAAACACATGCATAGTAGAAAAGGAAAATATACGAGCATAACAAAAACAAACACCTAAAAGAAAAGAACACTAAGAATCCGAAAGACTTTCAAATACCCCAAATTGAGAACAAGCGACTTCTGAAAAGAATTTTTGTGAAAAACAATTAAAAGTTAAGTAGAGCATAGATTCAGCATAGATCTACGCAAACAAACAATGAAAGAACCTCGAATAGTTTAGGATTTTTGAGAAACCCTAGAAGTGAGAAAGGCTTGGAAGGCCTCAGATCTTGAGTCAAGAAGGTCAGGAATCACGTCTCTATTGCTTGAATATACCAGAGTGTGGCCGGAGAAACCATAGACTACAGATCTGAGACGGATCTGAAAGAGGACCATTAAGGTCAAGCCTCCAAACTTCAAACAGCTTAGGCTTAGTGGTGAGAGAGGGTGAGTACAGGCCATCCACGGTTGGAGATGCAGTGGATTCCGGTGTAAATGAGGTGAGATAAGGTGGGAATCCATTAGGGTTTCACGGAGGCTAGAGAGCGTTTTTGAGAAATGAAGGGTTTTCAACGGCGGTGCCTTTGTGCGATTGGCATAGGGTTAGAGGATCATGCTTAATAGGAGGAAAGACAGAAGAGCAAACACATGCATAGTAGAAAAGGAAAATATACGAGCATAACACAAACAAACACCTAAAAGAAAAGAACAGTAAGAATCCGAAAGACTTTCAAAAACCCCAAATTGAGAACAAGCGATTTCTGAAAAGAATTTTTCTGAAAAACAATTAAAAGCTAAGTAGAGCATAGATTCATCATAGATCTCGAACTATCGGGGACAACCGAGGATGGGATAACAGTTAAATGTATAATTAGATAGGGCTCTTTTGGCCAAGATTAAGCTATAGAATGAAGAACAAGTTAAGAAGCAATGAATATGGAGACGGCCTCGGGCCAATGCCAAGTGATAAACAAGAAGAATCACCGAAGATAAATGACTTTGAGCCAAGGGGAATAAGCAAATAAGAGAAGAGAGAGATAGAAGATATTATTACAGTTGAGTAGGATAATTGGAGCTCTATCCGTCCCCTCTACAATGAGGTGGGGATCCGCTTTATATAGGAGGGGAATTTCTTATAATAGAAAATGTGTTAACCATGAGAGTACATGGATAAGATGGCTAGATGTGACGCCTCGAAAATAGAACTCAGATAGGTCGGACTTTTCAGGTCGATTCATGTGACTTGGGAACTTCACCCCTTGCTTGTTGTGGCCCGTTGCATTAGCCGGAATGCTTTACCCTTCAGATCATCTCCAGACGAACCTCGGGGATGTGTATCGACCCTTGCTCCGAGCTTCAAGGGGCTTGACTTCTAGATGGCCTTGTGATGGGGAATTTGGGCCCCTGAATTTGCCGCATACCTATCCATTTACTTTAGGATTGATGGGACCGTCTTCGCCCCCGATCGACCATGTGGTTCTCAATTTCTGCCGGAGTTACCAGGTGACTCTAGGTCATATCTATCCTTTGTTCTGGCATGTGATTTATATGATTAGGCATTATTCGAGCATGATAGAGGGAATTCAATTCACTCTAAATCATTTGATTCGAATGTATGGCCCTCGTCTCTTTTGCGGGGGCTTAATCAATCTTCATTGTCGAGCCCTCAGATCCCTTTTCGCATGTACCGAGGAATTTGGAGACGACGGGCGGCTGAGTCGATTTGTCCGAGTGAGGACGTCTGATCTGATCCCAATGGAAGGGATGTCATTTCCTGAAAAATGGAATGCCACGCGTAACTAGATGCAGAGCCTCTGCTTCCTTTGATGGTTTCTCCTTGCGTCCCTGATTCTGTTGTTTCTTCTTAGTCTTTTCAACCGTAGCGGCCCACCCTTGAGTGGTGCCTGATCTGTAGGGTTGGGTTGGCCGTTTATAGTCGATCTTCCCGTATAATGATCGTGTATGGAGGGATTTATCCTGAGCCCGCGGGATGTATAAGATCATGGTAAGTTCCGAGTTTTGATGTATCCGCGCATTCTAGCGTAGTTTGTTGCTAGCGGCTCTTTTTTTATGCGTTTGATCCCTACATGTATGTAGGTCTGGGTGGAGACCTACTTACAAGGGTGTGCGGCCCGTCGGAGGGGACATTATGATGCTCGACGAAGGGAAGAGAAGGCAAAGGGGCGCATCGGCTGAGCCACCAATGCTCAAAAGGACCAAATCGGATGAGTCCAAGGTTGATTCATCAGTTCCGACTTCTGGCACGGCAGTAAATCCTCGTGCTGAAGGTGAGGGAGAAAGCAACTTTTTGGCACCCTCTAAAGATCGTTTAGGATTGATTGCTCCTAGGGCCGAGGGAATAAATATTTCCGGACAGGAATCTGATACTATCATTGCCCATCTTTATGGTGGCAAGGCAACAAATGGGATATTGAGTACTAGTTTTGACTCGGCAGGTGGCCGGAGTACTTCTCGAGCCGGGACGCCTTTAGCAGGCAATCTGATGGAGACTCGATCGGGGGCCTGGGATGAACGGTTGGTGGACATTCTGGTCGACCCTGTTATTCCATTGGTTATTGTTGATTCCTCAAAATGGGAACACTTCCATTTTCCAGAGTGTGAGATGAGCTTTGTAGGGTTCTTTCCAAGGCGGGAGCACTGATCGAAGGTGGAGACACACTCGGGAGGCTGGCAATCACTCTTAAGGGTAGCTCCAAGATCAAAGCTTCCTCTATTTTTGGCGAGATGGGCAGGCTTTATGAGTGGGTAACTTCATCCATCCTCATGTGTTGCTTCGGGCCGCTCCGATATTTATTCACTTAATGGTTTTATGTGATTTCACGCAAAAGCGCTTTATAATCTAGCCCTCGCTCAGTATCATGATGAGGTGAGCTGTCGCGTACATGAGAAAACCCTTTTAACCGAACATGTTATTCCATCCCCTATTCTCACTATTATTTGAGCTTCTGTGGGATTCTATTGTTTTTAACCCCATTGGCCTTGATTCATGCAGTTTAGAAGAAGAAACGTTCACTAAGAGGGAAGCTTCATGCCAAGGATGCTGAAATATTCGAGTTTAGTCGCCATGTGGACGAGGTGGTTTCTGAAAGTGATAGCGTAAGGAGGAGAGTCGCCTCGATTGAGTGTCAGCTTCAGGATGTGACAGAGGATAGTGGACAGTACAAAAGTCTTCGTTCTGGGGTGGTGGCCGCACTGCTTTGGATCAGAGCTGAGGCCGAGGTTCTTGTATCTTTACATGGGAAAGGAGCGATCGCTGAAGATTCTTTTGTTTAAAGGACCTTTGAGGGGCAGACCCAGCTTTACCTCAAGCCTCGAACCGTGCTTGGCCAGACCTTCGAAGGTTAGCCATCGAGGGAACATTGGAAGACAGCTCGAGCGATGTTAAAAATAGGATTGGATCTCCAGAGAGAGGGGACGCTGTCGAGAAGGTATTGTAAAGGGATTAACCGCCTGGATGCAACCTTTGAGGCTACTGATTTGGCGACATGTTTAGGCTATGTTGTTTTTTACCGTTGATCTCCCTGTCTGTATATGGTGCTTTTATTTTGGCATATGTATAAGGAGAAATCTCGTGACTTTGTTCCCCTTATTGGCAAAAGAACATTGGACGTGCAATGTAGCTTTGTGGCCCATTTAGGCTGGTCGATATGGCCTCTGATGTGAATTGCTGCAGGGGGTCTCCCGCTTTTGCTCAGCTGTTTGCGTTAAGTTTCCGAGTCAGATTTGTCTCAAGCTTTACTGATTTTTGCTTTCCTCTGTGATTGGACGATGAAAGTTTTTTGTCTTCTACCCTCATGCATTTGCTGTTTTTAACCAATTTGGGTTCAGTCTCCGAGACGCATTGAGACTCGAGCTGTAATTAACCCTCAAGTTCTTTTCTGCCTGCATGGGCGTATGATGGCCTTCTGTACAGGTACGTGGCTTGGAGGCTCGCTCTGCTGGCGATAATGGAATTTATGTCGTGCCTTTAGGAATTTAGCAATTTAACTACTTCGGGTCTAGTCTCCGAGTCGCATTGCGATTCAAGCTGTAATTGATCCTTTAATTTCCTTGAGATTCTGGTCTGTGACAGTGGCATTTATGTCATTTGGTTGTTGAGACCTTATAGTGTGTGGCCCGAAGGCTTGCATAGTTAACTATTTTGGATCCGGTCTACGAATCGGGTCATGTTCCGAGCTCATTTTAATCCTTAATTTTTCAGAATTATTTAGCTGGCGATGATGGCTCTTATGTTGTTTGGTCATCAAGACCTTTCAATATGACGCCCGGAGGCTTTCTTAGTTGGTGACAATGGCTCTTATGCTATTTTTGCCGGTGGGCTTTTTGTAGGCTTTGTTTTCGCTCGTAAAGGTCTTTTTATAGTATTTTTGCCTGACCCGTTGTTGGTTCAGAGGAACCTCAATTTCAAGTCATTGTCAACGATGTTTTGGGCACCTCATAAGGTTCATAGCTCATAGGTCGAGTAGATCGATGCTCTAGCGATTTGGAGTCGACATAGTCAGAGCTCATTTTTGCATGTTGAGGAAAGCCTGTTTTAACCAGTTCTTTCCGAAGTATATTCAGAGTAGTGGCCTGCAATTTTTAGCGACAGTCGGGCATCCCCGAGTCGTTATTTTGGCTGTATTAGTAGTTTTGACCGTAATCATATGCATTTGGCCGTAGACATTTGTGATCCCAAGTGATAGTTTAGGCATCTACATTGAGGGTATTCCCTTTAGGGATTCTTACAAATGTGACGGATATATCTAAACTTCAGGATTTTCATGCCTGTTGAGGTCTTACAGTTTGTCATGCCTATTGAGCTCTTACAGTTTATGTAGAATAGATCTGGTTATGCTGAGGCTGCTCACTAGGGTCGTACAGTTTTTGATTTTCTAGTGCATGGCGATTGGAAATAATTTTCGAGTCATCGAGTTTGTTTAAGCTTGAATACCGCTTCTCGTGAACTTGGAGTCGCATGGTAAGGGCTTTGTGATCCTGGAGTTCCGACCTTGGGATCGTGTGGGTGTTGAATCGTTTAAATCTCCGAGTATCTCGGGACGTAATTGGCGGAGAGGCCTTCAATGTAAATATGCCAAAATATCCTTTTTCAGAGTATGAAATGCCGAAAAGGTATTCTTTATTGCTTGGTGTAAATATAGGCTGTGAATATATATTATCTTGTTACTTCGAGCTCGGCCCGCGTGGGTACGACTCCTCCGGTTGCTTGTCCTGGTGTGTTACCTCTTGTTAGACTCTCGATCATTAATTATCCAAAGCTGGGCTGGTTGCAAAGGGAATCACGTACACCCCATTTGAACTCTTTTTTAAGGAGTGTGAGAGCGTCGCCTCATTAGAAAATCCTATCGGCCAGGAACCTTTTTCGGGATAAAAGCCTGATTGCGGGAAAAAAGTGTGACGCTTGCTCGAGGTCTCCTATAGGGTTTCATGATCGGATGCCCTAATAGTAATACCACTTGAGCATTTACACATTCCTATTACTCGGGAGCTGCTTTCCTTCCATGGTGCCAAGCTTATAGGAGCCTTTTCCAAGTATCCTGAGGGACACGGTACGACCCTTCCCAATTATGGCCTAGCTTCCCTTCATTGGGGTTTCAGGTGTTGAGAGTAACCATCTTTAGGACAAAGTTTCCTATTCCGAAATATCAGAGGTTCGTTCTCCGGTTGTAGTATCCTTTGATTTTCTGCTTCTGGGCGGCCATCCGAACCTGCAAGGCCTCCCGTATTTCATTGAGCAGCTTGAGGGCCGTTGCCATGGCCTCATGATTTGACTCTTTGCTGGCGTGCCAGAATCTGGTGCTTGGTTCCCCGACCTTTACTGGTATTAGTGCTTCAGCACGATTTACTAGAGAGAAAGGTGTCTCCCCTATGCTTGATTTGGAGTCGTCCTATATCCCACAGTACCTTGGGCAGTGTTTCTCGCCATTTTCCCTGCGCTTTCTAATTTCTTCTTCAGGTTTTGAATGATGGTCTTAATTGTGGATTCGGCCTGGCTGTTCACACATGGATGGTATGGCGTTTAAAGGATTTTTTTGATTTTATTATCCTCAAGGAACTGTGTTACCTTTCCAGTGAATTGCCTCCCATTGTCGCCTGTTATTTCGGATGGGATCTCAAACCGGCACATGACATGTTCCCATATAAAGTTGATGACCTCCTTTTCTCTATTTTTCTCAAAGGCTTGCGCCTCCACCCATTTCGAAAAGTAATCAGTCATAAACATAATGAATCTAGCTTTACCTGGTGCCGTTGGCAAAGGGCCGACGATGTCCATTCCCCATCTCATAAATGGCTACATGATAAAATATAATGTAGTTGTTCGCCGGTTCGGTGAATCATGGGGGAAAATCTCCGACACTTGTCGCATCTTCAGACGAACTCTTTGGTGTCCCTTTTCATGCTATCATAGTAGTAGCCT
The DNA here is from genome assembly GCA_034376525.1 of Nicotiana benthamiana. NCBI lineage: Eukaryota > Viridiplantae > Streptophyta > Magnoliopsida > Solanales > Solanaceae > Nicotiana > Nicotiana benthamiana. The sequence continues at coordinate 30,330,773 of CM067337.1, forward strand.
GCTCTGATTACATTTCGGACTAGGGAGTTTGCTCCGAAATGGTTTCCACAGGTGACCTCGTGGATCTCTCGGAGCACATAATCTGTGTCATCCAGTCCTAGGCATACTGCTAGGGGGCCATCAAACGTTCTCCTATACAGGGCTCCGTTTTCGTCGAGCGAGAACCAGGCTACTTTTGTTCGCAAGGCCCTTGATTCTTTTGGATCTGTGGGTAATTTCCCGTCCTTCATATAAACGATGTATTTGTTTGTCCAATCCCATGTCAGGCTGGTGGAGTTGATTTCTGCGTGACCTTCCTCGACCACAGACCTGATTAATTGGACAACAACCCTGTGGAGCAGGTCCTCCTCCTTAGCAAACAATCCCAGGTTTGCCAAGGCATCGGCCTCACTGTTCTGCTCTCGGGGTACATGGACAAAGGTCTATTCTTTGCAGCAGCGCAATGTGACTTGGATATTATTTAGATACCTCTGCATCCTGTCTTCCCGGGCTTCGTAGATCCTGTTCAGCTGACTTACCACGAGGACCGAATTGCCTTTTGCCTGGATGATCTTGGCCCCCAAGCCTTTGGCCAGCTAAAAACCTGCAATCATAGCCTCGTACTCGGCTTCGTTTTTAGTTAGCTTTGCGGTTTATATATATTGTCGCATTATGCCACTGATGGGCGGCTTTAGGACTATACCGAGTCTGAACCCTTTAACGTTTGTGGCACCATCTGTGAATAGGGTCCATACCCGTAGGACGTGCTTGATTTTAGTAAAAGTTCCTTCTCTACCTCGGGAACGAGGGATGGCAAAAAATCGGCCATAAAATTTGCCAGGATTTGGGATTTAATGGCCGTCCGAGATTGATACTTGATATCATACCCTACGAGTTCAATGGCCCATTTTGCCAATCGACCCGACAACTCAGGTGTGTGCAGTACGCTCTAGAGAGAATAGGTCAATAGGACGCAAATATGGTAGCACTGAAAGTAAGGCTTCAGCTTGTGCGAGGTTCTTATTAGTGTGAGTGCCAATATTTCTAGATGGGGGTACCGGGTTTCAACGTCCCCCAAGGTTTGACTTACATAATACATAGGAAATTGCAACTTTGCTCTTCTCGGACTAAGACACCGCTCACCGCTATTTCAGACACGGCCAGGTGCAAGTATTGTGTTTCATCCTTCTTGGGCGTGTGCAGCAAAGGCGGTATAGACAGGTACATTTTCAATTCTTCCAGGGCATGTTAGCATTCCGGAGTCCATTTGAAGTTGCTCTTTCTTTTGAGTAGGGTGAAGAAGTGGTGGCTTTTGTCTCACAACCTTTATATGAATCTACCAGGGCCGCGATCCTCCCAGTTAGCCGTTGGACGGCTTTCACGTTGTTCACCATTGTGATTTTTTCGATGGCCCTTATTTTGTCGGGGTTGATCTCGATCCCCGTGTTTGAGACCATAAAGCCTAACAATTTTCCCGAGCCTACTACGAAGGCACACTTTTCGAGATTGAGCATCATGTTGTAGCTTCTGAGGATGTTGAAAGTTTCCTGCAAATGGGTCAGATGGTCCTGTACGCACATCGAATTAAGTAGCATATCATCAATGTATACATCCATCGATTTACCTATTTGATGCTCGAACATTTTATTACCTAGGCGTTGGTATGTCGCTCCTCCATTTTTAACCCGAAGGGTGTCACGTTATTGCTATATGTACCATATTTCATGATTAATACGGTCTTTTCCCTATCCTCGAGGTTTATCTAGATCTGGTTGTACCCAGAATAGGCATCGGGGAAGATGAGGGTCTCATGGCTGACCATGGCATCGATCAGATGATCAATATTAGGCAGCGGGAAGGAATCTTTGGGGCATGCTTTGTTTAAATATATATAATCTGCGCACATTCTTAGCTTATTCCCCTTTTTTGTACAACCACTATGTTAGCTGGCCATTCGGGATACTTTACCTTCCTAATGGATTTGATTTTAAGAAGTTTCGCTACCTCCTCTTTGATGAAGGCGTGTTTTATCTCGGACTGTGATCTCTTCTTTTTCTTTACGTGTTTGAATTTGGGATCGATGCTCAGCTGATGAGAGGTTTTTTTTGGTGGGATACCTCTCATATCTAGGTGGGACCAGGGAAAATAGTCAATATTGTTACTAAGAAATTGTATAAACCTTGTCCTAAGTTCGGGGGTTTGCCCCGGTCCCAGGTATACCTTGTGATTGGGAGGTTCTTGATCAGAACGGTCTACTCTAGCTCTTCGACTGTCGATTGGTCACATCCGATTCTTGGGAAGGTGGGGGCGGACGAAAGTTCAGGGGGCGAAGAAATCTTCCTTATCATCTCCAAGAGTCTGTATGCTTCTCTCTTTCGTTGGAGGCAGAGTGTATGGTGGTTGATGTCTCATGGTGGACTGCGAACATTTCCCTTGCTGCAAGCTGTTCTCCATGTATTGTCGTGATTCCATCCCTTGTGGCAAACCTTGTCACCTGGTGCAAGGTCAAGCGCACTGCCCTTATATTGTGTATCCAAGGCCTGCCAGGTAAGGCGTTGTACCTCATGTTGTCATCGATGGCCTGAAACTCGGTGCTCTGGGTTGTGCCAGACGTGTTGATCAGGAGGGTGATTTCTCTTTTCGTCTCTTCCCCAATCATGTTTCAACTATGGAGGGTTCGAGGGACGGGGACAACTTGATTGAGCAACCCCATCTGCTCTACTACTTCTGACCTGATTATGTTAGTCGAACTGCGCGGGTCCACAAGCACGCACTTTATCCTTGTGTTGTTTAAGAGAAACGAGATCACCGACAGATTGTTATGCGGTTCTCCCATGGCCTGGAGGTCCTCATCGACGAATTTGGGGGTTTCTTTGGATAAACGTTTATGGGTCGGTCCCTCTTCTGTAGCGGATGATTTCATTCGTTTGGATATGGGTCTTTGGAGATCGTTAGTTCCTCCAATAATCATATGGACACTATGCTTGGGACAACTCTATTTTGCTCGGATTGAACCTAGGGGAACATCAGACTCTGGGTTGGTCTTGTCCACTTCCATGTCGCTTTTGAGGCCTTAATTTCCCATTTCACCAGCCGATCCGATCATCCTACCTTGAAAGCGAAGATCTTGCGCAAGAAGAAGTGTGAAAGATAACTTGCGTTTTTGCAATGAAGCCAGCAAGAAAATAATCATTATTATTTTTAGCCCTACGGTGGGCGCCAAGATATTTACCGTAAAAATGGTAAGAGAAATTTTGTAAATGAGATTATAAAAATACGTGATCTATTCCCGAGCTAGATGTTAGAGCAATTAATGCTAAGAACATGACGTATAATGATGAAATACGAGCTAAAACGAGGAAATAATCAAACCAAAAGGGCATGTTTCTCGGGTGCATAGATGGTCGATGGGACTTCATGATCGGCGTTAGTATCGATCTCGAACTATCGGGGATAACCAGATATGGGATAACATTTAAAGGAATAATTAGATAAGGCTCTTTCGGCCAATATTAAGCTATAAAATGAAGAACAAGTTTAGAAGCAATGAATACGGAGACGGACTCGGGCCGATGGCAAGTGATAAACAAGAAGAATGATCGAAATAAATGACTTTGATCCAAGGAGAATAAGCAAATTAGAGAAGAGAGAGATAGAAGATATTATTGCACTTGAGTAGGTCAATTAGAGCTCTATCCGTCCCCTCTACAAAAAGGTGGGGATCTGTAACGATCCGACCCGTCGTCTTATAAGTTACCGCTCTATTTTCCTCGTTTTATGGTTCTTTATATTTCGTTATAGTCATGTGGTGTGTCAGGGTTGATTTGGACTGCTTTTGATAAGAAACGAGACATTAGTCTCTTGAAGGAAAGCTTAAGTTGAGAAAGTCAACCGAAGGTTGACTATTGAGTTAGAAGGCTTCGATGTGATTTCCAGTGATTCAGTTAGCTTTAAGGGATGATAATTGACTCAGGAGTGCAATAAGAATTGATTTTGGAGGTCCGATGTAGAATTTGGCTTCAATTGGCGAAGTTAGTATTTTGGCAAATTTTGGTGGATATGTGAGATTTTGATCCGAGGGTTCGAATGAAACTTCAAGAGTTGTCGTAGCTCCGTTAGGTGATTTTGGATATGTGTACAAGGTTTCAGGTCATTCGTAGGTGTTTAGGTTGTGTTTTTGATCGAATGTGCAATTCAGAAGTTTTTAAGAAACTTTGGATTTGATTTGATGAAATTTGAGGATTTTGATGTTAACAATAGTGTTTTGATGGTTCGAGCAAGTTTGAATAAGGTAATAGAACATGTCTGTTCTTTTGGTAAGGTCCCGGGGGCCTCAGTGTGAGATCGGGTGTTGAAACGAGAGTTTTCAAAGTTCGTTTCATGTCTGTTTTTCTGTCATATGGTATTTCTGCTTCTGCGGAAATGGACCGCAAAAGCGGTTCTGCAGAAGCGAGTAAGGAAGCGCAGAAGCGATTTTGGTATGGGCTGAGAAGTTCCGCAGAAGCGGAACTTGGTCCGCATTAGCGGGTCCGCAGGAGCGAAAATCGAGTCGTAGAAGCATATATAGGCGATCCGTAGAAGTGGGATCCTTGTCGCATATGCGGCCATGGGGAGTTAGATTAATACTGCAGTAGCGGTTGCTTGGATGCTGAAGCGGGAACTGCAGAAGCGGCACTAGAACCGTAGAAGCGGAACCTGGGCTGGTCATAAAGGGTTTTATTGAAACATTTCATCCGCGAGGGTTATGCATTTTCCTCCATTTTTGAGCGATCTTGGAGAGCTTTGAGGAGATTTTGAAGAGGGATTCAAGGAGGAATGATTGGAGGTAAAATTCTTGAAACTAAAACTCATTTTTATTGAGAAATCTACCTAGAAATTCATGGAATTAAGCCTAAAATGGAGGAATTAGGACTTGGGATTTGGAAAATTTAAATTGGGATTTGTTAGGTCATTTGAGCTCGGATTTGGGAGTTCTTGGTATGTATGGACTCGTGGCGAGAAAAGAAATTCGGTAAGGTGTGCTTCATATATTTTTAGAAGCAGGCCCATGGCTCGGGTTTTTTCTTGTTTCGAGAATTTTGCTATTTCTCGATTGTTTTTGATTGGGCATTGTTCCCTTGGCATATTGTAATGCATTAGCTATGATTTTTGTTAGATTCGACCAGTGTGGAGTCCGATTTGAGGGGCAAAGGCGTCGCGGGCTAGTGATTTCGCCGGTTCGAGGTGAATAATACTTGTAAATGACATCTCGAGAGTTTCAAACCCCGGATTTGCACATCGTAGTGTTGTATTGAGGTGACTTGCACGCCGGATAGGGGCGTGGGATAAAGCAGTGTTTGGGATTTTGACATTGGTCCGTCCCGATTATTGATTTTACCGCGTATTTGACTGAAACTACTTGATATTATCATGATTTAGGTTGATTGCCATGTGCTGTGCCAATTAATTGAATCCTTCAGGGATTGATGTCACTAGTTTTGCATTACTCTGCATATTATTTGACCTCGATCCAAGGTTTAAAATTTTGTTTTGCAAACTCAACCATCTTTCTAAGATTTGAAAACTTAATAAATATTTTACTGATGTTTCGAGCTGAGAACTGTTATTTAAATATTTCCCAAGTGGCTTATGTGCATTTCTGGACTGTTCATGGATCAGCTGCACGCCGCAGCAGTGTGTTATTGATATTGCGCTTGGGCTGTTGGAGCCCCTCCGGAGTTTGAACACCGGCAGTGAGCGCGGGTACCCAAATGGATCGGGCTTCACATCGCCGTGGTCATGTCCATTGCATTGCATTCATGCGTTGATTCCTGTTTGTACTAAGTGGCATGAAATTCAACACTCTCATATCATTGGCATCCATGCTATTTCTTGGACTGTTACCAAATAGTCTGGTGTCATTTGTTAATGGTGTGTTGTGCCTGAGGGGCTGACTTATGTGCGGACTTACACTATCTGATTATGCATTCATTTGCTTGAGTGTTGAGAAAAAGATATTTTCAAAGAGGTTTACACTAAACTAGATATTTTCTAAAGGATTTTCAAGGTTTTACTGTTTTTCTCAAAGGTTTGCACTGCCCTATATAACATGATTGAGTGCTTTTCGTGTCTTTTTTACCGTTTAGTTATTATTTACTCTTATTACTCACTGGGTTGGAGTACTTACTTTACTCTCTGCACCTCACGTGTAGTTGCAGGCACTATTCCCCGGTAGCGAGTTATTAGTAGATTAAAGGTAATACTATTATCGCTGAGCAAGGTGACCGCCAGCGTTGGCGTCACCGGACTTCATCTTTTGAACTCTAGATTTTATTTTACATATATTATTGGCCCTGTAGTGATGTTCAATCTTCTTTAGATGCTCATGACTTATGACGCCTTGACCCTGTTGTGTTGGGTTGTTACTAATAGTTTTAATTCCATTAAGTTTACCCTCTATTTATTTATATTTAAAAATTGTTAAAGAAAGGATGTGGGGTTAGTTGGCTGGCCTTTTCTTCACGAGAGGCGCCATCACAATCGGGAATGGAAATTGGGTTGTGACAAGTTGGTATTAGAGCTTATGTTGCTAGGTACACGAGTCATGAGCAGGTTTAGTAGAGCCTCGCGGATTGATACGAAGACATCTGTATTTATCCTCAAGAGTCTGCAAAACCTTTAAGAAAAAATTCACCTTCTTAGAATTCTTGTCGTGCGTACTTGATTCAACTTGCAATATAACTCTTGAAATTCCCTCCTCACGTCTGTGTGCGCACACGAGCGCTCAATATTGTATGTGCCTTAATGGCTTGTGATTCCCCTATCAAGGGGCGAGATGTGCTCTCCGTGAGTTTGATGTTCGGCAATTCTGGAGGTAATTAGACTGAATCTTTGCCTATGGCTTTAGCACCAAGGTGTCGATTTTACGAGCTGGTGTTATGAACTTATATGTTCAGCATTATCCCTAATTGTGGGAATGGCAGCTGGATAGCTACGTGATGAGTATGTTGGTATTGTGTGATGTGTCTATATGACTTGGAAGTGTCAAGAAGGTCTGCTGGGTGATAGATAAACCATTAAGTATTTGATTTCCATTGTGATTGGATGTGTTTCCCCGAGTTATGGGTGTGTGAAGGTTCTTTTCAGGTCTCCTAGTGGGAGTGAAGTAAATTGTATGTTACAATATGAGTTCAGATACAGAAAACTAAGTGACTGACTAATGTGTATGTCGGTGGGGGGTATACAGAAATGTTATATTGAGGCAAAACAGGTGGGTTATCTCTTGCGGAGTGTTCTGAAGTGGCGTGATCCATATGTGTATGTTGAAGGTCTCATGTGTAATTGAAAAGTGTGTGCTAAATTTGAGATTTCGGGTTGCTTAAGAGAGTGGGCTTAACTGTTACGGGGATGTATACGAGATTTGCAGAAGAATTATAGTACTAGATGAGTGTTTTTACAAACTTGTAAATGATTCGAGTTTAATCTCACTATGGTATTAAGGCAACAATGGAGTACATGCATTATGAGTATTGTGTGTTCTGATCTATGGCTTCGAGCCAAGTTGGGGAGCTTTCTGTTGGTTAGCTGATTGTACGGTTGTGTGCTATGTTAGTGCCGTTTCGAGGTATGTTGGCGGATTAGTCCTGGATGCAGAAATTGAGCCGAGGATGGCATGAGTGAAGAAAATTTTTGACAAAGGTTATATAGTGTTTTGTAGATGTGAGAAAATAATAGGATGTCTTGAGTTGTTGTTGATAAGGAATGATCAGTATATAGAGAAGGAAAATGTTTGTTTGTATTGGAAATGAGATCATATCCTGCGGTGTCAGAGTGCTAATAAGGCACGAGTGTTTTTGTTCATTAAGTCAGGTAATTTGCAGTTTGAACAAGAGTGAATGACTCTCGAGAATGGTTTTATTGTGTTCGAGATTCTTTAAGTAACCATTAGGTGACTTACGGTCGTGTATGTGGCTAGCGACATTGTTTTCATTGGAAAAGGTCAAGACTTGTTGTATTTTTATGTTGATTATGGGATCTATGTATTAGTATCTAGGAAGTAAGGGTAACGAATTCAGATTCGCAAGAAGTTCTTCAATGTAAAGTATTCTGGAATAGCGTATTTTTTGGAACACTTGAGAGAGTATTTAGCGGCCTATGGGTCTTAGACAGTGTGTTCTTATGTTCGAGTCTCATGTGGTAACCCTGGGTTGAGGCATTGTGGTGCTACAACAAGAGAGGAAATCAAGTTCATGATGAACCAAAGGGGGAAATTAGATAGCTGGAATAATTTGATAGTAGACCGAATCGGTATGGTAAAGATATGATAAATTCTTCGTATGTGTTCGAGGTATTGAGTTTTTACAAGTGTGCTGCAGTGAAGCTCTTGAGTACTGATAGTTTGCTTAGCTTGGTTCAGGTATAAGGATTCAATCCTAGCAGTTTAGCTTATGCAAATGGAATTGGGAGAGAATTCGTTTCATTATAGTTTGGATATGTATATTTTCTATGGACATACGGAGCATGGAGTGTGTAATGATTTTTCTCCTAAATAGGATAAATGAAAGTTCTGGACGAGTTGAGTGCATCGATGTCTGCGTCGCATAAGGGAGATAAAAGTTCTCGTGTTATCCTTGGAGGGTATGTATATGCGGTATGTTAAAGAGGACCAAGACTGGCGTGTGCAAGGCTTCGGTTCATTTCTGAAAGAAAGTTCATAAAATTTTTAGACAACGAGTAGCCTCAGGTAATCAAGGAAATGGTACTGCTAATTGGAAGTGATTTGACGATAGTATATGTCTCAGAAGAAGGGTAATGTGATCAGACTAATGATACATCAGTAGCGTTGCAGCATTTTCTTGTTGGGTCGACTACTAATATCTGAGTTTGCTTGATGGCAGAGGAATTTTAGAGTATCCTTCGTGGAATGAATGGGTACTTGATTTGGATATGTATTCATACGGAGGAATGTGGGATTAGGTAAAGTGATTTATGTGTTATATGGAGTTGGAGACTAGGAATTCTTCGATACAGTCTATGTCATGGTTGTGGATCATGTGTATTCGGCACCATTGAGCGGCAATGAGGATTTGGAGGCTATAGTGGATCTTTGTTTGCTGATATGTTAGGTTTAGATGTGATGTTGAATTTCAAACCGGTTGTCTTAGTGTAGGGGTTATTCTAGAGTATTGTGCTATGGGCTATGTCGGTAATGCCACGGGTCGAGTGGCGAGGTGCAATAGATTATGTTCTTGCAGAGTGGATATATTCCAAAGGCCAGCGGACGACTGAGAAGGATTGCTTTTTTTAATTGGGCCTTTGTGGCAGATGTCAGTGTAGAGGTTTCTACAATTGATTCAGTTCCGGTGTTGAGGGACTTTTTCGGATGCGTTCCTTGTGGCCGGACATGTCGTCGAGCGAGATTGTGGATTTTGGTATTTGCTTGGTGCTGGGCACACTATCGTACAGCTACGACAAGAGTTATATTAGTGGGAGGAGCAGCTTCAGGCTTCTTGATGTTGAGTTCGTGGGCTGACCGATGTGGCTATGTACTTGGCTTGGGTTAGCTTAGTGGGCCCGAATCGTGTTAATGAGGGATAGGTTGATTCGATCGTCATTGTGGTTGCTAGTTATCTAAGGAGAGCTATGAGTTACTTTTCGGTATTTTGAGACATCATGATTGGTTGGATATGGGAATATGTGGTGCAGTTCTACTGAGAATTCATATAGAAATTCGAGCGGGAAGAGTAATTGAGTGTTGCTCGATAAATGGAGTATTTGGTTATGGACTACCAGGTTGCGAGCCTTATGTTATTTGTTAGCCGTGGATGTAATGCATTTCTTTGGTTTCAGACATTAAAAATTGTGTATGGCTGTTGATTTTGAGCATGGCAACTTGAGGTACTTCATGTGTAACAATGTTTGGATAGGATCGCGCATAGTAGCGAGGCTACGTGGAGTTATGACCTATCTCGGTAGCTTCAGGTGTTCTATTTCTATGATGTGAGACAGGGTATCAGCCTTGTATTTTAATGGTATTGATGAGCTTAAGGTGCAACTCATTCGTTTGAGTCATTTTCATGATTTGAGTATGTTCAGACCGTCTCTTATTGGTGCGTGTATTATGCAAGTTGTAGCTTAGGCCGATGTTGAGGTGTCATATCATTATAGTGGTATGTTGGACCCGAAGTAATCGTAGGGGTCATTAATGAATACAAATAGATTTGGCTCCAACTTGTTGGAAGGTTAATATCGAGGTTCGGCTCGAAAATCTCTTATGGTTGTAGTCAAAAGAGAAGTGACTTCATGAAATGCTTGATCTGAGAAATTATTGTTGTTTATTGCATGCTTCATTTATCGTTGGCAGTATATGAAATTGTTAGCATAAGACCTTGGTTGATAAGAGGTTTTTCCATCAGTAAATCGGGCGTTGTGGGCAAATGCTGTGAATACAAGTTATTTTTTCGAATGTTGGGGTTATGTAGTATATCATATGATTGCACCTAAGGTTGCAGGTATGGGTTATTACAGCTCATTTGGGCTTATTTTGAGTATAGATGTGAGGTTTTGATCTTGTGTATGATTTCGGAAAGTGCAATGCGGTCCTACGGTTTATGGGTTAGATGGACTGTGAAATTTCAGCTCAATTGTGTTATCAGACCGATGCGAGATAGGGTGACGAGGGATCACCCCGGGTATGTGCTTGGTAAGGTCATTCAGCTATTGGGTTGCTTCTGGTACAACTCTAGGTTCGCTCGAGGACGAGTGTTTGTTTAAGTTAGGGAGGATGTAACGACCCCACCCGTCATCTTATACGTTACTTCTCTATTTTCCTCATTTTATGCTTCTTCATATTTCGTTATCAGCATGTGGTGTGTTAGGGTTGATTTGGACTGGTTTTGATAAGAAATGAGACAGTCTCTTTAAGGAAAGCTTAAGTTGGAAAAGTCAACCAAAGGTTGATTATTGAGTTTGAGGGCTCGAATGTGATTTCCGGTGATTCCGTTAGCTTCGGGGGATGATTTGTGACTCAGGAGTGCGATCGAAATTGATTTTGGAGGTCCGGTGGAGAATTAGGCTTGAATTGGCGAAGTTAGTATTTTGGCGAATTCCGGTGGATAGGTGAAATTTTGATCCGAGGGTCGGAATGGAATTTTGAGAGTTGCAGCAGCTCCTTTAGGTAATTTTGGATATGTGTGCAAAGTTTCAGGTCATTCGAAGGTGTTTAGGTCGGGTTTTTGACCAAATGTGCAATTCGGAAATTTTTAAGAAACTTAGGCTTTGATTTGATGAAATTTGAGCATTTTGATGTTAACAATTGTGTTTTGATGGTTCGATCAAGTTTGAATAAGGTAATAGAATATGTATGTGCTTTTGGTTGAGGTCCTGGGGGCCTCCCGGTGAGATCGGGTGTTTAAACGAGAGTTTTCGAAGTTTGTTTCATGTCTGTTTTCTGTTATTTGGTATTTCTGCTTTTGCGAAAATGGACCGCAGAAGAGGTTCCACAGAAGTGGGTAAGGGAGTGCAGAAGTGATTTTTGTATGGGCTGGGAAGTTCCGCAGAAACGGAACTTGGTCTGCATTAGCGGGTCCGCAAGAGAGGAAATCGAGCCGCAGAAGCGGATATGGGTGATCCGCAAAAGCGGGACCCTTGTCGCATAGGCGGTCGTGAGAGTTAGGGTTAAAACCGCAAAAGCGGTGGCTTGGATGCTGAAGCAGGAACCGCAGAAGCTGTACTAGAACCACAGAAGCGGAAACTGGGCTGGTCATAAAGGGTTTTATTAAAACATTTCATCTGCGAGGGTCATGTATTTTCCTTCATTTTTAGCGAGCTTTGAGGCAATTTTGAAGAGGGATTCAAGGAGGAATGATTGGAGGTAAGATTCTTGAACCTAAAACTCAGTTTTATTGAGAAATCTACCTAGAATTCATGGAATTAAGCCTAAAATGGATGAATTAGGGCTTGGGATTTTGAAAATTTAAATTGGGATTTGATAGGTCATTTGAGCTTGGACTTGGGAGTTCTTGGTATGTATGGACTCGTGGCGAGACGAGGAATCTGGTAAGATGAGTTTCATAATTTTTTGAGAAGCGTGCTCGAATTTTTTCTAGTTTCGAGAATTTTGCTATTTCTCGGTTGTTTTCGATTGGATATTGTTCCCTTGGCATATTGTAATGCATTCGCCCTGATTTTGGTTAGATTCGACGCTTGTGGAGGCTGGTTTGAGGGGCAAAGGCGTAGCAGGATAGAGATTTTGTCGGTTCAAGGTGAATAATACTTGTAAATCATATCCTGAGGGTTTGAAATTTCGGATTTGCACATCATAGTGCACTTCCACGCCGGATAGGGGCGTGGGGTAGAGCACCGTTGGGGATTGTGACATTGGTCTGTCCCGATTGTTGATTTTACCGCGTATTTGACTGAAAGTACTTGATATTATCATGATTTGGGCTGATTGCCATGTATTGGGCTTCGTGCCGATTATTTGAATCCTTCAAGGATTGATATCACTACTTTTTCATTACTCTGCATATTATTTGACCTCGGTCCAAGGCTTAAAATTCTATTTTGCAAACTCAGCCATCTTTCTAGAATTTGAAAACTTAAATGATATTTTATTGACCTTTTGAGTTGAGAACTGTTATTTAAATATTTCCCAAGTGACTTATGTGCATTTTTGGACTGTGCATGGATCAGGCTGCATGCCGCAACACTGTGATGGTTATATTGCGCTTGGGCTGTAGGAGTCCCTCTGGAGTCTGAACCCCCACAGTGAGCGGGTACCCAAATGGATCGGCCTACACGCTGCAACGGTCATGTGCATTACATTGCATTCATGCGTTGATTCCTGTTTGTACTGTGTGGCACGACATTCAGCACTCTCATATCATTGGCATCCATGCTATTTCTTGCACTGTTACCAGATACCATGTTGTTATTTGTTAATAGAGTGTTGTGCCCGAGGAGCTGACTTATGTGCGGACTTGCACTATCTTATTATGCATTCATTTCCTTGACTGTTGAGAAAAAAATATTTTCATAGAGGTTTAAACTAAACTAGATATTTTCTAAAGGATTTTTATGGTTTTACCATTTTACTCAAAGGTTTGCACTAGCCTATATAGCATGATGGAGTTATTTCGTGTTTTCTTACCGTTCAGTTATTTTTTACTCTTATTACTCACTGGGTTGGAGTACTCACTTTACTCCCTGCACCTTGCGTGCAGTTGCAGGTATTGTTCCCTGGTAGTGGGTTATTAACAGATTGAAGGTAATACGATTGTAGCTGAGCAAGGTGACCACCAGCGTTCGCGGTACCGGACTTCATCTTTTGAACTCCAGATTTTATTTTACATATATTATTGGCCCTGTAGTGATGTTCAGTCTTCTTTAGATGCTCCTGACTTGTGATGCCCCGGCCGGGTTGTGTTGTATTGTAATTAATAGTTTTAATGCCATTAAGTTATACCATCTATTCATTTATATTTAAAATTTATTAAAGAAAGGATTTGAGGTTAGTTAGCTAGCCTTGTCTTCACGAGATGCGTCATCACAACCGGGTATAGAAATTGGGTCGTGACAGAATCCCTTTTATATAGGAGGAAAATTTCTTGCAATACAAAACGTATTAGCCGTGAAAGTCCAGAGATAGGATGGCTAGATGTGACGCCTCGAAAATAGGCCTCAGATAGGCCGGCCTTGTCAGGTTGAGTCGCGTGACTTTTGGAACTTCCCCCTTGCTCGCTGTGGCCCGCTGCATTAGTCGGAATGCTATGCCCTTCAGATCAGCTCTAGAAGAAACTCGGGGATGAGTCTCGACCTTGGCTCCAAGCTTCGAGAGGCATGCCCGCGAGATGGCCTTGTGATGGGTAATTCGAGCCACCGGATTCGCCGCATACATGTTTACTATTTAAATGAAACCCCCTCAATTCCAGATAATCAAAGGATTCTCCATTTGTGAACTCAGAGCAGTTGCAAATACTACTGCTTACATTTTTCTAAAAACAAGTGTAACAAAATACTAATATCCCATGATAATATGAGACAGCTGTCAGGAGTACTTTTATCCACGTTATTCATGTGGTTTAGGAATTCCACGTACTAGATCTGTTTCTTAAACAATTCAATTAATTGAGAATTTAAGAAAGTATAATGCTCTTGACCAGTCCAAATTCGAAAGTTGAAATTGATTATAAGAAGCCACTTCATCGTCATATTCTCACTTTGCTGACCTATTTCGTTTGAGCTTTTATAAAATGGTCAAGGATTGACTCTGTTCCTTGATTAGCATGAGAAAGAGAAGTAAGTGATGTTGATTGCGTCGCTTCAGCTTATTATTAAAAATTAAGTCAGTACATGAAGATACTCAACGGCTTCTAAAGGTCATTATTTATTGAAAGGGGGATAGAAAAATTAATCCACATTTAACATTTACATAAAAGTAAATAATTTCAATTATAAGAATTGCAACAAATTAAAGGAGTAAATTATATGAGTAGTCATTTTACTTTGTGTTCATTATACAAAAGACATTTTTTTATTACGTAAAATCCATTCAACTTTGTGTTCATTACGCAAAAGCCGCTTTTATTTCTTTTAATATACAAAAATTAATTTAACTTGCTCTATTTATCACAAAAGTCATCTTGACCAGATTTCATAATATTATTACTTAAAATGTCTATTATATCCTTGATATTATAAATCCTGTTATTTATGTAATACCTTATATATTATATACTATATAATATATTTTTACCTAGGTATTTTAAATATAATTAAAATAACTTTAAATTATTTTATAATATATCCATACATTTAATTTTTTATGGCACTCAATTTGTTGAATCATATTCGAACATGACATATTTTGAATATAAAAATGATTAAAAAATTATTTAAAATAATAAAAGTATATATTTTTAACAAGTGGTAGTTTTTTAATAATCAATAAAATTTTTAAAATAAGTTTCAAAGATATTTGTGTTTAATATTAAATTTTTTAAAGCTTTATCTGTTATATTATTTATTTAAAGTATTAATCTGATGTGCCATTTTGCTAAGTGTGAGTAATTGATTTATTAAACTAATGGGTATGGCCTTGCTAATAAATCAATGAGCTTTGATTTTTATTTTTCATTAAATATATTTCATTAAGCCTGATTAAGAATGCGTATTTGAGATTTGTTCATGGTAATATAATGTTACTGACAAATTTAATAATGCTACTTATATATCTTAAAAATTAATATTAAGAAAAAATTAAATGTATGAATATATTATATAAATAATAAATAAAATAATATTAAGTTATATTAATTATAAGTAAAATATATGGAAAAATATTATATAGCATAAAATATAGAAGGTATTAAATAAATGAGAGAATTTATAATGTGAAAGGCATAATAGACTTTTTAGGTGAAAGGTTTATAAAATCCGGTCAAAGTAATTATTGTGATAACTAGAGCATAGTAAATTTGGCAATTGATTTGTATAGTACTCAATTGGTCACAGAAGAGAAAGCAATACTACTGGAGCTGGAGAAATGGGATACTATCCAGGAAAGAGTCCTTAGACAAAAGTCTAGAGCTTTATGGATCAAATAGGGAGATTCAAATTTCAAGTTTTTTCATGCTCAACTCAAAGCAAGAGATGCCAGGAATAATATTGCTACTATCTGTATAACATGGAATGCAGTTAACTAACCCAAAGCAGGTGCGGTAGGAATTCATAGGGTTTTATCAAGGTTTTATGGGAAACAGAGCACAAGAACTACCATGTGTAGATACTCACATTGCTAAAGATGGTCCTTGTTTACAGAGAGACCAACAATTGCTATTTCAACTAGTCACAAAAGAGGATGCTTTACAAGAATTAAGAGAGCTACCAAACGAAAAGGCCCCAGGGCTGGATGAGTTTAATGTAGAATTCTTCAAAGAATATTAGTATGTCATATGAGAGGAGGTGAGTAAGGCTGCTGTCCATTTTTTTGAAACTAGAAAAATATTAAAGGAAGCAAACTGCACCACACTCACTCTAATACCAAAGGTAGCTAATCTCAGATACGTGAAAGAGTACATACCCATAACTTGATTGTACAACTTTGTATATGTTGATAGAAAGAATTCTTACTGACAGACTCAAACTAGTAGCAGACACAATTGTTTGACATTCAGAGTCAACATTTATAGCAGGAAGGAGTACCCTAGATAATGTAGCTATTGCACATGAGCAAGTGAAAGGTTATACGCAGAAGGGAGTTTCTCCTAGGTGCATGGTAAAAATTGACATCAGAAAGTCCTATGACTCGGTTGAATGGGATTTCCTTAGAACTATTCTGCTAGAGCTTGGGTTTCCTGGGAAATTTGTTGGGTGGATTATGGAATTTGTGACTACTGTAAGCTATGCTATATTGATATATGGAGGGATTACTTCAAATTTTGTGACAAGGAAGGGATTGACATATGGTGATCCCATATCCCCGTACCTGTTTGTACTGATTATGGAGTACCGCAACAGATCCCTCAAACAGTTACAACATAATCCGACATCAATTACCACCCTAGATGCAGTAAGATGAATTTGGTACATATATACTTTGTTGATGATTTACTCATGTGCTGCAGGATTGATAGAGTTTCAATCCAACTAATGATCCAAGCTTTTAATTATTTCTCTGATTTGTCTAGGCTGAAAGCAAACTTGGACAAGAGTTCTCTGTATATTTCTAAAATTTCTCAGGAACTGAAGCAACAGATTTTGAACGAGATGCAGTTTGCACCAGGAGAACTGCCATTCAAAATACTTGGGGGTTCAACTTTCTTCCAAGAAGATTACTGTACAATAATGCATGCCAATTGTGGAGAAGATGATATCAAGAATTAGATGATGGACTATTAAATTTCTATCTTATAGTGAAGGGTGCAGTTATAAAAAGTGTTCTCTTTAAGATGCAAACATACTGGGCTCATATTGTTGTCTTACCCAAGAAGTATATTCAACTCATAAAAATTATATGCAGAACCTTTCTATGAACTGGAAGCTGTGAAGCATCAAGGAAAGCTCTAGTCTCTTGAAAATCATTGTGTATGCCAAGATCAGCTGGGGGTCTAAAGTTGATAGACTATGCCTTTTGGAATAAAGCAACCATTTGGAAGCTCTTATTGGCAGTATCTACAAGGAAGAAAACACTATGGATGCAATGGATATATGACTATTACATAAAAAATAAGGAGACAGAGTCTATGAAAATACCTACACAAGCTTGCTGGCTTGTGAGGAAAATATTTGATGCAATAAATTGGTTTGGCAACAGGAACTACAAGGTGCAATAGGGGAAGGTTGGCAAGGGTGATAAGTTCAGTATCAAGGCAGCTTATTTGTCCTTTCAGCCACAATATCAAAAGTTCACTGGAAAAATCTTACCATAGAGGCAAGGCAGATTTCTAGACATTAATTCATTCTATGGCTAGCCATAAGACAAAGGCTTGCAACTGTGGACAGACTAGAGAGATGAGGAATAAATGTTCTAAAGGATTGTGTTTTATGCTCCAAGAGAACTACAGAATCACTAGCTCATCTGTTCTTTGAATGTAAATATGCAAGAGATATCTAGATTACTTTATTGAAGTGGATGAATGAAAACAGAATTCCTAAAACATGAAATGATGAGGAGGTATGCTGGATGGCAAAGAGGTATAGAGGAAGCAGAGCTAAAGGCCAGGTACTAGCATGGTTGTTTGCCGCAACAGTTTACCATGTATGGAGTGAAAGGAATACTAGAAGATTTCAAAATAAAGGGAGAGAGAGAGAGAGAGAGAGAAAGAGAGAGAGTCAACAGAGAATTAAAGAAATTAGCCTGCACATTCGATGATAGATTTATAGCAAATGGAAGAAGATACTAGAAGGTTTAAATAGTTTTCCTAGCTAAGAGTAGATAGCTTATGAATGTAAATGCAGAAGTTAATACTGTTAAATAGAAAGAGATAGAGATGACTAGTTCTTGAGTCTAAATGGAACTAGTAGCTGTAAATATACTTTGAATAAAATTTTACTTTAACACAAAAAAGAAATAATTTTTGTGTTAAAAAAAGTAATTTTTGGGTAATGAACACAAAGTTGAATGAGTTTACCTAACAAAAAAAATTGACTTTTGAGTATTAACGAAAAAAAGTTGAATGACCGTCCATGAAATTTACTCCAAACTAAATTAAGGATATAAATTATTAACCATAGGAAAGAGATAACCAAGAGGTTGTGAGTTCGAGTCTCTCCAAGAGCAAGGTGGAAAGTTCTTGGAGGGAAGGATGCCGAGAGTCTATTTGGAAACAGCCTCTCTGCCCCAGGATAGGGATAAGATCTGTCTACACATTACCTTCCCCAGATTCCATTAGCGGGATAATACTGTGTTATTGTTATTGTTGTTGTTGTTGTAGGAAAGAGATAAAATTTATATGCATATTTTGGAAAACTTTTATGAATGATAAAATCTTTCTTTGATTTTAAGTGAGTGTAACAAAACTATTTTTTATTGTGTGGTCGTTTGTTTTATATATGACTAAACTTGTGTATCTTTTACGGCCATATACTACAGGAGTATATTCCTAATTATCTTACTTTGAGAATTCACTAAAGAATTAGGAAACAGTACCAAATTAATAAATAACAAATCAGAATATGGTGAATAGAGATTGGAGAAGATCGCATAGGATCATATCCCCCAATAAGATATTTAATAATGAATAGTTATGTAAAGTAATAATGCATGCATGAAATTTATAGCAGTTGTCTTGTGTTTCTCAGACAATGCAACGGGTGAGTAGGTCCAGCGGCTTGAGTTTGGTCCTACTTGTTTTTGGCCTGATCGTCTTTATAGAATTATTCATTCCAAATGAAAATAATACAAATGTAATATTCATTCGATAACATGATAATGACCTTGAAAGGCTCTTCTGGAAAAAAAGTGGTGGATAAAAGAAGATGCATGGTTGACAATTTATCATCTTGATTGTTATCAAAACTCGTACCCCGTTTTAGTTATTAGTTTGATAAGCACTTTTATATATATATATATATATATATATATATATATATATATATATATATATATATATATATATATTGAAACTTCGCCCCTATTAAAGGGAGCTGATGGTTGAAAATCAAATCATTCACAAAAATTTAGCATATCTAAGTCCAAAATAGCAAATATTTGCAATGTAATTTTTTGTGGAATCAAATTACACTAGGTTATCGTTGTTGAGTGCCCGTCTTTAAAGGCTGAACAGTGTGCTAGTTTTATTTCTTGTTGAATTCTCTAATCTGAAAGAATGCAAACTATCGCAATTTGCAAGGTCCAATAATTTTATCTATAATCGTCTTGTAACGACTCCATCGATCGTTTTGAATACCAGCGCTCCGTTCAGCAGTCGGAGGTCGTGAACAGCTTCATTTCGGGTATTATAACTTGTTCGCATGGTCGGAATCTAAATTCAGGGAGATCGGAGTTAAATTTAAATGAAAATTCCAATTTCAAAAGCTTTAAGTTGAAAGAATGAACTTGGATTGGATTTTTGAGTAAAGGACCTCGAAATCAGGATCTGAAGGGTCCACCAGGTTCGTATAATTATATCGGACTTGGGCGTATGCCCGGTTCGGGTTTTGGATAACCCGGAAGCGTTTTGGTGCCTATTGTGGAAGTTAGCATTTTGGAAAAAATTTCATATGTTTGGCTTGAAGTGTATTTCAGTGTTATCGATGTCCATTTGGAATTCCGAGATTGAGCATAGCTCAGTATAGTGATTCTGGATTTGGGAGCGAGATCGAAAGTGAATTCGGAGGTCCGTAGTTCATTATGGAGTCGTTTGGCTAAATGTAGGAATTTGAAGGTTTTTAAGAAGCTTGTCTTGAAGTGAAAATTTTGATATCGGGCTCGAAATGCGAATTTGTGGTTCAGATAGCTTCATTAGGTGATTTGAGACTTAAGATTGTGTCCGAAATATTTTTGTGATGACCGATGTAGAATTAAGCTTGAATTAGCAATGTTAGCATTTTGGCAAATTTCGGTTGATAGGTGAGATTTTGATCCGAGGGTCGGAATGGAATTCCTAAAGTTTCTATAGTTTTGTTGTGTCATTTTGGACTTGTGTGCAAAATTTGAAGTCAATCGGACTTGATTTGATAGGTTTCGGCAGCGAAAATAGAAGTTGGAAACTTCAAAGTTCATCAAGCTTGGATTGGAGGTTGATTCATAATTTTAGCGTTGTTTGATGTGATTTGAGGCCTCGAGCAAGTCCGTAATGTGTTTTGGGACTGGTTGGTATGATTGGTTAGGGTCCCGGGGGCATCCGCTGTGTTTCGGGTTGCGATCACGCTCTTATTTGACATTTCAAGGCCGTATCTTTTGGCTTAAAGGGCTACCATATTAAGTAAGTGAGCTCCAAATTCAATTTTGTTTGAACCATTAGATCCGTATCAAAATTTCGGAGCCATAGGAAAAAGAATCGTCGAATTTGGACATCGTATGAGGGAGTTATACTAATTTCCGTGTCGGGATAATCTGGTGTCTGTCAGAAGCGCAAAAGCGGAATTTGACCGTGGACGCGGAACCGTAAAAGCGGTCCCGCATATGCGAAAATTATCCTCAAAAGCGAAAAATGTGCCTGGACAATGTTTAAAACCGAGAAGTTTTGTACTTTGGGCATATCTTGAGTTCTAGAGCTTCGATTCGTCTCAAAAAGGACGTAAATATATGCCCTTTATTTTTACGTTTCTCCATGATTATTTTTGTCTATTTCTATTTTTATCCGTATTTGAATGGTAGAAATTGGAATTTTCTGCCCCAAAGTAGAAAAATGGTGAATCCTTGATTTGAGGGTCGATTCATCGATGAAATTGGAAGATTTTCTGGATATACACCATATGAGTTATGAGTAATACTTATTTTCAATAATTTTCAGAATCCGGGCACGTGGGCCCGAAGACATTTTGGTCATTTCACAAAGTGGAGGTGGGAAATTGTATAATTTAAATTGTTAGCGAGTATTTAAGTATATTCTCATTAGCTTGCCGTTATTTGGCTAGATTTGAAGTATTTTTGCGTTGGTTCAAGCTTTCGGAAAGATGTGAAGAGATGGTTATGAGTCTTCGGAGCGAGGTGAGTCTCCTTTCTAATCCTGTGAGGGGAAATTACCCCATAGGTGAGTTAAGCTGATTATGTGCTCCTATTTGTGGGGGCTACGTACGCACGAGGTGACGAGAGTCCGTGTGTAGATACAATTATGCTATTGTCGGGGTAGTCTAGGAACCAAAAGCATGTTATACTTGGATCATTTATAAATCATTGATGGCTTGAAATGCTTTAATCATATTAAATTAATAAGTGAATTTCTTAAAAGACTAAAGGTATGTTTTTCTCAAATTATTAAAAGGGAATGGACCTTACTTGGATATTTGCTCCACGGTGACTGTTTAACTGATTATCTGTCTGCGTGTGTTTATATTTCTGTTGGAATGAGCCGATCGCCTCGGTGATATGGATGCATTTATGGTACGAGCCGCTCGACCCTCGGCAGTGCAGAAATTTACATTTCTGTTGAAGGGGGCCGTCGCCTTGGTATGATTTGCGCATGTTTGTGTTGTTATATTGAACTCATTTGAGTTGTTTTATGACACATTATGGCTCGAGATCATTTATTTAATAATAACAAGAAAACTAAGGAAATTTTCCATGAAAGAATTGTATGACTACCTGTTTTTCCATATATAGATTAGAATCCTATTTATAAAATAAATTCACTGTTTCGATATATTTTTACGGATAAATAGTCATTGGACTGCTAGTGAGTGTCAGGATTGACCATCTCGCCTCTACTCCTTCGGGATTAGGCGGGATACTCATTGGATACACGTTGTTTTTGTACTTATACTACACTTGCTGTGCATTTTGTTGCACATGTGTATGTGATTTTAGTAATCTACTGGACGTAGCAGCACAGACAATTCTGGGGACTAGACAGCTGCATCATTTGAGACGGCCGCAGCTAGGTAGTCCAGTACAGTACTGTATTTATCTTGTATTGTTATATTGAACTCATTTGAGTTTTTTATTCCACATTATGGCTCAAGATCATTTATTTAATAATAACAAGAAAACTAAGAAAATTTTCCATGAAAGAATTGTATGACGACCTGTTTTCCCATATATATATATTAGAATCCTGTTTATAAAACAAATTCACTGCTTGGATATATTTTTAAGGATAAATAGTCATTGGACTGTTTGTGAGTGTCAGGATTGACCATCTCGCCTCTACTCCTTCGGGATTAGGCGGGATACTCATTGGTTATACGTTGTTTTTGTACTCATACTACACTTGCTGTGCATTTTGTTGCACATGTATATGTGATTTTAGTAATCTACTGGACGTAGCAGCACGGACAATTCTGGGGACTAGACAGCTGCATCATTCGAGACGGCCGCAGCTAGGGTAGACCCTATCCAGTACTGTATTTATTTTCTGTCCATTGTATTCTGGACAGATGATGTATTTTTATTTTTCTCTTATCAGTAGATGCTCATGCACTTGTGACTCCGGGTTCTGAGATGCTTTGAAATACTGTATTAATTGCTTAACTTTAAAAGAATTTTGATTTGAAAATGGTATTCTTTAGAATTTCTAAATATGAAAGAAAAATCATGTATTTCTAAAATTGTTAAAACAAGATTTGATCAAATAATATGGTTGGCTTGCCTGACAGCAATGTCCGTCACCATCACGATCTTTAGTAAATTTTTGAACCGTGACACGTCTTAAGTAATTTTATTTTGCGATTTACACCTTATAATATTCGACTTTTAGTTTGTGAACAATGAGTTAAGTGCAGTTATTGTAAAATCGAACATGACATTAATTAGCATCCAGTTGACGCCCAATCAGTAATGTTGGAAACTTAATTTGTCAAAGCAACAAAATAACAAAAGAGCCCTCCAATAGGAAAATAATAAACCTCACATCGCATAGGCAGTGGCGTATGTCCCGGGACACCGCATAGAACAAGGTATATACGCCCCTAACATAGGCGTGACTTATTATAACTTCCATATATATATATATATATATATATATATATATCTCGCATCCGAAGCATTCACAGTATCAAATTCATATGTAACTTAAATAATTAGTACATACGGGGATTATTTGAGTTACCTCTTAAAGCGTAAACAAAGAAAATCAATCTCCGTCTCCAGTTTCAGAGTTGCCAAACTATAACCTCAGCAAAATTTCCGCAGTCTTCTACCGTGTTACTCAAATAATATCGGAAAGAAAAAATTTCGGGTAGGTGAATATCAAAGAAGAAAACGTGTAGAACTAGTGAAAACAACAGCCAGCCTATATGTCATATATATAGCCACGTTTTTCAAGTTAAACCATTTTTCAAAATCTGTTAGGTTTTCTTATTCTCCTAAGAAAAAGTTTTCCTTATTTTTTTTATCATTTAGGCACGCTACGGACCACAAAATTTAATTAACAAGGCTTCCTATTACGAAATTAATTTAGAAAATTTGAAATTAATTTCTACCATATAGCAAAATTATTCCACTAAAAATTAATAATTTCACTCCTTAGATCAAATTCGAAATTCTTCCATAAAACTTTATTTAACTCTCCATATGAAGAGTCAAATAAATACTAACAAATCTAATTAAATTACTGATAATTTAAATCATTGATTACTTCCTTTAGACTTTCGCTTGACTTATTTCATGTACTAGATACAAAATCCACCGACAGGAATGACACATGAAAACTTAAAAGCTTTCATAAAGGAGTATCGTTCAAAACCGAGCCATATATTCTATTAACTAATTATTATCTCGCCAATGTATATCATTATTGTCCAATTTACCAGGCTTATTGACCTACAAAAGAATCGTGCATTTTAATAAATCAAAACAATAAATGACATACACAACTAATAATAATTAGATTAAGAATAAGAGTATAAGTACATTGAATGGACTAGAGAAATTATTTATTAATAGTAAGTATAAATACCTATCTCTACTTGATCTGTTTAACACATAAAAATGTACTAGCACAAGAAGTTAGAATTAAACAAATCCTACAATTATTCTGATGGTTTGTCTAATTCCATAATTAGATTGTGAACATAAACATTATGACTTAAGATTCCGATGATTTAATATTTCATGTATAAGCTAAACTCTATACACTAAATCATCTACTATGTAAGTAACAGATACACAAACAAATACATGATCTACTTAAAACTAAATTTTATTGAATAAATAAATAAAAAATTCCATAAAGAATACTATGACAATTGGCAAGGTTTATATAACAATTTCCTACTTAGACAAACCATGCGTCTACAATTCTAACACCTATTACGTCTACATGCCTATCAAAAATCTTCTGTGGCATACTCTTAGTAAACAGGTACACAAAGTTGTTCTCCGACGTAGTCTTGGTGACTACTACATTTCCTCTTTTCACTATCTCAGGAATTAAATGATATTTATGCTCAATTTGCTTTGCTCTTTTATGGATTCATGACTCCTTTGAATTTGAAACCGCATCACTATCATCACAATAAAGTGTTATTGGTGCTTGAATCGAGGGAACCACATTCAATTTTCTTAGAAAGTGTGACGACCCAAAGGGGTCATCAACTATGTTCTTACTCATTCTGTGTCTCCGAGGCCTTGAAAACCTTATTTACGGTTGCCTCGACTAGCGTGCACAGTCCGCACGCGTAGCTGGAAAGCTTAAATATGAATTCGGTGAGAAAATAATGAATTTCATATTATTACGATTAATATTGGTTTCGGTCAATATTTTGGGTAAACGGACCTGGACCTATGATTTGACAGTCCCGGAGGGTCCGTAGGAAATATGGGACTTGGGCATATGCCCGAAATTAAATTCCGAGGTCCCAAGCCCGAGAAATAAATGTTTGTGTGAAATTACTTTCTGAAATTTATTAAGGAAAATGAAAAAGAAATTTGATTAGAAGACTATAGTATCAGGCTCATATTTTGCCTTGGTTCTGACGCCCGGTACAATTCTTATATGTAATTTAATCGCTTTTTATAAAGTTTAATTGAAAACGGATGTCATTTGACGTATTGCGGACTAAAAATACAAAATTGGTGTTTCATTAAAAAATATTGAAAGAGATCTTGAGCTTTGAGGCTTGATTCTATTTATATGATGTTATTTTGGCGATTTGTCGCACGAATAAGTCTGTAGGATATTTTGAGGTGGTGTGTATGTTTGGTTTGGAGCCACGAGGGCTCGGGTATGTTTCAAGTAGGTTCCTGGATGCCTTATAGTTAAATATCAGGTGTTGCAGGTTCAATAAAAATGTGTAAGTCTTTGAACCCTCTGGTGCGGTCCACGTGAAAATGTGTGCGGTCGCGGTCGCCTTTGCGCAGTATGCGGTGGGTGTTGATACCCAATTTTTTTCTAGTTATTTTCATACCCAAAATACTTTCAAAAATAGCATGTACGTTTATGTATAAGCACACCCAAGAGTTTTGATATTTTAAACTAATTTGTTGCCTATTTTAATACCACAAAATTTAATAATTATTCCCAAATTATTATTTTTGCTGAATAATTCATTTTATTCTCTCATTTACGCCAAAATATAGTTAAGATAATTTTTGCACATTTTTACAAAATTTATCTAGCATTTTAAAGATAAATTGTGTGTAATTGCAATTATAGCCTATTTTATGATTTATAGCATTTTATAATTGTAAAATTACTTTCAATATTTTTAACTTATTATTTATATACTTATTATTAAATTAGTACCTTTAATTTGTTTCAGCAAACCTTTTATTATTTTTTTATAAAAAAGGAGAAAAGTGACTATTTAAAATCTGGCCCTATATCATTTTAATTTTAGCCTAAATTGGCATCCTTGAATAACTCAATTCAACCCCAAATTTAAATCCAATTACTAGACCTAATTCTCATTTGACCAACCCGCCCGGTCTTTTAAAAAATCTGAGCTGTTGATCATTTTTTATCAACGACCAAGACCTCATCTTTCCTTTTTAATTTCAAATGACCCCTAAACCCTACTCCATTCTTTCAGAGACGCCGCCTCTAACTCCCTCTTCTCTCAACTTCCCTCGAACTCTCTTGAAACCCTAATCGTTTTCTGCCATTTTCAACCCCCAAACCCACAAGAATCCATGGCCGTTCAAGCCATGGACGACCTATGCTTGCCCCCTACTGCTCTTATGTACTTGATGTCTGAAGGTTCGAGGCCATACTTCAAGGGTCTTCGTTCAGACCTTTGTCGATTCGAGGTTTTCAGCCATCTCTAGCCTTGCTCCGGCATATCTTAGCCTCGTGAACCATCTCAAACGTTATCGACTCCAGATCTGATCTTGTTTCTTCCAAACCTTTCTCGTTTCTAGGGTTCTCTGAAAACTTAGCCTATTCGATATTCTTTTTCATTTATTTTCTTAGATTTGTGCTTGATCTGTGCTATAGTTGATATTTTAAGCGTCTTCCCCGAATTTCCTTTTCAAAAATCTTTTGATTTCGATCTAGGGGTTTTGAGTCTTTTTGTTAATATTTTGTTCGATTCATTTGCTTATCATATCTAGGTTTAATTGGTGTTGAAAAACCTAATTTTTTGAGATTTGTTTGAGTTTCTGAGTCTATCTGTTTGATTTACTTTGTTTACACCTGATTAATGTTGAAAACCCTAATTTTTGGGGTTTATTTGAGACTCTAAGACTGTTTATGTGTTTCACTTGTTTATCGCCTCTAAAGTATACTGATTTCGAAAACCCTAGTTCTTTGGGGTCTATTCGAGTTCCTGAGATTGTTTGTGCAACTCGCCTGTTTGAAATTGCTCCATCTGATTCTTTACTTCAGCATCTTGTTTCTTTATGTGATTCATTTTGTTCTGAGTTCTTGAGATTTGTTAAACTCGACTATGTTTTCAGAAAGTTCACATTTGACTCTTTGCATGCTTCTGATCTTTTTCTCTATTACTAAGCCAATGAAAATTGACCTACGTGACTATCATGCTATGAATGCTTGCTGTCTACTAACTTTGTGCTATTGCTGTATGCTATTTCTCTTGCCATAGCTTGGCCTCACATGTTTATTACTTGTGCGCTTCATTTATATAGTGACACCCTATTGTGATTGATCTTCAAACTCGTGATTGATTATCAAAACTATTCCTCTGTGAAATTTTGATTTTACTCGGCTGTTAAGGGGAAATTGATTCGCTCTCTTTGTTTGGCCTTACCAGATCCTTTCCAAAAATAAGTACATTCCTGTACTTAGACTAAATCACTTACTATATAGTTTAACTACTCTTTTTATGGCAACAATCTTTCTACTTACAAATTGATTGTCTTTCCTTATATTAATCATGTTAGTATCCATTTGAGCAGTAATCCCATGATTAAAGGGAAATACTTGTGTTAATTGATTTTGACTGTGTTATTTCCATGTTTGTGTTAAAACCTTACTTGTTACCCTATTCTCTACTCGTCTTCAAAACTATAAATACCTGTAGCTCTTCTCTTTCAAAAACAAGTTCTAACAAAACAAGCCACTACTTCTTCTCTCAAATATAGTTAGAATTTCATAAGCATTCGAGTTCTCTGAACTTACAAATTCAAAGTTCTCTTCTCAGATTGTGGTTTGGCTGAAAGAAATTCTGCTTTTTCTTTGCTTACGTTTTCTGCAACTGGTATGTCTCTCTTTGTTTAATTTCTGCCTCTTAACTACATGTTTATTCTTCAGGCTTTGCTTTGCTTTTTCTTACTGTTTCGATGTTTTAATTGCTGTATGTTTACTTACTTCTTTATCTCTGTGCTTACATGAATCCCTACCCCAATTCCCTTTGTATGTTGACTTATGGTCAAAAAAGCATGACAACACTTGACATTGTTGCTCATATGTATGGATTTGACTCCCTGAGTCCTAAACTCTTCAATTCCCATGTCCCTTCCCCATTTACATGTATTCTGAGTTTAAGACTGTGGTCTAGCAGTGTCCTAATCAGTGTATGGACCCTAGCATGACCTTCAATAGGTCTGTGCTCATATTTGTTGGCTGAACAGTTCTGTTCAGGGGTGTGCCAGTCTACCTTTTGACTAGGTATGACCACCATCCTGCCTTGGCACTTCCTAACCCCTCAATTGTATTGGCACTCACTCTTAGAACTTAAGTTTTGCCCCCCTCTTGTGAACCTTGCCTTAGGATCCATGAGTTCCGACTGAACTTGGACACCTGAGGGCTGGCCCTTCTACACTGCACTATAACTCATTCTAATTAACATCTTGGGTGTACACACTGCGTGGAGTACCTGAAACTCTTTGGATATCTGAAACACCCTAGATAAGAGAAGGCTTTGGAAATCTTGATCTTGGAATTGGTTCAATCCCATATTAGTAGACTCTAAGTTTTAATTAGGCTTCTCGTATGTAGCTGATGGCTTTCCGATGTACTTTTAATTTCAGTTGATGTTACTGGTCTGTAATAATTTTATAAACTCATGGGGATTTAGTGAAAGAAGGAAGTGGGGTTGGGTAGAAACCATGCCTATAGTATTTAATTTTTGATCTGTGCAAATTTCACACATAAAAAGCATGTATATAGAGATTAACTTCTAAATTTTTTGCGACTACGCATGTAGATATCATGTTTATAGGGTTTTACATTTTTGCACATAATGATGCCATTAGGCAAACTTTAGGCTTAACGACAAAGTTGCATATAGATACCGTATTTGTAAGACTCCTGTTAAAAGTATTAAAAACAGTTAACGCATAGAAAGCATGCCTATAGGAACTTTGAATCTAAACCGTCTCATTTATTCAAAAATGTACCAACCATTTAAATTAATAATCACTTCGGTAAAACTGGCAGTCTTCTGCGTTTTTCGCAACCTCGTATTGATAAACATTTTCTAAACAAACTGGCATTTTTCTGAAAACTCACTCTTTTCTGATGAGGTTCTTGAAACTCTTTTTTACCAATTGGTCTGCATGTCTTCTGAAGTTCCTTTCTTTTCTTTTAAACCTTTCAAAATAGTACATTCTTTTTCTGAAACTCATTTCACTCTGACAAAAACAGGTATCTCTTTATAATCTATTTGCTTTTCGAAATGGGAAGTCCTGTTCAACACATAGATAAAAGTTGGTTAATTAAACAAGTGGAACAGTCTTTAACAACTCCACTCGAGCGAGCCTAACACAGACTTCCTGTATAAAAATATGTGTTGAACCAGTCCGCTTATCGCTTAAATTTTGAGACCAAACGAGTACGTGCTAGACATGCTAAGATCTATGGCTTTATCTGATTTAAGGAGGCTTACCTGAGCCCTACTTGTTCATTTTCTTTCCCCTTTGCTTTCATTTTGTATTTTGATTGACGCCTTAGTATTTTGTCGTTTGAAAACTCTCAAAAGGCCCCAACTCCCTTTCCCTTTAGGACTAGTAGTCCCAAGTGCCTTCGGGACTGATAGGATCGGGACGAGTACTAGCATGCTATATGTAACAAAAATCTCTGCGCTTTTATACCTTAACGGGGTGGGAAAGGTAGAATATGGATATGTTGATCGATGCGCTAACATCACGTGCGACCCCTCTTCTGAGGAGTGATTGCTGGATATTGCATTGATGTGATCCATATTATTTGTGAATCTAGGACCCCCTCTCCCCTTTACTTGTTAACTTTTATTTTTCAAGTTTTCTTTCAAACTAACATTCTATACTTTCTACTCCTTTCTTTCTCAAACTTTTAAGCTTGTCTGCAATACTATGTGAAAACCCTTTTCTTTATTTGAGACTTCTACTTGGCCTCTTTATTGCTTAAAGTCATAATTGTAGCATGGCCGGGAACCACACTAGTGGATCTTGAAGGGTGCCTAACACCTTCCCCTCGAGATAATTTGTAGCCCTTACCCGAACTCTGGTTCTTCATCTCAATGCATTCTCAAAAGTGTCCTAATGTACTATAATCATTAGGTGGCGACTCATCAAACTCCAAAACCCAATTCTCGCAAGAGAATAGAGTTGTCCTCTCAAATGTCGTATTCCCGTCTCCGAACTCCATTCTGAAAAAAGAGGCGTCGACGACACGACGGCTCTGCTAGGGATTCGTTAGGCTTTTACCACTACATGCTGCTTGTGACTCTATTATCTCATTAATTGCTTTATTTACTGTATTTTATTCTTTCATTATAAAACTGACTTGACTGTTCATGTGTTTTCTCTCCTTTAACTGCTTTCCTTTACTGCTTTATTTCAATACTGTTGTAATTATGAGCAATTATTGTAATCATTTATCCTATGAATGTGGAAATACATGTCAATTTTTTTCATTCTTTTAAATTGCATCTTAAATATCATATTCCACTCGTGCCAAACAAATACCATAGCAACGCTTATAATGAGTGGTTGTGCTCTTCTAATATTATCACCCTTTAAATTTGGCAAAGGCATATTTGCAGTAAAACCAGTCGATCGTTGTTGCAGTCGACTATTCTGTGCCTTTCCCTCTTGAGTTTTCCACATAAGGGTATCTGTCTAACACCCCAATACAAACCTTACAACGTTTAACTGTACGTGCATCATGGTCTAACCTAGTCGAGTCGGTTATGTTGTCCACATAATGACCCATTAAGTTAGCCTAATCCAAAAGTCCATCAGGTTTCCTTGAAGCCCAAATAGACTTCTACATGTTCTGTGCATTTATTTGGATAAGTAAATGCTTGCCATGCTAATTATTGGATTAAATAGTCGAGTCTGGTGGGGTAAAGGCCTAATACTTTGTTTTGCAGAAAATGAGGCACGAAGTCCCCAGATTTTACATGGTGACAAACATTCATCCAAGGCTGGTAAATTGGTGGAAAGACCTCCACTCCAGTGATATGACGCTCGTCCGCAAATTCCCTTCTAGAAATCCAGCCCGACAACAAAATCATAGAGGCTGCAACACTGTTCTAGGATAGTGACATGTCCGTGTTCCGCTTCGGGGACCTTGAAATGACTCATTTGCTCGAAGAAATAGGAGGTTTAGCTAGTATTCCTTGGGAGACTCCGGGTTTGCTTATGCCATAGAATCGCAAGGGTTGGGGTTTCCTTAACATGATGGGACTGAAGAAGAATGCAGACATGACCTGTTTAAAAGATTCCTACATCCCATTAGACTATCTGTAAAAGAGGTACAACCATAGAAAATCATACTACACTTACTCAAATGAATTCTCCCTCACCTCGTTAGGGAATATCCACAGAAGGGTCTTCGTTTTTATGTTCTGCTTTTTGGGAATGATAGTGTTCTCTATGAAGAAGATTAGGATCCACACCCGACTGGCCATAGTAAGCAAGACTCTGATGGAAGGAATTGGCGGGCAGCCTTTCAGTATAATGTCCATATTGTTGCTGAGATATACCGAGCCCTGGAAAACTGTCAGCAACAGGCTAATAATTTTGAGGGATGCAATTTATTACTTCAGCTCTGGCTCATGGAGCACCTCCAGAAAGGAGAATACCGACAAGAGATCCTACGCAGAGACTGGGATGATCACATCGCCTTCTACCAGCTATGATGTATCAATTATATGCCTAACATATTCGCTCAGCCAGAGGACGTTGGAGGATGGGTAGAGTTATTTGAGAATCTGAAAGAAGACTAGGTACAATGGATGGTTGAGTGGTTCCCTACAGAAGAATTCATTGTTCGATCCCGAGACACACCATTTCTCATACTCATTGGTCTAAGAGGAACTTATCCCTATATTCCCCTCCGAGCCATGAGGTAGGCTGGAAGAAAGAAAATCATACCAAGGGTCGACAAAATGAGTCACTTCAGGGCTGACTTCTAGGACGATGATAGCCCTCAAAGATCGAAACGCAGCACATCTGGCATTGAAAAATCATCTTTGGGAAAGAATCTATTGATCTAGACAGGTATCACGCCGGTTGTCTGCCACACTACTCAGGTTAATTGGAAGATAATCACAATGGTTTGGGTCAGCCCGGGTTCATTCGAGCACATAGAATTATTGACCAGAAAGCTGAAGCACAGGTTAAGTACAATCAACTGCGCAAGAGAATTCGAGAGTGTGAAAGCGAGCATCGGGAAATACAAGAAGCCCATTAGAAGTTGATCGAGGAGCGGAAAGATATGGCTGTCAGCGCCAAAAAGCGACTAGGGTATCTGGAGCGGGGTCTAATGGAGCTGGAATGAAACTTCATCAAGAGGATTGAAGACTGTCAAAACACTAAAGGGAATGTAGGCGGACATTGGCCCGAGCTTATTTGCTGCTAGGACTACGCAAGCTGGTAAAGCTGTTCGAATGAGACAAAAATGCCGAATCTGGGTAAGGTCCTTCTAGGACCAAGTAGTTAGGAGTCTTTCATTTTGCTTTAATGATGCAATAAGGCCAATAGCCACTAGTGACATTTTACTTTCCATTATTTAGTGTTTGGATTCGTCTTATTTTTTATCAATAAAATGAGGCATTTAGCATTATAAGTTCTCCAAATTAATTTGTCGCTAGGCTTACCTCGGGCACTACGGGCACCCAAATTAGGACGCGATTTTTATTCTTGCACAATGGGTTTAAATACTGCAACATTTTTTCTTTTCATAATCCACACTAACTTGTTACCTTTTTGTTTTCTTGTATTTTTATTCCCCTCCCCTAAGGTTAGTTCGTGCCTTGTGGAACCATAATCATACTCCACAAGATCGAAGGGCCCTCCACCTCCTTCTCCTCCGAGTCCTATCCGGAACAAGAACAAAGGTAGAATGGGAGATTCAAGTGCCAAAAAGGAAATTGAAAGAACTGAGATTCCTCAGGATACCCCGGTTTCAAAGGAAACTGCTGCCCAACTTGAGCAGAAATTATTGAAGTTCCGAGAAGAATTGGATCAAGTTCGGAACTTGGAAAACTTATCATTCTCTCTCACCGCTCCTGATGTCAACTTTCCAAATGCCCAAAATTCTGCACCTCTACATAATACCCCACAACCACAGAGGCAATCCACTCATGCTCAACACTGCAACACATGCCACACTCCAAACATCACTTCACTGCTCATTCTTGAACCATTAAACACCACAAACAACCACATATACAACACTCCCATCTACGTAGATACTGTACCCCACTCCACTTAACCAATCTCAAGTACACCTGATTCTGATGACAAGGACTCACTTATCAAAAACTTAGCAACATAACTCAAGAAGTTGACCAGCCGAGTTTAGGGTGTCTAAGGAAACAAAGGTATAGATGGGCTGAATTATGAGAACATCTGCATTCATCCAGAAGTTGAACTTCCGGAGGGGTACAAAACTCCCAAGTTTGAAATATTCGATGGCACGAGAGATCCTAGAGTTTATTTGAGGAAATATTGTCATAAACCGTTCAGAGTCGGAAGGGATGAGAAAATCCGTATAAAACTCTTCATGAGAAGTTTGAAGAGGGATGTTTTATCCTAGTATATCAGCCAGGACCCCAAGAAATGGACAAGCTGGGTAGGTATGGCATAAGATTTCATGGATAGGTTTCGATTCAATACAGAGAATGCACCGGACGTATTTTACATCCATAATTTGAAGAAGAAGCCTACTGAGACATTCCACAAGTATGCTACTCGTTGGAGATCAGAGGCTGCTAAGGTCAGGTTGGCCTTAGAAGAGGAACAGATGAACAGATTCTTCGTCCGAGCTCAAGATCCCCAATATTACGAGAGGTTGATGTTGATCGAGTGTCAGAAATTCTCCGATATCATCAAGCTGGGGGAAATAATTGAGGAAGGCATTAATAATGATATGGTTACTAATCTTGAAGCATTGCAGGCCACCAACAAGGCTTTACAGTCTGGTGACACATCCAAGAAGAAGGATGTGAGTGCCATGATAGTTGCACATGGAGCCAAATCACCACTAAAATACCACACTTACCCGTTACCTCCACTTACATATCAGCCTATCCCGAATTACCAAGAACACGCACCCTCTTACCAAAATCCACCACCCGTTTACCAATCATCTCCACCTCCCACGTATCAACCCACTTCACCCAGATACTCTCAACCCGTAACTGTCTACCAAGCTTCAAATGCTCAACCCTCTCACTACTAATCACCTCCCACTCACCAAACTTTCCCTAGACCTAGACAAAATTTTTATCGCAGACCTCCCAAACAATATACAGCTATCGCTGAGCCAATTAACAAGCTGTATGAGAGACTTAACGCTGCTGGTTTCGTAACCCCTATCCCTGCCGTAACTCTAGAAAATCCTTCCTTGTGGGTCAACCCTAATAAGACCTGTGCATACCACTCCGGCATGAAAGGACACACCATTAATGAAGGCCGCTCATTGAAGGACAAGATTAAAACACTGATCGACAATTAGGTCACTTTAGAAAAGGACCATGCTCCTAATATCCGCAACAACCCTCTACCCGTCCACAAGGACGGAGACATTCACATGATCGAGATTGAAGATGACTGGGACCCCAAGAGGTTGATAGGATTGATTGCTGAGTGTGAGGAGCCAAAGAAACCATTAGTCACACTTAACCTAATTGTTGTGAATAATCATTCCCCTAGGGGCGATGAAGTAAATATGTATATACCTTTCAAATTTGAAGCACCTTATTTAGAAAAGGCGCCCAGACAAATTGAGGTTGAGTTTGGTGTTTCGAAGACACCCGTACCTTTCGAAGTTGTTGTGTTACCACCAATGCTATCTATTCATGTAGCAATGTCAAACATAACCCCATTACACTCAAATTCCATACCATAGGATTACACAACTGAAGCTAGGAGGAAAGGGAAGATCAAGACGAGAGAAGCAATTGCTGCACAAGGTGTGACCAGAACGGGCAGGGTTTACACCCTAGAACACCTAGCCAAGTATAGTAAGCAAGCCTATGGATGACCTATTGAGATTGAGCCTGATGATCGTTCGAGGAAAATACAAGCTAAGGAGTACTCAGTCGTTGAGAAGTTGAACAAAACACTAGCGCAAATCTCCCTCCTATCTCTTCTACAGAGCTCTGACACACAAAAAAAATTCCTTGATAAAGATATTGAGCGAAGCTTAAGTGCCCAGCAACATAACTGGAGGCGAAATGGCAAATATGGTATGGAAAGTAGTGAAAAGCCAAAAAATCACCTTCCACAAAGATGACCTACCACCGGAAGGACTGAGTCACAACAAGGCCCCGCACATCATCGTGCAATACGAGGATTACTTCATCACTAGAGTCTTGATCGACAGAGGCTCCAGCGTTAACATCTGTTTGTTGATGACTCTCAGAATATTGAGAAAGAGCCTGCACGAGATCAAAGATATGGCCATCAATGTCAAAGCCTTCGTTGGGTCCTAAAGGTCCACTATTGGAGAAACCGGCCAATGCTTGCCATTGGGACCAACCTGGTTTGACGTTGACTTTCAAGTGATAGATGTCCCAGCATCCTACAACTTGTTGTTAGGACGACCATGGATCCATACTACTGAAGATGTAACATCAACCCTGCATTAGGCAGTGAAGTTCGAGTGGAATCACCAAGAGGTGATTATTCATGGCGATGGTAGCAACCCCATATATAGTCGCCAGACCATCCCAATGATTGGAGGCCAAAGGAGAATAGGCGGAGAAACATACCACCACATTGAAAGGGTCAACATTGTAGACAAGGACAAATGGTAGGATAACAAGATTGAGAGTATCTTGAATTGGTGTGGGTACGAACCTGGAAAGGAACTTGGCAAAAACCTCCAGGGAATCACCAAACCCATCAAGATGAAGAAACATGGTACTACATTTGGTTTGGGGTATGAATACATTTGGAAGGAGTTCAATGACTGGTAGCCACCATGGTGCAGCCCTACTATCCACTGGAGCATCCAGTACCTCACCTGGAGCAGACTTCAATCGATAGAGATCATATATAGATTAGAGGAAGATGAAGCATTAGCAGCCATGAAGAACTTGTTTATGGAGGATGATGATATGGACTACTGTGTTGTTTTCGAGGAGGAAGGGGAGGAAGGACTTTCTATACAAGCTGTGAACCGAGGAGAACACCTCAGTAATTGGTCAATCAGAACCACCAGGGCCCGAAAAGCTTCGGGGTATCAAGGCTAAACAAAATCACCATGCATCACATTTTACTTTTTACTAGCTGATTTTCTTTCCGTATTGTCTTTACTTTTAAAAAGATCTCTGATGTTCAAATCAATTATGAATTCAATCAAAGCATTTCAGTTTATTATATATCTCGCTCTTATTATTTTGTGTATCCTTCACTTTATTTAACAATGCATTACTGTTACTTACCTTGACGATGAACCAAAAATTGTGACGTGCAACAAGACAACAAAACAAACAGATATAGATTCAGAAGAGGACGATATACCAAAAGAATTCATTAGAGAGGTTGATAATTTTGAGAACTACATCTAACTTGGATGAAATTGAGGTCGTTAACTTGGGTGATACAGAGAATGTCAAAGAAACACACATCTGTGTTCACCTGTCACCATCAGAAAAGAAAAGTACACGGAATTTTTAAAAGAATATGAGGACATATTTGTCTGGTCGTATGATCATATGACTGGTCTCAGTACATCCATTGTAGCTCGCAAACTGCCAAAAGATCCAACATGTCCGGTTGTAAAGCAGAAGCTCAGGAAATTGAAACCCGACATGAGTTTGAAAATCAAAGAAGAGGTTACCAAGTAAGTCAAAGCCAAGGTTCTCAGGGTAGTAGAGTATTCAACATAGTTAGCCAACATCGTGCCAGTACCAAAGAAGGATGGGAAAGTTAGAGTTTGTGTCGACTGCTGGGATCTTAACTGGGCCAGTCCAAAATAAGACCTCCCCTTGCCAAACATACACATTCTTATAGACAACTAAGCCAAGCATGAGTTGCAGTATTTTGTTGATTATTTTGCTGGGTATTATCAGATATGGATGGATGAGAAGGATGTAGAGAAAATGGCTTTCATCACGCGGTGGGGAATGTACTATGACAAAATGATGCCATTTGGTTTGCAGAATGCTGGAGCCACCTGCATGAGGGCCATGATTACTATTTTTCATGACATGATGCACAAGGAGATCGAGGTATATGTGGAAGAAATCATCATCAAATCCAATGTAGCCATAGATCATATAGAAGACTTGGGAAAGTTCTTCAATAGACTGAGGAGGTACAATCTGAAACTGAATCCTGCCAAGTCTGCATTCGGTGTTCCCACTGGAAAATTATTGGGTTTCGTCATGAGTCATCGAGGAATAGAATTGGATCCACCAAGGTTAAAACTATTCAAGAATTGCCACTTCTAAAGAACAAGAAGGACGTGATGAGTTTTATGGGAAGACTCAACTATATCAACCGGTTCATAGCTCAGTCCACGGTCATTTGTGATGCTATCTTTAAAATGCTGAAAAGGGATGTTGCTACCAAGTAGACTGATAATTGTCAGAAAACCTTTGACAGAATCAAGGAATACGTATCAACAAGGCCAGTCTTGGTTCCGCCCGAGCATGGAAGCCCTCTATTACATTACCTTGCGGTATTGGATGGAGCATTCAGTTGTGTTCAGGGATAAAAGAGCAAGCCATCTACCATCTCAGTAAGAAGTTCACCCCGTACGAGGCCAGGTATTCTCTTCTAGAGAGCACTTGTTGTGCTCTAAGTTGGATAGCACAGAAGTTGAGGCATTAATTCTGTGCCTACTCTACTTATCTCATATCAAGGATGGACCCGCAAAAGTATATCTTCTAGAAACCCATGCCCACTGGCAAGCTCACCAAGTAGAAAATCTTGCTAAGTGAATTCGACATTGTTTACACGACCCAAAAAATAACCAAAGGGCAAGCCTTGGCGGATCATCTCAGTGAGAATCCTGTGGACGGAGAATACGAGCCCCTAATGACGTATTTTCCTGATAAAGAGGTGTCTTTCATAGGAGAAGATATTGTAGATTCCTTTGATGGTTGGAGGTTGTTTTTTGATGGAGCTGAAAATTTTAAAAGTAGTTGGCATAGGAACAGTCCTAGTATCACAAATCGGCCAGCACTACCCGGTATCCTCCAAGCTCAGGTTCCCTTCTACCAATAATATGGCCTAATATGAAGCCTGCATCTTGGGGCTCAAAATGCCATGAACATTTAGGAGTTGCTAGTGATCGGGGATTGAAACTTGCTCATACATCAGGTTTGAGAAGAGTGGGCAACCAAGAACCCTAAGATACTTCCATACTTGCATCACATATAGGAATTGAGGAAAAGGTTCACAAAGACAGAATTTCAGCACGTCCCCAGGGTTGAGAACAAGTTTGCTGATGCATTTGCTACTTTATCACCCATTATCCAACATCCAAATACAAATTTCATTGATCCTATCCCTGTAAAGATTTATTATTAGCCAACTTATCATGCCCACATTGAGGAAGAAGCTGATAGAAAACCATGGTTCCATAACATCGAGGAGTACTTGATAATGGGGGAATATCCAGAACTTGCCGACGCTACTCAGAAGAGCATACTTCAGAGGTTATCCAACAAATTCTTTCGCAGTGGAGGAATTCTGTACAGGAGGACTCTCGATTTGGGTTTACTGAGGTATGTCGAAGCAAAAGAAGCATCCAAGCTGTTGGACGAAGTGCATGCAAGGACCAGCGGGCCGCAAATGAATGGTTTTGTCTTAGCAAATAAGATACTCCGAGCAGGTTATTTTGGGATGAATATGGAGACGAACTACATCCAGTATGTTTGAAAGTGCCATCGCTGTCAACTACATGTAGATATGATAATGGTACCTCCGAACGATCTTACTGCCACAAGCTCACCATGGCCATTTTCCGCTTGGGGAATGGATGTTATTAGACCTATCGATCCTTTCGCATCAAACGGGCACAGTTTCATCTTAAAGCCAATTGATTTTTTCACCATTTGGGTTGAAGCAGCATCATAAAAGGAGTTAACTAAGAAGCTTGTGGAAGATTTCATCCGCGACCACATTGTTTGTTGGTTTGGAATTCCGGAATCAATCATCACTGATAATGGTTCCAATCTCAATAGCGACTTGATGAAAGCAATGTGCGAAAAATTGAAGATAAAACACAAGAACTCTACAACCTACATGCCTTAGATGAATGGAGCTGTGGAGGCAGCCAACAAGAATATCAAGAAGATACTAAGGAAGGTGATCGAAAGGCACAAACAATGGCATGAGAAATTATCATTCGCCTTATTGGGATACCGCACCACATTCGGCAAAACGACCGAAGTAACTCCCTATGGTACAGAGGCGGTCATCCCCGCGGAGGTAGAAATTCCCTCCTTAAGGATCATACAAGAAGTAGAGTTGGATGACACAGAATGGGTAATAGGTCACTACGAGCAGTTAGCACTTATAGATGGGAAAAGGATGAATGTAGTTTGCCACGGTCAGTTGTATCAAAAAATAATGTCTAGAGCCTTCAACAAAAGAGTTAAGCCAAGAAAGTTTATACTGGGGTAGCTGGTGTTGAAGAAAATATTCCCACATTAAGACAAAGCCAAGGGGAAATTCTCTCCTAACTAGCAAGGTCCGTACACGGTTCACCGGGTTCTAACTGGAAAAGCTCTTATTCTTACAGAGATGGACGGGAAAGTATAGCTGAAGCTAGTCAATTCAGATGCAGTGAAATGATACTTTGTGCAACCACTTATGACTCCCTTTATGATATAATTTGAACTACACCTCACCTAATTCCTGTTTAAGACGGGATACGTAGGCAGCCTTAGGGGTTCAGTGACGATTTAATAACAATTTCCATTACCCCCATGCTATTGGAACTGGGCCAGAATTTTGAGGAAGACCTTCAAAATTCGGAAGATGATCTTCTAGCCGAGCCATCAGAAGTGCCAGCCTAGTAAACTGGGGCAGAATTTTGAGGAGGAACCTAAAAATTTTGGAGCAAGAGGAGGTTACAATGTCTTGAACCACGTTGCAATCGTTGGTTCATTCAAAGAAATTATTTTCTATTATATACTTACTTTATATTTACTAAATCATGCATAACTATTTTCCGAATTGATGTTGTTTAGTGATGCTACCCCAATGATACACAACGTCAGGAGCTAGGGGAAGACGAACTAACCTTTCCCCTTATAGAACTCACGATTTTTCTTTGGATGTAGGCAATCGACTTGCAGTATCGTTAAGTATATTCATATATGCATACTTTCCCAAGTTTGTGACTTCTTAGAAGCATCACTTAACCGCAAATGCTATCCGTACACAACCTCCCCTGCAGTCACGATATCATAATCGGCTGTCAGCTAAGAGATCTTACTATACGTCCTTTTACATATGCATTTTGCATAAAGCTGCCATTCTGCATTCCAAGAT
The DNA here is from genome assembly GCA_034376525.1 of Nicotiana benthamiana. Taxonomy (NCBI): domain Eukaryota; kingdom Viridiplantae; phylum Streptophyta; class Magnoliopsida; order Solanales; family Solanaceae; genus Nicotiana; species Nicotiana benthamiana. The sequence continues at coordinate 30,371,178 of CM067337.1, forward strand.
TAAATGCTGCCTCCGTTTGTATTTTTTGCATTGCGTAAGGCTACTATTCTGCCTTTTGAAGTTAAGCTCTACCTCCATCTGCATTTTTGCATAAGGCTACTCTTCTGTTTTTCGAGACTAAGCACTATCTTCATCTGCATTATCTGAAAAAGGCTACTTTTATGCTTTTTGAGACTAATCATTTTCTCCATCTGCATTATCTGCAGAAGGCTACTTATCTATCTTTCGAGACTAAGCATTGTGTCCATTTGCATCTTGCATAAGGCTACTCTTCTGCCTTCCGAGACTAAGTTCTACCTCCATCTGCATTTCTGCATAAGGCTACTCTTGTGCCTTCCGAGACTAAGCTCTGTCTCCATCTGCATCTTGCATAAGGCTACTTATCTGCCTTTCAAGACTAAGCTCTGTATCCATCTACATTTTCTGTATAAGGCTACTTATATTTCTTCCGAGTCTAAGCTCTGTCTCTACATGCATAAGTCTACTCTGGCTTGTCTGTATCTGGCTTTTGAGACTAAGCAGTGTCTCCATCTGCATCTTGCAAGGCTTAAATATCGACTCTTTACTTTTTCTCGCACGACTGCAATATCAACACCTGCATTTAAATTTTGTACCAGCTGAAATATCTCCATTTCTTGCATAGGCTGAAAGATCTAAACCCTTTTGCATTTCATGGGCTGAAAGATCACCAACCTATTCAAAGGCATCATAATTCGGACGCACCATCCTTTTAGCCCGAGAACATCATTTCATAGCCCGTGAATCTTTATTTATGTTGTTCATGGCCCGGGACATCATAGTCTAGGGACGTCATCTTAACCATCAAAAGACAACATTCATGGTCTGATGGGAACTTGCATCACGTTTAAGTTTATGCACGATATACACTTATATTTCTTACTTGCAGGTACACCGGCTAGCAACGTCCATCTAAACAGGAGCGATCCCTCTCCGGTTACCGCATCCTATCAATTTTCAGAAACCTCTCCCAATCAAAAAGTCACATCCGTCCGTTTCAAATCTCCATCGGCATATTCTATCAATGGTTCCTGAACTACATATGGCCTGATTCCTGCACGACCAGGGATATGTAGGCAGCTCAGAAACCATAGCTCGGTCAAAATTCTTTTCAAATCGCCTCTTCCAATCAAAATTGACCATCTTATCTTTACCCGACAATTCTTTCATCCTCCTCGGGTAAAGAGGGGAAGCTAATGATACCCAATTTTTTCTTAGGTGTTTTTTACCCAAAATACTTCCAAAATACCATATACGTGCATATATAAGTACACCAAAGAGTATTGAGATACTTAATGATTTTTATACTAATTTATTGCCTATTTTAATACTATTTTATTGCCTATTTTAATACTATAAAATTCAATAATTATTCCCAAATTATCATTTTTGGTTAATAACTCCTTTTATTCTCATATTTACACGAAAATATAATTAAGGTAATTTTTGCATATTTTTAAAAATTTATCTGGATTTTTGAAGCTAAATTGTGTGTAATTGCAATTATAGCCTATTTTATGTTTTATAGCATTTTATAATTATAAAATTACTTCCAGTATTTTTAATGTAATATTTTTATATTATTTATTAATTTAGTAACTTCAATTTTTGTTTTAGAAAACCTTTTATTATTATTTTATAAAATTAAACAGGAAAAAGTGGGTATTTAAAATCGGGCCATATTTCATTTCAATTTTAGGCAAAATTGGCATCCTTAATTAACTCAATTAAGCCCCCAATTTAAACCCAATTACCCGAGACAATACTCATTTGAACAACCCACCCAGTGTTTTAAAAAATCTGAGCCATTGATCATTTTTTATCAATGGCCAAGACCTCCTCTTTCCTTTTTAATTTCAAATGACCCATAAACCCAACCCCATTCATTCATAGATGCTACTTCTAACTCCCTTTTCTCACAAACACTCTCAAACTCTCTCGAAACCCTAATTGTTTTCTACAGCTTTCAACCCCCAAACCCACCAGAATCCATGGTCGTTCAAGTGATGGACGACCGATACTCACCCCGTACTGCTCTTACGTGCTTGATACCTGAAGGTTCGAGGCCAGAATTCAAGGGTCTTCACTCAGGCCTTCGTCGATTCAAGGTTTTCAGCCATCTTCGGCCTTGCTCCGACGTATCTTAGCCTTTTGAGCCATCTCCGACATTATCGACTCCCGATCCGATCTTGTTTCTTCCAAGCCTTTCTCGTTTCTAGGGTTCTCATAAACTCTAGCCTATTTGAGGTTCTTTTTTATTTATTTGTTTAGATTTGTGCTTGATCTATGCTGTATTTGATGTTTTAAGCATTTTCCTCAAACTTCCTTTTCAAAAATCTTTTGATTTCGAACTAGGGTTTCTGAGTCTGTTTGTTAATATTTTGTTCGATTCATTTTCAAATCATCTCTAGGTTTAATTGGTGTTGAAAAACTTAATTTTTGGAGATTTGTTTGAGTTTCTGAGTCTATCTGTTTGATTTACTTTGTTTACACCTGATTAGTGTTGAAAACCCTAATATTTGGGTTTATTTGAGACTCCGAGACTGTTTATGTGTCTCACTTGTTTATCCCCTCTAAACTCTATTGATTTTGAAAACCCTAGTTCTTTATGGTCTGCTCGAGTTCTTGAGTTTGTTTGTGCAACTCGCCTATTTGAAATTGCTTCATTTGATTATTTACTTCAGAATCTCGTTTTCTTTATGTGATTCCTTTTGTTCCAAGTTCTTGATATCTATTAAACCCGACAATGTTTTCAGAAAGTTTCTCACTTGAATCTTTGCATGCTTCTGATCTTTTTCTCTATTACTAAGCCAATCAAACTTGGCCTACATGACTATAATGCTATTGATGCTTGCTGTCTACTAACTCTATGCTATTACTGTATTATGTTTCTTCTTGCCATTGCTTGGCCTCACATGTCTATTACTTGTGCACTTTATTATATACTGAATCCCTTCTATGATTGATTTTCAAACTCGTGATTGATTTTCAAAACTTTCCCATTGTGAAATTCTGATTTTACTCGTCTGTTATGGGGTTATTGATTCGCTCTCTTTGTTTGGACTTACCAGATCCTTTCCAAAAACAAGTACATTCCAGTACTTAGACTTAATCACTTGCTATATGATTTTACTGCTCCTTTTATGTCAACAATCATTCTACGTACAAATTGATTTTCTTTCCTTGTATTAATCATGTTAGTATCCGTTTGAGCAGTAATCCCTTGATTAAAGGGAAATACTTGTGTTAATTGATTTTGACTGTGATTATTTCCATGTTTGTGTTAAAACATGCTTTCAAAATTATAAATACACGTACCTCTTCTCTTTAAATAATAATTTCTAACAGAACAAGTCACTACTTCTTCTCTCAAATACACTTAGAATTTCCTAAGCATTCGAGTTCTCTGCACTCACAAGTTCAAAGTTCTCTTCTCTGATTGTGGTTTGGCTAAAAGAAATCCTTCTTTTTCTTTGCTTACTTTTTCTGCAACAGGTATGTCTCTCTTTGTTTAATTTCTGTCTCTCCACTACATGTTTATTCTTCAGCCTTTCATTTGTTTGGCTTACTGTTTCGATGCTGTAATTTCTGCAAGTTTACTTACTTCTTTATCTTTGTGCTTACATTCATCCCTACCCCCAATTCCTTTTGTATGTTGAGTTATGGTTCAGAAAGCATGACAACACTTGATATTATTGCTCATATGTATGGACTGGACTCCCTGAGTCCTAAACTCTCTTCTATTCCCATTCCCCTTCCCCCCTTTACATGTATTCTAAGAATACGACTATAGTGTAGCAGTGTCCTAATCATTGTCTAGACCATAACCTGACCTTCAACAAGTCTGTGCTCATAGTTGTTGGCTGAACATGCCTGGTCAGGGGTGTGCCAGTCTACCTTATGACTAGGTATGACCACCAGCCTGCCTTGGCACTCCCTAACCCCTCTCTATTGCGCTACCACTCACTCTTAGAACTTAAGTTTTGCCCCCCTCTTGTAAGCCTTGCCTTAGGATCCATGAGCTCCATCTGAACTTTGACACGTGAGGGATAGCCCTTCTACACTGCACTATAACTCATTCTAATTAACATCTTGGGTGTAAGCACTGCCTGGAGTTCCTGAAACTCCTTGGATTTCTGAAACACCCTAGATAAGAGAGGGCTTTGAAAATCTTGATCTCGGAAGTGGTTCAATATCATATTGTTAGACATTAATTCTCAATTAGGCTTCTCGTATGTAGCTGATGGCATTCCGATGCACTTTTATTTTTAATTGATATTACTAGCCTGTAATAATTTATATAAATTCATGGGGTTTTAGAGAAAGAAAGGAGGGGGGGGGGGGGTTACTTTTATGCAAAAAGGTTGAAACCATACCTATAGGATTTAATTTTTGATCTGTGCAGCTTCACACATATAAAGCATGTCTATAGGGATTAACTTCTAAATTTTTTATGACTATGCATGTAGATATCATGATTATAGGGGTTTACATTTTTGCACGTAATGATGCCATTAGGCAAACTGTAGGCTTAACAACAAAGTTGCATATATATACCATATACCATGTTTATAAGACTCCTGTTAAAAATGTCAAAATGAGTTAATGCATAGGAAGCATGCCTATAGTAACTTCGAATCTAAACCTTCTCATTTGTTCATAACAGTACCAACCATTTAAATTAATATTCACTTCGGTAAAACTCGCAGTCTTCTGTGTTTTTGTGAACCTCGTAAGTTAACAAACCTTTTCTAAACAAAGTGGCATTTTTTGAAAACTCACTCTTTTATGATAAGGTTCGTGAAACTATTTGTTTCCAATTTGTCTGCACGTCTTCTGAAGTTCCTTTCTTTTCTTTTAAACCGTTTCAAAACAGTACATTCTTTTTTTTGAAACTCATTTTACTATGATAAAAACTGGTAGCTCTTTATAATCAGTTTTCTTTTTGAAATTGCTAGTCCTATTCAACACATAGATAAAAGTGGGTTAATTAATCAAGTGGACCAGTCTTTAACAAATGTATTCGAGCGAGCCTGTGCACTTCCTGTTTAAAAGTATGTGTTGAACCAGTCCGCTTATCATTTTTATTTTAAAGACCAAACTGGTACGTGCAAGACATGCTAAACTCTATGGCTTTATCTGATTTTAGGAGGCTTACTTGAGCCCTACTTGTTTATTTGCTTTCCCCTTTACTTGCATTATGTGTTTTGATTGACGCCTTAGTATTTTGTCCTTTGAAAACTCTAAAAAGGCCCTAAATCCCTTTCCTTTTAGGACTAGTAGTCCCATGTGCCTCCGGGACTGATAGGACCGGGATGGGTACTAGCATGCAATAAGTAACGAAACTTTCCGCGCTTTAATGCCTTAACTGGATGGGAAGGGTAGAACATAGATATGATGACCAATGCACTAATATCACGTGTGACCCCTCTTTTATGGAGTGATTGCTTGATATTACACTGATGTGATCCATATTATTTGTAAACCTAGGGCACCCTCTCCCCTTTACTTGTTATCTTTTTTTTAATGTTTTCTTTAAAACTAACTTTCTATAGTTTCTACTCCTTTCTTTCTCAAACTTCTAAACTTGTCTGAAATACTATGGGAAAACCCGCTTCTTTATGTGAGACTTCTACTTGGCCTCTTTATTGCTTAAAGTCACAATTGTAGCATGGCCGAGAACCACACTAGTGGATCTTGAGGGGTGCCTAACAGCTTCCCCTCGAGATAATTTCTAGCCCATACCGAACTCTTGTTGTTCGTCTCAATACTTTCTTAAAAGTGTCGTAATGCACTACAATCATTATGTGGCAACTCTTCAAACTCCAAAACTTAATTCTCGCAAGGGAATAGAGTTGTCCTCCCAAATGTCATATACCTGACTCTGAACTCCGTTTGGAAAAAGGGGTCGTCGACAGTGGGTGATACGCGGCCGCTGTCGGCCTGGTGCGGTCCGCACTGGGTAATGATCCTCAAGCCTTCAGAAAGCCTGTGTGGCCACGGTCCTTCTTGCGCGGTCTGTGCGGGGTTCTTCAGAGGGGTTTAATACTCGATAATTTCAGTTATCTTTATACTTTTCAAAACCTCAAAACATAAGAGGTGATTTTTCAAACAACTCTTCTTCTCCAAAATGATTGGTATGTGATTTTTAAACTATTTTCTTCACCCATTAACATCTTTTAACATGATTTCTACTTTAAATCAAAGATTTTCGTTGGAAATTAAGGGGTTTTGGGTAGAACCTATATTTTCTAAAAATTAGAAAGTTGGACCTCAATTTGATGTCCGATTTCGAAACTAATCATATATTTTTATTCGTGGGGGAATAGGGAATCGGGTTTTTGTCCTAATCTCGAGTTTCAAGCACGTGGGTCTGAGAGCATTTTTGACCTTTTTGGATAAAACCTTGTAAAACTTACTTTAATATTTCAAGGTTGATTCCAATAGTATTTATTAATGTAATAAAGTGATTTGTGACTATATTCGAGCGGCTTTGTTATGGAATGTGGGGTAAAGATATACTTGAGAATTGAATTGAGTTTGAATCATGGAGGTAAGTGTTCGGTCTAACTTTGCTTGAGGAATATGAGTAGAGTCTTATTTGCTATTTGCTAATTGTCGAGTACGGTGTATAGACATGGTGATGAGTATCTATTCACTAGTGTCTAGCATGACCATGAATCCTTAGATTGTGTTTATTCTTAATTGGTTGTAACTCTTCCATGCTTAATTGATGAGTTCTATGTAATAAAAGAGTATGAGAAGGAAATTATAAATTGTAAACTCATTGGAGCGTTGGCTCGAATGATAAAGGAAATTATAGAGTAAGAAATTAAAGGAAGAGAAAGAGATGTGGTTATTCCCATGCCTGGTTATTTTTGTATATTAACTAACTCCCTTGCTGGGATGTGAACGTTATTGTTGTTGTTCCCTTGCCGGGATTTAGCTGTTTGCTTGTGTTTTCTTTTGTCGTGATTTCTATTATTGATTGTCTATCCCCTCGTCCCTTTGGATCTGACTATTTCTTGGGCGAGGATGTGCGATAAAGCACGAAGATTGATACCATGCATGATTTGTGTTGAGAATATGCGAATGAACGAAGGAACATTCCGTGCTATGATATGATTGCTATTGCACGAAGGAACATTCCAAGCTATGATATGATTACAAATACACGAATGAATATTCCATGCTATGATATGATTACTAATGCACGAAGGATCATTCCGTGTCGTGATATTAGTATTTATGTGAGGAAAAACACGAAGGATGATGCCCTATACTTTATATGATTGTTTGGGTTAGAAAAAGTATTGATTTCCTACTCTCGTTAATATTGTAGTTGTAATATTTCATTCCTTATGTATTCATTTTATATTCTAAGCTGTTACAGTCCCCACAGCATGCCCCCTCCCTCTTGACTGGTTAATTTCTGTATTCCTTTCTATATATATATATATAGAACTGCACAAGTTTGTTTGGTAGTTTCGTCACTATTTCGCAGGGGTTAGGCCAGGTATTTATCAACACTTGAGGTCGATTAGGCTGCTGCTACACTCTGTGCATCATTCTGCACAGATCACAGAGCCGGAACAACTTTTGGACAGCAGCACTAGATTGGGAGTATCTTTCAGTCCAGAGTGAGACATCGAGGTAGCCTTGCAGGCGTCCGCAGCCTCGCATCTCCCATATCTTGTTCTTAGTTTTTATACCCTTGTCAGTAAACTTATGACACCAGGGTTTGGGGTGGCGTATTATGTTAAATTTCACAGATTTTTTCAGTTTCTTTAATGTTAAGTCTTCCATCTTAATGTTGTAATGAAAAGTTATGTTATTATTATGAACTATGAAAAAGGGAAATTAAGTTGGCTTGCCTAGATCCTGTCAGTCGGTTCCATCACGATTTTCAAGGGTGGGAAATGCAGGTTGTGACAAGTTGGTATCAGAGCACTAGGTTACATAGGTCTCACAACTCACAGACAAACTTCGTAGAGTGTGAGGGATCGGTACGGAGATGTATGTATTTATTCCAGAGGCTACATAGTTAGGAAAAACTTAACTTTTGTTCTTTCTTGTCGTGCGATTCTGTTTCTCAAATACTGATTATGCTTCTACTCTACTCTTTCACAGATGGCAAGAACACATGCCTCCTCTTCTACCACTCAATAGCCTGAGCCCCAGTTACAGATCCTGCGAGAGGCAAAGGCTGAGGCGAGGCCATGCCAGAGGTCGAGGCAAGGGCGGCCTCGAGCAGCATCCCCAGAGGCGGAGCATCAGGTTGATTATGACGAGGAGGTTCTAGCTGTAGTAGCTCCGGTGGGCCCAGATCAAGTCCTAGATGGGTTCATAGCTACCACAGTCCATCAGAACGCTTTGGTGATATTGTTGGTCCTTATGGAGAGCGTCACTAGAGCGAGTTTGCTTCTAATAGAACCAGCCACCTCTCTAGCTGGAGGAGGGGTTCAGACTCCTACTACACATACTAGAGAGCAGGTAGCTCCTTAGGCTCAGGATCCAGTGGTGTAGCCAGCTGTTGCAGTTCAGCCGTGTATAGAGGCTCAGAGCGGTGATGGAGCGGCTATGTCTGCAGATGCTTTATGGAGGCTAGATAGGTTCACCAAGCTTTTCACCACCACATTCAATGATGCTTCTTCAGAGGGCCCCCAGGATTTTTTATATAACTGCCATGAGCTTCTTTGGACTAGTATTGTGGAGACCAATGGGGTCGACTTTTTCACCTTTCGTCTAGCAGGGTCTGCCAAGACTTGGTAGAGGGACTATTGTTTAGCCAGACCAACAGGGGTCGCCATCCCATACTTGGGATCAGCTTGAAGAGTTGTTTTTGGAGAAGTTTCTCCTAGTTAGTGAGCAAGAGGGTCTTCGCAGGCAATTTGAGCGCCTCCAGCAGGGCTCTATGACAGTCACACAGTACAAGACCCAATTTATTGATCTAGCTCGCCATGCAATTGTGATAATCCCCACCGAGAGAGAGGGAGGGTGAGGAGGTTTGTTGATGGGTTGATTCAACTGATTCGTCTTCTGATGGCTATGGGGGCCGGGAGAGAGATCTCATTTTTGGTGGTAGCCAATGCATCCCGTAGAGTTGATACGGCTTTGTCATAGCGGGGTGGTCATGGGTCAGATAAGAGGCCCTATCATGTAGGAAGATTTAGTGGTACCTCGTCGGAAGGTAGTGATTCATTTGGTAGAGGCCATCCTCCGAGGCCCATTAAGTCAGCTCTTCAGGTCTCTCATAATTCTTCAGGTGGTTGTGGTCAGCCGCATTATTTTGACCAGTAGCTCTATATTGCACCATAAGTACCCATTAGTGCCCCACCGCTTTAGGGTTTTTGGGGTGGACATTCAGGTCGACAATTTCAGCAGCCGAGGGCTTGTTATGCTTGTGGTGACCCTAGTCACATTGCCATAATTTACCCTCGAGCTTCGAGCAGTTCCCAACAGCAGGGTCCTTGTCCTATGATTCAGACACCAGGTGTTCCACAAGCCGCTAAGCTAGCTAGAGGTGGGGTTAGAGGCCATAGAGGTGGAGGTAGAGATCATAGAGGTAGAGGCTAGCCATCACCCGATCGTCCTAGAGATGTGGTTCAAGGAGGAAGGGCCCAGCCCCGGTGTTATGCTCTTCCATCCAAGCCAGAGGTTGAGTCTTCAAATGCAGTTATTACAAGTACTATTCTAGTTATTGATAGAGATGCCTCAATGCTATTTGACCCCGGGTTAACGTATTCTTATGTGTCATCCTATTTTGCATCGTAACTGGTTATGCCTAGTGATGTATTGAGTATTGCTGTTTATGTGTCTACACCGATGGGTGGTTCTATTATGGTCGACCGAGTTCATCGTTCCTGTGTGGTAGTGTTTGAGGGTCTTGGGACCCGTGTTGATTTATTGCTTTTAGATATGGTGGATTATGACATCATATTAGGAATGGATTGGTTGTCCCCGTATTATGCTATCTAGGATTATCACGCCAAGACTGTAACCTTGGCTTTACCCGCTTTTCCCCGTTTGGAGTGGAGAGGGACCCCAGGTCATGCCATCCGGAGTGTTATATCATATGTGAAGGTTCGATGCATGGTCAAGAAGGGGTGTTTAGCCTATTTGGCGTATGTTCGTGACTCTAGTGCAGAGGTCCCTTCTATTAATTCTGTCCCCATTGTTCGGGAGTTCCCTAAGGTTTTCCGTTCTGACCTGCCGGGTATTCCACCCGACAGGGATATTGATTTTTGTAATGATTTGGATCCGGGCACGTATCCCATTTCAATCTCGATGTATCGCATGCCCCTGCCAGAGTTGAAGGAGTTAAAGGATAAGGTGTAGGATTTTCTTGAGAAGGGTTTCATTAGACCCAGCATTTTTCCTAGGAGTGCGCCGGTGTTATTTGTGAAGAAAAAAGATGGTTCGATGAGGGTGTGCATTGATTACCGGCAATTGAATAAGGTGACAATAAAGAGTAAGTATCCGCTCTTGAGGATTGATGGTTTGTTCATCCGGCTTCAAGGTGAAAAGGTGTTTTCAATTATAGACTTGAGATCTAGATACCATTAGTTGAGGATTAGGGCATCCGATGTCCCTAAGATAGCATTCCTCACTCGGTACGTGCATTATGAGTTCATGGTCATGTCATTTGGGTTGACTAATGCCCCAACAACATTTATGGAGTAGATGAATCAAGTGTTCATGCCTTATTTGGGCTTGTTCGTGATAGTTTTTATTGATGATATTCTGATATACTTCCGCAGTCAGGAGGAGCACAAGCAACACCTCAGAGTGGTTCTTTAGACTCTGAAGGATAGCCAGTTATATGCTAAGTTCTCAAAGTATGAGTTCTGGTTGAGTTCGATTGTATTTCTGGGTCACATTATTTCAGCAGAGGGTATTCAGGACCCGAAGAAGATTGAGGCAGTCAAGAACTGGCCTCGACCAGCATCAACTATAGAGATTCGAAGTTTTTTGGGGTTAGTAGGTTACTACCGTCGGTTCATTGAGGGGTTTGCATCTATTGTAGCCCCGGTGACTAGATTGACCCAGAAGGTTTCCCCGTTCAGATGGTCGAACGAGTATGAGGCGAGCTTTCAGAAGCTCTAACTACGGCACTGGTATTGGTTTTGCCCACAGGTTCAAGGACTTGTACAGTCTATCGTGATGCTTCCCGTATTGGGCTTGGTGTAGTATTAATGCAAGATGGCAGAGTCATTACCTATGCCTCGAGGTAGTTGAAGATCCATGAGAAGAATTATTCGGTTCATGATCTAGGGTTGGGAGCCATTGTTCATGCTTTGAATATTTGGAGGCATTATCTATATTGTTTGACGTGTGAGATATACACTGATCACAAGAGTCTCCAGTATCTTTTCAAGCAAAAGGAGTTGAGTTTGAGGCAGAGGATGTGGTTGGAGTTGATGAAAGACTATGATGTTACTATCTCGTATCACCCAGGGAAGGACAATGTGGTGGCCGATACATTGAGTAGAAAGTCAGCAAGCATGGGTAGTCTTGCTTATATTTCGGTTAGCCAGAGACCGCTTACTTTGTATGGTCAGGCCTTGACCAATCGATTTGTGAGGTTGGATATTTCCGAGACTTGGCAAGTATTTGCTTGCACGGTCATTTTTCTTCATTAGTGGAGCATATCCGTGTTTGACAGTTTGATGATTCCCATTTGTGTGTCCTGAGAGAGACCGTGCAGCGTGAAGGTGCCAAGAAGGTGACCTTAGACAATGATGGTGTTTTCCAATTACAGGGGCGAGTTTTTGTGCCCAATGTTGATGGGATTCAAGAGTTGATATTAGTAGAGGTCCACAGTTCTCGGTATTCTATTCACTCGGCCGTTGCGAAGATGTATCAGGATTTAAAGAATCACTATTGGTGGCATAAAATATATGAAGATATTGTTGCATGTCTATTGATATTTGAATTGCAAGCAGGTTAAGTATGAGCATTAAAGGCCTAGTGGACTGTTTCAGTGGATAGAGTTTCCCGAGTCTAATTGGAGAGGATTATCATGGATTTTGTTACTGGACTCCCGTTGACCTAGAAGAAGTCTGATGCGATTTGGGTCATTTCTGATAGGTTGACCAAGTCAGCGCATTTTGTTCATGTTGCAGCCATTTATTCGTCCAAGAGGTTAGATGAGGTCTAGATCAGAGCGATCGTTCGTCTTCATGGGGTGCTAGTATCAATCATTTTGGCCCGGGGTACGTAGTTTACCTCGTGCTTCTGGAGAGCAGTTCAATGAGAGTTGGGCACCCAGGTTGAGTTAAGCACAACATTTCATCCTCAGATGGACGGACAGTCCGAGCGGACAATTCAGATATTTGAGGATATGCTCCGAGCTTGTACTATTGACTTTGGAGGCTCCTGGGATCATTTCTTGCCTTTAGTGGAGTTTTCCTACAGCAACAACTATTAGTCCAGCATTCAGATGGCTTACTATGAGGCGTTGTATGGTAGGCGGTGTCCACTCGGCTGGTTTGAGCAGGGAAAGGCTCGATTATTGGGTACAAATTTAGTTCAAGAGGCCCTGGATAAGGTCAAGATCATTCACGATAGGTTTCCGATGGCTCAGTCCAAGCGGAAGAGTTATGCAGATTGCAAGGATCGAGATGTAGCTTTGATGGTTGGTGAGCGAGTATTGCTCCGAGTGTCGCCTATGAAGGGTGTGGTGAGATTTGGGAAGAAGGGCAAGCTTATACCTAGGTTCATTGGTCCATTTGATATTCTCAATCGTGTGGGAGAGGTGGCTTATAGACTTGCCTTGCCACCTAGCTTGACAGCCGTGCATCCAATGTTTCACGTGTCCATGCTTCAGAAGTATCACGGCGATCTAGCCCACGTGTTAGATATCAAAACTGTCGAGTTGGTCAAGGATTTGTCTAATGAGGAGGAGCCAGTGGCTATTTAGACCGGCATGTTTGACAATTGAGGTTGAAGAGTTTTCCTTCAATGCATGTTAAGTGGAGAGGTCAGCCCCCCGAGGCATCGACTTGGGAGTCCGAGTCTAATATGCAAAGCTGTTATCTTCATCTATTTCCCGACTCAGGTACTTCTTTCTTTTGTCTATTCGAGGACGACCAATTATTTTAAAGGTGGAGAATCTGACGACCCAAATAGGTCATCACATATGTTCTTACTCATTCTGTGTCTCCAAGGCCTTGAAAACCTTATTTAAGATTGCCTCGACTTGCATGCACAGTCCGGGCGCATAGCCGAAAAGCTTAAATATGAATTCGGTGAGAAAAATAATGAATTTTGATATAAATACAATTAATATTGACTTCGGTCAACATTTTGGGTAAATAGACCGGTACCCGTGATTTGGCAGTTCAGGAGGGTCCGTAGGAAAATATGGGACTTGGGCGTATGCCCGGAATCGAATTCCGAGGTCTCAAGCCCGAGAAATGAATCTTTATGTAAAATTATTTTCTGGAATTAATTAAGGAAAATGGAAAAGAAATTTTATCAGAAGACTATAGTATCAGGCTCGTATTCTGGTTCTGAAGCCCGGTATAAGTCTTATATGTAATTTATGCGCTTTTTGTATAGTTTGGTTGAAAATAGACGTCATTTGATGTATTTCGGACTTAAAATGGAAAATTGGTGCTTCATCAAAAAAACATTAAAAGAAATCTTGAGATTTGAGGCTTGATTCTATGTATATGATATTATTTTGGGGATTTGATCGCACGAGTAAGTCTGTTGGATGTTGTTGAGGTGGTGTGAATGTTTGGTTTGGAGCCCTGAGGGCTAGGGTGAGTTTCAAGTAGGTTCTTGGATACCTTAGAGTTAAATATCAGGTGTTGCAGGTTCAGGAAAAATGAGTATCTCTGAACCCTCTGGAGCGGTCCGCGTGAAAACCTGTGCGACCGTGGTTGCCTTTGCGCGGCCCGTGGTGGGTGCTGCTTGGCGTGGTCGGCCTGGTAAGGTTCGCACTGGCTAGTGATCTGCAGGACATCAGAAAGCCTGTGCGGCAGCGATATTTTTTGCGTGGTCCGCGTCGGGTGCTTCATTGGGGGTATAAACACTCGCGTATTTTAGTTATTTTTACACTTTTCAAAATCGCAAAACATAAAAGGTGATTTTTCAAACAACTCTTCTTCTCCAAAACGATTGGTAAGGGATTTCTAAACTATTTTCTTCACCTATTAACATATTTTAACATTATTTCAACTTTAAATTAAAGATTTTTATGGGAAAATTGGAGGTTTTCTAAAAATTGTGGAGTTGGACCTCAATTTGAGGTCCGATTTCAAAACTTATCATAAATTTGGATTCGTGGTGGAATAGGCAATCGAGTTTTTGTCCGAACCTCGAGTTTCCACCACGTGGGCCCGGGGGCATTTTTGACCTTGTTGGATAAAGTCTTGTAAAACTTACTTTAATATTTCGGAATTAATTCCAATAGTATTTATTAATGTAATAAAGTGATCTGTGACTAGATTTGAGTGGCTTTGTGGTGGAATCAAGGGGTAAAGCTATACTTGAGGTTTGAATTGAGTTTGAAACATGTAGGTAAGTGTTCGGTCTAACTTTGGCTTGAGGGAATAAGAGTAGAGTCTTGTTTGCTAATTGCTAGTTGTCGAGTATAGTGTATAGGCATGGTGGCGAGTATATATAAACTGGTGTCTAACATGATCGTGAGTCCTTATATTGTGTTTATTCTTATCCGTTTGTGACTCTTCCATGATTAATTGATGAGTGTCTATGTAATGAAATAGTATGAGAAGGAAATTGTAAATAGTAAACTCTTTGGAGCGTTGGCTCGAATGATAAAGGAAATTATAGAGTAAGAAACGAAGGAAGAGAAAGGGATGTGGTTCTTCTCATGCCAGGCTATTTTCGTATATTAACTATCTCCCTTGCCGGGATGTGAATGTTATAGTTGTTGTTCGCTTGCCGCGATTTAGCTATTTACTTGTATTTTCCCTTGCCAGGATTTCTATTATTGTTTGTCTATCCCCTCGCCCATTGGTTATGATTATTGCTTGGGTGCAGAAGAGTGATAAAGCACGAAGGTTGATACTGTGCATGATTTTTGTTGAGTGTATGCAAATGCACGAAGGAACATTCCGGGCCATGATATGATTACTAATGCACGAAGGAACATTCTGTACCATGATATGATTACTAATGCACGAATGATCATTCAATGCCATGATATGGTTGTCTATGTGAGGAAAAGCATGAAATGTGATGCCATGTACTTTATATGATTGTTTGGGTGAGAACGAGAGTAAAAACATGAAGGATGGTGCCGTGCAACAATTGATTTCCTACTCTCATTGATATTGTATTTGTACTGTTTCATTCCTCATGTATTCATTTTAAATTCTAAACAGTTACAACCCCTACAACATGCTCCCTCTCCCTCTTGACTGGTTTATTTTAGTATTCCTTTCTATTGCATATATATAGGCCAAACCCCGGCGAAGCAGTGACGAGGCTAGACCGGACTACCAAACAAACCTGTGCAGTTCAATATATATATACATACATATATATATATATATATATATATATATATATATATATATATATATATATATATATATATATATATATATATATATATCGTGTTAGATCGGGCTGAGTGCCGCATCAGTGTTAGTAACTGGTTGGACGGAAAGGAAAGTATTTATCAGATTGTTCTCCTTGTTCGGTACTTATTACTGTTCTTGTTGTTGCAAATAGAACTGTATAGTGTTTTTACCGGATTTCTTGCATTGAGTTATTATTTATTGCTATTACTCACTGAGTTGGAAGTACTCACTTTACTCCTTGCATATTGTGTGCAGATAGAGGGATCCGAGAGGCTTAGCTGTGCTTATTTTTGTTGCCTGGATCGGTTCCGGAGTTATCAAGGTAGCTGCTGGCGTCCGCAGAACCTGTTGTCTCCTCTTATCTAACTTTTTATTCCATGTCTTGATTTTTCTATGTTTAGGATACTGTTCAGAGTACTTAGAGGCTCAGACTTGTGACGCTGGATCCTTTGGCTGTATGTACTTGGGATTTCGTTTTCCGCAGTATTATCTACTATTTCAAACTGGGATTTTATCTTTAAAATTGTAATTAACTTAATGTTTTTGGCTGGAAATGTTTAAATTGTCGGGCTTGCCTTACAAGGTGTTTGGCACCATCACGATCGGGGTTTGGGTCGTGACAAGTTTGTATCAGAGCCTAGGTTACCAGGTCTCGCGAGTCATGAGCCGCTTCAGTAGAGTCTCGCGGATTGGTACGAAGACGTCTGTACTTATCCTCAGGAGGCTGCAGAATGTTTAGGAAAAACTTCATATTCTTGAAATTCTTGTCACGCGACTTTGTTGATTTAAGAACTAAACTTTTGTATTCTATTCTCTCGCAGATGGCGAGAACGCATGCGACCAGACGTGGTGGATGACCACCATAGCCACCCACTAGAGGCCGGGGATGTGGCCGTGGTCGTGGTCGTGGCATAGCAGAAGGGGCAGTACCAGTTTCCCCTATTCAGGATCAGCCTCCAGCTGCAGAGGTTTTAGTAGCACTTGCTCAGGCACCAGTAGTGCCGATTGTGTTTCCGGGTTTTTAGGAGGCCCTGACTCAGATGTTATCGGTTTGCACCACCATGGCTCAGCCAGTCTCAGCTACTACCTAAGCTAACCGGGGGTGGATATATGAACCCCGCAGCTCTCACTCCAGAGCAAGGTGCACAGGGTTTGCAGACCCTAGAGGCACCACCAGTTCAGCCAATTGCCCCTGTTCAGCCAGTTGTTCTAGTTCATGGTGATGGGGTACCAGTGATGGCAAATGACGAGCAACTTCGTCTTGAGAGGTTTAGCAAGATTTCACCTCTGAATTTAGGGGTGTTCTGGGCGAGGAGGCCCAGTGGTTTCTCGACAAGTGTTGATGCATACTCAGGATCGTAAGGATCTTGGAGACTAGTGGGGTATCTTTTACCACCTTTCAGTTATCAGGAGAAGCCTTCAACTGGTGGGAGGCATATGAGCGGCGTAGGCCGGCAGGTGCAGCACCGTTATCTTGGCAAGAGTTCTCCACTATCTTTTCAGATAAGTGGGTACCTAGGTCGTAAAGGGAGGAGTTCCGTAGGCAGTTTGAGATTCTGCGGTAGGGGGATACGTCTATGACGCAGTATGAGGTGAGATTTGCAGAGTTAGCCCGTTATGCTCCGTGGATGGTTCAGACGGATAATGAGAGGATCAGACGATCTATGGACAGGCTCATTTATCCCATTCATATTCTGATGACTCGAGAGAGGGCCCTGAGTCATACCTTTGAGGAGGCGGTAGATATAGCCCGCAATATTGAGGCAGCTCGCCGTCAAGAGAGAGAGGAGAGGGAGGCCAAGAGGCCTCGAAGATCAGGTGGCTCTAGTGGTGCTCTGTCTAGGAGCTAGTTTCAGCAGAGCAGGGGTCGTTCTTTCAGGGCTCCACCTCTAGCGGGTCTGAGTACCGTGGTACATCTTATGGTCAGGGTTATTAGGGCTCTCAGCAGGGTCAGCCATCTATGAGTGCACTTCCAACGCAGGGTTCGTCTCATGCCCCATCTGTTTAGGGTTCATCTTGGTCTAGCTCTTTGGCAAGCTACTCTAGTGCGAGGGGTTCCTTTTAGTCCCAGCCCCCAGCGCCAGGGGGTTATGAGTGTGGCGAGTTTGGGAATATAAGGAGGGAGTGTCCCCGTCGTTCTTCCGATTCATCTTAGCAGAGGGGTTAACCCTTATCTTCTGGCCCAGTGTCTTAAGCACCCGCCCAGTCAGCTAGGGTGAGGGTCAGGAAATTAGGGGTCGTCCTACAGAGGGAGGCCGATCCGGTGGTTGTCAGGCCTGTTGTTATGCTCTCCATGGCAGGTCAGATGTTGTTGCTTCAGATGCTGTTATTACATGTATTATCTCAGCCTACCACAGGGATGCCTCAGTTTTATTTGATCATGGATCCACATATTCTTATGTATCTTCTTACTTTTGTCATCATTTGGAGACTACCTGAGGGTGTCTAGCGTTACCTGTGCATGTATCTACCCCGGTAGGTGATACTATTATTGTAGACCATATGTATCGGTCTGTCTTGTTACTGTTGGGGGTTTGGAGACCCGAGCTGACTTGTTTCTATTGAGCATGGCAGAGTTTGATGTTATTATGGGCATGGATTGGCTATCACCGTGCCATGCTATTCTTGACTGTCACGCCAAGACAGTCACATTGGCTATGCCGGGTATCCCGAGGATCGTGTGGCATGGTACGACTGATTATGCAACCAGCAGGGTAATCTTTTTGTTAAAGGCCCAGTGGATGGTTGGGAAGGGATGTTTATCATATGTGGCATTTGTGAGGGATGTTGGAGCTGATGCTCCTAGTCTTTATTCAGTCCCGGTAGTGAGGGAATTCCCTGATATGTTTCCAGCATACCTTCTAGGCACGCCGCCGGACAGGGATATTGGCTTCGGTATTTATTTGGTGTTGGGCACTCAGCCCATTTCTATTCCTCCCTATGGTATGGAACCAACAGAGCTAAAGGAGTTGAAGGAGCAGCTATAGGAACTCCTAGATAAGGGGTTCATTCGCCCGAGTGTGTCGCCGTGCGGCGCACCATTGTTATTTGCTATGAAGAAGGATGGCACCATGAGAATGTGCATTGGTTACAGACAGTTGAACAAAGTAACAATGAAGAACAAGTATCCATTAATTCGTATTGAGGATTTGTTTGACCAGCTTCAGGGGGCAAAGGTATTCTCGAATATTGATCTCCGTTCTGGCTATCACTAGCTGAAGATTAAATATTTTGATATTATGCAGACAGCTTTCCGTACGAGACATGGGCATTATAAGTTTCTGGTTATGTCAATTGGGCTGACTAATGCCCCATCCGCATTCATACACCTTATGAATAGTGTATTTCGGCCGTATCTGGATTCTTTTGTGATCGTTTTTATTGATGATATACTGGTGTACTCGCGTAGCCAGGAGGAGCACGCACAACACTTGAGGATTGTATTGCAGAGGTAGAGAGAGGAGAAGCTCTATGCGAAGTTATCCAAGTGTGAGTTCTGGCTCAGTTCCGTGGCTTTTTTTGGACACATGGTGTCCAGGGATGGTATTCAGGTTGACCCAAAGAAAATTGAGGCGTTGCAGAGTTGGCCCAGACCGTCCTCAGCTACTGAGATTCGGAGTTTTCTTGGCTTGGCAGGTTATTACCGCAAGTTCGTCCAGGGTTTTTCATCTATTGATTCGCCTTTGATGAAGTTGACGCAGAAGAATGCACCATTTGTGTGGTCAGATGAGTGGGAGTACAACTTTCAAAAGCTCAAGTAAGTGTTGACTACAACTCCTGTGCTAGTATTTCCATCAGCTTCAGGCTCTTATTCGGTATATTGTGATGCTTAAAGATTTGGGATTGGATGTGTTTTGATGAAGGAGGGTAGAGTTATTGCTTATGCTTTGCGTCAACTTAAGCCTCATGAGAAGAACTAGCATGTTCATGATTTGGAGTTGGCTGCTATAGTTCATGTTCTGAAGATTTGGACTTATGAGGAGTTCACGGATCATTGCAGTCTTCAGCATTTGTTTAAACAGATGGACCTCAATTTGAGACAGCGGAGGTGGCTTGAGTTACTCAATGACTATGATATAACCATATTGTATCATCCGGGGAAGGCCAAAGTAGTGGCCAATTCTTTGAGCCAGAAGGCGATGAGTATGGGTAGCTTAGCGTACATTCTAGTTGGGGAGAGGCCCCTTGTAATTGATGTTAAGGCCTTGGCTAATCGGATGGTAAGATTGGATATCTCTAAGCCCAGTCGGGTGTTGGCTTGTGTAGTTTCCCGGTCTTCTTTATATGATCGCATCAGGGAGTGCCAGTATGATGACCCGTATTTGCTTGTCCTGAAGGACATGTTCCAGCATGATGATGCCAGGGATGTGACTATTGGTAGTGAGGGTGTGTTGCTGATGCAGGTACGGATTTGCATGCCCAGCGTGGATGGGCTCCGGGAGTTGATATTAGAGGAGGCCCACAACTCGCGGTATTCTATTCATCCTAGTGCCGCGAAGATGTATCAGGACTTGAGGCAGCATTATTAGTGGAGGAGAATGAAAAAGGACATTGTGAGTTATGTGGCTAGGTGTGTCAATTGTAGTAGGTCAAGTATGAGCATCAAAGACCCGGTGGTGTACTTCAGTAGATGGATATTCTAGAGTGGAAATTGAGAGGATTACAATGGACTTTGTGAGTGGTCTCCCTCGTACCTCGAGGAACTTTGATTCTATTTTGGTGATTGTTGATAGGCTGACCAAGTCTACGCACTTCATTCCGGTGTGTACCACCTATTCTTTGGAGTGGTTAGCAGAGATTTTCATCCGTGAGATTGTGCAGTTGGACGTGGTTCAAGTTTCTGTTGACTCAGACAGGGGTACTCAATTTTCTTCCCGGTTCTGGAGGACTTTTCGATCGGAGTTGGGCACTCAGATACAGATGAGCACAACTTTTCATCCTCAGACGGACGGGCAGTTCGAGCGTACTATCCAGATATTGGAGGATATGTTGTGTGCCTGTGTTATTGACTCTGTAGGTTCTTGGGCTGAGTTCTTGCCATTTCCAGAGTTTTCTTATAACAATAGTTATCAATCCACCATTTAGATGGCACCGTATTAAGCTTTATATAGGATACGGTGTAGATCTCCAGTTGGATGGTTCGAGCCCGGCGAGGCTATACTATTGGGGACAAGGTTAGTTCAAGATGCCTTGGAAAAAGTTAAAGTTATCCAGGAGAGACTTCGTACGACTCAGTCGCGGCAGAAGAGTTATGCGGACTGAAAGGTTTGGAACGTATCTTATATGGTGGACGAGAAGGTTTTGTTGAAGGTTTCGCCTATGATAGGCGTTATAAGGTTTGGAAAGAAAGGGAAGTTGAGTCCACGATTCATTGGACCTTTTGAGATACTCAGGAGGATTGGGGAGGTGGCCTATATGCTTGCTTTGCCACCCAGCTTGTCAAGCGTTCACCCGGTGTTCCATGTTTTTATGCTCAGGAAGTATGTTGGGGACCCGTCTCATGTATTAGACTTTAGCACGATCCAGCTAGATGAGGACTTGACCTACGATGTGAAGCCAGTGGCTATTTTGGGTCGACAGGTTCGAAAGTTGAGATCAAAGGACATTGCTTCGGTGAAGGTGAAGTGGAGAGGTCGGCCCGTGGAGGAGGCCAATTGGGAGACCGAGTAGGAGATGCAGAGCAGACATCCTTGTTTGTGTGAAGCTCCAGGTATGTTTCCTGACTCGTTTGAGGACGAGTGATTGTTTTAGTTGGGGAGGATGTGACGACCCTGCCCGCCGTCACGTGAGTTACCGCCCTGTTTTCCCTGTTTTATGCTTCGATATGCTTCATTATATGTGTTTGTAGAGTTTGAAGTGATTCAGTTAGATTTTGGTTGGAATTGAGACAAATAGTCTCTTTAAGAGAAGGCTAGTTCTGAAAAGTCAACCGCATGTTGACTTATGAGTTAAAGGACTTGGAATGGATTTCTGACTATTCAGCTAGTTTCGGGTGGTGATTTATGACTTGGGAGTGAAATCGGAACTGAATTTGGAAGTCTGGTGTTGAATTAGGCTTCAACTAGCTAAGTTGAATTTTGGCAAATTCCGGTTCATAGGTGAGATTTTGATTCGGGGGTCGAAATGGAATTCCGAGGGTTGTAGTAGCTTCGTTAGGTGATTTTGGATATGTCTATAAATTTTCAGGTCAATCTGACGTCGTTTGGTTAGGTTTTTTATCGAATGTAAGTTTCGGAAGTTATAGATGAACTTATTGAATCCATCTTGATTTGATGATTTTCGTGTAAAAGTTGCGTTTTTATGATTGGAACATGTTCGTATGATATTTTGTAGTAGGTTGGTGGGTTTGGTTGGGGATCCGGAGGTCTCGGGGTGATTTCGAAGGTTCAACCGGATCATTTTTAGCCTGTATAGAGATCAGATTTTTGTGTCATAAGTGTTGTAGACCATACGGCATGGCGTTCGCGGGGTGTTGGACGCAAACGCGTAGAGGGAATCTGGGAGCCTGGGATTTTCTCCTTCACGTTCGCGAAGGAGAGGCCGCAATGGCGTAGTAGTGGAGTCTTCTTGATCGCATTCGCGTGATATGGTGACGCGTTCGCATAGGCTTGGGGAGTGGGCCATCACGTTCGTGTTGTGAGGGTCGCGTTCGTGTATGAGGGCCTGGGAGCGAGATCAGATAAAGCATCGCGTTCGCATGGCTAGGGTCGCGAATGTGATGAAGGGATTTTCTGGGCGGACAGAAGGGTTTATTAACATTTCACCCGCGAGCTAATATCAATTTCCACCATTGTTGAGCACATTTTGGAGCTATTGGACGAGGTAGTAAGAGTATTTAACCTAGGTTTCGACATGAGGTAAGATTTATGAGCTAATTGCGTGATTTTATTGAGGAATCATCCATTAATTCTCTAAAATTTGGGGAAAATTTGAAGAAACTAGGGCTTGGTTTTTGAAATGAAAATTGGGGATTTGATGGCCCATTTGAACTCCGATTTTGATGAACTTTATATGTACGGACTCGTGGCGAGACGAGGATTCCGAAGATGTGAATTTTGTAATTTTTTGAGAAGTGGTCCCGGGGCTCGGGTCTTGCCAACTTCGTATTTTTGGGTGTTTTTTGAGTCCTTTATATTGGGTTTTGTTCCATTAGCCTATTATGACATATTCCTTGTGGTTTTGGTCAGATTCTGCACCCGAGGAGGTCGATTCACGAGGAAAGCACAAGGCGAGCTAGGATTTTGGCCGGTTTGAGGTGAGTAATGGTTATGAATGATATACTGAGGGTTTGAAACTCCGTATTTGCAGTATGCGGTGCTATGTTGAGATGAGACATGCGTCTCGTGATGAGCGTGGTGATGTATCTGCTAGGGACTCAGACTTGGTCCATCCTGATTGGTGTCTTACTGTACTTCTTGACGGAGACTGAGCTTGTGCTCGTATATTTATGGCT
The DNA here is from genome assembly GCA_034376525.1 of Nicotiana benthamiana. NCBI lineage: Eukaryota > Viridiplantae > Streptophyta > Magnoliopsida > Solanales > Solanaceae > Nicotiana > Nicotiana benthamiana. The sequence goes on from CM067337.1 coordinate 30,394,206, forward strand.
AGTTGCCATGTTTGGGGCCTTGTGCTGATCTATTGAACTCCTAGGGAGCATGTTGAGATGTTTGACCTCACTTTGCCTATTGGACACATACCATATGTCCTGACTTTAAATCATGAAATAAACAGGGTTTCATAACTGGCACCCTAAATGAGCAATACCTAGGGTTGAAAACCATGTCCTAGCGGAGTGGGCTTGAGAGGCCAAGTCTATATTGACTGAGAGGTGACAAGGACCCCATAGCGAGGCTATTTGATAGATATACATATATATCTTGTCGGGCTGCACGCCGCAGCAATATATACATATACATGTATTGGATCGGACTGCACACTGCAATATTATATTATATGGATCGGACTGCACGCCACAATGTTACATTATATGGATCGAACTGCACACCGCAGTGATATATGGATCCGACTGCACGCCATAGTATTTCAGCGCTTGGGCTGAAGGAGCTCCTCCGGAGTCTGTACACACCCCCAGTGAGCGCAGCCGGCTATATCTATTGGATCGGGTTACGCTCCGCAGCATTTTATATATCTATGGATCGGGCTGCGAGCCACAGCATTTTATATATTATATAGGATCGGGTTGCGTGCCGCAGTATATATATATATAGTTGGAGAGGGTTGCGCCGCAACAGCGTTAGTAACTGGTCGGACGGAAAGAAAAGTATTTATCAGATTCTTCTCCTTGTTCGGTACTTATTTACTGTTCTTACTGTTGCAACTAGAACTGTGTAGTGTTTTTACCGGATTTCTTGCATTGAGTTATTATTTATTGCTATTACTCACTGAGTTGGAAGTACTCACTCTACTCCCTGCACCTTGTGTGCAGATACAGGGATCTCGGAGGCTTAGTTGTGCTTATTTGTGTTGCCTAGATCAGTTCCGGAGTTATCAAGGTAGCTGCTGGCGTCAGCAGAACCTGATGTCTCCTCTTATCTATCTTTTACTTCCATGTCTATATTTTTCCATGATTAGGATATTGTTTAGAATACTTAGAGGCTCAGACTTGTGACGCCGGATCCTTTGGCTGTATTTACTTGGGATTTCATTTTCCCCAGTATTATCTACTATTTCAAACTGGGATTTTATCTTTAAAATTGTAATTAACTTAATGTTTTTGGCTGGAAATATTTATATGGTCGGGCTTGCCTTACAAGGTGTTTGGTTCCATCACGACCGGGGTTTGGGTCGTGACAATCCCCGCGAGAGAACTTACTCTAACTCGGATAGCCCGTGGGCTTAATCATCGAGTGAGCGTCTACGCGAACTTGAAGTAAAGATAGCCATGAGGCTTTATAAATAGTCCCTGAGTGAGAACTTGCTTGAACTCAAGTAGCCCTCAGCTTGGTAATCGAATGATTTCTTACTCGAACCCAAAGTAAAGTTAGCTCCGAGGCTTTATAAATAGAGTGAGAACTTACTTGAACCCGACTCGTAGATTGTTCTTAATAATTTCTGACAAACTAATTCCCAATGCCTTTTTGGAATAAACTTTTGTGCTTGTTGATAACCAGTTCGATGTGTCGGGGCTATAATATAACTCTTTAGATTTTCATGTTCGACGATCGATAATAGTTGACCCTTTAAGGTTTGATCATCGAGTAAAATTCTGGTTGGGGGCTATCAACCCTCATGTTTTTAACATATTAGCCCTTAGGATTTTAGATCAGCCCTTAGGTTCTTTAGTCTGGCCCTTAGGCTTTTAAATCGGCCCTTAGGTTCTTTAGGCTGGCCCTTAGGCTCTTTAGATCGGCCCTTAGGCTCTTTAGGCTGGTCTTTAGGGTCTTATGCATTGGCCCTTAGGCTCTTTAGATAAGCCCTTAGGCTCTTTAGACTGGCCCTTAGGCTCTTACCATTGGCCCTTAGGCTTTATTTAGATTGGGCGGGTGTGACCTCTAATATGGCTATAGTTTTCCCTATATTGGTGAAAGACTTTGGAAGATATGATTAGGACTTGGCATGTTTTATGTTTATCCGACTCTTCGATGGCTCAAACGAGAACCTTGATTATGAGTCGATATGTGACGATGGCTGAATACCTTAGGAAGTTTGCTCGAATGCTGAGTTTTGAAATTTGTTTGTCTAAGGCTAATTATTTTTGAAACTTTTTTATTGTTCATAGCTGATATTATTGAAGCTCCTTTGCTTATGCTGAGGGTATCCTGATTAACCAATTCTTTTAAAAGTATTTTCGATGTATTTGAAGGCCTTTAGTTTTATGGTGGTAGTCGGATGTCTCCAAGCCGCGTTTATTCAGCTGTAGCCTTTTAGTTCGATTGCAGTCTTTATGATTGGCTGTAGCCTTTAGTCCCCTTGTGCGATGACCTTGGCGTCTATATCGAAGGTATTCCTTTGTAGGGGTCTTACAAGTTGGAATATATAGCCTTGGACTTAATATTGGGGTTATTCCTTTTTAAGGTCCTATAAATTTGAGTACGCCTCGTTGAAGTCTTATAAGCTAGGTATTGCCTCATTGAGGTCTTATAAGTTTGGGCATGCCTCGTTGAGGTCTTAGAGATTTGATGTTGCTTCATTGAGGGCATACGAGCTCAAAGTTGCTTGATCGAGGTCGTACGAATTTGAGTTTTTCGATGGCTCGATGAGCTAACTGTCGATGGTAGTACCTGAGTGTTCGAAAGTTTTTGGCCCTTGAACCCTCTTTGAGAAAGTAGTAAACTTCTTCGAGGCACAAAGTCTTTTGATAAGCAAAGAGGATTCGTCAATTACTTGATATATGTGCACATGTTTTTTGCTTTTAGAGGCTTGATTATTCTGTATGGACATAGTTTATTTGACCATTTGGCCCAGTAAAACATTCTCATATTGAGGTCCTCCTAGGATTAGTTCGATTTCCTTGAAGAGTTGACCTCTCGGGATGATGCCCCCCCAGTATTTGAGGTTGATCGACGAGAAGGATTGAATACTTGATGAGTTCTCCTTTGGTAGCATATAGATATTGCCTCGTTAAAAACCTCGCCAGTAAAACCCATTTGGGATAAAGTCCGATTGAAGGGATAAAGAGTGCAACACATGGTTTAAAACCCAAGGTCTTCGAGCTAAAGGGTGCTTTGGCATCTCCCATCGAACACCTGCAAGAAATTATTATGAGACATAAAGAGAAAAAGGGAGAAGGTTATACCTTAGCAATAATAACGTTTGAGAATCAATACGTTCCAATTGCTTGGAAGTTGATCGCCTTCCATGGTGTTGAGTTTGTAGGACCTTGTGCCTACAATTCCAAGGAACCGATACGGTACTTCCCAGCTCGGGCCTAGCTTCCCTTCGTTTTGGTTTCGAGTGTTGAGGGTGACTTTACTTAGGACTAAGTCCCTGACTCCGAAGTATCGGAGGTTTATTCTCCTATTATAATATCTCTCAATACTCTATTTTTGGGCGGCCATTCGGACTAGTGCAGCCTCTCGCTTTTCATATAGTAGCTCGAGGGCTGTAGTCATGACTCCACTGTTCGAGTCCTTGGTGGCATGTAGAAATTTGGCCCTTGGTTCTCCAACTTCTATCAATATCACGTCCTCAGAAACCAATGAGATTAGTGTCTCTCCTGTGCTTGACTTTGAAGTTATTCGGTATGCCCATAGTACTTCGGGCAATACCTCTTTGCATTTTCTGTTCACATTTTCTAACATTTTATTCAAGTTCTTATTGATGGTGTTGTTCATGGACTCGGTCTTTCCATTTGCACATGGGTAATAGGGCATTGATAGAATCCTCTTGATTTTAAGATCTATGAGGAATTTTGTCACCTTGCTACATATGAACTGTCACACATTATCACATCTAATCTCGGAGGGGATCCCGAATCGGCATATGATATGGTCTCACATGAAGTTAATGTCTTCCTTTTCTCTTATTTTCTCAAAGTCCTGTGCTTCCACCCATTTAGAAAAATAGTCAGTCATAAACAAGATAAATCAAGTTTTACCTGGCGCAGTTGGTAGGGGGCTGACGATGTTCATCCACATTTCATGAACAACCATGGAGATAATATTGTATGTAGATGTTCACTGGGTTGGTGGATCATTGGCGCAAATCTTTAGCGTTTTTCACACAGTCGAACGAATTCCTTGTTGTCTTTCTCCATTCCGTCCCAATAATTGCCTGCTATGATCACCTTTCGAACCAGAGAATTAGCGTTGGAATGATTTCTACAAGCACCCTCATTGGTTTCTTGAATTACATAATCGGTGTCCCCCAGTCCCAAGCATACCGCTAGAGGTCCGTCGAAGGACATTCTATATAGTGTTCCATTCTCGTCGAGTTAAAATCGAGCTGCTTTGGCCCAAAGGGCTCTCAATTATTTTGTGTCTGTGGGTAGCTTACCATTTATCAAATAGTCGATGTATTTATTCCTCTAATCACATGTTAGGCATGTTGAGCTGATCTAGGTGTGGCCTTATTCAATCACCAACTTGGATAACTGTACAATCTCCCCCGGGAGTATTGTCATCTTCTTTGATGGATGTTCCAAGGTTTGTGAGTGCATCAGCCTCGCTGTTCTGATCTCGAGGAATTTGGACTAGTGTCCATTGTTTGAAGCGATGCAATATGACCTGAAGTTTGTCTAAGTATCTTTGCATTCTGTCTTCTAGAACCTCGAAGCTCCCATTTACTTTGTTCACTACTAGGAGGGAGTCGCGTTTTACTTCGACGACTTCTACTCCTAGACTCTTGGCCAGATCAAAACCTGCAATCATAGCCTTATACTCGGCCTCGTTATTAGTAAAATTTGAAGTTTTTACAGTTTACCTAATCATGCTACCCGTAGGCAGTTTCAGAACTATGTCGAGCCCGGACCCTTCCACATTTGAGGCATCGTCGATGAATATGATCCATACCCCTGATGATGCACCCATTTTTAGGAAGAGTTATTTCTCTACATTGGGCATGAGGGCAGGCGTAAAGTCGGCCACGAAGTCTTCCAAAATTTGGGACTTGATAGCTTTCCAGCGTTGGTAATCAATATCATACCCTCCGAGCTCGACTTCCCATTTTTCCAATCTACTGGACAATTTAGGTTTGTGCAAGATGTTTCGAATAGGGTACGTTGTTAAGACACATATACGATTGCATTGAAAATAAGGTTTTAATTTTTGAGATCCACTTATTAATGCAAGAGCTAATTTTTCTAAGTGTGGATACCTGGTTTTCGCATCTCTTAGAGTCCAACTTACGTGATAAACAGAGAATTGCATACCTTGTTCTTCTCGAACCAACACCACTCACTACAACTTCAGATACGGTCAGATACAAGTAAAACGTTTCATCGTCCTTTAGGGTGTGGTTCAAAGGAGGGCTCGAGAGATACCACTTTAATTCCTCTAAAGCATGTTGGCATTCTAGAGTCCAGTCAAAGTTGTTTTTCTTCCTGAGCAAGGAGAATAAACGATGACTCCGACCTGACGATCTCGAGATGAATCGGCCTAAGGCTGCTATTCGCCTGGTCAGCCGCTGTATGGCCTTTTAGTTGTTCACCACTGTGATTTCTTCAATGGCCTTGATTTTTTCGGGATTGATATCGATCTCCTATTCGACATCATGAAGCCTAAATATTTACCCGACCCTACTCCGTAGGCGTATTTGTTGGGGTTGAGATTCATGCTGTAACTTCTAAAGTTGTCGAATCTTTCCTGCAAATGAGTCAAATGGTCCTCTGCACGCAGAGACTTAACTGGCGTGTCATCAATGTAAACTTCCATAGATTGGCCTATTTGATGTACGAACATCTCATTAACTAGATCTTGGTATATAGCTCGCACGTTTTTTAGCCCGAAGGGCATTACATTATAACAGTATGTACCATACTTTGTGATGTATGAAGTTTTTGCCTTGTCATCTGGGTTCAATTGGATTTGATTATACCTAGAGTAGGCATCGAGAAAAGTGAGGATCTTATGGCCGGCTGTGGCATCGATGACGCCATCGATATTGGGCAATGGGAATGAGTCTTTGGGGCGTGCTTTATTCAAGTCTTTATAATCTATGCATATTCTTAATTTATTTCCTTTTTTTGGGAACCACTACTACATTAGACAACCCTTCAGGGTATTTCACCTCCCTAATTAATCCTATTTTGAGGATTTTTGTTACCTCATCTTTGATGAATGCATGTTTTACCTCTGACTGAGACCTCCTTTTTTTCTTTAATGGCTTGAACCTAGGATGGACACTTAGTCGATAAGTGGTTATTTTTGGTGGGACCCTTGTCATGTCTAAATGGGACCAAGAAAAGCGTCAATGTTGTTAATAAGAAATTGGATGCGATTTTTCCTGAGTTCGAGGGTTAATCTCATTCCTAGGTATACGTTTCAATCTGGAAGGTGTTTGATCAAGACGGCCTGTTTGAGTTCTTCGATCATTGATTTTTTTGTCTTCGACTCATCAGGGGAAACAAAGGTCCGAGGAGCAAGGAACTCTTCTTCGTCATCTTCGTTTGAATGCTCACAAACCACATGTTCCTTGGGGGTCAGCCCATTTCCTCACTCATCCAGGACCGGGAGAGACGACGATGGTGCCATGTCATTTATCGTAAACATTTCCTTCACTGCAGGTTTTTCTCCGTACGCCATTATTATACCTTCTTTTGTTGGAACGTCATCATCGAATGAAGAGTTGATTGTACCTCCCTCATGTTGTGCATGAACGACCTTCCAATTAGAGCATTGTTCCTCATGTCACCTTCGTTGACCTGAAACGTGGTGTCTTGAACTTTACTGGACACGTTGACTAGGAGGATGATTTCTCCCCTCGTTGTCTCTTTTGCCGTGTTGAATTCATTGAGGACTCGAGAAGTGGGAATGATCTGTTTGAGCAGTATGAGTTGCTCCACCACCTTCGACCAGATTATGTTGGCCGAGTTACTTGGATATAAAAGAACACGTTTGATTTGAAAATTATTCAAAAGAAAATAAATTACCAGTGAATTATTTTATGGTTAGGACAAGGCCTCTATGTCTTCTTCTCAAAATGTAAGGGCGTCCTCGGGTATATAGCTCCGAGGACACTTTGTCCTGTTTGAACATGGGTCATTGTGGGACGTCAGTTCCTCTAATGATCATATGAATAATGTGCTGAGATTTTTCTGGTACACACTTTCCGCTGGTCTCTCTTACTTGAAAGTGGTTTTTGGCTCAATTTCTGAGGAATTCTAGAAGGTTCCCTTCATTGATCAGCTGGGCCACCTCCTCTCAGAGCAACCTAAAATCTTCGGTCCTGTGACCGTAAATGGCATAGTATTCAAATATCAAGTTGGGGTTCCTTCGGGAAGGATCTGACTATGGGGATTTATCCATATGGTATCTTTAATTTTACACATGGCTGATGCGATGAAAGAGACATCGATGTTAAAGTTATATTCTGACAATCGGAGTCCCTCTATTGGCCTCAAAGGCCTGTCAAACCCACTATTGCTCATAAGTCCACGATAATTTTAGTCTTAATCTATTCTTCAATCACTTCAAGGTATATCTCCCCTTGAAGTGTCTCTTCGATCTTTGAAGTATTGTTGATACCTTTTTTTGCCTGATCTCGACTCCCTGTCTACAGATCTTGGTTTCTTTGCTAGGAGCCTGCTTAGATATACTGAGCCACAGGGGGCTCCCAATTGGTCGTCTTCGACCTTGATCTTCGATTGATACCTGTTGTGCACATCTTCCCAGGTCAAGGCGGGATATTCGATAAAATTTTGCTTTAGTTACTTTGAAGCTATTGAGCTTCATTCATTCAAGACCCGAGTGAAGGCCTGGACAACCTAGTCATCAGAGACCGGTGGTAACTCCATTCACTCCATCTAGAAGTGATATACCAATTGCCTCAGCATCTCGTTCTCCCTTCGTTTGTTCTTGAAGACATCTGGCTTCCTTGTAGCAACTTTGATTGCATCGGAATGTGCCTTCACAAAAGAATCTAGCAACATGGCAAACGAATCCATCGAGTTCGGGGTTAGGCTGTGATACCACATAATGGGTCCCCTTAACAATATTTCTCCAAATTTCATAAGCAAGACGGATTCAACCTCATCATCCTTTAAGTCATTCCCTTTTACAACATAAGTATAAGCAATAATGTGCTCATTCGGCTCGGTGGTCCCATTATACATCAGGACATCGGGCATTCTCAATTTTTTCGGGATGGGCTTCGGAGCCATACTTGATGGGAATGGATTCTGCACGAACTTCTTTGAATCTACACCCTTCATAGTTGGGGGTGTACCTAGGATCTGATCGACCCTTGAGTTATAAGTCTCCACCTTTTTATGGTTAGTCTCTATGTTCTTTTCTCTTGACTCGATTCTTTTAGTCAATTCCTTGAGCCTTTTCTTGATGGTGGGATCACTCCGCGAGCTACTTTCATCGGGTCTTTGTAGCACTGGTTGGTGCTGTATATTTACTGGTTCGGCAATGTTAGGGGTTCTATTGTGACTTTGAAGTTTAGCGATGGAGACTTGCAGAGCCGGAATAATCTCGAATATCACTTTGAGGCTGTCTCTTCCTTCTTCCAGTCCTCCTGCTTCTTGGCCTCCAGCATAGGCTTCCCTGCGACCATTCCTTATGGGCAGCGCCTGCTTCCGTGTTTATAGCCTTGTGGGAGCTGAGATCTACTGGCTCCACGTTTGGTATTCCCTCAGGGATTAATAGTGGTACGCCGAGCCATAAGCCACTATTTTCTCCAAGTCCTTCAATGTCACGAGGAGGTGCATTTTGTGTGCTAGACATATTTTGGCCTTAAATCAAAAATCCTTGACAAGAAAAATTATGAAGGAATAACGTTTGTTATCTGAGAACTAGCACCAAAACAATAACTATTATTCTTAGCCCTACGGTAGGTACCAAACTATTTACCTTGAAAATGGTATTAACAATTATATTTGATTTTCTTATTCTGAAAATACGTGATTTATTTCATTATTAGTTGTTAGGCAATAGATGCTAAGTGTAAATGAGCAAGAAATAATAAGCAAACCAGTATGGTCACATGATTAAGGGCCTCAAGCTCAACGATACAGGACCTCGAGGGTAGCCTTTAACGGTTGATAATAGGCAATAAATGAAGAACAATAAATAAACAAGTAATAAATCTATTGAGTAATTTTTGAGCACGTTTAGGAAAGAAAAACAAAGAATGTTCTATTGTATTTAATCTTTTTTGTGTCTGACAAAATACAAGGATCCTATTTATATAGGAGGGGAGAATCCCAACATAGTACATGTCTAATAATGACGAGGCAATGCTATTGGTAGTCTGTATATTGGCCTATTATGGATTTGTACTATTCTTGCAGCTCTAACCACGTGCCTTGGGAGCTTTACCACCTTTCCATGAACATCATCGATTTGTAGTGCTCCGAGATTGACTACAGTGAACCTTCAATATGATCCTTTGAGGGACGCACCTCGGGGTCATGCTTCAAATTCCTCTTCAAGCTTTTCGAGGCTGGACGTGGAGTGCCACAGTAGCCTCAAAATCGAACTATTTGATTTTGGCCCTTAGGACCGTCATTTTACGATATCACACATAAGAAATATGAAGAATAAACTTGCAATATTATAAATAAAAATTATGATATGGTATATAAAAAGGTAGGGTAAATGAAAAAATAGTGAGATTGAGAGGAAAAGAAAAGGTAATGATGCGACCATACCAAATCGGCTGTTATATAAAGTGGCACATTTTGTCGCAACGCCAAATTTAACAATACGATACAATAAAATTTAAGTAACAATCAAAAGAAACATTGTATTTAAAGAAACATAATGATACGACACAATATAATATAATACAATAGGTAACAATCATCCAAACAAGCTTAAAGGGTAAAATTAAATTAAATTAAATTATTACCAAATATAGAAAGGGGACTAACCAAAGAAAAGGTCCCACATAAGTTAGGACGGAGGAAGTATGTTTTATGGGCTCTCATTTCAGTTATGATGCAATCAACCTCAAATTTATTCACTTTATTGTACTTTCTAAAACCAAGTTCTCATATTTTAAGGCCACTTATTGAGGTTTTGCTTTAGGCATCGGATGTTATTGAGCTAACCCTGTTAAGAGGTGTAGCCAATTATATTATCATGGTGGTAGTATAAGATCGAAAGATATTCTCGATGATTCAGAATTTAAGGACATCATTACGGGTCATAAGAATGAATACTTAATTAAGAGATAAGTTTAGAAGGATGCAAAATCTAGGTTTAGTGTCACTAAATTTTGAGGAAATGTGTACCGGTTGAAGTTGTTAGGTTTTTAAGCATGGTTTAGCTTAAAAGAGGGTGAATGAGAAATGGAGGGAAAATAAAATATTTTATTCTTCCTCCTTGGAAAAGGGACATTGTCCCATATTAGAGGAAGAAAAGGATTTTGATGAATGTATATACAATTTCCATCGCTCGCTCGTTTGATCTTCTTTGGCAAAATTTATTTCAATTATTTAATTAATAAATAATCAAGGACTTGCGGCCCGGTCCAATCTGTTTTCTTTCCCATATTACTTTAATATTCCCACCCGTTCCAACAACCATGGCTGTTTATGAAAGGTTAAAAACCTTTTTAGAACTAGTGCCAGAAAGTCCATAAATATTCTTTCAATTATAGAATCTTTCCTTACAAAATTTTTTGATCTTCTTCTTCATCTTCTGCACATAATTTTCATTGTATTTTACAGCCTTCGAATGCTTTGCTGTTTCACTAGAGTTTTTGGTACCAACACTCTGGTGAGTTTAATCGTTCTATCCTGGGAGGATAATATTCCATCACCTCGGGTACTTGAGGGAAATATTTTCCTTAAAGACACAATGTGCAATCGATGAGCTCGATTTATTCTGAAGTTGCTTCTACAAATATTATTTCGACATTATGTTGTTGCTAACTTTCTACTTATGTTTTTCCTATTTCTGAAAGTTTACTATTTCATAATTTATCACAGTAATACATATTGCATAACAATCTTAAGAAAATTATTTTTTATTCGTAATCTATATTCTATTTATGGAGATTAAAACTTGCATGGTTTTTTACTCGTCCTGATTTTTTTATTCTGATTTGAATATATAAAAATTTCATCGCAGTATTGAAATTCAAAAACGATTTGAAGATCATATAAATTTTATCATTTTCTGTGAAACAATATATAAAAACTTTGATTTTTATTTGTTAAGCATAACGTTTATCACTAATTACAGTACTATTTACTATTCTATTTTTTTCATTAATTGAACTCTTCTGTTGTTGAAAATGAGAATGACAATTGATAACAGAAATTCATCTGCGAATATTGCGGCAAGAAAGATAGCTTCGTCAAGCCAAACTACTATTCCACCGGCCTAGAAACCGGGGAAATTTTCTGGAGCCAACTTTAAAGGAAGGCAGCAAAGGGTTTTCTTCTACATTACCACACTTGGTATGCAGAAATTCACAAGTGAAGAACCTCCAGTGCCTGCTACGGACATGCCAGACTTCGAGAAATTTAAGATTGTTGAGGCATGGAAATAAGCAGCTATTCTTTGCAAATGCTATATCCTAAGTTCTTTCGAAGATGACTTGTACAATGTCTACAGTGACATAAATACATACAAAGAATTATTGGACACACTTGAGAAGAAGTACAAGACTGAAGATGTATGCATGAAGAAGTTTGTAGTTGCCAAGGTTCTAGACTATAAAATGATAGATAACAAAACTATTGGAATCCAAGTTCAGGAGCTTCAACTTATTTTTCACAACCTTATTGGTGAAGGTATGGTCGTGAATGAACCATTTTAACTGACTGCATGATTGAAGTATTGCCTCCTTCGTGGACAGATTTCAAAAACTATCTTAAGCACAAGCACAAGGAAATGAAAGATCTTGTGATTCGTCTCAAGATAAGGAAGACAACAAAATTATAAATAAGAAGTATGATGTAAATTCAACAATTATGGGAGCTAACATAGTTGAGGAAACTGCCCTAAAAGTAAGAAAATGAAGTGGTCTTGTGGACAGACTATGGAAAAGAACAAAAAAATTCAAGGACAACTGCTACAATTGTGAAAAAGCTGGTCACAGAGCCCCTAATTGTCATCTCCAAAAATGGATAAAAAGAAGGGACATGCCAACATAGTGGAGAAGAATGATGACGCTGATGATCTGTGTGCAATGCTTTCGGAATTCAAATTAGTTGGGAATCCGAAGGAGTGGTGGATACACTTTAAAGCCACTTGATATGTTTGTGATGTCAAAAAGGCATTTGTGACTGACACTACTGCTTGCCCTGAAGACGATCTTTCTGTGGAAAATACTGCAACAGCCAAGCTTGAAGGTTATGGGAAGATATTCCTAAAGATAACTTTCGACAAGGTGTTAACGCTCAACAATGTTCTTCGTGTTCCTACTATTAGGAAGAATTTAGTTTCTACTTCTTTATTTGTATCAGACAAAGTTGTCGTACGCAATAATGAAATGTTTATTGGAAAGGGCTACCTCATAGAGGGCGTTTTCAAACTGAATGCAATGGTTGTTGACGGTATGAATCAAATTTCAACTTTTTTATTTATTTAATTGAGTCAAATAATTTATGGCATATTCGTTTAGGACATGTCAATTACAAAACCTTGCGTAAGTTTATTAATTAAGAAGAATTTCCTAAATTCGAGTGTAATAAATCAAAATAGCAAATATTTGATAAATCTAAGTTTGTAAAACATCCTTATTAATTTTTTGAAATGAATTCAATCCATTAGACTTAACTCATACCGACATTTTTGATATAAAGTTGGCACTATTTATATCAAATTTTTCCCTCACATATTTCAAAATGCATATATACTTTCAAAATAGATCATGAGCATCAAACAGTATTTTTCCATAATTTCTGTATATTTAAAAGGATTTAAATTATTTTATCCTAGTATTTAATTAGATATGTAACTACTAATTGCATCACATAAAAGTTTTATAATAATTTTAATGCTTAATTATATCATTTATATTTATACGGGCTTTAATTATTTCATAAATAGCCATATGTACATGTTAGGGTTATAATTGCAATAACGTTGTAATAATGGCTCCATGTGTACATAATTACCTTATTTCACAAGAAAATAATATTTTATATATTGATAATATTTAATAATTATATTAAACCATTTCTAGCAACAAAAGATATTTTTATCATTTATAAGTTACATAATAAAACTATTTTATTAGGTTAATTGGGTATTTATATAATTGCCCATTTTCTTACTCAATTTCGGATTTTAGCCTACCCCAGCCCAAATAAAACCTAGCCCAATCTATCTTAACCCACTTAAATGTAACCCATGACCCAATCTCCAAATACCCGCCCCAATCCGGATGAATTCCTTGCCGTTGATATCAGAAGATCAACGGTTTAGGATTCATTTCCTTGTCTATTTAACTAAACGACCCCCAAACCTTACCCATAACCCCAAATATGCTGCCTCTGAATCCTCCCCTCCTCTCTTCTCTCTCAGACGCTCTCAAACCGTGGAGAGCCGACACTCAAAATTCCTCCCAAATACCTTTGATTCCAAACAAAATATGGAATCAATTGGTAATTTACCAGCTTATCCGACCTCCTACATATACTGGTAATTCAATTTAATATTAATTGATGGGATCTCAATGGATTCGAACAATATTTATTTCAAATCTCTCATCTATTTAATTAATCCGCCTATATTCAACCCTATGTCTTTGAGTACTATCACTTTAGTATTTTCATGACTTCCAATCTCTAGTTCAAAGCAGATTTTCCACCTCTGTTCGTTTTTTATATAAACTTAGTTATCTCTTGTTTAACCTATTATATCTCTTTAGATCTGAAGGTTTTTGAGCTATTTCCTTTAAGTTTTTCTTTTTTTATTATTATTGTCAATCTATTTCATTTTTCCATAAAAGCTAGAGTTCCAATTTTTCTAAGAGATTTCTACAAATTGTTATAAACGTTTAGGCATTTCTCAACTCTCGTTTTCCTCTTTTCTTATTTCGACTGATCTTACTGGAGTTTCATCTCTATGGCTTTACACCTTAGGGGTTTCAATTATCTGACTATTGGTTATAATGTTTTACCCATTTACCTAGCTCTTGCAATTAACATGTTAATTGATTTACTTGCCTTATTAGGGTTTAAAATTGTAATTCCCTTATAAAATTGATATTTCCTTGTAAGATTTTTACTCGTTCTTTCCTTATGTATCATTAATAATTGGTACTACCTTCCTTAATTTCTCTACTGGTCTATTTTATGATATATGGACTTACTACTTACCTTATTTAAAATTTCAATCTTGTTTGTTGATTTACTCTGCGTCAGATTCTCCTTCATTGAAGGGATACTTACTAAGTTCTGCCTATTAATTGATTCATGTTAGCCCTAATTGACGGACTGATTAATCTCTGCCTTATTAGTGCAATTGATATTTTACTTTTTTGTTTGCTCAATTATATGCTATAAAAGCCTTTCATTGTTCCGACACATGAACACACTAAAAAAGAAACACATACACAAAAACAAAAACTTTTGCTCTCATTCAAACCTTTTCATTATTTGTGTTTGCTACATTCTCTAGCCGGCTGAAAGCCAAGGCTAGACTACTGGATTCTGCATACTTTCAAATCATGTCTGCTATTTCCTAACTAGCGTGTCTCCATTCCTATTTTCATTAAATATGGTATGGAGTTGAACCTATGTGCTTTCCTGTTTATTACTCTCAATCAGAATGACCACTTTTGTATAGTTCACTCTTGTCTTTACTGTTTATTGCTCACAATTAACATGATGACTACTTTGTATGTCTTTCATGTTCATTGCTTTACATTATCTAGACTAGTTCTGTTGCTATGTCTTATTCAGTATGTTGTAGAATCTGACTGTTGTTAGATGTCAACCTGTCTTTTCCTGTATTATATTTCTGACAACTATCATGCCCTTAACTCTCATGAAATTGTCTTGTTCAATGTGTCAATAAGTTCACACACATTAGTATGTTCTTATTTGATACAGGGTGCTTATCTACTTGTTTTTCTCAACTGGCCGGCTTGCCCTATTTTATGTGTTCCTAACTTCTATGTTACCAACCCCGGCTACCTTTCTCTGTGTAGTTGTCTATTTGTTATTCTGTTCCTAGCGAACTGTTTGATCACATAGTGATGATTAATGAACTAAGTCAAATCTAGATATTATGAAACTTTGCTTGAAGTGGTTATGATCCTGTTTCTGTGTACTGTTTGATTGCCGGAATCTTTGTTTAAATTCTAGGTGTTGAAATGACTCTGTTTCTTCTTATTTACTCCTAAAATCAAAACTGTATTCATAAAAGTATCTCCTAATTTCATGTACTATTTTCAACTCCTACTATTAGAATATTTAGGGTAATGCCCCTCCAATGTGAGCACTGTCTCCGAACTCTGACACAGTGGGGCTAGTTTTTCCAAACTTGTTCACAAAACTTTTTCTCTAAAAAGGTTTCTGGTGTAAGCATTTCCCGTGGTCCCTGAGGCCCATGGGAACTTTGACGCACAAGAAGGTCATTTGGTGTACTATGAGATACTGGCATATTTTAGATTTGTTGAAGTCCTGGTTTTCAGGTTTACTTTTGGGCCTATTCAGGCTCACTACTCCATAATTCATTTATATATAGGCAGTAATAATAATTCCTGTAAAAACAAATATTAAGGTTATCAGTAAAACTTAAAAGATATTTTTATATATAACTTTGTGGGGGATCAGGTAGAAACACTGTCTATAGGGCTATTGTGATGATACTTATTTGCATTAGATACCATGTTCATAGGGTTTATCTCATTATGTTAAATTCTCATCCTAGAAATCCTGTTTCTGGGCAGTTTACCCATTCTGCGATAATCATGTTTTTAAAACCTCTATGTGTGCATTAGAAATTATGTTTCTGGGATATTTTGTTGCACTCACTTGGAAATTAATTGACACCATTATTCGCCTAGATATCATACCTATAGGAAAATATATATAAAATTAGTTTCACCACTTAACCATCATGTGTATAAGGAATTAGTATAAAAATAGTAAATTTGTGGCGGATCAGGTAGAAACCATGTCTATAGGACTATTGTGATGATATTTATTTGCATTAGAAACCATGTTCATAGGGTTTATCTCATTATGTTGAATTCTCATCCTAACAATCCTGTTTCTGAGCAATTTACCCATTCTGCAATAATCATGTTTTCAAAACCTCTATGTGTGCATAAGAAATTATGTTTCTGGGATATTTTGTCACACTTACTTGGTAATTAATTGACACCTTTATTCGTCTAGATATCATGCCTATAGGAAAAAATTATATATAATCAGTTTCATTGCTTAACTGTCATGCATATAAGAAATTAGTATAAAAACAGTTCCAACACTTAGATATCATGCTCAAAGAGATAAACATGTAAAATCAGTATTGTAATACTTGTGAACATTTTCAGCACGTAGAAATCATCCCTATAGGGCCTAAGCAGATAAAATCTGCATGTTTAAACTGGTCACTGGTTTATAATATGTTTACATTTATACCTATAAGATCCTGCCAGTTATCGCCTTGGAAAGCAAGTTGTGTTTGTTTGACTGCTTATAAACTATCCAGGTTCAGGAAGTAATAAAATCAGTAGGCAAATTGATTTGGGATTTACTGCTCACCTTAATAAAAATGCTTCATATTTTGTTCTCATCTAGATATCCTGCTATATGACTTTAAATCGTATAAAACTATATGTTTGAGGCGCGTAATTGTTTGCTTATTTGTGGAGGTAAATGTGAGCCCCTTCAATATCTCCTTGTGTGAAAATCCTACCAATTTTTTTTACGCCCGTTTTTGTTCTTTTAAGCACCATAGGTATGTCTAGAACCACCTTACCTAAAGGTCCTAAGCACTTCCAGGGCACTAGGCATGGGACGGGTAACACACACATAGGGTACGTATTCGATGTTATTAGAACGATTAGATAATAATTAAGGTGAGGATAATTTGGTTGTAAAGGATATGATAACATGTGCTCTAATGCTACGCGTTACACCTCTATTTGAGGAAAGTTTGCCGAGTATTGCGCAGAATTATTCTGTCAGCTAATAAACCTAGAACCCCATTTATTCTCGTTTATATAATCTCTAATTATTTAAATTTCATATGACTAATTCACTTAAATTGAATTTGGCCAGGACCCACCGTTTTTGACCTCGAAGGGTGCCTAACCTCTTCCCCTCAAGGTTATTTCGAGCCCTTACCCAATCTCTGGTAATGCAAACCGTTTTTTGTGTAATTTTCTTTAGGTTACTTAACGCACTTTAACTTCATTAGGTTGATACTCTTCAAATTCCATACCCCTTCCCAAAAGTAAATGAGTTGTCCCAAAAAATGTGAAAACCGAAACTCTCCAAAAGCAAAAGGGGGCATGACAGCATGACGACTTTGCTGGGGAAACTTTTAGGCTCTTACCATAACAAAGTTGTTTTGTCAATTAGTCTTAAGCATGGTTTATTCCGCTAGTACATGTGCACCCTTTTCCCTTTCCCCCCTTATTTTATTTAATTGCCTATTTTTTAAGCATTTATGATTTCCTTTATTACGGAAACTGACTTATCTCCTTGTTTTCTTTCTTAACGTCTTTCAATTATTGAGTATTGCATTTATCATTTTTAACGTACAAATGCGTGACAACATGCTATTTAATGTTGCATATATCATGCTCAACATTATATTCCACTCGCTCGTAATCAATCCTATTGCAATGCTTGATGAGTGTTTGCTCCGCTCCAATATATCACCCTTTAAATTTGGAAAGGCGTATTTGCTGTAAAACTAGTCGATCAGCGGTGCTGTCGATAGTTTTGTGCCTTTTTCCCTCAAGTTGTTCACTTGAAGGTACCGGTCTAGACCTCTGTAGTAACCTTAGTCTGATAAAATGTACATGCATCATAGTCAAACCTAGCCGAGTTAATATGTTGTCCACATAATAACCCTTTAAGACGAGCCTCGTCCAAAAGTACATCGGGTTTTCCATAATCCCAATGGATGCAAAAACGATTGTGTGCATTAATTTGGAGAAAGAAGTGCTAGTATGCTAATCATTGTTGTATAAATAGTCAGATCTGCAGTGGGAAAGGGCCTAACTGTATTTGTTTTGCAGAAAATGAGGCACGAAGTCCCTAGGTTAGGCATTGTCCGTAACATACCACAATTGTTGCTATATTGGTAGAAGGATATTCCATCAACTTGCTAGAACAGAGAAGGAGGAGAAAGAGGACATTTATCAAAGGCATACCTACTGCTGAACCTACGCGAATTGGGGAAGCTGATCGACAAGAGTATCCACCCTGGAGAAGGTCTTTCTGGGGTCAAGTAGATTAGATTTACTTGCTTTTTCAAATATAATAAGGCCAAGTTCAATTAGTGACTTATCTTATTTAGTTTCATTTGGTGTTTATTTATTTTACATTAATGAAATGAGGCAATTATTGGCACTGATATTCTCCAAATCTATTTGTCGCAAGGCCTACCTCGGTCACAATGAGGTTGCCAAATTAGGACAATTTACACTCGCAATATGTGTTTAAACACTACAAGAATTTCAGAATCATTACTGACTTGTTTACCTTTTATTTTTCTTTATTTTATTATTCATATCCCTTAAGGTTGGTTCGCACATACTGACATCATCAACATATCACACCAGATATAGAGGCCCTCACCTCCTCCTCCCCCGAGTAATCCAAAAAATAGAGGTAATGCTAAGATTAATGACTTGAGCGGTATACGAAAAGAAAACTCTGAGAATATTGAAACTTAAGATGATTAGAGTGTTCCTCCCCAGAATGATTTGGTCGTACGCTTGGAGGAAAAAATACTGGAGTTACAAGGGGAACTCGAGTAGGTCCGCAACTTGGTAACCTCCCCCTCACACTGAATGTCCCAGACATTAACCAACAAAATGCTCAAAACCCAGCACCTCCTCAAAATACGCCAAACAAACATCCACAAAATTCTCCTGCACCCCATCAATACGGCACATCACCTCAAAACCCGAATCCCTACCGATACAAACTCCTTCACAACACCATCATCAACCAACCTGGTACCCACAAACAACTACTTATCCCACTTCTGAGAACACACCACACCTTATTCCCAATCTTCAAAACTTAACCAACAACCACCACTACACCCAAATCCCTGGCACTCACCAAAACAACCCCATATACGTGGAAACCATACCTCACACCACTCAATTAATCTCTTATACACTGGAATCCGCTGAGAAGTAATTGCTCATCAAGAACATGTCCGAGGATCTTAAGAAGTTGACAACTTGCGTTCAAGGTGTTGATGGAGGAAAAGGAGTTGAAGGTCTGAACTACGAGGATTTATGCATACAACCAGATGTGGAACTACCAGACGGATACAAACTCCTAAGTTCGAAATATTTGATGAAATAGGTGATCCCAAGGTTCATTTGAGAACTTATTGTAACAAGCTCATTGGGGTCGGAAAGGATGAAAGGATTTGAGTGAAACTCTTCATGAGAAGTCTTACCGGAGATACCCTATCCTGGTAAATAAGCAAGAGTTCTAAGAAATGGGCCAATTGGGTGAGCATGGAATTTGTATTTACGGACCAGTTCATGTTTAATACAGAGAATGCACCAAATGTCTTCTATATCCAGAACCTAAAGAAGAAGCCAACTGACACTTTACATGAGTATGCTACTCGGTGGAGATAGGTCAGACCAGCATTAGACGAAGAACATATGAAAAAGTATTTTGTCCGGGCACATGACCCACAGTATTATGAAAGGATAATGGTCATTGAGAATAACAAGTTCTTCGATATCATCAAACTCGAAGAAAGGATGTAAGAGAGTATCAAAAGCGGTATGGTGACAAATTTTGAGGCACTGCAGGTCACAAACAAATCAATGCAATCAAGTGGCATATCAAAGAAGAAAGAAGTAGGGGCAATAATGGTGGCAAGGTCCAAAATCTCTACTCACATACCAAGCACCCCCACCTACATACCAACCCCACCCCTATGTATTCTCAATGCGCCACCACCTATCACACTTATAATGCCCAACCAGCCTACTATCATTCACCTCCAACTCGTCAAATTTACTAGAAACCCCGACCAAACTTTGACAGCAAACCACCCAGACAATACACAGCCATTGCTGAACTCATCGGCTAGCTATACAAAAGATTGAAGGCTGCTGGTTATGTCACCCCTATTCCCACTATGGCAATTTATCTCAATAGGTTAACCCGAATAAACATGTGCATATTATTCTGATATAAAGGGGAATACCATTGATGAGTGTTGCACATTGAAAGATAAGATTTAGACATGATTGATAAAAGGTCATATGGGTTAAGGAAGGTGCACCCAAGATCCACAATTATCCTCTTCCAAATCATAGAGGAAAAGGGATAAATATGGTAGAAACTGATGCGGAGTGGGATCCCGAAGGATCTATTGGACTTATCAAAAGGGGAGATGATCCTAAAAATCCTCCGGTCACTCTCAATCGTTTTTTGGTGCAGGTACATTAGCCAGTTGAGGTTGAGGTAACCGCATCAGTTCCATTTGTGGTAGAAGTAACACCACCTGCAGCCACAACTGTTCCATTTGAGGTAGAAGTGGCCACATCTTTCATAGTGATAGTAGCAACCACGCTCCCTTTCAAGTCCAATGCCATACCTTGGGATTATGTTACTGAAGCTAGGCGAAAGGGAAAAGCAAAGGTGGAAGAATCTGGTGCCACATATGGAATGACCAAAACATGGAGGATCTATACACCCAAAAATTTGGAAGGATCAAGCAAGGAGGCTGCCACTAAACAACCTGTCATTGAAGTTGGACCGGAAGATCTTTGGAGGAAATTATAGGCAAGGAATACTCTATCGTTGATCATCAAAACAAGACCCCCGCCAAGATATCCATCCGGGCACTATTGCAAAATTCAGAGCCACATAAAAATGCTCCCCAATGAAGGTGTTGAATGAATTTTATGTGCCCAAAAATATCACTAGCGGAGAAATGGTCAACATGGTAGGGCAAGTGCTTGAGAGTTATAAGATCACCTTCCACGAGGATGAATTACCACCTGAAGGGTTAAGTCTCAACTGAGCACTGTATATCATGATACAGTTCGAAGACAAATTCATTGCCAGGGTCCTAATATATGCGGGTTCAAGCCTCAACATCTGCCCGTTGGCTACTCTGAAAAGATTGGTAAAATATTTCCATGAGATAAGGGTAGGAAGTATGAACGTTAAAGCATTTGATGGGTCTCAAAGGACCACTATTGGAAAGATTAACCTTTGTCTACAGATGGGAAAAACTTGGTCCAATGTTGAATTCCAAGTGCTAGACATATAAGCTACATACAATCTTCTGTTGGGTCGACCTTGGATACATACTGCTGGGGCCATGGCTTCCACGCTACACCAGGATGTGAAGTTTGAATGAAACCATCAGTAAGTAATCATTCATGGAGATGGAAGTAATCATATTTACACCAGTCAAACTATCTCGGTTATCGAGAATAGAAGAATGCTGGGTGGAGAAAATTATCATCACATTGAACATGTCAGTGCAATTGAGAAGGACAAGTTGTGGAGTAACAACATCAAAAGCATACTGGCATGGTCCGGGTGTGAACCCAACAAAGGTCTTGGGAAGGAGCTCCAAGGCAATACCAAGCCGATATAGTTGAAACTCCACGACAAAACTTTCGGGCTGGGATATCAATACACCTTGCAAGAGTATGATGATTGGTCGCCTCAATGGCGTGTCCTTAGTACCCTTTCGAGCAGCCAGTACCACACCTAAGTAAGGGTTTTCACTAGGCCGATATAATATGGGAATCTGCAGAGGAAGAAGTTTTGGCTAGGTTGAGAAACTTGTTCTTAGAATACGAGAATATGTATTGCAACTTGATAATTGAGGAGGAAGAGGAAGAAGGCTTCACCATTCAAACTATGCGGAAGGGAGTTGTTCTTAGGAATTGGACCGCCACACCATCCCAGGCCCGCCGAGTTCCTGGGTACCTTGGCAAGTTAGCCTAATTTGTTTTTATAGCCTTACTAGCCATTTAAAATATTTTCAGTAATTTTGATTTAAAGACGCATTTTGTTTCAAAATAATTACTCAATTCATCGAGCCGTACTTGTTTTGACTATTTTTAAAATTTAATTAATGCATTGCTATTTATTATTCATCATTATCTTCATATTTTCTTTCTACAGTGTAATTATTACTTTTCCTGATGAATCGATGGCTGTGACATATGAAATACCTGAGGAAATTGTCCGAGAAGTTGAGAAATTTGACAACAAAACTAAGTCCAATCTGGACGAGACAGAAATAATCAATTTGGGAGATTCTGAAACTGTCAAGGAGACTCGCATAAACATTAACTTATAACCATCAGAGAAGAAAGAGTACATTCACTTCTGGAAGAAATATGAGGACATCTTTGCATGGTCATATGATGACATGACAGTGTTAGCACATCCATAGTACCTCACAAGTTACCTATCAATCCAATGTGTCCGCCAGTAAAGCAAAAACTCAGAAAGTTCAGACCAGACATGAGTCTGAAATCAAGGAGGAAGTCACCAAGTTGATCAAAGCCAAAGTTCTCAGGGTAGTTGAGTACCCAACCTGGTTAGCCAACATTGTACCGGTGCCAAAGAAAGATGGCAAAGCCAGGGTGTGTGTTGACTATAAGGATTTAAATAGAGCAAGTCCCAAGGACGATTTCCCACTACCAAAATATAAAGATATTAATCGAAAATTTTGCCAAGCATAACTCTAATCCTCTGTAGATTGCTTTGAGGGATACCACCAGATCTGGATGGATGAACAAGACCGCAGATAAAACATCTTTCATTACACCGTGGGGAGTATACTGCTACAAGTTGATGTCCTTCGGTCTAAAAATGATGGGGCAACTTATATGAGAGCCATGACAACCATATTCCATGATATGATACACAAGGAAATAGAGGTGTATGTTGACGACGTCATCATCAAATCCAAGAAGGGCATAGCTCACATAGCAGACTTGAGAATGTTCTTTAACAGGTTAAGGAGGTACAATCTGAAACTGAACCCCGCTAAATGCACATTCAGGGTTCCCACAGGTAAGTTGTTGGGATTCATTGTCAGAAGGCTATTCGAGAATTACCATCACCAAATAGCAAAAAGGACGTGATGAGCTTCCTAGGACACCTCAACTACATTAGTCGCTTCTTAGAACAATCCACTATAATATGTGAATCCATTTTCAAAATGTTGAGGAAATATGCTAAAACGCATGTGCCTACACCACATACCTCATATCCAGAATGGACCCTCTGAAGTACATCTTTCAGAAGCCCATGTTTCAACCGAGGAGTTAGCCACGTGGAAAATATTGGTAAGTGAGTTCGATATCGTCTATGTAACTCAGAAGGCAGTTAAAGGACAAGCATTGGCAGACCATCTTGCTGAAAATCCTATAGGAGGAGAATACAAACCCTTGAAAATGTATTTTCCTAATAAATAAGTATATTTCGTATGAGAGGACATTGTTGAAGCCTATGGCGGTAGGAGAATTTTATTTGATGGGACTTTATGCTTCAAAGGAGTCGGGATTGGAGTAGTTTTTGTATCAGAATCATGACAACATTACCCGATATCCACAAAGCTTAGGTTCTCATACCCCAACAATATGGAAGAATATGAGTCTTGCATCATGAGGCTCAATTTGGCCATTGATTTGAATATACAAGAGTTGCTGGTAATTGGCAATTCGAATCTTCTGATACATCAGGTTCAAGGAGAATGGGCTACGAAAAACACCAAAATACTACCATACTTGTATCATGTGAAGGACATGATGAAAAGATTCACAAAGATACAATTCAAACATGTACCCAGAATTCAAAATGAGTTTGTAGACGCACTGGACACCCTGTCATCAATGATACAACATCCAGATAAGAATTTCATCGATCCCATCCTAGTAAAGATCCATAATCAACCGGCTTACTGTGCTTATGTTGAATAAGAGACAGATGGAAAGCGTTGGTTCCACGACATCAAGTAATATTTAGCAAAAGGAGAATACCCGGAATAGGCGAACCATACTCAGAAACGCACACTATGGAGGCTGTCCAATCACTTATTTCAAAGTGGAGGGACACTGTATAGAGTAATTCATGATCTGGGTTTGTTATGGTGTTTTGACGTAAATGAGGCTTCTAGATTGCTTGAGGAGATAAATTTCGGAACTTGCAGACCACATATGAATGGTTTTGTTCTAGCCAAAAAGATACTCGGCGCTGGATATTTTTTGATGGCCATGGAAATGGATTACATCCTGCACATTCAAAGATACCACCAACACCAGGTAAATGCAGACATGATAAAGGTACCACCAAATGAGCTCAATGTGACTAATGCACCTTAACCTTTTACTGCTGGGGGGATGGATGTCATCGGTCCAATCAATCCCACTGCTTCTAATGGGCACCAGTTCATTTTAGTGGCTATCAACCATTTAACAAAATGGGTAGAGGCTACATCTTACAAAGTTATAACCAAGAAAATCATCACAGGTTTTGTGAAGGATCGTATTGATTGCTGATTCGGGGTTCCCGAGTCCATTATCACAGATAATGAGACCAATCTCAATAGTGATTTGATGAAATCCATGTATAGAACATTCAAATTCAAGCACAAGAACTCTACAACATACATTCCTAAAAGGAATGGAGCTATCAAAGCTGCCAACAAGAACATCAAGAAGATACTAAGGAAGATGGTAGAAAATCACAAACAATGGCTCGAGAAGTTACCCTTTGCCCTATTGGGATACCGCACTACAGTCTGCAAATCAATTGGGGCAACCCGTTATTTACTAATTTATAGTACCGAAGCTATCATTCCAGTCGAGGTAGAAATTCCTTCTTTAAGGATCATATAAGAAGCCGAACTCTGTGATGTAGAATGGATAAGGAGTCTCTATGAGCAACTGGCCCTTATAGATGGAAAAAGAATAAATGCAGTATATCACAGTCAACTTTATTAGAACATAATGTCCAGAGCCTTCAAAAAAAGAGACAATTTGCACCAGGACTTGGTGTTGACCGCATCAAGATGAAGCCAAATGGAAATTCTCTCAAAACTGACAAGGTCCTTACATGGTTCATCGGGTGCTAACAGGAAGAGCACTCATACTTGTAGAAATGGACGGAGAAGTTTGGCGGAAGCAAATCAATACAGACGCAATCAAGAGGTACTATGTTTAGATTGCTTGCATTCCTTCATATGATGTAACTGAACTATGCTTGACTTGATTCCCGTTTAAGAGGGGATATGTAGGTAGTTATGTGGGTTTCAGTCATATCATAAACTTCATTTTCCCTCAAAATCAGAAACTAGGGCAGAATTTTCAGGAGGACCTTCAAAATTCTGGAGCAAGTCCAGCCAACGCAATCATAAGCCAGAAAGTCAAAAATCGGTTAAGTAACTAGGGAATAATTTTGAAAAGGATTCTCCAAATTCCATAGCAGATTCAACAAACTTCACTGCATGTAGAATGACTAAAAGATCAAATTGGTGCAGAATTTTAAGAAAGACCCTCAAAATTCTATCGCAAGGAAGCTACAATGTCTCTAAAAATTATTACAGCCATTAGTTCATCTAATTTACTTGATCTTACATATCAGTATTTTTTCTAAAATAACTCTATTTCATCAATAAGTGTATATTTTCGAAAACTTTATTTCTATGGCCGCCAGGTGTTACTCAAGGTAACTCAAATAAGGCCTTGAGAAAAGAGCAAAAGAAACGCAAGCAGACAAATCCACGAACCAACCTCCCACACAAAAAGCACGATTTTTCTTTGGATGCAGACACAATGAACATAATAGGAGTATTAAAAAATATACACATAGAAAAGTCACTACCCTCATAACAATCAGGCCATGGGATGAAAATATTCCTCCAAATAAGAAATATTCTTCTTCTATTTGTTACTTGTTCATTGGATAAGGATAATCATTGCCTTCTCTTTGCTTGAGACTAAGACTTGTCTCAAATCTTGCATGAGGCTAAGCCTTGCCTCCATATTTGCATAAGGCTAAGCATTTCCTTCTATTTGCATGAGACTAAGCCTTGTCTCAAATATTTCATGAGGCTAAGCCTCGCCTCCCTATTTGCATAAGGCTAAGCACTGCCTTCTCTTTGCATGAGACTAAGCCTTGTCCCAACCGTTGCATAAGGCTAGGCCCAACCTCCCTATTTGTATAAGGCTAGCACCGCCTTCTATTTGCATTAGACTAAGTCTTGTCTCAAACATTGCATGAGGCTAAGCTCTGCCTCTACATTTGCATATGGCTAAGTATTGCCTTCTCTTTGCATGAGACTAAGCTTTGTCTCAAATCTTGCATGAAGTTAAGCCCGACTTCCATATTTGCATAAGGGTATGCATTGCCTTCTCTTTGCATGAGACTAATCCTTGTCTCGAATCTTGCATGAGGCTAAGCCTTGCCTCCCTATTTACATATGGCTAAGCACTGCCTTCTCTTTGGATAAGATTAAGCCTTGTCTCAAACCTTGCATAGGCTAAGTCCAGCCTCCATATTTGCATAAGGCTAAGCACTGCCATCTCTTTGCATAAGACTAAGCCCTGTCTCAAACCTTGCATGAGTCTAAGCCATTCCTCTCTATTTTCATAAGGCTAAGCACTGCCTTCTCGTGAGATTAAGCTTGGTCACCCTCCGCATAATTGTTGCTATATTCTAGACTTTACATTATCTTCTTTCCTTGGGGCTAAGCTCTGCCCAAAAACAATGCGCAAGACTAAGATCTGACTTGTTGTCACCTTTGGTATCATGTCTCCACATTTCATGGGCTGATGTATAGCCAATTTTTTCAAAGGCATCAATTATGGAGGCATCATCCTAATAGCCTGAAAACACGATGTCATGGCTTGAGGATCCTTCAATATTGCGCATCATTATTCAAAGGCGTCATGATATAGAGGCACCATTCTCATGGCCCGAGAACACCATTCCATGGCATGTGAATCTCCTATCTCATGATTCATGGCCCTGGACATTATGGTCTAAGGACGTCATCTTCACTGTCCAAAGATAATAATTCATGGTCTAAAGGGAACTTATATCATGTTTAAATTCTCGCAATACTCAATATACTCGCATGCCTCATGTTTTAAGTTTTGCAGGTAATCTAGAAAGTAACCGTCCTTCAACCAGGAGCCACCTTCGCTCTGGTTTCCATTCATACCCTTTTGGTTTCCATTTATGCCTTACCATTATTTCAAACGTAATCAACTCCCATCAATTACTCACCTTTACCCCACGATCGTTTGGATATCTACCCTGTGATACATCCGTTATAATTCAAACTCATAATAATAACTCCATCTGACATTACCCTTCACAAAAGAACCTTTTCGGAAACATGCTACCATTCATATAACAAATCCATCGACCCCATTCATTGTTTGGTCCATAAGTACACATGTCGTGATTCCTGTAAGATCGAAGATATGTAGGCAACTTGGAGACCGGGGTTCGGCCTCTATTTTTCAAAACATTTTATTCGGTAAAGAGGGGCGGCTGTTGATACCCAATTTTTCCCTCATATATTTTAAAATGCATATATATTTTCAAAATAGTGCATGAGCATCAACTAGCATTTTTATAATTTTTTTTTTATATTTTTAAGGATTTTAATTAATTTATTCTAGCATTTTATTATATTAGTAATTACTAATTGCAACACAAATAAGTTTTATAATAGTTTTATTGTCGAATTTTATTGTGTATATTACATTGGGCTTTAATTATTTCATGAACAACAATATGTACATGTTAGGGTTATAATTGCAATAACTTGGCAATAATGGCCTCATGTGTGCATAGTTACCTTATTTCATAAGAAACTAATCTTTTTTATTTTGATAATACATAGTAATTTTTTTAAATTATTTCAATGCACAAAGGATGTTTTCATCATTTATAATTTACTTTATAAAATTGTTTTATTATGTTAATTGGGTATTTAAATAATAGCCCATTTTCTTAACCAATTTTAGATTTTAGCCTACCCAGCCCAATTAAAACCTAGACCAATCATCCGTCGCCCACTTAAATGTAAACCATGAACCAATCTCCAAATACCCACCCTAACCCAGATGAAATCCCGGCGTTGATCTCAAAAGATCACTGGTCCAGGATTTATTTCCATTTTTAATTTATCAAACAACACCCCAATCCTTACCCATAATCCCAAATAGGCGACCTCTGAATCCTCTCTTTCTCTCTTCTTTTTCAAACGCTATCACATCTTAGAGCACCGTCACTACAAATTTCACCCAATTCCCTTTGATTCCCAATCGGATATGGAATCATTTGGTGATTTACTGCCATATACGACCTGAGACCTCTACTGGTTTTTCTATTTTCATGTTACTTGATGGGATCTCAAGGGATTCGAACCACGTTTAGTTCAAATCTATCATCTTTTCAAATTATCCGCCTATATTCAACCCTATGTCTGTGAGTACTATCACTTTCGTGTTTTCATGACTTTCAATCTCTGGTTCAAATAATATTTTTCGCCTTTGTTCATTTTTTATAAAAACTTAGTTATCTCTGGTTAAATCCGTTAGATCTTATTAGATCTGAAGAGTTTTGAGTTATTTCCTTTAGATTTATCTCTTTTTAGTGTTATTGTCAACCTATTTAATTTTTCCCTAAAATCTATGGTTCCGATTTTTCTAAGAGATTTCTGCAAAATATTTTAAACGTTTAGGCATTTATCAAACTTGGTTTTCCTCTTTGCTTCTTTCAACTGATCTTTCTTGAGTTTCATCTCTATGACTTTACACCTTAGGGGTTTCAATTATCTGACTATTGATTAGAATGTTTTACTCGGTTACCTAGCTCAGACAATTAACGTGTTAATTTATTCACTTTACTAATTAGGATTTGAAATTATGTTACTCTTATAAAATTGATATTTCCTTATAGGATTTTTACCCTTTATTTCCCTATGTTGATTAATAATTGGTACTCCCTCCCTTAATTCCTCTACTCGTCTGATTTCTGATCTATGGACTTACTACTTACCTTATTTAAAGCCTAAATCTTGTCTGTTGATTTACTCTGTGTCAGATTATCTTTAATTTAAGGAATACTTACTTAATTCTTTTTATTAACTAATTCTTGTTAGCCCTAATTGATGGACTAATTTATCTCTCTACCTTATTTGTGTGTAATTGATTTCCTACCATATTTGTTTGCTTTACTGTATGCTATAAAATCCTTTCATTATTTTGACACACAAACACACTCAGAAATAAACAACACATACACATACACACACACATACAAAAACAATTGCTCTCATTCAAACCTTTCTGTTACTTGTGTTAGCTACATTGTCTAGCCGGTTGAAAGCCAATTGTAAACTATTGGATTCTGCATACTTTCAACTTCCTGTTTGCTATTTCCTAACTGGCATGTCTCCATTCCTATTATCATTCAATATGGTATGGAGTTGAACCTATGTGTTTTCCTATTTATTGCTCTTAATAAAATGACCACTATTGTATAGTTCACTCTTGTGTTTCCTGTTTCTTGCTCGCAATTAGCATGATTACTATTGTGTATGAATTTCCTTATCATTGCTTTAAATTAGCAAGACTACTTCTGTTGCTATGTCCTATTCAGTATGTTGTGGAATCTGACTATTGTAAAATGTCAACCTGTCTTTGCCTGTGTTATATTTCTGACAACTAGCATGCCATTAACTCTCATGAAATTTTCTTGTTAAATAGGTCAATATGGTTCACATACTAGCATGTTCTTCTTTGATACAAGGTGCTTATCTACTTGTTTTTCTCAACTAGCATGCTTGCCATATTTTATGTGTTCCTGACTTCTATGTTCCAAACCCCTGCTACCTTTCTCTGTGTAGTTATCTGTTTATTATTCTGTTCCCAGCATACTATCTAACCACCTAGTGATGATTAATGAATGAAGTCAAATATAAGCAATGTGAAACTTTGTTTGAAGTGGTTATGATCCTATTTCTGTCTACTGTTGATTGCTGGAATCTTTGTTTAAATTCTAAGTGTTGAAATAACTGTTTGTTCTTATTTACTCCTAAAATCCAAATGTTTTCTTAAAACTATCTCCTATTTCATGTAATATTTTCAACTCCTACTCTTAGAATATCTATGGTCCTGACCCTCTAGTGTGAGCACTGCCTAGGATTCCATGAGACTGCTCTGAATTCTGATACACTTGGGCTGTTTTTTCCAAACTTTTTCACAAAACTTTTTCTTTAAAAGGGTTTTTGGTGTGAGCATTTCCGGGGGTCCTTGAGGCCCTTGGGAACTTTGATGCACCAGAAGCCATTTGGTGTACTATGAGATACTGGCATATTTCAAACTTGGTTGAAGTCTTTGTTTCTAGGTTTACTTTTGGGCCTATCTAGGCTCCATATAGTATAGCAATTTCATTATGTAATTCATTTATATTTGGTCTGTAATAATAATTCCTGTAAAATTAGATATTGGTGTTATTAGTAAAACCGAGAAGGGATTTTTATAAATAACTTTGTGGGCGATCGGGTAGAAACCATGTCTATCGGACTATTTTATGATATTTATTTGCATTAGAAACCATGTTCACATGGTTTATCTCATTATCTTGAATTTTTATCCTAGAAATCATGCTTCTAGGTCGTATACCCATTCTGCGGTAATCATATCTTCAAAACCTCTATGTGTGCATTAGAAATCATGTTTTTGGAATATTTTGTTGCTCTCACTTGGCAATTAGTTGACACCTTTATTCGCCTAGATATCATGCATATATATATATATATATATATATATATATATATATATATATATATATATATATATATATATATATATATATATATATATATATATATATATATCTGTGTGTGTGTGTGTATGTGTGTAAAATTAGTTTCATTGCTTAACTGTCACGGCTATAAGGAATTAGTATAAAAAAAACAAATTACACTCTATGCCACTTGGCCCACTATCCTAACAAAATATGGCCCATACTTTTCCTTCTTACCCGGTATGGCCCAGTTCCATTCTGTTGAATTTTTTTTTCATTGATTAGCCCTCGCCGCCCTCACTCTTTTTCTTTATGCAGATGACACTTTTCCATTCCTAAATTCTCTTTTTACTTTCTCCCCACATCACTTTCTCTTTCATTTTAAATCTCTTGCTCTTTCATTTTCAAACTCTTGCTCCCCACCCCACTGTCGTTTTCATCGAGTAAAATTTTCTGGGTATTAAGGAAGATATACTTGCTGCTACTAAGGACTTCTTCTCTACTTGCAATCTGCCCCATATGATCAACAGTACAGCTATTGCACTTGTGCCTAAGGTTAGAACTCCTACAACTGTCAAAGATTATAGACCTATTGCTTGTTGTACCACTATTTATAAAATCATTTCCAAAGTTATTACAAGGAGGATGAAAGCTGTTATTGGTGGTCTAGTTGGATAAGCTCAGTCAGCATTTATTGAAGGAAGAAGCATTATTGACAATATACTGCTTAGTCATGAAATTTTTAAGGGATATTCAAGAAAAAGAGTATCCCCCAGATGTGTCCTTAAGGTGGATTTGGGGAAGGCCTATGACACTCTTGAATGGGGCTTTCTTAAACAGGTCCTTATTGACCTTGGATTCCCTGCTAAGTTTCTTAACTGGATAATGGCTTGTGTTACTTCTGTTTCCTATTCCTTAGTACTGAATAGTGGCCTAACTAAGCCTTTCATTGCAAGAAGGGGTATTAGACAGGGTGATCCTATGTCTCCTTATCTGTTTGGTCTTGCTATGGAGTATCTGAGCAGGATATTGGGTCAGTTACAGAGAAATGGAAATTTCAATTATCATCCCAAATGCAGGAAACTTAACTGTGCACATGTTTGTTTTGCTGATGACCTTCTTATGTTCTGTCGATTTGATGTTATTTCTATCCAGATTCTACAAGAGGCTTTCCTTGAGTTATCTAAAGCTTCTGGTTTGCAAGCTAACATCAACAAGAGTGTTGTTTATTTGGCTGGTGTACAACAGTCTGTCAGAGAAGAGATAATGGAAAAGCTGGGGTTCATTGAGGGCCAGCTTCCTTTCAAGTATTTAGGGATTCCACTTAACTCTAAAGAACTTGCTATCCATCATTACTTACCACTAATTGAGAAGATCACTGCTAAAGTTACTTGCTGGTCAGCCAAAATGCTTTCTTATGCAGGAAGATGTAAATTGATTAAAGCTGTTATCTTTGGCATTCAGACTTACTGGGCGCAAGTATTCATATTGCCAAAGAAGGTATTGAAAACCATTGAAGCAATATGCAGGTCTTTCCTGTGGACAGGCAGTGTTACTGTGTCTAAAAGAGCTTTGGTTGCATGGGAAAAGGTCTGTAAACCAATTTCTGATGGGGGTCTTAATATTATTGATATGGTAGTATGGAATAAGGCAGCTGTCATCAAGCTCCTTTGGGACCTGGCCAGGAAAAAGGATTGCCTTTGGATCAAGTGGCTGCACTGTTACTACATAAAACAGTGTGACATTGGATCTATGCCTCTGCCTAAGACTGCTTCTTGGGTTGTTAGAAAGATTCAGGACTGCAGGACTACTGTTATGGAGAACCAGCAGCTACAAGGGGATCTCTTTAACAGATTGCAAGCATTGTGCAAACTGGACAAGTTCCAAATCCAAAAACTATACCTTGCAATGCTGCCTAGCTATAATAAGGTAGTGGGGAAGAATGTGATGTTGACTGCTAATGTGCAACCAAGACACAAATTCACAGTATGGCTAGCTGCTTAACACAGGCTACCTACTATTGACAGATTGCAGAAGTATGGAATTCAAGTGCCTGCTAACTGTGTGTTCTGTAAGCAGCAGGCTGAAAACTTTGAGCATTTGTTCTTTGACTGCCCTATCACTAATCGATTATGGACCAAAATATGCTGTTGGTTGGGATATAAGAGAACAGTTGGCAATTGGGAAACTGAACTTCAATGGATATGCAGCAAAGCTAGGAGCAAAATATGGCACAAAGCAATCACTGCTTCTGCTTTTATGACTGCTGTTGCACTTATTTGGACAGACAGAAATTGTATCCGTTTTGATGATAAGGCTTTTGTCGAAGACCAGTTTTGTAGAGAAGTAGCACTGCTAATTCATTTACGAGGCAGAAACTGTAAAAGATGGCAAGATGGGTTGCGGCAACTAAACTGTCATCCTTAGCTATAGTCTCATACTAAGATGCCTTGTTTTAAGTTTGTATTAGCTTAGTGATGTTTGTAAATGTGTAGTAGCTAGTCGATGCTACTACTATAGAACTTACACTGTAAATCTTTTGATATCAATGAAATTAACAGTTAAACTAAAAAAAAAATTATCCCTATAAAAATAGTTACAACACTTAAATATCATGCTCATAGAGATAAACATGTAAAATAAGTTCTGTAATGCTTGTGATCATTTTCAGCATATAGACAGCATGCCCGTAGGGTCTAAACGGATAAAATGTGCATGTTCGAACTAGTCCCTAGTTTATAAAATGTTTAGATATCATACCTATAGGATCTTGCCGGTTATCGCCTAGGCAAG
This sequence comes from Nicotiana benthamiana, assembly GCA_034376525.1. NCBI lineage: Eukaryota > Viridiplantae > Streptophyta > Magnoliopsida > Solanales > Solanaceae > Nicotiana > Nicotiana benthamiana. The sequence continues at coordinate 30,427,947 of CM067337.1, forward strand.
CCTGTAGGATATTTATAACCCTGAAGTTGCCAAAAACTGTGTTTATTGACTTCTTATAAACTGCCCAGATTGAGGAAGAAATAAAATCAGTACGCAAAATAATTAGTTATTTACTGCCTCTCCTTAAAAAAACTGATGTATTTTTTGTGCTCATATGGATATTCTGCTATAGGACTTTAAATCATTTAAAAATGTTTGTTTGAGGAATGCAATTGTTTGTTTATTTGGGGAAGTAAATGTGAGCCCCTTTAACTGCTCCTTATGTGACAGTCCTACCTATTTTTTTTGACGCCTAGTTTTCTCCTTTTATGCACCATAGGCAAGTCTAGAACCACCTTAACTAGAGGTCTTAAGCACCTCCAGGGCCTAGGAAAAGGACGGAAATGCACGCATAGGGTACATATTCAATGCTATTAGAACGCTTAGATATATTTTAGGGAAGGGTAATTGGGTAGTAAAAGAGATGATGACATGTGCACTAATGCTACGCGTAACACCTCTATTTGAGGAAAGTTTAGCGAGTATTCCGCAGAAGTGATCGTATAGGATAATAAACCTAGGACCCCCTATATTCCCAGTTAAATAATCTCTATTTCTTAAATTGCTTATGACTAATTCACTTAAATTGAGTTTGGACAGGACCCGCCGTTGTGGACCTCGAGGGGTTCCTAACACCTTCCCCTCAAGGTTATTTCGAGTCCTTACCCAATCTATGGTAACACAAACCGATTTATGAGTTATAAAAATCGAAACCCGGACTCCGCGAGGAAAAAAGGGGCGTGACAGACACCACTCAAGGTGGAAAAAAGTACTTTAACTTTTATTGACGATTGCACTCGATATTATTATGTTTAATGAAGCAATTGAACCATTTAAGCAATATAAGAATGAAGTGAAGAATCAATTGAATAAAAAGATAAAAATGATTAGAAGTGGTAGGGATAGGAGAATATGAATCTTTATTTGCAGAAATATGTTCTTACTGTGGAATTATCCATTAAACTACTGCTCCCTACATACCTCAATCCAATGGAATTGCAGAAAGGAAAAATCTGACATTAAAGTAAATGATCAATTCTTTATTAAAAAGTTCCGGATTGTTGCAGAGTTTTTGGGTGGATGATTTCCTTACAGCTAACCGAATACTCGATAAAGTAACCCGTAGCAAAACACAATCAATTCCATATGATATATAGAAATAAAGAAAACCCAACTTGAAATTTTTCAAAAAGTGGGTGTGTTTAGCAAAGGTACAAGTACCTTTTCCCAAAAGGGTAAAATCGGACAAAACATTGTGGATTGCATTTTCGTTGTATATGCTACAAACAGTAAAGCATGTGGTTTTTTGTTCATAAACCTGATAATGCCAAAATTCATGTTAATACAATAGTTGAATTAGTTAATACATCTACCCGTATAAAACTAAATGTGAGTCGTTAAGTGAAAAGCCTAAATAACCATATGAAGAACCAAAGGAAATTACTCAACATGAAAAAGATCCAAGGGGTAGCAAAAGTCAAAGAATATCTACTTCCTTTGGACTAAATTTTGTGACATTCTTTCTTGAAAATAAGCCTCAAGCTTTTAAAGTGGCTATGTCATCTTCTAATTCATCATTTTTGAAATAGGTAATCAATAGTGAGATTCAATCAATTTTGGATAACTATACATGGAAATTGGTTGATCTTGCTCCGAGAAATAAGCCTTTAGGTTCGAAATGGATCATTAATCGGAAAATAAAAGCTGATGGCACTACCGACAAATATAAGACAAGCCTTGTTGTCAAAGGTAATAGACAAAAGGAAGGCCTTGATTACCTTGAAACTTACTCGCCGGTAATGAGGATAACATCTATTAGGGTGTTAGTGGCAGTAGCGGCCGTGTATGGTATTGAAATATATCAAATAGATGTTAAAATAACTTCATTAAATAGAGATTTGGAGGAAGAGATTTACATGGAACAACCCGAGGGTTTGTCGTTCTGGGTAAATAAAAGAAAGTGTGCAAACTAGTTATGTCACTTTATGGACTTAAACAAGCACCCAAACAATGGCATGCCAAATTTGATCAAACAAATGCTGGCAAGTGAGTTTAAAATCAATGAGTGTGACTAATGTGTTTACATTAAAAACACTCCAGGTCATGAAGTCATTGTTTGTTTATATGTTGATGACATGTTGATAATGAGAAAAATATGTCAGATATAAATGCTACTATGCGCATATTGGCTAGCAAATTCGACATGAAAGACTTAAGAGCTGTGGATGTGATCTTAGGAATCAGAATTCACAAGACTCTACAAGGTCTAGCATTATCACAGTCTCACTACATTGAAAAAGTCCTTGATAAGTTCAACTATTTTGATTTCAAGATTTCCAAGACTCCAATTGACGTGAGTTATGCGCTTCAAGAGAATGAAGCTGAAAGTGACTCAATACTGGACGATGCAAGAGTATTAGGAAGTTTGATGTATATCATGAATTGTACGCGACCAAATATAGCAAGTGGTACTAACAAACTTAGTAGTTTTACTAGTAACCCCAATAAAATACATTGGATGGCAATGAAACCAGTTTTGGGGTATCTGAAATATACCCAAAATTATGCTTTGCCTTATAAAACCTATCCCTCTGCGATTGAGGGATATAGTGATGAAAATAGGATCACTGAATCATTTAAAGTTAAATCCACCGAGAGGATATGCATTCACAATTTAGGGTAGGGAAGTGTCTCGGAAATCATCCAATCAAACGTGCATCACCCGTTCTACAATAGAATCTTAATTCATAGCTTTAGATAAGACCGGTGAAGAAGCTAAATGGCTCAATAATTTCTTGGAAGATATACCATTTTGGCCCAAATCTTTGTCACCTATTTGTATATATTGTGATAGTCAACCTTTAGAAATCAAGGTACAGTATTAAGGCTTTTTGTTGAGTCAATAAAGCATAAAGCTTTGTAATGATTTTCTAAGTATGGCAGGATATGACCAAATAGTATATCTATAGGAATCCGCGTTTAGAAATCACATATGTGAATGTTAAGTGTAAGCCACTTCAAGGGGAATGAAAGTAACAACCCATTCTCTAAGCACTCATAAACCAGGCGGTGATCATGGCTGAAATGAACACAACCGTGAGAACCATAGATGGTTACAGGTTGATTGTGTGACATATGTAGCCTAAGCATACAACAAAACTCGATGATTCAAATATATCAAATCTACCGATTGATCGAGTATATCCGATATAAGTTCACTACGGAAAGTTCAAAGAGAAACCTACTTATCCAGATGCAATTATTTCTCCCATATAAATCATACATGCTTCTGTGCATTCCTTTTTTTTTATATCCATTCCCCATTCAAATTGGGGATTGTTGGGTTTTAAAGCTTGGTTTAGCTTAAAAGAGGGTGAATGGGAAATGGAGAAAAAATAAAATATTTGAGTTTCCCTCCTTGGCAAAGGGACACTGTCCCATATTGTAGGAAGAAAAAACTTTTGATGAGTATATGTACAATTTTTCTTCTTCTAACTCTTAAAGAGTTATGAAGAAGGCAAGCCTCGTGTCATCGTCATTGTCACTTGCTCATTTCAGCTTTAGCTTCGGATTCAAATTCGGATTTGGATTTGGATTCGGTAAAATACTGATTGATTGATTAATATTTTTGGAAAAAATTTATTTCAATTATTTAACTAATTAACAAAAATGTAATCTGGAATAACCCAGGACCCATGACTTGGTCTGATCCATTTTTTGGATAATTTTAAATCCGTTTTCCCGTAATATTCGAAACAGAAATATTCCCACCTATTCCAATAGCCATGGCTATTTCTGAAAGGTTGCAAACCTTTTCAAAAACAATGCCATAATGTCTATAAATATGCTTTAATCCCAGAATCTGTCCTTATGAAATAATGATCTTCTTCTTCAGCACAAAACTTTTCGTTTATTTTACGACCTTCGTGTGGTTCGTTCTTTCACAGGCTATATTCTTCCAACACTCCAATACGTTATATCATTTTATTCGGGGAGGATATTATTAGAGCACTTCGGGTACTTAAGGGGAATAATATCCTTAAGGACACATTGAGCATTTAGTGGGCTCAATTTATTCCAAAATTGTTTTCCCAAAATTTATTTCGACATTCTGGTGTTGCTAAATTTCTTCTTCTGTTTTTCCTGTTTCATAATATTTCATTATTTATTACAGCAATACATATTGCATAACAAAAGGAAATGTTCATGTTCTAGCTGTTGTTATGGGTAACTTTCCTCATTTGCTCATGCCTGCAGAGCTTGATAGAAAGTTAGCAGATTTGAAGATTAATTAAATGTGTGCTGAAATCTAGTAAAGGCCTCAAAGAGATTGTTGCACATGTATTTTAAACTTATGTTTTCGTTGAATATAATGACCCGACCAATCATTTAGAGTATTTGCACTTCGCTCGGTTGATTAAGGGTACGAGTATCTTCGTAAGATGTACTATGACTTGTATGAATTGCCAATCTTTTTTTCAGGTTATTCGAAATCAATTTGAAAGAATAAACTTCATGACTGAAGATTTAAGTTGGAAGCATTGATGCAGTTTGACTTTTTAGCATTTGAACTCGGATTGGAGGTTTGATGGTTATGTTAGGCCTGGATGGTGGACTCAAGGGTATGCCGAGATTTGAATTTGGATATTTCTAGAAGGTTCAGGCGCTAATTAGTGAAAGTTGGAAATTTGAAGTATTGAAAATTTCACTAGTTTGACCGAAAGTTGACTTTGAGGATATCAGATTTGGATTGAGGTTCCGGGAATTGAAATTGCTTTGTTACGTCATTTGATCCTTGTGTGCAACACTTGAGTTCATTCCAGGTTGATTTGCTATATTTTCGGAGCAAATTTTAGAGGTAAGAATTATGTCATGGGACTTTTTGGTACATTTGGACGGGGTCTCGAGTGGCTCGGGTGAGTTACAAACATGGTTCAGATTAGTTTTCCTCTTTTTGCATTATTGAAGATTCGCTGGTAATGGTGTGCTGCATCTGTGGAGTGTTGTTCACAGAAGCAACTTTGCAAATGCAGGATGTTTGTCATAGAAGTGAGAAGAGGCTAGGTACGGAATATCGTAGAAGCAGGGAATTTGGCCCAGGTGCAGATGCTCAGGTGCGAAAAATTTGAGCGCATGCGCGAAGGATTTTGCATGAGCGGAGTTTTGCTATCGCAGGTGTGAGGGGTGCTGGGCCAATCTATTTTTGCATAAGCGAAGCCTTTTATTGTAGAATTAGGGGTCACGCAATCGTAGGTGTGAGAGGTGCCGGGCCAATCTATTTTCGCAGAAGCGAAGCCTTTTATCGTAGAATAGGGGGTCACAGATGCAACACTATGACTGCATATGCTGAATTGCTAGGCAAAAGCTATAAATTGAGGTTTTAGTTCTTTAATCATATTTTGAAATTTGGGGCTCAGATTGAAGAGATTTTGGACGCAAATTTAATCACAGGGATTGGGGTGAGTGTTTCATACTCGGTTTTGACTATATTTCGTGATTCTATCTTCATTTTTGGTAATTGGATTATGAATTTTAAAGAGAAAATTGGGGAATTTTGTCTAAAGTTTCATAGAAAGAAATTTCAAGTCATGAGCTTCGCTTTGGAGTTAGGTCTTAGTGAAACTGGTATGGTTGACTCGTTACTAAATGAGTTATTGGAGTTTACAAGTTTCGTTGGGTTCTGAGGCATGGGTGCGATCCTGGGCTCGGGTTTGACTTATTGGTCAATTTTGGCTTTTGATTGAAGATTTGACCTTTATCATTTGAAATTGTTTCCTTAGGCATTATTTGATGTTCTTGAAATGTTTTTGGCTAGTTTCCCGTTAGAAGGCCAGTGCGCACGAGATAGCATTTTTGGAGCATCATTTGGCTTACTCGATAATAGATTTGTCTAGTTCGAGATAAGTAACACTTCTAAGCTTGGTGTTGAGTGCATGAAATCCCTAATTACGTGTTATGTGATTGACATAGAGGTGACGTCCATGCTAGGTGACGGGCGTCTGAGCGTGCATCGTACTATTTGTGATTTAGTCGATTCCATGGAACTGCGTAGCCGTCTTATCTAAATTATTTTACTGTAATCTATGTGATTAGAGCACTTGAGTTATGATTCATGCTAGAAATCATGTTTAGGTTATATGTTGGTACTACTGGACCCATCGTGGTATCTCTTTGTTGTTGAGTTATTTACTTAATTGCAATTACGTACTCAAGCACATTCATCTTTACGTTGGGCTCCTTAGCATGAGTATAGTGTTCCTGAGATACTGGAAAGATTGATGATTAAGTGATGTCGAGGGCCTATTATGAGAGATATTGATGGGATCGGGTTGCATTCAGCAATATGCTGTTACGCCCCAAATTCGAGGGACATGACCGGCGCTCGACCGAGTATCCCTAGTCAAGCGGACCTAGGTGCCTTTACTATCCCACGGTTTACCCCAAATTATTCATCGCTTATTAACCAAGTGAAACACCTAATTATAATAGGTAGACTTTGTTACAAAAGCATACATAACATAGATAATCTTTAGCGAGGTATACAACTTACATCGCCGAACTTACAAAGTACATATTTACATAAGTTCATAACACACATTGCCTGCCTACGGAGCCTCTAAATATGAAAAAGAAATAGTAAAATACTTGCCGGTAACAAAGCTCCGGCTATACCTTTTACAAATACCAAAACAAGATCCTAAAAAACAAGAACAGAAGCGGCATGAGCCACGTAGGGCCCCGAATGGAAAGGGGCTCACCAATTCAGCTGGCAGGAAGTAATGGGGAGATACGGTCGGTGGACTGGAATGTCTGCTATAGATCCACCTACAATCATAACACGAATGTAGCGGCCCCGGCAAAAGGGACGTCAATACATTTAAATTGTACGGGTATCTATGAACAAACTTGTTCCAAGTAAACTCAAACCACACTTAAGTAGGAAACAGTAATAGATGCAGCAACCAAACACATATGAAGGAACAATCAAGCAAAACAAGTTTACAAACTCTCTTGTTTTGCCCTTCCACAATTTCACTTCAATAGTTTCACAATTTGCTCATATTTTGTTTCAATAGTGATTTCGATCACTTTCCATCCTTATTACCTCAGCCACCATTATTATCTCGTCCACCCTTATCACTACAACCTATACCTTATTACTTCATGTTGCGGCGCGCAACCCAATCCCATCGTAGAGTTTCAATCCACAAACAAAAAACAAGAACAAACAATTCACAATGTCAACAACAATAATTTTCAAGAATTAACAATAATAATATTACAAGTGTTTCCGTAACCATCAATACTATTTCCATCATATTTCAACAGTCCATATACGTTTTACGTTACATTGGTAATTTCCCAACAAGCCATAGATATTGCTTCCACGGTTATTCCAGTTGCACTAGTCATCATTTTCTTTAGTCATTTATTCCCCAACTACGACCACATAACACAATCACAACGTACCAATCACAAGAAATTCATAAGTAATTTATGTAGATATCACCTACCAAGCTTGCGTACATCAAACAAGGCGATTTTACAAGGATAAAAGTTAGCCGTACATACCTGGAGCTGAATTCCCTTTTTAACTTCTATTCTCAACTTATCAAGCAGTCTAGCAATATCAATCTAGTTCACAAGTTAACTTATTTGCCTTGGAGCTGAAGTTCACAATTACTACCTGAGCTTATCAAGGCTATTTACCCCTCTTTGAACAATTGCGTAAGATTACTCTTATCCAATTCCTCTTACCAGATTTTTAGTTTTTAAGGACATGCATGAGCAATCCCACCTTTGGTTTTCAAGAATCAATGCATGAGAATCCCCATTTTGTTTAAACAGAAAAATCAATGAAAAAGGGTTGGGAATTTTACCTTCAAGGACAGAAGTGAAAACAGTACTTCAAGTTTCCCAGGTTTTGGTGATTTTAAAAAATCAATTTGATGAACATGGACTTTCTCTCTCAAGGACCCTCTCCTCCCATTCTCTTTTTTTGATCATAAAATATGTTAAAATGAGGGGATGGGTTGTTTTATTAAAAAGGGGGTTAGGTTTAAAATTTTAGAAAATAGAAGCCCGAGCTGGATCTGCGGTTGCACTATGCGATCGCAGAGTTGAAATGCGGTATGCAGATTGGACCACAGAAGTGTCCCAATCACTAATCATCTCTTCCTGGGTATGCGATGGGAATGCGGTCTTCATTCCTGTTCTGCGGTCGCATAATGCACCACAGAACTGACAGTCACAAATACTTGAGGGAATTATGCGACGACTATGCGGTCCGCATATTGATTATGCAACCACATAATGGACCGCAATTCTAACATCAATTTAGACCAACTCTCTGATTAACTCCGCGGTAGAAATGCGGCCCGCATACGTGATTTGCCGCTGCATTCTGGACCGCAAAATGACACGTTTCTGGAAAACAATGTCTACAGATTTTTAAGTGCAAAATCAGTAAAAAATGTCCGACCCGCGGCGAGCTTTGACTCTATGAGTTGCTAGTATTTTGGCACACATTTTCACAGGGTCTAACACCCCCCCCCCCCACACCTATAATCATTCGTCCTCGAATGACGATTTTGAAAATCAGATGGTTTGAAACATGATATGCAAGCTCCTAAATTCTTACTAACTCCCATATTTTAGAAAAAGTTTGCCAGAGTTTCCTTTGTAATTTGGACATATTTACCTGTCATAGAGCCCCCGTTACATACTTCCAAGCACCATTACATAAATTTGTTACCGCTATACTGTCACACAACCCATCACCCTTACGCATGAACATAATCAATCGCTTAACACACTTTTGCACATAGTTTAATTACTCTATTGAGTCTCATACAGTTTAAACACTATAATTATCTATATACATGCAGATTAATCATTACCAATTTGTATTATTATAAGCAGTTACTTATCACAAGAGCTTTTACAAAACATTCTTTCACAAAGAAGGGTTTCATATGACTCAAACAATCACAACACAAAATGATTTGGGTACAACTTGGGTGATCACAATTGTAATGCATCTAAGGGAGAAATGGGGTGTATTTTCACCAAATGGGTCACAATACAAGTATGCCTATGGACAAGAATTCACACGATCACTTCTAGACTTGTTCAAAAAAATGTGGATATTTTCATTTAATATCATCTTCCGCTTCCCAAGTGGCCTCCTCGACTTGTTGATTTCGCCACAACACTTTAACTGAAGCAATTTCCATATCGCAATATATGGACTTGTCTATAGAAAATGGCAATCGGAATTTCTTCATACGATAACTCTTCAGTGGCCTTGATGTCTTCAACTGGCACGATGGTGGAAGGATCTCCAACAACATTCTTTAGCATAGACACGTGGACATTTAAGGGGGCAACTCCAGCTTATAAGAAACTTGCCCGATCCTTTTAATGATCCGATAAGGCCAGACATATCTAGGACTCAGCTTCCCTTTCTTCCCAAATCGCATGACTCCCTTCATAGGAGATACCCTCAAGAATACCCAATAATCTACTTGGAACTCCAATTCCCTTCGATGCACGTCTGCATAGGACTTTTGGAGACTCTGAGCAGTCTTCATCCTTTTCTGAATGTTAACGTTTTCCACTGCTTGGTGCACGAGATCCGGCCCTATCAATTCTGCTTCACATACATTGAACCACCCGACCAGAGACCTACATCTCATCTCGTAAAATGCCTCAAATGGGCCATCTAAATACTAGCATGGAAGCTGTTATTGTAACAAATTCTACAAGGGGCAAGTGATCGTCCCAATAACCTTTGAAGTCCAATACACAAGCCGCGCCATATCTTCGAGCGTCTGAATAGTCCGCTCTGCTTGACAATCGATCTGAAAGTTGAAGGTCGTGCTGAGATTCACTTGGGTACCCAAACCTTGCTGAAATTTCTTCCAAAAATTAGCTATGAACTGAGCCCTTCGATCCATAATAAAAGAGAACGGAGTACCATGAAGCCTCACTATTTCGTTAATATATAATCGAGCATATTGTTCTGCATTATCGATGGACTTGACAGGAAAGAAGTGAGATTACTTGGAGAGTCGATCTACTATCACCCAAATCGAGTCAGACTTCCAATGAGTGCGAGGTAATCCTACCACAAAATGCATGTTAACCATCTCCCATTTACACATTGGTATTTCCATAAGTTGGGTTTACCCACCGGGCCGCTGATGCTCAGTTTTTACTTGCTGACAATTTGGATATTGATATACAAAGTCTGCCACACCCCTCTTTATACAGCTCCGCCAATAAATCTCCTTGAGATCATGATTCATTTTGTAGAACCTGGGTGCACCGAATACCTGGAATGAAGAGCCTCGACCATTACCCTTTCCCGAAAATTACCTACATCTGGAACACATAGCCTAGCTTGACATCACAACACACCATCATCGCTGCCGAGTGAAAATACCGATGTTTTGTTCTTCCGGACTGCCTCCTTTATCTGTGCCAATGCTGGATCGATGAGCTATTTGTCCTTGACTTCCGCTACAAGCGACGAATCTTCTCTATTACTCACAAAAATTTCTCGCTCATTTGGGGTCGAGATGCGAACCCCAAGACAGGCAAGCTGATAAACCTCCCGAGCTAGGAGCCTCTGATCCGCTACCAAGTGAGCCAAACTACACACGGATTTGCGAATAAGGGCTTCGGCCACCACATTCGCCTTACCCGGATGGTACAAGATGTTCATATCATAATCTTTAAGCAATTCTAACTACCGCTACTGCCTTAAATTTAACTCCTTCTATTTGAACAAATATTGGAGACTCTTGTGGTCTAAGAACATATCCACATGGACCCCATAAAGATAATGCCACCATATTATCAAGGCAAACACAACGGCTGCAAGCTCCAAATCATATGTCGGGTAATTCTTCTCGTGATTCTTGAGTGGCCTTTAAGCATATGCTATAACCTTCCCATGCTACATCAATACACACCCTAAGCCTACCCTAGAAGAATCACAATAGACAACAAATCCTTCCGTGCCATTTGGCAAAACCAATATCGGTGCCGAGGTCAACCTTGACATCAATTCCTGAAAACTTTTCCCACAAGCGTTGGATCATTGGAACTTAACTGCTTTCTGCGTCAACTTAGTCAATGGGGTGGTGAGGGTAGAGAATCCCTCCACAAACCTCCGATGGTACCCAGCTAAACCCAAGAAGCTATGAACCTCCGTCTGGGTTGTGGGTCTAGGCCAATCTTTCACCGCTGCAATCTTCTGGGGATCCATCTGGATCCCATCACTATAAACAACATGACCCAGAAAAGTGACGGACTCCAACCAAAATTCACATTTGTGAATTTAGCGTACAACTGGTGTCACACCTTCTTTTTCACTACACCCGCAAGGGCTTAGAGGAGTTTTTTCAATTAAAGGACAATCGGAACGAGATTTGTTTATATTTATTCAGAGTCACTACTCGGGAGATTAATGGTGTCCCAAGTTACTGATTGAATCCCGAACAGAGAAAAAAGATGACTTTTTCACAGTCTGCGAACCAGAAATCTGGATAAGGAGTTATGTTAACCCGGGAGAAGGTGTTAGGCATTCCTGGGTTCCGTGGTTCTAGCACGGTCGCTCAACTGTTGCATTTTGCTTTTATTTAATTTTATTACATGAAGAGCCTATCTACCAATTTTATTCTTAACCGCTTTTATTTAATATAATAATTATTTAAGAGAAAGTGAATGTCGTTTAAAGTGTGTTTTCGGATTGCGCCGCATCAAAAGAACCTGCAATCCTAAGCACACTCTATTCAATAATTTAGGATATGGATTTGGGCAGCATAAAATGCCCACCCGTATTTAGGAATGTAATTTTACTAAAGTCGCGCTTAATAGAGTCTAAGACATTGTAATTTTTTGGGGAAGTTGTTTTTTGAAGGATTTTTAGAGAAATTCACGGCCATTCCAAAAAATTACAATGTGTTAGACTCTATTAAGCGCGACTTTAGTAAAATTACATTCCTAAATACGGGTGGGCATTTTATGCTGCCCAAATCCATATCCTAAATTATTGAATAGAGTGTGCTTAGGATTGCAGGTTCTTTTGATGCGGCGCAATTCGAAAACACACTTTAAACGACATTCACTTTCTCTTAAATAATTATTATATTAAATAAAAGCGGTTAAGAATAAAATTGGTAGATAGGCTCTTCATGTAATAAAATTAAATAAAAGCAAAATGCAACAGTTGAGCGACCGTGCTAGAACCACGGAACCCAGGAATGCCTAACACCTTCTCCCGGGTTAACATAACTCCTTATCCAGATTTCTGGTTCGCAGACTGTGAAAAAGTCATCTTTTTTCTCGGTTCGGGATTCAATCAGTAACTTGGGACACCATTAATCTCCCGAGTAGTGACTCTGAATAAATATAAACAAATCTCGTTCCGATTGTCCTTTAATTGAAAAAACTCCTCTAAGCCCTTGCGGGTGTAGTGAAAAAGAAGGTGTGACACCAGTTGTACGCTAAATTCACAAATGTGAATTTTGGTTGGAGTCCGTCACTTTTCTGGGTCATGTTGTTTATAGTGATGGGATCCAGATGGATCCCCAGAAGATTGCAGCGGTGAAAGATTGGCCTAGACCCACAACCCAGACAGAGGTTCATAGCTTCTTGGGTTTAGCTGGGTACCATCGGAGGTTTGTGGAGGGATTCTCTACCCTCACCACCCCATTGACTAAGTTGACGCAGAAAGCAGTTAAGTTCCAATGATCCAACGCTTGTGGGAAAAGTTTTCAGGAATTGATGTCAAGGTTGACCTCGGCACCGATATTGGTTTTGCCAAATGGCACGGAAGGATTTGTTGTCTATTGTGATTCTTCTAGGGTAGGCTTAGGGTGTGTATTGATGTAGCATGGGAAGGTTATAGCATATGCTTAAAGGCCACTCAAGAATCACGAGAAGAATTACCCGACATATGATTTGGAGCTTGCAGCCGTTGTGTTTGCCTTGATAATATGGTGGCATTATCTTTATGGGGTCCATGTGGATATGTTCTTAGACCACAAGAGTCTCCAATATTTGTTCAAATAGAAGGAGTTAAATTTAAGGCAGTAGCGGTAGTTAGAATTGCTTAAAGATTATGATATGAACATCTTGTACCATCCGGGTAAGGCGAATGTGGTGGCCGAAGCCCTTATTCGCAAATCCGTGTGTAGTTTGGCTCACTTGGTAGCGGATCAGAGGCTCCTAGCTCGGGAGGTTTATCAGCTTGCCTGTCTTGGGATTCGCATCTCGACCCCAAATGAGCGAGAAATTTTTGTGAGTAATAGAGAAGATTCGTCGCTTGTGGGTCTAGGCCAATCTTTCACCGCTGCAATCTTCTGGGGATCCATCTGGATCCCATCACTATAAACAACATGACCCAGAAAAGTGACGGACTCCAACCAAAATTCACATTTGTGAATTTAGCGTACAGCTGGTGTCACACCTTCTTTTTCACTACACCCGCAAGGGCTTAGAGGAGTTTTTTCAATTAAAGGACAATCGGAACGAGATTTGTTTATATTTATTCAGAGTCACTACTCGGGAGATTAATGGTGTCCCAAGTTACTGATTGAATCCCGAACCGAGAAAAAAGATGACTTTTTCACAGTCTGCGAACCAGAAATCTGGATAAGGAGTTATGTTAACCCGGGAGAAGTTGTTAGGCATTCCTGGGTTCCGTGGTTCTAGCACGGTCGCTCAACTGTTGCATTTTGCTTTTATTTAATTTTATTACATGAAGAGCCTATCTACCAATTTTATTCTTAACCGCTTTTATTTAATATAATAATTATTTAAGAGAAAGTGAATGTCGTTTAAAGTGTGTTTTCGGATTGCGCCGCATCAAAAGAACCTGCAATCCTAAGCACACTCTATTCAATAATTTAGGATATGGATTTGGGCAGCATAAAATGCCCACCCGTATTTAGGAATGTAATTTTACTAAAGTCGCGCTTAATAGAGTCTAACACATTGTAATTTTTTGGGGAAGTTGTTTTTTGAAGGATTTTTAGAGAAATTCACGGCCATTCCAAAAAATTACAATGTGTTAGACTCTATTAAGCGCGACTTTAGTAAAATTACATTCCTAAATACGGGTGGGCATTTTATGCTGCCCAAATCCATATCCTAAATTATTGAATAGAGTGTGCTTAGGATTGCAGGTTCTTTTGATGCGGCGCAATCCGAAAACACACTTTAAACGACATTCACTTTCTCTTAAATAATTATTATATTAAATAAAAGCGGTTAAGAATAAAATTGGTAGATAGGCTCTTCATGTAATAAAATTAAATAAAAGCAAAATGCAACAGTTGAGCGACCGTGCTAGAACCACGGAACCCAGGAATACCTAACACCTTCTCCCGGGTTAACATAACTCCTTATCCAGATTTCTGGTTCGCAGACTGTGAAAAAGTCATCTTTTTTCTCGGTTCGGGATTCAATCAGTAACTTGGGACACCATTAATCTCCCGAGTAGTGACTCTGAATAAATATAAACAAATCTCGTTCCGATTGTCCTTTAATTGAAAAAACTCCTCTAAGCCCTTGCGGGTGTAGTGAAAAAGAAGGTGTGACACCAGTTGTACGCTAAATTCACAAATGTGAATTTTGGTTGGAGTCCGTCACTTTTCTGGGTCATGTTGTTTATAGTGATGGGATCCAGATGGATCCCCAGAAGATTGCAGCGGTGAAAGATTGGCCTAGACCCACAACCCAGACGGAGGTTCATAGCTTCTTGGGTTTAGCTGGGTACCATCGGAGGTTTGTGGAGGGATTCTCTACCCTCACCACCCCATTGACTAAGTTGACGCAGAAAGCAGTTAAGTTCCAATGATCCAACGCTTGTGGGAAAAGTTTTCAGGAATTGATGTCAAGGTTGACCTCGGCACCGATATTGGTTTTGCCAAATGGCACGGAAGGATTTGTTGTCTATTGTGATTCTTCTAGGGTAGGCTTAGGGTGTGTATTGATGTAGCATGGGAAGGTTATAGCATATGCTTAAAGGCCACTCAAGAATCACGAGAAGAATTACCCGACATATGATTTGGAGCTTGCAGCCGTTGTGTTTGCCTTGATAATATGGTGGCATTATCTTTATGGGGTCCATGTGGATATGTTCTTAGACCACAAGAGTCTCCAATATTTGTTCAAATAGAAGGAGTTAAATTTAAGGCAGTAGCGGTAGTTAGAATTGCTTAAAGATTATGATATGAACATCTTGTACCATCCGGGTAAGGCGAATGTGGTGGCCGAAGCCCTTATTCTCAAATCCGTGTGTAGTTTGGCTCACTTGGTAGCGGATCAGAGGCTCCTAGCTCGGGAGGTTTATCAGCTTGCCAGTCTTGGGGTTCGCATCTCGACCCCAAATGAGCGAGAAATTTTTGTGAGTAATAGAGAAGATTCGTCGCTTGTGGGTCTAGGCCAATCTTTCACCGCTGCAATCTTCTGGGGATCCATCTGGATCCCATCACTATAAACAACATGACCCAGAAAAGTGACGGACTCCAACCAAAATTCACATTTGTGAATTTAGCGTACAACTGGTGTCACACCTTCTTTTTCACTACACCTGCAAGGGCTTAGAGGAGTTTTTTCAATTAAAGGACAATCGGAACGAGATTTGTTTATATTTATTCAGAGTCACTACTCGGGAGATTAATGGTGTCCCAAGTTACTGATTGAATCCCGAACCGAGAAAAAAGATGACTTTTTCACAGTCTGCGAACCAGAAATCTGGATAAGGAGTTATGTTAACCCGGGAGAAGGTGTTAGGCATTCCTGGGTTCCGTGGTTCTAGCACGGTCGCTCAACTGTTGCATTTTGCTTTTATTTAATTTTATTACATGAAGAGCCTATCTACCAATTTTATTCTTAACCGCTTTTATTTAATATAATAATTATTTAAGAGAAAGTGAATGTCGTTTAAAGTGTGTTTTCGGATTGCGCCGCATCAAAAGAACCTGCAATCCTAAGCACACTCTATTCAATAATTTAGGATATGGATTTGGGCAGCATAAAATGCCCACCCGTATTTAGGAATGTAATTTTACTAAAGTCGCGCTTAATAGAGTCTAACACATTGTAATTTTTTGGAATGGCCGTGAATTTCTCTAAACGGGCCTTTCCGATTTTCTAAATATTTTTTAAACCTTTATTGAGAGCCCTATAATTTGTATTCCTTTGGGCGAGGCTCGTATCAATTTTAGAAAGCTTATTTAATTAGTGTAATAAGAGGACAACCCAACTCATAACCATTTCGGATTTGAGCTATGGATTATGGGAAAACTAGCTTTGTAGTTACTTTTGGCAAAATATAACTACCATGGAACACAGTATCAATCATATTGTTAAGGCTAGACTAATGACCTGATTCTATTTCCCAAAAAAAAAACACATATAGTCAACAACACCTATTGGGATTACTAACACAAGGAAAAGGGGTGGAGTATTACATAAAAATGTCTACTGCTAAAAGACAAACAACTAGCCCAATTTGAACATCTTGACAATGAAATCAATATTAAAATCAATCACAACCTATATTGCATTAACGAACTGATTCACTTCACACTGAACTCTTCAGAATTAAAAGATGCGAAATCAAACGAATTAAATACTCTCAAGACTATCCAAAGAAAATTCCGATGCACAGAATGCGCACGAACACATGTACTCGTGAAATAGATAATGAAAAGCGCCTTTGACACAACTAATTCGATCTACTATCTCAGCAAATAATTTGACTCAACTGATTGTTAAAAAGAATGAGATAATGAGGCGGTAGTTTAATAATCCAAATGAAAGAACACTCAAAATATCAATCATTCAAGCTCAAATTTATTCCTCCAAAAATAAGTCCAAAGATTCATGAATTAACTAAAGCCAAATGAAACAAGGAAACAAACCTCAATGAGTTTACAAACAAATCGGATCTGATTCTCGCAATCAACAGGATGTCGACAATCGGAGCTCGCCGGGACCGCGACAAAATTCAACAACGGCCAAGTAACAAATTCAAACAAAACTTCACAACCGGAACTGAATTGATTTCTATTAAAACCAGAAGAAGCAAAACATTAAAGTGTAAAATTAATCCATGATAGAACTGAAAAGAAAAATCATATGGTCATGTTTTTGTTGATAAAGAAACAGAACTGCTGGACGTGAGGTTGCTGCTGGATGTGAGGGAGACGTCAATGGCGGACGAGGAGGCAGCAACGATGGACTGAACTGGTCGTTTCGTTCAAGGGTTGTTTGGTTGCTGCTATGACTATGGCAGTGTTGCTGTTCGCTGCTGGTTTTGGAGATGATGAAGACGTTGGTTATGGTGATGGCCAGTCATTTGGAGGGGAGAGATGCCGGCAGTGAAGAATAAGCAGCGTGAGAGAAGTGTGTTTTGTAATTCTCGTCTCCTTTTTTTTATTGGGTAGAGAGTGATTTTATAGAGTGTGTGGGGTGGGGTGTAGTGTGGGGGAGTTTTATTTGGGGAAGGTGTTATGTGAGAAGTGTTTTTGGGGGAGGTTTCATATGGGAAGAAATAGTTGGGGGAATATTTTGGGGAAGGTTCTTCTCAATTTCTTTTTATCTTCCTATTTCTTTTATCTTACTTTTTTTTTGTATTTCATTTACTTATTTTGTATTTTATTTTCTGATTTTGTTAAATGCTAAATTAATAAATCAAAATTCAAATTGACTCTAAACTTATGCTTCCAAACAGCAATTATATCAGTTCCCTATGCAAACTAAACAAATTAAAACTAAAAATGCAAAAAGGATCATTTTTATTATTTTCCTTTTCCTATAAGTAACTCAACTACTACTTAATCTTAAAATGTAAAATTAAATAATAAATGCAAATACCAAGTTTTTCGGTATTTATTATTTTAATTTTATGCATGAAATGCGACTACAAAAGAAAAAATTCCGAAAAAATCCATAAAAATTATTTTGACTTATTTTTAGGAGTTATCTTCATGTCGGACAAAAATCACGTGCTTACAGCTGCCTCTCTTTGCTCGAAAACACGAAGAGTTTTCGGGCAAAGATAAAATAAGCACTGTGAGGGATTTTCTCCCATTTGAAAGTCCAGGTGAGATCCATTGTTGCCGTTTTGAATTGTAAACTAAAATGTTTTCCCTTTTCAAACTGTTTAGCTTGAATGTATTCCTCTGCTATGCGGAAGGGCTACCGACTGCTGAACTTGAAATGTATTGTATTTCATGGTTATCCAGGCGGGCTTCTGATTTCCCAGGAATAGACAAAACAAAGAAAACTTTCTGCCTCAGTTTGGAGACTGGGTACATGTTACTGGATATTAATAAAAATTGACTAAAACTTGACCTGAAATACCTTTGTTATACAGGCGGGCTCCTGACTTCAAAAACTTAAATTGTATGCCTCTGTTCTTTAGACGGGCTCCTGACTTCAAAAAGACGATGAAATCGATTGAAAACTAAAATTTGAATTGTATCACCTATGTTCTTCAGGCGGGCTCCTGATTGCTGAACATGAAATTGAATGTATTCCTCTATTATCCAGGCGGGCTCCTGACTTCACAAAAATAGAAAAAACAAAGAAAATTTTCTGCCCCAGTGTGGGAAAATTGAGGCTTGTTACCACATACTAATAAGAACCAAGACTTGAAATGTGATAAGAGTGAAATGCAACTTTAAAAATTTAAAGACTGAAATGTATCTTAAAATTTATAATTTATCTTAGGTGAAAAATTCACCAGACTAAGATTTTCATCTTAGGTAAAAGATTCAATAGACTAAAATTCTTATCTTTATCTTTGGTGAAAAATTCATCAGACTAAGATTTTTAGCTAAGGAGTAATATTCAACATACTAAGATTTTTATCTGTTATCTTAGGTGAAAGAGTCATCACACTAAGATTTTCATCTTAGGTGAAAGATTCAAGAGACTAAGATTTTTAAATTTTATCTTAGGTAATAAATTCATCAGACTAAAATTTTCATCTTCGGAGAAAAGATTCAATAGACTAAGATTTATCTTTACCTTAGGTGAAAAATTCATCAGACCAAGATTTTACCTTGGGTGAAAGTTCCAACAGACTAAGATTCTGACTCTAGGAGATAATTCATCAGACTAGGTCCATTTTTGCGTGATATCAGGAGGAAAATTCATCGGACTGAGATTTTGACTCTAGGAGATAATTCATCAGACTAGGTCCATTTTTCAAATCCTGAATTTCTTAATCTTTCAAATTCAATCTTCCTTTCTTCTTTTTTCAAATTTTGCCTTCCTTTCTTGTTCCCAAATTACAACTTCCTTTCTTTTTTCCAACTACTACCTTCCCATTTTTCCAAATTATGACTTCCTTTCATTTTTCCAACTTCTGCCTTTATCTTTTTCCAAATTATGCCTTCCTTTCATTCCCAAATTACGCATCTATCTTAGGTAAAAGATTCAGCGGATTAAGATTTCTTTATCTTAGGTGAAAAAATTCAACAGACTAAGATTTTTATCTTAGGTGAATGGTTTAGTAGACTAAGATTCTTCATCTTAGGTGAAAAATTCATCATACTAAGATTTTTACTTTAACCATTTTCCTCCGAAACTTATTTTATACACCTTATTGAATTACTTTTCTTCGGAACTGTTTTCCTAAAAACTGTTGTTGTCATCCTTCAAAAAACAACTTCCCCAAAAACCAGTGTTTCATTCCTAAAAAGATTACTTTTCTTAATAGTGGTGTTTCTTTCTTGAAAACTACATCCCCTTCTTTTTTCTCTTTGTTTTGTAAATAACTTGCATTGACATTCATGTTTTTTAGATGAGTACCCTACTTCAAGAAAAATTTCAACACGACTGAAGATTTTCTGCCCCACTTGATAATCCTCTTGTAGCATGTCTTTCCGCCCTGAATACTATTTCCATACTCCTGTTTCAAATCAAAGAAAAATTTTGCCTGTTTAAATTGCGGTGGTTGGTTGTGGTACTCCTGCTGGGATGGCTTTCCTTTTTGCCTTTCTATGCTTTGCGTGCTAACTGATTAACCACTTTCTCCATCATCTGTATCACCAAATTGTGTCTACTACCCCCATAGTATGTTGTTGCTTCTTAAATCACAACCCCTAGCCCCATGACCCTGAGGTCTATTGCTCATTCGCTTGACCCTTGTAACACAAACATCTATCCTTTGTTCAAACCCAATACCCCTTATCTGTTGCATTGCTCATGAACTGACATTTTCCTGACCTTTGTTCTTCCCAAGAATCCCTAAAACATGTTGATTATTACCAGCCCAGTGCTATTTTTGTTTTCTTGACTTGTGACACTTTGATATGCTAGCCAGACCCCATTTGTGCAATTGGAAAGTTGGTGGTACATTTTGAAGTCATTTCTCACTTGTTATAACCGACAGACTCAGAAAAAGGAAGTAAGCAAACAGAGGAACAAATTGAAGGACACAGTAAAGAGATGATTCCTAAAGAAGACACTACGAAGTAGAAACCTATCAAATGTGGATACCAACTCTTATGACCATGACATGCACCTGTAGATATTCCGCCAATAAAACCTGATGTTCAGCTCCTGTTGTATCTTTTCGCCGTGAAACTCGGCTTCAATGATCCACTTATATGATTCGCTTTCCTTATTCGACTTGTGGCACCCGAAGGGTTTTCACCATCAAACCTCTCTCATTTGTTCTTTCTCAACTTACTGTCGCCTTAAGGTGCCTGTGAAGGTTTTCACCATAAGACTCTCTCATTTTTTATTTCTCTCAGCTTTCATCGCCTTGCGGTACCCGTGAGGGTTTTCATCAAATTGGTTCTCTATTTTTCTTTCTTGGACCAGAATGTTACCCCTGACATGAATTACTATACCTGCTTGACTTGGCATTTCCCAAAGACTGATCAGAAGGTCTTTCTTTGGACCGTAATGTGCACTTTTGGATAGGATTAGAAAGAAAGGGGTATAAAGGCTAAAAAAAATTCAAAATGGGTTAAAACTACAACTTTTGGAATCCAATTTCTTTCAACAATCACAAATTCTGCCCCAGTTTCTTACTTGGGGACTTTTGATTGATTTTATCTTTGTATGACTGAACCTCAGAGAGGCTGCCTACGTACCCTTTCGGGATCAAGTCAAACGTAGTTCACGCCATAGAAACTACGTTGTTGTGATTTTCTTTTCTCTCTTTTTTCTGTTCTTTTTTCTTCTTCTTCTTCTTCATTTTTCATTCTTTTCTTTCTTTTCTTTCTTTTCTTTGCTTTCTTTTCTTTTCTTTTCTTCTTTTCCTTTTCGTCCTTTTTCTTCTTCTTTTTCCTTTCTTTCATTTTCTTTTTCCTTCTTTTTCCATTTGCTTATCTCCGACACTTGTGTTTCTTTGATTGTGCCCTTGATTCCGAAAGAGGGGTACGAAAGAAAATAAACATTGTTCAAAAGTGGTGACAATGGAAAAAAAGTGTATGGATAGCATAACAAATGCCTTCGTCATTTCAATCCTCAATATATGCCAAATGCAAACAAATACTATTAATGCACAGACACTACACATAGTATCTCGTGAACGCGTCAAAATTTATTGTCATTTCCACACATTTCCTACCATTGGACAACAATCTCAATCTCAATACCGCAAATGGCCCCTATCAATCTGGTGCACCTGCCTCTAAGGTTTCCTTATATTATATCTGTCCCAGTTTCACATGGTTCGGGCTTCAAACATAGTCAAATATGTTCTTTTTTCCCTCAAGTGCCCCTATCATCTTTAAAATGGTTTCGCTATTTCCCGACCCACATTGCTTTTAAGATCTTACTGAGAATTATGTGTGCATTCCATGTCACTAGAGCTAACAGGAAAAGGAATTGTAGAAAAAAAAGAACTATACAAAATGATTAGAAATGGTAGAAAACAGAGAATTGTAATAAACAGACAGTGGAAGGGTTCAACAACAAAACAAGCAACATAAACTGGGGTACAATCCTAAAACAAACATAGATAATACTACGTATGGTATGACGACTAGAAAAATAAAGGGATAGAAGGGTTTGAATCACAAGACAATATCCGGATTACAACCCTGAAAATAACCCCGACTACAAAAATGACAACAAAATAAACCACCAAAACTTCTTTCCACCTAGCCAAGAGATGAAGTGTCTTTCTAATTACCAAGCACGACATCTTAGCCATTGAATTCCGTATCAACAATACTGAGGCCTTCAAATAAATTTTCCAAGAAAATCATATCCGCCATGTGCTTCTCATTTTGCACAGGCGGTGGACTTTAGCTGGTGTCAGTCGCATCTAGATTTGGCACTACTATATCGCCTACATCAATAAGCTCACGAATTACTTTCTTTAGCCTCCAGCACTTTTCTGTGTCATGTCCCGGGGCATTCGAGCAATATGCACAACTTTGGGAAAAATCCAACTTCTTTGAAAGAGGCTTGGTATTTTTATCTGAATAGGCTTCAACACGCCCGAACTCTTTAGCCTTTGGAACATATTGGCGTATGACTCTCCCAAGGGAGTGTAGGCTTTCTTTTTCTGCAAATTCTCATTCCTAAATGCCTGATTTGGCTAGAAACTTGATTCTGGGACATAACATCGGGGCAGGTCACCTAGTTGTCACGCCCCAAATCCGTGGGCATGACCGCCACTCAACCGAGTAACCCCAGCCGAATGGACCTGGGTGCCTTTCCTATTTCCCATGCGTTACCCCATATTATTCAATGATATGAGCCAAAGGATACTACATTTGCAATTGAAAGAACATAAGATTTCTCTTCTATAACCACATATTAGGATTAACAGGGAACATCTTTTACAAAACATATATTACAATTAACAGGGAACGTGGAACACAAGTTTACAACGCCCAACACATACACCTTAAGACATAAGCTCTGACTCATATACCATTGTCTATGGAGCCTCTGGGAGAAATATAATACAACACTTACCAGCGACAGGGGCCCGACCATACCCTTACCAAATGATACAAAACTACAAAAATACGACAAAAGGGGTGGCATAGGCTATACATGGCCCCGGAAGGAAAGGAGCTCACCAACACGAATACTGCTGATAGAGAGAAAGAGGAGCTACGAACGACGGACTGGAGTGCCTTCCACGGATCCACCTACAATCATAAAACGAATGTAGCACCCCGGCAAAAGACGTCAGTACATTTGAATTGTACTGGCATGTATGAACCAACTCAGTCCCAAGTAAACTCAAACCAAAATGCATGTACAAGTATAGAACTGAACAACAACAGTGCAATTACAACCATGTAGCAACAACCAAATACTTCACAACAATTGATTCAAGTAGTCAAACAAATGGGCAATCAGTGCCCCACAGGTTAAAAACACTCCTGCTGTCTCCTTTCACATTTCCACATTTATCATTTCATGATTCGTATTCATATCAATAGTGATATTGGATCACATTTTCCACCATTATTGCCTTGTCCACCCTTATTACCTCGGCCACCCTTGTCACCCCAACACATACCTTATTTCACCGTGTTGCGGTGTGCAACCTGACCCTGCCTGACAGTTTTCAATTCACAACAACAAATAGCACAACAACAGTTAGAAGAATTCAACTATGGCACATTATTAACATAGATCCACAATGAGGGTACTGCAATTCCACAACTAGCAACGACAATTCCTCAGGTTCATCATATTGGTACACAATTTAGGTCATCACAACAATTATTCACAACTAATCACACATGTTATTTATACTACTTCCATTTCCACTATTCCACATTATTCATATTTCCATTGTTCCACATTGTTCCATTTCCATTGTTCCATTTCCATTATTTCACATTACTTTCCATTTCTGTTGTCCCAATTACAAATTCCACAACATTCATCACAAGGTATTACCACACAAGCATACAACACAAATCCTCACAATGATTTTTTTCACATGAATATCTACTATCAACAATTCCACATCTAGCATAGGGCGATTTTACAAGGATCACAGTTAGCCATACATACCTGGACCTGAGTTTTCCCCTTTTAAACCTTTAGTCCAATTTGAAAAGCAATCAAGAAGTAAATCTAGTTCATGAACAACACATAGGCCTTAGAAAATTAACTCATAGTTACTACCCAATTCCCCTTTTACAACTTTCTTGAGTTTTGAAGACATGCATAATGATTTTATGAAGAAAATTCAAAGCATGTGTATGGGGTTCCCTTCCCAAGCTGAAATTTCGAAATTGGCGGAAATGGGTTAGGGATTTTACTTGAGAAATCAATGGAGAAGACAATGCACCAAGGGTTTTCCACGCTCCAATTATTTTGAAAGATCAATTGATGAAGAACTTGCTTTCTCTCTCTAGGATCCTCTCTCCCTCTCTCTTATTTTGATCAGAAAATGGGTTAAAAATGAGGTATGGGGTGTTTTAATTAAAGAGGGGTTGGGCTTAGATTTTTAGAACAATTACTAGGCGAGCTCACTCTGCGACGCCACTCTGCGATCGCATAATAGACATGCGGTCCGCAGAAGGGGCTCAAATTTAAAACCTCTTGGGTAGGGAATGCGATAGACATGGAGTCTGCATTTGCGTGCTGCGGTTGTTGAATGCACCGCAGAACTGACCTTCATATTTCCTTAGGAAAAATATGCGATCACTCTGTGGTTGGAATGCAGTTCGAATAGCTTATATGTGACTGCATCCTGGACCTCATTTTGACCATTTTCTGGAAAAATTTTGATTCGCATTTTCAAGTACAAAACAATAACAAGGGTCCAATTCACGCAGCTAGACTCGAGTCGATGAGATGATAACATCTGAGCGCTCAATTTCACGGGGCCTTACACTAGTGCACAAGGATATCCATGGGGCATAGCAAGAACAATCGCTGGACCTTGTCTCCGGTTGAAGGAATGACCTGGTGGTTTGAATATGGCCGGATATTGTTCGGCGGATAGTACTGAGGTGGCTTATGTGGAGTTTGGGGATATTCACAGGGTCAGTATTGAGGCTGAAAGCATTTACCAAGAATAACCACCAAGCTCTGTCGTTGGCAGAGGGGGTGACCTAGTGTTTGGATACCTGACCGGCCATTGTCTGGAGGATAATGCTGAGGTAGTTTAGGTGAGGCTCGGGGACAGGTTTGGGATTGGAGTTGAGGCTGAAGACGCTTGGCAGGAACGACCACCGGGATCTGTCGTTGGCGTGGCTCAACAATATCTTTTTTATTAGTGGAAGGAGCATCCTGTGAAACTTGTTCGTTGCATCTGACCCAAAATTCCCTGAAACTTTCCTTGGGTCTCTTTTCCATCTGAGATGGGGAGGACTAGTTTAGGACATTGTCTTTATTATACTGAAAATATCACACAAAATCTTGAGCCATGTTGCCCAACATGTGCCACTTCCCGACCTCTTCACGATCATGCCATTCCAAGGCTGCCCCAATCAGGCTCTCCCTGAAATACGACATCAAGAACTCATCTTCCTTGCCGACATCCCTCGTTTTATTGCAATAGTCCTTCAAGTGGGCTAGTGGATCTCCCCACCCATCATACAAATTAAACTTCAGCATCTTAAACCCTTCCAGGTTTCAGAATATATCATCCCGCCCTACTGTTTTAGCAAGCTTCGTAGTCGCACCGGGAGACTCAAAATGAAGAGCGTGGAGGTATGGACTCGAGGCCTTGACAATTGATTCTGGAGCATAATGTTGGGCATCGGGGACTGATGGCGGAGGATACCCACTGGCCCAAGCTCTATACATTCCGACTATCTGTCTTTTCAACCTCAAAACCTCTTTTCTCAACTCAGATTTAAGATTCAACAACTCCCCTAGACGGATCAGTAATATATGTGTTCAACCCTTTGCCAGCCATGATGCCTTGCTTTTCGACCTTGTTTTGTATGGACAAACCAACCACCTCAACTTTCTTCACAATTCAAAACAGAACATGTTAGAATGGATTGAGTCGGTCCTCATTATTAACAACATATTTTTCCATTATTTTCTCTCTTTTTTTAGTTGTGGTTGAATCTTACGGAGATTTCCTACATATCATGACCCATCATGAATCAGACCGTGCATAGTTCTTGCAAATAAAGGGTAAACGATAATGAAACATTTTTTTGGAATTTTCTATTTTCATAATAACAACAAAACTGACCAATTGAATGACGAAAATACAGACTCGAAAATCGAACTACCCATATATTTTAATAAAAAAATACAAACCCAAAAATAAAATGACAGATTCCTTCTCCTATATGCCAATTTTAATCCGAAATCCGAACAGTATTCATTTGACCATTGACTCTTTTTCTTGTTTTTCAAATTAAAATAAATGACCCGGTATTGTAAACACAGCCTTCCAGCGCCTCGAGGACGAAGATT
The DNA here is from genome assembly GCA_034376525.1 of Nicotiana benthamiana. Taxonomy (NCBI): domain Eukaryota; kingdom Viridiplantae; phylum Streptophyta; class Magnoliopsida; order Solanales; family Solanaceae; genus Nicotiana; species Nicotiana benthamiana. Next base: position 30,454,392 of record CM067337.1, read on the forward strand.
TTAAGGCTGTAAGGATCAAAAATCATAAAATGACCAAAGGTGGTTGTTTATGCAAAGTCAGCATTCCGGCGTCCCGTTTGGGAACATTCGGCTATTTTTTTTATAAAAAGGGCATCACCTAGTTTATTTATGACAAAAAGTAAAATTTTGACATTTTTTGGCTATTTTTGGTAAAGGGGAGGTTGTACTCGATGAGGGTTGCCTACGTATCTCACACCCTGTGAGAATCAAACCATGCGTAGTTCGGGCAAATTAACCGAACTATTTTAAAACAAGACTCTTTTTCATTTTCATTTTGGCATTTCATATGCACTAATAAATAATAATAAAAAAAGCTACTTTTAAAAACAAGACTATTTTTCTTTTCTTTTTCAACAAACAATAGCCTAAAAACAAAAGACTTTTTTTTTCTTTTTCATTTTGTATGGCAGAACAAACTATTTTTCCCTTTTCCATTTTCCAAAACAAGACTAAAATAAGAGACTCTTTTTCCTTTCTCATTTTTCATGGCAAAACAAACTATTTTTCCTTTTCTATTTTTTGAAAACAGGACAAAATAACCATTTTTTGTCTTTTCATTTTCAACAAACAACCTACTTTTCCCAATTAAAAATAAAGACAATTTTTTTATTTTTCAATAAAACACCATATTTTTCATTGGTTAATAAACTTTTTTGAAACAAGAAGAACAAAAATCAGGACTCTATTTTTCATTTTCTATTTTTGCAAACAAGACAAACCAAAAATAATTTTTGAATATAACAGATATTTAAAAATAAAACAATTTTAAATTTTCTCCAAATTTTGGCAGAGTTCCGATAGTACTTGAGTATCGATTTTTCTAAAACAATCAATTAACTCTCCAACTGTTGTTTTTCTCTTTTTTCCTTTTTCCCTTTTTCCCTTTTTTCTCTTTTTTTAAATTCTCTAACATTCCCGAGATTCAGAAGCATGTCAACACGCAAGTTCGAGAAAATAAATGCACAGAAAACAAGTAGGACGCATCAGGATGGTCTTTTCATTTCAGGGCTAACCATAGACGGACCCAACCCCTGTGTTGAGTCCCCTAAGTCAAAATGCACATGATGCAAATAAGCGTTCCTACTAGGGATCCGGCATAAGGTTAAGTTATTCTAGGTTCAAAATCTGGGTGTTTGTTCTAGACCTGGATTACCCGAGCGGACAGCTCGAGCCGAGGAGGACGCAGCAATCCGGGAATACAGAAGCTTCACCGGCTTTCCGACTTATCCAAACCTCATTCTAAATTGGGATTTGACACTACACTGAAAAGAAGTCGTACGACGTACACCCTTCTTCATGATTCAGAAGACTCAGAGAGGATATGGGTTTCAGCACATTTTATATACAATTCACATAATATCAAAGCGGTAAAAGCAGTCAATTAGCACATTAGGCACATATCATGTAACAAAATCAGATAAAGCCAAACACAACAATTATTCCAATCTCGAATTACCCTATGAACCCTGAACAAAACGTTCTGGGTTCTTGTCCCCAGCAGAGTCGCCAGAGCTGTCACACCTTCTTTTAAACTACACCCGTAAGGGCTTAAAGGATTTTTTCCAATTAAAGTACAATCGGAACGGGATTTATTTGTTATTTATTCAGAGTCGTCACTTGGGAGATTAATGGTATCCCAAGTCACCGATTGAATCCCGAACCGAGGAAAAGATGACTCTGTTCACAGTCTGCGAACCAGAAATCCGAATAAGGAATTTTGTTAACCCGGGAGAAGGTGTTAGGCATTCCCGGGTTCTGTGGTTCTAGCATGGTCGCTCAACTGTTGCATTTAGCTTTTATCTGATTTTATTACATAAAGAGCCTAAGTGCAAATTTTATGCTTAACCGCTTTTATGTAATATAATATTTATTTAAGAGAAAGTGAATGTCGTTTAAAGTGTGTTTTCGGATTACATCGCATCAAATGAACCCCCAATCCTATGCACACTCTATTCAACGTTTTAGGATTTGGATTTTGGCCGCATAAAATGCCCACCTATATTTAGGAATGTAATTTTATTAAAGTCGCGCTTAATAGAGTCTAACGCATTGTAATCTTTTGGGAGGGCCGTGAAATTTGCTAAACGGCCCTTTCCCATTTTCTAAATATTTTTTAAATCTTTATTGATGGCCCCACAATTTGTATCCATTGGGTGAGGCTCGTCTCAATTTTAGAAGGCTTAATTAATTAGTGTAATAAGAGGACAACCTTACTCATAACCATTTCGGATTTGAGCTATTGATTATGGGAAAACTACCTTCGTAGTTACTTTTGGCAAAATATAACTACCATAGAACACAGTATCAATCATATTGTTAAGGCTAGACTAATGACCTGATTCTATTTCCAAAAAGAAGAAATATAGTCAACAACACCTATTGGGATTACTCACACAAGGAAAAGGGGTGGAGTATTACATACAAAATGTCTACTGCCAAAAGACAAACAACTAGCCCAATTTGAACATCTTGACATTGAAATCAATATTAAAATCAATCACAACCTATATTGCATTAACGAACTGATTCACTTCACACGGAACTCTTCAGAATTAAAAGATGCGAAATCAAACGAATTAAATACTCTCAAGACTATCCAAAGAAAATTTCGATGCACAGAATGCGAACGAGCACATGTACTCATGAAATGGATAATGAAAAGCGCCTTTGACACAACTAATTCGATCTACTATCTCAGCAAATAATTTTACCCAACTGATTGTTAAATAGAATGAGATAATGAGGTGGTTGTTTAATGATCCATATGAAAGAACACTCAAAATACCAATCATTCAAGCTCAAATTTATTCCTCCAAAAATAAGTCCTAAGATTCATGAATTAACTAAAGCCAAATGAAACAAGGAAACAAACCTCAATGATTTCACTAACAAATCGGATCCGATTCTCACGATCAACAGAAAGTCGACAATCCGAGCTGCGTCGGGACCTCGGAGCTCGCCAGAACCGCGACAAACTTCAACAACGGCCATGTCGCAAACTCAAACAAAGATTTACAACCGGAACTGAATTGATTTCCATTAAAACCAGAAGAAGCAAAACTTTAAAGTTTAAATTGAATCCATGATAGAACTGAAAAACAAAATCATATGGTCGTGTTCTTGTTCATAAAGAAACAGAACTGCTGGACGTGAGGTTGCTTCTGGACGTGAGGGAGACGTCAATGGCAGATGAGGAGGCAGCAGCGATAGACTGACCTAATCGTTTGGTTCAAGGCTCGTTTGGTTGCTGCCGTGAAGATTGCAGTGCTGTTGTTCGCTACTGTTTTTTGAGACGATGAAGACGCTGGTTATGGTGATGGCCAGTCGTTTGGAGAGGAGAGATGTCGATGGTTAAGAAGAAGCAGCGTGAGAGAAGTGTGTTTTGTAATTCTTGTCTCCCTTTTTTCATTGGGTAGAGAATAAATACAAAATTTTTCGGTATTTATTATTTTAATTGTAAAATATTAATATGCATGAAATGTGACTACAAAAGAAAAAATTCATAAAAAAATCCATAAAAATTAGTTTGACTTATTTTTAGGAGTTATTTTCATGTAGGGCAACAATCACGTTCTTACAGCTGGTTCTGATGAAGATTCTGCAATACTGCTCTGAGGTGATCGGCATGATCCTCCCTGCTTCGCAAATAAACGACGATGTCTTCAATGAAAACCATCATAAAGGAGTCTAGAAATTGCTTGAAGACCCGATTCGTAATATCCATGAAAGCTGCCAGGGCGTTGGTTTGCCCAAAAGACATGACCGAGAATGCAAAGTGACTATATCGAGTTTTGAAAGCGGTCCTAGGAATATCCTGCTCTCTGATTTTCAATTGGTGATACCCGGATCGTAAATCAATCTTATAGAAGAACCTTGCACCTTGCAATTGGTCGAACAAATAATCTATCCGAGGTAAGGATTTTTATTCTTGATGGTGACTTTGTTAAGCTGCTTATAATCAATGTACATCCGAAGCGACCCATCCTTCTTTCTGAAAATAAGAACCGGACCACCCCACGGCGATACAATGATCGTATGAACCCTTTCTCTAATAAATCCTTCGGCTACTCCTTTAACTCTCTTAATTCTGCTGGCGCCATTCTCTATGGTGGAATAGATATTGACTGAGTATCTGGCAATACATCAATCCTAAAATCTATCTCCCTATCTGGCTGAATCCACGGGAGCTCATCTGGAAACATCTCAAGGAACTCATTCACAACTGGCACAGATTCGGAGACAAACACTTCTGATGTGGTGTCTGCTACCCAAACCAAATGATAAATACACCCCTTCTTAATCATCTTCGAAGCCTCAAGGTAAGAAATAAACCTACCCTTTGGCACCACACTATTTACTTTCCATTCAATAACCGGTTTATTAGGGAACTCGAGTCTCATGACTCATGTTCGACAGTCAATTTTAGCAAAGCACGAATAATATCCAGTTCATTCCCATGATTACATCAAAATCTACCATTCCCAGCTCAATAACATCGGTCGTGGTAACATGACCACACACCGTGACAACACAGTTCATATAAACTTGCGAGGCTGTAATAGAATAACCAACCGAAGTCAATACAGAGAACGACTCATGAAGCTATTTGGGTTCTATCCCAAAACTTGAAGGGGTGACATAAGACTAGGAGGAACCTGGATCAACAAGAGCATAGCAATAAATGGCATGAACAGACAAGATACCTGTAACAACATCTGGAGAAGCCTCGTCACTCTGGCAACCACTGAAGCATAGAATCGGCTAGGTCAACCCTTACCATGAGCTCCACCCCTAACGGCACCACCACTGCTGGAGCTGGAGGACGCACGGATGATGTAGCAACTAAAGATGGGGATGACTGGGCAGATCCCTTACCAATACCCTGACTAGGTGTACGACAGTTTCGCTGACCTCTCAACCCGCACCTATACCATTCCGACATATCCAAATAACAAGTCTCACTATGGAACCTCCCACACTTGGGTCATGTAGCTCTCCTCTACTGCTAGGACCTCACTCTTGGATGACCGGACTGACGGAACCTCCTACTGTCAGAACTTGGTCTCGAATGACTGCTCTGCTGGTAACTGTGCACAGATGGCGGTGCACTCACTGAGACTGAGATGGACTTGATCACCCTCTCACCGGAACTGGTCTCCCTAAGTGACCCATTGACCGAGCTTTGCTACTACTCTCCATATATTCCTGTATCTTCAACTTCCTAGCATCTGTGGCCTGAGCAAATACTATAATCTTTCCATAATAAATATAAGATTTCAAGGCCGCTGTAGAGCCTCATTCACCACCTAGGGACTAATACCCTAAACGAAATACTGAACTCGAGCATCCATGGTCAACACTAATTGAGGAACATACTTGGACAATCTGACGAACTCCATGTGGTATTCCCAAACACTCATATGCCCTACTTGAGAACCTCGAACTCAGTGGCATGGGCTGTAGTTGTCTAGGCAGGCAAGAATGTTTCATAAAGGCATCCATGAACTCATCCCATCGAGCCGCAGGTCTCCCTCCTTGCGAGAATCTTCCCATATTTCGAACCACGAAGAGCTGCTCCTTTCAACCTATTTGAAGCTAACTCAACCCCCTCTGTCTCTGTAGCCTTCATTACTCGGAGATTCTTATACATCTCAACAAGGAAATCCTTTGGATCGGCCTCAGGTTATCTGCATGAGAACTCTTGAGGGGCCAATCGCAGAAACTGGTGGACTCTGGAGCTGGTAGAATCTCCCTGTCCGCTGGAAGACACAAGGGCATCATGAGATTTTTGGTCTTGGGCAGCCACTAACTGGGTCAACATACGGATGGCTCCTCTAAGATCCCCAACGAAAACCCCGGGACCAGAAGGTGGAACAAGATTAGGATTTGCAATATCGGCGGGAGGGATGGTGGCACCCTCTGCCACAGGTGGAATAAGGATGCTTGGATCTGGAATAGATGGGCTGGCCAGATTCAACGCCAGGGAGTCACTCTAACCCACGACATCAGGTACATGATTCATGGCAACACTTGGGGTGGAGTTGGTCCCAAGGACGAGTGTCGCTTTCTTCTTTGGTGTCATTTTCTAAAAATTATGGAACAAGCACGAGTTAGGCGTAAATACTTCCACTTTCCACTTCATCGCACGATATGGAAAAACAAAGAAGATGATAGTTTCCTAAATGCCTATGTAGCCCTTACTTATAGATATGGTAAACAATACACCGATAAGAAGGGTTCTACTAGGCACGGCTCCGAGACATCCTAGAACTCTTTTTAAACCTGGCTCTGATACCAAGTTTGTCATGCCCCAAATTCTAGGGACATGACCGGCGCTCGACCGAGTATCCCCAGTCAAGCGGACCTGCGAGCCTTCCTTATCCCATGGGTTACTCCATATTTTTCATCACTTATTAGCCATGTGAAACAACTAATTATAATTGGAACACTTTGTAAAAAAAAGCATACATAACATAGATAATCTTTAACGTGGTTTACAACTTACATCGCCCAACTTAAAAAATACATATTTACATAAGTTCATAACCCACATTGCCTGTCTACAGAGCCTCTAAATATGAAAGAGAAATAGAACAATACTTGTCAGTAACAAGGCTCCGGCTATTCCTTAACAAATACCAAATTGGATCCCAAAAGACAAGAACAGAAACGGCATAAGCCACGTAGGGCCACGAAAGGAAAGGGGCTTACCAATTCAGCTGGCATGAAGTAATGGGGAGCTACGGTCGGTGGACTGGAGTGCCTGCCATAGATCCACCGACAATCATAACATGAATGTAGCGTCCCGGCAAAAGGGACGTCAGTACATTTATGTATGAACAAACTTGTTCCAAGTAAACGCAAACCATGCATAAGTAAGAAACAATAATGGATGCAGCAACCAAACACATTTGAAGGAACAATCAAGCCAAACAAGTTATAATCTCTTCTATTTTCCTCTTCCACAATTTCACTTCAATTGTTTCACAATTTGCTCATATTTTGTTTCAATAGTGATTTTGATCACTTTCCACCCTTATTACCTCGGCCACCCTTATTATCTCGGCCACCCTTATCACTAAAACCCACACCTTATAACTTCGAGTTGCAGCGCACAACCCAATCCTACCGTATAGTTTCAATCCACAAACAACAAATAACAACAAACAATTCATAAGGTCAACAACAATACTTCCAAGAATTAACAACAACAATATTACAAGTGTTTCCATAACCATCAATACTATTTCCACATATTTCAACAACCCATATATGTTTAACGTCACATTGGTAATTTCCCACAACAAGCTATAGATATTGTTACCACCGTTATTCCAGTTGCACTATTCACCATTTACTTTAGTCATTTATTCCCCAACTACGACCACATATCACAATCACAACGTACCAATCACAAGAATTCATGAGTAATTTACGTACTTATCATCTACCAATCTTACATTCATCAAATAATGCAATTTTACAATGATCAAAGTTAGCCATACATTCCTGCAACCGAATTCCCTTTTTTAACTTCTATTCTCAACTCACCAAGCAGTCTACCAACGTCAATCTAGTTCAAAAGCTAACACATATTCCTTAGAATAGAATTTCACAATTACTACCAGAGCTTATCTAGGCTATTTACCCCTCTTTGAACAATTCCTTAAGATTACTCTTACCTAGTTCCTCTTACCGGATTTTAGGTTTTTAAGGACATGCATTAGCAATCCAACCTTTGGTTTTCCAGAATTAATGCATGAGAATCCCCCTTTTGTTTAATTGAAAAAATCAATGAAAAGGGGTTGGGGATTTTACCTGCAAGGACAGAAGTGAAAACAAGACTTCAAATTTCCTGGGCTTTGGTGATTTTGAAAAATCAATTTGATGAAGATGGACTTTATCTCTCAAGGACCCTCTCCTCCCTCTCTCTTATTTTGCTCAGAAAATATGTTAAAAATAAGGGGTTGGGGTGTCTTATTAGAAAGGGGTTCGGCTTTAAAATTTTAAAAAATAGAAGCCCTAGCAGGATCTGCGATCGAACTCCTATTATGCAATCGCATAATGCACCGCAGAATTGACCTTCACAAATCCTTGAGCAAATTATGTGATGACTATGTGATCTGCATACTGATTATGCGACCACATAATGGACCGCACGTCTAACGTCAATTTAGACCAACTCTCTAATGAACTCCGCGGTAGAAATGCAGCACGCATACATGATCTGTGATCGCATTCTGGACCGCAAAATGACACGTTTCTGGAAATGTTTGAATCTAGATTTTTAAGTGCAACATCAATAAAAAGGGTCCGACCCGCGGCGAGCTTTGACTCTATGCAATGAATTTTTACATAATCCCAACACCTAGGTGGAACTTGACTTTATGAGTTGCTAGGATATAAGAACATATTTTCACGGGGTCTTACACATGCTTTATCGTTCATACTAGGATTTGACTTCTTATAACATTTGGGCTGCATCAGCTCCTTTGGAGCCAGCACATCCAAGTGGGCGCAATTGCTTACAAGTAGTTACATTTGTGCTGGATCTACCCTAGTTTATTTGCATTGGGCTGGATCTTCCTTGGTTTATTTGCATTTAGGGATGGACTTGCCCTGGTTATTGGTATTGGACTGGATCTACCCTGGACTTATTATATTGGGCTGGATATTCCCTGTACTGTATTGAGTGATTAAGTTGTTGAGTGTCGAGTATGGTGAGTAAGAATACGAGGCAGAGAGATTGAGTGCTGTAAGAGTGTGATAGTAATAACTCGACCAGTTGTTTTGAGCTATAGCATTTCGTTTGGTAGCTTGAGGCCTTTAGTAGCTTCACTTCAGGTTTTATGACTTGTACGTGTGGTAGGATTGAATTTTAGGAATTTCGGAGTTTATTTAGAAACAAATCTCTAAGTTTGAAAGTTATAAGTTGGAAGAAATGACTAGGATTTGAATTTTGAGTAAACGACCTTGTAATTAGGATATGAAAGTTCTAACAGGTTCGTATAATAATTTTGGAGTTGGACGTCTGTTCGGACCAGGTTTTGGATGACCCAATATTGTTTTGGCGTCTATTGTAGAAAGTTGGCATTTTGGAAGAATTTCATAAATTTGGGTTGAAGTGTATTTCAATGTTATTTATATCCGTTTGGGGTTCCAAGCCCGAGAATAGATCCGTATGGTGATTCTGCTCTTAAGAGTGCATCCGAATGTGGATTTGGAGGTCCGTAGATCATTTCAGGGTAATTTGGTGAAAGTTGGAAATTTGAGGGTTTTTGAGAAGTTTGACCGGGAATAGACTTTTTGATATTGGGTCGTATTCCTATTTTGAAAGTTAGAGTAGATTTGCACTGTCAAATGTGACTTGTGTGAAACATTTGAGGTTTATTTTACATGATTTGGTAGGTTTCAACATCGGATGTGGAAGTTAGCAGTTCAATAGTTCATTAGGCTTGAATCAATGCGCAATTTGTAGATATTATTTGATGGGTTTTCAATGTCTTTGTCTTATGTTTTGATTATATAAATAACTTACTGTCAAGGACCAAATAGGGAACCTGACACACTTGGGCTACATGGTAAGTGAATAGATTCCAACTAAATGTGAACTGCTATAGCGTCAAGAGATAGAGAACCAAACAAGGACCTGATACTTTTGTGGTTCCCTCATAGCAGTACGAAGTCAATTGGACACACCTGGAAGAGACGTGACTACCTACACTGTTTCTAGTGGAAACTTATTCTTTATCCAACTAATGTTCTTACATTATTAAACTGATGTCATCAAGGTTTATTAACAAGGAGTTAATATCAAAAAATCACTTGAACACTAGAGAATTCATTCAAGCTTTTTGCAAAACAGTGAACTTCATTCTCAAGAGCTTGGAGAACAAAGTTAAACGCAACTACTGACCAGTTCCTAAATCTTGTATTTTTTTATCCATGGTTGATTTTTAACTTTGTGATTTCTATTATTGTAACTCCTAAATTTCTTAGCTAGAAACGTTGATAAGGAACCTTCTTGTAAAAACCATAAACTTTTTGAGTTTATGTTGTGACTATAGTTAGTCATAAGTTCAAGCCTTTGTAACTAGAAAGTTACAAAGTGGCTTGTGGTAAGAGTATCACAAGGAGTCATTACAAAGTGGCCTGTAATAGGTGTCAATAAGTTAGTGAATTTGAAAGCCTACAAGTATAGATCGTGGTATTTGTCCCCTTGAGTTGGGATTTTTTTACGTAAAATTTTTGTGACTCATTTACTTTCTTTTTCATTCGCATTCTTAGTTAAAACACATAGAAGACCAAGTACTCTACTATTTGGTAGACTTATATAAGCTAACATTACATGTTATGATTTGAGGCCTCTAGCAGGTCCATGTTATGTTATAGAGCAGGTCGATGTGATTGGATGGGGTCCCCGGGGCCTCGGACGTGTTTGGATTGTATCGCGCTCGTATTTGATGTTTCAAATTTGTTTTTTTGGAAATAAAGAGTACCATATTGAGAAAAAAAATTTTGATTTGTGATTTGATTGAACCATTAGATCTGTATCGTATTTATGGTCATAGCAACAAGAATCACTAAATTTCGATGTCATATGAGAGAGTTACACCCATTTCCATGTCGAGAAAGATTGCTAGTTTTTGGCGCAGACATTGTACTTCGCGAATGCGAGGGAGGTCCCATGAACATGAGGAAGGAAATTTGGATCAACCAGTCAATGCAAATAATTGTTCTTCGCGAGCGCGAAGTTTTTCCCGCAAACGCGAAGAAGACAATCATCTGGCCGTTGTTTGTCTATGTATGTAAACCAGAATATCAACAATGAATACAATAACAAACGAATCCAGATATTGTAGAAATACACTATTCATCTGATGCATGAATGTGCCACAAGGTGATCTCAGGACCAACGAGCTCGACAAACTTGAGCAGCATAAGGAACAACTTATACATGTATGGCGAATGTTGGGCAATAAGCTATAATTGCAATTTCTTTCAATTAGCTTTAGAATCCAAATAAATTTGAATAATTGGGGAAACATGGAGGTAACTCATGAGACGACGGTCGGGGTCATCACAAGTTTAAGGTAATCACATGAAAAACTTCATAATACTTAAAAACTGAAGACTAGGCTTGAAATGCATTTTAGCATTATCGATTTCCGTTTGGGATTTTAAGACTGGGAATAGCTCCGTATGGTGATTCTGGAGTTGGGAGCATGATCAGAAGTGGATTCGGAGATCCGTAGGTCATTTTGGAATCATTTCGCTAAAGTTAGAAGATTGAAGGTTTTTGGTAAGTTTGACCGGTAGTGGACTTTTTGAGAATTTTAGTGTTTTGGGCATATCTTTAGTTTTAGAGCTCCGTTTGAGGTAATGTTTGTGGCGTTACTCTCGTCTCAAAAAAGGGATAAATATCATACCTTTATTTTTATATTTCTCCATGATTATTTTCGTTAGTTATCATTTTTATCCGTATTTGGTTGGGATTTTGAGCCCCAATGTTAAGAAATGGTAAATACTTGATTTGAGGGTCGATTTATGGACAAAATTGGATGATTTTTTGGATATAGAACATGTGAGTTGTGGGTAATATTTATTTTCAATAATTTTCAAAATTCTAAAAGTGGGACCGAGGGTTGAGTTTATGACTTTTCGAGAGGAGTTGGGAATTATTATAAACTGATTTATTATAAGTATTAGAGTATATTTTTATTGGATGTCACATTGTTTGAGTAGTTTTGGAGCGACGGACATCGTTTTGAGGTGTTAGAGTGGCGTTGGAGCTGGCTATAGAACTGCGCGAGGTAAGTCACCTGTCTAACTTTGTGAGGGGAAACTACCCCTAGGTGATATTTATTGTTATTTACAGCTAGGTATGAGTGCAACATACGTACGAGGTGACGAGAGTCCGTACGCATCTAAAGCATATTTATGTTCGGGTAGACTTAGGAGCTTATCATGTAATAATTGAATTATTTAAATTTTTTCTATTGGCTTAATTAATTAAAATTATACCTGAAGTTGACATATATATATATATATGTATATATATATATATATATATATATATATATATATATATATATATATATATATATATATATGGCCAAGCTTTATCACCTCGAGCGGTTGCTAAGATATTTTACAAATGTATAGAGGTATATCTTTTGTTGTGCTCATGTACTATCTTAGCGGTTGCTAAGATATTTCATAGGTGTTGTATTATTATTTTACTCCTTAGAAAATGTTCGTGTACTTGTGACACTGGATTTTAGAAGTGTTTGTTATCATAGATCACGTAATTATCATCATTTTCCTTGTAAATTCTATTTTATATCATTGAATTAATGAAGTTTGTGATTTCTAATGTAATAAAATGTGTAAGTAAATTAATAATCAACGTTGGCTTTCCTAATAGCGGTGTTAGGCGTCATCACGATCTATAGTAGATTTTGGGCCATGACTTCTTGGTATCAGAGTGTTAGGTTCATTTAGCTCTCACGAGTTATGAGCAAGTCTAGTAGAGTCCTGTGGATCGGTACATATACGTCTGTTATTATGATCGAGAGGCTACTGGGCTGTTAGGAGCACTTTCCTTCTTGATATCAAATGATTTGATCCTTTTGAGGCTTATGCCTTTATTTCTTTCCTATTCAATCTTATGCAATGTGAAGTGCTTGTTATCAATAGGGAATCAAGGGATTGTAATGGTACTGCAAATGTGGTGCAAGATATTTCTCCCTGCCTATTTGATTGAGATAATGTCTTCGCCTTGCGGGCTGGATGTTCTGTCTTTTCAGCTCGGTATAAATATTGTCTATGGCTTTGAGATTTAACACTGATTATTAAGATAATTTGTATGTTGCTATCGCACGGTGTTAGTGTAAATGTAGGATGCTTATTTATGGATTACGGCAGTTAATGACTTTAAAGGAGGATTTCTTTGCACATGGTTTAGAGTTTAACATATAATTCCAGCAAGGGAAAGGAAATTAGACTATTGTGGTTCAAGCTAGAGCTAATGGAGTACCGAGGCCTCATATTTTGTGTGTGGTGGGATTTTCATTTGTGACATGGCGCCGTCATCTAATTAATATTCTCTCGTCTTATGATCTTCTTTGATTTGCCTACGGGGCAGAGTGTTGTGGAATGGTGCCTAAGAGGCAATTATCAAAGATAGTGGTGTGCATTGGTTCAGAATCGAATTTGCATTTCTGATGTTGATGGCTCGAGAGAGATGATCTGCTATGAGGTTTAGAGTTGGTAGTGATTCATCAAATCAGGTGCCACAGAGATGGATTTCACTTTGAGGTAATATGTGGGAAGCGAATGATGAGGAAGTACATGGCGGAAGAAGTCTCACGGTGATTGAATTACTAGTAGGTAAGGTAAGAAAAGTAGAATTCGACTAGTTTATTAAATGAGAGGTTTTAACCGAAGTGGGAGAGTGACAGAGTAGCGTATGAATTCTACTGTAGGATATCCACATAACATGAGTGATTTGGGATTCATGGTGGATAGTGACTAGGTCTACAGACTTAATTTGGAATACTGGATACAATAAGACAGAAAGGAGTTTGCTTGATATGAAGAGGGATGCAACATGCCTTCGGATTTAAATGCATTTTTGCACCTTTAGTTGATGTCAATGTGGAGTGAACAGGCTTACTTGTACAACCGGTAAATAAGCATAGGCTCAGGAGGATTTACTGATTTTATTGTAATTCTACCAAGTTCCTAATGATTTTAATTATATTCGGGACTCTCAGCAACGGTCCAAGTGGGGGTGAGTGACTCTCAGCAACGGTCCTAGTGGGTTCAAAATTAATGTGTGGTGCCTAAGGATTTAGAGTCTGTGGTGTGGTTATGTATCAAGATTTTGTAGTGGATCATGAAAGAGAGTTGGAGTGTTCTTTGTTATCATCGGTCTACGGTGCAACGTTTGAGCAATGGAAGAAAATAACTTCGGATTCACAAAGGGGTTATCAGAATGGGTGTAGCACCTGAAGATGCGAATGTGTTCACAAGGAGGGTACAAGATGGTTCGTGAGTTTTGAGACAACAGGGTCTCGTAAATTGGGTCACTTATGATGAGTGCGAATTGAGTTTGTTATGTTTTAAATGGAGCCATTATTATTTTTAAGGCAAATCTGGAGTAAATTAGAAGACGTTGGTTTGGTTAGAAATGTTTGAATCGGCAAGATGGTGGCAATGACCAGTTCCTTGAGCTTGTTAAGTTATACAGGTGATTTGTGGCGGTACGTGCGAGGCTTGACGGCCGCCATAATTTGGGTTACTTGGAGGCACTCAATTATTATGGCATGTTATACATAGATGGATCCCGAAAGATATATGGTGGTTTAGACAGCAACTTGAAGTTTGTATTTTATGCGGTTTCAGGATTAAATTGAGTGTTGCATTGTTCCTTCTGAAATGCACAAATTGAAAGGTTTCTAGCCAATGAAGTATTTATTCCACTAGAAGTTCAAGGGTTATGGTGAATATGTGTATTATCGCGTAGCGGCAATGGTGGGTGCAGTGAGCGGCATGGGAACTGGAAGTTGACGGTCAAGGTTGTGGTTCGATGTTGATAGTATGTCAAGAGTTCGGATGAGCAGGGGTGAATTCTGATGAAAGTGAGTATAACCTTTACCGATTCTCAAATAACTTGCCAACAACACAATGTGATAAGGCTCGGCCTAATATATATGTAATTTCTTAATCAAGTTCAATTATAATTTTAATTAATTTAGCCAGCAGAATGAGTTCAAATATTTCATGATAAAGTCCTAAGTCTACTCGGACATAAACATGCTTTAGCTACTCATCACAACTGGTTGGTAGTTTTCCCCATACAATGTTACACATGAGACTTAACTGACTCTGAATTTCCATAACCAACTCAAATGCCTCTCTAGCACCTCAAATCAATGCCCGTCGATCAAAAACTAGTCAAACAATGTGCAAATAAATAAAATATACACTAATACCCATAATTAGTCAATTTATAATAATTTCTAACTCCATTCGAAAAGTCAATAAAGTCAACCCTCGAGCATATATGCCCAGATTCAAAAAAAATTTGAAGATAAATATTACCTTTAATATTGCAAATACAAATATATAATTTATTCCAAATTCCATGTCCAATTTTGTTGTCAAATTCCAAATATACCGATTTATAGGTTTTCTCTGAAAATCTTAGAACTTCTACAAATTTTAATGAATTTACAAGACTAAATTTGTATATTTAACTCACAACTTGCAAAATAACTTACCACATGATTGACGATGAAAATGGTGCTCCAAAATTTCTCCAAAGTCGGCTCCAATGGAAGAAATAAAGTGAAAATGAGCAAAATCCCCGTTTTTAAAACCACACTGCCCACTCAGATCTTCTTCGCGAACGTGACCTTACCCTTGCGTTAGCGAAGAGCATCCTGCTCCAAATCCAATTATTCCCTTTCGCGAACGCGATGTAGTGGTCATGAACGCTGTAACCTACTCCTCCTCCCGTTCACGAACGCGAATGCATAGAACAATTTTCCTTGTGCCCAGCACCTGCTTGCCTTCTACGCGATTGCGAATCACTGCTACTCCAAAGCTTCACGAGCGTGCACCCCTAATTGCGAACGCGATGAGAAAATGGCCAAATACCTCCACAGACCTTCGTGAATGCAACCCTTTCCTTCCAAACACGAACAAGGGCGACGAGACCTCAGAAAATAACAACTCAACATGGAAAAAAGACTGGTAGTCCCTCTGAAACACACTCGAGTCTCCTAGGACCCCGTCTAATCATACCAACAAGTCCCAATACATGACACAAACCTTCTCGAGGCCTCGAATCTCCAAACAACATTAAAATTACAAATCGACGATCAAAACCTCTTTTAAACTTTCAAACTTAAACGAACGCATCTGAATCATATCAAAATATTCCGAAATGACGCCAAACTTTTCATATAAGTCAAAAATTACGATACGAACTTATTCCAAGACTCGTACCCCCAAATGGACATCGATAATAAAAAAATCCACTTCAAAGCAAAACGTAGGAAATTCTTAAACCTTCAAAATTCCAACCTTCCATAATAAGCACCTAATTGCTTCCAGGCCTCCCGATACTCAACCCGAACATATTTTGAAGTCCAAAATCATCATACGAACTTATTGGAACCTTTAAATCCCGATTCCAAGGACGTTTTTGCAAATTAAAACCTTTGTCAATTCCAACTTAAAGCTTTCGAAATTAGAATATTTCTTCCGAATCATTTTGGACTTTCCAATATCTAATTATGACCATATGTAGTATATGAAGTGAAGCTACTCAAGGCCTCATACCACTGAACAACGCGCTAGAGCTCAAAATGACTGGTCAAGTCATTACATTCTCCCTACGTAAACATATGTTCATTCTCGAACGTGCTAATAACTGCTATGGAGTTGCCTCGAAATCACTGTTGAACACCTTGTGCACCTACTCGTGCCACCACCCAATTGAGCATATTTTCTCAAGAAAGACTGAAAATTCTTCTTTTTATTTAGTCAATATGACTTAGAACCAAAACAAACCTCTGATTTCTCTATCAGACTTAATTCTCACATATGAACATTGTATCAATCTCCACACGCTGAACCCGCACATGATCATTGCTCCATGACGGCATCACACAATGCACTACGTCACTCATTTGCACAAGGAAACCTCCTCCAAGCACAATAATTACAAATTCACTAACCCGACGCCTGTAGTAAACCTCATAATAAATATAAGCCCGATTTCAATCTTCACAATAGTGTCGAGGTGAAATTCCCTGTCCCATATGAATATGATACTCCCGATGCGAATGACCCGATCCCATCATAATGTGTACGTTGTCGAGGGTCGAGCAACACGAATTATAGATGCATATAATACCGAGGCGAATGAACCACTCCCATGAAGGTGTGGTACATGATCCTACCAAGGCTTTTGGCCCACACCACAAGAAAGGAAAAGAATTATTGAATTTACGAGGCATGTGTTTACGATATAGTATATGAATATAAAGTGAGTATAACCCTTACCGATACTCAAATAACTTGCCAACAACTAAAGGTGATAATGCTCGGCCTAATATATGGGTAATTTCTAAATCAAGTTCAATTAATTAATTCAACAGAATGAGTTCAAAAAATTCAAAAATTTCATGATAAAGTCCTAAGTCTACCTGGACATAAACATGCTTTGCATATGCATCGACTCTCGTTACCTCGTGTGTACGTGGCACCCACAACTAGTAACACACAATAATTACATTACCTTGGAGGTAGTTTCCCCGTCACAGGGTTAGATAGGAGAATTACCTCGTTTTGATGTCCCATAACCATCTTAAATCGCAATCTGACA
Source organism: Nicotiana benthamiana (assembly GCA_034376525.1). Lineage (NCBI taxonomy): Eukaryota > Viridiplantae > Streptophyta > Magnoliopsida > Solanales > Solanaceae > Nicotiana > Nicotiana benthamiana. The sequence goes on from CM067337.1 coordinate 30,471,814, forward strand.
CCTCAAACTAATGTCCGTCGATCCAAAACTAGTCAAAAAATGTGCAAACCAATAACAATGCACTCTAATACCCATAATTAATAAATTTATTACAACTCTCAACTCCACTTGAAAAGTCAATAAAGTCAACCCTTAGGCCCATATTCCCAGATTTTGAGAATTTTCGAAGATAAACATTACCCATGACATTAGAAACTTATATGTATAATTTATTCCCAATTCCATGCCCAAGTTCGTGGTCGAATTTCAAAATACCGATTTCTAGATTTTGAATTAAAATTTAATAATTTTCATGAATTTCCATAAATTTACAATCCTAAATTCGCATATTTAACTCACAACTTGTAGAAATCACTTATCTCATGATTGACGATAAAAATTGTGCTCCAAATTCAGCTTCCATGGAAGAAATGAAGTGAAAATGAGCTAAAACCCCATTTTTTAAAACCAGACTACCCAGTCCGACCGTCTTTGCGAACGTAACCTTATCCTCGCGTTTGTGAATAACATCCTTCTCTAGCTCTAAAAATTCCCTTTCGCAAATGTAGTGACCTTCTCCGCCCTTTCACAAATGTGACTCCAAGAATGTGAATGGATAGAACAATATTCATTGTGCCGGCCATCTGCTTGCCTTCTACAAAATCGCATAATCCCACCCACGATCGCGAAGCAATGCGACCTACAAGGCTTCACGAACGCATACCCCTAATCGTGAATGCGATGAGCAAATGGCCAAACACCCCCATAGACCTTCGCAGACGCGGACCTCTCCCTGCAAATGCGAAGAAGGTCTCATCAGAACTCAGAGAACATAAACTCAACATGGAGAAATGACCCGCAATCCCTTCGAAACACACTCGAAGCCCCCAGAACCTTGTGCAATCACAACAAGTCTCAACCTGCCCGTTTTTCATGTATGCTTCCTTTCCTCTTTCACTGAACAACTCAGTAAGATACCCTTGTTTCAACAAATTATCAACTTCACTTTGTAAAAATCTGCACTCATATGTTTTGTGGCCATGATCATTATTGAATTCACACCAATGGTCAGGGTTATGCCGGTTTGGATTTGACCTCATCTCTTTTGGCAATTGGACCTTATCTCCCATGATTCTCAAAATAGCTACAAGCTCGGAGGTAGTAACATTGAAATTACAACCACCGAATCTTGCCTTTAAACTTCTATCATCATCTCGCGACTCTTGTTTGTTTCGCTCGTCACAAAATCTAGACGAGGAACTTGAATCATTGTTTCTAGATTTGTGATCGTACATTTGATCATCTGATCTTGATCATGAGTATTTTCCCACCGGTCCCATATATGGCTCGTACCTATTTTTACCGGACCTCCTTTCACTTTAAGCACGTCTCAAACTTACTTTTTCTTCTTTTTAGAATTTTGGAACGGTATCCTCTTCAATCCGCAACTTTGTGCAGTACCTGTTATAAACATCATTCCACGTTGTAGCTGGGGATTCTCCAAGGCTTTCCTTGAGTCTTCACGTGGCCTCCAATCTTTTTTCATACTAATTACTTGTGAATGCTATGGCTACCCAATTATCAGGTACACGTGGTAAAGTCATTCTTTCCCATTGAAATCTATCAACGAAATATCGAAGTAATTCTGAATCTTCTTGCTTTATTTTGAAGATATCGTCCATTCTTTTCTCTACCTTTTGGGCTTCCGAATGTGCTTTGATGAAAGAATCTGCAAGCTCAACAGAAGTATTTATAGAATTTTTGGGCAAGAGAGAAGTGTTTCCATAAAGTTTTTGACCAACACTGATTCAATCTCCTGTTTAGTCAAATCGTTGCCCTTCATGCCAGTTGTAAATGTCGTCACATGGTCTCGTGGGTCTGTTGTTCCATCGTATGTTGGGACATCAGGCGTTTTGAATTTTCTTGGAATTAGAAGGGGGTAACACTTGGATTCCACGGTTGTTGTGAATATTTATCCAAAGCCACTCCTTTGATTACCTATGGAACTCCAGGAATTTGCTCTATGTGTCATTTTATTCCTTGAGCTATTTTTGCAAGGTTGGTACTAAATTTTGCAAATGAAAATTTGTTGAATTACCTGGTTCTCCCTCATTTGATTCACTGGGGGTTCCTCCATTTCAAAATTTAACAAGCCCAGAACAGGGATTCTCCAACATATTGTTATTGGGCGTAGGTATGGGCAGCGCAGCAAGTAATCGACTAACTAGATCCTGAAGAGATTTGCTAATCCGTGCATCAATTATCTTTTTTAAAGCTTCATCTGCCCCTTCCAAAATGTTCAGATGGCTCCTGTTCACCAGCATGAGACTTAGGAGCAGGAGTGCCTTCACGAGATTTTGATCTTGCTGGGTTTGATTTTTCTGGTTTCCAAGGTGTTCTCATTGTTGTTTTTGTTGTTTGCCATAGTAGAAGGAAATTGATTATAATATTCCCGGTAACGGAACCAATTTGTTTAACCAGAAAACTGATACTTTGGTCAAAGTTAGAAATTAAGAAGAATACGGATTACTGATAATCAAGAAAGAAAATAAGAAAAGACTTTGAGAGCAAATATATATAAAGAAATCAGATTATATTTCCATAGTGCCTCAAAAGTATTTTGCCCCCTTATAAATGTTCAGAGCTCCTCTTTTTTGCCTTTGTCTTAATAAGGCAATTATGAGCAATAAATGGCATTAAAAGAAACGTTACTAATTTATTTTTATTAAATACAAATTCTCTAATGTATTTGGCATTTAATATTGAATTCGGTCCCTTCTACACTGTCAAATTCATTCCCTTGATATTTCTTGATGCCCGAGCTTTAAATGGCTTGAGTAGGTAGGAGCCTCTTATTATTTGAATAACAACACGAACCTCTTTTACGTTTCTTTTCCGTATCTGTTGCTGCCCGTGCCTCGTGGTTGATTATAATGCTTTGACCGTTTGACTAATATACGTGCCATGACACGTCACCTTTAACGTGTAAATTCAGTTTTTTTTCCAATACATCCCGCTTATTACGAGCACGGAGGTTCATATTTGAAATTATTTTTGACTATGTATCAAATAATAGATTGCATCTTGAGAATCACTATATCTATATGGATCGACATGATGAGTACATAAGTGATCCACACGTGAGTAGGAAGTCTTCCCAAAGCTGACTGATTTTCATAGGGCTATGCTTCTATTAATCCATTTTCGTGCTTATTTAATTACATTCTTTTTTTGTGCATTCTCAAATACAAGCAAAACTGACTATTACGGGGTCAATATATAGCATGGTAATATTAAGTTAGTCCTTAAAGCTTTAAGGTTGGGTTCGATTACCGTGTGAATTGACTAATATGCAAGCTTCCTTGACTGTAGGTATGGAATGATAAGCTTTTGAGACTTAAATAAAAATAAGTTGAATAAATTACTTGCTCTGATTTTTTTTGGGATGTGTATACCCAAGACTTCTATGGAGTGAGACCATCTTAACCCTATCTCGTACTTAGACGGGCCTTATTTCAACATAAGAATACTCATAACCTCTCGGGGATAAGAACGGGTGCGCTCATGTTGCATGTAATATATTGTATGACTTTTGAGCTCTAGAAAATATAAACTGAGAAATTCTCTGGTCCTTTGATTTTTATATTATTTGACCATCGTCTAGTTTTACATAGTTATAATTAGACTAGAACTTTTTGGGTGGAATTACACCTGTTGTGTCACATATAATATTTTGCATCACAGTTTGGTCCACTCTTTCTACTCTCACTGATCAAGTCTGTTTGTATTTGTTAAACCCAGTCAAGTTGTTGATGCTAATGGTCATATAATGAATAGTGTTATGCAGATTGTTAATGCATTGACTAGCCTCGAAAACAATCCTGAGAGAAAAAATAAAAATAGAACATATTAGGTAAAAAGTCCTGTAACTTAGTACCACTAAAACAAAAAGAAAAAAGACAAAATTAAACTCAATCAAGTTGATGATATTAATGGTCATCTCTTTCTTTTTTTTTGGCCCGAGGGCAATTTTTGATTTTATTAATAGAAACTAAAAATACAACAAATAGGTGAATAACGTGAAAGGTTGTCAATCTTCCCGTATTCAACCTATTAAGAAAAAAAAGATAAGTTTATACGATAAGGAGGGGGACGCCAGATTTGTTACCCATATAACAAACACCGGCGGCAACCTTATCTTATAAAACCTATCGATGCTAAAAAAAAACCTTAAAAAATAAAAAGCAAGAAACAATAAACTTTAAAGAGATGGGAAAGAAAGCATAATTGCTTTCTTTTCTTCAACTATGTGGAGTGTAGACTCCAGATGTCTTTAATCTTCCCTCTTGTTCCTCAGTCGATTATGTTTTAAGACGGAAGGTTGCACTGTTTGTTTTTGCTTAGCATTTCTCATTGGGAGCTTCCTTGTGATTACGTCTTCACATGCCCTTTGAGTTGCTGATTGTTTGACGATTGCGCGACGATTCTTTTTTGCATTTTTGTTTTGACATTTTTGCTCGACCGAATCATCACTGTCTTCTTGATCACCCTCTTGGTCTTCTTCTTCCCATGAAAAACTAGCAAGTCCATCTCCCCAAGTCTCCTCATCATCGTAGTCTCTTTGGTTATTCCATGAGTTCGATTTAACGACCTTTGTCCTCTTTGGAATAGTAGGAGTATATTTTGTGCCAGAATTGTGATCATCATTCTTTGTCTCTGAATTCTGTTATTTGGTATGACTGTGACATGGCTGAAAATTTGATCCCATTGTTTTTCCTTCGTCATCATTGATACTGTTATTTGAAATAGGAGGTAACTGAACAGTATAATCTATTTTGCAGTTAGATGTAACAGCAGCCGCAGTTTTGAGCTGTTCCTCTATTTCAAACAACTGATTGGAATGTGCTTTATACGCAGATGCTGGAGGTTGCGATTCTGCTGCATCCTTTGGAGGTGTAACAATTGCCATAGATTGTTGTTGATCATCCTTTGTACCCCGACTATTAACCAGATTGTCAATTGCCACGAAATTAACTACTGGTAGTTGGACTTTTGGTGCTTCTGACGATTCATTTTCTACTGCTGGATTGTGAATAAGCTGATCTGCAACTGTCAATTCCATCCCGAGGGTTTCTATTGACTTCAATCTATCCTTCTGCTGTGTCCCAAGCTGATCATTGTCTTTTGGATTGTTTAGGACTGCAGGCTGTATAACTGCTGGATCATAAGCCTCACTAAGTTTTACAACTTCAGCATTTTCAGATGGTGTCACCAGACATTGTCCAGTTGACTTTACTCCATGTGAAGAATGATCAAACTGATCTACCAGTGTCTGTTCAGCAACTGTTGTAATTCCAGGCATCTGCTCTTTAGTCGCTACAAGCTGTTGGCCAGAATTATAATTTACTTCACCCCTTGATTTAACATATTCTTCCAACAATCTTGATTGGAAAGAATCAACCTGCTGCCCTGCCAAAACTTCAGTAGATAAGTTTGGAGTAGGATCTTCAACATTTGTCGAATGAACAGAATAATTATCTGTTACTGTATATTGGCTTAATGAAACAGTAGTATTCAATTGAAATGGCTGAGCATTTTCAATATTCTTTCCTTCTAGGATTTCTGCAGATAGCACTGTTGAAGCAGCATCAACTGCATTGTCGGATGTCACCACAATCCTAGTAAACTGATCCAATTCACCCCTGTCCTGGTCAGTGTTTTTAGAGTTGACAACATTCAGGTTCATATCATTTTGGACTTGTGAATCCTCGACAGTTGGACCAGTAACTGCTATTGCATTTTGAACCAGCTGCTGTGTTATTTTTGCCACTTCAACTCCTGAGATTTCAACTTTTTCTTGTACTTCTTTATTGCCTTGTCTAAATCGCTTAGCACTGAAATACTCCCTTGCATCCCCTTGTAACTTGTCAAGACCATCACCATTATTACCAGGTAGGTCACTGCCTTGCTTTTCTTCTGCCTGCACCTCTACAACAGATTTACCTTTCTTGAATCTACATGCCTTTTGTTCGTGACCTGGATCTGCAGATTGTATGACAGAATGTATTTGAGCTACATCATCTTGCACTACTGCCAAATTTGTTGTTTTCTGCCCTTCGATCACTTGCTTCCCATGATCAGTTGTAATTGAATTAACAGTATCAGATTGTTCAGCACAACCCACAAACTTCGATTGTCCTACTACCTGATAAACTGCTCGACTAGCCGCCTTGTTTGCCTTCAAGAATTCCCTTGCATCCCCTTCTAGTTTAGATAGATTGCACTTATCATTTGAAACATTAGTATGATCTTCTGTTTCGTTTAATGGAATCCGTCGACACGAATTAACATTATGACCTTGATGGTAGCAATGCGTGCAGAATGCCGGACATTATCTAGCACTATCCTCTGGCCAATAAAAGATACCTTTCCAGAATTGGGATCTACAATCTTAATCTTTATTTTTGTTGGATGCTTGTCGAGCAGATCGATCAATACCTTAACTCTAGCCGTACTTGGTCGCGTTCCATCTTGAGTTGCTTTATCTACTGCAATAGGCTTTCCTACTGCTGACGCGATGGACAAAACTGACTTTCTTGCAAACAGATTTGCAGGAAGATCGGGAAATGAAATCCATACCACAGCTTTTGACGTTTCGTCTCTCGGATTAAATCCCACAGTCCACGGGAATGTCCGAAAGAAGAAATCTTCTCCTTTAGTCCTTATATATCCATTTGTTCTTGATACAACCTGAGAAAATCTTCAAACAAATTGAATCTTACAAGAATGTGACGAAATTCTAATTGTCCGATGTTACAGCTTCCCTTGACAGCAAGTTGTTTCGGCAGGATCTGCCTTAGATGTTGAAGATCCGGCTTTCAATATGAAAATTTAATTACCACAGCTTGTTGGAGACCTTCCTCCTTTGTGAATGAGTTAATTTCATCAACTGTAAACTCAACAATTGGGATATCTTGTTCAAATGAGATTGGACAAAGCTCCATATCTGGTTTGATCTCGGCAGACTGCTGTCCGTTGAGCTTCGAAGCATATGACTGATTGGATCCATGTCCATTTTGACTTTCTGGTTGGATTTTAGCAGCCTCTCCCACAGCACAAGGCTGCGGAGAGGGAATCACATCCATTTAGATCGATCAAAGCTCAAAACAGAAACATAATTTGAATGAACAGTGAAATTAATAAAGTAAGATCAGTCGCGATTGAGAGCAGATTTTGAATTAAAATCAGTTGGAAAGTGTTTGCAACAAGAAGGGAATTGAAGGGACACTAAAATTATGATAATCCACCACCGGAATCCGGCGATATGCCGGATGAATAGTAATCAGAATACTATTCAATGAACAGTATTAAAGAAAGCACTGTTCATCAGATAAAAAAAATGTTTACCAGTGTTATAAATTGGGATTGGGAGACAAAATTTCTTTTTGGGTGTGGGGGAGTTATTACTAGAAATAGTGACGTCTCGGTCTTTATGAAAGTGATTATATGCAAAAAAGTATTAATGGTCATCTCTTAAATAGTGTTATGTAGATTATTAATGAGGTTATTCGTCTCATCAACTATCCTGAGAGAAAAAGATGAAAATAGAACACATTACGAATAAAGATCTATAACTTAATACCACTAGCACAAGATGAATAAAGACAGAGATATTAAACCCAGTCAAGTTGTAATGATCTGACCAGTTTCTTTAAGTCCTAGTGTGTTTGGTGATTTAGGTGTTGAGTAGCTTCACTTCATTTATTATGACTTGTACATATGGTCGGAAGTGAATTTTTGGAAGTTCGGAGTTGATTCGGAAGAAAAATTCTAATTTCGGAAGTTTTAAATTGGAAGAATTGACTAAAGTTTGACTTTTGAGCAAATGAAAAATGACCTTGGTATCAGGATTTAAAGATTACAATAGGTTCATATGTGATTTCAGGCTTGGACATATTTTTGGGTTGAGTATCAGGTGGTCCAAAAGTATTTCGGCGCTTATAATGAAAGGTTGGCATGTTGAAGGTTTAGGCATTTCCTAAGTTTTGGATTGAAGTGGACTTTTGTGTTATCGATGTCCATTTGGTGTTTCGAGCCTTGAAATAGGTTTGTATCGCGATTTGTGACGTGTACGCAAACTTTGGCGTCATTCCGAAATATTTTGATATGATTCGGACGCGTTCATCGAAGTTTAAAAGTTTAAAATTTATAAAAGGTTTTGATCATCGATTCATAATTTTTATATTATTTGGTGTTATTCGAGGCCTCGAGTAGGTTTGTGTGCCATCTCTCAAAAGAACCATCAACGTCATAAGCAAAGGAGAATATATCAATGTTGTAACGTATACCGCATCTAATGAAGTTTCAAAAGTCACTATCACCCACGGGAAGGGGATACGACAAATTTTGGAAGAAAGTATTACCTTCGATGATGTAGATGCAGATGGCATGTTATCTTTCCGCATAATGACACACTGGTAATATTTCTACTTGTATATGATACTAAAGTGAAACGAGTTTTGATTGATCAAAGGAGTTCTGTAAATATTATCCTACTAAGGGTATTGCGTGAAATGCAAGGTGAGGAAAAAATGATTCAAAGGCATTTTAGCATGGTAACAAAAGGAGAGGTAATACTAACAACTTTTGCAGAATGTGTTACTAAAAAACTAAATTTCAATTAGTAGATATGGAAATGGCTTACAACATGATCCTAGGGAGACAATCGATCCATGAAATGGATGTTTTCCCATCAACTCTACATCAAGTTATTAAATTCTCATCACCTTGGGGAATTTATCAAATTCGTGAAGATCAAGTTGCAGCCAGAAGTATTAATGTTGTAACAGATGCGAGCACCGTAAATGAAGAGAAATAGCAATCACAGAGAACAGTTGAGGACATCATCGCTCAAACCTAAACTGAAAAGGAACTAACAGACATAGACTCGAGGCCTGACACAATTCAAGAGCCAGAAGAAAATGAAAACATTAAAACAACGGTTGAAGAATTGGAAGCTTATATATTATTTGAACAATGTCCTGATCGGAAGGTTTATGTTGGAGCAAACCTTAAACCAAATATGAGAAGTATGATAATTAAATTTTTAAAAGCTAACGTGGACTGTTTTGCTTGGTCCCATGCTGATACGACAGGTATTCCACCGGAGGTAGTGACTCACAAGCTAAATGAAGACCCATCGTTCACACCAATAAAGCAAAAGAAAAGAAAGCAAGGAGCTTTCAAAAATCAGGTGATTCAAGATGAGGTCCAAAAGCTGTTAAAAATTGGGTTTATCCGTGAGGTAAAGTATCATAATTGGTTTGCTAATATAGTTGTGGTGCCTAAAAAGAATGGCAAGTGGCGAGTTTGTGTGGATTATACAGATCTTAACAAAGCTTGTCCAAACGATTCTTTCCCTCTACCACATATAGATCAACTAACTGATGTCACTGCAGGGCATGAGCTATTAAATATTTTAGATGCATATTCAGGATACAACAAAATCAAAATGGATCCAAGTGATGAAGAGAAAACTTCATTCATCACAGACAGGGGGACTTACTTCAATAAAGTAATGACCTTTGGTCTCAAAAATGCTGGAGAAACCTATAAAAGGTTGATCACTAAAATGTTCCAAGAACATTTAGGAAAAAACATGGAGGTTTACATAGGCGATATACTCGTCAAAACTTAGCATTCTCATTTTGCTAATTTTAGTCAGGGGATGCAATTAGAGGCGGAAAAAGATTTACAAGTTTTCAATGGTGCAAACCCGTGGACTTAGATTTTGTTTACTGACGGTTCGTCTAATATAAAAGGTGCACGCCTAGGAATAGTTCTCATACCACCCTCGGGTGAAACTATTAGACAGGCTATAAAATGTCATTCTATAACTAAAAATGAAGCAGAGTATGAAGCTGTGATTGCAGATTTGGAATTGGCACGAGAACTTGGCATAACCAAGATCATAATGAAGAGTGGTTCACAACTCGTGGTAAACCAAATGATAGGGTCTTACACAGTCAGTGAAACACGGATGCAAGAATACTTAGAAAAAGTATGAGAATTAATAAAGCAATTTCAAACTTGGAAGGTCATGCAAATATCAAGAGATGAAAATGTTGAGGCAGATGCTTTAGCCAATCTCGCATCTACAGCAGACATGGCAAACAACGCAAATTCTTCAGTTGTACATTAATTTCATTCCGTTCTCAAACCTAATAAGAATGAGGTAAATTTTAATAATTTAACATGGGATTGGAGAAACAATTTTTTTTCTTTTTTGCATTACAGTACCGTACCTGATGACAAAAAGAAATCTCATGTACTCCATAAAGGCTGCTCGTTACTATTTACATCAAGGTAATCTTTATCGAAAAAATGTTTGGTGGACCTTTAGCAAGGTGTCTCCGACCTTCCCAAACGGAACACATATCTAGGGAAATACACGAAGGACTTCGTGGGAATCACGAGGAGGCAGGTCGTTGGTAAAAATGTTGATTAGAGCAGGTTATTATTGGCCTATGATGGAAGAGGAAGCAGAGATTTTCGTATCTAAATGCGATAAGTGTCAAAGGTACGATAATAATATGCATACACCAGCTGAGCTGTTGCATCCAGTCATAGCCTCGTGGCCCTTTATGAAATGGTGGATGGATATCTTGGGTCCATTACCACAAGCAAAATGTCATGTGTAGTTTTTTCTTGTACTAACTGATTATTTCACTAAATGGGTAGAAGTAGGAGCTTTTAAACAGGTACGAGAAAAGGAAGTTAAGGATCTAAATTGGAGGAACATAATATGCCGCTTTGGAGTACCAAAGGAGACCGTGTGTCATTATTGTCCGCAATCCATATAAGCTCAAATCACAGAATTATTTCAAAGTTGGGATATCAAAGGGATAAGATCCACACTGTACCATCTAGTAGGTAATGGACAAGCGGAATCCAAGAACAACATCATTATCAATAACTTTAAGATTTGGTTACAGGATTTAAAAGGTAACTGGCCCAAGGTATTACCTGGGGTCTTATGGGCTTATCGTACAATGACAAAAAGAAGCATAGGAGAAACACCATTTTCAATGGTTTATGGTGTTGAAGCCTTAATTATAGTTGAAATAGGAGAAACGAGGACATGGTTCGTTCAAGCGATGGAGGAATCAAATAATGAAGAGATGCGAGTTAACCTTGATTTACTCGAGGGAAGAACAGAAGCTGCATTAATAAGAATGGCGGCACAAAAACAAGTCATTAAAAGATACTAGAATCGGAAAGCACGCCTCAAATTCTTCAAACTTGGGGACCTCGTGCTTACAAAGATTTTTCAATCTACAAAAGCTGCTAATTTAATGAATGTTGAGTCCAACATGAGAAGGATCCTACAGAGTTCGTGATATTGCAGGAAAATGAGCATACGAGTTGGAGACAATGGATGGGAAAGTTCTACCCTTACATTGGCTGTCCATCATAAGAGATATTACTTCTGAAAGAATACCCACGGTCAGGTATCGTCATGTTAAAATTTATTTTTGAATTTTTAAAATTTTGCTTACAATTTTAGATGCTAGACAAAACGCTAACCCGTACCAAATGATGAGTCACGACCTGTATGGTAACATGGAATATTCTAAAATTCCCGGCCTAGGGTTACAATTATTCAGATGGAAATACAAATGAGTTAAGCAGTCTTAATCTATAATCACACCTCTGAGTCCCGTATGTTTTTCCGTTTCAGGAAAAGGACCAACTTGAGAGAAACAAATGAGTGCTCGAGGCTTCATACTTCACCGCTCAAACAGGTAGGGGATTACATATTATACACAAATATGTGTGGAAAATCGAACAAGATTAAGCAAGAAAATCAAGTTGTAAAGAGATAAGTGTCGAGAAAAATTTACAAAGTTTCATCATTCATCACAGTGTTCTTTCCCATCAAAACAAATGGATATGTAAGACATTCATCATTGTGTTCTTTCCCATCAATGCAAAGGGATATCTATGTCATCATAGTGTTGTTTCCCATGAGAACAACGAAGTCACTTCTCAAACTCTTCCTAACACATGAAGATAGGATCATGACTATATACTGAAACAAGTTATGAGGAAAAACCTTGTATGATTTATTTTTATTTTTTATAAAAATCTATTATAAGAGAAACAATTATGAGAAAGCTATAGATTTATTTCAAATACATGTAACGTATTATTCAAAAGCTTGCCAAGGTTCATGAATAAAAACTTGTCAATGTTATTTCGCACAAAACATGTGTGTTCCTATTCCTTTAATCGTATTATAGCACCGTTATGAAGTTGAGACGTCTTCTTCATTAATTGTCGATATATATAAAAGGGCTCTCTTTTATAAACCTCATGTTAATAAGTCATGAGAGTAATCATAAAGCATTCTCAAAAGATAAAATACTAAGCTATTCCCCAAATCCTTAAATATTAAAAGACAAAAATATAATATATTGAAGTACTGAAAAACTTCTTAATATCGCTAAAAAAAAACTAAGTGAAATCTTAGTCATCAAAATGTTTTATACGATTGCCCTATTATGATAACTGGGGACTTTTTCCAAATATCCCTTAAAAAGCATACTAAGGGATTAACCATCCTTCATATAAATGAAATTAAATACAAGTTAAGAGATATAAACTAGTCACTGGGAGGTTGGAGCATCAAAAGTTGCGATACTAGCTTTATTTTCAGGAACAACCATAGACATGGCATCAACTTCGAAAGAGGTAGCTATAGGTGCAGTATCATCTTGACTTGAAGTAATAGGTTCAACGAGGGAAGCTAGAGCCATGGAAGCTTCAGCTTCTCCAGACTGAATCATGATAGTTTCATCATAGGGAGCTTGAGCCACAATATTTTCTACTTCAAGAGCTTCAGCCACAGCTTCTTCATTTTCAGGATCCTCAGTCACGGGATCCACAATTGCCGGAGAAGGAAAGTCAAGTGGTTGTTGAGTTTTTTCAATAGATACGAAAACTTTGGCCAACGCTGAATCTACGTCAAAGTTTTATTGGCTGGCCTCAGTTAAAGCATCACTACGAGAATTCAGAAAAGCCCAATTTACCTCCATATCCAACTTCTCTTCAAGAAGATTATAGTCCATTTCCCAGAGAGCAAGCTAATTATTCAACTCTTCATTCTCAGCTAAAGTTGAACCAACAGAAGCTTGGAGGGAGGCATGAGAACTTTTATGGCACGTACCTTATCAGAAGAGATTCTTACGTATACTTCAGCTTGAGTCAAGCTTTGTACCAACTCTCCTACGTAATCTTCTTTTTTGCTTAGCAGTACCTTAACTCTGACTTCTTCACTTGACTTGGATGACTACTCTGAGAAGGAACATTCAAGGCGCTTCTTATCCTTCTCAGCTTGGCTTGAAAAAGCCTTGGCAACCGCTAACTTAGAGGTCAGTGCATGCTTCTGCTGCTCCAGGTTATCTCTAATTACCTGCAACTCTTCTATAGTTATTTGAGCATTTTCTAACTGCTCCTTCCAATACCTACTTCTAACTGAGCTCCCCTAGCTACACTCTCATCCTCGAGAATAGTCTTCTCGGACTCACGTGCCACTTGTTCTGGAATGTAAATTATTCCCATCAATTCTTTGCCAATGAGGTTAGCCTGATAATGACAAAGCATGAAAGTAATAATCTAGAGGTAAAAAAAACTTTTAATTAAGTAAAGGAAAAACACCTTCAAGGTAGAATTAACTATGTCATTCATTGAGGTTAAGCAGTTGTGGTTGTTCATCTTCTCCTTTCCAATGTCACCAATCAAAGGCTCGAGCCAAACATCTGCTCGGCCAGATATCCTCAAAAGACTTCTATTGGCGAGAACATCGATTGTCACGCTCCTCATAGCCACACTTCTACTTGTAGAACCCTTTCTTGTATGTTGAACAGTGGAAGAGGGAACTATAGAAGGAGGAGCATTGGAAGAAGTGAAAATAGCACGAATCAGAGTTGAAGCCGTAGAGACAGGGTAGGGAGTAGGAGCAGATAAAGCGGGCAAAGAAGCACTTGTAGGTTAGGGGGGAAATAGAATGAACAGAAAAAAAGGAAAGAGAAGGTTCATCAAAGACCGGACCTAACTCACAACTTTCAAAACCCCCAATTAAAATACATTGAATGGACTCATTAGTGTCCTTGGGGGTGAACTCGTCATCAGATATAAGGTGAACATGTTCGTTAAGGGAGGCACGAGCAAGAGAAACTTCAGCCTCATCTTCAAAAATGACGCCTCTCCTAGCTTTTGGCTTGGCTTTCAACGAGCTGTCTTCATCCTCATCTTCTTCAGAATCCTCTTCAACAGCTTTTCTCTTCATCAAAGTAACTTGAGTTCTCTCCAAAGACAGCTGAGTTCCTGAAGAGGCTCGAGTTGCGACAACAACTTCAGTTGTCATCCCTCGAATTGCAAATCCTAATAAAAAGAAGGATAAAAGATTAAAGTAGAAAAGAAAGGATTTAAAGTACAGGAAAGTATAAAAGAATCCACACCGTGAGTTTTCACTTTCCAACCATACTGATTGGATATGGACTTCCTGGTTCTCGCCTCCATAGAAACGACTCTCAGAATTAAATCTACCCAACCATGGAAATTGGGAACGGGCTCCACAACTCCCATGGTTGCTATAAAAAAGAAAAAAAATGAAATTAGATACTGTGTTAAAATTTTTAAAAAAGGTACAGAGGAAGAAGAAAGACTTACATGCAAGGTTCCACTTTTTTCGGGAAAGGGAATATTTACTTCACCCACGAAACCAACAGCGGGCACCACAACAAACGGATGTATCATCCACGATCTTTATCATCTCCAAGGGGAGTAAAGATGAATGAGATGAGGGAAGGAAAAATCAACACCTTCCTTACCAGACGAATGCCTCAAACAAGTCACTGCTCGCCAAACGAGTGGACTAATTTGTCCTAAACAAACTTTGAAAAAGCGACAAAAATTAAGTATTACAAGGTCAATAGCAATAATAAATCCCAAGGTAAAGAAGTAAGTATAAACAAAAGAAAATCCAATCCTATAAGAAGATATTCTTTGGTTTGGATTGGGAATTACTATATGAAGATCACTTCTCCTGCGACAATCTCTAAGAACATTAGAAATGAAAGGTTCTGTAATCAAAGAGGGATAAGTGTCGGCATGTTCTAAACTAGCAACTTGTTTATCAAGAGATTCTCTATCGTGGTCAAAAGATAGCTCATTGGGCACTATTTCTTCAACTAAAGGTTAATGAAGAGGCACTGAAGGTTCTTTGCCTTTAGAAGAAGTTTTCTGGGTGAAAGAACCTCTAGTTCTAGGAATAATGCCAGAACTAGGAAGGCGGAGTGGGACCAAAACTACCACAACGAACAGACCCTAGACTACGAAGTCTATCACCTCTACCCCTTCTATGTCTAATAGGGGCATTGGGGAAGTTATCCAAAATTGAAACTCTTCTAGAGACGACATGGTGGAAAAAGATGAATTAAGGAAGAAGTGAATAAAGTTGAAGAATAAAGTACTTAGTAATAACTTTATAAAGAAGAAGACAATAGAAAAAGGGTTGAATTTATATATGAAAACAACCGTCAAAAGCAAGAAGTGCAATAACGGAAAGCCTATAATAAAGGCAACTATCTCTTTGTGAATAGTGGAGATGTAAAAGCATCGAGAGGCTGCAAAACTGCATAACTAGTGGGAGAATGACATGTGTGTAGAAGCACTAAATGGAAAAGACAATTTAAGCGTCAAAGTTATCCTAACATTAATGATGGCAAAAAGTTCCTTTTTAATAAGATTCACTTCCCAAATATTTAATTGATAAATAAATAAAAATTGGAGGGATTATCTGTACTGGGAAAAAATTGAATTTATATATTGAAGGTGACGTGTCATGACACGTGTATTAGTCAAACAGTCAAAGCATTATAATCATCCACGAGGCACGAGCAATAACAGATACGGGAGAAAACACTTAAAAGAGGTATGGGTTGTTATTCAAATAATACGAGGCTCGTACCTACTCAAGTCAGTTAAAGCTTGAGGATCAAGAAATATCAAGGGAATGAATTTGACAGCGCAGAAGGGACCAAATTCGATATTAAATGCCAAATACGTTAGAGAATTTATATTTAATGAAAATGATTGAGTAATGTTTCTTTTAATTTCATTTATTGCTCATAATTGCCTTATTAAGACAAAGGCAATACATATTCCCTTAGAATTTACTATAAAAGAGGGGGTCTGAATATATGCAAGGGGATGAAATACTTTTGAGGCACTATTGAAATATAATCTGATTTCTTTACTTTATATTTGCTTTCAAAGTCTTTTCTTATTTTCTTTCTTGATTATCAGTAACTTGTATTCTTCTTAATTTCTAGCTTTGACAAAAGTATCAGTTTTTTGACAACCCAACACGGTCGTGATGGAACCCGGCCCAAAGGCTAGGTAAGCCTGACCAACAATCTATTTTAACGTAACATTTAAGTCTCAAACCGAGAATTTAACAAAATAATTATCCAAGAATATTGATAACGTGATATAGGTAAAATACGAAAAAAAAACACCCATATGATCTGGGGGTCACGAGTCTAGAGCCTCTAAACAAAAGTGAGTAATAATAATAGTATCTGAATACCAAAACCAAAATCGGGGAAAGCATATTAAATAATCAAATGATGAAATAATGAGGAGCAGCTAGGTCCTGCGAACATTATGCAGCTACCTCAACGACTCTGAAATATCTCTAGAGACTACGAGAATCAGCTAAGCCTCCGATGTACCTGAATCTGCACACAAGGTGCAGGGAGTAGGAGTGAGTACTACCGACTCAGTGAATAATAAGTATAGAAAATAACTGAAGGTAAGAAATATACGAAAGACCACAATACAATGCTATAACTAACACCTATAAATTAGCAACAGGCTAACAAGCATATCAGTATCACAACAACAACCAAGTACCAGATAAAGATGCAATGCAATGCACATGAATTCGCTGCGGAACGTGCAGCCTGATCCATTTAACGTCGACAGCGCTCACTGGGAGTATGTACAGACTCCGGAGGGGATCCTTCAGCCCAAGCGCAATATCAATATATATCCGCTGTGGATCGTGCAACCCGACCATGCTCAGTCCAAAATATGCATATGAGTCACATAGGCAGATTTAATTTAAATTCCCATTTTACCGATTTTTAAGGCAAATATAATTTAATTATTAAATTTTAGGAAAAGTGACTTAGCATTTCATTTCGGTGATTAAACATAAGACTGAGGTGAATGATTATGCAATCATGTCATCACACTGATATTCAGCCTAGGCGGGTACTACAGATCTGTACAAGGCCCCAAACATTGCATTAAGCCTAATTATCAACAACGCAATGTGCGTATCTGACGCCAATAATTTGTTCAGCTCTCGGGATGGACCAAGTCACAATCCCCAATCATTTACAACCCCGCATCTGCCATGGGGTGCGAGTCATTCCCTAACATAGATTCACGATGTGATAAACCGGGGTTTCAAACCCTCAGGCCATCAACTATACAAACTACTCACCTCTAACCGGTCATAGTGTGGTCTGCAATGCCTTTTCCCTTCAAATCTTCTCCTACGAGCGTCGAATCTATTCAACACCACAACAAATAGGTTATTATAAGCTAAATAAATGTAACCCAATTGAAATTATTCGAAAAACGTTAAAAATCACGAAGTTGGTAAAACTTGAGCCCCAGGCCCACTTCTCGAAAAATTCTAAAAATTACATCTTTGGATTCCTCGTCTCACCACGAGTCCGTACATATAAAGTTCACAAATAACGGAGTGTGTTTGACCCTTCAAATCCCCAAAATTCGTTTCTAAAAACTAAGCCCTAGTTCTTCATAATTTCTACACAATTTCATGGAATTTGGGGTTGATTCTTCCTAAAAATGATGTTTTTAAGCCTAGGCACATACCTCCAACCGATACCCGCTGAAATCCCGCTTCAAAACACTCAAAAAGATCTCTTGGTTGCTTAACAATGGTGAAAAATATGTTTGGTTCGCGAATGAAATAACATATAAAACCCTTATGTCGCCCAGATTTAACCTTTCCCGAAGGCGGTCCAAGCCACGCATTCACGATGAAAAAATTCCGCTAACCCGCTAGTTTCTCTTCGCGAACGCAGCAACACCATCGCGATCGCGATGCTTTGAGTCCTCCCTTATATGCAAACACGATCCAAGCCACGCGTTCGCGAAGAGAAAAACAAGGAAGGGACCCCAGGCCCTTCTACGCGAACACGTTACCTCCCACGCGAACGACTACCAACACTATGCGAACGCGATCTACTGTACAGGAATGTGATGCTTAAGGCCATTAACTCTACGCAAATGGGAGCCTTCCTTCGCGATCGCAAAGGCCAAATTGGCTTGCAATGCTGCTACATTTTCTGCTGCACATTTTCAAGTTATAATTCTCCGTTGGCCATCCGAATTCACCCCGAGGCCCTCGGGACCTAAACCAAAAGCACAGATGTGTCTTAATACTCCACTAAAACTTGTTTGTAGCATAAAAACGGCACCATAAACATCAAAATCACCCAATTTCCATGGATTCAAGCCTAAGTTAAACTAAAACTTCCGAAACTTGCATTTGCTCCAAAACCCGACCTACGCACCTCCGAATTATCTGAAAATTTGCACACATATCAAAAGTCACCTAATGGAGCTACTGAAACTTTCGGAATTTCATTCCGACTCCCAGATCAAAATACCACCTATCAACCGGACTTCACCAAATTTCTAACTTAGCCAATTCAAGCCTAATTCTACACCGGACCTCCAAATTTAGTTCTGATTTCGCTCCTAAGTCACAAATCACCGTCCGAAACTAGTCGAATCATCATAAATTCATTCCGAGCCCTCTAACTCATACGTCAACGTTCAGTTGACTTTTCCAAACTAACTTTCTCTTAAAGAGACTAATTGTCTCATTTCTATCCAAACTCCATCCAATTTACTCAACTCTCCACATACATATATTGAAACATATAACAACATAAAAAGGGAAAAACAGGGCAGAAAATACATGGGACGACGGGTCTGGTCGTTACATCCTCCCCAACTTAAATAAACGCTCGTCTTCGAACGGGTCAAGAAACATACCTGGAGTATCAAACAAGTTAGGATATATGCTCCGCATCTCCTGCTCGGTCTCATAAGTGTCTTCCTCCACGCGCCAAACTCTCCACTGCACCTTCACCTAAGCTATGTCCTTTGATCTCAACTTTCGAACCTGACGACCTAAAAGAGCCACCGGCTCCACATCATAGGTCAGCTTTTCATCTAACTAGATCGTGCTGAAGTCTAACACATGAGACGGGTCCCCAACATAATTCCGCAGCATAGAAACATGAAACACCAGGTGAACTACCGATAAGCTAGGTGGCAAGGCAAGCCTATAGGCCACCTCCTCGATCCTCCTAAGTATTTCAAAAGGCCCAATGAACCATGGACTCAGCTTCCCTTTCTTTCCAAACCTCATATCGTCTTTTATAGGTGAAACCTTCAACAAGACCTTCTCGCCCACGACATAAGATACATCTCGAACCTTCCGGTGCGCATAACTATTCTGACGCGACTGAGTCGTACGAAGTCTCTCCTAGATTACTTTCACCTTCTCTAAGGCATCCTGAACTAACTCTGTCCCCAATAATCTAGCCTCTCCGGGATCAAACCAACCAACCGGAGATCTACACCGTCTCCCATATAAGGCCTCATATGGCGCCATATGAATGTAGGATTGATAGCTATTATTATACGCAAACTCCACAAGTGGCAATAATTTAGCCTAAGAACCTCCAAAATCAATAGCACAGGCATGCAACATGTCTTCCAATATCTGAATAGTACACTCGAATTGTCCGTCCGTCTGTGGATGAAATGTTACTCTCAACTGTACCTGTGTGCCCATCTCCCGATGGAAAGTCCCCCAGAATTGGGAAGTAAACATGGTACCCCTATCTGATATAATGGAAAATGGGACCCTATGCAGCCGTACAATTTAACTTCTTCGCTGAATAGGTAGTACATACCGGAATGAAGTGTTCAGACTTAATTAGCCTATCCACAATCACCCAAATCAAATCAAACTTCATCGTGGTACGAGGAAGACCACTCACAAAATCCATAGTAATGTTTTCCCATTTCCACTCCGAAATATCCATCCACTGGAATACACCACCAGGTCTCTGGTGCTCGTATTTGACTTGCTGACAGTTAAGACACCTAGCCACGTAATTCACAATGTCCATTTTAATTCTCCTCCACCAGTAATGCTCTCTGAAATCCTGGTACATCTTCGCGGCACCCGAATGAATCGAATACCGCATGCTATGAGCCTCTTCTAAAATCTACTCCCGGAGACCATCCACATTTGGCATGAAAATCTGGCCTTGCATCCGTAATGCGCCATCATCTCCAATGGTCACATCTCTGGCGTCATCATGCTGGACGATGTTCTTTAGGACAAACAAATGCGGGTCATCATACTGCCTCTCTCTGATGCGGTCATACAAAGAAGACCGGGAAATCACACTCATCAACGCTCGACTTGATTCGGAAATATCTAACATTACCATCTGATTGGCTAAGGCTTGAACATCAATCGCAAGGGGTCCATTCCCAAATGGAATGTACGCCAGACTACCCATGCTGATTGCCTTCCCGCTCAAAGCATCGGCCCCCACATTGGCTTTCCCGGGATGATACAAAATGGTTATATTGTAGTCTTTGAGTAACTCCAGCCATCTCTTCTGTCTCAAATTAAGATCTTTCTGTTTAAACAAGTGCTGAAAGACTACGATGGTCCGTATATACCTCACAAGATACACCATAAAGATAATGTCTCAAAATTTTTAAGGCATGCACAATGGCAGCTTACTCTAAGTCATGAACAGGATAATTCTTCTCATGGGGATTTAGTTGACGAGAAGCATACGCAATAACTCTACCCTCATGCATCAACACACAACCGATCCTGACTCTTAAAGCATCACAATACACCGTGTAAGAGCCTGAAGCTGATGGTATTTCTTCATTTGATTATTTAGTATACTTTCCTAGATTTTGGTTTTGGACATCGTATGAGGATATCATAGCCGTTTTACAAAGGTTATCCCGGATTTTTCAAGTTAATGTCGAAATTGCCCCTGACGGCGTATTAAAAACATGCAATATTTGCAAATCATAAATCCTACATATCGCCTTCATTATAAGGTCAAATTGAGTGATTCAAAAGCCTAATTTCATTAGAAGTTCATAAGGAATCCATTGGGCGCAGTACAACACGTGAACAGTATATCTCTAATGAGCAGGTCGAGATTTCTTCTAATTTTTTAACGGGAATAAGCTTCTGAGGCAATTTTTAAGAGAGAAAATCAGTGGGTATCGCAGAGGCAAGTTATTGAATATTAAAACTCAATTATAGGTGATTATAAACCATAATCCCAGCCTTTTATTCATGAAAATAGTAGAAAAATAGGATTTTCGGGCTTGAGATTATGGAACCTTTAGGGGTCGATTTTAGGGGTCAAACGGACTTCGTTTTTTGGTGAACTTTATATGTACGGACTCGTGGCGAGGCGATGAATCCAAAGATGTGATTTTCAGAATTTTTCGAGAAGTGGGCCCGCAGCTCGGGTTTTACCAACTTCGTGATTTTTAACGTTTTTCGAATAATTTCAATTGGGTTACGTTTATTTAGCTTGTAATAACCTATTCGTTTTTGTTTTGAATAGATTCGACGCTCGTAGGAGAAGATTTGAGGGGAAAAGGCATTGAAGACCAGGCTACGATTGGTTAGAGGTAAGTAGTTTTTATAGATGATGGCCTGAGGGTTTGAAACCCCAGTTTATCACATCGTGACGCTATGTTAGGGCTTGAATCGCACCCCATGGCAGGTGCGGGGTTGTAAGTGATTGGGGATCGTGACTTGGTCCATCCCGAGAGCTGAACAAATTATTGGCGTCGGATACGGACATTATGATGTTGATAATTGGGCTTAATGCCATATTTCTGGACTTGTACTAATCTGTAGTACCCGTGTAGGGTGAATATCTGTGTGACAACATGATTGTATAATCATTGACCTCAATCATGTGTTTAATCACCTAAATGAAATGCTATGTCACTTTTCCTGAAATTTAATAATTAAATTATATTTGCCTTAAAAATCGGAAAAACAGGAATTTAGATTGAATCTGTCTATGTGACTCATATGCATATTGTGGACTGAGCATGGGTCGGGCTGCACAATCCACAGCGGTTATATATCGATATGCTCTTGGGCTGAAGGAGCCCTTCCGGAGTCTGTACACAACCCTAGTGAGCGTCGTTGACGATAAATAAATATGAATGGCTCGGGCTGCACGCCGCAGCGTTTTCTTGTGCATTGCATTGCATTTTTATCTGATACTTGACTATTATATTGGATATTTTTTTGCTTTTAGTTCGTGGCTAAGGAATAGGACTGTTAGATTTAACTTTGCTTTGTGGCATTTCGTGGATTTCTTACTCTCAGACATTTTTCTATGCTTATTAGTTATTGAGTCGGTAGTACTCACCCCTACTCCATGCACCTTGTGTGCAGATTCAGGTACACCATAGGGTTAGCTGACATTCGTAGTCTCTAGATATTTCCAGAGTTGTTGAGGTAGCTGCATGACGTTCGTAGGACCTGACTGCTCTTCATATTCCAGTTCATTGGTACTATATACTTTTCCGGATTATATTGTTATTCAGATATTATTATTATTCCGTTGTTTAGAGGCTCTAGACTCGTGGCCGAGATCATTAGGAGTGACTATTTAGATTTTGTAATATTCTATTATTATTATTATCAGATTATTATTCTAAATTACTATAATATTCTGAAACTTTCGATTTTGAGACTCAGTATTTAATAGAAAACGATTGTGGGTCAGGCTTATCTAGCTTTAGGGCTGGGTGCCATCACGACCGGGTTTGGGTCGTGACTTGTCACAACCCAAACCCAGTCGTGATGGCACCCAACCGTAAAGCTAGGTAAGCCATACCGACAATCACTTTGATTTAACATTTAAGTATCAAAACCGAGAATTTAACAAAATAATAATCCAACAATATCAATGGTGTAATATAGATAAATACGAATAAAACCGATAACACACCCATAAGATCTGGGGTCACGAGTCTAGAGCCTCTAACATAACTGAGTAATAATAAAAGTATCTGAATAACAATATAAAAATCTGGGGAAGTATATAATAATGAGCTGAGAAGAATAATGAAGAGCAGTCAGGTCTTGTGGACGTCGTGCAACTACCCCAACGACTTTGGAAAATATCTCTAAAGACTACGAGAATCAGCTAAACCTGCGGTGTACCTGAATCTCCATACAAGGTGCAGAGAGTAGGGGTGAGTACTACCGACTCAGTGAATAATAAGTATAGTAAATGCCTGAAAGAAAGAAATCCACAGAGTACCACAAAGCAAAGCTATAACTACCAATCCTGTAACTTCGCTACAAACTAACAGCAAAACACTATCACAACAACAACCAAAACTCAGATAAAGATGCAATGCAATGCAAAAGAATACGCTGCGGCGTGCAGCCTAATCTATTTAACGTTGACGGCGCTCACTGTGGGTGTGTACAGACTCCAGAGGGGCTCCTGCAGCCCAAGCGCAATATCAATATATAACCATTGCGTTGTGCAACCTGATCCAATGTATATAATCGCTATGGCGTGTAGCCCGATCAATGCTAACTCCACAGCACAGGAGTCACATAGCAAATTCAACTTATTTTTCAGTTTCCGATTCTTAGAAAGAATATAATTTAATTATTTAATTTTCAGGAAAAATGACTTAGAATTTCATTTCAGTGATTAAACACGGGAATGAGATCAATCATTATGCAAATCATGTTATCACATAAATATTCACCCTAGAAGGGTACAACAGATCGGCACAAGGCCCCAAACATGACATTAAGCCTAATTATCAGCAACACAATGTGTGTATCAGACGCCAATAATTTATTCAGCTCTCGGGATTGAAAAAGTCACAATCTCAAATCACTTACAACCTCGCACCTGCCATGGGGTGCGAGTCACGCCCTAACATAGCGTCACGATGTGATAAACCGGGGTTTCAAACCCTCAGGCCATCATCTATATAAACTACTCACCTCTAACTGGTCGTAGAGTGGTCTGCAATGCCTTTTCCCTTCAAATATTCTCCTACGAGCGTCGAATCTATTCAACACCACAACAAATAGGTTATTATAAGCTAAATAAATGTAACCCAATTGACATAATTCGAAAAAACGCTAAAAATCACGAAGTTGGCAAAACCCGAGACCTGGGCCCACTTCTCGAAAAATTCTGCTAAATACATATTTAGATTCCTCGTCTCGCCCCGAGTCCGGGCATATAAAGAACACCAAAATCAGAGTCTGTTTGACCCCTCAAATCGACCCCTAAAAGTCTCGTAATCAGAGGCCCCAAAATCCTATTTTCTACTGTTTTTCATGAATTAAAGGCTGGTATGGTTTATAATCTTCTAGAAACGAGTCATAATAACCAAACAACTTACCTCTATGATACCCACTGATTTTCTCTCTTAAAAATTGCCTCGGAAGCTTCTTCCCGTTAAAAAATTGGAAGAAAACTCGACCTTCTCATTATAGGTATACTGTTCACACATTTTGCTGCTACCAATACATTCTGTGTAATTCTAATGAATTTAGGCTTTTGAATCACTCAATTTGACCTTATAACGAATAAGATATGTAGGTTTTAAGATTTACAAATAGTGCAGGTTTTTAATATACCGTCGGGGGCAATTTCGTCATTAATTTGAAAATTTTGGGCAAACCATGGTAAAACAGCCATAAAATCCTCATACGATGTCCAAATTCGACGATTCTTTTAGCTATGGGTCCATAATTACGATACAGATCTAGTGCTTCATTCAAAATAGTAATTAGAGCTTATTTTTTCAATATGATATCATTTATGCTTGAAGAAACAACGTCGAAGCATAAGAAAAACGACCACAACGCAGCCCAAACCTATCCGAAACTCACCTAAATGTCTCGGGACCGCATACGAGCATACTAATACATCACATATGATCATTCAAACTTAGTTTCACTCTCAAAACACTAAAATTAACATCAAACAAAAAATTTATATCGGATTCAAGCCTAAGTACTTCTAAAGCTTCCGAAACACACATTTGATCCAAAACCTGACCTAAACACCTCCGAATGATCAAAATATTTGCACGCGTATCCAAAATTACCTAACAGAGCTACTACAACCGTCAGAATTCCATTACATCCCCTGGATCAAAATCTCACCTATCAACCGGACTTCGCCAAATTTCTAACTTAGCCAATTCAAGCCTAAATCTACATCAGACCTCCAAATTCAGTTCTGATTTCGCTCCTAAGTCACAAATCACCATGCAAACTAGTCGAATCGTCGGAAATCCATTTCGAGCCCTTTAACTCATAAGTCAATGTTCTGTTGACCTTTTTTCCAAACTAACTTTCTCTTAAAGAGACTAATCGTCTCATTTCTATCCAAACTCCATCCCAATTACTCCAAACTCTCCAACTACATATTGGAATATATAACAACATATAAAGTGAAAAACGGGGTGGAAATACACGGGACGACGGGTCAGGTCATTACATCCTCCCCAACTTAAACAAACGCTCGTTATCGAGCGTGCTTAGAGTTGTACTAGGGGCCAACCAATACCTGAATGACCTTACCAACCATATACCCGGGGTGATCCCCCGTCGCCCTAACTGACATATGCCCGATAATACAACACTAATAAAATTTCACAGTCCATCCAGACCATCACCATAGGACCACAATGCACTTCTGAAACCATGCACAAGATCTGAACCTCACATTTATACTCAGAATAAGCATGAACTGGTTGTAATAACCCATACCTGCAACCTTAAGTGCACTCACCAGATATACCGCATAATCCTAACACTCGAAATGATAATTTATATCCACAGTAGTTGTCCACAATAACCATGTACCGAATAGAAACCCCTTATTAGCTGGAGTTATATTCCAACACTGTTATACTTTATCAACGATAATGAACACAGTAGTCCATAACCATTTCTCAGATCAACCAATCACGAAGACATTTCTTCCCTTTTGACTAATATCACAACAGATCTACGAGCCGAAACTTGACATTAACCTTCCGACAAGCTGAAACCAAATTTGTTCGTATCCATTAATGACCCCAAAGGTCTCTTCTAACCAAACACACCATCCTTGTGACATGACACATCAATAAGGCCTAAACCACAACTTACATAACACACACACCAATAGGAGATGGTCAAAACATACTCATGTCATGAAAATGACTCAAACGAAAAAGCTGTACCTTAAGCTCATCAATACCATTACAACTTTTCACTGACATATCACCCTGAGTCAACCACTCGAACTGACGACGCAGCTCCTCCCTATGAGACTGGGGCACGTACTTCTCCAAAAATACCGTGGAGAACTGCTACCAAGTGAGTGGCAATGCCCTGATAGGCCTACGCCTCTCGAACTCTTCCCACCAAGTAAATGCACCTCCTGTGAACTGAAAAGTGGTAAAAGCCACTCCATTAGACTCAGAATACCCGTCGTACGAAGCATACGCTAGCATTTATCCAGAAAATCCTAGGCATCCTCGCCCTCAGCACCAATAAATATCGGAGGCTGGAGCCTACCGAACCTCTCCAACCACCGCTGCTCATCATCCGGCATAGCTGGGACGACATGAGCTGGAACAGGTGCAACTGGCGCAACTAGAACAACCAGTGCAACTGGCTGAACTAGAGCAACTGGCTGATTTGGATCAACTGGCAGAACTGGAGCTACCCCAGGTATCTGTAATCCCTGAACAACCTGCTCGGGAGTGCGAGCATCGGGGGTCTGATGACTACCCCGGTCTGAGAAGTAGCCGCTGCTGTAGTGGATGAAACCGCCTGAGCCAGGCCAGTGCGACAGACAAGATCTGGCTAAAGCCTCCTGGAGACCAGGAATCACGATGGGCACTGCCGGTGCCTGAATAGGTGCAGCTGCAGCATCAACAGCTAGAGGCTGATCCTGGACCTAGGAAGCTGCTGGGTCTGCAAGCGCTGCCCCTACGGGTCCGCCTTGTCCAGCACCATGAACGCGCCCATGAACTCTAGAAGGTGGTACTGGTGGTCGCCCTCCACGTAAATTAGTGCGAGTTCTCGCTATCTGCAAGAGAATAGTATACAGAATTTTAGTTTTCACGTTATCAAACCGCATGATGTGAATTTCAAGAAAGTTGAATGTTTCCTAAAAGTTCTGTATCCTCCAGCTTATAAGTGTGGTGCACGACACACCCATAAACAAGACTCTACTAAACCAGCTCATGACTCGTGAGGCCTAGTAACCTAGGCTCTGATACTAACATGTCACGACCCAACCCGATCGTGATGGCACCCGGTCCTAACGCTAGGTAATCCAGACCAACAATAACTTTTAACGTAGCAATTAAGTCTCAAACCGAGAATTTTTCAAAAAAATTATTCAAGAATATTGATAATTAGGTAAAATACAAAAGATCAACAAAAAAAACACCCATATGATCGAGGGGATCACGAGTCTAGAGCCTCTAAACAAAACTGAGTAATAATAATAGTATCTGAATACCAAAACCAAAATCAGGGAAAGTATATTAAATAATCAAATGAAGAAATAATGAAGAGCATCCAGGTCCTGCGAACGTCATTAGCTACCTCAACGACTCTGAAATATCTCTGGAGACTACGAGAATCACCTAAGCCTTTGTTGTACATTAATCTGCACACAAGGTGCATGGAGTAGGGGTGGGCACTACTGACTCAGTAAATAATAAGTATAGAATATAACTGAAGGTAAGAAATCCACAAAAGACCACAACGCAAAGCTATAACTAACAATCCTATAACTTAGCTATAGGCTAACAACATCAGTATCACAAACACAACCAAGTACTAGATAAAGATGCAATGCAATGCACACAAATTCGTTAGGAACGTGCAGCCCGATCCATTTAATGTCGACGACGCTCACTGGGGGTGTGTATAGACTCCGGAGGGGCTCCTTCAGCCCAAACGCAATATCAATATATATCCTCTGTGGATCGTTCAGCCCGACCCATGGTCAGTCCAGAATATGCGTATGAGTCACACAGACAGATTCAATATAAAATCCTAGTTTTTCGATTTTTATGGCAAATATAATTTATTTATTAAATTTTGGGAAAAGTGGCTTAGCATTTCATTTCAGTGATTAAGCACAGGACTGAGGTCAATAATTATGCAATCATGTTATCACACAGATATTCACCCTAGACGGGTACTACAGATTGGCACAATACCCCAAACATGGCATTAAATTCAATTATCAACAACGCAATGTGCGTATCCGACGCCAATAATTTGTTCAGCTCTCGGGATGGACCAAGTCACAATCCCCAATAATTTACAAATTCGCACCTGCCATGGGGTGCGAGTCAAGCCCTAACATAGCATCACGATGTGATAAATCGGGATTTCAAACCCTCAGGCCATCATCTATACAAACTACTCACCTCTAACTGGTCTTAGCCTGGTCTGTAATGCCTTTTCCCTTCAAATCTTCTCCTATGAGCGTAGAATCAATTTAAAAACACAACGAATAGGTTATTATAAGCTAAATAAATGTAACCCAATTGAAATTATTCGAAAAACGTTAAAAATCACGAAGTTGGTAAAACCCGAGCCACGGGCCCACTTCTCGAAAAATACTGAAAATTATATCATTGGATTCCACATCTCACCACTAGTCCGTACATATCAAGTTCACCAAAAAAGGAGTCCGTTTGACCCTTCAAATCCCCAAAATTCGTTTCTAAAAACTAAGCCCTAGTTTTTCACAATTTCTATACAATTTCATGGAATTTGGGGTTGATTCTTCCTAAAAATAATGTTTTTAAGCCAATGGACTTACCTCCAATCGATACCCGCTTCAAATCACTCAAAAATCTCTCTTGGTTGCTTAACAATGGTGGAAAATATGTTTGGTTCGCGGATGAAATAACATATAAAACCCTTCTGCCGCCCAGATTTAACCCTTTGCGAACGTAGTCCAAGCCACGCGTTCGCGATGGACAAATTCCACTAACTCGGAAGTTGCTCTTCGCAAACATGGAAACACCATCACGATCGCGATGCTATAAGTCCTCCCTTCTACGCGAACGCGATCCAAGTCACGCGTTCGCGATGAGCAAAACCAGGCAGGGAACCCAGGTCCTTCTACGTGAACGCGTTACCTCCCACGCGAACGCGATGCTTCACCTACAAACACTATGAGAACGCGATCTGCTGTGAGCGAATGAGATGCTTTAGGACATTAACTCTACTCGAACACGAGCCTTCCTTCACAATCGCGAAGGCCAAAATAGGCCTGCACTGCTACTGCATTTTCTGCTGCACATTTTCAAGTTAAAACTCTCCGCTGGCCATCTGAATTCACGCTGAGGCCCTCGCGACCTCAACCAAAAGCACATATGTGTCTGAATACCCCATTCAAACTTTTTTTAGCATTAAAATGCCACCATATACATTAAAGTCACCAAGTTTCCACGGATTCAAGCCTAAGTTAAACTAAAACTTCCAAAACTTGCATTTGCTCCAAAACCCAACCTAAATACCTCCGAGGGATCTGAAAATTTACACACATATCAAAAATCACCTAACGGAGCTATTGCAACTGTCGGAATTTCTTTCCAACTCCCGGATCAAAATATCACCTATCAACCAATCTTCGCCAAATTTCTAACTTATCCAATTCAAGCATAATTCTACACCGGACCTCCAAATTCAGTTTTGATTTTGCTACTAAGTCACAAATCACCGTCTGAAACTAGCCGGATCATCGGAAATCCATTCTGAGTCGTCTAACTCATAAGTTAACGTTTGGTTGACCTTTCCAAACTAACTTTCTTTTAAAGAGACTAATTGTCTCATTTATACCCAAACTCCATCCAATTTACTCAAATCTCTCCAAATACATATATTGAAATATATAACAGCATAAAAGAGGAAAAACGGGGTAAAAATATACAGGACGACGGGTCAGGTCGTTACAAGTTTTTTGTTAAACAAGGACAATCCATAATATATTTTTTTCAATAAATTAGATACAACCGCTTCATGAATTCGTAACACTACTTGAGAAATATGTGGTGCTAATATGAGCAATTATAGTCTTAGAAACTACAAATTCAATAAATTATTTTTTTTGTAAAATGAAAAATATAAGTCCTATATAAAATTATCATTAACTCATCTAATCAAATCATATTATTATTACACTATGAGAAGCTCCAAAGCTAATAAAGATGTAAAAGAGAATGCATGAAGGAGATAAATTGCTAACTATATGTTCAGTTGCTTATTGTAATTGATGTTGAATTGCTACAATGTTTTAGATTATATAAGGAATCACAGCTAATACTTATTATAATTGCCTTGGTCAGCAACACAGATCATGACAATAGGTCGTAATAAAATATTTCATCCTACAAGATATAAGCAAGAAAGAAAAAGTCATATCATATATCTAGTCTGTGGATATGGTTAAAAATTCAAGAAAGATCTTACATTATTACAAATAATATATTAACATTCTTTTATTTGGCATATTTAAATAAATAAAAAATAAAATAAGGACATATGCAACTGAGCTTAAGAAAAAGAAAACGTGTGACTTTTGCATTTATATTAGCCATTTTCACAAATACTTTAAAAAAGATATAGTATCAGAGCTAAGAATCGTCATTTCAAAAGTCGAAAAAATAGTATAAATCATGTATATGTATCACCCAATCAAACTGCTATATACAAATTATTGGAAACAAATTTTTCAAAGAGGAAACAAAAAAATATTCCCTTGCTCCTCAATGTAAAAATGAAAGAAAAGTGTAGATGTATAATCAAAACAGAAAAAAATAAACATAAAAAGAAAGTTCACATGATAAGTGTATCTTTCTATGAAGAATATATCCTTATACTCCTAAATGAGAAAATGAAAGAAGAGAAAAATAGAAGAAGGAAAAAAATAGAATGGAAGTGTAGAACGACTAAATATGAATTAGAAGAAGAGGAAAAATATAAGTAGTTCTTGCCCTAAAATTCTATTAGAGCTATCTATAGAGAAATTTACATTTTGAAAGGTTTCAAATACCAGAAGAAAAAATATCTTTTCTAAAAGTTAAAGAGAAATGGGTAAAATAACAAAACAAAAATGAATGAAAGTTAGAGAGAAGTACTCCAACATAAAAAAATAACTTTTGAACGTAATTTTTTTTATTTAATTCACTAGGCATTGTGCCTTGTGCTGATTTTCATAGATAAAATATATAATACAACAAAGATGGAGGTGGACCTGAACCTTACTTCCACAGTAGAGATGAAAATATATTTAGCCAACCACATATGGTAGCCAAGATGCACCCTAACTCTATGGTAATTTAGACCTATAAGGATGGACCAATTGTCTATACAAAAAAGATAGTCAATTGGTGATACAAAAAACAGCTTTGGTAAGCCTAGGTCAACTATATCAAAGAGTACTAGTAAACCTATGAATGTTAAGTAAAAGAGATGTAAGGTTTTCTTCTATATACAGCAAGTCCTACATACAATACTCATGTAGGAAATATTAAAGGGGAATGGTACATAATCCAATTCAAAGAACTGGACTATCTTCCATTTGGCTTTGACATTGAGGTCAAGGAATCCAAATGGAATATAGTTGATAAAAAGGAGTCTAAATGAGGTTGAACTATGCTACTGTTGCCTAGAAATTCTGACAGAGAAGAGTGAGCCAAAAAGCGATCTATTTCCTGGTGCAGTGATCCAGACTGTGAGTGTTGTTGTCATAGAGCAACTGAAAGGGGGCCCTTTATTCAATTATGGTTGAACAACTGGAAGTGGCACCTGTTGAATACACACTTGATCACGCTGGATGTCTGGTTGCTGATCTTTTGATGTGGGTGATGTACCCATAGTGAACCATTTTGATATGTGTATATGTCGATGAAGGGATAGATTTGGATCAACAGATACATTTACAGCAGAATCAGCATTAGAAATGCTGATATCAATGGTTGAAACAGTACCTGCTGATGCAGTGAGCTCCCTGAACCTACAAAATAAAAAACAGTTAATGAAAGGGAGCTCAATCTCCAGATTCTTGTGGTTTCTGGAGATGAGTCTGGGGATAGGGGAACAACTGGGATCCCTTGTCTAACATGTGGTTGCAGGTTTTTGTGACTGCATTCAGATGAATAGATGCTCATGCTGAAAAGGAAACTTGGTCAAAGAATCCATGACTGTAGGAATAAGAGGGCCTGCAGTACTGGAGAGTACAGTTTGGGTGACGGGGGTACTTTATATTGGGAATGGGATTTATATTAGATGGGTGGGTTGTAACTGATTTCAATAATTGGGAAAAGCGGTGCTGCAAAATCTGCACAGCCTGTAGGTGAAAGTACTGTATTCAACACATTTTGTTGCAATTGTGTTGTGTTTTTTCTGAGGGTATGATGGATGAGTATCAGCTGGGTTGGATTTAGAAGAATAAGCAAAAGGTGGATTGTTACTACTCCAATAAACCATACCAATTGAGTTACTAAAGGGAAAGAGAAAGTACCTGCAAAACAAGAAACTGAGTAAATGAAAAGATAGGTAGTTTTTCCCAATTTTTGGAACTGTTTTGTTTGGAGAGTTCAGTGGGGTGTGCGGAGTTGAGATTCCAAGAAAAGGGAAAATTTACTAGGTTCTTGTGAGTTCTAGGAACATGAAAATAAAGGAGAGAGAAAAACTGGGTGGAAAACCAACTGAGGACTGTGATTTTCTGGTATTTCTTTGTTTCTGGAGAATATTCTCCTGCAGATGGTAAATATCTGGGGGTGTACTATGGTGAATGATGTAGAAAAGAGGTATTTTACTGTGACGGAATGTATGTGTGGTGTGGTTTGTGTTGGAGGAGGAGACATTCCTCATCATGCTTATCATGGAAATTGTATACTAGAGAATAGTTATTGAGGCTTGAATGACCTGCTTCTTTTTATGACCTTCATCAAACCTTTGTTGTAATTTCAGGAGAATGAGCACAAGTGTTGATACCACACTCTAAAATAGCAACTATAGAATGAGAAGTTCATAAATAAGGACCTGCAAAAAGGAAAACAAGGTTAATGGAAGAATTATGTCTACCCAATGCTTTTGTTTGGTGAATCTGATGGGACTGGTATGGGATATGGTGTTTTGAGCTATTAGAAGAACCTATTGGGTCTTTCAATATCAAGCATAGACATTAGGATTATAGGAGGAGGATGGAACATCCACATCTGGATTAATGAGCTTCCTGGTCAGCTTATGCCTAAAGGATGGGGTTGCCATCTTGTCTAGGTATATGTGGCCTCTAATCTGATTGGGGATCTCATTTAGATTTGGGTAGTGAGTGATGGCTGGGAAGGTGTGGCTTATTTTGAATAGTGAGCCAGTCGGGGTATAAAATTCTCTATAGGCATGGGTGTAGGTAATTGTTTCGCATTGATAATAGAGATGTCTCTGTTTTTTTATGGTTATAGTTAGAGTCCATGGAGGAGTAGCATCAGTTGTCAACATGTGGATCAGAAGAGCAGAGTCAGCTTCAAGGTGGACCTTGGTGAAACAATTGTTAATCCACCGGTTGATCCCAGTATAGCTGCTTTAGTTTCAGCAAAATTGTTGGATCCTTCTCCAAGAGGGGAAGAAATTGCATTAATAAAGTCACCATGATAATCCCTATTGATGGCATCTGCTCCAATTTTACAAGGATTGGTAAAGGCACTTCCATCAGAATTCACCTTGACTGTGCCTTTGCTTGGTTTTTGCCAAATGACTTAGGTGATCTTGGTGTTGAATTAGAGGGTTTCAGTTAAAGGTTACAACATGTCCCAGTCACGGGGCTAATCTATTGAGGGGTTATGAGCTTTCGGCGTCAAATGGATGTCAGAGTTTATAGAATAGATAACCCAGGACATTGAGGATATTTTGGTTCCATACTTGGCTGCACATATATTTTTCCATAGATTCCAGCACACACCCACTGGGAGGGTATCAATTAGGAGTTTGTAAACTTCATTTTTAGCTTTTTTCATCCACCATTTACTCAAGAGAGTGGACAGTGGAATTTCATCAAAGGGAAAACTAGTAGATGAAGTGAAGATCCTCCACACGGCCTTGGCAAAATGACCTCTACTGAAGATATGTTCAACTGATTCAGCATGAGGTCTTAAGCAGCATATACACATCTGTTGACTGTTGGGGGCCAAATTTTGCAACTCTATCATCAGTGGCCATTTTATTATCTGAGTATCCTCCATAAGCAAAAGGACCATTTGAAGGGTATTTTCTTGTGCCAAGTCTTTCTATTAATAACAATTTGGGTTTTTTTTCCTTACTGCATTCCAAGCAGATGAACAAGTAAAATTTCCAGCTGCAGTAGGTTTCCAAATTGGCTTGTCAGGCACTTGAGGGTTGTAAGATATAGGGATTTGAAGGATTGCTGGGATCATATAAGCATGGTCTATGTTATTCAGCTTCGGAACATCCCAAGAACGAGAGTCCCAGAAATGCGAGACTTGAATGTTTCTAGGAGTTCCTCCCTGCATTCTGTAACTGGCCAAGTCATCAGTTCCTAACCAATTGTCCTACCAAAATGAGGAGTTCCATGATTGTAGAGACCATTGGATATGAGTTTAAGATTCCTTTTTGTTGAGCATCATTCTCATACAGGCTTGATATTGTACAGAGTCCCATTTTTTAGAGATTGGGTATGATCTCTAATAGTATTTTGCTTTTAGAAATGAGCTCCATAAGGTGTCTTTTGTTCTAAACCGCCACCATTTTCTTGATTTCTAGAGATTTGCAGACATCTTCTTCAGCTCTCAACCCAATTCCACCCTCCTTTTGAGGGATAGCCAATTTTTGCCAAGATGCCAAATGGTACTTCTTTTTGTTTTGATCCATCCCCCAGAAAAAATTGGCTGCCAATTTTTCAATCTATTTGATGACAGCCTTTGGAGGAGAAACAGTAGATAAGAGATGAACGGGGAGGGATTGGAGAACATGCTTGATGAGTGTAGCCCTTCCTCCATGAGATAACAGTTTGCCATGCCAGCCTCTGATTCTGCTTACAACATTTGAAGTGAAAGAATTGACGTGGATGATTATTTTCCTTCATGTGTAGAGAGGACACCTAAGGTAGGTTAGTGGGGAATCTTTCCTAGAGAAACTTGTGATTTGCTGGATCCTTCTAATGGTATAATGGAATGCAAATGGGGATGTCATGAAATGACTTTTGTTTTTATTAATCAGCTGCCCAAATGTGTGCTCATAGCCTTCTAGGATGTCCATGATTTTCTTAAGTGAGACCCTGCTCCTAGAGGTGAATATGATGATATCATCAGCAAAATTGAGATGTGTTACTTGAGGGCCTCTTCTTTCCATATAGAAACCAGTGAAGAATTTTTCATAAGTAAGGTTGTTCAGCATTCTGGAAAGTAGTTCAGCCCCTAAGATGAACAGAGTAGATGCCAAGGGGTCTCCCTGTTTTAGGCCTCTAGTGAAGTGGAAGAAGCCACAACTTGTGCAAATTACAATTATAGAATACCAGTTGTTGGATAGAGTTCTCCAGACCATATCAATTATCCTCTCATTGAAGCCCAGTCTTCTCATAATTAGACATGTGTAGGACCAAGACACTCTATCATATGCCTTTTCCATATCCAATTTGATCACTACATTGGCTCTTACATTTGGTATTTTGACGCCTTATACAATTTCCTGGGCCAGCAGGATGTTTTCAAAAATACTTATGCCTTTAACGAAACCAGTTTGATTTGGGGTGATAATTTTGGGTAAGATTGGTGCCATTCTGGAACATATGAGTTTGGAAATGATTTAATTTATGAAGTTGCTCAAGCTGATTGGTTTGAATTAAGATAAGGAATTCCTTTTAAGTAAATAAAAAGTTTTTAATTATTCGTTTAAATAATTAACCATTGTTTATTAAGTTGCCCGCCACAATCTTACCATGTATCTATTCCTTTTAATAATTTCAAAATAGTTGATTTGTATTTATTAAGTAAATAAAAAGTAAAAATAATAATAAAGTTAGCGTAAGCTCATAAGAAAACAGTGATATTTATACTCAAAAACCATCAAATGTCTACTAGAATATTTTCAAGACCAGGTGTCACAAGTGTATGAGCAACTACTAGAATATACACAAAATACCTATACTACTGTCTGAAATAAAATAGACAAAAAATAAATACAAGAGAGAAACTGCCGGTACTGCAGAACAGACTCGGAAAGCAGCTCACCACTAAGCCTCGGGGTAACAGGGGTGTTCATTGGAATGATTGCCAGATGCACTTGCCTTGGATACTGAATAATTAGTGCAGAAGTGTAGCGTGAATATATAAACAACATGTACTCAGTAAGTATCCACTCTAAACTTGAAGAAAAAGTTATCAGGGGTCTTCTACGCTTACTACGGGCCAATAATAAAATGCAAAAATTCTAATGCCATGAAGTGCATGAATAATAATAATAACAATAACAACAACAACAACAACAACAACAACAACAACAACAACAACAACAACAACAATAATAATAACAACAACTACAACAACAACAACAACAACTACAACAACAACAACAACAACAACAACAACAACAACAACAATAATAATAATAATAATAATAACAACAATAATAATAATAATAATAATAATAATAATAATAATAATAATAATAATAACAACAACAACAACAACAACAACAATAACAACACAATCGCTAACAATAAATAGATGGTTCAGTAACTAATAATAAATATATATCTCCAATTGACGTAACACTAGCTTCAACAATTTCAGGCCATTGAATAAATTATAACCTCTCATGTCATAAATTATATCAAGTGTATTCGGGCTACAAACTTTATCAAGCACGATTTATGTTAAGGTCATACGGCTTTATCCATAATAATATGTACATTGCCGAGGGTCTAGCGGCACGAACCATAGATGCATTTATTAAGCTATCGAGGCGTTCGGTCCACTCCACAAGAAGAGAGGATATTCTA
This sequence comes from Nicotiana benthamiana, assembly GCA_034376525.1. Taxonomy (NCBI): domain Eukaryota; kingdom Viridiplantae; phylum Streptophyta; class Magnoliopsida; order Solanales; family Solanaceae; genus Nicotiana; species Nicotiana benthamiana. The sequence continues at coordinate 30,509,082 of CM067337.1, forward strand.
TGAGTATCAAATTTAAGAGATACCACAAGACTAATATACCAGGAAGCACAATTTTTATTAACGGTCAAGTAATTTGCCAAAACTCAAAGTTAGTGAAGTTCGGCCTTTACGAAATCCTTATCAAGTTTCAATACAATTTAACACTTAAATTAACAAGCAGGGTGCAAGCAACACATGTATTTCTTGATTTGGGTACTAAACCACCCGGACTTAGCATGATTAGTAGCTACGCACCGACTCTCGTCACCTCGTACGTAAGTATCCTCCCCTCCCCCTCGACACAAAAATAGAAGCAAATAGTAATTTAAAATACCTATGGGGTAAACTCCCTCTTAGAAGGTTAGGAAAGAGACTTACCTCATCTCAAAGTTTACTTTCCTGCCAACAGTTCACTCTAAGGCCTCCACTTTGCGCCGAACAATTAAAATCTAGCCAAATGTTATATAAATTAATCAATATAAACTTAAAAGTTAATATTTTAGCTATTAGAGTAATAACCCAACTAAAATTGGAAGATTCTTAAACTTCGCCCCGGGCCCAAATGCTCGAACAAATTTTCGAAGATTATTGTTACTCATAACCTCTCGAACTCAAATATATAATTTTCACCCAATTACATAATCATTTTCGTGGTTAAATCCCATTTTTATCAAAACCTAGATTTTTCAACCAAATCTACATTTTCTACACCTTATATACTAATAGTCTTCCTAAAATACATGTATTAAACTCATATCATATAGAAGTTACTTGCCTCAAAGTGCTAGATGAAAATCCCTCTTTAAAGAGCTCCAAAACTGCCCAAGAGATGAAAGAAATGAGCCAAAATTGCCTAAGTCTTCGACTTAAATGAACCTCACTGCCTAACAGTTTCTGCTTCTGCAGGATCGCTCCTGAGGTCGGCATTCTGCGGAACACTCACGAGTCGTGTCCAGCCATGCCTACAGCCAAATATAACAATTACGAGCCCGATTTTGCGGCTTGCCTTGCGTACCTACGACCATGGCCAAGTTGCCTCACTTTGCACATGCAGACCCTTTAATCGCAGAAGCGAGTTCGCTTTTGCGGAAGCCTTTCGCTTTTGTGGACCTCACTCATTCCTCCCTCTCCACTTGCGTGAACAAGATGTCGCGCCTGTTGTGCCGCTCTTTCAGCCATTCCTACCACAAGTGTGAACACACCAAATGCAAGCCTCTTTCAACTCTTTTCCAAAGGGAAATCAAGCTTCGTCGACCCTCCGAATAGGGGGGCCTTGATGCCTCAACCAAATAAACCAACAAGTTTGTAAGCATAAAAAAGAGTGGGTGGCACCTTCAAAATGAGTAAAATAACTTCAAAACTAAGAATCACACCCCCAAAACCAATCGAATCAACTTATGAATTTCATTTTTTTTCCAACTTACTCTGAAAGTGCGGAATCATACTTAGACTACTCTAAATGACACCAAATTTTGCGTGCAAGTATTAATTCACCATACGAAACTGTTCACAGTATCGGAATGCCAAACGGACCTTGATAACACCAAAACCTACTCCAAGCCAAATTTCAAGAACTTGAAAATCCTTCGATGTGCCAACTTTCAATATTAAGCGTTGAAATGCTCCCAGGTCATCCAAAATCCGAACCGAACATACGCCCAAGTCCAAAACCATACTAAAAACCTATTTGGGACAATCAAATCCCAGTATTAAGGTTTTTTACTCAATATGTAGACTTAAGTCGAACTTAATCATTTTAAGCCAATATAAGGAACTAAGTGTTTCGATTTCAACCCGAATCCTAACTAATCATCCCTGCAAGTCATAATACAGTAAAAGCACACGCGGGTAGTCTTAATTAGAGGAATGAGGATCTAAAAAGAAAAATGACTGGTCGGGTCGTTACATCCTCCACCACTTAAACAAACGTTCATCCTCGAACAGGTTTAGAATCATACCTGGAGTGCCAAATAAGCGTGGATATCTACTCCATGTGTCCTCCTCGGTCTCCAAAGTCACCTCCTCGAATGGTTGGCGCCTCCACTGAAGTTTAACCACAAAAATATTCTTGGACTTCAACTGGCGAACATGACTGTCAACAATTGCAATAGGCTACTCTTTATAACCCAGACTCTCATCTAGCTGAACTGTGTTATTGTCGAACATATGAGAACTGTTGGCACGATACTTCTGAAGTATAGACACGTGAAAACCCGATGAACTCTTGATAGATTGGGAGGCATATCAAGCTCATAAGTAACCTCTCCAACTCTCCTCAATACCTCAAATGGACCTATGAACCTTGGGCTCAAATATTCCTTCTTCTCGAATCTCATGATCCCCTTCATCAGCGTGACTTTCAGGAGAACCTTATCGCACACCATGTATGATAAATCAAATGCCTTCTGGTTCGCATAACTCTTCTCTCTGGACTGTGTTGTGCCAAATCTATCCTAAATCAACTTTACCTTTTGCAAGGCATCCTTCCCCAAATCAGTACCATATAAATTTTCCTCGCTGGGCTTATACAATCTGATGGGTGAATGACATTGCTAACAATATAACTCCTCGAATGTATCCATCTCGATGATGTATTGACAACTGTTTTTGTAAGAAAACTCAGCAAAAGGAAAAAATCGATCCCATAGCCCTCTAAAATCAATCGCACACGCTGTGAGCATATCCTACAAGATCTGAACCATCCTCTCCAACTGCCCGTCGGTCTGTGGATTAAAGCTTGTGCTGCGCTCAGCTCGGGTCCCTAACTCACTCTGTGATACCCTCCAGAAATGTGAAATAAATTGAGGTCCTATATCAATATGATGGAAACAGGCAGACCATGCAACCGAACAATCTCTTGAATGTAAATCTGGGCCAATCTCTTTGATGAATAGTGGTCACAACCGGAATGAAGTGTGCTGAGTTGGAAAACCTGTCAAAAATGACCCGAACTACATCAAACTCCTCAAAGTCCTCGGGAATCTAAACTACAAAGTCCATAGTGATGCACTCCCTTCTTGCTCAGGTATAGTCATCTGCTGGAGTAGGCCACCTGGCCTCTGGTGCTCATACTTAACATGATGGAAATTTAGGCACCTCACTGCATACACAATATGTCCTTCTTCATTCGCCTCCACCAATAATACTATCTCATGTCACGATACATTTTTGTAGAACATGGATGAATAGAATACCAAGACTGTGTCCTCCTCTATAATCTTTTCTCTCAACCCATCAACATTAGGAACACATAGACAATCTTGGAGTTGCAAAACGCCATCCTCACCGATAGTAACCTCCTTGGCACCGCCCTTTAGTACCGTCTACTAAGGACCAACAAGTGCGGATCGACGAACTGATGGGCCCTGCTATGCTCAAATAATAAAGACTACGCAACAACACATGCATGAATGCAGCTGGGCTCTTAAATATCCAACCTCACAAGTCTTCTAGCCAAGGATTGAATGTCCAAAGCTACTGGCCTCTTCTCTGCTGAAATGAATTCCAAACTACCCATTTATTGTGATTTATGCTTAAGGAATACGCAGTCACATTTGTTGATATCCAATTTTTTTCTTTATATTTTTATACTAAAAATAGCATATGCATGCGTATATGAGCATCCCAAAACATTTTGGCATGTTTAAAGAATTTTTAAACTAATTTATGGCCTATTTGTACACCATAAATCCCAATAATTATTCCCCAATACTTGCCATTTTGGTGAATAGTTTATTTCATTATGACATTTCTGTAAAAACATAATTTACATGATTTTTGTATAATTTTACGAGTCCATTTCGTATTTTTAAATCTAAATTGCATGAAATTGCAATTTTAGCCCATTTTCGGATTTAATAGCAACTTTAATTAAAAAATCAATTCCAATACTTTTAATTTAATACTTACACATTTTTTACTAACCAGTGCTTTTAATTTGATTTTTAACATCTTTTACTATTTTCAAATTCAAAAGGGAAAAATAGCTATTTAAGTTTGGGCCTCAATTGCTTTCAATTATAGCCGAATTTGGACCCAGTTTTGACCCCAATCCAGCCCCAATTAATGACCCATTTTTTACTTTAACCCTCCCTTACCCGTTTAATTAAAATCTGCCCGGTTCCCCTGTTAATCCTGGCCGTTGATCATCTTTGATCAACGGCCCACAGCCTTTTGTTTCATTTTTAACTTACCAACCCCTAATCGTATCTCTCATTTTCATTGTGACTGCCGCCCTCAAAACCTCGTCCTCTCAAACTCTCTCTAGCCCCTCCAAAACCCTAGCCTTCTCCCACCAGTTTCCACCATGTTTCACCGGAATCCATGGTATCCCCAAGCTCTAGGTAGCCTATGCTCACCTCCATGTGCTCTTGTACACCTGCCACTGCAAGATTCAAGGTCTGACCTTGAAGGTTTTCGCTTAGATCTTTGCCGATTCAAGTTTCACGGCCATATCTGGCATGTCCTGGTCCTATGAGCCTATCTCTGGCTCACCTAACTCAGAGCATACCCTTTCCCAGGCCTTTCCCACTTCTAGGGTTCATATGAAACCCTAGCCCTTCGAGGTTTTTCTATATTTCTCTAGATCCGCTCTAGATCCATATTCTCTGAAAACTGTTCATCTTCTCTGATTTATGGTTTCTTTGATTTTACTCGTTCTACTGTGATTTTATGTGGTGTTCTTACTCTATTCGTCCTACTATGACTCCTGTTTGTTTCTACTTTGACTCCTATGTCTTTTCCTCTACTATGTTTCCTCCTACTATTTCCTTGTATTTTTCTTTCACTATGTTTTCCCTCAGCATGTCTTCACGGAATTATTAAGTTCCTTTGGGTTTTTCTGAGTTTTCTCTTGTCTGATTTGTTTATTTTCCTCCCTACACTGGATAAATGATGAAAACCCTAGAATTGGGGGTTTTCGGAGCACTTGTATATGACATGCATGTTCTCACCTTTGAACTAGTTTGATTTCAATTTCTAAAAGTCATCTCTGTTTCATATGGTTCTGACCTTTTTTCCAAATGCTCTTCTACACTAGATTTTCCTATTGATTCTTTACAATGACGGTACAACCTTATTTCACATTTGACGTGTTTGTATGCTCCTTATATACTATGAATTTTCCCCTAAAATGGTTTTTCAAATTCGCAATTTGTTCAAAATTTCTTCTGAATATAGTTTTATTGATTTCTTTCCATTGTTGCCCGTGACTCGACCTAAGTAGAACCCTTCTCTTTTTCAGACTTGATTCATTTGTATAAAAATCTCTGACTTTTTGATATACTGTTTGTTAATTAGTCTTCATTTTTTTTCCTTAAATAACTCTTATGTATCTACCCTTAGTTGTATACTGCGCACAATGTTGTTTATTCGATCCCCTTTCCTAAAATATATCCCGTCCTTTATTGATCAAATTGGGATTCCTTAATTAAAGGAACCTTTGTTAATTGATTGATACTCGATTAGTTTTCTTTCCTTGATTGCATGTCTAATTTCAAGTATAAATACATGCTCTTTTTTTCACTCCATCATCGAATTCTGACTGAAAACCTAAATCAGAATTCACCTCTCTGTCTTGAAAATTCTTTACTACTACCATTACTACTCTCTATTTTCTACACTACTACTGAGCATTCGACATATGTACTTCCTGTTGTTTGAACTTCTAAGCACTTGGGGGATTTTTCTTGAGTATGTTCCTGTTGTTGCTGGCTATAGGAAACCAACATCCTAAAGAGATCATGCCTATCGGACTTTTACTACTTTAAGTCACCTAGAAATCATGCCTATAGGACTTTTACTACTTTAAATCACCTTGAAGTCATGCCTATATGACTTTTACTACTTTGAATCGCGTAGATATCATTTCTATAGGACTTTTATTACTTTGAATCACTTAGATATCATTCATATAGGCTTTTTTTAATGTTTGAATCACCTAAAGACTATGTATATACGCTTGCATTCTTCTTCATTCAAGCATATAGGAATCATGCCTATAGAATGAAAAAAATAGGCAACCAATAGGGTAACACAACTCTCGTTTGCCTGAAACGTTTAAAATAGCAATGAGTAAATAAAAAATCGAAGTAGATATCCTGCATATAGGATCTCAAGTTTGCTAAACATATAAGCATGTAATCTAGCAACCATTTTAATGTTTTTCAACGGATTCGTCCAAACCTGTCTGCAATTTAATAAACACATGCTCCTAAAATCGTTTTATTAATTCTCTGTCTGAATTTTCTATTCCTGAAGTTACTTTCAAAAAACAACTTTCAAACTCCTTCCCCCTTTTATGAAAACTTTATTCCTAAAACTCTGCTGTACATTTCTTTAAATAGTTCCATTGATTTTCCAAAATCTTTCTGAACTTCTTCAAATATCCGCTTCTTTCAAAACTTGTCTGTGTTAGTCCTTATTTAATAATCCGGTAAAATACTCCAGATCTTAACAATTGGATCCATGTGGCCTAATGTAGACCTTTTATCTAGTTCTATGTGTTAAACTGATTCGTCCGTCGCTTAATTTTTACTTAAGACCAAACCAGTATATGTAAGACATGCTAAACTATATGTTATCTTTTTAAAGGGGTTTCTTTGAGCCTTGGTTTGTCTTCTTGTTCTTTCCCCTACTTGGTATCTGTTTTGAATGACGAATTAGACTTTTATCCTTTGAAACTCCATGCAAAGCCCCCATCCCTTTCTTCCCCTTTTAGGATTAGAAGTCCTAATACCCCAGGACTGATATGTTGGGGCGGGTACTATCATGCAATAAGTAAAACAATACTAATCGCTTTTAAATACCTTAATAGGGTGGGAAGGGTAGAATATGGACATGATGACTGGTGCGCTAATACCTCATGTGAGAATGATTGCTGGGTGTTACACCAAAGTGATCCATATTATATTTAACCCTAGGACCCCTTTCTCCTTCTTTATTTATTAATGTTTTGTCTTAGATTAATGTTAACAACTAAAATTCCTCTATGCAAAATAACTTGTGTCTTTCTTCTTTCAAAATTTTCAACTTGCTTACTTTTCCTATGTGCAAACTTTTCTTGTTTACTCCTACTCTTCTCAAAGTTAGAACTAAACACGGCCGGGAATCACACTAGTGGATCTTGAGGGGTTCCTAACACCTTCCCCTCGAGATAATCTCAAGCCCTTAACCGAACTCTGGTTTTCATTCAAAATGTTCTTCTTTTCTTTTAAAGTGTCCAGATGCATTATAATCATTAGGTGGCGACTCTAAAGAATCCATAACCCAAATTCCCCGAAAGGGGATAAAAGAGTCATTAATTCCCCGAAAGGGGATGAAAGAGTCATTTCACCCATAATACCGAAACCCGCTTTTGGCCTTTAGAAAAATGGGGGCGCCGACAGCATGGCGACTCTGCTGGGTATTTCTTTAAGGCTTTTACCATTACGTGCTTTGTGACTTTATTTCTTCCCTTATCATATTTACGTTCAATCTTCAATTGTTTCATCAAGAATACTAACTTGGCTCTTCATGTTTTTCTTTCCTTTTAATTTATTCTTTTACTGCCTTATTATTTCAATTATGTTATAATTTTTGAGCTTTTATGTAATCTATACTTTATGAACGTGAAAACCCATGCAATTTGTTTCATTATTGTAACTGTATTACTCACATTATATTCTACTCGTGCCAAAACAAATCTTATAGCAACGCTTATAATGAGTGGTTGTGCCCTTCCAATATTATAACCCCTTAAATCTGGCAAAGGCTTATTTGCGGTAAAACTAGTCGATCAATGGTGTAGTTGACGGTTCCACGCCTTTCCCTCTTGAGTTGTCCGCTCAAGGGTACCTTGTCTAGCACTTCAAAAGTAGAAACCTTATTCTCTTAAACTGTTCATGCATCATGGTCATCCCTAGCCGAGTCAGTTATGGTGTTCACATAATGACTCCTTAAGATAGCCCAAAGCAAAGTCCACCGGGTTTCCTCGAAACACAAACGGACACCTTCATGTTATGTGGATTTATTTGGAGAACTAGATGCCTTTTGCTAATTATTGATTCAAATAGTCGAGTCTGGTGGGGTTAAGGGCCTAACATTTTGTTTTGCAGAAAATGAGGCACGAAATCCCTCGATTCGGTATAGTATCCAACATTCACCCGAGGTTGCTAAGCTGGTGGGAAGATCTTCATGCCAGCGATCAAACCCTCGTCTTCCCTTAGGGAATTTGCCCTCACTTCTGGAAATCCAAGCTAATAACAAAATCATAGAGGCTACCACTTTGTTCTGGGATAGTGATCGATCGGTGTTTCACTTTGGAGATTTGGAAATGACTAATTTACTGGAAGAAATAGGAGGTTTAGCTGGTATCTCTTGGGAGACTCCGGGTTTGCTTATGCCGGAAAACCGCAAAAGTAGAGGCTTCCTTATGATGATGGGACTCAAGAAAATTTTCGACCTAGCTTGCCTGAAGGACTCCTACAAACCATTTGATTTCTTGTACGAAAGGTATGGCCATAGCAAGTCTTATCGCACCTACACTGACGAGTTCGCCCTTACCTCTTTTGGGCACATACATAGGAGGGCCTTTGTGTTCATGTTTTGCTTATTGGGTATGATAATCATTTCCATGAAAAGGGCTAGGATCCACACCAGACTAGCCATGGTAGCCAAAACCTTGATGGAGGGTATTGACGGACCGACTTTCAGCATAGTGACCATGATAATCGTCGAGATGTTTCGAGCCTTGGGAGAATGTCAACAAGGGGCTCCGCACTTAGAGGGTTGTAACCTGTTACTGCAACTTTGGCTCACAGAACACCTTCAGAAAGCCAACTAATGATAGTAAATCATACGTAGAGATTGGGATGACCGCATCTCTTTTCACCACCCAAAGCGAATGAACTTCATTCCCAATATGTTTGCTCAGACGGAGGACGCCAGTGGATGGGTAGATTTGTTTGAAAATCTAAAGGAAGAGCAAGTTCAGTGGATGTTCGAGTGGTTCACAAAAGGGGAGTTCATTGTGCGTGCTTCAGACGCTTCATTTCTTATACTCATCGGTCTGAGGGGAACTCATCCTTATGCCCCTCTCCAGGTCATGAGGCAAGCTGGAAGAAAGCAAATCATAACCACGATAGAGAAAATGAGTCATTTTATGGCTGACTTTCAAGATGATTATAGCCCACACTGGTATCATGCTTAGCATATGTGGCATTGCACGCTCGTCTTAGGGAGGTAGTCTATTGAACTAGACAGGTATCATGCCGGCTGTGTGCCGCACAACACAGCTTGGTTAGAAGATGATCACATTGGTTTGGGTCGTCCAGGATTTATCCACGGTCATAGAATTATTGATGAGAAAACTGAAGAGCAGGTCAAATACAATCAGCTGCGCAAAAGAATACGAGAATGTGAGAATGAACATCGGGAAATATAGGAAGCCCACGAGAAGCTGATCAATGAGTGGAAGGATATGGCTGTCAATGCCAACAACCGGCTGGGGTATCTGGAGCGAGGTATGGTTGAGTTAGAAGGAAAGTTCTTGAAAAGAATTGAAGATTGCTAGAATGTTGAAGGAAGTGCAGGCGGACATCTGGACCGAGCCTATCTGTTGTTAGGAATGTGCAAGTTGATGCAGCTGTATGAGGGAGGCAAGAGTACCGAATCTGGGGAAGGTCCTTCGGGGACCAAGTAGTTAGGATTTTTATTTCCTGCTTTCGTAATGTAATAAGGCCACTAGCCATTAGTAACATCTTTTATCATTCAGTTATTTTAAGACTCGTCTTGTTTTATCAATAAAATAAGGCATTTAGCATTATAAGTTCTCCAAATTTGATTTTTCGCTAGGCCTACCTCGGGAACAACGAGGCACCCAAATTAGGAAATGACTTATACTGTTTCACAACGTGTTTAAATATCACAATATTATTTCTCGAAATCCGCACTAACATTTTACCTTTTTGTTTTTTCTTTTATTTTATTCCCTCCCAAAGGTTAGTTCGTTCATTCTGGCACCATCAGCATACTCAACAAGATCCAAGGGTCCCCTACCTTATCCTCCTCCATGTCCTACAAGAAACAGGAACAAAGGAAAAATGGGAGACGCGAGCACTAAAAAGGAACTTGTGGAAACTTCTCAGAATGTCGCAATTACCAAGGAGACTACTGCTCATCTTGAGCAAACTTTGCTAAGATTTCCAGAGGAATTGGACCAAGTTCGGAACATGGAAAGCCTGTCAATCACTCTTGCCGCTTCTTATGTTAATAACCAGAACCCTGAACCTCCACAAAAATATCCCGCAACCACCAATACAACCCATTCATGCCCAAGCCTGCAACACATGCAATAACACTCCACTGCTTATTCCTGAACCACAAAACACCACAAAATACCATAATGCTCCTATCTTTGTGGACATTATACCCCACTAAACTCAGCAAATCACAAGTGCGCCTGATCAGATGACAAGGGCTCCCTCCTTCAGAATTTGGCCACTGAACTCAAGAAATTTACTAGTCGGGTCCAAGGTTTCGAAGGTAGCAAAGGTGTTGAAGTGTTGAACTATGAAGATCTTTGTGTTCAGACAGATGTTGAGCTCCCGGAGGGGTACAAACCTCCTAACTTCGAGATGTTCGACAGTACAGGTGATACCAGGGTCCACTTGAGAATGTATTGTGATAAGTTGGTAGGAGTCGGAAGGGACGAGAAAATCTGTATGAAGCTGTTCTTGAGAAGTTTGGAGGGCGATGCTTTATCATGGTATATCTGCTAGGATGCAATGAAATGACAAGTTGGGTGAACATGGCGTCTGACTATATAGACCGATTTAGGTTCAACACTGAGAATGCACCAGATGTGTTCTATATCCATAATCTAAATAAGAAACCCACAGAGACTTTTCGCAAGTATGCTACTCGTTGGAGGTCAGAAGCTGCTAAGTTCAGGCTGGCCTTGGAAGAAGAATTTATAAACAGGTTCTTTGTCCGTGCTCAGGATCTGCAGTACTACGAAAGGTTGATGCTAATAGAGGGTCAAAAATTCTCCAACATCATCAAGTTGGGAGAAAGGATCGAAGAAGGCATCAAAGATGGTATGGTCACTAACCTCGAGGCATTGCAAGCTGCCAACAAGGCTTTACATTCTGGTGGCTCGACAAAGAAGAAGGATGTAAACTCCGTAAGGGTTGCGCAAAGGAACAAGTCCCCTATGAAGTACCAAATCTACCCCTCAACTCCACTTACATATCAACCTAACATAAATTACCAAGCACCCTCACCTACATACCAAATGCCACTATCTACCTATCAATCACCTCCACCACCCACATATCAACCTACCTCACCCAGATACTCCCAACTCGCACCCGTATAACAAGCATACAACTCCCAACCTTCTCACTACCCATCACCACCTACCCGCCAAAACTTCCCTCGGTCTAGACCAAATTTCGACCGTAAGCCTCCTAGACAATATATCGCCATTGCTGAAACAATCAACCAGCTATATGGAAAACTCAAATTCCATTACCCGTATCCTAGATGTAACTCCAGAAGATCCCTCTCAATGGATCAATCCAAACAAAACTTGTGCGTACTATTCTGGGATGAAAGGCCATACCATAGATGCGTGCCGCATGTTGAAAGAAAAGATTCAGAATTTGATTGATAACAAAGTCATTATAGCAAAGGAGCCCGCTCCCAAATGTCCGCAACAACCCTCTGCCTGACCACAAGGGTGGAGGCATCCATATGATCAAGATTGGAGATGATTGGGACTCCAAGGGTTCAATTCGGTTTGATACCTCAAGGAGATGAGCCTAAAAAGCCAGCAGTTACCCTCAATTCCATTGTTGTTCAGATCCAGCCCTTTGAGGGTGATGTGGTAAATGTGTCTGAACCACTCGAGTTTGAAGCACCTTCTGCAAAGACGCCAAAATCGGTTGAGGTTGAGTTCTGGATTCCAAAGGCACCTACACCATTTGAAGTCATTGTGTTACCTCCCATGATGCAAATTCTGGTTTCCATGACAGACGTGACCCCTTTCATCTCAAATGCCATACCTTGGGATTACACATCTGAGGCTAGAAGGAAGGGAAAGACATATACTAGAGAACGAATCGCCGCGCAGGGCATGACTAGGATAGGTAGGGTGTACACTCCAAAACATTTAGCTGAGTCCAGCAAGCAAGCCTCTAGACGAACTGATGAAACTTCACCTATTGAACTTTAGAGGAAGATACAGGCCAAAAAGAGTACTCAGTCGTTGAGAAGCTGAACAAAATAGCAGCACAAATTTATATTTTGGCTCTGTTTCAAAACTATGATAAACATAAAAATGCCTTATTGAAAATACTGAGTGAAGCTTATATTCCCAGCATCATAATAGGAGGAGATGGCAAATATGGGGAGGCATGTGTTGGAAAGCCACAAGATCACCTTCCACGAGGATGACTTACCACCAGAAGGGATTAGTCATAACAAGGCATTGCACATCACTGCACAATGCAAGGATTATTTCATCACCACGATCATAATCGATAGGGGATCCATCCTTAACATCTGTCTGTTAATAACTCTCATGACATTGGGAAAAGGACAGCATGAGATCAAAGATGGAGCTATTAGTGTCAAAGCTTTCGATGGATCTCAAAGATCCACCATCAGAGAAATTATCTTGTTCTTACAGATGGGACCCGCCTAGTTTGATGTTGACTTCCAAGCCATAGACGTGTTGGCATCCTACAATTTGTTGCTGGGACGACCCTAGATCCACGTCCCTGGTTGTGGCTCAACCCTACATCAAGCAGTGAAGTTTGAGTGGAATCATCAGGAACTGATCATTCATGGTGACGGTAACAACCCTATATACAGTCGCCAAACCATCCCAATGATTTGATGTACAAAGAGAATAGGTGGAGAAACATACCATCACATCGAGCGAGTCAACGCCATAGACAAAGACAAGTGGTGAGATAACAAAATTGATAGCATTTTGAATTAGAGCGTGTATGAGCCCAGAAAGGGACTTGGCAAAAATCTCCAGGGCATCACCAGGCCTATCAAGTTGAAGAAGCATGGAACCACCTTCGGCCTGGGATACGAGTATACCTGGGAGGAGTTCAATCATTGGTCACCACCGTGGCGTAGTCCTACTGTCCATTAGAACATCCCATGACCCAGCTGGAACGAACCTTTCAGCCAGCTAATATCAGATACGTATCAGAAGAAGATAAGACACTGGCAGCAATGAAGAACCTTTTTCCGGAGGATGATATGGACTGTTGTGTTATCTTCGAGGAGGAAGGGGAGGAAGGCCCTTCCTTTCAAGCTGTGAACCGAGGAGAACACCTCACCAATTGGTCAGTCATGACCACCAGTGCCCATAGAGCGTCGGGGTAGCAACGGTAAACGACGCACTATGCATCGCATTTTTACTTTTTAGTTGATTTTAATCTTCCACATTGTTTTTACTTTTGAAAAGAGCCCCGATGTTTCAAACAGTTATGAATTTAATTGATAGCATTTTCCAAGTTTATATTTATATCTTGCTCTTATTACTTCTCTCTACCATTTATTTTATTTTACACAGCATTGCTATTACATATCTTGATGATGAACCAAATACTGTGACTTGCAACGAGGAAATGCAACAAACGAACATAGATTCAGAAGAGGATGAGATAACAGAAGAGGTTGTCTGAAAGGTCGAGAATTTTATGAACATGCCAAAGTCCAACTTGGACGAAATAGAGGTTCTTAATCTGGGAGACGACGAGAATGTCAAGGAAACACGTATCAGTGTATATTTGTCACCACCAAAACAAAAAAGAGTACAAAGAGTTATTAAAAGAGTATGAACACATCTTTGCATGGTCCTACGACGACATGACTGGTCTTAGCACATCCATCTTCACTCAAAAATTGCCAACAGATCCTAGATGCCTACAGGTAAAACAGAAGCTCAAAAAACTCAAGCCAAACATGAGTTTGATAATCAAAGAAGAGGTTACCAAGCAAGTCAAAGCCAGAGTTCTTAGAGTGGTAGAATATCCGACATAGTTAGCCAACATTGTGTCGATACCAAAGTAATACGGGAAAGTTAGAGTCGGTGTCAATTACTGGGATCTCAACCAGGCCAATCCCAAGGACAATTTCCCTTTTGCCAAATATACACGACTTGATCGACAACTACGCCAAAAATGAGCTGTAGTTGTTCATTGATTGTTTTGTTGGATACCATCAGATATGGATGGATGAAGAAGATGCAGAGAAAATGACATTCATCACGCCATAGGAAATGTACTATTATGGAATGATGCCGTTTGGTTTACAGAATGCCAGTTCCACCTATATGAGGTCCATGACCACTATCTTTCATGACATGATACATAAAGAAATCGAGGTGTATGTGGATGACATCATCATCAAATCCAAGAAAGTTGCAGATCACGTGGAAGATTTGAGGAAGTTCTTTAACAAATTGAGGAGATACAACTTGAAACTAAATCCAACCAAGTGTGCATTCGGGGTCCCTGCCGAAAAGTTATTGGGTTTCATTGTAAGTCGTCGGGGAATAGAACTGGATCCGCCAAAGGTCAGATCCATTCAAGAGTTACCACCACCAAAGAGCAAGAAGTAAGTAATGAGTTTTCTGGGAAGACTCAACTATATCAGCTGGTTCATAGCCAGCGCACTGTCATTTGTTAACCCATCTTCAAGATACTAAAGAATGATGCTACCACTAAATGGACTAATGATTGTCAAAAGGCTTTCAATAGAATCAAGGAATAGTTGTCAACGACACCAGTCTTGGTTCCACCCGATCTAGGGATACCTCTATCACTTTATCTTGCAATATTGGATGGGGTATTTGGTTTTGATTTGGGACAACATAATGAGATGGGAAGAAAGGAGCAATCCATCTACTACCTCAGTAAGAAATTCACCTCATACGAGGCATGGTATTCCTTATTAGAACGCACTTATTGTGCTCTAACCTGGGTAGCTCAAAAATTGAGGCACTGTTTCTGTGCTTACACTACTTATCTCATATCCAGGATTTGACCCGTTGAAATATGTCTTTCAGAAGCCCATTCCTACCGGCAAGCTCTCCGAATGGAAAATCTTGTTAAGTGAATTTGACATTGTTTATGTTACCCAAAAGGCAGCGAAAGGGCAAGATTTGGCAGATAACCTAGCCGAGAATCCTGTAGGGGGAGCATACGAACCTCTAAAAATGTATTTTCCTAATGAAAAGGTAACTTTTATTGGAGAAATCATTGCAGAATCTTATGATGGTTGGAGGATGTTTTTCTACGGAGCCCCAAATTTGAAAGGAGTCGGTATAAGACCAGTCCTGGTATCAGAAACCGGTCAACATTACCTGGTATCCGCCAAGCTCAGGTTCCCATGCACCAACAACATGGCCGAATACGAAGATTGCATCTTAGGGCTCAAACTAGCAATTGACATGAACATTCAGGAACTATTAGTGATCGTAGAATCGGACCTACTCATACATCAAGTTCGAGAAGAACGGGCAACTAATAATTCCAAGATACTCCCCTATCTACATCATATACTGGAGTTGAGGAAGAGATTCAAAAAGACAGAATTCCAGCACATTCCCAGATTACAAAACGAGTTCACCGACGCCTTACCCATTTTATCGTCCATGATCCAGCATCCAGAAACAAACTTTATTAATCCCATCCAGGTCAAGATTCATGACCAAATAGCTTATTGTGCTCATGTCGAGGAAGAAACCAACGGGAAGCCTTGGTTCCATGGTATCAGAGAATACTTGACAACAGGAGAATTCTCAGAACTTGCCAATGCTACTCAGAAACGCACGCTTCGGAGGTTATCCGACAACTTCGTTCACAATGGAGGAATCCTGTATAGGAGGACTCCTGATCTATGATTATTGAGATGTGTAGAGGTGAGAGAGGCAACCAACTATTGGAGGAAGTGCACGTAGGGACCTGCGGATAGAACATGAATGGTTTTGTTTTGGAAAAGAAGATAGTCCGAGCAGGGTATTTTTGGATGACTATGGAAACAGGCTGCATCCAGTATGTCCGGAGATGCCACCATTTTTAGATACATACAGACATGATAAAAATACCTCAAAAAGAGATTACTGCAACAAGCTCACCATAGTCGTTCGTCGCCAAGGGAATGGATGTTATTGGACCAATCGGACCAGCCGCATCAAATGGGCATAGGTTCATCCTAGTGGCAATTATTTACTTTACCAAGTGGATTGAAGCAACATCACACAAAGCACTAACCAAGAAAGTTGTAACAGATTTCATCCACGATCGTATAGTTTGTTGGTTCGGGATTCTGGAACCAATCATCAGTGACAATGGTTCCAATCTCAACAGCAACTTGATGAAGTCAATGTGTGATACTTTCAGAATCAAACATAAGAATTCTAGAGCTTACAGACCACAAATGAATGGAGCCGTGGAGGCAGCCAATAAGAACATCAAGAAGAAACTAAGAAAGATGATGGAAAGGCACAAGTAGTGGCACAAGAAAATGTCATTCGCCTTGTTGGGTAATCGTACCATGGTCCGCACATCAACTAGGGCCACCCTCTACATGATGGTTTATGATACAGAGGCGGTCATTCCCGCTGAAATAGAAGTCCCCTCCTTGAGGATCATACAGGAAGCAGAGTTAGATGATTTAGTGTGGATAAAGAGTCGCTACAAGCAATTAGCCCTTATATATGAAAAGAGAATTAATGCAGTTTGCCATGGTCAATTATATCATAGCAGAATGTCCAGAGCCTTCAACAAGAGAGCTAAGCCAAGGAAGCTAACACCAGGACAGCTGGTATTGAAGAAAATAGTTCCACATGAAGATGAAGCCAAAGGGAAATTCTCTCCTAATTGGCAGGGTCTGTACATGGTTCACCGGGTTCTAACTGGAGGAGCCCTTATTCTTGTAGAAATGGACGGAGAAGTCTGGCCGAAGCCAATTAACTCTGACGCAGTGAAACAATACTACATTTGATCATATACCTTTCTTTCATGATGTAATTTGAACTACTCCTGACTTGATTCCCATTTCAAAGGGAATACATAGGAAAGTCTATGGGTTCGGTCACATTTTAATAAAATTCGATTTTTCCGCGATGATAGAACTAGGACAGAATTTTGAGGAGGACCTTCAAAATTCCGAAGTCAATTTATCAGTCTCTTTGTCAGTGTTGGCCCATTAAACTGGGGCCGATCTGCCTTCAGTTATTCAGCACGACCGTTAGTATCACCCACCCAGTAAACTAGGGCAAAATTTTGAGGAGAACCGTCAAAATTCCAGAACAAACGAGGTTGTCGTGTCTTCGAACCACGTTGAAGTTGTTGGTTCATCCAAAATAGAATAATTTTTTTAAATATATGCTTACATTATATTTACTGAATCATGCATAAATATCATTGCAGCGCTGTCGTTTAGTTATGTTACCCCAATGATGCGTGACGTCAAGGGCCAGGGGATACGAACTAACCTTTCCCCTCCATAGAACTCACGACTTTTCTTTGAATGCAGGCACTCCAAGTCGCAAATTATTGAATATATTCACACACTCATGCTCTTAAGAAGTGAGAAACAATCACACATTCACAAAGTTACTATCTATACCTAACATCCCAAGCAGCCACGATATCACAATCGGCCGTCAGCTATGAAAATTTCATTCACTCTTTGCATCATCTGCATTTTTGCATAAGGCTACTTATTTGCCTTACGAGACTATGCTTTGTCTCCATCTGCATTACATAAGGCTACTTATCTACCTTCGGAGACTAAGCTCTGTCTCCATCTGCATTGCATAAGACTACTCTTCTACCTTCCGAGGTTATGTTATACCTCAATCGTGCATAAGGCTACTTATCTGCTTTTTGAGACTAAACTTTGTCTCTATCTGTATTGCATAAAGCTACTCTTCTGCCTTCCGAGGTTAAGCTATACCTTCATCCTGCATAAGGCTACTCTTATGCCTTCCGAGGTTAAGCTCTACCTCCATCCTGCACAAGGCTACTTATCTGTCTTTCGAGACAAAGCTTTGTCTCCATCTTCATTTTGCATAAGGCTACCTATCTGCCTTTCGAGGTTAAGCTCTACCTCCATCCTACAAGGCTACTTATCTGCCTTTCAAGACTAAGGTCTGTCTCCATCTATATTGCATAAGGCTATCTATCTGCCTTCCGAGACTAAACATTGTCTCCATCTTGTATTGCTGAAGTATCGCCACTTTTATTTTTCGAACGGCTGAAATATCACCATCTGCACTTTAAACTCTCGCTTTGGCTGAAAGATCGCCACCCTTTGCATTCATTTGGCTGAGAGATTGCCACCTTCTCATGGGCTGAAGGATCGCTAACATATTCAAGGGCATCATAGTTTGGAGGCACCATCTGCATAGCCCGAGAACACCATTTCATGGCCTGCGAATCTTTACTTTTATGCTCTTCATGGCCCAAGATATCATAGTCTGAGGACGTCATCCTAACCGTCCAAAGGCAGCATTCACGGTACAAACAAGAACTTGCATCATGTTTAAATTATGCCCAATATACACTACATTGCTCATTAACAGGTACACCAGCCAACAAATGGCTGTCTCAGCAGGAGCGCTCCCGCTCCGGTTCTCCGCAACCTGTTTGACTTCATAGCCTTTCTCAAACTAGACCATCGCTTACATTTTTCCTAACCTCCATCATTGGTTCCTGAACTAATTATGGCCTAATTTTCATAAAATCGCAGATATGTAGGCAGCTCAAAAATCGAAGCGCGATCAGAATTCTTTCACTATCGCCGATTCCAGTCAAAATTGGTTATCTCGTCTTTACCCAACAACTCTTTCATCCTCCTCGGGTAAAGAGGGGGCAGCTGTTGATACCCAATTTTTTCCTATATATTTTTATACTCAAAATAGCATATGCATGCATATATGATCATCCCAAAAGATTTTGGCATTTTTACATAATTTTTTAAACTAATTTATGGCCTATTTTTACACCATAAATCCCAATAATTACTCCCCAAAACTTTCCATTTTAAATGATAGTTTATTTCATTCTGACATTTGCATTATAACATAATTTACATGATTTTTGTATAATTTTACAAGTCCATTTGGTATTTTTAAAACTAAATTGCATGAAATTGCAATTTTGGCCTATTTCCGGATTTAGTAGAAATTTTATTTACGAATTCAATCCCAATATTTTTAGGTTAATATTTTACATATTATTTAATAACCCAGTTCTTTTAATTGAATTTTTAACATCTTTTACTATTATTATAAATTCAAAACGAAAAAATGGTTATTTCAATTTTGGCCTCAATTGCTTTCAATTATAGCAAAATCTGGACCCCAATTTTGACCCCAATCTAGCCCCAATTAAATGACCCAATTTTGATTTTAACTCGCCCCTACCCGTTTAATTAAAACCCGCTCGGTTCCCTTGTTAATCATGACTGTTGATCTTCTTTGATCAACGGCCCACAGCATTTATTTCCTTTTTAACTTACCAACCCCTAACCCTATCTCTCATTTTCATTTTTATTGCCTCCCTCAAACCCTTGTCCTCTCAAACTCTCTCTACCCCCTCCGAAACCCTAGCCTTCTCCCACTGGTTTTCACTATGTTTCAACAGAATCCATGCCATCCCCAAGCCGTGAGTGGCCTATACTCACCTCCATGTGCTCTTGTACACCTACTACTGGAAGATTCAAGGTCTGACCTTGAAGTTTTTTGCTCAGAACTTCGTCGAACCAAGTTTCACGGCCATCTCCGGCATGTCCTGGCCCTATGAGCCTATCTGTGGCTCACCTGGCTCAGAGCAGACCCTTTCCCAGGCCTTTCTCACTTCTAGGGTTCTTCTGAAACCCTAGCCATTCGAGGTTTTCCTATTTTCTCTAAATCCTCTCTATATCCATGCTTGTCTTAAGGTTTTCAAACGATTTCTTAAATCCCTTTCAAAAGCTTGCCTTCAACAACTTTTAATCTTCTCCGATTTAGGGTTTCTTTGATTCTACTCATTCTACTGTCATTTTATGTTGTGTTCTTACTTTATTCATCCTATTTGTTTCTACTTTGATTCTTAAGTTTTTTCCTCTACTATGTTTCCTCCTAATGTTCCCATGTATTTTTCTTTCACTGTGCTTTCCCTCGGCATGTTTTCACGGAACAATTAAGTTCCTTTGGGTTTTTCTCAGTTTGCTCTTGCCTGATTTGTTCATTTTCGTCCCTACACCTGCTTATTGACTAAAACCCTAGAATTTGGGGATTTTCAGACCACGTGTATGTGACCTTTAAGTTCTCTCCTCTGAACTAGTTTTTCATTTTCTGAAAGTCATCTTTGTTTTTTCATATGGTTCTGACCTTTTTTCCAAAAGCTCTTCTACACTAGATTTTCCTAATGATTCTTTATAATGATGGTACAGCCTTCTTTCATGTTTGACGTGCTCGTATGCTCCTTATATACTATGAATTTCCTCTAAATTAGTTTTTCAAATTTGCATATAGTTCAAAATTTCTTCTGAATATAGCTTGATTGATTTCTTTCCATTTTTGCCCGTGACTCGATCTAAGTAAAACCCTTCTCTTTTTGAAACTTGATTCATTTGTATAAAAATCTCGGACCTTTTGATTTATTGTTTGTTAATTGGTCTTCTTTTTCCTTAAATAACTCTTATGTATCTACCCTTAATTGTATACTATGCACAATGGTGTATATTTGATCTCCTTTCCTTAAATATTTCCAGTCCTTTACTAATCATATTGGGATTCCTTAATTAAGGGATCCTCTGTTAATTGATTAATCTTGATTGATGCTCGATTAGTTTTCTTTCCTTGCTTTCTTGTCTGATTTCAAGTATAAATACATGCTCTTCTTTTCACTCCATCATCGAATTCTTACTGAAAATCAAAATCAGAATTCACCTCTCTGTCTTGAAAATTCTTTACTACTACCATTATTACTGTCTATTTTTCTACACAACTACTGAGCATTCTACATATGTACTTCCTACTGTTTGAACTTCTAAGCACTTTGGGGATTTTTCTTGACTCTGTTCCTATTGTTGCTGGCTCTTTGTTACCTGTTACTATTCTACTATTCTAGAATTTACAACTGGTATGCTCTTCTATGTTAAATAGCATCCTTATTATATGTTCAATTTCT
The DNA here is from genome assembly GCA_034376525.1 of Nicotiana benthamiana. Classification (NCBI taxonomy): domain Eukaryota; kingdom Viridiplantae; phylum Streptophyta; class Magnoliopsida; order Solanales; family Solanaceae; genus Nicotiana; species Nicotiana benthamiana. The sequence goes on from CM067337.1 coordinate 30,530,249, forward strand.
CTGCTTGTACCCCTTCTTTCTTTGTGTGTTTATTTATGCTTTCCTGCATTATGTAATTGCCTTCAAGCATGTTATGTCTCTTATGTTATGTTTAATCCCTTTTCCTCTATACCCTTTGTATGTGAGTAATGTACTGGGTCATAGCAGCACTATGAATTGTTGTCTGTGATCCAGAACTAAACTTTTCTAAGTCTTTACTCGATTTCTTTCCCACTCCCTTTAACCTCAATGTGTTGAGCTATAATTTGGGTCTGTTGGTGTCCTGATCACCATTCAGACCTGAGTTTGACTCTATAAGAGTCTGCTCTTATTTGTTTGAATTTGAGCAAGAGGTTAGGGGTGTGCTAGTCTATTCCATGGCTGGGTATGACCACCTCATGCTAAGGTTCCTCTCTCACTTTCCACCTACTCTTAGCTCTTAAGTTCTACCCCCTCTGGTAAGCCATGCTTAGGGACCCTAGAGCTCCATCTGAACTTGGATGCCTAAGGGCCGGTAATTCCACACATTGCACTACTCTGTTACAACATTCACTCTTTAGGGTGTAAGCATTTTCTAGGATTTTGAAGCTCCTTGGAACTTTGAACACTCTAAGAGAAGGCCTTGGAATCTGGAACCCAGATTTGGTAAAACGCTATCGGATATCAAGATTGCATTAGGCTGTTTCAATCTGGTTGTGGGCTATGATGTATTTTGTTCTACTTTTGGCTTTGTAATAATAACTTTGTAATTAAACTTGGGGGAATATAGCAGTAAAGGGTATGGGAGGGGCTTTTAGTTGTTTGCATATTAAAGGGTAGAAATCATGTCTATTAAACTTTTACTACTTTAAATCACCTAGAAATTACGGCTATAGGACTTCTACTACTTTAAGTCACCTAGAAATCATGCCTACATGACTTTTACTACTTTAAATCACCTAGAAATCATTCCTATAGGGCCTCTACTAGTCTTAGTCACCTAGAAATCATGCCTACAGGACTTTTAACATTTTAAATCTCCTAGAAATCATGCATGTACGACTTTTAATACTTTGAATCGCCTAGATATCATGTCTATTGGACTTTTACTACTTTGAATCACTAAGATATCATGCCTAAAGGATTTTCTTTTTAAATGTTTGAATCACCTAGAGACCATGTCAATAGGCTTGCATTCTTCTTCATTCAAGCATATAGAAATCATGCCTATAGAATTAAAAAAAAATAGGCAAACAATAGGGTTACACAACTCTCGTCTACCTGAAACGTTTAAAATAGAAATTAGTAAATAAAAAATAACGTAGATATCCTGCCTATAGGATCTCAAGTTCGCTCGAGATATAAGCATGTAATCTAGCAACCATTTCAATCTTTTTCAACGGATTCGTCCAAACCTGTCTGCAATATAATAAACATGCGCTCCTAAAATAGTTTTACTTATTCTCTGTGTGAATTTACTATTCCTGAAGTTACTTTCAAAAAACAACTTCCAAAGTCCCGCCCCCTTTTATGAACACTTTATTCCGGAAACTCTGCAGTACATTTCTTTAAACAATTCCAGCAATTTTCCAAAACCTTTCTGAACTTCTGCAGATCTCTGCTTCTTTCAAAACTTGTCTTTGTTAGTCCTTAATAAATAATTCGGTAAAATACTCCAAATCCTAAAAATTGGATCCAAGTGGCCTAATGTAGACCTTTTATCTAATTCTATGTGTAAAATTGATCCGTCCACCGCTTAATTTTAATTTAAGACTAAACCTGTATATGCAAGACATGCTAAACTATATGTTGTTTGTTTAAAGGGGTTTCTTTGAGCCTTGGTTTGTCTTCTTGTTCTTTCCCCTATTTGGTATATGTTTTGAATGACGAATTAGACTTTTACACTTTGAAACTCCATGTAATTCCCCCATCCCATTCTTCCCCTTTTAGGATTAAAAATCCTAATACCCCAGGACAGATAGGTTGGGGAAGGTACTAGCATGCAATAAATAAAAGGATTCTAATCTTGTTTAAATACCTTAACGGGGTGGGAAGGGTAGAATACGGATATGATGAGTGGTGCGTTAATATCTCGTTTGAGAATGATTGCTATGTATTGCACCAAAGTGATCTATATAATATTTAACCTTGGGACCCCTTTCTCCTTCTTTATTTATTAATGTTTTAGATTAATGTTTTCAACTAAAATTCATCTTTTCAAAATAACTTGTGCCTTTCGTCTTTCAAAATTTTAAACTTGCTTACGTTTCCTATGTTCAAACTTTGCTAGTTTACTCCTACTCTTCTTAAAATCACAACTAAGCACGGCTGGGAACCACAGTAGTGGATCTTGAGGGGTACCTAGCACTTTTCCCTCGAGATAATATCAAGCCCTTACCCGAACTCTGGTTTTCTTTCAAATCTTCTTCTTTTCTTTTAAAGTGTCTTAATGCAATCATTAGGTGGCGACTCTCAAGAATCCATAATGCTAATTCCCCGAAAGGAGAAAAAAGAGTCATTTTACCCATAATGTCGAAACTCGCTTTTTGCCTTTAGAAAAATGGGGGCATCGACAATATGCGCCTTTCTCGGATGATAAAGGATGTTAATATCATAATCCTTTAGTAACTCAAGCCACCTATGCTGCCTCAAATTGAGATCCCTCTATTGGAAGAAATGTTGCAAGCTACGATGATCGGTGTAAACCTCACAAGACACGCCATAAAGACAATGCCTCTAGATCTTGAGAGCATGAACTATCGCGGCCCACTCCAAATCATGTACAGGGTAATTCTTCTCATGGGGCTTTAGCTGAAGTGAGGCATATGCAATAACTCGCCCCTCTTGCATCAATACACAACCCAAACTGATGCATGAAGCGTCGCAATACACAGTATACATCCCTGAACCGGAAGGCAACACTAACACTGGTGTTGAAGTCAATATGATATTGAGCTTCTGAAAGCTCACCACACAATCATCGAACCATCAGAATTAAAAATCCTTCTAGATAAATCTAGTCAAAGGTACTGCAATAAATGAGAATCCCTCCACAAACCGATGTTAATAACCAGCTAACCCCAAGAATCTCCTGATCTCGGTCGTTGTGGTATGACGAGATCAAATCTAAACTACCTCGATCTTATTGGGATATACGTGAATACCCTCGCCTGATGCAACCTGTCCAAATAAAGCCACATAATTTGACCAAAACTCATACTTGGAGAACTTAGCAAATAATTTTGTTTCCACAAGGTCTGAAGCACCACTCTCAAATGTTGCTCATGCTTCTCCATGCTACATGAGTAGATCAATATGTCATCAATGAAGACAATAAAAAATGAGTCAATATATGGCCTAAATACCTAATTCATCAAATCCATATGCATCGTAGGGGCATTAGTTAAACTGAAGGACAACAATAGAAACTCATAGTGGCCATATCTAGCCAGGAAACCCGTCTTCGGAACATTCAAATCACGAATCTTCAATTGGTGATACCCCGATCTCAAGTTGATCTTAGAGAAAACTCTGGCACCCTATAACTGGTCAAACAAATCATCAATAGACGACAATGAGTACTTGTTCTTAATGGTTACTTTGTTCAAGTGGCGGTAATTAATGCACATTCGCATAGTCCATCCTTCTTATTCAAAATATATCACCGGTGCACCCCAAGGCGACACACTCGGTCTGAAAACCCCTTTTAATCTCCTAAAGTAGTTTGTTCAAATCCTTCAAATCTTTGTGAGCCATGAGATACGGTGCAATGGAGATAGCCTCCGTAGTTAAGGCCAAATCAATACAAAAATCGATATCACGATCTAGTGGAATGGCTGGTTGTAACGACCTGATCGATCGTACATATATATATATATATATATATATATATATATATATATATATATATATATATATATATATATATATATGGAATTTATGCCCCAATCTCCCATTTACTGTTTCACCTAAGTTTATTTCTACTATTTTGGTTTGTCGGGACGTTCGGTATTAGGATTCGGAGTGTTTTGGGATACTTAGTCCATTAAGTGTTGGAAAGAGATATGTAGTTTGAATAGTCTGAAGACGACCTTGGAATGGAAAACCAATGGTTCTGTTAGCTCCGTTAGGTGATTTCAGGGTTGGGAGCGTGTTCGGAGCGTAATTGTGGAGCCCATAGCTCATTTAGGCTTGAAATGCCAAAGGTTGTATTTTTTAAGTTTTCGGTCTAATAGTGAGTTTTTTATCCAAGGGTCGGAAAGGAATTTTGGAAGTTGCAATAGCTTCATCATGTTATCTGTGATGTATGTGCAAAGTTTCAGGTCATTCGAACATGTTTTGGTTAGGTTTTTTATCGAAAGCGTAATTGGAAAAAATTTGAAGTTTTTAGGCTTGAATCATTGATTAAATTGGACTTTTGGTGTTGTTTTAGGTATTTTAAAGATTGGTACAAGTATGAATGAGTTATTAGGTTGTATTAGTGCTTTTGGTTGGGTCCCGGGGCCTCGGGATGATTTCTATTGGTTAACAGAGAAAATTCTAAAGTGTGCAGCAGCTGAAGACTTTTGTCTTCTGGTATCTTCGCTTCAACAGCTTGGGAACCGCAGAAGTGAAGCCGCAGAAGTGGCGTTGGTCATCGCAGAAGTGAGTTGGCCATTTTCTCAAGAAACCGCAGGAGCGGTCCTGTTTCCACATAAGCGGGATTGCAGAAGCGGTTGTTTGTCCGCAAAAGCAGAATCTGGTCTCCCAAGTGAAAACCGCAGAAGCGGCTCGTGGTCCGCAGAAGTGGGCCCTTTACCAAAAAAGCAGAAATGACTATTTAGAAATAGTAAAATCGAGGGTTAAGTTTCAAAAGTTGGAAAATCAAATTTGAGCTCGGGAGAGGGCAATTTTGAGAGGGTTTCGAAAAGGAGATTATTGGGTAGCCTTTCTTTGATCCCTTCTAGTTATATTTCATAATTTTGTAGTTAAATCCATCATTATAATTCAAATTAAGGATAAAAAATTGGATACTTTGGGTAAAACCTCATTGGCTAAACTATTGAGTTTTGAGTGGGCATTTGACCTCCGATTTGGGAGATCTTTATATGGTTAGACTTGTGAGAGTACGAGGATTCTGAAAATGTGAAAATTATTTGATTCCGGACATTGGATTGAGGGGAGTTTTAGTCATTTTACCTATTTTCGCGCCCTAGCTTTAAATTTAATAGTGTAATTAGTTGTTTGCAATATTATTTACGATATGTAATTGAATTGAAAGTTTTGGGCCATTTGGAGTCGGATACTCGTGGCAAAGGAGTGGTTCCTAGTTCATTATTGAGCCAGTTCGAGGTAGTGGCTTATCTAGCTTTGTGTGGGGGACTTTCTAACCGTAAGACTTGTTATTTAATGATTGAGAGCCTTGTACATGAGGTGATGAGCACGTACTTGTGCTAATTGTTGAACACCCGATTTTTACTTAAAATGATCAAGTTGTTGTTCCTTTATCACTTGCTTTGTTACTTGCCATATAACATGTGATAGCCTAGAAAAGCATGATAGCTGACTTAATTGGTTTAATTGCTAATTTTCCTTGTTGCATTACGTGAAGCATGTTAGGATAGATTCCCTTTTGCCTTGGTGTTAAACTCCATTTTCGATTACTCTCCGTTGTGGTTGCGTATTTGTATTTGGGACTACAAATGTGGGATGCCGGTAGATCCCCCCCCCCCCATCCCTTATTGTTTACTTTGGGACTACGGGTTCGATTCCTGATAGACCCCCACCCTGCACATTTATTTTAGGACTACGGGTTAGATTTCTTGTAGACCCCCATGGACATTGATAGTTGGACTACGGGACGGTATCCCGGGAGATCCTTCGGACATACTTATATGATGGACTACGGGACGGTATCCCGGGAGATCCACTCGACAGTTGATGGAGGACTACAGGACGGTATCCTGGGAGATCCTCATGGCATCATTGATATTGAGATGTATTTTTTCGTGTTCATTCCTTATTTCGGTTATTTGCTGTTGACTTGTAGATGCTTTCTTATTTCACTGCTGTTTCGATTATTCTAACTGTCTTCATATTGCACATTATTATTATTATACTTATCTCAGTAGGTCCCTGACCTTCCTCATCACTACCCAACTAAGGTTATACTTGTCACTTACCGAGTACCGCTGTGGTGTACTCATGCCTCTTCTGGGCATGTTTTTCATGTACAACTCCAGGTACTTCCTTCCAGGCATATCATCTTCGTGATCGAGAGACTTATTTGATAATCGAGGTATATCTGCTACGTCCATAGACCATGAGTCTCTATTCTATTTCGGCTTTAGCAGATAGTTCTTTTCTTTCAGTTCATGTTGTTTAGACATTCTGGTGTAGAGCAGATTATTACATTCTATTAGCCTGTGTTGCCCGTGTGTTTCTTGGTTTTGGAATTTGTTTTACATTTGTGATATTGAATTGTATATGCCGAGCGGCATTCAGTGTAGTTTCCTTTCTAGATAATTAATTTGGTTTTCTCTATCTTTCGCAATTATTTTATTTCCGCAAATGTTAGGCTTACCTAGTCGTGGGGAATAGGTGTCGTCATGACATATTCATGGTTGGCGAACTAGGGTTGTGACAAGTTGGTATAAAAGTTGTAGGTTCATAGGAGTCAGGGAACACATTCTGATTTATTAGAGTCTCGTTGATCGGTACGGGGACATCTGTACTTATCTACGAGAGGCTATGTAATTATTTAGGAAAAATCCTCACTTCATTAAATTCCTTGTCGTGCTATATGTTGACATCAATTCTAAAACTTTTGTCTTCTATCCTCTCATAGATGGCGAGGACACGCGTTACTCGGGATGATCAGGCACCCGTTCCCCCATGCAGCAGCCGTTAGAGGCCGGGGTCGAAGCAGAGGCCGTGGACGTGCACGTGGTGTAGCCAGATCACCTACGCGAGCTGCAACTGAGGTACCGCCAGTAGATCCAGTTGGAGTTCAGTTACCTATCACGCCTACCTCCAGTACTACTCCATCCTTGTAGGAGGCATTAGCTCAGTTCGTGTCTATGTACACCTACCTTAGCTCAGGAGGGGTTGCTTCCCCTCGTTGCATCCACATCCCAGGCCGGGGGAGGGGCCAAAATTCCCACAGACCATACTCCTGAGCAGAGAGTGCATATGGAATAGGATCTAGAGGTTATTCCTATACCACATGAAGTGCTAGTTCAACCCGAGGATGGGTCAACTGCGTCTAAGGACAAGAAGTGGAGGTTGGAGAGGTTCAAAAAATATGGCCCTCCTGTTTTCGGTGGTTTAGCAACAGATGATGCCTAAAGATTTCTAGAGGAGTGCCACTGTATGGTTTGCACCATGGGCATAGTAGAGCCCAGCGAGGTTTCTTTTACTGCTTTTCAGCTACGGGGAGCCGCTTATGATTGGTGGCGCACTTATGAGATAGACAATCTTGTTGAGGATGCTCTAACTTGGACCCAGTTCTTGGAGATGTTTATGCGAGAGTTTGTCGCCCAGAGTCTCAGAGAAGCATAGCGCGTAGAGTTTGAGCATTTGCACCAGGGTGCTATGACCTTTTTGGAGTATTTTATCTGTTACACTAGGTTGGCAAGGCATGCACCGACTTTGGTTGCTACAGTCCGTGAGAGACTTTGCAGGTTCATTGAAGGTTTTATCCCACCCATCAGATCTAGCATGGCTCGAGAGTTGGAGATGGATATTCCTTATCAGCAGTTAGTGAGCATTGCTAGAAGGATCGAGGGTTTGCTCGCCAGTGAGCAAGGGGAGAGAGAGGCCAAGAGGTCTCGAGAGTCAGGCCACCACTCTGGTGCCCGTATTCAAGTAGCAGGTCGACATGGTAGGGGTTTTGTGAGTCGCCCCATTCATTCAGCTCTTCCAGCAACTAGCAGTGCTCCAGCTCCGCATGTACCTTAAGAGCCTTCTTATGCACCTCCAGTTTCTGGTGCGCCTCCTGCGTGGGGTTCTTCCAGGGGTCACTCCAGCAGACCTGGCCCTAGACAATCAAAACCGCCGCCTCCTCCCAGAGCTTGTTTCGAGTATGGCCATATATGCCATATGGTTAGGGACTGCCCCAGAATTTGTAAGGGTGCATATTCATAGTCTGCTCAGGCACAGCGTGCTTCTTAGAGTTCTCATGCCATGATAACAGCTCCAGCTGCCACCCCATTCGCCCAGACAGCCAAGGGCGGAGGTTGGGGAGATAGAGGTTTGCCCTCGGGAGAGGAGCCGGGCTGTATATTATGCTATTCCTGCTCGCTCACAGGCTACTGCCTCCGATTCTTTCATTACAGGTATTATATTGGTTAGTCACAAAGTGGCATCGGTTTTATTCGATCCAGGCTCTACCTATTCTTACGTGTCTTCTTATTTTGCTCCACATGTGGGTATATCCCGAGAGTCATTGAGGTCTCCTGTTTATGTTTCTACTCCCATGGGCGATTCTCTTGTTGTGGACCGCGTTTATCGGTCATGTTTAGTTACTATTCATGGTTTTGAGACCAGAGCGGATTTATTGTTGCTCGGTATGGTTTACTTTGATATCATTTTAGGCATGGACTGGTTGTCGTGCCATCATGCTATTCTTGATTGTCACGCCATGACCTTGACGATGGTTATGCCTGGTATTTCGCATTTGAGTGGAGTGGTACTTTTGATCACACTCCCAGTAGAGTTATCTCTTTTCTTAAAGCTCAATGTATGGTTGAGAAGGGTTGTGCCGCGTATTTAGCTTATGTGAGAGATGTCAGTGATGATACCCATTCTGTTGATTCTGTCCCAGTGGTATGGTATTATCTTGATGTGCTTCCAACTGATCTTCCGGGTATGCCACCTGATAGAAACATCGATTTTGGTATTGATTTGTTACGGGGCACTCAGCCCATTTCCATTCCTCCGATTCGTATGGCTCCTCCTAAGTTGAAGGATTTGAAGTATTAGTTATAGGAATTGCATGATAAGCCCAGTGCTTCATCATGGGGTGATCGTGTCTTGTTTGTGAAGAAAAAGGATGGTTCTATGTGCATGTGTATCGATTATCGTCAGTTGAACAAGGTTACAGTGAAGAACCATTATCCTTTGCCTCGTATTGGTGATCTATTTGACCAGCTTCAGGGTGCACAGGTGTTTGCTGAGATTGATTTGTGTTTAGGTTATCACCATTTGAAGATTCGGGAGTCGGATATCCCAAAGACTACTTTCAGGACTCGGTATGGTCATTACGAGTTCCTTGTTATGTCATTTGGGCTAACCAATGGCCCAGCAGCTTATATGAATTTTATACACGGTGTATCCAGGCCCTATCTCAACTCGTTCATCATTTTTTTCATATATGATATTCTTGTATACTCCCGTAGTCGAGAAGATCATGCGCAGCACCTGAGGACATGCCTCAGACCCTGAGAGAGAAGAAATTACATTCAAAGTTCGCAAAATGTGAGTTTTAGTTGAGTTCTGTGGCATTCCTAGGCCACGTGGTACCGAGTGAGGGAATTCAGGTGGATGCGAAGAAGGTGGAGGCCATGCAGAGTTGGCCCAGGCCCTCCTCATCTATAGAGATTCACAGTTTCCTTCACTTGGCGGGTTACTACCGTCATTTTGTGGAGGGATTTTCATCGATTGTAACCCTTATGACTAGATTGACCCAAAAGGGTGCTCCATTTCAGTGGACAAATGAGTGTGAGGCGAGCTTTCAATATCTCAGGATATCCTTGACTACAGCCCCTATTTTGATATTGCCTACTATTTCGTGGTCTTATATAGTTTATTGTGATATCTCCCTGGTCAGACTTGGAGCGGTGTCGATGCAGGACGGTAGAGTGATTGCCTTTGCGTCCAGATAGCTTAAGATGCATGAGAAGAACTACCCTGTCTATGACCTAGAGGTAGCTTCTATTATTCATGCCTTAAAAATCTATCGTCATTACTTGTACGGCGTTCCCAGTGAGATTTATATAGATCATCGGACTTTACAGCACTTGTTCAAGCAAAAAGATCTGAACTTGCGCCAAAGGAGATGGTTGGAGTTACTGAAGGAATATGATATAATCATTCTTTATCACCCGAGCAAGGCCAATGTGGTAGCAGATGCCTTAAGTTACAAGGCGGAGAGTTTGGGGAGTCTGGCATATTTACCAGCTACAGAGAGATCAATGGTGATGGATGTTCAGGCCTTAGCTATTCAGTTCGTGAGATTGGATCTTTCGGAGCCTAGTCGTGTTCTAGCCTGCGTGGTTTCTCGGTCTTCGTTGTTCGATCGTGTCAGGGAGCGATAGTATGATGACCATTATTTTGTTGTCCTCAAGGACACGATTTAGAATGGCGAGGCTACGAAAATGACTATTGGAGATGACGGGGTATTGAGGATGCAGGGTCCGATCTTTGTACCCAATATTGATGATATTCAAGAGCTAATTTTGATGGAGGCTCATAGTTCGCGGTACTCCATCCATCCGGGTGCCACGAAGATATATCAGGACTTAAGACAGCACTATTGGTGGAGGCGAATAAATTAGGACATAGAGGATTTTGTAGCTAGATGCCTCAACTGTCAGCAGGTAAAGGCTGAGCACTAGAGACCGGGTGGGTTGCTTCGGCAGATGGAGATTCCGGAGTGGAAATGGGAGAGGATCACCATGGATTTTATATTTGGTCTCCCTCGGACTGCAAGGAAGTTTGATACCATTTGGGTGAATATGTATCGGCTAAGCAAGTTCTCTCATTATATTCCTATGTGTACTACTTATATGTCGGAGCGGTTGGCAGAGATTTATATCAGGGAAATTATCTGCATGCATGGCATCCCAGTTTCTATTATTTCGGACAGAGGTACTCAATTAACATTGCGGTTCTGGAGAGCCGTTCAGCAGGAGTTGGGTGCTCGGGTGACGATGAGCACATCATTTCACCCCCAGACGGACGAGCAATTCGAGCGCACCATTCAGATTCTTGAGGATATGCTTCGTGCATGCGTGATTGAGTTTGGAGGGTATTAGGATCAATTCTTGCCACTGGCAGAGTTTGCCTACAACAACAGTTATCAGTCCAGCATTCAGATGGCACCGTATGAAGCTCTATATGGTAGGAGATGTAGATCCCTGACGGGTTGATTTGAACCGGGTAAGGCCAGGCTATTGGGCACTAATTTTGTTGAGGATGTGGTAGAGATGGTTAAGGTGATTCAGGACAGACTCCGTACAGCCCAATCCATACATAAGAGTTACGTGCACCAGAAGGTTCGTGATGTTTCCTATATTGTTGGTGAGCGGGTTCTGCTTTGAGTCTCGCCTATGAAAGGGCGTCATGATATTTTGGAAAAAAAAGAAGTTGAGTCCGAGATTTATTGGCCCGTTTGAGATTCTGACGCGATTTGGGGAGGTTTCTAATGAGCTTGCCTTACCTCCCAGTTTGGCCGGGGTTCATCCGGTATTTCATGTCTCATTGCTCCGGAGGTATCACGGAGACCCATAGTACATGTTGGAATTTAGCTAAGTCTAGTTGGACAAGGATTTATCATATGTTGAGGAGCCAGTGGCTATATTGGACAGGCATATCAGAAAATTGAGGTCAAAGAACATTGCTTCAGTAAAGGTTCAGTGGCGGGGACTTCCGGCCAACGAGGTGACTTGGGACACCAACAAGGATATACGCAGCTGATACCCTCATCATTTCACTAATTCAGGTATGTCCTTTATTCTCGTTTGAGGACAGACGAATGTTTAAGTGTAGGAGGATGTAACGACCCAGACGGTCATTTTTGGAATTTATGACTCGATCCCCCATTTACTGCTTCCCCTAAGTTTATTTCTGCTATTTTGGTTTGTCGGGATGTTCGGTGTTAGGATTCGGAGTGTTTTGCGAAACTTAATCCCCAAATTAGAGCTTATGTGTTGGAAAGTGGTATGTAGTTGGAACAATGTGAAGGCGACCTCGGAATGGAAACCTGATAGTTCTGTTAGCTCCGTTTGGTTATTTCGGGGTTGGGAGCGTGTTCTGAGTGTATTTTGGGAGCTCGTAGCTCATTTAGGCTTGAAATGCCGAAAGTTGTATTTTTGAAGTTTCTATCCCAATAGTGAGCTTTTGATCCTAGGGTAGGAATGGAATTCCGAAAAATGCAGTAGCTTCGTCATGTCATTTGGAATGTGTGTGCAAAGTTTCATGTTATTCGGATGTGCTTTCGTTAGGTTTTTTATCGAAAGCGTATTTGGAAGAAATTTGAAGTTCTTAGGCTTGAATCATTAATTAAAGTGGGTTTCCAGTATTGTTTTAGGTTTTTTAAGGATTGGTACAAGTTTGAATGAGGTAGTAGGTGGTATTAGTGCTTTTGGTTAAGGTCCTGGGGGGCTTGGGATGATTTCGGGTGGTTAACGGAGAAAATTCTAAAGTATGTAGTAGCGAAAGACTTTTGTCTTCTATTATTTCCGATTTTGCGGCTTGAGAACCGCACAAGCGAAGCCGTAGAAGCAGATTTGGGCAGCGGAGAAGCGAGTTGGGCATTTTGTCAGGTAACCGCAGAAGCTTTCCTCTATCCGGATAAGCGGGACCGCATAAGCGGGATCGCAGAAGCGGTTGTTTGTCCGTAGAAATAGAATATGTTCTCCTAAGTGAAAGCCCCAGAAGTGGCTCAGGGTCCGCAGAACCAGTTCCTTGTCCGCAGAAGCGGAAATGACTGTTCAGAAATAGTAAAATCGAGGTTTAAGTTTCAAAAGTTTGAAAATCAAATTAGAGTTCGAGAGAGGGCGATTTCGAGAGGGTATTGAAAAAGAGATTATTAGGTAATATTTCTTTGATACCTTCTAATTATATTTCATCCTTTTGTAGTTAAATCCATCATTAGAATTCGAATTTAGGATCAAAAATGGATGATTTGGGTAAAACTTCATTGGATAAATTATTGAGTTTTGAGTGGGAATTTGACCTCCGATTTGGGAGAATTTTTTATGGTTAGAATCGTGAGAATACGAGGGTTCTGAAAATGTGAAACTTATTTGATTCCGAGACAATGGCTTGAGGGGTGTTTTGGTCATTTTACCTACTTTCACGCCCTAGCTTTAAATTTAATAATGGAATCAGTTGTTTGCAATATTGTTTATGATATATAATTCAATTGAATAGATTTGGTCATTTGGAGTCGGATACTCATGGCAAAGGCGTGGTTCCTAGGTTATTATTGAGTCGGTTTGAAGTAAGTGAAATGTCTAACTTTGTGGGGGGGACCTTCCCCCCTTAGGACTTGTTATTTGATGATTGAGTTCCTTGTACGTAAGGTGACGAGGGGGTACTTGTTCTAAATGTTGAAGATCCAATTTTTACATAAAATGATCAAGTTGTTGTTCCTTTCTTACTTGCTTTGTCACTTGCCTTATATCATGTGATTGCCTAGAAAAGCATGATAGCCGACTTAATTGGTTTAATTCTAATTTGACTAGTTGCATTACGTGAAGCATGATAGGATAGATTCCATGTTGCCTTGATGTTAAACTCTGTTTCTGATTACTCTTTGGTTATGGTTGCGTATTTATATTTGGGACTGCGGATGTGGGGTTCCGATAGCTCCCCCCCCCCCCCACCCCTTGTTGTTTACTTTGGGACTACGGGTTGGATTCACAATAGATCCCCTACACATTTACTTTTGGACTACGGGTTGGATTCCCGATACATCCCCCTGGAAAAGTAAATAAACCTAGGATTTAATTTGGAAAGAAAATATAGTATTAATCATAGAATATAGGGTAAATACATATAAGAAATTTTGAAAATCACACGGTTGAACATGTAAGGAAAGTAATCACCCAGGAAATCAAGGAGTCAAGATTCTACTCGTTTGAACTTAGTCAAGAAACAGGGAGCAATTAGAGAATCAAACAATTGTACAAAAAAATCAATTTAGAGTTTCAGGGAAAGGGGAAAAAATAGTACTATAAAAGAAGTTTGAACATACGGGAGACTGAAAATAGTAAAGTAAACATGTAGCAAAACACACACAAGAAAGCAATTAGGTGGCTAGGGTTACACATAGGAATATAGAAATAAACCCTTTTAGGTTAGGGTTTCCACTGCATATCGGAGTACAGGAAATAAGACATATGGGGGTGAATAAGAGCAGAACATCACAAAGAGAAATATAAGCACATGGACTGAAAACCATAGAAATATACAGTCAAGCCAGACACTTGAGAATCGTAGTAGAAAATGTCAAAATCATGGAGAAGAACACACAGAAGCAACAATAAACAACAAAATCAAGGATCAGTTAGGTCATAGAAAACCCTAGGTTTTGGAAGAGACGACCAATTTTTGAAAACACGACTAGGCAAAGAAAAAGATGAGAAACACATAAACTTTTTAGAAAATAACCAGAGCTTAAAGAATATTGCAAGATAAACACAGAAAAAATGAAAAAAGAACCTCGAATCATTAGGGTTTTCATAGAAAGGCCTCAAAACGGAGAGAAAAGCCTGAACGGGAGCATCGGAGCTTGGCAAGGACCCAAGGCTTCAAAGACTTGCTGGAGAGAGGCCTGGCACAGCCATGAAACTCCATTGAAGAACCTCTGGTCCAGTCACACTCGCGACAATGTCCCGATATTCTAACCCAAGGCCGGAAGTGGTGATGAGTGGACGAGCATGGCAGTTTCAAGCCTTGAACGGACATTAACGCCGGCGAAGAGGGCGTGAGGAAACTAGGGTTTTTAGAGAACCTAGAGAGCATTTGGGAGTGAAAAGCGCGGCAGACTTGAGTGAATGATTAGCGCTAAGGGGGTTTTGGGGGATTTAATTAGGTAAGTAAATTTTGGGGCGTTGATCTATGAGATCAACGGCCAGTATTAGAGAGCGGGAACGGGTGGGTTAAGTTTAGCAGGTTTGGGTTGGGTGTAATTGAATTTGGGTCAGGCAAATTGGGGTTTAAATTGGGCTGGATTGGGTTTGAATTGGAGTTAAAATTGAAGAGTAAAGGGGCTATAATTTAAATATATATTTTCCCTAATTTAATTTTATAGAAATAGTAAAACATTTATAAAAATCAAATAAAATTACACAAAAAATAAAATATGTTTAGGAATTATTTAAAAATATCAGGAATGATTTTGCACTTGAAATACTTATCAAATTGCGAAATAGACTAAAATTGTAATTTAATGAAATTTTAGTTTTAAAATACCTAATGGCTTTGCAAAATTCGGTAAAAATTACATAAATTATATTTTTTATGTAAATGAGTGAATAAAATAAATTATTTATTAAATAACAAGAGTTGAGGTTAAATATTGGATTTTATAGTACAAAATAAATTGTAAATTAGTTTTAAAATGCTTGAAAAAATTATAGAAAAATACCAAACCTTTTGTGGATGCTTATATATGCATCACAAGCTATTTTGAAAGTATTTTGGATACAAAAATACATAGGGAAAAGTTGGGTATCAACAGCTTCCCCTCTTTACCCGAGGAGGATGAAAGAGTTGTCGGGTAAAGACAAGATGGTCAATTTTGACCGGAAATGACAATTGTACGAGAATTTTGACCGCGCTCTAGCTTTTGAGATGCCTACATATCCCTGGTCTTACAACAATCAGTCCGTATGTAGTTCAAGATCCACTGGCGGAATATGCCAATGAAAATTTTAAAGGTGGATGCAACGGGGGTTTGAGATTTAGCAAGGCTTCGGAGATCGGACGATTACAAAAAATCGGAGTGGGATCGCTCCCGCTGAGACGACCATGCCGGTCGGTGTACCTGCAAATGAACGATGTGCGGATATTTTGTATGATTTATACGTGATGCAAGTTCCCATTGGACCGTGAATGCTGTCTTCGGACGATTAGGATGGTGTCCTCAGACTATGACGTCCGGGCTATGAAGAGCATGAAAGTAAAGATTCGCAGGACATGAAATGGTGTTCTCGGGCCATGTAGATGGTGCCTTCGAACTATGACTCCTTTGAATAAGTTGTCGATTTTTCAGCCCATGAAAAGGTGGCAATATTTCGGCCAAATGAATGCAGAGGGTGGAGATCTTTCAGCCGAGCAGGAATTTGAAATGCGGGGTGGCGATATTTCAGCAAAAATGAAACAAGGTGACGATATTTAAGCCAAAAATTCAAAAATAAAGGAGGTAGAGCTTAACTTCGGAAGGCAGAGAATAGCCTTATGCAAAAATGCACATGTAGACAGAGCTTAGTCTCGAAAGGCAGGAGATAGCCTTATGCAAGGATGGAGGAAGAGCTTAACCTCGGAAGGAAGAGAATAGCCTTATGCAATGCAAAGTGCAGATGGAGACAGAGCTTAGTCTTGAAAGGAAGAAGATAGCCTTATGCAAGATGGAGGTAGAACTTAACCTCGAGAGGCATAGAATAGCCTTATGCGGGATGGAGGTAGAGCTTAACCTCGGAAGGCAGAGAATAGCCTTATGCAGGATGGAGGTAGAGCTTAACCTCGAAAGGTAGAAAGTAGCCTTATGTAAAAAAAAATGCAGATGGAGACAGAGCTTAGTCTCAAAATGCAGGAGATAGCCTTATGCAAGGATGGAAGTAGAGCTTCTCCTAGGAAGGCAGACAATAGCCTTATGCAATGTAAGATGCAGATGGAGACAGAGCTTAGTCTCAAAAGGTAGAAGATAGCCATATGCAGGATGGAGGTAGAGCTTAACCTCGAAAGGCAGAGAATAATCTTATGCAATGCAAATTGCAGATGGAGACAGAGCTTAGTCTCGAAAGGAAGAAAATAGCCTTATGCAATGCAAAAATATAAAGGGGAAGATAGTAGTGTTTTCTTAACTAATAGATGATTGTAATACTGTGACTGCTGTCTGTATGTGGATAGTAAATATCTGCGAAGCAGGGGTCATTTTGGGAATTTCGAATCCGAGGAACAGTTGCGTTATTGGTTTGTGTCCTGCATCCAAAGAAAAATCGTGAGTTCTGTAAAGGGGAGGTTAGTTTGAATCCTTCGACCCGTGGCGTTCTGTACCATTCGGGGTTGCGTTGTTGAACGATAGCAATCAAAATGATTTTATGCAATATTTTGACCAACATGATGCAAATGTATGTGTATAAGTAAAGCAAAAGATAGTTTTTTTTATGATGAACCACAACTGCAACATGGTTCAAGGCACGGCAACCTCGTTGGCTCCGGAATTTTGAGGGTCCTCCTCAAAATTCTACCCCGGTTTACTAGGCTGGCGTTGTTGATTGCGGTGCTGAATGACTGAAAGCGGATTGACCTTAGAATTTTGAGGGTCCTCCTCAAAATTCTGCCCCGATTTACTGGGTTGATGCTGATACTAAAAGTTGACAAGATGACTTCGAAATTTTGAGGGTCCTCCTTAAAATTCTGCCCTAGTTCCAAATGTGGGGGAAAATGGAATGTTATTAATGATGTGACAAAACCCATAGGGATGCCTACGTATCCACTCTTAAACGGGAATCAGGCCAGACGTAGTTCAAATTACATCATAAAAAAGCATGCTGATTAAATGTAATATCTCTTCATTGTATTTGAGTTGATTAGTTTCGGCCAGATTTCTCCATCCATCTCTGCAAGAATAAGGGCTCCTCCGGTTAGAACCCGGTGAACCATGTACAGACCCTGCCAGTTGGGAGAGAACTTCCGCCTGGCCTCATCTTGATGTGGAAATATGTTCTTCAACACCAGTTGTCGTGGTGTAAACTTCCTTGGTCGAACTCTCTTGTTGAAGGCTCTGGACATTTTTTTCTGATATAACTAATCGTGGCAGACAGCGTTCGTTCTCTTTCCATCTATAAGGGTTAGCTACTCGTAGTGAACCTTGACCCACTCTGCGTCATCTAGATTAGCTTCTTGTATGATTCTCAAGGACAGAATTTCTACCTCGACAAGAATTACCGCGTCTATATGGTAAACCAGCATATAAGGAGTTGCCGGGGTTGTTGTGTGAACTGTAGTACGATAACCTAATAAGGAAAATGATAGCTTTTCATGCCACTGCTTATGCCTTTCGATCATTTTCCTTAATATTTTCTTGATGTTCTTGTTGGCTGCTTCCACGGCTCCATTCATCTGAGGACTATAAGTTGTAGAGTTTCTGTGTCTGATCTTTAAAGTTTCGCACATCGCTTTCATCAAGTCACTTTTGAGATTGGAACCGTTATCAGTGATGATTGATTCTGGAATGACTGACAACCCGATCTCGGACAAAGTCTTCCATGACTTTCTTGGTTACTGCTTTGTATGATGCTGCTTCAACCTATTTAGTAAAATAGTCAATTGCCACCAGAATGAACCTGTGTCCGTTTGATGCGGCAGGCACGATTGGTCCAATAACATCCATTCCCCAAGCGGCGAACGACCATGGTGAAATCGTTGCAGTGAGCTCGTTCGGAGGTACCTTTATCATATCTGCGTGTATCTGACAGCGGTGGCACTTTCGGACATATTGGATGCAGTCTATCTCCATTGTCATCCTGAAATAACCTGCTCGGAGTATTTTCTTTGCCAGAACAAAACCGTTCATGTGCGGTCCACAAGTCCCTGCGTGCATTTCCTCCAATAACTTGGTTGCTTATGTCGCATCGACGCACCTTAATAGTCCAAAATCAGGAGTCCTCCTATACAGGATTCTTCCGCTGTGAAAGAAATTGTTGGACAACATTCGAAGCGTGCGCTTCTGAGTAGCATTAGCAAGCTCTGGGCATTCCCCTATTGTTAGGTACCTTTTGATGTCGTGGAACCAGGGCTTTCTGTCGGCATCTTCCTCAACATGTGCACAATAAGTTTGCTGATCTTGAATCCTGACCTGGATAGGGTCGATGAAATTTGTGTCTGGATGCTAATTCATGGATGATAAGGTGGCTAGGGTGTCAGCGAACTCATTCTATATTCTTGGAACATGCTGGAATTCCATTTTTCTGAACCTGTTTCTCAACTCCTGTATGTGGTGCAAATAAGGGAGTATCTTGGAATTCTTGGTTGTCCATTCCTCTCGGACCTGGAATATGAGTAGGTCTGAATCCCCAATCACTAGCAGCTCCTGAATGTTCATATCAATGGCCAGTTTAAGCCTTAAAATGCAAGCTTCATACTCGGCCATATTATTGGTGCACGGGAATCTTAGCTTGGCGGATACAGGGTAATGCTGACTGGTTTCTGATTCCAGGACTGCTCTGATACCAACTCCTTTGAAAATTGTGGCTCCGTCGAAAAACATCCTCCACCCGTCATAGGATTCTGCAATATCTTCTCCTATGAAAGCTATTTCCTCATTGGGAAGACATGTTTTCAATGGTTTATACACCCCCTCATATAGGATTTTCTGCGAGATGATCTTTCAGATCCTGTCCTTTTACCGCCTTCTGGGTGACATGGACAATGTCGAATTCACTTAACAAAATTTTCCACTTGGCGAGCTTGCCAGTGGGCATGGACTTCAGAAAAAAATATTTCACCGGATCCATTCTTGATATAAGGTAGGTGGTGTATGCACAAAAATAATGCCCCAACTTCTAAGCTATCAAAGTCAAAGCACAACAGGTGCCTTCTAGCAAAGAATACCGAGCCTCGTACGGGGTAAATTTCTTGCTAAGGTAGTAAATAGCTTGCTCCTTTCTCCATGTCTCATCGTGTTTCCCCAAGACACAACCAAATGGTCCATCCAAAACTAAGAGATAGAGCTATAAAGGCCTCCCAGGCTCAAGTGGAACCAAGACTGGAGGCGTAGACAAGTATTCCTTGATCCTATCAAAAGCCTTTTGACATTCATCGGTCTATTTGGTAGCGGCATCCTTCTTTAGAATCTTGAAGATAGGTTCGCAAATGACGGTAGACTGAGCTATGAACCGGCTGATATGGTTAAGTCTCCCCAGGAAAATCATTACCTCTTTCTTGCTCTTCGGCGCTGGCAACTCCAAAATAGATTTGACCTTTGATGGATCCAGCTCTATTCGTCGGCGACTCACGATGAAAGCCAATAATTTTCCTACAGGGACCCCAAATGCACATTTGGCGGGATTCAGTTTCAAGTTATACCTCCTTAGTCTGTTGAAAAACATTCGGAGGTCCTCCATGTGATCTACAGCCTTCTTGGATTTAATGAAGACATTGTCCATATATACCTCAATCTCCTTGTGTATCATGTCATGAAAGAAGGTAGTCATGGCCCTCATGTAAATAGCTCCCGCATTCTTCAACTCGAACAGCATCATTCTGTAGCAATACATTCCCCAAGGTGTGATGAACGTCGTTTTCTCTACATCTTCCTTATCCATCCATATCTGGTGATACCCCCGCAAAGCAATTGACGAATGACTGCAACTCATGCTTCGTGCAGTTGTCGATCAGAATGTGTATGTCTAGCAAGGGGAAATTGTCACTTGGACTGGCCCGGTTGAGATCCATGTAGTCGACACAGACTCTAACTTTCCCATCCTTCTTCGGTACAGGCACAATGTTAACTAACCAAGTTGGATACTCTACCACTTGAAGAACTCTGGCTTTGACCTGCTTGGTGACCTCTTCTTTGATTTTTAAACTCATATCTGGCTTGAATTTTCTGAGCTTCTAATTTTACCGGCGGACATGCAGGATCTATTGGCAACTTGTAGGCGATGATAGATGTGCTGAGGCCAGTCATATCATCGTAGGACCATGAAAATATGTCCTCGTATTCCTTTACGAACTCTATATATTTCTCTTTTTCCGTCTGTGATAAGTGCACACAGATGCGCGTCTGTTTCACATTCTCTGTATCTCCCAAATTGACGACTTCGATTTCATCCAAGTTGGACTTAGGTCTATTTTCAAAATTCTCGGCTTCTCTAACAACGTATTCTAGTATATCATCCTCCTCTGAGTTTATGTCTGATTGTTGCGTAGCCTCGTTGCAAGATACAGTTGTTGGTTCATCATCAAGATACATAGTAGTAATATTGTGTGAAAATAAAGTAAATAGCAGAGAAAGTAACAAATAGCGAGATATTTGATATATTGAAAATGCTTTTGATTAAATGTATAAATGTTCAAAACATTGGAGCTCTTTTGAAAAGCAAAGGCAAATTCAGAAAACAAAGAAAACAACTAAACCAAAGATGCATGATGCTTTTTAAGCCTTTCTACCCCGAAGATTTCCGGGCGATGGTGGTCCTGATTGACCAGTTGGTGAGGCGTTCTCCTCGGTTCACAGCCTAAATGGAAGGGCCTTCCTCCCCTTCCTCTTCAAAGATCAGACAACGGTCCGTGTCCTCGAGAAACAGGTTCTTCATTTCCGTAAGAGCCTCGTCGACTTCTGACCCGTAGAGAGTGTCAGCTGGCTGAAATGTCTGCTCCAACTGAGGTATGGGGCGCTCCAGCAAGTAGTATGGACCGCACCATGGTTGTGACCAATTTTTGAATACTTTCCAAGTGTACTCGTACCCCAGTCCGAAGGTAGTACCATGTTCCTTCAACTGGATAGGTTTGGTTATTCCTTGAAGATTCTTACCTAGTCCTTTCCCCAGTTCATACCCATTCCAATTAAGAATGCCCTAAACCTTGTTGCTCCACAATGTTTCCTTGTCCACTGCATTGACCTGCTCGATATGATATGTTTCCCCGCCTATTCTTCTTCTGCCTCCGATCATTGGAATGGTCTGGCGACTGTATATGCGATTGCTACCATCACCATGCATGATTACTTCCTGATGGTTCCATTCGAACTTCACGGCCTGATGTAAAGTTGATGCCACAGCTCCAGCGGCATAGATCGAGGGTCGTCCCAGTAGTAAATTGTAAGGTGATGGTATGTCGATGACTTGGAACTCAACATCAAACCGAGTAAGCCCCATTTGTAAACATAGGATAATCTCCCCGAGAGTGGACCTCTGAGAACCGTCAAAAGCCTTAACATTAATATCCCCATCCTTTATCTCGTGCAATCCTTTGCCCAACTTTTTGAGGGTGATCAGTGGACAGATGTTGAGACTAGAACCTCCGCCGACTAGGATTCTGGTAATGAAATGATCCTCGTATTGCACAGTGATGTGCAGTGCTTTGTTTTGACTGAGCCCTTCACGTGGCAATTCATCCTCGTGGAAAGTGATTTTATGACTTTCCAATACCTGCCCTATCATGTTTTCCATTTCCCCTCCTGTTGTGTTGCTCGGGACATAAGCCTCGTTCAATATCTTCATCAAGGCATTTTTATGCGCCTCGAAACTCTGCAGCAATGCTATGATGGAGATCTGTGCCAGAGTCTTGTTTAGCTGTTCAACAACTGATATTCCTTAGCCTATATATTTCTCCAGAGATCATCGGGTCCAGTTTCAATGGGAAGTCCAGATGCCTGCTTGCTGGACTCAGCTAGGTGCTATGGTGTGTATACCCGGCCTGTTCTAGTCATACTTTGCACGCCAACTGTTTCACCTGTGCATGCTTTACCTTTCCTTCTTGCCTCGGCTGTGTAGTCCCAATGTATGGCATTTGACTAAAATGGGGTTATGTCTGACATGGTGACCAGAATGGGCGCCCTTGGAGGCAACATAGCAACTTCAATAGGTGCGGGCGCCTTTGGAGTCCCGAACTCCACCTTAATTGGTTTTGGCACTTCTGAAGGAGGTGCCTCAAACTCAAATGGTACAGATATATTCACCATGTTGTCCTCATATGGCTGTATTTTTGCAACATTAGGATTAAGAGTGACCGCCAGTTTCTTAGGCTCATCTCTCTCAGATATCAAACCAATCGACCCTTCGGGTTCCCACTCATCTTCTACCTCTACCATGTGGATGCCTCCAACTTTATGGTCCAGCAGAGGGTTGTTACAAACATTAGGAGCATGCTCCTTATCCATAATGACCTTGTTGTTAATTAAGGTCTGAATTTTGTCTTTCAACGAGCAGCACTCGTCGATGGTATGGCCTTTCATCCCCAAATGGTATGCACAGGTTTTATTTGGGTTGATCCATTAGGAGGGGTTTTCTGGGGTTATGGCTAGGATTGGTGTAACATATCTGGCGGCTTTGAGCTTCTCATAAAGTTGGTCAATGGGTTCAGCAATAGTAGTGTATTGTCTGGGTGGTTTGCGGTCAAAATTTAGTCTTGGTCGTGGGAAGTATTGACGGGTAGGTGGTGATGGATAGTGAGGAGTTTGGGTGTGTAGGTTTGGCATACGGGTGCGGGTTGGGAATATCCTGGCGAGGTGGGTTGATATGTTGGTGATGGAGATGTTTGGTACACGGGATGTGGGTTTTGGTAGGTAGGTGAAGGTGACTGGTAACTTGGAGAGGGTTGGTACGTGAGTGGAGTTGGAGGGTAGGGTTGGTATTTCATGGGAGAGTGGTTTCTTTGTGCAGCCATTACGAAGTTTATATCCTTCTTCTTCGATGAACCACCAGATTACAAGCCTGTGTTGGTGTCCTGCAGTGCCTCAATGTTAGTAACCATACCATTTTTGATTCCCTCTTCAATTCTTTCCCCCAGTTTGATGATATCAGCGAACTTCTGCCCGTCTATCAGCATCAATCTTTCATACTACTGTGGGTCCTGAGCACGAACAAAAAATCTTTTCATTTGTTATTCTTCCAAAGCTGGCCTGACTTTGGCAGCTTTCGACCTCCAACGAGTAGCATACTCGCGAAAGGTTTTAGTGGGCTTCTTCTTCAAATTCTGGATATATAACACGTCTGGCGTGTTCTCAGTGTTGAACCTAAAATGATCCATGAAATCGGATGCCATGTTTACCTAACTAGTCCACTTCTTCACATCCTGGCTGATATACCAAGATAGCGCATCACCTTTCAAACTCTTCATGAACAGTTTCATGCGGATCTTCTCATCTCTGCCAACTCCCACTAGCTTGTCACAATACATCCTGAGGTGAACCCTGGGATCACCTATACCATCAAACATCTCAAACTTACGAGGTTTGAACCCCTCCGGGAGTTCGACAGCGGGTTGAACACACAAATCTTCATAATTCAGACGTTCCAAGCCTTTGTTACCTTCCACGCCTTGAACCTGACTAGTGAGTTTCTTAAGTTCAGCAGCCAAGTTTTGAATGAGTGAGTCTGATTCTGACACATTGGATATGGGTTGTGTATAATATGGCACAGTAGCTACAAAGATAGGGGTATCCTTGTGGTTTGGAGCATTTTGAGGCTCAGGTATGAGCGGTGGAGCATTGTTACGAACCTGGGTTGGAATCTTTTGTGGAGGTGCAAGGACCTGGTTGTTGACATCTGCACCAGCAAGGGAGATGGACAAGCTTGCCCAACTCTAGACCTGGTCCAGTTCCTCTCGAAACCTTAGCAAAGTTTGCTCCAAGTGAGCAGCAGTTTCTTTGGTGATCGGGTACCCTGAGAAGTTCCTTCAATTTCCTTCCTTGTTTAATTATCTCCCATCTTTCCTTTGTTTATGTTTCTGGGAGGACTTGGAGGAGGAGGAGGAGAAGGACCCTTTGATCTTGTTGAGTATTCTGATGGTGCCAGAATGCACGAACTAGCCTTTGGGGAGGGGAATAAAACAAAACAAAAGGTACAACATTAGTGCGGATTCTGAGAAAGAGAACACTGCGGTATTTAAACACGTTGTTGCGAAAATGTATCGTTTCCTATTTGGGTGCCTCGTTGTGCCCGAGGTAGGCCTACAGACAAATATGATTTGGAGAACTCGTAATACCGAATGCCTCATTTTATTAATAGAAAATAGGACGAGTCAAAACATAAAGAAAATATTGTCACTAATGGCCAAGGGGCTTATTACATCAGGAAAGCAGTAAAATCCTAATTACTTGGTCACAGAAGGACCTTCCCCAGATTCGGCATCTCTGCCTCCCTCGTACAGTTTCATCAGCTCGCGCAGTCCCAACAACAAGTAAGCTCGAGCCAAGTGCCCACCTTCGTTACCTTCAGCTTCCAGACACTCGTTGATCCTTTTCAAAAACTTGCCTTCCAGCTCCACTAAACCATGCTCCAAGTACACCAAACGGTTTCTTGTACGGACAGCCATGTCCTTCCATTCATTGATTACCTTCTCTTGTGCCTCTAGCATTTCCCGATGTTCACTTTCACACTCTCGCATCCGCTTGTGCAATCCCATTTTTCCCAAGCCAATGTGATCATCCTATAACCACCCTGGATAAAGTGGCACATGCCCCGCCTGATACCTGTCTGGCCCCATAGACTCCTTTTCAAAAATTATTTTGGAGCTCCACATATGCTGAACCCGACACCTGTGTGGGCTATCGTCATCCTGGAAATCAGCCCTATAGTGACTCATACTTTCCACCCTTTGTATGATTTGCTTCCTTCCCGCTTGTATCATGACCCGGAGAGGGACATAAGGGTAAGTTCCTATTAAGCCTATGAGTACAAGGAATGGTGCGTCCCTAGACCGAATGATAAACTCTCCAGTTCGAAACCACTTGTACATCCACTGTACCTGCTCTTCTCTCAGATTCCCTAGTAGTTCCACCCATCCACTGGCGTCAACATGTCCGGCATGAAGTGCATCCTCTTTGGATGATGGAAAGCAATATGGTCATCCCAATCTCGTTGCACGATTTCTTGTCTATAGACTACCTTATGAAGATGCTCGATGAGCCAGAGTTGTAGTAGAAAATTGCACCCTTCAAAGTTGATGTGCCCCTTGTTGACATTTTTCTAAGGTTTGGTACAGTTCGGCGAGAATCATGGGTGCAATGGTGAATGTTTGTCCGTCGATACCTTCAGTTATGGTTTTTGTTACCATGGCTAGTCTTGTATGGATTCTAGCCTTTTTCATCGGAAAAAATATCATTCCCAGAAAACAGAAAATAAACACAAAAGCCCTCCTATGTATGTTCCCCAAAGAGGTAAGAGCAAACTCGTCCCTGTGATTGCGGTATGATTGGCTATGTTTGAACCTTTCATACATGAAGTCAAAGGATATATAGGAGTCCTTCAGACTGGTCAGATTAGGATTCTTCTTGAGCCCCATCATTTTCCAGAACCCTCTACCTTTGCGGTTTTCCGGCATGAGCAGCCCCGGTCTATCCCAAGGGATTCTGGCTAAACCCCCAATTTCCTCCAACAGCGGCGTCATTTTGATATCCCCAAAGCGGAAGACGGACCGTTCACTATCCCAAACATAGTAGCAGCTTCCACAATCTTGTTATCTAGCCTAACTTCTAGGAGGGAAGGAATATTTCCTAAGTGCTTGCGGACAACAACCCGATCACTACCATGCAATCATCCCACCAGCTTAGCAACTTTGGATGAATGTTGATACCATACCGAACCTGGGGACCTCGTGCCTCGTTTCCTGCAAAATAGAGAGTTAGGCCCTTAACCCCACCGGACTCGACTATTTAAAATCAATGATTAGCAAAAGGCATTTTTAGTTCTCCAAATCAATGCACATAGTGTTAATGTTCGTTTGGGTTTTGAGGAAACCCGATGGACTTTGGTTAGGCCATCCTAATGAGTCATTATGCAGACAACATAACTGACACAGCTAATTTTGACCATGATGCATGAACAATTAAATAGAGTAAGGTTTCTACTTTTTAAGTGCAAGACAAGGTACCCTTGAGCGGACAACTCAAAAGGCAAAGGCACGGAACCGTCGACTACACCGTTGATCGACTAGTTTAACCGCAAATATGCCTTTGCCAAATTTAGGGGGTTTGTAATAACGGAAGAGCGCAATCACTCATTATAAGCGTTGCTATAGGATTTGTTTGGCACGAGTTGAAAATGATGTTGAAGGATGAAAATCAGGAAATAAGTACATGTATTTTCACGTTCATAATGATTACAATAAATGCTCGAAATTAGAGATGGAATTGAAATAAAGTGAGGTAATAAAGCAGTAAAACAGCTAAAGAAAAAGAAAGACATGATGAAACAAGTTAGTAATTGTGAAAACAAATTAATTGAAGCGATAAATAAAGAAAGCAATAAAGTCACAAAACACGCAGTGGTAAAAGCCTAAAAAGAAAGTCCCCAATAGATTCATCATGCTGTCGAAGCCCCTGTTTTCAACCGCTCGTGAAGAGAAGCCAAAATTGGGTTTTCAAAATTATGGGCAAAACAACTCTCATTCCCATTTGGGAATTAGGTTATGGAATTTGAAAAGTCGCCACCTAATGATTATAGTGTATTAGGACACTTTTAAAAATGAGAAAAGTATTTTGAAAGAAAACCAGAGTTCGGGTAAGGGCAATAGATTATCTCGAGGGGAAGGTTAGGAACCCCTCAAGATCCACAACTATGGTTCCCGGCCATGCTAATTGTGACTTTAACAGAAGATGACGCAAGTAGACAAATAAAATGCACATGTATTCACATAACTTAAAATTTAGAAAAGGACATAAGTTTGAAATAAGAGAGGATTAGTTTGAAAAGCACTAATAGAAGAAAACATTTAAATAAAGAAAATGAGAAGAAGGGTCCTAGGTTTAACTATAATATGGATCACATCGGCACAATACCCAGCACACACTCCTCAAAGAGGGGTCGCATATGGTATTAGCGTACCGGTCATCATCTCCATATTCTACCCTCCCACCTCGTTAAGGTATTAAAACGCGTTGGTATTGTTTACTTACTGCATGCTAATACTCGTCCCAACCTGTTAGTCCTGGGGCATTAGGACTTCTAATCCTAAGAAAGAGGGAGAGAGATAGGATATATATATATATATATATATATATATATATATATATATGAAGTATTCAAAGGTAAAATTACTAGAGCGACAGTCAAAAACAAGTAACATATAAGAGGGATGCAAATAAGCAATTAAAGGCTCAAATAAACCCCGTGATATACATCAAGTAGTTTAGTATGACTTCAATTAATGATTTGGTCTTTAGAAGAGGTTAGGAGAGCGGGCAGATTATTTTAACACATAAGAGTTGGATAGAAAATCTCCTTCGAGGTCCCTGGGCCCGTTGTAGGAGTTGATAGGACTATTAGAAAACCAGCAGAACTTTTAGAAAACATTAGCTTCAGACAAAGGATCTGTTAAAAAAGATTTAAGGTTGTAGACAAGTTCCAAAAGGCCAATAGGTTGGCCGCATGAGTTGAATATAAAGGAACAGTGGGAGGAGGAGTTTAAAGACCTTAAAATCTTGAAAGAACTGAATTTAGACAAGCAGACAATCATAGGTTGATAAAACATAGAAATAGTTTACAGATTACAAAAGGGGCAGACCTGGGCCCGTTTTGGAAGTAAACCAATTTGGGGACAAGTTGAGTTACTGAAGCGTTGAAAGCATTAGCGGGCTGAACTTATAACTTGTTTATTACCCATTAATTGTTGCTTTTATCTAATTAGACGTACTATTTTGCCTAACGTTTATATAGTTCCTACAGGCATGCTTTCTAGGTGAGATTATAGGATGCAAACCTAGTAGCACGGTTTCTATATGAAGCTGATGCAATATCAAAGAACCTTTAGACATCGTAACTACATGGTGTTGATGCGGCAGTATAAAATAGGTATGATAACAGTATACATAGATAAATCAAGGGTCCTAAGACATGTTTTCTACTGATGCAAAGATGAATAAACCTATAATCATGGTTTCTATATGATATTGATGCAATCGTGAGAAAGCTACAAACATGATATCTAAAATGCAAACAAATAGGCATGATCTCTAATGCGTGTGAGAAAGTAAATCCCCCCATGTCCCTTTCACTATACCCCCGAGTTTTAATATTACAAATTATTACTAAGCAGAGCAGAAAAGTAAAGAACATTAAATAAATAAAAAGTTAAAATACATCAGCAACTATAACAGGCCCGAGGAGTCTCGAAGCAACTTTAATGTCCGACATATGCCTTTTACCAAATCCAAGCTCCCAAGGTCCGAGGCTTTCTCTTTTACAGTGTTACAAAGTTCCAAGGGCTTTAAGAGAAACCCAGGCATTGCTTACACTTTAATTGGAATAGAATAAGTGCGCAATTATTAGCCCTAAGGCATCCGAGTTCAGAGGAGACTCCAAGGTCCCTAAGCATGGCTTATCAGAAGGGGTAGAACTTAAAGAACTAAGAATAAATGTAAAAGTGATATATTAGATAAGACCATCGTATGAAGTAGTCATACCCAGCCTATTGAGTGAGACTAGCACACCCCAGACTTCTCACGAGGTTAAACAAATAAAAGCAGACTTGTAAACAAGTCAAACAAAGGTCTGAATGGTGATTAGGACACCAACAGGCCTTTGTCGAGACTCAAACATAAGATAGGGGATGGGAGATGGGATTTCTTTGAGTAAAGGCTATTGACAGCCGTAGTTCTAGACTAGAAATGGAAATAGGGTGCCACCCTTGTCCAGAACAAACTCACATAAAACAAGGAGCAGAGGGAGAGGGGAATCATATAAAAGCACTTAGCAGACAAGATTAGATTGAAGCATATAATGAACAGTGCACAAGCAAAGGAAAGTATTTAACATGCTGGACTTAATAAAACATTGAATGTAAGCGACCAAAGGGAAAGGGAATAGGGATTAACATGGTGTCTTACTGAATATAAAAAACCAAAGGGACAGGGGATCAACATGCTGAAATTTAAATACACAAGCAGGTGAGGGATAAAGCGGAAACGACTAAACATAAAGCTTAACTGAAATATACAAAACAGACAAGGGAACAAGATTAAACATACTAAAGTTTAAACAGGCAAAAGAACAAAAGAAGGAAATTAACATTGAATTTAAACATAACAGGAAAAGGAACAGGGAAAGGGATTAGTCATGCAGAATCTGAACTGAAAGTATAACAGGAAAAGAGCAGAGTGAAAGTAAACAGGTAGTTGAAAGTTGGTATCGAAATTAGGACCTGCCAGTTGCACACTTTGAGTAACAAAGCAAAGAGAAATCTTATAATTAGCCTTGGCTTCCAGCCGGCTAACTTTTAGCAGAGAGAGCAAACATAGAGAAGAGAAGAGAAGAATAGAGAATTTTAATGAGAAAGAGTAGAGAGAACTCCTGAATGAGTGTGTGCTGTGAGAAAAAGAGAGAGCCTATTTATAGTTTTGAAAAGATGCAGCAATAGGCAAAGAAATATTCAGCAATCAATCAATATCAATTAAGGAAAAGGGAACCCCTTCAATTAAGGAACCAGATGGAAAAATAAATAAACCTAGGTTTAAATTTGGAAAGAAAATATAGTATTAATCACAGAATATAGGGTAAATACATATAAGAAATTTTTGAAAATCACACGGTTGAACATGTAAGGCAAGTAATCACCCAGGAAATCAAGGAGTCAACATTCTACTCGTTTGAACGAATCAAACAGTTGTACAAAAAAATCAATTTAGGGTTTCAGGGAAAGAGGAAAAATAGCACTATTAAAGATGCATAAGTTTTGAACATATGGGAGACTGAAAATAGTAAAGTAAACATACAGCAAAACACACACAAAAAAGCAATTAGGAGGCTAGGGTTACACATAGGAATATAGAAAGAAACCCTTTTAGTTAGGGTTTCCACTACACATCGGAGTACAGGAAATAACACAGATGAGAAATATACAGTCAAGCCAGACACTTGAGAATCATAGTAGAAAATGTCAAAATCATGGACAAGAATACATAGTAGCAAAAATAAACAACAAAATCAAAAAATTAGTTAGGTCGTAGAAAACCCTATGTCTTGGAAGAGACGAACAGTTTTTGAAAATACGACTAGGTGAAGAAAGAGATGAGAAACACTTACTTTTTAGAAAATATCCAGAGCTTAACGAAGATTTCAAGACAAACACATAAAAAATGAAAAAGGAACCTCGAATCATTAGGGTTTTCATAGAAAGGCCTCAAAACGACAAGAAAAGCCTGAACGGGCTCATCGGAGCTTGGCAAGGATCCAAGGCTTCAAAGACTTGCCAGAGAGAGGCCTTACACAGCCGTGAAACTCCATTGAAGGACATTTAGTCCATTCATACTCGCGATAATGTCCCGATCTTCGAACATGGCAGTTGCAAGCCTTAAACGGCTGTTAACGTCGGCGAAGAGGGCGTGAGGCGACTAGGGTTTTCAGAGAACCTAGAGAGCATTTGGGAGTGAAAGGCGGCGGACTTGAGTGACTGATTAGGGCTAAGGGAGTTTTGGGGGATTTAATTAGGTAAGTCAATTTTGGGCCGTTGATCTATGAGATCAACGGCCAGGATTAGAGAGGGGAACAAGTGGGTTAAGTTTAGCAGATTGGGTCGGGTGTATTTGAATTTGGGCCAGGCAAATTGGGGTTTATATTGGGCTGGATTGGGTTTGAATTGGAGTTAAAATTAAAGATAAAGGGGCTATAATTTAGATAACCATTTTTCCTAATTTAGTTATAAAAATAGTAAGCAATTTTATAAAAATCCAACAAAATTACTGAGACAATAAAATATGTTAGGAATTCATTTAAAATATCAGGAATAATTTTGCACTTGAAATACTTATCAAATTGATAAATAGGCTAAAATTGCAATTTAATGCAATTTTAGTTTTAAAATACCTAATGGCTTTGCAAAATCCTGTAAAAATTACATAAATTATAATTTATGTAAATGAGGAAATAAAATAAATTATTTATTAAGTAACAAGAGTTGAGGTTAAATATTGGTTTTTATAGTACAAAATAATTTCTAAATTGGTTTTAAAATGCTTGAAACAATTATAGAAAAATACCAAACCTTTTGTGGATGCTTATATATACATTCACAAGCTATTTTAAAAGTATTTTGGGTACCAAAATACATACGGAAAAAATGGGTATCAACAGGGTGCAAACAACACAAGTATTTCACGATTTGGGTCCTAAACTACTCGAACTTAGCATGAGTAGTAGCTACCCACAGACTCTCATCACTTCGTCTGTACGTTCCCCCCCCCCCCCCCCAACACACAGATACACAGACACAAATAGAAACAAGTAGTAATTTAAAAACTTATGGGGTAAATTCCCTCTTACAAGAATAGGGAAAAGACTTACCTCGTCTCAAATCCTATTTTCCAGCACACAAATTCACTGTAAGGCCTGTACATGGTGTCCTACAATCCGAATCTAGCCAGATATTATACAAATTAATCAATATACACTCAAAAGTTAATAATTTAGCTATTAGAGTAATTACCCAACCCAAATTTAAAGATTTTTAAAATTCACCCTCGAGCCCATATGCCCAGATTCTGGAAATTTTTTAAGATAATTGTTACCCATAACTTCTCAAAATCAAATATATAAATTTCACCCAATTCTAGAATCATTTTTGTAAATCCCATTTTATCCAAACCTAGATTTTTCAACTAAACTCGCAATTTCTACACTTTATGTGCTAAGAGTCTACCTAATATATATGTAATAAACTCGTCTCATATAGAAATTACTTACCTTAAAATTTAGGTGAAAACCTCTCTTCAAGGAGCTCCAAAATCGCCCGAGATATGAAAGAAGTGAGCGAAAATTGCCTAAGTCCAAGAGATGAAAGAAGTGAGCAAAAATTTCCTAAGTCTTCGGCTTAAATGAACCTTACTGCCTAGCGGTTTCTCGCACCCACGGAAGAGTTTACGCTTATTCGGTCTATTGTTTGCATATGTGGAACACGCACGGGCCACGCCCAGCCACACCTACAACAAAACCTTGCATCTATAAGCCCGCTTATGCGGCTCACCTCGCACACTTACGACTGTGGCCAAGCTACCTCTCTCCGCACCTACGGACCCTTTCATCGTAGAACCGAGTTCTCTTCTGCAGAATTCCTTCACTTCTGCGAACCTCGCTGACTACCTCCCTTTCCGCTTCTGTGAACGATATGCCACTTCTGCAGCCATTCCCACCGCAGGTGGGAATGCGTCAGATGCCATCCACCTTCCGCTTTTCTCCCAAGAGCAATCAAGCTTCATCGATCCTCTGAATCCTATATGGGAGACTTGAGGCCCCGATTAAATATACCAACAAGTTTTTAAACATAAAATGGACTCGGTCTCACTCTTGGAATGAATAAAACAATATCAAAACTAAGAATCACACCACAGAACCAATCGAATCAATTTATGAATTTGAAGTTTTTCCAACTTACTTCGAAAGCGCCGAATCATACTTAGAATACTCGTAATGACACTAAATTTTGTGTGCGAGTCTTAAATCATTATACGAAACTATTCCCGATATTGAAATCCCAAATTGACCTCGATAACACCAACATACTCCAAATCAAATTTGAAGAACTTAAAAAGCCTTCAATGTGACAACATTCAATATTAAGCACCAAAATGCTCACGGGTCATCCAAAACCCTATCCGAACATACTCTCAAGTCTAAAATCTTCCTACAAACCAATTGGGACCGTCAAATCTCGATTTCAAGGTTACCGGTTGGGTCGTTACATACATTGAATTCAATTCTAATACGAATATAACATTAAATTAGGGTATATGGAAATAATTTCTAAGAAAAATGAGGAAATTAGTACATGAGGATTTACAACTTTAAAATTTATATAAAACTTTTCTAAGTATAAGTGATACAAAAGTAATCAATCCTTAAAATGAATTTTTTAAATAGCCAACCCAAAACCCTTCATTCTCTATTTTTGTTAAAGAAAATTGTCCTTTTTTTATCTAGTTAATTTCTCATTTCCATTAAATCCCTAAAATTATTGTGCATCTTTAAATTGAAAATAATTGATTAAGCCTAATTTTAACTAGTATTTATATTTAAATACAACGATATTAAAAATTATGCATGCTCACAACTTAGTGGGCTACACCAATTAATCTACCATCTTTTTAGATAATTAACTGATACTCACTGTAACATTCATCTTAAAGTTAGCTTTTAAATGGTTTAATTCTTGAATATTACATATTTTGCATATCAATGGATACTCTTTCGACTCTGTGTTTATTATTACGAGAACCTAGCCATACATTATGTAGAAATATAAATTGCATGTGCTGCACGAAATGTCATGGAATTCAAGATCGAAAAATATAGACTTATAGAAAGATACAAGACGAAATATCAAAAGAGGCTTGGAGTGGGCTTCGTAGAGGCCCATTTTCTTTCAATTAGCAAGTTCGAACGGGCAGTCATGATGAATAAACTATAGGATCATTTGTACCTCACAAGATTCCATTAGTGTTCTTACTAATGAAATAAGGTTCGCTTCATATTTTTAATATCCTATATTAAGTACGATATACTGAGGTGGTTTCACTCCATGCAACTCATGGATATACATATCCTGAAAGAAAACAAAAAAAAAAAAAAAAAAAAAGCCAGAGCAAGTAATTCGGTCAACTCATTTTTTAAGTACAGTTACTTAAAAACTTATTACTGCATGCCCACGATAAAGGAAGCTTGCATATAGATCGCTCCTTACAGTAATGGGACCCATCTGAAAGCATTAAAGATTTACTCTCTACTGCCTAGTTGTGTTTACGGTAATAGTAACTTTTTTAACGATCCGATCGGTCGTTTTGAGAGTTCTAGCCCCGTTTTCTCATCTATTGCTCAATTTACGCTTAATAGTTTCTATGTGACTTGCCGAAGTGGTTAGTGCAGTTCTGATGAGGCTTCGGAATGAGTTGAGACACTTAGTCTCGCGGTTAAAAGCTTAAGTTGAAAAGGTTAACCGGATGTTGACTTGTGTGTAAATGACTTTGGAACGGAGTTTCGATGGTAATCTTAGCTCCCTTGGCTGAGTTTGGGCTTAAGAGTATGTCGGAATAGTAATTTGGAGGTCCAAAGTTATGCTTTAAATGGCGAAAGTTTGAAATTTAGAAGTTTGATCGAGAATGGACATTGTGGTTTCGGGCTCGGATTGGAGTTCCGGGAATTGGACTAGGTCTGTTATCATTTGAGATTTGTGTGAAAAATTTGAGGTCAATCGGACGTGATTTGAGAGGTTTCGGCATCAGATGTAAAAGATAGAAGTTCAAAAGTTCATTAGCCTTGAATCATTGTGCAATTCGTGATTTTAGTATTGCTTGATGTGATTTGCAGGATCGACTAAGCTTGTATTGTATTTTAAGCCTTATTGGTATTATGGTTGAAGTCCCGAGGACCTTAGGTGGAGTTTGGATGGTTAACAGATCAAGGTTTGTAATTTAAGGACAGCTGAAGCTGGGAGCCTTTTTGTGTGTTCGCAATGGTCACAGGTGCGACGCTACAGGTGCAACTGGAGTGGCACAGAAGCGAGGTTGGTATGGCTTTGGGAGTATTGAAGTGTAGAGGAAGGAGCGCACCTGCGTATCCGTATAAGCGGAATGGCGGTCGTAGGTGCGGAAATTGGAACTTGGCTCTGGGCCGCAGAACTGGAAGCGGAATCGCACCAGGATCTCGCAGGTGCGAGTCTTTGGTCGTAGAAGCGGTAGGTCGGGGTTGAGTGTAAGCACGCAGGTGCAGATTCTTAACTACAAAAGCGGTTCCACAGAAGCGGCTAAATGGACCGCAGAAGTGGAACCACTAGCAGTGCATATTAATTCAAGTGTTCTAGATTTTTATCATATTTGTACATTTCAAGCTCGGGCTTCGGCGATTTTGTGAGGATTTTCAAAGGGATTATTGAGGTAAGTCACTTGTGGCGATTTTTATTCATTAATTATGTTCCCCATTGAATTTTCCACCTAGTTTATGTGTTTTTGAGGTGTAATTTTGGGAGTTTAAAGCTCGAAATTTGGAGAGTTTAATTTGGAGATTTGAGTGGCGACTTAGTGGCGGATTTTTATAATTTTAGGATGGTTGGACTTGTGATTGGATACTTTTATAGGATTTCAAGATATGGACTCGGGGGCTAACTTTGAGCTGACTTGATTTTTGTTTAAGAAATTCAAGATTTGGACTTGGGGGCTAACTTTGAGTTGACTTTTGATTTTTGATTAAGAACTTAGCATTTTATATGAAATTGATTTCAATAGCTTAAGTTGATCACATCAAATTATTTGTGGCAAGATTCGAGGTATTCGGAGGCCGTTTCGGGGGGCAAGGTCTTGTTAGAGTGGAGTTTTGCACGGTTTGAAGTAAGTAATACTTTTAAAATTGGTTCTGAGGGTATGAAACCCTAAATTACATGTTATGTAATTGTTTTTGAGGTGACTCACATGCTAGGTGACAGGCGTGTAGGCGTGCAGCATAAGAATGTTGGAAATAACGCTTTACGCTAGAGGGGGGGGTGAATAGCGTTTTAAAAATATTAAGCGTTTTAGTGCGGAATTTAAAAACTTTGCAGAAATTAAAACAAGTGCAGTAAAATAAACTTACACAATGATGTATCCTGGTTGGCCACAAACGTGGTTAGTCCAGTCCCCGAGAGACTCTCTCGAGATTTCCACTAAACTTGTCAAGCTTACGGGTGCTTAACAAACCGTTACAGCTGAGGACACAAGCCTCACCTAGGTGCTCGGGGATCACAATCCCAAAGACTTCAATTGCTCGGGGATACCAATCCCAAAGACTTCAATTGCTCGGGGATAACAATCCCAAAGACTTCAATTGCTCGGGGATAACAATCCCAAAGACTTCAACTGCTCAGGGATAACAATCCCAAAGACTTCAACTGCTCGGGGATAACAATCCCAAAGACTTCAACTGAGGAATCACAAGTTCCTCAACAAACGAGAATCGCAATTCTCTTACAAACACAAAACAAACTCACTTTACAAAGTACTCCTCAATGAGTAGATATGAGTAGAAAGAGTACGCTCAAGATCACAACAACTTAGCTCAATAGAATGGCTCTTCAAAAAGCTTTATGGATGAATGAAAATGATGATCAATGTAAGAAAGCTTTTAGCAATGAAAATACTTAAATTGTATATGTTGTTGTTGTGAAAACACTGAGTTAAGCCTGTATTTATAGGTGAAAAACTCAGTCTTACCGTTGTCTAATTGCCAATTAAGGATTGCTGAAATTACTCAGTGACAATCGATTGTCAAGACTAAACAATCGATTGTTTGCCTATCAGATCAAAAATTCAATCCCAGATTTTACGTCAACAATCGATTACTTCAAATCAATAATCGATTATTTATAACGTTAAAAAATCCTTTCCAATTTTTGGCATAAAACATCGATTATTAGGAAATCAACAATCGATTATTTTAACAACGTTCAGAAAATCTTTTCCAGATTTTACGCAAAACATCGATTGTTAAATATCAACAATCGATTACCTGAAGGTAATTTGAAAATGTATGACAACGGTTAGTTCCAACAATCGATTATCAAATAGAACAATCGATTATAAATTAATTTCAAAACTTACTGTCTCATATATAATCGATTATCAAAAGCCATAATCGATTATTAATTAATTTCAAAACTTTCTGTCTCATATATAATCGATTATCAAAAGCCATAATCGATTATTAATTAATTTCAAAACTTTCTGTCTCATATATAATCGATTATCAAAAGCCACAATCGATTATTAATTTATTTAAAAACACTGGGAGACATTTTTCTCATTCTAATCGATTACCATTAGTTCATAATCGATTTTTCTGAGTTTTGAAAACTTTGCCTCAGTTAACAATCGATTATCAAAAGTACACAATCGATTATTATGCAGTTTGCAAAAACCTGATGTTAACTGACTTACTCACAATCGATTATCATTAATTCACAATCGATTGTCATGCAGTCTTGACTTAGAGATACTCGATTATCATAAGTACATAATCGATTATCTTAGCCCAGATTTTTGAGGCATGTTTGAAAAACATTTTAACAAATATAAATATGCATAGTTTAAAATCATTTGACACTTAAGTTAGATATGCATGATTTTGGAAAAATAATTTTAGTAGAGAAGCCATGTTATGAGCCAAGATTGAGGAATCAAGATCACAATTAATATTGACTCAATTATAACATTTCTAAACTTTGTCTTGAGCTTCTTGTAATGCATCCATTTTGTGCTTGTCCTTGAGCACTGCTATATATCGCTTATTGCTTTGTTTGACATTCATCAAAACCTACAAAAGAACACACGTTTAGTATATTGCATTTGAAACGTGTTTCCAACAATTTCCCCCTTTTTGATAATGGCAAACATAAGCGGGATATATGCAATAATTATTTTGATAATCCAAGACAAGAGTAAAGTATGCAATTTGATGTTCCCCCTCAATTCATGTTCCCCCTCACTTTAAGCATGAATGAAGTTGAGAGTGATATAGCATACTTCTTGATATCCCGTTTCTTCCCCCTTTTGCCATTAGCAAAAATTTACACAAGGGAAGAATAAAAAAAAATGTGAAATAAACACAAGTTTATTTATTGGAAAATTAAGATAACATTACAAGGGTGAAACCAAACATAACTAACCAATCAAGAACAAACAGACCAAAAACAACAATTTCTCATAACAACAACAATTTCATCATTCATCACCCCCATCCCCTTCATCATCATTGGTAGGCGCTTGATATGGCACCATCTGAGCATAGGCATAATGCACGTGATCAAAGTAACCATGGACCTCACGGGTTAGTTGAGTAATTTGGTCAGAAATGGTCCGGAGGGTAGGCTCCTGAGGAGGATGAGCACGACGGGCTTGTCGATTTTGAGGAGGAGCGGGAGCATGATCACCATCATGATGAAAGGAAGACTCCGAAATTTCCCAGATTTTGGTGCTCTTTTTGAGAGGACCATTAGCAATATTGACTCCGGAAGCTTCAAGAAATTTCATTATTAAGAGGGCATAGGGGAGAGGTATGTCATCTCTGGTGGCATTGAACATATGATATAGAATAAGCTTGCACCAATTTATTTTAACACCGGTGACAATAGCATGAAGAAATTTGTCATCCTCTTGGGAAATGGTGGTGTGATTGAGTTTACGGGGTTTGAGAACACGAGTGATGAAATAGAGAATGAAACGATAATTCGGGTCCATACCCTTTATGGTGGGACGACGGGAAGAGGACTCATCATAGGCTACTCCGGCTTGGCGGAAGAGATTAGCTTCATCAATCATGACCCCGGCATCATTTATGTACTGGTAGATGTCTTCACCATCATGCGGAATGCCGGCAATGAGGTGGAGGTTATCTTCAGAAATTAGAATGGGAATGCCGTTAACATTGGTAACAAGTTCACCCTCATCATCTTTGTGAAGGTTGGAGTAAAAAGCTTCAACCAAAGAAATGTTGTAGTAGGGGTGAGTAGGAAATTGAAAAGGTTGCACTCTCTTAGCATATTTGCGGCTGGAATGAATGGTGCAACAAGAGCGTTTGTTGAAAAGCGAGGAGGGAGAATAAGGCGTTTCTCAAATTTGGTTAAGAAACGGGTGAGCTCTTCATTGGATTCAAAGAATAGAACCGATCCATCTTGATATGGATGGCGAGAAGAAGAAGCACCTTGTTTGGAACGAGCACGTTTTGAGTTGCGGCTTGACATTTTTTTTTGAAAGGATGTGCTAGGATTTTTCAAAGAAAACAAGAGAATTTGATGCTTGGGAGGCTTGAGTGAGTATACAAGAGCATATGTGCAGCCTATATATAGAGAAGGAATGAATCTTACATTTATTGGAAATGATTTGAAGAGATTTGAAGTCTGAAACGGTAAAAATAAATTCACTGACCGTTCAACAATCGATTGTTTGAATGGAATAATCGATGAAAATGATCTGACACATCGATTACACGCCAGAACGGTAAGAAAATTTGAAAAAGATAGTCGATTGTCAAACTTGGTAATCGATTGTTTTTCATATTTATGACCTGTCAGGAATCGATTATGGAGCCAAAACGGTAACATAAGTTTAAAACAGATAATCGATTGTCAATATATAGTAATCGATTGTTTTACTCACAGAGAGTTTGAATTTTGGCAAATAATCGATTGGCAGAACAAATAATCGATTGTTTGGAAGGGGGATGCTGAAATGATGAGACTTAATTCTATCAGGCAATGTAAACATTTAACAAGATTTCATGGCAAAAAAATTGAATCAACAAATAATCGACTATTGATACTGATAATCGATTGTAAGCATAAATAATCGATTATGATCGATTTTTTTTTTCTTGTATCAAGATAATTCATACTTTCCTCTTACCTTTTGGGGGATGCCTGCAAAATAGAATTAAACATCTCCGACGCTCAAGTCAGTAATCTATAAATGAAATAATAACTTTGAAACTCGTGTAGTCGGGTGAAAAAAAATGAACTCTTAGGAATTTTGTCCTAGGATGTTCTTAAGAGGGTTTAGGGTACTTACCTTCCCTTCGACTTTGCCAATTACCTGATTTTGAACATCCTCCGTTCATTTTGGTCTTTTGGCTCATTCTCCAATTTACGAAGCTTTTTCCACAATTTTGCCTTTTGAATTTTTCGAAAATACTTCCAATTTAAAAAAGCATAAGTCGACTTTTCCGTCTCTTCCTCCTTCTTTGTGCTTTAATTGAAGGAATTTTGAATTCGTCTCTCGTCAAGTGTTTGGAGCATCCACTACACTTGATTCCTTCAAGCACACCTGCAAAACAAATCAATGCTCTTTTGGTACCCATGCCATTTTGGGTCCTTGAGGGTTATGCATACTATAATGATATGTTTGAGTAGCATGTCTATGTCTAGTAAAGCATGCGGGAGCAATATGACCAATTCGTCTACAATAATGACATGTCACATTTGGATTATGCATGCGTCTAGGCTCATAGTAGCTAGAATAATGCACATTGTTTACTCTATTTTCATTTCTCCTAATTTGAACACCATAGTCATTTCTAGGTTGAACATTTCGGGATCTTCCAGCATGATCATTGTTGTGCCTAAAATATGCATCATGTCTATGGTGACGATTGCTAGGCGGAAGGTCATGTCTAGGTCTCCTAATATTTTGTCTAGCATGCATGTTTGTTTTAGGAAAGGCATTTTTGTTATTAATCCTAGGTTGAGCTCTAGGTGGTTGGGTTTTTGCATCAACCTCTTCTTCATTTATGAAGCCTATTCCATGCTTGGTTGATTTCAAGTTATCAAGCACCACATTCAAGTTTTTATGAGAGGAGTTGAATTTATCTAGTGTGCCTTTTAATCTACCTACTTCATTCTTAAGGTCTACACAAGAAGCACAATTTTTTGTAGAACTCTCGGGCTTGTCAGAACTTCTTTTCCCATAAAACTTGTTTTGTTCTAGTAGCTTCTCATTTT
The DNA here is from genome assembly GCA_034376525.1 of Nicotiana benthamiana. Taxonomy (NCBI): domain Eukaryota; kingdom Viridiplantae; phylum Streptophyta; class Magnoliopsida; order Solanales; family Solanaceae; genus Nicotiana; species Nicotiana benthamiana. Next base: position 30,571,307 of record CM067337.1, read on the forward strand.
CCAAAACCAATTTTTCTAATTCTTTTTCTTTTAATGAAAACTGTTTTTGAAAATCTTGTTCTTTTAGAGAAGCATTTTCTCTTAAACTAGTGACGGTTTTTGTAACTTTGAGAAATTCAGCATACAATTCATCAAAGGCATTTCTCATGTCATCAAGAGTATAAAAATTTTGAGAAGAGATTTGACTTACCTCACTTTGATTTTCTTCCTGTGCCATGAGGCAGAGATTTGCCGCTTCTTCATTTTCTTCTTCACTGGATTCGTCTCCGGAATCTCCTCCCCAAGATATGTATGCTCGTTGCTTCTTGAAGGGTTTCTTCTCCTTTTTAAGATTTGGGCAGTTTGTTTTGATATGCCCTGTTTCACCACATTCATAATATTTAACTTGCTCACCTTGCTTTTTCCCTTTGCGGTCATATTCTTTTCGCACGAATTTTTGGAACTTTTTGATGATGAGTCCAAATTCGCTATCTCCATCCTCTTCAATTGGTGATTGACTTGTGCTCGCCTTTAGAGCAATCTTTTGCCTTCTTTGTTCGTCAACAACAGGGTTAAGAATAGTGGATTCATAAGTCTTAAGATTACCTCTAAGAGCGTCTATGGTGACGTTCGTGATTCCAATTGACTCTTGAATCGCATCGGCCTTTGATCGCCATGCCGGTGTTAGGCTCCTAAGGATTTTTCGAACTAGTTCTTTGTCTGTGAACGTCTTCTTGAGTGCGTGGAGATCATTCACTATTGATGAGAACCGCTCAAACATCTCGTCTACCTTTTTGCCTTCCTTCATATGGAACAATTCGTAAGCATGAGTTAAAAAATCAATTTTAGCTTCTCTTACTTGGTCAGTCCCTTCGTAAGTGACCTCAAGCTTGTCCCACATTTCTTTCGCTGTTTTGCAGCAGGAGATTTTCCTGTAATCATTAGCATTAACAGCACAGAGTAATAAATTAATAGCTTTAAAATTATTTTGGACCATTCGATTATCCTCGGCGTTGAATTCCTCTTCTGTTTTTGGCACCCATATTCCTTCCACCTGTTTGACAGGAACCTCATTTCCTTTGGTGTACACCTTCCACAAGTAAGGGCTGTTTGATCTGACGAATATCTGCATCCTTTCTTTCCAATATGAATAATTAGTCCCGTTGAACAAAGGAGGTCTTGTGGGGCACTGTCCTTCATCAATACCTGCAAAAGAGTCTAGAGTAGAAGCCATGGAAAGATTCTCTCAAACGGTTAAGTCTTTCAGAGAGTATGGCTCTGATACCAATTGTTGGAAATAACGCTTTACGCTAGAGGGGGGGGTGAATAGCGTTTTAAAAATATTAAGCGTTTTAGTGCGGAATTTAAAAACTTTGCAGAAATTAAAACAAGTGCAGTAAAATAAACTTACACAATGATGTATCCTGGTTGGCCACAAACGTGGTTAGTCCAGTCCCCGAGAGACTCTCTCGAGATTTCCACTAAACTTGTCAAGCTTACGGGTGCTTAACAAACCGTTACAGCTGAGGACACAAGCCTCACCTAGGTGCTCGGGGATCACAATCCCAAAGACTTCAATTGCTCGGGGATACCAATCCCAAAGACTTCAATTGCTCGGGGATAACAATCCCAAAGACTTCAATTGCTCGGGGATAACAATCCCAAAGACTTCAACTGCTCAGGGATAACAATCCCAAAGACTTCAACTGCTCGGGGATAACAATCCCAAAGACTTCAACTGAGGAATCACAAGTTCCTCAACAAACGAGAATCGCAATTCTCTTACAAACACAAAACAAACTCACTTTACAAAGTACTCCTCAATGAGTAGATATGAGTAGAAAGAGTACGCTCAAGATCACAACAACTTAGCTCAATAGAATGGCTCTTCAAAAAGCTTTATGGATGAATGAAAATGATGATCAATGTAAGAAAGCTTTTAGCAATGAAAATACTTAAATTGTATATGTTGTTGTTGTGAAAACACTGAGTTAAGCCTGTATTTATAGGTGAAAAACTCAGTCTTACCGTTGTCTAATTGCCAATTAAGGATTGCTGAAATTACTCAGTGACAATCGATTGTCAAGACTAAACAATCGATTGTTTGCCTATCAGATCAAAAATTCAATCCCAGATTTTACGTCAACAATCGATTACTTCAAATCAATAATCGATTATTTATAACGTTAAAAAATCCTTTCCAATTTTTGGCATAAAACATCGATTATCAGGAAATCAACAATCGATTATTTTAACAACGTTCAGAAAATCTTTTCCAGATTTTACGCAAAACATCGATTGTTAAATATCAACAATCGATTACCTGAAGGTAATTTGAAAATGTATGACAACGGTTAGTTCCAACAATCGATTATCAAATAGAACAATCGATTATAAATTAATTTCAAAACTTACTGTCTCATATATAATCGATTATCAAAAGCCATAATCGATTATTAATTAATTTCAAAACTTTCTGTCTCATATATAATCGATTATCAAAAGCCATAATCGATTATTAATTAATTTCAAAACTTTCTGTCTCATATATAATCGATTATCAAAAGCCACAATCGATTATTAATTTATTTAAAAACACTGGGAGACATTTTTCTCATTCTAATCGATTACCATTAGTTCATAATCGATTTTTCTGAGTTTTGAAAACTTTGCCTCAGTTAACAATCGATTATCAAAAGTACACAATCGATTGTTATGCAGTTTGCAAAAACCTGATGTTAACTGACTTACTCACAATCGATTATCATTAATTCACAATCGATTGTCATGCAGTCTTGACTTAGAGATACTCGATTATCATAAGTACATAATCGATTATCTTAGCCCAGATTTTTGAGGCATGTTTGAAAAACATTTTAACAAATATAAATATGCATAGTTTAAAATCATTTGACACTTAAGTTAGATATGCATGATTTTGGAAAAATAATTTTAGTAGAGAAGCCATGTTATGAGCCAAGATTGAGGAATCAAGATCACAATTAATATTGACTCAATTATAACATTTCTAAACTTTGTCTTGAGCTTCTTGTAATGCATCCATTTTGTGCTTGTCCTTGAGCACTGCTATATATCGCTTATTGCTTTGTTTGACATTCATCAAAACCTACAAAAGAACACACGTTTAGTATATTGCATTTGAAACGTGTTTCCAACAAAGAATTGTGACTCGGTCGATTCCATGGAACTGTATAGTTGAATAATCTTGTCTTTACCCGTATTTTCACAATGTGTTAGAGCAATTAAGCTATCAGTCATGTTTGAAATCCTGCTTAGGCTTCGTGTTGGTACTGTTGGGACCCACAGAGGTCTTGCTACGTGTTGAATTATTTGCTTAATTTTTCAATTTTTACTCAGTTACATCGATTGTTTGCATAACATGTCTAAGTCTCTGTTGTCCTTTATTTGATACCTCATACCATCATTGTTTGGTCTTATTATGATGATCCTGGCGAGCACAAGAGACTGATGAGATTAATGACTAAGTGAGGATGAGGGTCTATTGTAAGTGATATTCATGGGATCGAGTTGCACACCATAGTAGAATATATTTATTCATGCTAGGATTTGGCTTATTATAGCACTTGGGATGGATCGGCCCCTCCTGAATCTGCACATCCACAGTGTGCGCAATGCCAGCAGTTATTTACATTTGAGTTGGATCTGCTGTGATTTATTTACATGTGGGCTGGATCTGCCCTGGTTTATTTTTATTTGGGCTGGATCTGCCTAGTTATGTGTTGAGTTTTGTTGCAAAACATGAAAGCATGTCTAAATTTTTATACCTTTGTAGATTTTTAACTTCTTAGATATCACTATCATGTTTTCCATAAATTTGTGTTCTGTTAATATTGCATGTGGACTGTAGTACTCAAACTCATCACTACTTTCAGTCCAAAGATTAGATTTGTTACTTATTGAATTGGTTGTACTCACGCTACACCCTGCACCCTGTGTGCAGATCCAAGTGCTTCCAGACATGAAAATTGTTGATTCGCAAAGTTCAGACTTTCGAAGATCATCGAGGTAGCTGCTTGGGGTATATAAACCTTGACTCTCCTCCCCTACCCTTCAGTTATTTATTCAGTTGTACTTTCTAGAAAATGTGCCAGACTATGTTCTTATGTGGATGCTCATATACTTTGTGATACATCGGTTTTGGGAGAAACTTATGTTTTGAGTTATGATATTCTATCTCAATTTTTGTGAGATTCTTATTTATTTAATTTTTTTAGTATCTTTCAAAGTGGAAAGCGTTGGAAATGTCTAAGTAGTCGGCTTCCCTAGTACTATGATAGGCGTCATCATGACAGGTTAGATTTTGGTTCGTGACAAGTTGGTATCAGAACCTAGGTTACATAGCTTTTGGTTCGTGACAAGTTGCAGATCCAAGTGCTTCCAGACACGAAAGTTGTTGATTCGCAAAGTTCAGACTTTCGAAGATCATCGAGGTAGCTGCTTGGAGTATATAAACCTTGACTCTCCTCCCCTACCCTTCAGTTATTTATTCAGTTCTACTTTCTAGAAAATGTGCCAGACTATGTAATTATGTGGATGCTCATATACTTTGTGATACATCGGTTTTGGGAGAAACTTATGTTTTGAGTTATGATATTCTATCTCAATTTTTGTGAGATTCTTATTTATTTAATTTTTTTAGTATCTTTCAAAGTGGAAAGCGTTGGAAATGTCTAAGTAGTCGGCTTCCCTAGTACTATGATAGGCGTCATCATGACAGGTTAGATTTTGGTTCGTGACAAGTTGGTATCAGAACCTAGGTTACATAGGTCTCACGAGTCATAAGCATGTTTAGTAGAGTCTTGTGGATCAGTACGGAGACGTATGTACTTTTTTCGAGAGTCTGCCGGACCCTAAGGAAACTTCACATTTTTGTAGTTTTTGTCATGCAGATTTGTTGATTCCGGGAACTAAACTTCTATTATTCTATTCTCTCACACATGGTGAGGAAATGTGCTACCAGACAAGACAGACGGCCACCAGTACCATCGGCTATGACCAGGAGAGGTCGTGGTCATGGTAGGGGTCGCGGTAGAGATAGAGGTACAACTCATATAATAGCTAGAGAAACACCGGTAGATCCACCAGTTACTCCAACTTAGGAGCAGGTTCCAAGCCAGTGGGGCCAGCTCAGGCACCAGTAGTGCCCATTATGATTCCGGACCTTCAGGAGGCTTTGTCTTATATTTTTATAGCGTGCACTAGCCTTGCTCAGGCGATTTCTGTTCAATACATTCTAGCCACTTCTTAGGCCGAGGGAGGTACTTAGACTCCCACCGCTTGTAGTCCAGAGTAGGTGATGTAGGGACTTCAGACACCATAGGCATTACCAGCCTAGCCGATTGTAGTTGCTCCCGCCCATGTGGGTCCCGTTATGATTGATGATGAGTAGAGGATACTAAAGATATTTGGGAGTTTGTAGCCTTCATCCTTCAGTAGGAATGAGTCTGAGAATGACCAGGACTTCTTGTATAGCACACAGTAAGTATTCTAGAGAACAGTGGAGACTCACTTGCTACTGTTCAGTTTACTGGGTTGCCTTCAGATGGTGGAGGCCTATGAGAGGCGCAGTCCAATTGGTGCATCACCACCTATCTGGCATGAGTTCTTTGTTGTCTTCTTGGAAATTTTTGTTCAACAAACTAGGAGGGAGGAGCTGTGTAGACAGTTTGAGCAGCTACGTCAGGATGGAATGTCTGTGACACAGTATAAGATGATGTTTTTAAAGTTGGTTCGTCATGCAGTTTGGATGGTTCCTACTGAGAGGGGAGGATTAGGAGGTTTATTGATGACATTTACTATTAGTACTGCTTTGTTATGACTCAGGAGATTGAATCATGTGCTACATTCAATGAGGTGGTTAATATCGCTCGACGCCTAGAGATGGTTCGTAGTCCGAAGCATAAGGAGAGGGAGGCCAAGATCCCTTGTGGTTTAGGTGGTTTCAATGGTGTTCCTTATGTGGGAGAACACTTCCAAAGTAGGGGTCGTCTTTATAGGCCCGCTTAAATGGATCGTCCAACTCGCGGTGCATCATCTAACCATGGTTCTGGTAGTTATTCTGATTAATAGAGTTCCCCCTAGTATCTACCACCATTTTTCAAGAGGGTATGTTCCGACTGTGGAGAGTTGGGTCATGTGAAGAAGTTTTGCTTCTTTCATATGGGAGGTCCATCTTAGTAAAGGAGTCAAGCCACGACTTCAGTACTAGTTACTTTACCACCCCACCCACCCCAGCCAGCTCAGGGTGGGGATCAAGCAGCTAGGGTTCGCTCTAGAGGGGGAGGTTGATAAGGAGGCACCCAATCCCAATTCTATGCTTTTATTTCCAGGTCGTATGTCGTTTCTTCAGACATAGTGATCATAGGTATTGTCTTAGTATGCCATAGTGATGCTTCTGTATCATTTGACCCTGGTTCCGCTTATTCATTTTGTGGGAATGGAGACTAGATTTGATCTCTTATTGTGTAGTATGGTTGATTTCGATGTGATTGTGGGTATGAACTAATTGTCTCCATGTCATGCTATTCTGGATAGTCACACAAAGACTGTGACACCGGCAGCTTTCATGGATCTTATGAATCGGGTCTTCAAGCCATCATTGGACTCCTTTGTGGTTGTTTTTGTTAACAACATCCTCATTTATTCACGAAGCAAGGAAGATAATGCCGATCACCTCAGGGCAGTTTTTCAAACTCTCCTTCAGCAAAAGTTGTATGCTAAATTCTCAAACTGTGAATTTTAGTTGGAGTCTGTTGCTTTTCTAGGACATATTGTTTCGGGAAAGGGGATTCAAGTGGATCCTCAAAAGGTAGCAGCAGTGAAGGATAGGCCTAGACCTACAACCCCGATGGAGATTCGTAGCTTTTTGGGGTTAGCAGGTTATTATCGGTGGTTTGTGGAGGGGTTCTCCACCCTCACTTCACCGTTAACTAAATTGACACAGAAATCAGTCAAGTTCCAATGGTCTGATGCTTGTGAGAAAAGTTTTCAGGAATTAAAGTGAAGGTTGACCTCAACACCAGTGTTGGCTTTGCTGGAAGGCACGAAAGGGTTTGTGGTGTATTGTGATGCCTCCAGGGTCGGTTTAAGGTATGTGCTCATGCAGCGTGGGAAGGTTATATTGTAATCTTCAAGGCAACTCAAGGATCACGAGAAGAATTTCCCGACACATGATTTGGAACTTACAGCAGTTGTGTTCGCCTTAAAAATGTGGCGGTATTACCTTTATGGGGTCCATGTGGATGTGTTCTCGGACCAAAAAAGTCTCCAACATTTTTTCAAGAAGAAGGAGTTAAGCTTGAGGCAGCGGCGCCGGTTAGAATTACTCAAGAATTATGACATGAACATCTTTTACCATTCAGGGAAGGTGAATGTGGTGGCCGACGCCCTCAGTCGGAAATCCATGGGTAGTTTGGCTCACTTGGGAACGAATCGGAGGTTCCTAGCTCGAGAGGTTTATCCGTTGGCCAATCTTGGGGCTTGTATCTCGACCCCGAATGAGGAGGCGATTATGGTGCACAACATAGCAGAGTCATCGCTTGTAGCGGAAGTCAAGGAAAAGCAGTTCATTGATCCGGCATTAGCACAAATAAAGGAGGCAGTTCGAAGCAACAAGATTTTGGTATTCTCTCTCGACAGCAAAGATGGTATGTTGCGATGTCAAGATAGGTTGTGTGTTCCAGATGTAGATAATCTTTGAGAAAGGGTAATGGCGGAAGCTCATCATTCCAGGTATTCGGTGCATTCAGGTTCTACAAAAATGTATCACGATCTCAAGGAAATTTATTGGTGGAGTGGCATGAAGAGGGATGTGGCAGACTTCATATCCAAATGTTCCAACTGTCAGTAAGTAAAGGCCGAGCATCAGCGGCCTGGTGGGCTAACCGAACTAATAGAGATACCAATGTGGAAATGGGAGATTATCAACATGGATTTTGTGACAGGACTACCTCGCACTCAACATAAGTTCAACTAAATTTGGGTAATAGTGGACCGACTCACCAAATCAGCTCACTTCTTGCCAGTCAAGTCCACTGATACTGTAGAACAATATGCTCGATTGTATATCAAGGAAATAGTAAGACTTCATGGTACTCCACTTTATATTATTCCGGATCGAGGGGATCAATTCACATCTAACTTTTGGAAGAAATTTCAGCAAGGGTTGGGTACTCAGGTGAACCTCAGCACGGCGTTTCACCTGCAGACTGATGGTCAGCAGAGTGGACTATTCAGACGCTCGAAGATATGTTACGGGCTTGTGTCTTGGATTTTAAGGTAATTGGGATGATCACTTGCCCCTTATAGAATTTTTCTTACAATAACAGCGTCCATGCTAGCATCCAGATGGCCCCGTTTGAAGCGTTGTACGGGAGGAGGTGTAGGTCCCCGATCGTGTGGTTCGAAGTTGATGAGGCACAATTGATAGGGCTTGATCTCGTGCACCAGGCCATGGAAAAAGTAAAATTCATTCAAGAAAGGATGAAGACTGCTCAGACTCGCCAGAAATCCTATGCGGACGTGCGTCGAAGGGAATTGAAGTTTCAAGAGGGTGATTGGGTATTCTTGCGGGTGTCACCCATGAAAGGAGTCATGCGGTTTGGGAAGAAGGGGAAGCTAAGTAATAGGTATTTCGGGCCTTATAAAATTATTCAAAGGATCAGACAAGTGGCTTATAGGTTGGAGTTGCCTCCTGAAATGTCCGTAGTGCACCCGGTGTTCCATGTGTCCATGTTACGAAAAGTGGTTGGGGATCCGTCCACCATCCTGCCAGTTGAGCACATCAATGTTACTGAAGAGCTATCATATGAAGAGACTCTGGTTGCTATTCTGGATAGACAAGTCCGTAGGTTGCGAAATAAGGAAATTGCTTCGGTTAAGGTTTTGTGGAGAAACTAACAAGTAGAAGAGGCCACGTGGGAAGCGAAAGATGTGATGAAAGTAAAATACCCCCATTTGTTCGTATAAGACTAGGAGTGGTCATGTAAGCCCATATCCCTAAGCAAACTAGCATTGTGTCCTATTTTGTGTAAAAGTTCCTAAATACTTCACCATTTTAACTCTTCAAGTTGTGCCCAAAATTTTGTGTGTTTTGTGGTAGATAATTAGCCTATGGTAAGGTGATGTAAGGAAACAATTATTAATTTTGCATGGAGGAATTATATTGAAATGATTAACTATGTCATACTCTTGTGATAGGTAAATGGATTTGATAGTACAGACGATTAATGCTTAATTTAATTAAATGTGGTGTATCAAAATGGTTAAAAGTGTATCGAGAGGTTGAATACGTATAAGTATGAAGGCCGTGCATTTTATTACTGTCATAGGGGTAGCAAGATTGTGTAATGGTGCTTGGAAATATGTTTTGGGGCTTACTGACAGGTGGATATCTCCATATTACAAAGGAAACTTTGGCGAAATAATTCTAAAGTATAAAGGGCTAATGAAAGCTTAGCAACTTGCATATCATGCTTTCAAACCATTTGGATTTTGAAGTTCTCATTCGAGGAAAAATGACCTTAAGCGGGGGAGGATGTAAGACCCCGTGAAAATGAGTGCTCAAGTCCTAGAAACTCATAGCGTCGGGTCCATCGATGTGTCGAAATCCTTTTTTCTACCAATTTTACACTTAAAATCCTAGAGTCAAAATTTTCCGGAAAAAATGACATTTGTTCAGTCAGGAATGCGGTCGCAGATCAGGTATGTAGACCGCATATCGACCGCGGAGTGAATCAAAGAGTAGCCAAATAGGATGTTGAAAATGCGGTCCATTATGCGATCGCATAACCAATATGTGGACTGCATAGTCATCCCATAAGTTTGTCGAGTATTTGTAGAGGTCAAATTCTATGATTCAATCTGCGACCACAGAACGTGTATGCTCATAGCATACCCAAACAGAGAGACCTACAACATGGGACCATTCTGCGATCCAATATGCGGACCGCATGTCAGCTATGCGATCGCATAGTTGACCGCAGATCCATTGCGAACATCAGTTTCTAAAAATTTTAAACCCGACCCTTTTATAATAAAACACCCCAACCCCTCATTTTTCCACATTTTTTGAACAAAACAAGAGAGAGGGAAGGGAGAGTCCTTGAGACAGAAAGGAATTTCCATCATATTGATCCTCCAATACCATCTGGGCTGGAAAACGTTATTGTCTCCAACTCCACTCTTTCAGGTAAGACCCCTAACCCTTTCCCCAATTTTTCTGAGTTAAGTTAAGGGAAGGGAGTCCTATGCATTAATTTTGAACTAACAACTGAAAACCCTCATGCATCTCAATCAAACCTAGAATCTAGTGAAGGGAAAATTGGATAGAAGTAGATGGTAGTGTTAAATAGCTTTGTGTCTGAGAATAGGAGCTTAAAAGGGGAATTCGACTCCAGGTATGTATGGCTGACCTTTATTCTTTTGAAATAGCCTTGTTTGGTATGGAATTGTTTGGTAGTTGATATCTATGTTGGTTAATTGTGAGCTTCTTGTGACCGTTTGATTGTGAATGCACCTCGTGGTAAAAAATGAATAACGAGTGATTGAAGGAATCCGTAAATGGTGAAACAAGGCCATCTGTGATGACAATGTACTTGAAATATTGTGGGTAATTGTGGTAACTTGAAATGAGTACAAATTGTTGAAAGTTATGAAATTGGTACTAATAGATGTGGAAACACTTGTAACACTATTGTGGTGATGTCTTGAGATGTACTTGTTGTTTATCTTTGTGACTTGTTGTATGGTTGTGTTTGTTATGAATTGAAACTGTACGGTGGGGTCAGGTTGCGTGCCACAACATGGTGTAATAAGGTCTGTATTGGTGTGATAAGGGTGGTCGAGGTAATAAGGGTGGAAAAAGTGATCAAAATCACTATTGATATATAAATACATTGAACAAAATTATGAAATCAGTGATGTGGAATTGTGAAAGGAGACAGCATAAGAGTTTGTAACCTATTGGGCACTGATTGCCCCTTTGTTTCAATAAATGTACCTCAATGTGTGTTTGGTTGTTGCTTCTATTGATGTGTTCTTGTTCCACTTGCATATGGCTCGAGTTTACTTGGGACAAGTTTTGTTCATACATACCAGTACAATTAAAATGTGCTGACGTCCCTTTTGCCGGGGGCGCTACATTCGTGTTATGATTGTAGGTGGATCTTCAACAGGTACTCCAGTCCACCATCTGTAGCTCTTCCTCATTCCCCGTCAGCTGTATTGGTGAGCCCCCCCCCCCCCCTCCTTCTGGTGCCCTATGTGGCTCATGCCACCTTTTTCTTGTATTTTTGGGATCCTATTTTGGTTGTGTAAAAAGGTATAGCCAGAGCCTTGTTACCGACACGTATAGTACTATCATCTTATATCCTAGAGGCTCCGTAGACATGAAGTGTGGGTCATGAACCATGTAATATGTACATATGTTTTGAGTATTGTAAATTGTAAACCACGTAATATCATGTATGTATGTATGTATGTATGGCCTGTTAAAAGGTATTTCAATTATAAACAGTTGTTTCCATTTGGTTAGTAAAGTAATGAAAAATGTGGGGTAACCCGTGGGTCAGGGAAGGCACCCAGGTCCACTCGACTGGGGATACCCGGTAGAGTGTCGGTCACGTCCTTCGGATTTGGGGCGTGACAAAATGGGTACGACGGGATTTATAAAATGAAAGTATTTCATTCGATGATGCAGATAGCGAGGAGTGATAACCCCACATAATGACGCGCTGGTAATATCTTTACTTGTACATGATACTAATGTAAAATGAGTTTCGATTGATCTAGGAAATTCCATAAACATTATACTATTAAGGGTATTACGTGAAATTCAAGCTGAAGACAAAATGATACCCAAGGCGCATCCATTGTTAGGCTTCGACAATTCAAGTGTGGTAACAGAAGGAGAAGTAATTCTAACAACTTTTGCTACAGGTGTTGTTAAGGAAACTAAATTTTAGGTAGTTGATATGGAAATGGCATACAATTTGATCATGGGGAGGCCTTGGATCCATGATATGGATGTTGTTCCATCAACTCAGCATCAAGTTTTTAAATTTATATCACTATGGGGGATTTGTCAAATTCGAGGGGATCAGCAAACAGCCAGGAGTATCAACATTGTAACAGATACGAGCACCGTACATAAAAAAATAGCAATTACAGGAAACGGTTGAAGGTGCCAGCAATCAAACCTCAACTAAGCAAGAGAAAACAGATTTAGACTCGAGACCTGATACAATTCAAGAACCTGAGGAGAATGAAAATATCAACACAACCATCGAAGAACTCAAGGCTGTGGTATTATTTAAGCAGTTGTCACACCCAAAATTCAAGGGACATGACCGGCACTCAACCGGGTATCCCTAGTCGAGTGGACCTGGGTGCCTTACCTGACCCACAAGTTACCCCACATTTTTCAATTAATTACTAACCGAGTGAAAACAACTATTTATAATTGAGATTCCCTTTTTACAATACATACATTACATAGATAATATTAGCGTGGTTTACTATTTACAATGCCCAAAATACTAGTACTTACTACAAGGTTCAAGACCCATATTTCATGTCTAGGCAGCCTCTAAGAATACAAGATGACAGTACTATCCTTGCCGATAACAAGGATCCGGCTATACCTTTTTACATACACCAATATAAAATCCCAAAGTACAAGAACAAGAGTGGCATGAGCCACACAGGGCCCCCGAAGGAAACAGGCTCACCAATACAGCTGACAGGGAATGAGGAAGAGCTACGGACAGTCGACTTGAGTACCTATTGAAGATCCACCTACAATCATAACACGAATGTAGCGCCCCCGGCAAAAGGGACGACAACAAGTTTGAATTGTACTGGTATGTAGGAACAAAACTTGTCTCAAGTAAACTCAAGCCATATGCAAGTAGAACAAGAACACAGCAATAGAAGCATCAACCAAACACACATAGAAGGTACAATTAGTCACACAAAGGGGCAATTGCCCCACAGGTTACAAACTCTCCTGATGTCTTCTTTCACAATTACATATAATTGATTTCACAATTTTGTTCAACTGCATAGGGGGGTGTGTGTGTGTATATATATATATATAGTGATTTCGATCACTTTTTCCACCCTTATTACCTCGGCCACCTTTATCACACCAACACACACCTTAGTACACCGTGTTGTGGCGCGCAACCCGACCCCGCCGTACAGCTTCAATTCACAAAAAGCACAACCAAACAACAAGTAAAAAAGATAAACAAGAAGTACACCTCAAGACATCCCACAACAGTGTTACAAGGGTTTCCATAACTATTAGTACCAATTTCATAGCTTTCAACAGTTCGTACTCAATTCAAGTGACCGTAACTGCCCACAACATTTTAAGTACATTGTTATCACAGTTAGCCTTGTTTCACCATTTACGGACTCCTTCAATCACTTGTTATTCAACTTTTACCACGAGGTGCATTCACAATCAAACTAGTCACTAGAAGCTCAAAAATAACCAACATGTATATCAACTACCAAGCAATTCACATACCAAACAAGGCTATTTCAAAAGGATCAAGGTTAGCCATACATACGTGGAGTCGAATTCCCTTCTTAAGTTTCTTTTCTCAGTCGCCAAGCTATCTAGCACAGTTCTCTAATTCTATCCAATTTCCCTTCACTATATTCTAGGTTTTGAGTGACATGCATGAGGGTTTTCAATTGTTACTTCAAAATCAAAGCATAAGACTCCCTTTCCTTAGCTTAAATCCAAAAAAATTAGGGAAAAGGGTTAGGGATTTTACCTGTAAGAGTGGAGATGAAGACAATAACTAAAAAATTTCCCGGCTCGAATAGTTTTGGAGGATCAATTTGATGAAGAATCCTTTCTCTCTCAAAAATCCTCCCTTCCCTCTCTCTTGTTTTGTTCAGAAAATATGTAAAATTAAGGGGTTGGGTGTTTTATTAGAAAAGGGTCGGGTTTAAAAATTTTAGAAAACTGATGCTCGTGCCGGATCTGCGGTCAACTATGCGATCGCATAGTTGACATGCGGTCTGCAAATTGGACCGCATAATGGTCCCAAATTACTAACCTCTCTGTTTGGGTATGCGGTGAAAATGCGGTTCGCATACCCATTCTGGGGTCGCATATTGCACCGTAGAATTGACCTCAACAAATCCTCGAGAAATTTATACAATAACTATGTTGTACGCATATTGGTTATACGATCGCATAATGGACCGCATTTTCAACATCCAATTTGGCTACTCTCTGATTAACTCTGCCGTCGATATGCGGTCCGCATACCCGATCTCCGACGCATACTGGACCGCACAAATGACACCTTTTCGGAAAATTTTGGCTCTAGATTTTTAAGTAAAAATTAGTAGAAAAGGGTTCCAACACATAGGTGGACATGAATCTATGAGTTGCTAGGACTTAAGCACTCATTTTCACAGGGCCTTACATCCTCCCCCGCTTAAGATCATTCGTCCTCGATTGAGAACTTCGAAAATCAAATGGTTTGAAAGCATGATATGCAAGCTCCTAAGTTTTCACTAATTCTTTATAATTTAAAAAAATTTCTCCAGAGTTTCCTTTGTAATATGGACATATCCACCTGTCAGTGAGTCCCAAAATATAATTCCAAGCACCATTACACAATTCTTGTTACCCCTATAACAGTTGTACAATGCATGACCTTCTTACTTACACTTATTCAACCTCTCGACACACTTTTAACCATTTTGGTACACCACATGCAATGAAATTAAGCATTAATTGTCCGTACTATCAAAGCCATGCATTTATCATAATTTATCACAATCACAAGAGTATGATACATTTAATCATTTCAATATAATCCCTCCATGCAAAACTAATCATTATTTCCTTGCACTCACCCTACCATGGCCTAATTATCAACCACAAAACACGCAAAATTTGGGCATAACTGGGAGAATTATAATGGTGAAGTATTTTGGAACTTTTACACAAAATGGGACACAATGTTAGTTTGCTTAGGGACAAGGACCTACACGACTACTCCTAGACTTGTACGAACAAATGGGGGTATTTTACTTTCATCTCATCTTCCGCTTCCCACGTGGCCTCTTCGACTTATTGGTTTCGCCACAACACCTTGACCGAAGCGATCTCCTTATTTCGCAACCTACGGATTTGTCTATTAAGAATAGCAACCGGAATCTCTTCATATGATAGCTCTTAATTAACCTTGATGTCTTCAACTGGCACGATGGTGGACGGATCCCCAACCACCTTTTTAACATGGACACATGGAACACCGGGTGCACTAAGGACATTTCAGGGGGCAACTCCAATGTATAAGCAACTTGTCCGATCCTTTGAATAATCTGGTAAGGCCGGACATATCTAGGACATAGCGTCCCTTTCTTCCCAAATCGCAGACCCCCTTCATGGGCTATACCCACAAGAATACCCAATCACCCTCTTGAAACTCTAATTCCCTTCGACGCACGTCCGCATAGGATTTCTGGCGACTCTGAGCAGTCTTCATCCTTTCTTGAATGACCTTGACTTTTTCCATGGCCTGGTTCATGAGATCCGGCCCTGTCAATTCTGCCTCACCTACTTCGAACCACCCAATCGGGGACCTACACCTCCTCCCGTACAATGCCTCAAACGGGGCAATTTAGATGGTAGCATGGAAGCTATTGTTGTAAGCAAATTCTATAAGGGGCAAGTGATCATCCCAATTACCCTTGAAAACCAAGACACAAGCCCATAACATATTATCGAGCATCTGAATGTCCGCTCTGCTTGACCATCAGTCTGCGGGTGAAAAGCTGTGCTGAGGTTCACCTCAGTGCCCAAACCTTGCTGAAATTTCTTCCAAAAGTTAGTTGTGAATTGAGCCCCTCGATCTGAAATAATAGAAAGTGGAGTACCATTAATTCTCACTATTTCCTTGATATACAATCGAGCATATTGTTCTGTAGTATCGCTGGACTTGACTGGCAAGAAGTGAGCTGATTTGGTGAGTCAATCCACTATCACCCAAATTGAGTCAAACTTGCGTTGAGTGCGAGGTAGTCCTGCCACAAAATCTATGTTAATCATCTCCCATTTTCACATTGGTATCTCCATGAGTTGGGATAGTCCACCGGGCCGCTGATGCTCGTCATTTAGTTGCTGACAGTTTTGAGTATTTAGATACGAAGTCTACCATATCTCTCTTCATGCCTCTCCACCAATAAATTTCCTTGGGATCGCGATACATTTTTGCAGAACCTGGGTGCACTGAATACCTAGAATGATGAGCCTCCGCCATTACCCTCTCCCTAAGATTATCTACATCTGGAACACACAGTCTACCTTGACATCATAACACACCATCATTTCCGCCGAGTGAGAAAGATGAAATCTTGCTACTCTGGACCCTCTCCCTTATTTGTGCCAACGCTGGATCAATAAACTGCTTTTCCTTGACTTCCACTACAAGTGACGACCCTGCTACGTTGTGCACCATAATTTCCTCCTCATCTGGGGTCGAGATACAAACCCCAAGGCTGGCCAACTGACAAACCTCTCGAGCTAGGAACTTCGATATGCTCTCAAGTGAGCCAAACTACCCATGGATTTCCAACTGAGGGGGTCGGCCACCACGTTCGCCTTCCCTAGATGGTACAAGATGTTCATATCATAATCTTTGAGCAATTCTAACCACCACCATTGCCTCAAGTTTAGGCCCTTCTGCTTGAACAAATATTTGAGACTCCTATGGTCCGAGAACACATCCACATGGACTCCATAAAGGTAATGTCTCCATATTTTTAAGGCAAACACAACTCCTACAAGCTCCAAATCATGCGTCGGGTAATTCTTTTCGTGATTCTTGAGTTGCCTTGAAGCATATACGATAACCTTCACATGCCGCATGAGCACACACCCTAAACCAACCCTGGAGACATCGCAATACACCACAAATCCTTCTGTGCCTTCCGGTAAAGCCAACACTGGTGCCAATGTCAATCATAACTTCAATTCCTGAAAACTTTTCTCACAAGCATCAGACCATTGGAACTTGACTGATTTTTGCGTCAATTTAGTTAATGGGGAGGCGAGGGTATAGAACCCCTCCACAAACCTCCGATAATAACCCTCTAACCCCAAAAAGCTACGGATCTCCGTCGGGGTCGTGGGTCTAGGCCAATCCTTCACTGCTGCAATCTTTTGGGGGTCCACTTGAACCCTCTACCGGAAACAACATGTCCCAGAAAAGCGACAGACTCCAACCAAAATTCACATTTTGAGAATTTAGCATACAACTTGTGCTGATCAAGAGTTTGCAAAACTGCCCTGAGGTGATCGGCATGGTCCTCCCTGCTTCACGAATAAATAAGGACGTCGTTAATAAAAACAACCACAAAGGAGTCTAGAAATGGCTAGAAGACCCGATTCATAAGATCCATGAAAGTTGTCGGGGCATTGGTTAGCCCAAAAGACATGACCAAGAATTCGAAGTGACCATAGCAGGTTCGGAAGGCGGTCTTTGGAATATCCCGCTCTTTGATCTTCAATTGGTGATACCCAGATCGCAAATCGATTTTAGAGAAGAACTTCGCACCATGCAATTAGTCAAACAAATTATCTATCTGGGGCAAAGGGTAATTATTCTTGATGGTGACCTTGTTAAGCTGTCGATAGTCAATACACATCCGAATCCTTCTTCCTAACAAAAAGAACTGGAGCGCCCCACGGCGACACACTCGGTCAAATCAACCCCTTCTCTAATAAGTCCTTCACCTGCTCCTTTAACTCTCGTAATTCTGCTGGCGCCATCTTGTATGGTGGAATAGATATTGGCTGAGTATCTGGCAACACATCAATCCCGAAAACAATCTCCCTATATGGCTGAATCCCTAGAATCTCATCTGCAAAAACCTCCGGAAATTCATTTACATCTGGCACGACCCGAGGGCAGGAACCTCTGAAGTGGAGTCCGCCACCCGAACCAAATGATAGATACACTCCTTCTTAATCATCTTCGAAGCCTTAAGGTAAGAAATAAACCTACCCTTTGTCACAACACCATTCCCTCTCCACTCAATAATCGACTCGTTGGGAAACTCGAGTCTCATGACTCTTGTCCGGCAGTCAAGCTTAGCAAAGCACAAATAAAGCCAGTCCATTCCCATAATCACATCAAAATATACCATTCCAAGCTCAATAAGATCGGTCGTGGTAATACGACCATACACCGTGACAACACAATTCCAATAAACTCGCGTGACTGTAATACAATCACCAACCGGAGCTGATACAAAGAACGATTCAAGAAGTTGTTCGAGCTCTCTCCCAAAACTCGAAGCAATGAATGGAGTGACATTGGACAAGGAAGACCCAGGGTAAATAACAACATAACAATCAATGGCCTGAATAGACAAGATACCTGTAACCACATCTGGAGAAGACTCAGCATTCTGGCGACCACTCAAAGCATAGAACCGGCTCGGTCCACCTCTACCACGAGCCCCACCCTTATCTGCACCACGCCCTGTCAGAGCTGGAGGACGCACAGATGATGTAGCAACTGAAGAACCGGATGGCTGGGCGAATTCCCTACCCATGCCCTATCTGGGTGCATGACAGTTTTGCTGAACATGACCTCTCACTGTGCAATTATAAGACACCAGGATGTCCAAATAGCAAGTCTCCATGTGGAACCTCCCACACTTGGGACATATAGCTCCCCCTGATGCTGGGGCCTCACCCCCGAATGACTGGACTGGTGGAAACTCCTTCTGTCAGAACCTGGTCTCGAGGAACTACCATGCTGATGGCTGTGCATGGATGGCGCTCCGCTTGCTAATGACTGAACATATGACCGGAATGGCCCTCTCTCCGGAGCTGACCTCCCTGAGTGACCCATTGATCGGGCCTTACTGCTACTCTCTATATTTGCCCGTATCTTCAACTTCCTACCCTCTGTGTCCTGAGGGAAACCCACAATCTTACCATAGTTCATATCTGAGTGCAAGGCCGCTGTAGCAGCCTCATTCACCACCAATGGACTAAGCCCCTGAACAAATCGTCAAACTCGAGCACTCATGGTGGACACTAACTGAGGAGCATACTTGGACAATCTCACAAGCTACATATGGTACTCCCAAACACTCATGCTGCCCTGTTTGAGAACCTCGAACTCTGTGGAATGGGCTGCCATTGTCTTGGCAGGCAAGAAATGATCCATAAAAGCATCCACAAATTCCTCCCATCTAGCCAGAGGGCTCCTCTCCTTGCGGGAATCCTCCCACATCTCGAACCACGAGCATGCCTCTCCCTTCAACCTGTAGGAAGCCAACTCAACCCCTTCTTATTTTGTGGCCTACATCACACGAAGGGTCTTGTACATCTCATCAAAGCGAATAGGCTTCTGGGTCTGTGCCTGAAAACTCTGGAGGGGCCAATAGCAGAAACTGGTGGACTCTGGAGCTGGCAGAATCTCCCTGACCGCTGGAAGACATAAGAGCATCGTGAGATCTCTGAGCCTGAGTAGCCACTAACTGGGTCAACATACGAATGGCTCCCCTAAGGTCCCCATTAGAAGCCTCGAGACTGGGAGCTGAAGCAATGCCAGGATTAGGAATATTGGCAGGAGGGATGGTGACACCCTCTGCCGCTGCTGGAACAGGAATGCTTGGATCTGGAAGGGACGGGCCAGGCAGATTCAAAGCCAGGTAGTCACTCTCACCCACAGTGTCAGGTACATGGCCCACGATCACACTCGGGGTGGCGCTGGCCTCAAGGCCGAGTCTAACCTTCTTCTTAGGTGACATCTCTGAAAATTTTGGAACAAGGCACGAGCTAGTCACAAGTACTTTCACTTTTTCACTTTACTGCACGAAAGGAATAACAAAGAAGAGAGTAGTTTCCTAAATGCCCATGTAGCCACCTACTTATAGATGTGGTCGACAACACACCGATAAGAAGGGCTCTACTAGGCACGGCTCTGAGACACCCTAGGACTCTTTTTAAAACCTTAGGCTCTGATACCAAGTTTGTCACGCCCCAAATTGGAGCGACATGACCGAGTATCCCCAGTCGAGTGGACTTGGGTGCCTTACCTGACCCACGAGTTACCCCACATTTTTTCTTTACTTACTAACCGAGTGGAAACAACTGTTTATAATTGAGATTCCCTTTTTACAACACATACATTACATAGATAATATTAGCGTGGTTTTCTATTTACAATGCCCAAAATACTAGTACTTACTACATGGTTCAAGACCCACATTTCATGTCTACGGGCCTTTAAGAATACAATATGACAGTACTATACTTGCCGGTAACAAGGCTTCGGCTAAACCTTTTTACATACACCAAAATAAAATGCCAAAGTACAAGAACAAGACTAGCATGATCCACAGAGGGCCCCGGAAGGAAAGGGTCTCACCAATACAGCTGACGGGAATGAGGAAGAGCTACGGACGGTGGACTGGAGTACCTGCTGAAGATCCAACTACAATCATAACACGAATGTAGCGCCCCCGGCAAAAGGGACATCAACACATTTGAATTGTACTGGTATGTATGAACAAAACTTGTTCCAAGTAAACTCAATCCATATGCAAGTAGAACAAAATACAGCAATAGAAGCATCAACCAAACACACATAGAAGATACAATTAGTCAAACAAAGGGGCAATCAGTGCCCCACAGGTTACAAACTCTCCTGTTGTCTCCTTTCACAATTCCACATCATTGGTTTCCCAATTTTGTTCAAGTGTGTGTGTGTGTGTATATATATATATCAATAGTGATTTCGATCACTTTTCCACCGTTAATACCTCGGCCACCTTATTACCTCGGCTACCTTTATCACACCGACACATACCTTATTACACCATGTTGCGGCGCGCAACCCGACCTCACCGTACAGTTTCAATTCACAAAAAGCACAACCAAATAGCAAGTCACAAAGATAAACAATAAGTACACCTCAAGACATCACCACAACAGTGTTATAAGGGTTTCCATAACTATTAGTACCAAGCTATAGCTTTCAACAGTTCGTACTCAATTCAAGTTACCACAATTGTCCACAATATTTCAAGTACACTGTTATCACAGTTTGCCTTGTTTCACCATTTATAGACTCCTTCAATAACTTGTTATTCAACTTTTACCACGAGGTGCATTCACAATCAAACCAGTCACAAAAAGCTCAAAAATAACCAACATAGATATCAAATACCAAGAAATTCACATACCAAACGAGGAGATTTCACAAAATCAAGGTTAGCCATACATACCTGGAGTCGAATTCCCTTCTTAAGTTTCTATTTTTAGTCACCAAGCTATCTAGCACAGTTCTCTACTTCTATCTAATTTCCATTCACTAGATTCTAGGTTTTGAGTGATATGCACGAGGGTTTCCAATTGTTAGTTCAAAATCAAAGCATAAGACTCCCTTCCTTTAGCTTGAATCAGAAAAAAAAAAGTTGGGGAAAAGGGTTAGGGATTTTACCTGTAAGAGTGGAGATGAAGACAATAACTCAAGATTTTCCCGACCCGGATAGTTTTGGAGGATCAATTTGATGAAGAATCCTTTCTCTCTCAAGAACCCTCCCTTCCCTCTCTCTTGTTTTGTTAAAAAAATGTGTAATAATGAGGGGTTGGGGTGTTCTATTAGAAAAGGGTCGGGTTTAAAAATTTTTGAAAACTGATGTTCGTGTCAGATCTGCCGGTCAACTATGTGATCGCATAGTTGACATGCAGTTCGCAGATTGGACCGCATAATTGTCCCAAAATGCTGACCTCTCTGTTTGGATATGCGGTGAGAATGCGGTCCGCATACCCGTTTTACTATCGCATATTGCATCGCAGAATTGACCTCCACAAATCCTTGAGAAATTTATGCGACGACTATACGGTCCGCATATTGGTTATGCGATCACATAATGAATCGCATTGTCAACATCCAATTTTGCTACTCTCAGATTAACTCTGCGATCCACATACCCTTATTTGCGACCGCATATCTGACCGCAGAAATGATACTTTTTTAGAAAAATTTGGCTCTAGATTTTTATGTACAAAATCAGTAGAAAAGGGTTCCAACACATAGGTGGACCTAACTCTTTGAGTTGCTAGGACTTGAGCACTCATTTTCACGGGGCCTTACAGCAGTGGCCTGAACGAAAAGTTTATGTTGGAGCTAATTTAAACTCAAACATGCGAGGTATGTTAATTAAATTTCTAAAATCTAACATGGACTATTTTGCTTGGTCCCATGCTGACATGACAGGGATACCACCGGATGTAATGACTCACAAATTAAACGAAGACCCATCCTTTACACCAGTAAAATAAAAAAAGAGAAAGCAAGGGGTTTTCAAAAACTAGGTGATTCAAGATGTGGTCCAAAAGCTATTAAAAATTGGGTCAATCCGTGAGGTAAAGTACCATAATTGGTTTGCTAACACAGTTGTTGTACCTAAGAAAAATGGTAAGTGGCAGGTCTGTGTATATTAACAGATCTTAATAAAGGTTGTCCAAAAGATTCTTTTCCTTTACCACATATAGATCAATTTATTGATGGAACTGCAGGACATGAACTTTTAAGTTTTTTAGATGCATATTCAGGTTACAACCAAATTAAAATGGATCCTAGTGATGAAGAAAAAACTTCTTTCATCACAGACATCGGGACTTACTGTTACAAAGTAATGCCCTTTGGTCTCAAAAATGCTGGGGCAACCTATCAAAGGTTGGTCACCAAAATGTTCCAAGAATATTTAGGAAAGACAATGGAGGTATATATAGAAGATATGCTCGTCAAACTCCAGCATTCTCATGATCATATTTCTCAGCTGTCTGTTAGATTTGGAATTTTACGAAAATTTAACATGAAACTCAACCCAGAAAAATGTGCATTTGGAGTTGCATCGGGTAAGTTTTTGGGTTTTCTTGTTTCTAACCATGGTATTGAGGTAAATCCTTCTCGGATCAAAGCAATAGAAGAAATCCCTTATATCCTTACTAATAAAAAGGAAGTTCAAAGATTAAATGGAGGAATTTCAGCTTTGGGGAGATTTACTTCCAAATCTTCAGAAAAGTGTTTAAGTTTTTCTCCGCACTCAAAAAGCAAGATCATTTTGAATGTAATGAAGATTGTCAACAAGCCCTTAGAAATTTGAAAGCTTATCTGTCAAAACCGCCGTTATTGGCAAAAACCAAAGGTGGGAGAAAAGATTTTCATCTATCTGGCTATATCTGAAGTTGCGGTAAGTGTTGTTTTAGTCCATGAGGACCAAGGTAAACAATCTCTTATTTATTATATGTAAGAAATTTCTTACTAGATGCTGAAACACGATAACCACATCTAGAAAAGTTAGCATTAGCTTTGACCATGACATCTAGAAAATTAAAATCTTATTTTTAATGTCATCCCACTGCTGTAGTTACAGCTTTCCACTTCGAAATATTTTGCATAAACACGAACTGTCAGGAAGATTAGCAAAATGGGATATAGAACTAAGTGAATACGAAATCACTTATCAACCCAGGACCACTATAAAATCTCAAAAACTAGCTGATTTTGTGGTTGATTTTAGTCAGGAGATGCATTTAGAAGCAGAAAAAGAATTATAAGTTTTTAATGGTGCAAACCCAGGGACTTGGATTTTATTCACTGATGGTTCATCTAATGTAAAAGGAGCAGGTCTGGGGGTAGTTCTCATACCACCAACGGGTGAAACTATTAGAAATCTATAAAATGTCATTATATAACTAACAATGAAGCAGAGTACGAGGCTGTAATTGCAGGTTTAGAATTGGCACGAGAACTCGGCATAACACAGATTATAATCAAGAGCGATTCTCAACTCGTGGTCAATCAAATCCTTAGGACCTATACAGCCAGGGAAACTCGAATGAAAGAATATCTTGAAAAGGTATGGGAACTAATAAAGCAATTTCAAACTTGAAAGGTAATGCAGATCCCGAGAGATGAGAATGTGGAGGCAGATGCTTTAGCTAATCTCGCATATGCAACTGACATAGCAAATGACGTAAACGCTTCGGTCATACATTTATTTCATTTCTTTCTAGAGCCTGATAAGAATGAGGTAAATTTTAATCATTTAACATGGGATTGGAGAAACGAAATTATTGCTTTTTTACAGCACGGAACCGTGCGTAATGACAAAGTAAAGGCTCATACGCTTCGCAAAAAAGCTGCTCGAAATTGTTTATATCAAGGAAATTTTTATCGAAAGATGTTCAGTGGACCTTTAGCAAGGTGTCTCGGACCTTCTCAAACAGAATATGTAATGAGAGAAGTGCATGAAGGACACTGTGGAAATCACGTAAGGGGAAGGTCACTGGTAAAAGCGTTGATTCGAGCAGGATATTATTGGCCTAAGATGGAAGACGAGGCAAACATTTTCGTGTCCAAATGAGATAAATTTCAAAGATACGGCAATAATATGCACAGACTAGCTCAGTTACTACACCCTGTTATAGCCCCATGGCCCTTTATGGAATGAGGAACGGATATCGTAGGTCCACTACCAAAAGCAAAGGGACAGTTAATTTTCTACTTGTACTCACAGATTATTTCACTAAATGGGTAGAAGCAGGAGCATTTAAACAGGTATGATCGAAGGAAGTTAAAGACTTCATGTGGCGAAATATAATATGCCGCTTTGGAGCACCAAAGGAGATCGTGTGTGACAATTGACCATAATTCATAGGAGCTCAAATCACAGAATTTCTTCAAAGTTGGCAGATTAAAAGGATAACATCTACGCCATACCATCCAGTAGGTAATGGACAAAAGGAATCCACAAACAAACTCATTATCAACAACTTGAAGAAGAGGTTAAGGATTCAAAAGGTAATTGGCCTGAGATATTACCTAGAGTACTATGGGCTTATCATACAACGACAAAAACAAGCACTGGAGAAACACCATTTTCAATGGTTTATGGTGCGAATGCATTAATTCCAGTTGAAATAGGATAACAGAGCACACGGTACGTTCATGCAACGGAGGAATCTAATGATGAAGATATGCGGGTCAACCTTTATTTGCTTGAAGGGAGAAGAGAAGCTACGTTGATAAGAATGACAACACAAAAGTAAGTAGTTGAATGATATTACAATAAGAAAGCACGCCTCAGAATACAAAACTTGTCAAAGTTGTTTCATACAAAACATGTGTATTCTTATTTCTTTCATCGTATTATAACACCATTATGAAGTTGAGAAATCTTCTTCATTAAGTATCGTTAAAATAAAAGGGCCCTCTTTTATAAGCCTCATGTTGACAATCCATGAGAAGAATCATAAAGTATTTTCAAAGGATAAAAATTCTAAACTATTCTATAAGTCCTAAATAAATAAATAGGCAAGAATAAAATATATAGAAGTACCGATAAAACTTCTTAATATTAAAGACTAAGTAAAAATTTAGTCAGCAAAATATTTATTTTTTACAAATGCCCCATTATGGTAACTGGGGACTTTATCAAAAGATCCCTTAAAGTTGCCAAGGGATAACACCACCAATCAATAAAAAAACAGTAAAGTGTGAAATACATTCAACTAGTCACTAAAGGGGTTGGAACATCAGAAGTTGCAATCTCATTTTCAGGAGCAACCACATGCACTGTAACAACTTCTGAGGAAGTAGCAATGGGAGTGGTTTCAACTGGGGCTGGAGTGTTAAAAACACCGAGGGAAGCAAGAGTCTCGGGAGCTTCTGCTTCCATAGACTGTGTCATAGAAGTTTCTTCCTTGCCGTAGTAGCCACTTCTTCATTTAAAAACCCTTCTGACCCAGGAGTTCCAAGTGTGGGAGAAGGAGTATCAACTTTTTGTTGGCTTTTCTCAATAGTGTCTAAGACTTTGGCTAATTCAGATTGCAAATCAAAATTTTCTTGAGTATCCTTCATCAAACCATCACGGCGAGATTTTAGAAAAGCCTAACTTACCAATATGTTGAAGTTCTTCTCAAGAAGTCCATACTCCCTTTCCCACATAGCAATATCGTTCTTCAATATCTGGTGTTCAGCTAAGTGGTAATCAAGGAAAGCTTCAAGAGAGGCATGAGAACTCTTCAAGGCACGAATCTCGTCAGAAGAGACCCTTAAGTCAGCCTGAGCTTGAGTCAAGCTTTGCACTAACTCCCCTGCATATTCTTCTTTCTTCTCCACAAGTGCCTTAAGCTCTCTGTTTTCTTCACTGGCCTTTGACAATTGTTCTAAAACTGAGCACTCCAAAAGCTCCTTATCTTTTTCAAACTGGCTTGAAGAATCCTTAGCAGCTACTAGCTCAGAAGTCAAACCACGCTTTTGCTGCTCCAAGTGGTTTTTACACTGCTCCTTCCAATTGGTTGCTTCTAACTTCTCCCTTAGCTATTTCTTCATCCTCGTGGATAGCCTTATGAGACTCACGAGCTTTCTTTTCCAAGAGGGAGATCCTTCCCATAAACTCAGTTCCAATAGGATTAGCCTACAAGGAAAGGGTGGCAAATGCAATAATTTAGCAAGTTATACAAAAACACTTATTAAATAAAGGAAAAGTACCTTCAAAGTGAAATGAATTATGTCATTCATTAGTCGCAATGAGAATAATAAGTCCGTTCACGTTATAGTCGCAATGAGATTTATATCGCACTTACGTTTCCACAAGTCGCATTCTAGGACCGTAATTTATAAGTCCCAAGCGATGCGGTTAGACTTATGGTGATCTCCTCTTTTTTTGGGGGTGCAAAACAAAAGGGATATTAAAACAATAGTATGAACTCGCATCAAATTTGGCAACAAAATAAGACCAAAAGGGAATAAAATAGAAACAGGCCGAGGAGGAAGAGCCGTAGAGAGAGAAGATCAAGCAGCCCCAAATAGGAAACTTTTTATGCTCTCCCTTTTCCTTTTCAAGCCCTATTGGATTCTACATCAAGTCAGAAAATTTTGAAATTGGACTTCTGATTCAGGTAATATAATCGTTAAACCTCCTCTTTCGGCTAATCGTTTTCATAGTCGAATTGATCTGTTCCGGTCCAGATTCGAATTCTGTTACATAGTTTTCTACTGCATTATCCATGACGTATCAGTAGTATATTTGTTGGAGTATCATTTTAATTTTAATTCAGTAGTAAGTCAGGCGATTTCTCTTCTCGTTGAATTAGTTTGTGATTGGTTTTAGTTATTCGGTTCTGCTTTTGAGATCATGACATTGAGAATTTGTTACTTCTTTAGAAACCTTATTTAATTGGAGTTAGACTTAGTTAATGATGTGTTATTTGGTTATTATAGTATAGGTAGCAAATTCGCTTTCTGATTGATTTGGTGCTGCAAAAGGCGGAAATATTCGTACTGATTCGGTTAAAGAATCCCCCAGCACAACATTGACGATCTCAGAAAGATGCAGAGATGAAACAGTAAGTGCAAGTGTTACTTTGAGAAGTTTTACGTTGTGAAGAGTTGTGGTGTATAGTTAATGAAAGGGTTTTTTGGAGAAGGAAGAAAGAGATGAAAGTAGTTGTTATTGTGTGGTCGGAGGAACAATGACTGGGTGGTCATTGGGTCTTCGGACAGCAAGCGATGGGTCGTTGCAGCAACTGGCACAAAATGGAGTTTTGCACTCTCAGGGTTCGTTCAGTTTGCGTAAAACTCCAAAGACATCACTTTCCGGTTCTAGAGAGAAGGAAAGATGTCTTCCCTCTATTTGCAGGTTTTTGGTGCGAAGGCAGGTTGGAATGCTGATTTTGGTTGCATTTGCACTCTTGGCTTTTGTTGCAGGATTTTCGATGGTTAATAAAGGTCAGTTTCCTGAAGTCCTTTTGGTTTCTTTGTTGTGGAATATCATCCGGATAGGGATCTATCATTTGGAAATTTTAAACTTTAGTAACTTTAATTGTTCTGAAAGGGTGGCATGCATTGTCGGCTCTAGTATCTTTCTTAGGAGGGCCAAATTGTATATTGTGGATAGGTCAAGGAAACAACATTTAAAATGAAAATGTTGGTATTAATACACCTGCACAAGATACATAAGATGCAGCTTGCTGAGAAAAGAATTAGAGAGACAAGGTTGAGCAACTGCAATGAACAGAATTAAGTCTATTCATGTTCAATGGGACTTGATTCTGAGAGCAACGGATTTTTACTGTATCTTGGCTTCTGATGTTGTAACTTCTAATTTATTGAAGAAAAGCATGACGCCTTGTTCTTTACCATCGGCTCTATCAGTGTAACCTAACATCAATGTGAAATTTAATGAATAAATAAAACAAATAAGGCGAGACATGGATAAGTCCAGTGCTTGCTAAATATATAACTAAATTCGAGTGCCTGCTCTGTAAGAGGCCCTATTTGGAAGAAGTCATAAGTTAATATCTCTTCACTTGTTAATGGGAATAATGATTTGATGATAAAATTAAAGCTTTTATCATTTTATTTTCCTTGGATGGCGTGCCGGAATGGGTAGTTATCTATCCCCTGTTGAACCGCACTAAATAGAGTCATAGTTGTTTGTCTCAGTACTGCAGTCACAGATTTGCATCTAAGTTGTTAGTTTACTCTTACTTTGTCTTTCTTCTTTTGAGCGTTTTTGGAGTATCGATCTATTTCATGTCCAGAAAAGAGAAAAAGGAATGGTATGGTGGGTGTGGTTCATTGGTGCTTGCCTCTTCATTTCTTTTGTGAAAAGCGGCAAACCACCACCAGTTATATAATGCATTTTACTTAGTTCTGAAGTCACTAATCTAGTTTGTTATGAGATAGATTTCCTGATTTTCATACAAGATTTTTGCTATTATTAGATGATGCATCAAGGAGTTCTGAATTGGACTTCAAGGAGTGGTTTGAAAACAACACATATCATCTATCTGCATTATTGCCCAGGAATGTTATGGTATGCGGTGAGAATACTGCCCAGCTGCCTCCTCCCAATGCTTCAGCTGTGATATTGGCTAAAGATCCCATTTCTTTTCCTGATCCTTGTCGAAACTTTGCATTTCCCCCTCCTCCACCTGGTGATCGGAGGCGAATTGGGCCTCGCCGTAAGTATAAAACTCATCTGTTTCAAACGTAGATCCTATTTGTTATTTGGTCTCATGCATTTGTATTCTATCTTTTGCTTTAATCAACACTTCACGTAATGTCGTACTCTTGGTTATACTGTCTTTTGTTTTGATTCAGCATGTCCTGTATGCTACGTTCCTGTGGAGCAAGCGATAGCTCGTATGCCTAGAGTCCCATCACCGTCACCCGGGCTTCAGCATTTAACTTATTTCCATGAGCAAATTCCCATGAAGACTGAACCTCATGGGGGTTCTGAATTTGGTGGGTACCCTTCTTTGGAGGAGAGGAATGCTTCTTTTGACATAAAAGAGTCAATGACTGTGCACTGTGGGTAAGTTGCACTTATCATCTTGACACAGTGACTTGTGTTTTTGTTGGCTTTAGTGCTTTGTCCTCTTTCCAAAGTTTTCCCATCGCTGATGTATTTGGGTCAGATTTGTCAAAGGTTGTAGACCTGGTGATCGAACGGGATTTGACATCGATACAGCTGATCTAAAGGAGATGGAGCAATTCCATGAAGTCATTGTTGCATCAGCCATATTTGGTACTCTATAAGCTATGCTCCAGAAATTTCATCTTTTTTACCCACTATTTTTTAAAATTTATGTTAGTACATCTATAAGGTAATAAAGGGTCAGAGAATGTAGCCAAGCTAGAAGTGAGTAGTTCCAAAACCACAACAATTTTCATCTGCCTATTGGAGTGGGAATGTTATGAGAAATATAGATCTGCTGAAGAAGCTGTCATAGTTTAGGTTTTAGGTACATGTTACTAGATACTTAGCTACGTACTGCACTGATGCATGAGAGCTGTTCCCCATCTATGCCACCTAGCTCCATCTTAAGAAACAAATTACTAGGAGAATTTGCAAGTTTGTGTGCACCCCTTATTTTGATCTTTTCATTCTCCGTTATTGATTAAGAAAAATTTTCGCAGGTGTAGATCCTCCTCTTCATCCTAATTTATATAATACTGTCATTAGTTACTAGATACTTAGCTATGTACTGCACTGATGCATGAGAGATAATGAGGCACTTTTTAGCTGTTTCCCATCTATGCCACCTAGCTCCATCTTAAGAAACAAATTACTAGGAGAATTTGCAAGTTTGTATGCACCCCTTATTTTGATCTTTTCATTCTCCGTTATTGATTAAGCAAAATTTTTGCAGGTGTAGATCCTCCTCGTCATCCTAATTTATATAATACTGTCATTAGCAAAGATTAAAAGAAGTATGATGTAGATATTTGAATTTGCTAGAGATATGGAAAAGATAATATGTGAATAATAGGTAACAAAGAATAGGGGGAGACTAAGTGGTGGTGTTGGAACATGTCCCATGTCTGTTATACCTATTTTAAATGACCAAAGTAGGCGGTCCATTTTATGATTTGCTGTTTGTGTTTCATACATGAGCAAAACTACATAGAGTCCTGTGTAAGCTGGTAAGAGTATGATACTTATATTTATCAACTACGCCACAATCCCAAATTAGTAGGGTCTGCGGTATATGATATTTTTCATAATGTTAAAATTATTGTGATCCCACATGAACCTGGGCACAATATATACATTCATACAAAACACACTCTTCTGCTTTTTAATATTTGAATTTTATAATGTGAAACATTTTGAGAGATGTTTTGAAGGCATGGATGATAATATTCAGAAAATCAAGATGAACTCCCTTTTGTTGTTCCATTTTTGGTATAAAGAACAAACCTTAGTGGATACTGAAGCTATCCTATAAATTTTGGAAGCTCTGTAAATTACAAATGATATGTTTTTGCTCTTCTTCTGTACATATGATTTTGGCACAGTATTTGTGCATTGATACATAAAGCTTGTTACCGTTCCTAAAAAAAACATTCTGAGAAAACTGAGAAGTATTAATATCTATTAGAAACAAAAGTTAGAGGCAACAGTACATTTTACTATAGCTTTTGTTTTCAATAGGTATTAATTCAATCTATCAATGTCCATATGTTCTTTACTAGAATCCCTATCCTCTCCTCTGAATTAGAGATCATGTCCAACCCATCTCCTTGAACTCCATTTGTCGGAAACCCAAGCGTTTGAAATAACAGAGAATATTATGAACTCGTCCTTAGATTCTTCCTTCTTGTTTTTATTAACCAAGTTTTATCAGTTATAAAAAGGATTTATTACGTATTACTTTTTTCGAGAATGGTAACATGTTTCTGTATATATAAAGACCAGTGTTATCAAAGGGGAAAAGCGCAAAAAAGCTTTGTCTGTTGGGGCTTTATGCGCAAAGTGCAAATAAAGCATGGGCTTTAGTGAAGAAAGACGCAAATGGAGAAAAACGACAAATATGTTTGTGTAGTCCACGACTAATATCTATAAATATATGGACAAAGAATTTGAAATTTTTTTATAGTAAAATGAAATGTCAATTGTTTGATGTCGCCTCTTCGGGATCGCGCACATTTGCTAGGAAAAGTATGCCTTAGAGCCTTGATGACAACACTGAAGCGCCCACTAAGCGAGGCGAAGCGCTCAACATGTTTTGAGCCTCGTTTCAGGGCTTAAGCGCGCTTTAAAGACGCCTTTGACAACAGTGATAAAGACATCAGCATAAAGATTGTCCTGGAAACCAAAATAGGTTGTAACAGCAGAGCACCAAAATAGTATGAAACTAAAACCTTGTTCTTATTACGAGGAACCCAATACATCCAAAATATCCTCATGATCATGTGTGTAGTCAGATTTACACCAAAAACAAAGGGGAAAAACACAATTCATCTTGATCTTCCGTAGATTACTGATTGTGGGTGTGTTTGGTATAACGGAAAATGTTTTTCAAGAAAACAAGTAGTAATCTTATTCATTTTCCGGTATTTGGTACGCAAATTAAGGAAAATAACTTCTCAAGAGTATTCATAAAGAATTTAGATATAATAAACATGAAGCCATAAACTTTCAAACCAACAACTTTCTGGACCCACAAATTTCATAAATTTTCGAACCGCTAAACTTTTCAAACCGCAGAATTTCGAACCCGTAAACTTTATAATTTCTAAACCCGTAAACTTTCAAACACATAAACCTCCAAACTCATAATTTTGGAGCTTGTAAATTTTGAGCCTTTAAACTTATAAATAATAAAATTAAAACTGAAAAATATATTTTAAACTTTTTTTGGGGGGGGAGGGGATGGAGGGGTAGTAGGGTGCGTGGTAACGGAAAAACTGAAATTTGAAAAAAAAGGGTGGGAAAGGTTGAGACGGAGCTTTGGAAAATGTTTTCCCTTCTCTTGATAAGGAAAACATTTTCCTCTAATTGGAGGAAAAAGAATTGATAAGGAAAATATTTTCAAAACATTTAAGCCAACCAAACATGGGAAAATTGGAAAACATTTTCCGGAAAATATTTCCCTGTATCTTCAAAACACCTTGAATTCCTTTCCTTCCATATTGTCTACCAAGTGTTTACCGGGACAATTTTCCATCTGTCGTTCCTGTCACAATTTCCCCCTATATTCCAGCATGTCAAAACTTTAGAAGTACTACCAGGCTTTACCCATTTTATACCTCTGAGATTGATGAACAAATCTCATAGCTGTCTAGTAGTTCAGCAATGTAAAAGCAGATAGCTGATTGCCTCTGTGTCCTGCCCACACAAGTAACATCTTGAACAAAGTTATTTTCCCCTTTTTCTGAGATTGTCCTGAGTCACAGCAGCTTCTCTAACTGCCAACCATGTAAGCATGCCACTTGATATGGCACCTTGACTTTCCAAATGTGTTTCCATGGCCAAACTGTTTGCTGAGATTCTTGCCCGGTTCAAATTTTTATGAGCTGACTATCTGTATAAACTCCACTCGAATGATTTTGCCATCTCAGTGTATCTATACCCTCTTGCAGCCCCTTGCGTTGCTCCAATGTATTAAAAGACTCTTTATCCTCGACACCTCCCAGTCCATGTAATAATCTTCTTTAAGTTGGGTTCCACCCTGAGTGGACTAGACCTCCTTCAGAGTGACCCCCTGTTGTAGACTCAAAACATATAATATAAGTCAAGAAATAGCAGCTTCAGACAGCCAGTGCTATTACCTGTTTTTAGCAACTTGTGTATTACAGCTTCAGACAAGAGGGTTGCTCTGATGGTAAGCAACCCCAACTTCCAACCGAGAGGTTGTGAGTTCGAGTCTCCCCAAGAGCAATGTGGGAAGTTCTTGCAAGGAAGGATGCCGGGGGTCTATTTGGAAACAGCCTCTCTACCCCAGGGTAGGGGTAAGGTCACACTATCCTCCCCAGACCCCACTAAGTGGGATTATACTGGGTTGTTGTTGTTGTTGTTGTATTACCCCTCCGCTTTATGAGGAGATAACTAATTACCTAGTTCTTGTATGAAACATTATGCGAATGATCTCCTCTCAGTTAAATCATGAGTAATACCATTATTCTTTCTATTTTGTTAAAAGATTAAACTGTTACTAGTAAGGGTCATTTGGCTTATGATTTATTTATGCATATACAAGGATTCCTTATGCACTGAATGATAATTTAGGGGTTGTTACCCATATCCAATGAACAATTATGCATGATTTAATATACGGTGAATAAAGTAGAGGTTGTTATGTAGGAATTGCCTACATTAAGCGGAACTAATAATACGACGGTCGGAAGTCAAGTGTTGTATTAGCTACACGGAGATTATATTCGAAATGCAGAGTTTATATCGAAACCCAGATGTTGTATAACTAATACTTAATCTTACACCAGGATAAACATCCTTATCCCTCAATCCAAACAATCTCTTAAGTCTCTTACAGGCGTTATTATGTCGATTTTTTTTTACTTCATATTCACGCTCACATACTCTTTCATTTGGTTTATGTTGATCTTCAACTTCAAGCTCCTAAAAGTACAAATGGTAAAACTTATATCTCCAAAATATCAGTATTATTTATGTAGGTTTCTAAGAGCTCTAGTGCTCTCCATAAAGCTAAACCCAGTTATAAAAGAACTAGTAAAATATCAAAATCTACACGATATTACTATAATTTCTGAAACATATTGTATTAATTATTTTCAGGGGAACATTTAGAACATCAGAAACAAAATTTTAAATGCATGAGAGGTTGATTTTAAATGGTTCAGTGAAACATTAATGCTGTTAAGACACTTTTCAGACAATTTACCAATTTTAGGTGGTTGAATAAAAAAAGAATATCTCTTAACGATATTAAGCATCCCTTAATGGTGAGAATAATTCACAATATTTTAGAGAGCACGAGCAAGTAGCCTTATATCCTTATCACAAGGAAGTAAATATGACCCCGTAAAACCACAGCGATGGAGTATGCAGTAGCCAATGTAAGTATAACTTCATATTGTTCCCCCCCCCCCTCCCCCCCACAACCCACAACATAGGGGCATTTGTAACGCGACGCGTATAGGCCTTTTCCAATTTCACCGTTACATACTTTATCTTAGAGTACCGTGGCCGGTAGAAATGTGCGATTTAAAATTTTGTACACATGATTCATGAGTTGGACTTTTTAATCTTTAATCAGTTTGACATTGTCTTGGAGTGCTTATTCTCTCTAGTCTACTTAGGTATCCTTTATATGTTGTGGCTGCTCAAGAAGCATGAATATGTGTAAATATTGTGGTGTTTGCATCAGGCAGCAATGTGATTTTTTATCTCTTACTAGTATATACATATACGCTCTTACAGGAAATTATGATGTGATTCAACAGCCAAAGAACGCTGGTGAAATTGCGCGAGAAAATGTTCCCTTTTATATGTTTGTTGATGAAGAAACAGAGGCATCCTTGAAGAATTCTAGTCTCTTGGACAGCAGGAATAGGGTGGGTTTATGGAGGATTATTCTGGTTCGCAATGTGCCTTATTCTGATGCTAGACGCAATGGAAAGGTTTGCTCTCCTAGTTTTCCTCTAAATCCTTCTGTTCTCTCCTTGTAGAAAGGAAAACCAAGATACTGGACGATAATATCATTTGTCTTCAAAGTGGAAGTATTTTTAAAACTTGTTTGGATACAAGGGGTTTAGTTGAACCCATTGTAATCTGCGTTGAGAGATCTCTTTGTGGTTACACTTTTTCACATCACTAAGCAGAACATACTCTTCTCTTATTTGTCGCTGTAGCTTTCCACATGTGCAGGTAAAAGCTGTGAGCTTTGATATTAACATATCTCTTCATGTCATTCCATTGAATGAACGAGATTTTTCAGTTTGATTTATGCCATGTTCTCTTTTTCGGACCCTTAGAAAAACTACTAAGTGATGAAGCAAGAAAGCGTCTTCAAAATACAAAAAAGAACCAGGAATAATAGTCATGAACAGAGAGGGAAAGGGCAAAGCAAAAACAGTAAGTGTCGCAAATCAATGTAACAGAGTCCTAGGAACTCCAAAGGCGATAAATAAATTCTACTGAATTTTCGCCTAAGCGAGTGAAATGGGTAAAACCTGGAGTACTTGAGCCCCAGGTCACTGTTTGAGCAATTTGAATTTGATCTGAGGAGATTCTCAAGGAGATGATGAACAATAGGGGTTTGGGAGACTCAGGCGATCCTGTGGAGTGATCGTCGATGGAGGATGTTGGCTGGAGATGTGCCACGTGTAGCCGCATGATGTCAGCAGTAATTTGAGAAGATTCAGCATGTACTTTACCGCTCGTTGTCATTGATGATGTACTTCGGAAATAGGGTGGCTGTGAGGTATGATAGAATGCTCTTCTAATGGGGAAATGATGGCCATATTTGATTTTTGCGGTTCGGTGAACTTTACTGAAATCTTTTCTTAAATATAAAATAGTTAACAGAGAGAATGGATCTGCTATCTCCAATACCATCTAGAAGGAGAAGAACGGAGAAGGAGAATGCTAGAATGAGAAGAAAGTAGGATACCAGTGATGGGGAGATATCTCATTCCAGTTTCTCCGGCATGATGCACAGTGCTTGATCTTGCGTCTGGTCACGAAAAGCACTAAATTCTGACCATTCTGTTTGTAAGAAACCCCACAAAAACAATGAACTTGGGTAGTCATGTACTGCTTTTACCTTTTAGTAAAATAAAGTATCTATTATGGATTTTGTTGCAAGCACCATATTATTACGCCTCTCAGTGCACATCCTTCTATTTGTCACCTACTGAAGTTTCTAACTTGAAATGAGTGTTAGCAGATTGAGGGATTCGCTCTTTTGATCAATCCCCTGTTGCTGTAATAGTTTAATCTTTGTTCCACAAAGTGATGAGAAAAACCAACATTCCGAGATGTAATAGAATATACGATATAACCGTTATCATTCATCTGATATCAATGTGATTTGACATCGTTGTACTTTTTTTCTTTCATGGATTATATTTTCAAAAATATTTCATCAATAATGTTTGGATTTTAAAGAACACATGAATTAGATATCAATGTGATTTGACACCATTGTATCTTTCTTTCATGGGTTATATTTTCAGAAACTTTTTCAACTGTTAAGTTTGGATTTTAAAGAACATGTGATTTGTGAATTTGCTTAAAAGAGATGTATCTCTGGCAGGTGCCTAAGCTCCTACTACATAGGCTCTTTCCTAATGTCCGCTATTCAATTTGGATAGATGGGAAGCTTCAGCTCGTTGTGGATCCTTACCAGATTCTTGAGAGGTACCTTTGGTTTTTTTCTCTCTTGCATCCTTCTGCCTGCAGAACAAGTCATTCATTCTTTTTGTTGGTTTATACCTTCTAGTTTCTCATCTCTACTTGGCAGTTTCATGAGTTTCTTCTTTTCTATTCCTTACCTCAGATTCTTGTGGCGCCAGAATGCTACTTTTGCAATTTCAAAACATTATAGACGGTTTGACGTCTTTGAAGAAGCTGAAGCTAATAAAGCTGCTGGAAAGTATGATAATGTATCCATTGACCACCAAATTGGCTTCTACAGGAAAGAAGGTTTAACTGCATATTCGGAGGCTAAGCTTCCTATTACTAGTGGTGGGTCCCTGTACACCTTATGTTCATTTGCCCACTCGCTCTCAAAATGTAATTAACTTAGCAAACTTTTTTCAGATGTTCCTGAAGGATGTGTTATCATAAAGGAACATATTCCCATCACAAATCTTTTCACCTGTCTGTGGTTCAATGAGGTTGATCGTTTTACCTCAAGGGACCAGTTGAGCTTTTCCACTGTTAGGGACAAATTGATGGCAAAGGTTAGCTGGAACATCAACATGTTTTTGGATTGTGAGAGGCGAAATTTTGTGATACAGGTATCCACAGCAGAACATCTTCCTTATTCCATACAAAATCTAAAAATTATTTCTTCCCTTCTCTCTACTCTTGTACTTTTTATTTGCTTTCCTTTCTCTTCAGCAAAGGTGGAGAACCATATTCATATGTTGTTTTATCATATGATCCATTTATAGCTTCTACTGGCCCAAAATATTTCCTTGGTTATTATGTACGATTTCTCTGTGAGTACTGTTCCAAATTACTTTTGTGTGCTTATATTTCGATTTTATGGCTGCCCTTCTCAGATCTGTACACATCTCTACACATTTTTAGTTATAACTACATGCCCCAATGGAAAAGAGGTGGGAGATGATGAACTTTTGTTTTATATTGAGGGAAGGTAGGTAATTTTGCCTCCTGATGAAAAAAAAAAGTAGGTTATTTTGCC
This sequence comes from Nicotiana benthamiana, assembly GCA_034376525.1. Classification (NCBI taxonomy): domain Eukaryota; kingdom Viridiplantae; phylum Streptophyta; class Magnoliopsida; order Solanales; family Solanaceae; genus Nicotiana; species Nicotiana benthamiana. The sequence continues at coordinate 30,609,045 of CM067337.1, forward strand.
TATTAATCTTGAGGCAGTCTGTAACTCAAAATGTTTACACGTGTCAAGAATTCTCAGCAATTGTTAGGTGGTCAGTTGACTTCCAATACCTAGAATGTGGATCATAATGTGCTGAGGAATGTTAGACTCCTACACAAGGCAAAGGACTAGTATTGACTCATGGGCAAGGGGGTTTGTGGTGGATCTTACCCATTAGGAAAAGGAAAAGAAAAAAAATCGTGAATTTTGGACTCGTAGATGCAGAAAATGAGTCATAGATGAAGATATACATGCACTCAATGTTAAAGGTATGGGAATATTTCTTTGGTCAGAGAAGATGAACAGTATTTTATTCTAAAGCTGGGGAAAGTTGGATATTACCTTTCCACTTTTATCGTTAGCTAGTTATTTGCCTTAATTTTTCCTGCGTATTACATACTCTACTTTCTCATAGTATAAGAGTGTTTATACCAAATCTTTGCAGGCATACCATAGAGATTTACTGGAGCAAAGGGCTCACATGACAGTTGTGAGAGTTCATCCTCCGCCCGCGTTGGTTCGTGATCATTTTTCTATTAAATCTCCAGTAAGAAGAAATCCAAAGCGTGGAAGAGGTGAGAGGAAGTCTAATTCAAGACGACATCGTAAAGTTGGTTATGGGAGTAGGGGAGGCAGCACTTTTTGATTTTCTTGCTCCCTGGCTCCCCTTGCGGCCGTTCCTCTTTTGCTGCAAAAGGAAAAAGAACATGTTCTCTTTTTTCAATCTATTTGTTGCTTATTGTTCAGCAATGTTTGGACAATTTTGATAGGTACTTGTCAAATGCGCAAAGAAAGAAATTGGTTTTACTTTTTTTGAAAGTTGTGAATATCAATTCAATTTACATTGTAGATATTACTAATTGAAATAATAGGTTGGTTGATTCTTGTTTTATAGCTAATCATATTTTCTGCTAGCAACACGACAGAGTGAAGACCAACTTTTGGTGAGTGGATTTCTCAGTAGCACGAAGTCACGAACGTGATATGTATGCTTGGATATTGGACGCATAAGCGTATGGTACTATGATAATCATATGGCACCGGTTGGACATGATTTCAACACCATCAATTTGGCTATATTTCCTAACGAGTCTATTTAAATTTATAATTGTTTGACCAAAAAGTATAAATTTTTGGTTAAATTAATTAATTTTATGTAACAAGGGGTTAAACCAAGTTAATAATAATATTCCTAGATTTATAACGAGCTAACACAAATATTGCAAGATTTTGTGTGTGTGTGTGGGGGGGGGGGGGGGGGGGGGGGTAAATGCAGTGTGTATTCAATATTCTGAGAGGTTTGAGTAATGATAAGAGAATATCAAGCAATAAATAATAATAAATGGCGTTAATATAAATAGAGAGAATGATTCACCTAATATTAATGAGGTGAATGATTCTTCTTTATGACAGCGATGAGTGACAGATAGGGGTGGCAATTTGAGCCCAAACCCATCTAACCCGCCCAAGTAGCTCAGATTTTAATAGGTCGGGCTACAAACATTTTAGCTCATGGGTCAATTTGCGTTGAACCCAAGTTAACACATTATTTTTTATAGTTCATTCTGACCCATTTAGCAGCACAAATACAACCAATGAAACTCAACCCATGAAACTCACTCAAACAAAGAATCTCAACCTAACTTATCTCGAAATTTACTTAGTTGCCCCAATTTTTTATTTTTTTTTGTATTTTATATTTTTTTTTATTTTTCTGCGCCACCCCCCTCCCCCGTGCAAAACCCAAAAAAAAATTTCACTTTATTTTTGTATTTTTAATTTTCTATTTTTTTTTATTTTTCTGCACCACCCTACCCTCTACCCTCCTACCCCTAGCTCAAACCTCGTAAAAAATATTACCTTTTTTTTGTATTTTCAATTTTTATTTTTGTTTTTCTGCACCATGCACCTCCCCCGCGCGCTGAACCCCTCTTTTATTTATTTATTTTTTTAATTTCAATTTTTTGTTTTCTGTTTTATATTTTTTCGTTTTTCTGTACCATTCACCCATCCCCAATAGCCCCCTCCCACCCCACCCCACCCATAAAATATTTGTCAACTTATATATTTTAAGGTAAAATTATATTTTTTTATGTAAGATGAGTATGGTTCTTAAGTATGGGTCAATCTTATATACGTAAATGCAATATAAGGATAAGAACGCGTTCAGCCAAACAAGTTGAACTTTCTATTAGCAGGTGAAACATATATTTGAAGTAGTCTTTTATGTCACATAATATTGGTATTTTGGGTTATCTTAGTCGTTTGTCCTATCATTATTTCTCTCTTGTCCAATCATCTATACATATTTGGGTGTGAAAGGCCTATATAAGGTAAAATCATAATGTAAGGCCACAGGAAAGATTGAAATTAACCCCTTGGGGATTTTTTCCAAAAAATTATGTCCCAATTGGGTGAGGCTTGTTGTTGGTAACCTTGCTTTGGGACTTTCTTTCTTTTCTTCTCCTGGAAAGAAAAGTACTATTAGTCTTGGATTTAACCCCATGTATACACAAAAGTTTAACGATTTTTTTTGTGTTTTTTGAACTTTTTATAGCAGTAATTTGTTTATTTCCTAGTTTTTAATCCCCCTTGGTATATATGGACAATTAATTGTAGTTAATTTGATTATGTAAGTATTCTTTTAGCTGTCAGTTAGTAGAAGGTAAACTTATTTCACAGTTACATTTTCAATGTAATAATGCATTGGTTGATTTTTATGTTCTATCCATAATACATTGAAATAGTTGTCCAAGAAAAGGAAAGAAGTAGACTGAAATCTGATGTGGTTTCTATGTGCAAAATTCGTGTGGACCCTTTAGGTATTCTAGATGATTGTAGTTTGTGAACTAAATTGATGCTATATGCTTGCTTCTAAATTTCTTTTGCAATAGAGAGGAATCGCGATTTTAATTTTATGTTTTTTGGATTTTAGACGACAATTTTAAATACTAAGATCTAGGCACTAAATTTAATATTTATATGTATCTAACATTTTTTTTAATAGTTAATACAAATATATTATTTAAGCAAAAGTTATTGAGTTCGGCCGAATCCATATTCAAAGTTCTACCTCCACCCCTAGTAGCCGATAATATGCGAAATCTAGGTGATTTAGCTATCGCTTATGCTTCTGCTTAATTACATTTCAATGACATAATATGGTTAATTAATGAAAAATAGGCTCTAATTGTGATTTGTATACATTGCAGGGTGAGGAGCTTATATGATGCTTTCAAGAGGCTATTGGATGATTTATGAGCGAAAAGCGATCCCTCGGAGTTGAGTCCGTGCAAGGACGAGACGAAAAATTGGAAGAAATCAAGCCCCATGCGAGCGAAGGACGCGCGAAGTCGCGCGGTAGTTCGCGCATGTAAAGGTTGAGGCAGATAGGTGCGCGAAGAGACGCGGGAATGACGCGCTAATTCGCGCACCGGTTCGGAAAAGAGCTAGTTAGGGGTAAAATTGAAAATCTGGAAAGAAACCCACTTAGCCTATATAAAGTCAAGCTCGCCCAAAGTCAAATTATCAAGGTTTTCATAGTTTAGTGCAAGAAGGCAAGGAGGAGTTTGGACTATCAAGTTCTTCTTTTCTTCTCTTTGTTTTTGCTAGTTGTGATGAAATTGAACCTAATTGTGATGCACCCTAGTATGAGTGGCTAAAACTCATTGTTCTGGAGTTGTGATTTAGCCATGAATATTGTCGTTCGATATTAACTTGATCTTGATTATAATTCATTCATATATGGTTGTTTCTTCAATTTTGTGTTTAATTGCTTAATTGTCTGGCCAACAGTTAGGTTCTATTTACTATCTATGCTTGGAAAGCCGTGTTTAAATTAGAGAAGAATTGAAGAGAGCGTGATCTTAACCCTTAGGGGGAGCGGATTTGTGATTAGGATAGGAATATACCTAATCACCGTGCTTAATTAGATATCGTATTCTTAACGCGTTCTTAATATATTGATTCCATAGGAATATATGCGTTAATCTATTGAGAATAGGTGAGTAGTACTTCGAATGAAGGCTATGAGAGCATTTATCAATTAATTAGCAACCATGAGTGAATTATATGAAAGGGAGAGTTAATTAGAACACAACATAATTGGTGAATCGATCACAACCCTGGAATACTTGTCTCTATTGAATACATAACAATCTACTCGTCACTTGATAATTTAGTTATTACTTAGAATTGTTGTTAGAATAATTAAACTCTTGAACTCGAATTTAGCTTGACGGAATAACAATATTGGTGTGTTAGTGTGTAGTTGATATAATTCTCTGTGGGTTAGACATTCCACTTATTATTGTATTACTTGTACGACCACGCATCCTTGCGTGTACATTTGGGAGCAACAGTTTTGGCGCCGTTGTCGGGGACTTAATATTATCTACTTGCTAATTTTTTCTTTAATTGTTTATTTCATTGAGTCTAACGTTACTTGATTGTTGCTCAGATCTCAGGAATTTTGATTGAATGTGTAGGGTCAAAAGCCAGGAGCGGCTTCGAAGCTTTGATCCAGAACCTGAGAGAACATTTCACAGGAGGTTGAGGGAAGCAAGGAACACGAATAACATTTAGACACTTGTTTAATTTCCCGTGGACATGGCAGAGGAGCAACCCATGGTTGTTCAGGAGGTGGCGATGCCCAGAATTGCTAATGTCACCTCCAGTATAGTGAAGCCCAGGAACACCGGGCACTTTGAGCTGAAACAGAGCATGATCCAGCTGCTTCATGCAAACGGACAATTTATGGGTCTTCCACACGATGATCCACAACAGCATATTCTGAACTTCTTGGAGGTTAGTGATACTTATACCACTAATGGGTTCACTCCAGATTATGTGAGGCTTACACTTTTTCCATTCTCTCTGTTGTGCGAGGCTAAGCGATGGCTAAAGGAAAAACCAGCAAATTCAATTATATCATGGAACGATTTGGCAAGAAAATTTCTGGCAAGATTCTTTCTTTTAGGCAAAACTGCAAAGATTAAAAGTGAGATAGTTTCCTTCAAACAGGAAGCGGGAGAATCTTTATACTCAGCTTGGGAAAGGTTCAAAGGGCTACTCAGATATCGTCAGACGAATGAAGTATTAGCTCACACTTTCATAGAAGGGTTACATTCTGAAACAAAGATCGTGGTAGATCCTACAGCTGGGGGTCAAGTGTTGGAGAAAAGTTTTGACGAAATATATTCACTATTGAACAAATTCTCTAAGAGCAATCCAGATTGGCAAGGAGAGATGGGAAGACACACAGTGCAAAAGTCTGGAGGGGTTCTCTAGTTAGATGTCGTCTCAACATTAACAGTGCAGATTGGTACACTGGCCAATCTAGTCAACCAGATGAATTTGACTATCAACAAGCAACAGGTACTATAGGTTCAAGCTTTTTGTGAAATATGTGGAGAGGGAAACACGAGGGACATATGTCCCGCAAATCCAGAGTCTGTCTGCTTCGTGAGTAATTCAAATAGGGGCCAAGCAAATTAATATGGGAATACTTACAGTCCCAATTGGAGGAACCACTCAAACTTCTCTTGGGGTGGAAACCAGGGCACTCAGAATCAATACAGGCCTCAAGCACCGCAACAGTAATTTAGACCACCTCAGGGTGAACAACAAGCGAGTCCTACAAGCCACCTTGAAGACATGTTTAAAAAAATGATGGTTGAACATCAAGCTCTTGCCACAACAGTGAGAAATTTGGAGTGTCAAATGGGACAGCTTGCTAGTGCTCAAAACACTAGACCAGATGGAGATCTTCCAAGTGACACTGAAGCAAATCCTAGGGTGGCCCTGAATGCCGTGTCGTTAAGGAATGGGAGACAACTCGAGGAAGTGCTATCTAAAAAAAGGAAACATGTGACTTTTAATGAGAGGCCAACCACTATAGAATCAACATCATAGAATACCGAAGAGCCAGAGGAGCCAGCTGGAGAGGCGGTGACTGAGCAGCCCCCATAATTGGTTGCAAGGCCACCTCCTCCATTCCCTCAAAGGTTTTAGAAATTAAGAGACAACGCCTCATATAAAAAGTTTCTTGATATCTTGAAGCAGGTAGATATTAATATTCCATTGGTTGACATCTTACAGGAGGTACCCAAATATGCAATGTACATCAAGGTTATTGTGGCAAATAAAAGGAGGCTGACCGAGTTCGAAACTGTGGCACTCAACATGGAGTGCAGTTCCAGAATTCAAGTCAAGTTACCTCAAGAATTGAAGGATCCAGGTACTTTCACAATCCACATCTCCATTCATAAACATGCTGTTGGGCGAGCTTTATGTGATGTTGGAGCGAGCATCAATTTGATGCCACTATCTGTGTTCAGACAGTTGGGGTTGGGCGAACCGCGCCCAACGACAGTTATCTTACAGTTAGATGATCGCTCCCCTGCTCATCCTGAGGGAGTGATTGAAGATGTGCTAGTTCAAGTGGGTTCTTTCACATTCCCCGCTTATTTCATTATCCTGGATTATGAGCCTGATCAGGAAGTCCCATTTATTTTGGGGCATCCATTCTTAGCCATGGGCCGAGCTATTATTAATGTCTGCAAAGGAAAGATAATGATGAGAGTAGGTGTATGAGTGGAGGTATTTAATGTTTATAGAGCGCTGAAGTGCCAGCCCATTATGAAGAGTTATTCATGATCTCTGTGGTGGAGAGTGATGCCACTTCGTTAGTACCCTATATGAGCCTTTTAGATCTTGTTGAGCGAGTATTGATTGGGGATGTAGAAAATAGTGAAGATGACAGAATAGAAGAAATCGAGCAAGTGCTGGATATGTCATGCAGTTATGTACATGGGTTCAGAAAATTTGAAGAGTTGGACAGGCCTGTTACTCTGACCCCCCAGGCCATCTATTGAAGAAGCTCCGAAGCTAGAACTCAAGGCACTTCCAGTACATCTGCGCTATGCTTATTTGGGAAACTCTGAGACATTGCCCGTAATTATTTCATCCAGCTTGACCAACACTGAAGAAGAAAAATTGCTCAGACTCCTCCGCGAGCATAAAAAGGTCATTGGGTGGACTATAGCTAACATCAAAGGTATTAGTCCCTCATTTTGCATGCATAAAATCTTTTTAGAGGACGGACACCGCCCCGGTATAGAGCAGCAAAGGAGATTGAATCCTATCATGAAGGAGGTGGTGAAAAAGGAAGTAATCAAGTTGCTCGATGCATTTATCGTTTTTCCCATTTATGATAGCTACTGGGTAAGCCCTGTTCAATGTGTGCCCAAAAAGGGAGGAATAACTGTAGTTGAGAACGAGAAGAAGGAGCTAATCCCCACTCGTACTGTTATGGGATGGAGAGTCTGCATTGATTATAGAAGGCTAAATAAGGCAACTCGCAAGAATCACTTCCCACTCCCATTCATCGATCAAATGCTAGGCAGGTTAGCCGGGCATGAATATTACTGCTTCTTTGATGGTTATTCAGGATACAATCAGATTGTCATATGCTAGAGGATAAGGAGAAGACTACTTTTACTTGTCCTTACGGCATTTTTGCCTTCAAGCGAATGTCGTTTGGTCTTTATAATGCACCAACCACTTTTCAGATCTGTAAAATGGCTATTTTCACCGACATGGTGGAAAAATTCATGGAGGTGTTTATGGATGATTTTTCAGTTTTTGGTTCTTCTTATGATGATTGCTTAAGGAATCTAAGCAAGGTGCTAGCCCGTTGTGAAGAAACAAATTTGGTACTTAATTGGGAAAATTGCCACTTTATGGTATAAGAAGGCATCGTGTTGGGTCACAGAGTATCTGGGAGCAGCATTAAAGTTAATAAAGCAAAGGTGAAGGCGGTTGAATAATTACCTCCACCTATTTCAGTGAAGGGTGTCCGGAGTTTCTTCGGACACGCGGGTTTCTATCGGCGTTTTATGAAAGATTTTTCAAAAATTTCTACTCCTTTGTGCAGGCTGCTTGAAAAAGATGTGACCTTCAACTTTGATGATGCTTGTCTCAACGCATTTGAAGAACTTAAAAAGAAGTTGGTGACCGCTCTCATTATTGTGGCATCGGATTGGTCTTTAACTTTTGAAGTCATGTGTGATGCGAGTGATCTTGCTATTGGGTCTGCTAGGTCATAGGAAGGACAAGGTGTTTTATTCCATCTATTATGCGAGTAAGACTCTTGATGATGCCCAGCTGAATTACACCACCATTGAGAAGGAGTTGTTAGTTGTTGTATGGGCCTTTGAGAAATTCCGGGCATACTTGGTGAGAACAAAAGTCATAATCCATACCAATCATGCAGCTATCAGGTATTTGTTTACCAAAAAAGAGTTTAATGCTAGATTGATGCGCTAGGTTTTGTTGTTGCAGGAATTTGATATAGAAATACGAGATCGAAAAGGGACAGAACCAGGTAGCTGACCATCTATCAAGGGAAAACCACGATCACATGGAGGAGGGTGTCCAAATTAAAGAAGTATTTCCTTGTGAGCTTTTTTCTATAACCCAAGACCCTCCCCCATAGTATGCAGACTATGTAAATTATCTTGTGAGTGGGGTACTTCCTCCCGAAGTCCATTCTGAAGCTAGAAAGAGGTTTTTACATGAAGTGAACTTCTACTACTAGATGAGCCCTATTTGTTCAAGCAATGTGCTGATCATTGATGAGGAGATGCATTCTTGAAAAAGAGGTAGAATTAGTGTTGTATTATTGTCACACATCACCTTATGCGGGACATCATGAAGGAGATAGAACAACTGTGAAGGTGCTACAATCTCTTTTAGCCGACTTTATTTAAGGATGCCCCTGCATTCGTTAAGAAGTGTGACCAGTGTCAGAGAATGACAACAATCACAAGAAGGAGCGAGATGCCTTTAAATAACATTCTAGAAGTTGAACTTTTTAATGTGTGGGGGATAGATTTTATGGGGCCATTTCCACCATCTAGAGGAAAAAAATACATTTTGCTAGATGTTGACTATGTGTCAAAATGGGTGGAGGCAAATGCTTTTCCAACAAATGATGCCATGGTGGTAGATGCTTTTGTGAAAAAGAACATATTCTTGAGTGTTGGGACTCCACGTTCCTTAATTAGTGATGAAGGGACTTATTTTTATAATCGATTGTTGAATAACCTTCTAGCTAAAAAATGGAGTTCACCACAGAGTTGCCACAGCATACCATCCACAAACAAGGGGGAAAGCTGAGGTGTCAAACAGAGAAATCAAGCAAATATTGGAGAAGACGGTGAGTGTGAATAGGAAAGATTGGGCTGCAAAGTTGGATGATGCCCTATGGGCATATAGGACTGCATACAAAATGCCAATTGGAGCGTTCCCCTACAAGCTAGTTTATGGGAAGGCATGTCACTTGCCTGTTGAGCTGGAACACAAGGCATACTGGGCCATTAAGAAGCTGAACATGGACCTGGAAGCCGCAGGTGAGAAAAGACTTAGGCAGTTGAATGAATAGATGAGTTCAGGTTGCACTCTTATGAAAATGCTATGCTATATAAAGAAAAGACAAAAAGATGGCATGACAAACATATCAAAATGCGTCACTTTGAGCCAGGCCAATAGGTATTTCTATTCAATTCTAGAGTACGACTATTCCTTGGGAAGCTAATGTCGAGATGGCCAGGTCCGTTTGAGCCGATGAGAGTTACTCCTTATGGTGAAATCGAACTGCGAGTTTTAAATGACGAAAGGAAATTTTTAGTGAATGGTCATAGAGTCAAGCATTATTTGGGAGGAATGATTAATCGTGAGAAGACCAAGGTTGTACTCGTTGATGAGTAAGCGAGACTCTGCGTCGTGCTGCGATGTTAAATCAGGCGCTGGAGAGGCAACCCATTGAATTGTTGTAACCGTCGTGCCACGACGTTAAATAAGGTGCTGGTTGGAGGCAACCCAACGATAGTAGTGTTGTTGGATTTTGAGTTTAAACATAGTAACAAATGCAGGCGGCAAAGGGCAGGTGAAAGGACCATCAACCAGGAGCAAAACAGGTGAAAAATGCAAAAATAAATGCCCAGGAGCGCGACTTCGCGCCCACTTCACGCACAAGTTTGCGCGCCTGGGCAAAACATTCTGCCTGGAACAAAACAAAAATGCCCAATGGGTGCATGAGCTTGATACTTCACGTAAAGTTCGCGCATCTGGAGACAAAACATTCTGCCTGGGCTGCGTGAAGGATGCGCGACTTCGCGCCCCACCCGTCCAAATTCCGGCATTCTGTATCTTTATTTTTTTGTCTTTCTTTTTATTTTTTATTATTTTAGAGTTTGACCTTTACACTAAAAATTAAAAGAAAACAAAAACAAACCCCTCCCCTTCATCAGCCCCATTCACGCCCAAAACATAAACAAAAACAAATACTCCATTCACCTTCCCCCCAAAACCATCGTCTCCCCCATCCCCACTCCAAACGATCCCATCCCTCATTCCCCATATCCTTCTTCCCCACTCTCCCTGACAAGGTATGAACCTGAGTTTTGAGTTTTTCTTTATTTTCTTATTCTATTTCTCTCTTTTTATTTTCAGAATTTTTATGTGTTGTATTTGTTAGGGAAATAGTAGATATGCCCTAGACCCAATATCATATTTGATAACTTGAACATATTTTGTGAATGTCATTTGACATTAAATATATGGCATTTGATATTCTTTTATCATTATTATCAATTGTTTGATTATTTTGATAAGGTCCTTGATTAAATTTTGAGATTTGTCATCGTGATAGAGATCATGATAATGAGAGAAAAGTCTCTTACAATTTAATCTAAATTTGTTCTTGATCGTAGGATTATTAATTTGGACATTAGTAATCCGGTTAGATTAATATTTATGTGATCGTCTTTATCGGATAAAGATTAGTTGATCTCATTAACTAAATCACATAGATAGATGATGCATATAGAGATATGATCATTGAACCGACTCATTGGATAATTCCTAATGGTTAGAATTACCACAAACTGTCAATAGGATATTTTCTTGAAGAATGTGATGTAACAGTTTCCTTTGACTTGAGATCGTCATAGTAATTGACAAGTTATTTATTGTGCTTTGATACTACACACCTATGGCCCTAGGGCGATAGTTGAAAGGATATTGGGTACGATTAAATACTTGTAGAATTAGTGATTGATCAAGACGGAATCTGTCAACTCTTGGTAATGAGTTTAAGCTCCATGTTGTCATGAATTATAAACGACCAAACTAAGACCTTGGCCAGGGCAATTGAATGAAAGAAGAAATGAGTTTCTTAGGTCATTCAATGGTCGATTATATTTGACGTGAACACATAGTTGATCACCTATTAGGATTTGAAAGTTGAACCATATCCTAGGGTGATCCAGAGCTATAAGGACAGAAGGAATTACTACATTATTCTTCTACTGGTTCTTGAGAGTAAATTGTATACTTCATGCTATCCGGTCGTTAAGGAGTGTTGCTAGACGCCACCCTTGATTAGTATATTGATATGATCAATTTACTACCGGTTTAGTATTGAACCTATAGGGTCGCACACAAACAAGTGTTCTGATCTTTGCTAAAGGATTAATTAACTAATTATTTGATAATTAAATTAAAGAATTTAATTTGCCAAATAAATTTAGTTATTAGTCCAAATGATATATTATTATATTCTTTGCTAGCACAAAGATTATAATTAATATTATGAATAAATTGAAGTTTCTATTTGGAATAGAAATTAAATAATATCTCTTGGTTGAAATATATGTGATATATGTAATTAATATTATTTTATATATTAGATATATATAAAATGTAATATTAATAAAAGCTTGTTACTAAATCTAATTTTGAATTGGATTATTAGTTGAAATCCTATTTGGAATGGGATTAATATTTCCAATAGAAAAATATTATATTAATAAAGAAAAAAAAATCAAATTTGAATTCAATTTGGAATTGGACTCAAAAAGTTCAAAGAGAGAAAAATTGTCAGATTCTCGCGTTATAGAAAGAAGGAAAAAGGAAAAAGTAAAGAAGAAAAAAAAATTTCGTTCCTTAACAGAAAAAGGAAATTTCGTATTTCCTTACAAAATTTTCCAGAGAAAGAAATTTGCAATTTCATACAAAAGTTTTCCATAAGTTTATTTTTGGAATAAACTTTTACCCTAGGAAAATTATTACCTCAATCAAATAGGAAAAGAGTTTATATTTGATGCTATATAAAGGGTAATGGAGAAAATTTGCAAGAGTTTTTTTTTCCGGTTTTAGTCTTTAATTTTTCTTGAGAAGAAACCCTACTTTGTGAAAGTGAGGGTGCAATACAAAGCCAAGAAATACAATTGCAAGAAAAGTGTTTCTTGTTCTTCTAATTTGAGTTGAGATTTTTGAGAAAAATTTCAACACAATGTTATTCGTTCAATTTGTTCACGGGTTTCATTGATCAAAGAGTTGATAGCAAGGATCGGTCTCGGTGTGGATACGCATAGAGTCTTCGCACCATCGAAGAATTTTGAAACGAGACTCTCTTCACCAGATACGTCTTTGATCCGATCTTTGACACGTAAATAAATTTTAAACATGAGAAAATCTACCTAGGATTGTTATTGTCTTCCGCTGCGTGTTACGAACACCCTTAAGCAATCCTTCAGTGGTATCAGAGCCGTTGTTTATTGTGTCTAAAATTTATTTATAAAATATTTTAATATTATATTTGAAGAGTTCAAACTATAATAGATGTACCTTGTGCAATAGTCAAATCATTTGAATGTTGATATTATTTTATTGTGGATAAAATATGCATTCATGTAATCATTGAGATCATTCACAACTTGAATTTTAAATTTTATATTAGATACAATGGGAATCTATAATAGGTTACTTGATTCTATTATTAATTTAATTGTTATTAGTTCATGAGATGTTAATTAATAATAATATTCTAGCATGAATTCTTTTTATGTGATATATAAGATAAATATGTTAGGGGATGTTGAATTTTGTTTTATGTCATGTGCTTGCTCATTACATAAATTTGAATTATTTATTACATATGATGTAAATTAATTTAGGGCTAAGTATGTAGACAATTGAATTAAATTCACATGCTATAAAAGATTCGATCTTCGTGTTATTAAAAATAGTTTTTGTGACAATTCCCTCTTATTAAAAATTTGAGTTCTTAAATAATAAAATATAAGATATTTTATTATAAAGCTATCTATCAAGGTAATTAATTTTACTCACTTCTGGTTTATAAGGAGCGGCCTGACTATCAGGAGACTTATAGTTCGAGAATATGTTAAAATTATTTATTGCATTAGATGTATGGATTGAAAGAATTATTCAATTTTACACTAAACACCTGGACTACCCGAGGGAGTATAAAATTTAATAAGTTCTTTGCAATCATGATGGTTGAACTCAACTATGGCAATAGGAACGACCTGACTACCAGGGACTATTTGACATAGAGCTATTTAAGAAAATTGTATGGGGATACAATTGGTAAAAGTACCTACATTTCAAATATATGTGAGAAACGACTTGATTACCAAGGGGCTCATACATATTGTTAAAGGATTCCTTTACTCCACTAAAAGAAATAAAGATTTCGTAAACTATAATGAGGGTAAATAGTTTAAAATAACTAGTGGAAATATCATTTAGATAAAAGTCCATGTCTTTATGATATATGCAAATATGTTCTTATATTATTGCTTTTTTCTTTTCTATATTTTAAATTTCTCAATATGTCAGTTATATCACTGTGTGAAATACTTGAGACCAACAAATTGGTATGACCAAACTTTGATGACTGGTATAGAAATTTGAAAATTGTTCTCATGCATGAAAATGGATGTGATCGATAAGCCTGCAAAGATAATCCCTCCAGAGAATGATGTTCAAGGCAACAAGTTTTGTCATAAATAATTGGAAGAAAAACTGCTAGGAGTATCTTGCAACTCTAAAGGACAAGAAACAAGGTGAGACATTAATAAAAAATGTTTTCAAGGTTTCTTTAGCTACTTTCTTCACTGTGGGTATTAGATATTGGCGGTGGTTATAACATTTGCAATATGTTGCAAGGGTTCAAGATAAGTAGAAAGTTGAAGAAAGGAGAAATTAATCTACAAGTTGGTAATGTTGCAAAAGTTGCGGTCGTAGTTGTAGGATCAATTTCTTTAATAATACCTACGGGCAAAGTACTTATGTTGGATGATTGTTATTATGTTCCTAAATTTGTTTCGAACATAATTTCAGCTTCTATGTTAGACAAATGTGGTTTTCGCATTAATATAGGCAATGGTATTTGCTCTATTTATTATAGTGATAATTTATATGTGAATGGCTATCTCCAACATGATGTCTATGTCTTACCTAGTGTGAATGCTAATTTGATTATGCATGTTTCAAGTCTTAAGAGGAAAAGAGATGATCATGTAAATCAAACATACCTTTGGCATTGTAGGCTTGGTCATATTGGAGAGAAAAGAATTAACAAGTTTTACAAGGAAGTGTACCTTAACAAGTATGATTTTGAATCATATCCAACTTGTGAATCTTGTCTCAAAGGAAAAATGACCAAATCTCCATTTAATGGAAGTGGAGAAAGAGCTTCTGAATTATTGGGACTAATTCAAACAGATGTTTGTGGGCCCATGAAAATTCAAGCTAGAGGTGGATATTCTTACTTCATCACTTTCACTGATGATATGTCAAGATATGGATTTGTGTATCTTATGAAACATAAGTCTGAATCTTTTGAAATGTTCAAAAGGTTCCGTAGTGAAGTTGAGAAGCAGACTGGTAAAAGTATCAAAGTACTAAGGTCTGATAGAGGTGGAGAATATCTTAGTGAAGATTTTACTAAATATCTCAAAGAGAATGAGATTCTCTCACAGTGGACACCTCCAGGAACACCACAACACAATGGTGTGTCTGAAAGGAGAAATAGAACCTTATTAGATATGGTGAGATATATGATGGGGTTCACTGATCTTCCAATAAATTTATGGGGATATGCTTTGGAAGCAGCAACATACTTACTTAATAAAGTTCCCGCTAAGTCAGTCTCTACAACACCATATGAGATATGGAAAGGATGTAAGCGCATCCTTAAACATATTAAAGTTTGGGGTTGTCCAGCTTATGTTAAGAGACTACAGTCTCATAAACTTGACTCAAGATCTGATAAGTGTAGGTTCATTGGGTATCCCAAGGAAACAAGGAGATATTATTTCTATCACCCTTCTGACCATAAAGTGTTTATGGCCAGAGGAGCAACCCTTTTGGAAAGGGAATTTCTTTTGGAAGGAAATTATAATGGAGATATAGAACTTGATGAAGATCAAGAACCTAATGAATCAACACAATATAAAGATCATGAGACCCAAGTTTAAGAACCTTTATTGGATGTTTTGAAGTCGCTAAGAAAATTGCCATCTTCAACGGTTGAAGTTCAAGAACTAAATGAAGTTCAAGAACAGGTAAATGAACCAGTTCCAAACCAAATTGAGCAACAACGAAATCCAATACAAGGTGAACAGGTTGTACAAGTACCTCTTCGAAGGTCTACACGAGAACGTCATGTACCAACTAGATTAAATTTATTGGTACAAGATTATTTATCAAATGAGGATGATCATAATGAAGATGACCCTAAGACCTATGAAGAGGCTATACAAAGTTCTGATTATGAGAAGTGGCAAAAGGCCATGGAATCCGAAATGGAATCCATGAAGGAAAACAAAGCATGGACTTTAGTTGAACCTTCAAAGGATATAAAACCTATAGGTTGTAAATGGGGTTTTAAGAAAAAGATTGGAGCAGACGGAAAGGTGGAGACCTACAAAGCACGTCTTGTTGCCAAGGGATATCGTCAGAAAGAAGCAGTCTACTATGATGAGACTTTCTCTCCCGTGGCAATGCTCAAATCTATTCGGATTTTGCTTGCTATAGCAGCATACTATGATTATGAAATATGGCAAATGGATGTGAAAACGGCTTTCCTTAATGGTGAGCTAGAAGAGGATGTGTACATGACACAACCTGAAGGTTTCACATCTTCGTCTGATCAGAATAAAGTTTGTAAGCTACAAAGGTCTATTTATTGATTAAAGCAAGCTTCTCGAAGTTGGAATATTCGATTTAACAAAACAATTGAAAAAGTTCAATTTTGTTAGATGCGAAGAAGAACCTTGTGTGTACAAAAAGTTAGTGGGAGCACAATTATATTTTTAGTGTTGTATGTTGATGATATATTGCTCATAGGAAATGACGTACCGGCATTGCAAAGTACCAAGATTTGACTATCTGAACAGTTTTCCATGAAAGACTTGGGAGAAGCAGCTTATATATTAGGATAAAGATCTATAGATATAGATCTAGGAAGCTGCTTGGACTTTCCCAGTCTTTGTACATTGATACTATCTTAAAGAGGTATAACATGGATAATTCCCAAAGAGGCTATCTATCAATAGGCACTGGAAATTCTCTCAGTAGGGAGGATTGTCCTAAAACACCTGAAGAGAGAGAATGCATGAATAGGATCCCATACGCTAGTGCAGTGGGAGCTATCATGTATACCATGACATGTACACGTCCTGATGTGGTTTATGCACTTGGAGTGACTAGCCGATAACAGGCAAACCCTGGTGAGGAACATTGAAAGGTGGTTAAGACCATTCTTATGTACTTAAGAAGGACTAAAGACCAGTTCCTCATCTATGGAGATTCTGAGTTGAAACTTGATGGTTATACTGATGCAAGTTTCTCTTCAGATAGGGATGATAGCAAATCTATTTTTGGTTATGTATTCACCTTAAATGGTGGTGCAGTGAGTTGGAAAAGTTCCAAACAAGCTACAGTAGCTGATTCAGTGACTGAAGCAGAATATATAGCAGCTAGTGAAGCTAGTAAGGAAGCTGTATGGATGAAAAAGTTCTTAATTGAACGGTGTGGTTCCTTCAATGGAAGGTGCGGTTCCATCGTTGTGTGACAATATTGGAGTCATTGCTCAAGCAAAAGAACCAAGATCACACCAAAAGTCCAAACACGTTCTGCGAAGGTATCACTTGATAAGAGAAATCATTGAACATGGAGACGTCAAGATTCAAAAGTTTGATGGAAAGGAAAATGATGCAGACCCATTCACTAAAGTGCTTGGCACAAAGAAGTTTGACACGCATAAGTGGAAATTGGGAATGAAGTACAAGAGCGATTGGCTCTAGTGCAAGTGGGAGATTGTTAGGGATATAGTAGATATGCCCTAGACTCGATATCATATTTGATAACTTGAACATATTTTGTGAATGTCATTTGACATTAAATATATGGCATTTGATATTCTTTTATCATTATTATCAATTGTTTGATTATTTTGATAAGGTCCTTGATTAAATTTTGAGATTTGTCATCGTGACAGAGATCATGATAATGAGAGCAAAGTCTCTTAAAATTTAATCTAAATTTGTTCTTGATCGTAGGATTATTAATTTGGACATTAGTAATCCGGTTAGATAAATATTTATGTGATCGTCTTTATCGGATAAATATTAGTTGATATCATTAACTAAATCACATAGATAGATGATGCATATAGAGATATGATCATTGAACCGACTCATTGGATAATTCCTAATGGTTAGAATTACCATAAACTGTCAATAGGATTTTCTTGAAGAATGTGATGTAACAGTTTTCTTTGACTTGAGATCGTCATAGTAATTGACAAGTTATTTATTGTGCTTTGATACTAGACACCTATGGACCTAGGGAGATAGTTGAAAGGATATTGGGTACGATTAAATACTTGTAGAATTAATGATTGATCAAGACGGAATCTGTCAACTCTTAGTAATGAGTTTAAGCTCCATGTTGTCATGAATTATAAACGACCAAACTAAGACCTTGGCCAGGGCAATTGAATGAAAGAAGAAATGGGTTTCTTAGGTCATTCAATGGTCGATTATATTTGACGTGAACACATAGTTGATCACCTATTAGGATTTGACAGTTGAACCATATCCTAGGGTGATCCAGAGCTATAAGGACAGAAGGAATTACTACATTATTCTTCTACTGGTTCTTGAGAGTAAATTGTATACTTCATGCTATCCGGTCGTTAAGGAGTGTTGCTAAACGCCACCCTTGATTAGTATATTGATATGATCAATTTACTACCGGTTTAGTATTGAACCTATGGGGTCGCACACTAACGAGTGTTCTGATCTTTGCTAAAGGATTAATTAACTTATTATTTAATAATTAAATTGAAGAATATAATTAGTCAAATAAATTTAGTTATTAGTCCAAATGATATATTATTATATTCTTTGCTAGCACAAAGATTATAATTAATATTGTGAATAAATTGAAGTTTCTATTTGGAATAGAAATTAAATAATATCTCTTGGTTGAAATATATGTGATATATATAATTAATATTATTTTATATATTAGATATATATAAAATGTAATATTGATAAAAGCTTGTTACTAAATCTAATTTTGAATTGGATTATTAGTTGAAGTTTTATCCTATTTGGAATGGGATTAATATTTTCAATAGGAAAATAATATATTAATAAAGAAAAAAAAATCAAATTTGAATCCAATTTGTAATTGGACTCAAAAAGTTCAAAGAGAGAAAAATTGTCAAATTCTCACGTTATAAAAAGAAGGAAAAAGGAAAAAGTAAAGAAGAAAAAAAAGAATTTCGTTCCTTAACAGAAAAAGGAAATTTCGAGATTCCTTACAAAATTTTTCAGAGAAAGAAATTTGGAATTTCATACAAAATTTTTCCATAAGTTTATTTTTGGAATAAACTTTTACCCTAGGAAAATTATTACCTCAACCAAATAGGAAAATGGTTTATAGGTGATGCTATATAAAGGGTGATGGAGAAAATTTGCAAGAGTTTTTTTTTTTGGTTTTAGTCTTTAATTTTTCTTGAGAAGAAACCCTACTTTGTGAAAGTGAGGGTGCAATACAAAGCCAAGAGAGAAAATACAATTGCAAGAAAAGTGTTTCTTGTTCTTCTAATTTGAGTTGAGATTTTTGAGAAAAATTTCAACACAATGTTATTCGTTCAATTTGTTCACGGGTTTCATTGATCAAAGAGTTGATAGCAAGGATCGGTCTCGGATATCGAAGAATTTTGAAATGAGACTCTTTTCACCAGGTACGTCTTTGATCCGATCTTTGACATGTAAATAAATTTTAAACATGAGAAAATCTACCTAGGATTGTTATTGTCTTCCGCTGCGTGTTACGAACACCGTTAAGCAATCCTTCAGTATTGTATGCCATTAGCATAGTTGTGTTTTTTGATTTGGTTTTCCAACTTGGTTAAATATGTTGTGGGGTTAGTTTGGTGTAAGCGTAGGGTGGGGGTACTTGATTTAGGGGTATGGGATTTTGTGGGAGGCCATTGTTGCAAGACACTAAGCAAAGAGTTATGAGAGCCTATTGCCCACAAGGCGTTTGTGGAAAGGTCTCAAGGCATGATTATGTAGTTGTGACCGATTTAGCGTGTGAAGTCTGAGTAACCACATTAAGTCACACTGGTTTTTTTTTGGGCTGAGCTAATGTGTTCACATTTTGCAGGTATTATGGCACCATCAGGAAAGCGTCAAGCCACAGCTCCATCATCCAGCCGCCAAAGGGCAGCCTCTGCCTATGAAAACAACAAATATGTCTCCCCTGCGGCTCAGGCCCGTTTGGCAGAGAAGGCTTCCAAAATTGCGATTCCGGAGAGGGGCATTGACTTTAGTGAGGTCCAGCCACGCTGCCCACACATGTATTCGGAGTTGATGGAGCGGGGTCTGCAGTCTTTCATTGATGAGCCAGGGGAGGCTAATGCAATGGTCGTGTGAGAGTTTTATGCCAATCCGCCTGAGAATGTAGACAATGTGGTCACAGTATGCCGCAAGGCGGTGGATGCCTCCATTGAGGCGATACGCACAGCATATCAATTGCCCCACCCTCTGCCTGATAATATGAAATCTTATGAGTGGGGCGATGTCCAACAGATGCCAAGTGGGAGCACTTCTTTGATGAAATCTGCGCACCTGGAAAAATGGAGGAGTGGCTGGAACACGGAGAGAAGTTCCATTCCTCCGTCCTAACTCCTGAGGCGAAGAGCTGGTTGTATGTTATTAATAGTCTCCTCATTACCTCCAAAAATACTACGGAGGTGAATGGACCCTGGGCTGCATTGATTTGGTGTTTCGTTAAGGGTATTCCCTTCGACATGGCCAAAGTGATCCATGATGAGATGTTTATCCCGTGCCCCCAACACCAGTATGGCTTCTTTTTCCCCTCTTTGGTAACTTTTCTTTGCAGGCAAGTGCAGGTGCCCGAAAATACTGATGTGGACGGGCCGGTAAAAAAAGACCACGAGATCAGACCCGGCAAGAACACCACGAGGCTAGCCTCAGCGGCAGCGGTATGAGGAAAGGATGAGAATGGTTCTGATGCATCGGAGGAGGGAGAGGATGAACAAATGAATTTAGATCCAGCCCTAGAAACACTGTTAGGAGCAGTGTCCTCTTCAGGAACTTGTAGAGTGTCCTGATACACCGCAATGGAGTAGGAGGTGGTTGGCCTACACACCTCCATGACTGAGTTGGGCACTCGTGTGGACTCGATAGCTGACCGAAAAATCAAGTCAAAAAAGAAGTTCATGGGTTGGATGCGAGCTTTGGGGCGTGCATGCAACGTGAAGCCCAAAATTGTTTCCGATCAAGAGTGAAGCTCAAGGGAAGTCTATTTATCTCACTGGTATTTTAAAATTTAAGCCATGTGGACATGTCTTTATCTTTAAGTGTGGGGTGGGGGTACTTTGTTGTACGTATGTATGTGTATTAATTGATTTTTAGGTTTTATCTTGTTTTGCATTTTTTACATTGATGGTATTGGTATAAAGTAGGAATCATTAGTTTAAAATAGATAGGTGGCTCGGTCCAACGATGGATCCCTTTCGACGAGGTTCTTGAGGGACTGAGTCGAGAAAAAAAAACTGAAAAATTGTAAACTCTTTCTGATGATGGATCTTTTAGATGATTTTCTTGAGGGAAGTAAGTCTAGAGAAAATACCAAAAAGATTTTTTATTTTTTTCTTAGGTAGTGTAGCAACTCCCCATTGGTTTTTCTTTAGGCCGCGGTTCTTTTTCAAGGGTTTAACTTGAAACGAGCATAGGTAGTTTCTAATTTTGTTTTCTTTTTGATTTGTAGATTAGGGTGATGGAATACAAGCTATAAATTGAAAGAGAACCCATAGAGTTGACGCACCTGCACACAATAGACCCTAGAGTGTAACGCTTAGTCCTAATTATTGAATTTCACTGAAGGTGCCTTAATTTGAATGTTTGTTACCGAATTGAATGCTTGTAATGGAGTGTCTTGATGATCTAATCTGAATGAGTCATATGCCATGTACGGTGAGTATTTGTGTAGTCCATGTAGTGTACTTGTGTCTAGAACTTTCCCAATATGTGAGTTGAAGCGAAATCCTAGGTGATGCTCGGTTTAAAAAACGATTTTAAGCTTTCTTTGACCTTTTTGAGCTTAATTGCTTATCATAAATAAAATTTGTCTATAGCTAACCCTTTCGAGCCTTTAGACTTTTGTTTGGCACCCGCATTACAAGCCTATACCCTTTTTGTTGTTAATTGACATTGTTTTGATCCTTTTACCTCTTAAAGTACTTTAATTTTGAGAGAAGCGCTAAAAGAAGTAAGAAAGAAATAAGTATGGGGTGGCTCTTGAGTGGAACCAATAAAAGGATGAATGGCGCACTTGTGTTGTAAACGAATACACCACTAGTGGAAATTGAGTGACAACAAGAATAAACTGAACAAAAATAGAGATGAATATATTGTGTCTTGTTCCAGCTAGTGGGTATGAATTAATAGAGTGCTTAAAGAAGAAGGGAGTATTTGTGTGATGATTTTATTTGTGAATGAGAAGTGGGTTGAAGAATTTGCTCATGTGATGTGTTAAAGTGCTTAGGAGGTTGAGTCACTATTCCTAAATGTATCCTACTTGTCCCTTAGCCCACATTACAACGATAAAAAAGTCCTAATTGATTTTGGGTCGAGAAGACATTTACATTAAGGGCAAGCCTATGGTACCAATTACATACATGTGACTTCTTTTGTAGAGTGAGTACTTCCATTGATATATGTGAGTGTATGACTCAATTGTGTGGATTGAATTCAGTTTTTGTTGATGTGATTGTGAGGACATATGATTCGTGATGGAAAAGCAAATCTTGACTTCTGTGTAGAGTATTTTGAGGAAGTGTGAATATTGCATGGCACTTGAGAGATGGCTTTGAGGCTAGGATTGTTCACTGCTAGGCGTAATGTATGTACATTATTCTAGGTGTAATGCGTTATGGAAAATGGTTGAGTGCATGATTCTATAGAAAGTATAGTTTGATTTCTCGAGGACTAGAAATGAATTAAGTGTGGGGTGTTGATAATATGCAAAATCTAGGTGATTTAACTATTTTTATGCTTCCGCTTAATTAAATTTCAATGACATAATATGGTTAATTGACGGAAACATAGGCTCTAATTGTGACTTGTATACATTGCAGGATGAGGAGCTTATATGATGCTTTCAAGAGGCTATTTGAATGATTTATGAGCAAAAACGACCCCTCGGAGTTGAGTGCGTGCAAGGACGAAAAAGAAGTTGAAGAAATCAAGCCCCAGGTGCGCGAAGGACGCGCGAAGTCGCGTGGCAGTTCACGCATGTAAAGGCTGAGGCAGAAAGGTGCGCGAAGAGACGCGCGAGTTCGCGCTATGCCGGTCCGGAAAAGAGCTAGTTAGGGGTAAAATTGAAAATCTGAAGAGAAACCCACTTAACCTATATAAAGTCAAGCTCGCCCAAGGTCAAATTATCAAGGTTTTCATAGTTTAGTGCAAGAAATAGAGAGGCAAGAGACAATGAGGAGTTTTGACTATCAAGTTCTTCTTTTCTTTTCTTTATTTTTGCTATTTGTGATGAAATTGAACCTAATTGTGATGCACCCTAGTACGAGTGGCTAAAACCCATTTTTCTGGGGTTGTGATTTAGCCATGAATACTGCCATTAGATATTAGCTTGACCTTGATTATAATTCAGTCATATATGGTTGTTTCTTTAATTCTGTATTTAATTGCTTAATTGTCTGGCCAACAGTTAGGTTCTATTTACTATCTATGCTATGCTTGGGAAAGCCCCATTTAGATTAGAGAAGAATTGAAGAGAGCGTGATCTTAACCCTTAGGAGGAGCAGATTTGTGGTTAGGATAGGAATATACCTAATTACCATACGTAATTAGATATCGTATTCTTAAGAGTTCTTAATAGATTGATTCCATAGGAATATAGGCGTTAATCTATTGAGAATAGGTGAGTAGCACTTCGGGAGAAGTCTATGAGAGCATTTATCGATTAATTAGCAACCATGAGTGAATTATATGAAAATGAGAGTTAATTAGAATACAATATGATTGGTGAATCGATCACAACCCTGGAATACTTGTCTCTATTGAATATATAACAATCAACTCGTTACTTGATAATTTTGTTATTATTTAGAATTGTAATTAGCATAGTTAAACTCTTGAACTCGAGTTTAGCTTGACGGAATAACAATATTGGTGTGTTAGTGAGTAGTTGATATAAGTCTCTGTGGGTTCGACACTCGACTTATTAGTTTATTACTTGTACGACCACGTGTACTTGCGTGTGAGTTTGGGAGCGACAGTAGCAATGCGATTGTCAACATATAGATGTACATGTCGCTAAAGGTAAAATATGTCTGGCAGATATCTGTAAGATGTTGGCATGTCTAGTTGACACTATCTTTATTTTTCGGGCATAATGTTATGTTACTATTATGCTGAAAAAAAGAAGATAGAATGTCCTGTTGTGATCATAATTAAGTTTAAACTTATGGTTGGAGCTTTGAATTCTCCCCACATTTTAATGTGTTTGCTAAATATGTCTCAAGAAGCTTTTGCAATACAAAATAAGCAAAATAGAATATATATATATATATATATATATATATATATATATATATATATATATATATATATATATGGAAAAAATGGTTTGGCTGTGTATTAAAGAAAAGTCCTTATTAAACTCTCAATATTCACAAAATCTTAAAAAAATTTACAAATATCCTAAAACATTTTCTTTTTGCACAAGCTTTTTTCACTATCAATATTTCATATTTGAATATCGGAAATTCCTCTTTATTTTGTCATAAATAGTATTCATTGTTTAAGAGAATAAAATTACTGCAAACACTTAAGTTAAACCAAAAAACATGTCTACCTATTATGATCAGTGGTAACTCGAATTCTTCATCGATTTTCAAAAAGTTACATTTTTCCTAATCCATCTAATTAATTACACAACACCAAAAAAAAAAAAAAAACACAAAGTAAAATAAAAAACAATAAATAAAAGGTGTGAAGTAGGGGGAAAATCGTCTATTTTTAACCTGTAGGGGCGTCTTTGACATTTTATAGAAAATCAGGCGAATAAAAGCAACGTAACCAGGAATTTGTCCACATAATCCTCCCAAAAATCCTGTCTTGCTAACAAGAACAAAGGAATCAAAGGTATGTACTTTGAAATCTGAAATTTTTGCTGTATTTTGGCGATTAAATCTTGTAATTATTCTTCTTTTCTATTTTTTTTTTTCAAAGAATGAAATTTTCGTAGACCACACGTGTAAACCCCCGCCGATTTTGATATTAGTGTTTTCTGTATTTAACCCAACTCTGATGAGTTTAAAGAACTTAATTTAGATGTTTATTCGAGCTTCACGACGTATAAAATTTCAATAGCAAAGTATTTTCTTATATTGATTCTTTTTTGTTTCTTATGTTCTGAATTCGACAATTGAAGTTTTCAGAATTTATGAATGCAGATAATTTCTGTAATTAAAGGAGCTTGTTTCGTATTACTAATCTTTTTGATGTTAATCATTTGTCATGTATGCACTTATGGGCTTTTTACCTGTTTGTTTTGGTTAATGATAATTACTTAATTGACTAGAGAAGTGACACATCTGGAATTTGCATTGCATTCTTAGCTAGTTTTTCATATGTTACATATAATAATTTTATCTTGTGTTCCCTTTTTTTCATTTTTTTTTCAAAAGAATGATTGTGGTATTTAGGCCAGCTTATGTGCACCTTCATTATTTCACTCGTACCTGTCGCCTCCCACCATCATAGGTATTGGATTACTCTGTCTCCCAAGTTTGTGTTGTTTGATATCCCTCAAACAGAGGCGGATTCATTATTTAAATCCGATGGGTTCGATTTTAACATTGAACCCATTATATTTTTAAAGTTATGGGTTCATATCTACTATTTTTACAATTTTAATGATTTTTTACTTATAAATTTTGTTCCACGTCGAAAGTTATGAGTTCAATTGAACCCATTGGCTGAGCACTACATTCGCCCCTGCCCCCAAAGCACACCCTACTTGGGAACCCAGCAGCAGCTTTAATGACTTTGATCCCTTAGTATCTTGAACTCCAATCTCGTGGTCCGGCGTAGAAGGTGCTAACACAAGGCTATCCCTTGTTACCTCGCACCCTCAACCGTAAGCTGATATACTCTTTTATTTATGTAGTCGCCAAAACTCTCGGTCTTATGGCTATGTTTGCCCAAAAGAATGGGAGAGAGAAACGACGGGGGCTACTTCTATGATATAGTTTTTGCACCCTTCACATGTAGAGGGATTAAAAGATACTTAGCAGATATAAATAAGTGTCGTTGTCTTTCGTTCTAAAAATATTAGCTGGGGAAGGGTGCCAAAAAAGGAGGGGGTATAACGAAGAAATTCTGTCAGATTAGAGCCTTTTATATTGAAATTGCTTGGAACTGCTGGAGCACGTGTTGATACTAAGAAATTCTCTCTAGTTATGATTGCTGGAATGCAAAAGAGTGAAATCATAATTAGGGCCGGGTGTATTATATGGAGATAACATAGTATGTAACTTTCCTCTTGATCTAATAAAAAATAATACTGTTGTTTTTCCTTTTTATAAGTAAAGGATGAGTGAAATGTAGTATGATATGCAGAGGTATTCTAGACTCTAGAGTTCTCCCTTTGTGGAAAATAAAAAGAGAAGAAAATTTTCAGAAGATGGTAAAATTCTTGTAATGGCTTTGTATTCTCCTCTCGTACATGTTCTCTTCTTATGTGTGGTGCCATGGTGGTTAGATATTTGAAAACAAATGAAAATCTGCATTTTTTTCTCAAATGATCACGAGTCGTTAGAAGTTTGATCAGTTTAAATTGTGATACTGGAGAATTCAATTTGAAATGATAATTGGTAGGGTAACCTATGCTGCTTATTGATTGACAAAGTTATAATTTTGAAGGTTATCAGTACTTTAGACAGTTACCTTTGTTTATTGCATTGACGGAAAAGAAAGGGACTGAATTAGAAGTCCCTGAAGAAATAGTAGCTTTTGTTGGCAAAAGGGCAAATATACATGGCCTTGAACGCATGTATTGTTTTACTAGCTTTTTGGTGGAACTTGTCTCTTTATAAACAATGTACATTCAATGTTATGCGCGATAGGGGAGTTGCACAATTTGTAATTTCTTTTTGTAGCATTGGCTCGGTGGGAGTTTACCGTCTTTAAAATTTCTCATTACTTATAAAAGAAAAGATACTTACCTTTGATGGGACTTTTGTCTTTTGGAAGGCTTGTTCCATTAATATCCTTTGATTTTTGTATATATTTTGTTCTTGGTTGATTTATGAGTCTATATTAAAATGCTAATCGGATAGCCATCATCAATCGTTTGTTTCCTAACTCTTGCAGTTTATTTTGGGAGAATGGGCGGAGTACCAATAGAGATCACTTCAATGGCCATATCTTTGTCGCAACTTCCAAAAGATGAAAAGGCAGCTCCCTCTACAGTCCCTGCAGATAAAAAGCCAAAGAAGAAGATTTGCTGTGCTTGCCCAGAGACGAAGAAACTGAGGGATGAATGCATTGTGGAACATGGCGAATCCGCTTGTGAGAAATGGATTGAGGCTCATCGTATATGCCTTCGAGCTGAAGGCTTCAACGTTTGAAATTAGTTAATTCTCCAAGAAAGAAGAAAGCTGATATAGTTATTTAGAATGTCAGGTTTGTGTTGGCATTACACAAATTAATTAGCTAAATTCCTACAGATTATTTATACACAACATTTTTTCACATATTCAAAATAGAGCTGGGGATATATTTTTAGAAACATTTGCTTTCTTACAAATGCTTCTTCCATTTCTTTTTTCATATGCTTTTAAGCATGGCATAGGGAATGCTCATGGCTGGGAGATTTTTAACTCACTATACGTGAGTTATTGGGATTATACTGGGTTGTACTTTTTATACGTGAGTTATTGCTAACTCCCAAATCTCCGTTGACAATTTGTGCCTTTTGCTGTACTAAAAATTCTTCAAATATTATGATTTATATCATTATTATTTTCCCCCAAAATGTTTTCTTCCATTGGAACGTTGGAACAAACAAATAAAATAAAGAAAGCAGTCTTCCTCTTTTTTTTTTCCCTTTTTTTTTTGTGTGTGTTTTTTTTTATTTGCACCGGGTGTCCGAGTCTACGAGCCCTGACTAATTCTGGGGGTGCATAGGCCCTCGGCAAGGAGTACCCGCAAGTGCACCACGGTTAATTCAGATTTTACCCAGTCCGATGACCCTTGAAAATTGTTTGCACCCAGTAAGTTTCGAACTTGAGAACTTGTGTGTGTTTTCTTTTTCGTCATGGTTTTTTCTTGTGGATAAAGCATGAAGAAATTTTTTGATTGAAAGGTTGGGAACCATCTACAATAAGTTTATAGGGCTTTTATGCCCCTAACATTCCATGTAATTCCATTCATTGCTCATATGGTTTGGTCCTCCCTTCTTGAGGTCTTCCTACATCATTTTGTTACCCTCAGCCTAAGGTGAGAAAGCATTTAGGATTCTCACAGGTGCTTTCAAAGTAATTATAGTTTGGCTTGAAACCGAAGTCCTAGCATACGGCCTCTGACTCTGTCATGGTGAGGAGGGAGAGGCAGTTATAGGCAGGGGCGGAAGGAGTGCCATGTCACCCGCTCCCTTCACTAAAATTCTTACTATGTATATATTATCCGGGAAAAAAACCTATATAAACATAGTGGCACCCACGAATCACAAAGTAGGCACGAATGTCACTGGTTTAGCGTCCCCCTCTCGAGGCTTACCTTGCCCTCATGAATGCAAGTTTGATTCTGGAGCATCTTCTTTGTTTTTCCTTTTTTCTACTTATTAAAATTTCCTTTATTGTTAGTTGGGCCCTAGGGCCTCACCTCTTTTCCCTTCTTTTTTGTGAAAATAGTACATGCTAGCCATGTTGCGGATCAGTAATTAAAAAATAGCCCGTGTTTGTAAAGTTATTGAAAAATAGTTACTATTTTGTTGATACACGGAAAATTCAGCATAACATGCTAGATTATGAAGCTCCTGCATATGAACTTCTAACATATTATGTTGGAACTCAAGCACACGAAAAGTTTCAGCATAATATGTTGGATTATGGAGCTCCTGCGCTTAAACTTTCAACATAATATGTTGGAACTCCAACATATTATGAAATTTCAGCACATTATGCTGGAATCTCATATAAAAATTCGAACTCTATCGTATTATGCTGGAATTTTTTCTGATTTTGAGGATATTGTCGTTCAGATTTTATCTTTACATGAAAAAGTGGTTAAATTTTGATTACTTTTGAAACTATGGCTATTTCTCAATACCAGTTGTAAATATGGCTATTTCTGATTTTCCCCTTCTATTTTATGGTGTTCTTTTCCTCCTTTAATTCAAGAACAATGCAAGTAAATCAATCTAGCCAAACAAAGAATATGCAATAGTTAAGCTATTTTTGAAGCATATTTTAATATTGGAGGCGCTCTTTAATGAAATGTTATTTTTCTTTTGCTTTTTTATTTTAGAATGTATTTTAATTAAGCGTAAAAAACTGAACTAAAATCGAACTTATTTGCTTAGTGAATGAAAGGCCTATTCGAATTAACCAAAAATTAATTGAACCGACCCATTATTCCTAATCTGTTTGTGTAGCTAGTGGCATGTATAATGTATACGTAACGTGGTAGCACCTGCAACCTTCGAATGCTTGATCTGCTCTGGTTGTAGGACTAACTACCTTCTTCCTTGTATTTCCTTGCTCTTGGACAGTTGGCTCTAGGATTCTCTGAGGTCTCCGTTGAATATTTCTTCCTTGTTTTTGCTACCCCTGCCACCTCTATTTTGATCTATTTTTTGCCCCTGCTTTTGTCCTTGCTCCTTCCTGTTGTGTTGTAATATTAGTCTATTCTCTTCCTCTTTGCAGAAATGCACACGCTTCTTGCAAAACTGAGGTTTCCATTACTGAGAGTTTTTGATCCCCAACAGTTGGGAGGTAGGCTAGTCAAATTAACCCATATAGGCTTCGTTCTAGGGCATTCTTGTTGGAAATCAAAATTTGGAGTCCATTATTTCAGGATTAAAAGCATGTTGTTCGAAGTATAGGATCCTAAATGGAGGAGTTCATTCATGTCATGAATGTTTCACAATTTTGCTATGTAGAAACCCTCATCATGGAGGTACAGCTCTGACAGTGTCACTCCTTTCCAGTTATTAGCAACGTATAATTTGGAGTATCTCCTTTATTGTCAATTACGAAAGCATTACTGAGTCTATTTCTTTAAATTCTTCTTCCTCCAATATAATCATAAGTTTACCATCAATTATTTGAGGGGAAATGAAATCAAGGGGCATACCATGTGTAGCAACACGATTATGTGTGAATAGCCCAGCCTAGGATTAATTTCTTCTCATTTATCTAGTCGCCTTGGTCCTGTTCAATTGGTGCAACCATCACTATTACACTATAGTAGCTTCTACAGTTGGTGGTTCATGCATATTCTCCATTTTTGCCTTCGATGGATTTGTTGTATTCTCCACTGCTGTGTTCAAATTAGATCCCGTTGATTCAGCATGAACTATCGGAACCCCAGGGCTCATGGTCATTGAGATTGGCGCTTTTCATTTTAACTTCAGAATAGTTTTCAGTTCGAGTCTCTGATTTGTTTTCTAGTAGCTTTCACGGTCGTCCTTGACCTCTCTTTGCCATGGAAATGGTTCATTAGCGCATGTTAGCAGGATGAGCTAAGAGTACTTCAGGTATCTAATAGGTATCTTAGTTTTTTGAACAGGCCTATGTACCTTCCTTAGTTAAGGTGTCCAAATAAAAATTATGACAAGCCTATGTATGGATTCAACCTTTAATAATATATAAATATTTTAGAACTTTGAACTAAACTAATTCAATATTTATATTAGTAAAAAACCTTTTTAGAACAACATCTAAAGTATTGTATTGCAATACATGACTCACGTCTTATTAACTTGACTCCTCCCTAGTCTTTCCACAACATAATCACGAAATTTGTTGGGTCTTCCATTTATATAATGTGAGCGAGAATTGGAGGGAAATAAAAAAATAGAAGAAAATTATTGTAATTATATAAAAGACGCCCCTCATGGGTCTCTTCTAATATTCCACTTAACCAGAGACACCCTTAACATTCTAAACTTAAACAAATTCATCCATCGATTAAAATTTTCATTGTTAATTTCTCCTTTTTAGGTGTCGGAGAATTCACAATTGTGGTGATACGTATATTTTTATTAAAATATTTTGATTTAGTAAAATCAATACTATGGACCAATTCCCCAAACAAAATATCAGAGTTACGTGTTCATCACAATATCCAAAATTATTCACAGCTAATTAGGTAAATGCATCTCATTTTATCTTACAACTGGTTTTAGTTCTCCATTATGGTTCCGACGTTCCTAACTTCCGGCCACATTTTGGACGACCAACTTCTAGCCATATTTCTCTAGGAAAGTACAATGCCTTACAACCCAATTTTGAATTTTTTTCTGGATAAGTTGGCTGACGAATTTGGAAAGGCCGAAAATATCACCCCATGCTGCTTCGCTTTGAGAAATTTGTATCAGAGAAAGACGAGAAATTTAGGACTTGGCTATGTAAGAAGCCGGTGAAACCTATCCCTAGCAATTAGTGTCTCCCGAAAAAATCCAGATGTTTATTTGACATAAGCTATTTTGAAGGCAAAAGATGGTATGGAGAAACAAGCTAGGGTATTGATAAGAGAAGAACTAGCCTCCCAAAGGCAAATAGCTAGAAAGGGACTTATATCGATTCTTGAGAAGAATCTCTCAGTCCTCCTTATGGTGCTGAAACACATGCCAAATCTTGAGATAACTGCTGGGGAAGAGCATGTCGAAACTTTTCGAAACAGTATGAGAAAAAACAGCAGGGGGTTCAGGAGACAAATACTGAGGAAGAACACTGAACATAAGAGATAGTCCTTTTATCATAGTAGTATTAGCCTTTTAACTTGTCTCACATAGAGAAAATGGCACCATAAAGATTTTTTTGCTATTCGAAGACTCAATTACTCTTGAGTCAGCCTAGAAACTTATTGATCTCAACCTTGCATTGTTAGTTAACACCTTGAAACCTACTTCGGTTGAAAGATTCGACTGATGGAGAAATATGTGTTTTGTTAACTATTTTTGGTTGAGATAACATGTGTTGAACTTATGTAATATATTTACACTTCTGAAGCTGATTTAGTATCATAATCCCTGAATTTTAATCATGTTTAAAAGGTCAATCATACTAGGTAACAATTAATATCATATATCTCATCCGTATAATCATGATGTTTGACATTTCCTTTTTGAGTAGTGTTTTGACTATATCCTCTTATGCATAATTGTTGCCTTGTAAGTATTTCTTGTCAAGACGATTGTCTTACAACCCAAATTCTCCCTCTGTGAATTATCGTGACGGCACCTAATTTGTACGACTAGATAAGTCTAACATTTGCAAAAAAGAAATGAAAAACTTAAGAATTAGCAACTATCAGAAACAGATAATTTAAATAAAACATTTGAGATGCCACTCGGCATATATAATAATCACTGTTGAAATGTAGACAATTCTCCCAAGACTCGGAACACCGTAAGTCACAAGCTTCTACAAATCTCTAACTGTTCTATACAATCTGTACTAGAATAGATAAAAAGAAAGCAACATCAGAAAGGATCGAAGGGGACTCCGAGGTCTACAGACGTGGCAGATGTACCTTGAAGTCTCTGGAATGGTAGCAACTACACAACTAAAAACGCAGCTGGTAGAAGGTGCCTGGATCTGCACACGAAAAATGTGTGCAGGGAAGGGCGTCAGTATACCACAACGGTACCCAGCAAGTGCCAAGACAAACCTCGGTCGAGTAGTGACCAGGTCAGGTCAGCCCCTAGTGGTATATAGATAATAAAAACAAGACATAATGAAATATCGCAGTAAAATAGAAACCGAAGTTTAACTAGAATGAAATCATATGAGGTAACGGCTCAGTACACATAGATAATAATGGGGGATCTCCCGAGATACCGTCTCGTAGTCCCAAACGTAAATATGTAGGAGGATCTCCCGAAATACTGTTCTGCAGTCACAAAGTAAATGTGCTGGGATCTCCCGAATACCGTTCTGTAGTCCCAAAGTAAATATGCAAAATAGGGGAATCTCTTGAAATACAGTCCTGTAGTCCTAAAGTAAATATGCATCTCAAACAACAGAAATAACAATTACGGCAAGAAAACCTACAGTTGGAATAAGTTCAAGTCAAGAGAAAACATGAAATTTACTAAACATGCTGCACAGAGTTCAGATAAACAATAAGGCAAGTAGACATATTGTTCTAAGCTAACGGGATACTACACATGCTAATCTAACTCAATTAGGAAGAAAACATGTGATTACTTAGTAGAAATAGGATTTTCACAATAATTAGCCCGTGTACGTACTCGTCACCTCACTTACACG
Source organism: Nicotiana benthamiana (assembly GCA_034376525.1). Lineage (NCBI taxonomy): Eukaryota > Viridiplantae > Streptophyta > Magnoliopsida > Solanales > Solanaceae > Nicotiana > Nicotiana benthamiana. The sequence goes on from CM067337.1 coordinate 30,642,007, forward strand.
ATGCTCACATATCAAAAAGTACCAAATACTAAAGGAGTTCCCCCACATAAGGTTAGGCAAGCCACTTGCCTCGAACCAAGCTTACTCAATTTGTTACGATGGCTTTCCCACGAATATCCAATTCCGAATGTCCAAAATATATTCAAAAGAAATTACATATCATAAATACAACTATAATAGACTAATCTAACTAGTGAAATCAAGACTTAAACAAGAAATTCAAAAATCACCCTAAGAAGCCTCCCCGACCCACATCTCGGAATCGGGTAAAAATACCAAATATGAATACTCATTCACTCACGAATTCACTCTACCAAAATTATCTAAATTCGATGTCAAAATCCCAATCAAAACCCAAAATCTTAGTTGAAGAACTTCTTCATGTTTTTCCCGATTTTCAACCGTAATCCAAAATTTAATAATGAAATTATTGATAGATTAGTGGAATATAATCAAAATCAAGTGTAGAATCATTACCCCATCGATGTCTCTGAAAATCCTTCTAAATCTTGTCCAAATCCGAGCTCACAAACTCAAGTTTTGATAAAAATGGCCAAACCCACTTTTGTTTTTGAATCTTTATATCTGGCGAGTTAATTCCTTCTTCGCAAACGCGGTCAAAGCCTCGCATTCGCGTTGAACAAAAAATGTTGACCAGAAATTCATCTTTCGCGAACGCGAGTGGCCTCTCGCGAAAGCATACCTTTCACTGGCTGAATCTACATGAACATGGGACCGTCTTAGCGAACGCATATGCTTAAATGCCTTATGCTCCATCAGCCAGTTCCTCTCCGCGAACGCGAGGAGCATGTCGCGAACGCTTAGCCTCAAGGTTCCACATCTTCACGAACGCGGGAACCACAACGCAAATGCAAAGAGTAACTCAGATGAACTTCCCAGATTCCTTACGCGAACGCGAGAACTCCCTCGCAAACGCAATGAAGAAAATGTCCGCAATAGAACACCAGAAAATCTGCTATCTTCCAAAGTCCAAAAGTGACCCGTTAAGCATCTGAAACTCACGCGAGGCCTCCAGACCTCAACCAAACATACCAACCAATCCTAAAACACCACACAAACTTAATAGAGACCTCAAATCACATCAAACAACGTTAAATTCACGAATCACCCTCCAATTCAAACTTAAAGAACTTGAAACTTTCAATTTCCACAGCTGATGCCGAAACCTATCAAACCACGTTCGATTGACCCCAAATTTTCCACACCATCATATTCAACATTTCGGACCTACTCCAACTTTCGGAATCATAATCCGGCCCTGATAATGAAAATTCTATTACCGGTCCAAATCTCCAAGAATTCGACTTTAGCTATTTCAAGCCTAAATAAGCTACGGACCTCCAAAAGACAACGCAGACACGCCCCTAAGCCCAAAATCACCTAACAGAGCTAAAGGAATCGACGAAACTCCATTCCGAAGTCTTCTTCACACAGTACTGGCTATGGTCTAAGTTCTAAAACTTAGGCCTCCGTTCAAGGACTGTGTCCCAAAGCACTCCCAAAAAAAAATTAAAAACAAAAGCTCTCGTCAAGTCACTAGCGGAAATAAATATGAGGGAAGCGGTTAATAAGGGATTAGGGCTATAATTCTCAAAATTGTTAGAAAATACGCTTAACGCTACAGGGGGGTGAATAGCGTTATAATAAAATTTAGCGTAAACTTGCGGAAATTAAAATTTGCAGGAAATAAATAAGTGCGTTAAATAAGCAAAAAGGAAAGAACGCACCGATATATTCTGGTTCACCACAACACGTGGCTAGTCCAATCCCCGAGAGACTCTCTCGAGATTTTCCACTAACTTGTTAAGCTTACGGGTGCTCAACAAACCTTTACAACTTAAGGACACAAGCCTTAACACCTTTGCTCGGAGATACAACACTCCAAGACTTCAACCAAGGAAACACAAGTTCCTTACAACAAGAGAATTACAATTCTCTTACAAGTGTATAAAACACTAAAACACTCAAACAATATACTCCTTTATGAGTAGGTATGAGTAAAAGAAATAAGCTCTAGATCACAACAACTTTGGACAAGAATATGGCTCTCAAAAGCTTTATGAAATTGAATATAAAATGATAAACAAAAGTATGCAAGCTTATAGCAATGTAATGATCAGTTGTAGTATGTTGTTGTGTTTAAAACACTGAAATGAAGCTGTATTTGTAGTTGAAAAACTTGGCAGTACCGTTGCCTAATTGCCAATTAAGAGTTGCTGATTTTACTCACTGACAATCGATTGTCAAACCCTAACAATCGATTGTCTGCCAGTCAGATCAAAATTCAATCCCAGATTTTACGCTTGATAATCGATTACTTACAATCCATAATCAATTACTGGCAACGTTCAAAAAATCTTTTCCGGATTTTACCACAAACGATCGATTGTCCAGAATCAACAATCGATTACTCATCAACGTTCAAAAAATCTTTTCCGGATTTTAATCAAAACAATCGATTATACAGAATCAATAATCGATTACCCAATAACGTTCAAAAAATCTTTTCCGGATTTTAATCAAAACAATCAATTATACAGAATCAATAATCGATTACCTGACAGTATTTGAAAACTTTACGACAACGGTCAGCTTCACAATCGATTGCACAAAGTCAACAATCGATTACTTATCAGTTTTTGAAAAGCATTTTAGACACTGTCTCTTTGACAATCGATTGTCCAATGTAACAATCGATTATTTAATAAATTTGAAAATCACTGGAAGACACTGTCTCAACATAATCGATTACCATTAGTTCATAATCGATTATTCTGAGTTTTGAAAAACTTTGATGGACACTGCCTCAGTCACAATCGATTGTCATGCAGGTTTGAAAAACCTGATGCTTACTGTCTTACTCACAATCGATTGTCATTAGTTCACAATCGATTGTCATGCAGTCTTGGCTTAAAACAATCGATTATCATAAGTACATAATCGATTATCTTAGTCCAGATTTTTAAGGCATGTCTAAAAATTATTTTGACTACTGTAAATATGCATGATTTAAAATCATTTGACATTAAATTAAATATGCATGATTTTGGAAAATAGTTTTATGAGAGAAGCCATGTTACGAGTCAAGTTGTAGGATCAAGATCACAATTAATAATGACTCAATAAAACTATAAAACTTTGTCTTGAGCTTGAATCTCGTTGTATATCAATTGTGCGCTTGTTTCTTGAACTTCGTCATATATCAATTTTCGCTTCGTTTGTCATTCATCAAAACATATACAAAAGAACACACATTTTAGTATATTGCATTGAGAACGTGTTTCCAACAATTTCCCCCTTTTTGATAATGGCAAACATTAAGCGGGATATGCAAGACAAGCAATTTATAATGACGATTCAAGACAACTATATACATGCAACAAGTATGCAATTTGTTCCCCCTCAATTTGAGAATTCCCCCTCAATTTAAGCTTATAACTTGAGAGTGCATCATACCCGTTATCTTCCCCCTTTTGCCATTAGCAAAAATAATAATAAGATGCCAAAGATGAAATAAACCTTGTTTATTTATTGGAAAAAAAGGTGTGATTATTTAAAGAGAGTATAATAGCTCAAATGATAGCATTACAATCGATTATTGATACGAGATAATCGATTACTAGATGAGGGAAACAGATTTTTCTGAAGAAGACTCGATTCTTGCGCGTCATGCTTTATAATTCCCCTTTCCTTTGGGGCGATACCTGCAAAAATCGTTAGACGTCTCCGACGCTCAAGTTAGAAATCATGTAACAAAGAAAATGCAATGCATGACTTAGATCAACGTGGAGTCAAGAATCCCGAGTTCACTGGGAATTCGGAAGAAGGACTCTTTCTCTAAAGGCTTTGTAAAGATGTCTGCCAATTGGTTTTTGGTTTCAACAAATTCAATTTCGACATCGCCTTTGAGAACGTGATCTCTAATAAAATGATGTCTAATTTCAATGTGTTTCGTTCGCGAATGAAGAACGGGGTTCTTCGTCAAGCATATGGCACTAGTATTATCACATCTAAGAGGGATATGATTAAGACTTAGGCCATAGTCCAAGAGTTGTTGTTTCATCCACAGGATTTGAGCGCAACAACTCCCCGCGGCTACATATTCAGCCTCGGTTGTGGACAACGGAACACTTACTTGTTTCTTGCTAAACCAAGAAACGAGAGAGCTACCGAGCAAATGGCAAGTGCCACTCGTGCTCTTGCGGTCCAATTTGCATCCAGCAAAATCGGAATCGGAATAGCCAACAAGTTGGCATGAAGAGCCTTTGGGGTACCATAGACCCACATTTGTAGTACCAACAAGATACCTTAAAATCCGTTTTACCGCAGTAAGGTGAGACTCCTTCGGACACGATTGATAACGAGCGCATAAGCACACGCTAAACATGATGTCCGGACGACTAGCAGTAAGATAAAGAAGAGAGCCAATCATACCTCGATACTTTTTGGTGTCGGCTTCCTTACCTTTCTCATCTTTGTCTAGATGATCGGATGTGCTCATGGGAGTTGCCATTTCTTTTGCATTGTTCATCTCAAATCGTTTCAGCAATTTTTTGCAATATTTGGTTTGACAAATGAATGTACCTTCTTTCATTTGCTTTACTTGTAATCCCAAAAAGAATGTTAACTCACCCATCATAGACATCTCAAATTCGCTTGTCATTAAATCGGAAAATTCCTTGCATAAAACATTGTTAGTAGCACCAAATATAATATCATCTACATATATTTGAACTAACAAAATATCATTGTTTTTATGCTTAACAAAGAGAGTTGTGTCAACTTTCCCCCTAATGAAATCATTTTCCAAGAGAAACTTACTCAATCTTTCATACCAAGCTCGGGGAGCTTGTTTTAAACCATTAAGAGCCTTTTTGAGTTTGAAAACATGATCGGGAGATTTAAAATCTTCATAACCGGGGGGTTGTTCAACATAAACTTCTTCTTGAATAAAACCGTTTACAAAAGCACTTTTCACATCCATTTGATATAAATTGAAATTCATAGAAGAGGTAAATGCAAGCAATAAGCGAATTAGCTTCTAATCTAGCTACGGGAGCATAGGTTTCCTCATAGTCAATGCCCTCTTCTTGATTATAGCCTTTTGCTACAAGCCTAGCTTTGTTTCTAGTGATTATACCATTTTCATCTAGTTTATTGCGAAAAACCCATTTCGTACCAATTATGGTATGACCTTCGGGTCTTGGCACCAAATCCCAAACGTCATTACGTTCGAATTGGTTAAGCGCCTCTTGCATTGCCAAGGTCCAAAATTCATCCCCAATTGCTTCTGAGATGGTTTTGGGTTCAATTTGAGAAACAAAAGCAGTATGTTCTAAGGTATTTTTGAGAGAGTTTCGGGTACTTACCTTGTCTCCAACGTTGCCAATTACCTGTTCAAGAGGGTGATCTTTGATCGTCCTCCACTCATTTGGCACTTTTGTTTCTTTTTCCAATTGTGGCGCTTCTTCCGTTGGTTGTTCCTCAGTTTCATTTTTGTTTTCCTTGGGTGGTTCCTCTTGTATTTTGGTTTTCAAGCTATCTAAGATACCTGCAAGATCAAAACCGGAATCCTTTCTCGCCAAGCGAGCATTATTTTCGGAAAATACAACATGAGGGGATTCCTCCACAATTTGGGTTCTTTTATTAAAAACCCTATATGCTTTACTACGTGAGGAATATCCAATGAAAATACCTTCATCCGACTTAGCATCAAATTTACCCAATTGGTCTTTGCCATTGTTATGAACAAAACATTTGCAACCAAAAACTCTAAAATGGGAAATATTTGGTTTTCTACCCTTATAAAGTTCATAGGGGGTTTTCATGAGTATCGGCCGAATTACTACTCTATTTAGAACATAGCAAGCGGTACTCACGGTGTCCGCCCAAAAATGTTTGGGTATCTTAGCTTCGTCGAGCGTGGTTCTAGCCATCTCTTCGAGACACCTATTTTTCCTTTCCACCACCCCATTTTGTTGTGGTGTACGTGGAGCGGAAAAGGTATGCTCGATTCCGAGTTCGTCACAAAAGTCCGCAAAGAGATTGTGATCAAACTCTCCCCCATGATCACTTCTAATTGAAGTGACGGTTGTTTCTTTTCAGTTTGAACACGCTTAAGAAAATATTTAAAATTTTGAAAAGCATCACTTTTATTGGCAAGAAATAAAGTCCAAGTAAATCTCGAGTAATCATCTACAATCACAAAAGCATATTTATTTCTTCCTAGACTTTCAATGCGAGAGGGACCAAATAAATCCATATGAAGTAATTGCAATGGTCTAGAAGTTGAAACAATATTTTTAGATTTGAAAGATGCTTTTGTTTGCTTCCCCTTTTGACACGAGTCACAAATAGAGTCATTTTCAAATTTTAAATTGGGAAGACCAACAACTAAGTTTTGAGAAATCAATTTGTTCAAAAGATGCATATTGATATGTGCTACTCTACGATGCCATAGCCAAGTATCATCCTCTTTACTCATTAGACAATCAACATAATCGGGTGAGGAATTAGCAAGATCAACCATATAAATATTATCCACTCTAAAACCACGGAGGATAATTTTGAAATCACTACGTCTGAACACTAAGCATTCATCCGAGTCAAATAAAGCAAGATTTCCCTTGTCACACAATTGGCTTATGCTCAAGAGATTATGCTTTAATCCTTTAACAAGTAATATATGCTTAATAGAGGAATTTTCATCCTTACCGACCGAGCCGATGCCGATGATCTTTCCTTTATTGTTATCACCGAAGATAACACTTCCTCCTTCTTTGTGCTCTAATTGAAGGAATTTGGATTCATCTCCCGTCATATGCTTGGAGCATCCACTATCAAGGTACCATACTTGATCCCTTCAAGCACACCTACAAAACAAATTAATGTTCTTTAGGTACCCATGCCATCTTGGGTCCTTGGGGGTTAGACATATTATAATGATGCGATTGAGTAATATGTCTATGACGTGTAAAGCATGCAGGAGCAATATGACCAATACGTCTACAATAATGACAAGTCACATTTGGGTTATGCATCCTTCTAGGTTCATAGTAACTAGACGGATGAAAATTTCTTACACTATGACTATTTCGCATTTCATGAGAATTATTTCTCCTACTATGAGCTCTAGGATGGGCAACATTTCTAGAGTGATTGTTTCTCGGTTGAAGGCCATTTCTAGGTCTTCTCAAAGGTTCAACATTTGGCCTAAAATATGCATCATCTCTAGGGTAACTATTTCTAGGTGGTAAGTCATTTCTAGGTCTCCTAAAATGTTCAACATTTTGTCTAGCATGCATATTGGTTCTAGGATTGCTATTTCTAGGATAAGCATTTGTTTTATTAGTCCTAGGTTGAGCCTTAGGTGGTTGGGGTTTGACTTCAACCTTTTCTTTAACCTCATTCTTAAATCCTATGCCATGCTCGGTTGATTTCAAATTAACAAGGACCTCATTCAAATTCTTGTGGGAAGAATTAAACTTATCTAAGGTACCTTTGAGTCTATCTACCTCATTTTTAAGATGCAAGCAAGAAGAACAATGTTTAGTAGAACTTTCGGGCTTATCGGCGCTTCTTTTTCCAAAAAAACTTGTTTTCCTCTTTCAGCTTTTCATTTTCTAAAACCAGTTTTTCTAAATCCTTTTCTTTCAAAGAAAGCTGTTTTTGAAAATCCTTTTCTTTTAATGAAGATTTTCTTTTATGCCCTTAACAATTTTTGAAGCCTTAATAAACTCAGCATATAATTCATCAAAAGCAGTTCGCATTTCTTCAAGAGTTTAGAAGTTTTTAGACGAAATTTGACATACCTCATCTTTGTTGCCTTCATGTGCCATAAGGCAAAGATTTGCTGCTTCGTCTTCTTCTCCTTCGCTTGACTCATCTCCGGAGTCGCCTCCCCAAGAAATATATGCACGTTGCTTTTTAAAAGGGTTCTTCTCCTTTTTGATGTTTGGGCAATTTGATTTGATGTGCCCGGTTTCACCACATTCATAGAACTTGATTTGTTCGCCTTGCTTTTTGCCCTTGCGTTCATACTCCTTGCGCATGAACTTTTGAAATCTTTTGATAACGAGTCCAAACTCGTTGTCTCTTTCCTCATCAATTTGCGGTTGGCTTGTGCTCGCCTTTAGAGCATTTCTTTGCCTCCTTTGATCATCAACAAAAGGGTTAAGAATAGTAGATTCATAGGTCTTAAGGTTACCTCTTAGTGCGTCGATGGTGACGTTTGAAACGCCAATGGATTCTTGAATTGCATCGGCCTTTGATCTCCATGCCGGTGTGAGACTTCTAAGAATTTTTCGCACGAGCTCTCTATCCGTGAATGTTTTCTTGAGAGCATGTAGGTCATTTACGATTATTGAAAATCGCTCAAACATTTCGTCCACCTTTTCACCTTCCTTCATGTGAAATAATTCATAAGAATGGGTTAGGAAATCAATTTTTGCTTCCCTTACCTGGTCCGTACCTTCGTACGTAACTTCTAGCTTGTCCCACATCTGCTTTGCCGTTGTGCAACACGATATTTTCCTGTAATCGTCAGCATTAACATCACAATATAATAAATTAATTGCTTTAGCATTATTTTGAACCTTTCGGATGTCATCCGCGTCATACTCATCCTCGGACTTGGGATCCCATTCGTATTGCACCTTCTTTATTGGAATTTGGTTTCCCTTCATTATCACCTTCCAAAGGTGAAAGCTGTTGGACTGAACGAAGATCTTCATCCTCTCCTTCCAGTACGTGTAATTTGTACCGTTGAATAGAGGTGGTCGTGTGGAGCACTGTCCTTCATCAATTCCTGCAAAAGAATCACGGGTAGAAGCCATGGATGGTTCTATCAAACTGTTAAGTTTTCAGAGAGTTGGGCTCTGATACCACTTGTTAGAAAATACGCTTAACGCTAGAGAGGGGGTGAATAGCGTTATAATAAAATTTAGCGTAAACTTTCGGAAATTAAAATTTGCAGGAAATAAATAAGTGCGTTAAATAAGCAAAAAGAAAAGAACGCACCGATATATTCTGGTTCACCACAACACGTGGCTAGTCCAGTCCCCGAGAGACTCTCTCAAGATTTTCCACTAACTTGTTAAGCTTACGGGTGCTTAACAAACCTTTACAACTTAAGGACACAAGCCTTAACACCTTTGCTCAGAGATACAACACTCCAAGACTTCAACCAAGGAAACACAAGTTCCTTACAATAAGAGAATTACAATTCTCTTACAAGTGTATAAAACACTAAAACACTCAAACAATATACTCCTTTATGAGTAGGTATGAGTAAAAGAAATAAGCTCTAGATCACAACAACTTTGGACAAGAATATGGCTCTCAAAAGCTTTATGAAATTGAATATAAAATGATAAACAAAAGTATGCAAGCTTATAGCAATGTAATGATCAGTTGTAGTATGTTGTTGTGTTTAAAACACTCAAATGAAGCTGTATTTATAGTTGAAAAACTTGGCATTACCGTTGCCTAATTGCCAATTAAGAGTTGCTGATTTTACTCATTGACAATCGATTGTCAAACCCCAACAATCGATTGTCTGCCAGTCAGATCAAAATTCAATCCCAGATTTTATGCTTGATAATCGATTACTTACAATCCATAATCGATTACTGGCAACGTTCAAAAAATCTTTTCCGGATTTTATCACAAACAATCGATTTTCCAGAATCAACAATCGATTACTCATCAACATTCAAAAAATCTTTTCCGGATTTTAATCAAAACAATCGATTATACAGAATCAATAATCGATTACCCAATAACGTTCAAAAAATCTTTTCCGGATTTTAATCAAAACAATCGATTATACAGAATCAATAATCGATTACCTGACGGTATTTGAAAACTTTACGACAACGGTCAGCTTCACAATCGATTGCACAAAGTCAACAATCGATTACTTATCAGTTTTTGAAAAACATTTTAGACACTGTCTCTTTGACAATCGATTGTCCAATGTAACAATCGATTATTTAATAAATTTGAAAATCACTGGAAGACACTGTCTCAACATAATCGATTACCATTAGTTCATAATCGATTATTCTGAGTTTTGAAAAACTTTGATGGACACTGCCTCAGTCACAATCGATTGTCATTAGTTCACAATCGATTGTCATGCAGGTTTGAAAAACCTGATGCTCACTGTCTTACTCACAATCGATTGTCATTAGTTCACAATCGATTGTCATGCAGTCTTGGCTTAAAACAATCGATTATCATAAGTACATAATCGATTATCTTAGTCCAGATTTTTAAGGCATGTCTAAAAATTATTTTGACTACTGTAAATATGCATGATTTAAAATCATTTGACATTAAATTAAATATGCATGATTTTGGAAAATAGTTTTATGAGAGAAGCCATGTTACGAGTCAAGTTGTAGGATCAAGATCACAATTAAGAATGACTCAATAAAACTATAAAACTTTGTCTTGAGCTTGAATCTCGTTGTATATCAATTGTGCGCTTGTTTCTTGAACTTCGTCATATATCAATTTTCGCTTCGTTTGTCATTCATCAAAACCTATACAAAAGAACACACGTTTTAGTATATTGCATTGAGAACGTGTTTCCAACAAAAATGACCGATCAGGCCGTTACAAACTGATTAACATGTGAATAAATCGCATAATCACATGTAATAGTGAGGTTAAAAAATAAAGGAATTTAGAAGGTTCGAATATTTAACAAATTATGTTTCGCAGACTTGCATGGATATTGATGATGAGAAACAGTAGAGCTTTTATATTGAGGAGTCAAAATTGATGAAATATCCGACTGGATTCTTTGTTGTGGCTCCATTTATGCTTGCTATATAAAAAATCTCATTACGTTATACCTTGATGAATTTTTATAAATAACAATAAGATGTTCATGTTATAAATAGACTTCTATTTTAGGTGAATGTCTATATTTAGAGAGATTCTAGAGTTTTACTTTGAGGCTAAGTCTTTTCTATGCCTATAAATAGAGGGGTCTTACCCCATTGTATATCATCCCAAAGTATCAATAAGAATACTCCTCTCTCAACTTTTCTCTCTATTGTTCTTGTATTATTGTTCTTGTTCTTATATTATTTCATAACACGTTATCAGCACGAGACTCTACCGTCTCAAGAATCGATTCTCGAGAAAAACTAAGGTATTTCTCTCTTCCTAATTTGATTTTCGATTATGTCTGATATTATGAAAAGAAAGTTCGTTGCCCTTGAAATTTCGGGCAAGAACTATATGACATGTGTGTTGGATGCTGAAATCCACTTAGATGCTATGGGTCTTGGAGACGCCATTAAAGACAGAGATTAAGCATCCACCCAATACTGTGCTAAGGCCTTGATTTTCTTGCGCCATCACCTTGATGAAGGTTTGAAAATTGAATATCTCACAGTCAAGGATCCACTCATCTTGTGGAACGGCTTAAAGGAGAGATATGACAACCTGAAGGTTGTCACTCTGCCACAAGCACGATATGACTGGGCTCATCTGAGGCTCCAAGACTTTAAGTCTGTTTCTGAATATAATTCTGCGATGTTCAGAATTACTTCTAAGTTGAAGCTCTGCAGAGATAATATCTCTGATTATGATATGCTTGAGAAAATGTTTGCAAAGTTTCATGCCTCCAATATGGTACTGCAACAACAGTACAGAGAGAAAGGCTTCAAAAAGTACTCTGAACTGATTTCTCTCCTACTTGTGGCTGAGCGAAACAATGACCTGCTCATGAGAAATCGCAAAAATCGACCCACCGGGTCTACACCATTGCCTGAAGCAGATAAGGTGTATTCTCATTATGCCAATCATGAAAAGGGCCATGGATCTAATCATGGTCGTGGTCGTAATCGGGGTCATAGCCGTGGACGTAGACAAGGAAGAAATCTCCATGATGTCCGTCACCCCCCGAGGAGAGATAACCGCCGAAAGCAGAAACAGGATTATGAGGATCCTAAGGCAAATAGTTCAGAAACTATATGTTATCGTTGCGGTGGAAAAGGGCACTGGTCAAAAGCTTGTCGTATACCAAGACATTTGGTTGACCTTTATCAAGCATCTTGAAAGAGTAAAGGCCCTGAAACAAATTTTGTCTCTGACGACAATTTCGACATCACCCACTTGGATGTGGCAGATTTCTTTGAGCAACCCGATGGGAAAATAGACCACCTAATCGGTGATGGATCTGTGATGAAAGAAGATGGAGTTGTTTGATTTTATTTCACTTATTTGTAATAGTTAGTGAATAAACTAATAGTCATTAGTATCAGCTAAGTATTAGTTAGTTTATGACATAATGTTAGTATTAGTTCTTTAGAATGTTTCAATATGCTCAAATTTCAATAATATTTTTGTTTTCCAGTAGAGGTAATCGACTAACCTCAGTTAGTCGATTATCTAATATTTCGCAATAAAACTGGATTTTTCCTGCAAGCTAAGATAGTCGACTATCTGATTTAGATAGTCGACTATCCTGATGACTGTTTACTAAGATAGTCGACTATCAACTTAGTTAGTCGACTATCTAATATTTCGAATTAAAAGCTGGACTTTTCCGCAAGGCATGATAGTCGACTATCTGGTTCAGTTAGTCGACTAACCTAAATGACTGCTTCCCAAGATAGTCGACTATCAACTAAGATAGTCGAATAACCTCAGCAGATTTTGAAAATATTGTTTAAATGTGAAACAAACGGATTGAATTTGTTTATTCTCATGTTCGTGTATTTCTTTTGTATGTCAAACTATGGGAAAGCAAATATGGATATCTCACAAAGCAAGCTTGGATCAACGTCCAGCTGTAAAAATATTTGTTTAGTTGATTCATGTACTACACATACGATACTCAAAGAAAAGAGATATTTCTCTCAACCAAATATGTGTAAGGCAAATGTTACTACAATCTCTGGTAGTAGTAAATTGATTGAAGGCTCCGGAAGAGCAACTGTAACTCTGCCCAAAGGCACGATGTTTATCATAGAGAATGCAATGTTCTCCTCCAAGTCTAAGAGAAACTTGTTGAGTTTTAAAGATATACGCCGGAATGGCTATCATATTGAGACAATAGATGAAGATAATCTTGAATATCTCATCATTACAAAGAATGTCTCCGGCCAAAAGAGGGTTATTGAGAAATTCCCATCTTTATCTTGTGGCCTGTATTGGACAAGAATTAGTGCAATTGAGGCACATTCAACAGTAAACCAAAAGGTTACTGATTCCAATACTTTCGTACTTTGGCATGATCGATTGGGACACCCGGGATCGATCATGATGAGACGGATTATAGAAAGCTCATATGGGCATCCGTTAAAGAATTTCAAATTTCTTTCAAATAATGAATATCCTTGCACTTCTTGTTATCAAGGCAAGTTGATTATCAGACCATCACCAACAAAGGTTGGGACTGAGTCACCCACGTTTTTGGAACGTATACAAGGGGACATTTGTGGACCTATTCACCCACCCAGTGGGTCCTTTAGGTATTTTATGGTCTTGATAGACGCATCCTGTAGATGGTCTCATGTGTGCCTACTGTCATCACGCAACCTTGCATTTGCGAAATTAATGGCACAAATAGTTCGACTACGAGCACAATTTCCTGATAATCCAATCAAGTCTATTAGACTGGATAATGCTGCTGAGTTTTCATCCCAAGCATTTAATGATTATTGCTTATCAATTGGGATAAAAGTGGAACATTCTGTAGCTCATGTTCACACTCAAAACGGTCTTGCAGAATCGTTAATTAAACGCCTGCAGTTGATTGCAAGGCCATTACTCATGAAAACGAGGCTGCCCACTTCGGTATGGGGTCACGCCATTTTGCATGCAGCAATGCTAATTCGTCTCAGACCGACGAACTATCACAAATATTCCCCGTTGCAATTGGTTTTGGGTCATGAACCCAATATATCCCATTTAAGAATCATTGGATGCGCAGTATATGTGCCTATAGCACCACCATCCCGCACCAAAATAGGTCCGCAAAGAAGGTTAGGAATATATGTTGGGTTTGAATTGCCCTCCATCATTCGCTACCTCGAAACATTGACAGGGGACTTGTTTACTGCACGATTTGCAGACTGTCGATTTGATGAGACACTTTTCCCAGAATTAGGGGGAGAAGTTGGTGAAACCAAACGGGAAATTTTGTGGAAAAATGCATCATTATCTCATCTTGATCCACATACCTCTATTTGTGAAAGAGAGGTACAAAAGATTATCCATTTGCAAAGAATAGCAAATCAAATGCCTGACGCATTTACGGACTTGAAAAGGATAACGAAACCCCACATCCCCGCAGAAAATGTTCCAATCCGTATTGATGTCCCTGTTGGACAATCATCTAGTGTCATAACCAATGAGTCGAATGCACGCCTGAAGCGTGGCAGGCCATTAGGTTCTAAAGATCGAAATCCTAGAAAGAGGAAAGCAAATGATAAAAATGACACTACGAAAGAATCTCATGAGGAAATTCATGATTTAACAAATTCTGAGATTCATGAAGAATCCATTGAGCCCGAGACTCTGGAAAAGACGGAACTATCCATAAATCCAATCAATATTGAGGCAAATTTTGATCGAGTGGATATAGTGGTGGATAATGTCTTTGCTTATAATGTCGCATCTAGCATTATGCAAGAATGTGAGGATCTCGAACCTCAATCTGTTGAAGAATGTCGAAAGAGACATGATTGGCCAAAATGGCAAGAAGCAATTCAATCAGAATTGAATTCGCTGGCAAAACGTGAAGTTTTTGGCCCTATAGTTGAAACACCTAATGGTGTTAAGCCCGTTGGTTATAAATGGGTCTTTTTACGCAAGAGAAATGAGAAAAACAAGGTACAAAGATATAAGGCACGCCTTGTTGCGCAAGGTTTTTCTCAAAGGCCTGGTGTCGATTATGAAGAGACATATTCGCCTGTAATGGATGCTATAATCTTTCATTATCTCATCAGTTTTGCTGTCCTTGAAAAGCTTGACATGCATTTAATGGATGTGGTTACTGCCTATCTTTATGGCTCACTTGATAATGAGATATACATGAAAATTCCCGATGGACTCAAAGTGCCAAACGCTCATAATTCAAAGTCTCGGGAAATGTTTTCAATTAAATTGCAAAGATCTTTGTATGGTCTAAAGCAATCAGGACGAATGTGGTATAATCGTCTTAGTGAGTATTTGTTAAAAGAAGGCTATATAAATGACGCCATTTGCCCGTGTGTTTTTATAAAGAAAACAACCTCGGAGTTTGTTGTACTTGCCGTATATGTCGATCACATAAACCTTATTGGAACCCCCATAGAACTCCAAAAGGCAATTGATTATTTAAAGGATGAATTCGAGATGAAAGATCTCGGAAAGACAAAATTATGTCTTGGTTTGCAAATTGAATATTTAGCAAACAGAATTTTTGTTCATCAATCTACCTATATAGAAAAGGTACTGAAACGGTTTTACATGGATGGAGCACATCCTTTAAGTACACCGATGGTTGTTCGATCACTTGATGTGAATAAATATCCATTCTGACCGCAAGAAAGGAATGAAGAGCTACTTGGTCCTGAAGTACCATATCTTAGTGCAATTGACGCACTAATGTATCTTGCAAATACTACAAGACCTGACATATCCTTTTCAGTTAATGTCTTAGCAAGATTTAGCTCGGCTCCTACAAGGAGACATTGGAATAGGATCAAACATATATTGCGGTACCTAAAAGGGACTACCGATATGGGCTTATTTTATGGCAATAATTGCAGTCCTGATCTTGTTGGTTATGCTGATGCCGGATATTTATCCGACCCACACAAGGCTCGATCTCAAACGGGTTATTTGTTTACCTGTGGAGGCACCGCCATATCTTGGCGATCGACTAAGCAATCAATTGTGGCTACTTCATCTAATCATGCCGAGATAATCGCTATTCATGAAGCAAGTCGGGAGTGTGTGTGGTTGAGGTCTATCATACATCATATTCAAGACAAATGTTGTTTGAAGTGCAATAAACTACCCACGACTTTGTATGAAGACAATGCAGCATGTATAGCTCAATTGAAGGGAGGATTCATAAAAGGAGATAGAACAAAGCATATTTCACCAAAGTTATTTTTCACACATGATCTTCAAAAGAATGGTGATATCAATGTGCAACAGATTCGTTCAAGCGATAATATGGCTGATTTGTTCACAAAATCTCTACCAACGTCAACCTTCAAGAAGCTGGTTCACAAGATCGGAATGCGAAGACTTAAGGATATGAATTGATGTTCTTATCAGGGGGAGTTAATGCACGTTGCACACTTTTCCCTTACAAGGTTTTGTCCCAATGGGTTTTCCTTGCAAGGTTTTTAACGAGGCAACCAATAGGCGCATATTCAACATGTGTACTCTTTTTCCTTTTCTTTAATTTTTTCCCATTGGGTTTTGTTTTAGTTAAGGTTTTAACGAGGCACATTATTGAATAGACATTCAAGGGGGAGTGTTATAAATAGACTTCTATTTAAGGTGAATGTCTATATTTAGAGAGATTCTAGAGTTTTACTTTGAGGCTAAGTCTTTTCTATGCCTATAAATAGAGGGGTCTTACCCCATTGTATATCATCCCAAAGTATCAATAAGAATACTCCTCTCTCTACTTTTCTCTCTATTGTTCTTGTATTATTGTTCTTACTCTTATATTATTTCATAACAGTTCATGTCTTTTTGTTTTTATTTTTCGGGGGTGGGGGAGGGGATCATATATACTATCATTTTATATGTACAATAGACCATTTCATCACTGACATATAAAACTTTAAACTTCATTATTTGATAAACTATGTAATAATTGTGGTATTCAGATCAGTTTATGTGCGTATCTCCATTAGCTCCACAATAGTACTATTGCAACAGATCAAAAAGTGTTGCAATAGACAGCAGAATCGTTGCAATAAATCTATTTGAACGGCAGGGTCCGTCACAACAGACGCATGCCAACATGCTACTGCAACAGTTACAACGGTTGACGAACCGTGGAGCATATCTATTGCACGGTTTGCAACCGTCGACATAAACTTATTTGCTGCAACAGTTATCTTAGCAAATGGAACGGTCTCCAACTGTTGCAAATATCATTTTTTGCAATATTGTTGAGGCAATTGCAACTCTTTTTGATTGGGCAACAATTATTAGTAGCTATTTCTACGATACTTTTAGCTACCGCAACAATATTTTTAGCTATTATAACAATGTAATGGAAAATATAATAGATGAAACTATGTTTACATTTCTCTAGTATGACTGTTGATCTTGCTCAACGTTTCCACATTCCACAATTATATTTGTGTTGGCAAGAGTTTAAGTTTCATGTGTAAGCGTATTTGATCTTTTTAACAGTGCACATACCTCATCTCACAATTTTTGCGTACCTCATTTTGTCTTTTATCATTGGGTTGCATCGTTAAAGATTTTAGTCATGGTTATGCATTATAAAAATAAACAGACAATCCATGATATTTGGATTAATAGATAGAGGTCTACAGAAATGAGCTTTGCTCATCAAATTTTAAAAAGTGAAAAAAAGGGAGCAAATTCTGCTCATAAAATTTCTTTTTTCCTTTGTTCTTTTTGGCTATTAAACATACAAGTTTGTGTATTTAATTATAAACTGAATCATCAGGCATATTCTTCCTTCTTTAGAAGAATCTCCAACTAACACTGAAGGATGCTAGTGCTATTGGACAAAATTAGAGGACGGTAAGAACTAACAAATATTTGCATTAAAGGATCTGATTATTTTTAACGTCAATAACTTTTATCATAAGAAAATATAAGTTGCCAAAAGAATAAATCTCAATTACATATTCTGTCTCAGCAAAATAGCTCCTAAAATTCCAAACAAATAAATAAGGCGGATGCCTTTTTCTGTAAGCTCCTGAGTTGACAACACGGAATTAATCAAGATTGCTCCGAGAATCTGGACTTGAGCTATCACGAACTTGGAGTATGTGTTAGGAATATTTATATGAAAAATAATACAAGTTAATATGATCAATTTCACTACTAATTAATATTAAAAGGTAAATTTTTTAATCTATATGTAAACAACAAAAAAATTACTTATTTTAAATCATAAGGAGTACAAGATAACCGTCACTTTGATGTTGGAGAAGGAAGGCACGATTAGCAATTGAAAGTTCATGATGCTTTTAGCTTCTCCACTATACTGCACAATAACTAATTTTTTTTTGGTAATTAAATTTTTTATTAATCACCAAAGAGAAGTCATTACAAATCAGAGTATAGCTACTCCCAGCTATCTGCACTCTCTCATGACAAAACTACAAGTAAATCCAATCTATCTTAGCATGTAATGAAACTACCATCCTAGATCTAGGCTAGAAAAGGAGCTTTTGCATCAATGTCTTTACATTCCCTGTGGCCCTAAAGTTACATATGCAGACTATCTCTCTTGCCAAACTTGTATGATCTCTGAAAATTTGTTGGAAGATTCTCTGATTTCTTTGTATCCACAATGCATGAGTGTATTCAGCATATAACATCTTGAGAAGCTTTGTGGCAGCTGACTTGCCTTTTGTTTGGTGGCAAATGGTGTGAAACTGCATCTAGCATGTTGACCCATCATTTCCCTGAATCTGTGCCCATTGTTTCAATCTGTTCTGCAGCCCTTTAGCATAGATACATTCAGCAAACAAGTGATCCCTTGTCTCCAAAGTACTATTGCATAGCACACATCAGTCATTCACTTTGATCCCCCATTTCTTTAGTTTGTCAACAGTTAGCAATCTACCATGGCATTGGAGCCACATTGTGACTTTTGCTTTGGGCCTAGCCTCATTGTTGTACATTAAAGCTCTCCAGGAAACTTTAGGCAGAATTGGAATCAGTTGGAGATATATTTGTCTGATAATGCTCTTCTTAGTCTTTAGTGGATTTTGTAGCTGCATTATGATCTCCCTAGATTCCATTATTTTCCTTACCATCCATATTGCATTCATAGATATTGGCATAGAATATATGTTCTGCTCCTTTATATACATTGTATGAATCCACTTAATCCATAGCTAATCTGTCTTGTGAGCTAAGTCCCAGAAAGTCTTAGCTATGGCAGCTGTATTCCAGATGTGTAGATTGCTAACGTTAAGTCCACCCACTATTTTTGGCTGACATACCTTATCCCAAGAATTAAGGTCCTTCTTTGTAATCTCATTCCCCCCGACCACATGTAGCTTCTACTATAAGATTCTATTAAATTGATCACTTTAGCTGGTAGTGGAAAGATTTGTGCCCAATAGGATTGGATGCTAAATAGCACAGTTTGAATCAATTGAGCCCTTCCAGCATAGGACAATTTCTTTGCAGTCCATGAGGTGACTTTTGCTACAATTTTTGTGATGAGTGGCTGCCATTGAAGCATATTAAGCTTCTTCGTAACCAAAGGCACTCCTAGATACTTGAAAGGTAGTTGCCCTAGAGTATAACCCATATTTTGCTAGATCGTATCTATAATTTTTCTCTCCATTCCTCCACAATATATGCCACTTTTACTCAGGTTTTCTTGCAATCCTGAAGCTCTTGAGAACTCTGTGAAACACTCATGCAATCTTTGGGTTGAAGATATGTCTCCTTTTGAAAATAGTAGCAAATTATCAGCATAGCTTAGGTGGGTGATATTTAACTTGTTTCATCTGGGATGGTATTTGAAGGTTTTATCTAGCTTTAGTTCATTAAGCAATCTGCTCAAATACTCCATAGCTATGGCAAACAGGAAGGGGGAGATTAGATCTCCTTGTCTAAGACCC
Source organism: Nicotiana benthamiana (assembly GCA_034376525.1). Classification (NCBI taxonomy): domain Eukaryota; kingdom Viridiplantae; phylum Streptophyta; class Magnoliopsida; order Solanales; family Solanaceae; genus Nicotiana; species Nicotiana benthamiana. Next base: position 30,661,845 of record CM067337.1, read on the forward strand.
TTGGCAGCATTAAATGGTTCCAGTGAATCTCCATTCAATAGGATGGTATAGTTTACTGTTTTCACACAAACCATTAACCACTTGATAAACTTTTCTGGGAAGTTCAAACCTTCAAGCACCTGCTCTAGATATACCCAGTTTACAGAATCATATGCCTTCTGCAAGTCCACTTTGATCATACATCTAGGAGATATGTGTTTTCTGCCATATGATTCGATCAGCTCATGTGCATGAATAATATTATCCACAATCCTTCTACCTGGAATAAAACCTGTCTGGGCTTCTGAGATAATACAGCTCATAACTTTTTGCAATCTCCCAGCTAGGATTTTTGCAATGAGTTTGTATAGCATGGTGCAATAGGCAATGGGTCCATAGTCCCTCACATTTTTAGGATTTGCAATCTTTGGAATAAGGGTTAAAGTGGTACAGTTCACAGCCTTAAACATGGTACCAGTTTCAAAAAATTCTCTAACAGCAGCACATACCTCAAATTTAATGACTAGCCAAGCTTTTTTAGAAAAGGAAGCATTGTATCCATCTATCCCCGGGGCCTTGTGATCTCCAATAGAACCAAGAGCAACAAAGATTTCAGCATCAGTAACACTTTCACATAGCTTAACTTGTTGGTAGTGAGTCAGTTGGGTTCTATTTCTCATCACCCTCATGTTAACTCCAGGTAGAGAAGTTGCAGCTGATCCCATCAATGCTTTGTAGAAGTCTATGATATCCTCCTTGATTACTGCATAATCTTTCAGTTTCACCCCTGTCAAAGAAGTGAGCTCCAGGATCTGTTTCTGTTGTTGCTTTTCCTTCATCACAGCTGAGAAATACTTTGTGTTTGCATCCCCTAGTTTGATCCAATTAGCTCTTGATTTTTGCTGCATCACACTTTCTTCAACCATAGACCATTTCTCTAGTTGCTTTAAACATACTTTTTCTTGTTCAGCCAAACTATTGGAGTATCCCTGCTGCATTTGTTTTTGAAGATCTGTAAGCTCCATTCTATTCTTTGTAATCATTTCAGTAATACCTTTGAACTCTTCATTATTAAGGTTCTTGAATTCTAGCTTCAGCTATTTCAGATTGGTCCGTACACTCCTCATTTTCCCTTATGTCCCCCTATTTTTCCACCAATCAGCAACTATTTGATTAAAGCTGATGTGCTCAGTCCAAACATTGAAAATCTAAAGGGAATTTTCATGTTCTTCTTTGTGGATCTGAGAGGAATCAGTATGAAAACATGATCAGAAATAAATGGCTCTCCAAATTCTGCTGTCAAGTGGCCATATTGCACCATCCATTCATTATTAGCTATAGATCTATCAATTCTACTGAAATTCAGTCTGCACCTTATTGTTTATTTGTCCAGGTATAGTACTCTCCTCTCCAAGGTATTTCATTCAATAGTAGACTGTTGCAACAATTTGAGAAATCCTACAACTCTGCCATAGTAACAGGTGAACCTTGTCTATCTTGTGGGTACAAAACATCATTGAAATCCCCACTTAGTAGCCAAGGTTCATTACTTCTAGGAGCTATTCTTTGAATCCCTTCCCAAAGGTCTTTCCTCTGTTCAATTGTATTATACCCATAGATGGCTGTAAGAAGGCATTTGATTCCATTCTGCAATCCAGTGACCTGACAGTGTATAAATTGTGCATCTTCATGTACCTAATGTATGTCATACCATTTAGGATCCCATACTATCCAAATTCTACCATTCCTTGCTTCCTTGTAGTTTGATATTCTTTCCCAGTTAGGCGTAACTCTACTGGCAACTTGTACTGCCTAATTCTGTTTAACTCTAGTTTCTATGATAGTAGCTAACTTTATATAGTTAGTTATGAGATACTTCTTTAACTCCTTCTGCTTGTACCTCTTATTCAAACCTCTAATATTCCAGAAAAGCCAGGTGATTGAGTAGACTTATTTCCTCCTAAATCTGGAGGATAAGCTTTGATATTTCTCTGTTCCTCTTCAGTCAAACCTTTGGAACCCACTAGTTGTTATAATGTCCCCAGGATTTTGATAATGTAGGGGTACAACAGCTTTTACACCTGAGCTTGATCCTCTTCTTTGAACTGTGTCCATCCTCCTTCATTACTAGGTTGGATCACATTCTTTCCTTTGTTTTGATTTTCTGGCTCTTCATCTTGTTCATTCCTTGCAGATTCCTTTTGTTTCTATTTGGGGATCCACTTTGGAACTACTCTTGGCCTTTTGTTTTTCTAATATTGCACTTTAATCCCTAGCTGTTTCTGCTTTACACAATCATGACCAATCTTCAAGCATTCAACACAAAACTCTGGTTTCCATTCAAACTCAATAGGTTGTTGGGATTGCCTACCAAATGGGTTTTTAGCTGTTTCTGCTTTACACAATCATGATCAATCTTCAAGCATTCAGCAAAAAACTCTGGTTTCCATTCAAACTCAATAGGCTGTTGGAATTGCCTACCAGATGGGTCTTTAACATTTATTTCTGTGGGTAGTTTTTTTGTCACATTTACCTCAATAAAAATTCTAGCATATGACACTCTTGTTTTCTTGGTGGTACACTGATCAGCAAATAGGGGATTACCTAGAGTGCTAGCCATCCTACTCAATGCTTTTATTCCCCAGCAGTTCATCGGAAGCTTAGGGATTTCACCCATAGTGGAATCTCTGTTAGGAATTCAGCATTGAAGTCAAACTCAGGTGACCATTGTTTGAGAATCACATGTTTGCTATTAATGGTACAAGGCCCTCCATACAGAATTTCTTTCAGGTCATCTAGGTTTAGGAATTTAACAATGTAATAGCCATCTTCATGAAGGTACAGGTCTGGTTCAGCTACACTGTTCCAGTACTGGGAAACATACAGGTGCATCTGATTATAGCCTGGTGTTTCTCCAATTACATACACAATTAGAGCCTTCTTTCATTTCTCTGTCTCATGTTCTATCTCCTCTTTGTCTAAGTTCACCACAAATTGCCCATCCACAATCTGAGGAGCAATGTATGATAGAGGCATACCATTTTCTGCAGATCTATTTCCCGCAAATAGTTTCGCCCAGGATGATTTTGCCTTCTCCTGTGCAATTGGTTCCGTTTGAGGCTGAATAGCCTCACCTGGATCAGTGCATGAGTTGATCTCTCTATTAATCGTCTTCTCCACAGTGTAAGTTGAATTTCCTCTACTAGTTGACGGATTAGCACTTAGTTCAAGCTTTTTCAACAAGTTTGTATGTGTACTGCCATTTCCCCCTTTTGAGGATTTGGTCGTGAAAGCTTGTCCAATTGGGGTTAAAATTGTTTGCGTGTTGCTGGTGTTCTATGGTATCAGCAATTACTGTAGCACTTACTGAGATTCCAATTGTAACAATCGGTTGATTTTTGAAAGGTATATATATATATATGTATATATGTATATATATATATATTCTTTCTTTTCTTGTAGCATATTGTATAAATTATGAATATGCAGAAGCTTATTTACCCACTCCATCGTCAAACTCGGAAAACATTTCTAGTCAAGGAAAGTGTTTAATGAAAAATATGATTCTTTGGTCAAAGATAAAGATAAAGAGAAATTCGGGTTACTGATAATCAGGAGACGAAAAGAATAATAGACTTTTGAGAATAACAGTAAAGCAGTAAACAAATTTTTATTTTAGTGTAATATCAATGATATTCTGTGTCCTTACAAATACTGAGACCTCCTCCTTTTATAGTTGATTATAGGAAAATGTGTAATGCCTTAGTCTTAATGAGGTAATTATGAGCAATAAAGACATTAAATGAAACATTACATAATCATTCCTATTCAATACCAAACGTATTAGGTATTTAATACTGAATTTGGACTCCTTGTCATAATCAGATCCATATCTTTAATGCCTTATGATCTCTCAGCTTCAAATGACCTAAATATGTACGAAGCTCGTATTATTCGAGTTGCTTCTCGTACCTATTTAGATTTCTTCTCTCCATATTTGTTGTCACTCGTGCCTCTTTAATCGATCATCATGTTTTGACCATTTGACCAGTCCACGTCTCATGCCACGTCATCTTTAATATAAATTTAGTTTTTTCCCAATACAGATAGTCCCCAAACTTTCCATTTATTTATCAAATAAATATTTTGGAAGTGGATTTTTCATCAAAAGAGAATTTTTGCCGTAATTAATGCCATGACAGTACTAACGCTTAAGTTGTCTCTTCTATTTAATGCTCTGCACGTGTGTCACCTTCTGATTGGATTTGTAATTCTACAAACTTTTTCCAAGGCTTCTTCATCCCCTTTATTCACGAAGTGATAGTTGCCTTTATTATAGGCTTTCCATCATTACACTTCTTTATTTGACGGTTGCTATTATATACATACATAACCCTCTTTATTTTGTCTTCTTCTTCATAGATATTCAACAAAAACTTTATTACTCACTTTTCATTTAGTTCATCCTTCTTGAACAATGTCGTCTTCAAACCCTAACCATAGGAAAGTTCCAATTTTTGACAAATTTCCTAATGCCCCCGTAAGACATAGAAGAGGCAGAGGAGGCATGCTTTTTAGCTTAGGGTCCACTCGTGGTGGTTCATCTGGTTCTGTCACTCCTCCTTCTGGTTCTGGCATTTGAAGTTCTACCTCTAAATCATCTTCTTCTAAAGGTAAAGAACTTTATGAACTTCTCCGAGAACTCTTAGTTGAAGAAATTGTACCCAAGGACTTATCTTTTGGGAATAATATAAAATTTCTTCAAGAACATTTTGTTAATTTAGAAAAAGCCGACACATATCCTTCTCTAATAACTGAACCTTTGATTCCCACTGTTCGAAAAGATTGTAACTGGAGAAATAATCTTCGCATGATGATTCCTAACCCAAACTAGAGAATTTCTTCTTTCAAAATTGAATTTTCTTTTGTTTATACTTATCCTTTCACTTTGGGATTTAATCCTGCTATTTACCCAGTCATACTTGAATTCTTTCGGTTTTTCAAAATTTTCTTAGCACAAGTAGGCCCCTTTGTTTGGAGAGCTGTGGCTTATTTGAGGTATTTGTCTATCAAAGCCGATATTAACTTTACTTTTCCCCATCTTATTCACTTATACCATCCCAAATTTATTTTGCCATGGGGTTTTTACCTTGACTGCAAGAAGCAAAAAGGTTTTGGTAAACTCTCAGGATGACAAGGATTGTGGGTGGTATACTCGTTACGTTGCTGTACGTATGGTGGATTTGTTGGGTGAAACAAATATTCCCTTCCCTGAGAAGTGGAACTTTGCACGTAAGTTTTGTTTTACTTACCATATCTATTTTTAAGAATTCCCACTTCTTTTCTAGTTTTTACTCTATTTGGGTTTCCATAGCAACCATGGGGGATGTGGAGCCCGTTCCTAATTTCCGTGGTTGAGTAGATTCAATTTTGAAACCTGCGCCTATGGAGGCGAGAACTTGGAAATCAATTTCCCATTTACATGGTTGGAGAGTGAAAACTCACGGTATGCATTTCTTTATGAGTTTTTATATGTTAAATTCCTTCTTGCTCTCAACCTTTCATCCTTCTTTTTATTAGGATTTGGTATCAGGGGTATGACAGCAGAGATAGTCGTTGCCATTCGATCTTCTTCTAGCTCTTCACTTTCTTTGGAAAGAACTAAAGTCATGCTTTC